>OV815987.1:10000000-12650000 GCA_929112965.1 Mythimna albipuncta
TAGCAACTATTTCTGGCGTCAGTCGGTCAAATGTGGAGAAGAAATTAAAAATGTTTAATTCACAACCGGCTTTAAAATTGACAAAACGCTTAAAAAAAACCTCTTTGAGGACTTTACACCTTTAAAAGAGCTTTTTCTAATAACCCGTTCGTGGCAAAATCGCTTGTGTAAAAAATATAATATTATAATTATGATATTCCACAACTATGACAACGCCATCTAGTCCCAAGCTAAGCAGAGCTTGTGTTATAAGTACTAGACAACTGATAAACATACTAGGGTGACTGGTAATTAGTGGCCGAAACTTATATACGTTATTGTTATCATGATTACAAACATCTTTCCCAAAGAAACTATGTTTTTATACTCATTAGTTTTATCACAATAACAAAACAGCTGTTCGCGCGAATTCGTGTGCGCGCGCCTGCGACCTCACAGCTGTTAGCCGCGTAACGCCGTTGTCTCATGTACCTTACCTACAATAGTGATAGTGAACCTGCACCGCTTGCAAACCCATCGGTGTATGTAATTGGTGTAGGTACCTACATATTCCGGTTAAATAATGAGAATAAAAAAAAAGTTTCTTTGGAAAATTGTTTAAAATCTTAAGTACAATCACGTGTGTAATTATCGGTCACTAATTACCAGTCACCCTATATATTACTAAATACATACATATTATGGATATATTACACCCAGACACAGAACAAATAATCTTGCTTATCACACAAACATTTGTCCTGGGTGAGAATCGAACCCACGTCCTCCGGCATAGCAGTCAGGACTACTAACCACTAGACCAACAGGCCAATCGTGAAAAATTACAAGAAATGCAAAGGTTGTATTATTTTACATAGGCTTTGATAAACAAAAGCAAGTTTGCCAGAAACGTGTGGAGATTTTAAATGTTGGTCTTTTTACCTGTTATTTGGTTTCTGATATTCTCATATGTCGTGATCAGATCTTCGAATTGATCACTGATATGACCAACCAAAACTGGTCATCACGTTAATGATTGATGATATGGCAATTCTCGTTTGACCTACTTTATTTAGACCTTTTAGTATCATAGAAATTCTACATTAATGATATAGCCAAATGAGGATTGAAATATCATCAAACTTTAACGTTTAAACCAATCTGCAGGCTTACTCTACAAATTAATTTTAATTTCAATCTAAAGTCAATCCGATTGCAACGTCAATTTTGACGTTACGTGATTTGGTACTCTTGAAAACAATATTGTCATTATATACGATTTCACTTAGTTCTCAAAATGGTCACGCAATTTTGAACCAATTGGGCGCTAGCATTGAATTCAAGGGTACGAAACGTCACAATCTCAATGTCGACCGATCGGAATTGAACTCAATAGTAAGCCTGCTGATCAGTTTCACTTGGCCATTTCATAAAGTGATCAATTTCTAAGATCTGGCTACGACATCTGTAATTCCGTTTTTAACATTAAGAATGTCAATAAATTTATGAGCGTCAATGACTGTTGTTCCAAGTTTAACTGGCATCTACTTTAGCACATTATAATTTTGTTCATTTACTGGCGACTGTATTGTGGAACAAATTTACAAAAACTTTATGAAAATGTTGGTAAAGGTATTGGATAGATACCTGACAGGTCTGCCTGTACAGTTGAGTTGTACAGGTAAGGGTGTTACCACACCAGTCGATCGATCGATGGTAGAATGGATTAGTCGACGTCGATCGACAGTTTCTACCAGACCAATCGATCGATTGTCGATCAATTGTAGAATGCGTCCTCTTGTAAATAAATTTCGAAAGAAACTGATGGAATATAGCCGGGGTTAATCGATCAACGTCGACCGATGCCATTGACCGGCAATCGATCGATTGGTTAGTCGACCGGTATCCGTCGATCAATTAAAGCTACCACACCAATCGATCAACGTCGACCGATGTCGATCGATGGCATCAATCGACGATCGATTG
The DNA here is from genome assembly GCA_929112965.1 of Mythimna albipuncta. Classification (NCBI taxonomy): domain Eukaryota; kingdom Metazoa; phylum Arthropoda; class Insecta; order Lepidoptera; family Noctuidae; genus Mythimna; species Mythimna albipuncta. The sequence continues at coordinate 10,001,966 of OV815987.1, forward strand.
ATTGGTGTGGTAACACCCTAAACCGGAGCGTGTATGTTGCACAACTGCAGGTTTCCACACAAGCTTACCTGACAGGTATAACTGTACAGGCAAACCTATCAGGTATACCCTAACGTGTACCTTTAAACTGATTTATTTATATCTCAGGTTAACGTCAGTTTATACAACGCGCCAGATAAACTTAAAATATTGGAGATATTAGGAAAAGGTCAATGTACTTTTGACCTTTTCCTAATATCTCCAATATATCGAAGGTACCCGAAAAACAATCAATGAACTGTTCCCAGAAAAGGTAAAGGACCACGATAGATGTCGATTCAAGACAGCTTGAAGTCTTTAACTCCGTTTTGGAAATTAAGTATTTCAATAAATTTAGGAGGGTCAATGACCGTTATACCACGTTAATTTGGCACCGACCATAGTTAATTCGTTGCACAATTAAAATTTTCTTATTTGTAAAGGTGTAAAATGAGATACCAATATTTTTTAAATAATATTTCTTTAGATTTTAACCAGTGTTTTCTTTCAATGCATGAAATTTCAACATATCTTGTTTTACAGTAAGAATAAGGTTCAAACAGGTTAAAAGACCAGCATAGAATGTTGTGTTCTATTAGTTTTGTCGATAATATGAATAGTTTTTATAATATTTGAGGTATGGATTACGTATACAAAGTTCTAGGTATAGAGTTTAGGTAGTAACAGTGTGGTTTAGACATTTTGTTCAAGAGCTTTTGAGATTAGTAATGTGTGAACAAATTGCGTTTAAAGTATTATCAGCATGCGCGCTAGAGAGCAGGAGCGGCCGAGTAAGGAAACTGGCATGTCCTAGAACCGAAAATTCGAAGACATGTGACATTCACCAACCCGCACTGGGGCTGCGTGGTGGATTACTTCCCATTCCCTCTCTTAAAGCTATTGGGACACCATGGCGGTGAAATATAGCCCTAAGCAACCAAACTAGACACCAGAGTGGCCACACGTCCGAGCTGGTAGCGCCACCAAATTGGTTGCGCAACCAAACGGACACCAGGTAAGTAACTCTCTATAGAGCTGTATACATTTTGTTGGTAACGGCGACTGGTCACGCCGCCATGGTGTCTCGGTGAAATATAGCCTTTAAAGAGGAAGCCTAAATCCTAGCAGTGGGAACATTAAAAAGGCTGAATAGGCTATGCCATCGAGTAGTGTAAACGTGATAGTTTATATGGTTGGTTTTCATACTTCAAAACTTTTGCGGGATGCGTGATTAAGGTTAGTTTAGCAAATATCTCGCGGTGAAACTGTTGGCACATCTATTTAAGTTCTCGATTTTTTTTTTTTTGTTTAATTCAGTGCAGTGTATTTTTATAATTTTTTCTTGACACAATAGAAAGACAATAAGAGACCGCATGGCGACGTTCGCTTGGGGTTTAATGATTAAGGACTCTCATCTTAAACATAATTTTTGTAATAAATATATTCCATTACTAATTAATATTTAACAGATAAAGTCTATTTTTTAATTAATTAAATAACTTGTTCACTTTTGTTAATTTAAAATTGACGTTTATTTCTTTTTCTTGTAAGCAAAATGTAAGATAATTAAATCTAAAGATCGTATACAAAAATGATATTGTATGTAATTCGTATACAAATTGTTGATATCGTATACTTGGATAATGTCCATAGAGTTTGCGTATCGTAACAAACCATAAAATGGGGTAAATAGAGACAAAACTTTATAGAATATTTTCACGATATTTGAATATTTTTTGCAGCATTTAACTATATCAATTTATTAATGAATTGTTATTCTAAAAAATCGATGCTTTGTTAGAGGCCGATATTATGGTATCGAAGTGAAAAACCATACCAAAGTTTTGTCTCTATTCACCCCATATTACCCGGTATCTTTCCAATATATAGGTTTCACTCTTAAAAAATAATAACGTTTTAAATTGATTATAGCAATTGTTCACACTCTAAAAAAGTTATTTTTTCTTTTTAAAATACCATAATGATTTTATTTTTCAGTCTCACCACACTGTTACCACATAAAACCTTTTCTATTCTACACTTAAATTTACGGTATACTGTCAATATATTTTATATTATGTCTTTTTTATATAAATAAATGAATTTCATTGTGACATGGCGTTTGTCATGAAAAGATTTTTTTTAAATTAATACGTATACATTGAATCGTAACTGGGAATCGACTAACTCGATTTAATTTTTTTTTTCCAATCGTTTATGCGAGTTTTAGGAACGGGTACCACTCTAGTTTCATGAGAATCTGTCAACTGTCAAAATATTATTCCCGCGTATTTGTCTACATACTTTTTTGATTAATTTGGAAATGTTTACTGAAACTTTTTTCATGTTTTCAAGTTCATTTACAAAGCGGTATTTTGTTTGTATATACAAAAGTTAACATTTCACAACTTTGCATTAATATAATTGAAAAAAAAAAGTATGATACTCCTGATTCTTCTCCTGAGTTCGTATTACGAAAATTATCCTACGACTACAACTTTGCCAATCAACAACTTTGCCAACTAACAACTTTGCCAATTAACAATTTTGCCAGTTAACAACTTTGCTAACTAACAACTTTGCCAATTAACATTTTTGCAAACTAACAACTTTGCCTCTCAATCAAATCTACGACATTTTCTCTCATCTCAATAAAAGTTACTCTAATATTTTTCAATCAACAAAGTTCCATATCTCTTCAGGTACCGGTTCCTAAGACCTCACATACCTTCTAATGCATTGGCTGCTGTATGGGGTAGCTGGTGTGTTCTGGCTGCTCGCTCGTGGAGTCCTGTTCGTCTCCGGAAGGGTCACCTTCCGGATCCTCATCTTCTGATGATGAGAGGAGACCTGGAATGGAGTAAAGTAAATTTTAGTAAAGGAGCTTGGAGTAATCACGAAGCTAGACCTACATTAGACCGACGCACACGTGTAACACGCCTGATTTGTACGTAGAACGACGTCGCGTGGCGTGGATCTAGTGTAGCTCTACAAGTCTAGTTTCCATAGCTCACGGACACCATATCTCGTCTCAATCGCCCAGTCGCGCTCGTACAGTTCATCGCAACGCGCTGACCCTAGCACGGTCGCCTAGCGTAGGTATAAAAAGTGAAGTACATACATGAGATAGATTTCTGTACCTATCTATTTTGTGCCTCAGGATTGAGGAGTACGACGCAAGGAGGAGGAAGCCATCGATATTGAACTCACCGGCCGTGAACTGTGGGTTAGAGAGCGCATCAGGCCAGTACCGCTTGCTTATAGACGAACCGTTCTTGCCTTTCTTTCCACCTGCAAAAGAATAAGTAATAAATAAAAAATTGTTTTGCAACGGCCGATGTAACTTGTCTCTAATGTAGGCAACACTTCGGCACGCCGCCGAAGTAGTTTGACGAACTCGGCAAAAACCTAGTACAGTTGCCATCACGGATCTTGAACACTTGCGCAGAAGTCAAATATTCGGTCTCTCTATTGGTGCGAAGTGCGACGCGGGGCGGAGAATCTCAGTGATTGGCTGGCCACGCCATCGCTTCATAGCCGTCACTCCTCATTCGTTCACTGCGTTGCTGCATGTAACTAACAACGAAGACGATAGGCTCGCCAATGTATTATGCGCAAAGCGATCCCCACTCTGACGCCGAGCGTTCAAGATCCGTGATGGCAACTGTATAAATGAGATCAGATTAGCAGTCGCTCCATATAAAATACTGGACTTTTTTTCAAGATATCGCTGAGGTTGACCAAGTTCGGCATTGCACCACACTAAAGCTTGCAAGGGCCGATGTATTTTACCTATTTGTAGGCAACACTTCGACCGAGGCATTTGTCGACTTGTAACAGCGTGAGCCTGGTTTGGGCTGCAAGTGTGTGCTTCTCTACTTAATTAGTTTGGCTACCAAAGTCGTTAACGATTCAGTTCGCCGCCAAAGTTGACTAAATTCGATATCACGCGTCACGAATGCTTGCAACTGTCAATGTAACTTACCTATTTGTAGGCAACACTTCGACACGCTGCCGAAGTCGGTAAACTACTCCGTTTACCGAGTTCGGTAGACTACCTAGTCGCACTATGAAAAGACTGGTATTCAGTCGCATTCAGTCAGACTAGAAGCCGTATTCAGCTAGACTGGCAGCCACACAAGATAGATGATGATGTATTCTCGCCAGATTTGACAGCACAGTCCAGCATGCCCATATGCATGATGCGACGGCGCGCATTTATGAACCGATTGTTGGTTTGTAGCAGCGTGATCTTGATCAGGGTGACTTGTTTTCTTTCCTTTTCTAATTGACGACTTTGACCATCGAAGCCGTCAACGATTCAGTTCGCCGCCAAAGTTGAGTAAATTCGATTTCTGAATTCACGAATGCGTGCAACTGTCAATGTAACTTACCTCTTTGTAGGCAACACTTCGACGCGCTGCCGAAGTCGGTAAACTACTCCGTTTACCGAGTTCGGTAGACTACCTAGTCGCACTTCGAAAATACTGGTATTTAGACTGGCAGCTTGTGGCTTCCAGTATAGCTGAATACTAATATAGGAGATAAATGATGATGTATTTCTCACCAGGTTTGTCAGCACAGTCCAGCATTGGCTGCAGGATGCGACGGCGCGCGTTTATGAACCAGTTGTTGACTTGTAGCAGCGTGAGCCTGGTTTGGGCTGCTAGTGTGCGCTTCTCTTCCTCTGTGGGGTACGGATGCTGCGGACAAAAAGGATAGAACTTACCTATTAAGAATATGGACAATATTTTGATATGCCAAATGTGATCTTACACTGAGGCCACATTCCCACTATTTGTGTGTGTATATGTGTAACGCAATTCCATACCTTAGCTGTACACATAATTAATGTGTTCCCAAAACATTTGGTGCAGTCTTGAGCATGCGTGGGGGCGATCGGCGGCGGAGACCTCACGCGCCGGGTCTTGGTTGAGGCCATGGTCCGAAACGAGGAGGAGTGGCGCGAGCCGACGCGTGTGGAGCAGTAATGCTTGCTAAGGAGGAGGCCGACCGCATCAAGCAACGGCGCTCTCGCCGCCGCCGTCGCTGGGATTCTGATCCCGATTTCCGGCCAACGTAAACACGGGCTTGCGGACAGTGAGCAATGGGTAGTTCACTGTCCGGCCGTCCGGTAACTGTCCGGACCAAGCTTAAGTCGTCGACTGCGCGTACTGTTCCCGCGCGCCTCAAGGAGTTGTCAGCAACAGCAGGGACCCAGCCGGGTCGAAGCATACTGTGGCTAGGGTTATCCGAAAGGGAGCTCGAGCCCCGGTATAAGGCTAGAAGGAACGGGGTGGGTCTTTTAGTCAGTAAGAGTCTGACACTATCTCCCGCTCCGCCCAAGAGCGGGGGCTGTTAGTGGGTGATTTTTCCCACCAAAAAAAAAAAGTCCGCTCCAGCATCGGACCACGAGACGTACGGCGATGCGCCACCGGTACATTGTGGACATCCCACCTATACGAACAAAGCGTTTTAGGAACACATTCATTATGCGTACAGTTAAAGATTGCAATTCCCTGCCGAAGTCTGAGCTACAACTTAGCGGTATTTAAGTCAAGAGTGAATAGGTTGCTTCTAGGCAATCGTGCTCCTTCGTCGACCACATCATCGCTTACCATCAGGTGAGATAGTGGTCAAACCCAAGCCTATCTATACATCTATACATATAAATAAAATTGGAGTGTCCGTTTGTAATATTGAAATAACTGCTTTTTACTACATGCATATGAATATATATACGGTACATACACCAAAATGTAATTTTTTACAATTTTTGTCTGTATGTCTGTTTGTCCGGGCTTATCTCTGAAATAGCTGGACCGATTTTGACGGGACTTTTTTTGACAGGTAGCTGATGTAATAAAGAGTAACATAGGCTAATTTTTATTTTAGAAAAAATAAGTCCACGTGAACGAAGTCGCAGGCACAACTAGTCAAAAATAAAAATAAAAAATTGGGAGGGATGTTCCCCATGTACACGTCGGTGACGCCGTACTTCCTGTGGTCAGATGATGGCACAAGTTCTAATCTCAAGATTCTAGGACCACGGAATCCCGGAGTCTGTTTTAATTTTCTCAAAATCCGTACCACAAGGTGCTGGAACAGCCAAGCCCGCATAACCTGCGTGGCGTGTCGGGGCAGCACCCCTCTCTTGCCGCTCGAGTCTTCCGTGATGTCGTCTTCTGGAGGAGGTGACCCTGACACGGAGGAACAGGAGTTGTTGGAGTTTGTGCCTGTGGACAAGGAATAGTTTTAATTGTCAGTATTATAGTTTTAATTATTTTTAACCGACTTGTAAAAAAGGAGGAGTATTTTTTTAATGTATGTTCGCGCATAACTTCGTCGCTTGCCAACCGATTTGAAAAATTATTTTTTTGTTGGAAAGGGTATACTTTCCAAATGGTCCCATAGTCACCAAGTCGGGATCTGATGATGGAATTTTGGCGAAATCGAGGGAACTCCTCAAATATTACAGGCAACTATATAGTCATTTTAATATTTTCATCAAGGACTTAAGCATTTACTGTCAAAAAATTACATTTGATGAGGTGGAACTGGTGAAGAATACCAGAAATGGCCAACGGAACTTCATACTCAAACATGTATCACAATGAACATACTCATGCGACTATGACAAAACAAATAAATGAATAGTTTTGAATAGTTATGTGAAAATGGTATCATCGAAGTGACCTGATGATGAGAGAAACTATTTATAAAAAAAAATAACCGACTTCACAAAAAAATTCAGAAGTCTGTGTTAAATAAGGAACAAAAAATAACGAAAAACACCGACCTCCGAAATTAAAATTATTTTGATCATTTTAGTGTTTTTTAGTGTAATCGGTTATTTTTTTTTTATAAAAAGTTTTTATTGTACGTATGTATAACTTCCATCGACAACTTCTAATTTAAATAAGGTATAAATAATTTCGACTCTATGCCTTCACGCATTCCCAAGGTCTTGACAGAATGACAGACAGACAACAAAGTGATCTTAGAAGGGTTCCGTTTTTCCTTAAGAGTTACGGAACCCTAAACAACATGAACTATCGTGGTGTGAATAAGATTGAAGTCGATTATAATAATAATAATATTCCACAACTATCACACAACGCCGTCTAGTCCCAAGCTAAGCAGAGCTTGTGTTTTGGGTACTACACAACTTATAAACATACATATTATAGATAAATTACACCCAGACATAGAACAAATGATCATGCTCATCACACAAACATTTGTCCTGGGTGGGAATCGAACCCACGACCTCCGGCATAGCAGTCAAGGTCAATAACCACTAGACCAACAGGCCAGTCAAGATTATCACCACTTACCGGTAAAGGAGTCGGTGGAGAGCAACCCCGCGCCTATCTGACTAATCGGCGTCGAACCTTGCACCACTAGTGACGCTGCAATCAAAGATATTATATTAGCATAATCAACCTTATAATGTTCCCACTGCTGGGACTCAGGCCTCCTCTCTAGAAGAGGGAATGGGCCGTAATCCACCACGCGCGCCCAGTGCGGGTTGGTGGATGTCGCATGTCTTCGAATTTTTATTCCTAGGACATGCTTTTTTTTTCGATGGGAAAAATCATCTTATGACAACCCCCGCTCTTGGGCGGAGCGGGTGATAGTGTCAGACTCTTACTGACTAAAAAACCCATCCCGTTCCTTCTAGCCTTCATACCGGTGCTCGAGCGCCTTTTCGGATAACCCTGCCCCTGGCCATAACCGGGCCCCTGCTGTTGCTGACAACTCCTTGAAGCACGCGGGAACAGCACGCGCCGTCGACGACTTGGGCTTGGTCCGGACAGTTACCGGACAGCCGTACAGCGAGCTACCCATTGCTCACTGTCCGCAAGCCCGCGCCTACGGTGGCTGGAAATCGGGATTGGAATCCCGGCGGCGGCGAGAGCGCCGTTGCCTGATGCGGTCGGCCTCCTCCTTAGCGAGCATTACTGCTTCGCAGAAGTCGGCGACCGCCTGCCACTCCTCCTCGCTCCGGACCATGGCCTCAACCAAGGCCCGGCTTCCTAGGACAAGCCGGTTTCCTCTCGATGTTTTCCTTCACCGTTTTGAGAGCAGTGGTGATGAAATAAATTACACAAAGTAATGCGCCTGGCTGATGATATATTAATCCTCATTTGGCCTATTTGGGTATTTTTTATTTTATTTGTCTGATGAAGCTTGTAATCATTTATTACTTTTTGTATTCGGAAATAATAGCATTGTATAATGTAGAAGCACTTTTCTCAAATTTGTGAATGTGAAGTACCATGGAGCATTTTTATTAGGTCACAATTTTTTTTTTTTTACATTACGAGCATTGCAGTTGAATTTCTCATGCTCACTCAAATGTCTTACTGATGGTGGATCGTATTATTGAATCGTTCAGTTCCCTTCAAAATGGAGCTGAGTGGGGCTGATGCAGGCGTCATGCTCGTGAACGGGTGCCGTCAGTTGAGACAGATCATCTCTTAGCTGCCAGTAGCTTAATTCAATTAAGTTTTATTTTTTATTAATTATCTACATTGTGCTCACATAATAGAAGCAACAAGAAATATGTAACCATGATTATATGTAACTCATAATATATGATTAAAAAGAGTCCCATGGAATTTCTTGCACGTTCTTCTCCAAAGAGATCTACTACGTATTGGAACGTACAATTTAACTACACATCTTTCTGGACTGACCGACATTTGACTGTTCAAAAGTAAATGGTCTATTTGAAATAAATGCTTTTGATTTGAACTCGTGGTAGGATTTCAGTTCTAATGACGTCCAAACTAACTCGTTTCAAAAGTAGCTTTTTCCGCTCGCTTGTCTTGTGCAAGCACAGTTTGTGAGCTCGCTCCGCTCGCTCGCCACTGCTAGGTTACTCACGTGTGTCCCGTGCAGGCGGTGCGTAAGGCAGCTCCGTGTGCGGTGGGTACACCGCAGGGAACGGCGGCGCCGACAGCGGGGCGGGGGGCGACTGTGGACCAACCATGTGGAGTTAAAATATTGACATTGGAATAGTTTCAAATAATAATAATATTTCATAACTATCACACAACGCCATCTAGTCCCAAGCTAAGCAGAGCTTGTGTTATGAGTAAACATACTTACATATTTCTAAATACATACATATTATAGATAAATTACACCCAGACACAGAACAAATGATCGTGCTCATCACACAAACATTTATCCTGGGTGGGAATCGAACCCACGACCTCCGGGATAGCAGTCAGGGCCACTAAATACTAAACTAACAGGTCGATCCATGTTATACAAAGCATATGTCTTCAAGGCTAGAGTGAATAGGCTCATAATAAACTAGTGCGCCTCACCATCAACGACTGCCTCACTGCTTACCATCAGGTGGAATCGCAATCAAGCACAAATTTATATTATAAGCGCATGGAGCAGTTCGGATGCAGTCGGTGTGTAGTTCACACGACTGCAATTGGACTGCACGTTTGGGTGTCAACTGCATTCAAACTGCAATTTGCAATTGGATTGCAGTTGAAATGCGGTCAGTCGGTTTAGACTCTTACAGGTCGCGCGATGAATCAAGATCGCTCAGCAAAAGTGGAAGGGGCATGCGCAGTATTCAATTCTACGGTCTATTTGGCGACGTGCGGGCATCGACGGCGGCACGTCATTGGTAGATAGAGTCGCTCTTCAATTCCCGCGTTGCGTTGTCGCCTCTCATTGGATACTGTTTTACTTGGGTAATGTTGCGTACAGCTTGTGTTATCGTATTAGTAATACGTAGTCGTAAAAAAAAATGGTTAATAATAAAGTTTTAAAACGGCTAGCCAGAAAAATGGTTTACGACGTGAATTATTACGTTAAAGAAAGAAACTAACGAAATAATTTTTTTTTTAATTTTATGTTTTATTTTTTTTTAAATAATTTTTTGAATTTACCTACTTACAAGATAAATTACAATCAAAAACTAGTGTTATTATAAGTTTTGTTACTAAGGTTCAAACATACGAAATTAAAAATAAAATCCTAACATACTAAGAATTTCTGTGCGCAATTGTACACATGCGCCGATTGCCCCCACTACTTTCACCAAGCGATCTTGATTCACCGTGCGACCTGTACTTACTAAATAATTGATAAGTTAGTGTATATTATTATCATGTAGAATAAATCCATGAGAAAGGTTAACATACATTTCATACCTGATATTGTGGCGAGTTTGACGTGCTCGAGTGCTCGTCTATGGAACCAGACAGGTTATTGTTGCTTTCTACACCACCTGCAAATGAAAAAAACATTGCTTAAGAGACGAGAGAGCTTAATGATCACGACCTTGGCGTGTGAGCGGGAGCTAAGCGTGTGGCGGCGAGCGGTAAGGTCAAAAGTGTGGCGTCCACATCGCCATAACTATATAATAATAATATTCCACAACTATCACACAACGCTGTCTAGTCCCAAGCTAAGCAGAGCTTGTGTTATGGGTACTAGACAACTGATAAAAATATTTATATATTTCTAAATACATACATATTATAGATAAATTACACCCAGACACAGAACAAATGATTATGCTCATCACACAAACATTTGTCCTGGGTGGGGATCGAACCCATGACCTCCGGCATAGCAGTCAGAGTCACTAACCACTAGACCAACAGGCCATTCAAACTATACAGAACACTTTTTTCATGCCCCAACTTTTTCCTTTGGACCAGCCATGTTGACGGTTCGAGATACCGGATTTAAAAAGTGTGTCCATGGAGTTTCTTGCACGTTCTTCTCCATAGAGATCTACGCTTTGGAACGTGCAATTTAGCTTCACATTTCTTGGACTGATCGACATTTGATTAGTCAAAACTGCCTGCTAATGGTCTATTTGAAATAAATGTTTTTGATTTGATTTGAATAAACTAATTTCTACTAATTTCTTTTAGAAAAATGCTACTGGTATCCCTTTTATGGAATTAGGAATGTGGTCAAAAATAACTGGTACCATACCAAAAATACTCTTCAGCAGAGCTGCAGTCTTTATATTCACTTATGATAACTTATATTTCGATATAAGTTTGAATACTAAATAATCGAATAATTCGACAATAGGGTATTACACTCATTTTTGAAAAGTGTCTCAATTAGATTCTATAGTGCTAATAAACCATTAAAAAAATACACAATACTCTAAAAATGCATTTAAAATTGACATTTTCAAATTTCGCGCGTAATGCAGAACGTAGTGGACGCCATATTTACTCCGAGGTATGACGTCAGTTGGCTCTGTAAACGAATGCGCTAAATAATGACTCAGTATGGTTGATCCTTAGATTAAATACCTATAGATATCGCCACCACGTGGCCACACATGAGACAGCACTATAACACTAAAGTGAGGTTGTTACGTAAACTTTTCCATAAATATGACCACAGAAATACACTTAAAACTTAACTGTACGAGTCTATTTGTCATACATACACTAAAACTATTACTTTAATTGCCGTAATTATTCTAAAGACATAAAAAATTACTCGAGTTGACCTCAAAGTGACAGTCATAGGCCTTTGTTTGGCTCACTTTTCAAAGTGAGCCAAGCAAAAAAGCGGCACGCCGAATGAGACAGAGAATGTTATGTTTTGTCTCAATTTTCTTACTTGTTTCGTATATATGCTTCTCACTTACGCACTTCCATAGAGTCGCATGGCTATATCTAGAGGTATATAATCTAAGGGTTGATCAGTTGACAGTTGACAGCTGTGACGTTTAGTTTAAACATCTGAATGACGTAATAACATGATGGCTATTTCAAGGTGATAAAGTACAGATAAAAAAAGACTGAAAATTTGAATTGAATTAAAAAAAATATTTTGTTATTTTATGGACAAAGATTAACACTTGCCGACTGGTGTTTGCCTAAGCTATCTTTATTTTATTGACGTGACAACGTCTTAAATTAGGTTGCGGCTGGGAGTCACTTATGAAAAAGTGTAACGCTCGGTAACGTTACGATGAGTCACCGAACGAGAGAGAGGCCCGCCGAATGCCTTGCGTCTCTCTCCCACTCAACTATGATCGGTCTGCCGCGCGCGCAGCACTAGAGAATTAGGCGCATTGAATACTATAATATATATAAGACTAGTAGTAGTAAATTCTTTAGATATAACAAAAGACGTTGTTTTAAGATTTTTTCTCATATACAGTACAATACCCTATTACATCAACATTTTAACACAGGAGTCAGAAAGTAGGTATTTAGTTATTTTAAGGGGCCGGCGACGGATGAATTTCCATAAAAACGTAATACCACGCTCATTTGCAGTCGGAGCATATTTCCAACATATTATGATGATATTCGGTTATAGACAATATTTATCTAGGTTCCTACGTCTTTCTTTAAAAAAAAAAAAAACAATGAAATTTAAGCGAATTGTATTTCGCACTTTTTTACAGCGTAAATGGCAAAACATGCCATTTGGCTTTTCTTGTATTAAAAATAACAATATTTCTAATATTCTCGACGTAGGAACCTAGATAAATATTGTCTATAACCGAATATCACCATAATATGTTGGAAATATGCTCCAGCTGCAAATGAGCGTGGTATTACGTTTTTATGGAAATTCTTCCGTCGCCGGCCCCTTAAAGACACTAGTTTCGAGCGAGCTACCTATTGCTCGCCGTAATGCACAAACTAACCTGAAGAATAATCAGTCCTGAGCAGGTTTTCGCTCTGCATCTTGGTCTTCAGGCAGGCGATGTAGCGGCCGCAGAAGTCTCGACATAGCTCCTGCACCTTCTCTAGTTCTAGCAGGTGGATCCGGAGCACCTGGAATGTAGAACATGAAGATTTATAACGGGTGCCATCAGAAACATGATCTTCGTGCATTTTTTGACTGCATGCTGCTTCGTGTATTACTGACTGGCCTGTTGGTCTAGTGGTTAGTGGCCCTGACTGCTGTGCGGCAGGTCGTGCGTTCGATTCCCATCTAGGATAAATGTTTATGTGATGAGCGATCATGCATTCCACAACTATCACACAACGCCGTCTAGTCCTAAGCTAAGCAGAGCTTGTGTTATGGGTACTAGACAACGATAAATATACTTATACATACATTTCTAAATACATACATAATATAGATAAATTACACCCAGACACAGAACAAATGATCGTGCTCATCACACAAACATTTGTCCTGGGTGGGAATCGAACCCACGACCTCCGGCATAGCAGTCAGGGTCACTAACAACTAGACCAACAGGCCTGTCAGGCCAATTTGTCCTGTCACTCGTCATGCTATCACTAACTTCCTTTTCTTTCATTTCATCATCATAATCATCATCATTTCAGCCGATACACGTCCACTGTTGGACATAGGTCTCCCCCAAGCGTCGCCACAACGAACGTTCTGGTGAGTCCCGAATCCATCGGTTTTCACAACCTTCACCAGGTCATCAGTCCACCTTGTAGGAGGCCTTCCAACGCCGGAAGACGCATTCCGGTACGCGTTCGCCACTCCACAACCTTTCGGCCCCAACGGCCATCTGTTCTGCGAGCAATGTGCTCTGCCCATTGCCACTTAAGTTTGGCAATTCTTCGCTTCTTTCATATCATTCAAATCAAAACAAATCAAAAGCTTTACTTCGAACAGACCATTTCCAGGCACTTTTGAATAGTCAAATGTCGGTCAGTCCAAGAAAAGTGAAGCTAAATTGCACGTTCCAAAGAGTAGGTCTCTATGGAGAAGAACGTGCAAGAAACTCCATGGACACTCTTTTAACCCGTTGACTGCCGGAACGCAGATCTACGCAAGACACAATGGCTTTTTTAATTGTGTCTTAATTATCCTTTATCATCAAATTATTCATTATTTGTCATTCGAGAGGTTAAATCATAGTACAGTTGCCATCACGGATCTTGAACACTTGCGCAGAAGTCAAATATTCGGTCTCTTTAGTGGTACGAAGTGCGACGCGGGGGCGGGGAGTGTCAGTGATTGTGACACAGTGGCTGGCCGCGCCATCGCGTCATAGACGTCACTCCTCATTCGTTCACTGCGTTGCAGCATGCATCTAACAACGAAGACGATTGGGTCGCCAATGTATGGAATGCGCAAAGCGAGCCCCACTCTGGCGCCGAGCGTTCAAGATCCGTGATGGCAACTGTATGAGTTACAAATATCTTGGTAACACTTTGGAACGTGCAACTGACCGATTTTGACAATTCGTAAGTGCCTGATATTGGTCTATTTGAAATAAAGTTTCTGAATTCTGTTAGTAAAAAAAGTACCCTGAAAAGTTCTACCTGAATACTTTTAATCATAAGTCCATCTATCTCAGGGTCGTCGACGAGGAAGGGTCTCCGGTCCCTCCTCTGATGCTGCACGAAGGCCTGCAGGTCTGCGCCGAAGGCCTCGGCGGCCGGGGGCTCCGCGCCTGCCGTGGCCTGCTCGCAGCGCTCCAGGAGGAGCGCCAGTAGTGGGAAGAGGGGGTGTCTGGAAAGAAGATACAGGTTGTTAAGTATCTGGAACGGTTTTTAGTACTTCACTTTCATATAGCTTGTAGCGACATCTATGGCGCCACATAAGAACCACGAAGAAAATACGAAACCCTACATCGCACAATCAAAGTTCTCCGCGCGATTTGAACATTATAGGGTGACTGGTAATGACCGCGATAGTACCCCCAAAAGTTTCCGATTTCATAGGTGTTTCCTAGGTGAGGAATGGGTAGCTCGCTGTCCAGCCGTACAGTAACTGTCCGAACCAAGCCCAAGTCGTCGACGGCGAGCACTGTTCCCGCGCGCCTCAAGGAGTTGTCAGCAACAACAGGGACCCAGCCGGGTCGAAGCCTACTGGGGCCAGGGTTATCCGAAAGGGCGCTCGAGCTCCGGTATGAAGGCTAGAAGGAACAGGGTGGGTCTTTTAGTCAGTAAGAGTCTGACACTATCTACCGCTCTGCCCAAGAGCGGGGGATGTCAATGCATGATTTTTTCCCACCATAAAAAAAGGGTGACTGGAAATTAGTGTACGATACATAAACACGTGATTGTGCTCATGATAACCAACAACTTTTACTATGGGAACAAACCTGGACCTCGAAAAAAAATCAGCTGTTCAGTACATTTATGTTTGCCTAATGTACTGAACAGCTGATATTTTTTTCGCGATTTCGGCTTTGCTCCCATAATAAAATTGTTTGTTATCATGAGCACAATCACGTGTTTAAGTATCGTACACTAATTACCAGTCACCCTATACACGACAGCCCGAGATCATCTATCGGGCAGTTGCCCACCAGACCATAAAACCTGTCTGGTCGGAGGATCCTCCCTTTTCAACTGAGGTATCTGGGACTTTACTCTTTGTTCCGCATACCTCCAAAAGCTAAATGCTGTCCGGCTGTCCGGTAACCGTCTGTACCGAGTCTTTTTTATCTGATATAAACTAGAGCCCCACCTGATGGTAAGCAGTGATGCAATCGTTGATGGTGAGGCGCACTAGTTTATTAAGAGCCTATTCACTCTAGCCTTGAAGACACCCAATTTATAATCGGACGGGAAGACCGCAGCAGGCAAATTGTTCCAGTCCTTCGATGTACGCGGTATAAACGACGAGACGAAACGCTTATTCCGGACCGCAGAGGTTTCAACTACATAAGGGTGGATACTCACCGTACGTCGGCTTGTCCGATGGTAGAAATGAGATGGCGGAATCAAGTCATGCAATTCCTATGCACACTGCCTGAGTCGTAGACGGCGCATCAAGCACGCCCCGAGCGATCTCAGCAAAACCGTAGGAGCTCAGCAGGGCCAAAGCCCTACCAAAGGGCCATGGGTTTGCTTCCGAAAGGAAAACCTGTCCTGGAACCAGGGTCAGTGACCCTAACTGGAACAGTGCGCACCGTCGACGACTTGGGCTCGATCCGGACAGTTACTGGACGGTTTTTTTTTTGGTAGGGAAAATCATCCAATGACAACCCCCGCTCTTGGAAGGAGCGGGAGGTAGTGTCAGACTCTTACTGACTAAAAAAACCCACCCCGTTCCTTCTAGCCTTCATACCGGGGCTCGTGCTCCCTTTTGGATAACCCTGGCCCCAGGCTTCGACCCGGCTGAGCCCCTGCTGTTGCTGACAACTCCTTGAGGTGCGCAAGAACAGTGCGCGCCGTCGACGAGTTTGGCTTGGTCGGACAGTTACCGGACGGTCGGACAGCGAGCTATACATTGCTCACTGTCCGCAAGCCCTCAACTACGGTAGCTGAAAATCGGGATCGGAATCCCAGCGGCGGCGAGAGCTTCCTTGCCTCATGCGGCCTGGCTTCCTTTGCGAGCATTACTGCGTCGCAGAAGTCGGCGACCGCCTGCCACTCCTCCTCGCTCCGGACCATGGCCTCAAACAAGGCCCGGCGCGAGAGATCGCCGCCACCGATCGCCACAAGGACATGGCGATGCTCTGCCCAAGCGGGGCACAATCCCCAGGTGACAGAAGAGCTGACAAGATGGAATATTTGGTCGTGGATGTGCGACTCTGGCAGAATAACGGCTCGTTCATGACCTGCCGCTGTAAGCGGGAGCTCAGCGCTTGGTGGCAAGCGGTAAGATCAGAAGTATGTAAATGTTTGAAGTACGCCAAGAGACGCTACTCATAGCGTCCAGCGCCCGCTTACCGATGCCGCCTCTTTCGCTTCTAAGGCCGGAGTCGTGATCAGCCCCAACCAAGTTGCTAATCTGCAATCTTTAACGTTAGTAGAAAACTTCAAGTGTACGGCAATGGCGTCATCTCAATGCTCAGTCACGTGGTCAGAACAAAAGAATCGGGTGCGTGGCCAACTCGAGGAGTTCAATGGAAGAGAAACGGAATTTTTTTTTTGTTATAGGCTCGCGTTTGACCACTATCTCACCTGATGTGGCCGACGATGGAGCACGCTTGCCTAGAAGCAATCTATTCACTCTTGACTTAAAGACCCCTAGGTTGTAGCTATCAGGAAACACAGACTCCGGCAGAGAATTCCACTCCTTAGCTGTACGCATAATGAATGTGTTCCCAAAACGCTTTGTACGTATGGGTGGGATGTCCACCATGTACCGGTGGCGCAACGCCGTACGTCCTGTGGTCCAATGATGGATGTTATAACTTGGCTAGGGCGGTAGTCCCTAAATGCGAGATTGTTTGTCAGATATATCCGACTTAGGCTAGGGTAGGGTAGGGTAGGGTAGGGTTAAAAGACGCATAGTCCCTTGAACCATCTGACCGAAATTATGTGAACGCAACTCTCGCACTCGCCTAGGCGGCAGTACGCAAATCTGTGCATTTATTTGCGGCCAGCAGCGCCCGGAAAGCGCTTTAAATCCATTTTCTCTGCGAGATATTGATTGATTTACATATGCAATGTTCACTTTGAAGGATATTTAACCATCAATTTTTATGTGTAAAAATGTTTCTAAAGGTCCAAGCCGTTTCGAAGGAGTAGGGAAAAGTTGCGAAAAGTTGCGAAATTGCTAATTTTTTTTTTGACAAAAGTATTAATTGCACTAAAAAATCAATTGTTGATATTATTGTTCATGAATCTATAATAAACATATATTTTTTTCAAACCAATTGACCTAGCCGTTACGGAGGAGTAGGCCTTAGAAAATCACTGTTTTATGGCACTTTTCGGGCGCTTGGCCCTTAATAGACAAAGCAGACGTACTTATAGACGGCTCGCTTGTCGGCCTCGAACTGCGCCTGGTCGGCGTCCGCGGCGGGCGCCCCGCCGCCCTGCATCCCGCCAATATCACCAGCGTGGCTGCCTCATCTGCAAACAACGCCAAACACACGGTTTAAACACAATCCTCATTTATTATTTACTAGTTTTTACCCGCGTGCATACAAAATAGCATATATGTTAAAATATAGCCTGATATAATATATGTAGTTGTGTAATTATTTATTTTTTATCTATCTCCTTTCTCTCAGTCCATCCAAAGGTTGTCTGTAAGAGATCGCCCTGTGCAATAAGACCGCCCATTGTGCACTTATTCTTTTAAATGTTTGTCCTGTATTTTTGTTTATTTGGTGTACAATAAAAATTATAATAAATATTTGGGGAGTTTGGCTAGATTTTTCTAATAATTATATTTCAAACAAGCTTTTGTCCGCAGCTTCGCCCGCGTACTTAAAATTCAAAGGGTTTGGTTTGGCGCCGTGCCGCAGGATTGAAGCGATTTTTTTTCAAAATGATCAGGCAGAAATGACTACATCGTCGCATCCAGGTAAAATAATAAAAAAAAATGTGGAGTGGAAGGGAGAATCCTGAGCGAACTTACAAATTATTATTTTTCTTGCGCCTATTTTTCAGTCCGTACCTTAAAAGGAAAAAACGGAACCCTTATAGGATCATATTCTTGTCCGTCTGTCTGTCTGTCTGTCAAAAGCCTTTATCTCTGGAACGCGTGATAGTATCACTGCAGTCTCTTAAACCTGTAAAAACAAAAATCAAACTTCAGAGTTAACGAAAAAAATAGATACGGTCGTTTATGTCGCATTATAACGTATATTTCGAACCTCTCAAGGGAATCAAAATTCATAGAGTAGGTACTTTTTGTTGACCTAGAATCCTGAAACACACAAATATAAGGAAAATCTGAAACTGTAAAATTTACAGTCTATGTGTGTTAACTACGTAATAACCACAAAAAAAAAATTGCGATGCAGAAAAATGTTTGTAAGTAACCCAATTCAGAAATTGAACTGTTTTGCTATGTAAATATTTTTTAGTGAGTTTGTTCGTATAAAATACAAAAAAAAAAGACGTGTGGCACTCGGGGACTGCCGCGGTAAAGCTATTGCATAGCATTTTTATCAACTTATGCAATTATAATTATTTATTTATTTTATTTATGCAGTATTTTTTTTTCTTTGTTTTTTTTTCTTTGATATTAATTGAAGTTACACTTTCACACATTGAATTTAATTTTGATTGATTGTTCACTCATTTGTTTTCTTATCGGTCACCACGCTCAAAAAACAAATGAGTGGGGGGTGTTAGGTTATTTTCGTTACGGAATTTCTGAATTCGGTCTCCACGCTCAAGGCCCGCGATAGAAGCTAATCAATAGCTTAAAAAAATATGCAGACGACTTCAAAACCTCCATTTTTGGAAGTCGATTAAAAATAGTTGACAGTTCTTTTATAATTATAATTCAGGGCCTTTATTAGTGTGCCGCTGCCGTCGTCTATAGACAAGTGACCACATCCCACGCTGACGTGTTCGTACGTAAACTAGGGCCTGACCTTACGGATTTACGTAACATTGCATATGTACCAGCACGGCTGAATTCCCCAAAGCGATAGATAGACGAACTGTTTGGCGACTGGCGACCATTATACGGTCATGCAAGGGTCAATCAATTCCATCAATCATGGATGATGGTTTTCGTCAATCAGTACTAAAAACCGTCAATCATCAACTTCAACTTTTAATTAATGGCCTTTGTGGAAGAGACACCACAGTTTTGCCAATAACTCGTGCGGCCGTCAATCATCGTATTAGACGGTAGGTTTTTCGTCAATCAAAAGTTTGACTATGGCAGAACTGACAGCAAAACCTACCGTGTAATGTTCGCCTTACGTGCTGATTATACTTATGCCATTTTTTTTTTAAATATTTTTCTGTGTTTATTTTATTTTCATAACGCAAGATGCGTTAGCGTTAAGTTTAGGAACATTACATTTTTTTTTCATAAGGTGGGTAAATCATCCAGTGACTTCCCTCGCTCTAGGGCGGAGCGCGAAAGCGTGTCAGACTTTTACAGACTAAACGCCATTTTGTTTTAGGAGGATAATGCATCTTATTGTTAGCCCCCTGCGTTCCCGTTGAATGTCTAAACAAAGTCAAAAATCTCGTATACAAACAACAAACGACTTAAAAAAAACCTAAAAAATGCAAAATAACTAACTTCAGAAGTCGGTGTCAAAAAATGACGAAACAAAACCAGAAACACGGAAGATTTGCTATACCTAATTTATTGAAACTTCTGATAACATTTGACATAATTTATCAGATCTTAACCAAAAATAGGTACGCACAGGAAAGTTCGATGTGGCGACGCTTGGGGAGGCCTATGTCCAACAGTGGACGTGTATCGGCTGAAATGATGATTATGATGAGCCAAAAATAGGACCTGGCTGACAAACTCTTCGAAACAAAAAAAAAATAATCGTCAAAATCGGTTCACATTTGACGAAGCTATTGCTGAATAATTATTATTATTAGGTACCTACTAATTCTTTTACTTATTTAAAACTAGCTTTTGCCCGCGACTTCGTTCGCGTGGAATAGTGACTTCCGGCAGATTTTTGGTTTTACCCACATAGTTCCCGATCTCGCGGGATCTCTTCAAAAATGAAATGTGGAAGATATTTTAGGGAACTCTTCAAAAATCAACATAATGAGCTCTGCGTTTGAATCATACCTTTTTACTATTTATTTACATTTTTCCGATGCATTTTCAGTACTGAATTGATGCCGACTCTTGACCAATAGATGGCGCTGTATGTCCGGATTAAATTTTATTTTATTTTTTGTAATAAAAACTATCCTATGTCCTTTCTCAAGTTCCAAACTATGTCTGTACCAAATTTCACACAAATCGGTTCAGTAGTTTAAGCGTGAAGCAAAGACAGACAGACAGAGTTACTTTCGCATTTATAATATTAGTTTGGATAAAATACACAAAATTAAAATCAAGCCAAAATCGTAATTTTGTTTTAGTTTCGACATCATTTAAACTTAAAAAATACTTAACTAACTATAATTATAGTAAAATAATAATGAATAATAGTAATTACAACGTACGCTAAACAAAAAAAAAAAATACAAAAATAGGCATTAAAATTACACACACAATAATACAAACATAATAATACTTCACAACTATCACACAACGTCGTCTAGTCCCAAGCAAACCAGAGCTTGTGTTATGAGTACTAGAAAATTGATAAACATACACAATACACAATTTGACATACAATTAAATTAAATACACAATGTCATAGATACAATTAAAATACAAAAAAAAAGTCAGACGACTTGAGAACCTGTGTTGGAAGTTAGTTAAAGTTGTATCAAGTTAACACACTTTACCAAAATCCTAAACTTCACCTACTTTCCGATTCACCAAAAACACTCCCATCGAACAACAACTAACATAAACTGTTAGCTTCAAAAAGCAAACTAATAAACAAAATAAATAAACACACAGAAAACAAGGGTATAAACAATAAACAGTAAGAATAACAGACAACCTCGCAAACAGCCGTCTAGCAATAAAAAGAGATATTAAAACCGGGCAACACATTCATCACAAATGTTGCCAGAAAGATTGATATAAAATACCACTTATATTTTCTTTACTGTTTCGCTAAAGTAATAGTGGGGGTACGGTTTTAATATCTATAGGGTGAGTTAGGAAGTGTATAAGATGGGCAGTTATGTAGAACAGAAATATAATGTGCGTTTCATCCCGCTGTGCAGGCTTTAACTCATTCCGGTTTTAAAAAAATCCGGAATTCCGTTTCATTTCAGTATCGTTTGTAATATCGGAATTAATGTGACCAAAACCGAATTTTGATATCGAAAAATCTATCTATATATCTTTACCTACGTAGTGTGTGTACATAAATTGTAAAAAAAATATATTTATTATTTTGTCACGGAAGAGGATAAATAGAAATAATAATGTGCGTTTTATCCCGACGCTTGCTGTGCTCTCTAGGGCTTAAACTTCTGAAACATTCTGGAATTCCGTTTCATTTCAGTATCGTTTGTAATATCGAAATTAGTGTGAGTAAAACCGGAATTATGATATCAAACAAAAAAAAACAACCTCATAGGTTAATTTGCAAGACGCCACGCAAAAATAAAAAAAAATTAAATTAAGTATAAATATTCTCTATTTATATTATTCTTCTTCTCAGAGTGTTGATGGCAAAACATTTTTTTTTTAAGTTATAGTATTCCACGCTGTTATTAAGTCCATACGTGAACACTGTGAACAGGTAACAGGGCACGTGATGCAGGACGGAAGGTGGGACATGGTCTGCGGAGAGACGCCGAATAAAAACTGAACAGCTATCCGAAAACCCCCTTCGGTGGAGAATGTCTTTGCTGCGCCCAACCTGGGTGCGGAGTCTGTTTAACGCTTCATATACATCATCGCTCGGCGTCAGAGTGGAGATCGCTTTGCGCATTCCATACATTGGCGAGCCAATCGTCTTTGTTGTTAGATACATGCAGCAACGCAGGGAACGAATTAGGAGTGACGTCTATGGCGCGATGGCGCGGCGAGCCAATCGCTGGCGCTGATTCACACCACTAAAGAGACCGAATCTTCTGCTCAGTCAAATACTTCTGCGCAACCGCTCAAGATCCGTGATGGCAACTGTGCAGCTAAAATGCGTGTCATATTATTGAAAAATGACAATAACTGTACCTACTGTACTGTGTTCCTATATATATAGATAGGTATAGAAGTCAATCTACGAACATAGCGCGCACGAGCAACGCACACAGACACAGCTCACGGACACGATGTCTCGGTCGCGTCTCGGCTCATTCATCGAACAGTTCCGGCTCAAACGCTCATTAGTGTGCGTCCACCGAGCGTAGGTATAAAAAGTGAAGTATATGTATGTAACATGAGATTGTCTTCTGTACCTAACTATTTTGTGGCGGGACGTTGCTGATCTATTTAATTATTTAAGACCTGTATTATGTACAAACCTATCATTCACAATAAAGATATTGAATTGAATCGAATTGTAATTTGGCCCTTATGGACTTTTTTTAATGGAACCAAAACCAGACAGACATATTAGCTAGACATCTGAGAAAAAAATATTGTACTTCGACCTTCGACCCTATCGACCATCTGTTCTGCGAGCAATGCCCCCTGCCCATTGCCACTAAACATTGTCGATTTGTGACTACAGTACTGCCCACACGAACGGACCTGTGCTTTATATAAGATTAAAAGCTGTCCCGGTGTGAAGTACCGCCGGACCTTTGCAAGAACGCCTAGTTTCCAAGCAGCTTGCCGAGTAACCTTGGCTTTGGACTCAATGAACCGCCCAAAGTTAAGGTCTGAGGGAATTTCAACCCCCAAGAGCTGAAGGCGGTCGGTGTACTCCAGGGATGAATTCTGAAAAGTAGGAGCCAAGGTGCACAGGCTCCTTTTCTCCTTTCCATTGCCCTGCGAGTTCTTTTTAATACTTTAGCTAAAAGCAAAAAACGCGAACATTCTTTTACACGGCTCTAAATACGAAGAGCAACTTTGCATCGTATTTTCCTTCCCCTAGCAAGATATAGACGGGAGATAATTAATCCCAACCGATTTGGCTGAAATAAGGAAAGGAAAAATGTTTGCTTATTTCTATCCGTGTTTGTAGAAGCTGATCCTGCACTCGCTAAAGGTTTTCGCTACTATATTGTACGCCTTGCTTTCGCTTTGAGGAACTAGTGGCTAAGTTATTATTTTTTAGGGTTCCGTATCTTTAAAGGAAAATACGGAACCGTTAAAGGATCATTTTGTTGACCGTCTGTCTTTCAAGACCCTTTATTTTTGGAGAGCGTGGAGAAAAACTATATACTCAGGTCTGCAGTCCTTTGAAGCTGTGAAAAAATCAAACTTCTAAGTTAATGGAAAAAAGATACGGCCGTTTATGTCAAAAAAACGTATATCTCGACAATTTCAAGAGAATCAAATTCATAAGGTACTTCCCGTTGACGCAGAACACCCAGCATCTTAAAATTCGACATAAAGCAAGGCTGACAAACAACAGTAAATTTGTAGTTAGGCACTTAAGTGACAAAAAAACTTTTTGTCATTCAGAAAAATCTTCGAAACTAAATTAAACTATAATATAATATTCCACAACTATCACACAACGCCGTCTAGTCTCAAGCTAAGCAGAGCTTGTGTTATGAGTACTAGAAAACTGATAAACTTACTTATATATTTCTAAATACATACATATTATAGACATATTACACCCAGACACAGAACAAATGATCGTGGTCATCACACAAACATTTGTCCTGGGAAGGAATCGAACCCACGCCACGACCTCTATTTACGGAACTTTGTACGGAACCCTCAGTGTGCGAGTCCGACTCGCACATACCCAGTTTCATTTTTATTCATTGATTTACCGCTTTTTGTCTTGTGAGAGTGTCCATGGAGTTTCTTGCACGTTCTTCTCCATAGAGATCTACGCTTTGGAACGTGCAATTTAGCTTCACTTAATTGACTGACCGACATTTCGACGATTGTTTACGAAGTTTCTTTAATTGGTCTATTTAAAATACACGTCTCTGATTCTGAAGAACAGCATTGTAACTTACACCTTTGTCTTCAAATATTAGCAACTTATAAGACAATCCCCTTATTGCAAGACCGAGTTCAAAGTCTAATTATGTTTGCAGGTGTCTATAACCGGCGGAATCCACCCTCTATCAAATTACAATCTCTCCATCCCTATGGGGTGTAGCCACAGAGTACGGAATAGTTTAGACACGCCCGTACTAATGGAAGTTTGTAAACGGACGCCGTTAATTTCAACTGCTTATAACTTAGCTGTCTCGGCAAGTCTAATTATCATCTTCATCATGATTATTCCAGGCGAAAGACCACCAGTATCCATTGGATTCCCACGACCCTCACCAGGTCATCGGTCCTTATGGGAGGCCTAACAACGCTGCGTCTTCCGGTACGTGAAGAACCAGAACCTTTCATCCCCATCGACCATTTGTTCTACGAGCAATGTGCCCTGTCCACAGTCACTAAGTTTGGCAATTCTTTGGGCTATGTCTGTCTGTAACCTTGGTTCTCCTGCGGTTATCTTCATTTCTGATCTGGTCACGCAAGGAAACTCTGAGCATAGCCCTTTCCACTATCCTTTGGGTGACTTTAAGTCTTCTTATGAGATCCATTGTACCCGTACACTGGTCTTCAATGACTAGCTTTTGCCCGCAGCTTCGCCTGCGTGCGTAAAACATAGCCTATGGCACTCAAGAATAAACCAGCTTTTTATAGGTGAAGATTGCAACGCTACTTACCGTCAGGTGGGATCGCAGTCAAGCACTAGTTTAACTCAATTTAAAAAAATATATTTATCAATCGGGCCAGTACTTCCAGAGATTACCTAACTCCAACAAAAAAAAAAAAAAAATTACCTCGTTATTATACGAGTATAAGTGTAGATAAATGATATTTATTTTGCAAGTAGATTTAAAAAAAAAACACGTAATTTTTTTTTCATTCACTTTAAACTATATGAGGCCCTAGCTGACTACCCTGAGAAGAAACACCGAAACAAACTCAGGGGTCAGTCTCTTTTAAAGTCCATACAGTAACACGAAATGGTCAAATCATATGAGAACCATGCAGATTAGTATCTCAGGTGGTCTTTTGAAGAAAGAACCACACAGATTTGAGTGGACCTGTCCAGTCAGTGCAAGTATTTGTCAGTATTCGTGTAGCTCAAACTTAAGAATACTAAGGAGCTCAACACACACTGTAATCACAAAATAGATAGGTACAGAAAACAATCTCATGTATGTACTTCACTTTTTATACCTACGATCGGTGGACGCACACTAATGAGCGTAAGAGCCGGAACGCGACCGAGACGCGACCGAGACATCGTGTCTGTGAGCGGTGTCTATGTGTGCGTTGCTCGAGCGCGCTTTGTATGTAGATTGACTTCAGTACCTATCTATTTTGTGCTGTAAAGCTTGATTTTTATAAAAAAATTGACGATGGCGTCTCTACCATTGCCCGATTAGATGCCTCTGAGCTCTGTGTGTTGAGTAGATACAATTTTGTGCATTCATAATTCCGTATTTCGCCAAAAGACAATCCTTTTGTGAAAGGGGGTCAAACTATTACCGTTATCTGAGTGAGACCCAATTCGAACTTGGTAACAACCCTGGTATCTTACAGGAAATATCTCGGTCAAATTTTGCAAGGATATACAAAATATCATCTTTGATATTCGGGAAATTATGAGCTCTTACCGCATACGAAGCCACTTATCGCTTCGTCAGTTTTTTTCATCATCATCAGCCTTTTTAGGGTTCCGTAGTCAACTAGTAACCCTTATAGTTTCGCCATGTCTGTCTGTCTGTCTGTCCGTCCTCGCTTAATCTCTGGGACCGTTAGCACTAGAAAGCTGAAATTTGGTACCAATATGTATATCAATCATGCCGACAAAGTGGTAAAATAAAAATTGGAAAAAAATATTTTATTAGGGTGTGATATATTGTTGGATAGGTATTAAAAAATGAATAGGGGTTTACTAAAATCATTTTTTGATAATGTCAATAATTTCGGAAATAACCGCAAAAAAAAACAAAATACAATGTGTGTCCTCTAACTAAAAAATATGAAAAAATTCTGAAAAGTAGAACTTTATAAGGACTTTTTAGGAAAATTATTTTGAACTTGATGGAAAGAACAGTTTTTGTACAAAAAAAGACAAAAAGGTTGTACAAAATAATTTCTGGACTAAGTTTGTAGTATAATCGTATATGCAAGCATTTTTTTAAACTCATTAGTGGGTACACTTATTTTGACGGACGGGAAACTACGGAACCCTACACTGAGCGTGGCCCGACACGCTCTTGGCCGGTTTTAATATTCCCACAGCTGGGACTCAGGCCTTTTTTTATGATGAGAAAAAATCATCCAATGAAACCCCCGTTTTTGGGCGGAGCAGGAGATAGTGTCGAAACCTACTGGGGCCAGGGTTATCCGAAACGGAACTCGAGCCCTGTATGAAGGCTAGAAGGAACAGGGTGGGTCGTTTAGTCAGTAAGAGTCTTACACTATCTCCCGCTCCGCCCAAGAGCGGGGATTGTCACTTGATGATTTTTCCCACCATAAAAAAAGTGTTGTGGGCCAAAAGACCACTTATTGAGGAGAGACTAGCTCGCAATGGCTGAAGACGGAGGTGTGTGGATAACGGGGAGGCAGGCCATTGCCCAGCAATGGAGAATCTCAACTCTCTTGAGAGTCACAGGTCACCGTATTTCTCTTGCTTTGTAAATAAACTCTTTGATGATGATGACGCCTAAAAACGTTATTCTTTATAACCAGGCATACACTACATCATAACCAGACCTACCCCCAAGCATAACAAATCGTATATCAATAAATAGCAAGTTTTCAACGTATATGTACGTGCTCTGTGTTCGAGCCAGCTACGGAGGACGCATTGTAATGGCGGACTTATTTCCCGCGCTTTTGCGCGAGTGTTGCCAACGTGTCGATAGTTTTGGTAGAAATGGAACGTTTTTGGTTTAATATTTTAATTAGATAGTATGAAAGGAACAGTTGGCTGTCTGAAATCTATACATATACTAGCGACCCGCCCCGGCTTCGCACGGGTGCAATGCTCTTGCCGCACCGGGCGGCCGGCCGGTACCGCCGCAAACGCTACGTCCCGCAATTTTTAAATCTGTAATATCTTCGAAAATATTCACTTAAATCATACGGTGTAAAGGGCCATATAGATCTATATTAAATGAACAATGTATTCAAGGTATTTAATTGGTTAAGGATTAATGCTGTATTGGTTAAAATCGCTTCGAAAATTAGCCATTATTTGTCGTAAAAAGTAAATGACAAAAAAAAGTTATCTATATCTTATCCAGAAGAGATAGACATATACCATCACGGACTTTTCTGTAGACCTTTTCAATGTGTACAATACTTAGTACATCTATACATATATTCAACTTTTCAGTCACTGGCGCCACTTTCAAAGTTCCTCTAATATACTCATTTCACATTTTATCCATTCTCGTCACACCACACATCCATCTCCACATTGTCATCTCCGCAATGCAATCTTTTTTCAGATCAGTCTTATAGATCCTAAACCGTTAAAGGTAAATTTTCTCAGGGTTGAGTTAATGCACAATCAGCCTTTTAATATTCCCACTGCTGGGCTTCAGGCCTCCTCTCAAGGAGCAAATGGGCCGTAATTCAGCTAGTGCAGGTTGGTAAATGTCACATGCTTTAGAATTTTTGGTTCTAGGACATGCTGGTTTCCTCACGATGTTTTCCTTCACCGTTTTGAGAGCAGTGGTGATGAAATAAATTACATAAAGTAATGTGCCTGGCTGGGTTTGAACTGCGACCTACAACTCGTAAGTCGGGGCCGTTACTACTTGGCCACCCTGCTAAGGAAATGAGTTAATTTACTCTAATTAGTCATTATTCTTGATGAGATTGTGACAAGAATAAATAGCAGCGGACGAGCCTGATTGACATCGAAGTCAGCACTCTTGACTACTACCTCACTAAGTCAATCTCACGTATATTTAAGGCCAGGTTCTATTCATTTTGTATGTTTGGAAATCCAGAAATATAAAAGAGAATATCATGAAAAAGTATTTTATTAAAATTGACTATATGATCAAAACATAAAAAAAAAATATGAATCTGATCCTAAATTACGATTTCAAACGTGTACAGATATCTACGAGATTACGTCACGGAAATATTTGAAAGTTACAAAAAAATATTTTTTTTACTTTATATAATCCAGTGCTTGACTGCGATCCCCACCTGATGGTAAGCAGTGATGCAATCGTTGATGGTGAAGCTCACTAGTTTATTAAGAGCCTATTCACTCTAGCCTTGACGACACCTACGGGAAGACCGCAGCAGGCAAAACAAAAACAAGCTTGTTTTGTAAAAGAGCCTCGTAAAAACAAAAATTTTGAATAGTTATTGTTTTTTTTTTAAGTAAAACCTTTGTTACGGGGCCGCGAAATCGATATAGGCCCGCCCGGGCGGAGTTCGTACAAAATACTACCGGCTCTTAAGATCCGGTTGTAGTCACATACGTTACGTTGCTTACGTTAACATTTGATGATACATCAATCCTCGTTTGACTATATCATTGATGTAGGATTTCTATGTCAATAAGGTCTAAAGAAAATAGCAAAAACGAAGATTGAACATTTGAAATATGATCAAACTTTAACGTTTAAAACGATCTGGCCAGTTTGACTTGGCCATATCATGAAGCGGTCAATTTCTAAGATCTGGCCACGACATATACATACACTAGCTTTTACCCGCGGCATCGCCTGCGTGAAAAAATTAGCCTATGTCCGTCTCCAGGGTTCCAACTATCTCTGTACCAAAATTCATCAAAATCGGATTTGCCATTTAGGCGTGAAGACGTAACAAACAAACAAACTCACTTTTGCTTTTATAATATTAGTAAGGACACATCGGAAGAGTCTGAACCCGTCCAAAAACCCCGTACTTGTCCAAATACGTTTTAATCTTGCTATCTAAGCGCAAACACTGTTTTTGTGTGTATTCGAAAGCCCAAAGATTCGCCTCTTTTCTAACAATGATAACAAAAATCAACGCCGCACAGTTGTATCTAACACAACTACTGGACTCTCTTCAGTCAATATTTGTTTAGGTTTTAGTCAGTGTACATGGAAAACAGAAGTTCCACTCGCTTAAAATTGCCATGTGGGGAACAGAACTGAAAGAAAGAAAGAAAAAGTGTTTATTTTATTTATTCACAAACACAGTTTCACATTAAAACTAAGCCATGACTATGTAAGGTTAGCAATGGGTCCGAAACAAGGCGCAGCCAGTATCTTGATGACCCAAACATTACACCAAGTTTGTTACAAAGTGGCTTGCTAGCGTTACCTGGCAAATTAATGTAACAAAGACAATCCAAACTAATCCAAACTAATATTATAAATGCGAAAGTAACTCTGTCTGTCTGTCTGTCTGTCTTTGCTTCACGCCTAAACTACTGAACCGATTTGTGTGAAATTTGGTACAGACATAGTTTGGAACTTGAGAAAGGACATAGGATAGTTTTTATTACAAAAAAATAAAATAAAAAATATAATTTATTCCGGACATACAGCGCCATCTATTGGTCAAGAGTCGGCATCAATTCAGTACTGAAAATTCATCGGAAAAATGTAAATAAATAGTAAAAAGGTATGATTCAAACGCAGAGCTCATTATGTTGATTTTTGAAGAATTCCCTAGAATATCTTCCACATTTCATTTTTGAAGAGATCCCGCGAGAGCGGGAACTATGTGGGTAAAACCAAAAATCTGCCGGAAGTCACTATTCCACGCGAACGAAGTCGCAGGCAAAAGCTAGTAAAACCATAAAGTAAAAGCTACCCAATTAAAGTAATGATGCGTGGAAGAGATGAAATTAGGTTTTAGTAATTATTAAAAACAGTATTTGCGTATACCTTAAAATAATATAAATAACAATATGGACTAAAGTAGCTAGCACGTAAGTAAGATATGCGTCACATCCGCGCAAAACGGCCAGCGCTCAGCAAAATGCTGGGGCTCGTGTAAGACAGAGCCACAGCGTTGATTTTCAGCACCAGCTGTCATCGACGGTGAGACGCTGATCGGCCAGCAAAGATTAATGTTATATCTACAGTCATTAGCTCGCTGTCCGGCCGTCCTGTAACTGTTCGGACCAAGCCCAGGTCGTCGACGGCGCACACTGTTCCCGCGCGCCTCAAGGAGTTGTGAGCAACAGCAGGGGCCCAGCCGGGTCGAAGCCTACTGGGGCAAGGGTTAACCGAAAGGGAACTCGAGCCCCGGTATGAAGGCTAGAAGGAACGGGGTGGGCTTTTAACACCATAAAAAATATATCTACAGTCATACAATAAACAAAATTAAAACTTACCATTATACGTTAAGGTGTACAAAAATAAAGATGAAAAAAACCGATTTCTGTTGCATAAATGGCGACTTTAGATAAAATCAAACGCAAAAAGCAAACTAAAGTCTAGATAAAATCGTGACGATGCCGATGAAACGAACAGTAGCAAAAAGCCTTAGATTAAATCAAAACAGCGGAAAATAGGCGACTCGCCTATAGCGCGTGAGCCGCTGAAATCAAGTCCACGTCGCACAATGCATCCACCTTTTCTTCGGCCTCCCTCACTCTCCATCCATCCACATGTATATTCATAACTCTTTTAGCAACATACGTTTCATCCCTCCTATTCACATGACCATACCAAGACAAACGACTCCCCTTCAACTTTTCAGTCAATAGCGCCACTCTCAAACTTCCTCTAATATGCCATTTCTCACTTTATCCATTCTGTAAAGTTATCTGGGACAGATCTGGGTCATCTTCTCGTCTAACATACCAGTGTCCAAGACCAGTGCGTGTTGCCAGTGATGACATATATGACACTGAAACATGGTCGCTTATAATGGGCCTCATCAGAAGGCTTCCAATCACCCGAAGGGCAATGGAAAAGCCTATGCTCGGAGTTTCCTTGCGTGATTGCATCAGGAATGAAGATATCCGCAGGAGAACCCAGGGCGCCGGCATAGCCCGAAGAATCGCTTAACTAACAACAGTCCGAAAGGTTCTACAGTAGCGACCGTTAATTGTGGCGACACTAGGGGGAGGCCTATGTCCAACAGTCCGAAAGGTTCTAGAGTGGCGACTGCGCACCGGATAGATGCGAGACGCACAGGACCGGTCATTATGGCGACACTTGGGGGAGGCCTATGTCCAACAGTCCGAAAGGTTCTAGAGTGGCGACCGCGCACCGGATAGATGCGAGACGCACAGGACCATTAATGTGGCGACACTAGAGGAAGGCCTATGTCCAACAGTCCGAAAGGTTCTAGAGTGACGACCGCGCACCGGATAGATGCAAGACGCACAGGACCGTTAATTGTGGCGACACTAGGGGGAGGCCTATGTCCAACATTCCGAAAGGTTCTAGAGTGGCGACCGCACACCGGATAGATGCGAAACGCACAGGACCGTTAATTGTGGCGACACTAGGGGGAGGCCTATGTCCAACAGTCCGAAAGGTTCTAGAGTGGCGACCGCGTACCGGATGGATGCGAGACGTACATGACCTTTCATTATGGCGACACTAGGGGGAGGCCTATGTCCAACAGTCCGAAAGGTTCTAGAGTGGCGACCGCGCACCGGATAGATGCGAGACGCACAGGACCGTTAATTGTGGCGACACTAGGGGGAGGCCTATGTCCAACAGTCCGAAAGGTTCTAGAGTTGCGACCGCACACCGGATAGATGCGAGACGCACAGGACCGTTCATTATGGCGACACAAGGGGGAGGCCTATGTCCAACAGTGGACGTCCTTCGCCTGAAATATGATGATGAGGAGGAAAACATAGCAATATTTTAATTAAGTAATTATTAAACGGTTCGATCGTGTAAGGAACAAAATACTGCCGGCAAAATTAAGACCACAGATGTTACCCGGAAAGCTGTTATTCTTGGGATTGGGCTGGACATGTCTGCCGCATGTCAGATGAGCTGTGGGCCAAAAGACCACTTATTGGGTTCCATGAAATTCTAGGCGACGTCACGGCAGACCATGAGGACGGTGGAGAGATTAACTTGACTCTTACTGGAGGAACTGAGCCACAATGACCAAAGACAGACGTAAAATATAAGAGGAGGGCCTTTGCCCAGCAGTGGGGAGTTTCAACTCTCCTGAGAGACTCAGGCCACCGTGTTTCCCTTGCTCCTTAAATAACGATACAATCAATCACTTTTTTAGTTAACATTGAACTGATTTGAAAATCTTTTTTTGCGATTTCTTTATAATTTACCAAAAACCAAGGACTGCAACAATGTCACTGCTGCGGTCTTCCCATCCGATTATAATTTGGGTGTCTTCAAGGCTAGAGTGAATAGGCTCTTAATAAACTAGTGCGCCTCACCATCAACGATTGCATCACTGCTTACCATCAGGTGGGATCGCAGTCAAGCACTGGTATTTAGTTTTGTTTTTTTAAATTGGCTACTACTGGAAATCCTACAGGACTTTGTTTTTTTTTCTTAATAAATTAATCTAATAGGTTACTTCTAAGCAAACGGACTCCATCGTCAGCCACATCATCGCTTACCATCAGGTGAGATGGTGGTCAAACGAGAGCTTACCATTATTAAAAAAAAAATATGAATACATTTTTCGTCAGTAATTTTAATATAGTGAACCTTTTTCCAAGGCTCTGTCTAGTGAACCATCCCACTATCTTTGTTAATAACATCTTCCGCCCTTTGTTTATGCCGGTACCCTAATTCCGTACCTTTCCTGTTTCCACAGATAGCTAGGAGGAAAATTGTGGAAAATTTTGTAAAATATAGACGCTGTGTTCAAACTTAGAGCTTGGAATGTGTGCGATGGTATTTTTATGATCTCTATGCGGGTAGTCAGAAGTATGTTAGTGTAAATGTGCTAAATATGATGTTTTGCGTAGATGGCGTGATAATAGCAGGTGTAGAAATAGTTTCTCGACTAATTTACATACTAATTAATTGCTTAATAAGGGCGCTTTCAATTTATGCGTTTTTTGATGGCCTGCTGCAGAGCGGATGTGGTGCAACCTTTCAGATACCGTCAATTTAACACACAATAGAAAGGCAATAGATGCGCAAACGCCAGCGTTCGCTTGGGGTTTAATGAATTAATTGTACTGCGCGTGGTCAAGCAACCGTGCGGCGGACGGTCGACAAAAGAACGGCAAAGTCACAAGCACCACGTCACAAAATAGATAGGTACAGAATAAAATCTCATGTATGTACTTCACTTTTTATACCTACGCTCGGTGGACGCACACTAATGAGCGTTTGATCCGGAACTGTTCGACGAGTGGGCCGAGACGCGACCGAGACATCGTGTCCGTGAGCGGTGTCTATGTGTGCGTTGCTCGAGCGCGCTTTGTATGTAGATTGACTTCTGTACCTATCTATTTTGTGACCACAAATAGCGCATGGCATACAAACGCACGGCAGACAGATACGTTTTCAATTTAGGCGCTTGTTGTCGGACTGCTAACGTTCTGCAACCGCTGCGGCACAGTATACGTACGGCAGTCGGCCGGTTGCAATATGCATAAATTGAAAACGCCCTTACATATCTTTTCTTTGGTTCGCGTTTGACCACTATCTCACCTGATGATAAGCAACAATGTGGTCAACGATGGAACACGCTTGCCTAGAAGTAACCTATTCACTCTTGATTTAAAGACCCCTAGGTTGTAGCTATCAGGAACCAGACTCCAATCGGGGAATCCGGTCCTTAGCTGTAAGTACATACAGTGAATAAAAACCTATTCACTCTAGCCGTGAAGAAGTATTGATGTTAATAAACTACTGCGCCTCACCATCAACGATTGCATCACACCACCATCAGGTATCGCAGTCAAAAACCCTTCCATACATCTCTATTCACTTCACACTCAAATCAAATCGTCGACGTGTCCGTAAAATCTATCGATACGTCATGTCCCATCACTAGTTCCTCAGCTAACGACACCGCGTCGGTAAAATAGACGCTAGATATATTCTGTATGCAACCGTGAATCGGCCAAATGTCTCCGATTTTACATTTGATTTTCGTACAATTTATACAGACCATTTATTTTTGTTTTGATTCAAAACAGACTGGATACTAGACACATACTCCATTATTAGAAAGTTTTTTTTTTATTGATATAAACTAGTGCTTGACTGGGATCCCACCTGATGGTAAGCAGTAATGCAATCGTTGTTGGTGAAGCGCACTAGTTTATTATGAGCCTATTCACTCTAGCCTTGAAGACAACCAAATTATAATCGGATGGGACTATTACTCTTACAAAATCAAGGCATACTTGAACCGTAAAAACTCAATTTAACAATCACACTTCAAACCTATAACTTCATTAAAATAATGACCACTTGAAAAAATCAAACAAATTAAATTTTGCACTCTAGCAACACGGGACGCGGCGTTCAGATATTGAGCTAATTGCAAAAGGCGGGAAACAGGACGAGAGGATTTCCGAACGTAAAAGCAAAGATGGCTGATTTTTCCTTTTTAATTATCGTTTTCGGATGGAACGAGTTTAAATTGAAGGGCTCTCGAAGGGAGAATGAAAATGGCGGGTAAAGGGACTCCATGTTTTTTTTTTTCTATTTGTTTTATTTTAGTGATTGGGGTACGAAAGAATTTGTTTTTCTGTCTGTCCTTAATTTGAGATGGCGTTGTGCATTGTTTGCTTTAAGTTCCCTGCATTCGATTATGGTAAATGTCATCAATGGCCATTATTTTGTTGGCAACATTTTTCAATTGCCTTAGACGAGAATACTGTCGCCAATATTTTTAAAGAATTTGATTTTCACACAAATAAGATTCGTAACTGGGAAAATCTAAGATATTTTTTTTTTATTTTTTTGATAGGTTTACTTTTGACTACTAGTTATCTTACTTAATGGTAAGCGATGATGTGGTCGACGATAGAGCACGCTTCATCATCATCATCATTTCAGCCGAAAGACGTCCACTGTTGGACATAGGCCTTCCCCAATCGTCGCCACAATGACCGGTCCTGTGCGTCCCGCATCCATCGGATTCCCGCGACCCTTTCCAGGTCAGCAGTCCACTTCGTTTGAGGCTCTTTTAGTAAGTAAGATGTGTTTTATCCCTGCTGTTCACATGACCATTCCTAGACAAACGATTCTTTTTTTTTTATTATTATTATTGATAGGCTCGCGTTTGACCAACATCTCACCTGATGGTAAGTGATGATGTGGCCGATGATGGAGCACGCTTACCTAGAAGTAACCTATTCACTCTCGACTTAAAGACTCCTAGGTTGTAGCTATCAGGAAACACAGATTCTGTTTCAAGTTTTCAGTCACTGGCGCCATTCGCAAAACTTCCTCTAATATGCTCATTTCTCTTAGACTTTATTTATTTTTGTACGTTGAAATCAGGCGTTGCACGTGCACGTCTGTTTAAGTTCTACGATTTGTTCCACTTTACGCCTCTGCCTGTAGCTTAGCTTTGAAAGCTGATGAGGTATCCAGTCTTATCATCATCGTCAGCTTTTTTAGGGTTCCGTAGTCAACTAGGAACCCTTATAGTTTCGCCATATCTGTCTGCCCGTCCTCGCTTAATCTCTGTGACCGTTGGCACTAGAAAGCTGAAATTTGCTACCAATATGTATATCAATCACGCCGACAAAGTGGTAAAATAAAAATTGGAAAAAAATGTTTTATTAGGGTAGCCCCCCTATGTTTATGTAAAGTGGAAAGTGATTTTTTTTTTGTTTTCAACCCTAACGTGTGATATATAGTTGGATAGGTATTTAAAAATGAATAGGGGTTTAATGAAATCATTTTTTGATAATGTCAATAATTTCGGAAATAATCGCTCCAAAAGTAAAAAACAATGTGTCCCCCCCCTCTAACTTTTGAACCATAAGTTTAAAAAATATGAAAAAAGTCTGAAAAGTAGAACTTTATAACAACTTTCTAGGAAAATAATTTTGAACTTGATGGAAAGAACAGTTTTTGTACAAAAAAGACAAAAGGGTTCTACAAAATAATTTCTGGACTAAGTTTGTAGTATAATCGTATATGCAAGCGTTTTTTTAACCTCATAAGTGGGTACACTTATTGTGACGGACGGGAAACTACGGAACCCTACACTGAGCGTGACCCGACATGCTCTTGGCCGGTTTTTTTTTTATATTTCTACTGCTGGATCTCAGGCCTCCTCTCTAAAAGAGGGAATGGACCGTAATCCACCACACGGGCCCAGTGCGTGTTGGTGAATGTCACATGTCTTCGAAATTTTTGGTTCTAGGACATGCCGGTTCCATCATATCATTCATAGCAATAAATTAAATAATGCGGCTGGCTTGGGTTTAAACATACGACCTACAACTAGTAAGTTACGACCGTTCCCACTTGGCTACCACTGCTCATATCATGCGTGCATGCATCATAGTAGGTGCAATGCCTTCCAAATGAGAATAGGATCGCCCGCCATGTTGTGACGTCACGATATACTGTCAAAACGGGGAAAGAAATGAATTTCAATTAATTTACGAAAATTTTAATCTATTTACGAACTGTGAACGATAGCCAAGTTACAACCGTTTCGCTTGCGTCGAACGCTTCGACTTGACATTGCCGCCAAATCTTTTGTTCTGACCAAGTGACTGAGCGTTGAGACAACATCATTCCCGTACATTTGAAGCTTTCTACTAGCGTTACCTATTGCAGATTAGCAACTTGGCTAGGAAGGGCAGAATTCATTTCTTCAATTTTACTCATCTCTGAGTTCTTCAATTTCGCCATAATTTCTTCGACTTGACAGAACGACGTGACGTCACAACATGGCAATCAATCCTATTCTCATTTGGAACGCATTCATTTTGCAAACACTAGTGCTATTGCACCGTGAAAGGTTAAAGTAAATCTCGCGACCTTTTACTGCTACGTTTCGTCACACAATCTATTTTAATGTTCTAGTATGGATTAAAGTCTAATTGTATATCTATGTCAGCATTTCTATTAATGATCTTTACTTTATCTTTCATCAGTGTCGAGATAGCTCAATGATTAAGGCGTGTAGTCCCTTGAACCATCTGACCGAAATTATGTGGACGCAACTCTCGCCTAGGCGGCGGTACGCAAATCTGTGCATTTATTTGCGGCCAGCAGCGCCCGGAAAGCGCTTTAAATCCATTTTCTCTGCGAGATATTGATTGATTTACATAAGCATGTTCACTTTGAAGAATATTTAACCACCAATTTTTATGTGTAAAAATGTTTCTAAAGGTCCAAACCGTTTCGAAGGAGTAGGGAAAAGTTGCAAAATTGCTAAATATTTTTTTTTGACAAAAGTATTAATAGCACGAAAAAATCAAATGTTGATAATGTTGTTCATGAATCTTTAATAAACATATATTTTTTTCAAACCTATTAACCTGGCCGTTACAGAGGAGTAGGCTTCAGAAAGTCACTGTTTTATGGTACTTTTCGGACACTTGGCCCTTATGGCCCTAACTCCTGAGCAGTGCTATAAAACAGTATATTTCTGGAGTCTACTCCTCGGTAACGGCCAGGTTAATAGGTTTGAAAAAAATATATGTTTAATAGAGATTCATGAACAATATTATTATTGTATGATTTTTTTCATAAGACTAATAATTTTGCCAAAAAAAATTAACAACACTTATTTTTCCTACTCTTTTCAAACGGCTATAATCTTTAGAAATATGTTTACGCAAAAAATTGCTGGTTAAGTGTTCTTTAGAATAATAATAATAATAATAATATTCCACAACTATCACACAACGCCGCCTAGTCTCAAGCTAAGCAGAGCTTGTGTTATGAGTACTAGACAACTGATAATAGTAGTTTATGTGACTAGGGGATAAAGCAGTGTCTTTAAGTCGCGGGCGGCATGTTGAATTCCGAACGAAACGAAGGTTGCTGATTTAATCCCGAACGATAGTGAGGGATTTATAAAATTAACTCCCGAGCATTGCGAGGGAGTTAACAAAGAAACCTGAGTGAAGTGAGGAATTTAAGCCGCCCAAGACAAAGACAGCTTTATCCCCGTGTTGCATACTCTACTTTTTACACCATCTGTGAGATAATTAAAACACAATTTGGTCGACCAAATCATACATTAGAGAAATATTAGTATTATATTTACAAGTTCATCAAACAAACAAAATTCGCTCCTCCAAGATTCTATAGTTTCAATTTTCTATAATGCTCCCGTGTCGTCAGTAGAGTCTGTATAATAAGTTAAACGACTTGGGTAATTATTAGGATTTAATGAAATCTGATGTAGTCAACACGAGTTCAATAATTAAGGTTGATTAAGAGATAGAGATCATTGTTTACTAACAGAAGAAAACCGAATATTTGGTTAAATATTATACAAAATTCTCAAGTCGGTTGACTTATTAGACAGACTATCTATTTTCTTTTTTTTGTTAGTGGCCAGTTTAAATCATAGTGATTACACACTCTTTGGTTTGAATTTCGAATCAACTTGTTCGATGCGCCTATGTTTTAATTCACAATGTTGACGATTCTTGATGCTCCAAATTCAAATCTCATTATTCCCTAGGGATCGGCCATACTGCATTATCTCCCTAGGGATATAATGACATGCTTTAAGTGAGGTTTGTATGACGTATAAAACGACATTATCGAGCAGATGGTGTAAAAACATACTTATATATTTCTAAATACATACATATTATAGATAAATTACACCCAGACACAGAACAAATGATCGTGCTCATCACACAAACATTTGTCCTGGGTGGGAATCGAACCCACGACCTCCGGCATAGCAGTCAGGGCTACTAACCACTAGACCAACAGGCCAGAATGTACATAACATATGTAAATCAATGAATAATTCGCAAACAAAACGGATTTGAAGGTCTGGCCGGAATTAAATGCACAGGTACTCGTACCTACTGCCGCCTAGGCGGTGTACGAATACGTGTATACATATTTAATTCTGTCCAGATGTTCATGGGACTACAGTAGGCACAACGGATCTTGAGCGCTCGGCGTCAGAGTGGGGATCGCTTTGCGCATTCCATACATTGGCGAGCCAATCGTCTTCGTTGTTAGATACATGCAGCAACGCAGGGAACGAATGAGGAGTGACGTCCATGACGCGACGGCGCGGCGAGCCAATTACTGACCCTCCCCGCCCCCGCGTCTCACTTCGCACCACTAAAGAGACCGAATATTTGACTTCTGCGCAACCGCTCAATATCCGTTTTGCCTACTGTATGCGCCTGGCCTTAAGGCACCCGCCTTTCAAGATATGCGTGTAGATTATTCTTTTTTTTAAAGGTCATTAGATCATCCAGTTAAGACTGGAAACCGATTCGAGCTAGGGGAGTGGTCTTTGATCTGACTACACAATAGGTCTGGAGATGTTGCAGATTACTACCTCAAAATAATCAGCAGCCCAGTGGTAACTTCCCCGACTTTTGAGTTGTACGTCGCGGATTCATATCCAGGCTTTACTTTGTGTTATTTCGTCACCAGTGATCCAAAAATTTGAAGACATGTGATCCATCGGGTTGATTAACCCGCTAGGTCCGTGTGGTGGATTACGGCCACATTTGACTATTCAATAATATATTATGCTGCTTTATAATATATATAATATATAGCTGATTTATAATATATTATGCTTTACATGCTAATGTTTTGATTTGCAGTTTTTGGATGCATACATCGACCGTAAAGGTCATCGACACGGTAAGAAGAAGAACGCCCTGTCGCTCGACCATAGAGCAGAAGAAGGCGTTGGATGATTTACTTTCCCACCTACCTTTTTTTTATGATGGGAAAATCATCAATGAGAACCCCCGCTCTTGGGCGGAGCGGGAGATAGTGTCAGATTCTTACTAACTAAAAACCTACACCGTTCCTTCTTGCCTTCATACCGGGGCTCTCTTTCGAAACTAACCCTGGTCCTAGTAAGCTTCGACCTAGCTGGGCTGCTGTTGCTGACACCTCCTTGAGGAGCGCTGGAACTGTGCGCGCCGTCGTCGACTTGGGCTCGGTCCGGACGGTGGGACAGCGAGCTACCCATTGCTCGCCGTCCGCAAGCCCGCGCCTACGGAGGCCAGAAATCGGGATCGGAATCCCTGAGGCGGCGAGAGCGCCGTTGCCTTACGCGGTCGGCCTCCTCCTTTGCTAGCATTACTGCTTCGCAGAAGTCGGCGAACGCCTGCCACTCCTCCTCGCTCCGGACCATGGCCTGTACCAAGGTTACTTTTCTACCTCGAAATTCAAAAGCCTATAACTCCAAACACTGGTCGCCATTTTTGACTATTATTAAACCAATATACAAAACAGATCAGTCGTATTAGAATCACGTGCGACCTCCGCACTAGCTCACTTTATTGTATATTTATGCTAAACATTTGATTTGTAAGCCTGTTCGAGTGTACACGCTAGCATGGTTGATGTAGTGGTGTACGTAGACCACATGACATTCGCTAACGAATGGGATTATGAAAGGAATAGCTAAAAACTGCACCTACACCCCACCACCTTTGTACTCCTTTATTTGTAAGTATTTGTATTTTTTTTTGTATTTGTGTATACATAAATCTTGAAATTACTGCTTTTTACTACATGCATATGAATATATACGATACATACACCAAAATAACTTTTTATACAATTTTTGTCTGTCTGTCTGTTTGTCCGGGCTTATCTCTGAAATGGCTGGACCGATTTTGACGGGACTTTTTTTGGCAGGTAGCTGATGTAATAAGGAGTAACACAGGCTAGTTTTATTTTAGAAAAAATAAATTTTAAATCCTGTAGTCCACGCGAACAAAGTCTACAGGACTACAGGATTTTGAAATGGTATAATATTATACACAATTCCCAAGTCGATTGACATAATAGACAGACTATACTTATATTCGGTAATTTTTATTAGGTTCTTCTGTTAGTAAACAATGATCAAGATCTCTTAATCAACCTTGATTATTGAACCATTGTTAACCACATAAGATTTCAATGTACCCTAATAATTACTCAAGTCGTTTGACTTTTTAAACAGACTCTAAGCTAAAAATGCTCAGTAACCTGTTCCACGTAAAATCAAACAAGCCAAATATCGTTGAAATTTTATAGTCGTTCGATCGAAGTCCTATCTAAAAGCGGTATTCACGATCTATCGACTTATTTCCAGTTACATTAATAAGTATTCTACCAGGACAATGTAATACAGATGTTTTTTTAAATCGACGAATTTCAAACAACTATAAAATCGGTGTCGTTCAAACTCGATTGATGGATGTGAATACGGAAATGGTCTAAACGACTAAACCGCTACGATATCGTTACGGTTTTCATTACGTGAATCGGGCTACAGAACAGGATCACGTAAAAAATACATCTACCCACACTACAAAACTAAAAAACTTGAAGCTTCGTCTAAGGAGAAACCGCATGGACTCCCAAAGCCTTCAAACCTAAAATATGCACGAAGGGCGCTTCCAATTGCCAGCAATTCTGGCAACACTGCAAAGGGCGAAGCTTTAACATATGTACGTATAGATTTACAGTTTTCCTTGAAAGGAGGGTAAATAAACATGCGAAAGACAATACTGTATAAATATGATAAGAACCAATCTTGGAGAGGGTTAGGGTTGTGCTAAAAAGGGTTTGAATTAGTTTCTCGATGTCTTAGAATCTGAGTAGGTAGGTATTGATCATAGACCTTTTTGTTCGATAAAATTTTCTTCCGTTCAACTGAAACCTTGATTTCTGATTTAAGCACATGAAGTTGAGAATTCTAAAACTATATTTTAGCCAAAAAATCTGTCAAAATTTAGCACTACATATTCTTAACTCAAAATACTCTTATTAGAAACCCGTTCGATGTGAGATAAGATTAAGATAAATCAATATAATATAATCTTATTTTGTTATGTATAACAAAATAAGTTGCCACCATGCAAAATATAATACAAAATAAATCGTCAGGTTTGCTTTGGACAATGGCATGCAAATATTTCCAATATAATACAAATCTGAGAGAGCAGTGGTGACCGAGTGGTAACGGCCCCGACTTACGAGTTATAGGCCGTAGGATCAAACCCAGCTTCACATCACTTTGTGTAATTTATTTCATCACCACTGCTTTCAAGACGATAAAGGAAAACATCGTGAGGAAACCGGCATGCTCTAGAACCAAAAATTCGAAGACGTGTGACATTCACCAACCCGCACTGGGCCCGCGTGGTGGATTACGGCCCATTCCCTCTCCTAGAGAGGAGGCTTGAGCCCCAACAGTGGGAACATTAAAAGGGCTAGTGATGAATAAAATAATATCGTATGTTAAAATGTGAAACCGAATAAAAAAAAACTGGGTCAGACTTTTACTGGCTAAAATCCACCCACCACGATAAATTTTCGAACAATCGGCTGGTGCGAAATAAAACAATACAGGCTCTTTACATGCATCTTTTAAAATTGCTGTAACAATGCAAATACTATAAATAATAATTTAGGTAATATCCTCAATTTCAGAACACTACTGCACTTTCAGAAAATCGCAAAGGAACGAATCAAGATGTTCTCCCAAGGTACTTATTAACTAACTCGAATACGGAACAAAATTAACTGAAGGAGTAAATCGGAGGAGGAAGGAAAATCCAGTTTCCTCCTCGGTAATTAGCAAAGCGTTGCGTTCCACGGAGATAAGAATTTTGATAGCGGCAGCTGATTTTTGGAACCCTCCTCCTCTTTCTTTAAAGAAACAATTTGACCTAAAAACCGAAAGATAGCCTTTAAAAAACTTTACAGTTGAATTGCTACCGGAAGACTTGACCCGTCTTGCAGAAAACTAAATTAATCAGAAATCAGAAACGTTTATTTTTTTTTATTTCAAATAGACTAATTATTTACAGGCAATTTTTAAATGAAAATGTCGGCCAGTCAAAAAACAGTGAAGATAAATTGCACGTTCCAAAGCGTAGATCTCTATGGATAAGAATGTGCAAGAAACTCCATGGAAACTCTTTAATTAAATCATATTATAGGCACTTTCAAATTGTCAAAACGTCGGCCAGTCAAAAAAAGAGTGAAGATAAATTGCACGTTCCAAAGCGTAGATCTCTATGGAGAAAAACGTGCAAGAAACTCCATGAACATTCTTTTAAATCGTAATATAAACACTTTTGAATTGTCAAAAAGTCGGTCAGTCAAAAAAAGACGATAAATTGCACGTGCCAAAGCGTAGATCTCTATGGAGAATAACGTGTAAGAAACTCCATGGACACTCTTCAAAGTATCCAAGGTGCAAGTATGCGATATCAACTACTTACTTTTATACGAATAACATACAATATCATTTTTGTGTACAATCTTTACATTTAACTAGCTGTGCCCGCGACTTCGTTCGCATGGACTACAGGATTTTGAATTTATTTTCTTTTAAATAAAAGTAGCCCTATGTTACTCCTTAATACATCAGCTACCTGCCAAAAAAAGTCCCGTCAAAATCGGTCCAGTCATTTCAGAGATTAGCCCGGACAAACAGACAGACAGACAAAAATTGTAAAAAATATTATTTTGGTGTATGTACCGTATATATATTCTTATGCATTTAATAAAAACCAGTTATTTCAATATTACAAACAGACACTCTAATTTTATTTATATGTATAGATTTATCTTACAAGATTTACATATTTCTTGTCGCTTCTATTTGGTTCGGAATCGGTTTCCCGTCTACCCTGATGCAGCTAGATACCAGTATTTTACACGGGCGACTGCCTAACTGTTCTCCATAACCCAGTAACTAGGTAACACGATACTGTATTCCTTGGCAAGATTAATGAGGAAGTAATTTCTAAGTTAAAGTTCATATTCACTTACATTAAAAAAATACAAATGCATATTTGCATAAAGTCAAGACACTTTGATCTCTGAGTTTGTTTCGGTGTTACTTGTCAGGGTAGTCAGACAGGAAACA
Organism: Mythimna albipuncta; assembly: GCA_929112965.1. Classification (NCBI taxonomy): domain Eukaryota; kingdom Metazoa; phylum Arthropoda; class Insecta; order Lepidoptera; family Noctuidae; genus Mythimna; species Mythimna albipuncta. The sequence goes on from OV815987.1 coordinate 10,046,348, forward strand.
CCGGCCTTATCTAGATTAAATTGTCGAAAAAATTTACGTGCAAAATAAATATAGATAATTTATTTAACCTGTTTTAACTTTTTTTTTTTATAAAAGGTGTAAGGGACAGCCCTCCGCAAAACTTTAAGGGCTTGCTCAGTAGACGAAACTGAACAACCTTGGACAATTTGTATGACGAGGCCGATTTTTTTTTCGTTTCCTGAAAAAAAAAACTTTAGTGGAAGTTTGTTCAGTTCCGTCTACTGAGCAAGCCCTTAAAGTTTGTGGAGGGCTGTCCCTTACACCTTGTATTTCACAAGTATCACATAACACAGTCTAGTCCTATGCTAAGCAGAGCTTGTGTTATGTGTATTAAACCATAGTCGCTTTAAGAGTAGACATTCAAAGAAAGCCTCTTTACTGTCTGTTCAACCGATTTTAACTTCTATTTCGTAAGCATAAGGATGGTATTAAAAGCAAAAAAGTGGTTACAATACCAACTATTTACTGCAGCCGCCATTTGTCATGCCACCAACGGAATAAAAGTCAAAATTGGTTGAACGAACAGTAGTATAACATTTTCATGTCTAATGGTACTAAGTACCTACCTCATTTCTTTAAAATATACTCTTCTTCTTCCTGCCCTTGTCCCATCTTATTTGTGGTCGGCGCAACACGTTTTTTTCTTCAATTCTACCCTGTCACTCGTCATGCTATCACTAACTTCCTTTTCTTTCATATCGCTCTTCACGCAATCCATCCATCTTTCCTTTGGCGTCCCTCTCCCTCTCCACCCATCCACATGTATATTCATAACTCTTTTAGTAACATGCATTTCATCCCTCATCTTTACATGACCATACCAAGACAAACGATTCCCCTTCAACTTGTCAGTCACTGGCGCCACTTTCAAGCTTCCTCTTCACACCACACATCCATCTCAACATTCTTTTTTATTTAAAATATACTGTTACTTGTAAATGTAATTTTTACCAATAAATATGTTTATCTGTTATCTATTATTTTGAACATAGTATAGACAACTGATAAAAATACTTATAAGGTTCATATACGTAAAAATTACTAAAATCTACAGTAAAATAAAAAACAAAGGTCGCCCAAACATTTGACAGCCCTAACAATGTTACCCCAATGTTGTCCTAGTAAATGTTGCCTACAGAATTTTTAATTTTTTACTATTATTTTATTTTATTGATAGGCTTGCGTTTGTCCACTATCTCACCTATTGATAAACGATGATGTGGCTGACGATAGAACTCGCTTGCCTAGAAGTAATCTATTCACTCTTGACTTAAAGACCCCTAGGTTATAGCTATCAGGAAACACAGTCTCCGGCAGGGAATTCCACTCCTTAACTGTAGGTTACTTACACTAATATCATAAAGAGTCGAGTTTGTTTTTTTGTTTGTAGGAGGTAATCTCTGAAAGTATTTTTCAGATAGCTAAAATATTTTCACCGATAGAAAGCTGCTTTATTCCCGAGTAACATAGGCTATATTTTATGTACGCAGGCGAAACCGCGGGCACAAACTAAGGATAGTATAAAGAGGCAAAGTTTGTTTTTTTGTTTGTAAAGTACTCTTTCAGAGATTATCTAAAATTTTTTCACCGATAGAAAGCTGCTTTATTCCTGTGTGACATAGGCTATATTTTATAAACTTACAAGCTGCGAGCAAAAGCTAGTAAAAAAAAAATGGAGTCGATTACCCAATTTTCGTCTACCCTCAAAATCTCCCAAATTCATCAGCCTTTAATTTGACAAACGCCATGAGCTATAGACTCGCTATCTCGAGAAAGGGTATAGTAATTTTCCCTTCGATATTTTTTCCCGTTCGGTATTTTTTTTCCTCTTCGATATTTTTTCCCAGAGACCTTTTTTCTTTAGCAGTCAGCCCTGCGTGCCTGACGCTGCAAGATATTCCCATCGTGTGTCTGCACAGTACTCAATATTTGAACAGATGCGCGGGGTGGTGGCTACGTTATTTTTATGCGACCTACATGAAAATGTAGCTACCCCCACGTAGTGCTGGGCGGGTGTCGATATGTCGATAAGTTGATAATTTAGTTTATAGAATTATTTTTAGAATTTATTCTACTCTTCTCTTAAATCTGATATATCTATTTTAATCATCATATTCATATAAATTCTTGCGCTCTGGGTGGAACGAGTGTTAGAATTTTACAGACTAAAACCCACTCGTGTTCCTTCGTCGGGCCTTGGTACAGACCATGGTCCAGAGCGGGGAAGAATGGCAGGCGGTCGCCTCCTGCGAAGCAGAAATGCTAGCAAAAGAGGAGACCGATCCAGCGCCCCAGCCGCCGCCGGGATTCCGATTCCGATTTCCGGCCACCGTAGGCGCGGGCTTGCGACCGTCCGGTAAATGTCCGGACCGAGCCCAAGTCGTCGACGGCGCGCACTGTTCCCGCGCGTCTCAAGGAGTTGTCAGCAACTGTAGAGACTAAACAGGGTCGAAGTCTACTGGGGCCAGGGTCTAGTTTCGAAAGGGAGGCTCGTCCCCCGGTATGAAAGGCGACGAAGGAACAGGGTTGGTTATTTAGTCAGTAAGAGTCTGACACTGTCTCTAGCTCTGTTCAAGGACTGGGGATGTCATTTGGATGATTTTTACCCACTTAACAAAAACCCCTGAGCCTTCAATTGTCCTTTACGTTCCAAGCCCGCGGTGACTCTTCGAACACTCCACAGATTTATTCATATACCTACAGATTTAAATAGTAATCATTATGCACCGATTATTTAGCTTCAGAACAATACCATAGCTCAAGGAGCTTTACCATGGCATGGCGAACAGTTGGCACCTGATCAACTCTAGACAATTACGGACATATTATAATTTAATTATTGAATATTTATGTCTACTTATACGTGATCATTAGCATGTAATGAGCAGGGGCGTAGCGCCACAAAATAGATAGGTACAGAAGACAATCTCATGTATGTACTTCACTTTTTATAACTGCGCTCGGTGGACGCACACTAATGAGCGTTTGAGCCGGAACTTCGACGAGTGGTCCGAGACGCGATCGAGATATCGTGTCCGTGAGCGGTGTCTATGTGTGCGTTGTAAGAGCGCGTTTTGTATGTAGATTGACTTCTGTACCTATCTATTTTTTGGTAGCGTGGACTAATTTAGATGTAAGCGAAGACACATCAGCGATGCCTTTTTCTTTCACAAATTCGAAGATGAAACAGCGACTGTCGCAACCCAGTGTTCGACTGCAACGTAGACAACGTACCATCAGGTGAAATAGTGATAAAATGATAGCCTATCAACTATAAAAAAACGCTCATACTTAAGGCTATATTTTACCGAAACACCATGGTGGCGCGACTAGTCACCGCTACCAACAAAATGTATACAGCTCTATAGAGAGTTACTCATCTGATGTCCGTTTGGTTGCTCAACCAATTTGGTAGCGCGACCAGCTCGGACGTGTGGCGACTCTGGTGTCTAGCTTGGTAGCTTAGGGCTATATTTCACCGGGACACCATAGGGGCGCGACCAGTTGCCCCGTCAAGGTATCCCGATGAAAAATAGCTCTTAAAGATCCCTCGCTTGTGTGAGGCCCCATTGGGTGCGAGGCCGAGGCGCTACTTCGCCCATACCTTGTTACGCTACTGGTAATGAGATGCCGTATATGGCCGTCCTACTGACCTATAGGTGCTTTAAACGATTAATGAACTTGTGACCTGATCGGAATTTAACGAAAAAAAATTGGTGCGGTAACTACTAGTTTAAGCGATTATTGAGAAAGTTTCTTGACTGAGTAAGTTCTGTCATTCTGTCACTCACATCATCGTCATTTCAGCCGAAGTACGTCTACTGCTAGACATAGGCCTCCCCCAAGTGTCGCTACCACGAACGGTCCTGTGCGTCTCGCATTCACCGCATTCCCGCGACTCTCACCAGGTCAACGGTCTACCTTGTGTGAGGCCTTCCATCGCTACGTTTTCCGGTGATAGGACGACATTCTAACCTTCCGGCCCCATCGACCATCGGTTCTACGAGCAACTGCCACTTTATTTTGACGATTCTTCGGTCTATGTCGGCGACCTTGGTTCTCCTGCGGATATCTTCATTCCTGATGCGATCACGCAAGGAAACTCCAAGCATAGCCCTTTCCATTGCCCTTTGGGTGACTGTTAGTCTTCTGATGAGGCCCATTGTAAGCGACCAAGTTTCAGTGCCAAATGTCGTCACTGGCAACACGGACTGGTCATAGACTTTCGTCTTGAGACACTGTGGTTGCCACCTGGTGGTGACTAAGACACAGGCGGGCTTGTAAGCAAGGGGTATTAGCTTCTGAATCAAACCCTTGATCCAGCCGCCTAACGAGAGCCTCCTAAAGGGTTTGTCGAGGCTTGTAGCTGTTTGCCTTTGGCTGACAAAACTATCGGCACAATGATCGCTGAGTCCACATCCAGCATGTCGACAACATCGTGACACTCGAGAGCCAAGTCAGGACACATTGCTTGCAGAACAGATGGCCGGTGGAGTCGAAATGTTCTGGAGTGGCTACCGCGTACCGGAATATGGAGCATTGGAAGACCTCCTAAAAGGCGGACCGAAGATCTGGGAAGGATTGAGAAGATCTGATGGATGCGAACCGCACAGGACCGTTCATTGTGACGACACTTGGGGAGATCTATCTCGAACAGCGAACGTCTCTCGACTGAAATGATGATGATGACGATTATTATTATTTACTGGCCTATTAGTCTGGTGGTTAGTGGCCCTGACTGCTATGCTAGAGGTCGTGGATTCGATTCCCACCCAAGACAAACAATTGTATGATTTGTGGTAAGCCCGATCTTAGTCTGTGTCTGGGCTGGGTATGATTTATTTTTAATAATAAGTAGGTATATATTAAGAAATATAAATAAGTATGTTTATCAGTAGTCTAGTGCTCATATCACAAGATCTGCTTAGTTTGAAACTAGATGGCGTTGTGTGATAGTCGTGGAAAATTATTATTATATTACCATCACATTAGCTTCGAAAAATACATGTATGATGTTATGAATATTGCTAAATTTAAGCACATCGTCATCAAACTTCGACACTCATAAAATATTACAAAATTACTCATTTAATTTTTACATAAACATTTTTAAAAAACATGGCGGTATTTCATACCTGACAATTACGAACTATTCAGGGTCAGCTACGTATTAACACTAAACACAGATTAACTTAACTCATAATTATAGTTGTCTAGCTATATTATCATAATTTTAGACATTCATGATGTAAATGAATCGGAAATTAAAATAATTACGTCATCCATCTGTAAGGAAACATTTAAATTGTTGGGTGTATAATTTTTGAACTTAGAAAGTGATCTTAACTTATAGCATAAGCAGAATTTTAATGTTCCCACTGCTGGGACTCAGAGGGAACGGGCCGTAATCCACTACGCGGGCCCAGTGCGGGTTGATGGATACCACATGTTTTCGTACTTTTGGTTCTATGGTAAATGTATTACCGGGCCATCCAGGCGACTGAGGGGTAGTTTTGCACTTGAATAGAGTTGTTTTCTGGCGCCTAAGGCCCACTATGACCTGCCGTGATCTGTGTTGTACTTAGTGTCACTGGTGTTCAACTTGCAAACTTAAAAAAAAATTGAAAAAATATAACATTGTGTAAAAATTATTGAAATCCATTCAGTTACTGATTCTAAACTAATTGTATTCAGGTTTCGCATATAGTCTGTCTAAAAAGTCAAATAACTTAGGTAATTATTAGGGTACAATGAAATATGATGTAATCAACACAATTTGAACAATCAAGGTTAATTAAGAGGCCCTGATCCCTCAAGGAATTGTCGGCAACAGCTGGGACCCAGCCGGGTCGAAGCCTACTGGGGCCAGGGTTATCCGAAAGGGCGCTCGAGCCCAGGTATGAAGGCTAGAAGGAACGGGGTGGGTCTTTTAGTCAGTAAGAGTCTTACACTATCTCCCGCTCCGCCCAAGAGCGGGGGATGTCAATGCATGATTTTTTCTCACCATAAAAAAAGAGACCCTGATCATTGTTTACTAATCGAACCTTATAAAACATAAAATATAAGTATTTTTTAAAATGATATCTATACTATTAGGGGGGCTTTTTAAGTATTCCCAAGTCATTTGACTTTTTAGACTATACTAAAAATAATGTTGATTAAGAAAACAATGAAAGGGAAGCCTGACCTGAAGCACAAAATATATAGGTACACAAGTCAATCTTCACACAAAACGCGCTCTCACAACGCACACATAGACACATCTCACGGACACGATATCTCGGAGCTCCTCGACCCGCTCGTCGAACAGTTCCGACTCAAACGCTCATTAGTGTGCGTCCACCGAGCGTAGGTATAAAAAGTGAAGTACATACATGAGATTGTCTTCTGTACCTATCTATTTTGTGCCTGAAGCTACTACTTACAAAAATAATGCAATAACTAATAAATAAATTATTAATCGGGTCTACTTAGCTCGTCACGGCCCACGCTTATAGTTTTCCTCGAGGCTACGTTTTAAGCAACCTTTAGAAAACCTTCGTAATTGGTAAGTGGAAGGCGTCAATAAAAACCATTACTTTTACTAACATTTAAGGTAGAACTACACTGCTCACACGTGTGCCACACATGCCGATCTGAGCGCTTCAGTCTCCATACATTTTATATGGCAACTAGACTTGTAAAGCTACACTAGATCCACGCCACGCGACGTCGTTCTACGTACAAATCAGGCGTGTTACACGTGTCAGACGGTCTAATTTAGTTAAAAAATCTCATGGTTAAGAAATATGGAATGGAAGCAAGCAAAGGAGGCGGCGGAAACCGTGAGTTGGAGACAAAACTCATGCCCCAGGTATCACACCGTAGGCGCGGGCTTACGAAAAGTGAGCAATGGGTAGCTCGCTGCCCGGCCGCCCGGTAACTGTCCGGACCAAGCCCAAGTCGTCTACGGCGCGCACTGTTCCCGCGCTACTCAAGGAGTTATCAGCAACAGTAGGGACCCAGCCGCGTCGAAGCCTACTGGGGCCAGGGTTATCCGAAAGGGAACTCGAGCCCCGGTATGAAGGCTAGAAGGAACAGGGTGGGTCGTATAGTCAGTAAGAGTCTGACACTATCTCCCGCTCCGCCCAAGAGCGGGAGTTGTCATTGGATGATTTTTCCCACCATAAAAAAAATGCCCCAGGTATCAGGAATCGCAGAACGATTTCCTGCCACCGTAGGCTATCGAACGGCATGCAATGGGTAGTTGCCGTCCAGCCATCCCGTAAAGACCAGGCCCTCAAGTCTGCAATTAAAATAGTGTCAGAAAGGTCTATCACTGACTTCATTATTGTTGATTTTGGTAATCTACCATTATACTGGCGTCAATATGACTTTCCAATGATCAACCACTTACAATCCATTGAAAGAAGTGTAATCTCGTATAGTGACAAATGACTGTCTGTAATATGCGGTAATCTGCTAAAATTTTAAGTTCTTTTGAGCAGTGACCTCTCATTGGAACATTATTATCTAAATCTTTTGTACGCATGTAAAACCGCGGGCAAAAGCTAGTGTATGATAAAGAGACAACGCGAAAAAAGACTTAACGCCTGAACGCTCTGTTAGAATCCGGTAACTTCCGTCATTCACTCGAATATCTCACAAAAACGTGTCCACGAAAATACGTGATTTTAAAATCTCAAGGTTTTGGAAAACGTCATTCAGAATCTCGAGCAAGCTTTCTATAAATATATTTTTTGTTTATTTTTTTAATTTATGACTACATTATGAAGGGTGTTCACGAAAACGGTGATACTAGGAAATACTACGCGCAGTGTTTCCATTTCAATCCTGTACAATATGTCCATAAATTGGGCGACATTTTGGGACATAATCAAACGCTAATAACTTTGCTGTTTATGCATATTTTTTATTGAGACTTTACTTAAATAATAACAAGACTTTTTTTAATAAGCCATTTAAGTATTTGTATTAATTAAAAATTTGTGGTGTATGACATCTGCACTAATATAATAAAGAGGAAAGTTTTTTTTTTTTTTGTTTGTAGGAGACAATCTCTAGGAGTACTGATCAGATTGCTAAAATATTTTCACCGATTGAAAGCTGCTTTATTCCTGAGTGACATAGGCTATATTTTATGTACACAAGCGAAGTTGTGGGCAAAAGCTAGTAGTTTATAAAATGATTAGAATCAGGATTATGAGAAAAAGACACTTGATTGACAGCCTGACCTAGTTTGTTGTTTTTGCAATTTTTTACTGCACAGTTCTTCACAGATAATTTGTTCAGTAAAAAATATGAGAAATCCTTTGTGTTTTTAAACTTTCCTATTTCGGCACTTTTTTAGTCGCAATTTCTTATTTCCAATCGAAACTCTTTAAAAACTGTCATTGGTTTTCAGCAACAAATATTTCTAAACCACTAGAAAAGTGTATCATCATTTTCCTGCCATGCCGTCACGCTATCTCTAACTCCCTTTTCTTTTATATCACTTCTCACACAATCCATCCATCTTTTCTTTGACCTCCCTCTCCTGCGTTTCATCCTCTTCACATGACTATACTAAAATATGTACCTACTTAACTGAGCGTTTTACTTCGTAGTTAAAATCGCTTACGTCGAAGGACTAGAACAATATGCCTGCCGCGGTTTTCCCGTCCGATTATAACTCAAGTGTCTTCAAAGCAAGAGTGAATAGGCTTATAAACTAGTGCGCCTCACCATCGGAAATTGCATCTCTGCTTACCATCAGGTGGGATGACAGTCAAGCACTAGTTCAAATCAATTAAAAAAAAAATGTTCGGCGATTACTTTTCTATCAAAACAAATGCAAAATATGAAACTATCGACAAGACGACATAGAAAGTATCGATACTCCCCCAGCCCTACGCCGAAAGACTCACCCTTTCCTATTTTGGCGCCCTCGGAAAATACACGAATTTGTATCTCAATGCCAGGCTCTTCTATTATTTAACTAATATTAACATAAATTCTTTGGGACCAGATGGAAACTTGCCTATATTCACGCCTCGAACATTTAAAGGGATCTGCAGGCAGGTAGGTAGTAGTATATTTGTTATTTAGTTCGGAAATTTTTGTGTACGTGGTTAATTATCTACACTTATATAATAAAGAGGTAAAGTTTGTGTTTTTTGTTTGTAGGATGTAATCTCTGGAAGTACTGGCCCGGTTGTTAAATTTTTTTCACCAATAGAAAGCTGCTTTATTCCTGAGTGACATCGGCTATATTTTATGTATGCGGACGAAGTCGCTGGCAAAAGCTAGTACATTATTATTTTTCAGAATCAGTAACTGAATCAATTCTGATATTATTATTATTACTTTTTAATTGAGATAAACTAGTGCTTGACTTCGATTCCGCCTGATGTTAAGTAGCGATGCAATTGTGATGGTGAGGCGCACTAGTTTGTTAAGAGCCTATTCACTCTAGCCTTGAAGACGGGTAAACCGCAGCTGGCAAACTGTTCCAGTCCTTCGACGTACGCGGTATAAACGACGAGGCGAAACGCTTAGTCCGGACCGTAGAGGTTTCAACAACGTAAGGGTGAACATTCGCCGGGTTGTCCGATAGTAGAATTGCGATGGCGGAATCAAGTCTTGCAATTCCTGCGCACACTCTCCAAAATGCATCCTCTAAAACACCGAAAGGCTGACTACCCTACGCCTGTGCTCAAAAATGCCTTTTTTACACAAGTTATATTTTTAAAAAAGGTCACAAGCTGGACACCAACACTAATTAGGTACCTACAGGTTATGCAGACATTAGGCACTAGCCCACAGCTGCATGCTGGAGTACCTAAAACCCCTCAGTCCCCCGGGTGGTCCGGTGATCGTGTATTTCTGCGGTAGGGCAACATAACATGTTTATAACTTCGTGATTTTTCATCGGACAGTTATGAAATTTTGTACACAGATTCTTTACATAAAAAAAATACTAGACACGTGTTTTCAGGTTTTGCTACTTAATACTAAAACTAATTTTGTATTTTTGCTGCTCATTTAGTTTTCTACAAAATTGTAGAAAATAGTTCGCTTGGAGTATTTTTAAAGAATATAAAATCTTACAACATAAAAGAGGAAACATTAGTATTTTTATTTGAAACTAGCTGTCCGCCCGCGACTTCGTCCGCGTGTACCTCGGTTATCGCACTCTAAACGTGTTTTCTCGTAGGAATAAGATGTTTTTCCGGGATAAAAAGTAGCTTATGTTCTTTTCCATGTCAAAAGCTATATGCATGCCAAATTTCATGCAAATTCGTTCAGCCGTTTTTGCGTGATTAAGTAACAAACATCCAAACATCCACACTCACATTTATAATATTAGTTAGGATGAGTAAACTCAAAAACTGCTGGACCAATTTTAGAAATTCATTCATTATTGCAATGCTATTTTAGCACTGAGTAACATTATACTTTCTACTTTTTAATACAAAATCTAGGTATACTAATAATATAAGGAAAGTTTCGTGCTTCTGAGAGAATTTTTAGAATTTTCGTTTATTCATTACATTATTCTACACTAATATTAGAAAGAGGTAGTTTGTTTATTTTTATTTTTTTGTAGGAGGTGATTTCTGGAAGTACTGTAGCCCGATTCACGTAACGATATCGTAGCGATTTAGTCGTTTAGACCATTTCCGTATTCACATCAATCAATCATATTTGAACAACACCGATTTTAAAGTTATTTGAAATTCGTCGATTTAAAAAATATCTGTATTACATTATCCTGGTAGAATACTTTTTAAAGTAACTGGAAATAAGTCGATAGATCGTGAATACCGCTTTTGGATAGGACTTCGATTGAACGACTATAAAACTTCAACGATATTTGGCTTGTTTAATTTTACGTGAATCAGGCTACTGGTCCTATAGCTAAAATTTTATCACCGATAGAAAGCTGCTTTATTCCTGAGTGACCTAGGCTTACATTAAATACGCGGGTTAAGCCGCGAGAAAATGCTAGTAATGAATATACTGACTTTCACTTGTGTTATACTATAGTGTGATATGAAGAGATAACATGTTTTGGGGTACCTCGACGCGGACCGGTTCTTTTCGGTGGGTAAAATTATCCAAATAACATCCGCCGCCTTTGGGCGGAGCGGGAGATAGTGTCAGACTCTTACTGACTAAAAAACCCACCCTGTTCCTTTGTGCCTTCATACCAGGGCCGAGTTATCTTTCGAAATTAACCCTGGCCCCAGTAGGCTTCGACCCAGCTGGGTCCCTGCTCGACCCAGGAAAAAAAAACTCCGTGGGATAAACTTCGTGATTATTTTTCCTAAAACCACCCAAGAAATAGGAGCCCCGCATAACGCGGCTATATGTCTGTATGTATATTTCTTTATGACGCCCTAGAACCTGTTCACCACAAATAAAAAGTACTAGGGAGGAAACTTAAAATTAATAGGGAGTCAAAATGGACGGTCTTATCGCTATAAGCGATTTTTTACAGACAACCTTTGGATGGATTTGATAGAGAAGGAGAAAAAGATACCTACGTAGATAGTTAGTGGTGTACTATTTGCATATAGGTATAAAGGCTACTTGCATTTTATCTTGAGATGTGTCTTTAGATTCGTCTTAATTGTCAGAGTGACACTGGGTAGGTAACTAATATTATAAATGTGAAAGTGTGGATGTTTGGATGTTTGTTACTTAATCACGCAAAAACGGCTGAACGGATTTGGATGAAATTTAGCATGCATTTAGCCTTTGACATGGAAAAGAACACAGGTTACTTTTTATGCCGGAAAAACACGTTTAGAGTGCGATAAACGAAGTACACGCGGTCGAAGTCACGGGCGGACAGCTAGTAGATACATAAAAATCTATATCTATAAATAATGTATACTAAATCTGTAGAAGTTTTTAGTTGTGCGCGCATCACGTAAAATGTACGAAATCGATCTAGATAAATTTTATACATTACAGTTGTGTAACTTGATATATTAGGCTTTGTTACAATCGGCAATCGGTTGACTATACCGAAAGATATACTACATTTATTGACTGTTATGCGGTAAAAATTTCGTCGCGTCAGCTAGTCATAAATAAAATGGCGGATTTTTAGCATCAAATAAAGATTTGGAATTATTATTAGAGTTCAGTTACAAGATTGAATAATAAATTCTACCAACTGCATCAGCCTCGAAGTTTCGGAAGTTTTTAGTCGGTTTTTGCGATCGAGTTGTTTGACACTAGCAAATTTTTAATCGCTTTTTGCGATCGAGTTGTTTGAAACTAGCAACTTTTTAATCGCTTTTTGCGATCGAGTTGTTTGACACTAGCAAATTTTTAATCGCTTTTTGCGATCGAGTTGTTTGAAACTAGCAACTTTTTAATCGCTTTTTGCGATCGAGTTGTTTGACATTAGCAAATTTTTAATCGCTTTTTGCGATAGTTGTTTGAAACTAGCAACTTTTTAATCGCTTTTTGCGATCGAGTTGTTTGACACTAGCAAATTTTTAATCGCTTTTTGCGATCGAGTTGTTTGAAACTAGCAACTTTTTAATCGCTTTTTGCGATCGAGTTGTTTGACACTAGCAACTTCTTTTTTGGTTAAACCAAATGAAACCTTTACTAATATTATATTACTAACTTTTGCCCGCAGCTTCGCCCACGTAAGTACGTAACGTACGTAAGTTTATTCTATTCTATAAAATATTCGTATAGCCTATTATGTCACTCAGGAATGAAGCAGCTTTCTATAGGTAAAAATACTATAGCAATCGGACCAGTACTTTTAGAGATTACTTCCTACAAAAAAAAAACAAACTTTACCTTTTTATAATATAATTGTAGTGTAGATAATATTTAAATAACTACCTACTCAATACACATCTTGATACACATAAGGAAAAGGAACTTTACACGTTAAACTAACAAAAAAATGCAGTAAACAAATAACGTAAAATAGAGGGTACATTAAAATTATCATTAATTCACGCATGTTAAAATGGCCATAAACGGTGAGCTGCTAAGTGAGCGTGATGGGGCGTGTGTGGTCTAAGTGATACGTGGTGCAAGTTATAAGAGGCAGCGGGTAGCAGAATATAATATTAAGGCTACTATTTTTTGTATTTTTAAGTGTATTTTTTGTTAGATTTATTTAAGACATATTTATAAATGTAAGGGATATGTGTAAAAATTAATAAAGGTAATAATAATGTAATTTATTTAATTAACGCTACAACTTAACATCAAAAAAATTCTTTGCACACAACGCATGTGCATAATCCTCAATAACTTAATAAGAAAATTACATGGATTCCATCCAAGTGTTTTTTTTTTTTATTTTATTTTCAGCCTTTCTGTGGTTTTCTGCAAGATTATAAACTTAAGTCTTTGTAAACTTATGAATTATCTCTTGTATACTCGTAGCTATATATTTTTTACCAAAGTATATTTATTTTAATTTAATTAAATAAATCACTAACTCGCTCGTAATAAACTAGTGCGTCTCACCATCAACGATTGCATCACTGCTTACCATCAGGTGGGATCGCAGTCAAGCACTAGAGCACTAGTTTAAATCAATTAAAAAAAAAAATTTTAGTACACCAAAGACTACACGCTTTTAAAAAAAATTAAGTTTTAGAGTTTATATAGTAGATGTCGCTGTCAATGATAAGACTTAGGTAAGTTTTTGTAATAGTATGTTACTATTTTGCAATAAATTTTATTCTATTCTTTGAAAGCGTCTACAAAAATCACCGCATCCCGCTGTCCCCCACTACTTGCGCCACGCAACCTACACTTGTTTTCATATTAATTACCGACATAACTGGTTCTGTTTCACACCGGCAGCTAACGGGGGTAAACAATTGCGATGCTAGATCGTGACTGACGGCATTAGTGGCAATCATCTTTTTTTAACAGAACAAACGCTTTTAAGATACTAATGAGTCGTTTAAAGTATTGGGCAGTTCTCACAATCTCAACCTTCGAGCATCTCGGGCTTTCGTACGGCGAGCAATGGGTAGCTCACTGTCTGACCTGTCCGGACCGAGCCGAAGTCGTCGATGGCATGCACTGTTCCCGCGCGCCTCAAGGAGTTGTCAGCACCAGCAGGGGCTCCGCTAGGTCGAAGCTTACTGGGACCAGGGTTAGTTTCGAAAGGTAGCTCAACCCTGGTATGAAGGCACGAAGGAACGGAGTGGGTTTCTTAGTCAGTAGGAATCTGACACTATCTCCCGCTCTGCCTTATGGCTAATTCTTACGCTGTCTCTACTATAAAACTCTGGAATATACTTCCCCTTGGCATCAAGAAAGCTAAAAGTAAATTTTCCTTTAAGCGTAACGTTCGGAACTCCAAGTCATCTCAACCTTAGTTTGGTCTATGTTTAAATGTACATAAATCTTGTGTATTTAATTTTAGTATGAAGAATTACCAGTCATTACCAGTCAGTCATATTTTAGTTTGATTTTAGTTAGTTGTAATTAGTGTGTGTACGGATTTTTATTATTGTTTATTTTATAGTTAGTTAAATTATTTATGTTCTTATAAACTAATAAATATTAATAATGTAAATCATCATCAGTCTTTTCAATGTTCCCACTGCTGTGACTCAGTCCTCTCTAGGAGAGGGAATGGGCCGTAATCCACCACGCGGATTTTTGGTTCTAGGACATGCCGGTTTCCTCACGATGTTTTCCTTCACCGTTTTGAGAGCAGTGGTGATAAAATAAATTACACAAAGTAATGCGCCTGGCTGGGTTCAAACCCGCGACCGACAATTCGTAAGTCGGGGCCGTTACCATTTTTGGCCACCACTGCTTTAATGTAATATGGAAAAAAAAATTGTATAAAGTTTTTTCACGGATAATGTGATGAAAAAAATTGCACCTACCCTCATCATTCGTTTCTGTGTGTGGCTTGCCTTCTGGTTTGTCTGTTTTATAAAACGGTTTATGTTTATTTTGAAATGTTAAAATGTTAGTTTTAAGATAGGCACAAAATTGTTTTTTGTTCTTTTTTTTATCTACGCCTGCTGATATGTAACGTTTGTTTTAAACTACATAGTATGTTTTTCTCTTTAAGTGAATGTGTAATTCTTTTGAGAAAATAAATATCTTTATGCGTATGTATTTCTGTTGTCGCTATAACAACAAATACTAAGAAACAGAATAAAATAGATGTTTAAGGAAGCTCTCATGCAACCAACGTGTTTTTTTTTTTCAGTTTTTTACTACGGACGGTATGAAAACCTACGTGGGCGAGTCCGACTCGCAGCGTGGCTGATTTTTTCAGATATTAAACAATTTGTATATCACCATAAACTACACTTTAATGTGTTTCACTGTTCTTTTTCTGATAAAGCTACAACTACAGCTGCCATCACGAATATTGAACGCTCGGCGTCAGAGTGGGGATCACTTTGCGCATTCCATACATTGGCGAGCCAATAGTCGTCATTGTTAACATGCTGCAAGCGCAATGTAGGTACGAATCACGAGGGTCGTCTATGACGCGATGCGCCGTGACCCAATCACTGCCGTTCCCCGCCCCCGCGTCTCACGTCGCACCACCTAGAGACCCGATTTTTGACTTCTGCGCAACTTGAAGCCAGCGTTCAATATCCGTGGTGGCAGCTGCACATTACACACACGTGTCATCATCATCATTTCAGCCGAAAGACGTCCACTGTTGGACATAGGCCTCCCCCAAGTGTCGCCACAATGAACGGTCCAGTGCGTCTCACATCCATCGGATTCCCGCAACCCTTACCAGGTCATCGGTCCACCTTGTAGGAGGCCGCATTTGTACGTGAACGACGTCGCGTGGCGTGGATCTAGTGTAGCTCTACAAGTCTAGTTTCCATATAAAATGTATGGAGACCGACGTGCCCAGATCGGCGTGTGTAACACGTGTGCTCAGTGTAGTTCTACCTTGATTTGTACGTAGAACGACGTCGCGTGGCGTGGATCTAGTGTAGCTCTACAAGTCTAATTTCCATATAAAATGTATGGAGACCGACGCGCCCAGATCGGCGTGTGTGTCACACGTGTGCGCAGTGTAGTTCTATATAGTCTTGCTTTTTTTACAAAGATTTGCGTAGTCAATTCAATGTTATCGTCAATTTACTTGTTTATTGTTGTGATTGATGCATGCAAAGTCCAGTAACATTAATTGACTTTTGACTTCCATTGTTTGCGTTTGAGTGAAACTTTATAATGTTTCCTTTCTGTTACAAAATACATTGACCATACTAAGAATTACTCCTGTATTGAGGGTTTCTTTTTTAGCTGCTTCTGAAAAGAAGACTCGGCCCCGGTATGAAAGGCAACGAAGGAACAGGACTGGGTTTCAGTCAGGATGGCGACCAGCCGATTTTCCTTTAATGTGAAGGCACGTGACGTGACCGTATTCGCAAGAAGTTGGTAGAATCATCACAGCACTGATTAATTGGATTTGTTTTTTCAATACATCTATGCTGTATCTGTTTTTGTTTTCTCTTCTGTGTGTCTATTTATTAAGTTGCACCTGCCATGTTATGTTTCTGCACCACCCTAAGGTCGACTGGCAGATAATGCCTAAGGTATTAAGTCCGCCTTTGTACAGTATTATGTGCATGAAGATTTAATAAATAAAATAGTTAAATAAAACTCTGACAGGCCTTCCTGCCCCACCCAAGGGAGGGAGATGTCATTTGATAATTTCCTACTTAAAAAAAGCTTTTGACTTTATAACATCACTGCATCTACTTGTCTGAACACCCATCAAGCGCCAAACAGAAAAAAAAACCCCAAAAAATTTCCTTCACAAAATTCTTTTATTTCATCGGACTCCCTTAGTTAGGTAACCCTAAAATAAAGGGTCCAAAAGTCGGTTATTACACAGTATTACGAACAGGACCGGTGCGGGTTGATGTTCCTATTTCTTCCAGCTACCCACTTTAAATTTTTGAAGTTTTCAGTCGCAGCTTGAGTTTTCCGGTTCTCGTTAAGCAAGGTTCCGGTGAAATGAGTTTTTTTGGAGGCAAAACGGCTGGGATATACGAGGATTCTGTGAGTTAAGTTATACAATTAGTAAGGCAGAAATGGAGTTAGTTACAACTGATAAAACAAGGATTCTGGTAACTTTACATTCGCTTTGTTGTTCTACAATTGTTTGTACTAAGCGTTGCGTTACAAAATAGATAGGTAAAGAAGTCAATCTACATACAAAGCTCGCTCGAGCAACGCACACATAGACAACGCTCACGGACACGATGTCTCGGTCGCGTCTCGGCTCACTCGTCGAACAGTTCCGACTCAAACGCTCATTAGTGTGCGTCCACCGAGCGTAGGTATAAAAAGTGAAGTACATACATGAGATTGTCTTCTGTACCTGTCTATTTTGTGGTTGCGTGAAGCATTTTATACCAGTAGGTAGATTAATCTACAACATTAGTTTTAGTATTTGCAAAACCCGAAACGCGTGTCTAGTATTTTTATAACAATCTGTGTACAAACAAAACTAATACAGCATAGTCGGCCTTATAACGTTCTCACTATTGGGACTCAGGCCTCCCCTCTAGGAGAGGGAATGGGCCATAATGTGGGTCTAGTGCGTGTTGGTGAATGTCACATGTCTTCGAATTTTTTGGTTCTAGGACATGCCGGTTTCCTCACGATGTTTTCTTTCACCGTTTTGAGAGCAATGGTGATGAAATAAATTACACAAAGTAATGCGCCTGGCTGGGTTTGAACCCGCCACCTACAACTCGTAAGTCGGAACCATTACCACTCGGCCACGACTCGACTAATTTCATAACTACACGATGAAAAATCACGAAGTTATAAGCTTGTGTGGGGCAGTTTTTAAAACATGCAACATAAATGGAAAATAGATTAAAAATCTATCCAAAGATAAGTATTGCCTGTATCTAGTTGTAACTATATGTTATTAAAGTCATCAAATAAACTCGGAGTGTCTGTTATATTGAAATTACTGCTTTTTACTACATGCATATGAATATCGGTATATACACCAAAATATTTTTTTTTACAATTTTTGTCTGTCTGTCTGTTTGTCCGGGCTAATCTCGAGTGGCTGGACCGATTTTGACGGGACGTTTTTTAGCAGGTAGCTGATGTAATAAGGAGTAACATTGGCTACTTTTATTTTCGAAAAAAAAAATTCAAAATCCTGTACTCCACGCGAACGAAGTCGCGGGCACAGCTAGTTTTAGCTATGATGTAAGAGGTATAGTTAGTAAGTAGGTATATTTGAGAAAAGATTACTACAAAGGAACCTATGTAACTGAGTAGCTTTTGCCCGCATCTTTGCCCGCGCACATAAAACTATGTCACTCAGGAATAAAGCAGCTTACTATCGGTGAAAAAATTTTAACAATCGGACCAGTACTTTCAGAGATTACCACCAACAAACTAAAAAAAAATTAAACTCTACCGCAATCAATTACCTTTACTAAACCACCCCATTTCGATTTTAGGAACTCAGTCAAAAGACTAATAAAATGAAGTATTGCTATCTGAACTTCAAGGAAAAAAAAAATCAAAATAAAAAATGCAAGTACACGATTCACGCCAAAATCAGGTCAACCAATTTCTCTTTTTACATATGTATACATAGACCCCGCAGGTCGCTTTTCGCAAGCCTCGTCATCAACACCACAAACTCCTCAATTAACTCCCATGGCGCGAGATAAGGCCCCATGCAGTCATGTCATATCAGCCGGAAGATGTCTATTATCGGCGGACGGCCTCCCCATAGATCCCCATAATTTAACCTTGCTCCATCAGGAACTAAAAGGCGTGCTCAGTTTCAAATAAGAAAAAAAAACAACAGAGAAAATACTGCTGTGATATTTACTTTGGAATCCTGATTTGAAATCATTACATCATCCATGTACGCTAATAGCAAGTATTGTCTACACTTAATACTCGTATAATAAAGAGGTAATTGTTTGTAGGAGCTAATATCTGGAAATACTGGTCCGATTGCTAAATTTTTTTTCACTGATAGAAAACTGCTTTATTCCTGAGTGACATAGGCTATAAATGTTGAAAAAGCTAGTACTTGATTATAGGGTAATCGCAAGAAATAGGACAAACATCAAGAACTCCGAGATGAGCAAAATTTAAGAACTGGACTTTGATTAAACTTTTTTCGTTCATATTTCGTAAATTGTTCTCTTCGATTTGACAGTTTATGACGTTACAATATGACAATCGATCTTATTCCTATTTGGAATGCATTGCATTGTTGAAATTTGATGAAATCCCGAAACAAACACATCTATTTTACAGAAGTTTGGTTTTCATTTAAACAAAAAACTCATGTTTGCTCATTTCATTAAGTTAACTAAAGTTCTTGGCAAAATTTTCACAATATTTACGAGGCTTCCCGTTGTAATTTCATCACCATTTTCCTCGAAAACATTAACCAAAAACGTAATAGCTAATACATCAAATCTGTTGTCTTTTACCCACAAATACACAGCCCACGAACTATATCTCGGCGTTATTAAATTCATCCATAACTTGTGGACGCCAATTATACAACGGCCTGGCGTCACTTGCTCGTAATGGCGCCCGTTCCCGCCTTTTTCGCTGTCAAAGCGCTTTTTTCGCGGGAAAATACGTACGATATTCGCCCCTCGAGTTTCTGCATTCTTGACAAAAATCTTGGCTACGGTATAAATTTTAAGTTGCCAGACCTTTTTTAGAATTTTTGATAAAATATTCTTTCGGAGATATTGAAGTGGGAATAGGGAGATCGGGCCTGTAGAGCCTTCTTAAATTAATTTTTAGATGTATGTTACACGCGTACCGCTCTGGTATTTTTCCTATAAAGGCACAGCAAGCTATAATTACAATTTCACACTACTTAAGAGCCGGTTGTAGTCACTGAGTATTTTGTATGAATTTCGCCCGGGTTTATGCCGACTTTGCGGCCCCGTAACCGTGGTTTTATTTTTATAAAAAAAAAAACACAATACCCATTCAAGATTTTGGTTTTTACGAGACCCTTTTAAAAAACAAACTTTATAATTTTATGTAACTTTCAAATATTACCGTGTCGTATTCTCGTAACTAACTAAACACATTTGAAATAGTAGGTTAGGGTCAGATTCGCGGTTTTTTAATTCAGTAGAAGTTTTTATTTGTGCGCGCATTACGTAAAATGTGCAAAATCGATGTCGATAACTTTTAAACGTTAAAATTGTCTGTATAGTTTGTCTAAAAAGTCAAACCCAAGTAGTAGTCAGTAGTAGTAGTCAAGTCCCTATTTTGATGTTATGTTCTGTTACCTACTTTTAAGTTTGCGTCTTTAACGCGTAAATAAACTGTTTTTCTTTCTTTCTTTAAACGACTTGGGAGTTTTTTATAATATTTACTTAATTGTTTAAAAAATTATTATTTTCGATACTATTTATAAAGTTCTTCTATTATTACACAATGAAAAAGATCTCTTAATCAACCGTAATTATTGAACCAGTGTTGATTACATCAGATTATACCCGATTAATCGGTATTTTTGTTATGGTATGAGTCATATTTGACGTGAATAAACACTTTTTCTTTTTTCTTTCATTTCATTTTACCATAATATTTAACAAAGTCGTTGAACTTTTTAGACAGACTATAATTTGATATATTACTTAGGCTTTGTTTCATCGCAATCGGCTGACTATATCGTAAGATACCGTTGTGTGACTACTAGTGATGTGCCGGATCGTCATAAATGTATATCCGCGGACACGGATCCGGATTAGGATATTTATTGTCAAGATCCGCGGATATGGATCTTTTTTTTCTTAGTCAATCGTTGTCGGCGCGTGACCTTGAAAGGATAGTCAAGTATATACTATTGCTATGGTAACTTACTAGAATATAATGTGAGTTTATGTTTCCAATTAAAGATGCCAAATATTTGATTTTTAGAAATAAAAGAGGTTGTTTATTTTTCGTTTACATAGATTTATAGAAGTAATGTCATGTCATAAGTTCATAACTTTGTATGTGTAATAGTGATCTCATAAGATAATTGATTTAGTATCTTTGGGTTATATACTACTGGTATGAAACTTACTAGAATATAATATATGTTTGCAATTAAAGGTGCCAAATATTTGATTTTAAGAAATAAAAAATACTCTGAAGGGATTTTTTTTTAAATTATACTACTTAACCACATAATCTAAGTTGTTATGCAGAATTTTATCCTGTCAAATGAATATAAAAGATCCGTAAAGGATCCGCGAGTAAAATGACAGATACGGATACGGACACGGACGTTATTTCTCCCGCGGATATCCGCAGATATGGACACGGATCTCCGAAACATCACTAGTGACTACATTCATTGAATGTTAGGCTGTACGAAGTCCGCTCGGTCAGCTAGTTACCTATATGTACCCGGGATTATTGGCTTTACCGACTAGTCGATTTTGCTCTTTAGTTAGTCCATCTCTAGAGCTATTACTTATCAACAATACAGCTTTCTATTCCATGAGATTACTTAATGTTACACCATAAATGTCTGTATCTTACCATCTTAATAAGTTTCTAAGTACAGGCGCCATTTAAAGCTATAAAACAGCTGTATTAATAAAGCGTCCTCATAATTAGGTAGGTGTTGAAAAGTTTTTAAAGTTCAAACCGGTTGTAACAGTAAGAAGTTAATAGTAACCGTTAATTTAAGAACTAGCCTGAAGCACAAAATAATTAGGTACAGAAGACAATCTCATGTATGTACTTCACTTTTTATACCTACGCTCGATGGACGCACACTAATGAGCGGTTGTGCCGGAACTGTTCGACAAGCGGGCCGAGGCGCTCCGAGACATCGTGTCCGTGAGCGGTGTCTATGTGTGCGTAGCTCGAGCGCGCTTTGTATGTAGATTGACTTCTGTACCTTTATTTTTGTGCCTGAAGGATATGTGAATATTGATTCAGACACCGCAGTATAATGCATGTTTAGAGGTACGCAGAACAGTGAGTAAAGTTCCGCTAACATCCGTTGGATAGGTAGGATATGGAAACCGGCATGTCCTAGAGCTAAAAATTCGAAGATATACACTACCGTTCATAAATCATAAGTATTTGGGCACCCTTATACATGACCAGTAATTTTTTTGCAATAATATGATAAATTTTTATAATATTTTAACAAATAACACCTAAATATTCATTATGAATAAACAAAGTCATTAGATATTTTGGCTCAAGACGTGGCAACTTGCACTCAGTGCACTACAAGTTGACTATACGATTTCTTCAAAAACCGGCCAAGTGCGATTCGGACTCGCCCATGGAGGGTTCCGTAGCAGCAAGTAACATAATATTAAAGTTCTTGTAGTTCGTTGTAACTTTGATCGAAATTTTAATAATAGTGTATTTTTTTAGATTTATGACGTATCAAAAAAAACTACTTAGTAGATCTCGTTCAAACCAATTTTCGTTGGTAGTTTACATGGTAATGTACATCATATATTTTTTTTTTTTATCATTCTCCTATTTTAGAAGTTACAGGGGGGGACACACATTTTACCACTTTGAATATACTCAATTTAGAAAAAAATGATATTAAAAACCTCAATGTCATTTTTAAAGACCTATCCATAGATACCCCACACGAATGGGCTCGATGAAAAAAAAAATTTTTCAGTTTCAGTTCTAAGTATGGGGACCCCCAAAATTTATTGCTTTTTTTTCTATGTTTGTGTGAAAATCTTAAAGCGGTTTACAGTATACATCTACCTACTAAGTTTTAACAGTATAGCTCTTATAGTTTCGGAAAAAAAGTGGCTGTGATATACGGACGGACAGACAGACAGACAGACATGACGTATCTATATTCCGTTTTTTGCCATTTGGCTACGGAACCCTAAAAACTTATTAAAAGTTACAGACATCAGAGCCCTTTTTAAATATTTTTTCATAAATTCTCGTATTAAAATTTACATACGGATTTATTACTTCGTTAATCTGACAGTGTTTTCATTGTTTTATTCGCGATCTAAGTTTCCTCAAGTGCAAAGGCTAAAATATTTGTGTAAATTCATTAACTGATCTGGAAGAATTCCGAAAACCAGGAAAATTCCTATTGAAAAACGAGCTCTGATTATAGCAAAACACTAAATAAGCATCAGCAATCAGCTATGGCTTCTATTTACATTTGAGCATGGCAGTTGAGTTTGTCATGCTCATTCTAATGTCTCGCTGTTGGTGGCACGTGTTATTGGGTCATTCGGTTCCCTTAAAAATGGTTGAGCTGAGTGGGGCTGACGCACGCGTCATGCTCGTGAACGGGTCCCGTCAATTGAGACTGGTCATCTCTTAGCTGCCAGTAGCTTAATTCAGTTTGTATCTTTTAATTATTATTATTTTTTATTTTTATTTTATTATCTACATTGTGCTTACACAATAGAAGCAACATGAAAATTTGTAACCAAGCATTATATGTAACACATAATATGATTAAAAAAGAGTGTCCATGGAGTTTCTTGCACGTTTTTTTCCATAGAGACCTACTCTTTGGAACGTGCAATTTAGCTTCACTTTTCTTGGACTGACCGATATTTGACTATTCAAAAGTGCCTGCAAATGGTCTATTTGAAATAAATGATTTTGATTTAAATCGAATTATTAGTTTGTTTAAAACTAATTCAGTAAAGACCTCAGAAAAACTGCTATTTTGCATGAACTATGACACTTCTTAATTTACTCAAAAATTAAAAAAGTTAAAGAAATAATAAAAGAAGCCTTGCAAATTTTATCAAGATTCTACATGACGACAATTTTTTTCAAAAACTTTTAATGGTTTAAAGAAAACACGTATTTCCTGGAACAAGTTTTGTAAAATCTCTTTTTTCGCGTTGCGTTTTCGTCAAACATCACGTTGGATTGCGTTAGATGAAATAACAAGCTTTAAACCATGCTCGATGTTGACGATAGGCAAGTGGAAAGCAGCCTCTTAAAGCCATATTGCAATAAAATTAGACAATGACGCAAAACTCTCTTCAACAAAACAGTAGATCCAAATTTTAAAAGCTCAGCCTTTTTTAGTAGAAGCCACTCTCCTAGTTAATAATTTCACAAACACATTTTTGTTAAGGTTATCAAAAAAGTTTCAAAGCTAGTGGTAGTTAAAACTCAAGCGCGTACCGCCTCAACTTTTTATATTTTGAACCCTCCGTCCTTTTAACCAAGTCCTGACATATCCCATGCATTTTCCGGGAAGTTGGCTGTGTTGAAAAAGCCTGGATTATTTTCGAGTATTTGATTTAGTAAAACTACAGAACAGATGAAAGATGTTAGAATGCCTTTGTGGGTAAGGCAAGGCAGTTGTGCCACAAAGTAGGGCAGTGCTCATAGTTCAACTACCAATAGTAAACTTGCGATCTAAGTGTGCGTGGTCTGTTAGTTGCGTAATGCGCGTTCGTATTGGTTTATTGCCTGTAGTGGAGTTAAAGGGTGGGAGACAAGCGGCGATACTCGTTGTAGTACAAATCGGAAAGTATTTCCCTTCTAACCTTTTTCACCATTATTGTGGTTGCCGACATATATCGACCGATTAGCGTCTTCAAGGCAAGTGTGTGGCTCTAATAAATCTACAAAAGTTTTCAGTTTTGCGCGTATCACGTAAAATGTGTGAAATCGATTTACTACGCGTTCGAAATGAGAATAGGACCGATTCCTATGTTTTGACATCTCGTCGTACTGTCAAATCGAAGAAATTTTGGCAAAATTGAAGACTCAGAGATGCGTAAAATTGAAGGACTGGATTTTGATTAAATTTTTTTCGTTCACAGTTCATAAATTAATTACATTTTTCGTAAATTAATTAATGCTTAAAAATTTCTTTCCTCGATTTGACAGTAAATCGTGACGTCACAACATGGCGGGCGATCCTATTCTCATTTGGAGCGCATTGTACCTAGGTAACTTTTATACATTAAAATCGTGTGTTGATATACAATCGTAAGATACACTACAAATTGGTTGAGTATATCCAAAGGCTACATTATTTATATATTCAAAAAAAAAAAAAACAAACAAAAAGATCGGCCTCTCCATACAAAATCATAAACTTGATTGGACAATTTGTATGGAGAGGCCGATTTTTTTTCGTTTCCTGAAAACAAATCTTGTGGAAGGTTGTTCAGTTTCGTCTACTGAGCAAGCCCTTAAAGTTTGTGGAGACTACTGGAGACCTGTCTCTTACTAGGTGACCAACAACCCCGGCCAAAAAATAACTGGGGCATTTCTTACGTGAGATTTTTTTTATTACTATTACTGATAGGGTCGCGTTTAACCACCATCTCACCTGATGGTAAGCGATGATGTGGTCGACGAAATCATCAAATAGCCTCTCCTGCTCTAGGTGGAGCGAGAAGGAGTATCAGTATATGAGGACTACTGATTAAAAGGAGTTTTTACGATCAAAGTAGTGCAGTAACCTATTTTATTTAGATTTCGAAGGTGGGAGAGTTTCTCGGTAGTTCAATAAGAGGTATTGGGGGCTAATTAGGTTTTGGGGCCCCCAACCCTAGGGGCCCCGGGACACTGCCCTGCCTAGCACTTTGTTAGCTACGCCAGTATCCCTCACACCCAGTCTCTTGGCACAATCAGTTTTAAGATCACCTGATTAGATATCAATCAATTTAATAACACGAGTCGCCGTTCTCGATGAGATGTCGATAAGATAATTCAGTGACGTCAATGACCTATTTTGATAGTATCATTAATACAATAACAAAGGTTCCAGAATGTGAGTTTCTGTAAAAATACATAGGTATTTAATACGGCAACTAAATATATTAAAAGAACTATAGGAGCTAATCTAAATTACGTGCTATGGAGCGCAGCATACCTACTAGATGTTAAAATAACGGATCGCGTCCGAAACACTACACTGCGCTCCAAAACGCAAATCATTGACGTAGTTCAGAAGGCTGCCCAGCTTAAATGGGACTGAGCTGGACATGTCTGCCGCATGCCGATCGAGCGGTGGACCAGTAAAACGCAAAATTGGTGCCTCGAAATCGCACGACGGGGTCGCAGCTAGTGTTGCCAGGCGTCCCGATTTGCGCGGGATGTCCCGATTTTTAAGGGCCTGCGGACGCGTCCCGATTTGTACCTGATGAGGCCCGATAAATCAAAAACGATTGAAGAAGTCTAAGTTTTACTCAGTAAGTTTGACATGCCCTCTTGTCCCACCTCTGAGCGGAAGAAGTAATTGGATGATTGATTGGATGATTTTCTACCTAAAAAAGTCTTTATTAATAAATACATATTTGTCCCGATCTAAAATCTTAAATCCCGATTTGTTACACCATCTGTCCCGATTTTTATACAAACGGACCTGGCAACACTAGTCGCAGCAGACCGAGGAGATGGGTCGACTTGGACAATGTCTTCCTTGGGAATTGGAAAGAAGTGGCTCAAAACCGAGAACATTGGGAGGAGTGGAGGGAAGCCTTTGGCCAGCAGTGGGACAGTATGGGCTAGATGTAATATAATTATAATAGGAGCTAATCGTGAGTTTTATAATGTGATTGCAAAAGTATATGATACTCCTGAGCTGCATGTCAAGCTGTCTCAACTTTGAACTCAGCCTCAATTAAGTATAGCCGCATCAGGAGACAGCTCGTTCGCTGTGCCTGCGAGTCACACTGTTGCGCGAGCCCAGTCTCCTGTCCCTCGCACTCTCTTTGCGCTCAACACTCTTTTGGTCACGCATACTGACTGAGACATGTTCGCGGACGAATGGAAGACGATCATGTCAGTATGTCTGGAGGTCTGTGAGATGAGTGTGAGAATTTTTTGTATATTGTCTATAGTTAAGTCTTTAACCATCGGAATTAACTAATGTTATTCGCGGATAGCCGTATTCTTATATTCTTTATTGTACATAAATTTACACATTATTCATGGTAAGAAAGCCGATGTACACAGGCGAGCTTAACCCAAAATTGAGTTTTCTTACAGCAAACCTTAATTTTTTCTAGAAGTTTCTTATAAGAGGATAAAAACAAATAAATGATCTACTGCAATAAACCGATCCTCGCATCCTCGGAATTTACTGCCCCGAGACCACCAATAGCTGTTGGAGCAATACTACAAAGGCCCAACCCACCACTAGCTCAAACGTCGTAAGTGGAGATGGATTGGTCATAAGCTTCGGAGGGATTCCGGTCACATTCCTAAACAGACATTGGACTGGAACCCCAAAGGGAAAAGCGTGGCCGTCCTCAGCAAACCTGGCGACGTACCGTGTTGGCAGAAGCTACGGCCATCGGATTGACATGGAGCGAGGTAAAGCCTAGAGCTGGTCGCGATGGGTGACTACTGTCAACTTCCTCTGCCCCAGCTAGGGATCAAGTAAGTCAGTAAACAAACGCAGAACAATAAATGTTATTCTGCAGGATAAATGCTAGATAGATAGACAGTACCTAATTACCAATGTTCAAAACATAATATAGCTAATTTAGTATGGTAAGAAAAAATCATGAAGATGCTTCTAAAACTATTTTTATCGAATAAAAACCAGACTAATATCAGCACAAGTAATTCTGATAGTTTGTCAGATTATTCTACAAGCAATGGTTTACCTTTTAGTGTTTTAATTTTATCTAAACAAATGTTTAGATTAAATTAAATTTAAAAAAAAAAGTAAATTACAAAGTAAATGGCGTGACGTCACACGTAACTTTAATGGGCTATAATATCTTTGTCATTTTTAGTTTAATTTACAAATAAAAAATTCGTGTCCCTTATTTTTGAATAATCTAAAAGACGGACTAATTACATTTTTTACGGCATCTAGCCTATTGTCCGAATGAGTAACCGCAATCCTGGAACGCAAAGGGTAACTGAAGTAACTTCTTACTGACTTAAATCCACCTGTGTTCCTTCAGTGTTTTGCATTCCTGGGGAACGGTAACTTTTTTGCAGAACATTCTCATAGCTCATACAAATCTGGCCCTACGTATGCAATGAACCTGACTCTAAGCGTGAGTCTTCGTGACAATGCATGCATGATACTTGCGGTGCTTGCGTTAGGGCCAGGCCACACGGTGCGGTGCGGCGCCTAAGCGTAGAATCGGCGGGCACACGAGTGACGCCACACCGCTCGTACGGCCCGCCGATTCGTCGCTCAGGCGCCGCGCCGGAGCCGCACCGCGCCGTGTGGCCTGGCCCTCACTGTTGCGTGACATTTATCACGCTATGACATAGTTAAGTTACGTTCATAGCGCTTTTTCAGAATCATTTTTCAAATCCGTTTCGGGGATCATGTGAAGCATGTTAAATGATAAACATCATTATATATATTGCAAATCTTCTTTATAAATAAAAATCAATTGCTGTTTGTTAGTCCCGCTTAAACTTGAGAACGACTGGACCATTTATAATCATTCTTTTTTTCTTTTGTTCACCAGCTTAAGGCTTATAGTCCCACTATAGTACGACTATCTGTGCATTTGTTTGCGGCCAGCTTCGCCCGGACCGAGCCCCGCTGACTTTTAAATCCATTTTCTTTGCGAAATATTGATTGATTTACATATGCAATGTTCACTTTGAAGAATATTTAACTACCAATTTTTATGTACAAAGGTGTAGGGAAAAGTTGCGAATGTGATGTTGTAGTATGTAATAATTTTTTTTAGACATAAGTAGGTATTAATCGCACGAAAAAATCAAATGTTGTTAATGTTGTTCATGAATCTATAATAAACATATATTTTTTTCAAAACTATTGACCAAGCCGTTACTGAGGTGTAGGCTTTAGAAAGTCACTGTTTTATCGCACTTATCGGGCGCTTGAGCCTTAAATTACGCCGAACTGTACCTCTACCATGAGTTTAAAGCAATAGTATTTGTCGATACTCGATACCGACTACGTAAATATTTTGTATCCGCAAATTTTGGTTCCGTAAGTGACCACCAGAGGCGCTGTAAAATTTTCCATACAAAATATTTACGTAGTGGGTATCGAGTATCGACAAATACTATTGCTTTAAACTCATGGTAGAGGTACTGGGCGCGTCGGTCTCCATATAATTTATATGGCAACTAGACTTGTAGAGCTACACTTGATCCACGCCACGCGACGTCGTTCTACGTACAAATCAGGCATGTTACACGTGTGCGTCGGTCTAATGTAGATTATTCTAGTCTGGAGGTAAGCAGAACAGAGAGTAAAGTCCCGCAAACCTCTGTTGAAAAGGGAGGATTGTCTGGCCAGACGGGTGTTATGTCTGGTGGCCAACTGCCCGATAGTTGATTTCGGGCCGTCGTATAATTCAGAACTTGATTGCGCGACGCAGGATTTCGTAATTTTGTAGTTCTTATGTGGCGCCATAGATGTCGCATTGTCGCTTGTCCTTTTATAATATAAGTGAAGAATGCATACTGCTGATTGTTAGCCCATACATAATTGTACTTAATAGATTTTATCAATTTTATCATTTAATCTTACAAAATTTTAGCTAATTAGGGATAATACTTTTGTTTGTTCCAGTTATATAAACATTCCTTTTCAATAATCTGCTGTATTCTGTGTTATCTATATATCACCGTCATCATCTGGTGTACTGGTATACAATAAAGTTTATTCTATTCTACACATACATACAAACTTTGACATCTACATATATATATATATATAAATGAATCCCTATTTCCCTTGGTCACGCCATGACACGTGAACGGCAGGACCGATTTCGCTAATTTTTTTTTTGTTGTGTTCGTTATTGTCAAGAGAAGGTACGTATGGAAAAAAAATGAAAATTAGGGTAGTGTAGGGTAGAGTAGGGTAGGGTAGGGTGGAGTAGAGTAGGGTAGGGTAGAGTAGGGAAGAGCGGGAGCGTAGCCGCACGGACAAAAGGTAGTTTATAATAATATAAAACATAGCTGCTTCCGGCTGTCTGTCCCTATATATTCTTAGATCTTTAAAACTGTGCTACGGATTTTGATTCGGTTTTTTTATAATAGATAGAGTTATTGAAGAGGAAGGTTTATATGCAGATTTAAAATGCAGGGACGTAGCGGTTGCTGTGTTATCAACATTGCACCCGAGTGAAGCCGGAGCGGGTCGCTAGTATTACATTAATGAAACTTGTTGTGTCCAGTTCTTATAAATTGATCACTTCATGAAATGGCAAAGTAAAACTTGCTAAATCGTTTTATGTAAAATTTTAATTATATTTCAATCTTCGTTTGGGCATACTTCTTCATCTTCCTGCCCTAGTCAAGTTTTATTTGGGGTCTGCGCAACACGTTTTTTCTTCCATTCTGTCCTGTCACTCGTCACACTATTACTAACTCCCTTTTCTTTCATATCGCTCCTCACACAATCCATCCATCTAGGGTATAGGTATAGGTACAACGGGCTGTTTCCGCAACTCCACGACTTAAGTGCATATTTCGCGTACATCCATCCATCTATTCTTTGACCTCCATCTCTCTCTCCAACCATCCACATGTATACTCCTACATCAACTCCTTCCTATTTTCTTTAAACCTTTTATTATATAGATATCCTACATCAACGATATGGCCAAACGAGGATTGACATATCATCAAATGTTAACGTCTAAACGATCTGCCCAGTTTTAGTTGGTCATATCGTAAAGTGATCAATTCAAAGATCCAGAACACGAGTGTCAAGACTGTCAGCAGCACAAGTAGTGAGACAAGTGTGTTATTCAATCCACCCCAGCTCCTCCAGTAGTGCGTTCAAAAATAACCAGTCGAGTAGAGTTGCAACCCAGGTTCATTCTTAATAAACTCGAGTAGCTACCCTAGAGTTAAACCCACTAACTCTTAACTTTGAGCAGGGTAGGTTGGAGTAAGCGGCAATATGCTTGACATTGGCAGTTGAACTCTGTTCGCGTTCAAAAATGGCAGGGTAGAGTAGACCCAATGACCTCATTAGAGTTAACTCTAAACTCAAATTTGGAAGCAGCCAAGGAAAGTCAGGAGTGCCTTGGTCAATTTTTTACCTGAAATGTTGAAATATCTTCACACGCTCAACCTTATAGCTAATAATGAGACAGACTTATAGTGTTGTTCTCTGGGTAAATTCACAAGGAATGCATTATTTATAATTAGATAAAGAAGTGAGTTTTAATAAGTTAGGATAAATAAGCGCATTAATCGCATTGGGGATAAAAAAAAAACCTGTAGCTAAAAACACCTAGATAAGATAACGAAAATAAATAAATCTTTTTTTTTCTAAATTGCTTTTTCAAAAGTATCAATGAAAACGCTACTTAAATCCACAACCCACATGCTTGTTCAAAACGGTATGGAAACCGCTATTATGGAAATTAAAAATATTTACACAAAAAAAAAAAAAAAAAAAATTAATTGTATGACCAACCTACTTCCTAATGTGTTAACCGAAAATAGAAGGTAGGTACTACTAATCTAATTTAGTACAAACAAATAAAAAAACAAAAGAATGCAATAATCGACACTTCAATTAGACTCAAATGGCATTATAAATCCTTGTTATCGCTAAAACCAAGCTTAATCGGTCGATTTTATCTTAATTACAACAATTGAACAATATAAAATAAGATTGATATCTTCACAACTAATATGTAAACATTAGGTAATAAAATATTAAATCTTTAATTATCGACTCACCAATCACCAACAAACGGATTTAAAACAAATTTTCGATGAAAATAAAAATTTGATATAATTTCGATAATTTCGAGTCAACAACCTTGTTTACTTTTTTATTTTTGCAAAATGACACACACTGCTGCCAACCACCCATACAAAAAAATAATCGATGCTAAAAAATCGATGATCGATGTCAACTGTCAAACAAAGAAAGCACAAAAGCCTGCAAACCACGTGGAGCGCCAAGGTCGAATTTATGTTTTCAACTTGTCAAGCGCGGCGTGTGATAAATTAATTCTACGGGCCGTTATCGTTCTAAGTGCTATGAAACTTTCAACCTTAACTGAGTGGAATAAGGTTTGTTTTCGCTTGCGCACAAAGCCCACGCATAGTCGCCAACCCAGGCAATATATCTTAGGCCGTGTACTGCCCCTGACAGTTCGTAAACAAACTGGAGCTACCGCAACAAAGGGCTACTGTCATTTTACGCTGTAAATATCAAGTTTAATCCGAATAATATTATGCATGACTCAAAATACTCTTCCAGTAATGTATATTTTATCGAACGCTCACCGATTATTGACTCCAATACAACGAAATAACGATATTTAAATACACTTACCAGAAGAAATCAACACAAGGTTGAGTAACGCAGAGTCATCTGAAGTAAATCTTGCACATATCGATCAGCCTTGCAGTTCTCAAAAACACTGACGGAAGGAAAAAAAAGAACGAAGAGGTTAGCACCAAATTTCGTCAACTAGCCGTCTATCACTCGTCACTGTTGTAGTAAATAGAGTTTTTATTGCTAACCGACGCGGAACGAGTCAGAAAACGTAGTCTGGTCGTTAAATGATTCACTATCAAAATAAAAATAATCCGGCAGACGCTGCGTCGACGACCGCGCCACTGTCTGTCTGCCGTGCTGTCAATATTCGTCAAAACGAAAATGGCGACACCCTCGACGGAATACGATCAGCACCGGCCTGCCTGCACTACCTATCTCTTTCTGACACGAACGAGTGACCAGGACAGACTATAGACGTGTTGTCTTCGGCCCGACCGGACTGATTTGTGATGTCACGCCCAGCGGCGTAACGTTTTGCGTAATTACACGTTCATGAACGCTTGTAAACTTGTTTTAATAACGTTAATTTACGATCGTTTCGTATATGAGGTCGCCAGATGAAAGTGTCGGCTGATAGATAGATTAATTACAGAGGAAAGCGAGATATTTTTATAGTAATACGTCTTTGCGCATGCTAGGCCCATCCCACTACTCAATATCTGTCGTACGAGCGCCTCCTACTTCTTCTTATTTTATTCAGTAGTGTTTTTTTTGGATGTTCATCTCAACTGCATTAATACGACGCGAAAGCAGTCGCAATGCAGTTTGATTAATAATAGAGTTCAGTCTATAAATTTCTTTGTCTCCAGGCGTAATCGAGTTATGTTGTAAAAAAACATTTTTTTCTATCGAACGCTTGCTTACTGAATATTTAAGCGTCGAATTTATACATTTTAATTGACTATTGTTCTGTTTTATTTTTGTACGATATTAAAATGCATTGAGCACATGTCGTTGTACTCTTGATTTTAATTTCAATGCAATGCTATTAGCATTAACATTTTTTTATGAGGCACATAATTACAGGTTTGAAAAACATCCTTGAAATTGCAATCTGAAATTGAATTCATTAAATTGACATCAAAAGGTTAACCTATGATTGGATGTTACTCAATCAAAAACATTTCATGAAATGGTAAAGTAGTAATTACGAAATATTGACTTTAACGAAAATTTATTGAAATACAATCATTCATTTGATTGACAATCATGAGAAATTGTGACCCAAACATCTGTCAACATCAAGTACCAAATCTGACACTGACAGTCAGTCAACATTCAACAAAGATTAACCCAGACCTTGACCTGAAATCGATTAAAAATTACGTCGATCATAAAACAATTTAGCGATTGTCGTCGCTCTATTTTATAGATACCAACATGTAGAAAATATTTTGTTTTTCTTTTCCAGTTCAAGATTTTAGTTGCCTGTGTAAAAATATTCTGTTGTATCTTTGAATTTCACTACGTTTTCATTCTTTTTGTAATATAATTGCTTTACGAGAAAACATTTTATTAAGCCGTTAAAACAAATTTAATCTATATGTGAATTGTTTCAGAATAATTTTATTTGAAAACCGATTTTCGCAACCAAAGACTACAAAACTCGCAACTTCCGACCGTTACAATTTTAGTCTATGTGTTATCCTTCAAAAAGTTTCAAACGATATTTGGACGCAAGCAGGAATTTGTATTTTTTTATTATTTTAGTTGAAAAGTTTTGAAGTAATATTTAATTACAATGTCTGAAAAAACTCACTCTTCACGCCTATCATCGTATAAAAATGCTGGACATGGAACAACGGTAAGATATCTTCAAATCTTTGTTCTAAAATTGAATTGAATTTTTGTTAAACACGTTTATGTCATTTGTTTTGTTTAAAATATAATTATTTAGTTGAGATTTTTTAGTAATGTACTGTTTTATTAGGTAATGAGATGTAGTCAATGAGTGTTACATTTTTATTAAAACCTATACCTCCAATTTACTAAAAAAAAAATATATCTAAAATATTCAGAATATACCGTCAGAGTTCGTTTTTTGTAATATTCAGAAAAGACAGTTGAAATAATGTAAGTATAATATCTTCATAATTCCTAGGAAATGCTTTTTTACAATCCTTTGTTCCCAAAGCATTTTTTGAGAAATATGGAATGTTACTGTTCTTTTACTCAGCTGTTCTTTTTTTTTCTCATTCTGTAAACTTTATGGTATGGAAATATTGTATCTGTATAAGTCAATCTATAATAGAGAAATATTGTAACAACAAGCACTTTTTAGAAGAGTAACCATGAAGTTTCTTGCCGGTTAATAGGAAACAATCAATTTGGAACCATGCATTAGCTTCTTTCTGACGCTAAGTAGCCATGTAAGCTTATGTGAAATAAAAATTTTTGAATTTTAAATTTTTTAAATTTTATGGCTAGTCCAGGCTTTCTTTGTGTGTGTCAGGATTCAAGATTAAAGCACACAGACATGGGTTATGGAAGGAGGTCTCAAGAGGGTGCATTTGCAACTCCCTGACTCTCAATCTATACTAATATTATTGTCTGGGACTAGCGGTTAGTGGCCTCGACTGCTGTGCCAGAGGTTGGTGGTTTGATTCCCACCCAAGACAAATGTTTGTGTGATGAGCACAATAATTTGTTCTGTGTCTAGGTGTAATATATCTATGTATTTAGTAAAATAGTTAGACATTATTAATTTTAGATGTCTAATTATTTATTTATCGAAACCCAAAACATGTGTCTAGTTATCATCATCATTTCAGCCGATACACGTCCACTGTTGGACATAGGCCCCCAAGCGTCGCCACATCAAACGTTCCTGTGTGTCTCGCATCGGTTTCCCGCTACCTTCACCAGGTCATTGGTCCACCTTGTAGGAGGCCTTCCAATGATGCATCTTCCATACATGGTCACTATGTTATCTGGGTGATTGAGGGCTTGTGTTACTCCTGCATCCAGCAGTGTACTGGCAGCTTGACCTTTATGACCTGTGTTGTACTAGTGTTGGTTATTTTTTTTGGCATATTTCACTTGTGGAAATCAGCACTTAAGATACAGGTGTACCAGTATGTGTACCGTACCACCTATATTTGTACCGGTATCTAATACACCGTATCGCTGTATCTGTACATGGGGAATATAATATTTAATTTATAAAATAAAAATAAAAAATGCAATTTGAAAAATCTTCGAGACTCCATTCGGTAATTATAGTTTGCATATACAACCCTCAGTACGCAGATCCGACTCGCACTTACCCAGTTTTTTTTGTAACAATGAACAGTAAACATTATTCTTATTCACATATTTTCTACAGGATCTTCGCCGCAAGCGTGCGGAACTCAGCGTGGCTCTCCGCAAGCAAGCCCGCGATGAACAGCTCCTCAAGAGAAGGGCGCTGTCTCCAGAGGCTGGCGAGGAGATCCATGAAGAGAAGGTTTATACTGTCGAGCAGATTGTGCAAGGTAATTTGAATAGAATAGAATAGCATTTGTTCGGTGCAAGCAACACAATATATAACAACATAAAAAATAATAAAAAATGAGTACAGACATACAATACAGTTGCAGTGAATGTGCCTGAACCGAAAGGGTCACCAACTCAGCAATTGCTGGGCGTCAAACATCCAGCGCTGATTTTCAGCTGGCGCCCCGCATTACTTTATTTGCGTACCCAAGCCCCCCCTTTGAGTATTGGCTGGAAAGACAACATGGCGTCCTTACAGTAGGCACAACGGATCTTGAGCGCTCGGCGTCAGAGTGGGGATCGCTTTGCGCATTCCATACATTGACGAGCCAATCGTCTTCGTTGTTAGATACGTGCAGCAACGCAGGGAACGAATGAGGAGTGACGTCTATGACGCGATGGCGCGGCGAGCCAATCACTGACACTCCCCGCCCCCGCGTCTCACTTCGCACCACTAAAGAGACCGAATATTTGACTTCTGTGCAACCTTGCCCGGCGCCCTGGAACAATGGCAAAAAAGGAACAGGAGTGGGGTCTGACACGCTCTCGCGCTCCGCCCAAGAGCGGAAAATGTCATTAGATGATTTTCCCACCTGAAAAAAAAAATACCCAAGGGGCAAAAACAAGCCTCTAAAGCCTGGTTTTCACAGGTCCAGTAGCTTCATTGAAGTACTGTCTGAAATCAGAAACGTTTATTCCAAATAGACCAATTACAGGCACTTTTTAATTGTCAAAATATCGTCCAGTCAAAAAAAAGTGAGGCTAACTTGCGTG
The DNA here is from genome assembly GCA_929112965.1 of Mythimna albipuncta. Taxonomy (NCBI): domain Eukaryota; kingdom Metazoa; phylum Arthropoda; class Insecta; order Lepidoptera; family Noctuidae; genus Mythimna; species Mythimna albipuncta. The sequence goes on from OV815987.1 coordinate 10,082,865, forward strand.
TCCGTCTTGCGTGTCTCCAAAAGATTTCTATGGAGAAGAACGTGCAAGATACTCCATGGACAGCTCCTGGGTCCGTGAAAACAAAGCACTGGTTGTGACTACTTGGTTTTTAGGTAGAAAATCATCTAATGACTCAAAATCATGAATCTCCCGCCCTTTGGCGGGGCTGAAGGGGCGTGTCAGACTTTAACTGACTAAAACCCACTCCTAGTTCCTTCGTTGCCTTTCATACCAAGGTCGGGTTTCCTTTCAGAAGCAAACCCATGACCCCAGTGGGCTTCGACCCTGCTGGGCCCCTACGGCCTACCGTACGGCCTAGCCTACTAGGGAGATGAACATTCAGAGGTATGAAAAGAGTAGTCCCACATTGAAAAGGGAGGATCCTCCGACCAGTCAGGTGTTATGTCTGGTGGGCAACTGCCCGATAGTAGATTTCGAGCTGGCGTATATTTATTTATTGAAACTTTATGCGACACAAAGGTACAAAAGCGGACTTAATGCATTAGGCATTCTCTACCAGTCAACCTAGTATACATATATTCAAATCGCGCGGAGAACTTTACTTGTGCGATGCAGGATTTCTTTCTTCGTAGTTCTTACGTGGCGCCATAGATGTCGCTACCAACACATACATCACACTTTCTCTTCAACAGGTCTTCGGTCTGGCGACCTAGCCTTAATGACGGTATACGCCCGCGCAGCCCGTCGGATGCTGTCTAAGGAACAGAACCCGCCTATAACTCCTATGGTCAACGCCGGTATCATCAAGCCCCTGGTGGATGCTCTAGAGAGAGATGACTGGTGAGTAGACCATTAGTTTAACCCTTACAGGTCTTCACGTCACCGTATGGTAGACCACTGCTGAAAATACGCTTCTTCAATAGCAAATCAAATCAAAAGCATTGCACAAGCATAAGGGCGCGTTCACACGACACGCGCACGCTCAGCGCACGGCACCCGCGTCCAGCTCGCATTGAAATTTGTTAAATAAGAATTTGAGTCTTATAATCATCATCAATAGATCTCAAATTGCATTTAACGAGGTCTACACGCGCACGCCAAGCGCACGCCCCGCGCCCGCCTCGCGCCAACCCTGCGCTCGCCTCGCCCGCGCTCTGCACCCTCCCCGCGTACGTTTTGCGCCCGCGCTAGGGTTAAATGCCTAGTGAACGAAATAGTCCAGCCACTAGTAGTATAAGTGGGCGCGAGGCGTACGCGCGGCGGACGCAGCGCGTGTGCGGGGTTAAGGCGGGCACAACGCGTGCGCGGGTGCTGTGCGTGATCGACGCGTGTCATCTGAATACGCCCTAAGTCAAAAAATAAGATATCGGCTCGAAATAGAAGAACTATACCAACAACTTTCATAGATTTGGCATATTAATTCAAATTAAGTCCTCAGTCCATGACAAAAGAATCCATGATTTTAAGGCGTATAGTCCCTTGAACCATCTGGCCGAAATTATGTGAACGCAACTCTCGCACTCGCCTAGGCGGCAGTACGCAAATCTGTGCATTTATTTGCGGCCAGCAGCGCCCGGAAATCGCTTTAAATCCATTTTCTCTGCGAGATATTGATTGATTTACATATGCAATGTTCACTTTGAAGAATATTTAACCACCAATTTTTATGTGTAAAAATATTTCTAAAGGTCCAAGCCGTTTCGAAGGAGTAGGGAAAAGTTGCAAAAAGTTGCGAAATTGCTAAATATTTTTTTTTTGACAAAGGTATTAATTCCACGAAAAAATCAAATGTTGATATTATTGTTCATGAATCTATAATAAACATATATTTTTTTCAAACCAACTGACCTAGCCGTTACGGAGGAGTAGGCCTCAGAAAATCACTGTTTTATAGCACTTTTCGGGCGCTTGGCCCTTAAATCTTCAAAGATATTAGATGTTTGCTGCTCAGTGTAGCAGAGACATACTGCTCACTTTCATGTTATTTTGGAAAATCGACTTAGTTTCTTAAAAAATATGTACTGCTGACATACTCACCATCCAGGCCTCCTATCCCATCATCGTCATCAAAAATAAGCAAAGCAAAGTTCCCCCTGTAGCACTTAGATAACACTTGAAGGTGGCGTGAAAACCTCTGAGGGTTAAGGCCTCACAGGTCTTCATCGCCATGATATTTGGTAGACCACTGCTGATTATGGACTTCTTCAATAGCAAGTTACTTAGATTGATTCTCCACCAGGTGGAGAAGACTTCTGAAGGTTTTTAGGGTTCCAAACCTCAAAGGAAAGAACGCAATCCCTATAGGATCACTGTTGTTCATCTGTCTGTTTGTTAAGACCTTTTATCTTCGTAATTCAATTCGGAAATTGAACTGTTGTCATTGGTAAGTTGATACGGAACCCTCAGCGCGCGAGTCCGGCTCGCACTTGTGGCTATCATCAGACTTTAACAGACTACTAGTGAAAGTAGGCTACATCACAAGCAATTTACAATATAATATTCCACAATTATCACACAACGCTGTCTAGTCTCAAGCTAAGCAGAGCTTCTGTTATGAGTACTAGACAACTGACAAACATACTTATATATTTCGAAATACATCTATAGGTAAATTACACCCAGACAGAACAAATTATCTCATCACACAAACATTTGTCCTGGGTGGGAATAGAACCCATGACCTCCGACATAGCAGTCAGGGTCACTAACCACTAGACCAACAGGCCTGTGAAACCTAATTACTTTTTAATCAAGAATGTTATCAGAGTTTCCAGAGAATCCAGAATCATTATTAAATTTCATTTATTAAGGCTTATAGTCCCTTGAACCATCTTGCCGAAATTAAATGGTCACTACTCTCGTACCCGTCTAGGCGACAATACGACTATCTGTGCATTTGTTTGCGGCCAGCTGCGCCCGGACAGAGCCCCGCTGACTTTTAAATCCATTTTCTTTGCGAAATATTGATTGATTTACATATGCTATGTTCACTTTGAAGAATATTTAACTACCAATTTTTATGTATAAAAACGTTTCCAAAGATCCAAGCTGTTTCGAAGGAGTAGGGAAAAGTTGCGAATGTGATGTTGTTGTATGTAATATATTTTTTAGACAAAAGTATTAATCGGACGAAAAAATCAAATGTTGATAATGTTGTTCATGAATCTATAATAAACATATATTTTTTTCAAACCTATTAACCTGGCCGTTACCGAGGGGTAAGCTCTAGAAAGTCACTGTTTTAAGGTACTTTTCGGGCGCTTGGGACTTAACCGTCATATTGTGTATGTTTCATACAAGGTATCCTCTACTCAAGTTAAAACTTTGCCCCTTCCCAGGAATAACTCCTATCCGTGGGTGCGTTCACAAACATTTAAACTCGCTTATACAAGACACTCAGACTTAGCCATGGCGGCCATAACCTTTGGTGGGCTACCGGAGCTCGAGTTATCTTTTGAAACTAACCTTGGCCCCAGTAGGCTTCGACCCAGCTGGGCTGACAGCTCCTTGAGGAGCGCGGGAACAGTGAGCGCCGTCGACGACTTGGGCTTGGTCCGGACAGTTACCGGACGGTCGGACAGCGAGCTACCCATTCCCCGTCCGCAAGCCCGCTCCTGAGGTGGCCGGAAATCGGGATCGGAATCCCGGCGTCTGCTGGGGCAGGTCTACAGAAGGAGGCGACCGCGATCAATATGGACCCTGTCGGGCACAGCAAATCTAGCCACTGCGCCAACCAAGCTGGCACCTAAATTGTATTGTATGTATGTCAAAGTGCTCGAAAATTTTCCTTTATTTTCAGCCCTGATCTCCAGTTTGAAGCTTCCTGGGCCATCACCAACATTGCTTCAGGAACCCATGAACACACCATGGCTGTTGTTGATGTAAGTTAAAACCTATTCACAATATATTTTAATGATTATTTTAATGAAATAGAACCTACAAATACTAATGCATTTCATTACAGTCCTCAATAAGTTCTGTACTGTCTAGGCCACTTCATAATTTCTTTTTTAAGACGTTTGCATAAAGACCAGAAAGCCAGGCTCAAATAGGATTGGGTGGGATGTCCTACAGAAGGAAAGCGCCGTCGAGGCCTAGAAAGAGGTAGTGGAATGATTTGGAATTGCCATACAAGTAGGTACCTGCCAACGGAAAGCGCCTAGAATAAAAAACTTTATAAAAAAATAAAAATACAACCTACTTCAATGTTAATAAACACTGAAAAGTACAAAATAACTTGAATTTCGGAAGTCGGTGTTTCTATAATAGTTTTGCCTCTTCGTTATTTAACACCGACCTTAGAAATTAAAATTATTTTGTACTTTTCAGTGTTAACTACCACCACTAAAAAGTACCTCTCAGCCAAACTTAAATACTGTTACGTACGTGGGTAATCAAATGCCGATTTACTGACGAGAGAACTTTATTCACCACAAACAATAACAAATTAGTCCAGTCAACAATAATCCGAATCGCAATTAACACTAGAGTACCGTTACACTATCGCTTAGGTCGTTAAGAAAAATCACTTCAAGTACTAGGGTAGTTCGCTCTTGATCGCAGTCGAAATCACAACTGACTCGCTTCCGGCCGGGGGCTCGTATTTATATGCGGAGCCAAGAAAATTCTAGATACTGACGTCCCCGGATCTATCCAGAATTCCAGAACAATTGAATCGCTTCTCGAAGTCATATTCATTTTTAATGAATATTATACTCATACTCTACACAAACACACCTCACACATAAATACAATCCATATATATATACATACATATATATTCTATATAAATCTACATATATATAATAAATTTATACATTCCTCACCCTTTTGTCTATCTAACGATTCTTCTACGCTGTAAGCTCTTAATTTTTCTGTTTCACCATAAATATGCGAAGACACTGCCTCCTAAGATACAGGATCTTCCTAGTTTAGGAGGCAGGGTTCAAATGTTTATTTTGACCAGTGTAGTACAGTATTTTTAATTACCTAACTTTTGTGTCAAAATTGTTATTTTGGGCTAATAAAATATTATTATTATTATTATTTTTATTGTTCGTGGTAATAAGTCACTTTCATGCGATTTTCGACTCTATTGTTAATGGAGGAGAGTACCATTTCCCTTATCGGTACATGAATACCTATCTACTAGTGGTACTGGCTGTGTGGATGTTTCGAGATTTTTCGAAGCCTGTCTACGTCCAACCATTCTAGACCTTTCGACCAGCAATGCGTTTTAATTATTACGTGCTACTCTTTATTTTCTCGGAGATATTGCGTGTTCACGTTTAATGGCGTAACAATACCTTATAGCCAGAGAGCATCTCATAACGATTCTAATAATCCCAAACACGGTTAGATTACATTAATTTACCTTCTGGCTTCGTCATCAGATCAGTCCTATACATCCGCTCCCTCTCTTCCTTCAGCCAGTCATCGACTACACGTATAAACAAAGCAATTTTACTTGTTACGACAGTTCTGCTGTGATCCTATGAGGAGTTCTGTGCCATATCTTCGAAGTCCATGATCAGATCATAACAATATTTCAATGGGACGAACTTCTAAGGCATAACCTTTCAATCAAAAAAAGAATTTTCAAAATCGGTCCACAACATACATTCAGCCGAACATAGAACCTCCTTTTCGAATTCGGTTAAAAAAGTGGCGGGATGATTTGGACGCGAACCACAAGAACTGATTGGAGACGGCGTGGGAGAAGAAATTTTGGCCTTAGGACTTAGGGGAGGCCTTTGTCTAGGCAAAGGACTGCTAGCAGCGGGTCAGTAAGGACTTGTAAAAAAAAAATTCACCCGCCATGTTTTCTCTTCACTACCCTTAGTTCTTCTTATCGTATCGATGGCAAAACTAATTAAATTCCTTGCCGGGCCCAGAATTCGGCCAAGGCAATGCCGTCCGCTGATACTGTCATTAGGTCCCTACGTGAGCAGGTAACAGGGCACGTGATGCAAGACGGAAGGTGGGACATGGTCTGAAGATCGGAACCATCCGAGAACCCCCACCTGTGGAGATGTCTTTGCTGCGCCCAACCTGGGTGCGGAGTCTGTTTAGAGTTTTCCAGGTTGGCCATGGCAACTCGTGTCCAGGAGAGAGCTTCTCCGACGGCTCGACAAAATCATCTGCAGGTTTAAACCTGCCAGAGGTCGCATCTCTCCAAGATGGCTTGCAACCATTAGTCGCAAAATAGATATGTAGGTACAGAAGACAATTTGATATTATGTACTTCACTTTTTATACCTACGCTCGCTGGACGCACACTAATGAGCGTTTGAGCCGGAATTATTCGACGAGTGATCCGAGACGCGACCGAGACATCGTGTCTGTGAGCGGTGTCTTTGTGTGCGTTGCTGGAGCGCGCTTTGTATGTAGATTGACTTCTGTACCTATCTATTTTGTGTATTTTGTGGCTTAGTTGACTGGCAGGGAATGTCTAAAACGATTAAGTCCGCCTTTGTACCTTAGTGTTGCATGCGAAAAAGAGTGTCCATGGAGTTTCTTGCACGTTCTTCTTCATAGAGACCTACGCTTTGGAACGTGCAATATAGCTTCACTTTTCTTGGACTGACCGACATTTGACTATTCAAAAGTGCCTGCAAATGGTCTATTTGAAAAAAATGATTTTGATTTAATTTGATTTGAAAACATGAAGTTTTAATAAATAAAAAAACTGCTTAGCCGTTTTACACAGTTTCCTTTCTTCCCCAGGGCGGAGCAATCCCAAAACTGGTGGCCCTCCTCGCCCGGGGCGGCGTCGTGGGCGAACAAAGCGCCTGGGCGCTCGGCAACATCGCTGGCGACGGTCCTCAGACGCGAGACGTGGTGCTATCTCACGGGGCGCTCGCTGTGCTGCTACCGCTGTGCACGCCTAACACGCCAGCTAGCCAACTGAGGACTGCCGTATGGACCTACAGTAACTTCTGCAGGTAGGTAGACTTTTTTTTGGGGTTCCATACCTTAAAAGGAAAAAACGGAACCCTTATACTTATAGGATCACTTGGTTGTTCTTCCGTCCGTCTGTCCGTCATGTCTGTCTGTCAAGACCCCTTATCTCGAGAACGCGTGGAGCTATCGAGTTGAAATTAAAACTATATACTCAAGTAGTGCTGTGAAAAAACGCGGCGTTCGCTTGGGGTTACAATTCACGAATTATTACGGCCGTGAAGTTAGCCTTTGCGAACGTTCGCGCATACACTCTTCTCGCACACGCACGTCGCCATTTGGTTCCTAAAACACGTTACTGCGCAAGCTTCACGTCCGCCATCATTCGTGAATTGTACTGTACATCAAAATTGTGTATAACTTGACATCATTACTTAGGCTTTGTTTGATCGCAATCGGTTGACTATATCGAAAGATATACTTACTACATTCATTGACAGTTAGGCGGGACGAAGTTCACCGGGTAGCTTGTAATGAATAAACGTGAATTTTGTTCTTCTACAGAAATAAGAATCCCTTGGTGAAGTTTGACTACGTGGCGCCCGCTCTGCCGTACGTATCAGAGCTACTGGAGATAGCCGATAAAGATGTTTTGGGTAAGCATTCATATTATACCTTACCAACTTTCACTGTACCCCGATAATAGAACCTGTGTCCTGTAGTGTGCAAGTTAGATTAATTGACGCCACTGACTGTGAACATATTTGCACGCCATGTTATGGCAGGATATGCTGAAACAAATTTACTGTAACACCTTATGTATTATACCATATACTAGCAAATAAATTATTTGATTGATTGACATATAATTTCATTCATAAAACCAATTGAGAGCCTCTTTGTTACCACAGTGACCAGCAGGATATCAGCGTCAGGTATATTTGCCTGACACACGCTGAGCTGGGCTCCAATTTTGTGCAACATTGTGATGCGCACCGCACTATGACTTATCTGTGTTCCTTTTTCAAATACCACCTTTATCTCATAAGTGTCACTTTTTATGTCTTTTCTTTATTTTATTACTAGCTGTCACGCGACTTCGTCTGCGTGTACTTCGGTTATTGCACTAAACGTTTTTTCCCGTAGGAATAAGATGTTTTTCCGGGATAAAAAGTAGCCTATGTTCTTTTCCATGTCAAAAGCTATATGCATGCCAAATTTCATCCAAATCCGTTTTTGCGTGATTAAGTAACAAACATCCAAACATCCACACTTTCATATTTATAATATTAGGATTATGTTTTCATTATGCAGCTTGCAGGTCACCATCACCACTATGTAAAAATTTTGTTGTTTTGTTGTGTTTTTAAGGTTTTCGTACCTCAAAAGGAAAAAGCGGAACCCTTATAGGATCACTTTGTTGTCCGTCCGTCTGTCTGTCTATCTGTCAAGACCCTTTATGTCGAGAACGCGTGGACGTATCGAGTTGAAATTAAAACCATATACTCAGGTCTGTGGTCCCTTTAAGCTGTGAAAAAAACAAACTTCTAAGTTAAACGAATAAAAAAACCATTATAAAAAAGCCATTTATCTCGTCTCTCGTCTGCTGGCTGTGGGGGAATGGGAGTCGGGTTGGTGGCTTCAGGCTCTCCCGTCAGCCACCATAGGCACTTTGATGGATGGCATTTCGGCTGGCAACCTGTTTACGCCACTGTGGCGAAGTTGTCGACAGCCTCGGACACCATGGCCTGTCCTGCTGCAGGAGCGCAGGCCGCATACCACGACACGCTAGCATCAACGATATCATTCGTCGAGCTCTTGTCACCGTCGGAGTACCTGCCGTTTTAGAACCAAATGGCTTGTTACGTGACGATGGGAAGAGACCAGATGGTATGACGTTGATACCGTGGAAGGTGGGAAAGCCTCTGGTGTGTCGACACCCTTACGCACCATCCAATATTCCAAATACGGCTGGCTGTGCTGGCGCTGCCGCTGCTGCTACTGAGACCCTTAAACGGCGAAAATACTGTAACCTTCTTGGTAATTACAGTTTGGGGTTAAAACGCTTGGGTCATCGGTGTCCGAGAAAGCGTCACCTTTTTAAGAAAATATCACGCCATCTGATCGACACTTTGCGTAACCAGAGGGTTAGCTCCTTCCTCCTTCTCCAAATCAGCTTTTAGATGTCAAGGAGAAGTACATTCCTGAGTTTTGAGACTGCATAAGAATTAGACATAAACCCAGTGCAGTAAGAAGGAATATGAAGAAGTAACTTTGGGTGTTCAAAGGTTAAGATTATGATACCCCCTCAATACTTGTACTAGCTACTAGCGACAGATTAGCTTTAAATTTTGGTTTTGTTTCCAGCCGATGCGTGTTGGGCACTATCTTACCTAACGGACGGCCCTAACGAGCGCATAGAAGCCGTGCAGGCCACGCCGCGCCTGCTGCCGCGCGCCGTCGCGCTGCTGTCGCACGCCTCGCCCGCCGTGCGCACGCCCGCGCTCAGAGCTGTCGGCAACATGCTCACTGGCTCTGATGAACAGGTATGTGAGGATGGCTCTTTCACTCCCTCGCAATGTTCAGAAGTTACCTATATTAATCGGATTTGAAGCCCGAACGCTAGTGAGGGATTAATTTAGTCTCCCTCACTGGCGTTCGGGCTTCAAACTTAAGAACCTTCGTTTCGTTCGAAATTCAACATGCCGCCCGCAACTTAACACACTGCTTTCTTTCTCCCCTAGTCACGTAATCTACTACGTATTATTTAGAACACTGTACTCTAGCATTTATGCCTTTTTTCCTCTCCCCAGACCGACCGCTGCCTCGACGCCGGCTGCCTAGACCACATCAACGACCTCCTCCGCTGCGGGAAGCCCTCCCTGATGAAGGAAGCCGCCTGGGCCGTTAGCAACATCCTCGCCGGCACGCAGCCGCAGATACAGCGTGCCATCGACAGCGGCGTGCTCGTGCATCTCCTGCACGTGCTCACTACTGAGGACATCAAGTGAGTCAAGAAGCTGTTCAGTGCTTGATATAGCAATCAACTCAAACAACACTTAACAACTCAAGAAATTCGCTTTTGGCAGCAAGACACGATAACAAATTTATCAGAACACTAATGCTTATTGCACAATTCATAGATCTCTATAGAGAAGAATCTGCAACAAACTCCGGTGCGCTTGATAGGTTAACTTAAAAACAATACACACAAAACTACACAGAACAACAATACTCACAGAACTACACATAGAGCATATCAATACACAGAACTACACATAGAATACAACAATACACACAAAACTACAATAAGAACACAACAATACTCACAGAACTACATATAGAGTACATCAATACACAGAACTAACCTATGTGTAGTTCAACAATACACACAAAGAACACAATAATACCCACAAAAATACACAAAGTACAAAACAATATTCACAAACAATACACATATAACACAACAATACACACAATAAAAAGAGATCAGTAAGTCATTGGAGCCAAAAAGCAAAGCATTTTTTTTTTTGTAAGTGATATAAACTAGTGCTAGACTGCGATCCCACCTGATGGTAAGCAGTGATGCAATCGTTGATGGTGAGGCGCACTAGTTTATTAAGAGCCTATTCACTCTAGCCTTAAAGACACCTAAATTATAATCAGACGGGAAGACCGCAGCAGGCAAACTGTTCCAGTCCCGAGGGACTACATACTTCTTTATACCGCATACATCGAGATGTATGCGGTATAAACGACGAGGCGAAACGCTTGGTCCGGACCGTAGAGGTTTCAACAACATTAGGTTGGATACTCGCCGTTCGTCGGCTTGTCCGATGATAGAAGTGAGATGGTAGAATTAAGTCATGTAATTCCTCACACACACTCCAAAGTGCATCATGTAAAACCATCGATGTGTAAAACACTGAAAGGCTGGCTACCCTTCGCCTATGCTCAAGACTTTGTAGATTGAACTCAACCAGAATTAAAATTAACATAATGGTAAAAGTAGCTTTTTTTGGTGTTTCTTCTCAAGGTAGTCAGCTAGGAAACACAAGTCCAATGTAAAAAAAAATTACGTGTAAATGTGTTGCAAACAAAATATACACCACTAATTTTTAATTAGTACAAATACTTAAAGGGCTTATTAGAAACTAGCGACCCGCCCCGGCTTCGCACGGGTGCAATGCTCTTGCACCGGGCGGCCGGCCGGTACCGCCGCAAACGCTACGTCCCGCAATTTTTAAATCTGTAATATCTTCGAAAATATTCACTTAAATCATACGGTGTAAAGAGCCATATAGATCTATATTAAATATATTAAATGAACAATGTATTCAAGGTATTTAATTGGTTAAGGATTAATGCTGTATTCGTTAAAATCGCTTCGAAAATTAGCCATTATTTGTCGTAAAAGTAAATGACAAAAAAAAGTTATTGTGGGTTATCCATAAGAGATAGACATGTACCATCACGGACTGTTCTGTAGACCTTTTCAATGTGTACAATACTTAGTACATTATTTTGATAAAACTCGTAGGGTTCAGCCTGCGTTTGCAATGTAAGCGGAAAAAATGTAATTATTTACGACATCACATTAGAAATCTTAAAAATAACAGTACTTCTCCACTATTTAATATATGTTATTATACATATAAACCTTCCTCTTGAATCACTCTATCTATTAAAAAAAACCGCATCAAAATCCGTTGCGTAGTTTCAAAGATTTAAGCATACAAAGGGACATAGGGACAGAGAAAGCGACTTTGTTTTATACTATGTAGTGAAGCCCTTGTTATTATTTAAGTAAAGTCTCAATAAATAATATTCATAAACAGCAAAGTTATTAGCGTTTGTGTTTATCCCAAAATGTCTCTCAATTTATGGAAATATTGTGAAGGCTATTGATTATGAATGTATAAAGGACGATTAAAATTGAAAAACACTGCCCGCAGTATTTTCTGCTAGCAATTGTTATGTATGCTTGAATCCATGATGAATTTACCTGTTCGTGGTCAATTTTAGGATTTTGGTTTTTTCTACTTTTGAATACAAAAATATGATCAGTAACGGGTACAGATACAGCCACATTTTTTTGTGTACTAATTAAAAAGTAGGTGTGTATATTATTTTCCATTTTTTACCAACAGATGCCAAAAAGAAGCAGCCTGGGCGATCACGAACCTCTGTCTGGGTGGTACGCCAGAACAGCTGGACTCGCTCATCTCGGCTGGATTCTTGGAGCCTTACTGCCAACTGCTCAGCGCTCCCGACCACAGAGCTATCACTGTAGTGCTGGATGGACTTACCAACTTATTACAGGTGAGATTCATTAGTAGTTAGTTAAGTATGGGATTGCGAGCGGCGAGATAGATAGATAGATAGATAAATTCTTTATTGTACACCAAACATAAAGCAGTTACATAAAAAACTTAAAATTAATAGGGTGCCACAATGGGTGGTCTTATCGCTAAAAGCGATTTTTTAAAGACAACCTTTGGATGGATTTGACAGAGAAGGAGAAAAAGATACGCAGGTAGTTCGTGGTGTACTATTTACATATATACAATACAAAAACTAGCAAAAATTACATATATGCAATATTTTATCTCGGTATTTCCACGGAAACGATATTGCCTATAATTGCCTCCCTCAATAAAGAACACATAGATTACATATATTATTATTAAGAATATAATAAATATATTAGAAACAATATAATATATATATATATATAGCGAGCAACGGGTAGCTCTCCGTTAGAGTCAAATCCGGGTCTGTACGTGCGCCTCAAAGAGATTTCAGCAAGATTGATGAGGCCTGTTTGGGCACAGCAGCTGGGTCGAAGCCTACTAGGGCCAGGGTTAGTGTCGAAAGATAGCTCGAGCCCCGGTATGGAGGCTAGAAGGAACAGGGTAGGTCGTTTAGTCAGTAAGAGTCTGACACTATCTCCCGCTCCGCCCAAGAGCGGGGGTTGTCATTAGATGATTTTTCCACCATAAAAAAGGCCTGTTTGGGCCTATACCTAGGGCTGCGGAATTATTTGTAACAGGAATGCAAAGAGCAACTAAAGGGTCACAGGTGGGTTAGTCAGTAAAAGTGTGACACGCTCTTACTATCCAAAACCACACTTAAGTTTCTTCTTTGTCTAGTACTTCAATACCCCGTGTTTTCATTTTGGAAGTCAACCTATGGCCCCAGTAAGCTTCAACGCTACTGTGTCCATACAGTTGTGCTGACACGCGTGTAACGACGACACGAGCTCGATCTGGACAGCGAGCTACATATTGCTCATCGTCTAAAAGTCCACGCCTACAGTGGCTGGAAGTCGCAGTCAAAATACCGGTGGGTGGAGCGTGAGCAAGTCCATTCCCTCACTCTTGCAGCATCACTGCTTCGCCGCATCACTACTTCGCCGTCAGCCATTCTTCCTCTCTCCGAACCATCGTTGTGATGATTACCACGCAGAGTATTAGTCTACATTAATAAAATAAAGTTATAGTCTATATTCTACACTAATATAATAAAGAGATCAAGTTTGTGTATCTCTGGAAGTACTGGTCCGATTGCTAAATTTTTTTCTTTATATATATATATATATTCTTCTTTATATTCTTTATTGTACGTAAATTCACACACCACTCACAGTAAGAAAGCCGATGTACACAGGCGAGCTTAACCCAAAATTGGGTTTTCTTACAGCAAACCTTAATTTTTTCTAGAAATTTTATTTAAGAGAATAACATAAAAAATGCACAACAAAAACCAAAATCATTTACATAGCACACAATACTAATAAATATACTACATAAATACAACAAATAAAACCTATACATATATATATATATATATATATATATATATATATATACATGAGTCATGTTTTCTCTTATAGAAAGCTGCTTTATGCCTGAGTGACAGAGGCTTATATTTTATGTACACGGGCGAAGCTGCGGGCAGAAGCTAGTCTTCTTCCTGCCCTTGTCCCGTTTTATTTGTGGTCGGCGCAACACGTTTTTTTTCTTCCATTCTGTCCTGTCACTCGTCACGCTATCACTAACTCCCTTTTCTTTCATATCACTTCTCACACAATCCATACATCTTTTCTTTGGCCTCCCTCTCCCTCTGCATCCATCTACATGTAAATTCATAACTCTTTTAGCAACATGCTTTTCATCTCTCCTCTTTACATGACTATACCAAGACAAACGATTTCCTTTCAACCTTTCAGTCACTGGTACCACTTTCAAACTTCCTCTAATATCGTCGACCGTAGGTTCAATTGAGGTAAGGGACAAAATACCCAAAATGAGTTAAGTATACAGTTTTGTTCAGAATTTTTCGCTCTATCGAATGGTGTATATTAAAAAATTCTAGCTTAAGAAAAATGTCCCTTACCCTAATGATTTTTGGATCCAAATTTCGAATCAGCCCCATAATAACAATGTATCTGAAAAACTATGCAATATAGAAACTTGAAATGATGTAATAATTGCCGCCAATCCACTTGAAATAAGGTAAGGGTCTTCCCAATCAACAATCCCAATAATAAATTGAATCCAACGCAGAGGTCAATTTAATGTAAGGGATGAGACTACAAGATACTTGGTCAGTAAGGGACATTACTAACAAAATACGTTGTTGTAAGGGACATCTATTTTCTTAAATAGCTAATTTATTTAAATGAATATTAATACACGTGTAGATAGAGCACTAAAATACAAGATTATGTGTGAAATCAGACCCGAAAAGGTTAATAAGAAAAAAAGTTATAGGCGATTTAGTTCGAAAAAAAAACTTTGTCGGCCTCTCCTGAAAAATCGTATTTTGTCCCTTACCTCAATTGAACCTACGGTCGACGATATATTCATTTCTCACCTATTTGTTATTATTTCAGGCTGCTGTGAAATACGGTCAACTGGAGGCTCTGTGTCTGAGACTAGAAGAAATTGGCGCTCTAGATCAGATTGAAAATCTGCAGCAACATGAAAATGAATCGGTAAGTTTTGGAACCTATCATCGTCAACATTTCATTCCGATAGACGTCCACTATTGGACATAGGCCTCCCGATCCTGTGTTTCTCGCATACATCGGATTCCCGCAACCTTTACTAGGTCATCAGTCCACCTTGTAGGAGGCCTTCCAACGCTGCGTCTTCCGGCACGCGGTCGCCTCTCCAGAACCTTTCGGCCCTAACGGCCATCTGTTCTGCGAGCAATGTGCCCTGCCCATTGCCACTTAAGTTTGGCGATTCTTTGTGGTTTTAAAAAAACACTTATTTCCTGGAAAAGTTTTGTGAAATATTCGAGTGAATCACGCGTAATTCCGTAATTTACTCGAATATTACACATAAATGCTAACAGAGTTTTTAGACATTATCTTTCTTTTTTCTTTTTGCCTCTTCGTCAATCATCGCGTTGGATTACGTTAGATGAAGCAACAAGCTTTTAAACCATGGTCGATGTTGACGACAGGCGAGTGGAAAAGGAGCGTCTTAAGGCTTATAGTCCCTTGAACCATCTGGCCGAAATTAAATGGACACATCTCTCGTACCCGGCTAGGTGGCAATACGCAAATCTGTGCATTTATTTGCGGCCCACAGCGCCCGGAAAACGCGCGGCTGACCTTTAAATCCATTTTCTTTGCGAAATATTGATTGATTTACGTCTGCAATGTTCACTTTGAAGAATATTTAACCACCAATTTTTATGTGTAAAAATGTTTCTAAAGATCCAAGCCGTTTCGAAGGAGTAGGGAAAAGTTGCGAAATAGCTAAATATTTTTTTTAGACAAAAGTATTAATAGCATGAAAAAATCAAGTGTTGATAATGTTATTCATGAATCTATAATAGGAGTAGGCTTCGGAAAGTCACTGTTTTATGGCACTTTTCGGGCGTCAGCCTTTCAGGAAAACTTAGCTGAGTTACTTAATACTACAATTCTATATATATTATCTTTCTTTTTTTGACAGATATATAAGAAAGTGCTACACATATTAGACACCTATTTCGCCGAGCAAGATGACGCAGCCCAGCCGACGCAAACCGAAGACGAATACCAATTCGGGACGACAGGCAACCCGAATATTAACTTTTAATTATTTAATATCAATTTTAGAATTAAATTATCGTAGCTAGTAATAAATCATTGGTACAGTTGCCATCACGGATCTTGAACGCTCAGCTTTAGAGTGGGAATCGCTTTGCGCATTCCATACATTGGCGAGCCAATCGTCTTCGTTGTTAGATACATGCAGCAACGCAGTGAACGAATGAGGACTGACGTCTATGACGCGATGGCGCGTCCAGCCAATCACTGGCACTCCCCGCCCCCGCGTCGCACTTCGCACCATTAAAGAAACCGAATATTTGACTTCAGCGCTAGTGTTCAAGATCCGTGATGGCAATTGTACGCCCTAGGCTCTACTGGAGATGTCAAAACTTTTATAGATCCATCGCGTTTTTCAATTCGTAACTGTTTGTGATCTTACTTACTAACTATCAAGACTCCTTACCACCATTTAATAGATAGGTACAGAAGTCTATCTACATATAAAGCGCTCTCACAACGCACACATAGACACCGCTCACGGACACGATATCTCGGAGCGCCTCGGCCCGCTCGTCGAACAGTTCCGGCTCAAACGCTCATTAGTGTGCGTCCACCGAGCGTAGGTATAAAAAGTGAAGTACATACATGAGATTGTCTTCTGTACCTATCTATTTTGTGTTTCCACTCTCTTGTTAGAAAATATTAGGTCGTCCGCCTTCCCCCCTAAATTATCTTACGTAAAAAATGAAAAGCCCCCATGGTCGCAGTGGCGTAACTGTAGGGTAGCAAGGCTGGCAAAATGCCACGGGCCCCAGGTCTGATGGGGGGCCTCCGGTCTTAGAGGCCGCGAGCTAAGAGGAAGTAGCCCAAAATATATATAAAAAAAACATTAAAATGAAATCACGTGATTTATCGGGGCCCTTCATCTGCCACGGGCCTCAGATGATATAGTTACGCCACTGCATAGTCGTTTACCCATTATTCTTACTAGTGATGTCTGAAAATAATCTATTATTCAATAAAATCAATTTCACCAAAAGATTAGTAATAAAACTAACATCCGTAGAACGACCGACAACGATTTTTTAATTAATGTATGATCCATAATGCTGGGTTCTTTGGCACCGAAAGTGCTAACCTTTAACCGCTTATGTCGGATTAATCCGACGGCTGTTTTCGTGTCCTATTCGCTAAACACACGACGTGTTAGCGACTGGGTACTCCATTTCGTTTAGCTCTTCAATCCCGTTTGTCGGATAAATCCGACGTAGGGAATAAAGGATTATTGGCTAGTTAACTAGCCATTAATTCTTATACCGCTTTCGTCAGATTAACCCGCAAATATTTTTAGTGTCGTTTCCGCCAGAGTCGTATATTTACGACCAAATACTCCATATCGTCAGCTCTTTTGTTACCTATAGGGATTGGAGAGCTTAACAAGATAAAAGTATTCGGTCGTAAATATACGACTCAAGTGAAATAGACACTGAAAATATTTCTCGGACTATTCCGACGTAAGTCGTTAAAGGTTAAACCATCAGCTTTTATTAAATTGTATGGTAAAAAACCCTCTTAGATGATTGTGCTATTCCATGTATCAGTGCAGCATTTATGTGCCTTAACAGTATTTTTAAGTCGTTATAGAAATCAAGCTGGTCTTGATAATTTAGATAAGGATACTATGATTAGCCATAATAATTAAACAAATAAAAAATATAGACCGAAATCATTAGGTCTAAACTTATTAACTGTATGCGAAGTGCACATTAGCTACTCGGCATAGTTCACCTTTAGAATGCCGCGGTCGGATAAACCCGACTAATAAAAACGAGCTAAACACGCCACCGTCGACTATAACCGACAAGAAAATATTCTTCAAGTACAAAAATGTTTAACCTTTAAGCGCCTGCGTCTGATTATTCCGACGAGTGTTTTTACGCACCCTATTCGCTAGGATAGTGTGTTAGCGACTGGGTACTCGATCTCGTTTAGCTCTTCAATCCCCATAGGTGACAGAAGAGATGACGAGGTGGAGTATTTGGTCGTGGATGTGCGACCCTGCGCAATAAACGCGTATTTGTCGGATAATTCCGACTTAGGCGGTTAAAAGGTAAAAATAAATGAAAAATTTGAGTGTTAAATTATTTTTTATGTCGCATATTTACGACCGAATACTTCATTTCGTTTAGGGTCTGTCTGCACAGCGATATTCCACCGCGCGGATTTATTTCCGCACCGCTTCAAATCTACAAGAAATCACAGAATTTTTATCGCCTGTGCGGAAACTTCCATAAGTATCAATGTGTTACAGAATAACGAAAAAAAAACCGTGCGGTGAAATACCGCTGTGCGGACAGGCCCTTAACTTTTCAATTCACACAATAGTGACAGAAGAGCTGAAGAGATGTGTGAGTGACTACTTGGTCGTTAAAAGACGACGCTGGCGAAATGGACTCGTAATTGTTAGTCGGATTATTCCGACGGCAGCAAAAAAAATCTGAAAATTTCAATTGATTTTTTAATGGTGCGATATTCATTATTTCAGTATGTTTTGATAAAATAATGGGCTTGGGAATAAATATTTTTTGATTTTTTCATGTCTTGTACAAAAAATATTGGAACTTAATAAATCAATTTCCAAGCTCAACAGAACTGAATTTATAATAATTGTTGTTTGTAAGTTTTTTTTTTTTTATAATAAACATGTTATTTTTCGTATACATTTGTGGTTTTATTACATGTCCATTTCTCTGTCTGCTCTTTAGGATAATTTAGCAAGATATGTTTTAGAAAAACAGAATATTAGATAGGTTTTTCTCAATCGGCTGGCTGAAATTGGAATCGGGATGATTCCAATTTCAGCCACCGTAGGCGCGGGCTTGCGGACGGCAAGCAATGGGTAGCTCGCCGTCTAATCAGTCAGCAAACCGTAGGGGCCAAGCAGGGTCGAAGCCTACTGGGGCCTAGGGTCTACTTCTGAGAGGAAGACTCGGCCCTTGAGTGGTGTGAAAGGCAACGAAGGAACGCGAGTGGGTTTTTAGTCGGTAAAAGCCTGACACACCCTCTCGTTCCGCCCAAGAGCGAGAAATGTCATTATACTCCATCGCTTATGGTAGTTTACTAAGGGTAAACAATCTTGATAATTATGTCTTTTTATTTAAAACTAACTTTTGGCGGCGACTTCGCCAGCGGCACAAAATATAGCCTTAGGGTCAACTCACACCGAAAGAGCGGCGAAGGGCAGCGAAGCGCAGCAACCCGTTTCCCGCGGCCATCCGTGCGACTCGTTCGTGTTTCTCATGCGATAATAAGTATTAAAGAAATGAAAATAAAGTTAAAATTCATATGACACTGAAACTGCGCTCCGCTTCGATCTGTTTACCGTTCATAGAATTCCCTGGAATTCCCGCGGCGCCGCGGGCATCCGCGCGACTCGTTCGAGTTTCTCATGCGATAATAAGTATTATAGCAATGAAAATAAAATTAAAACTCATATGACACTGAAACTGCGATCCGCTTCGCTGCGCTTCGACGCTCTTTTGGTGCGAGTTGACCCTTAGTCACTCAGGAATAAAGCAGCTTTCTGTTGGTGAAAACATTTTAGCAATCGGACCAGTACTTTCAGAGATTAATTGCCTCCTATAAACAAAAAAACAAACTTATCGTCTTTGTAGATAAATCGTATAAAAGACGAAAGATTTAAATTTAGGTAATTATCTGACACAATTTATTTTTATTATTTTTGAGGATAAGGGGCTATGCATCACCCGTAGTGTAGGGGATGTAGTCACTGCGACCTAAATGATCTATTGTGACTCGCCACCTTGTTAGCTTCTTCTCTAAGAGATTTGGCGTGTTGCTTTTTTGAATCGCCAAATAGGTTGCCCTTAATGGTCTGCATGGCCTGGTTCTTTGAGATACCACAGAAGGGTTCTGGTCCTATCTGATGACCTTGAGCCCCAGTCCTTGCAAGTTCATCGGCAATAACACAACTTAGGTAAAAATTTAATTGTAAACATTTTTAGATAAAAGGCATGATAAGATTGTTTACTTAATTATTTAACTACCTAAACCGATGGAGTATGATTTTCCCACCTACAAAAAAAGCAGTAAGGGGCCATTCAAGTATTACCTACGTAAGCACTATACCCCGGTGGGGTGGTTTTAGCTTTGCTTATTTTTGATGACATGGGGGATAGGGGGTCTAGATGGTTATTACGTCAGCAGTATATATTTTTCTTAGTTTTTTAAGAGAATGATCTTGATATTCCAAAATCACAAGAAAGTGAGCAGATACACATCACTGAGCAGCAAACATCCAATATCGTTGAAGATTTAGAGTCATGGATTCGTATATCACGGACTCGGGACTTTTAATTTAAATTAATATGTTAAAATTTTAAATTAAGTTTGTTATGCTATGCTCATAAATTAATAACGAAACCAACACATTGACAAATACTAGTACCAATGTTTACGTAAGCATGGGGGAGGGGGTGAGAGCTTTGCTTACTTTTGCTGACAAGGGGGAGGGGGGAGTTAATATTTGCAAAAAATCTGCTTACATAATACTTGAACGACCCATAAGGAAGCCTAAAAATAAAAAGCAATTTAAAGTTTTTACAGAATTTTATAACAAAATGAAACTCAAGTAAAATAATGTTAATTGTGAGAAATACAAGTTTGTAGACAGATCATTTAATGTAACTTATATTTGATGGTTGTGAACAATATTGAAAATATGTTTCTTTAGGTAAATCATTTCTCCAGGAATCTATTGAATTCTTATGATAACTTAATGCTAAGTACTATTAAATGTAGGTATGTTAAGTTAATCTACTTCGCTGTTTCTTTCAATTTCTCTAGTTGTTGCCTGTAACAGAAAAAATAAATTTTTAGCTTATTAATATTTTCAACATCGGTAGCTAGGCATGGACAAAGTGGCCCCGCACAATCGAGGGTTATTTTAGAAAGAGGGTTTTTTAATACTATTGATAGGCTCCATTTTGACCACTATTTCACCTCATGGTAGGCCGGTGGTTGAACACTAGGTTGTGACTGCGACAGTAGCTGTATCTTTTTCAAATTTATTAACCCTTTGTATGTCAGGAACGTGGATCCACACAAGAGACAATAACTTTTTAATTGTATCTCTAATTACGGCATACGAAAGGTTAGAGAAAAAAGCTTCATTGCCAAAAAAGGAAAAGAACCAGAGTTCAAAAACTCCAACTGTTAAAAAATGCTTGAAGTTGCAACCCAGGGTCATTCTTTTATAACTTGAGTACTACCCTAGAGTTAACCCAACTAACTCAAACTATGAACAAGATAGTTTGGTGTGAGCAACCATAAATAATGACATCATTAGAGTTAACTCTAACCTATTTGAATGCAGGACTGATGTGCCTTTGCTCATATCTAAATCAGTGCATGCTACGCCTGTCAGTAGGTAAATTTTGTGGAGGTTCAAGGTTAATTCATTAAACCCCAAACGAACGCCGGCGTTCGCGCACCTATTGTCTTTCAATTGTGTCTGCAATTATCACAATTGAAAGGTTAAGCAACACGTAAAGATTGGTCTGTGGAAGGGTAACATACTGAGCCTCCTCCATGGCTCAGAAAATGTGTTACGCTGTAGGTTAGGTAGGTTCCAGCTGTCTTTTGTGTAATTATACTAAGTGATCCAGCAAATGTTGATCTGCTATATAAAAAATGGGGGGGTCCTGCTCCAAAACCTTTCGTTCCCATCAACCATCACTTCTCCGAGCCACTTAAGTTCCCTTGTGCAAAATAATAGCAACTAATGGGTTTTTAAACAAACATCACTCAAATATTACTTCAGAAACCAGGAATTGATTATGAGAGGCTCAAGAATAAAGTGTTTGTACTTAGATAGAATAGGATACATTGCAGCTAGAATGAGAATCTTAGCTACATTTTGACGTCATAAAGAATAAAACCATTCTAACCTCAACTGTTGGTTGAAATCGTCTTGTACGATGTCATCCTCCCAGTTGTCCTCCCAAACAGATACATCTTCGTCATCAGCATCCTCTGTTCCCCAATCTAGAAGGAAAAGAGCAGCGTATTATGATCAAAATAAAGGAAATAATAATCGAAAACATTTGTAAGGAATATTATTGGCTTAAACTTACTCTCAGCGGGAAATTCTTCGAATTCATCGTCTTCTTCGAGGAGACCGAGATCTACTTTCTGTTTGTCTGCCATTTTAGAATTAAATTCAATGTAATTCGCAAAGATATCGAGAATAATTTGTTTATTTGGTTTGCACTCGACAAAACTGCAAGTTGTGTTTGACAAGTCACGGTGAAAATGTTGCCAGGTTGTGAAAAAATATGTCCTTGTTCAGGGGTACGTTTTATTACGACTGGCAATAATTGGAACTTTAAAATGAAGAAGCCACATAACTCCAACGAGCCTATATATATTCCCCATAATTTATCACAATAACGAAAGTGTGTTTCGTCAAAATGAAAAACCCAGTAGGTTCATAATACAGTCAGTCATCTTAGTTTGCCGCTCTAAAGCAAGCTACAAAAGTGACTGCGCAGTAATCTTTTTTTTTATAATTTTATTGCATGGCTTTTTGGCCTTTGTACCATTGCGCAGTAATCAGCCTCACATTTAAACAGCAGTGCGCATTGTAATGCTTGGTTTCGGTGAGGCAAATATACTTAACGCACTTAGTAAAGGTTTTGTAAGAATAAGTCGCGTGGCTGGGCAAAGCAATAGTCTACTGCTGCTGATCCACTGTGGTAACGAAAGTAGATTAAACCAGGAACGAATGGGCGAGCAACTAGCCACGTGTGTTCTACTCGACAAGCGAGCGTTACAAAGCTAGTCCATCTTTGTTAGCTCTTGTCGCTGCGACAAGCTAGTTTATGAAAGACAGTTCTTCGCTGGCAGAGCAGTGTGAATAGTCAACGACCAACTAGTAATACATATAGGTATCGCTCATTTTTTGTTACTATCACGGACCTACTAAATCACTGTAAGTCTCTTGAATGAGAAAATATATAATCTATGCTAGTTACACCTGCATTTGTTGGGTGCCTTGTAGTTAGAACGCACACATGCACGCGCGCTACACTCTGTGTAAGTATTAAAAAAAAAACAATAATACACTTTTCACACATTTATTTATCTTATAAAATAGTCATTGAATACATATTACTTGAAACTCAGCGGTTACAAGCTCAAATCAAGTCGTATTCACAAAAATATAATATCACATATTATCACATAGTAATAAAAAAATCAGACTACATTGATATAATATGATTTGCGATAATGATATAATAATCATTTTGAACTTCGTTATAGCTTGCGGTTTCTCGAGTATTTTTACAGATTTAAACTTCTTGAAACTTAGTTTAGTATATGTTTCTTTTTTATTATAAAATTCATTACCTTAATTATTCATAAAATTAAATTGAAAACGGACTACATATTGACATAAAGACAAAATAATTTGTTTCTCTTCAAAACAAATTAATTGTGGAAAAACTAAATTACCTAATTGGAGATTTATCCCAACTTTTATGGGAATATAATACATACATAATGATATTCTTTTATTAAAATATGGATACAACAGTACAAACAACTAAAAAAAATTGGACAGTGCGAGCAAAATCTTCGTATTGAGATGTATTATAATTGCAATACAAAGAATAATAAAAAAGGATCAATATTGTATTTAACTGTACTTATATTAACACAAAATAACGCTGAACAGACATAATAACAGCGAAAATATTACACTTTAATAAATCTATCTTCAATTCTCTTAACCGACCTCGGCGACAATCAAAGTCACCCATTTATCAGGGGGACTAAAATCAACTGGCAACACCAAAAACATCTTCATTGAAAAGATGAAGGCAAAAGAATAATCATCTTCAGCCTAGAATAAAACCTTAAAAGTATTAAAACTCTTTTTAACGACAGTTAAAAAGCAAGTACTGGTGAAGAATTTTCGGTAATTCAATGTCTTGAACTACATCAACCAGTGTAGTCTTGAAATATCTCCTCAAAAATATCCTGGTTTGAGCCAGCAAGGAAATTGGAGTCTTAGCACGTTGGATTAAGGCTTCTTTCTGGATGGCGGTGACGGCGTTGTTTCTCTTGATCATGCAAAGGTCGAAGGCTTCAGCTGCTTCGAGAAGGAGATAGAAGATGTGCTGATACTCTTCTGAGGTCACGTTCTGAAGGTGGTTCAGGATACCGTCGGGGTCACGGAACTGAGTTTTCATGATGACCTGAAATGGAAAGCGAGATCGATTAGTTCTTCAATCGTCTACAACTATAAAGTCAGAACTACATTAGACCACGTGGACAACGCTCGATTTGTACGTAGACCATGTGTGTGGCATACGTGTGCGCTGTGTGATTCTACTTTATACTAATAGGAGTAGGGGTGCTGTCGTAAAAAAAAAAAAAAATTGCTAACATGATTATCGTACACCCCGGGTTTCACTTTCACACTATGTATCCGTGACCCCAGTAGGCTTCGACCTTAGGGCCCCTATACTGCCCTGGTAATCGATATAGTAGTAAGTCAAAAAAGGCAGTTTCGAGAAAGATTTTAAAACAATATTATTCTACTGTAAAAAAACACATTTTTCCCTTTCTTTTGACATTTAGAACATAAACATCGAGTGTATAGTTTTATCACAAACGCTAAAATTGTAACAAAAATATTTGCGCGCCGTTTTCTCGAAACCGCCTTTTTTGACTTACTGCTATATCGATTACCAGGACAGTATAGTTTGCTGACATCTCTTTGAGGCGCGCGTGGAACAATACGCACCTTCGACGACTTGGTCCGAACAGTTACCGGATGGTCGGACGGCGAGCTACTCATTGCTCGCCGTCGTTAAAACCGCGCCTACGGTGGGAGTGAGGGCCTAATTCAAGACTATAGCCTAGCTACGCTATTGATCTCGCAGTCCTGGCAGGCCATTCTCCCTAGTGGATCCCTTCTCTTAACAAAAAGTACTGACCCTGGCGCCATATCTCAGCAGCAGCGCCACGATCTCGGCGCTAGGCTCCGGGTTGCTGGCGAGGTACTCGGCCAGAGCT
Organism: Mythimna albipuncta; assembly: GCA_929112965.1. Classification (NCBI taxonomy): domain Eukaryota; kingdom Metazoa; phylum Arthropoda; class Insecta; order Lepidoptera; family Noctuidae; genus Mythimna; species Mythimna albipuncta. Next base: position 10,107,883 of record OV815987.1, read on the forward strand.
GGGCGGAGCTGCGTGGCGTCTTCATCGTTGTACACCTTCAGGTTTGGATCAGCGCCGCTTTCAAGAAGAATCTGAACAGAAGATCTCCGATTAGACAAGTTTTGGAACGTGCAATTTAGCTTCACTTTTCTTGGACTGACCGACATTTGACTATTCAAAAGTGCCTGCAAATGGTCTATTTGAAATAAATGCTTTGATTTCGATTTTGAGACATACTAGCTGCGCTCGCGACTTCGATCGCGTGAACTACAGGATTTTGGATTATTTTTTTCTAAAATAAAACTAGCCTAAGTAACTCCTTATTACATCAGCTACCTGCCAATAAAAGTCCCGTCAAAATCGGTCCAGCCATTTCAGAGATTAGCCGGATCAAACAGATAAAAATTGTAAAAAAATGTATTTTGGTGGATGTACCGTATATAAATTCACATGCATGTAGTAAAAAGCGGTTATTTCAATAATATAAACAGACACTCCAATTTTATTTATTTAATTTTATTTAAGTATATCTATAGATTTTTAAAAACAAACCACATAAAATATTTTTGACGTATGCGAAAAAAGTGTTGAGAGGTATTTGAGCCTTCCTTGTTGGTATTTTTTTTTTTGTGCATGGGTCACAATGAATGTACTGTTTATAGATTTATTCTCATAGTTGTGCTATAAATATCATATCTTGCTTTATACAAAATTTTAGGATTTTGGGTGAACGGGAAATGTATGTCTTTTGCCACATAAACGCCATGCCACATATCTTTTTCATTCGTTGACTCAGAAGTTTAATTTTTTTACAGCTTCAAGGGACCGCAGACCTGAGTATATAGTTTTAATTTCATCTCGATACCTGCACGCGTTTCTGACATAAACGGTCTTGACAGTAGTGTTGCCAGGCGTCCCGATTTGCGCGGGACGTCCCGATTTTTAGGGGTCTGGGGACGCGTCCCGATTTGCACCTGATCGGGACGCTAAATGTCCCGATAAATCTCTGTTGCGCAGCGTCTTCTACGTTACTCAATCCACACAATTATAAGTAATTTGTGACTCAATAATCTGTCTTCGTTTATCCATTCCATTCATAAAAATATGCAATAAAATGTAACCAACAATATAATTTTAATATAATATTAAAACTTTTAAAACAGCGGGAATCATTCATAACTTCAATATTTTTGTAGTTTTTAGGGTTCCGTAGCCAAATGGCAAAAAACGGAACCCTTATAGATTCGTCATGTCTGTCTGTCTGTCTGTCCGTCCGTATGTCCGTATGTCACAGCCACTTTTTTCCGAAACTATAAGAGCTATACTGTTGAAACTTAGTAAGTAGATGTATTCTGTGAACCGCTTTAAGATTTTCACACAAAAATAGAAAAAGAGCAATAAATTTTGGGGGTCCCCATACTTAGAACTGAAACCCAAAAATTTTTTTTTCATCATACCCATACGTGTGGGGTATCTATGGATAGGTCTTTAAAAATGATATTGAGGTTTCTACTATCATTTTTTTCTAAGTTGGATAGTTTACGCGAGAGACACTTCCAAAGTGGTAAAATGTGTGTCCCTCCCCTCTAACTTCTAAAATAAGAGAATGATAAAACTAAAAAAAATATATGATGTACATTACTATGTAAACTACCAACGAAAATTGGTTTGAACGAGATCTAGTAAGTAGTTTTTTTAATACGTCATAAATCTATAAAAAATACACTATTATTAAAACATCGATCAAAGTTACAACGAACTACAAGAACTTTTATATTATGTTACTTGCTGCTACGGAACCCTCCATGGGCGAGTCCGAATCGCACTTGGCCGGTTTTTTTCTTTATTCCTGCACTTGAATCGTGCGAAAGAAATGCCCGGGTGTCAGCATTGTGTGGATCGCCCGGGTGACACCATGGAGTGGAGCTTATGATGTAAGTGTGCCCTGCTTGAGCGGAGCACTGCTGTTTCCTTGTGCTGCTCGTTCGCTCGCTGGGCCCTGGTTCTGGCCATGATCCAAAGCGAGAGGGAATGGGAAGCAGTCGCCTCTTATCACGAAGGAGTTGACTGCAACCGTAAAAGAACGTACACCCCCACGTCCCAGTCGTCTCCGAAGGAGATGTCCCGGGCGAGTCATGCAGCAATTTCCGGCCACAATAGATATGTGTTTGCAAACGACGAGCAATGGTAGGTCGTCGTTCGCCCGTTCAATAAGTACCAAGTCCGAGGCGATTGGGCATGCCATAATCATGGCGGTGAGTCCCCTCTTTGAGGCGTGGCTGGAAAGACCTCACGACGTCCTTACCTTCCGCATGACACAGGTCCTCACCGGACATGGTTCGTTCGGGAGGTTCCTGTTCCAAATTAAAACGTGACGCCCAGGTGTCGCCATTGTGCGGAATGCCCGGAGGACACGGTGGAGCACACAGTCGAGGTGTGCCCCGCTTGGGCGGAGCATCGCCGTTCCCTCGTGGGGGCGATCGGCGGCATTGACCTCTCGCGCCGGGCCTTGGTTGAGGCCATGGTCCGGAGCGAGGAGGAGTGGCAGGCGGTCGCCAACTTCTGCGAAGCAGTAATGCTCGCAAAGGAGGAGGCCGAACGCATCAGGCAACGGCGTTATCGCCGCCGCCGCCGGCACCGGGATACTGATCCCGATTTCCGGCCACCGTAGGCGTGGGGTTGTGGACAGTAAGCAATGGGTAGCTCGCTGTCCGGCCGTCCGGTAACTGTCCAGACCAAGCCCAAGTCGTCGACGGCGCGCGCTGTTCCCGTGCGCCTCAAGGAGTTGTCAGTAACAGCAGGGTCGAAGCCTACTGGGGCCAGGGTTATCCGAAAGGGCGCTCGAGCTCCGTTATGAAGGCTTGAAGGAACGGGATGGGTTTTTTAGTCAGTAAGAGTCTGACACTAACTCCCGCTCCGCCCAAGAGCAGGGGTTGTCATAGGATGATTTTTCCCGTCGAAAAAAAAGGCCGTAGGGCAGATGCCTACTAGGGCTACCGAAACGTTTCAAACAGTGCCGGTGCCCCAGGAATGCAAAGGTCGACTGAAGAAGTCTGGCTTTTAATCAGTACAAGTTTGCTCTCGTTCCACCCTAGAAAGGGAGAAGTTATTAGATGAAATCCCAACGTAAAAAAAAAATACTGAAAAAAAAATTGTCCCGATCTAAAACCCTAAATCCCGATTTGTTTTGCTGTCTGTCCCGATTTTTATCCAATCGGACCTGGCAACACTACTTGACAGACAGACAGACAGACCGACAACAAAGTGATCCTATAAGGAATCCGATTTTTCTTTTGAGGCCCGGACCCCAAAAAAATGAAGGTGAAGAAGTTCCCGAGGTCCCAGTACTGACCTGAACAATTTCTTTCCTGTTGCTAATGTTGTCGGAGCAAGCAACATGAAGCGGGGATCCTATCACTGAACTGGACGCGTTCACTTGAGCACCTGTAGAAATAACACGGTTTTTTAGAGCCTGTTCTGATAAATTTTTGTTATTAGCTGGACCATTTTAGGCCATCATGAGCCATCATGGGCCATTGTGAACCATCATGGGCCATCAACAGCCACCATGCACCATATTGGTGGCCCATCATAGGCCATTAAAAAAAGGAATCTGCAGCACACACACACACGTTCCTCTTCAATATGGCCAGGTCCAGTGGACTGGGCTTGCTGAGCTCGGGGAACTAGTAGTTGACTTCGTTATGAGGTGGACATTATGTTGATATACCTATCATGCATGGGCCATTGTGGGTCCGTCGTGTGCCATCGTAGGCCACCATGGACACATCCCCGTTCAGTATGACCAGGTCCAGTGGACGGCTTGCTGAGCTCGGGGATCGCACGACTTTGCTATAACCTTATTTATGAGGTAGAAATCCAACGAAATGGGGCATATTGATCGACAGTAGATTGGCTATTATGTTGGTTTATCATGGGCCATTGTAGCAGGCCATCAAAAATCATCTTAGATCATCGCGAGCCACAATGGTCCACCATGGGCCATCATGGACCACCATGGGCCAACATTAGCCATCGTGGGCCATCATGGACCATCATTGGCCATCATAGTCCATCGTCAGCCATCATGGACCTTCATGTCTATCATTAGCCATCATGGGCCATCATAGGGCATCATTCATCACATTGGTGGCCCATCATAAGCCATTAAAAAATAAGGCAGTTAGAAAATAGGGGAGGGCTTACCAGCAGAGAGCAACATCTGCAGCATGGACACATCCCCCTTCAATATGGCCAGGTCCAGTGGACTGGGCTTGCTGAGCTCGGGGCACGAGTAGTTGACGCGGGCACCTTGCTTGATCATCAGGTTCACTACTTCTGGGTTGCCTGCCAAAAAAAATAAACGGGTATGGTAGAAATGATAGAAAAAAAAGAAATTTATTGAAGGAATTGATTAGGTTAGTTAAGTAATACTTAGTTACAGACAAGCAGTCAGAATGAGGATCAGTTATGATTTTTTTGGAGTATACAGACTTATAGTGTCAAAAAACAGTAATTACTGTGAAGAAATTATTTAAATCGGACCAAGAATGACGAAGATACGACAATTTTTGTGAATTAGAGCAACGCGCCCGAGAATGACGTCATCTGTCATGATTGATCTCCACCGCGCGATTAAAAACGCCGCAGTCTATCGCCGTTCGTCGCACGGTTCATGACAGATGACGTCATTGTAAACAGCCGAGCGAGAGCGCGCGTTTCTAAGTAGCCGTTCAGAAAAACTTTAATAAATCCATTTAAAAAATTAAATGCGCAGTAAATTATTACATATACGATGTACTAAGTAAAAGTCGGATTGTAATTGGTCCTAATTACGTGCAGCTTGAGCCAATAATAAACCCTGGCTGGGTTTGAGCCTGGGATATACGAATCGTAAGTCAGAGTCCTCCTGGGCACTACTGGATGTCTCAAAAAATAACGCATGTTTTAGAAAATCATCATAATCATCAGCCTTTTTAATGTTCCCACTGCTGGGACTCAGGCCTCCTCTCTAGGAGAGGGAATGGGCCGTAATCCGCCACGCGGGCCCAGAGCGGGTTGGTGAATGCCACATGTCTTGGAATTTTTGGTTCTAGGACATGCCGGTTTCCTCACGATGTTTTTGTTTTTGGAAAATAATTAATTCTAATGCTGCTCTGACGCAGGGTTGGAAAGCCTGACTAGGTGGACCGATGACCTGGTGACGGTAGCGGGAATGCGGTGGATCCGAGACGCACAGGACCGTTTGTTGGGGCTACACTTGGGGGAGGCCTATGTCCAGCAGTGGACGTCTTTCGGCTGTAATGATGATAGTGGTGATGCTGAAACATAAAAGATCCTTACCACTTTTTTTTTGTATGTGGGAAAATCATCCAATGGCATCTCCGAGCCCTTGGGCGGAGCGGGAGATCAGACTTTTATTGACTAAAAACCCACTGCTGTTCCTTCGTTGCCTTTCATACCGGAGCCGAATCTTCCTTTCAGAAACAGACCCCTGGCCCCAGTAGGCTTCGACCTGCTGGGCCCCTTCGGTTTGCTGACAACTCCTCGAAGCACGCGTGGAAGAATAAGCGCTGTCGACGTTTGGGCTCGTCCCGGACAGTTACCGACTGGTCGGACAGCAAGCTACACATTGCTCGCCGACATGATGATGAAGATACTCAAAAAGGATCCTTACCACTTAATACGGCATAGTGCATGACAGTCCGGTAGTCATTCCTCGCGTCAGCCATCGCATTGACGTCAGCTCCGAAGCTAATGAGTAGGAGCACGGCGTCCATACCCTGGAATTACAGCTTTTATCAGAAACTACACCTCTTCATCATGTAGCCTTTAGATCGCCAGCTTTGCGTCCGTATTTGAATAGATTACTGATTGGTTAAAGTAATATCCGGAGTCTGTGTTTCCTGATAGCAGCTACAACCTACGGGTCTTTAAGTCAAGAGTGAATAGTTTTAGGCAAGCGTTCTCCATCTTCGGCCACATCATCGCTCACCATCAGGTGAGATAGTGGTCTAACGCGAGCCTATCAATCATATCTACACTTCCACACTAATATAATAAAGAGGTACTTTGTAGGAGGCAATCTCTGGAAGTACTGGTCTGATTGCTAAAATTTTTCACCGCTAGAAAGCTGCTTTATTCTTGAGTGACATAGGCTATATTTTATTTACGCGGACGAAGCCGCGAGCAAAAACTAGTAAAAAATAAGCGATATCAGCAGCATCCACACTTCATAATCTTACCTTCCTCTGTCTTGCAGCCTTCATAAGCGGAGTCAATCCAGCTCTGTCCCTCGAATCAGGGTTAGCTCCAAACGTCAGGAGCAACTCCAGATACTCAGGGTCGGATACCAGGTTGATTTCGGCTCCGAAGAAGTAACGCTTGTTGGGGTCTGCCCCATGCTCGAGAAGAAGACGGGCTACTTCCTGCAAATAGGAATGGAAATTATCGAAAATTTATTAAAATAGAAACTTTTATCATGGATTATTTATTTATTATTTATTTATTTATTTATTAAGGATCGCCAACATTACAGGCACTGGAAATTAACATAGGTAATCATTTTATATACTATTCAAGTGCTGCAACACTTACAGACAATCACTACATTAATGGAGAACATCAGATTTTAAAACACATAAACATATAAAATTAGTAAATAAGTTCATTTTCAATTCTATTCATCTAGGAAAAATTAATTACATGATTTTAGTACTACAGAGGTAGTACTTATGGAACAAGGTAAGCAGTCCTACAAACCTCCGTTGAATAAGGAGGATCCTCCGAGCTGACAGGTGGTATAAGATCTAATTTATAATTTCATTTCTCATCCCTGATGGAATTGGCTATTATATATCGAGCTGATTTTTACAACTCCATATCAAAAGCATGTATTTTGCGTACAGGTGGAGCTTGCTCCAAATTATTTGACAATGGAAATGGACATGATTTTGACATCCTTAGTTTCTTATTCACTATCTTTGAAACCCATATTACAATATTTTTCGACATTGAAGCGGTCTGTCTTACTTACGTAATGCTTATTCCTGATAGCCAGCCTCAATGGTTCATCACACAATGTAGTCCTGGGGAACTCTTCACCAGTGTCAGGTCTATAATCAACCGCCGCTCCGCTTTCTAGTAGTAACTTCACCAATTCAGTATATCTGAAGAAAAATATTCAATCGAATCAATCAAAAGCATTTATTTCATTATTATTTTATTTAATTTTTTTTTATTATTATTTCAAATAGACCATTTACAGGCACTTTTGAATAGTCAAATATAGGTCGGTTAAAAAAAAAGTGAAGCTAAATTGTAAGTTTCAAAGCGTTATTGTGAAGATTAGAACGTCGTCTATATAGATTTCTAACCTAAACCTAAAAGTAAGGTTAAAAATGGCGCTTGTAAGAGGTTTTTCTTAATTTATCTAAAAAATATGCTAAATGTAAAATCCTGTTTGATTGTAAAATGTCTTAGTTATTATCAAGCGTTTTTAAAGTGGATTTGCACATCACGTTTACTTGATCAAAGCCTTTAACAAGATCTACGCAATGTTGGTCTAAGAATCGTATGGTTTTGTCTTTACATATAGAGTTTCTAGTGAATCTGGATATCTAGACGACAGACAACAGTTACAGAGTTTTAAACCATTTACTTATTATCTAGTTTCATATTGTAAAATTGTTTTGTATGTGTCTTATTACGTTTGTAAAAGCTTGTTTCCGAGAAATCAGTACTCTCAGAAATTAGCTTTTACCAACGTAATAAAATGACATTGTCTTAATATTTCTCTGTACTCTCTATCTGTTGGGTTATAAGTACTTATAGTAGAGTAAGTAAAGAGAGAAAAAGTAAGTCTAAAAAACTGTATCACTTATAGAATGGTGCACTATTACCAAGTGCCTCTCAATTTTGATGTTATCTTCATGGACGAAGTATTACGCTAATCTATACTAATATTACAAAGGATTTTTGTATTGTTTTATTTTTCTTTGTAATGATTAAACTCACAAATGCCTGGACTGATTTAAAAAATTCTTTCACCAGTAGAATGTTACTTTATCACTGAGTGCCATAGACATATTTTCTACTTTCAAGCTGGCGGTGTTTCTGACAGAAGCTAGTCAATCATAAAGTCCACTGACCCATGCTCGGCAGCAAGGTGTAAGGCACTGTATCCGCAGTCATCCCTGGCATTGACGTCGCACCCTCGCACTACCAACAGCCTGGTAGCCTCCAGGTACCGCTGCCAGATGGCGTAGTGGAGTGGACGGAGACCTTGGGTTACTGGCTCGTTTACCTGGAAACATTGAAAAGAAACATTTAAAACAATGCGGTGGAAAGGAGTGCGAAGTGGCTAATTCATCATCATAATCATCAGCCTTTTTAAAGTTTCCACTGCTGGGACTCAGGCCTCCTCTTTAGGAGAGGGAATGGGCCGTAAACCGCCACGCGGGCCGAATGCGGGTTGGTGAATGGCACAACTCACATGTCATCGAATTTTTGGTTCTAGGACCTCAAGATGTTTTCCTTCACCGTTTTGAGAGCAGTGGTAATGAAATAAATTACGCATACAACGTAAGTCGGAGCCATTACCACTCGGCCACCACTGCTCTTTCTTAGAGACTAATTGGTGATCCAGATTTGGTTAAGTCCAATCTACAAAGCCTTGAGCACAGGCGAAGGGTAGCCAGCCTTTCAATATTTTACAGGATGCACTTTGAAGAATGTGCGCAGGAATTACATGACTTGGTTCCGCCATTTTATTCCTACTATCGGACATCTCGACGTACGGCGAGTATCCACCCTAAAGTTGATAAAACATCTACGGTTTGGACGTCGTTTATACCGCGTATATAGGAGGTCTAGAATAATTTACCTGTTACCGTCTTCCCATCCCATTATAATTTGGGTGTCTTCAAGGCTAGAGTGAATAGGCTCGTAATAAACTAGTGCGCCTCACCATCAACGATTGCCTCACTGCTTACCGTCAGTTGGGATCGCAGTCAAGTACTAATTTATATCAATTAAAAAAAACACTTTCATTCGCTTTTATATGCATGCGTTCACTCCAACATTTCAACTAAAGTTCACCAAAATTTTGATGACATAACCACCACCAAGCCTTACTGAAACTTCGTGCCAGGCCTGTGTCCCAACTGTGGGAACTCTGCAGGCTGTTATATGCTATGCACCTTGCTTACCTTAGCTCCACAAGCGAGTAGTATCCGGATCTCATCTAGTGGCACCATCCGTATGATGGAGTCCGCTAGCTCCCGCTGCATCGACTTGCCGAGCGCCACCTCCGAAGGCATTGTCACTGAAACCAAATTTTTTATTATAAATAGACTGTTTGTGACCTTACGTTTTCGCTCGTGGTAACTTTATCACCAATATAAGTAAATCTGTTGTAATAAAGACAACAATGTCTCTAGCGTCTACATTTCTTTCAATTTCTACTTTCGCAGGTCTACTGGAAGAAGTTTCAGTTGAAATAAGTCCTGTTTTACTAAATGACAAAAAGAAAAATGATATTTATTTTGCAAATACGTTCTAAAAAACACGTAAGTTACTTCCAGAAGTAACTGAACGTGGTCCATCTTCAACCGCTTCAACTAAAGGTGAGATAGTGGTCAAATGTAAGTACATAAATAAAAAATAAATAAAACATAAACATCGAATCGTTCTTCGTAAATTATAATGACTTTCTAGAATCCCGGCGACAACGTACTTTAATAACAACAACACGTTATTTTTGTCAGATCTTAAAAATCACTACCATTATTTTTTTATCCTTAGTAAAATAGAGTAGAAAATCATCGTCGTAAGTTGAACTAGAGTCATTACGAGGATACAAGGTACAATATACCATTAGCTACAACTAAAATTTTCAATCCATTCTTTAATATTAATCCATTCTTTAAGAAAATTCATCGATATTATCTTCCAGCCTGGCAAAAGCATTGAACAAGAATACTGTAGCTAATCTTTCAGTCACAACTCCTGAATCATTGAATGAGGAAATAAAAACCAATGCGCAAATGGATCTTCTCGTTTTGGCGAAGCCATAGATCTGAACACAAATCATTATCAAAAGAATAGGATAGGTCAAATTACTAACTTATAAAAGTAGGCATCTTGACTCCTCAAAAGCGTTACTGCAAACCACAAAATCACAACACTTTCTACGTGAGACCACTAAAATCACTTTGAATACAAATAAGAGAGAACAAATTCCAACTACAAGAAAAATAATCCTAAAACTACAGTCCAAAACAATAAATTGGCAACGAACACTGAATAATTTCACTATCTATGCACCAAGCAACGTACTCTCTACTCCATATCCAAAACACGACTGACTTCCAAACTCCCTTAATGGCACTCCAATATATGAAATCACATGTCGCAACAAATATTCATAAACATACATACAAACACGATGACATATTAGGCGGACATGTAGATGAACGAAAAGCCGAAACAATACAAGACCAGGTTATACTAGACATTTATAGTTTGATTGATGTCTGTGTATTATATACTACGTATATATTGACTCGTGGAAATAAGCACGTACAATCAGTCAACAGGGTTATAATAAATGATGTGTTGATGCCAACAACGTAAGTATTGCCTAATGGAGATGAAAACTGCGTACTGTGTAACGTTTTCGCTATACCATTTTTTTTGGGGTAAGAAATCATCAAGAGATGACAAGATGAAGAGACAGTGTGTTAGACTTTTGCTGTACCCCAGTGACTCTTTCAAATCATACAAGAAGACGTGTATACTACGACTGTATTGTAAATCACAAAATCAAAATATAAAAAGCATTTATTTCAAATAGACCATTTGCAGGCACATTTGAATAGTCAAATGTCGGTTAGTCCAAAACAAGTTCCAAAGCGTAGATCTCTATAGAGAAGAATGTGCAAGAAACTCCATGGACATTCTTTTACCGAACCGAAGTCTATGTTTCCAGATAGCTGCAACCTAAGGTTCTTTAAATCAAAAGCGACTACATTACTAACAAGTCTATCGTCGACCACATCCTCGCTTAACATCAAGTGAGATAGTGGCCAAAGTGATCCTATCAAACATAACATATAATTTCATTCGAAAAGTGTTGCCAAAACGACTTGTCCTGAGCGTCTTGCATCGGAGTCCCGTGACCCTCACCAGGTCATCGGTCCGCCTTGTGAGAGGCCATCCAACGCTGTGTGTTCCGATACACTGTTACCGTTATACCGTTTCATCATCATCATCATCTTCCTGCCCTCGTCATTATATTTAGTGACGGCGCAACATATTTTTTCTTCCAAACCGTCCTGCTATTACTAACTTCCTTTTCTTTCATATCGCTTCTCACACAATCCCTCTATCTTTTCTTTGGGATCCCTCTTCCTCTCCATCCATCCACATGTTTACTTTTAGTAACCTGCGTTTATTTATCTATACAATAAATATGTAGAAGTTTTTAGTTGTGCACGCATCACGTAAAATGTACGAAATCGATGTTGATAACTTTAATACAATAAAATTGTGTGTAACTTGATATACTACTTAGGCTTTGTTTTATCGCAATCGGTTGACTATATCGAAAGGTATACTACATTCATTCATTGACGGTTCTAGGCGGAATGAAGATCGCCAGGTCAGCTAGTCTTTTTTTTATTGTTGATATGTTCACGTTTGACCACTAGCTCACCTGATGGTAAGCGATGATGTGGCCGACGATGGGACACGCTTGCCTAAAAGTAACCTGTTCCCTATACCCCTAGGTTGTAGCTATCAGGAAACACAGACTTCTCCTTAGATGTACCTACGCATAATGAATGTGTTAGCTAGTTTCTAAATTAAGATGATAAACCTGACCATGTGTCTTCAACACATGTCATTGTACTCTCTTTGTGTACTTGCTACGTCGTCACTTTCGTCCTTACCCTCAGAATGGCAGCATTCCAAGTGATAACAGCATTTAGAAGCGTGTGATTTTGCACGTGGTGACCATAGCATCATGTGGTGTTCACTAAAATCACTAGTTAGGGATTTAGGTTTATAGTAAATGAAAGGCTTATGTTTAACTTACCACCAGATATAGTAACATATAAAAGACAAAAATAGTAAATGATCACCAAAATTAAACCTACATTTTAATGTAAAATTATAACCAGTTTTAACATCTCGCTATCTTATTTAGGCAAAATGAATCCAAATAAAGCATCGGCAGAACCCCATGGTTACGGAGATATCAGTAGTTAAAATTTTGAGGTTAGGTTAACTACCTGCCAAGACAGATCGACGGAGCCCCGCTACGCGGGGCTCCTACTTCTAGGTGGTTTAAAGAAAAATAACCTCGAAGAAGGTGACGGGGTCTGTGTTCGCTCGCTTCGCTCGCTCACTACGACCCCGCCACCTTCTTCTAACCTAAATCTATCCGACCCGGGGTGCCCTAAAATTCCACTAAGATAGATTGTTGATTAGACAAAGTATCATCCTGCTCTACGGGGCTAAAAAGAGCGCAATTAATAATTTGCTCGCTAAGATTTGGTTATCATTTACTACATTTGGTGTTCGAATACAATTTAAAGTACAGTCGTAACTAAAATACTATTGTAACTTTAGGATTTCATTTTTTTGGTGTCAAGTAATATATTTTTGACAAAAGAACTAAGGGTACCAAAGCGTTTTATGGTGGTCATTATATTTAATCCCTAAATGAAACAACCACATTGTCAGTAAGCAGGCGAACCCGAGGGGTGACGTCTAGTCGAGAGTCCGGTGGGATCGCAACTAGCGTGACGTCAACCTCTTGGCTTGTCCTACATTTAATGTGTATACCACACATCACAACGGATATTAACAGAGCATTGGTTTGATGCATTGATTGTTTCCTGATTAATATTTACATCTTTTTCAGTGTCATATTATACTATATCAAAGATGAAATTATGGCCTATAGCCAATAAGTAATTAATGTTAGTCTTATTTATTGTGTACCTATTTACACACTACAAGTGGCAGATCCAAGCGTGCCCGTCTCTCATGAATTGTGATAGTTGAAAACTAAATAAAATAAATATGTTATTGAGGCTCCCTTAAAATAGATAAATAAATAGATAATGGTACGGAAATTTAGATACGCGAGTCCGACTCGCACTTGGCCAGTTTTTTTTTATTTAAACACCCCTAGCGAACGCTCTCTCACTATCTTTCAATTGTGTGTGTCTCTATGTAGTTTTCAAAAGGTTAAATTAGTTGATGTTTCGATTCTCGATTTGATTTTTTCGGTTCTTTAGATTTCATTGTTTCGATTCGATTGTTGTTTTGATTCTATTGTTTCAATTCGATTTCTTTTTAAATTCTACTGTTTCAATTCGATTGTTTTTTAAAAGCACTAGATTTGATGTATGTTTTCTATCTTCATCGTTCTGATGTGTATTAGGCACCGAGTTTTCCTTTCCACGGTTCAATGTGATGCCAAATTAGTTTTACCAATGATCTCAGAAGATACACCCAAACGGAAACTACGGAATGATACTGACAATCTTCATGCGTTTTGGCAAGAGACTACATTTACAAATGAGTTCACGGACTAAAAATTAGATAATTACTGTCATCGCAATTTTAAAGAACCGATTACTCGGAATTGAGACGGGTAAAAAGAAAAAGTGATTCGTCATTTGTTTTTTTGGTTTTTGGCAGAGGAAATACCTAAAGCCGCGTATATACAACCTGGGGAATACGAGACGGTAGATTTATGCGTGCGTCCCGAACGACACATGCTCAAGCTGAGCACGCAAACTACCACGCACGGTGTCCGTCAGTAGAAAACGCAAACAACACCTGTCCGTCCACACGGAGCGCACGGCTCGTATTAAGCCGGCCGGCGGTTCGCAACGATTGTATGACTCGAATGCTCACTGTGAGCACACACGTCCTCACAGCCCGAGGCAATATGCGAGACGAACCATTCGCGTCGCATGTCTCGCGATGTCTGTATGCAGCTTTACGGTCCTCGCATACGGGCCACATGCCACAACTACAAACGCCGCCACGAAAAGCTAGAAGCGGCCACAAAGGCAGCTAAATCGCGCAACAGCCACTTGTGGTTGGTAGCTGCTGCTTTTTTTTAACCCATACGCGCATATCATAATGGACTCTGATGAAGAAGATTTAAATGCACAAGTGGCGTGTGACGGCGTTTAGTAGGCAGTGCGGGATACAAGAAGCGAGCAGCGGTGTTTTATAAGTAACGCGGCCACCAGCGTCAACCGTGTGGCGGCCACAACCGTCAACAGAGTGGCGGCCACCAGCGTCGAGCATTCGCCGCGAATATTCACTTTCTTGTACATTGGACCTATTCATTAAATCCCAAGCAAAGGCGTTCGCGCTGTCATTGTCTTTCTATTGTGTCTCTAATTGACACGATTGAAAGGTGAAGGAGAGAAGGGGTGAGGTTGGTGATTTTTCCGACATATACAATGTTATCTACTTTCTTTTTCTTTTACGAAAACCTCGTGGAAGCAGCAAAGCCAACGATTAAAGAATAGGTATTGCACCAGCGTATTGCACTGTAATCAGTAATCATTAATACCAATAACAAAAACTTCACTCAATCGATACTAGAAACAATAAAATAATACCTTCAAGTATCAAGACATGTTGAGTTAAAGTATAAAAAATTGAGCGAACAATGGGTTCTATGTGTGCGTGCTGTGTGCGTACGCGATGTTGATATGTTGCGACTAGTTTACCTAAAATTGAGCGAGTGAATTTTGTTCATAGCATCCTTAAAATAAATCGTATAAAAGACATACAAAGATTATTTAAATTTAGTTAATTACCTAACATCGGTTTAGGTAAATACCTAATTATAAACATTTTTAGACATTTTTTTTTTCTAATAAAAGCTATGTCAAGATTGTTTACATTTAGTTAACTAAGTACCTAAACAGATGGAATATAATAATATGTACGTACTATGCACTGAATGTACCATCTTATATGAGGCAAATAAGAGGCAATGTGAACGCAGTAGTTCCTAGAATACTGCACTATTTCCCAAAGTTTGTTTTTCATCGATTACACGTAACGTAACACACTTTAATCAAAACAGACACAAGGTAACATAGATCTCAATCAGTGGCGTAGCTAGATGACCAAGGGCCCAGGGCAAAAACAAACTGGGGCCCCTAAATCAAACAAATTTTAGGCTTTATCAATATATACACCAATATAATAAAGAGGTAATGTTTGTTTTTTTGTTTGTAGGAGGTAAGTAATCTCTGAAAGTACTTGTTCTGGGTCCTGGATTGCAAACATTTTTTTCACCGATAAAAAGGTGATTTATTCCTGAGTAACATAGGCTATATTTTATGTATGCGGACGAAGCTGCGGAAATAGCTAGTCTCTTGTCTATTTTTTTTTTTTTTAATTGAGGTAATTTAGTGCTTGACTGTGATCCCACCTGATGGTAAGTAACGATGCAATCTTTGATGGTGAGGCGCACAAGTTTATTAAGAGCCTATTCACTCTAGCCTTGAAGACGCCCAAATTATAATCGGACGGAATAAATTATTATTATTATTTATAAATCCCAAGTTAAAGTCCCCTGAGTTTGTTTCGGTCCCCTGACTTTGTTTCGGTGTTTCTTCTCAGGTAGTCAGCTAGGAAACACCGGCCTCATCTAGCATTAATTGACGAAAAAAAAAAATGACGTGTAAAAGTGTTTTTATAAGCTAAACCTAGGTACTTGCAAAATAAGGATCATTTATCATTATCATTTAAAGGAAGATTTATCATTAACATGCACACATTGCACACTCAATGACAAAGACATGGGCGTCGTTTATGTGATCGCCAACGATATCTCTCATAGCTATTCATTAAACTCCAAGCAAACGCGTTGGCGCATCTATTGTCTTATTATTGTGTCTCAAATTGTCGTTATCTGAAAGTTTAATTTCCGAATCTTCAAGCTTTTCAACCAATACTGGAGTGGTCACATTATCCTATTCACTTTCACTATCAACAGAAATATTTTACGTAACATGTTTCGTTCATTCGATAAACGGTTTGTTAATCAGGTTTTGGGGGGCCCCCGAGCTTGAGGGCCCCCGGGGCACTGCCCCGCCTAACCCCTTAGTAGCTACGCCACTGATCTCAATTGAAATGTACACAAACACAGAATATGGGCAATGTGCCACGAACAACGACCTCAACCGTGTCTCGCCGTTTACTCTTGATCCAAAAACGCAGAAAAATGTTGATTAATGTCAAAAGTATTGCGCTGCGGAAAAATATTGGTGTTTTTTTGCGCAAAATCGACAATAACAAGGGTTGAATATGTTTGTTTGTGAATTGCGCGTTCTGCGCAATTTTATGTGCGTCTTACGTGGTTTATTTACTCAGAAAGGGAAAGAAGAAAGATAAACGTTTGTTTTAGACTCGCACAGGACAAACAGAATGCCTCAAGGAGTTGTCAGCAACAGCAGGGACCCAGCCGGGTGGAAGGCTACTGGGGCCTGGGTTATCCGAAAGGGCGCTCGAGCCCCGCTATGAAGGCTAGAAGGAACGGGGTGGGTCTTTTAGTCAGTAAGAGTCTGACACTATCTCCCGCTTCGCCCAAGAGCGGGGGTAGTCATTGGATGATTTATTCCCATCATAAAAAAAAAGGACAAACAGAATAAGTCTTCCAGTTCAATAATAATTTGATTGTCTTCATAAACTAGTGCGCCTCGCCATCAGAGATTGCATCACTGCTTACCATCAGGTGGGATCGTAGTCAAGCACTAGTTTACATCAATAAAAAAAATTATAAATGATATTTATTTTGCAAATAGATTAAAAAACACTTTCACACGTAATTTTTTTTTTCTTCAGTTATATGTAGATGAGGCCGGTGTTTCCTAGCTGACTATCATAGATATCCGTGCTGACTACCCTGTGAAGAAACACCGAAACAAACTCAGGGGTCAAAGTCTCTTTTAAAGTCCACACAGTAAACATATAATGGCCAAATCACTTAACAACCATGCAGATATGTCTGAGATGATCTTTTAAAGAAAGAACCATATGTTGTTCTTTTTTTGAATTAACTAGTCACTACCTATAAAAAAAAAGAAATAAAAAGACCAAAAAAAAACGGTTTGCCGGGACCGAAAAGGCTCCTCCTATGATAAGGTTTATAATTATTATTTTGATACCATAGATATAAAAAAAGGAGTTTTTTATATTTCTGTGGCTAATACTTAAAAAAAAAAGCAGCGCTTGGCTGCCACCGAGCATGTGATGCCATGCCATAGACAAAAGATTAGGTACTTAGAGATGTTTAGAAAACGAAATAACAACGTTAAAAAAACTAAAACCTAACTACGACAAAAAAACGACACTAAAAAAGTATGAAACAAGATTGCTGAAAAACAAGATACTGAAATAAACAGAACAAAAAGAAAAGTCGTAGTTACACGTTAATACGTTTTTAACCCCTCGAGCGCCGATTGTACATACGTCGGTACAACTTAAAGACCTTGAAAAATGCTTAATTTTCGTTTTGTACACACGTCTATACGAAACTTATTTGGCCGAAAATTTTAGTTTCTATATTATATTATTCCATATATATTATATTATTTGTTTTTCCTAGAAAAAAAAAAAAAAAAAACAAAGAAATATTTTATTTATTTATTTTATTGGTGATTTACGTAAACACGGCAATTTTCCGGGTCATTAAACTCTGGCGCTCGAGGGGTTAAACTGTTACGGTAGGTGAATGGTAGCGAGGAATTCTAGACTTGAGATGAAACTTCTTTAGATTGAGAATTACTTTTCCTCAATAAGTCTGAGTTTCACGAAATAATAATATCTAAATTTAAGAAAACTAGTTCAGTCTTCAATCGTTCAAGATCTAGAGCAAAGTATTTATGAAATGTTTGCAAACCTATTTGTATCATAACTAGCTTCTTCCATAGGCTTTTAGAATGGTACATTTTGATACATGACGGAAGACCGAGACGAAATTCGCCCGAGTCATGGCGAGGGTGTTACGGAGCCGAGTGATGCAGTGACTTTCAATTCCCACGTGTATCAACGACATTTTGCACCGAGAATCAGGGCTCCTCTAGGAGAGGGAATGGGCCGTATTCCACCACTCAGGCCCAGTGCGGGTTGGTGAATGTCACATGGAAACTATTTGTCAAAATACTGAAAACTTAAAAACAAAAGTTCGCTGCAGCCATAGATATCCGGGGCTGCAGCGGCAGCTGCAGCACATTGGCATTATGTCGTCTAACAGAACTATTAAAAACATACAGCGCTAAGATAACTTATAGAGGATACTTTTTCCGCGACCAAAATGTCTTAAGCACCATGAATTTTGTGGCAGTTACGCGTTTCGTTCAACATAGTTTATGTTATGTTCAAGGTGCACAGTCGAAATTACACCTGAGTCGAGTGATTTGAGTGTTCGGCACGCCTAATCTATTGCGTAGTACTTATATCGATGTCTACTGCTCACAGTAAATAATAAATATATGTACTTTGTATAAATAATGCCCTAAAAAACCCATTACCAGTTTAATTGTTATTAATTTGCGACCAGGCTGTCTGGTGGAGTGCGTTGTCGTCATTTGTTAAAAGGAAAATCAAAGATGGCCGCTGTCCAAAAACGCGGGAAAGGCGCAGTTTTCGCGCCAATTCCGCGTCAGGGAGTTTCCTCGAAGTCTTTCACAACAAATTGAAATTGATGAGATTGCACTTACATACGAGTGAAGGTGAATTATAATATAATTATTTGTACTGAAAGATAAAATGGAACGCATTTCTTATTGAGAAATTTATTTGAGGTTCTAAATAGTTACCTATTTACTTGCTACACTACCTCACCTGACGGTAAGTGATGATGTGGCCGATGATAGAGCACGCTTGCCTAGAACAGAAATAACCTATTCACTCTTCGCTTATAGACCCCTAGGTTCCAACTATCAGGAAACTCACTCCTTAGCTTTACGCATAATGAACGTTTTCTCAAAACGCTTTGTACGTATGGGTGGGATATCCACCATGTACCAATAACACAACGCAACGCCGTACGTCTAGTGGTCCAATGATGGAATGGACTTGGTGGAATTAAATTGTGCAATTCCAACGCACACTCGCCGAAATGTAATCGATAGAAAACCGACAGGCCAGCAATTCGGCGACGATGTTCATGACTGATGGCTTGGCGTATTTTGTTTTTGGGCTAGTGTACAATGTTATGACATGTATCGTATCAGGCTATGAGCGCTGTGCGAACCCCACGAGTCGCTGTTCAACCCCCGTTTATTCATTTCTTCGTAAGATTATGGAAAAAGTCGTTTGATTTGATACTGCGAAGTTTCTGCACTTGCATCAAGAATTCTATACTTGATTGGCGTAGGTATCTAAGGATATTTTTCAGGGAGGTCCTTACCGCTGACTTGCCTGATTTTTGTGTGAAATAATCAGTATTTCAGCGTCCATCATAGGATTTCGAATGGGTAGCTCAACAGCCTGGACTGGGCGCTATTCTAGCCTTTTGATAAATATTATATTCACGGTGGCTTTCAATATAAACGAATGCAACTGAATATCATTTTACATGGACTTCAATTTCGCCCGTTTATCTAAAAAAAAACAATACAAAACAATGATTTTCGTATTCAACCATTCGGAAAAACAAACCATAAAAACATAAAGTTAGCAGTCTCACGTGGGTGCAAGACAAAAATAGCACACAATGCGCAAAATCAGCATGTTTGTAAACACAAAAACCTCGTGGCGCAATCTATTATCCGTCAAAACAACTCCCCAATAAAATGTCAATGGCCTATATTCAAACCACCGATACTTAATGCGTACATGCGGAAGCGATGCGCTTCCATGTTGGCGCGCCTGCGCTCTTCTTCCAATGGCATCCTGAATGTGTTTTCAGATAGGTGGGACTCCCCCCTGTTACGAAGGTGGATAAGTATCCAAACTCCTTTATTGTAATGGACTAATGAATCATTGAACTGCTCGTGAAATGGTTCATTGGTTGTTTATTATTTTAATTAAATACTAACCTTAGGCTAAGTTTGTACCACTACTAACACATATGGATAATTATCTGAAATAAATATTTTGAATTTGAATGAATTTGAATTAACCCGTCACATCCTTTCAAATGTACCGAGATTATACGATTTGAGGTGTCACAATTATTTTGGCTTTGTCCGACAATTTTGGGATGGTTCCAACTGGGAAAACGCGTACCTTTCCGTTAGTAATTTATATTAATTCAAGGTAAAATGTTTATTTTGGGGTTTTCGACGTTGTTCTATCGTGGTGGGTGAAAACTGTTGACGTAATACCTACTTTTTCCGAAAGCTTGCTTCTGGGAAAAGAAAAAGTCTATGAACTTTCAAGGTTAAAAAAAATGGTAATTAAATTATGCTCTTAGTAGTAAAAATCTAAAAATACAGTCAAGTCTTTAGCGGTTGCGATTTCCTCACCTCTCTAAGAATTGCTTACTGAAAACTGTGTATTTTTTTATTGTCTATTCCTTAAGTTTCATAACTAGTAATGTGTACATTGTATTAAAAAAAAAAGAAATAAAGTTTATAAAGAGGTAGGTAACAAAAAACAAGAAATATATATATGTGCCTAACACAGAACATAGGAATCATACATTAGTGCCTAAAATATCTAAATTCTGAAAGTACTAGCCCGATTGGGAAAAGATTTTCACCGATAGAAAGCTACTTTATTCATAAGTGACATAGGTTATAATATTTTATGTATGCCGTCGAAGCCGCGGGCAAAAGCTAGCGCTGAGATAAAACTATTATACCTATTTTTGTATTAACTTTATATTATGACATTGGCTTAGTAGTATTATTACTAGTTTGACACAACCATGAACCGTAATGGGCAATTATAATTTTACAAATAGCTAAACATTTAGACTAGAGATTAATACCTGTCTACAACAACTTTATAAGTTTATACCATGTATAAGACAAATAAAGACTTATCTTAGCACACGGGCCACTGGACGCAACCACAAAACAACGCCACCTGCATATTTCCTATAATTTTCATTCATTTTATAAATGGTGTAAAGGACAGCCCTCCACAAAAAATGGTAGGTTGTTCAGTTTCGTCTACTGAGCAAGCCCTTAAAGTTTGTGGAGGGCTGTCCCTTACACCTTGTATAGATTCGCCGCACACAGTTGACGCCAGTGGCCGTCACATGCTACAGATTGCCGCTGCTCGCTTCTTGTGGCCCGCAGTGGCCACTAAACGCCGATACAAAACGCTGTCACACGCCACTCGCGCATTTAAACTTTCTCCGTTAGAGTCCATTATGGTACTGCGCGTATGGGTAAAAAAAGCAGCAGCTACCAACCACAAGTGGCTGTCGCACGCTTCAGCTGTCTTTGTATGTCATGTTTTGTGGTTACTTTATAAGTGACTAGCTTTTGTTCGAGGCTTCGCCTGCATACATAAAATATAGCCTATGTCACTCAGAAATAAAGCAGCTTTCTGTCAGTGAAAAATTTTAGCAATCGGACCAGTACCTACTTTCAGAGATTACCTCCTACAAACAAAAAAACAAAAAACAAACTTTACCTATACTATACCTTTCTTTATTATATTAGTGTAGATTATTTATTTTTTTAAACCCACCTATATTGTTTTAATTATCAATTCTTTTCAATTGGGAACCCGTGGTAGAATAGGTTTCCTTTTCAGTAAGTCCCCATCCTCCTAGCGGTCACTAGCCCTATTGGGCTCCTATGATTTTGCTGACGTCTCTTTGAGGCGTGCGTGGAACATTACACGCCGACTCATCTCGGTTCTTGTAGAACGATCGAACGGCAAGCTACCCATTGCTTGTCGTCCACAAGCCATTGCCACCGCTCAGGGAGTCTCCTGTCGCGGTAGCTGGGGCTTGAGGATGTACGTTCCCTCTCGCTCCGTACCATGTTTTTTTTTTTGTAATTGATAGGCTTGCGTTTGCCCACCATCTATGCCTAGAAGTAACCCACTTACTCTTGACATAGAGACCCCTAACTTGTAGCTATCAGGAAACATAAACTCCTGCAGGGAATTTCAAGGCCTGGCGCCGCCGGTAGAGTGGGTGTCATGTTGTATTGAATTAAAAAACTATTTTATTTGTGAATGAAAGATTCTACATATCTATATGTCAATTTGGCAGTGAACTTGAAATTGAAAGACAGTGTACGTGGGAGAATTTCAATTAGTAACAAGTGTTTATTTTTAACATTAAAGTTACGAAATTGATAATTTTTGACAGTAATCCAATAACATTTCAAAGCGATAATAAATTATTTGGACTTGATTGTGATGTTATAAGCCAAGCGACTGTTGTACCTTCTTATGTAGTATCTGCTGTACATTAGTTTTAGTATATAACTAAACTCTAAACACGTGTCTATTATTTTTATATAAAGAATCTATGTACAAAATTTCATAACTGTATCATGAAAAATCAAAAAGTTATAAGCTTGTTATGTCAGCAAAAATACATAGTCAACGGGCCATCCAGGTGGCTGAAGGGTTATTTTGCACTTGTACACAGCTGTTTCTGGCGCCTAAAACCCGCTATGACCAGCTGTGACCTGTGTTGTACTTAGTGTCGGTGGTGTCCAACTTGTGACCTTTTTAAATATGTTTGGGAAAAATTATAACATGGTGTAAAAATTATTGGAATCCATTCAGTTACTGATTCTGAACAAATTACGAGTATATTCAGGTTTCGCATAAACCAAAAATAGTGTCACAGAATTACAATAAATGCTTAAATTATGTTGCAGTCCACTAGTTAAATCGGTCATTCAGTTATCAGCCTAGTCATTACAAAACGGCACGCTGTTAAACTAGTTATAGTGAGTTAGAAAAAGTGTCGTGACGTCCCAGTGGTAGATCACCCGCCTCTCATGCAAGAGGGTACGAAACCGGGCAAGTACCATTTTGCTGAAAGTTCCTAATCTGTTAATTCATAATGATCGATCATTGAACGATCAATGGTCTCGTAAATCGTAATAGAGTTACGTTTAAATGACAATATCGAGCTTATTAAAAGCAATGACTGCACAATGACGTACTAATGGTAGGTCAATGATCAAAGGAACTGTCAAAAATCTTTTTTTTTATCGCACACGTAAGACATTCATTTGTAAATATGTACGAGATTACCATTCTATACCACTTCTTTCAATAGAGTGTCAGTGGTTGATCACTGGATAGTCATAATGACGCCATTATATTAGTAGATTACCAAACTAACTCAAAATCAACAATTATGAAATCAATGATAGACCACTTGACACTATTGTAATAGCAGACTTGAGGCCCTGGTTCGCCGTCGTTACAGATTGTCATGTAACGCCAGAAAGCCGCCTGACCATCTGTATATCCAATAACTATCACTCTATCTAAGGCGTATCCTGTTGCCCAGTTTACTACTAACTAGTTTAACTGGTTTATGGAGGTCTAACAGCCAGCCGATCCATGTGAAACACGGGTATTCAGCCGTATCTAGTTAGACTGGAAACCAATCCCAAACTAATGCCAAAAAGCAAAGGCTTTAGACTGACCTGTTGGGCTATGCCGGAAGTCGTGGGTTCAATTCCCATCCAGGGCAAATGTTTGTTTGATGAGCATAATCATTTGTTCTATGTCTGGGTGTATTTTATGTATGATATGTATGTATAAGTATGTTTATCAGTTGTCTAGTACTCATAACACAAGCTCAGCTTAGCTTGGGACTAGACGGCGTTGTGGGTTAGTTGTGGAATATTAAATTACTAGCTTTTGCCCGCAGCTTCGCCTGCCTACATAAAATATAGCCTATGTCACTTAGGAATTAAGCAGCTTTCTATCGGTGAAAAAATTTTAGCAATCGGACCAGTACTTCCAATATCTACACTAATATGACAAAGAGGTAAAGTTTGTTTTTATGTTTTTTTGTTTGTAGGAAGTAATCTCTGGAAGTACTGGTACGATTCCTAAAATTTATTCACCGACATGAAGCTGCTTTATTCTAGATTGACAAAGGCTATATTATAGGTTCGCGGACGAAGTCGCGGGAAAAAGCTAGTTTATTATTAATGAAGATGAAATACATACATGTCCAAGGAATTTCCACATGCGACCACGACATTTTTCTTCAAAAACTACCTAATCTATTTCACTTCTTATTCTCTAACACAGCTTTAAAACATTAAGACGAAGAATAAGAGATAAGTAGAGATGCACTTTCTCACACTCACTATACGAAAATGACTAAAATGAAGCCCTAGATTCAAATCAGGTGGGCCTGTTAACATTTACCGGGCACAGTTCCAAAAATCCGGTCATAGTGGAAAGATTTCTAATTGAAACACTTCAAATACTGTCGTTCTTCGTCTACTATATCAGGAAACTTATAGAAATCAATAGTAAACTTAAGCGTTCTTGCAAAGGTCCGGTGGTACTTCACACCGGGACAACTTCTAATGTTATACAAAGCACAAATCGAATCGTGTGTAAAGTACTGCAGTCACATATGGGCTGGTGCTGCAAAATTCCATCTAGCAGCTTTGGACTCAGTGGAAACGCGTGCGAAGACGCAAATTGGTGTCGTTCTTCATCTACTATAGTAAAATCAGGAAACATGTATAAAAAATCTATGAAACTTGGTATTCTTGCAAAGGTCCGGTGGTACTTCACACCGGGGCAGCTTC
The DNA here is from genome assembly GCA_929112965.1 of Mythimna albipuncta. NCBI lineage: Eukaryota > Metazoa > Arthropoda > Insecta > Lepidoptera > Noctuidae > Mythimna > Mythimna albipuncta. The sequence continues at coordinate 10,132,623 of OV815987.1, forward strand.
TAGTGTTATACAAAGCACCGATCGAATCGTGTGTGGAGTACTGCAGCCACATATGGGCTGATGCTGCAAAATGCCATCTAGCAGCTTTGGACTCTATGGAAAGGCGTGCGAAAAGGCTAATTGGTGATCCAGATTTGGGTTAGTCCTACCTACTACTCTGGAGTACAAGCGTATGGCTAGCTTCTCTACCCTTTCGGTATTTTACAGACTGTGCGCGGGAATTACAGGACTTGTTTCCGCCGTCACCTTTCTACCATCGGACAAACTGATGTACGGCAAGTGTCCACCCTTACATTGTTGATTCCTCTACGGTCCTGGCTTAGCGTTTCGCCTTGTCATATATACCGCGAACATCGAAAGACTGGAACAGTTTGCCTGCTGTGGTTTTCCCGTCTGATTATAATTTGGGTGTCTTCAAGGCTAGAGTGAATAGGCTCTTAATAAACTAGTGCGCTACACCGTTAACGATTGTATCACTGTTTATCATCATGTGGATCGTAGCACTAGTAGTAGTATAATTTAAAATAAAAATTTAAGAAAGACAATTATAATAAACTTTTATCTGCGGTTTTTTGAGGTATAATATCACCATTTTGCCCTTGGCGTTCTAGGGCTACGGTAACACCCTTACAGGCATCAGTTCTACTGGGCCTTTTGAGTTTTGCTCCCACCTTACAGGACGGCTGGACCACGAGCTACCCACTGATCGCCGTCCGTTAGTCCGCGCCTACGGTGCATAGCAATAAAACTGTCTCATTTTGACGTACGACAAAAATAATTTTATGTGACGACGCTACAAGGTTATTGCCGACGTCGACAATCTCGTGTCTGCCAATCACAAGACGCGTTGCTATGACAACTGCTCGTATTTGACAGTTGGAACTTGTACGACAAGTCGGAGTGTAATGATTTATTTCATTCAATTGATTTTGTTTCATTGAGATTGCCACACGTGATTTATTGCTTGATTTTTATTCATTAATTTAGGGTCACCACACATGTGCCACTGGTGACAACTACAAAACGTGGTTTTCATACATTTTGTATGGATTCGCCGCACACGGTTGACGCCAGTGGCCGCTACACGCTATAAATCGCCGCTGCTGACTTTTTGTGTACCGCACCGGCCACTATACGCCGATACAAAACACCGTCATACGTCACTCACGCATTTAAACCTTTTACGTCAGAGTCTAATAAGATACTGCGGGTTAAAAAAGTAGCAGTCACCGGCCACAAACGGCTTTCGCGCGCTTCATCTCCCTTTGTGGCCGCTACTCGCTTCTCTATGCGGTGTTAATGGTTGAGTCCGGTGGCCCGTGAGCGGTGACACTTAGAAACGATTGTACTACGTCAGTTTAAGTGATGAGTGATGTATTGAATGGAATAGTTATATCAACAACTTTGGAGCATTCACTACCGGTTTCGAAAATAATCTTTTGTATCGTATCTCATGTCAAATTTTTTGGCTGTTTTAGTTTTGAGTTGGTTGTTCCTGGTTTGTTTATAACAACCAATTACAATGTCGAAGTTTTTAGCGGGATTAACTCGAGTAAAGTTTAGTGGCTCTTTTAGTTATTTTAAAATTTCTTCCTGTTGTTTATTGTGATGTAAAATTGGAGTAAGTAGTTTTTAACCGACTTCAAAAAAATGGGTGGATCAATTCTGTTGGTTGTATTTTTTTTTTCCTTTTTTTATTTTGGATCTTTGTTACTTAAGGCCCAAGCGCCCGAAAAGTGCCATAAAACAGTGACTTTCTGAAGCCTACTCCTCGGTAACAGCCAGGTTAATAGGTTTTAAAAAAAATGCATTTTTATTATAGATTCATGAACAACATTATCAACATTTTATTTTTTCGTGCTATTAATACTTTTGTCTAAAAAAAATATTTTGCAATTTCCCAACTTTTCGCAACTTTTCCCTACTCCTTCGAAACGGCTTGGATCTAGAAACATTTTTACACATAAAAATTGGTGGTTAAAAAATCTTCAAAGTTAACATTGCAATGTAAATCAATCAATATTTCGCAAAGAAAATGGATTTAAAGCGCTTTCCGGGCGCTGCTGGCCGCAAATAAATGCACAGATTTGCGTACTGTCGCCTAGGCGGGTGCGAGAGGTGCGTCCACATAATTTTGGCCAGATGGTTCAAGGGACTATAAGCCTTAAGAACTCCGTCGTTTATGGACCGATTTTCATATTTTTTTAAAATCCAGTTCTAATGATGGGATCCACGAGGAATCAAGGGAACTCGACCTCAAATATTATAGGCAACCATATAGTGATTTTGGTATTTTCATCGAGAACTTCAGCCTTCAAAAAGTAACATTTGATGAAGTGGATCTGATGAAGAAGACAGAAATGGCCAATGGAACTTCATACTCACAATGAAGATAGTTAAGTGACTGTGACAAATTGAATAAATAAATGTTTCTGAATAAATAAGTTGAAAATGGTATCATAGAAGTGATCTGATGCTGATGATGGAGCCGGAAGGTAGGTAGGTAGCATCACCTATGTACCTATTTTTCTGTTTCTGTCTTCTTTTCTTTTATAAGTTAAGTGTGTACATGAATTGTTAAATAAATAAATAAATAAAATGTATTAATCAATGTAAGTATCCTAGCCGTGTTTAGGCTTATTAGAATTGACATGACACTTTGGCTATAAGGTTCTATCGAACTGATCTGATGATGGAGCCGGAAGATGGAAGGTGGATACGGTAATTTCATAATAAAACAATGTATCCTAGTAGTGTTTGGGTTAATTGGAATTGTCATGAGAAATAGGTAATCTGGCTAGAAGTGTATCGCAACTAAAAAGTGTTAGGTAAATAAAAAACGTTTTATTTAAAAATAATTTTGGAAGTTGGCATTTTTCGGTATTGTTTGTTACTTATTTAACACCGATTTCCGAAAAAAGTTATTTTGGGATGGATTTTGGATCTGTTGATTTGTTCTTCAGGATAAATCAACTTACGCAGGAGACTAAAAAAGCACGAAGATTGAAATAAAATATCAAAATTTTTCCCAAAAAATATAATAACAATAAAAAAGCCAAAATATTTTCAATACCGTTAAAAACAAGTGCCAATTTATGCGAATTAAAATAACAAAGTGTCCATAATCCCTTCGCACGAAATGGCGGGAAATAAAACAAGATGGCGCCTATTTTTAGCTCGTTTCGGAGCTTTGGCCTCGCCATTGACCCCGATGTTTGCGCATTTTGTGCTTATAAGTGGAAAATGCCAAAATGACTTCCAAATTTGAACTTTTGGATTTTCTGAGGCCTTGTTTTTGTGGAGCAAAGACAAATAAGAGTATTATTTAAGAGGAAAGTCACCTTTAACACTTAGAAAAGATTTATAGTTATCAAAGTTTCTAAAAATACACCGCACTGAATTAACTACACAATAAAATAATGAAGAACCCAAATAGATGTGCCAACAGTTTCACCGCGAAATATTTGCAAACCTATCCTTAATTTCGAGAAAGAAGTAATTGATAATTTAATTACTTACTTCGGTTGTTTTAATTTGATTTGACTTAATTATATATTTTTGTGGCTTAGGAAATACAAACAAATAAAATGAAATTTTACTGGCTCGTATGGCAAGCAGCAGTAGGACGGGGAAATAGAGTACTAAAACACAAATAGAAAACAATCAAAATGTTGATAACAGACATCGTAATATTTTTTTTTTCCAATTTTATGGCATGGCCTTTTGGCCTTTGTGACATGACATCGTATTATGGACAAATAAACACCAATGTAGGTAGAAAGTATGGGAAGAAAAAATGTACATTACTCAGAAAGTAAGTATTTTTAAGTCAAGAATGAATAGGTTGCTTCTAGGTAAGCGTGCTCCATCGTCGCTTTCCATCAGGTAAGATAGTGGTGAAGTGAGCGCCAATCAATAAGTTTATAACTAAGTTTTCAATCAATATCATTTTTTCATAGCAAGCTTTTGTAGCTTACACACCTTTATAATTAATACTTGTCAAGACCATTCAAAATGCTCAAATACGGTAGGGTTTTTTGAATTAATATGGACACCTTACGGTTCCATCATCATATCAGCTCTATGTCATAATAATTTTACATTGTCATCTGATTTACACATGTCTTCGAATTTTTGTTTCTAGGACAAGCCGGTTTCCTCACGATGTTTTCCTTCACCGTTTTGAGAGCAATAGTGATGAAATAAATTACACAAAGTAATGCTGGCTGGGTTTAAAAATAAAAATATCATATTTTGCAAATCCTGTTTTTTGTTCCGTACCTACGCCTAGCAGTAAATCAGACTAACTATTTTTAAAACATGCTGATAAAAGAGTTCACGGCTAAAACGGGCGCTAAATATTTACAAACACAAAACCTACGCATGTATATTTGCTGTAATCTCAATTTGCAATAAATCATTATAATTACAATCTAATCATATCTCACGTATAAAGCTAGAACTACATTAGACAGACGCACACGTGTAACACGCCTGATTTGTACGTAGAACGACGTCGCGTGGCGTGGATCTAGTGTAGCTCTACAAGTCTAGTTGCCATATAAAAGGTATGGACGTGTAATATACGTGTGCGCAGTGTAGCAGATTAGCTTCTGCCAGTGATTTCATCCGCGTGAAAGTAGGTTCTTTCCATACAAACTTTGGAGCTCCTTTTCATCCTTTTACGGAATTAATTTTGGAAAATCCTCTCTGTTCAATACAGAACATAAATATTATGGACGCTATCTAGATTAATAAGGTAGATGAGAATATCTGTCATATATTATTTGACTAGTTGTAATTAGTATAGCAGTAATCTATCTATGGAAGAGTGACGTACGTCCTCTTCCATTCTCTTCTAGTGATGTAACGAATAATTCGCATTCGCGATTATTGATCGCGAACAATATTCCCGTTGGCGAATAATATTCGCGAATATTGTTGGCGAATAATATTCGCGAATATTGTTGACGAATAATATTCGCGAATATTGTTGACGAATATTCATTGAAGTTTAACATTCTTCACATCAGTTGTATTATAATTCTATATTCGGTTAATTAATACTTAAATACCTTTTTGTTTGTCAAGAAAAATTTCCAAATATTCGCGTGTTTCTTATGAATTTGAATGCGAATGTTAAAATTTGTGAATATTCGTTAGATCACTACTCTTCTCGCCATTGTAACAGACATGCCAATAAACTTTATATTTAACATACTTATCCCAAATTATGTTGTTTCATTCAACATAATTTCTGTGGCCCTAGTGAAAAAGGGTATAAGTCCGATTTTGTCGAAAATGAGTTAAGTATACCAAAATGATCAGAAAAAAATGCTCTATCGTTTGGTGAAAAGAGATCTAAGCTAGCCCTAAAAATAAGGAAGTTACTTTGTGCAAAAGGATTCAACTGACAACAAAAAAACCACGCAAGTTGGTTTCAAGTCCATTTATATTGATTTAAACGGAAAAATAAAAACTTTATTTTGTGTTTTTTAATCTAAATTAACATAAATCAACCACATTTCAATTTGGTTGGTGTTTATCGATACAACAACACTTAGTCCATAAAAATGGTTTAAGTTAGAAAGGATATTATTAGACTTATATCCGTTTTCACTGAAATAAAGAGAAAAAATATTTCTTTCCATTAGGTAATTAGTTATTAAAAATAATTTCAAATGCGTATCCCTTTTCACGTGCATGAATTAATATTTAACTTATGGGAGAACGGGTCTAACTTATTTTATACCCTTATGGAATTCATTTTGTGATTGGTATAAGTCACTATCTTAAAAACTATTAACTTTACATAAAAAATAACCTAATAATAGTAAAGAGCATAAATTGTTTACCTATAAAAAACATCAAATGTATTTCATTTGGTAGCGGTTTGAATGACACACGAGGTCAAACACGAATTTGAAGCACGCAGAGTGTTTTTTACGTCTCCTGTAAAGTTGCAGTTTTGGACTTAGATCCTTTTTCACTAGGGCCACAGATTTATGGTCCTTCGAGCCGGATATTAACCAGCGACATAAGGGATCTATCGTCATATTACAGTGTTGCTATGCTAATTAAAACTGGTCAAATAATTTATGGCAGATATTCTCATCTACCTTATAATTTAGTTAGCGTCCATAATATTTTTGTTGTGTAAAGAGGAGAGATGAAAAGCATGTTGCTAAAAGAGTTATGAATTTACATGTGGATGGATGGAGAGGGAGAGGGAGGCCAAAGAAAAGATGGATGGATTGTGTGAGTAGTGATATGAAAGAAAAGGGAGTTAGTGATAGCGTGACGGATGACAGGACAGAATGGAAGAAAAAAACGTGTTGCGCCGACCCCAAATAAAACGGGACAAGGGCAGGAAGAAGAAGAAGAAGTTTTCCAGTAGTTTCGTCTGTATATTATGATTTATCTTTTATGTAAATATAGGTATATAAAAGATAAATCATAATAATGTTATTCTAATCCTGCCAAGTATTATATAAGAAGATTTGACGCCATTGAATCGTAGCATCCAAAGTCCTAACACATTAATTGATTTTATAACCAAAGTACTATAAAATGGTAACGGACAACATCGTGAGAAATAGTACATTTTGCGAGCGAGGCGGAATTCACCCGAGCCGTAGGTAAGTTAGAGTTGAGGGCTACAGTGACTTTACACGTATATGTATCAAACGACGTTTTTCAACACACGAAGACATAAATAAACGGTGGTTGACGCGCAACTCGTGGGGGTCGTTTAAGGCCCAGTCTGATACGATAAATGTAATAAAACTGTGACGGAGAAGAGGTCGCGCACGTTTCAGCACTAGAGCGCAAAACAGTAAATTGAGTGCCTAGAAGCGGTAAGAAAAGACGGGGTTTTCGAGTACCTAAGTGTACCAACTTTTTTTTGCTTCGGTCGATTAGTGCATTTAGCCAGTATCCAAAGAAAGAATTTAGTTTTTACTGTTAATTTCAGTTAGTTTAAGTTCCATTAGAATGCGGATATAACACTTTCTAGTGTAACACGGCATTCTTATCTTCCGCATGACGTAGGTCCTCACAGGACATGGTGCCCCAGGCATAAGAGACGCTCACAATTTTGTCCATGCTTTGTCATTATCTCTGAATGGCCATAGTTTGGTATCAATAATTTTGCAAATGTCATAAGTCACTGTGTAGCCAACTTATTTGACAGAAAATAAACAAGAAAATCTATTTATAATCTCTAATTTTAATACTGCAAATTAATGTCCATCAATAAATAAAATTAATATAACTCCATTTGATTAATGCAATTGTTTACTAAACGCAGCATGAAACGTCAAACGTAGCCAACAAGACGCCATTTTGTGCAAACTGCAATGTCAAAATTTACTTGACCATATACAGTCATTGACCTCTAAAAATGAATAGGTCAGTGTACATTTAGATATTATTGGCAGTTACGACTAATCAATCGGCCTATTTAAACCATAAAGTATAACACTGCCAATTTTGAAAAGTTGATAAACGACTTGAGAAAATTGCAGACCAAAATTAAATTAAGTAGATTTTTCCCGCTAAATGCCCAATACTCCAGTCTGGAGCCTCCCGTTGTATACTTCTAGGATCTGGCTTGAATAATAGTCTGGACAGCAATATTTTGACATATCTTTAGCGGATAATCCATCCATCCAAACCAGTCTGCATGCTTACAAGACACAGTTTTTTATATTATTTCCTTAGTTATCAAAACATTTAACAAATTATTGAGTGTCGAAGAGTAAGTCAAAGAAAGTTTACAAAAAATAAAAAGAGCTTGCTGTAAGAAAACTTCAGAAAATTGAACATAATAAATCTGTCCACTCTTTGAAACTATCAAATTAATAAGATCAGAAGAATTTTAATTCATTAGTTTATAACAATAACCTACATTAACAAAGGTAATTGACCTAAGGAAACACGCTCCTAGGCCTGCGAAAATACTTGTTCACCAAACACAAAAACAATGTTTATATTTAAATAACACCTGTAATATTAAGACTCCTTCAAAAATACATAATATTAGTAGTGAACAGCCAAAATGACTTACCTTTTCACCACCTGACGACGAAAATAAAAAATCCACCAAGGAATAGTAACACAATGACCTTTGTCTCGCTAAAAATGGCGCGCGATTTCCCGCCCTTTTAACTGTCAACCTACAAATATTATAACCTCAAAATTTATTGGTAATCAATAAATATTGCTTTATTATTTGTTTTGTTTTTGTTCTTTTACTACTGAAACGACGTCCGTACGGTAAAATAGACGATTTGCAACTGTTGTCGAGAGTCGCGAGACGTATAATCGAAATCTGGAGGTTTTCCAAAATGGCAGCTTGCCAAATTCGAAGTGCGTTGCGGCCGGCGACTTGGGGTGGACGGGGGCAGTTATCGTCCGACCGTTTCTGAACTTTGAACTGTATTGACGTTCGTACTGGAAATAATATTCAAAATGGGTCAATACTACAAGTACTCCAGGTTTATTGATTGCATTTTTATTATTAGTGACTGCTTTTTTATTGGCGTGAGATTAAAAACAGATCAAGCAAATGTTTTGTATCCTGATTTACGTGACTCCTTGCCCTCCCCTAGCCATCTGACGTACCTAATTTATGAATGTTCATCATATACCAATATTAAGTAAGTACCTAGGTCATACAGTTGCCATCAGGATCTTGAACGCTCGGCGTCAGAGTGGGGATCGCTTTGCGCATTTCATACATTGGCGAGCCAATCGTCTTCGTTGTTAGATACATGCAGCAACGCAGTGAACGAATGAGGAGTGACGTCTATGACGCGATGGCGCGGCCAGCCAATCACAGACACTCTCCACCCCCGCGTCGCACTTTGCACCACTAAAGAATCCGAATATTTGACTTCTGCGCAAGTGTACATGAAACTAATGCCTATCTGATCTGACTTCCATAATCCAGTTAGCTTATATACGGCTATACGGCACTACCGTATAGCCGTATATAAGCCGTAAAGATGGCACGAAACCCCATAGCTATGTAGATTGGGCATGAGTTCCATAAAACATAGCATAATCAGCCCTATAATGTTCCCAATGCTGGGACTCAGGCCTCCTCTCTAGGAGATAAATGAGTCGTAATCCACCATGCGGGCCCAGTTCGGGTTTATGGATGTCACATGTCTTCTTTCTGGTTCCAGGACATGCCGGTTTCCCTAAAACGTTTTATTTCACCGTTTTGAGAGCAGTGGTGATGAAATTAATGTACACAAAGTAATGTGACTGGGTTTGAACTCGTAAGTCGGAATCGTTAGCACTGGGCCAACACTGCTCTGCCCCCACTTGTGTACATCATTTCGGCCGAAAGATGTCCACTGTTGGACTTAGGCCTCTCCTAAGTGTCACCATAATGACTGGTCCTGTGCGTCTGGCATCCATCGGATTCCCGCGACCCTCACCAGGTCATCGGTCCATCTTGTGGAAGGCCTTCCAATGCTGCATCTTCCGGTACGCGGTCCCCACTCCAGAACCTTTCGGTCCCAATGGCCATCTGTTCTACGAGCAATGTGCCCTGCCCACTGGCACTTAAGTTTGACAATTCTTTGGGCTATGTATTTGATCTTAAATTATTAATTTAAAATTATTTTCGCATTATAATAATTAAATTAATTATTTTCTAAAATTCCATACAACTGTTAACATTGTGTATAATTGTTTTTTTTTTCTTTTTTAAGTTTTTACAATTCTATGTTCATTAATGTAAGTGGACATGTACCGTTTTAATGAACTATAAATAAATAAATAAATGTCTTAAAAAAAAACCTCGATATAAATTTTGATAAAGCCTCCTTGGATCTCGTATCTACGCCATTAATGATATTCCTAGTAAGACTGATGGTCAGACTTTCTTTCTCTTGACCCACGCCACGATACTTCATTAACGACAACCTTCAACAAAATAACACCACAAAATCCACTGAGACATCAACAGTCCCTCTCGCCCTACTTCGCGAAACACCTTGCCTCCCTCTTTGTATACCATTTGAGAACAAAGATTTTCATGAGACAACGAACTTGTGTTTGTTACAGTTTTATAAGTAATGTTCCATTAATTGAGCTGAAAAATGTACTGCTGTGAAAGTAGGTCTTATTCTTCTTCTTCTTCCTGATCACAGAAAATATGAAAGAGGTTAGAAAGGAAATATTTTCCGATTTGTACTACAACGAGTATTGCCGATTGTCTCCCACTCTTTAAGGCCCAAGCGCCCGAAAAGTGCCGTAAAACAGTGACTTTCTGAAGCCCTCTCTCTACTCCTCGCTAACGGCCCGGTTAATAGGTTTGAAAAAAATATATGTTTGTTATAGACTCATGAACAACATTATCAACATTTGATTTTTTCGTTCAATAAATACTTTTGTCTAAAAAAATATTTAGCAATTTCGCAACTTTTCGCCTACTACTTCGAAACGGCTTGGATCTTTAGAAACATTTTTACACATAAAAATTGGTGGTTAAACATTCTTCAAAGTGAACATTGCATATGTAAATCAATCAATATTGGCCGCAAATAAATGCACAGATTTGCGTACTGCCGCCTAGGCGAGTGCGAGAGTTGAGTTCACATAATTTTGGCTAGATGGTTCAAGGGACTATAAGCCTTAACTCGACTACAGGCAATAAACCAATACGAACATGCATTACGCAACTAACAGACGACGCACACTTAGATCGCAAGTTTGCTATTGGTGGTTGAACTATGAGCATTGCCCTACTTCGTGGCACGCCTACCTCGCCCAGAAGGCCATCCTAACCTCTTTCATCAGCTCTGTGTTCCTGCCCCTATCCCATATTACTTGGGGTCGACTCAACACGTTTTTTCTTCCATTCTGCCCTGTCTCTCGTCACGCTATCACTAACTCCCTTTTCTTTCATATCACTCCTCACAAAATCGATCCATCTCTTCACCGCGAGCAACGGGTAGATCGCCATCCGACCGTCCGGTAACCGTCCAGACCAAGCCCAAGTCGTCGACGGCGCGCACTGTTCCCGCGCGCCTCAAGGAGTTGTCAGCAATAGCAGCCGCCCACCCGACCCAGCCGGGTCGAAGCCTACTGGGGCCAGGGTTATCCGAAAGGGCGCTCGAGCCCCGGTATGAAGGCTAGAAGGAACGGGATGGGTTTTTTAGTCAGTAAGAGTCTGACACTATCTTCCGTTCCGCCCAAGAGCGGGGGTTGTCATTGGATGATTTTTCCCATCGAAAAAAAAATCGGCCAAGAGCGTGTCGGGCCACGCTCGGTGTAAGGTTCCGTAGTTTCCCGTCCGTCACAATAAGTGTTACTTATGAGTTTAAAAAAATGCTTGCATATACAATTATACTACAAACTTAGTCTAGAAATTATTTTTTAGAACCTTTTTGTCTTTTTTGTACAAAAACTATTATTTCCATCAAGTTCAAAATGATTTTCCTAGAAAGTTCTTATAAAGTTCTACTTTTCAGATTTTTTTTCATATTTTCTAAACTTATGGTTCAAAAGTTAGAGGGGGGGAACACATTGTTTTTTACTTTTGGAGCGATTATTTCCGAAGTTATTGACATTATCAAAAAATGATTTTAGTAAATCCCTATTCATTTTTAAATATCTATCCAACAATATATCACATGTTAGGGTCGAAATTAAAAAAAAAATCACTTCCCTCTTTACATATAAGGGGGCTACCCTAATAAAACATTTTTTTCCAATTTTTATTTTACCACTTTGTCGGCGTGATTGATATACATATTGGTACCAAATTTCAGCTTTCTAGTGCTAACGGTCACAGAGATTAAGCGAGGACGGACAGACAGACAGACAGACATGGCGAAACTATAAGGGTTCCTAGTTGACTACGGAACCCTAAAAAACAGGAGCCTTACCATGACGTGTTAATATCAGTCGTGCGAGAGAAAAACAGGAAATGAAGATATACACCCTACACAACCCCATCCCTTTAACAGTTCAGTTTAGGTCGTAAAATGGATCGCGTTAGAGCTGTGGCTCTGATCCCATCCAATTGGCAAATATCAAAACAATGTGACATGCAATATTCATAAACCACAGACTCATCGGAATTTGTACATTAGTTTGATGGTGTCCGACACGGATACGAGGCGACGTTACTTCGTTATGCTCACACATAGTCGGCCTCATAATGCTCCCACTTCTGGGACTCAGGCCTCCTATCTAGGAGAGGGAATGGGCCGTAATCCACCACGCGGGTCCAGTGCGGGTTGGTGAATGTCACATGTCTTCGAATTTTTGGTTCTAGGACATGCCGGTTTCCTCAAGATGTTTTCCTTCACCGTTTTGAGAGCAGTGGTGATGAAAGAAATTAAGCAAAGTAATGCGCCTGGCTGGGTTTGTACCCGTGACCTACAACTTGTAAGTCGGGGCCGTTACCACTCGGCCATCACGCTGTTAGCGTTCGGCCGTTTTGCGCGCATGCGACGCATATCTTCCCTATCTATTTGATTATGTTTGTTAGCTAGTTATAAGATTGCGTCATTTCGTGAAAATAAACTGTTTTTTTTTCTTTATTTTTTTCACGTTCTCAATACTGTCTATAGCATATTGAAAATATTCATTCATTCACTTCCAGGAATTGTCATCATCAAAGAAACTTTCACGGAAAATGCACAGAATAGAAACGTGGTAACAAAAAGCATTTACCTGACAGACGGTCCAATCAGATAAGTCTAACTTCGAGAAAGAGGTTGATTATCGAATCTGATTCAACTGGGCAGCGCTCGCAAAAGCCGAACGGGATTTTGATGGAGTTGGAAGGATGAATTGGACTTCTGAAAAAGAAGGTTAGTACTTGGTAGCTCTGGACAGAGATACAGGTAAAAGAGACAAGGGACACCCACATTGTCTCTCTCATTATCAGCCTTTTTAATGTTCCCACTGCTGGGACTCAGACTTCCTTTCTAGGAGAGTGAATGGGCTGCATTTATCCACCACGCAGGCCCAGGTCTCTCTGTCAGCTCTGAAAGAAGAACAGAAAATTTAATTTACATTTTTTTTTAATTGTTGATAGGTTTGCGCTTGACCGCTATCTCACCTGATGGAAAGCGACGATGCGATCGACGATGGAGCGCGCTTACCTAGAAGTAACCTATTCACTCTTTACTACCAAAATGATCCTTTGAACCCTTTAAAAGGGTTACCTATATGATAAGGGTTTTTTATTAACTGCTTAGAAAAACCCTATCAAAACCCCTTTAATCGGTAACCAGAACGGTCCCTGGTTGTAGCCATCAGGATCTTTCCAACTTATTTTGTGCCGAAACTTACCCTTTCAATCGTGGAAATCACAGACACAATAGAAAGACTAGGTGCGCGAACGCCGACTCGTTCGCTTGGGGTTTAATGAATATATCCAGGAAGCACAGCCAGGCTGAAGTGGCAGTAGGCTAGCCACGTCACACAAAAACACTTGGATAGATGCGCGAGGATTATCACACACTGACCGCCTGATGGAGGGCGACTTGCCGTCGAGGTGGACTCGGCGAAGGTAGTATGACGATCTGTTGACGGGACATTCTTCGCAAGATATCGCCCATAGATAGAGACGTTTGTAAGGAGAAGAGGGAGGTCTTTGCCCAGCAGTGGGACACAATATAAGTTACTAAAAAAACTCCAATGGAATGTTTTTTTACAGATCTATGCCCCCAGTGGGCTTCGACCCTGCAGGGCCCCTACGGTTGCTGACAACTCCTTGAGCATTGACTACATCAAAATCCTGGAAGGTGCAGGTGGGTGTGAAGGACAGGCAGCATAGCAGACGATGCAACTTGTACACATATGTCTTCCTCAGAGGCACCTTGCATCAGAAGGATCGAGGACCACTATTTGGCCGTTATTTGTGCAGTGGCAAACCTGGGTCTGAAATCCGCAGAGAGATTTCTAGACTGGCTAATAAATAAATATGAAAAGCACCAAAGTTGACTTTTTATTCCGCCATTAACATCACCCGAATATTATTAAAAGGGTAGCATTTAACTACACCTCAATTTATTCTTGTTTTCTACAAAAAAATATGCATTTGTTCCACTAAAAATATTAATTGTGCACCAAAATAAGCATTTCGTAGAGGTTTAAAAAAAAATAACCACGAAGGAGATGGCGGGGTCTGTGTTCACTCGCTTTGCTCGCTCATTGGACCCCGCCATCCCTTTTAACTCACTTGTCCCGAGTCGAGATGTCCCAAAGCCCTTTAGTAATTGTAAAAAAGCCCATTAATATTTAAGTGAAGAAAGTTTTTGCACAGTTAAAAATAAGGCGAAAGTGCGTATGTGTGTGTGTGCGTGCGTGTATGTATGTTACACTTTTATACTCTAACGGCTTATCGAATTTGTATGAAATTTGGCACATCATACTTATATGTCACATATTATATCTTTTATCCCAGGAGTAATTATGGGATAATTTTCTAAGATCACGCGGGCGAAGCCGCTGGCAGAGTTAGTTCACTGATAAAGCAACAAGAAATTGTTTTATGCCCTATTAGCAAGCGCGAGCTCCGGACGGCGAGCAATGGATAGCTCGCTGTCCGACCGTCTGGACCGAGCCCAAGTCGTTGGCGGCGTGTACTGTTCCCGCGCGCCTCAAGGAGTTGTCAGCAGTCGTAAAGGCCCAGCAGGGTCGAAGCCTACTGATGCCAAGGATCTGTTTCCGAAAGGGATGCTAAGCCCCGGTATGAAAAGCAACGAAGGAACGGGGTGGGTTTTTTAGTCAGTAAGTGTCTGACACTATCTCCCGCTCCGCCCAAGTAGGTATGAGGTACGAGGGTATGTCATCCAGATCATTTTCACCCACCGAAAAAAAAAATGCCCTATTAGCGAAACGTTCTTAGATTAATCCGAAAAATGCAGTGACATGATCCTAACTCAGAAAGGGATGACGACGGCCCGGCTCCGGCACGAGGTGATAAATGTCGTAACTCGTTGGGTGTCAAATTAAATAACGTTTAGTAAGGAGGATTAGTCCGTGACGACATCGGGAAGGAGAGGGACACACTGGGAGGGAAAGCTTTTGTATATTTTTTTTTTATTGACTAACCTGCAGATTCACCCGCGTACATAAAATTCCTATGTTACTCAAGAATAAAGCAGCTTTCTTCGGGTGAAAAAATTTTAGCAATCGGACCAGTACTTCCAGAGATTAACTCCTACAAACAAAAAAAGAACTTAGATAGGCTCGCGTTTGACAACTATTGCACCAGATGGTAAGCGATGATGTGGCCGACGATGGAGCACGCTTGTTTAGAAGCTACCTTTTCACTTTTCTTATTATGGATAGGCTCGTAATTGATGATGATGATGCCATCTAGCCGATTTCGGCCACAGCGACCGCATTCCCTGGCTCTTCCTGGTGGTTGTGAGCTCAGATCTGCTGCTCTGTTATGTGCCCTCATGTGACTTGCATATCCAACCCTGGCCGAAAAACTCCGATCACAGAGCGGACATGTCAGAACACCATTAATGGTACGATACACCATTGCTGTTGGTGGTCTAGCCTTGAGGTCGTCGCGCTTTTGGTCCAATTCCGACCTCCTTTTATTCTCAAAGGCTCGTAATTAACCACTATCACACTTGCGATGATATGGCCGAACTAGCCGATGATGGAGCCCGCTTGCTTAGTGCAACCTATTCACTCTTGACTTTATAAATAAAATTCTCTCTTGATTTGTTGAAACTACTACAATATGACGACGATTTTTCTGAAAAACTTTTAAAGGTCTTCAGGAGGAAACTTAAAGAGCATCTCCTCTCACAATGACATAGTAAACATATGTATTTATGTATATATTATATAAGTATGTATTTATATATGTATGTATGTTTATGTATTATTTTATTCATATTATTTATTTATTTTATTTTTTAATTGTGCACTGGATCTTACCCTCTACTGTGATTTCTCTCTATCACTCAATGGTTTGCTGGAAGAAAACTCAACTTTGAGTTAAGCTCGCCTATGTACATGAACTCTCTGATGTCCACATATTTTGTTATCTATCATGGTGTACAATAAAGAATTAAGAATTAAGAAAGGTTTAAAAAAAAACACGAACAAGATTTCTGAAATATTCGAGTAAATAACGGAATTAACGGGGTTTCCTTGCATGATCGAATAAAAAATGAAGATATCCGCAGGAAAACTAAGGTTGCCGACATAGCACAAAGAATTGCCAAACTTAAGTGGCAATGGGCAGGGCACATTGCTCGGAGAACAGATGGCCGTTGGGGCCGAAAGGGTTTCGAGTGGCGACCGCGTACCGGAAGACGCAGTTTTGGAAGGCCTCCTACAAGGTGGACCGATGACCTGGTGAAGGTAGCAGGAAACCGATGGATGCAGGACGCACAGGAACGTTCGAAGTGGCGACGCTTGGGGGAGGCCTATGTCCAACAGTGGACGTGTATCGGCTGAAATGATGATGATGATGATGATGACGGAATTAACAGAGTTTTTAGGCGTTTTCTCTCTTTTTTTGCATTGTCTCTTCATAAAACATCGCGTTGGATTGCGTTAGCTGAAGCAACAAGCTTTTAAACAATCCTCGATGTTGACGGTAGGCGAGTGGAAAACAGCGGCCCAACGGACTGCTTAAAACCTATCCCTGTGTCGATTTTGTACCCTCTATCAGGTATAGCTCTTCCAGAAGTTCACCGTGAGCGAGACAGCCAGCCGCATTGAGAAGAGTAAACGGGAACGGGATGGCCATCACCCCCTTTTTTTTATGGTGGGAAAAAATCATGCATTGACATCCCCCACCCTTGGGCGGAGCGGGAGATAGTGTCAGACTCTTACTGACTAAAAGATTCACCCCGTTTCTTCTAGCCTTCATACCGGGGCTCGAGCGCCCTTTCGTGTAACCCTTGCCCTAGTAGGCTTCGACCCGGCTGGGTCCCTACTGTTGCTGACAACTCCTTGAGGCGCGCGGGAACAGTGCGGGCCGTCGACGACTTGGGCTTGGTCCGGACAGTTACCGGATGGCCGGACAGTGAGCTACCTATTGCTCACTGTCCGCAAGCCCGCGCCTACGTTGGCCGGAAATCGGGATTAGAATCCCGACGGCGGCGGCGGCGATAACGCTGTTCTACACGTCTAAACAGTCGTAAAAGTTTTAAATGTGATACACGAGAGATGCGCAATGTGGAAGCAGAAACACCCAACCGCTCCACGCTTTATCGCTCCATCAGAACATCTCCCCCCAAGACGTGAACTACAGTGACCAATCTAGAAATCTCTTAGACGACTGCGGAACCAGGCTGGCAGCGAAAAAGACGATCTGGTCAAATGAGGCTTCCTCTACCCATCTCTAACACAGAACCAGTGTGGAGGCGCTGCACAGGACATGGGTATATTTAAGAACAAGGGTTTTTTTATGATTGATTGGCTCGCGTTTGACTCTCTCCCTATATCACCTGAAAGTAAGCGACGTCGGGTTCAAAAGTAAACAACGGGTTGCGACAAGCGCTGTCTCGTTTTCGATTTAAAAAAAAAACCGGCCAAGAGCGTGTCGGACCACGCTCAGTGTAGGGTTTCGTAATTTCCCGTCCATCACAATAAGTGTACCTACTTATGAGTTTAAAAAATGCTTGCATATACGATTATAAATACTACAAACTTACAGCCAGTTTTTTCATCAACAACTAAAACTATCAGTAAAAGTATTAACTTTTACTTGACTATTACTGATATTATAGCAAATGAGTTTCTTCATCCAAGTAACAGCTAAACTAAAAGTCAATAGAGTTACCATAACACAAACGGCATAATTACCCCAAAAAAACGTGGGGAGCTTTTTTTACGCATGACAACATCGCAATATCTTCTGTCAAGTAGTGTCAAAAAGTCGAATGTCATTTGATTCTGTTTATACGAACGCCACTTTATTTACCTGGGCTGGGCTCCAATATTAGTAACGATGGGTCGTGCGAGGGGAAAGTTCGCAGGAGAATTGGCATGGCTAAGAGCTCTATGTCTCAGCTTAGTAAAGTCTGGAGGGATCGCAACATCTCCGTAAAGACCAAAACCAAACTGGTACGGACACTAGTCTTCTCGATCTTCTCGTATGGCGCTGAGACTTGGTCGCTAAAAGCTGCAGACCGCAAACGCATCGACGCCTTTGAGATGTGGTGCTGGAGAAGGATGCTCCGTGTCCCTTGGACAGCATTTCGGACCAACGTATCCATTTTACAAGAACTTAAAATCGCCTCACGGCTATCGTCCGAGTGTCTTCGCAAGGTTCTGCAATACTTCGGTCACATTGCAAGAAAGGACGGTGGCAACCTCGAAAGGCTCATTGTGACCGGTAAAGTGGATGGAAAAAGGCCTCGCGAGTGCAGCCCAATATGTTGGTCCGACCAGATCCGCACCGCTCTTGAATCTACGATGTACAATGCTCTTCACACCGCCAGAGACAGAAACAGATGGAAGAACATCATAAAGGCTAAAGTGATGAAGCAGGGAGGTCACGACCCTCAGCATTGAGGAATACGACGCAAGGAGGAGGATACGAACGCCAATGAACGAATGTTTTTAGAATTGAATTGATAAATAATAACATAAGTAAATGATTTAAAAAAATAAATGCTATTAGTTGTTGTTATTGCTATTAACAACTGTTATTGGCTTTTTTTTTAACCGTTATTTTTATACGTTTAGGTTCACAAGCGCTAAAGGTCGCAGAGCCTAACTTCACACTCGCCAAGATAGAACGGCCGTACTGTACATTAGTTAATTTAACGTAGTCGTATTAAATACAAACTGAAAATAAACTTACTTTTCTGTGGTTGGCGTCAGTTTATCTTGTAACAACAGGCTGAAGTATGTAACTGTTTCCTTTGAAATTCTGTATCGGAACAGAAAATCAGCGTCGTCCAATACGAAATGATCTTTGCGAGCATTAAACTTTTTACGTCTACGCGTTAAATAACTAACGATAAGTTCATCGTCTGATGAACTTGAACTTTCACTGGACGAAGTTTTTATTTATGGTGGGATAAATCATGCATTGACATCCCCCGCCCTTGGGCGGAGCGGGAGATAGTGTCAGACTCTTACTGACTAAACGACCCACCCCGTTCCTTCTAGCCTTCATACCGGGGCTCGAGCGCCCTTTCGGATAACCCTGGCCCTAGTAGGCTTCGACCCGGCTGGGTCCCTGCTGTTGCTGACAACTCCTTGAGGCGCGCGGGAACAGTGCGCGCCGTCGACGACTTGGGCTTGGTCCGGACAGTTACCGGACGGCCGGACAGCGAGCTACCCATTGCTCACTGTCCGCAAGCCCGCGTCTACGTTGGCCGGAAATCGGGATCAGAATCTCGGCGACGCGCGACCTCGGCGGCGATAACGCCGTTGCCTGATGCGTTCGGCCTCCTCCTTTGCGAGCATTACTGCTTCGCAGAAGTCGGCGACCGCCTGCCACTCCTCCTCGCTCCGGACCATGGCCTCAACCAACTGGACGAAGTTCGTGATAACATATTAGTGAAACCTAAATAATCTACAACTTTATCAAAATGACAGTGACTTTAGCTTTAGCAGCCCCCTAATGACTAGTAAAAGTTAAAGGCAAAAGTAACAGTTAAACCAACAGTTAAAATTGTGAAGAAACGAATTTGACCGTTACTTTTACTTTATGACGTTACTTTGGCTGTTACTTTAGATGAAGAAACTGGCTATTAGTCCAGAAATTATTTTGTAGAACCTTTTTGTCTTTTTTGTACAAAAACTATTCTTTCCATCAAGTTCACAATAATTTTCCTAGAAAGTCCTTATAAAGTTCTACTTTCAGATTTTTTTCATATTTTCTATACTTATGGTTCAAAAGTTAGAGGGGGGGGGGCACATTGTTTTTTACTTTTGGAGCGATTATTTCCGAAATAATTGACATTATCAAAAAATTATTCTAGTAAACCCCTATTCATTTTTAAATACCTATCCAACAATATATCACACGTTAGGGTTGAAATTAAAAAAAAAAAACACTCCACTTTACATATAGGGGGGCTACCCTAAAAAAACATTTTTTTCCAATTTTTATTTTACCACTTTGTCGGCGTGATTGATATACATATTGGTACCAAATTTCAACTTTCTGGTGCTAACGGTCACAGAGATTAAGCGAGGACGGACAGATGGACAGACAGACAGACGGACAGACAGACATGGCGAAACTATAAGGGTTCCTAGTTGACTACGGAACCCTACAAAAGGCCTCGATGATGCACTTTCGCCCAAGTCTAACTAATCCTTGATACGCCTCTGCCTGAAAAATATAGGTACCTACTTATATTTCCTTCAACTTCCTAGCTCTACCTAGATATTAAATTCCCTTTCACCCCAGCATTCGCAGAATTCATTGGGAATTCTCATCAAAAATTAATAAATAAATTCCTTCTCCGCTCGCTGTGTCCCCACCCCGTATCATCCCTAGCGAGCGTCACTCTCTCCCGGCTGCTCGCGGTGAAAGCACAAACAAACTGCTTAACGTTGTATACTTAGTTACTGGTTACTGGATAAACGGTGAGTGTTACTGGGAAAACGGACTGTTTACTGTGTTTGAGATTTTCTATTGCAACAAGCTATTTAGACATGGAAATGATGAGTGTTGCCGAGTGAAGTGTACATAGATTTTTTTTTGGACTGCGAGCCCACCTGATGGTAAGCAGTGATGCAATCGCTGATGGTGAAGCGCACTAATCTATTAAGAGCCTATATTTGCTCTAGCGTTGAAGACACAGGCAAATTAGCAATTTATTTTTATTTATATATTTGTTTTCTTTTTTATTTATTTACGCAACAAATATTATCTTAAAAGCATCCTTTTCGTGGTAAATTTTCATACAACCGCTCTTACATGATTATGATGTTATTAAATATCTTTCTCTAGATATTTAGATTAAATCTAGCCTTATATAGAAAACAAAATCTAAACTTGTGTAAAACTAATCTAGTAAAGAAAGACCCCTGAAAATCTGCTAGTTTACGTGAACTTCGGCTCTCCAAAAATAACCCGTACCTATTTCCTGGAACAAGTTTTGTGAAATATTCGAGTTAAAAACGGAATTACCGAATGCTAACAGAATTTTCAGACGTTATCTCTCTTATTTCGCATTACCTCTTCATCAAACATCGCGTTGGATTGCGTTAGATGAAGCTACAAGCTTTTAAACCATGCTCGATGTTGACGATAGTTGAGTGGAGAAGGAACCACTTATGTTCTAGAATTCAAACACTTTGAGATGTAATACCAATAACAAATAAGTACAATTCAATGAACATCTACGTCTGAACTAGTTATCATATAGCTGGATGTGTGTGAACAAGATAACTTTAAGTAGGTAAGTATTAAAGATGAATGTTTTTAAAAAAAAATCGGCCTCTATACAAACTGTCCCATGTGTGTGACGAGAATGGATAAAGTGAGAAATGAGTATATTAGAGGAAGTTTGAAAGTGGCGCCAGTGACTGAAAAGTTGAAAGGTAATCGGTTGTCTTGGTATGGTCATGTGAAGAGGAGGGATGAAGCGCATATAACTAAGAGAGTTCTGAGTATACATGTAGATGGATGGAGAGGGAGAGGAAGGCCGAAAAAAAGATGGATGGATTGTGTGAAAAGTGATATGAAAGAAAAGGGAATTAGTGATAGTTTGACGGGTGACAGGACAGAATGGAAGAAGAAAACGTGTTGCGCCGACCCCAAGTAATATGGGATAAGGGCAGGAAGAAGAAGATACAAACTGTCCCATCAAATTCATAATTTTATATGAAGAGGCCGATTTTTGGTGATGGTTTTTACAAAAAGTCTTGTGGAAAGTTGTTCAGTTTCGTCTACTGCTTTGGCGGAGACCTGTCCTTAAAGGTACATTTCACCGAGACACCACGGCGGTGCGACCAGCCCCCCTAGCCAAGTTACAACCTTCGCTTGCGTCGAACGCTTCGAGTTGACCTTGCCGCCAATTCTTTTGTTCTGACCACGTGACTGAGCGTTAAGACGACGTCATTCGCGTACATTTGAAGCTTTCTACAAGCTTTAACTATTCCAGATTAGAAACTTGGCTAGGGGTACAGTCGCCGCTACCAACAAAATGTATACAGCTTTATAGAGAGTTACTCACCTGGTGTCCGTTTGGTTACGCAACCAATTTGATGGCGCGACCAGCTCGGACGTGTGGCGACTCTGGTGTCTGTAAGGTGTCAAGTTTGGTACCTTAAGGCTATATTTCACTGGGACACCATGGCAGCGCAAAACTAAACAAAAAAACTTCTTCAAAGCCTTGAGCACAGGCGTAGGGTAGCCAGCCTTTCGGTGTTTTACAGATTGCATTTTGGAGAGTGTGCGCAGGAATTGCATGACTTGATTCCGCCATCTCATTTCTACCAGCGGACAAACCGACGCACGGCGAGTATCCACCCTTACGTTGTTGAAACATCTACGGTCCGGACTAAGCGTTTCGCCTCGTCATTTATACCGCGTACTTCGAGGGACTGGAACAGTTTGCCTGCTGTGGTCTTTCCGTCTAGGTGTCTTCAAGGCTAGAGTGAATAGGCTCTTAATAAACTAGTGCGCCTCACCATCAACGATTGCATCACTGCTTACCATCAGGCAGGATCGCAGTCAAGTACAAGTTTATAACAGACCCAAAAAAAAAACTTCCCGTTTTTCAGATGGTCTTCACCCGTCCCTCAAACATTCCATTCCCGTCAATATGGCGAAGGTTTCACACTGACAAAGGAACTCTCCGCATCCAGGACCTAACAGCTGATCTGCATGAAGACGCCGTGGCTCTGCTGACACGGTATTTTATGAGAGATGAGCCCCCATGCAAATATATTGGTAAGTAGATGCGGTAGAATCAAAGGTCCTACCACGGGCTCTTAAGAGGCTGCCTTTCAAGCATCAAGCATGGTTGCCATCAAGCATGGTTTAAAAGCTTGTTACTTCATCTAACGCAATCCAACGTGATGTTAGACGAAGACGCAACGCGAAAAAAACCGGCCAAACGCGAGTCGGACTCGCCCATGAAGGGTTCCGCAGCAAGTAACTTAATTATAAGTTCTTGTAGTTCGTTGTAACTTTGATCGATGTTTTAAAAATAGTGTATTTTTTTTAGATTTATGGCGTATTAAAAAAGAACTACTTACTAGATCTCGTTCAAACCAATTTTCCTTGGTAGTTTACATGGTACATGGTACATCATATATTTTTTTTTAGTTTTATCATTCTCTTATTTTAAAAGTTACAGGGGGAAGGACACACATTTTACGACTTCGGAAGTGTCTCGCGCAAACTATTCAGTTTAGAAAAAAGTTATATTAGAAACCTCAAGATCATTTTTAAAGACCTACTTATTCATAGATACTTAGAGACCCCTTATTTAGAGACCCCACACGTACGAGTGTAATGAAAAAAAAAATTTTTGCGTTTCAGTTCTAAGTATGGGGACCCCCAAAATGTATTGTTTTTTTTTTCTATTTTTGTGTGAAAATCTTATTGCGGTTCACAGAATACTTCTACTTACTAGGTTTTAACAGCATAGCTCTTATAGTTTCGGAAAAAAGTGGCTGTGACATACGGACGGACAGACAGACATGGCGAATCCATAAGGGTTCCGTTTTTTCCATTTGGCTACGGAACCCTAAAAAGAGACATAACGCCTGAAAACTCTGTTGGCATTCGGTAATTTCCGTGATTTACTCGAATATTTCACAAAACTTGTTCCAGGAAATACGATTTTTTTTTAAACCTTTAAAAAACTGATTGACAGTTTTTGTGAAAAAACTTTTTCAGAAAAACTGTCATTCAGAATCTCAATTAAATGCGCAAGGCTTTTATAGATGTAGTTTTTTATATTTTTAATATACTATGAGTATATTATGGAGGGCCAAAGTTCACGTAAAATAGCAGATTTCAGTAGGTCTTAATGGATTGGTTTTACTGAGCCCGCGTGGTGTATTACGGCCCATTCCCTCTCCTAGATAGGACGCCTGAGTCCCAGCCGTGGAAAGACTAAAAGGCTGATTATCTTAACTTATGTTACGCGGGCGAAGTCGGTGGCAGAACCTGATACAACCAGAAATTCTTTCCCACAGGTATCCAGAATTATCCATCAGCAGTAGCGGAACTCCAGAAACTATGGCGCACCCCCCTCAAAGAGAACCTGTCCCTGGTCTGCGTGGAAGACAATGATGAGCAGCCGCCGAGGATCGTGGGAGTCAACGTGCTGACTGTGGTGTGTAAGGAAGATAAGGAGGAACCCTTTCATGTGAGCTCTCATCTTTTATAATTAAGATTTCTCTGATCATCATATTCCTAGCCTTTTCCCAACTGGTATGCCGATCCCGATTTCTGGCCACCGTAGGCGCGGGCTTGCGGACGGCGAGCAATGTGTAGCTCGCTGTCCGACCGACCTGTAACTGTCCGGATCATAGATATCAATGGCTCAAGGAGATGTCAGCAAACCGTAGGTGATCAGCAGGGTGGAAGCCTACTGTGGCCATGGGTTTCTATCTGAAAGGAAAACTCGGCTCTGGTATGAAAGGCAACGAAGGAACAGGAGTGGGTTTTTAGTCAGTAAAAGTCTGACAAACCCTCGCGCTCCGTTCAAGAGCTAGAGATGTCATTAGAGATCAATTAATCAGGACCGATGCAAGCCTCACACTTCTTCTTCTTCTTCTTCTTCTTCCTGCCCTTATCCCATATCACTTGTGGTTGGCGCAACACGTTTTCTTCTTTTATTCTGTCCTGTCACCCGTCAAACTATCACTAACTCCCTTTTCTTTAATATCACTTCCCACACAATCCATCCATGTTTTCTTCGGCCTTCCTCTCCCTCTCCATCCATCTACATGTATACTCAGAACTCTTTTAGTAATATGCGCTTCATCCCTTCTCTTCACATGACCATACGAAGACAACCGATTACCTTTCAACTTTTCAGTCACTAATAATATAAAAATCCAAAGTTTGTATGTATGTGTTCGTTTGTCAATCTTTCACGATCAAACGGCTGAGCAGATTTATATGAAACTAGCTTTTGCCCGCGACTTCGTTCGCGTGGAATAGTGACTTCCGGCAGCGGCGGCGAATTGATGCAGACTCTTGACTAATAGATGGCGCTGTATGTCCGGAATAAATTTTATTTTATTTTTTGTAATAAAAACTATCCTATGTCCTTTCTCAAGTTCCAAACTATGTCTGTACCAAATTTCACACAAATCGATTCAGTAGTTTAGGCGTGAAGCAAAGACAGACAGACAGACAGACAGAGTTACTTTCGCATTTATAATATTAGTTTGGATTTGGTACACGGGTAAACCATGTTCTAAAAACACATAGGGTTTTTATTTATTTGTCTTTCTGTCACGCGGCGGAACCGGTGTTAAAAGCTAGTATTTATACACAAAAGTAAAAAAGTTGAATCTAATAGGATTACATTGTTTGTAGAACATTGTTAGCTCTTTTATAAGTACGTCTGTAACAGGCACTCATTAGGTAATTCCTGAGAAAAACTTTGTAAAATAATCTTCTTAGGGTGGAATTCGGACTTCATGACACAGAAATAAAGAAAAAGGTTAGAAGGGAAATACTTTCCGATTTGTACTACAACGAGTGTCGTCGCTTGTCTCCCACCCTTTAACTCCACTACAGGCAATAAACCAATACGAACGCGCATCACGGAACTAACAGACCACGCACACTTAGATCGCAAGTTTGCTATTCGCTATTGGTTGGGTCAATTATGAGCATGATCATGTTTTGATGCTCTTGCTGTCATCTAGAAAGAGGTTAGGATGGACTTTTGGGCGGCCACAAGTATATTCTAACCTCTTTCTAGATGACTGTGTCAATAAAGGTAATCTCTTTTAGACCGACGACAAGATCTGGGCACAGCTCTTCGGCGCTGTCGACCTGGTGAGCAAAGGAGTGGACATCTTTGAGAAGTACGGTGTGGACAGGTACCTGACGGCTTACGGGCTGGTGGTAGACCCGGCGTGGAGAGGGTGCGGGGTTGGAAAGGAGCTGCTGCTAGCCAGGTTCGTCTCCTTTCACACACCAAACTTAGCTGCAGGTGATTTGGCTTTAGAACAGAAAAGGCAACTGAGGAATATAGGATGTTTTTTTTAAGTTTGAAAATCATCTTTTTACTTCTAAAAATTTCACAGCTGAACAAAAAAACCCGGGGAAGTGGGAGTCGGATTCGGGCACTGAGGGTTCCGTACAAACTTACCTATAATAATAATAATACGTTTAATTAAGATAACCAGGATCCAATCTGTTAGTAGGTAGTACAAAAAAACTTAAGACTAGTGTTACTATTAATTCATTTATTTATTGGTTAAACTACTCGCCCCCTGCCTGACCCATGAATTGAAGTATCAATACTCATGTGAGCATTAATATAACGATTCATGTACAGGTTATCATACTTAAAACGATGTTGCGACTAGCCCGGACTCTGCTCAGCATTGACGCGCATCGCTTGCGCAGAACAGCATAGAAGCAATCGAATAACCTATGAAAACTTATTCAATTCCCGAATTGAACTACGAAGATTTTTCCGAATCTTGAAAAAAGCTTTTTTTTTGTGACGTAGGGAACTAAAAATTCACAGTTTTCAGATTGTTACTATGGGACTTTGCTTTATGCCTTTCAGGATTCTAGGCCAACGGGACACAAAGAATTTTGATACCCTTGAGAATGTCGAAATACAAAATAAATGTTTTTTTGTAGGTTTTAATTTCAACTGGATACTTCCACGTGTTCCCGAGATAAAGGGTGTTGACAGACAGACGGACAAGAAAGTGATCCTATTAAGGGTTCCGTTTTTTTACTCTTGACGTACGCAACCCTAAAAACGTCAAAAGTCATTGAAAACCTTTTTATTTACTTGTATAATTCTCGGTTATTTGATTAACACAAAATCAGTTTTAGTACCTATATGCGTAACCATTTACACAAAATTCATAACTATATCATGAAAAATCACTAAGTTATGAGCTTGTTACGTTACTTGATTGACCGCACAAATACATAATCACCGGGCCATCCAGGCGACTGAGGGGTTGTTTTGCTCCCAGCCGTACGCTGGTACCTAATACTCGCAATGACCTGCCGTGCGTGACCTGTGTTATACTTAGCGTCGGTGGTGTCTAACTTATGGTTACGTAGTAACTATTCAGTAATCTGTGCTTAAGGCTCTAACTTATAACGTCTAACTTATATCTAACTTATGGTCTACTACCAGGACAAATTTGTTCTGTGGCTGGATGTAATTTATCTCTAATATGTATGTATTTAGAAATATAAGTATGTTTATCAGTTGTCCCATAACACAAGGTCTGCTTAGCTTGGGTAGCCATAACACAAGCTCTGCTTAGCTTGGGACTAGGCAGCGCTGTGTGATAGTTCTACGGTCCGGACTAAGCGTTTTGCCTCGTCGTTTATACCGCGTACGTCGAAGGACTGGAACAGTCTGCCTGCTGCGGTCTTCCCGTCCGATTATAATTTGGGTGTCTTCAAGGCTAGACTGAATAGGCTCTTAACTCTTTGAATGTCGTAATTAGAAACACAATAGAAAGACAATTACCTTATGTCGGACAGTGTAACTTAAGACATTCGAAAGGTTAATAAACTAGTGCGCCTCACCATCAAAGATTGCATCGCTACTTACTATCAGGTGGGATCACAGTCAAGCACTAGTTTAATACAAAAAAAAAAGTTATGGAATATTATATTATAATATTATATTTTTGGCAATAAATTTAACATGGTATCAAAGCAACTGGAATCCATTCAGTTAGGTACTGATTCTGAACAAAATATATATACAGGTTTCTTCTTCTTTCAGCTACTAAAAATAATGTTACATAGGTATCTACATAACTTTCATAACCCACAAGCAATTAAATGCAAGACGGCACTTGTATTGAAAGCGGCCATCCAATTACAGATGCCTCGGATTCTTCAGTCCCGGGGTAATGGCATATTTATCGGGAATCTATCCCGGAATGCGGGACGAGATCGCGGGCTTGCGGCTCTAGATAATTGAATTATTATGCACCTATACTCCATCGGTTAACTAGATGTAAACGATCTTAACGTCTTTTATCGAAAAAAATTACTAAAAAATATATCTAAAAATGTTTACAATTAGGTTTTTACCTAAACCGACGGAGTATAGACAGAAAATTCTTTGGAATGAGTAAGTACTTACTTTTTTTTTTAATTATTGATAGACTTGCGCTTGACCTCTATTTCAACTGACAGAAAGCGAGAAAAATAAAAAAAATCTGATAAATTAAAAACAGACAAGAATAAAATGCTTTTCAATCATTTATTAATCAAAATAAGAAAGGCACAATTAATTAATCAACTACATAATACGTACAACTATAACATAATTTTAGATAGGTAATCTAAAAAAAATATTAAAAATTAAGAGTTTTATCAAAAAAAAACTAAGTATACATAATAAGTTAAATATTTATGTAAAAAATTAAATCATTTTCAAATGCACATTTAAACAGTTTTATTCAGTGAATTAAAAAATATCCACCATGGCCCCTGTTTTTTTTTTTTTAATTGACAAAGTACTATACGAACCTGCAACATATTTAAAAAAATAAATCGGTAAAAGAAAATAGATTGATAAAAAAAAAATTAGAATTAATATACAATTAAAACTTTTTCAAAAATGATATTTGTCAGTTTTATCCAATTTATGTCTATGCTTGCAGTCCACTTTGACCTTTTTCTTCGGTTCAATAACGTATCTTTTTATATGGTAGATCGGTTGGTGATTATCGAATTGCAATTCATTGTAATATTTATGTTTATTTCTATCAGCAGGGTTGGGATAATAAGCTGCATGTAAAACGTCATCGACTGTATAAACTTTAACATCAATCGTATGTTGAAACAAAGCCCCACTAAGCAACATTCTTTCTATAATAACACACGAATCATGCGTAATTTTATTTCCCCAAATATTTAAAAACCGTAAAAAGAACGGTTTTTTGACCGTATTCAAAATGTCGATCACACCACTATCTGTCATATTATTCCGACTGATGTCAAGCGCGCGAATTTTTGAAAATGGCATCCCGAAGCTTAATGCTCTAGCTCCAGTATCGTTAATGCCATTGCCTGCTACGTTTAAAAGAAGTAACTGAGGTCCTTCAGCTAAATATCTGGCTAATAGCTCTATCCCATAATCTCCGATTTTATTGAAACCCAAATCCAAAAATAGGAGCGTCGTATTTTTTCTTAACCCTCGTGCAAAGTATTCCATATCATGACTTACGAATTGATTCTTTTGTAAATGCAACTCGATTATGTTAGAGTTCCTTTCTAATAAGTACTCAATGTGATATGCAAACCATTTTGATTCGTACGGGTATCGATTGAAGACGGGTATAGCTCGACTAAAATCAAAAACTTTTAGTGATGTATTCCCTCCATGATCGATTCTCAGGGCCGTCACAATTTGAGCAATGCTCGTTAAAGTTTGATTAGTTTCTCCTATGTCTAGGAATTCAACAGAAGAATTATTTATCAAGAATCTAGCGAAGTATTCCCCGCCTTTTGTGCCGAATCGATTCCCATTCAGTCTCAAATATTTCAATTTTAATAACTTCGCATATTTGGCTAGTTGCAGAATCGATAAGCGCGTTAGTCGATTATTCATGACGTTCAAATTGATAATACTGGATCGGCCTTTGACCAGAAGCTTTTTTAGTATCCTGTTAAATCCTTTATCTGTTATGTCATTGTAGCTTAAGTCAAGTTTAGTGATGCGTCGTGGTGACTGCTTGATGTATCGACAGATTGCTCGGATATCAGTGTCTTGGATGCGGCGATCATACCTAAAATAAGTGAAGATTTTTTTAGGACAATAACAATATTTAATTAATGTTTAATGAAATTGTATAAGTTAGTCTATAATGTCTTTTGCTGTGCCTAACAGGATCCAGAATTTTGTCTATTAAATTTTCACTTACCACCTAAGAATGTACATTGTGGAATGCAATAAACAATTGAGTATCGAGTATAAGTATTTGTGTTTTTAGACCTTGCTTCATGCCAAATTTCAGGATTCTAGCTCTACCGGATGAATTGATGAATTTTGATTCCCTTATGAGTTAAGAGTGTCGAAATACACTTTTTCGCGATATAAACGGTTGTATCTTTTATTTCTGTTAACTCAGAAGTTTGATTTTTTCACTGCTTCAAGGGACTGCAGACTTGCATTATGGTTTTAATTTCAACTTCATACCTCCACGCGTTCCCGAGATAAAGAGTCTTGTGGCAGACAGACAGACGGACAACAAAATTATGCCAAAAAAAAGAATAGGAGGTTCCTTTGCTGTAATGTTGGCAATACGGAAAAACAGTGTTGCTACATTTTTATTTAGCAATGTAATTACTTAATATTAGGGAGATACTGATATTTCGTTACTTATAACAATTGCTTTATAATTTTTTTTTATTATAATTTCTTTTGGAAACTGTAAAAACTATTTTTGAATAAAGCATACAACGTTGGGCGCCACTTCGATTGTCCTGCAATTCTTTCAAATACCGAAACCGCCACGCCTCAATATCGTGCCTCTCCATCTACCAGACCAACTTCCTTTTAGACTTTTAGACTTGCTTTTTGGGGTTCCGTAGTCAACTAGGAACCCTTATAGTTTCGCCATGTCTGTCTGTCCGTCTGTCCGTCCTCGCTTAATCTCTGTGACCGTTAGCACTAGAAAGCTGAAATTTGGTACCAATATGTACATCAATCACGCCAACAAAGTGGTAAAATAAAAATTGGAAAAAAATGTTTTATTAGGGTAGCCCCCTATATGTAAAGTGGGAAGTGATTTTAAATTTCAACCCTAACGTGTGATATATCGTTGGATAGGTATTTAAAAATGAATAGGGGTTTACTAAAATCATTTTTTGATAATGTCAATAATTTCGGAAATAATCGCTCCAAAAGTAAAAAACAATGTGTGTCCCCTCCCCCCCCCTCTAACTTTTGAACCATAAGTTTAGAAAATATGAAAAAAATCTGAAAAGTAGAACTTTATAAGGACTTTCTAGGAAAATTATTTTGAACTTGATGGAAAGAACAGTTTTTGTACAAAAAGACAAAAAGGTTCTACAAAATAATTTCTGGACTAAGTTTGTAGTATAATCGTTTAAACAAGCATTTTTTTAAACTCATAAGTGGGTACACTTATTGTGACGGACAGGAAACTACGGAACCCTACACTGAGCGTGGCCCGACACGCTCTTGGCCTGTTTTTTTTTTTTATATAAAATCCCTTCCCTCTTATATATTCTCCATAAAGTGTGTGACTACCGTTAAAATCAATTTAGTTTCATATTTCGTGCAAAAATTTTGCTAGGGTAGGCAACACTTTTCATTTTTCCCTTCTTTTTTCTGTAGACAGACAGGGGAGCCAACATTACAGCAAAGGAACCTGCTAACTCTATCCGTTAAAAGATTGGATATGTAGTATATCACTCCAAGTAAAGATATATATCCGATTACTATATCCATATCCGCTTATCCGAGAGTGAAGTAACTTTAGAGAGAGCGAGAATATGTTAGGGTCTAGGATAGACAGATAATTCCGACTCATAAATAGATCCACGGAATGAGGCATTCTAAATAATTCCAATGTAGCTTAAGATTGATATATCCGCGAAATGGTAAATCGTAATAATAGATTTCCCTTCAGACTTAGCAGGCTTAGTATTGACTATAAAATTAAAACATTTCATAAGCATATTTAAAAATCAGCCAACACTATCATTTTTGTCCTTAAAGCTCCTCTATCAGAAGCAACCTCTGATGTTTATTGGGTGCGTCTAATAGGTTTATTTTCTTACAGCGCTTTTTTTTTTGTACACACCCATGTTTCAGTGTCGTTCATCACTGCGTTCGGTTCGGATAGACTTGCATTCATTCAGTTCGGTCTCGGTCGGAACTCGGAGTGGGTCGGAATTACTTGGGGATATTGGATATATATAGAATTACTAGCTTCTGCCAGCGGCTTCGCTCGCGTGAAAATTGTGAATCTAAACCATTCCCAGATCCCCTTGAACACACACAAAAAATTTCATCAAAATCGGTCCAGTCGTTTGAGAGAAGTTCAGTGACATACACACTCACAGAAGAATTATATATATAAAGATAAGAAAGGGAAGGAGTTGATATGTGTCCGCTTGTGGATATATATCCGAAGATATAGTTGTGTCCGGAGTTACCCAACCCTACTCTTAAGTGAAACGCACAATACCTGAGTTGGATGTCTTTCCCTTGAAGTATAAGAAACCCAGTGCCATCTGAGTTTCTAGTGGTAAATAAATTGAGTTTTATTTCATTCAATTCCGGTTTAGGAAGTTTCCGCTGTTTTTTGGTTATTTTTCCCAAAATTGCCGTTTTGTCGCATATGCATTTGCGTTCCTTTCCTTTAACCATTTTGCGTGTGGATAAATAAGAACTTCAACTCTTTATTAATGGCATTTGTGGAAGAGACACCACAATTTTACCAATTACACGAGCAAGCTAAAAGATCGTCAAACGCTAGAGAATATTTAGCGATTATTAATAGAAATAAAAAATATTAAATTTCAAAACAGATTTCTTTGCAAACTCAGATTAATTTTTTATTACATTTAAAAATATTTTGCCTGTCAAAAAACTGTTGATTTTGAGTGTGGCTTTTTCTTAAAAACCCCGCGTCCAAAGAGTTTTAAATCCTTTCTTGTGGTCGTTTAAATAGGAACTTATTTCGACCGTAAAAACTATTAAACAAGAGGTCTTTTTTTTAAGTGAAAAATCATCAATTACAATTGCCTAAACGGATCTTGAGCGCTCGGCGTCAGAGTGAGGATTGCTTTACGTATTCTATACATTAGCGAACCAATCGTATTCGTTGTTAGATACATGCAGCAACGCAGGGAACGAATGAGAAGTGACGTCTATGGCGCGATGGCGTGGCCAGCCAATCACTGACACTCCCCGCCCCCGCGTCTCACTTCGCACCACTAAAGATACCGAATAATTGACTTCTGCGCAACCGCTAAAGATCCGTGATGGCAATTGTACGTTTCCCGCTCACGCTCTAGGGCGGAGCGGGAGAGTGTGTCGGACTTTTACTGACTAAAAACCCACCCCGTTCCTTCGTGCCTTCATAACGGGGCTGAGCTATCTTTCGACACTAACCCTGGCCCCAGTAGGCTTCGACCCAGCTGGGCCTCTGCTGTTGCTGACAAGCTCGGGCCGAAGGTACCATACAGCATATTCTATGGAGTCGTTCCGGGAGCAGTCCGGACCGTAATAGCTAGACAGTTGAAGTTTTCACATATTATGTTTTTCTGTTGCTGTTGTAACAACAAATACTGAAAACAAAAAATATTTATGTAGGGCCCGGCCGGCCCCACTTAAATATTTTTTTAATATGTAGGTATACTAGCTTTTGCCCAAACGGCTACGCTCCCGCACTTCCTTACTCCGTCCTACTATACCCTACTCTACCCTTCTCTACTTTACTCTACCCTACTCTACCCTACTCTACTCTACTCTACCCTAGTCTACCCTAGTCTACCCTATTCTACCCTTCTCGACTCTACAATACATACTCTACTCTACCCTACCAAACTTCACATAAACCATCTACTAAATAGTCCGAAGTTCCAAACAAAGCCTAAACATTTGATTTGGATAGGTGAGCCCTTTCTTGAGTTATAAAATTATAGCGAAAAGTGGCATTGATTTTTATTTATATAGATCGATGGGAATACAACAAACGTGATTTGCCTCTTTGCCTACACCTGTTTTTTTAGGTCAAAAATTATCTAAAGACGTCTCCCACCCTATCCTGTCATACCTTTTCTTACTAAACCCACTCCAGTACCTTTGCCATGAGTTTGAAGCAATAGTATTCGTCGCTGGTCGCTACCTACTCGATATCGACTCCATTACTTTTTTGTATGGCAAAATTTGCAGCGCCTCTAGCGGTGACCTGCAGAATTAAAATCGGTAGTGTGAGTCATCAAGTACAAAACGTATCGAGTAGGAACTCGCTAGCGACTATTACGTTCTTTCTTTGTCTTCTTTCTAGGGCCCCGTGGTACACCTGCGTATCCGTTATGATGCATTTTACTATTATTTAATGGTATTTATCTTTATTTAACAGGATTCCTCTGTGCAAAGCGCTGAATATCAGCGTGACGGCAACAGTCTTCACTGCAGGTGCATCTCAAGCTGTTGCCAAGAAAGCAGGCTTCATCGAATTGTACGAAATAACCTATGAAGAATTAGCCAAAAGAGGTTTCGTATTTCCCGGGGTTGAAAAAGACACAAAGTCCTCGAAATTAATGGCTTTGGCCATCGAGTAAAAAAAAATGTTTCGGGTTACCATATAGGTGAATTTTTCCTATTTTATTGGAGATGCTTTATGACGTTTTAAGTGTTTGACACAAAATTGTATGATCTCATTTAAATTAAGACTTTTACCAAATGTACCTGTTTTATTCTATAGATGTGTAATAATTTATTAAATGTTAAGTACATATTATAATACATATTTATTAAAAATAAGCTATTTGCTAATTGTACCTATGTAATAAAAGTGTTTATCTAGTCAAAATATAACAAATCTTACATACTTTATTTGAGTTTTCTTTGTAAAGCATAAAATGAGCGATTATTCTACGTTTTTACATAATCTAATTTGTGAAAACAAAAGGCTAACCAATTTCTTCCTAACCCTATTACTTACTTGGATGGAAAGATAATGTCTCGCCGTCATTAAGCTGAATAAGTAAATTAAGTTGTTTGATACTGACTTTTGCCCTTGCATTGGTTTAGTAAAATAATACACCTAATCAAATCATAAAAGCGCAAAAATTATTATGAATGTGAAAAACATACAAGAGTGTTAATTTAAAAAAAAAAACGACGTTCATATGACGTTCATACTTTCGTTCGTTTCATTATTAATCTTCAAACTTTTCTTTTTTGAAGTTTGTTAAAAAAAAATAGGTAGCGTCATCTTTGGAAGGAATGCACAAAACTTTTGTACAGAGCCATCTGTTGGGAAGATTTCACTACAAAGTAACCTAGTTACTTTTAAGCTCGTAGGATGGCACTTTATGTTAACTACCAGAAAATGAGTCAGTTATTAGTTGTTGCTCTATGGGCAATAGTAACTTAATAAATTAATTGAATACATATAATTACGAATAATTAAAAAAAAAACTGTTATTTGAATATTCAAATGGGAGTTATAAAAAATGTACTGGCAATAAAGATAAAAAAATGGCGACGCGTCCAAGTGCCAATATCTGTCAAACGGTTGTTGACTTTTCTGGGTGTATCTCTTTCGTTCGCACATCAATTTTATAAATAAAAGCAAACACTATTATCGGTTACAATAAAGGAAAAAGAACTTTACTTAATTATGTAGCGATTAAAACAATAAATCCTAATCACGTGAATACACGCTGATAAGGCAAACCCGTGAGCTTTTCCTGCGAAAATAATAAATCGAACTCTGGCGAAAATTGTTTTCATGATTACATCCTGTTTTGAAAACAGAAAACGTGAATTTTCTATTCATGTCGTTTCTTGTTGGCTGTTCCCCGTGTTTACTGTGCTTGTGAGTGAAGTGTGAAAAAAAAATTTTTAAAAAAGTTTAAATAAATAGGAATAATTTGAGTAAATCTTAATTTGTGTAAGTGAAAATAGTGTTACTAAAAATGTTAAACTGTGTGTTAAGCCATGGATGGATCGCATAGAAAATTTTGACCCCCTGCATTGAAGGTAAAAATACAATTTCTATTTTTAATTTTGAAAAGTATATCTATTGACTCATTTCTGTTAACATGGATGTGTTCTACTTTGTTTTTATTAATTTTACTACTGTGTTTATTTTAACTACAGGCCTTGTTTACATAATAACTGCAGTGGTGTATTTTTTCTGCATTGGATACTTATTTATTTGACTACTGTCTCCCTTCCTGCCACTAAGCCTTTTCCCAAGTATAATATTGTTTGAATATCCGAATGCAGCATAATACTTTACCAGTTTACTCAAATTCATAGCATTTATTTCTATTATAAGCCAGTTTTAAACCAAAAAGGTTTGATAATCATGAAAGAGAAAAAAAAATTAAGCTACTGCAGTTTCAAAGAGATTTTTTTTATTAGATTTCTTTGGGGAACAACATTATATTAGAAACTATTTTGAATCGTTATAAACTCATTTTAAATCAATGTTTAGTTACATTTTTATTACTGTCTTATTTTTTAGGTAATACAGTCATGCGCTTTAGTCGTGGAATTGTGGATAACAGCCCGATATACAATACAATAGGCAATACAGTCAAAGACAGTGTGTTTGCATAAAATAGGAAAAAAACTTATTGTATTCAAATTAACCTTTCAATTGTGATAATTACAGACACAATTGAAAGACAATAGGTGCGCGAACGCCGGCGTTCGCTTGGGGTTTAATGAATTAAAGTTCATCAATTAGGTATTATCTACACTTATTTAGAGAGGTAAAGTTTGTTTTTGAAAGTACTGGTTTACCAATTGCTAAAATTTTTACATCAATAGAAAGCTGGAGTTCTCAAGGAGTTGTCAGCACACAGAGGCCCAGCAGGGTTGAAGCCTACTGGGGCCAAGGGTCTATTTCTGTATGAGTACATGTTATTACGGGTAGCAGAGCGTGGTTGAATAAAACCATGTAAACATGAATAACTTGTGATAAAATTAGTATTTATTTTCTTTTACATCCAAACTAATATTATAAATGCGAAAGTAACTCTGTCTGTCTGTCTGTCTGTCTGTCTTTGCTTCACGCCTAAACTACTGAACCGATTTGTGTGAAATTTGGTACAGACATAGTTTGGAACTTGAGAAAGGACATAGGATAGTTTTTATTGCAAAAAATAAAATACATAAATAAAATAAAAAATAAAATTTATTCCGGACATACAGCGCCATCTATTGATCAAGAGTCGGCATCAATTCAGTACTGAAATTTCCGGAAGTCACTATTCCACGCGAACGAAGTCGCGGGCAAAAGCTAGTTTCTCATAAAAACACAACTTATCCTATATAGAGAACACACCGATTATTGACAGACACACTCTTTCTTATATTCTGTCTAACGTAAATTCAAACATTCGTTAATAAATGATATTTATTTTGTAAATAGGTTTAAAAAACACTTTTACACGTCAATTTTTTTTTCGTCAGTTAATGCTAGATGAGGCCGGTGTTTCCTATCTGACTACCCTGAGAAGAAACACCGAAACAATCTCTTAGACTGCCAGTACTCACAATACGATTACAACCTCTTCTGACATTCTGCAAGGAACTTTTGGTCCCGGTATGAAAGGCAACAAAGGAACGTGGTGGGTTTTTTAATCAGTAAAATTCTGACACTATCCCCCGCTGGGCAGGCACTGACTTTACACCTCTGGACGTCATCTGGATGACTTTCACCCACTAAAAAAAAAAATCACCCATAGAAAGCTGCTTTATTCTTGAGTAACATAGGCTATATTTTATTTACACGGGAGCAGGTGCGGGCAGTAGCTAGTATATTATTTTTTAATTCATTAAACCTCAAGCGAATACCGGCGTTCACACTCTCATTGTCTTTCTATTGTGTCTCTAATTACAGTATTCAAAAGGTTAAAGTTGCAGTCATGCATACAGGTTGTAAAGAAATGAACTAACTATGCATATTAAATTACGTTGGCAAAACATGCTATCAATTTTCTATTATGACTGCTGCATGCTATTTAAAACTGTTATTATGCAAACACAACATTAGTTAACAGTTCAAATACCTCAGTACTAAGATAAATATTTATTGTTGTGTGATGTCATTCAAGATTTAAAAGTAGGTAATTAACATTAGGTATAGCTATTAGCATCAAACTTAAGTGGCAATGGGCAGGGCACATTGCTCACAGAACAGATGGCCGTTGGGGCTGAAACGTTTTGGAGTGGCGACCGCATACCGGAAGATGTAGCGTTGGAAAGCCTCCTACAAGTTGGCTGATGGCCTGGTGATAGTTGCGGGAATCCGATGGATGCGGGACGCACAGGATCGTTCATTATGTCCTCACTTGGGGAAGGCCAATGTCCTATGTCCAACAATGGACATCTATCGGCTGAAATGATTATGATGATAGCTATTAAGTCCTCTAATCAACCCACACTGGACCAGCGTGGTGGATTATGGCCCATTCCGTCTCCTAAAATGCCTGAGTCCCAGTAGTGGGGCCAGTATATGACTGATTATATTTATTTAAAAAAAAAAAAAACTTGAATATGATGTAGTGATATTCCTATCACTGTTTAGTATGAGCATATCATTCTAGGCAAGCGTGCTCCATCGTCGGCCACATCATCACTTACCATCATGTGAGATAGTGGTCAAACGCGACCCTATAAATATAAAAAAAAAAATTTCAACATTGGTTTGAATTAATTATCTTATCTTCATTTATTTATATCAGGACCTTAGGAAGGCCTATCTATATGAGGGGCCGAAGTCAACTCACAGAGGTCCTTACAGACACAGGTCAGGCACTAGTTATCTGGCATTCAATGTAAAACTACATTGCACACACGTAAGCCACACACGCCGATCTGGGCGCGTCGGTCTCCATACATTTTATAATAGCAACTAGACTTGTAGAGCTACACTAGATCCACGCCACGCGACGTCCTTCTACGTACAAATCAGGCGTGTTACATGTGTGCGTCGGTATAATGTAGTTCTAGCTTTAAGGGCGTATTACACCATGATGAGCTGATGAGACCAGTGGTGGCCAAGTGGTAACGGCCCTGACTTATCAGTTGTAGGTCGCGGGTTCAAACCCCAGGCGCGTTTTTTTGTGTAATCTATTTCATTACCATTGCTCTCAAAACGGTGAAGGAAAACATCGTGAGGAAAACGGCATGTCCTAGAACCAAAAATTCGAAGACGTGACATTTACCAACCCGTACTGGGTGCGCGTGGTGGATTACGGCCCATTCCCTCTCCTAGAGAGGAGGCCTGAGTCTAGTGTTGCCAGGTGTCCCGATTTGCGCGGGATGTCCCGATTTTCAGGGGTCTGGGGACGCGTCCCGATTTGCGCTT
Source organism: Mythimna albipuncta (assembly GCA_929112965.1). Lineage (NCBI taxonomy): Eukaryota > Metazoa > Arthropoda > Insecta > Lepidoptera > Noctuidae > Mythimna > Mythimna albipuncta. The sequence continues at coordinate 10,171,833 of OV815987.1, forward strand.
GATCGGGACGCTAAATGTCCCGATTCATCAATAAATTAATTAAAAGCCGTTATAATTACATATTACAAAGTAACATATATCAGTAGCATCCGCATCATTGTCATACGTGTTAAGTGCGTTAAAATGACACACGGCACATCTAGAGTGATTGTAGCCCCGGAACGCAAAGGGCAACTGAAGAACATAGTTCTAGAGCGAGAGAAGTCATAGAATGATTTTTCACCCCAAAAAAAACTTTTTTTTTATTTGTCCCGATTTAAAACCCTAAATCCCGATTTGTTTTACCAACAGTCCCGATTTTACTCCAATCGGACCTGGCAACACTACCTGAGTCCCAGCGGTGGGGACATTAGAAAAGGCTGATGATGATGATTCAGATAGCCTTAGTCTTACTATGAATGAAAAATAAGTCGAGTCTGAATAACGCGTAGTGGCCCTTAAGTCTTTTCAACTGACAAACAATGCTTGGAAGAATTATAACAAAAACAAATCCATCCTGCTTCAACGCTGGTCTTTCTCTTTCTAAGCAATAAATATTATATTAATGGAAAAAGGGCCCCCGTTGACCACTTGACTGGAATCCCTAGTATGGTAATACATAGTTACTGCATGCCTTTAGCCTTGAGACGTGTGCTCCTAAGCACACGTCTCACGTAATATTACTGAAACACACCTTCCAATGTAGTGAAAAGGATAATAAACAGTTATTATTGAAATCCTTAAAACGATGTTTCTCTTTGGTGACCTTTTAACCCCAACAGTTATAGCATTATACAGCTAACCCTTCCTCATGAATTACTCTTGAAAACTGTATGAAAATTTAGTTTGAGTTTATCACATTCATACAGACGTCCAGACACGGTGAAGATAATATGGAAGGAAGAATAATGTCTGTATGATGTCATTCTCTTACGTCTCTAAATATAATCGACATTAGTTATGGCTTTTAGTGGTGTAATTGTTTTAGTCATCTCTGTGAAATAATTGCTATGATTCAATTTGTACATACACCACAAATTTTTAATTAGTACAAATACTTAAAGGGGTTATTAGAAAAGCCCTTGTTATTATTTAAGTGAAGTCTCAATAAATAATATTCATAAACAGCAAAGTTATTAGCGTTTGTGTTTATCCCAAAATGTCTCTCAATTTATGGAAATATTGTGCAGGCTATTGATTATGAATGAATAAATGACGATTAAAATGGAAAAACACTGCCCGCAATATTTTCTACTAGCAATTGTTATGTATGATTGAATCTATAGTGAATTTACCTTTTCGTGGTCAATTTTATTATGATTTTGGTTTTTTCTACTTTTGAATACAAAAATATGATCAGTAACGGGTACAGATACAGCCCCATTTTTTTATGTACTAATTAAAAAGTAGGGGTGTATACAATGATACTCGAATATACACCATACCACAATGCCAACGTCGACGGTGCGTACCATTCCACGCGCGCCTCTAGGAGTTATCAGCAACCGTAGGGGTCCAGCAGGGTCGAAGCCTACTTGTGACCATGGGTGATGCGAAAGAAATCCCTGGGACCCTGGAGCAATGGCAAAGAAAGAACAGGAGTGGGTTTTTAGTCAGTAAAAGTTTGACACTATCTCCCGCTCCGCTGCCGCAGAGCAGGGGATGTAATTGGATAGTCTTCCCACCTAAACAGAAAAAAAAAGTCAAATGATTGTATAGAGAAACCTATTTTTACACACGGGAAAATCCGGTGGTACAAACTAGTCATGTAATAAAAAAAACTGCAATGAAAGAGAAATCTAGACAGTTATCTAATTAAGAACCCATTTTCAGCAACTAACATTTTCATGCCAATATGATTAGTTTCAAAAGCTCTCGTTTCAAAAACTTTCGTTTTCCAATCTCTAATGAATTCACTCTGAATGAGTTTACTAGTACACACAGTAACTTGCGATTTTTCAAAATGACAAAGAGTAGATAATGTGTCAGAGACTCAACTTCGCGTGAAGATACACACACACAATTCACAAACTTTAGCGTTTATTATGTTAAAATAACATTATCTGCTTTTTAATCCACCACTTTTTACGATTCCGTTCCGTACCTTAAAAGGTAAAAACGGAACTCTTATAGGATCACTTTGTTGTCCGTCTGTCGCGTGGAGGTATCGAGTAAAACCATATACTCAGACCTGCGGTTCCTGGAAGCTGTGAAAAAATGAAACTTCTAAGTTAAAGAAAAAAAAACCGGCCAAGTGCGAGTCGGACTCGCCCATGAAGGGTTCCGTAGCAGCAAGTAACATAATATAAAAGTTCTTGTAATGTGTTGTAACTTTGATCGATGTTTTAATAATAGTGTATTTTTTTCGATTTATGACGCATTAAAAAAAAACTACTAACTAGATTTCGTTTAAACCAATTTTCGTTGGTAGTTTTTATAGTAATGTACATCATATATTTTTTTTAGTTTTATCATTCTCTTATCTTAGAAGTTAGACGGGGGGGACACACATTTTACCACTTTGGAAGTGTCTCTCGCGCAAACTATTCAGTTTAGAAAAAAATGATATTAGAAACCTCAGTATCATTTTTGAAGACCTATCCATAGATACCCCACACGCATGGGGATGAAAAAAAAATTTTTGAGATTCCGTTCTATGCATGGGGACCCCCAACACTTATTGCTTTTTTTCTATTTTTGTGTGAAAATCTTAATGCGGTTTACAGAAAACATCTACTTACAAAGTTTCAACAGTATAGCTCTTATAGTTTCGGAAAAAAGTGGCTGTGACATACGGACGGACAGACAGACAGACAGACAGACATGACGAATCTATAAGGGTTCCGTTTTTTGCCATTTGGCTACGGAACCCTAAAAATACGATCGTTTTTGTCGCAAAAAAACGTAAATTTCGACAAATCAAAGGCATAAAGCAAGGTCTTATAGAGTCCGTCTAATGAAAGCGTGACCTGAGAAAAGGAGGTTACAACCAAAAATTTGGAATGTGGTATTATTGAAATAGTAGGAGAAAAGAGTTTTGATACTTGAGTATTTTTTGTATTTAAGACAATTTTAGAATAGTTGTACAGGAACTTAAATCCTAGTCAAAAACATGTGTGTAGACTTAATTATTTGGTGGGTGTATGGTAAATGTCAATAACACAAAATGTTAGATAGTATTCCAAACTATTTTATTTTATCTGATCTCTCAAAAGTCGCTAATAATATTTAAATAATATTCTTTATTTTCCATTTGGCGTTCTGGCAAGAATACCAAGTGCACAACACCGTGATAGTCAATAAAATAGTCAACATGATTTCAACTTCATCACGTCTCGCCAACACTATTAATGTGTTTCAAGGTTGTTGGGTTGGAATCGATTCGTTTTAGCATAGAGAAAGTTCAAATTTTTTGGGATTAGTCAAGTGGGAACATGTTTTATACTCCAGTGATTGTTTCAAATGATACGGATCGACTCGTGAGACACAAAAAGTTCAGCAGCTGCTGCAGCAGCATCTCTCTTAAACTTGAACTAGGATTTTCGCGATTTTAACTTCAGTTGCAGACTTTCATGCACTACCAGACAGAGTGAGGCAAATCTTTCATTATATCTCAACTGCTTTTAAACGCATTCTACCACTCACTACCATGTGTTTTTGATTAAGTCGATTTACCAAAAGCCTTCTTTGTTCGATGTTTTTGTCCATTATGAAATTCGCAATATGTCAGATTATCTAAAAATATAAGAAAAAAACATATCATTACATCCTTAATATAACTATCTAATAAAATTAGTCGACAAGGATCAAGATTATAACGTCATACTAACTTAAAAATCAAAAATCGTATGTAAACAATGTTAGTTTTCATTGAAAACACCTTTTTTCTCTTCTTGTTTTTGTTTGAACTTATTGACCATAGTGTGTAGTAGTTTTTGCACGTTACTGTTTATTGTTTTTCCCACAATTAAGCAATTATTCTTGAAAAATAAATATCAGTTTCCAAAAACTGACAATTGCAACCATAGACTTTGACGTGATTTTTTTGGCAAAACAATGTTGCCAATTTAATTTAAAAAAAAAACTCCAGGTTACGCTTTCAGTAGACGCACTCTAGCACTGTTATAGAAATAAATATATTATGAAAACAGTAAATTTGTTGTTACGTCACAAAAAAAAAAAACGTTGAAAAAAGTTTTTTGTTAAAATCCGAGCCTCCATTCCAACTATTTACGAGTACATCTGGTTTTGTACTTTTTTTTTTAGTGCGTTTTATTATTTGTTCCGTAAAGTTTTCAGATTAGTTATCTGTTCCACAGCCTACTCTATGCTATCACGTTACATTTACCGTACTAATTAATTTACATTGCGAAACAACTGTTCTGAGTTTAACGGTGTTTGAAATTAGCGGCGGCTGCTAATTTTGGGAAACCGTGTCTAATTTTGCCAAGGCTTGAGATATTGACCCAGAATTTTGTAAGGTATTTGGGTGAGTATGCGAGGTACATCTAAAGCCTTAGAGTCACATAACTTGAGTGTGCTAAGAAGCGGGTTAGGCCCGTACTTCAAAGAGGAGGCGTACGGCGTTGCGCCACCGGGACATGGTAGATATCCCACCTAAACGAGCATTTTGAGAACACATTTATTGTGTGTACAGCCAAGGAGTGGAATCCCCTGCTGGAGTCTGTGTTTCCTGATAGCTACAACCTAGGGGTCTTTAAGTCAAGACTGAATAGGTTACTTCTAGGCAAGTGTGCTCCATCGTCGCCCACATCGTCGCTTACCATCTGGTGAGATGGTGGTCAAACGCGAGCCTATCAATAGTAATAAATAATAAAATAATGGATGTAGTAGATGTCTGATGCGAAGATATGTAAGCTGCCTTGGTTTTAACCTTTGGGAAAGAAACTCTAAAAAACTGTGCGTTTTCGAAACCTCGCCCAATTAGAAAACATGTTTTTGTGAGTGATAAACCTTAAAGACACCGTCTCTTGTATTGTACGTAAAAGCCGTAAAATACTCTAGAAGTATTTTACGGTTCACCATATAATTTGGGTGTCTTCAAGTCTAGAGTGAATAGGCTCTTAATAAACTAGTGCGCCTCACCATCAGAGATTGCGTCACTTATCATCAGGTGGGATCGCAGTCAAGCACTAGTTTATCTATATAATATATAAAAATGAATCCCTATTTCTCTGGTCATCACGCGTGAACAGCTGGACCGATTTTACTGATTCTTTTTTTGTTGTGTTTGTTATTGTGAGGAAAAGGTTCTTATGGAAAAAAAATTAAAATTAGGGTAGTGTATGGTAGAGTAGAGTAGAGTAAGATGAGTAGGGTAGGGTGGAGTAGGGAAGAGCGGATGCGGAGCCGCGGGGGCAAAAGCTAGTATCAAATAATAAAAAAAACTATCAGATTGACACACTTATTCGCATAACGCAACTGCTCCAGTCAATCGCTGGATGGCCACTGACTCGTGTCAAATACATTATGTCACAATGCTTGAGACTACCCGCACAGCCAATACAAACCTGTAAGAAAATACTCAACCATAATAATCTTTTTGTCTTTTTGCCAACAAAGCAAGTCTCTCTTCACTTTTAATTGAATTTGCAGTGAGCTTCTGATGGTTTTTCTAGTTCGCTGGGCATAACTATTACGAGACCACAGTATAGTAATATAGTAAACGAGATTAGATAATACAAGATGTCTATATCCATACTAACATAATAAATTGCGGAATGCAAACTGTGTTTTACACACTAGAAAAATGTCTTTTCTCAAAATGCCACATTAGCAAAATGTCTTTTCTCAAAATGCCACACTAGCAAAGTGCCACATTATCAAAATGCACATTCTCAAATTGACACATTAAAAAATACTGTGCCCGAAATTACATTTTGGACATGGTGAAAATGGCAGTTTGCGAAAACACATTTTGCGAAAATGCCATTTTGCTTCTTTTTGATTTTGTGGCATTGTGCCAGCCGCTTATTCAGTTGCTCTTTGCGTGGCAGGGTCATGGTAAATCTTTCCAATAATTCCGCAGCCCTAGCAAACATCTGCCCTACGAAGCCCCTTCAATTTGCTGACTACTGTTTGAGGCTCGCTCGAATCACAATGTGCCCTCGACTCGAGTTTCGTCCTCCCTGGACGGCCGGACGGCGAGCTAACTATTGCTTGCCCGCGTCTACGATGGCCGGGAACCGTATTGCAACTCCCGACTTCTGCAGCGGTGGCTGGGCCATAAGGATTTCCTCTCCCTCATTGTTTACACCCCAGAACAGAAGAAAGAGGCAGGGCAGGCGTGCCACAGAGTAAGGCAATGCTCATAGTTCAATCTACCAATAGCAAACTTGTGATCTAAGTGTGCATGGTCTGTTAGTTGCGTAATGCACGTTTGTATTGGTTTATTGCCTGTAGTGGAGTTAAAGGGTGGGAGATGGGATACAAGCGGCGACACTCGTTGTAGTACAAATCGGAAAGTATTTCCTTTATAACCTCTTTCGTCTTTTCTGTGGTTTCCACCATTTCCTTCGCGAGCACGCTTGCCTGGAAGTAACCTATTCACACTTGACTTAAAGGCCTCTTAAAGGTTAATTTTGATCAGTTTTATGACTAGGACGTTAGCCAAGTTGATGTCATTCCTAGCTTGTAAAGGATACGACGATTATCCTTGAATTTTAACAGTTAAATAGACAATGATATCATCAGAAGATTTTCAGGAAAGAATAAATTTTGCTCATATTAGTACCTAAGAGATTGCGGGCATGATCAACTTCAGTTTTCGCGACTCATTTGTCTCTCACATCAAGTTTAATACGGGATTATACTAAGAAAGTGCGTGTGTACGAATTTAAGTGGCAATGGACAGGGCACATTGCTCGCAGAATAGATGGTCGATGGGGAGGAAAGGTTCTGTAGTGGTTCTGCATGGGGACGAAAGATGTAGCGTTAGGAGGCGATCGATAGACCGATGACCTAGTGAGGGTAGTAAGAATCCGATGGATGCGAGACGCACAGGAACGGTTGTTGTGGCGACGCTTAGGGGAGGCTTTTGTTCAACAGTGGACGTCTTTCGGCTGATGAATGATGTGCGTATGCAACGGATAGAAGACTTTTAATGTCAGCGGGTTCGGCGATAAACTGGCAACGCAACTAGCGCATAAGTCAGACATTTTGTACCTCAATGTATCTACGACTGTAAGGACAAAATGTCCCCCAACATGACATGCAATGCTGACTGGGTTCTCAATATTTAGATTCGGAAAATTCTTCGTGACTCAGTTCGGGATTTGAACTGTTTTCATAGGTAAGTTTGTACAGAACCTTCAGTGCGCGAGTGCGACTCGCACTTGCCCGGTTTTTTAGGGTTCCGTAGTCAACTAGGAACCCTTATAGTTTCGCCATGTTTGTCTGTCTGTCCGTCTGTCTGTCCATCCTCGCTTAATCTTTGGGACCGTTAGCACTAGAAAGCTGAAATTTGGTACCAATATGTATATCAATCACGCCGACAAAGTGGTCAAATAAAAATTGGAAAAAAATGTTTTATTAGGGTAGCCCCCTTATATGTAAAGTAGGAAGTGATTTTTTTTTAATTTCAACTCTAACGTGTGATATATTGTTGGATAGGTATTTAAAAATGAATAAGGGTTTACTAAAATCATTTTTTGATAATGTCAATAATTTCGGAACTAATCGCAAAAAAAAACAAAAAACAATGTGGGGGACACACTCTAACTTTTGAACCAAGAATTTAGAAAATATGAAAAAAATCTGAAAAGTAAAACTTTATAAGGACTTTCTAGGAAAATTATTTTGAACTTGATGGAAAGAACAGTTTTTGTACAAAAAAGGCAAAAGGGTTCTACAAAATAATTTCTGGACTAAGTTTGTAGTATAATCCTATATGCAGGCATTTTTTAAACTCATAAGTGGGTACACTTATTGTGACGGATGGGAAACTACGGAACGCTACACTGAGCGTGGCCCAACACGCTCTCGGCCGGTTTTTTATAATATACGGTTACGAAGCAATTTTGGCACAACGACGATGTCTGTAGGGTCAACTAGTTTCATAATTCATATTACTGTGTTGAAGTCTGTCCGATTGAATACTCCATTCTTTCGGAATATTGGACTGTCAGCCTGTAAAGTTTTTACCAAGGCTAAGTAGTATGTTACAGACAGTGCTGTTCTGTTTGTTCACGAATTTCAGATAGACGTATTTTATGTAAGAAGTACGTACACTATAAAATCTGTCTATTCCTTTAAGCACAGTAGACGAACATACTACTTAGCGCTAATAGAATCATTGTGAAGGACGAGCGTGTGTGTGGAATCCTAATTATTTATCGCACGCACCTACGACTCGAGTATCAGGACACAGAATATGTAGGTACAGAAGCTCAACTCTGTACAACGATCGAATGGCATCTCTCTCTCTCTCTCTCTCTCTCTCTCTCTCTTTCGCTCTTTTAGTCCACGGTCAAAAGCGAGAACGCGCGAGAGTTCTTTCTTCCTTCTGCAAGGAAGTAATTGTCGCAAATGAGGCCCCAAAAGTGGGTGCCAAGGGTGACGTAGTCTGCATGAAATCATGCAAGCCCTCCAGCTCCACATGCAACTCTCCAGCGCCCTGGCAAGAGAAAGCTAAAGAACACCGTGTGGTTTAGTCTCTTACCCACTGATATACTTTTCTACACTTAGGAGAGAGAGAGTTCAGCCAGGCCCGCCTCATACTTCCATGAGGATCTCCACAACATAAAAAATGGTGCTTGCACACATACGTGTGTAACAGCGATCTCGAACAAATGCCGATCGCGAGCTTCTGTGTGTGCGTGCATTTTCGTTAGTTGTATTGGGTTGAACTACTGTAGCTATCTTTTCTGTGACGTGTGTCGGGGTTTGTGGCCTAATAGAACAATGATTGCGTTGGAGACTAATGAGTGTATGTATACTCATCTTGCGATGCGTCTAATACAGATGCTTCTGCCCACCCGGCAGTTTTGTTAAAGTCTCAAGTTAAAGAGGCCTATAGCCAATTCGGGAACGTATAGATTCCAAGAAAATCTCTGCACTAGGTCAACCTAGGGTGGTTGACTGGAAGAGAATGCCCAAGGCATTAAGTCCGCCTTTGTACTTTTTCTTGCATGAAGATTAAATTCACTCTTAGTCCTTAGTTGAGTACTTCATCCCGAGGGGTAAACCCTGTCGCACTGCCAATTCTGTTCTTCTTCGTACTCCGTTTCACACTTCTAGCCGTTATGATGGTTCCTTCTCTGTAACTGCAGTGCGTCTTTGGAACTCCCTCCCACACTCTTTACGTGACAGCCCTTCTTTAGATGTCTTCAAGAGGAAAATTAAAGAGCATTTCCTTTCACAATGACAGGTATACTTGTTTATGTATTATTATTTTATTCATAATATTTTCAATTTTAAAATTGTACACTGGACCCTACCCTCTATTGTCATCTCTCTCTATCGCTCAATGGTTTGCTGGAAGAAAACTCAACTTTGAGTTAAGCTCGCCTATGTACATGAACTTTGCTATCCACTTATTTTTTGTTGTTATAGTGTACAATAAAGAATAAAGTCCTCACGTGTGTACGTTAAAATGTTACACTCCAAGTTGGAGTAGGTTCGGCTGTGCATTGATATATCATTCAGTCAGTGTCTCCTTTTACATATTAGATAAAACATTTACTGACTGGCCCGTTGGTCTAGTGGTCAGTGGCCCTGACTGCTATACCGCAGGTCGTCGGGTTCGATTCCCACTCTGGACAAATGTTTATGTGATGAGCATGATCATTTGTTCTGTGTTTGGGTGTAATTTATCTGCAATATGTATGTATTTCGAAATATATAAGTGTTTTTATCAGTTGTCTAGTACCCATAACACAAGCTCTGCTTAGCTTGGAACTAGACGGCGTTGTGTGATTGTTGTGGAATATTATTATTATTATTTAGAGGCAGTTTTGAAATGATCAGAATTCAGTCAGTCAAAAGTACACATTCCAAAATGTAGATCTTAATGGAGAAGAATCTTCTTCTTCTTCTTCCTGCCCTTGTCCCATTTTATTTGGGGTCGGCGCAACACGTTTGTTTCTTCCATTTTGTCCTGTCACTCGTCACGCTATCACTAACTCCCTTTTCTTTCATATCACTTCTAATGGAGAAGAATGAAGATAGAAAAAAGAAGATAGTAGTGGAAATAGGTTTTTGCCCAACTAAAACCAAACAGGCTAGGTAGGGGCCAGATAACTGTGGAATAACGGCCATTGAGCCTCCTACATTTATTGACATTCTTTATTTCAAAAACGGAAATAAAGACATAAAGCTGTCTTGAATCGACGTGTATCGTGATCCTTTACATGATCTAGTATTGAAAAGCAGTTCATTGTTGGTTTTTCGGGTACCTACGCAGAGATATTACGAAAAGGTCAAAGTACTTTGTTCCACGAACATTTACAAAAGAACAATCAAACAAGAAAGTAGATAGCCAAAAGAGGCGGTTTTTAAATTAGAACAATATAGGTAAGTTCTCAGGAATGTAAGACTACCTTACAAAGCAAACTAAGTAATAATGTTCATATTCCGCGTATATGCACTTGTCGTCAAACAGCGTTAGTAAAGTGTATCATATTACTGCACAGCGCACGTCATCAGGGGTTCATCGAAGCTCCACAATGGAGCGCACACATACAGACTCATAGAAACATTGGACATTGAGTAGTTTGCAAATGGAGACCCACGATCGATGGCGCGTAGTGTTCCACGCGCGCCTCAAGGAGATGTCAGCATAATCGTAGGGACCCAGTGGGGTCGAAGCCTACTGGGGCCCCGGGGCCGAGGAACTAAAGTAAAGAAGTAATATGCGAGTAGGTTTTAGTCACTAAAAGTCTGACATGCTCACGCGCACCGCCCAAGAGTGGGAAGTCATTATTTATTTATTTATTCATTTATGTACACACAAACTCTTAAAAATGATATCGGCCTTTCAATGTTCCTACTGCTGGGACTCAAGCCTCCTCTCTAAGATAGGGAATGGACCGTAATCCACCACGCGGGCCCAGTGCGGGTTGGGATTCACATGTCTTTGAATTTTTAGTTCTAGGACATGCCGGTTTCCTCACGATGTTGTCCTTCACCGTTTCGAGAGTAGCGGTGATGATATGAATTACACAAAGTAATGTGCCTGGCTGGGTTTGAACCCGCGTCTTACAACTCGTAAGTCGGGGTCGTTACCATTCGGCCACTAACGTTCACTGGTGTTCGATATCACCAATTTTACATACCTACAATAATTAGTTCGCCTTAGCACTCCATTTCTTACCACCTCCATTCTCTCTCCAAACACACACACACACATAACCGCAGACATTACGTGAGCACAATGCTGACAAACTGTTACATTTACAATTAGTGCTCGTTCCGTGATGACTTCCTTTCGTGTCAGTCGCATCCTGAAAGCGTCAGTCCATTGTCTTGGAAGTATAAGTGGTCGTTAGGAATGTGATGCGTCTAAGGCGAATATACAACGTTGAGTGCAAATTGAGACGTCCATTCTTTATGGTTCCATACCTCAAAATGAAAAAACGGAACCCTTATAGGATCACTTTGTTGTCCGTCCTTCTGTCTGTCTGTCTGTCAAGACCCTTTATCTCGAGAACGCAGGTATCGAGTTGAAATTTAACGCGGTTTCTTCAAGCTGTGAAAAAATCAAACTTTAGCAAAAACAATAAAAAGACGTATATTGCGACACTCAAGGACATTAAAATTCATAGAGTACTTCCCGTTAACCTAGAATCCTGAAATTTAGCATGAAGCAAGTTCTCATAGCACAAGTATAGGAAAAAATCTGAAAACTGTTATTTTTCCAATTCGGAAAAATCTTCGTAATTCAATTCGGGAATTCAATTGTTTTCATTGGTAAGTTTGAACGGAACTCTCAGTGCGCGAGTCCGACTCGTACTTGCCCAATTTTTTTAAGGTGGAAAAACATCAGATCACTTTTCCAGCTCTGGGTGGAGCGAGAGGGAGGTTCAGACTTTTACTGACTAAATCCACAGCTGTTCTTTCAGTAGGCCTTTGCATTATAAGAACACAGGCAATTTTTCGCCATGAGATCCCGCCGGTACTCTATCCGCCATGCCACGATTTGTCGCGGTGGCGGAGTTTGGCCCCGGTGTTGCAACACCAAGGCGAGCCAATCGTCATCGTTGTTAGATACATGCAGCAAGCGCAGGGAACGAATTACAAGTGACGTCTATGACACCATGACGCGGCGAGCCAATCGCTGACACTCCCCGAACCTGCTTCTCACTTCGCACCACTAAAGAGACCGAATATTTGACTTCTGCGCAACTTGAAGCCAGCGCTCAAGATCCGTGCCGGTAATTGTACTATGGTACAAGGTGTCGGTAACTCAACCTTGGTAAAAAACATTTAATCAATAGTGTTGATTATTAAGTTGTTATTGTAAATTTAGTAGTTACGATGGGGCTGACTTGCTCTTTGAGATAAAAATTCTTAAAAAAAAGAGAGAAGAAATTAGGACTATTGTCTTCAAATGACACCTCAGTAAGCCTCCTTGCAGGCTTGCTTCTTCCAGCCTGTATGGAGACTCACCGCTTCACGGGAGACCATTAACCATACGGGCTATATTTCACCGAGACACCATGGCGGCGCGACCACTCGCCGCTACCAACAAAATGTATACAGCTCTATAGAGAGTTACTTACCTGGTGCACAAAATATATAGGTACAGAATTCAATCTATATACAAAGCGCGCTCGAGCAACGCACACAAAGACACCGCTCACAGACACGAAGTCTTGGTCGCGTCTCGGATCACTCGTCGAACAATTCCGGCTCAAACGCTCATTAGTGTGCGTCCACCGACCGTAGCTATAAAAAGTGAAGTACATACATGAGATTGTCTTCTGTACCTATCTATTTTGTGCCTTGTGTCCATTTGGTTGCGCAACCAATTTGGTGGAGCGATCAACTCGGACGTGTGGCGACTCTGGTGTCTAGTTTGGTAGTTTAGCGCTATATTTTACATTTGTGAAATATAGCGCTAAGGATTGCTCCATTGATTGATCGATTGACGATCTGGGAGGCGTACAGCATGGCGACCGGTCACCACCGCAACGATGGCGCCCGGTGTGTGCTCCGCAAACGGTCATTGACTACATAATCCTCACGTTGTGCCTCCAACAGGAGGCATCTGGGCCCCATTGCTCCAGTTTGGAAGCGAGACGTCGGAAGTGCTCCATGTTCGGTATACATGAAGCCCATATTAACCACAGTTCTGACGTAAGCACACTAAAAATATCAGCCATAGCAAAGTTCTCTTCTAGCTTAGGGTCACCATATTTCAGAATTTGTCTAGAGATTTCAGGATTATTGGACTCTTCTCAGGATTGCGGCCGGATTTTTAGAATAGGTACACTTAAAAGTTAAACAAATTAATAAAAAGTTAAATGACTAAAATTAATCTTCCTATGCCAAAGGGGGGTTCCGCTGCCTTTTCTCATAAAGATAGAAAGCTGCTTTACTCTTGAGTGACATAGGCTATATTTTTTTATGCATGCGAGCTAAGCCGCGGGCAAAAGCTAGTTAACTACAATTCTGACGTAAGCACACTAAAAATATCAGCCATAGCAAAGTTCTCGTCGAGCTGGAGCACAAAGGGCTTATCTGCTGCCCCCAATTGGGGTCAATTAGTACGTATCAACGGATAGATTAAAGAAATTTAGAGTGGCCGGTTGATGTTGAGTTTATTGTTTTATATGATGACTTCCTGGTGGGGGAAAGGGGTTTTGTTTCTCTGTGATGAACTGATAATATAATATAATGACAATAATAATATAAATACAGAATATTATGATTGAAAATATAAATTTATCAATTTATATTTTCAATCAACTTAATAATAACACAATATAATTAATTAATGCAATGTAATGATGATATCTAATACTTAAAATGAATTGATAGTATATACTTACCTATACTAAATTAATAGTGGAAATGTAATAATTTAATGCCTAATATGGACTAAGTGTCTGAAATAAAAAGATTTTTTTTTTCTATTATCATCAGCTTTTGCAGGGGACTTCGGTCGTGGAAGTAATTTTGGTGTCTTTTTCTGTGCCCCTCTGGCGTTACTATGCATGCAAAATTTCATGATGGCTGTTTTATATAAAAGGTACATTGGTTTTTTTTTATTTTTATTACTATTGATAGGCTCGCGTTTGACCACTGTCTCACCTGATGGTAAGTGATGATGTGGCCGACGATGGAGCACGCTTACCTAGAAGCAATCTATTCACTCTTGACTTAAAGATTCCTAGGTTGTAGCTATCAGGAAACACAGACTCCGGCAGGGAATTCCACTCTAGCTGTACGCATAATTTTATGAAAGAGACTAGATGTTGCTCGCGACGTCAAACTTGTCAATTAAGAAAATAACATTAGTTAGAAGAATTACTTATAAAACTAATTTTTAACAAATCAGTCTTCTTCAACCAAGAAAAGGCCTATGCTCGAAGTTTCTTCGCGTGATCGAATCAAGAATGAGGGTATCCGCAGGAGAACCAAGGTTACCGACATAACACGAAGAATCTCCAAACTTAAGTGGAAATGGGCAGGGCACATTGCTCGCAGAACAGATGGCCGTTGGGGCCGAAAGGTTCTGGATTGGCGACCACGTACCGGAAGAAGTAGCGTTGGCAGGCCACCTATAAGGTGGACCGACAAAATCAAAATATTTTATTTCACATAGGCCTACATGGGCACTTATAAAACGTCAGAAGCTAGTGTACGGTTCCAAATTGGTCGTTTGCTATGGAGAAGAACCGGCAAGAAACTCCATGGTTACTCTTTCGACGACCTGGTAAGGGTTGCGGGAATACTATGGATGCGAGACGCACAAGACCGTTCATTGTGGCGACACTTGGGGGAAGCCTATGTCCAACAGTGGACGATTTTCGGCTGAAATGATGGTGAGTCTTCTTTATCTTGTGGATATTATATTATCTAGGCTGCTATGGAAATCAAAACGTGTAAAACTAATCTAGTACAAACCTCTGAAAATCTGTTACTTTACGTCAACTTTGGCCCTCGATAACGTAATCATATATTAAAAACATACATTCAGCCGAACATAGAACCTCCTCCTTTTCGAAGTCGGTTAAAAATATTAAAAACTACATCTATAGAAGCCATAGATACCTGATAGAAGCTTTTCACTTTTAATTGATTTTGCGAATGACGACAATTTTTCTTAAAAACTTTTAAGACTTAAAAAACAAACACGTATTTCCTGGAACAAGTTTTATGAAATATTCGAGTAAACTATGGAATTACCGAATGCCAACAGAGTTTTCAGGCGTTATGTCTCTGTTTTCGCATTGCCTCTTCATTAAGGCCCAAGCGCCCGAAAAGTGCCATAAAACAGTGACTTTCTGAAGCCTACTCCTCGGTAACGGCCAGGCTAATAGGTTTGAAAAAAATATATATTTATTATAGACTCATGAACAACATTATCAACATTTGATTTTTTCGTGCTATTAATGCTTTTGTCTAAAAAAAAATAATTAGCAATTTCGCTACTTTTCCCTACTCCTTCGAAACGGCTTGGATCTTCAGAAACATTTTTACACATAAAAATCAGTGGTTAAATATTCTTCAAAGTGAAAATAGCATATGTAAATCAATCAATATTTCGCAAAGAAAATGGATTTAAAGGTCGCTGTTGGCTACAAATAAATGCACAGATTTGCGTACTGCCGCCTAGGCGAGTGCAAGAGTTGCGTCCACATAATTTCGGCCAGATGGTTCAAGGGACTACAAGCCTTAAACATTGCGTTAGATGAAGCAACTACCTCTTAAACCATGTACGATGTTGACGATAGGCGATTGGAGAAGCACCTTCTTAATTTGTCGTTTTTACGTTTATCTGACTCTCTCAACAAAATTCGCACCATCACAAGGCTTGAAAGTGAAACGTTTTATATAGTAAACGATAGCAAATTGATCACAATTCTGCGCGCAGCTTGTAAACGGGGCAGGAAAGTGGAAAGTGTGCCTACGTGAGTGGAGTGCGGTGCTAACTAGACCAGTAGTTATGTTGGTACAGCTGATGTTTTAATGGTTATATGGTTAATTGGTTGTTAAACGTACTGTGTCTCGTGGATTCAAGTCCCGGATCCGGCAATATGTTCTATAAGGTAAACTAGTGCTTGACTGCGATCCCACCTGATGGTAAGCTGTGATGCAATAGGGTAGTTTCCAGGGTCAAAATAATTACATTTTATTTAGTCCGTATTTTGGATTATAAAAAAATATTGGACACGTATTTTTTCTTTTTTCGATTAAACAAAAATGAACAAAGATATAGCTCATTAAAGTTACGTGTGACGTCACCCCGTGCGAAAAATGCAGCACGGCGTGACGTTACACTTAATTTTAATGGTCTGTAACTTTGTCATTTTTGGTTTAATTTACAAATAAAAAAATACGTGTCCCTTATTTTTGAATAATCTAAAAGACGGACTAATTACATTTTTTACGGCAACTAGCCTATTGTAGATGGTGAGGCGCACTAGTTTAATAAGTGCTATTAACGTTTTTAGAGTTCCGTATCTCAAAAGGAAAACTAAACCCTTATAAGATTACTTTGTTGTCCGTCTGTCTGTCTGTGTGTTAAGACCATAGCATTTAGGAAAGACTTCTATGGTCTAGATTTTTTATCTCGGGAACGCGTGAAGGTATCGAGTTGAAATTAACTCTTTCAGAAATCAGAAATCAGATCAGAAACGTTTATTTCAAATAGACCAGTTACAGGCACTTTTGAATAGTCAAATGTCGGTCAGTCCAAGAAAAGTGAAGCTAAATTGCACGTTCCAAAGAGTAGGTCTCTATGGAGAAGAACGTGCAAGAAACTCCATGGACACTCTTTTAAATCGTATTGAGTTACATGAATCTTCGATTACATATTTCTTTTTTTGCTTCTATTATGTGAACACAATGAAGATAAGTAATAAAAATTAAATATAATGGTAACAATAAAAAAAGAAATTGAATAAGTCACTGGCAGCTAAGAGATGACCAGTCTCAACTGACGGCGCCCGTTCACGAGCATGACGCGTGCATCAGCCACCATCAGCAAGACATTTTAGTGAGCATGACAATCTCTCAACTGCCATGCTTGTAGTGTCAAACAACTTGTAACCAAGTAAAAATGCTCCATGGTACTTCACATTCACAAAATTGAAAAAAAAAGTGCTTCTACATTATACAATGCTATTATTTCCAAATGTAACACGTAATAAATCATAAGTTCTATTGAAATAAACAAATAAAATTTAAAAAAAATAATAATCCGAAAACAACAATAGGAAAAGGCCAGCAGCCTCTCTTCCAATATTTATAATTAAAATTTAAAGAAAATAAGAAATACGACTAATTCGTAGCTAATGACTGTGACTGTGGAGCAGGACCGGCATTCAGCCAAGCATTTTTATCGAGTAGATAATCTTCCAATTTATAATATGCTTGCCTACATAGCGTGCGTTTAATGCATGTTTTAAATTTTGACTCGTTTAATTGGAGAATTTCAAGTGGAATTTTATTATAAAATTTTACACAGTACCCCATAAAAGAACTAGATACTTTAGCCAATCTGAATCGAGGTTGATCTAACTTGTCTTTATTTCTAGTATTAAAATTGTGCCTGTCACTTATTTTAGTAAAAAGATGAATATTTTTCCTGACATACATAATATTTTCATAAATGTATTGACAAGGAACCGTCATGATGTTTTTATCTTTAAATAGTTCCCTAAGAGAATCGCGCCTGCGAAGATTGTATATGGCTCTGATAGCTCTTTTCTGCAGAATAAAAATAGACTCAATGTCTGCAGCCCGTCCCCATAGCAGAATACCGTAAGACATGATACTGTGAAAATAACTAAAATAAACCAGTCTCGCGGTATGTATATCAGTAAATTGACGGATTTTTCTGACAGCATATGCTGCTGAGCTAAGCCGTCCTGCCAGAGATGTTAAATGAGGACCCCATTGTAGCCTCGAGTCGAGCGTGATTCCCAGGAAAACCGTGTTTTCTACGAATTCGTAGAATGTAATCTTTGAATGTCGTAATTAGAAACACAATAGAAAGACAATTACCTTATGTCGGAAGTGTAACTTAAGGCATTCGAAAGGTTAAAACCATATGCTCAGGTCTTCGGTCCCTTGAAGCTGTGAACAAATCAAACAAATTAGGTAGGTATATACACCGCTAAATTTTGATCGTTTTAATCCCGTGGAGGGTCGATCCGGTACATGAAACACTATCGATTTGTAAAGATAAAATTAAAAAATAAAGTACATTTTTTTAAACTCATATTATTTCATATTAATTTACG
This sequence comes from Mythimna albipuncta, assembly GCA_929112965.1. Lineage (NCBI taxonomy): Eukaryota > Metazoa > Arthropoda > Insecta > Lepidoptera > Noctuidae > Mythimna > Mythimna albipuncta. Next base: position 10,190,246 of record OV815987.1, read on the forward strand.
CATGTACGAAATTAATTTCTTTAAGAAAACGCCAGCTGAGCTAGTCCAATGACCCGTAGGTAGTTAGTACGCGACGCCGACTACTACCGACACCGACTACCACGGGATTAAAACGAACAATTTAACGGTTTATAGGTAGGATAGTAGTAGGGTAATCGGGAGCAAAGTCGCGGGAAAAAGCTAATAAACAAATAAAGATCAGTCATTATTGTACTGAACTCCCGCTCCATAGCTGCCGGCGATCATGGCTGGTTCCCACGGTACTCATACAAATTATACGCCGAGATCATTCATTCGCATCGCACGCACGCGCACGGAGCGGTGGACTGTTATGCTTTCGTTTTGGTGGATTGCGTGCGTTTTGTCAACTAGCCTTATCAGTAGGGAATTGTTTGTCTTCCGCTTATTTTATTAAGCTATTGCATAGCTTCTATCGCGGGCCTTGAGCGTGGAGACCGAATCCAGAAATTCCGTAACGAAAATAACCTAACACCCCCCACTCATTTGTTTTTTGAGCGTGGTGACCGATATGAAAACAAATGAGTGAACAATCAATCAAAATTCAATTCAATGTGTGAAAGTGTAACTTCAATTATATCAAAGGAAAAAAACAAAGGAAAAAAAATACTGCATAAATAAAATAAATAAATAATTATATTGCATAATTTGATAAAAATGCTATGCAATAGCTTTACCGCGGCAGTCGCCGAGTGCCACACGTCTTTTATTTTTTACTATAGGTTTTCCAGCAAACGTTCGGTCATGCAAATTATTAAAGATAAATTGGACAAGTGCGAGTCGGACTCGCGCACTGAGAGTTCCGTATTAAGAAGCTAAGTTGGTAGGGACTTTTTTTTTCGCAAAAACGTATATTTCGACACTCTCAAGGGAATCAAAATTTTCTATGGTACTTCCCATTGACATAGAATCCTGAAATTTGGCATAAATCGATCCGTCCGTCTATCTGTCTGTCTGTCAGTCAGTCAAGACCCTTTATCTCGGGAACGCAAGGGAACCAAAATTCTAGGGTATTTGCCGTTGACCCAGAATCCTGAAATTTTGCATAAAGCAAGGTCTAATAACACAATTATACGAACAAATCTGAAAACTGAAAATTGCTTGCGCTTGCACTGACTTGACAGGTCCACTTAGAACTGTGTGGGTATTTCTTCAAAAGACCATCTCAGACACTAATCTGCATACTTCTCATATGATTTGACCATTACAAGTTTGCTGTATGGACTTTAAAAGAGACTTTGACCCCTGAGTTTGTTTCAGTGTTTCTTCTCAGGGTAGTCAGCTAGGAAACACCGGCCTCATCTAGTTTAAACTGACGTAAAAATTGACGTGTAAATGTGTTTTTACAAAACCTATTTGCAAAATGCCTAAATACCGCGTACATCAAAGGACTGGAACAGTTTGCCTGCTGCGGTCTTCCCGTCTGATTATAATTTGGGTGTCTTCAAGGCTAGAGTGAATAGGCTCTTAATAAACTAGTGCGCCTCACCATCAACGATTGCATCACTGCTTACCATCAGGCGGGATCGCAGTCAAGTACTAGTTTATAACAGATAAAAAAAAAACTTTTATCATATACCATTTAATCCAATAATGACTTATCCATCATACTTAAAAAGTATCCGGTAGGTACCTGAGTGAAAGTGGGGCTATTACGTCATCATTCTGAGTCACTGTTATGACCTTCAGAACCGAGCCCCTATCTACACCGCTAAATTTTGATCGTTTTAATCCCGTGGAGGGTCGATCCAGTACATGAAACACTATCTATTTGTAAAGATAAAATCAAAAAATATCGTACCTTTTTTTCAAAACTCGTTTTAATTCACGCATGCACGAAATTAATTTCACGTCAGCTGAGCGGGTTCAATTACCTGTACAAACTATCTACAGGTCATTGAACTCGCTCAGCTGACGTTTTCTTTAAGAAATTAATTTCGTACGTGCGTAAATTAATACGAGTTTTGAAAAAAAGGTACTTTGTTTTTCATGTACCGGATCGACCCTCCACGGGATTAAAACGATTAAAATTTAATGGTGTATATGTATAATGACCGTGGTACACCCTTTTTTAATGGTGGAATATCGTCAAATAGGTAATTTCTCCCTCCTCTCTCTCATCTGCACTTGTTGTCTAATAGCGTTAGTAAAGTGTATCACATTACTGCTCAGTGCACGTCAGCAGGGGTTCATCGAAGTGCCACAATAGAGCGCACACGTACAGACTCATAGAAGCATTGGCGTCATTTTATACCACATTTTTCGTAAAATAATGATTTTTTTTTTGTATAGCTTCTATCGCGGGCCTTGAGCGTGGAGACCGAATCCAGAAATTCCTTAACGAAAATAACCTAACACCCCCCACTCATTTGTTTTTTGAGCGTGGTGACCGATAAGAAAACAAATGAGTGAACAATCAATCAAAATTCAATTCAATGTGTGAAAGTGTAACTTCAATTAATATCAAAGAAAAAAAAAACAAAGGAAAAAAAATACTGCGTAAATAAAATAAATAAATAATTATAATTGCATAAATTGATAAAAATGCTATGCAATAGGTTTACCGCGGCAGTCCCAGAGTGCCACACGTCTTTTTTTTCCAAACCTACACCTTAGTAATGAAACTGTTTTTGTAAGTTTCCAAGTAAGGGCTGACCAGTTTTTGTTTGATTACTTAATTATATAAATATCTAATTCATAAAAAATCTCTTTTCCGCCGGAGCTGGGTTTTTTTCTGTGCTGAAAGTAGAATGCTCTGGCTCCTTTCAGCTCAATCGGTAACCGGGAACTGGATCAAATTTAATTTTTAAGATTTAATTCATCATCATCATCATCATCATTTAAGCCGATACACGTCCACTGTTGGATATAGGCCTCCCCCAAGCGTCGCCACATCGAACGTTCCTGTGCGTCCCGCATCCATCGGTCTCCTGCCACCTTCACCAGATCATCGATCCACCTTGTAGGAGGCCTTCCAACACTGCGTCTTGCGTCTTCCGGTACGCGGTCGCCACTCCAAAACCTTTAAGCCCCAACGGCCATCTGTTCTGCGAGCAATGTGCTCTGCCCATTGCCACTTAAGTTTGGCAATTCTTTGTGTTATGTCGGCAACCTTAGTTTGCCTGCGGATATCTTAATTTTTTATTCGATCACGCAAGGAAACCCCGAGCATAGCCCTTTCCATTGCTCTTTGGATGACTTTAAGATTTGATTATAGACAAACACACAAAAACAGGTGAAAATAAATAAATGCTTGTTATGACGTTAAGGGCCAAGCGCCCGAAAAGTGCCATAAAACAGTGATTTTCTGAGGCCTACTTCTCCGTAACGGCTTGGTCAATTGGTTTGAAAAAAATATATGTTTATTATAGATTCATGAACAATAATATCAACATTTAATTTTTTCGTGCAATTAATACTTTTGTCAAAAAAATAATATTTAGCAATTTCGCAACTTTTCCCTACTCCTTCGAAACGGCTTTTACCTTTAGAAACAATTTACACATAAAAATTGGTGGTTAAATATTCTTCAAAGTGAACATTGCTTATGTAAATCAATCAATATTTCGCAGAGAAAATGGGTTTAAAGCGCTTTCCGGGCGCTGCTGGCCGCAAATAAATGCACAGATTTGCGTACTACCGCCTAGGCGAGTGCGAGAGTTGCGTTCACATAATTTCGGTCAGATGGTTCAAGGGACTATACGCCTTAATTGTAAAAGTGTGAATATTACATCATCGGTCTGAGTCACCAGTATGACCTTCAGTGCCATACCCTCCTCGTGACCTCGGTGCACCCTATTCAGCTAACATAAGGGTTGGGAGCCTTGGCGCCAATTATGTGGAACTATTGTGCTTTATAATGTAGTGAGGTGTTTTTTTATTATTGTGGGTAGGGCTTTTGTTTTCATTACAAATTATATAATGCCCTAAAGGTATGCCTTTGTACTCTTGTGCATAAAGAATATAGTAAATTAATAAATAAGACTATGATCCATGTGTTTATTAACACGTTTATATTAGCTTCACCTGTATGTTTGTAACCAACGCCTTTGAGCTCGATTTTGGCCAACTTTGGGCGATCAGATTTTCTTCAAACTTTGCACACCCATCAAAGGCTGATGACAATACAATAATCCGTTTTTTTTTTAGTGAAAAATAAAAATAATTTAAAAAAAAAAAAAACAAAAAAAAACACGCTTTCATAGCATATCAAAAGTTTTTTTTTGTTTTTTTTTTTCTAAACTTTTTTTGCACTTAGTTAACTGAATGTAAACAATTTTGATATTATTATGTCTTTTTATTTAAAACTAGCTTTTGCCCGCAGCTTCACCCGCGTTTATAAAATATAGCCAATGCCACTGAGGAATAAAGCAAACTTAAATAACTTATAGTCACCGTGCATCTCATAACGATTCTAATAATCCCGAACACGGTAAGATTACATAATTTTTTTTTTTTTCCTTCTGGCTTCATCATCAGATCAGTTTGATACATCCCCCCCCCCCCCCTTTTCTGACAGTCAGTCATCGACTACACGTATAAACAAAGCAAATATACTTGTAACCACAGTTCTGCTGTGATTCTATGAGGAGTTCTGTTCCATATCTTCGAAGTTCATGGTCACAACAATATTTCTATGGGATCAACTTGGAAGCATAACCTTTCAATCAAGAAAATAATTTTTAAAATCAGTCCACAATTGACGGAGATATCGGTGAACATACATAAAAAAAAACATTCAGCCGAACATAGAACCTCCTTTTCGAAGTCGGTTAAAAACGTGTTGCGCCAACCCCAATTAAAACGGGACAAGGGCAGGAAGATGATGATGATGATGACATCATCATCACATCAGCCGAAAGACGTCCACTGTTGGACATAGGCCTCCCCCAAGTGTCGCCACAACGACCGATCCTGTGCGTCACGCATCCATCGGATTTCCGCTAGGACTTATTCCCGGAGTGACATCCAAACTAATATTATAAATGCGAAAGTAACTCTGTCTGTCTGTCTGTCTGTCTTTGCTTCACGCCTAAACTACTGAACCGATTTGTGTGAAATTTGGTACAGACATAGTTTGGAACTTGAGAAAGGACATAGAATAGTTTTTATTACAAAAAATAAAATAAAAAATAAAATTTATTCTGGACATACAGCGCCATCTATTGGTCAAGAGTCGGCATCAATTCGCCGCCGCTGCCGGAAGTCACTATTCCACGCGAACGAAGTCGCGGGCAAAAGCTAGTAGATTATATTTTATAGCGTAGCTGCGGGCAAAAGCTATTCCTAACTAATATTATAAATGTGAAAGTGTGGATGTTTGTTACATAATCACGCAAAAACGGATGACCGGATTTGGATGTTTGGCATGCTTATAGCCTTTGATTATGAAAAAGAACATAGGCTACCTTTCATCCCGATTCCTTAAGTACCTAATGCCACGCGGGCGAAGCTGCGGGCAAAAGCTAGTATTAAATAAAATAAAAATGACTAGCTGTTCGTTAGTCTCGCTAAAACTCGACAACGGCTGAATAGATTTGGCTAATTTTAGTCTTGAAATATTAGTGGAAGTCCAGGGAAGGTTTGAACGGTGAGAAAATCTGGAAAAAAAATCACGAAAAAAAAAATCGAATACAGCGCCATCTTTAATTAAAATGTAATTTTTAAATTAGTTATGCCTGTAGATGGCGTTATCCTTTGACAGCTTAGCTAAAAGTACTATTAGGCAGTACGAAGTTTGCCGGGTCAGCTAGTCTTTATATATATAATTCTTCTGTGAGTGTGTATGTCACTGAACTTCTCTCAAACGACTGGACCGATTTTGATGAAATTTTTTGTGTGTGTTCAAGGGGATTTGGGAATGGTTTAGATTCACAATTTTGTCCGCTGGACAATGTTTTTTTAATTAATTTTTAATTTATTAGTAGTTGTTGATTTTGGAATGTTTTACATTGGATCCGACAGACGGCGCTACCATCGCAGTGTCAAATTTTAAATAATATTCGAATTTTAATTTTAGTCTGTCCCGACAGTTAGCGCTGCGATCAAATTAAAAAAAAAGTTTTGTTATCATTTTTCAAATTAAAGACGTGTAGACAGGACAACGTCTGTCGGGTCAGCTAGTATTAAATAAAATCACAGCATACAGATAATGTCACCAAAACCCTGGTTTATATCTAGCATTGCATCGCTGTTTCGTTCCACCCCTGACCTAAATACGACTGACGCACTGCGTATATTTGGCAAGCGAAACTTTGCGGCCAGGTGACTGCGTTCTTAATGATGGACGATTTAGACGCATGAGTTAGGGGATTCAGATTGGCCAAAGGGCCTTTAGGGTACCGTACCTCAATAGGGAACGACGGAACCCTTATTATACGATGATATACACTTTGTTGTCCGTCTGTGTTTCTGTCAAGACCCTTTATGAAGAAGTTGAAATTAAAACCATTTTACTCAGGTCTGCTGTCCCTTGAAGCTGTTAACGTCAAAAAAAAAAATAAGTACGGTCATTTGTAACGCAAAATTCGTATTAATTATTCATTATTTTTTATTATTATTATTGTTTTTAATTTTATTTTAATAATTTTTGTTGACATGGAATAATTTTAATTATAAATGATTTGTTTTTTAATGATTTAATTTTTAGTTTTGATTTGTTGACATATTGTTATTTAAATTTAAATGATAAAATTAGAGATTTTTAATGACAAATGTGTACATACTGCATGCTAAAAATGTAAAATCTAAATATTTGTACGGCTGAAATGCCGAATATAGTGTGACCCAATTAAATTTTAAGACCTTGTAAAATACCTATATTCATGCAAATAAATATATCATTCATTCATTCATTCAAAAAACTTCTATTTCGACTTTCACACTCTCAAGGGAATCAAAATTCGTCAGGTACTTCCTATTGACCCAAACCAGATCAGAATAAATCTGAATCTGAAAACAGTAACTGAGTTCTTATGAAACTCTCAATGCGCGAGTCCGACTGTGCGAGTGGGTAGGTAAATGACAACTTTTTTTTTCAAAAACTTGGGGTTTTTTTTCCGATGGGAAAAATCATCCTATGACAACCCCCGCTCTTGGGCGGAGCGGGAGATAGTGTCAGACTCTTACTGACTAAAAGACCCACCCCGTTCCTTCTAGCTTTCATACCGGGGCTCGAGCGCCCTTTCGGATAACCCTGGCCCCAGTAAAAGGTTAAAAAAAAGGCACTATAAAGTATTCCAGTAAATCACGGAATTACCAAATGCTGACATAGTTTTCAGGCGTTATCACTCTTTTTTCGCGTTGCCTTTTCGTCAATCATCGCGTTGGATTGCGTAAGGGCCTATGCACACCACGTTTTTTAAACGCGCCGTCGACGCGCGTTTGTAGCGATACGCACGCAAGTCAGACGCCTGTAGACCTTTGCACAACTGTATAAATACAGACGCGCGTGTCTAGCGAAACAGACGCGATGCAAACGCGCGTGTGTTTCGATACAAACGCGCTGGCAACCTCGTCAGCAGTAGTAAGATGGCGTCGGTCGAGACAGCATTGATTACATGCTCTTTGTTATTAATTTTAAAAAAAAGAAGAAGACAAATTAAAGACGTTTTTGGGTACACCCATTTACAAGCGAGAGAAGATTGTGTGGCTAGACGCGCTGGTGTCGCGCGTTTGTATCGATACAAACGACAAGAAACTGCTAAAAGCTGATAAAAACGCGTCGGCGACGCGCGTTTAAAAAACGTGGTGTGCATAGGCCTTTAGATGAAGTAACCAGCTTTTAAACCATGCTCGACGTTTAGATAGGCGAGTGGAAATGCGGCCTCTTCACTAACTAGAAATGTAGAAATGGTTTTCGATCATGAATTGTTAACTTGGCATGCGAAACCAAGTCTTATTACTGTTTTAGCGAATAGATCTAGTTATTTCTGTAACGCGTTATCGACCGCATATTCTGCGGTTAGCGGTAACAATATATTTGTAGGCTGAGCTAAGCTTATGTCTATATCTCAGTCTAGTTTCAAGGTGTTCACTGTTCTCTAGTGATTCTAACACAGCTTCGGCGGGTAAATTGAAGAATTGAGCAGCTAAGGAGTGGAATTCCCTGCCAATTTTTTTTTAAGCTATTGCATAGCTCCTATCGCGGGTCTTGAGCGTGGAGACCGAATCCAGAAATTCCGTAACGAAAATAACCTAACACCTCTCATTTGTTTTTTGAGCGTGGTGACCGATAAGAAAACAAATGAGTGAACAATCAATAAAAATTCAATTCAATGTGTGAAAGTGTAACTTCAATTAATATCAAAGAAAAAAAAACAAAGGAAAAAAAATCCGCATAAATAAAATAAATAAATAATTATAATTGCATAAGTTTAAGCTTTACCGCGGCAGTCCCCGAGTGCCACACGTCTTTTTTATTATTATTGATAGGCTTGCGTTTGACCACCATCTCACCTGATGATCACCACCTCTTTTATTTTGTTTTAGGTGGAAAATCATCCTATCACCCACTTCTAGATCCTTGGGCCAGATTTTACTTTCAGAAGGAAACCCATGGCCTCAGTAGGCTTCAAGGTTTGCAGGGCCCCTACGGTTTGCTGACGTCTCCTTGAGGCGCACGTGGAAATTGGGCTCGGTCCGGACGGTTACCGGACGGTCGGATGTCGAGCTACCCGTTGCTCATCGTCCTCAAACCCGGGCCTATAATGCCCGGAAATCGGGATCAGGATCCCGGCGGCTGGATCCACCGTACCCTGCTGGAGTCAAGAGTGAATTGATTACTTCTAGACTCACTTCTTGTAGTAGGCCAATGTTGAGCGTGGTCTTGGGTTGGAATGACCGGGCTAGCAAAGTGCTATTGAGAATTACTCTGTTGCAGCCTTTTTTTTTGGGGGGGGCGGGTGAAAATCATGCAATGAAAACCTCCGCTCGTGGGCGGAACGGGAGATAGTGTCAGACTCTTACTGACTAAAAACCCACTCCATTCCTTTAAGCCTTCATACCGGGGCTCGAGCTAACTTTCGAAACTAACCCTGGCCCCAGTAAGCTTCGACACAGCTGGGCCTCTGCTGTTGCTGGCAACTCCTTGAGGCGCGCGGGATCGATCGGGAAATTTACTGGACGGTCGGACAGCGAGGGATCTTTATGTCCTTATTTTCCTTCCAAAATCATGCGTCACGTTTTCCTAGAAAAAGCAATACATTCCTGTCGACTTCCCCCTTAGCTTTAATGGCACTGTCCCGATAAAAACATTAATTTTCAGGATAACTTCTCAGAATATAGACGTGGTCTGTAGTAGCTATTCTTATTTTCCTGTAAGTACCTAAGATGCGTCACAGATTCCTGGTAAACGCCATACGTTCCTGTCGCCTTCCCCCTTAGCTGTCTGGTACCATTAATAAAAATCTCCACTTTCGGGACAATTTCTTAGAATAAACGTGATCTGAAGAATCTTATTTTCCTTTGCAAACATGGTGTGTCACATATTCTTGGAAAACGCCATTGGATTTTAGCGTCTGCCCTATAGCTCTATGCTTTGTGTTGAGGTGGGAATTCATCAAATGACTTCCTACGCTCTAGGATGAACCTAGAGGGCATTTCAAACTTTCACTTAGAGCTCAACCACACTGGCAGGGCAGTGCAGGGAGCGGCGGTTTTTTTTTTTTTCACCACCGAACTAATGTGAGCAATGGGTAGCTCGCTGTCCGGCCGTCCGGTAACTGTCCGGACCAAGCCCAAGTCGTCGACGGCGCGCACTGTTCCCGCGCGCCTCAAGGAGTTGTCAGCAACAGCAGGGACCCAGCCGGGTCGAAACCTACTGGGGCCAGGGTTATCCGAAAGGGCGCTCGAGCCCCGGTATGAAGGCTAGAAGGAACGGGGTGGGTCTTTTAGTCAGTAAAAGTCTGACACTATCTCCCGCTCCGCCCAAGAGCGGGGGATGTCAATGCATGATTTTTTCCCAACATAAAAAAAAAGGGGGCGGCGGTTGCCATAGCAGGGACTAATTTGAAATCTTCGCTCCTTTATGGGTTACCGCTCGCCGCTCGCGCACTTACTGTGGCCTCTTGTGTGAACAAGCTATGGCGTGAACAGCCCGCGCGGGTCCTGCATTGAGCAGTCGGTACCTCGTCTCGCCCGGCGTGCCCACTACGGACACTCAAACGAGGTTCATATGTTTGAGATGGCCGCGAAGGGCCCGTGCTTCCAATGAGGCCGAACACTTGCTGAAACCCACCTTGCTTTTTCCGTTCTAGGGCCACGGAAAACCCTTTCATTCCCCCCTCCTTTCAACCCTTAACATTCCCCAAGCTCTAGCCAGCATCTGACCAACTGGACCCCATCGGTTTTGCTGACATCTTTCTGAGGCGCGCATGGAAAACGACGCTCACAGCATAGTGAGCTCGGGCGTTATAGTTACCGGCACGATCTTGAGCGCTCGGCGTCAGAGTGGGGATCGATTTGCGCATTCCGTACATTGGCGAGCCAATCGTCGTCGTTGTTAGATACATACAGCAAGCGCAGGGAACGAATCACGAATGATGTCTATGACACGATGGCGCGGCGAGCAAAATAACTGACATTCCCCGCCCCCGCATCTCACTTCGCACCACTATAGAGACCGAATATTTGACTTCTGCGCCACTTGAAGCCAGCGATCAAGTTCTGTGCCGGTATCTATACCGGAAGATTGCTTATAGTCTACAGCTCGCGCCTCCGGTCGCCGGGAGTTGTTCTGTAACTCCTGACGCCTGGGGTATCTCCTAAGACGGTAGTGGCTGGGACCTGAAGATATTCGCTCCCTCAGTGCTCGGCCACACTGGCAGCGGGGTGCGGTGAAGTCGGTGGCACTTTTCTGTTAGTTTTAGAATTTTTTTTAACTCTTTTACAAAGACATGCAAGGGTGCTTTAAAAAAAAAATCTATATATATATATAAATGAATCCCTATTTCCCTTGAATCTCGAGAATAGCTGGACTGATTTTGCTAATTCTTTTTTGTTGTGTTTGTTATAGTGAGGAAAAAGTTCCTATGGAAAAAAAAAATAGGGTAGTGTAGGGTAGAGTAGAGTAGGGTAGTGTAGGGTAGATTAGTGTAGAGTAGGGTATAGTAGGGTGGAGTAGGGAAGAGAGGGAGCGAAGCTGCGCGAGCAAAAGCTATTTAAATAATAAATTTTAAATCAAATCATTTATGCCTTGAAAAACCATATTTATTTTCATCAGATCTTAGAATACAGACATATGAATAGACGTGATCTGTGACACCCTTTCAGTCAATTCAGTATACTTTTTAAGTACCTACGATGCGTCATAGATTTTTCAGAATTGCTATAAATCCATGGCGCCATCCCCCCTTGCCTTTTGACTCATTTTATATTTTTGTACCGGACATCGACAGAGAATGAAATTATGGTAAATTCTGAATCAGGTCAGCTTACTTTGTTTCTTATTTAAAGTACTTATTTTATACTCATCATCATCATCATGCCCTGGTCCAGGCTGTGGTCCGGAGCGAGGAGGGATGGACGTTGAGCAATGGGTAGCCTGCCGTCCGGCCGCTCTAGGGTAGAGCCAGAACCCATGTAGCTCGCTGTCCGGCCGTCCGGTAACTGTCCGGGCCAAGCCCAAGTCGTCGACGGCGCGAAGCCTACTGGGGCCAGGGTTATCCGAAGGGCGCCCGAGCCCTGGTATGAAGGCTAGAAGGAACGGGGTGGGTCTTTTAGTCAGTAAGAGTCTGACACTACCTCCCGCTCCGCCCAAGGGCGGGGGATGTCAATGCATGATTATTCACACCATAAAAAAAAAAAAAAAAAAAAGGTAGAGCCAGAACCCATCAGACATTCACGCGAAGAAACATAGGTATGTTCCTTCATTTACCCTTTGCGTTCTGTCGCTCAGCTACATACAGTTGCCATCACGGATTTTGAGCGGTCAGCGTCAGAGTGGGGATCGCTTTGCGCATACCATACATTGGCGAGCCAATCGTCTCCGTTGTTAGATACAAGCAGCAACGCAGGGAACGAATTAGGAGTGACGTCTATGACGCGATGGCGCGGCGAGCCAATCACTGACACTCCCCGCCCCCGTGTCTCACTTCGCACCACTAAAGAGACCGAATATTTGACTTCTGCGCAACCGCTCAAGATCCATGATGGCAATTGTACACTACTACATCGAGAAGAAAAAGAAGAGTCAGTAAAAGTCTGTAATTTGGTTGGGAAATGGTTACTGCAGGCAAATAGCGTTCATCGTAAAGCTCTCAGAAATGTAGGCCATCCTCGTTCAAGTCAAAGTGCCAATATCTTGTGAATCTAATAGTATCTATGACGTCACACTTCGCCCTTATGGGAAATCTATGAAGAAGGGGCTCTTTGGTCATTTATTATTGATGTGCTGGGTAGGGCACAGACGTACCTTTGTGAATTGAGTTAGAGGTAATAGCAAGTAAATACAGAGTGGTTCTGTACAGGAGGTCTCAGAAAAAAAACTGGGCAAGTGCGAGTCGAACTCGCGCACTGAGGGTTCCGTGCAACTACAATTCCCGAATGGAGTCTCGACAATTTATTAAAAAAAAAAAATATTTAAAAATTATTTTTTTGATGTAGGTAACAACAATTTCACTGTTTTCAGATCCTATACCTTTTTTTTATGGTGGGAAAAAATCATGCATTGACATCCCCTGCCCTTGGGCGGAGCGGGAGATAGTGTCAGACTCTTACTGACTAAAAGACCCACCAGATCCTATACCTGTACTATAAGATCTGACTTTGTGCCAAATTTTACGATTCTGAGTTAACGGGAAGTACCTTATGAATTTTGATCTTTGATAGTATCAAAATATACGTCTTTTTGCGACATAAACGGCTGTTTCTGTATTATTCGTTAACTTAGAAGTTTGATTTTTTTACAGTTTGAAAGGACCGTTAGGTCTTAATTTTAACTCGATACCTCCACGCGTTCTTGAGATAAAGGGTCTTGACAGACAGACAGACAGACAGACGGACGGACAATAAAGTGATCCTATAAGGTTTCCGATTTTTCCTTTTGAGGTACGGAACCCTAAAAAGCTTTTGTGTAGATCATGTATACAAAAATAAAATTACAATTATATTTCGATGGGTGCAAAGTAAAAAAGGTTTTCTTATAATTAGGAGATAACAATAAGTGAATAATAAACAGTTAATTAGTTTTTTTTTAATCTTTTTTTTTTGTATCATTTCTGCATCTTAGACACTTGAAAGAAAGTTTGCCATGTCTTAAATTATGATTTTTTGTAAGTTACTGCAATCCTCAGAAACTGAGTAGGAATATTGTCGATTTCTTGTCTAATAATTTTCTATTAATGAGTTTTTTTCTGAGAGAGATACATGAAACTGGGTGTCAGTTTCATGTATCTGTGTCAATTCAATTCAATACATTTGAATTTTTATGTCACATTAGCTTTTGCCCACAGCTTTGCCCGCCACGCCTTAAAAAAATGTTTTTTTTTGTGACGTAACTACTTACAAATAATAAAAAAACTGTTTTGCAATTCGAAAAAATCTTCGTAACTCGAATCGGAAATTGAACTGTTTTCATAGGTAAGTCGGATAAGTTTATACGGAGCCCTCAGTTCGCGAAAAGCTCACTCTTACCCGTTTTTAGGGTTCCGTACCTCAAAAGGAAAAAACGGAATCCTCGTAGGATCATTTTGTGTTGTCCGTCCGTCTGTCTGTCTGTCAAGACACTTTATCTCGAGAACGCGTGGAGGTATCGAGTTGAAATTAAAACCATATACCCAGGTCTGCGGTCCCTTCAAGCTGTGAATCAAACTTCTAAGTTAACGAATAAAAAAGATACGGCCGTTTATGTCGCAGAAAAACTTATATTTTGATACTCTTAAAGATTAAAATTCATAGGGTACTTCCCGTTGACCCAAAGTCCTGAAATTTGGTACAAAGCAAGGTCTTATACACACGCACAGGTTATAGGAAAAAATCTGAAAACAGCAAATTTGTTGTTACCTACGTCACAAAAAAAAAAAAAATTTGCAATTCGGAAAAATCTTCGAGACTCCATTCGGGAATTATAGTTTGCACGGAACCCTCAGTGCGCGAGTCCGACTCGCACTTGCCCAGTTTTTTTTTACTCGTATATAATTATAAGCATAACCTTTCACAGCGCGCCATCAAAAGGGGTTGAACTTAATAACTTACCTTTACCATAATAGCTAAAGCATAAAACTTAGTTGACGCGGACTGTGTGGTAGCTACCCCTCACCCGTCTCGCCTGGACGTCGCCTAGCCGCCCCTAACCTGTGACGTCACGCGAACTGTCGTCATCCAACGAACTAGACTTAGTACAGAAGGTCAACAAGACTTCGACCCAGCTGGGCCCCTACGTTTGCTGACAACTCCTTGAGGCGCGCGTGGAACAGTACGCACCGGTACGGATGGTTACCTGACGGTCGGACAGCAAGCTACCCATTGCTCGCCGTCCACAAGCCTGCGCCTATGGTGGCCGAAAATCCGGATCGCAATCCCGGTGGCTGGGGCACAAGGCCATTGCCTGCTGCTTCGCAATAGCAGGCGACCGCCTGCCACTCCTCTTCTCCACCTGTACCAAGGCTTGGTTTGAGACATCGCTGCCACCGATCGTCCATACATGGACACAGCGCCCAAGCGGGGCACATCTCTACCGTGTCCTTCGGGCGTTCCACACAGTGGCGACGCCCGAGCGTCACTTCCGCACGAATCCGGTGCAGGAACCTCCCGTACGCGTTGTATGGAGTTTACCTTCTGTACCTAATCTTTGTGTTGTTCTACAATCTAACCCTGCTTTAACAAAAAGAAAATATAATAAAGATATGGTTAACGGCTACTTTTCTTGGAATAACGATGATCTCTCTGTTATACTGGAACGTTGCCAGGTTTCTTCCCATTTTTTATTTAGTAAGGGTTTTTCTTTGAGCTTAATTAATGGATGGGTCGATTAGAAAACGTGGTTGTTCCTTATCGTAAAAGAAAAAAATTAAGAAAATACTTAAAGTTTTATGATTACACTAGCTGTGCCCCGCGGTTTCACCCGCGTTTTTCTCGTTTCCGTGGAAATACCGAGATAAAATATTGCCTATAATTGCCTCCCTCAATAAATGGACTATTTAATATTTAAACAGTTTTCATATCAGATCAGTATTTCCCAAAATTACCGCGTTCATAAATGTATTTATTATACTCTGCAAAGATCTTATACTTACAATCATCAACAAATATATTTCGAAAAAGATTATTACAGGATTTTATGTTGATAAAAAACTCCTTGGCCCATAACTCATTAATAGGTACCAACTCTTAACATCTTACACACGTGATAACTTTTAAACGAAATATCCGATTGAGATGAAACAAAAAGTATTTTACTTGTACATAAATACTCTTGATAACATAATGCTTAATTTCGATAAAGATTAATATTACGATACATATTTAACGTAGTTTTTTTCCTTCAGACGATTTAATAATTATTTTGAACACAAAATCGGTTATTGTGATTAAACCATGATAGCTAGATATATGTTCTCGCGGACTTTTTTGTAGGTCTTAATGGGATCTACAAACCCGTAGTACATCATTTTGTTCTATTGTCAATAGTTTTTGCAGCGCACGCAAAAATAGGTTTTCGATTTTACACCTTGTGTTACAAAATAGCAATTTTATTACGGATCCCTAATTTTGAAAAAAAAAAACATAGCCTATAGCCTTCCTCGATAAATGGACTACCCAACACTGAAAGAATCATTCAAATCGGATCAGTAGTTCCAGAGATTAGCGCGTTCAAACAAACAAACAAACAAACTCTTCAGCTTTATAATATTAGTATAGATTATTAGGTACTCAAACAATTAACACTGAACATTTACGACATATAATTTTGTACACATAAAAATATACATACATTTATTTTTATATATTTCAAAAGACGATTTTCATCCGTCACTCACCCTCAAAGGTTCAGTTGAAAACCAGCGTCAGGCAACTGCTACGGTTATCTGACAGTATGCTGAACTGAACTTATTTGGCACTACCGTGAGACACAATGTTGCTGTTAGTTTTTATTTTTTTGTTTTAAGTTTTATATTTTATTAATGTTTCAATATTTGTTTTGTTTATTGTGTGCCAAATAAAAATGTTTTTTTTTTCTTTCTTTCTTCTTTCTTCTTACTTATGTTTATTGTGCCCAAATAGACGCACAATAATAGCAGGGCACAATCAACCTTTTAATGTTCCCACTGCTGGGACTCTGGCTTACGTACTCAGTTATAAAATTTGGTTACTGTATCAGCAACGATTACAGTTAGGGCTATATTTTCAACGGGACACCATGGCTGCGCAACAGTACCCTGATTCACGTAAAATCAAACAAGCCAAATATCGTTGAAGTTTTATAGTCGTTCGATCGAAGTCCTATCCAAAAGCGGTATTCACGTGTTCCTTAATCGGGATTGGATAGAACGAACTCAAATGGCTCGAAACTAAACTACGATCCATCGACGACTTATTTCCAGTTACATTAATAAGTATTCTACCAAGATATGTAATACAGGTTTTTTTTTTAAATTGACTCTTCGACAAACGACTTTAAAATCGGTGTCGTTCAACCTCGATTGATGGATGTGAATACGGAAATGGAGTAAACGACTAAATCGCTACGATATCGTTACGGTTTTAATTACGTGAATCGAGCTACTGGTGGCGCCGCCATGTTTCCCGTTGAAATATAGTTCTAAGCTACCAAACCAGACATGAGAGTCGCCACACGTCCGAGCTGGTCGCGCCACCAAATTGGTCGCGCAACCAAACGGACACCAGGTGAGTAACTCTATATAGAGCTGTATACATTTTATTGGTAGCGGCGACTAGTCGCGCCGCCATGGTGTCTCGGTGAAATATAGAATTTATGGCTCGCTAAAATTACACAAAGTAATGCGCCTGGCTAGGTTTGAAATCGCGACCTAAACTTCGTAAGTCGGAGCCACTACCACTCGGCCACCACTGCTCGTTGCACTATTTTATACCAATTAAAAATGTATTTCCTAAACACTTCATGCTCGTGAACGGGTGCCGTCAGTTGAGACTAGTCATCTCTTAGCTGCCAGTGGCTCAATTCAGTTTCTATCTTTTAATTATTTATTAGACGGAAAAAAATCTCACGAAAAGTTTCAACGACACTTTAACTTTTTTCAACGAAGCTATTGTAAGCCGTGCGGCGTGCGCATGTTTCTCTGTCTGTCTCTCTCTCTCTCTCTCTCTCTCTCTCTCTCTCTCTCTCTCTCTCATGACGTGTACAGAGTACACATATAATTATTATATCTTTTTTTTTTTGTAAACAGGTTTTTTATTTTACACTTTTTAGTTATGGTACCACCACTAAAAAGTACCCCTGAGACCAACTTAACCCTTATCTGAGTGACAAATAAAACACCTTTATCGGAGTGACGAGGTACCCGGTACCTTTATACAGTTTATACGTCATCTAAACAATCAAGATTTGCCTTTACGTTACACATACTTTGAATATTATTATATGTAACACATAATTTGATTTAAAAGAGTGTCCATGGAGTTTCTTGCACGTTCTTCTCCATAGAGATCTACGCTTTGGAACGTGCAATTCAGCTTCACTTTTCTTGGACTGACCGACATTTGACTATTCAAAAGTGCCTGCAAATGGTCTGAAATAAATGTTTTTTTATTTTTATTTTGATTTTTGACTTAATATTATTTTTTCACTAATTTCTGTTACGCATCGCCAGTGTGAGAGTAACCACCATAAAAAAATCCTCGCAAACCAGCTGTCATATCATACGGTCGCCGTTCAATTGCTGTCTGCCATGAGTATGGTAATATGAGTAAACGACATACGTTAGTGTCTGCTTCTTAGGAAATAATTTAACTTTAACAAGGGTAAAGCTAGGTGGTATTGCAAACGGAGAGCATTGAGCTAGAATTACATTAGGCCGACGCACGCGTGTGTAACAGACATGTAACACACTTGATTTGTACAAAACTCCAAAGTCTGGAATATCGACGTCGAGTTGCTAGCCTGTCTGTTTTCTATCGTTTACATTTCGGGGAGTGTGCACTAGAGTTACACAATTGAATTCCGCCAAGTCCGTTCCATCATCGGACCACAAGACGTATGGCCTTGCGCCATCGGTACATGGTGGACATCCCACCCATATGTACAAAGCATTTTGGGAACACATTCATTATTCGTGCAGCTAAGGAGTGGAATTCCCTGCCGGAGTCTGTGTTTCCTGATAGCTACAACCTTGAGGTCTTTAAGTCAAGAGTGAATAGATTGCTTCTAGGCAAGCGTGCTCCATCGTCGGCCACATCATCGCTTACCATCAGGAGAGGTTGTGGTCAAACGCGAGCCTATCCATTATAAAAAAAAAAAAAAATAGTACGTCGTAGCGTGGCGTGGATCTAGTGTAGCTCTACAAGTCTAGTTTCCATATAAAATGTATGGTGACCGACGCGTCTAGATCGACGTGTGTGGCACACGTGAGTGAGGGCCACCGCGAGTTTACTATCGATTCGATTCGAGAAAAAGATTACTATTGGTGCGAATATTTTTGGGCTGCGTCTTTATCAGCTCAACACAGAAAGCAGATAAGGTGTTCAGGTGTTCACCATTAAAATCGTAAATTGTTTGAGAAAATAATTTTCAGTAAACTTACTCGAAAACCCGTTTTTATACCTACCACTTTTATGCACGCTGTGGACTATTTTCCGCACTAGTGCAGAAAAGTGCGTGTGATCTCCGTGCCACAATCTTATTAAATTTATCATATCAGGCTGGGACCTTGAGGAGTCGTCGGTCAACCTCCGTTTATTGATTTCTTCATAAGTGTATTACGTGCAAATTTCTGAAAAAGATAGATGAAAAAAGATTGCGTGTAGCGGAGATGAGAATGTTGAGATGGATGTGTGGTGTGACGAGATTGGATAAAGTGAGAAATGAGTATATTAGAGGAAGTTTGAAAGTGGCGCCAGTGACTGACAAGATGAAGGGGAATCGTTTGTCTTGGTATGGTCATGTAAAGAGGAGGGATGAAATGCATGTTACCAAAAGAGTTATGAGTTTACATGTGGATGGGGGGAGAGGGAGAGGGAGGCCAAAGAAAAGATGGATGGATTGCGTGAAGACTTGAAGAGCGATATGAAAGAAAAGGAAGTTAGTCATAGCATGACGAGTGACAGGGTAGAATGGAAGGAAAAGACGTGTTGCGCCGACCACAAATAAGATGGGACAAGGGCAGGAAGAAGAAGAGACACCGCAATGGCAAACTTTCTGCTCTTGTGTCTAAGGGTAAACACGAACGAAAGAATTCCCCGGAATTCCTGCGGCGCCGCGGGCATCCGCGCGACTCGTTCGAGTTTCTCATGCGATAATATGTATTATGGTAATGATAATAAAGTTAAAATTCATAATGAAACTGAAACTGCGCTCCGCTTCGCTGCCCTTCGCCGCTCTTTCGTGTGAGTTGACCCTAAATGTACTATACGAAACCAACGACGCCATTTTAAAAAGCTTTTAAAATATTAAAAGTGTTGCTGTTAACTCAAAAATAACTTTAAATATGCATACCATCCGAATTTTGTCACTCACAGCACCAATTTCGTGAACTTCATGAATATTTTCAAACACGACTCGCTTGCAATGTGACTATAATAAATTAACTTTGTATATACATATATATGTATTTGTAATCACAAGCGAAATTGAACCTTATCATAGATGAATTTGAGTTTGTTTCGCCTTATATGAAGAGTTCAATTTGAATATCACATCAGTTTAAACGAAAAACGACTGTATTTCTTAGCCAATAAGTGTTGGGGCCAAGGATTTGTTTCTGTAAGAAAAATTCGGTCCAGGACGAAAGGAAACGAAGGAACAAGAGTGGATTTATAATCAGTAAAAGTCTGACACTATCTCCCACTCCGCCCAAGAGCGGGGGATGGCACTGGATGATTTTCCCACCAAAAAAAACAGCTCTAATAAGTATTAATAAATTAAGAGCTAATAAACAAACTAAAAATAATAAAATTTACGTCGAAAAATATATTATTGGGCATCAAAATTTCGTCCATTCCACATCGATATCAATGGAATATCAGTAGTCTACAATTACCGTCACGGATCTTGAGCGCTGGCTTCAAGTTGCGTAGAAGTCAAATCGAATATTTGACTTCTACGCAACTTGAAGCCAGTGTCTCTGTCAGTGATTGGCTCGCCGCGCCATCGTGTCACAGACGTCACTCGTGATTCGTTCCCTGCGTTGCTGCATCTAACAACGAAGACGATTGGCTCGCCAATGTATGGAATGCGGTAAGCGATCCCACTTGACGCCGAGCGCTCAAGATCCGTTTTGGCAATAATTGTACACTATATCTACACTTATAACATATTATAATAAAGAGGTAAAGTTTTATTTTTATTTTTTTTTTGTAGGAGGTAATCTCTGGAAGTACCTACTGGTCCGATTGTTAAAATTCTTTCACTGATAGAAAGCTGCTTTATTCCTGAGTGACATAGGCTTTTTATGTACGCAGGCCAAGCCGCGGGCAAAAGCTAGTAATATTATAAATAGGAACCTTTTGTATTTTTGTGTGTGTATGTTTGTAATTAATAAACTCAAAAACTACTGTGTCGATTTCAAAAATTCTTTCACCATTGGAAAGCTACATTCACTCTATGTAACATAGGCTATATTTATTGCACGTGCGAAGCCGGGACAGGCCGCTAGTTTTAAAATACTTACATATTCTAAAATAAATTATCGTCAAAAAAAAATACACCTTATGTCTTGATAATAAGTTTTGATTTTCCTTGGCAAAGGTTTTGCTACAAATTATATCTATCTTCCTCTTTCGGGAGTTTGATCCTTAAGTCAATGGCCATAAGTGCGAGATTTCTTTGAATATTATTTTGCGCCAGTTGGAAGATGAATAGTCAAGTGTAGTCAACCGTGTCGCATAACTTCACACCGTTAGCCAGTCAAGTCAATAATATCATATTACTTAACCCTGACATGGGACGCTGAACTGAAGATATTATTTACTAGCTTTTGCCCATGGCTTCGCCTGCGTATTTAAAATGGCCTTTGTCACTCAGGAATAAAGCAGCTTTCTATCGGTGAAAAATTTTAGTAATCAGACCACTACTTTCAGAGAATACTTCCTGCAAAAAAAAAATAATGAAAAAAAAAATACCTCTTTATTATATTAGTGTACAAGATTAATAAGCTTTTTGGAAGAAAAATATTGTCCTGCGATAAAAAGATTAACAAAAAGATTTCGCCCAACGTGGGGCTCGAACCCACGACCCTGAGATTAAGAGTCTCATGCTCTACCGACTGAGCTAGCCGGGCTGTGATAGCATTTTTGAAATTGGTGATTTCTATCTACGTGGATCATAAAGTCGTAATTATGATTTTCATGTGCCTATGAAAGGCACACAACCTATGAAATCAGAATATTACGAATTTTCATGTTTTTATGACAGTAGATATGAGAAATTACTTACATATTAAGTAAATACTTGTTTTGAGTGACGCAAGGGTTATTTTTAACCGACTTCAGTAGTCTGTTCAAACGATTTTAACTTCTATTCGTCGGCATAAATGGCATTAAAAGCAAAAAAAGTTGTTAAAATCGGACAGTAATAAAAGGTTTGTTAAAATGTCTTGTTGTTTTTTTTTAGTTATTATTATTATTCGTATTATTTTCCATTTCAACATATTAAATACATTTTTAAATATTTCTTTAAAAAATTAATTAGAAAAAATCGTTAAAAAATATAAAAAATAGTGTCCCACCGATATCGGGAACAGGGTCCAAGCTACCGGCGGTCAGGGCTCCAGAGAAAGGAACCTCCTAAATCTCCTAATCATTATTATGGATAGGCTTGCGTTTGACCATCATCTCAACTGATGGTAAGCGATGATGTGGGCGACTATGGAGCACGCTTGCCTAGAAATAGATTCCCAGCACCTTTTCCATGCTTGCCTAAGCTACCTTGTCCCAGGTTGTAGCTATCAGGAAACAGACTCCGGCAGGGAATTCCACTCCTTAGCTGTACGCACAATAAATGTTTATTTTAATTAATCAATTCTTTTTTTTTTCAGGTACTATTTCAGCGGTCATAAGAGCTTTATTTTTATAATCGTAAGTTAATATAATTAGGTTTTTTTTTTTACTCTGTGTTTTTTCTTGGATTATTGGGTGGAAAATGATCAAATAGTGAGTCGTGTGGCTTTTTTGGACAGGAAGCGCAGTCCCAATTTCCACCTAAATATATATAAGTATATATTTTTTTGAGTACTATTTTGGTATCAGAAACAAAATGTTTACGGTTTTTTTTTTTTTTTGTAAATCATTTTTCCTTGTGGTCCCAAAATACTTATGTTATTTTCATATGTGGGAGTTGGTACCGCGGTCCCAGTCTAAAGAGCTCCATGACCCCCAGTATGGGGTATACGGTATACGTCAGTTTCTGTTTTTACTGTTCCGTGGATCCACAGACATCATAAACATTTGAGTAATTGACTAGAGACATAATACGAGAAAGTATAATAAAAAAAAACACTTCTCTCATCATGACTACATTTTAATAGCCTTCGCAATAACTGGCTTGTATTATCATCGTATTTACAGGTGTCTTTTTAATGATAACAATTTATTAAAAATTCACTTCCTTTTTTAAATCGCATTATGCATATCCTTGTCAAGAATATAAGTCCTTGCCAGCCCAAAAAAATTAATTCCCTCCAATAATAATGTCAATATCAACAAGAAGGTTTTAACCTCGCCAAAGAGTTCTTTTTTTAAATTGTCCACGACCGCTTCCCGCCAAGTTCATTGGCGCTTCCGTTCGCTGTCAATTGTTGTAGGGACGTGCTTGTATCGATTTATTTAATCGGTTGTTTCCTAGTCCGGTTTTTTACTGTTTGTCGTTTACTATTGAGAGTTGTTGTTCTTTTTTACGTAGCTTAAAATTTTTGATTGATTGGTTTGAATATATTGGAAAAGAAACAAAGTCATTTGAGAAGGTAGGGTCAGAGTGGGGATCGCTTTGCGCATTCCATACATTGGCGAGCCAATCGACTTCGTTGTTAGATACATGCAGCAACGAATCAGGAGTGACGTCTATGACGCGAGGGCGCGGCGAGATAATCACTGACACTCCCCGCCCCCGCGTCTCACTTCGCACCACTAAAGAGACCGAATATTTAACTTTTGCGCAACTTGAACTTGGTTTCTCTATCTATACAAAGTTTGAACCCCGTTTCCTACCCTTAGGGGGTGAATTTTGGAAAATACTCTCTTATTTAGTACAGTACTCGTATAAATTAAAAACCTGTGTAAATGATAAAAGCACTAGGTCCCTTGAACACCCAGTTCAGGTTCCACAATATATTTACTCGACCGTAAAAACAGTTTAGCTGGAACGAGGAAGATAGGAGAAAAACATCAGGCATTACAACACCGACGTTATATTTTTGTGGGATCACTGTTAAGCTAGAACTACATTAGACCGAAGCGAAGCACACGTATAACACGCTTGATTTGTACGTAGTAGAACGACGTCGCGTGGCGTGGATCAAGTGTAGCTCTACAAGTCTAGTTGCAATACAAAATGTATGGAGACCGACGCTCCCAGATCGGCGTGTGTGGCCTCAGCAGTGTAGTTTTGTCTATACATTTTTTCACGCATTCGTCTATTTACGTTTCTATGTGACATTTTTTTTTTGTTCTAACAATAAAGGCCACATTGTATTATTTCTGTCTATAAAGACAAGTACAGTAAATAACGCGGAAACTAGCGGTACAGAAATTATAGCTGAAAAAATCTGTGAAGGTTAGAAAAAATCTATTGGCGATGTGCCATAAAGTCTAATACAGTTTATAATGAAGATTTAAAATGGTTTGTTTATTTTTATAATTGTTAAAAGTATCTTTTGGATTAGTAAGTTATAGATTCTTAACCGATTTACCGTCTACGTCGGAAATATCGGACAAACACTCGAGTTTATCCCGCCAGGGTCGCACGTTCACGACTACTCCACCTCGTCAGCTCTTCTGTCACCTATGGGGATTGAAGAGCTAAACGAGATGGAGTACACAGTGGCACGATCATGGCGAATATAATGTAATAACACTCGTCGGATCTATCCAAACAAACGAAAATTATTTGATTAATAGCAAGGTACACTTAAAATTAAAAAAAAAATGTATGACGATCACGGTTCCTGCCCAACACTATAGCGTAGCAGCCAGAAAAAAAAACAGATAATCTCTATGAATTTTTTTGGCGGGATTTTGTGAAGTTAATTTCATTGGCAGTTTTAATTAGGTATTCAGAATTTGATTAGTAGTAGATATTGTAATGTAGATATTGTAATTGTAATAGTAGTAGAAATTGATGTAATATCGTGTCTGAAGTGTCTGCACAACTAGAATTGTGTGGAATCATTGAAACAGGCGCGAACTCTGTAAAATAGAGCGGAGTGTTTTATTGTTGTATTGATTATAATCTGTCCAAAAAGTCAAAAAACTTGGGAGTTTTTGAAGGAAATAAAAAATCTGTTGTTGACATCACGAATTTTAGTTGTCATAAGGAAGGTTGTCATTGACTTGTTTCTTGAGATGATGACAGTTCTACAACAGATGTTGATCGTATTATGCTAGTGATGATGTATCAATACGCGAATTAGAATATTTAGGATCAGATTTCTCTGACGATTGTAGATTTCTATTCAAGATTCTAGAGATGTACCTCACTGAAACTCCACTCGAAGAAATCCCGCCAAAAGTTAAATAATATCGATACATCTAGTGTTGTCGCCTGTCGTGAGACTTGTCGAGATGAAACAGTTGACTTATGAATATAATATGAGCGACATGAATGCGTAGGCGGCTTATTACTGTGACCTTTTTTATCGTCGTCTTCGTGATTTGAACAAATAACTTTTTTAATGTCATTGTCAAGTGACAAACAGTGCGTTTCACCATCAACGATTGCATCACTGTTTACCATCAGGTGGGATCGTAGTCAAGCATTACTTTTTCGCTTAAAAAAAACTGGGCAAGTGTGAGTCGGACTCACCCACTGAGGGTTCCGTACAAACTTACCTATGTAATCGAACAATTCCAAAAAATCACAAAAAAATAAGACGTGTGGCACTCGAGGACTGCCGCGGTAAAGCTATTGCATAGCATTTTTATCAACTTATGCAATTATAATTATTTATTTATTTTATTTATGCAGTATTTTTTTTCCTTTGTTTTTTTTGTAGTTACACTTTTTGAGCGTGGTGACCGATAAGAAAACAAATGAGTGGGGGGTGTTGGTTCGTTACGGAATTTCTGGATTCGGTCTCCACGCTCAAGGCCCGCGATAGAAGCTATGCAATAGCTTAAAAACGTTTTTTTTTTTTGTGTGACAAATTTACTGTTTTCATATTTATTTCTATTCTTACCTGTGCCATAAGACCTAGCTTTATGCCAAATTTCAAGATTCTGGATCAACAGGAAGTACTCTATGAATTTTGATTCCCTTGAGAGTGTCGAAATATATTTACGTTTTTTTTTTTCGACATAAACGGCCGAATCTTTTTTTTCGTTAACTTAGAGGTTTGTTTTTTTTTACAGCTTCAAGGAACCATAGACTTGAGTATATGGCTTTAATTTCAACTTGATACTTCTACGCGTTCCCGAGATAACGGGTCTGGACAGACAGACATACAGACGGACAAAAAGCGATCCTATAAGCCAGGATTCAGTTTTATTCTTTTTGAGGTACAAAGCCCAAAAAAAATATTAAATCCATTAAGCCATTTTTACACCAAAACCTAAAATAGCCTGATCAATCTGGTTACAACCGGTTTTTGACATAATAATCATACCATATCTCATATCAACTTCATTACATGATTTATTCATGTTTATTTTAGAGCATCAATCACAGCTGCTTACATGACATTGGTCGTTGATTTAAAGATCGATCAGATACTTGAGCGTAATGATAATAAAACTGGGCAAGTGCGAGTCGGAAACGTGAAATTTTTCATAAAGCACACGTATAGGAATAAATCTGAAAACAGTTTTTTTATTATGTCATTAACAAAACAACTTTTTTACGATTCGGATAAATCTTTAGGACTCCTTTTTTTTTTACTATTGTGATTTTTACACTGAATTTTAAGCTATTGCATAGCTTCTATCGCGGGCCTTGAGCGTGGAGACCGAATCCAGAAATTCCGTAACGAAAATAACCTAACACCCCCCACTCATTTGTTTTTTGAGCGTGGTGACCGGTAAGAAAACAAATGAGTGAACAATCAATCAAAATTCAATTCAATGTGTGAAAGTGTAACTTCAATTAATATCAAAGAAAAACAGAGGAAAAAAATACTGCATAAATAAAATAAATAAATAATTATAATTGCATAAGTTGAAAAAAATGCTATGCTAATAGCTTTACCGCGGCAGTTTCCGAGTGTCACGTCTTTTTTTTACTAAAATTATCATCGGAGTCAAAAAAAGATTTTTTTTTTTAAATTAGGAAAAACCGACGAATAATTCCATCACTGGGGAGTCCAGAATCATACTGGATCCGTGGTATTCATTTGTCCGTCGATGTCAGAGACACCGTATATGATTAAGTAGATTCTATCAAACCTTCACCACAAAATAGATAGGTACAGAAGTCAATCTACATACAAAGCACGCTCTCACAACGCACACATAGACACCGCTCACGGACACGATATCTCGGAGCGTCTCGGCCCACTCGTCGAACAGTACCGGCTCAAACGCTCATTAGTGTGCGTCCAACGAGTGAGTATAAAAAGTGAAGTACATACATGAGATTGTCTTCTGTACCTATTTTGTGCCTTCACTCTATCGGCGTAGGCGCAATGCTACCGGCTCTACGTAATCTTTATGAGTGTAATGGCAATGACTGTTGATTTCAATTACTACATGTACCGCTAGTCACCGTGGGAGGACAATGGCGGTGTGATCATTAATCATCGCAGGTGTTATTCACTAAGATTTTTTAATGTTTAATCCACTATGGCTGAGAAAGAATGGAAGAAAAAAACGTGTTGCGTCGACCCCAAGTAATCTACACTAATATATAGAGGTAAAGTTTGCGTAGTACTCATAACACAAGCTCGGCTTAGCTCGGGACTAGACAGCGTTGTCTGATAATTGTGGAATATTATTATTTGAAGTTTTCTACTAGCGTTAACGATTACAGATTATCAACTTGGCTAAGGGTACAGTACGCTTAGCCAAGTTGTTATTCTGCAATCGTTAACGCTGTCGAAATGTGAAGAAACGTATGGGAATGACGTCATCTCAACGTAAAGTCGCATGGCCGAAACAAACGAATAGAAAATTTGTAGCCAAGTTCACGTCGTTCAAAATGATAGAATGAATTTCTACAACGTTTAACGCTACATCCTTTGATAAACAAACGCTACATTGTAGAACGAGCGGCCGACGCAGGTGCGTCAACATGGCTACCCACTTATCGTTTTCTACAAGTGCTGACACCGAAGCGTTACCGATTGGAGAACGGAATTCGACACGATACGGTTGTAACTTGGCTAAGGGTACAGGGCCTTAAGTCTGCTATTACAATAGTGTCAGAATGGTCTATCATTGGTGTCATAATTGTCGATTTTGACAAGTTTGGTAATCTACTAATATAATGTCGTCATTATGACTTTCCAATGGTCAACCACTGACACTCCATTGAAAGAAGTGACATAAAATGGTAATCTCGTACATATTGACAAATGAATATTTGAAGTTTGCGGTAATCTACTAAAACTTTGACAGTTTATTTGATCAGTGTTTTACCATTAGAACGTTATTGTGCAGTTATTGGTTTTAATATACTTGAAATTATCATTCTACCACAATTCTATTACAAGACCATTGACCGATCAGTGATCGGTCACTATGAATTAGCAGATTACAAACTTTTAGCAAAATGACAATTGGATCGTGTTG
The DNA here is from genome assembly GCA_929112965.1 of Mythimna albipuncta. Classification (NCBI taxonomy): domain Eukaryota; kingdom Metazoa; phylum Arthropoda; class Insecta; order Lepidoptera; family Noctuidae; genus Mythimna; species Mythimna albipuncta. The sequence goes on from OV815987.1 coordinate 10,218,332, forward strand.
GAATGACGAATTTATGAAAATAGCAGACTTGGGGCCCAGGTATGTCTCGCCGTCGCCTAGTAATGACACAGCACAAAACATTAATTGACCATTTGAAAAGAGGTTGCGACAATGGAGTACGTACCTACCACAAAAAGACCTGTCGAAATGTCCGCCGCATGTTAAAAATAGCGAATAGTTGACGTTAGATGTACTGTTAGCTATAAAGGTGAGAATAACTGCAGTTTGGGACATGGGGTTCTGTAGCAGAATGATTTTAATTGATACTAGCTTTTGCCTGCAGCTTCACCCGCATACATAAAATCTAGCCTATGTCGCTGAGGAATAAAGCAGCTTTCTATCAGTGAAAAAAAAATTGCAATCGGACCAGCAATTTCAGAGATTACCTCCTACAAACAAAAAAAAACAAACTTTACCTCTTTTTAATACTCGTATTAGTGTAGATGTAGGTAAACTAGTACTTGACTGCGATCCCACCTGATGGTAAGCAGTGATGCAATCGTTGATGGTGAAGTGCACTAGTTCATTCAGAGCCTATTCACTCTAGCCTTGAAGACACCCAATTTATAATTAGACGGGAAGACCGCAGCAGGCAAACTGTTCCAGTCCTTCGACGTACGCGGTATAATCGATAAAACTTGGTACATAGGTAGACAATCCTTTTAGACATTTATTAACAACTAGCTTTTGCCCGCGACTTCGCCCGCGTATATAAAATATAGCCTATGTCACACAGGAGTAAAGCAGCTTTATCGGTGAAAAAATTTTAGCAATCGGACCAGTACTTCCAGAGATTACCTCCTACAAACAAAAAAATAAACTTTACCTCTTTATTAAAATTATTTTGTGAAATGAAGTTAATGCTATCCGCTGTTATGTCATAAAAAGTTTTGCTATCGAGGGTTAAAAAGATGATACTGCAGCATTACCTCATCTCTTCGTCACAATTTACGCCTACCACAGTTAGAACCGCGAAAACACCCCAATTTCTTGCTCATTGCTGGGAACTACGCGATTAACAGCAATAAACTGATCAACAGTCTACTAAAAAACTAGTGAGTCACGGTAACAAAATAGCCGGCCACGGCCAAGGTCAGAACACCGGCCTATAGCGGTATCAGGAACTGTGTTAATTCGCGTTTTATTGAAGTAGGTGTGTTAAGTGTGTGGTAAGCAGTTAAGGCCCAAGCGCCCGAGAACTGCCATAAAACAGTGACTTTCTGAAGCCTAGCATAGTCGGCCTTATAATGTTCCCACTGTTGGGACTCAGGTCTCCTCTCTTAGCTCGCTGTCCGGCCGTCCGGTAACTGTCCGGACCAAGCCCAAGTCGTCGACGGCGCGCGCTGTTCCCGCCCGCCTCAAGGAGTTGTCAGCAACAGCAGGGGCCCAGCCGGGTCGAAGCCTACTGGGGCCAGGGTTATCCAAAAGGGCACTCGAGCCCCGGTATGAAGGCCTGGGAGGAACGGGATGGGTTTTATAGTCAGTAAGAGTCTGACACTATCTCACTATCTCCCGCTCCGCCCAAGAGCGGGGGTTGTCATAAGATGATTTTTCCCATCGAAAAAAAAAAGGTCTCCTCTCTAGGAGAGGCAATATGGGCAGTAATCCACCACGCAGGCCCAGTGCGGGTTGGTGAATGTCACGTCTCCGAATTTTTTGGTTCTAGGACATGCCAGTTTCCTCACAATGTTATCTTTCACCGTTTTGAGAACAACGGTGATGAAATAAAGAAGCTTAGAGTCTCTCTAAAAATTCAAACGACTTGGGTAATTATTAGGGTAAAATGAAATTTGATGTAGGCAACACTGGTTCAATAATCAAGGTTGATTAAGAGATCTTGATCATTGTTTACTAATTGAAGAACCTTATAAGAAGTATCGAATATAAGTATTTTTTAAATGATTAAATATTATATGCAAAATTCTCAATTCGTTTGACTGTTTAGACTGACGATACTCCTCGGTAATGGCCAATAGGTTTGAAAAAAAATATATCTTAATTATAGATTCATGAACAACATTATCAACTATTGATTTTTCGTGCGATTAAAAAATTTGCAATTTCGCAACTTTTCCCTAGTCCTTAGAAACGGCTTGTATCATAGGAAACATTTTTACACATAAAAATTGGTGGTTAATTAATATTCTTTAGAGTGAACATAGTATAAGTAAATAATCAATATTTCGCAAAGAAAATCGATTTAAAGGTCACCTGGGCTCTATCCGGACGCAGCTAGCCGCAATTAAATGCACAGATACTCTACCGCCTAGGCGGGTACGAGTGTTGTGTCCATTTAATTTCGGCTAAATGGTTCAAGGGACTATAAGCCTTAAGTGGCCGTATACCCTCGTGGGTTCTCAAACGGCTGTTAGATGTAGCGGTTTCCGAGGCCAGTGTTATCTTGGGATCTTTGGTCAGCAGTTTTTTTTGGACCTAGCGGTGTTTTTAGCCATTTCTTTTGCATTGTTTATTTTATAGGGAGGGGGGACTGGCCTCTGGCATACCTGATTATGAAGCTATAGGATATTATTTTAATTATTGATAGGCTCGAGTTTGATCACTATCTCACCTGAAGGTAAGTAATGATGAGGCCGACGATGGAGCACGCTTGCCTAGAAGTAACCTATTCACTCTTGACTTAAAGACTCCTAGGTTGTAGCTATCAGGAAACACAGACTCCGGCGGGGAATTCCACTCCTTAGCTGTACGCATAATAAATGTGTTTCCAAAATGCTATGTACGAATGGGTGGGATATCCACCATGTACCGATGGCGCAACGCCGTACGTCTAGTTGTCCGATGATGGAACGGACTTGGCGGAATTAAATTGTGCAATATTAATCGGTAGCCAGGCTATACACCGTTAAATTTTAATCGTTTTAATCCCGTGAAGGATCGATCCGGTACATGAAACACTATCGATTGGTAGCTTTTTTTCAAAACTCTTATTAATTTACGCATGTACGAAATTAATTTCTTTAAGAAAACGTCAGCTGAGCGAGTCTAATGACCTGTAGGTAGTAGTCGGCGTTGCGTACAAATTAATTACTAATAAACTAATTTTATCTTTACCGACGTAGAATGTCGTCGCGTGGCGTGAATCCAGTGTAGCTATACAAGTCTAGTTTCAGTATAAAATGGAGAATTGGAGACCGACGCGCCCAGATCGGCGTGTGTGTCACACGTGTGCGCAGTGTAGTTCCAGCTTAAGTCTTTTCAACTGACAAACAATGCTTGTTCAAAGTTGGAAGGTCAAATCTATGAATATAATGCCGTTTGGTTCCTTTACATATCTATGTGTCTGGCGATGAATATCAGGCTTATGTAGCGTGATCCAGGGCCGCGGGATTCTTGGAAAGAGAAACCGTGAACCTAGAAAGCACAGGGTAAATGAAGGAACACCTGTGGTTTTTTTGAGGGTTCCGTACCTCAAAAGGAAAAACGAAACACTTATAGGATCACTTTGTTGTCCGTCCGTCTGTCTGTCTGTCAGTCTGTCTGTCTAGACCCTTTATCTCGAGAACGCGTGGAAGTATCGAGTTGAAATTAAAACCATATTCTCAGGTGGTCCCTTCAAGCTGTGAAAAAATCAAACTTCTAAGTTAACGAATAGAAAAAATACGGTCGGTTTATGTCACAAAAAACGTATATTTTGATACTTTCAAAGATCGAAATTCATAGGGTACTTCCCGATGACCTAGAATCCTGATATATGGCACAAAGCACGGTCTTATAACACAGATATAGGAAAACATCTGAAAACAGTAAACTTGTTGTTACCTACGTCACAAAAAAAAATGCAATTCGAAAAAATCTTCGAGACTCCATTCGGGTGTTGTAGTTTGCACGGAACCCTCAATGCGCGACTCCGACTCGCACTTGCCCAGTTTTTTTTATATAATTTATCGATAATTTTATGGCTACGTTACATCCCTAAAACGTTTAACACTACTTCAAACCAATGTTACCATGTTATTAATGTTTTTTTTACCCCGTTTGAAGGGTAAGTGTTAGTTTTGTGTAATTTTCATAACTTTCATTTTTCAATATTTATTATAACTTTATCACATCCTCCTGGTTTCAGAAGATTCATTAAATCATATCTTTTATTCTTTTTTAAACTCATACGCAGAATATACACTTCTGTTGTTATTTAAATTGTGCCGTTTAATTTATACCGTATTTATGTACAAGAATAAGCCAGAATATGATCCCCATAGCCGTCTTAAAATAGCGTATTTGACAAACCGTCTATTTTCGTTGCGAGGCATGACAAAAATTACGTTATATTTCCGTACTAGTTATTATTAAAGGAGCCTGCCCAGTACACCGTAGCCTAAGAAGCTTAGCAAAGGTTGTCTGTAAAAAATCGCTTTTACCGATTAAACCACCCATTGTGGCACCCTATTAATTTTAAGTTTCATAGGTAACTGCTTTATTTTTGGTGTACAATAAAGAATCTATCTATATCTACCTATCTTTACGAACGCATCAAGCACGGAAAGAAATAAAACACATTCTAATCATCACCACGAACTACCTTTTTTTTGGTGGGTTAAAATCATCCAAATAACATACCCCGCCCTTGGGCGGAGCGGGAGATAGTGTCAGAGTATTACTGACTAAAAACCCACCCGTTCCTTCTTGCCTTTCATACCGAGGCTCGAGCTGTCTTTCGTAACTACCCCTGGCCCCAGTAGGCTTCGACCCGGCTTGGTCCCTACTGTTGCTGACAACTCCTTGAGGCGCACGGGAACAGTGCGCGCCGTCGATGGACGTACGTCGTACGGATTTAACGTTAAATCCACATCCACACTATTTCCGGGTTAACGTGACAAGATTCACATAAATCACTGTTACTATCCATTCCGAATGTCCAAATACCAAAGAAGATTATCTTACGGCCGTTTAAAACTGACGTCACTTGCAATTAACCTAAATGACTACATCTCAACAATCACTTTCGTGCGAAAATAAACTTAATTTTTGTCATGAGATGACTCAGGACGAGAATGTTATAGCCAAGACTTAAGCTAGAACTACACTGCTCACACAACCTAGATAAATATTGTCTATAACCGAATATCATCATAATACGTTGGAAATATGCTCCAACTGCAAATGAGCGTGGTATTAAGTTTGTATGGAAATTCATCCGTCGCCGGCCCCTTAATAGTTTCGTATAATTTCTTTTAAGTCGCCGTCAATCACTTATTTGAATTCAATTCTTCATACATCCTGTCGTTAATTTCTCTTTGATATCACATTAAAGCTATAAATCTATTGAATCGGTGAGTAGTAAGGTAAGGTTTAATGGTTGTCGGTTTTATTATTTATCATACTAGTTATCCCCCCCGTTTTCACTGACATCTTTGGTTACTGCTCTGGGCCCCAAGTCTGCTATTACAATAGTGTCAGAATGGTCTATCATTGATTTCATAATTGTTGATTTTGAGTTAGTTTGGTAACCTACTAATCTAACGGCGTCATTATGACTTTCCAATGATCAACCACTGACACTCTATTGAAAGAAGTGCCATAGAATGGTAATCTCATACATATTTACAAATGAATGTCTTACGTATGCGGTAATCTGCAAAAATTTTGACAGTGCCATTGATCAGTGACCAACCATTAGAACGTCATTGTGCAGTCATTGCTTTTAATAAGCTCGATATTGTCATTTTATCACAACTCTATTTCTAGACCATTGACCGATCAATGATCGATCATAATGAATTAGCAGAGAACTTTTAGCAAAATGACAATGGGATCGTGTTGGAATGACGATTTTATAAAAACAGCAGACTTAGGCCCCTGCATTGCCCCTAAGGGTCAACTCACACCGAAAGAGCGGCGAAGGGCAGTTTCAGTGTCATATGAATTTTAACTTTATTTCCATTTCTATAATACTTATTATCGCATGAGAAACACGAACGAGAGAATTCCCCGGAATTCCTGCGGCGCCGCGGGCATCCGCGCGACTCGTTGAAACCGAAACTGCGCTCCGCTTCGCTGCCCTTCGCCGCTCTTTCGGTGTGAGTTGACCCTAATGGTCGTAGCGTGATGTTATACGGAGTTATTTGTAAAACATTAAGCTTGCAGTACTGTATCACTAACATCATAAACAACAACTTTTGTTCTATGACTTTTTACAGAACATAAAAACAAACTTTCAACATTTCGTTGTTCTAACACATTTCTACTCTGTATTATGCTATACAGTTGCCATCACGGATCTTGAACGCTCGGCGTCAGAGTGGGGATCGCTTTGGGCATTCCATACATTGACGAGCTAATCGTCTTCGTTGTTAGATACATGCTGCAACGCAGTGAACGAATCAGGAGTGACGTCTATGACGCGATGGCGCGGCGAGCCAATCACTGACACTCGTCGCACTTCGCACCACTAAAGAGACCGAATATTTGACTTCTGCGCAAGTTTTCATGATCCGTGATCCGTACTTCTGTAAGACGCGACGCAAGCGCACCAACCACCCCGGCCGCCAGATCCCGCTCCCCCCCGCTATTGTACTATCGCTTGCTTCGCATAGGCTTCGTAATATTTAGAACGTTCAATTTAAATATTTTTATTTTTGTATAAAAATTTGATGAAATAAATCATTTCTGGAGAAATATTTGTAATAACATTATAGTCACGTAAGATAGGGGTTGTATGAAAATGTACCTCGAGTTGGCCGCATTTAAATCAAATCAAATCAAATCAATCATTTTTATGCTATAAATATGGTACAGAAATTGTTACAGTGACAGTTATAGACCGAGACATATTTCACATAAGTTACAGGTATGCAAATATTAAAAAAAAAAGAATTTATAGATACATGAATTAATAAAATTGATTAACATATAATTGAAGTTTACAAAATTGATTACATAACAATGTCAAAATAGATAAAAATTAAACATGAAATAATTTTATGCATTCTTAAAAAAATTGTAACAACATGAACTTTTCTTCAGATTCTTCGAGCTATGTCGGTGAACCTCGGTTCACTCAGCTTATACACATTTTAAATAAAAAAAGACGTGTGGCACTCGGGGACTGCCGCGGTAAAGCTTTTTATTATTACATAGCATTTTTATCAACTTATGCAATTATAATTATTTCTTTATTTTATTTATGCAGTATTTTTTTTCCTTTGTTTTTTTTTTGTTTGATTTTATTTGAAGTTACACTTTCACACATTGAATTGAATTTTTATTGATTGTTCACTCATTTGTTTTCTTACCGGTCACCACGCTCAAAAAACAAATGAGTGGGGGTTGTTAGGTTATTCTCGTTACGGAATTTCTGGATTCGGTCTCCACGCTCAAGGCCCGCGATAGAAGCTATGCAATAGCTTAAAAATCTAAACTTGCTCCACTTAACCCATCCGATCAGACGGTCGATTAACAAAATAAAAATAAAAAAACCAATCTAAAAAAAACTAGATTCGCGTCCTCGTTCACAAAGTAACGGTTTTAGCTCCAAAAACTACGAATATCATTATTATTGACTTGTTTTCATAGGTTATAATATTAGAAAGCTTTAGATACCGGTTTGTAGGTAAGCAGGAGTGATTGAATTTGATTGTGAGGTGGAGGGGACTGTGTTTAACGTTATTATATGATTTTTTGAATGAGAAATTATTTTGTAATATTCAGGTAGTGCTAAGTAAATACAAGGCATTTTTCTTTCCCCCAAATCAATCATCCGTCACTTACATATTAACAATTCACTTATAAATAGTCTAACAATTGTACAATATCACAGAATATCAACTAATAATATTAGGAAACAAAAATTCGATTAGGTTTGACTTGAGCTGACTGTAGATGGTGCATTAAATTAAATTACATAGATAAAGAATGGTCTCGTTCAGAATCTATACATCTATACATACATATAAGTAATAAAATTAGAGTGTCTGTTTGTAATATTGAAATAACTGCTTTTTACTACGTGCATATAATATTTGGACGGGACATTTTTGGCAAGTAGCTGATGTAATAAGGAGTAACATAGGCTACAATTATTTGAGAAAAAATAAATTCAAAATCCTGTAGTCCACGCGAGCGAAGTCGCGGGCACAGCTAGTAAACAATATAAATGCGTTCTAAGAAATACCAAAGGTATTAGATGTTTGGTATTGAAATGGAATAAACCCAAAAAACGTATATTTCGATACTCCCAAGGGAAACAAAAATTCATAGGGTACTTGTCGTTGACCTAGAATCATGAAATTGGACATGAAGCAACGCCACATGGCACAAATATAGGGAAAATTGTAAAAACTGTAAATTTGTTGGTAGTTACGTCATAAAAAAAAACGATTGCGATTCGGAAAAATCTTCGTATCCAAATTCGTCAACTGTTTTCATATATAAGTTTGTAAGGAATCCACAGTACGTGAGTCCGACTCGCACTTGCCGAGTTTTTGAAGCCCGACAAAAATTGGGTTAAATCAAAAATGGGAGGAAAGACTTCAGCTACCGACTACCGACCTTTTGGCATCACGCCCCATTTGTTCGTGATAGGTTAGCCAGGTTGTCCCTTGACATTTCCACAAACATTCGATGGGGACTTCACACAATGGCGTGTTTTGGCAGTGTCTCTAACGCTATTTGTAACTAGATTCGCCCGCAGCTTCACCCGCGTACATAAAATATAGCCTATGTCACTCAGGAATAAAGCAGCTTTCGATCGGTGAAAAAATTTTAACAGTCGGATCAGTACTTTCAGAGATTACCTCCTACAAACAAAAAAAATACCTGACCCGGCAAACTTCGTACCGCCTAATAGTTACCTTTTATCTAAGCTGTCAACTCTACCTACTCTACCCTACTCTACCCTACTCTACCCTACTCTACCCTTCTCTACCCTACTCTACCCTACTCAACCCTACTCTACCCTACTCTACCCTACCCTACCCTACTCTACTCTACCCTACTCTACCCTTCTCTACCCTACTCTACCCTACTCTACCCTACCCTACCAAATTGTGAATCTAAACCATTCCCAGATCCCCTTGAACACACACAAAAAATTTCATCAAAATCGGTCCAGTCGCTTGACAGAAGTTCAGTGACATACACACTCACAGAAGAATTATATATATAAAGATTGAAGAAGATCTCTTTAGGTCAACTGAGGTGACCGCTGTTACTGCTAACTTTATGCACTTCGTCCTTCTCGACATTAATGCGCCACCGGTACATGGTGGACATCCCACCTACACGCACAAAACGTTTTGGGAACACATTCATTGTGCGTGCGGCTAGGGAGTGGAATTCCTTGCCACAGTCTATGTTTCCTGATAGCTACAACACGGGAATCTTTAAATCGAGAGTGAATAGGTTTCTTCTAGGTAGATAAGCGCGTTCCATCTTCGACCGCATCGTCGCTTTCCATCAGTTGAGATAGCGGTCAAGCGCAAACCTATCTACAACAAAAAGAAAAAAAATCTCCTACATTTCTGAAAACGTCTTAAAAAAACTCTGCTTTTAAAAATGAATCTCGGTATTTGCAAAAGGTGGGAAGACATTTTTCGTGAGAGAGTTGGACCTGGGTGGATGACAATGGCTAGGGACAGGAATCATTGGAAAGTATTGGGGGAGGCCTACGCCGAAGAGGCGACTACTACTTAGGGATGATTTTATTAATATACTAGCTGTGCCCCGCGGTTTCACCCGCGTTTTTCTCGTTCCCGTGGAAATACCGAGATAAAATATTGCCTATAATTGCCTCCCTCAATAAATGGACTATTGAATATTTAAACAGTTTTCATATCAGATCAGTATTTCCCAAAATGACCGCGTTCATAAATGTATTTATTATACTCTTCAAAGATCTTATACTTACAATCATCAACAAATATATTTCGAAAAAGATTATTACAGGATTTTATGTTGATAAAAACTCTATAGCCCATAACTCATTATTATGTACCCACTCTTAACATCTTACACACGTGATAACTTTTAAACGAAATATCCGATTGAGATGAAACAAAAAGTATTTTACTTCTACATAAATACTCTTGATAACATAATGCTTAATTTCGATAAAGATTAATATTACGATACATATTTAACGTAGTTTTTTTTCTTCAGACGATTTAATAATTATTTTGAACACAAAATCGGTTATTGTGATTAAACCATGATAGCTAGATATATGTTCTCGCGGACTTTTTTGTAGGTCTTAATGGGATCTACAAACCCGTAGTACATCATTTTGTTCTATTGTCAATAGTTTTTGCAGCGCACGCAAAAAATAGGTTTTCGATTTTACACCTTGTGTTACAAAATAGAAATTTTATTACGGATCCCTAATTTTGAAAAAATAAAACATAGCCTATAGCCTTCCTCGATAAATGGACTACCCAACTCTGAAAGAATCATTCAAATCGGACCAGTAGTTCCAGAGATTAGCGCGTTCAAACAAACAAACAAACAAACAAACTCTTCAGCTTTATAATATTAGTATAGATTTAAATAAATGTAAAGTGTAGAATTAAGTAACTCAATTAATGTAAGTAGTAGAATAAAGGCTTTTTTATTTTATTTACTTAAATTGTAATTGAGGTTCAGCAGCATGAGCGATTTTTGATGAAGCTGTCAGATAAATTGTTGATTTATCTAAAAGTGCAACCGCAACGGTTTCCGGCGCCGTACGCGGCACAGCTTTTAAATATCTGTTATCCTACAAACATTAGTTTTAGCAGTTATAGTATATAGTCGGCCTTATATTATGTTCCTACTGTTGGGAGAGGGAATGGGCCGTAATCCACCACGCGGGCCCAGTGCGGGTTGGTGGATGTCACATGTTTTCGAATTTTTTATTCTAGGACATGCCGGTTTCCTTGCGATGTTTTCCTTCACCGTTTTGAGAGCTGTGATGATGAAATAATTTACTGAAAGTAATGCGCCTGGCTGGGCTTGAACTCGTGACCTACAACTCGTAAGTCACTCGGCCACCACTGCACTTAGTTATTTTAACCTTTCAATTGTGATAATTGCAGACACAATTGAAAGACAATAGGTGCGCGAACGCCGGCGTTCGCTTGGGGTTTAATGAAATATACGAAAAACGAAACCGTACCTAGCATTTTTATGTAAAGAATCTTTGTACAAAATTTCATAACTGTATCATGAAAAATCACAAAGTTATAAACTCATTAAATGTTATCTGGTTGTTCGCACAAATACATGCTCAGCGAACCATCCGGGCGACTGAGGCGTTGTTTCGCTCCCGCGCACAGCTGACCGCTGGCGCCTGGTGCCCGCTATGACCTGCCGTGACCTTTTTTTTTATGGTGGGAAAAATCATGCATTGACATCCCCCAGGAGCGGGAGATAGTGTCAGACTCTTACTGACTAAAAGACCCACCCCGTTCCTTCTAGCCTTCATACCGGGGCTCGAGCGCCCTTTCGAAAAACCCTGACCTGCCGTGACCTGTGTTGTACTTAGTGTCGGTGGTGTCCAACTTGTTACCTTCATAAATATTTTTGGGAAAAAATATAACATGGTGTAAAAACTTATTGGAATCCATTCAGTTACTGATTCTGAACAAATTATACTCAGGTTTAGCATTTATAAACTTAAAATTATGTTGTAAATATTAAAACTAACAACATAGTATATATCTTAACATCGTTTTAGAAACGATAGAACTCGCCATTGGCACATATATCGGATGTATTTCACTGAATATATTAAACGACGGAGAGAAATCTTAACATATAATACCGGTCTTCTGTTATAAAAATACCGGTTTTGCGATGCGATGCCCGCAACACTATTGTTGGGTAGGGTTGGCTGTAATTAGAACGGTTTTTTTTTTTGGTAGGATATGATAAATGATTTTTATTTTGCAAATTGGTTTTAAAAACACTTTTACACGTCAATGTTTTTTTTTTTCGTCAGTTTAAACTAGATGAGGCCGGTGTTTCCTAGCTGACTACCCTGAGAAGAAACACCGAAACTAACTCATGGGTCAAAGTCTCTTTTAAAGTCCATACAGTAAAAATGTAATGGTCAAAATCACATGAGAACCATGCAGATTTGTCTGAGATGGTCTTTTGAAGAAAGAATCATATAGATTTAATTTAATAAAGAAATGACTAGGTGACATTTAAAATTAATTAAGCGTGCTCCATCCCACGTCATCGCTTTCCACCAGGGGTCTTTTTTTATTTTATTTTTACGGTGGGAAAAATCATCCTATGACAACCCCCGCTCTTGGGTGGAGCGGGAGATAGTGTCAGACTCTTACTGACTAAAAGCCCACCCCGTTCCTTCTAGCCTTCATACCGGGGCTCGAGTTCCCTTTCGGATTTCCACCAGGGGTCTGGGGTGTGAGGGCCGTCCCCTCACGCATGCGGTCGCCTCTTTCGCTAGCATTCCCGCTTCAGTGATAGGTCCTCTTGACACCCGTAGGGGCCCAGCAGGGTCGAAGCCTACTGAATAGAATAGAATAGCATTTAATCGGCGCAAACAACACAATGTACCACAACTTAAAATAATAATATAAATAAAAAACGGATTATTGTATTGTCACCAGTCTTTGATGTGGGTTCAAAGTTTGAAGAAAATCTGATCGCCCAAAGTTGGACAAAATCGAGCTCAAAGGCGTTGGTTACAAAAATACAGGTGAAGCTAATATAAGCGTGTTAAAAAATAGTACTGACATACAATACTGTTGCAGTGACTGTGCCTGAACCGAAAGGGTCACCAACTCAGCAATTGCTGGGCGTCAAACACCCAGCGCTGATTTTCAGCTGGCACCCCGCAGTGACGCACGGATGATGTTGTTACTGAGGCCATGGGTTTGCTTCAGAAAGGAAACCCTGGCGCTGGAATAAAAGGCAACAAAGAAACTAGGCGTAGGTTTTAGTCAGTAGAAGTCTGACACCAGTCTCGCTTCGTCCAAGGGCGGGAGAAGTTATTGGATGATTTTCCCACTTAAAAAAAAAAGTATCTTTTACGTAACGCGTCTAGATTTACGACATTACAAAATATCTCGCGATCCAAACTTATTTTTATTTTAGCGTTATCGAATGTGAAAATTTATTTTGGCGCGAGCGTAATAGGATCCCTATAAATAGATTTCTAGCTTTATAGCATACTGGCTGGTGTCAGTGGAGTATATTGTAATATTGGTGTACAATAAAGTGGAGGAGTAGTCAGCGTTGCGTACTAACTACCCACAGGTCATTGAACTCGCTCATCTGACGTTTTCTTAAATAAATTAATTTCGTACATGTGTAAATTAATACAATTTTTTTTTAAAAAGGTACTTTGTTTTTATTAATTTTATTGTCACAAATCGATAGTGTTTCATGTACCGGATCGATCCTCCACGGGATTAAAACGATCAAAATTTAGCGGTGTATAAATAAAATAATTACAAAGACTATGTACTTCAGGTATAAAAAGTTACCCACTATCATATCACCACTGCTCTCAAAACGGTGAAGGAAAACATCGTGAGGAAACCGGCATGTCCTAGAACCAAAAATTCGAAGACATGTGACATCCAACCCGCACTGGGCCCGCGTGGTGGATTATGGCTCAATTCCTCTCTTAGAGAGGAGGCCTGAGTCCCAGCAGTGGGAACATTAAAAAGGCTGATGATGATGAAAAAGTATCCTATGAGTACATGTATTTCACCGGACGGATTGAGGCGAATTGACGGATGAGGACACCGGAGATATGTGATGATAGCGTAGTTTTTTTTTATTTTTATTTAGGAGGTAACTCCTGCTCTGGGTTAAGCGAGAGAGAGTGAAATCTCTTTAATTATGCATACAATATTTCTTTCCGTATAACCTTGACTTAGAAATTTCGAGTTTTCTTTTCTGTTTTAAAACTGTAGACTGTCTGGTGTGAGTCATTTCGACTTGAGCAATAATACGTGCTTAATTAAATAAAATTACTCGTTCCTTTATCACTAGAATTCATGACTTTAATTATAAACCAGTGATGAAATATTTCGTGTGACAAAATCGTTATTTATATTTAGTTTTTGCTTGATTTAGGGCCTATGCACACTGGGTTTTTTTAAACGAGCGTTTTTGTAACGTGCGTCGACAGCACGCTATTAAAGGTCTACAGCCCTGCGTTCAACAGTTCAACGCGCGTTAACGGCTCGTTTAAAAAAGGTGGTGTTAACAGGCCCTTACTTTTTCAAAAAGAGGAATATTTCAGAAACGAAAAACACATAAGTTTAACTAGTTTGGGAACCCGGAATTTTTATTTCTTGTTTAGCTTCTGCTGGAGTACCTATAGTCTATCATCCAATATCAATCTGTTTTAGGCTTTTAGAAGCCTCAGGAGTCGAGGTAGTGGAGAGAAAAGTCCCTCTGAAGACAGGAGACAGAATAACGGTTATATGAATTTATAATTCAATGTAGCTTAGCATAATCAGCCTTTAATGTTCCCACCACTGGGAATCAAGCCTCCTCTCTTGGAGAGGGAATGGGCCGTAATCCTCCACCGGCCGGGTCCAATGCGGGTTGGTGGATGTCACATGTCTTAGAATTTTAGGTTCTAGGACAATGCCGGTTTCCTCACAATGTTTTCCTTCACCGTTTTCAGAGCAGAGGTGATGAAAAAAATTACACAAAGTAATGCGCCTGGTTGAGTTTGAACCCGCGACCAATTTAATGTAACCCGGTTTTAAAAAACACCAATTTTGCAGTAAGAGACCTAATAAAATAACACTACAAGTTATTAGAATGAGAATTTTATAAAAATCTCCCCATTCTTACTCCACTGTTCCGTTACTTGGCAACCCTGTACACGAGCTGTCAAAACGAGTAGTTGATGTGACAAGTATAGTTCACACTTCACACTCATTACATCGGTTATGAGTTATGCAAAGAGAAAACTTTACGGTGTAAATAACTGTTGCACAATGACTGGTTAATCACTGGTTTTGCTACTGGTGTGATGACACAAACATTTGCTTGTTACACTAATATATTATAGAGTTAGTCTGTTTTTTTTGTTTGTAGGAGGTAATCTCTGGAAGTACTGGGTCCTTAGACAAAGTAACATCGTTTCGTACCGAAACGATATCTAAATTCGTTATCGTTTTTGAGATAACGACAAACATTTCGTAGCCAATGTAACACTGTGGTCGCGATCGTTGTGTCGAACTGTTTGTTCGCCAAAAAACAAAAATATTGGTTATGGTATCGAAAATTTTGCTGTCAGTGTCAGTCAAGAAGTTCAAATCGGATTGAACCCGCGAGTTATTGTTGTTTTGAAATTTTATTAATAAGTGTTGGCGATGGCTGTGCTGTGTAAGGGTGATGTCACCGGATTGGCATCACAGTCAGCATCGTCGTTGGAGTGCTGGGTGACGTCACGGGATCGGCATGGTGGTCGCCGAGGTGACGGTGTTGAAGTACTCGTGCTGCGCCACCCCGAACCCAGACGTAAATATCCGATAATCTCAAGTGATCTCAAGGGCCATGGGAATGTTAGCGCGATTAGTGTTCCCCAGCAAAATAGAGACATTATTCGTTCAGTTTTAAACCAACCTTTGTGTAAGGTAAGTGTAATTTGTATTAGTCTTGTTCATGAATCAAGTCGTTTTACTATACAGTTAAAGTATTAGATTAAATAAGAATAATAAGACAGTGAGTGTTGCGTATAATTGTTTTTAAGTTATAAAGACTATATTTTTACAGTGGTAAGTGAATAGACTGTTATTAATTTAAGATCGTCTCCAAAACTTAATGATAATCAAAATAGACTCTTTTTTATAAGTGACTGGTGTTCAAACGATGATGGAGTAATCTATTTTAATTTTTAGTGATAAAACATGGAATCAAGAGTGCGAGCAAGTCCCGAACAATTGTCAACGCTGCTTGAGTATATGGAAACGTAAGTAAATCCAAGTTTTATTCATGAGTATGTAATGTCTTAACAATGAAGTACTTATATTGAATCTTCGTTTGTTTATGTTACAGTCATGGTGACCTGGCGAGGCCTCTTGCTGGATCACAAGGTCGGGTACGGTCAGACCGACTGTGGACTGAACTGACCAACATATTGAATGCCGTTGGTGGTGGTGTCAGCAAGACTACAGACAAGTGGAAAAAAGTAAGGATCTAATGAACATTTTTTGAAGGACTGGTGTGATGGTAGAGTGGCTAGTAAGCTATTTTCTCAAGGGTTTTGGATAAGAGGACACAACCTTGCAGTTATGAAGGTTGGCTTGTACTTCTCTGTTATTACTAGACTTTTGATAATTATGATGATGATGATCAATCTCTGACACCCATAGTAAGAAAGAAAAAACGTTTATTAGCACATACCATAAGTACACACAACACAAACCAAGCAAATATTTAAAAGAAAACTTACAACTAAACATTAACCTTCTTACTACAAAAAGTCAAACAAGTACAAGTATAGTACAAGCTATGCTTTGGTGTCCGATGGCCATATGAGAAGATGCCCCGAATGTTATTGTTATTTCAGAAGTTCTTACCAAATTGCTTTTTAATCTCATTTAAATTTATTACTTATAACATAGGTACTTATAACTATGACTGATTTTTGTTCAATAAAGGTGTGGGCAGATTGGAAGTCCAAGACAAAGAAAAAGGCATTGACCATAAGGCACCATGCAAGAGGGACTGGAGGTGAGCCAGCAAGCGGGCAAACCTTATCAGCTAGCGATGAAAGAGTGCTGGCTATAATGGGTACTTTAGCAGTGGCAGGACAAGGCTCTGTAGAAGAGCTAGGATTTAATGTAAGTACTACAAACCTTCAAGGCTCCTGCTCAATAATGAGCTAATTTCTCTAGTAGACATGTTTTATAAAATATTCCTATTAACATTGGTCAACATGTTGGTTAATGGCAACAAAAGTTACTTAGTCAACATGAAAGACACATTTAATTTTTTGATAAATTATTTTTAACTTGGTTGAACTGATTATTAATTAGTATTTATAAAATAAATATTATTATATAACTGAAAAAACTTTGCAATAATTTTTCATAACTACATACTAAAAATAAATAAACTTTTTCAGTAATAAATAATTTCATTTTATCTACCACTTATTTTTATTAAATCTACCACTGCCAATATTTTTCAGAGACCTCTAAATACTGCACAAGATGATCCTGCCGCCCAGGATGATCCCATCACCCAAGATAATTCAGTATTTTTGGAAATCTTAGATGGTAAGTCTAAAGACTTAAAATCTTACTTCTTACTAATATTATTTATAAACGTGGAAGTTTGTTTGGATGGATGGATGTTTGTTACTCTTTCACGCAAAAACTACTGAACGGATTTGGATAAAATTTAGTACACACATAGTTTATAACCCAGATTAACACATAGGATAGTTTTTATCCCGATTATGGGCGACGCCGCTGGCAACAGCTAGTATCATATTATTTGTTATGTATATGTAAAATATAAAATTATCTAAAATACCTAAAGAACCTCAGTTTTGCTATTTATATTCTATATCTGTGTGCCAATTTTCATCGAAATCCGTTCAGCCGTTTTTGCATGATTGAGTAAGAAACTAACAAACATCCAAACCTTCACATTTTACAAAATAATAGCAGTATTTAATTTAAGAATACATTTTGAACAAACAAAGGATCCATAAACTGTCCAAAATAACACTAATTTTCTTTTGCAGAAACTCCACAACCGACTTCGTCTCCTCAACCTTCCACTTCACAGCCCTCAAATAATTGGCTTCCACCTTCGTCATCATACCAGACACGGACACTATCACCCCTTCCGCTCGTGCTCACTCAGACTTCGGCTCAAGGACGGCAGCCTGTTGCGCCAGCCCCGCCAGCCACACCAGCCCCGGCCGCGCTATCCCCGCCAACCCCTGCAGCGCCCACTACTCCGAGGCGAAGGCGGCCACCTGCCCCCCGCACGTCTGCTATTTCTCCATCTACCAGGCGTCGTCCGCGGTTAAGGTCGCCAGCGACACCGCAGTCTGCTGCCTCTCCCGACCGCCCTCGTTTGCGCGCCCGCCGTAGACAGGCACCGACCCCCTTCGAGAGAGCGGCAAGCGAGTTTACGGCCGTGGAATTACGACGCCTGGAGCTGGAGGAAGCCCGGACTAGGCTACAACACGAGCGAGACATGCGAGCGTTGGAGGTTGAGCACGAACGGAACCAGGTTTTTACCTGTTTAGTAAACGTCGCTCAAGCTTGGCTTGACTATTATCGCAGTAGGGACAACACAGAACCGCTGAACACTGAGTAATTCAGCAATTGTCTTGTCCCTATTGCTATAGTAATCAAAGGTTTTTTAGTTTGTATGTCTGAAGCCTTAGGCATTCTGCATCTCAGACTTTTGCGAGTGGGATACTAGCAAAAGTCGTGAGATGCAGAATTCCTAAGGCTGTTCAAGATGTTAAGTTTGTTTTTACATAATGTGAACCCTTTGGGTGAAAGAAGTGACTTCGTTAAATTATCTAATATGTTGCCTCTTCTACTGCCCAATTTTAAGACTGTAACTGTGAGACTGATTCTTGATTTTGCGTTTTTAAGTTTTGCTTATATACCTATACCTAAGGTAATACTTAGTAAAAATAAGCCTTTCTGACCCGTGGAACACCAAAGTAGTTCACCTAGGTGTTGCATGGCTAACTTTCTGTATCTCTGGTTCATCTCTTTAATAGACAGTGTATAACACACATTGGCATTTATTTTAGTCAATATAATATTAAAGTTAATAGAGATTTGTTATCCATTAGATCTAGCTTGTATGTTGGATTATGGCCTATTGAGGTGAGGCTTGTCTTGTGCCCGGCAGTTGACGTAATAAATAAAGGCTGATTTATATAATTATTATGTTTAGTAGAGATACTAATTATATAAGGTTAAAATTTTATAGAGTTTATCAAGTGACTTAATAAAAATATTAAAATGTTTAATAGTAATTTTATTTATTCATCTATATTACATCCTACTAACTAAGCAATTGCGCATAGCCCTGCCTAGGATTAACTCATTTTGGTTATCATTGCTGGAGGTGCTATATTGTACAGCATGATCTTCACTCTCTTCCAGACCCCCAGCTGGCATATCACCTGGAGGTGGTATTCTAGCATCTAATGCAATGTTGTGCAGCACACAACATGCATTAGTGATTTTGCTAGCCATGTAAGGGTGATAGTGAAGAACTCTGTGTCGAAGCATACACCTCCAACGAGCTTTAAGTAGTCCGAAACAGCGCTCGATGCGGGACCTGGCTTGGACATGACGTCGTGTGTACTCCTCTGCCTGGGATCCTGGTTCAGCATTTAATATAGGTGTCATCAACCAGGGCCGCAGTGGATAGCCAGAATCTCCTAAAAAAAAGGAAATATATTTTTGTTAATCGTCTACTCCAGTTCTAATAAAGAATTGAATAATCATTGTTTATTTGTAGTCATGCTCACTTAAATATAGCAATTATTGCTTGGCATATTGGGCTATTTCAGATGTCTCACTATTTACAATACCTATATGGAACAACTTACCTAATAACCAAACATATTCACCACTTTCATGAAGTCCTTCCATGTATGTCCTCACGTGACTTGCAGACCATATGTGTGAGTCATGTGTTGCTCCACCAAATTTCGAGTTCACATTTATAATGCGCAAGTCGTAATCACATATCTGAAAAGAAAATAAAATAAAACTATAGGTACTTATCGTTTGGTTTCCACAAAGAACCAAATTGCAATGTGGGGAAGAATTTAATTTCGAATTAAGGTACCTACTTACAAAACATTTAAAAGATATTTTATAGATTTCACTTTGAATACCATAAATGTCCCTTTATTTCACTGTGCCGCTTGGCACATAGGCTTCCTCTTACTTTCTCCATTGAGTTCATATTATAAATAAGGGTTATTTTATTTATAAATTCATATACACATGGTTTTAGAGAAGTTTGTTAACCACATAGTTTTATATGTAGGTATTATGATTAGAATTTATCCAGCAGCTTACCATTTGAACATTTAAGGAATGATATCCTTTTCTATTAAAAAATGTGTGTTCTTCCTCAACCGGTCTTGCAATAGCAATATGGGTACAGTCAATGCACCCTATCACACCAGGCAAATTATGTGTCCTTTGAAATCTGTAAATTATTTAACAATTTTACAACAAATATCAAAGAGTAATTATTTAGATATGTAGGAACCTAAGAAAATTTTTAATTAGGTATTTAAACTATTTAAAAATATATTTACATACTTCTCTTTGATTAAGGATCTCTCGTGTGGCGTTTGTGGAAACACTATCCACCTGCCGACCATCCAATTGTGATTAAGGGCGTTCACAACCTCCCTGATGCAGCGACTTGTTGTCCGCTGCGTCAAATGCTGGCCCACACCCACAATTTTTTGGTATGATCCTGTAGCTAAAAAGCTAAGAGCACACAGCACCTGAAAAATATAATAATACATAGGTAAGTTAACCTATTTAGGTTGGATGTGGTCTGATGTGGTTTTATTTTTATTTATACAGCAGTTCATAAAGTATTGTATAGTACCTATAATCTAAGCAGACGAAGATGCTTTAACTCAAGTTATAAGGAACAACAACCAACAACATTAAGTACCTGGTTGCCTACAATACCTACAATTACTAGTATATTGTTTTAGTAATGTGAAATTTCTTACCTTTATTTCCAGGGGAATTTCAGAGGAACCTTTTAATCGTGCATGAGCTTTTAGATCCTTGCATAACTTCCTAAATGCTCTTTTATTAAGCCTGAAATGTTGGATGAACAACAATTCAGGCATTTCTTCAATTGTTTCCAATTGCCGTCGCTGTCTTAATCGCTTTTGGCGCCTCTCCCAGGTGTTCTCATTGTGTGCAGCCCACAATAAACGCAGGGAATGCATTTTATAATCTATTTGATCTGCAGTAATGCCGATAACACAGAATAAATACTAAGAGAGTATGTCATCAATCAATGTCAAAAATCAGCTGCCGAATGAAATCCGGCCATATTTTTTCGATAACTACAACGTTTTAACATTCGTTTCGTTATCTTTTTTGGCGATCACGATCGGGCGAAGGCGAACACTGAAAGTGCTGCTTGTCTACGCATTTGTATGGGATAAACACGATAACGATTCGTTACTTTATGGTTTCGTTATGAAATATAACATTGTCTACCAAATTGCGATAACGATGTCGATTGACCACGTGACTTAACGCGGCCTAAGTCAATCCCATACATTTTAGTCTTTTCGAACTTCGTTATCGTTTTTAAATTGTTACTTTGTCTAAGCCCCCTGGTCCGATTGCTAAAATTTTTTCACCGACACAAAGCTGCTTTATTCCTGAGTGACATTGTCTTTTTTTAATTGAGAACCTGTCTGCAGTGTGGTGTTTCAATAGGGTTCTCTTTTTTATTTTCTAACAAAAAGCTAACTTTTGGACAACGTCTGTAGGGACCGCTAGTATCAGTATCTATAGATAAAAACATAATGTTCTCTAAATCCGACTTCATAGTAGCCAGACTCAAGTCACCCATGAGACTCACCACCATATGCCAAAGAAAAATCTTTAATTTTACCCTATTTTGATTCCATTGAGTGTCAAAATATACGTTTTTTTGCGACATAGTGTCAAAATATACGTTTTTTTGCGACATAAAAGGCCGTATCTTTTTTTCGTTAACTAAACTAACTTCGCTAATTGATTTTTTTACAGCTTAAAGGGACCGCAGACCTGAGTAAATGGTTTTAATTTCAACTCGATACCTCCACGCGTTCACGCGATAAAAGAGTCTTGACAGACAGACAGACAGACAACAAAGTGATTATACACCGCTAAATTTTAATCGTTTTAATTCCGTGGAGGGACAATCCGGTACATGAAACACTACCGATTTGTAAAGATAAAATTAAAAAATAAAGTGCCTTTTTTTCAAAACTCGTTTTAATTTACGCATGTACGAAATTAATTTCTTTAAGAAAACATCAGCTGAGCTAGGTCAATGACCTATAAGTAGTTTGTACGCAACGCTGACTATTAACTACAGGTCATTGATCTCGCTAAGGGTACCGTTTTTTCCTTTTGGGGTACCTACGGAACCCTATAAAGAGACAGTATCTATTAGAATAGATTAGTACAGGTAATATTTACAAGTAGCTATCAAAACGATAAAACGATGGCACAAATTGATCAACACAAAACAACTTATGTAAAGCAAGCAACTTCAATAACGATGTAACCATTGAGTAACAACGTAAGTCACCGGTTTTTTGTAAGTAAGCTTTGTTGGTTATTATCTAGTTAATCTGGACGGTAATCCAGTTTAGAAATGTATGTTAAGTAATGGACAATAGCAGTGAGTTTTTTGCTAGTATGTGTGTGGGTTTTTATCATACCAATGCTATGAAGGCGAAAGTTTGCATGTATGTGTGTGAACGAATTTGTATGTTTGGCATACTGTTATAGCATATCTTGTAATAGGATATAGGATAGAATAGATGAACGATAGATATATACTACATAACGTTTACAATCCATCTGGGCCGACACATTATTCCCGGAGGATATTAAAACTCTAAAAGCTAGGAGTATTCTAAATTTCTTGGAAGCCTCCGGGCTAAAAGAGTTACTCTAACAAGGTGGCGAGTCACAATAGATCTTTTAGTTCGCAGTGACTACATCCCCTACACTATGGGTGATGCATAGCCCCTTATCTTCTAAATAATAATAATAAAAATTACGTTTACAAACATAATGTAACTAAACTAGTGCGCCTCACCATCAGAGATTGCATCACTGCTTACCATCAGGTGGGATCGCATTCAAGCACTAGATATGACTACAACTTGACGGGATTTTCGTCTCCTCCGGGAATCTTCCTTAAGGTTGTTTTTCGAACTACCTCCACCTTACCATGACCGGACCAACTTACAAATGCTTTACGAGCCGAATCATAGGGCAGCTGCGGATCTTTTTGATCCCTTACAAAATAGTCGCGTATGTCCCGGTTTAAATTCTCACACACTACAAAATTGACTTTCAAACTGTTGTACATGTTCTAAGCACAAGAAAAACTCTGATACCTCGATGTAGGATTTGTCTGACATCAGGTTTTTAGTTCCTGTGTGGCGTGGCATATGCTCTTGTGTGGTGTGGCATAAATGCCACTACACCCTATTCAAAATTATAGGAAGCAGCTTTCTTGTTGTCGTATTATAATAAACTTTTTTTTTTAATTGTATTAATTTACGCATATACGAAATTAATTTCCTCAAGAAAACGTCAGCTGAGCGAGTCCAATGACCTGTAGGTAGTAGTCGGCGTTGCGTACATGCGTAAATTAATACGAGTTTTGAAAAAAAGGTTCTTTAGTTTTTAATTTTATCTTTACAAACCGATAGTGTTTCATGTACCGGATCGACACTCAACGGGATTAAAACGATCAAAATTTAGCGATGTATAAATAGTCTAAGCATGCTGGCTATGGAGTCGTATATCACACAACTACTTACTCTTCTAATAAGCATGAAATTATTATGCACCAACATAATCTTACATCATAAAGTCCATACATATAAAATAATACGCCATTAAATGTCACGAACGCGATCAATTACTTTAATTTATTCTGAACGCATCCGTAGGGCGACGGTGTTGCCAGATATAGGAGCTAAATTACCCCACGTGCGCTGTCATATTAATGTTTTATCTGTTCTGCGTATCTTTGACAGGTAGATAAACGCTTTTGAAGTTTAGTTTAATTTCATTTTTTTTACTTATATTTATTTATTAAAACTTCGTGCAACACAAGGTAAAAAGGCGGACCATACCTTAATATTTTATTGGGATTAAAAATAATTTATTGAAGCCACAGTATGTCAGTAGTGACGAATAGAGGCAATGTTAAAAAAAAAAAACTGGGCATTTGAGACGGGTCAAACGCGAGCCTATACCTAATACAAAATAAAAAAAAGTATTTTATGATAAACCTATTTTGATAAATTCTCGATAAATTGGGATTGTGATTACGTTACTGGCGCGTTTGTGTTTGCGTGCGTAAATACCAATACGTCGTCAATGCCAATGTCCTAAATTGACCGCTTCATGATATGGCCAACTAAAACTTGCCAGATCGATTAAAAGTTTGATGATATGTCAATGCTCGTTTGGCCAAATCATTCATGTAGAATTTCAATGATAATAAAAGTTCTAAAGAAAGTAGGCCAAACGAGGATTGACATAACATCAAACTTTAACGTTTAAAACAATTTGGCCAGCTTTACTTAGCCATATCATGAAATGATCAATTTCTGAGATGTGGCCATCGCACCTATATTATTTGCCTTCAATTAGGATAAGTTATTTCTCAAAAAGCCACTACCTATTATATTCATGTAAAATTGAAATAAAATAAATCAAAATTAGTACACACGGTAGAACCAAACCGGTACAACTTTCGCTTGGCCTAAGAGGTCGACATGCCAGTTCGCGACCTCCGCTTCATCAAAAAATCATCTCTTGGTCACTATCAAAAGGTCAACGACTTATTCAAGTACCTACCGTCTTGTGAAAGATGGCCGATTATTGCAGGCTTGTAATATTCTCATCATCTGTCTGTCTTTTGCTTGTTTTGGGATCGTCTTTTTTTTAAAGCTCCTTGAATATCTGACCGGAGTTAAACGGACACATACTCGTACTGCCGATGCCGCCTAGGCGGCAAAACAAGTGAAAATATACCATGTCTTTAATTTTTTTTTAGTGGCAAAAGTATTAGTCACAAAAAAATCATATTTTGAAAATGTTGTAGGTACATGAGTTAATAAACTTATATTTTTTTTCCTTTAACCCAATCGTTATCAAGGAGTAGGCTTCAGAAAGTCATTGTTTTATGGCACTGCTCGAGACTTCGGAAGTGAAATCATTAAATAACTTCTCCCGCTTCGAATAAAGAGAGAGAGAGAGAGTCATTGTCATGTCATGTCAGACATTTACCGACTAAAACACACCCGCTAGTGTGATGTGCGATAAGTCATCGTGGCCAGATTTTAGAATTCATGATATAGCCAACCAAAACTGGCCAGATGGTTTAAACGTTAACATGTTGTCGTCTTCGTAGCTATACAACTTCTTCTAAAATAGATTGACTAGGCACTTCTTCAATGATTTGCAAGAATAGACAAGAAAGTTTTATACTTTTAAATTAGTAGAGAAATAACACATAAAATGGTTCCATCTCCAAGCAAGCTTCTTTTGCTGCACTAGTTTAAACAATGGTATGCATTCAGAATAAAGAATATACACCACTATTTTTTAATTAGTACAAATACATAAAGGGCTTATTAGAAAAGCCCTTGTTATTTTATAAGTAACATCTCAATAAATAATATTCATAAACAGAAAAGTTATTAGCGTTGGTTTATGTCCCAAAATGTCACTCAATTTAAGAAATATTGTGCAGGCTATTGATTAATGAATGAATAAGTGACAATTATTAAGGAAAAACACTGCCCGCAGTATTTTCTACTAGCAATTGTTATGTTTGATTGATTCTATGATGAATTTACCTTTTCGTGGTCAATTTTAGGATTTCGGTTTTTTCTATTATTGGCTACGAAAATATGATCAGTGACGGGTACAGATAGAGCCCCATTTTTTTTGTACTAATTAAAAAGTAGGGGTGTATACGAGTTCAAACAAATATTAGTGGTATTAGTTGCTGGTATTAAAGTGAAATATATTTTTATACTCAGCGTCATTCAAAACAGGCGCAAATAAACAGTAATACCTGTCTTTCTTTCCTCCCGTTCGTGCTACCTTCACGCCAGCACTCGCAATACGAACGCACGCCAGGTATTACCAACACGCGTGCGCGGAAGCATGACGAATATAAACTTCCGCGTGCTATAACGTGCAGTGCATGTGATTTGTGGTAATGCCTGCCAGGGCTGCAGGCTTATTAGAAAGAGTCACAGGAGCCCTTGAAATCAAAGAGCAACTTAGTGTCCCCCGCACACGGGCCAGAAAAAAAGCCGCTTCTAGCTTTTTTTTGAGGCGGCCTTTTATTGTAATGCGCTTCAGCGTTTTTTTGTGGCGGCTTTTGTGTGACCTGTGCGCGGGGACAGTCAAAACTCCTTTTCAGTCAGTCACTTTTTTGTAACTCATGTAAAAAGAGTGCTGGTTGGATTTTCTCTTTGAAATACCAGATCTAGAACAATACATCTCTAGCCCACACTCTTTTTTGATGAGAAACAACCCACTCCCTTCTTTTGTTTTCGAGGAGAAACCTTCAAAATGCAACCGGATTTTGAGGATGAATCCAGGGAGTGTGGGATTTTCACCTCGCTAAAATCGCCCCGGTGATCTCAGCCCCCCTTGCCAAGTTACAACCGTTTCGCTTGCGTCAAACGCTTCGAGTTGGCCGCACCGCCAATTCTTTTGTTCTGACTACGTGACTGAGCGTTGAGATGACGTCATTCCCGTACATTGAAGCTTTCTGCTAACGTTAACGATTGCAGTTTAGCAACTTGGCTAGGGGTACTGTTCTGTTCACGTAGAAGGGCTTTACGTTTTAAAATATCACTCCGAAACACCTTTTAGGACACATCCCTGAGAAGCCCACGACTAGAGTTACCAGATGTAAAAATTTTAAATCCGGAGAATAGGCTCGATTTGTATTGAAAAATCCTGAGATTTTTACAGTTTGTGATTTTTTTTTACACTACAGATACGGAACTCATGCGTTGCACATCGCGCTCAAAGTGGTTGGGGTGGCAGCGGAACTCCCTTTGCCAAAGCAAGATTAAGTTTGGTTTATTTAACTTTAATAAAATTGGTTTTAGCTTATTTAATTTTTAAGTGTAAGTAGCTAAGCTGCTAATTTTATTGAAAATACTAAAAATTATGAGATTTGCAAGATCCAGCCGCAATCTTGAGAAGAGTCCAAAAATCCTGAAGTCTCAGGACAAACCCTGAGATTTGGTAACCCTACCCACGACCCTAGTCTCTAAAGTCCCCACACCCCATACTCCTCAATTATATTCCCTATTAACCTTGCTACTAACTGACTGAGCTTTTCTCCGAACTACCGAGACAAGGTCAGAACCTTACCTGTCACAAGTTTTGAAACATGCAATTCTCGAATGAATTTAGGCTAGTTTGCTGCCCAATCTAGGTCATTGTTAATTTCTAGTCTAGATTTTAATTGAATCTTGAAAATTCAAGAACTTTGTTTACTGGGATCGTGGACCAGGGCCTCAAGTCTGCTATTACAATAGTGTCAGAATGGTCTATCATTGATGTCATAATGGTCGATTTTGACAACTTTGGTAATCTACTAATACAATGGCGTCATTATGACTTTCCAATGGTCAACCACTAACACTCCATTGAAAGAAGTGGCCTATAATAGTAATCTCTTACATATTGACAAATGAATTAGAACGTTATTGTGCAGTTGTTGGTTTTAATATGCTCGATATTATCATTCTACCACAACGCTATTACGATACCACTGACCGATCAATGATCGATCATTATGAATTAGCACATTACGAACTTTTGGCAAAATGACAATGTGATCGTGTTGGAATGACGAATTTGTAAAAATAGCAGACTTAGGCCCCAGGACAGCGGTTCTGACTATACTATACTACTATATTTTGGGACCACTAGGCATTAAAGTACAGTTACCAGAACAAAAAATAAAAACGTTAATTATTTCATATTAAAAAAAAAATAGGTGGAAACTGGGACCGCGGTCCAGGTCCAAAAAGCTTCTTGATCCCACCGAAAAAAATTAATTGAATTAGTGACCTATTGATAGCATTAGGCTCGCTCTCTGACTTGACGATAACTGACGGGATGTAGGACGGTGGGCACAGTAGCTCGTCGTCCGATGTCCGGGTCGGTGACGCTTATGTTCTATGCGCTTCAAAGAAATGTCAGTTTAATTGACGATATCGATATTTGTTGATTTTCCACACCCAAAAAAAATGTTACATATTTATAAAATGTGTTGTATGGTCTCTTAACTATGTACGAGTATATAAAGGTAATAGGTGTTTATAATATGGTCTCTTAACTATGTACGAGTATATAAAGGTAGAACTACATTGCGCACACGTGTGACACACACGCCGATCTGTGCGCGTCGGTCTCCATACATTTTATATGGAAACTAGACTTGTAGAGCTACACTAGATCCACGCCACGCGACGTCGTTCTACGTACAAATCAGGCGTGTTACAGGTCGCGCGATGAATCAAGATCGCTCGGCAAAAGTGGAAGGGGCATGCGCAGTATTCAATTCTACGGTCTATTTGGCGACGTACGGGCGGGTGTGCGCCGTCGGCGCCACGTCATTGGTAGATAGAGTCGCTCTTCAATTCCCGCGTTGCGTTCTCGCCTCTCATTGGATACTGTTGTACTTGGGTACTGTTGCGTACAGCTTGTGTTATCGTAATAGTAAAACGTAGTCGTAAAAAAAAATCGTTAAAAATAAAGTTTTAAAACGGCTAACCAGAAAAATGGTTTACGACGTGAATTATTACGTTAAAGAAAGAAACTAACGAAATTATTTTTTTTAATTTTATGTTTCATTTAAAAAAAAAAAATTGAATTTACCTACTTACAAGATAAATTACAATCAAAAACTAGTGTTATTATAAGTTATGTTACTAAGGTTCAAACATACGAAATTAAAAATAAAATCCTAACATACTAAGAATTTCTGTGCGCAATTGTACACATGCGCCGATTGCCCCCACTACTTTCACCGAGCGATCTTGATTCACCGCGCGACCTGTACACTCGTGCGTCGGTCTAATGTAGTTCTAGCTTAAATATTATATTATATTTTAATTAGATACCATTTAAATTTATTTACAGGTACTATACAATGGAAATCAACTTCAGAAAATTATAGTAGCAGCTAAATATTATTCGTAAGTAAATATAATAAATCTTGAACTAGTCTCAGTGCTTTTTCACCAGCTGACCGATTCAAGTTACGACTGTTTCGTTTCGAATCTCTTCCTACGCCTTCGATTCTTTTGATCTGACCACGTGACTTAACGGTGAAATAATTTGATTCCCATACATTAGAAGTTTTCTACTAGCGTTTACGATTGTAGATTATCAACTTGGTCAGGTCCTTCAGAAATGTGTAAGTTAGCTAGGGATGAGTAGTGGCGCTGTTTGATCCCATTTGTGGATTTAATGAACGTATTACGGACCCTATAGGGCCGACGCCCGCTATAAGCGCGTAATTTAAGAGAAGTAGTTCTAATGTGACGCCGTAGATGTCGCTAAACTTGTAGTGATTTGATTTTGAGACCATTTTCAGAACCGTACTATTGACCATTTAAAAATAAAAGTATAATTATAAGTATAAGTAGTAGTGTTATAAGTATAGTTTAATAAAAAAAATTGTGGAAGGTTGTTCAGTTTCGTCTACTGAGCAAGCCCTTAAAGTTTGTGGAGCTGTCCCTTACACCTTATATATATATATATATTTCATAATTCCAGCCTTGACATTTATTTGTTTGAATCAATATGACAGTTTTTCTCCAATGACCTCAATATCAGAATATCCAGAACGCTAGGAAAATACAACACCGCCTACCAGGCGGAATGTGTTGGTATCATAGATATCCAGAGATATGCCTTCATTGCGGAATAGTAAGGAGTTCTAGTGAGGCCGCTTATCTCCCACCCAAATATTTACAACATTCACAAATAGTGTATTTACGACACACATTTAAAATTTGCTTTTGCACACTAAGAAGAAAGCACCTACACTAAATCAATTTCTAATAGCACACATAAACAGAATGGGCGGAGCATGCACTTGTAAACAAAAGTCATTCAATGCACACGCATGCAAATAGGGAGGCGAAAAAGAAGGTCGATAATTTTATCGATATTAAATTTTAGCATATTTTAGTTATATAATTAAGTACTTTCGTCGTTTTATTTTGTTTAAATGATTTCTTTTTTAACCTTCTATCCGAAAATAGAGTTTACTTTTAATAAAATAAAATAGGAATATATTTTTTAGTATCGTATTACCGGTTAAAAGGGCTGTTCTCTGTTAAATATCGTGCTGTATTATTATACAATAATTATAATACTTAATATTAAAAAAAAATTGATCATAAATGTAAGTAGACATTTATGATCAATTTTTTTTGTTCAGGGTTGGTTTAAACACTAAGGTAAATTTTATACTCGCATTGAAACTCATAGCGTCAATAAAAGGTACTGCGATAATAAAAATATGGGAATGCAAAATAAAAATCAAATAAAATTGGAAATTAGAAACTTTATTTCAAATAGTTCAATAATAACAAGTAGTTTTAAATTGTCAAAATGTCGGTCAGTCAAAAAAAAGTGAAGCTGAGTAGCACATTCCAAATCGTAGATCTCAATGGAGAAGGACGTGTAAGAAACTCCATGGGCACTTTTAAATCATGTCATGAGTTACAAAAATCTTGGTTAAATATGTTTTGTCACTTCTGTTGAAATAGTTGACACTTGTGTACTTCGCATTTAAAAAAAATATTTTACACTATACAATGCAATTGTATTCAAAAATAAAAACCTAATATGATGAGATGAACCTCAGACAGCAAATTATATGGGATGGGCAAAAAGATTGCGGATATGTGGACATGGGTAGTGAAACATCTGAAGATTGTAGGACCTTAGCCTCTAAGGCTTACTTATTTTTACTGAATGTGGTTAATGATAGCTCCGAATTACCGCTTGGTTATTTTGTGGTACCTAGTTAAAATACAGAACCAAAAGTAAATTTATTTAGATAGATAGATAGATTCTTTCTTGTACACCAAAAATTACATGAGAAATTTAAAATTAATAGGGTGTCACAATTTGCTTAATAAAGTGCCATAATGCCGGTGTGTAAGAAGTCTCCTTAACCTTCGATGGACATTCTACCAATATAATGAAGCTTCTCGGATGTAAATTGGACTACGAAAATTAGTTAAAGACTACTTTAAACATCCCATAGACCAATTTGATGTGACTATTTCATAGATTGATTAAAACAATCTTCTCTGAAGTGGATAGAGCAAATAACACTCTGATTAGAAGGAAACCAATCGTTGTCTCTACCGGTTGCTTCTATCCATTTAAGTTTCAGATCTGGTTCTTTTGGAAAACTGAAAATTAATTTGTAATTATTATTATTATTATTATTATTTATTTAAAAAGACAACTTTTGGTCCACATTGTATGTTATTAACACTTATTTCTATGTTAGATCAGAATTCACAAAATAGTTATAGTTCCCATAAAATAAATTAAATTACAAAAAAAATGAAATAAATTATTAAATTAAAAAAAATAAACGTATTAAAAAGAATTGTATTAAAAATCAAAATAAAATTAGATATTTGTATAAAATTAAATTTCAATTACATGTCACTATTAAAATAAAATAGAATAAAATTAATCCAAAAACCACTACAATTTCCTAACAGGCATTGGAATAGTAACATGTCTGGCACAGCCATGTCGGATATAGGGACAGTCTAGCCGGTCAGCGATCATTGCCAGTATGGCATTGGGGCTGGCCCACACCCGGCGCACCAGGGATGCGCACCGCTTGCGTATTGTAGTGTGAAAACAATCGGTACGCGCCTCCGTGAACATTCCTGATGCGCTACAGAAGCGGAGCAGCCCCACTACCACCCGGAACGCGTTATTGTACTGGACACGGAGGGCACTGTATGCCCTTTCAGTATAGTCAACCCACAGGCTGCACGAGTACAGGGATGTGCAGTACGCTCTGAAGAGCGTGATCTTCACCGCCCTAGAACATCGCGCAAACCGGCGGGCTATCATATTGGCTCTAATTATACCGTGGGTATTACTATAATCATAAGTTATTTTTACTAAGAATAATTTAATATAATACGTTATGTTATAAGTGACCTAAGTTTGATTCTATGTCTGAGGCCGAATTAGAGCCGAAAGTGTAATACATAATGCAATGCTCACGTCAGTTTTATGACATTCTTACTAAATTTGTAAGAAATAAAATGTGAAACTTTCGGTATTATAGACAAAGAAAAATTTAATTTAAATCGCGAATTTTTTAATTCAAACTTCGAACATTGACCGCTGCTTTGCCTTATGATTGTCTAAGGTGGCCTACTCGGTCAATAATATTGAGCAATATCTTTTAGGACCCATCTTATCATCGAAATCGCCAAATAGCCAGATTTTTTATAATAATAATTGAATATTTTTGCATAGAATAGAATAGAATAGAATAGATTTTATTTTGCACAGAAAGTAGGTACAGGTTATAGGTATTTTTCAAGTTTATGATCCATACCAACTACCTTAACTAAGGCATGCAAAACATTGTTTATACAATATGCTTAAGGCTAAATAAGACACAGTCAAGCTTATATAATATCAAATCAATTATATATAATTCATAGCAAACACAAACTATTATAGCCAAAAAAACTTTGATCATCTCTATCTTTTTAGTATAATTTAAGTTTTTACACTTTACGAGTATTGAAATATCAATGTTTTAATTTGGTTCACAAAACATTAAATTAATAATTAATTTAACATGCAATACTACAATATCTATTGAAATATAAAAAAAAACAATATTGAATTTAAATAATACGCATATCGATAAAATCAGTCACACGCACTCGATTACCCCTCTCTAAATTTTAAACGATCGTAGCGCTCGGAAACATTCGGGATAGTTCGGGCTAGTTCGTGTCGCTCTGGACGTAGGTTAGAAAAATATTTAAAAAATGATTTAAAATATAAAACAGTGACTTAATTGTTTACTTACCGGTGGTAGGACACGCCATTTGTCTTTATGTTGACGATACTCGACCTATTTTTGCATTTAATCACTGTACAATTCGGCATTTTGTTTTTTTATGCATCAATAGCACACCGTACGCAATTGCAAAGTGACTGAATGAATCGTACAGGCGCCGTTCAAATAAACTGGGCTTTAGCCCATAATGTGCGCTTACGTGCCACGCCCTCATGGCATATCCCTCGATATCCGTGGTTGGTATAATCCTAGCGGCCCACGCCATAGAAACTAGGAATGTAACGGAAACGCACATTCGGATACTCTCCGATAGTGCCTCAGTCTTACAAACCCTAGACATAGATTCTACTAACTCGAGAATTATACAAGAATGCCACTCTGCACTGGAAAGAGTTACGGTGCCGAAACGGAACACTGACACTACTGTGGATTTTAAGGGACATAGCGGTTCACTGGGCAACGACACGGCGGACGAACTGGCCAGGAGAGGATCTGGTGCGATGGTCTTCGTACCCAAACCCATTGTGCCGGTCCCCTTCGGTCAGCTGCGTTGTTAGCTACGTGAACACACACCCATACTGGCGGTACGACGGTGGTCCTCGACCCCAGGCTGCAGGCAAGCCAAGCAGGCCATGCCACACCTCAATGAAGCCCTCACTAAAAAACTCCTAAGACTAAACAGAGGTGATCTGCGCCTGGTGACGAGACCATCACCGGACACAGCACCTCTATAAAATAGGCATCACAGACAGTCCCCTGTGCAGAGCATGCTTGGAAGAGGAGGAAAAAAATAATAATAATAATATTCCACAACTATCACACAACGCCGTCTAGTCCCAAGCTAAGCAGAGCTTGTGTTATGGGTACTAGACAACTGATAAACATACTTATATATTTCTAAATACATACATAATATATATAAATTACACCAAGACACAGAACAAATGATTATGCTCATCACACAAACATTTGTCCTGGGTGGGAATCGAACTCACGACCTCCGGCATAGCAGTCAGGGCCACTAACCACTAGACCAACAGGCCAGTCAGAAATTGCGCATGTGCTCCTAAACTGCACACTTGCACAGGTGTTACTGAAATACGTACACGAACCATAGGATCCCCGAATTCTCTTATAGATGCCCTAAAGAAATTGAAAGGCCTAATCTATTTTTGGAGAGAGGTGGGCTGGTTGGAATAAGCCCACCCAAGATTATGGCCGCTATGGCTAGTGTTGCCAGGCACCGATTTGCACCTGATCGGGACGCTAAATGTCCCGATAAATCAAAATCCCTGAAACTCAAAGAGCGACCGAAGAAGTCTGGGTTTTGCTCAGTAAAATTTTCACACGCCCTCTCGTTCCACCCTAGAGGGGAAAAAGTCATTGGATGATTTCCCATCTAAAAAAATCTTCAAAAAAAAAAAAATTGTCCCGATCTAAAACCCTAAATCCCGATTTGTTTTACCATCTGTCCCGATTTTTGTCTAAACAGACCTGGCAACACTTTGGCCCACGTTCAATGGTCCACATAGGACTAAGTGTGGAAAACATATTCAGACATAGATATAGACATACACTTGTAAACTTCACTCGATGCCTTCAATTCTACTTATGCCTCTTTGTGGACCGTAATAAAAAAAAAAAAACTCAAAACAGATCGTGACGCTCAACGCGTGTCAACTTCCGTGCATTGTCACCGATAATGCCATGGGAAAAGCATTTTTCTCATATGGTAATACTGGTATTACATAACTAGACGGTTATAGTACCTTGTTATAAGGGAATAAGGTTCTTGGAAGACGATTTTTATTATTGTGCAATAAAGTCGATTTTGCAATACGAATTAGATGGGTAATTGTTGATTGCAATTGTTATTAGATCTTAATGCGTGTTATTAAGGTTCATATTTGATTGAGTTGATATTGTTAGCTTAGTCGATATGACAGCGTTTTATTTTTTTGTTAGTGTTGAGTTTATTAGTTATTAAATGTAAATATTGTGATAGTTTTTTTTTTTAATGTATTTCGATGTTTTTACAGTTCGTTGACTTTGTGATTGATTTAAGATGACTGTTGGTCTGGTTATCACGAACATATGACATTGATTTGTAATTTGATAGAAAATTTTGACCGAGTTAAAAGAAGGAACAGGTTCTCAACTCGTTTGTAATAAATAATATTTATTTTGCAAATAGGTTTAAAAAAAACACTTGTACACGTCAAAAATATTTTTTTGAATATTTTTACTAGACGAATGTATATTTTATAAATGGAGACGGCGAGCTACCCATTGCTCGCCGTCCGCAAGCCCGCGCCTACGGATGCCGGAAATCGGGATCAGAATCGGTGTCGGCGAGAACACTGGAAATCGGGGTCGGACGGAATCCGTCTGGGGCGTGAGGGTTGACCTCTCGCGCGTGCGTTCGCCTCCTTTGCTAGCATTACTGCTTCGCAGAAGTAGGCGACCGCTGCCGATCGCCTCTTACTCAGTAGCATGAAACTTAATTTACATTCAAACTCAAAAACCTAACCATGTATGAAAAGCAGTAATCGAACTACTAAATCTCCACAGTAATCGTAAGTAATTTTTAATCGATGGCTACCGGGTTTTTCCTCCGAACATAATAAACATTAGTATACTAAGTACAGTTCTATAATGTTTTTACTATCATTTATTATGCTCTACTGGGTTACGTAAAGATGTGTGCTCAAATGCTCAAAGCATTATGCAGTTTCTGCTTCTGCAAGCGTCTTTACAAAATTATCCTAAGGGAACATTTATTTTTCCTGGAGTAAAACATCCAGGTCATGGTCTCCCGTATGCCAAATTTCATCCAAATCCATTCAGCCGTTTGAGCGTGAATGAAGAGCAAATATAGACACATACACATACAAACTTGGCTTGCAAACGGCGAGTAATGGATAGCTCGCCCTCGGACAGAGCTAAATAGATCTCGACTAGTTCATCCAAGGTGACCGGTCAACTAGACTGGCCTGTTGGTCTTAGTAGTAAATGGCCCGGACTGCTATGCCGGAGGTCGTGGGCTCGATTCCCACCCAGAACAAATGTTTGTGTGATGAGCACGATCACTGAAAGCAATAGATTTCTCGGGCTTTTACGAGGTCATCAGTCCATCTTATGGGAAGCCCTCTTTTTATTCTTATTATCGACTAGCTGTGCCCGCGACTCCGTTCACGTGGACTACAGGATATTGAATTTATTTTTTCTAAAATAATAGTTGCTTATGTTACTCCTTATCACATCAGCTGACTCTCGTCAAAATTGGAATTCAAACGGAAGCATGAATCATCGAAATCTACACAATAACGGAGAATAATTCAAAAGCAAAAACTTTTGTAACAAAAATCGCGCCGGTTTATTTTTCTTTCAAAGAACATTGTGTACCCAGCCTAACAATAGATTAAACAGTTAACTTTTTTACGCGTTAAGCAATGATATGTATCCGTCACGCAGCCTCTGGTTAATTGAGGAGGTTTTTTATGCTACTAATTGTCTATACTCATTGATTTGTTTGGGTAATTAGTAATTATGTAGCTTTGTAATTAGTTTGAAACTTTGAAGTTTGATTATGTATAAAAGCAGATTTATATTTTAATTGTTGGAGCAGATTTCGGAGAGTGTGAGTTGGTATTGCATATCTTAATACCGCCAAGCCCGTTCCATCATCGGTCCACCAAATGTACTGGTACATGGTGGACATCCAAACCCTAGGGATGGGATAGGCTCGATTTGACCATGACCACTATCTCACATGATGGAAAGCGATGATGTGGCCGACGATGGAGCACGCTTGCCTAGAAGCAACCTAATTACTCTTGTCTTAAAGACGCCTAGGTTATAGCTGTCAGAAAACACATACTCCGGCGGGGAATTCCACTCCTTAGCTGTACGCATAATGAATGTGTTCTCAAAACGCTTTGTAAGTACGTATGGGTGGGATGTCCACCATGTACTGGTGGCGCAACGCCGTACGTCTAGTAGTCCGATGATGGGACGAACTTGAATATATTTATTAGGATATTGTTTACAAAATGGCAATGACGTGTATCATATGTATGATTGTGTATTTAGAGTACTACCTAAGTCAGTATTGTAATGGTTTGTTTTCTGTTTATTCATTCTAACTATCAATTCATTGATATTTTCACACTATGTTGTGGTAGTAATCAATTGTGTTGAACAATGTATAATTTAGATTAGTAAGCATATGCGTGTGTATGTCCAACTCTGTTATTATATTTACAACCATTTTTAACTGTAGTGTAATTATTGTCATGATATTTTTTATGCTAACAGTGTGACAGGGATGACAACTAAACGCAAAAGTGACAGCGTGGTGGCGCCACTGTTTCTAGTGTTACCAGTTAAGAAATTTAAATTACCCATTTTTTGGGGAGCTTTTCGTGATGTCTTTATTTCGTTGGTGAGAAAATATAAAATAAAACCTCTGAGCTCTGTGTGGAGCTAGAGGGTAGAGTGGTAGACTTTTACTAACTGAGCCCGAGTCGTCGGCAGCCCGTAATGTTCCACGCGCACCTCAAAGAGATTTCAGCTAAGCCGTAGGATGGCGGCGGAGACCTCTTGCGCCGGGCCTTGGTTCAGGCCATGGTCCGGAGCGAGGAGGAGTGGCAGGAGGACGCCGACTTCGGCGAAGCAGTAATTCTCGCAAAGGAGGAGGCCGACCGCATCAGGCAACGACGGTCTCGCCGCCGCCGCCGGGATTCCGAACCCGATTTCCGGCCACCGTAGGCGCGGGCTTGCGGACAGTGAGCAATGGGTAGCTCGCTGTTCGACCGTCCGGTTACTGTCCAGACCAAGCCTAAGTCGTCGGTGGCGCTTCGCACTGTTCCCGCGTGCCTTAAGGAGTTGTCAGCAACAGCAGGGGCCCAGCCGGGTCGTAGCTTACTGGGGCCAGGTTTATCCGAAAGGGAACTCGAGCTCCGGTATGAAAGCTAGAAGGAACGGGATGGGCTTTTAGTCAGTAAGAGTCTGACACTATCTCCCGCTCCGCCCAAGAGCGGGGGTTGTCATTGGATGATTTTTTCCCACCATAAAAAAAAAGCCACGCCGTAGGTGCCCAGCTGGGTCTATACCTGCTAGGGCCATGGGAAAACTTCTGTAATGGATACTTGTAGTTCTAGAGAGCAAAAGGCGACTGAAAGAATATACCTGTGTTCCTTGTGAACTTCAATACCAAGACCCGGAATCCACTGGGACGTAACTAGATGATACCTTGAAAAAAAAGAAGGCTAGTTATACATTGTTTGTTCTCACAGAACCGCAATAAAAGAAACTCTACAGACGATAAAAAAAACGCCAAATCAAATGTGAAACGGATAACACATAAGATCTCGTGTCAAATCGCAACAATCAAAGTGGACTTTCTTTTTATAACACTAGTACATCTATCATTATTAGAGTCCGGCCGATGCATGGACGAATTTCAAATGAGGCCGAAACCGGTATTTCGTCTATTAGCGCGACCTTCGCTCCGGCCGATACGCGTAGCGGACTAGCGGTCGAGCGATTGGCTGCCGCCAGTCGTGGTTTCGATTTGGCATGGGATAAATATATGTATTGCCCACAGATGGTGTCTTGTCTAGGTTTATGAGTTTGACACTTGTTGATTTGACATGATTGTGAATGCACCCACAATACAGGTGTAATCTCTAAAGTGGGGCAAAAAACCGAAAGAGATTGGCTATAAGTGAATAAAATGTGTTAAAATTCAATGTTTTTGTTTTTTGATAGGTTCGTGCTTGACCGCTATCTCATTTTTATGTTCTTTATGATTCAGAAATTCAAGATTCACCATTCTAATAAAACTCGAAGTTGTATTCTTCTCTGTGCATATAGAGTGATGTTAAACACATTCTTGTCATTACCAAATTGTCATTATTGTCGCTTGCAAAACCTATGCATTCGTTTTGTTTTTGGCCTAAGAAAATACGACCACGTCTCTCAATTCCGCAAGGATCTCAAGTGGCTCCCTATCCGTCTTCGTAGGAACACTCGGGTATTATGTCTCCTGTACAACATCCTTTTCAACCCTGCGTACCCTGGCTACCTGCGTGATCGTTTTTCGTTCACTCGACCTGCCGACGCCCTATGCAGATCCCACCTTAAATTCCATCTTAATTTCCCATCCCATAATACTCATTTTTATTCCAACTCCTTCTCTTTTCATGCAGTGCGACTGTGGAACTCACTTCCAGCTAACATCCGTGACGCTAAAAATATATCTATCTTCAAAAAACTAGTCAAAGATCATTACCTCTCAACCATCTCGTAATGTTTTATTTTATAGATATTTTTATTTATAATATATATATATATATATATATATATATATGTATGTGTATGTGTATTTTATGTACTGTATCTATTTTAGTGTTTTTAATTACTGGTTTTGTTGTATTTATATATGTATTATTATATAAGTTAATTTAGATAATTTAGTAAATGATTCGTTTGTATACACTGTGTCTACATCTCTCTTCCAACTCTCCTGTCGCAGGTCTGCTGGAAGAAATTTCATTTGAAATAAGCAGCACCTTTGTACTCTTTTTTCTGTATTTGTCTATTTCATTTTTAAGTGTTTGTGTGTGTACATAAATGAATAAATAAATAAATAAATAAATACCATTGTCATTCTATTCTGCTACAAATACAATTTAATTATTACCGTATCAGACAGATATTATAGGCACTGAACAGCAATTCGTAAAAAAATACGTTTTTTTTAGTTTACCCTGGAGCATTAATAAATTTACTTCCAACTTCGTTCCAATTTCGACACTTGTCACAAACTCTTGGCGGAAACTCAAAAGAGGCCGAAACCGAAAGTTGTATTTTTGGCCGAAACTTCAGTCGAACACTAATCATTATCATCCTCGTGATATAACTACTTAAAATTAAAGGTGAAGTGTCAAACATTAAGGCCTGTAATGCGATGGGTGTGCGAGCAATCTTTGGTAGGTATGTAGATGAGAAAGTTCTTTTTCTTGTGATGTTTATGTGCATGTCATCTTTGGGATAGGTCTGTTAAATACCAACTTTAATGCACTGAAGTCGATTGAGAGGCGAGCGAAGAGCATCATCTGTAATGATGCATTTGTTGAGTCGAAGCTCCAAAGCCTTAGGTATCGCCGAGTTGCTAGCCTGTCGGTTTAATGTCGTTTATACCGCTTACATCGAAAGACTGGAACAATTTGCCTGCTGCGGTCTTCCTGTACAATTATAATTTAGGTGCCTTTAGGTGGCTAGAGTAAATAGGCTCCTAATAAACTAGTGCACCTCACCATCAACGATTGCATCACTTACCATCAGGTGGGATCGCAGTCAAGCACTGGTTTATATCAATTAAAAAAAAACAATATGGACTTTGTGTCATTACTGTGTTTGAAATAAATAATTTAAATTTAATCCGTAAAAGTCTTTTACTGTCTCTCGGAGGACCCAGACCCGGATGTCTCTTGATGATTACCCACCGAAAAAAGAGAAAAGAAATAACCGAGGACACGCCATGACGTCACCGATAGACAATGTCATTGACCCGTGACGGCTCGTAGACTTATCGACGTCTATTGTCGACCATTCTTCCATTGTCATGCGTGAGTATGTCGGGATGTGCCACTAATTGCTAGAGGAATGTTAATCAATATCGCTGAATAGTGTATTTGTGATAATTATTATCAATTAGCTACTAGCAACGGCTCCGCCCATTTTTTTTTTACTATTGATAAGCGTTTGTCACACGTGTGCGCAGCGTAGTTCTACTTTAACTTCTGACTAACTTTTTAGTGAATATAGGCGTGATATTATAGGACTTTAGCGGGCATAATGCCTTCCGGAATTGTTTCAAAAAGTCACCACGGCTGGACATTTCCTCTCCCTCCACCCAGAACGGGAAAAGTTATTTGATCACTTCCCACCCTCAAAAATAATGTAGACTTTTTTATTTAGGAATGTCTTGAATAGGTAATCTTAACATGATCTTTGGGCGCATAAATGTGGCTCGGAATCAGAAAAGTACAATTTTTTTGTATCTGTATTTCGGGCTGGTGTCCTTAATTCCACGCCTGAAGCGCGTATTTTGCGTATAGATGAGACAAATGTGTCATTCGATCCATCGCAGCTCTTCAAGAAAGGCTAGCAGAGTCGTGGTGTTACTGACCATTTCGCGGACCTGGTACCTGGGTTTCCGAAGTACTTTTTCCTGTATCCAGCGACAACTGGGCAGATGTGCTGCTGTCTCGTCCTCCTCCATGCAGGCTCTGCAGAGTAGACTGTCTGAAAAGTACTACTTAATTTTATTCTTCCTTTAACAAAGCCCGTTGTTCAATCCATGAACATATATTTTACTAATTTAGTGATGAGACTTTAATTGTATATGATTTAGTTTTAGAGTCACATCACTAAACTTCTAAGACGGACAACAATTTCCGTTTCCTACTTCACTTGGATTTGTATCTTTGTCATGGTGTACGTTGTGCTCCTTATTAATTGTAATTTTTAACAATTTATGTATGCTTTAGCATCTCTCACGCTGTTTCATTTAATGCAAACACCCGTGAAAAATTAAGTAAATAATTCCTTTATCCAGTATCGCAGAAGCAATGCATCAAATTGCCATTTAATAGAGCTTTCAAACCAAAGCGATTTCTAACTACCAAAAGAATAAAACACAATAATAATAGTACGCTTCTATGTATGATCTCAACTAAAGTATTTAAAATGCAATACGCCATGCTCAATTAAATAGTCATCATTCTAAGTTGAACTGTCAACAGATTGGTGCGGAAAAACGCGGCGGAATTCCGTTGCAGCCCATCTACGACTATATGAATAGGTATACACATTTTTCAAATTTCTCCATTTTGGTGTCGAAACTTTTTCCTCAGTTTTCGTGAAAATTAGGGCCCTAGGTCCCGCTGAGGTAACGGTTTACCACCAAAATTAAAAAAAAATATATTTTCACCCAGATGTGTGGTGTCCTGCCCGAGAAATGGCGATTTCAGAAGTTACAATAAAGCAGAAGTTCAGTTAGTCACGTTATTCCAAGGTTACCAGAAGCACGCTTTTATTGGCGGATAATGTTAGCAGAAAACATTATTTTCATTCATGGATCAGATTTTTTAGAATTAGTTCTTCAATCAAAACTTATGCGCATCAACTCATTACATTTAAAAAAAAAACTGATTGGAGTCATCTGTATTTACACTAACTTCGTTTTAACACGTTTAATCAGTGCTCATGTAGGCCTAGGTTAAAAAGATTTTAAATTTTGACCGCTTCGTTTTTCGAAAAAACGTTCCTTAAAATCAAAGATGCGCAATATTCCGCTGCGTTTTTCCGCTGAAATATGTTCTCATCCTAACAAGTGCCATCAGTGATTCAGACTGTATTTACTCTCAGCTAATTAGTTACTAGTTGACATTGAAACACCACGTGCCGAGCAATATGCGTATTGACAACATAATTATCTATGTACAGAATTATTAGTTAAGGTGGCAGATGAATAAATTACTTTGAAAGTTGTAACTGTCAAACGTCAAGTGGTGCTAATTGACGTTGACAGATAAGGATGATCAAGGTTGCTAGCCTAAAATATTGAGAAACCTGGGAGATCGTGGGGAGAGCGACACCACGGTTAAAATCTATAAGTACTAATATTATAAAGATGTAAAGTTTGTTTTTGTGTTTGTAGGAAATAATCTCTGAACCAGTAGGACCAGTATCC
Organism: Mythimna albipuncta; assembly: GCA_929112965.1. Taxonomy (NCBI): domain Eukaryota; kingdom Metazoa; phylum Arthropoda; class Insecta; order Lepidoptera; family Noctuidae; genus Mythimna; species Mythimna albipuncta. The sequence goes on from OV815987.1 coordinate 10,260,945, forward strand.
TATTGCTAAAATTTTTTTCACCGTTAGAAAGCTGCTTTATTTCTGAGTGACATTGTCTAACGTCAAGTTGGTGCTAATTGACGTTGACAGATAAGGATGATCAAGGTTGCTAGCCTAAAATATTGAGAAACCTGGGAGATCGTGGGGAGAGCGACACCACTGTTAAAATCTATACTAATATTATAAAGAGGTAAAGTTTTTTTTTGTGTTTGTAGGAGATAATCTCTGAACCAGTAGGACCAGTATCCTATTGCTAAAATTTTTTATCACCGTTAGAAAGCTGCTTTATTTCTGAGTGACATAGGCTATATTTTATAAACGCGGGCAAAGCCGCGGGCAAAAAATTAGTTATATTATAAAATTAATAAAAGATATCGTGGCATGAGATTTTTTGCATTTTGAAAAATTAGTGCATGCGGGGCAATCCCGCACGATATTAAAAACATCATAAGTGTCTTAAAGCTATTTTTACTCGGAGCAAGTGCACTTTTTACTTAGCACAAGATACTTAAGCGAATCCACGGAAAAGAGTTAGTATTCTAGCTATTTTCTAATTGTTTACAAAAGGCATATTCATCACGATCGTTGACATTTCATTTAACCGAGACAAGACACACAAAGACTCTCGTTTCTTTATGTTTCGTGAAGCATTTCTCAAACCGACTAACAGTGGTGTAGTTAGGCGTGGGCGAAGGGGGCCCTCGCCCACGGCTTCGCACCCAAAGGGGCCTCGCACAAACCAGGGCTCTTTAGCAACGAGGGTTTTGTTTTATAATTTACTAACTTGGCCGCAGCTCTGCCTGCGTACATAAAATATAGCCTATGTCACTCGGAAATAAAGCAACTTTCTATCGGTGAAAAAATTTTGGCAATCGGACCAGTACTTTCAGAGATTACCTCCTACAAACAAAAAAATATAAAAAAAACAACAAACCTCTTTATAATATTAGTGTAGACTAGATAGGTTGGCATTTAACCACTATTTCACCTAATGGTAAGCAACGGTGTGGTCCAACAGAGGGTTCCAATTTATGAGAGATAAAGACCTTACGGGATTTTTTTTTCATGATATAAACTAGAGCTTGACTGCGATCCCATCTGATGGTAAGCAGTGAGAAAAACGTTGATGGTGAGGCGCACTAGTTTATTAAGAGCCTATTCACTCGCGATGCGATGAATAGGCTATTAATAAATGATGCCCCTTCGCCCATATCTAAATTAGTTCCCGCTACGCCTCTGCCAGCTGATTTCAATATTGTCACCACAAACCGATTGTAACGTCCAACAAAAGCGTTGAAAGTAACAACTTATTGTTTGTACGGATTTTACGATTCATTGTGGAGAAACTTGACAGAAATCAGCTAGTGAAAAAGTGACTTAGTAATCTGTACAAACATTTTGTTCACTCTCACTTAAGTTTGATCGTTTTGTGATAACTCTTAGGGTTCCGTACCACAGAATAGATGAAAGTGGTTAGAAATACCACAAAATAGATAAGTACAGCAGACAATCTCATGTATGTACTTCACTTTTTATACCTACACTCGGTGGACGCACACTAATGAGCGTCTGAGCCGGAACTGTTCGACGAGTGGGCCGAGACGCTTAGAGATATCGTGTCCGTGAGCGGTGTCTATGTGTGCGTGTCTCGAACGCGCTTTTTATGTAGATTGACTTCTGTACCTATCTATTTTGTGGAAATGCTTTCCGATTTGAACTACAACGAGTGTCGGCGCTTGTCTCCCACCCTGTAACTCAATAAACCAATACGAATGCGCATTACGCAACTAACAGACCACGCACACTTAGATCGCAAGTTTGCTATTGGTAGTTGAACGATGAGCATTGCCCTACTTAGCCTGCCCTGCCCACAGGGCTATACTAACCTCTTTAATCTTTTCTGTGTTTCGTAGGTACCCAAAGGTTGGGCACGCCATAATCATGGCGGTAAGTCCCCTCTTTGAGGCGTGGCTGGAAAGACCTCACGGCGTCCTTACCTTCCGCATGACGCAGGTCCTCACCGGACATGGTTCGTTCGGGAGGTTCCTGTTCCAAATTAAAGCGGAAGTGACGCCCGGGTGTCGCCATTGTGCGGAATGCCCGGAGGACACACACAGTCGAGGTGTGCCCTCGTGGGGGCGATCGGCGGCGGAGACCTCTCGCGCCGGACCTTGATTGAGGCCATGGTCCGGAGCGAGGAGGAGTGGCAGGCGGACGCCGACTTCTGCGAAGCAGTAATGCTCGCAAAGGAGGAGGCCGAACGCATCAGGCAACGGCGTTATCGCTGCCGCCGCCGGCGCCGGGATACTGATCCCGATTTCCGGCCACCGTAGGCGCGGGCTTTCGGACAGTAAGCAATGGGTAGCTCGCTGTCAGGCCGTCCGGTAACTGTCCGGACCAAGCCCAAGTCGTCGACAGCGCGCGCTGTTCCCGCGCGCTTCAAGGAGTTGTCAGCAACAGCAGGGGCCCAGCCGGTTCGAAGCCTACTGGGGCCAGGGTTATCACTGTTATCAGAAAGGGCGCTCGAGCCCCGGTATGAAGGCTTGAAGGAACGGGATGGGTTTTTTAGTCAGTAAGAGTCTGACACTATCTCCCGCTCCGCCCAAGAGCGGGGGTTGTCATAGGATGATTTTTCCCATCGGAAAAAAAAGGTACCCAAGGGTAAAATGGGAACCTATTACCAATACCCGCCACACACACTAGGGTATACCTGACAGGTCTGCCTGTACAGTTGAGTTGTGCAGGTAAACCGGAGCGTGCATGTTGCATAACTGTGCAGGCTTCCACACAAGCTTACCTGAGAGTATAACTGAGCTTACTCTAGCGTGTATGGCTAGCGTAAGCCTACGTCTGTCACCAGAATGTACGTCATGATTAGTCATGAACTGTGATGGTTAGAAAGTCGACATTTTCACAGATGGCATGAATTTCTGTTGCCACTGTAAACAACAAATATGTACTAAAAAAAACAGAATCTATATATATTAATAAAATTGGAGTGTCTGTTTGTAATATTGAAATAACAGCTTTTTACTACATGCATATAAATATATGTACATACACCAAAACAACATTTTTATAGATTGGTGCGGAACCCTTCGTGCACCAGTCCGACTCGCACTTGGCTGGTTTTTATAATATGATAATAGCACAGTACAATTAGCCTTATAATGTTCCCACAGCTGGGACTCAGGCCTCCTCTCTAGGAGAGAAAATGGGCCTACCACGCGGGCCCAGTGTGGGTTGCTAGTGGTCACAAAGCAAAGTTGAAGCCTACTGGAGTCAAAGATTTGTTTCTGAAAGGAAGATTCGTTTTATTTTTTCATATAATCCGCACCCGAGCGAAGCCGGGGTGCCCTACTAGTATAAGAACGAAACTCGAGGCAAACAATCCATATAATCGCATCGACTTTCGATTTACACGTATATCACCGAATGATAAATCAATATTGACATTTGACATGCGACGCATCCCTTCCTAAGCAGCTAGGCTATTGCCACCTTTCTTCGGCTTCGCTCGCGTACATAAAATATAGCCCATGTCACTCAGGAATAAAGCAGCTTTCTATCCGTGAAAAAATTTTAGCTATGGGACCAGTACTTCCAGATATTACCTCCTACAAACAAAAAATCGTAATAACAAAAAACAAACTTTACCTCTTTATAATTGTAGATGAAAAGGGTCAGTATCTGACTGAAAAAAAAGCGATTTGATTTGATTTTGAGTTCATTTGCAAAACCGTATTATTGACTATTCGAAAACATTTGACTATTTATATATATTTTTTTTATTTGATATTGTCAACAGTTTTGTCTTGACATTTTGTTGCTTTTACTTTCAAGTGAAATAGTCAAGCGCAAACTTATCAACAATAAAAAAAAAACTTGGTAGAAGTCTACGCAAATGATGACTGTTATTGTAAAATCGTCTTTTACATAACTGTAAAGAGTGTTATAAGTCTTATTATGTAAATAACATCTAGAATACTAGACAGGTGATGAAATTAGGAATTGACACGGTAATCTTAATTTGGTCTAGACTTTTATTGTGAAATTAGTGGTTAGGATGAAGCAGAGCTGTTTGTATGACCCTGTTTTTGCAATTGAATGGTCTTTAAGGCGTATAGTCTCTTGAACATTTGGCTGGAATTTAATGCACACATACTCATACTGAAGACGAAGACGAAGACGCAGCGTTCGTCGGCCTCCAACAAGGTGGACCGATGACCTGGTCAGGGTCGCGGGAATCCGATGGATGCGTGATGCACAGGACCGGTCGTTGTGGCGACGCTTGGGGGAGGCCTATGTCCAACAGTGGACGTCTTTCGGCTGATATGATGATGATGATGATGATACTCATACTACCGCCTGCGCCCGCATAGAGCCCCACTGACTTTTAAAACTCCTTTTCTTAGCGAAATATTGATTGATTTACATATGCTATGTAAGTACATTCTGAAGGGGAACTTGTAGTCCTAGAACGCAAAGGGCAACTGAAGGACTCATGTGTCATTTTAGTCGATAAAAGTTTGGCACGGCTTCGCGCTCCACCCAGAGCAACTCAATCAATGACATCAATACACGATTTCCACCCTTAAAAAATGTACATTCTCAAGAACTTTTTTTTTTGTGTAAAGATATTTTCTAAAGATCAAAGCCGTTTGAAAGGATTAGGCAAAACAAGCGAAAAAATATCATGCTGTTATTTTTTTTTTGTTTGCTAAAATATTATTTATACGAAAAATCATATATTGATAATGTTGTATGCAATATAAATGTTTAATAAGTATAATTATATTATTTCAAACCTATTGACCATTACCGAGGCTTCAGAAAATCACTGTTTTGTTTGTGTCACTGTTCGATAGCTGGGGCCTTAAATTACTATCTAATCCTTTTTTGAACGCTTTGTGAAGAAGCTTACAACACTTCCGTCATGTTTGTTTAAAAAAAAATCGTGTTGGTTTTTGATTATCTCTGGGAACGATTTGAGTTTTATTGTTTTCGGGGTTACTAGATGGATTTTTCGTTTTCCCCATTTTTCATATATTATTATTTTTTGTTGTTTTGATGCACAAGTTTGGTTTTTTACACAATAATCGCAAGAAAAGGATAAGAATATACAACATGATGATTTCTTTATTTACCTGGTAATATTTTCCCAGATATTTAGTCATCAAAAAAAAAAAAAAAAAATTACGTGCGTCGATAAAATATCGAGAACAGCTTGTTAATTTTCGCAAATGTAAATAATTCACAGCTTTCAGAAAGCAGAAACGTTTATTTTAAATAGAACAAATATATGCACTTTTGGAATGTCAAAATGTCGGTTAGTAAAAAAAAAATTAAGCTAAATTGCACGTTCCAAAATGTAGACCTCTATGGAGAAAAACATGCAAGAAACTCCATGGAGTATGGACACTCTTATAAATCGCATTATGAGTTTAATTTTTGCAAAGTCGATATGTACCTAGTTTCTAACATTATCTTATCATAAAAATCTTTTCATATAACTCGGTACCCTCCTCTCAACGGATATAAAAGACAATTACACGCGTATTAATGCATCAATACGACACATTGTAGTTCTAAAATGGCGGCCATACTTATGACGTCATGTCAAACATATGGACGACACATGGGATCGTTTTTACACACTTGACATTGTGATTTTTTTTTGTCGTTGTTGATTGTCTATTAACGCGTAGATGTCGGCTTTGTTTTTTTTTTGCTTTGGAGTCTTTAATGGAGATGTCTCATTAGTTTGTATTGTTGTGAACATTGAAATAATAATAAATGCACGCATTGTTAGGAGATTCCTCTCTCAGGAGCCCTGACCACCCTTGTATCATGTTCCCGATGCCGGTGGGCTAATATCTACATTAATATTATAAAGAGGTAAAGTTTGTTTTTATGTTTTTTTTGTTTGTTTGTAGGAGGTAATCTCTGGAAGTACTGGTCCGATTGCTACATTTTTTTCACCGCTAGAAAGCTGCTTTATTCCTGAGTGACATAGGCATATTTTATGTACGCGGGCGAAGTTGCGAGCAAAAGATAGTTTTCTTATATTTTTGATGTGTTCCACACTCAAAGTTACAAACATTTACCGCTTCCTTCAAACGCAGGAGCTCATATCTTCATTCTTCACGTCCCACATTCCAGAGTGGGGCGAATATAACAGACAGCGAGGCATTTCACAAATTCACGGTGCCAAGGCGCGGAACCCAGTGATCTTGAACTTAGATATTCGAAATACCGGTCCACGGCCTACCATTTTGGTAGAGTGGTGCTCAAAGTTGTGCTTTTATTGCCATTTTACTTTGATTATAAACCTTTGCCAGTCCGATATTTTTTTTATATGTATAACCAGAACAAGGGAATTGACTAATGTTTTTATATTATTAGTATCAACAAGATAGTCTTATTCTTCTTCCTGCCCTTGTCCCATCTTATTTAGGGTCAGCGCAACACGTTTTTTTCTTCCATTCTGTCCTGTTACTCGTCACGCTATCACTAACTCCCTTTTGTTTCATATCACTCTTCACACAATCCATCCGTGTTTTCTTTGGCCTCCCTCTCCCTCTCCACCCATCCACATGTATGATGTAATGTTGTATGTGTATGCGAGTCTCAACAAGATAGAGTTAAAAAAAAACTTTAAAAAATTGTCTGCCATTATGGAAAGTTCCATGGTACCATGCTATATATACTATTATTTACTATGATCAATAAATAATTTATTTGCGAATTATATAGACCATTGACTAGATCTCTATATCCGTATATTTTCATGAAAAAAAAAATAGAACACACATGGCATTTGGCAGCCATAATACAATTTCTGTTATTAGCAGACAGTACGACGCCTCTGTTCATCCACTCGGCGATGTTATCCGTTTGTTGCTTTTTACGACCCCCAGGGGTTCAGATGTGGCCTACTTTTTGCTCGCACTCTCCTCGGATCAGTATCTTGTCTAATATCGTTGTTACATACTTGGACTATATTATAGTCCAATGTATTATAATTATAATACTTTTTTAAATGAATTTGTGAGGTCTAATGATGACGAATACGAATTATTTTTTACTTTTTCGCTTTTAAATAATAATTGGAAGTCGTTGGTATTTTTGTGTAAAGAGTTTTTCTTTTTTTGGTGTAATTTTGTGGTTCGTGTACAATAAAGTATGAGAACCGCTGTCCCAAAGTCACGAATGACAAATTAATATGTAAATCGTTTTAAATGAGTTGCGATAAATGGTTGAAATGTTAGCTAAAGAGAAATTTTGTGTAGTCTGGTTTATAGTTGTCCTACATGATCGACCGATGCTGTGATTTTAGAAATTTTGAAGAGTGAGTGAGACTCGGCTGGGCAGCGTTCGGGAAGCTACGCGATATCTTCTCGTCCAACATACCACAGTGTCTCAGGACGAAAGTCTATGACCAGTGCGTGTTGCCAGTGATGACATATGGCTCCGAAACGTGGTCGCTCACAATGGGCCTCATCAGAAAGCTTACATTCACCCAGAGAGCAATGAAAAAGGGCTATGCTCGGGGTTTCCTTGCGTGATCGAATCAGAAATGAAGATATCTGCAGGAGAACTAAGGTTGCCGACACAGCACGACAAGAATCCGCTAAACATAAGTAGCAATAGGCAGGGCACAATGCTCGCTGAACAGATGGCCATTTGGGCCGAAAGGTTCTGGAGTGGATCGCGCACCGGAAGACGCAGCGTTGCAAGGCCTCCTAAAAGGGGACCGATGACCTGGTAAAGGTTGCGGGAATTCGACGGATGCGAGACGCACAGGATCGTTCGTTGTGGCGACACTTGGGGGAAGCATATGTCCAATAGTGGACGTCTTTCGGTTGCCAATGATGATTAAAGGACAAAACTTAAATAAACGATTGAATAGTTATCCTTGAAATTCAAAATGTTTTTATTTCACATGGGCCATGGTGAGCAGTGGTTGCAGGGTGACTCAAGCCTCCTCTCTGTAAGAAAGGGCCGTAAACCACCACGCGGTCCCAGTGCGGGTTGGTGAATGAAGGTACTCGCCGTGGCCGAGTGGTAACGGCCCTGACTTAAGAGTTGTAGGACGCGAGTTCAAACCCAGCCAGGTGCATTCCTTTGTGTAATTTATTTTATCACCACTGACTGACTGATGACTCGAGTCCTCCTTTGTCGTCTGTAGCTGAGTATGGAATTAGAAGGAATCTAAACTAATCGTGCCGTTTTATGTTAAAAAATGATCTTGGGTTGCCACAAAAATAAAATAACTTCAATGTCAAAAATAAGTCGATTATTTTAAATGATAACAGTACATACAAACTTTTTCCTTTAGAATATTAGTGCGATTACATGATTACGTACTTTAGAATTACAAAAGAGATGTTTGATTTATCCAGCAATCTCATTATAAAAACCTTTATCTTTTTATTATGTCGTAATAACTACCATAGCAGCACATTGTTATAAAAACTATAACCGCCTTAGCCAAAACAGTGTTACACAACACTGTTCAAAACATCGGTAGTTCTACTTCCGACCCAGAAACAAAAACTAATTTAAAAGACTAATACGACCTTTTAAACTATACAAACGCCGAAGCTGAACACGGAACGGGGGCATACTGACAATCCAAACAATCGTATGTCGTAGACACTCGTAGTATACGCGACTTCAGATCTATGAATCCCAGTATAAGTTGACCTGGGCCTCGATTCTGCTATTACAATAGTGTCAGAATGGTCTATCTTTGATGTCATAATTGTCGATTTTGACAAGTTTGGTAATCAACTAATATAATGGCGTCATTATGACTTTCCAATGGTCAACCACTGACACTCCATTGAAGGAAGTGGCTTATAATGGTAATCTCGTACACATTGACAAATGAATGTCTGACGTATGCGGCAATCTGCCAAAATTTTGACAGTTCCTTTGATCAGTGACTTACCATATTGTGCAGTTATTGCTTTCAATAGGCTCGATATTGTCATTAGTTTGCTGATAAATGGAAGACGATATTATTAGAAAGTTTGCGATTCTGTGAGAAGACCGAGTGAAAGGATTAACGTGCTTTAGTATTAATGGCAATTGCTGTACTAAATAATAAAAATAATAAATAAATTCTACTACAACTCTATTACGAGACCATTGGTCGATCAATGATCGATCATTATGAATTAGCAGATTACGAACTTTTAGTACCTAAAATGGTAGTGGGATCATGTTGGAATGACGAATTTATAAAAATAGCAGACTTGGGCCCCTGGGCTGGGCTGGAACGCAAAAAGGCCAAAGAACACAGGGTTTCAGTCAGTAAACTTTTTAAAAAGAAAGAAATATTAAAAAAAAAATATGAAAAAGAGTTTTAAATGGAACGCTTAATTAAAACTGCTTTCTTTTTTAAAAACTAAGAAAAGCTTTTTTTTTCTCTCCTGTGAAACTTATAAGTAAAACGAAAATTACGCACATTCGTAACTTTACCATACAAGTGACATATTATATCTGTTACAAAAAAATACTATTTGATTACCCGCGGTATGTAAAGTTACGAATTTATTTTGTAAATGGGCCGTGAAAGAGTGTTTATCACAGACTCTTTCATCTTTTTTGTGCATATTTATAAATCACGCGCCTTTATTGACAGCTGTCATCACAGTGTTGCAAACATGAAAAAACTCCACCACCAATTACTCCCCATAAAATTTCCCCACGTACACGGCCAACTTATACTGGAATATAAACTTCGACGTCAGCGGTAATAAACACGAAACACGCCAGTTTTCACACGGCGGTGCGGCGCAGCAATTAAAAGTTAAAACCTGTTACATTTCCGTTGAGGGGTGCCTGCTGTGACTGGACATTGTTGTTAACGAGTCTTGCAGTTGATTTTGAAGGGTGACTCTTTTAAAAGGACTCGTATTAAGTATTTTTAGTACTACAGGTCATGCATGAGTGAATAGGGAACTTCAAGGCGAACGAGCTCTCGTCGAATTCTTCGCCTTATATGTGCTTGGTGTTATGTCCCGAGACGTATATAAAAAAACTACTGCATGAAAAGAAACTGTGTAAAAGATCTTATTTTCTTTTCAAGTTGATAAACTCTAATTTGGTTTAACCAGTCTTTAGCAACTTTTACAAAAAATTTGACACCAGTCTTCACACGACACGTTACCCCTTGACTCGATTACTGGTGGAGATCAGGTAGGCATCTGACCTCCACAACCCAACATGAAGCGACTGGTCGCTTCATGTGAAATAATGGTATCCAGAATTCCAGTTGCATCTGGTTAGAGAGGAAGCCGATACATTTCAATTGGGAGAAGGCTGGGCAAACAGACTCTTCTCTTTTCCGTCTTTATTTACCCTCTTCCAAATCATAACTGATTTTATTGAAGTCTTTCTTTAAAAAAAGTGGGTTGGTATACATTGATTGTACGTACAGATTCTACTAAGAAGTTTAATTCCCTGCCAGAGTCTGTGTTACCTGATAGCTACAACCCATGGTCTTTAAAACAAGAGTGAATAGGTTACTTCTAGGCAACCGTGCTCCATCGTCGGCCACTTCGTTGCTTATCATCAGGTGAGATGGTAGTCAATTGCGAGCCGATCCATAATGTCGCCGTGCCCTCGTAAGGGTGATCGGCAGCGACGATCTCTCCCGCCGGGTCTTGGTACAGGCCAATGTCCGGAGCGAGGAGGAGTGGCAGGCGGTCGCCTCCTTTTACGCAGTAATGCTAGCAGGAGGCCGACCGCATCAGACAATCCCGATTTTCGGCCACCATAGGCGCGGGCTTGCGGACGTATGGATGGGGCGCGCACTGTTCCCGCGCGCCTCAAGGAGTTGTCTATATCCCGCTCCACCCAAGAGCGGGGGTTGTCATTAGATGTTTTTCCCACCAGAAAAAAATCCAATCCATAATAAAAAGAAATGTAGGTAACCCTTGATATGAGATCCATTGCTACATCATCGGCTATAGTATTTTTCAAACAGTCTATTGTGTTTTACTTTGTCCGTCGTTGTTTGAAGACTAAATTATACATTTATGCATTCGTTACAATCCTTTCCCTTTCTGTGTGCGCTGAATCTAAAGCGCTGTTTAATGGCGTCGGTCTTATTATACCTACATTTCACTTAGTTTGATGTTTACATTTTTGGCGTCTATTAGGATAATCAGTCTTACAATGATACCACTGTTGGGAATCTGAATTATTATATAGCAGTGGTGGCAGAGCGGTAACGGCCCCGACTTACGAGTTGTAGGTCGTGGAAACCCAGCCAGGCGCATTACTTTGTGTAATTTATTTCATCACCACTGCTCTCAAAACGGCGAAGGAAAACATCGTGAGGAAACCGGCATGTCCTAGAACAAAAAATTCGAAGACAGTGACGTCCACCAACCCGCGCTGGGTACGCGTAGTGGATTATGGCCCATTCCCTCACCTAGAAAGGAGGCCTGAGTTCCTGCAGTGGGAATATTATACGGCCGACTATGCTATGTGAGCACCTGATGGTAAGCAGCAGTAATGCAATCTCTTATGGCGAGTTGCACTAGTTTATGACTCTTTTCACTCTTGCCACTATTACATCTTTCATTTGGTAACCTATACGATTCGATAAAGACCATTATACGCCCCACAAAAAATAAAATCCGTGATACCTATTACAATATTAGATTAATCCGCCATTACCGAACTACAAGCAGTCATTATTTATCATTACTACGATTTATCGGGCCAATAAAACGAAGTCACAAACGTGCATACATGTCCGTCACTTTCAAATCGCGTCCATATCGTCGTACCACGTTTGTAATTTACAATGATTGCTAGTTTTGATAGATGTTCGGTAACAACGTGTAAGTGATGTTCCGACTGTTACATAGATCAAGAAAACTGGGAAGAAGTGACACTTATGTTCGTTCCAGACTTCTATCTTTCCATGGTCTGTAATTGTTCAAATGGGTGAGAATGGGTGAATTCGAGACTCTTCTTCTTCATGTCCTTATCTCATATTACTAGGAGTCGGCGCTACTCGTTTTTTATTTATATTCTGTTCTGTCACCCGACACACTATATCACTAACACCCTTTTCTTTCATAACCTTCCTCACACAATCCATCCATCTTTTCTTTGGACTCCCTCTCCTTCTCCATCCATATACATGCTAAATTCGAGACTATGTGGAAGAAAAAAAAAAACGTTCAAAGGGGTCTTGAACCCGATTTGGATGAAAACTAAAAGTACATGATAAGGTTTTTCAAGAATTAATATTCTCAGTAATCAAAGCTGTTGATGTCAGAGGTAAAAACATTGTATTTATATACCATTTGATACTGTTAGTAATAAGGATAAAATTCTAGGAAATAATGATATACAGTAAACTTAAGGACATTAATGAATTTTAATAAAATGATTCATATTTAATAGTAATGGCTTTCATATTGTAGCCATATAGAATTTGCCATTTCGTAGTAGGCTCGAGGTTAGATTAGGTTAGTTGTGGTAGCCATTCCATGAAGTAACCATGGTTGGTTATTTGAAATTACTAACTACATCATTCAATTGCCAATTCTACGATAAAGCTACGTCAGGCTCATTACGCCTTATAATCTTGTTCGAAATTATAGTCAATTTTATTTTTTATAATTCGGTCTCGCCGTCTTCTTCTTCGTCTTGCCTTTATCCCATATTACTTGGGGTCGGCGCAACACGTTTTTTCTTCTTCCGTTCTGTCCTGTCAAACTATCACTAACTCCCTATTCTTTCATATAACTTCTCACACAATCCATCCATCTTTTTTTCGGTTTTCCTCTCCCTCTCCATCCATCTACATGTATACTCAGAACTCTTTTAGTAATATGCGCTTCATCCCTTCTCTTCACATGACTATACCAAGACAACCGATTACCTTTCAACTTTTCAGTCACTGGCGCCAATTTCAAACTTCCTCTAATATACTCATTTCTCACTTTTTCCATTCTCGTCATACCACACATCCATCTCAACATTCTCATCTCCGCTACATGCAATCTTTTTTCATTCTTCTCGCCGTATTTTATAATTATATTCTAGATGCTCGATGTAAGTTGTTGTTCTATCCGGAGTGTCCCTTCTTTTCGTTCTTAATCTATGACTGTTACGACTTTACTACGAATCTGTCCTGTTAAATTGTAGCTAGAAGTGAAATTCTTCAATTTATATGCAGCACTTCAACAGGCTTCCTTGTCGGGTAATGGCGCCTTATCCTTGTAAGAATAATAGTATGGTAATGATTTAAAAGTTTACAATCAATCAAATGTCTATCTATCAATCACAGTTATATTATAAAGGCGAGAGTTTGTATTTATGTATGTATGTTTGTTACTTCTTTGTGATTGAATCGGATTAAGGAAAAAAATTGGAATAGGTCTTAGGAGCGATAAAAAATCCAAAGCCAAATTTTTTGGACTTTAACGTAAATACAGCGGCTCAAGTCTGCTATTTTTATAAATTCGTCATTCTAACACGATCACATTGTCATTTTGCTAAAAGTTCGTAATCTGCTAATTCATAATGATCGATCATTGATCGGTCAGTGGTATTGTAATAGAGTTGTGGTAGAATGTTAATATCGAGCATATTAAAACCAATAACTGCACAATGAAGTTCTAATGGTAGAACGCTGATCAAATAAACTGTCAAAGTTTTAGCAGATTACCGCATACGTCAAATATTCATTTGTCAATATGTACGAGATTACTATTCAATGCCACTTCTTTCAATGGAGTGTCAGTGGTTGACCATTACAAAGTCATAATGACGCCATTATTAGTATATTACCAAACTTGTCAAAATCGACAAATATGACATCAATGATAGACCATTCTGACACTAATGTTATAGCAGACTTGAGGCCCCGGTCGTCTGTAAGATAAATATAACACAGACTTGTTTCGAAATACAACCTATACAGCAGAAATTCTTTATTTTATTATTACACTAAACATCTTTTATACGCACACATCGATAATGAAAGCGAAATATCACTCACGGATTAATCACGAAATCTCAGAAACTATAACACCTACAAACTTAAAATTTGGCAGTGTTCGGGGTTGGGGTAAGATAGAGATAAAGGATGAGATAAGAGATTAAAGGCAGTTTAAGATTAATAAATTCACTGTATTGTCAGTTTCCACAAATATAAGATTAAGATTAATTTATACTAGGATGGATGGTGAACGATATGGGATTATGAGTCACGCGCACGGTATGTCGCCGAATTACGTACTGAACTATTGCGGTGTAAGTGCAATAATATAAATGATGGAAACATACTGAGCGGGTGGCGCAATAATGATGACCCAGGTAAACGTGCTGTACGGTGGTTGACCCGTACATGCTCCCGGGGGCAAAGATAGGGGTTAGTAGGATATAGATGAAGATGAGATTTACAAGATGATAAACAATATTCAGCTTATCAACTATATGACAGGGATAACGATTAGTAATAAGTGAGTGATAATATTTCGAACGATTACAAGTAGTTGCTAGAACTTAGATCGGGAAGGGAAAAAACGCGAAAAACAGGGGACGAGGCCCTATCTTCTGTTTGCAAACACTGGCTAGATTTAATGAGGTTTTTGGGATCACTTTTCACGGATTGACTAAATTGTCCTTTTTCCTTAAGATCACAACACTTACTCACTGCACTTTTCACTCTGACTAAAGATTGCCTTTTTTCCCTAACCGCACTACACTCACTTAAAATATTCTCATTCCCGGGATGTGCAGAGAACGCGGTTGATGCCTCTCCAGCAGGCATCGAAGATTCGCGACGCGTTGGCCGCCTGTAGCGCCGCCAACAGTATACCGCCGCGGTTATCAGGATTCCAAAGATTAGAGCATACAAAACGCTATACAGATGTACGTCGTGATAGGATATTTTATCACTCCAAGGTTCAGTTTGTTTCAGGGTCTCAATCTTTTTCTGTATATCTTCAAATTGTCGCAATATTTCAGAATTATTAGGATTAATTTCAGTAGATTCAGGGATAGATATGTTGAAGATATGATTAATAGGTGATATTTGTGGCGCAATAATTCTTGCACCAATATTCATTTTGCTAGACAGCCTTCTATTGGAATGGACAACGAAATTGTCCGTCTTTATCATACAGCCTTCCTCCACATTCAACAGACCTGCATTCATCAATTTAACGGCGGTAATTTCACCGTCACAGAGAAGTTTGAAGTTGCATTCATTGCAACAAAAATAATAATATTTATTATCCGCTGTTAATTCCTTCCAAATGTTTTTGCAGGGGGTTCCTATAGTTTCACAGGTTCTTGTGTGTGGGACCGTTTCACACAAGCTGTGATCATCTTTTAAGATATTTATAGGGTTTTTTGTATGACATAAAATCATCATAGGATTTTGTCTTACACAAGACTGGAGATCAGCATCAGTGAGGGTTAGATATGAGTCTTTTCTGAGGTTAATGGCTGCATAACTTGAGATAACTTTCACATGTATCATGTCGTGGTTCAATAATCGTGGGACTGGGATGAGGTTGAAGATTTCGTAAAGATCCCTCTCGATGAGGGGTATTCTTATTTCAATAATCAAGTACTTACTATAGTACTTTGTCCGCACTTTTATCAAGTTATAGAGATCCTTGAGATTCAAATGGTTGACGGGAAGTACCATGTCTTTAGGGATATGTGCTGATATAGAACTTAATTCCGTTCTCAGCTGTTTAGGAGATATCAGATGGAAGTCCAATTTTCCGTTGTAAATATTAGTTACCGTATCTAGAATGGAGTCTTGTATTTTTCTGAGGCTATACAGTAAGTTATTTGCCGTCAGAGCCGAGGCTAAGAAGTCGGTAACTAGATTCATGTTCTGTACATGGCGTTGAAGATCTTGATAGGATTCTTTAAGATAATTAAACTTTTGATTTATCGATTTATGATGTTTGCTCGCAGCTTTCTCCATTCTTTTCATAAGATTAAATTCGGCTTCCACGATTGAGGTTTGGTTTTTCCAGAGGTTGTACAAATGTTTATCATTTTCTTTCAAAAGGTCGATGTCTTGTGCGTATTTCTCCGCAAAACGCTGATCTAGCACGCCAAACAAGCTGTTTGCAACGTAGCCTACTCCGTCTATCAGGCCGCGACGCCGGCGCCGCCGCTCTTCTCCAGTTACAAATGATTCATTCATTGTTAACATACTGTCATAATGTTTAATTTCTTCGAACTCGTGCCCGAGTTGTAAGATGATACCGTCGCAAGGTGTGTGATCTTTAATAGTGGCGCATATCGTTTCAAGATATTTGATATACTTCTCGAGCGCAGATGCGCCTTCTTTATAGGGATATGTGTCATAGTAAACAATTAATCGCCAGTCGTCTCGAATAAGATGCATGTTGGATATTTTATCAAAATAAACGCTGTTGTTGTTTAAAGGGGTAAAGCTATAAGATGCTTGAGATAAGTTTATTAGTGACAGTAAGAGTAGCGTTACAGACAGAGCTATAGTCGAGAATGAGATACGCTTGGAATTTTTCTTCTTTGGTGCTTCATCCTTAACCTTTTTGTCACTAGGAGGATTATTGTCTCTGTCCGCTGGTAATAGAGATAGCTTGACAACAGGCCGTTTTAGGTATCCATTTTTGGTTTTAAGGGTAACGACTCTAACATGTCCGTCAGAACCAGGATGCAGTTCTACTACACGCCCTAGAGCCCACTTTCCCGGCGGGAGGTTTTCATCTTTGATGATAACAATATCGTTGAGACTAAGATTCCTTTCAGATTGTCTCCATTTAGCTCTAATAGATAATTGAGAGAGATATTCGTTTTTCCACTGGACCCAAATATCTCTATAGATTTTTTGTACTAAATGCCACCGAGTTCTAAGATCATTTTCGGTTTCAAAGATCGTTAAGGTAGGCCCACTTGCAAGAAAGTGTGCCGGGGTTAAAAAGTCTATGTCCTCGGGATCCTCCTTCAAAGGACACAGTGGTCGAGAGTTTAAACAACCCTCGAGTTGAGATAGGAGGGTGCTATATTCTTCGTAGGTGAGTTTTTGCTCGCCGACAACACGTTTAAGATGGTGTTTTAAGCTTTTCACCGCAGCTTCCCAAAGCCCGCCAGCAGAAGGCCATGACGGAGCATTAAAATGCCACTCAATGTTCATTTCTGAAACGTTAGATAATGTTTCTTGGCTTGATAAGAGTTCCGAGATTTCTAGGATTTCTTGTTTTAGGATCTTGCTGGCTCCAATGAAGTTTGTTCCTTGATCACTTGTAAGGTAAGTTCCTTATAGGGTGTAGACATCCGCTAAGAACGGATTTTCCGAAATTCACTCCCTAAGGGGATGAAACGGGGGTCCAAAGTTTGAACGAAGAAACCGACTTTTATGTGGACGAAGCTGTTGACAGAACCAAATTCATTAATATAGACAAGATTAAAAACACTTAAAAAAATAATAATAAGTTGGCTTATCCTCTGACGTCAAAACGAAAGCATCCATATTCAATTTAACTGCTGAATGACCTCCATTCTCCTCTCTATAAACGACCTATGAAAAGGATGGGGGAGATGAGAAAAATCCATTTCAATTCCATTACTAGCATTCCGTCGTATAAATGATATCTACACTCCATCTAGAATAGAATTGAATATATTTTTATTGTCAAACATGAGTACTCGGCATTATAAGTGCAAGGTCTTAAAATAATGGGTCAATCTGCATGTGTTGCCATTTATGGCGTAAAAAAACAACATATTTGGTTCAGAATAAACCACAAAAAAATTTAGTCCAGATAAACAATAAAATTTTTCATCTGTTTAGTTAATTTTTACATGTCTTTTATAGAAAAAACGGTCTAAAAATTGTATCAGAAATGTTTACAAAGTAATTAGGTATTTGCCGAAACCGATGTTTGCTAATTAATGTAAATAATCTTTATTTATTTATATACACTTTATTGAACATCAAGATTATAAATTAACAAAAAGGAAACCTTAAAATAAAAAAAACACACAATTGGTGGCCTTATCGCACTAGGCGAACCTTGAATGGACAGGGATTGCCTGGACAAAAAATGGGGTTGCACTTAGTGCAAATATAAAAGTAACAAAACTTAATAAATACTTAATTCTAAAATAGATACACAAACTTTAAGGGCTCGCTCAGTAGATGAAACTGAACAAGCTTTGACAAAAAATTTTTTCAGGAAACGAAAAAGAAATTCCGCCTCACCATAGAAAATTATAAACTTGATTGGACAGTTTGTATGGAGAGGCCGAATTTTTTTTACGTTATATGGCTGCTCTAAAGCGGTTTATAGGGATAAATTAATATTCTGCTGAAATTTCCTTATTATTTTCCTGCTTTGTAAATCGTATTTGATTGTAATTTAATGTAGACAAGGTGTTTTAGGGATGTAATGAGGAAAATTTGAGTACACATGTAATCTATGACGTACGTGTCGTACGTAAATATCATTGTATGTCTACTGCCTTTGTTTACTATTGATAGGCTTGCGTTTGGCCACTATCTCACTTGATGGTAAGTGATGATGTGGTCGACGATGGAGCACGCTTGCCTAGAAGTATACTATTCAGTCTTGACTTAAAGACCCCTAGCTTGTAGCTTTTGCTATATTATAGCTATTTTGAGGTGGGAAATCAACAAATAACTTTTCAGACAGACTGTTACTGACTAAAACCCAACCGTGTCCTTTCTTGTGCAGACATTGGGCGGCTGGAGGACACAGTGAAACATACAATTATCGGTACGGATCTTGAGCGCTCGGCGTCAGAGTGGAGATCGCTTTGCGCATTCCATGCATCGGCAAGCCAATCGTCGTCGTTGTTAGATACATGCAGCAACGCAGGGAACGAATCAGGAGTGACGTCTATGACGCGATGGCGCGGCGATCCAATCACTGATACTCTGACCGTTTATTGCTACAGACGATACGAAATCCTTCGTTGGTTTTTTTATGTTGGTGTTGGCTTCCAGGCTGACTGGATGTAACTGAATTACCAGTATTTTGAATAGAGCAACTGCCTATCTGAATCAAAAGTTCGAGTCATTTATCGATTTCCCATCAAAATAAAAATAAAAGCAGTAGCCACTTAGGTATCTTTGTATTCTGTGGTCAGAACATTCTATTCATTATATTATGATTAGAACCAAAACAACGGACGTCGATAAAACAGAAAATTAATATGAAACAACTATAAATAAGCCGCGTCACACCATGGTCTCGAGTTTTATATCAATCTCTGACGTCACGGGACATAATGACATCGTAAAATATCATAGCAATGCCACTAAGTCGTAGAACGCCCACAGAACTGCCATACGGACACTCTGCTAGAAATGTCACTGCTCTCAAAACGTTGAAGGAAAACATCGTGAGGAAACCGGCTTGTTCTAGAACCAAAAATTCGAAGACGTGTGATCATTGGGCCCGAGTAGTGGAATGCGGTTCATTACCTCTCCTAGAAAGGAGGCCTGAGTCCCAGCAGTGAATACATTAAAAAGGCTGATTATGCTATATGCTAGAAATGGCTTTTGGCAGCGTCAAAACTTTGTTGACCATAGTCTTTCAGTAAAAGTGAAATTATAATAGTAATCGCTCGCTGGCCCCCGCGTCTTTGCTAATGTTATATAGCCTATAGACAAAAAAAAACCGGCCAAGCGCAAGTTGGACTCGCCCATGGAGGGTTCCGTAGCAGCAAGTAACATAATATAAAAGTTCTTGTAGTTCGTTGTAACTTTGATCGATGTTTTAAGAATAGTGTATTTTTTTTTTAGATTTATGACGTATTAAAAAAAAACTACTACTATTTTCGTTGGTAGTTTACATAGTAATGTACATCATATATTTTTTTTAGTTTTATCATTCTCTTATTTTAGAAGTTAGATGGGGACACACACACATTTTACCACTTTGGAAGTGTCTCTCGCGTAAACTATTCAACTTAGAAAAAAATGATATTAGAAACCTCAATATCATTTTTGAAGACCTATCCATAGATACCCCACACGTATGGGTTTGATGAAAAAAAAATTTTTGGGTTTCAATTCTAAGTATGGGGACCCCCAAAATTTATTGCTCTTTTTCTATTTTTGTGTGAAAATCTTAAAGCGGTTCACAGAATACATCTACTTACAAAGTTTCAACAGTATAGCTCTTATAGTTTCGGAAAAAAGTGGCTGTGACATACGGACGGACGGACAGACAGACAGACATGACGAATCTATAAGGGTTCCGTTTTTTGCCATTTGGCTACGGAACCCTAAAAAGAACTCTTCAGCCTTATTAGTTAGTTTCTCTATCTTCTTGATAATAATTATAAAAAAATCTCCTGTCACAGTTTTTGCTATCGAACTCCTCCAAAACGGCGTCAACAATTTTTTTATGAAGATATTTTGAAAAAGTTACTGCGGCCATGGAAGACCTTTCTTTGTCTTTCCGAACCGGGACTTCGAATGGGACTTTTATTAACTTTACCCTTTGGTAAAGTCTATTCGCTAACGATTTGCGAACACGACAGTTTCAACGCTGGCAAAATATTGTCAGCCCACTGCTTCGGGATCGCGCCAGTAGAGATTGCTAGTTTAAACACCACCAGAGGTTGCTATTTTACCAAAGGGTAAAGTTAGTAAAAGTCCCACTTGGCTTTGCACAGATTTTAAAGTTTTCTTTGTTTATTATTATTAATCTAATTCTACTGTATGTGTGAGGTACGAATAAAAGTTTTTTTTTCTTTCTTTCACTTCCTCTAGCTCTATCCAAAGATTTCACTCCTAAAAAAAACTGCTTGTCTAGTTGCGTTCATTGCGTCGATTCCTTACTCTATGACCATTAGCAACACTACTAACTTGTAGAAATGGCGTAGCTAAGTTATAATATAAATTAACTGCCCAGTGAAAGTCGTCTGCAATGAAAATGCAGTTCGTTTTTGCTTCGAAACTTACAACTTAATGATTTTCTAGTAATATTTTATCTAAGTCTTTATCTTGGCGTTTTATATGTTTCTGTTTCTATAAATTGACTGAAACTCTCTTACAAGAGCATAAAATATGACTTTCTTTCGTGCTTTGAGTTAACTTTCATTCTGGAAAATTATATATTAATCGAAACTATTATAGTGAAGCAGTAAAAATGTGTGTTATTTTTCGAAGTATTATGAAAATTCTTACGACGATAGACAATCTTAAACACCGATAAACTTGCGCTCCAGCCGCCGGCTTGCGGACAGCGAGCAATGGGTAGCTCGCCGTCCGACCGTCCAGTAACTGACTAAGCCCAAGTCGTCGAAGACGCGCAGGTACTGTTCCACTCGCGCCTCAAGAAGTTGTCAGCAACCGTAGGGGCCTAGCAGGGTCGAAGCCTACTGGGTTCATGGTTGATACGAAAGAGACCCGCGGGGCCCTGGAACAATGGCAAAGAAGGAACAGGAGTGAGTTTTTAGTCAGTAAAAGTCTGACACTAACTCCAGCTCCATCCAAGGGCGGGAAATGTCATTTAGATGATTTTATCACCTAGGTATGTAAAATAAAATATCTGTGTTGTAAACCGCAGGAAAAAAGCTAGTTCATAAGAAATCAAAGTATGACGAATGAAATATATCATCAATAGTAACTATTGCGTACAACGTAATGCATGAAGTTTCATTTTTTATCTCCATAATGCATTTCAAATCGACATCTTGGATAGCGAACCATTCTCGAGCAATCATCGATAAGACTTGATCTAAATTAAGATGCCAGATTACATTGATAGAAATAACTCCTAACTCTCACATAAGATCTCTGATAATAATTGATTCGATAAGACAGTTATACACTTAGCAACTTTTATGATGTTAAATGTTAATATCAATAAAACATTTCAACATTACAATAAAATCGGATATTTTTACCGTAGCAGCACATTTTTCCTCGAGTTCTATTTATGAAAAAAATCTCCCGCATCGCCAAGGTAATTTCTGTGCGCTGGCAACATCGTCATCGACCGCAGTACGCCGCGAGCGGGGAGGGGGGCGTGTCGTCTGTCAAATCGAATTACGTTCTTGAGTTATATTTCGCGATCATTTTCATTAGAAGAAAAGCTTTTTCATGAATTAATTTACGCTGTATTAGTGTATTCGTCTATTCGCTAACGATTTGCGGACACGAAACTATCAGCGCAGGCAGAATATCTTCAGTCCACTGCTTCGCGACCGCGGCCGTAGGGATTGCTATTTTTGTTTTGTAGCCCCGTTTTATAGTAAATATTGTTTTTATGTGTCGAAATAGTGGTGCAGTGGTGTTTTTTTCACGTTTTTTTATTTACTGTGATCATCGCCGGACCGTGAACAGTTGCGTTTAGACGTGTAGTTGCAAAAATACTTTCGAAATTCAGTCTTTGAGAAACGTATCGGTGCCAAACTACCAATGTTAGTACAAAAACGCGTTTGTGTTCTTTTATGCCGTGCCAAAGTGTTAAAAAGTGGTAACTTTTTAAATGAAAAATCAAAACATAAAACAAAACAAAATCTATGATAATCCAATACAAAGCATAATTTTGAATTTCGAATAATCTTTTTTTTTATAACGCGAATGGAATGATGTGTGTTTGAGTGTGTTTTGAGTCCTGTGAATCTACTAAATGGCATTTTATTCCAATAAATTGCTTTATATTAGTGCATTAAATCGAGGATGAGGCGGGTTTTCGGTGTGTGCACCGATAGCTGGATGCTCTGCGGTCAGAATGTGAGGCGATAATCATTCCAGGCTGTCCTAGATGTTGTCTGTATGTCTGTTTCTTTTTAATTTTTTTTTTCTGTGACACCCATATTTTAGTATTTTTTTTTAATGGCACAATAGCTAAAAAGCCATGCCATAAAATTTAAAAAGTAGTTTTTTTAAAAAGAGAAGAGTTAAACTTGTACCTAGATGTTTATGTTGAAATAAAAAAATGTAATCTATTGTCTTTTGTTAACCTTGATACAGATAAAAATGTACCCTTTTAATATTAGATTTCTTTGTATAACAATCATTAGAAAATGCAATCACCAAGGTTATTTGTCAATAAGTACTGGTCACCTTTTACCCATTGTTTGGTAAAGATGTCATAAATATAAATATTTGAAGGTCTTATTGAATGACTAAAGTATTGTGACGTACACAGAAAAGAATATAAATATCTCTGAAATGCATTTTGCTAATTTTTTATTACTGAATAGCTGATCTGGTGAACTTCGTACTGCCTAACAGTCAATGAATGTAGTATAATATCTTTCGATATAGTCAACTGATAGCGATGAAACAAAGCCTAAGTATTATATCAAGTTACACACAATTTTTTGTTTAAAATTATCTATTTAGATTTCGCTCATTTCGTGTGATGTGCTCATAATAGAATATTTCTACAGATATATGTTTAGACTAGAGGCCCGTCCCGGCTTCTCACGGGCAATGAATATAGCCTATGTTACTCAGGGTGTATGTAGCTTTCCAAAGGCGTAAGAATTTTTGAAATCGGCACAGTAGTTTTTGAGTTTTTTCGTTACATACAAAAATACAAATGTTTCCTCTTTCTATTATTAACATAGATAAGCCTACATTTGAGTAAATGTTGTGATTTGGTTGACAATGGGGCATGATTCCATAAAAGTAGCCCATTCCCCATTCACTAGAAAATTTAATTTACAGCTAAATAATTAACAGCAATTTCTGTATGAATTTTTTTTTGTCTTTTTCTCAGTACATAAATCACTTAGTTCGCTGAAATAGCTCAGTAACCAACATTAATAAATAACACACAAGGAAAATTAAAAAAAAATCAGTCCTCTAAGAAAAATAAAATACCATAGACATGAATAATTTTATAACTAATGTAATAATGTTTTTCTAAAATATGGGTGTCAGTTTACCTGTTGTAAAATAGTTATAATTTTGTTTTAATACCATTTGCATGTATGTGTGTCATTTGATTAATTACCTTTAATGCATCTATTATTATACTCTGTTCAAAATAACAATAGAAATTATGAAAACTATTTATTACTCTCCGTTCACCGATTTTGACTTTTATTACGTTGACGGCATGACGAATCCCGGCTGCAGTAAATAGTTGGTATTGTAACCACTTTTTTGCTTATAAGTCATCCTTATGCCTATGAAATAGAAGTTAAAATCAGTTGAACAGACGGTAAAAAAGGTTTCTTTAAATTTCCAACCTTAACGAGAACAGGGTATACATGTCAAGCTAAATTTAGTGTTGATTTATTTTTAACAGTGACCTTAATGTGTACTACTACACTCATCTACTACTCACTAAGTGTACTTACTTTAATTTAATGAAACTTCACTCTTTTTAAAATATCTGTTATAGTCTGTCTAATAAGTCAACCGACTTGGGTAATTCTTCTTCTTCCTGCCCTTGTCCCACCTTATTCTGGGTCGGCACAACACGTTTTTTTCTTCCATTCTACTCTGTCACTTGTCACGTTATCACTAACCTTCTGTATTTTTGTTATAGTAATCAATCTTTTTTAAAACATGACAATTTAGATTTTGATATTTTGTTAAGACTTTAGTCTGTGCATACATAGTTTTTGTGTTGATATCCATTTTTAGGGTTCCGTAGTCAACTAGGAACCGAACTGTCCGTCTGTCTGTCCGTCCTTACTTAATCTCTGTGACCATTAGCACTAGACAGCTCAAATTTGGTACCAATATCTATATTAATCACGCCGACAAAGTGGTAAAATAAAAATTGAAAAAGAAAGGTTTTATTAGGGTAGCCCCCCTATATGTAAAGTGGAAAGTGTTTTTTTTTTAATTTCAACCCTAGCGTGTGATGAAAATACGCCTCTCGAAGACCCTCGATTGCGCGGGGCTTATAGCATTTGCTACTCTTGCTATTATACAGGAAAAGTTTTTAACCAGTGCGCAAATTTTGTCATGATAAACTTGAATATATTTTAATAAACACGTATTTTTTATTTTGATATGTGTTAATAGTAAAAAATAAAGTTATCGCTTACGAGACTTATTTACATAGAAATTTATTTTATGGTCGCTTGCCAGTCGGGCGCCCGGTTGACCGACTCACGCGTCGACTGGTCGCCCGACTGGCAAGCTGTATCAGCTGAGTTGTAGGTAAGTACTTATGTGCGATCGCTCGATGCGACGGCGCCGACGTAAGTACCTACGCGGTGCGGTTACTGACCGCAATTTCGTGCTACTTTTTAAGTTTAGGTAATTCCAATTTTTCCTTCATACTTTCATGGGCTTAGGACCATCAAAATGCAGAAAATAAATCAAGTAATAATTTTTACATTCAAATTAAAACATTTATGTATGATAATTACTCATGATAAAATTTGAATTGAAAAAATTGCATTCTGGCGTATTTAAAAAATTGGAATCAACTACCTATTTACAACAATGTCCAATCAAAAAGAACCTAACACACTAAGATTGTTTATAATTTCTTACCTCTACATTTCGTTAATCACAGTATTTAAGGTATTGTTCGAAGTGACCTCCTCCTTTTTCCAGGCATAAACGTGCACGTTTAAAATAAGTTTGCATTTAGTTTGTTTAGGACACTGGTATCACTTTTCACTTCATTGAAAGCGTTATTTATTTTTTGTTTGCCAGTCGAGGTCTGCCAGACCCTAGTGCATGGCTCGGGGTTCTGAACTGGCCGTGATCAAGCAGCCTTTGATTTGCTGCAAGAATTGTCCTTTCATTAGGTACCGTAGGATTACGGATCCCTTGGGCTCGCATACGAGGTACGCTCTCCCTCTCATATCTTCTTCGTGCTGCTCGTAAATTTTCGTGGCTAAGTAGATACACTCGCACCATTTCGTAGTATTCGCGGTGAGTAAAGTTCGACATCGTGACGACACGAGTACGCGGCACACACGCGCGCAGGGATGAATATGAGCGAACGTCCGAACCCCGCTTCCGCAAGTGACGTACTGCAGATCCGCACATTAGTCTTGTGTAGTTCGCGAACGATGAACTAATAGGAACCGTATCTTCTTACTGAACGAAAAGAAATGTTTCCGAACATATGTTGTTAATCAGTCAGTCGGTCTTTTAGTTCGCGCGCGAATGTGAATTTAAAGTAGGTAGCTTGAGGAATGAAAAGAAATGTTTCCGACGTCTGACCACAGATTTTGCTAATCAGTCAGTCGGTCTGTTAGTTCGCGTGGCGAATAAACTCCGAACGAGCGCGCGCGCTACGACAATTGAATGAAAGAGAGGCAAGTAGATCTTTTAGGCTACCCAAACACGTACAATAATATTGTCAATAAAGTACATATTGACAAGAATATTGTGACACACACTTATCCGAATTTCGGTATTGTTCAATATCTTCGCCTTAGAAACCAATGGAGATAAGCCACAATTTTTACGAAATGGACTTTAGTGCATTAACGTACTCACAAAGAGCTATACCACAGAGCTAAGCTACTGACTTAAAATAATAATAATGCTCTTTTAAAGAAATCTAAATGATAAAGATAAAAAGATCGAATGTCTATGTCGTTCAAAAAAACAACTGAATAAGTAGTTCGTTCGACTGGTTAGGCCTATCTAAACGCGATCTAAACTCTATACCGATAGGTGACTGAATAGAGCTAATAGAACTAATAGAATGAACTAGTTCACTAAGCGAACTGAACTAGTTCGGAGCGATCTTTAAAACGACCGAGCAGGCACAAGACTACCGCACATCAAAGGCCGCCGCCGGCGCCGCATACCCCCGCCCCCTTCCCCCCGCACCCCCGTCTCGTACAACGGGCGGCGCGGCGGCCAGCGCGTTTTCATTCATAGTATTTAATAGTATTACGATTAAATTATGTCCATGTTATGCTTATTTCAAAATGGGACAAGGTGGAAAAATGTGAAAAAAAAAGTTATAAACTAAAAATGGAAATGTGTTCTATTACTTACACTGAGCCACCAAAAAAAATTTACGCAGTGGTTAAAAACTTTTCCTGTATTAACAAAAAATAACATTTTACGCAAACAAAGACACGCGCAACAGCTAGTATCCATAAAGTAACTCAGTATGCCTAACCGCGCGGTATCCTCATTGCACGTACTTAATGATCTAAGATTACAGTCGGTACTTAATTGGCTTGGACGGTCATAAGGTTGTTGTCGTTGTACGCACACTGTTGAAGAATTTCTGTACTTTAAGTTTTGTTGGATTTTTTTTTATTCCTTTAAAAAGAAATCTACAAGGCGCACGTCCTAATGTCAATAAAAAAAAAAAATTGCACTCCGGGAGTGCCGGCAGAAGTGAAAACTTGATTATTAACGTTGAGCATGTTTGATATTTTGGAATGGTTAGGGAATAATTTTGCACCAATTGCTTTATCAGTATAAAAGTACTATCATTTATGTGGTAGAATACAATATTCATTTATTGCGCTATCGTACACTGTAGTGTTTGTATTAGGAGTATCTATACTTAAATATAGATATACGCTATCTCGGGCTGGCGACGCTTATGTCAACCACGGAGTTACTAGAGCGCTGTGAGCGAGAGTACACGTGTTGTTGCGGCGCGTGCGCTTGCGAGCGAGCCAGTGTTTGTACGAGAACATTACAGTGGACAGAGGTCCTACATTTGGCGACGAGTAAAAAGGTATGTTCAGTATTTTATATATAAATCAAAAGAAGGAAAGGAAAGTACCTACATTTTATGACTGGTAGCAACAATACTCGTAACGTTTTCTTAAGGGGATGCATCCCATGCATTTTCACTGTTTTTCGTACAACCGCTTAAGAGCGGTCAAATCTAATAAAAACAAATTCAAATCAAATCCAGTTAAGACCTCTGAAAATCTGCTATTTTGCATGGGCTTTGACACTTCATAATTTGCTCACAAGTGAAAAGTAAAAAAAGAAATACAACATAAAGGCCTAGCAAATTTTATCAAGATTCTAAATGGTGACAATGTTTTTCAAAACTTGTAAGAAAAAAAAAAACACGCATTTGCTGGAACAAGTTTTGTGGAATTTTCGAGTAAATCACGGAATTACTATTACAGAGTATTCAGGTATTATCACGTTGCCTTTTCGTCAAGCATCGCGCTGGATTGCGTTTGATGAAGCAACAGGCTTTTAAACCATGCTCAATGTTTGCGATGGGTGAGTGGAAAAGCAGCTTCTTAGATATCAACCTACATAATATACGCCTTTCAACTTTGTAGGTACGGGTACATACCTACGGTTATTTTTCTATAATCCACAACGTTTTGTTTTATATACCTTCGTGAAGACGTTATGTTGTTTGAGATATGTAGCTACATTGTAGCGGATGTACACTGTACGTATGGTCCGTTTCTGGGCTTGGAAATATAAAACAACGTGATGGCAAAATAAATATGGTGTACAAAGTTGCAATAGTGGTTGCGTTGTGGAGCACTTAGAACAAGGAAACATATTCTTCACTCCTTGAATAATTAACTGATATAATTTGAATTCTGATATTTGTACTTGTAATGGGCGGGCCTGTTGGTCGTGGGTTCGATCCCCGCCTCGTTGGCGAATGTTTGTGTGATGGACGCGAAGTGTGTGTGATTCACCTCCAAGGTGAATGGGTGTGTTTGTCGATCGTCTGGTGCCCATGACGCGGGCTCTGCTTGGCTTGGGACTGGATGGCGTTGTGTGAAAAAAAAAGTCCTTTGAGGTTTTAAGATCTCCATTAAATTGGAAACATTTGCGATCTTAAAACATCCATTAAATTGGATTTTTTTTGTGGTTTTAAGATCTCCATTAAATTGGAAATACTTGCGATCTTAAAACATCCATTAAATTGGAACTTTTGTGATTTAAAGATCTCCATTAAATTGGAAATTACTGTGATCTTTAAATATCCATTAAATTGGAACTTTCGTGGGTTTAAGATCTCCATTAAATTGGAAATACTGCGATCTAAAACCATCCATTAAATTGGAACTTTTGTGATTTAAAGATCTCCATTAAATTGGAAATTACTGTGATCTTTAAATATCCATTAAATTGGAACTTTCGTGGGTTTAAGATCTCCATTAAATTGGAAATACTGCGATCTAAAACCATCCATTAAATTGGAACTTTTGTGATTTAAAGATCTCCATTAAATTGGAAATTACTGTGATCTTTAAATATCCATTAAATTGGAACTTTCGTGGGTTTAAGATCTCCATTAAATTGGAAATACTGCGATCTAAAACCATCCATTAAATTGGAACTTTTGTGATTTAAAGATCTCCATTCAATTGGAAATATTTTGCTCGCGAGAATTAAATGTTCATGTTCTCCTGTATACTATACACTTGTCATTGACAGCAGGGTACAGTTTAGAAATGACTTTTCAAGTTGCCACAATAGACCTCCTGAAGTCGATTTATCATCAATTTGCTAACGCCCGAAATACTCCATTTGGGCAATAAGTTAGACCGTGAGGTATTGTTGTAAGGACTCAAATCAGTTAGTATGATCGCGATACATTTTAAAAATTGCCAATTTTCACGACGCAAGCAATTGTAATTTCAACTATCGTCGCGCGTTGGCAGATCTAATAGATACTGTTACGATTTTTTTATGACAGTGCTTATTTCTCCGTAGATAATTTTGACATTGTTGACATTGACGTATCCCTGGAATATTAATCTGCGATTATTTCTGCGTTAAATCGAAATTGAACTATTTTATTATCGGTATGCTACAAACGCGTGTCACATAAAGTGACCTTATCCGTTTAATTAACTCATCTTTGTAAAAGACGACCATAGCGGTCTAGCGCGGAACAATAAAAATAATGCGTGAGCGGGTAGATAGATAGATAAATCCTTTGATAGATAAATCCTTTATTGGCTACAGCACAAAACATGCACCAAAATACATAAAGCACACAGATTATAAAAAACTAAGCACATAGACAACAACAAAAGAAAGAAAAAAAAAATAATAACACATGTAGGTACCAAGAAAAAAAAAAAGAAGAGAAATAGCAATATAGACCCATAGTGCGGTGTGCATGTCGCGCTGCACCAATGGGAGTCTAGCTCAGCATGTGTCAGGCAAAAGTACCTGACGCTGATATTATGCTGGATCCTTGTGGTGATATTCGGACGCTCAGATGGTTTTGAGTGAAATGTAGATAAATACATAAAGTTAATAGGCATATAATAATAATTAAAGTGAATAATTAAAAAATAATGTAATGTACATAGATATCGATATCCATGGTAATGTACGAGTATGTGTGTGTAATGGAGCAAAAAAGGTGAGGTATAGACAGCATTTTCAACATGTGTACCTATCAAACGCAAGCTACCAAGCGGAATATGTGGGTACGCCCAGCAGACTGTCCCGGAAACAAGGAACACGCAGACCAGCTATATGAAGGACGTATTCGAAATGAACATACCACGTTCTAGGGTAGATGAATTGTTGCGTGTAAATATTATTTGACCGAGTAGTTCAGTGTTATTTAGGTAGCTTAAGGTAGTTGTTAGTTAGGCAGGAGTAGTCGGCTAGGTAGGAAATCATAATATTTATGTTTTATTGGACTACCATAATATTCATTAGAAACATTTATACGACAAAACAATATTTGCCGAATCAGCTGGTTTTCTATACTATTCTCGCGTTCAGAAGAAACTAGTCTTTGGGCTACGGTTTCTTTGGGTGTCTTTTTGGTAAAATTATAAAGGGAATAAAATTAGTGTGCTGGTAGTTCAAAGTTGCTCGTTTTAAATGAAATTAAAAGTTGATACGAAACTAAGTAAACAATCTATTTCAAATTGTCATGATTTTTAGATATTGATATGTCGGAAAACAAACTAAAAAATTGTTTAACTAAAATGATTTTTTTTAGAATTTAAAATAGTAACTAAAAAAGTTGAAGGAGTAAATTAAATGTACCCTCAGTTTTAGTTACAAGCTGTGATTGTTACTGATATCAAATAAAATTTAATGTTGTGGTCCGTAGTAAATAACTGATATTACTGACTTAAAAACTATGATCTGTAAAAGAGTAAATAGAAGATTCAACGTTCAGAGCAATTTGCAATAATATTGTCAGGTTGACCGAGCGATGTATTATGTTGGTAATCTTACTAAAACAGGCTAGAGTTTATAGCCAACTGGAATAATATTAAATTATTGATTAGCCGTTTATTTTGAAAACAAATTGATGCCACTGAGTCAAAATGATTATGTTCGAACAGAGTACAGGTGAATATAGTTGGCGTGACTAGGCATTTGGCTTAATGATTCGCTGATAAACTATTAAGAGAGACGTCGGGAGACTTAATGTAGTTTTAAAAAATCGTTGTCTACAGCCGGATTTTCGTTAGATTTGGAAAAGTGAAAAAAAAAGGGTTGTTTTGATAATGTAACTCGTGTTGCTAGGATATGAAATAAAGTCAAGTGGTGAAGTTAGAAGAAATAGGACCTATTAGCAGAAAACAGATAACGTACATTCGACTCTGCCCCTACTTTTTATCGTAGCTCAGTTAGAACAGTTTATAGGTCTAGTAGCTTACTCCTGGTGGTTTTTACCTAAGTTTTCTCGAGTATGGGGCCGTTCTAAAGACGATTTGACGTGTGGTAAAGTTTATTTTTTGGCAACTGCGCCACAAAAAATTGAATAAGAAATAATTTAATTTTTATGAAAGAGTCGGGTTTTATGATTTAACCTTTCGATCGTGTCAATTGGAGGCACAGTGGAGGGACGGTGAGTGCGCGGGCGCCGGCGATTGCTTGGGATTTAATGAATTGAGACTCGCAAGTACCTAGTCGTAGAATTTCATACTGATACCAGTTAGCGGGCTACCTCAAACGGGTGAAACCTTAAGATATGACTGGACCCTAAGCGTACGTCCTGTAGTAGTGCCATACGTGACTTCTTATCGCGAAACTGTATCTCATTGCGTGATCGTAAAGTTAATTTACCGTCAGTTGGAAGTTGGTCAGAAAATAAAGCTAAAAATAACTCTCTGGTAATTGGTAACGACACTGAAACATTGAAGGTTTTGATTAAAATTACTGGTAGTCTCATCTAAATAATTTAGAGTTCTGTGATTCAAGTAACATTGTCTAACACTTTCATCGCGACGAGACAAACCCGTGTGAATGAGGAGGACAAATATGAGATGTTCGTGTTAGAACCAATGCTAATAGCGACTGTAGAGACCAGGGACCATTTGTGGTAGGGTCCATTAGGCGAAGTCCAACTCACGATTGGCTGTACAGTTACAGACACTTAACCAAACGACGAACACTGGTGCTCCTTTGGAACTCTCGATAGGCAAGACTTCGTTTTCTCTGCCGTTGATGTCAAAAGAGGATGTAGAACCCCGAGGTTAATTTAAGTGCCATGATAAATGATGCGTTACGCAATATAGAATACGTAGTAACCTAAAAAAAAAAAAGTTTTTTTTCTTCAATCTGAGACTTCCTAATGATTATAAACGGGCAGAGCAAGTAAACTAAGCTAGATCCATTTAAAGATTTGTTTAAAATAACGGAGATGAGAATTAAGGATCAGCTGTTAATCAAAAGTTTAAATCGATGTGGAAGGATATTTCTTTACTGTACCTTTGCTTCGAATTTTTTATAGTTTCTTTTTAATCTCAAATAAATATTTTTGAACATGAAAGGGATGTAGTGTTTGTATTAGGAGTATCTATACTTAAATATAGATATACGCTATCTCGGGCTGGCGACGCTTATGTCAACCACGGAGTTACTAGAGCGCTGTGAGCGAGAGTACACGTGTTGTTGCGGCGCGTGCGCTTGCGAGCGAGCCAGTGTTTGTACGAGAACATTACAGTGGACAGAGGTCCTACATACACAAACATGATAATTTAAATTACATTAAAAATTTAACACTTTAAAACTATTACAATTATTTTACATTAAAAAGTTTACCATCCGTCTTACGCTTTTTCGATCAGGTCACGTGTCCTGACGCGAGTTTAAGATTTTATACCCATTACAGAAAAAGTGCTCAACGCCGCTAAAGAAGTTTTCACTTCAAAAAATGTTAAAGTACAATTTAATTCCAATGCACAGTCCCCGAAATGTAAACGATAGAAAACCGACAGGCTAGCAACTCGGCGTCGATGCTCAAGACTAAGAAATTTTGACTAGACAAGTGCATCATTGCCGATGATCTTCTTGGCTCGCTTCTCAATCGACTCTGGTGTATCAAGCTGGTGTTTGGTAGACCCATTCCAAAGACGATAGCAGTACTCCATACACGATCGAACTTGCGCTTGATAAAGATAGAGCAGCTGTTCCAGCGTGAAGTACCGTCTTATCTTTGCTAAGATCCCCAATTTTTTGTCAGCCAATTGAGCTTTTTGCTTCGGTTCGTTTTGCTTTTTTTTTGGTGGGTGAGGACAACCTCGTCAAAATTCACAAATGTTCTTCGTATCGTATCGTACATCAACCGCGCGACGCCCTCGTGGTGAATAATGCCCACTCCCTCACACTGAGAGTAAGCAACAACAAGATGCATTTTGGAGTGTGCGCAGGAATTGCATGACTTCAATCCGCCATCGCAATTCTACCATCGGACAACCCGACGGCGAATATTCACCCTTACGTTGTTGAAACCTCTACAGTCCGGACTAAGCGTTTCTCATCGTTTATACTGCGTACGTCGAAGGACTGGAACAGTTTGCCTGCTGCGGTCTTCCCGTCCGATTATAATTTGGGTGTCTTCAAGGCTAGAGTGAATAGGCTCTTTCTTAATAAACCAGTGCGCCTTACCATCAAAAAGATTGCATCGCTGCTTTCTATTAGGTGGGATCGCAGTCAAGCACTAGTTTATATCAATTAAAAAAAAAAGCCTCCGGGATTCTCACCCTGATTTCTAGCTACCGTGGGCGAGATCTTGCGGACGACGAGCAATGGGTAGCTCCGATAGCCGTCCGGATTGAGCCCGAGTCATAGCCAAGCGCGCCTCAAGGAGATGTTAGTAAAACCGTAGGGGCGTAACAGGGCCGAAGCTTACTGGGGCCATGGGGGTATCGGAACCCCAGGGTCCTAGGACGCAAGGCAAAGGAGAGAAAAGAGTGGGTTTTAGTCAGTAATAGGCTGACACGTCCTCCCTCTCCGATCTAGAGCGGGCGAAGTCATAAAATGCTTTTCCACCTCAAAAAAATGTGGTGTTAAAAATATCCTTACAGTGTGAACAGTATCTCAGCAAGTAGTCACACATGTCTAGCGGTTGAGTCAACTTCCAATTGTCCCATAAATGTGATTGTAATATTAGTGTAGATGTGTAGTTATCTATATATAAAAAAATGAATCCCTATTTCCCTTGGTAACGCCATGCGTGAACGGCGGGATCGATTTCGCTAATTCTTTTTTTGTTGTGTTCGTTATTGTGAGGAAAAGGTTCTTATCGAAAAAAATGAAAATTAGGATAGTGTTGGGTAGTGTAGGGTAAAGTAGGGTGGAAAGGTAGAGCGGGAGCGAAGCCGCGCGGGTAAAACCTAGTTATTATTAAAAGATGATTATGCTCTTGTCACCGCCGGCATACCTGCCGTATTAGACCCAAATGGTTTGGTACGTGACGATGAGAAGAGACCAGATGGTATGACGTTGGTACCGTGGAAGGTGGGTAGGACTCTGGTGTGGGACGCAACCTGTGTCGACACCCTTGCGCTATCCCATATTCCATGTATGGCAGGCTGTGCTGGCGCTGCTGCTGCTGCTGCTGAGACCCTTAAACGGCGCAAATACTGTAACCTTATTGGTAATTACAGTTTTGAGGTCGAAACACTTGGTTCATGGGGTCCGAGAGCGCGTCTCCTTTTCAAGGATATTTCACGCGGACTGATCAACACTTCATGTGACCAGAGGGCTGGCTCGTTCTTCGCCCAAAGAATTAGCATTGCCATTCAACGATTGCCACGTTGCCAGTCTTCTGGGCACATTCCCGGATGATAGCGATGTGGAGGAGTACTTTGACGCCTGAGCGTACTTTGTCATTTTGTATTATATTTATGTACATAGTTAGGTTTTAATATAAATAGTTTATTTTGTATTTAAGTTTTTTATGAAAAATAATTTGTATTAATAAATAAATAGTTATATCTTTGAACTCAAAGATGATTTAGTTTAATACCTACCAGAAAAAAAAAACTGGTGTTAAAAACATCCACACAGTGTGAACAGTCTCTCAGCAAGTAGTCACACATGTCAGGCGGTTGACTCAACTTCCAATTGTCCCATAAATGTGATTGTTGCTTGTTTGTGTACAATGACGATCGATTCGAGATAATAAACATTGCGATTCCAGTGGTACGCTGGATTTGCCAGTACTTTCTGGTGGCGTGGCGTTGTTATGACCTTGTAGAAGAATCTTCTTCTTAGCGTGTCGATGGCAAAACTATCACAACAAATCTAAGAAGTATCGTTTTTCGTTTCACACTTTAAAAAAAAAAACAGCTTTGTATAGGCGTTTGGAGGTATGCGGAACAGAGAGTAAAGTCCCGCAAGCCTCCGTTGAAAAGGGAGGATCCTTCGACCAGACAGGTGTTATGGTCTGGTGGGCGACTGCCCGATAGATGATTTCGGACTGTCGTATGTATTATGTGCAAATCGCGCGGAGAACTTTGATTGCGTGATGCAGGATTTTGTATTTTCTTCGTAGTTCTTATTTGGCGCCATAGATGTTGCTACAGGCGTAACTCTTCTCAAGTTCTTTGGGCATATAACCCGTAAAGAGCACTCGATGGAACGTTTGGTGGTGCAAGGGAAAGTCGAAGGCAAAAGATCTCGTGGACGATTTCCAACACGATGGACGGACCTCATCAAAACCGTGACACACTACAGCGTAAATGAAGGCTCCCAAGCCGCCAAACACAGAGCTGCATGGCGTCGTATCGCGAGACAGGCGGTGGTGCGGGACTCGACCGAGACATGACCACGACCACTCCGTCAAGAGTGTACGACTAAGAAGAAGATAGGCGTAACTTATACTATGTCATCCAATATCCGGTTGGAAAGTCATCCAATGACATCCCCCGCTCTTGGGCGGCGGACAGTGTCAGACTCTTAGTGACTAAAAACCCACCCCGTTCCTTCGTGCCTATGAAGGCGTGAACCGGGGCTGAGCTGCCTTTCGAAGCTAACCCTGGCCCCAGTAGGCTTCGACCCAACTGAGCTGCTGTTGCTGACTACTCCCTGAAGCGCGAGGGAACAGTGCGCGACGTCGACGACTTGGGCTCGGTCTGGATAGTTACCGGACGGTCGGACAGCGAGCTACTCATTGCTCGCCGTCCGCAAGCCCGCGCCTACGGTGACCGGAAATCGGGATCGGAATCCCGGCGGCCGCGAGAGCTCCGTTGCCTGATGCGGTCGGCCTACTCCTTTGTTAGCATTACTGCTTCGCAGAAGAAGGCGACCGCCTGCCACTCCTCCTCGCTCCGGACCATGGCCTGTACCAAGGCCCGACGCGAGGGATCGCCGCCGCCGACCACCCCCACGAGGGCACGGCGATGCTCCGCCCAAGCGGGGCACACCTCCACTGTTCCGTAACACCATTGAATTATGAATCTATATTTCTTTTTTTATCACCACATACAGGGTGTAAGGGACAGCTCTCTACAAACTTTAAGGGCTTGCTCAGTAGAAGAAACTGAACAACCTCTTTTTTTTATGGTGGGAAAAAATCATGCATTGACATCCCCCGCTCTTGGGCGGAGCAGGAGATAGTGTCAGACTCTTACTGACTAAAAGACCCAACCCGTTCCTTCTAGCTTGAACAACCTTCCACGAGACTTTATTTCAGGAAACAAAAAAAAAATCATTCTCTCCAGTCTCCATATAAAATTAAAAACTTGATTGGACGGTTTGTATGGAGACGATGATTTTTTTTTTGGTTAAGTTAGCCATGTCTAGTTTCCATATAAAATGTATGGAAGCCGACGTGCCCAAATCGTTGAACACGCGTTAGCAGTGTAGTTCTAGCTTAAATCGAGACCATCCAAACGTTATCTAGATTGATCCCTGTCGAATTTTTACGATGTTATTATACTATGACATAATCAAAACATTTAACAATCGTTTTGTCCATCGCAGTGATTTGTTTTTAAAAACAATACGCATGCTACGATACCTTTCGTGCAACGTAAAAAAAATATGATACCATCGTTAGAACAATATGGTGTTTTGCGTTCCATATTGTTAACTAGCTGTATCCGCGACTTCTAGCGTTCGCGTGGACTACAGGATTTTGATTTTTTTCTAAAATAAAAGTAGCCTATGTTACTCCTTATTACATCAGCTACCTGCCAAAAAAGTCCCGTCAAAATCGGTCCAGCCATTTCAGAGATTAGCCCGGACAAACAGACAGACAAAATTTGTAAAAAATGTTATTTTGGTGTATGTACCGAATATATATTCATATGCGTGTAGTAAAAAGCAGTTATTTCAATATTACAAACACACTCCAATTTTGATATGTATAGATATTTCCGGAGATTCTTCGCACCCCTTGCCTCGCCATTGCCTTGACCGCTACCGGAGTCAAGGGTAGACGGGCTGCCTCGCTGCCGTTGGGACGGCCTCCAACAAGGTGGACCGATGACCGGGTCAGGGTCGCGGGAACCCGATGGATGCGTGATGCACAGGACCGGTCGTTGTGTCCAACAGTGGACGTCTTTCGGCTGATATGATGATGATGATGATGATAGATAGATATATTTACATATTACACAACAAAACCCCACGCACTTTTTATGGTACTCTTTTTGTATAGCAGTGACACACAAATGTCCTAAGGGCCTATGCACACCACGTTTTTAAAACGCGCCGTTGACTCGATTTCATCACGCATGCGAGATTGCCCCGCAAGCAAAACATTTTAAAATGCAAAAAATTTCCTCCGCGTTCGTATTCCACGCATTACAATGAATTCTTGTATGAAATGGACATTTGCGAGGGTTACGCATGCGGGGCAATCCCGCATGCTTAACCAAAGCCGGACGATATTAAAAACACCCTTATTTTGATGCCGTTTTCGAGCGACAAAAGAGGGAGGGTCATTGTTCTATCATTGCACTCGTGTGCAAGGTTCTAGAGTTCTTCATTTTCTTCTACCTCCATTAACTTTTCCATGCGTTCATCATCACATTATCATCATCGTCATTTCAGCCGAAAGACGTCCACTGTTGGACGTAGACCTCGCCCAAATGTCGCCTTAACGACCGGACCTGTGCATCTCGCACCCATAGGATTCCCGCTTCGTAATCTTTATTTTGTAAAAAAGATTTAAAAACACTTACATGACAATTTTTCCTTTTTTTTCTGATATAATCTGCTTGACTGCGATCCCACCTGATGGTAAGCAGTGATGCAATCTCTGGTGAGGCGCACTAGTTTATGAGCCTTTTCACTCCTGCCTTGAAGACACTCAAATTATAATGGGAAGGGAAGACCGCAGCAGGCAGATTGTTCCAGTCCTTCGACGTACGCGGTGTAAACGACGAGGCAAAACGCTTAGACCGGACTGTAGAAGTTTCAACAACGCATGAGTGCATACTCGTATTACGTCAGGTTGTCCGATGGTAGAAATGAGATGGCGGAATCAAGTCATTCAATTCCTGCGCACTCTCCAAAATGCATCCTATTCTTCAATTTAACCAAGATAACTTTGCTGTTTCGTAGCTGAATACCCCGAGAAGAAACAACGAAATAAACTTAAAAACAGAACCTATTCTTGTCTCGCTTTCAACTTTAAATACACCCAAATTCAGGAAACACAGACTCCGACTGGAACTTCTATTGTTTACGGAAACGAAACAATAAATACTGCGAGCCAATTGAGAATAGAATCTAATTCCGTCAGAGATGAACTGTAGACCTTTCTTAGTAAAAATATCACATTACATGTATAGCTAAAGTTTTACTGCCCATGTTTATTCGTCCTATAAATGTCGACGATGCAGCGGTGCGACGGGTCTCACTGTTAGCGAGTAGCGGGGAAAGATACTGACATAAGACGCGGGCTTACAGACGACGAGATACGGGTAACTCGCCGTCTGGACCGCAAAATAGATAGGTACAGAAGACAATGTACATACAAAGTGCGCTTGAGGAACGCACACATAGACACCGCTCACGGACATGATATCTCGGGCCGAGATGTCATGTCCGTGAGCGGCGAGATTCTCGGCTCAATCGCCCGCTCGCACTTGTACAGTTCGGCGTAATGCGCTGACCCTAGCGCGACCGTAGAGCGTAGGTATAAAGAGTGAGATTGACTTCTGTACCTATCTAATTTGTGTCTGGACTGAGTCCGAGTCGTCAGTGGCGCGTAGTGCTCCTCAAAGAGATGTCAGCAAAACCATAGAGCCATGGGAGAACTTCTGTAAAGGTAATCCATGGTCCTAGAACGCAAAGGGCAATTGAAGGATCATAGATGTGGCTTTACTCTGTAAAAGTCTGACTCCTGCTCCGCCCTAGAGTGGGATAAGTCATTAGTTGAGTCCCAAATCACACAAAAAATAAACTAATTTAAGAAATACGAGTCCGATTACAAATCCCACTATTTATGATACTTTACAAAACAATAAATATAGCAAGCAAGTCAAAGATGAACGGTAGACCTTTCTTTGTAAAAAAATCACATTACATTTACAGCTTATAGTATTACTGCCATATACATGTTTATTCGTCCTATAAAATGTCGACGATGCGACGGGTCTCACTGTAAACGAGTAGCAGGGAAACGGCTGTACAATTGCCAAAACGGATCTTGAGCGCTCGGCGTCAGAGTGGGGATCGCTTTGCGCATTCCATACACTGTCGAGCCAGTCGTCTTCGTTGTTAAATACATGTAGCAACGCAGGGAACGAATGCGCAGTGACGTCTATGACCCGGTGACGCGGCGAGCCAATCACTGACACTCCCCTCCTCATTTCGCACCACTAAAGAGACAACTAAGATATTTGACTTCTGCGCAACCGCTCAAGATCCGTGATGGCAATTGTATAAAACACACAATATGGAGATTTTTATTTTATACAACATTAGTTTTAGTATTTGCGAAACCCGAAAGACGTGTCTAGTATTTTTATGTAAAGAATCTATGTACAAAATTTCATAACTGTATCATGAAAAATCAATAAGTTATAAGCTTGTAATGTCAGCAAAAATACAAGGTCACCGGGCCATCCAGGCGACTCAGCGGTTGTCTTGCACTTGCATTAACTAATACCCGCTATTACCTGCCGTGACCTGTGTTGTATTTAGTGTCGATGGTGTCCAAATTGTAACCTATTTAAATGTTTTTGGGAAAAAATATAAAATGGTGTAAAAACTATTGGGATCCATTCAGTTACAGATTCTGAACAAACTATATTCAGGTTTCGCATAAACTAAAAGTATTGTTATCTATTTGGGGACAAAAAAACAGTTACACTTCCTTACTCCACCCAGACAAGGAGAAGTTATTTAATAATTTTCCCCCTAAAAACACTTCTGACTAAGCTACCGTGAATCATTCTATACAAACTGAAATAAGTTAGCCTCTCTCATTAATTGACTAAATAATATAAGATGACACATCAACCATTAAGCCAAAACTTCTGGGGGACTAATAGAAACATTAGTCATAACTAAATACACATTATTCGACTACCACTTTTATAAGTTTACTAGCTATCCCGGCAAACGTTGTTTTGCCATATAAATAATTTTTAAGTAATTTCTAAAAATGTTAAGGGTGGACAACCCTTATCACTAAGGGGTATGAAAAATAGATGTTGGCTGATTCTCAGACCTACTCAATATGCTCACAAAATTTCATGAGAATCGGTCAAGCCGTTTCGGAGGAGTACGGAAACGAACACTGTGACACGAGAATTTTATATATAAGATCTAGGACGTTACCTACTGATACCCCGTGCCCCGGAAAGCACGTAAATGGTATCCGTTCGGAACACAAAAAAGATGAAAGAGGCTAGAAAGGAAACGCTTTCCTATTTGTACTACGAGTGTCGCCGCTTGTCTCCCACCCTTTAACTCCACTACAGGCAATAAACCAATACGAACGCGCATTACGCAACTAACAGACCACGCACACTTAGATCGCAAGTTTGCTATTGGTACAGGTCGCGCAGTGAATTAAGATCGCTCGGTGAAAGTAGTGGGGGCAATCGGCGCATGTGTACAAATACGAAAATAATTTTTTAAATTTCGTATGTTTGAACCTTAGTAACATAACTTATAATAACACTAGTTTTTCCTTGTAAATTATCTTGTAAGTAGGTAAATTCAGATTTTTTTAAATTAAAATAAAAATAAAAAATAATAATTTCGTTAGTTTCTTTCTTAACCTAACAATTCACGTCGTAAACCATTTTTTTTACGACTACGTATTACTAATACAATAACACGAGCTGTACGCAACAGTACCCAAGTACAACAGTATCCAATGCGACGCGAGATCGCAACGCGGGAATTGAAGAGCGACTCTAACATAATCAAAATCAAATCAAATCAAAAATATTTTTATTTCACATAGGCCTACATGGGCACTTATAAAACGTCAGAAGTTAGTGCACGGTTCCAAATTGGTCGCACTACCAATGACGTGTCGCCGTCGGCGCACACCCGCCCGTACGTCGCCAAATACACCTTAGAATTGAATACTGCTCATGCCCCTTCCACTTTTACCGAGCGATCTTGATTCACCGCGCGACCTGTAGTTGAACTATGAGCGTTGCCATACTTTGCGGCGCGCCTGCCCCGCCCACATGGTCATTCTAACCTCTTTTATCTGTTCTGTGGTCCGTACCCAGTACAACTAACGCACCGCATCTGTACGACAGCAGGCCGTCAAAAAACGCATAAATTGAAAGCGCCCTAAGCCAAATGGATAGAAACATGCACATGCAAATGCATGGATAAAAACCGGCCAAGTGCGAGTCCGACTCGCCCATGGAGGGTTCCGTAGCAGCAAGTAACATAATATAAAAGTTCTTGTAGTTCGTTGTAACTTTGATCGATGTTTTAATAATAGTGTATTTTTTTTAGATTTATGACGCATTAAAAAAAACTACTTACTAGATCTCGTTCAAACCAATTTTCGTTGGTAGTTTACATGGTAATCTACATCACATTTTTTTTTTAGTTTTATCATTCTCTCATTTTAGAAGTTACAGGGGGGGGGGGACACATTTTACCACTTTGGAAGTGTCTTTCGCGTAAACTGTTCAATTTAGAAAAAAAATACATTAGAAACCTCAATATCATTTTTGAAGACCTATCCATAGATACGCCACGCGTATGGGTTTGATGAAAAAAAATTTTTTTAGTTTCAGTTCTAAGTATGGGGACCCCCAAAATTTATTGCTCTTTTTCTATTTTTGTGTGAAAATCTTAAAGCGGTTCACAGAATACATCTACTTACTAAGTTTCAACACTATAGCTCATAAAGTTTCGGAAAAAAGTGGCTGTGACATACGGACGGACAGACAGACAGACATGACGAATCTATAAGGGGCTACGGAACCCTAAAAATGGGAGAAAATCGCTACCACTGGAACCGTATCCGAATTCACACAAAAATCATAGAGCCACACATTTAACCTACTTTGAACACATTTTATGACATTATAAAATGTTATGTCGAACTGTGTTCTCGTTTATAATATTATGTATGTATGTCACAGTCAAAATTTAACCGGCCAAAAGTACTTTAGACTGCACAAGTTGGTCAATAG
The DNA here is from genome assembly GCA_929112965.1 of Mythimna albipuncta. Classification (NCBI taxonomy): domain Eukaryota; kingdom Metazoa; phylum Arthropoda; class Insecta; order Lepidoptera; family Noctuidae; genus Mythimna; species Mythimna albipuncta. The sequence goes on from OV815987.1 coordinate 10,303,707, forward strand.
TAGTTTTGTCTGAAAAACATTCGTTTTAACGTCTGAGATAGTCAGTTTTTAGGTTTTAATCACAACCAGCTTAATAGCGTGCAACCCGAGATGATTACATTTTCATAAAACCGCTCTTACGTGATATGATGACATTACATATCTATCTCTAAATATTTTGGAAATTCAGGTATATCTTGTGGATATTATCTGAGTTTCTATTGAAATCAAATCATACATTTGTGTAAAACTAATTCAGTTAGGACCTCTGATAATCTGGTATTTTGCGTGAACTTTGGCCCTTTGTAATGTACTCAAAAATTGAAAAAGTTAAAAAAATGTATATATTTAGGCAAGTATAGAAACAGTAAAAATCATGATTTTGAAGAACGTTTTTTTTTTTCCAAACTTTTTAAAGTCTAAACAAAACACGGTTTTCTTGCAACAAGTTTTGTGAAATAATCGAGTGAATGACGGAATTACCAACAGAGCTTCAGGTGTTGTCTTCTCTTTTTCGCGTTACCTCTTTTTGTGGTTCATCCAACGCAATGTGCGTTGGATGAACCACAAGCTTTTAAACCATACTCAAGGTGATCGTAGACGGGACGGAAAGGGCCCTCTTAAAAAAGCTAGCTTCGGTCGAGCCGCATATTCGGCCACTCTTAAAAACGCTAGCTTCAGTTGAGCCATATATTCAACGACTCCCAAATCAAAACTGTTATCGATAGCCTCCGGTCAAAAATACTTTTAACCAATTTTGCCACTAATATTTTTTTTTTTAGTACTTTTGTCTGAATAAACATTTTGACTGTAACATGCACATTTTATTCTAGCCTTTACATACATATGCATACACTGACCCGAATGTATTTATTTATCTGCGGAAATATAAACATGGAGTTTTGAAACGTGTTTTTGTAATATTAGATCGTGTTACTAAGTTACCAGGTTGAGCAGGTCAGATCGGCAGTCGCTCCACGGACCATAAAGTAGCGGTTTCAAGCTGCATTCAGTTAGACAGGAAGCTGTTCCCATCATAGCTGGCTAAAGGCTAGGTAGACTGATTGACTTAGTTGTATGTGTCGTGGCCAGATCTTTAGAATTGGAAATGGCCATATCACGAAATGATTATGGCCATCTAAAAGTGGCCAGATCTGTGTGATGTTGGAGTTTGATAATATGTCAATCCTCGTCATCGATTAAGTCATCGGTTCAACTTTTTTTTTTTTTTTATTGTGGGAAAAATCATGCATTGACATCCCCCGCCCTTGGGCGGAGCGGGAGATAGTGTCAGACTCTTACTGACTAAAAGACCCACCCCGTTCCTTCTAGCCTTCATACCAGGGCTCGAGCGCCCTTTCGGATAACCCTGGCCCCAGTAGGCTTCGACCCGGCTGGGTCCCTGCTGTTGCTGACAACTCCTTGAGGCGCGCGGGAACAGTGCGCGCCGTCGACGATTTGGGCTTGGTCCGGCAGGTTACCAGACGGCCGGACAGCGAGCTACCCATGAGCAATGTGCCCTGCCCGTTGCCACTTAAGTTTTTCGATTCTTCGAGCCATGTCGGTAACCTTGATTCTCGTGCGGATTTCTTCATATTCGTGAAGAATATGGAGGGATGAAACGCATGTTACTAAAAGAGTATAGATGTGGATGGATGGAGGAGGAGGAAGACCAAAGGAAATATGGATAGCTTGTGTGAGAAGTGATAGTCACAGTATAAGCTGAGCAACGGCCTATTCTTGCCTAGATACGACGCACTATTTGAATGTATTTATATTGTACCTACTTGTTTTTTTTTTGTTTACTATTATTTTATTGGTCTCTGTCTATCTCGAGTCGGCCGGCGTCGCACAGACTATATTATTTATGCTTGTTTTAACTTTTCAATCGTGGAAATTACAGAAACAATAGAAAGACAACAGGTGCGCGAACGCGTTCGCTTGGGGTTTAATGAATTAATAGACAACCTAGACAACCAAGTTGTCGATGGTTCAAGTCGGTTAGGCCTGGTCTACACTTGACGTTAAGGCAACTAATTTTTATTTTGTTTTTCTTTTTTGTAATTATTTGTGTGTCTATATGGACAGAATAAACATGTTTTCTTTCTTTCTTCTTTCTGATATGAAAGAAAGGGAATTAGTGATAGCATGACGGGTGAGACCGTGAGAAGGAATAGAAGAAAAAACTCATTTTGCGCCGACCCCAAATAATAGTAGGAATATGATGATGGCTTCCATGGTCCACATTAAGGGTCTAAACAGACGGACCGCATTTCAACTGCAATCCAACTGCACTTAAACTGCAGTTTAAGTGCAGTTTGAATGCAGTTGACACGACTACAATAGAACTGTAAACCAAACGTGCGGTCCGATTGCAGTCGTGTGAACTGCACACCGATTGCATCCAAACTGCATCATACCCATCCGCCCGCACGCTCCGCCCTCTCGCGCATAGTGTAGTTCGGATGTGCAGTTCACACGACTGATTGGTCAGAATCTCGTCTGTAAGGATTGGCCAGAAGTCGCTCAGGACAGAAAAGAGTGGAATAATGGAAGGGAGGCCTTTGCCCTGCAGTGGGACACAATGGGCTCATAATAATAATAATAACAAAGAACTAAAGGTGTTGTTTAATTTTACCGCACGCCTCTAACTCCCTTTCAACAAACAGCACTTAGAACAACGAACTATTTTTTCTAATTCGGTTAACTGTTTACCAAGATAAGCGTCGTTAAAGCACTTGAATGTTATCTCGGAGATACTGCCAAGTGCCCAGTGTAGTTAGCGTGACGATAACACTGAAGTGGTCGAGGTACGTTATAGATATGTTTGTAGTACTTTCGAGTGGTTTGTGTAGTTTATTTACGAGATTTTTTGAAAAGATTGTAGATATGAATGTTTGTAAATCTTAAATAGCTTCTATGGTTCGGACTAAGCGTTTTGCTTCGTCTTTTATAACGCGTACTCGTAGCAGTTCCAGAAATACTTCCTACAAACAGGAAATAAGGTCGGTTAGTTCCTAGGTTACTTGTAGGCAAGTGTGCTCCATCGTCGACCACATCATCGCTTACCAACAGATGAGATGGTGGCCAAACGCGAGCCTATCCATAAAAATAAAAAAGCAATTGCAAACTTTAACACTTTATAATATTAGTAAACATAAATTTTAACCTGCTTTTCATCCGCCATTTTTTTTTTACAGTTTTCTAACATGACTTTTGTCTTGTTTGCAGGGCTCCCCTCACGGTTCGGTGATGTCGTGTCAGTCTCTCGCCGCTCGCGCCTTCGCCGAGCCCGACAAGGACATGACGCACTGCAGTGGTTTCCACAGGTAACTTCTTGATATACATCTTGGAATTTTGGCTTAAAATAAACGCAATTCTGAAAAGGAATCCTGTAGTCTCTCTCTGTAACCTCTAAACCTGAAGATGTAGCCAACACATTCAACCGCTTCTTTGCTTCTATAGGAGATAGCACAAAACGTATCGGCAATAAACCAAAAGGACTACCGGTGGCTTCAGCTACACCAAACACATTGTATCTTAACCCAGTAGATCCCTACGAGGTAAATAGTATAATAAAAAATCTTAAAAATAAAAGAAGCCACGGAATTGACGAACTTCCACCTTCTCTATTAAGACAATGCGCCGACGAATTAACTTTACCATTTTATATACTAATCAACCAATCTTTCGAAGCAGGCATTTTTCCCGATTTGTTAAAAAAAGCTCTTATAAAACCGATCCATAAGAAAAATTCAAAAACCGACCCAAACAATTATCGACCAATTGCTCTGTTACCAACGGCCTCAAAAATATTTGAGAAAGCTATGTGCGACCGCGTCTATGCATTTTGTGAAAAATATAATATATTCAACGACAGTCAAAATGGTTTTCGCAAAAATCGATCGACCACGTTGGCTGTTTACAAATACATCCAAGAAGCTCTCAACATAATTAATAATAAAAAATACGCTACAGGTTTGTTATTGGATATGACGAAAGCGTATGATAAAGTTCAATTTGATATATTACTGAATAAGCTGTATAACATTGGCATCCGCGGGAAAAGTCATGATCTGTTCACCTCGTACCTAAAGAACAGAGAACAAGTCGTAGAAATTGAATATTACGATAGCAAAACACGAGAAATTAAATTAGTCCGATCTCAAAACATACCCGTAAACGCATCAATACCACAAGGAACTGTGATAGGATGTCTGCTATTCCTTATTTATATCAACGATCTCCCTGACCACATCAATGAGCCATGCGTGTTATTCGCCGACGATATTTCTATTTTAACACCATGTGACAATAATTTAGATTTAAATCAGAAACTGACTTCCATACTTGACAATACAACACACTGGATGAACGAGCACAACCTTGAAATTAACTATAATAAGACAAAAATAATAACGTTCTACCCGCGACAAAAAACACCGATAAATATTAACTTTAATTACAACGGACAAAACTTAGAAGTTGTAAATAAATTCACCCTTTTAGGCCTAGACATAGATTCACATATAGATTGGAAATCCCACATTCAAAAAATAAGAGCTAAATTATCTAAGTTTACATACGCCCTCAGAGAAATTAAAAAAAACAACAGATCTTAAAGCAGCCTTAGTTACTTATTACTCATACGCATTTGCATGGCTCAAGTATGGAATTATGTTATGGGGAAATAGCACAGATGCACCGACACTGTTCACTTTACAGAAAAAAATGATAAGAATATTAATGAATATAAAAGACACCGACTCCTGTAAACCCTACTTCAAAGAACTAAAAATATTAACCGTACCATGTCTTTATATATTGGAAATTTGCAAATTTGTTCGAAAATATCCACAATTCTATACCAAAAGAGAGGACATCCAAACTAAAATTACACTTAGACATAAAAATAGACTTAACATACCCGCTTCACGATTGAAAATGCACTCTTCTAGCGCATTTGTTATGTCTATTAAAATGTATAATAAGTTACCAGAATTCATCAAAAATGCAGATAGTAATAATATGTTTATCAATAAACTGAAACAGTTTCTAATAGACAAATGCTACTATACTATAGACGAATACTATAACGATAAACATCGCCTACAATAAAAGCTATTAATTATACTGTAATAAATGTAAGTACTTACAGAAGCGCAAAATAATTTAGGTACTATGGTGAATAAAAATTTAAATTAAACTTATACATAGTTAACTTAAATAAATATATGATTTAATAATGATGACGATAAAAATACCTGACATTTAATTTACTTATAAAGACATTACATACATAAATTAATCAATAATAACTTAATTTAATAATTATAAATAAAATATCTGACAGAATTTAAAAATAATAACGAAAAAACTAAATTAAAATATTTGACATTTAATTTACTTATATTAAGACATTACATTCATAAATTAATCAATAATGACATAATTTCATAACAATTACAACAAAAATAAATAAAATATCTGACATAATTTAAAAATATTGACGACAAAAATAAATTAAAATATCTGACATTTAATTTACTTATATTAAGACATTACATTCATAAATTAATCAATAATGGCATAATTTCATAACAATTACAACAAAAATAAATAAAATATCTGACATAATTTAAAAATATTGATGACAAAAATAAATTAAAATATCTGACATTTAATTTACTTATATTATGCATTACACACATAAATTAATCAATAATAATATTACCTATTTCATAATAATGACAAAAAATAATTAAAATTCTAACAAAATCTACCAATACTTATATTTACATAGACATAATAAATAAACATGCTTAGACAATTAAATAACATTAGACCATATACATATACATATAACTACATCTATTAGATCTGTCAATAATAATAAATTCCATGCATTGTAATTTAGCCTTCATCCTCTCTCCTAACTTTACTGTGCCCGACAGGGTCCATATTGATCTTCAAAATATGTTATACCACCTATGTATACAATATGGAATGTAATAAAGTATTGAGTATTGAGTATTGAGTATTGTAGTCATAGTACCTACATCAACCTCTGAAGTTCCACATATTGGTATGCAGACCCCATCACTGTTACGGCCTGTTCACAGCTTCGGTCTTAACGACGAACGATGCTAGCCCGCGAGTTACCGCTCATAGCCCCGGGCTTTGCTACCGCTTACAGTGGCAGGGTCAGACCAACGGGCTCAGCTGCCTACGGCGCTCTCGCCGCCGGATGGGTTTTTTAGTCAGTAAGACTGTTGTGTCTGACTCTGACACTATCTCCCGCTCCGCCCAAGAGCGGGGGTTGTCATAAGATGATTTTTCCCATCGAAAAAAAAATATAAAAAAAGCCCTGAACTGCCGGGATTGTTCGGAAAAGTTTCCGTGGCTCTGGAACGCAATTCTGGAAGGCCAATTGAAGGAACATAGTAAAGGTCTGGCATTCTCTCTCGCTCCGCCCGGAGCAGGAAGAGTTATTTGATGATTTCCAAACTCAAGAGCTGTAGTGTTGGCCCAGTTGTGGAAAAATAAACTAAAAGGTTTTTACTAAATTGTTAAATTATTTATTTTCAGATCAGTGCGATTCAGTTCCGACTCCCGGAGCTCCACCAGAGCTTCCAATGACCCGGAGAATAAAAGGGAGACGCCTGGTAAGTCCACTCTTTGTACAAGCTTTTTAGGGTTCCGTAGCCAAATGGCAAAAAACGGAACCCTTATAGATTCGTCATGTCTGTCTGTCTGTCCGTCCGTCCGTATGTCACAGCCACATTTTTCCGAAACTATAAGAGCTATACTGTTAAAACTTTGTAAGTAGATGTATTCTGTGAACCGCATTAAGATTTTCACACAAAAATAGAAAAAAAAGCAATAAATTTTGGGGGTCCCCATACATAGAACTGAAACTCAAAAATTTTTTTTTCATCAAACCCATGCGTGTGGGGTATCTATGGATAGGTCTTCAAAAATGATATTGAGGTTTCTAATGTCATTTTTTTCTAAACTGAATAGTTTGCGCGAGAGACAATTCCAAAGTGGTAAAATGTGTGTGTCCCCCCCCCTCTAACTTCTAAAATAAGAGAATGATAAAACTAAAAAAAAATATATGATGTACATTACTATAAAAACTACCAACGAAAATTGGTTTGAACGAAATCTAGTAAGTAGTTTTTTTTTAATGCGTCATAAGTCGAAAAAAATACACTATTATTAAAACATCGATCAAAGTTACAACACATTACAAGAACTTTAATATTATGTTACTTGCTGCTACGGAACCCTTCATGGGCGAGTCCGACTCGCACTTGGCCGGTTTTTATATATATAGTTTCACCTGTCCCTAGCGTTGCCGGGCGTCTGGGTACAGCTGGACACGGTCAGGCTTTTTAGTTGCGTGTCCGGCCAAATTCGGCGGAGTCCTGCCCGTCCGGCTTTTGTTAGGCTTTTTTCAATTTTACCATTTTGTTGTGAGTTTTGCCTTACCTTGTCTCGCTAGCACAAGCAGAGCGGACATGCAATTAGTGTAGCTATTATATCACTTATTTTTTATTACTTTTTCTTTAGAGTTAAAAAAAGACGTGTGGCACTCGGGGACTGCCGCGGTAAATCTATTGCGTAGCATTTTTTATCAACTTATGCAATTATAATTATTTATTTATTTCATTTATGCAGTATTTTTTTTTCTTTGATATTAATTGAAGTTACACTTTTTGAGCGTGGTGACCGATAAGAAAACAAATGAGTGGGGGGTGTTAGGTTATTTTCGTTACGGAATTTTTGAAATCGGTCTCCACGCTCAAGGCCCGGGATTGAAGCTATGCAATAGCTTAAAAAATTATGATTTTTATTGTTAATAACGTCATGTTAGACTTAAAAAAAATGTTGGTCGTTTTGACCAAATGTCCAGCTAAATAGGATAGTCTGTCCGGCTTTTGATCATACCGCTCGTCCGAAAGGGCGCTCGAGCCGCGGTACGAAGGCTAGAAGGAATGGGATGGGTTTTTTAGTCAGTAAGAGTCTGACACTATCTCCCGCTCCGCCCAAGGGCGGGGGATGTCAATGCATGATTTTTCGAAATCCATCGAAAAAAAAAAAAAAAAATTATACCGCTCGCCGCGCCGCGCTTAGCTACCGCTCACAGCAGCAACGGGCCGTTATTCTTGAACTAAACTGAAAATATCTTTTCAATTCCAGGCTCCATATCCCTGACGGCGTTGACGGTGACTCCTGTGACGTCACAGGGCTCGGCTATGAGCCAATCGGCTCCCTCCGCGTCAGCTACCTATGATGTCGACGATGCGGTAAGAGTTTCACACTAATTGCATCGCATCACTGCTTACCATACAAAAAATGAACTTGTGCTCGACTGCGATCCCACCTGGTTGTAAGCAGTCACGCAATCGTTGATCTAAGTTGAAGTATCTAAGTTGGAGTCAGCTAACCGAAAACAAGTTGCCCGGGCCAGAATAGTCACCGCCTTTTTGGGTGATCTTCCCTTTTCAAGAGATGCAGAACTTTACACATCTTGCTCCGTATATTATAGTGTAATTTTACCTCATATGGAACTTATTTCATTTTACCCTCTTTTATCTAAATTCTCAAGCTAAATTGGCGCCCAACGCGGGAGCCGGTTTGCTCAGTCGGTAGAACATGAGACTTGTGCCTTGATCACACGTAACGAGTAAACAGGCGAGATAGTGCTCTCGGCTGAATACAACTCGCTTCCATCACTGTCTCGGCCGAGCAACATTTTATTGTCTCGCCCTTTTACTCGGTACGTGTGATCAAGGTATAAATCTCAATGTCGTCTGTAGTGTTATTTTACCTCACAAGGATTTGATTTATCTGTTTTACCCTTTTTTTTTCCTAAATTTTAACTTTATTTTGGCGCCCAACGCGGGACCGGTTAGCTCAGTTGGTACAGCATGAGACTCTAAAAATTAATGTCTTTTGCAGTATTATTTTACTCCACAAGAAATATATTCATTTGACCCTCTCCCTCGTTTTCCAAATTCTTTAGCTAAACTTTACATTGGCGCCCAACGCGGGGCCCGGTTGGCTCGGTCGGATCGGTGGAGCATGAGACCCTTAATCTCAATATCGTCTGTAGTGTCATTTTATCTCACAAGGAATATATTCATTAATTTGGCTTCACTCTGTTTTTCCAAAGTCAGCTTAATCAACTTTATATTGGCGCCCAACACGGGGCCCGGTTGGATTGGTCGGATCGGTGGAGCCTGAGACCCTTAATCTCAATATCGTCTGTAGTGTCATTTTATCTCACAAGGAATATATTCATTAATTTGGCTTCACTCTGTTTTTCCAAAGTCAGCTTAATCAACTTTATATTGGCGCCCAACACGGGGCCCGGTTGGATTGGTCGGATCGGTGGAGCCTGAGACCCTTAATCTCAATATCGTCTGTAGTGTCATTTTATCTCACAAGGAATATATTCATTAATTTGGCTTCACTCTGTTTTTCCAAAGTCAGCTTAATCAACTTTATATTGGCGCCCAACACGGGGCCCGGTTGGATTGGTCGGATCGGTGGAGCCTGAGACCCTTAATCTCAATATCGTCTGTAGTGTCATTTTATCTCACAAGGAATATATTCATTAATTTAGCTTCACTCTGTTTTTCCAAAGTAAAGTCAGCTTAATCAACTTTACATTGGCGCCCAACACGGGGCCCGGTTAGCTCAGTCGGTAAAGCATAAGATTTATAACCTCAGAACGTTTGTAGTATTACTTTAGCTCATTTATTGTACCCTCTCCCTCTTTTTTCAAATTCTAAAATGAATTGACAAGGGCCCAGCAGAGTCGAAGCCAACTGGTGCCATTTGTTCATTTGTATTTTCCCGGGGTCCTGGCGCAGAACGAACATAGAAGTGGGATTTAGTCAGTATAAGTCTGACGCGCCCTCTTGCTCTGCCTAAGAGCAGGAGAAGAGAACCACCCACATAAAAAAACCTCTTAAATATACGATGTACTTGGTCTGCTTGTCGATCCTTCTAATATTTTTAATCTACTAACATTAATTTTACTGTACCAAGAACGGCTACCTCATGTAAATATACAGTTCATATGTTTCCAGCCCGTTCCTCCAGTGCCGTCCTGCCGGTTCCCTAAACTGGAGGAGTGCGCTCACTTCCACTACGAGCGCGTCTCGCTCGGCGGCCTGAGCATAGAGACGGTGCGCTGCGAGGACAAGTGCGACTCTATGGACGACAGCGAAGGAGACGGTAATTTCTTTTTACGTAGTGGCCTACGGTGGCCCTTGATGGCCCAGCTGGCCCTCGATTGATCATACTGGCCGTTGCTGGCCCAAGCTGGTCAATAATGGCCTATGATGGGCAATGGCGGTTCATGATTCCTGAGGTAAGCAGTTGCTTTAACTCGATCGTGCCACTGGTGCCGTCCAGTTGGTTCCCCAAGCTGGAGGAGTGCGCTCACTTCCACTACGAGCGCGTCTCGCTCGGCGGCCTGAGCATAGAGACGGTGCGCTGCGAGGACAAGTGCGACTCTATGGACGACAGCGAAGGAGACGGTAATTATTTTTTTTTTTACGTAGTGGCCTATGCTATTCATCGATGGCCCATGCTGACCCTCGATGGGTCATGCTGGCCGCTGATGGCCCAAGCTGGCCCTCGACGGACCATCCTGGCACAAGCTGGTCAATATTGGCTTATGATGGGAAATGGTGGCTTATGATTCCTGAGGTAGGCAGTTTTTATAACTTGCTCGTGCTACGGGTGCCGTCCTGTCTGTTCCCCAAGCTGGAGGAGTGCGCTCACTTCCACTACGAGCGCGTCTCGCTCGGCGGCCTGAGCATAGAGACGGTGCGCCGCTAGGACAAGTCCGACCCTATGGACAGTGAAGGAGACGGTAATACTTTTTAATATAAGGTAATACTTTGCTGTTGATGGCCCATGCTGTCCCATGATGGTCTATGCTGGCCCATAATGGGCCATGATGGCGCTTGATGGACCATGCTGGCCTTTGACGGACCATGCCTGCCTTTGCTGGACTTTGGTGAGCAATGATGGCATATAATGGACTTGGTGAGGTTTGTTTAGATCAAGCCACCCAATCACATACCGACCTCATCAAGCATTGCTTAATCTTGGAGTACGACCCGTGCGCTGCACTTTGATAGCTATTTAAATATTGTAATTCTTGTTATTTCCAGGTTGGATATGCTTGAAGGTCCGCTCGCACGTGAACTCGTCGTGCGAGGAGAGCGCGGAGAGTCGAGCGCTGAGCAGCAGCTGGACGGAAGCCAGCGACGTGCGCGAGTGGACCCTGACGAGGAACAGAGATAATCTGCTGCAACTCGACGATATGCTGCACAGGTCACCAGTTTTCTTACACAATGCCCAAGAACTGTTCACAATGGCCCACGCTGGCTCAACACTAATGAATTCCACCTAAATGTAATGTAAAGATATTTTTTCCTAAAAATTTGGCCATAATCACTATTGTAGGGTCATCTATCTTCTATGCATATAAAAATGAATACCTATTTCGTTGGTCACGCCATCTCGCGTGAACGGCTGGACCAATTTCCTTTATTTTATTGTTTTCGTTATTGTGAGGAGAAGGTTCTTATGGAAAAAATAAATAAAAATTAGGGTAGAGTAGGGTGGAGCAGGGAAGAGCGGGAGCGAAGCCGCGCGGGCAAAAGCTAGTAATTTTATATAATTGCCACAGTACACAGCTCCATGTTTTATTTTTCACAATTCGTCCCTTTATTATATTCAATACTAGCTTTTGCTTTCTTATAAACTTTCATACAAACTTCCAAACCCCGTTTTACCCCCTTAGGGGTGGAGTTATTTTTAAGCTATTGCATAGCTTCTATCGCGGGCCTTGAGCGTGGAGACCGAATCCAAAAATTCCGTAACGAAAATAACCTAACACCCCCCACTCATTTGTTTTTTGAGCGTGGTGACCGATAAGAAAACAAATGAGTGAACAATCAATCAAAATTCAATTCAATGTGTGAAAGTGTAACTTCAATTAATATCAAAGAAAAAAAAACAAAGGAAAAAAAATACTGCATAAATAATTATAATTGCATAAGTTGATAAAAATGCTATGCAATAGCTTTACCGCGGCAGTCGCCGAGTGCCACACGTCTTTTTTTTATTGTTGATAGGTCCGCGCTTGACCGCTATCTCACCTCATGGAAAGTGACGGTACGATCGACGATGGAACGCGCAACCACTTGAATTGAAGTTTAACTTACCTATACTTATCTATCGTCTTCACTTCCAGGTGTATATACGACCGCAAAGTGTCCGGGCTGCCGAATCTCCGCGAGAAGATCTCGCCCGCCCTGGCGCGCTCGGAGACCGAGTACCAGCGCCTCATATCGGACTACGTACATCACCTGTCCATCATAGCCGACGACTCCATCAACTGCGGCCCTGTGCTGAACTGGCTGCAGATGGATAATAAAGGTATGTTGCAAAAAACAACTGGCCCATGTTGGTCCAAGCTGGCCCATGCTGCTCCAAGCTGGCTATGTTCGTCTTTGCTGGTCCATAATGTCTGTGTTAGTACATGTTGGTCTATGCTGGGTCATATTGGTCTTGTTACGTGCGTGGGTAATCAAATGCCGATTTACTAACAGACAACTTTATTCACCACAAACAATAACAAATTAGTCCAGTCAACAATAATCCGAATCGCAATTAACACTAGAGTACCGTTACACTATCGCTTAAGTCGTTAAGTAAAATCAATTCAAGTACTAGGGTAGTTCGCTCTTGATCGCAGTCGAAATCACAATCACGCTTCCGGCATTTATATGCGGAGCCAAGAAAATTCTAGATACCGACGTCCCGCGATCGATCCAGAATTCCAGATCCATATTCAATGGATCGGATATCGGGATGGAATCGCTTCTCGAAGTCATAAATCATTTTTATTGCTCGTGGTAATAAGAGTCACTTTCATGCGAATTTCGACTCTATTGTTAACGCCGGAGAGTACCATTTCCCTTATCGGAACATAAATACCTAACTACCAGTGGTAGGTACTTTGTGGATGTTTCGAGATTTTTCTAAGCCTGGCTACGCACAACCATTCTAGATCTTTCGAACAGCAATGCGTTTTAATTATTACGTGCTACTCGTTATTTTCTCGGAGATATGGCGTTACAGTCTTTATTGGCCCCATGTTGGTTTATTCTGGTTCACGATGATCTATGCTGGCATATTGGCCTATACTGGTACATGTTACTCCATGTATACTGTCCTGTAAACTGTACTCTATGTGTACTGTATATAATGGCTTATTTGATTACCTACACAGCTGTTCGTACTTACATTTGCCATCACGGATCTTGCGCAGAAGTCAAATATTCGGTCTCTTTAGTGGTGCGAAGTGCGACGCGGGGGCGGGGAGTGTCAGTGATTGGCTGGCTGCGCCATCGCGTCATAGACGTCACTCCTCATTCGTTCACTGCGTTGCTGCATGTATCTAACAACGAAGACGATTGGCTCGCCAATGTATGGAATGCACAAAGCGATCCCCACTCTGACGCTGAGCGTTCAAGATCCGTGATGGCAACTGTGTTACTATCGAAATTCGGGCGGGAGGATTATGACCTACGACGACCCTTAGCATGCCTCATGATGGAACCTTGTGAAAAATTTAAGAAACATGTTTAACTACCCAACTCGTCTTTCTCCTCAGGTCACAAGCTGCTGGTAGCGAACGAGGACTCGTCGTCAATCAACACGCCGGCCGTAGCAGCCGCGTATTCCGTCAGGAAATACGTGTCACAGGTAAATTTATATGAACACTGGTTTTTACTAGAGGCCTTGTTCCCGTCAAAATATATTCTTTGAAAATAATAAATTTATTGCAAATAACGTTCACAAAAAAGGTACATTAAGCCAACAGTAATAAAGATATTCATACAGTTCAGAGCCTAAAAATATACTAAAACTAAAATATTATTAAAGGTGCAAATAATCGTGGTTCCGATGTGCCATGTTTGTTAGTGGACCGCCCGAACTAGGTTAATTTTAACCTGTGTTTCAGGCCATCACTTTACATTTCAGTATCAAAGCGACAGTAAAATTTTAAATAATGCGTTGAGCTCACAGCGCTGGTTTTCAGCGTGGGCCGGTCGCTGTGTCGACATAAAGACGCTGGAACGGTGCAGTAAACTAAACATAAGTATAGATAGAATAGAATAGAATAGAATAGAATAGAATAGACTTTATTGTACACCAAAAAGTAGTACAGCTTATACAAAAACTTCAGTTTGTGGGTACAATTATGGCGGTCTTATCGCTGAAAGCGATATCTTCCAGACAACCTTAGGATGGATAAGAGCTAAAAATAATACACGGGGTAGTCTGTGGTGTACTGCTAACTATATAAAACACAATACTCAATTATAAATACATATATACATACATATTATAATAAGTTACACAATTTAATTAGTAAAAAGGATAGAAAAAAAGAGTAAAGTAGGGTTGGTGGAAGAAATTAAAATACGTAGAATCAGTATAGTATTAGAGAGAAAGGAAATGGTTTTTAACTAGATTTTTAAACGAAACTAGTGACTGGGCTTGCCTAATTGGTAATGGCAACGCATTCCACAAACGCACCGCTTGGATCGCAAACGACTTATCAGAGAATTTTGTAGAATGCGAAGGCATTAAGGACGCGTGAGCAAGATTCACTCGCTCGAATTTAGGTATCTTGGTCGCAATACATCGTTCTACGCGCACGCACACATAGAGCCCATTGTTCGCTCAATTTTATACTTTAACCGAACATGTCTTGATATTTGAGGTATTATTTTATTTTTCTTAGTAAGTATTAATTGAGTCAATCTTGTTTGATTTTTAATTTCAGTATTACTATATGGCAATATGTAATTGCCTGCTTATCCAGTTTCGAGTACTACTCGTATAGCAAAAATAAGTAGTTGCCATATCGTTACGGTTAATAACGACCAATTTCTTTGTAAACCTACGATTATTTCGCAGGCTTATTTCTTTAAAAATATTATATTTAACAAAATCAAATGGGTATTTGAAATTAATTTTATCAGACAATTAGGTACAACGCACAACCCCTCTCCGACATGAATTAAATCTTCAACTCAATAAATACTCGTACGATATCTGAAGCAAGTGGGTATTTCCAATTTAATATTCGATCTTATCGTAAAATACAGTTAAAACTATGAATACTTATGTATTTTTAACCGACTTCTAAAAAAGGAGGAGATTCTCAATTCGGATGTTTGAATTTTTTTTTTATGTATGTTCGCGCATAACTTCGTTGCTTGCGAACCGATTTGAAAAATTCTTTTTTTGTTGGAAAGTGTATACTTCCCAAATGGTCCCATAGTCACCAAGTCGGGATCTAATGATGGAATCTTGGCGAATTCAAGGGAACTCCTCAAATATCATGAGCAACAGTATAGTTCTTTTGGTATTTTCATCAAAGACTTAAGCATTTACACTCAAAAAATTACATTTGATGAAGTGGAACTGGTGAAGAAGACCAGAAATGGCCAGTGGAAGTTCATACTCACACAGATATCACAATGAACATAGTTATGCGACTACGATAATACAAATAAATAAATGAATGGTTCTGGATAGGTGTGTTGAAAATAGTATCATCGAAGTGACCTGATGATGATGATGGAGCCGGAAGATAGGCACCGGAACGCCGTAATTAATCAATGTATCCTAGCCGTGTTTGGGCTTATTAGAATTGTTATGAGATGCACTTTGGAAATAAGGTACTATCAAACTGATCTGATGATAATGATGATGAAGCTAGAAGATAGGCACCGGGACTCCGTAATTAATCAATGTATCCTACCCGTGTTTGGGCTATTTAGAATTATCATGAAATGCGCCGCACTTTGGCTATAAGGTACTATCAAACTGATGTGATGATGATGATGGAGCCGCAAGGTAGACACGGAAGTTTCATATTTAAACAATGAATTTATCCTAGCAGGGTTTGAGTTAATTGGAATTGTCATGAGAAAAAGGTACTCTGGCTGTAAGTAAGTGTATTACAACTAAAAAGTGTGAAATAAAAAACTTTTTCCAAAAAAAATATAACCCACTTCACTAAAAAAAACACTAAAACCATCAAAATAATTTTAACTTCGGAAGTCGGTGTACCTCGATATTGTTTGTTCCTTATTTAACACCGACTAGTGAAATCGGTTATATCTTTCTTGGAAAAAGTTTTTTTTCACAATTATAAGGTAAAATATACAACGGATTTAGAAGTTATGTGTACTATCCAGACCCTATTTGTAGCATAGCCAATTTCTGTATTGTATTTGTGTGAAAAGATTGTATGGGACTGAATAATTTTAAAGCGTGTAGCTGGGAGATGAATAAATCATCGTTATTTTGATATCATGATATTGTGGCAACTTTAATTCCTTGTATATCAAAATGGTAACAGGAAAAATTGATTTATAAATACACTAGCTTTTGCCCGCGGCTTCGCCCGCGTGGCGTAACCTAATGTTATTTCCCATAAATTTTGGACCTCCATTTTACACGCGTGAACAGCGTAGTTCTTACTACCTTAATTCACATATACTACCATTGTTGGTGTTGTGTTAGTTAAGAAAACAAACACAAAACAAAAATGCAATTATATTTTTTCAACAACTTCCAAAAGAAAACACAGTCATCAGTCGTGCGTTATTGTCGTTCGGCTTATTACCTAAAGAAACAGTAGGCAAAACAGTGCGGGGGAGGATCAGTGACCGCGTCATGCGTAGCTACTGAAGAGCGGAACTCGTGAACTCGTGAATTTAATTTTGAGAATTATTAAATTTATGAAAGCTTTCTAATGGTACGTCCGATTTAAATGATTCAAAAAGTAATTTACAGATACTGAAATAGTCTTGAACGACGACGAAGTTATTTTGATAAGAATTAATACCGTAATTATGTAAATAGCTTTCCAATAAATGCTTCATGAATGCCAATTTTTAAAAGCAGTAAAATGGATATATTATGTTAACCTTAAGAGATAGACATATGCCACCGCGGACTTTATTTTGTTATATCTTAAAGGATTTAGGCAGCATTTGCGTTAAAAGCTCCCAGACGGCTTATTTTTTCCCGACATCTTCAACAAATAACGTTAAAGTACACAAAAATACATACAAAAACTTAACAAATTATATACTAAAAGCTTCTTCAAGAATCACGCTATCGATTGGTGAAAACTGCTTGAAAATCGGTGCAGTAAATTTTGAGTTTATCGCGGACAGACAGACAGACGCGGCAGGGCACTTTGTTTTATAATATGTAGTGAAAAGTGTCCAAATTTATCTTGGTATTCGAAGATATAGGCAAGCGTGCTCTATCGTCGGCCACATCATTGCTTACCATCAGGTGAGATTGTGGTCAAACGCGAGCCTATACATTATATAAAAAAAAAGATATTGTTTTATTTTGTACTATACTCGAATTGCACTACGATGTCATACGTGTCATTATAACCTATATTCTAAGCTCGAACAAATTATTTTTATCGAGTTTCAAGGTTCATGACAAAATTCAACGCCCGATTGAATTACTATAGGGTTATTTATCATCATCAAATCAGTTTGATAGTACCTAATAACCAAAGTGCGGCGCATCTCATGATAATTCTAAATAGCCCAAACACGGGTAGGATACATTGATTAATTACGGAGTCCCGGTGCCTATCTTCTAACTTCATCATCATTATCATCAGATCAGTTTGATAGTACCTTATAGCCAAAGTGCATCTCATGACAATTCTAATAAGCCCCAACACGGCTAGGATACATTGATTAACTACAGAGTTCCGGTGCCTATCTTCCGGCTCCATCATCATCAGGTCACTTCGATAGTACCTTATAGCCAAAGGGCATTTCATGACAATTCTAATAAGCCCAAACACGGCTAGGATACATTGATTAATTACGGAGTTCCGGTGCCTAACTTCCGGTTCCATCATCATCATCAAATCAGTTCCATAGTACCTTACAGCCAAAGTGCATCTCATGACAATTCTAATAAGCCCAGACATGGCTAGGACACATTGATTAACTACGGAGTTCCGGTGCCTAACTTCCGGTTCCATCATCATCATCAAATCAGTTCCATAGTACCTTACAGCCAAAGTGCATCTCATGACAATTCTAATAAGCCCCAACACGGCTAGGATACATTGATTAACTACAGAGTTCCGGTGCCTATCTTCCGGCTCCATCATCATCAGGTCACTTCGATAGTACCTTATAGCCAAAGGGCATTTCATGACAATTCTAATAAGCCCAAACACGGCTAGGATACATTGATTAATTACGGAGTTCCGGTGCATATCTTCCGGCTCCATCATCATCAGGTCACTTCGATAGTACCTTATAGCCAAAGGGCATTTCATGACAATTCTAATAAGCCCAAACACGGCTAGGATACATTGATTAATTACGGAGTTCCGGTGCCTAACTTCCGGTTCCATCATCATCATCAAATCAGTTCCATAGTACCTTACAGCCAAAGTGCATCTCATGACAATTCTAATAAGCCCAGACATGGCTAGGACACATTGATTAACTACGGAGTTCCGGTGCCTATCTTCCGGCTCCATCATCATCATCAGGTCACTTCGGCGGTACCATTTTTAACATAACTGTTCAGAACCATTTATTTATTTTTGTTGTCATAGTCGCTTAACTATCTACATTGTGATATCTATGTAAGTATGAAGTTCCGTTGGCCATTTCTGGTCTTTGTTTAAGAATAAAACTCATTCTGTATCAGTAAGTCCATTATTACTCCATAATAACAATTTTAAAAATAAGTATGATATTTGTACTTTTATTTCGGTCCAAAAAAGTAGCACGTCTTTGCAGTCGCCGTATACAAGTCGGCACACATTTTAGACGTATTTATTTTTTGTAAGAGAGCGATACGGACACCCGTTCACAAGCGCTTCTGAGCGCGGACTGACGCTAGACATCGCGCGTTCAATGAAAAATGTATGAAGAAATATTGAGAGTGGTTTTATTTTGGTCATAAATCATAAAGTTATTTATGTAGGTTCAAAATAATTATCTATAGGTGTTGAAGACTATATAAGCTGTATTATTTTATGTTTTTTAAAGTAAAAATGTTTACTGGATTTAAGTTACGGGTTCCTACTCAGACTCTGTGTTTCGTTATTTTCTTGTATTAGTGCGTTGGTAAAATCGTATTTATATGAAAATTTTATATGAGACCGTAATATTTTTTTTATGCCATCCTGGAGATAAATATATTGTCTTTTATTTGATACCAAGATATACTCATAATTATGATTCCTAAAGCATCATAATTGTTCCCGAAAAACCGTGATATTTGTCGAAATATGTGAATACGTCCTTAAGAGGGTCAAATTCTCCGATGATCTCAAGTGTCTAGAATGTGTGTCATGAATGAACTTAAAACGTTCTTTGTGATAAGAGGGGGTTGTAGGGATAAACAGGACACTGTAAAGCAACGATAAAATATGAGTATTCCGACGAAGGCGGATTGGCAGCCACTTGAGCTTAATACGAAATTCAGAAATATGCGCAATCCAAATATGAATCTAATACAAAAATTTTGAAGCCGCTCAAGCTTATTTAGCTGCACTTCGGTTAGATCAAGATAACTGACATCGACATAATCAAGGATTGGGAGAAGGAGGGATTGGGCGAGCGCAGTTTTGGTAGCAGTTGGAAGAAAGTTGCGCAGCCTTCGTAAAGACCCCGCAGACGCAAACAACTTGCGGCTAACTTCCTGCACCTGAGGACCCCACGAAAAGTCTTTATCGATGATAACACCAAGGTCCTTCACTGAGTCGCTGTACGAAATCGTTGAGCCATCAAAAACAATAGGTGGGAGCCGCGTCCAGTCTATTTTTGACCGCAACCTAGGGCTGCCGACAACAATGACTTGGGTCTTCAGAGGATTGACCCTCAGACCATGGGCCACACTCCACTCAGATATACGAGCTAAATCTTTATCATGTTAACTGCCTCGGATAGTTCATGTGGCGGAGCTTGCGAATAAATTTGGAGATCGTCAGCGTAAAGGTGGTAGGATGAGAGAAGTTTATCAGAAATAGAGTTTATAAATATAGCGAAAAGAAGAGGAGAGAGAACGCCCCCCTGCGGTACGCCAGCAGAGGTATTGCACCACGAAGAAGACGAACCTTCAATGCAAGTACGTTGCCGACGGCCACACAGGTAACTACGAAACCAATCAATTGCCGTTGGAGATATGTTAAGAGAGCTTAATATGCCAAGTAAGATGTCAAAATCGACGGTATTAAAGGCGTTGCTGAAGTCCAACAAGGCAAGGACCGTCAGATTTCCGTTTTCCATACCAAGTCTAATGTCGTCAGTAATACTAACGAGAGCTGTAGTAGTGCTATGTCCTGGACGAAACCCGGATTGGAAAGGATTAAGGAGGCGGTTTTTGCAAAGGAAAGTACTCAGTTGGCTATGGATAAGACGCTCTAGGACTTTGGAGAGAAACGGCAGTATGGAGATAGGACGGAATTCAGAAGGGGAAACAGGATTACACTTTTTCGGAAGAGGGGTAATTTGTGCTTCTTTCCAAGAAGACGGAAAAATACCACAGGATATGGAATAATTAAGGATATGGGTGATGACAGGCAGAATTTCGTCAAGAACAGGGAGTATCATCTTGCGAGATAAGTTATAAATGCAAATAAAATAAATAGTTAGGGTGACAAATACAATTTTATAAAGTGGCAACACCACGCCACGCGGCGCGCTTTGTTTTCTTTTTAAGGGTTCCGTACCACAATAGCCTTTCGGTGTTTTACAGGATGCATTTTGGAGAGTGTGCGCAGGAATTGCATGACTTGATTCCGCCATCGCAATTCTACCATCGGACAACCCGACGCACGGCGAATATTCACCCTTACGTTGTTGAAACCTCTACGGTTCGGACTAAGCGTTTCGCCTCGTCGTTTATACCGCGTACGTCGAAGGACTGGAACAGTCTGCCTGCTGCGGTCTTCCCGTCTGATTATAATTTGGGTGTCTTCAAGGCTAGAGTGAATAGGCTCTTAATAAACTAGTGCGCCTCGCCATCAAAGGTTGCATCGCTACTTACCATCAGGCGGGATCGCAGTCAAGCACTAGTTTCTCTCAATTAAAAAAAAAAAAGAAAACAAAAGGAAAAATACGGAACCCTTTGTTGTCTGTCTATCTGTCAGGATCAATTTGTTTTCTGTCTGTTTGTCAAGAGCAGCGCTTGCGTCGGATTTGTCCGACGAGTGTTCTCAAGTCCTATTCTCGCGTCAGGGTCGTGTATTCGCCTGGGGCCAGGGTTATCCGAAAGGGCGCTCGATCCCCGGTATGAAGGCTAGTAGGAACGGGGTGGGTCTTTTAGTCAGTAAGAGTCTGACACTATCTCCCGCACCGGCCAAGAGCGGGGGTTGTCATAGGATGATTTTTCCCATCGGAAAAAAAAAGGGTCGTGTATTCGCGACTGGGTACTCCATCTCGTTTAGGTCTTCAATCCCCATAGGTGGCAGAAGAGCTGACGAGAGTATCTGGTGGAGTAAACATGAGACTGTTTCTCGGATCTGTCCGAGGTGGGCTTGGAAAAAGTTTAATCCTTGGATATTCTTTGACTGGCCTGTTGGTCTAGTGGTTAGTGACCCTGACTGCTATGCCGTAGGTCGTGGGTTCGATTCCCACCTAGGACAAATGTTTCTGTGATGAGCATAATCATTTGTTCTGTGTCTGGGTGTAATTTATTTATAATATGTATGTATTTAGAAATATATAAGTATGTTTATCAGTTGTCTAGTACCCATAACACAAGCTCTGCTTAGCTTGGGACTAGACGGCGTTGTGTGATAGTTGTGGAATATTATTATTATTTCCTTTATTTTTCTATATAAAATATAATTTACATTTTTAAACATATATAAAAAAAAAATTAAAAATATAAAAAAATAGTGGTCCGCCGGTGTCGGGAGCAGGGTCCACGCTACCGGTGGTTAGGGCTCCAAAGACAGGAACCTCCTCACAATGCGAGCCGTATCGAGGATTACTACTTGCCTTATTATTATTATTCGTCACATAGTTATCAGTGAAACATTCAATGTTTTTTTTTTGTTTTGCAGGCACGAGACGAGATCAGTTTCGAAGTGGGCGACATGATATCGATCATAGACATGCCTGGTAAGTTTTACTTTGTCAATGTTGTAGTTTAGGATTTCATAGACACTCCCTCCACCTTGCCATGGCCCGACCAACTAACAACTGTTATACGGGCCGAATCGTGGGGCGGCTGCGGACATAGCTCCCTTGGCCATCTTTTTGTCGTGTCCGCAAGCGCTTCTTGATCCCTTACAAATTAGTCGTCATGTGTCCCTGTGGCATTCTCCCTAATGGGCTTGCACAACAACACACTACAAATACATTATAAATAAGGATTTCATAGACAGTGGGATCTTTACTTTTCATGTTTTCTCTTCTTAACATGAATCGTGCCCTGCATTTTTTTATTACTTTGTCAAATATAGCCGAACGCTGAATTTACTGCCTTTTGGGACTAAAATTTATTTTGTAAAGTGTACATTTTATTTCATGTTATGCCCGTTCTCAAAACTTTTCGTTTTTGTTCAGCGAAACATCAATGCTTTTTTTTAGTTTTGGTTGAGTTCATTCACATGTGTATATTAATTGCGCCAAGCTCTGTCAGGTCCGGCCGAGTCGCTGTGGTGGCGCGGCAAGCGGGGCTTCCGCGTGGGCTTCTTCCCGCACCACTGCGTGGCCGTCATCGGAGACAAGGTGCCGCGGCACATGACGCAGCCGCCGCCCATCGTCGGGTAAGTCTTACCACTCATTTTGGTTATATTGGACCTAACTGGCCTATGCTAGCCTGTATCCACTGTTGTTGGGCCATGTTGGCCTATACTGGCACATGTTGACCTATACTGGCCCACGTTGGCCTATGTTGGCTACACCGGCCCATGTTAGTCCACTTGACCATCCACACAATGGTCCATGTTGGTCCACTTGACCATCTATACGTTGGTCCATATTGTTCCACTTGATAATCTACAGAGTGGCCTATGTTGGTCGATAATGGTTCATTTTGGGCCTTGCTGACTTATATTAAACTATGCTGACCCTTGAAAAAATCAAAATCAAAAATATTTTATTTCACATAGGTCTACATGGGCACTTATAAAACGTCAGAAGTTAGTGCACGGTTCCAAATTGGCCTTGTTGGCCTATATTAGACTATGCTGGCCGATGCTGGCCCGTGTTGATCCACTTAACCACCTACATGTACTATGGACCATGTTGGTCCACTTAATCATCTATACAGTGGGCGATATTGGCCCATATCGGACCATGCTGACTTATACTGGCCCACTTATTTCTCAACGCTAACCCACTTTTTTCCAACCAATGTTTTCTACATAACAAATAACCATTTTCCATACTCACATTGAACAAATATCCCTTCATCCCTCCCAACAGGTCGGTAGCAGTGGCACCAATAAAGCCAGTCCTCCGCAAGCACGGCAAGCTGATCTCCCTGTTCCGCAGCTTCATACTGTCGCGACCTTCGCGCAGGAGCCTCAAGCAGCAGGGCATACTGCGGGAGCGGGTCTTCGGCTGCGACCTTGGCGAGCATCTGCTTAACTGCGGCCACGAAGGTGGGTACTGTTAGTATTTGAGTTATTTTTGTTTTGATTTTTTTTTGGTTATATTTTGGTTATGTCTTAGCTGCCAGTAGCTATTTTAATATTGAAAGAAAGAAGGAAAGAAAAACAAAATTCAAATTCTTTGAAAGATAATTTAAAAAAAAACCTGTATGGCGAGTGGGCTGCTCCTCACCGTCCATAAATCCCCGCCTACGGTGGCCGGGAATTGCATTGCAATTCAATGAGATTTCGACCAAGGGCTTAAAAAAAAATTTTTGACTGTGACGTGTGACGTCACACTGAAGCGAAATGTAAACTAAATGATTCTTGCTAGTGTAATTTTTAAATGATAAATGATCTTTATTTTGCAAGTAGGTTTTATAAAAACACTTACACGTCAATTATTTTTTTCGTCAATTAATTCTAGATGAGGCCGGTTAAGTTTTGTAACTTCTTGATTTGTAGAGATGTTTTAATGATTCTTTCATATTTTTGTTATATTTTACTTACATTTTTTATAATCTGTATGTATACAAGGTGCAGTTTTGAAGCTGCATAATATTTCAGGAGGTAATTATGTTAGTGATTCTCGACCCGAATCAATAATAAAATGAGTAGGTAATATTTTTTTTTTACTTATTTATTGAAATCGGTATGTGTGAACTACCTTTTTTAAAACGCAGCCAGTCTGATACCTGCCTTATAACCGCGCTTTCACACACACAAACACGCAATGATAGTTTCATAAAGCACCTATCATCGGCCCGCACGGCACACCCTAGCCACGCCCCCGCGGCCATCGATCAATCGATTTAGTTTAGTGTAATTGATGTCGCCGGCGTGTGTATACGCTTGCAATATTCGCCATCAGGGGCGCCTTCGGTTAACGGTTGCGGTATCAGACAGACCAATACTCCAATGTAGAGTTGGTGGAGATAGTCCGCTTGTATGCTATCAGTGGAGACAGCGTAACGTCCATCTAAAAGGGTAATGCTGACTGCTACGCAAAGTCTCCGCGAGTTTCGACAATTCGGCGTTCCCCGTCATGCTGACGGTCGCCGCAACGAAGGCCTGCCTGTCGCCTTGCAGGAAAATATCCTGGAATACTTCGAGCGAGAGCCACGGGCCAGCACGCGGGATGCTGGTCGACGGTTTGGTTTTCTTACTACAGTCGGCAAGTACATGAGTACTTAAATGAAAGGTTTAGCACACACTGGATTAGCCGCAGTGGTCCAATGGCTTGGCCTCCGCGTTCTCCGGATCTCACACCCCTCGACTTTTATTTGTGGGGAAATGTGACAAGACTAAGTGTCACAGAAGAAATCACCAGTGTTACACAATTACGTGAAAAGGTGATCAGTGCTTTCGACACTTTAAAAACGAATGTGTTTGTGCTACGTAAATTAAAAGAAAATCAGCAACGTCGTTCTAGACTGTGCCTGGAGTGTGAAGGTGGACACTTTGAACAATACCTCCAGGTAACATAAGTACCTACTTAGGTACCTATTTTTTTTTTTAGTACATAAAAAAACATTTGTGAATACGTTTTTAGCCGAATCAATTTGATTAGTATAAATAAGTTGATGTGATTAAAATTTTTAACTACGTTAAAAATACCTACCTATCAGGCAAGATTACTTAACTAACACAAATTATCTTGAAGTATTTTTTTCGGTCCTCAGCCCGTTAAAAAGTAGGAAATTTCACTTCAACCAATTGAATCTACTATATAAAAATAAGTCGGGTTTTCCTTCCTGACGTTATAACTCCAGAACGCACGAGCCGATTTCCACGGTTTTGCATTCGTTGGAAAGGTCTCGAGCTCCGTGAGGTTTATTAGAGTAGAGTAGGGTAGAGTAGGGTATAGTAGGGTGAAGTAGGGAAGAGCGGAAGCGAAGCCGCGCGGGCAAAAGCTAGTTGAGTAGTAGAGTAGGGTAGAGTAGAGTATAGTAGGGTCCAGGAAATTTGGTACCAATATGTATATCAATCACGCCGACAAAGTGGTAAAATAAAAATTGGAAAAAATGTTTCATTAGGGAAACCCCGCTATATTTTTTTTTTATTGAGATAAACTAGTGCTTGACTGCGATCGCACCTGATGGTAAGTAGCGATGCAACCTTTGGTGGTGAGGCGCACTAGTTTATTAAGAGCCTATTCATATAAAGCCTATTCTATAATATAATTATAAGTATAACTGATTATAATCAGTTATACTTGCAATTTTTTTTTTTATAATTATGATTATTTATGACTTTTATTACAACCTCCTCAAATATTGTGCAGTTTCAAAGCGGCACGTTGTATAGGGTGACTGGTAATTAGTGACCGATAATTAAACACTTGATTGTACTCATGATTACAGACAACTTTCTTAAAGAAACTTTTTTATATGTCGGGCCAAAAAATGTTTAAAGTCTAATCGAGTTGTACCGAAAAAGCTGTTGTTCATTCAGTATTCGCAAGAGCATGCGTGTTTCTTAAAGAGATGCGCGTACTATCTCCATCAGAGCGGTTACAGATGCGCAGAGCAATGGAGACGGTCCGTGCATCTCCATAATGGCTGGTTTACGCAATGCTCCGTACGCAGCCACTCGTATTGCCTAGTCTTATGCCAGTAGCAGGCGAGCAGGCGAGTGAAAACAAAAAATATTAAAGTATTTCGGATGCGAGCTGCTGTCCAACTTCGAACGTGCGAGTTACTCGTAAGTGTACCAAACAGTGCGAGTAATGCCCTTGATCACACGTACCGAGTAAACGAGATCGTCCTCTAATACCTCGAATACTTGGTACGTATAAACATAGCGCCGAGTGCTCGCGCGAGCGCTTATCTCTACAACTCGTTTACATCACTGTCTTGGCCGATCAACATTTTACTGTTACACCCTTTTATTCGGTATGTGTGATCAAGGCCTTGGTCATACAGTGCAGCTACTCGGCAGGGTGACTCGTACGTCAGAATGCACTGTATAAACTAGTCATGACAAAAGCGTATGCTCCACAGTCCCCTTGCGACCATTTTTCGACCGACTATTCCATTTGTTCGAGCATGCTGTATTTTGCTAGTGTCCACGAACAGACTGAGTTCCCCTTTTTGTTCGGTTAAACCCTGATTGGAAAGCTAAGCGTGGAGCCCGCATTGTGTTGCATGCTCCAGGAGTGAGAACGTATTCACTATGTGGAGCAATTGCAGGAGCGCGCTGAGTTAAAGGTTCGCGCTCGCGCGAGATACCCGGCTTTACAGTGGTGTGTAATGGTCAGGCTAATATGACGTAATCTGTTTGTGTGCAGTACCGCTGGTGCTGGTGGAGTGCGCGGCCGCCATCGAGGCGCGCGGGCCCGTGGACGGCGTGTACCGGCTGTCGGGCGGCGCCGGCCTCACGCAGCGCCTGCGCGCCGCCTTCGACGCCGGAGACGCGCCCGACCTGGCCGCGCCCGCCACCATGCGGGACCCGCACGCGGTGCCGTCCTTGTTGAAGATGTACTTCAGGTGAGTGTGCTGGAGTGGACGGCGTGTACCGGCTGTCGGGCGGCGCCGGCCTCACGCAGCGCCTGCGCGCCGCCTTCGACGCCGGAGACGCGCCCGACCTGGCCGCGCCCGCCACCATGCGGGACCCGCACGCGGTGCCGTCCTTGTTGAAGATGTACTTCAGGTGAGTGTGCTGGAGTGGACGGCGTGTACCGGCTGTCGGGCGGCGCCGGCCTCACGCAGCGCCTGCGCGCCGCCTTCGACGCCGGAGACGCGCCCGACCTGGCCGCGCCCGCCACCATGCGGGACCCGCACGCGGTGCCGTCCTTGTTGAAGATGTACTTCAGGTGAGTGTGCTGGAGTGGACGGCGTGTACCGGCTGTCGGGCGGCGCCGGCCTCACCCGACCTGGCCGCGCCCGCCACCATGCGGGACCCGCACGCGGTGCCGTCGTTATTGAAGATGTACTTCAGGTGAGTGTGCTGGAGTGGACGGCGTGTACCGGCTGTCGGGCGGCGCCGGCCTCACCCGACCTGGCCGCGCCCGCCACCATGCGGGACCCGCACGCGGTGCCGTCGTTATTGAAGATGTACTTCAGGTGAGTGTGCTGGAGTGGACGGCGTGTACCGGCTGTCGGGAGGCGCCGTAGTGGTACTTGCTGTGTGGATGTTTCGAGATTTTTCTAAGCCTGGCTACGCACAACCATTCTAGATCTTTCGAACAGCATTGCGTTTTAATTATTACGTGCTACTCGTTATTTTCTCGGAGATATGGCGTAACAATATATTGTAGGAGGGTCAGTGGTCGTTTTCCACATTTATCTGGCGCCTACTATAGAATCATTTTGATATTATCTAAGTGTGGTGTAGCGACTCTGGTGTTTGTATGGTGTCTAAGTCTAGTTGCGCTGCCATGGTGTCCCGGTGTAATATAGCCTTAAGGACTCGATATGATCGCCACATCTAACGTTTTTTCCTTGTCTTATCAACAGAGAGTTACCGAACCCGCTGTGCACGTACCAGCTGTACGAGAGCTTCGTGAGCGCGGTGCAACAGGGCGACGAGGCCGCTCGCCTGCGAGCCGTCCGGGACACCGTCGTTAAACTACCTCCGCCGCATTACAGGTCAATATACTACTATACAAGGTGTAAGCGACCGCCCTCCGCGAACTTTTACGGGCTTGCTCAGTAGACGAAACTGAACAAACTTCCACAATTGTATGAATGCTTTTATTAGTGATGTAAAAAGTAGTGCTTGGCGCTATGGTGACCTAACACTCTTTTCGCGTGTTGATAATATAGGATATGGTTTGTATGGTAAGTTAAAGTCTCATATTGTAAAGAGAATAACTATATTGCACTAAATCACTACAAAACTAGGTTACAAGCTAGATAAAATGGTAATATATAAAATGCAGAGTTTGTTTGTTTGTTTGTTTGTTTGTTTGAACGCGCTAATCTCTGGAACTACTGATCCGATTTGAATGATTCTTTCAGTGTTGGGTAGTCCATTTATCGAGGAAGACTATAGGCTATATTTTTTTTTTTCAAAATTAGGGATCCGTAATAAAATTGCTATTTTGTAACACAAGGTGTAAAATCGAAAACCTATTTTTGCGTGCGCTGCAAAAACTATTGACAATAGAACAAAATGATGTACTACGGGTTTGTAGATCCCATTAAGACCTACAAAAAAGTCCGCGAGAACATATATCTAGCTATCATGGTTTAATCACAATAACCGATTTTGTGTTCAAAATAATTATTAAATCGTCTGAAGAAAAAAAAAACTACGTTAAATATGTATCGTAATATTAATCTTTATCGAAATTAAGCATTATGTTATCAAGAGTATTTATGTAGAAGTAAAATAATTTTTGTTTCATCTCAATTGGATATTTCGTTTAAAAGTTATCACGTGTGTAAGATGTTAAGAGTTGGTACCTATTAATGAGTTATGGGCCATGGAGTTTTTTATCAACATAAAATCCTGTAATAATCTTTTTCGAAATATATTTGTTGATGATTGTAAGTATAAGATCTTTGAAGAGTATAATAAATACATTTATGAACGCGGTAATTTTGGGAAATACTGATCTGATATGAAAACTGAATGAATGAAAAAAAATGATCCATTTATTGAGGGAGGCAATTATAGGCAATATTTTATCTCGGTATTTCCACGGAAACGAGAAAAACGCGGGTGAAACCGCGGGGCACAGCTAGTGGTAAATATGGTAAAATGGTAATGGTTTTGAGTACGTGTAGCTCTAATGAGACCCGAACGCGATCTGGCCCACATTTTGGTTTTCGAGCGAATGTGCATGATTTGCATTCGATGCAATTATGCATTTTCGCTTAATGTTCGATTAAAACTTGAACAAGTGAGTACACGCGGCGAAGCCCGAACGCGAACTGAAGTAAATTGCGCACGCTGTACAAAATGCTTATTAAGCTCAACACAACATATTCAGAATCAGAATCAGAATCAGAATCAGAATTTTATTTGTAGAACATAGGTACAAGGAACATAGGAAGATCTTACATAAATTAAATGAGCGCTATGTTTTGCCGTGAAGGCGTACAAATGTTGAGATCATAAGATCGTTAAAAACTAAAAATAAACTAACTAAATAAAAAACAAAATTAAACTCTCACAAGAAAAAAGAAATAAAAATAACTATTTTACATTTACATTTTTTTTTTTATATATATATGTATTTATAATTAAAGAAAACTTACTTAAAATTTAGGAATCAGTCTTTAAATATTTAAAATATAATATTATTATATAAAACAATTATTACATGCAGCATGCATGTAAAATATTAAAATACATCTTTTAAAAAATCTTCTACAGAATAGTAACATTTTTTAAGTAATAGAGAGTGGAGACTTTTCTTAAATTGTAATAGGGGTAAATTTTTTATACTATCAGGTATTTTATTATAAATTTTCGGGGCCATCCCAAAAAAACTCTTTTTCATTAAAGCGGTTCTGCATTTTCTGTCGCATAGTTTATTCATATACTGAGAACGCATTGGGGTCTTTTTAACATCAGATAGTTTTTTAAATAAGTTTAAATTGATCTTAACAAACAAAGCAGTTTCGTAAATGTACATAGCTGGCATAGTCAGTAGTTTTAATGATTTAAAATGAGGTTCACATGTTTCGGTAGTTTTTAGGCCACACATGGACCGAATACATCGTTTTTGTGCTTTAAAAACAGTCTCTCTTTCAGTAGATTGCCCCCAAAAAATGATTCCAAATCTCAAAACCGATGCAACCAATCCGTGATACGCAATTAAAAGTGTTTGTGTATTCACTTTTTTCGACAGCTGAAACAGTGCATAAGCAGATTTATTTAATTTAAGACAGATTTCTTCAATATGAGGTTTCCATGTCAGTTTACTATCAATGGTTATACCTAAAAATTTGGCCTTATCTGTATCATCTATTTGACACTTATTATATGTAACATGAACTGGAGGTTTTTCACATCTTTGACGAAAGTGCATTACTCTTGTTTTTTTTAAATTAATTACTAGATTATTGTTATTAAGCCAGTTAATTATTCTATTGAGGCAATCATTTATATCACTTTCGTAATAGACA
Organism: Mythimna albipuncta; assembly: GCA_929112965.1. Lineage (NCBI taxonomy): Eukaryota > Metazoa > Arthropoda > Insecta > Lepidoptera > Noctuidae > Mythimna > Mythimna albipuncta. Next base: position 10,334,493 of record OV815987.1, read on the forward strand.
GCATTATTACATTTTACAATTGCTGTACTGTCATCGGCAAAAAGAACCATATTTTGAGATATGAATATTGGGAGATCATTAATATATATTAAAAAAAGTAGAGGCCCTAGCACGCTACCTTGGGGCACCCCGTATTTTATAATTCTTGGTTCAGATGTGTAAATGGTTACTAAATTCCTTTTTTTACATAATTGTGAGATTTCAGTGCACTGGGATTTGTTCTCAAGATATGACTCCAAAAGTTTTAAAATATTTCCTCGAATTCCATATCCATGTAGTTTTTTTAGTAAAATCTTATGATCCACGTAGTCAAAAGCTTTTGTCATATCGGTATATATAGCACATACCGGAGCTCTTTCATCGACTGATGTCATAATATAAGAAAGGAGGTCGAACAATGCCATATTTATATTCGTATTTTTTCGAAATCCTTTTTGTTCTTTGCAAAAAATATTATTTTTTTCAAAATAATTATAGATTGAATTATAAATGACTTTTTCTAAAATTTTTGAAAATATAGGTATTTTGGCAATGGGTCTGTAATTTTTGACATCTGATTTATCATCTCTTTTAAATAAGGGCTTAATAATTACTTTTTTTAGACTATTAGGAAAAACACCATTTGTTATGCATAAATTAATAATGTGCGTTAGTGGTAGCGCTATAACTTCTTTGACATATTTTACAACTTGAGTACTTACTCCGTCATAGCCAACAGTATTTGTATTGTTAAGATTATTTATAATTTTTATTATGTCAATAGGTAAAACTGGTTGCATATATAATGATTGTGTAGTTAAGTTGTTATAAGTATTATTACTGTTCGAAGTAACGTTATTGTTTACATTTTTTTCAATAACATCTACAAAAAAGTTATTAAATTCGCTTGCGATATCCATGGGATTCGAATTGTACGAGTGAACAGTACACCACAGCTTAACAGCATTTTGTCGTTGCGACGTGGTGTGGTAGTGGTATGTGTGAAGAAGCCCTTAGACTTTTGATATCTGTGACAGAACGCTGGCCTACCTGATGCGTCACCTGCGGCGCGTGTCCCTGCTGGGCGAGCAGACGGGCATGACGGCGCGCAACATGGCCATCGTGTGGGCGCCCAACCTGCTGCGCGCGCCGCGCCCGCAGCACGCCCTGCAGGGCGTCGCCGTGCAGGTAAACGCTATCACACGACCACTTACTTAGTATATACAAATATCTAAGCAACATCTAGTGCTTTTATGTTAAATAATTGAATGTATATACAATATTTCATAACTGTATCATAAAAAATCACAAAGTTGACGAACAGTAAACAAGCCAAATATCGTTGAAGTTTTACAGTCGTTCGATCGGAGTCCTATCCAAAAGCGGTATTCACGATCTATCGACTTGTTTCCAGTTACATTAATAAGTATTCTACCAGAATAATGTAATACAGTTTTTTTTTTAATCGACAAATTTCAAACAGTGGCGTGCCCGCCATATAAGCCAAAAAGCCTGGCTTGCCCTATCAAAACCTCACCTAATTCATAGAACACGACCAATCAATTAATTATCACAAAAATCTAAACTTTAAACTTCGCGCGCTTACGTGGTTACGCTAAGTTGCCACTGTGTTGTGTGAAATTCAAAAATCATTCATAAGACGATACCAGGGCGAAGCGAGGATGCCATTCTGAGCGAAATCTCTCCGATCTCACTCTAACACTTAACAAAAGAAAGAGATGAACACTAATGTGTTGTTGTCTTTTTCTGCCTCAAAGGCTTTTACGAGGCTTTATCTTCTATCTCAACTTTTGATATAAATACGTCAAATTTTGAGTGTGTGTGGGTGTAATTTGTTATTGTGTGCAAATCCTCGTCGAACATTTTGTTCTAAAAAAAAGCAGGGCTTTGGTAAATTTATGAATGACAGAAATTTTTACGCATATTATAATACGAGGCGCCCTCTATGACGCGTAAAGTTGTACGAACTAAAAAGTACTCAGTTCAAATTTGCTTTGATCGGTTATCGTGTTGTACGTAATTATTGTTTTGTTTTTTTTTGTTTTCCGTCATTTAACAGTTTATGAATTCGGAAACTATACTTGTGGTTGTGTGTGGATATTATTATGTGTGGAATTGATATCAATGGCCAGGTAGGGTTTGAGTTTTAAAGATAAATATAATCTTGTAACTTTACTATTTTGAATATTTCTCAGAAAAGTTAATAACAATGCTTGGAATACATCAGGTATGACTCAAATAACTTTGCTAGTGCCATGAAAATTCTCAAAAGCGTTCAAGTAAACGCTGTTATTTCCTTCTTTATACATGGCTTTGACTTTGGTAAACCGCCAATAGAAAGTTGGTTCTCTTTCTCGACAGTTAAGTGATAAGTGTGTTTTAAAAAAGTGAACAACGAAAAGCTACCGCTGTTTCAATTGTGAGTATTTGCCAATAATATTAACCTTTCAATTGTGATAATTGCAGACACAATTGAAAGACAATAGGTGCGCGAACGCCGGCGTTCGCTTGGGGTTTAATGAATTAAATATTATTATAACGAACAAGTGTTTGAAACACCAAGATTTAAAAAAATATGTATTAGTTACACATTCATAACTAGATGGCGTTGGCGTCAAAACAGTAACATTAGATCAGTACCTAGTACTCGGTTGTTTTATTTCACACTCAACTCAACCTTACATACATTAAATATTCATTATGTTCAAATTAATCGTTGTAATAGTATTGGCTGACCATCCCGGCCGGCCGGTACTCGACAACAAGAGCGGCTTTCCGAATTATCTTTGATTGCAATTGAAAATCAGCTGTTGGTAGAATAACGTTCACAAACTTTTTACGCTGGTGTAAGTAATACAATCATTTTTAAATAAAGATAGATAATTTGAATTAGAATACATTTTTTTTTTCTATTCATGTACCTATTCAAATTTTACGATTATTGGTATGATGATAAAGTTGTTGTGGTGAAGCTTTTGTTATCATTATTTATTACTTACTATTAACATTATAATTGTTAGTAGTAGTGGAGCAATTCAGAAAAATCAGCATTACTGCACTGATGACACGTGGTAGCACGAGATTTTTTTTTAATAGGTATGTAGTAGTTAGGTCAAGATTCCTTGGCTTGCCCCATGTTAAGGCATCAGGCACGCCACTGATTTCAAACGACTTTAAAATCGGTGTCGTTCAAACTCGATTGATGGATGTGAATACGGAAATGGTCTAAACGACTAAATCGCTACGATATCGTTACGGTTTTCATTACTTGAATCGGGCTACAGATAACAAGTTGTCCACAAAAATACATGGTTATCTGGGCGACTGAGGGGTTAATAAACTAGTGCGCCTCACCATCAGAGACTGCATCACTGCTTACCATCAGGTGGGATCGCAGTCAAGCACTGGATTATATCAATTAAAAAAAAAATTGTTTTAGTTGTAGTTAGTGTTAGTGTATCGATGGCAAAACGAGTTAAATTCCATGCTTGGCTCAGAATTCGGCCACGGCAATGCCGTCCGCTGATGCTGTCATTAGGTCCCTACGTGAGCAGGTAACAGGGCACGTGATGCAGGACGGAAGGTGGGACATGGTCTGCGGAGAGACGCCGCACAAACACTGAAGATCGGAACCATCCGAGAACCCCCACCTGTGGAGTTTTTCTGCGTCCAATCTGGGTGCGGAGTCTGTTAGAGTTTTCCAGGTGTCCAGGAGAGAGGCTCTACGACGGTTCGATAAAATCATCAGGAGGTTTAAACTTCTCCCGCCAGAGGTCGCATCTTTCCGAGGTGGTGTTGCTTTGAGATGGGCTCACGCTTGCAACAAAACTTTTACGAATGAAGGGCTAAAAGGTTGATTTACTTATTTCATTTTAATTTGACACCGTTTCGTTGTTTCCGCAGGCGGTGGTGACGGAGTTCCTCATCTGCTACGCGGAGGAGCTTTTCGCTCAGGAGCAGGGGGAGGATTCGGGGCCGGAGTCGCTGGAACAGGTAAACATAAACATGTAACCCTTCATCATCATCATCATCATTTCAGCTGAAAGACGTCCACTGTTGGACATAGGCCTCCCCCAAGCGTCGCCACATCGAACGTTCCTGTGCGTCCCGCATCCATCGGTTTCCTCCTACCTTCACCAGGTCATCGGTCCACCTTGTAGGAGGCCTTTCAACACTGCGTCTTCCGGTACGCAGTTGCCACTCTAAAAGAATTGCCAAACTTTGGTCGCAGATGGCCGTTGGGGCCGAAAGGTTTTGAATAATGCATACCCTTATAATATCGAAATACAACCCGAAAAAAACAAACATCAAATACAGTTGAAAGTAGTAGCATCAGCTTTTTTAATGTTCCCACTGCTGGGTCTATAGCCTCTTCTCTAGGAGAGGAAATGGGCCGTAATAGACCACGCGGGTCCAGTTCGGGTTGGTGAATGTCGCATGTCTTCGAATTTTTGGTTCTAGGACAAGCCGGTTTCCTCACGATGATTTCCTTAACCGTTTTGAGAGCAGTGGTGATGAAATAAATTACACAAAGTAATCCCCGACCCAAAATTCGTAACTCGGGCCGTTATCAATCGGCCACCACTGCAGTTGAAAGTTACGGCTCCGAAACGTGGTCGCTCACAATGGGCCTCATTTGAAGTCAAGTCACCCATAAGGCTATGGAAAGAGCTGTATTCGGAGATTCTTTGCTTAATAACATCAGAAATGATAGCTCCGAGAATCGTCAAACTTAAATGGCAGTTGGCAGGGCACATTGCTATATAAGTCCTGCAACGTACTGACTGTTCGCCAACTTTTCATCATGCGTCTGGTATTAAAACAACACACCATGCTTTCCTACCACCCTGAAGTTACTAGTAAGAGAAGGAATGATATTGTATGCAATTCCAATACTGTTCCAAAATATGTCTTAGGTTTGTGTAAATTAAATTATTATTGCTGTAAAAAGATTATTGTGCAATACTTACTCAGCATCTCTTACGGAGAGACAGAAGATCTCCTTATAGTTTGTAAATAAAAGATGTTTAGTTCTTAGTTAAATTAAATGTATGTTATTTAGTATAATGAATGAATAATAATAAATTGTTAATTTATTACCTGAAATACAGGTCCAACCTAGTTCAGGCAACAAATGCAATGTATGCGTTAAAATTGTTTTCGTATTTTAATTTAAATTTGCCACTTTTATTAAATAAACGATATTCTATTCTATTCTATTGCTGGCAGAACTGATGGTCGATAGAGACGAAACGTTCTAAAGATGTTTGTGTATTTAATTTTGGTATTGGTTTTCAGGAGCGCTGCGAGTCTCAAGTGGAGCTCCGCGGTAACGAGTCGTGCCGGCGACCCAAGAGTCTACCAATCAATCCGCCTACTAAGTTGTTGAGGTAACGTTATCTATGTTTTCAATGAAATCTCTCGCTCTTGGGCGGAGCGGAGGGTGTGTCAGACTTTTACTGACTAAACACCCACTCCTGTTCTTTCGTTGCCTTTCATACCTGGGCCGAGTCTTCCTTTCAGTAACATACCTTTGGCCCATCTGCTGCCATCTCTTTGAGGTGCGCGTGGAACACTACGCGTCGTCGACGACAAGCGGGGTTACCATGAGGTTCAAAGTAAGATTATTTTAATCTTGTTTTAGTGTGGGTAAGAGATGGCGCTAGACAAACTGTATAGCTCTGTCTCTTACCCACACTAAAACAAGATTAAAACAATCTTACTTTAGACGTCATGGTCTAGGTCCTGTGCTCGGTCCGGACGGTCGGATGGTGAGCTACCCATTGCTCGCCGTCCGCAAGCCCAACGTTATCCATACTGTTTGTACGGGACTGACTGGGATTTGTGTGAAATAAAATAAAAGAAATACGAGATTACTTCGTACTTTACCTTAGCATGATCAGGGGTGCTATTCTCTAAGAAAACAGCCTTGAGTTCAGCGCTGGCACAGCGACGAGTCGTGAGCTTAGTACATTGAATTAACAGTCCAATGTAAAGGGCCATTAGGTTGTTAATTCAATGTGCTGCTGTTTTCTTAGGAATAGCACCCCGGGACAAAGTTGCTAATGAATGTGGTAAGACATTATGATTAATCTTTAAACCACATACGTCGGATATACTCGACAAACACTCTTGCGTTTATCCCGCCAGGGTCGAACATCCACGGCCTAATTACTCGCATCTCGTCAGCTCTTCTGTCACCTATGGGGATTGAAGAGCTAAACGAGATGGAGTACCCACTCGCGAATACACGACCCTGGCGAATAGGACGAGAAAACACTCGTCGGTTCAGCGAACGGTTTAATCAAAATCGTTAGATTTTTCACTTTGATTTTTATTAATAGGTGGGGTGTATTCAGTTTTAAAATTGATGAAGGACGCTTTCGTATCGTTTGAAGGGTTTATTTTAACTGGCCAATGTGAGTAATTAAATTCTGGTTTGCTAGCAGAGAACTTTATTCGCCACGAACAATATAAAATTCAACCAAACAAAGATAATCTAAATCACAATTAACACTAGAATTCCAGTACACTATCGTTTAGGTCGTTAAATAAAATTATTTCATACACCAAGGTAGTTTTTTTTTTTTAATCTTTATTTTTTTAAAGGGGATAAAAATATCCACACGGATACGTCAACCCCATTATACTCTATTTACACACATAAACATAAAATATTCTTATATTATAAAATAAGAAAAATACTACTAATGCCTTAAAATCCGTAAAAAATAAATAAACTATAATACAAAACTTTTTTTCTGACTTGGGGTATGTCAATATATTTTGGATAAGTCCAACATCCCACATATTAAAATTAAATTCTCGAGCCAGAGCTTCCCTTTCATTTTTGTTCCTAACACATTTCATCAGCAAATGTTGTACATCTTCAATTTTATTGCATACCGCACAATTAGGTGATGCAGCCTTCTGCATTAAGAATGCAAACTTTGCTGATGGAAAGTGACCTGAGTTGCAATCAAAGTGACTCCCTTTCGTTATATGCGAAGTTAAGAATATTCTAGATACTAACTTTTCAAGGCCATTCCACGAACCTTGTCGTCGAATCGCAGGGTAATTAATTATTTTTATTACAAACATTTACTTTTCTCCTTTCATACGAATTTCGACTGTATTGTTAAACGAGGGAGGTACAAATTTCTTTATCAACTTATTAAGTACCTACCTACTAAACCTTATTTAATAATAGTAGTGGTAGGTATTTTATGGCGGAGAACTTGCCAGGTCTGGGTACGTACTTCCATTTTAGAAGTTTTGCACAGCAATGTGATTTAGTTATTTGAAGCTACTCTTACACTACACCCCCTATAAATGGCGCCCCACGTTGGGCGCCAGTTATAGGGGGTGTTGAACAGAAACGATGGTTACGCGATATAGGTTTTAATAAAATGACACACTGGGTTTTATAGTTAACATTATCAAAACAATACGACAAGATAGAAGTATAGGTAAAGTAGGTACAGGTCGCGCGGTGAATCAAGATCGCTCGGTGAAAGTAGTGGGGGCAATCGGCGCACGTGTACAATTGCGCACAGAAATTCTTAGTGTGTTAGGATTTTATTTTTAATTTCGTATGTTTGAACCTTAGTAACATAACTTATAATAACACTAGTTTTTGATTGTAATTTATCTTATCTTCTAAAAAAATTTTTTTTTGAATTTATCTAAAATTCAAAAAAATTTTTTTTTTTTTTAAATAAAACATAAAATTAAAAAAAATATTTTCGTTAGTTTCTTTCTTTATCGTAATAATTCACGTCGTAAACCATTTTTCTGGCTAGCCGTTTTAAAACTTTATTTTTAACCATTATATTTTACGACTACGTATTACTATTACGATAACACAAGCTGTACGCAACAGTACCCATGTACAACAGTATCCAATGAGAGGCGAGGACGCAACGCGGGAATTGAAGAGCGACTCTATCTACCAATGACGTGTCGCCGACGGCGTACACCCGCCCGTACGTTGCCAAATAGACCGTAGAATTGAATACTGCGCTTGCCCCTTCCACTTTTGCCGAGCGATCTTGATTCATCGCGCGACCTGTAGGTATGGAGCCTTCGACGCACGCTGTGCGGCTATCAAAGTGGTGGCTCACAGCGGACTGTCTGCGCATTACAACAGCGCGCGAGCTGGCGCGTTGTCCGGCGACGTGGCGTGCGAGGTGCGAGGGGAGGCACGAGCTGGCAACGTGGTCCGTTCAATATGGTGTACTATAAGGTCTTTGCCGGACGCGGTGAATGTTTTTTTTTTTCACTTTATCGTAATTGTGCAAAAATATTAACCTAATGTAGCTATGGTTTTGTTTGGATTGATGTTTTGTAGACTTTTGTTGTTTAAGTTATAAAAGCGAGCGTATCTCGCCATCAAACTGTACAGTTTGGCGAGGAAATTATGTATTTAAATAATGAAAACTGTTTATAAATTAAATAAAAAAAACGTGAGTGATAATGACGACCTCACTATTTTATAAACGGGAATACGAGTGTAAAGTACTTAATTTTATTTGTAAGTACATAGTTGTTACCTTTCCAGCTTGGAAGAAGCGCGTCGTCGCGGGCAGGTGGGCGGCGGGGGCCAGGCGCCCAGCCCGCGCCTGCCGCCCGCCTCGGGAGCTATCGCGGCCGCCGCCGCCGCCAACACGCAGCTCAGACCTTCCTCGCACCTGCGCCCCAAGTACATCGAGGTGAGTCTAGCGAGACCACTACTTTGTTAAGCTCCGCTTTCAGTTTAACTAAAAGCATCTGAATACAGTTGCCACCACGGATCTTGAACAGTTGCGCAGAAGTCAAATATTCGGTCTCTTTAGTGGTGCAAAGTGAGACGCGGGAGCAGAGAATGTCAGTGATTGATTCGCCACGCCATCGCGTCATAGACGTCACTCCTCATTCGTTCCCTGCGTTACTACATGTATCTAACAAAGACGACGATTGGCTCGCCAATGTATGGAATGCACAAAACGATCCCCACTCTGACAACAAGCACTCAAGATCCGTGATGCCAACTGTACCACTATTTTACACGGAGTGACTATCATCTGCCCCCACAACCCATTCATTGGATAACACAATGATACCTCTTGGCAAAAATTAAAATCATTTCATCGATAGAAAGCAACTTTATTCCTGAGTGTATAAGCTATACTTTATGTTCACGGGCAAAGCCGTGGACAAAAGCTAACTTGTTACTATGTATTTATTTATTACTAATAAAATGTACACACATGTACATAAAAACTTAAATATTAACTAAACTGTAGCGACATCTATGTCGTCACATAAGAACTAATCCTACATCACACAATCAAGCGATCTGAATATATCAAAATCATCTATCGGGCAGTCGCCTACGCTAGACCATAACACCTGTCTGGTCGGAGGATTCTCCATTTTCAAAAGAGGTTAGCGCGACTTTACTCTCTGTTCCGCATACCTCTAAAAAATCTATTTATACCAAAACCTAACTATGTACATAAATAAAATACACCGTTAAATTTTGATCGTTTTAATCCTGTGGAGGGTCGATCCGGTACATGAAACACAATCGATTTGTAAAGATAGAATTATAAAATAATATACCTTTTTTTCAAAATTCGTATTAATTTACGCATGTACGAAATTAATTTCTTTAAGACAACGTCAGCTGAGCGAGTCCAATGGCCTCTAGGTAGTAATCGGTGTTGCGTACTAACTTACGTTGTATATGATTCCAAATGTAATAAAACTGTCTGAGACTGATAGTGTAATGATTATAATACTTTAAAAGCTGATTAAAATAAAGATAAAGTAAAAATTGTGTATTTTATTCTATTTCTTGCTTAAGTGACTCCCATTACCCCCTTTTCCCCTACGCGACGCCGACTACTACCTACAGGCCATTGGACTCGCCTCGACAGCTAACGTATTCTTAAAGAAATTAATTTCGTACATGCATAAATTAATACGAGATTTGAAAAAAAGGAACTTTATTTTTTAATTTTATCTTTACAAATCGATAGTGTTTCATGTACCGGATCGACCCTCCACGGGATTAAAACGATCAAAATTTTGCGGTGTATAAAGTACACTCAGGCGCCGAAGTACTCCTCCACATTGCTGTCATCCGGAAATATGCCTAATAAAGAAAAAAAAATTTAAACTTTACACAACTCTTTTCTTGTTGCAGGTCGGATCGGGTCCCAACAACCTACCGCAGTATCACACCGTATTAGATTTACCTGCACCAGGTTAGTACATATAAAGGGTGTAAGGGACAGCCCTCCACAAACTTTAAGGGCTTGCTCAGTAGACGAAACTGAACAACCTTCCACAAAAATTTTTTTCAGGAAACGAAAAAAATAATCAGCCTCTCCTTACAAATTGTCCAATCAAGTTTATAATTTTGTATGGTGAGGCGGATTTTTTTGTTTGTTTCCTGAAAAAAAGTGTTATGGAAAGTTGTTCAGTTTCGTCTACTGAGCAAGCCCTTAAAGTTTGTGGAGGGCTGTCCTTTACACCTTGTATACTTCCTTAAAAAACCATCTTAGACTTCAACCAGCATGGTTCTCATATGACATTTAAAGAGAAAGACTGCTTCAGACAATTCCACTCCTTAGTTGTGCGCATAATAAAGGAGTTCAGTGAGAAATTAGGTAACAAATTACGTACGAGATAGTGGTCAAGCGTGAGCTAACAGTAATAATAATAAAAAAGAATACATATCATACTTATTTAAGGGGTATACTCAACAAGAGCAGTCGTGGTCAAGTAGTAGCGAGTTTTTAGTTTCAGACCCAGCTTAGCGCATTATTTTGTGTAATTTATGTCATCAGTATTGCTCTCAAAACGGTGAAGGAAAACATCGTGAGGAAACCGGCTTGTCCTAGTACCAAAAATTCGCTGACATGTGACATCCACCAACCCGCACTGGGCCCGCGTGGTGGATTACTGCCCATTCCCTCTCCTAGAGAGGAGGCCTGAGTCCCAGCAGTGGGAATATTATAAGGCTGATTTTTTTTTTTAAGTCAAGTTAAAAGTTTTTTATTTCACATAGGCCTACATGGGCACTTATAAAACGTCAGAAGCTAGTGCACGGTTCGAAATTGATTATGCTTATGCTCTATGATGTGCAGGTAAACGCGGCCTAAAGCGCTCCCCGTCGGGCTGGAGAGGGCTGTTCACGCGCAGCAAGCAGCAGCGCGCGCGCAGCCGCCGCGAGCCCGCCCCGCACGTGCCGCGCACGCCCACACCACCGCAGGTATGTCAGATACTCTACATACTCTGCAAATATCTATGTCAAAATCGACGATCTGGTAAGGTTCGTGAGGATCCTTGAGAATCCGATGGATGCGAGATGTACAGGAATGGTTGCCATGGCGACATTTGGGAGAGGAATTTGTCCAGCTGTGGATGTGTGTGTTTCAGCTTATCGGCTGAAATGATGATGGGAGATGGTCACCCATCCAAAGACCTACCTCGGTCTCAGGTTGCTTAACCTTGGATACTCAGCCGTAGAACTTTTATTATTTTAACCATTTTTTGAAAAGTGAAATCATGAGATGTCTGCTCCCGTTTCAGAGTGGAGCGTATCAGACATTGAACTAAAACCACACGTGTGTCCTTCAGTTACCTTTTGCGTTCTAGGAGCACAGATTTCAGATTAACAGCAACAGCAGCGACCCAGCCGGGTCCGAAGCCTATTGGGGCCAGGGTCATCCGAAAGGGAGCTCGAGCCCCGGTATAAAGGCTAGAAGGAACGGGGTGGGTCTTTTGGTCAGTAAGAGCCTGTCACTATATCCCGCTCCGCCCAAGAGCGGGGGATGTCAATGCATGATTTTTTCCCACCATAAAAAAAGGAGCACAGATTTAGGACTAGAAATACCCCGTGGCCCTTGTAGGCAGCAGCCCTGCTGGGGCTTTGCTGATATCTCCTTGAGGTGCTTGTGGAACACTACGCGCCTTCGACGACTCAAGTTCGAGGATGGGCGGGCAGTGAGCTACCCATTGCTTGCCGTCCGCAAACCCGAGACTCTTCCCGACGCCCGGGACGTGTCTTTAACCATAAGCTTCTCTTTCCGTCAGCATGTTATTAATGTCAGCATTGCGTTGCACAGGACAGCCCGATGTGCACGCCGAGCCTGGGCCTCCGCCCGGTGAAGTCGTGCGAGTCGCTCGCGTCCGACAGCGACACGCTCGCTCCATTAGCCGAGCGAGCCGCCGCGCCTCTCAAACATCACACCAGGTAAGCTTACTGGTTACAACAACAAATATACCACTCATTTTTAATTAGTACAAAAAATGGGGCTTCATCCGTACCCGTTCCACCGTAAGCACGGGCTTGTTGACGGCGAGCAGTGCGTAGCTCGTCGTCCTACCGTCCTGTAACCGTCCGGACCGAGCCCAAGTTGTCAACGGCGCGTAGTGTTTCACGCGCCTCAAGGAGGTGTCAGTAACCGTAGGAACCCAGCAGCCTTAGAACGAAGGTAAAGAAGAGACAAAAGTGATTTTTTGTCAGTAAAAGTCTGACACGAAAAGGGTGGGAGATCTCATTGGATGATTTCCCACCTCAAAAATAAATCCGTTACTGATCTTATTTGTGTATTCAAAAATAAATCCGTTACTGGGGTGCTATTCTCTAAGAAAATAGCTTTGAGCTCAGCGCTGGCACAGCGACGAGTTGTGAGCGCAGTACATTGAATTAAATGTAGATTGTTAATTCAATGTACTGCGCTCACGACTCGTCGCTGTGCCAGCGCTGAGCTCAAGGCTATTTTCTTAGAGAATAGCACCCCTGATCATATTTCTGTAGTCAAAAGTAAAAATAAATAAAATTCCAAAATTATCCACAAAATTTGTCATATTTGGCAAATTCATAATTGAATCATTCATTCATAATCAATAGCCTGTACAATATGTCCATAAATTGAGTGACATTTTGGGATATAAACAAACGCTAATAACTTTGCAGTTTATGAATATTATTTATTGAAGCTTTACTTAAATAATAACCAGACCGTCTATAATAATCCCTTTAGGTATTTGTACTAGTTAAAAATTAGGGGTGTATAGAAAATTTACCTATTTATTTTGTTACATTTTGCCTATTGAAGACGTGAACTCAAAGCCAAATAAAAAAAAATAGCCTATGTTCTTCTTTCAAGCTACTAAATTTCACCAAAATCTGTAGTAACCGTATAAGCTTAATAGGCAGATGAGAGTTATTTTGAGAAAAAAAAGTGTCGACTGTCTGTAAAAGCAAAATACTTTTTTAAGCTATTGCATAGCTTCTATCGCGGGCCTTGAGCGTGGAGATCGAATCCAGAAATTCCGTAACGAAAATAACCTAACACCCCCCACTCATTTGTTTTCTTATCGGTCACCACGCTCAAAAAGTGTAACATCAATTAATATCAAAGAAAAATAAAACAAAGGAAAAAAATACTGCCTATATAATATAAATAAATAATTATAATTGCATAAGTTGATAAAAAATGCTATGCAATAGCTTTACCGCGGCAGTCCCCGAGTGCCACACGTCTTTTTTTTTTATTCGGATTAATCTCCAAAACGGACACCACGAACTACCAGCGTATCTTTACTCCTCTGTCAAATCCATCCAAAGGTTGTCTGTAAAAAATCGGTTTTAGCGATAAGACCGCCCATTGTGACAACCAATTAATTTTAAGTTCATGATGTAATTTTAATTTTTGTTGTACAGTAAAGAATAAATCTATCTATCTATTTGGTCCGATTTTGACGAGACTATCGTGTTGTGCTATTTTACTAGTCTGCGGACGAATTGCGAGTTACAAATTATGAGTGCAAAGGAAGTAATCACTTCCTTCAAAGAGCAAATCAAATCTGAGACCTGCGAATGGAAATATTAAAAGAAATTTAGGTAGGGATTGGGCATTTTGTAAGGTAATCAGCAAAGATCGGAAAAGGTAGGGTAGACATGACTCAGAAGAGCAGTGGTAGACGATTAGTAATAGCTCCGACTTACGAGTTTGTAGGTCGCGACAAACCCAGCCAGGCGCATTACTTTGTGTAATTGATTTCATCACCACTGCTCTCAAAACGGCGAAGGAATACATCGTAATTTGCTGGGAGATGTATAGATGTGTGTCGTGAGAGGATGGATGAAAAATAAGTCAACTTTGTCCTATTTGGTTTTGTGGGATATTTTATTTTATATTAATGGTAATGTGAATAGGTATTCGTCTTTTTTTTTACTTTCTTCTTTTTTATCTTGTTTTTGTACAACGCATTAGTTTAGTAGACTGTAATGTTGTATAAGTAAACTAGCTGACCCGGCAAACTTCGTACCGCCTAATAGTTACCTTTTATCTAAGCTGTCAACTCTACCTACTCTACCCTACTCTACCCTACTCTACCCTACTCTACCCTACTCTACCCTACTCTACCCTACCCTACTCTACCATACCCTACTATATCCTACCCTACTCTACCCTACCCTACTCTACCCTACCAAATTGTGAATCTAAACCATTCCCAGATCCCCTTGAACACACACAAAAAATTTCATCAAAATCGGTCCAGTCGTTTGAGAGAAGTTCAGTGACATACACACTCACAGAAGAATTATATATATAAAGATAAATAAATAAATCGTGAGGAAACCGGCATGAACCAAATGGGTGCCGTCAGTTGAGACAAGTCATCTTTTAGCTGCCAGTGGCTTAATTCAATTTCATATTATCTACATTGTGCTCACACAACAGAAGCTACAAGAAATATGCAACCAAGATTTATGTAACACATAACATGATCTAAAAATCGTTTAAAAAAGGCAGTTCCTAAATACGGTCCACCTAAGTACTGGAACCGCAATATTGTATGTTAGTTTTCTGTTTTAAGAAGCCGCTCATCTCACGATGTCTGGCGACAGGGCGACAGAGCGTTGTCGCCGGCGACAGTCGCGCAACTGTTGTCGCCTAGTGAGAAAGTGGATTTAAGGTAACAACTACTAATTGATGTAGAATATGACATCACTGCTAGGATAGAATGTAATTAGATAAAACATAACTATGATTAATAGTACATTATGATACAAGTGTATATTGTTGGTGATTACCGCTGTTGCGGTATTTGCCTGTTTCTTAAAAGTCAGTGTGCCTTCGAGTATTACCTGGATCTATCTATCTATCTATAGGACACAAAAAAGAAACAAAAAGACGTGTGGCACTCGGGGACTGCCGTGGTAAAGCTATTGCATAACATTTTTATCAACTTATGCAATTATAATTATTTATGTATTTTATTTATGCAGTATTTTTTTTCCTTTGTTTTTTTCTTTGATATTAACTGAAGTTACACTTTCACACATTGAATTGAATTTTGATTGATTGTTCACTCATTTGTTTTCTTATCGGTCACAACGTTCAAAAAAAAAATGAGTGGGGGGTGTTAGGTTATTTTCGTTACGGAATTTCTGGATTCGGTCTCCACGCTCAAGGCCCGCGATAGAAGCTATGCAATAGCTTAATAAAAATTAATTATTACAAAAGCATGTAAGCTGATCCAGGGCAAAATATATTTGATATCGATAAGTTAGTGTGGTTTAGTCTGTAAAAGTGTGAAACGCTCTCCCGCACAAACATTCAAGTCAGGATAATTTATTTATTTATTTAATACTTCTTGCACAAAAAAACTGTACAAAGGCGGACTTAATGCCTTAGGCATTATCTACCAGTCGACCTTAGGGTGGTGCAGAGACATAACATAATAAATTAACACCTGACACCTTTATAATTACACACCACTAAAAAAAAAAAACAGCCACCTAGGTACCTATTTTTCTGTTTTCGTCTTCTTTTTCTTAAATAACTTCATTGTGTTCATTCGTCACTTTAAGTCGTACTTAGAACTGCACTGCGCACACGTGTGCCACACACGCCGATCTGGACGCGTCGGTCTCCATACATTTTTTATGAAAACTTAGACTTGTAGAGCTACACTAGATCCACGCCACGCGACGTCGTTCTACGTACAAATCAGGCGGTCTAATTTAGTTCTAGATATATGCCACCAACCGGTACAAAAGGGACTAATGAAAGGTACGGGCTTGATCGTAGCTATGGTCTCGCCTTGCTGATATCAACATTTTTAATTATTGTTTCTAGAGTATGGGAGCATTAGTAAGTCAAAAATATAGTAGGACATTCACCGTTAACTCATCGAAGGCCGTAATTAGAGACACAATAGAAAGACAATTGCTTATGTCGAACTGTGTAACTTAAGACATTCAAAAGGTTAATGAATTTAGTCAAATTATTACCTTAAAATCCACTGACTCCAATGAAAAATCGCAAAGTTAGCTTGTTATGTCACCTGTGACTTTTTTTTTAATATTACATGGTGTAAAAATAATTTGAAATCAGTTTATAATTTGGAATTATTTGAGTTCTGTTACTGATTCTGAACAAACTATATTCGGGTTTCGCATATTAAAAATTATGTCGTACTAGCTTTTGCCCGCGCGGCTTCGCTCCCGCTCTTTCCTTCTCCACCCTACTATACCCTACACTACCTTACGCTACCCTACTCTACCCTACCCTACTCTACTCTACCCTACTATACCCTACTGTACCCTACTCTACCCCACTCTACCCGACTCTACCCGACTCTAGTCTACTCTACCCTAGTCTACCCTACTATACCCTACTCTACTCTACCCTACTCTACTTCATTTGTTACAAAAAAGGTGATAAATGAAAAACCTCTCGACCGATTTTGTGCAAACTTCACGTAAACCATCTACTAAATAGTCCGAACAAAGCCTAAACATTTGGTTTGGATAGGTGAGCCCGTTCTTGAGTTATAAAATTAAAACGAAAAGTGGCATTGATTTTTTTATATATATATAGATATATCAATCTATTTGTTATGGAGAGTGACCAATCTAAACTAAAATTATAAAAAAGTAAAGTTTGTTTTTTTTTTGGTTTTTGTATTTTTTTCTTTGCAGGAGGTAATGTCTGGCATTACAGACCTGATTGCAGTTTTTTTTTCAATGCTAAAAAGCTGCTTTATTCCTGTGTGACATAGGCTATATTTTACGTATGCGGGCGAATCCGCGGGCAAAAGTTAGTTTATCAATAAATTAACAAGTTTTTTTTAGTATTGATAGGCTTGCGTTTGACCACCTCTTAACTGAAGGTAAGCCATGATGTGGCCGACGATGGAGCACGCTTGCCTAGAAGTAACCTATTCACATTAATGTATATTTTTTATGGTATGCAAACATCATCCAAATGACATCCCCCGCCCCTGGGAGATTGAGTCAGACTCTTACTGACTAAAAAACCCACCCTATACCTTCCACCTCCGCCTACAGAATCCCGGCAGAGGCTGGAAAGTGAGCGCGGTTGCCTGATGAGATCGGCCTCCTCCTTTCTCCTTTCTCGGAGGCTCGCGCCTGCCACTCCTCCTCGCTCCGTACCATGGCCTGTACCAAGGCCTGGCGCGAGAATGAGCCCCCACGAGGCCACGGCGAATTCACTCTTTAATTTTACTTTTTTTGTCTACAGATCCTCGTCGTGCGATTCGTACTTCGAGCCCTGGCAGGCGGAGTTAGCCGACATGCGGTTGAGACTGTCGCCCCAGGAGAGAGATCACCATATGTTCAGCGAAGAAGATGACACGCAGCTGCAGCTCAACCATGCTCAGGTCAGTAGAGTGTGACGGTGCGCACTGTTCCCGCGCGCCTCAAGGAGTTGTCAGCAACAGCAGGGACCCAGCCGGGTCGAAGCCTACTGGGGCCAGGGTTATCCGAAAGGGCGCTCGAGCATCGGTATGAAGGCTAGAAAGAACGGGATGGGTCTTTTAGTCAGTAAGAGCCTGACACTATCTCCCGCTCCGCCCAAAAGCGGGGGATGTCATTGTATGTTTTTTTTCCACAATAATAAAAAAAAGGTCAGTAGAGTCTTATCATTACGGACTGATGGATTAAACGAACTACTCGGAACAGGTGGGAATCTGGTGACTTTTATTACAGGTGGTACTACCCAATGTGGACAAGCCGAGTATCCACTCTTACATTGTTGAAAAATCTACGGTTCGGACTAAGCGTTTATACCGCGTACATCGAAGAACAATTTGTCAGCTGCGGTCTTTCCGTTCAATTATAATTTAAGTGTCTTCAAGGCTAGAGTGAATAGGCTCTTAATAAACTAGTGCGCCTCACCTTCAACGATTGCATCACTGCTTACCATCAGGTGGGATCGCAGTCGAGCACTGGTTTATAACGTTAAAAAAAAATCGTTCTTAGTATAAGTTCTATTTTTTATTATGGTTTATTGATAGGGTCACGCTTGCCCGTTATCTCATCTGATGGTAAGCGATGATGGAGCACGCTTGCCTAGAAGTAACTTATTCACTGTTGACTTAAAGACCCCTAAGTTGTAGCTATATGATGATTGTTCCAGGGTGACTCTCTATGCTCCACGCCACCAGAGTCGGGACTGTGCAGTGCGGAGCCCAGCCCGCGCAGGAACCTCCGCGTGGACATCCAACAAGCTAACGAGCTGGCTGAACGGTTAGTACCATAGATATCCAGAGATATGCCTTCATTGCGGAATAGTAAGGAGTTCTAGTGAGGCCGCTTATCTCCCACCCAAATATGTACAACATTCACAAATAGTGTATTTACGACACACATTTAAAATTTGCTTTTGCACACTAAGAAGAAAGCACCTACACTAAATCAATTTCTAATAGCACACATAAACAGAATGGGCGGAGCATGCACTTGTAAACAAAAGTCATTCAATGCACACGCATGCAAATAGGGAGGCGAAAAAGAAGGTCGATAATTTTATCGATATTAAATTTTAGCATATTTTAGTTATATAATTAAGTACTTTCGTCGTTTTATTTTGTTTAAATGATTTCTTTTTTAACCATCTATCCGAAAATAGAGTTTACTTTTAATAAAATAAAATAGGAATATATTTTTTTACTATCGTATTACCGGTTAAAAGGGCTGTTCTCTGTTAAATATCGTGCTGTATTATTATATAATAATTATAATTCTTAATATTAAAAAAAAATTGATCATAAATGTCTACTTACGTTCAGGGTTGGTTTAAACACTAAGGTAAATTTTATACTCGCATTTAAACTCATAGCGTCAATAAAAGGTACTGCGATAATAAAAATATGGGAATGCAAAATAAAAATCAAATAAAATTGGAAATTAGAAACTTTATTTCAAATAGTTCAATAATAACAAGTAGTTTTAAATTGTCAAAATGTCGGTCAGTCAAAAAAAAGTGAAGCTGAGTAGCACATTCCAAATCGTAGATCTCAATGGAGAAGGACGTGTAAGAAACTCCATGGGCACTTTTAAATCATGTCATGAGTTACAAAAATCTTGGTTAAATATGTTTTGTCACTTCTGTTGAAATAGTTCACACTTGTGTACTTCGCATTTAAAAAATTTATTTTACACTATACAATGCAATTGTATTCAAAAATAAAAACCTAATATGATGAGATGAACCTCAGACAGCAAAGTATATGGGATGGGCAAAAAGATTGCGGATATGTGGACATGGGTAGTGAAACATCTGAAGATTGTAAGACCTTAGCCTCTAAGGCTTACTTATTTTTACTGAATGTGGTTAATGATAGCTCCGAATTACCGCTTGGTTATTTTGTGGTACCTAGTTAAAATACAGAACCAAAAGTAAATTTATTTAGATAGATAGATAGATTCTTTCTTGTACACCAAAAATTACATGAGAAATTTAAAATTAATAGGGTGTCACAATTTGCTTAATAAAGTGCCATAATGCCGGTGTGTAAGAAGTCTCCTTAACCTTCGATGGACATCCTACCAATATAATGAAGCTTCTCGGATGTAAATTGGACTACGAAAATTAGTTAAAGACTACTTTAAACATCCCATAGACCAATTTGATGTGACTATTTCATAGATTGATTAAAACAATCTTCTCTGAAGTGGATAGAGCAAATAACACTCTGATTAGAAGGAAACCAATCGTTGTCTCTACCGGTTGCTTCTATCCATTTAAGTTTCAGATCTGGTTCTTTTGGAAAACTGAAAATTAATTTGTAATTATACGGTGGGTATAATTACAAATATAATAAAAATAAACTATAATCATAAGTTATTTTTACTAAGAATAATTTAATATAATACGTTATGTTATAAGTGACCTAAGTTTGATTCTATGTCTGAGGCCGAATTAGAGCCGAAAGTGTAATACATAATGCAATGCTCACGTCAGTTTTATGACATTCTTACTAAATTTGTAAGAAATAAAATGTGAAACTTTCGGTATTATAGACAAAGAAAAATTTAATTATAATCGCGAATTTTTTAATTCAAACTTCGAACATTGACCGCTGCTTTGCCTTATGATTGTCTAAGGTGGCCTACTCGGTCAATAATATTGAGCAATATCTTTTAGGACCCATCTTATCATCGAAATCGCCAAATAGCCAGATTTTTTATAATAATAATTGAATATTTTTGCATAGAATAGAATAGAATAGATTTTATTTTGCACAGAAAGTAGGTACAGGTTATAGGTATTTTTCAAGTTTATGATCCATACCAACTACCTTTACTAAGGCATGCAAAACACTGTTAATACAATATGCTTAAGGCTAAATAAGACACAGTCAAGCTTATATAATATCAAATCAATTATATATAATTCATAGCAAACACAAACTATTATAGCCAAAAAAACTTTGATCATCTCTATCTTTATAGTATAATTTAAGTTTTTACACTTTACGAGTATTGAAATATCAATGTTTTAATTTGGTTCACAAAACATTAAATTAATAATTAATTTAACATGCAATACTACAATATCCATTGAAATATAAAAAAAAACAATATTGAACTTAAATAATACGCATATCGATAAAATCAGTCACACGCACTCGATTACCCCTCTCTAAATTTTAAACGATCGTAGCGCTCGGAAACATTCGGGATAGTTCGGGCTAGTTCGTGTCGCTCTGGACGTAGGTTAGAAAAATATTTAAAAAATGATTTAAAATATAAAACAGTGACTTAATTGTTTACTTACCGGTGGTAGGACACGCCATTTGTCTTTATGTTGACGATACTCGACCTATTTTTGCATTTAATCACTGTACAATTCGGCATTTTGTTTTTTTATGCATCAATAGCACACCGTACGCAATTGCAAAGTGACTGAATGAATCGTACAGGCGCCGTTCAAATAAACTGGGCTTTAGCCCATAATGTGCGCTTACGTGCCACGCCCTCATGGCATATCCCTCGATATCCGTGGTTAGTACTCTATTATAATAATAATCCTCTATTATTAGGCAACAACACACAACTATACAAGATGTAAGGGACAGCCCTCCACAAACTTTAAGGGCTTGCTCAGTAGACGAAAATGAACAACCTTCCACAAAAATTTTTTTCAGGACACGAAAAAAAAAATTCGGCCTCTCCATACAAACTGTCCAATCAAGTCTGAAAAAATTTTTTATGTTAGGTTGTTCAGTTTCGTCTACTGAGCAAGCCCTTAAAGTTTGTGGAGGGCTGTCCCTTACACCTTGTATACTCTCACTATATGTGTCGAGCGGTTTCACCCGTGTCTTTGGTCATTGGCTCGCTCGTTTGGTCGTAGCGTAATGTTATATACAAAGTGCAGATTTGAATCTGCACAAAATAAATCATCCATTGTGTTCATTAACTCATCGAATACCGTAATTAGAGACACAATAGAAAGACAATTGCCTATGTCGAACTGTGTAACTTAAGGCATTCAAACGGTTAACATTTTGCAAGATTTGATTACAGACAAACAAACATAGGGACAGGTGAAACTAAATAAAAACTTGTAACAGTGAACTTTTCTTTCAGAATCTTTACTTAAAAGCCGCACAGCGTATCTAAGATTTGGATTTAAATAACGCTTATGACACAGATGAGAAAGCTTAATCAAGTGGAATCTATATTTTTGTTAGTTCATAATAATATAATTTTTCGATAATGGAGTAGCACATTTTGTTTGTTAGTTGGTTTTTGATAGAATTTATTACTAGCTTATAAGTATTTTTAATATCGTGCCGTTTTGATCACCCATGCGGAATTGCCCCGCACGCGTAACCCCCGCAGATGTCCGTTTGACACGCGACGCGAACGGCGCCAACCCCACACGCAAAATGCGACGAGTTCACAGCGCTGGTTTTTAGCGTGGACCGGTGACGGTGTTCGACTAAGGGTCAACTCACACCGAAAGAGCGGCGAAGGGCAGCGCAGTTTCAGTGTCATATGAATTTTAACTTTATTTTCATTTCTATAATACTTATTATCGCATGAGAAACACGAACGAGAGAATTCCCCGGAATTCCTGCGGCGACGCGGGCATCCGCGCGACTCGTTCGAGTTTCTCATGCGATAATAAGTATTATGGTAATGATAATAAAGTTAAAATTCATATGAAACTGAAACTGCGCTCCACTTCGCTGCCCTTCGCCGCTCTTTCGGTGTGAGTTGACCCTAACAGAAATCAGCAACGTTATTATGTGCTAATAGATTTGAGGTTTTAGCGGTTCTATTTTGGTGTTTTAGTTTTGGTTTGTGCGTTAATTTCCACTTTAACACTAACGTTTCCTTCACAGTCGCCGTCTCGCTTTAGAAGAGCAACTATCCCAGATTGGCTACATAGATGGAGAGTCTCCTCGGGCCAGACCTCCCCCTGAGAAACGACACTCGGCCAGACCCGCGTCACCCCGACACACTGATATCGCTAAAAGGTAATGTTACTAAGATTACATGTATACATTTTAAGACATGACATGTATACATTTTAAGTACTTAAAGTATTTTTTTTTTTGACATAAATATTTACTTCTCTAAATATTTTGTAAACTAACAATTTGCTTATATTATTGTAAATGTGAGGACTATGTTGATTGCTTTTTCTTTTCTTTTCAGTAATTTTAACGTATGTCTGGCAATTTGAGTGTTTTCAGCGGCCTAGTTGAGCGTTTCGAATACTGACAAATGCTTACACTGATTGGACAGGTCCACTCAAATCTGTATGGTTCTTTCTTCAAAAGACCATCTCAGACAAATCTGCATGGTTCTCATGTGATTTGACCATTACATATTTACTGTATGGACTTTAAAAGAGACTTTGACCCCTGAGTTTGTTTCGGTGTTTCTTCTCAGGGTAGTCAGATAGGAAACACCGGCCTCATCTAGCATAAACTGACGAAAAAAAAAAAATGACGTGTAAAAGTGTTTTTTAAACCTATTTACAAAATAAATATCATTTATCATTTACACCGCCACAAATTAGCGCGCACTGTTCCCGCGCAAGGAGTTGTCAGCAACAGCAGGGGCCCAGCTGGGTCGAAGCCTACTGGGGCCAGGGTTAGCTCCGAAAGGTAGCTCGGTCCCGGTATGAAAGGCAAGAAGGAACGGGGTTGGGCTTTTAGTCAGTAAGAATCTGACAGTATCTCCCGCTACGCCCAAAGGCGGGGGGTGTCATATGGATGATTTATACCCACCAAAAAAAAATCCGGCTCGAAGGACCAAAAAGATGTGATTCCTTTACTTTATGAAAACGAGAGTGTCGTCGTTTTCATGAGGCAACCGGCATATCCTAGAACAAAACATTCGAAGACATGTGACATTCACCAACCCGTACTGGGCCCGCTTGGTGGATAACAGCTCATTCTCTATCCTAGAGAGGAGGCCTGAGTCCCAGCAGTGGGAACATTAAAAAGGCTTATGAGAAGATGAGTTTGAATGTTTGGCAAAAGTACGTAATAATAACGTTTATTGACTAATAAATGATACTAATTAAATAATGAGTGCACGCGATTTGATTTATATTAACACGTATTATTTTAATTTTATTGCTAGAACAAGTTTTGTGAAATATTCGAAATCATATTGAAATGAAATAATCAACAGAGCGTTTAGGCGTTATCTCTTTTTTTGCGTTGCCTCGTTATCAAACATTGCGTTGAAATGTGTTGGATAAAACAAAAAGCTTTTAAATCATCTTCACGTTGATGATAAAATTAAATAATAAAAAAGTAAAAAGAGATAAAATTAAAAATTAAAGAAGTATAGACCTCACGTTTTCACACGTTTTGTTACATCCAGAAATGTATAATTTACTAGGTTTTGTCCGCAGCTTCGCCCGCTTACATAAAATATAGCCTATGTCACTCAGGAATAAAGCAGCTTTCTATCAGTGAAAGAATTTTAGTAATCGGACCAGTAGCCTGATTCACGTAAAATATCGTTGAAGTTTTATAGTCGTTCGATCGAAGTCCTATCCAAAAACGGTATTCACGATCTATCGACTTACTTCCAGTTACATTAATAAGTATTCTACCAGGATAATGTAATACAGATTTTTTTTTTAAATCGACAAATTTCAAACGACTTTAAAATCGGTGTCGTTCAAACTCGATTGATGGATGTGAATACGGAAATGGTCTAAACGACTAAATCGCTACGGTTTTCATTACGTGAATCGGGCTACTGTACTTTCAGAGATTACCTCCTACAAAAAAAACACAAACTTCACTTCTTTATTGTACTAGTGTAGATTGTATTGTGTTCTGTAATCTATATTGACTGGCCTGTTGGTCTAGTAGTTAGTGACCCTGACTGCTATGCCAGAGGTCGTGGGTTCGATTCCCTGGGGCAAATGTTTGTGTGATGAGCATAATCATTTGTTCTGTCCCTGGGTGTAATTTATCTATAATATGTATGTATTTAGAAATATATATGTATGTTTATCAGTTGTCTAGTACCCATAACACAAGCTCTGCTTAGCTTGGGACCAGATGGCGTTGTGTGATAGTTGTGGAATATGATTATTATATTAGATTTGACTTTGTTTGTTTCTCCGCAGACTGTGCAAAGACCGTGAGAGTCCGAGGGCCTCTCTCACAGACTTCCCGACCTCCCTAGGAAATGTGAAACTCAGGTAAATATACAGAACATTATACACTTACATGTCGAACATATGCTAGTCAGATCGTTAGATGGGCGAGTTCATGAAGGTAATTTTATAAAATGGCGCCGTTTTATTAAGGTGCCGGCTTTTTTGTAAATTGGCGCAATTTCATAAACGGGCAGGTTATTTTGTAAAATGGCGGCGTTTTATGAAGGGGCAGGTAATATTGTAAAGTGGCGTCATTGACAAATTTGTAAAATGGTGGCATTTCATGAGCTGACCTGGTTGGTCATGTGGTGTTCGATTTTCACATCGACAAAATGTCTCTTATTATTGAGTTGGTCAAGCCATTTCATTATATTATGGTCGACTATTATTTAATCTAGCCTATACTGACTCACTTCTGGACAAGTTTCGAAAGAGTTGCTCGAACCCCGGTATGAAGGCACGAAGGAACGGTATGGGTTTTTAGTCAGTAAGAGTCTGACACTATCTCCCGCTCCGCCCAAAAGCGGAGGTTGTCATTAGATGATTTTGTCACCATAAAAAAACCTACTTCTGGATAAAGTTAGTTATTTAGTTATTCCACACACGTCTGTCCTCGGCTATTGCGAGCCAGTCCCTCCGGTAGTTGTCCAGCTCATCTCTCCACCTTTGCCTTGGTCTGCCGCGATGTCGCCTTGCGTTTAGTGGGACCCAATAAGTGGCTCACTTAGCCCACCGTCCATCTAACATGCGGCAAATATCCCGGCCCAATCCCATTTCAGAATAGCAGCTTTTTGAGCAAAGACACTCTTTGGGCATAGGCACTTTTATAATGTCAAAATGTCAGTCAGATAAATGATGCTAAGTGCACATTCCAAAGCGTAAATCTCTATGGAGAAGAACGAGCAAGAACCTCCATAGACACTCTTTTCAATTATGTTATGTATTACAAATATCTCTGTTACATGTTTCTTGTTGCTACTAACAATGTAAATAAAAACTAAATATAGATATTAAAACTTGTTGCCAATTTGTCTTTACGATCGACTAGTAGTGAAAAATTTCATTTAATGTCGCCATTTTACAAAATGACGTATAACTGCATTAAAGTAGTCAATTCAACGATTTGCCTACAACACACACAATACAGGTCGCGCGATGAATCAAGATCGCTCGGCAAAAGTGGAAGGGGCATGCGCAGTATTCAATTCTAAGGTCTATTTGGCACCTGCGGGCAGATGTGCGCCGACGGCGACACGTCATTGGTAGATAGAGTCGCTCTTCAGTTCCCGCGTTGCGTTCTCGCGTCTCATTGGATACTGTTGTACTTGGGTACTGTTGCGTACAGCTTGTGTTATCGTATTAGTAATACGTAGTGGTAAAAAAAATGGTTAAAAATAAAGTTTTAAAACGGCAAGCCAGAAAAATGATTTACGACGTGAATTGTCACGTTGATAAAGAAACTAACGAAATAATTTTTTTTTTATTTTAATTTTTATTTTTCTGAATTTACCTACTTACAAGATAAATTACAAGCAAAAACTAATGTTATTGTAAGTTATGTTACTAAGGTTCAAACATACGAAATTAAAAATAAAATCCTAACATACTAAGAATTTCTCTGCGCAATTGTACACATGCGCCGATTGCCCCCACTACTTTCACCGAGCGATCTTGATTCACCGCGCGACCTGTACCCGGCGGTAAAAGTGATACATCGATATTTAAAAGGAGACTGACTTATTATCATTTCTTAGCCTTTTCCGAACTAGTTTCGGGTCGGCTCGGGTCTAATCGGGTGCGACTGAATACTTTACATGGAGCGACTGCCTATCAAATCTCCATAACCCAGTTACTGGGCAACAAGATACTTTTT
Source organism: Mythimna albipuncta (assembly GCA_929112965.1). Lineage (NCBI taxonomy): Eukaryota > Metazoa > Arthropoda > Insecta > Lepidoptera > Noctuidae > Mythimna > Mythimna albipuncta. Next base: position 10,361,322 of record OV815987.1, read on the forward strand.
GGATAGATTTTTTTTTATCTATATGTAGGCTCGCGTTGGACTACTATTTCATCATCATCCATTTCAGCCGAAAGACGTCCACGTCCACAGATTGGAGGCATATGTCTACCTTACCTGATGATAGTTGTTAGTCCATTTATGTCCCACTGCTGGACAAAAGCCTCCCACTCCCTTTTCCACACACGTCTGTCTTCGGCATTACGGGCCAGTCTCTCCGGTAGGTGTCCAGCTCATCCGACATGCGGCAGACATGCCCGGACCAATCCCACTTTAGAGTGGCAGCTTTTCGGGTGATACAATAATAAAATTATTTATTGACATATTAAAATTCACCGTAAGCGCTTTTTTCATGGTGGGAAAATCATCAATGATAACCCCCGCTCTTGGGTGGAGCGAAAGATAGTGTCAGACTCTTACTGACTAAAAACACAACCCGTTCCTTCAAGCCTTCATACCGGGTCTCGAGCTGTCTTTCGAAACTAACCCTGGCCCCAGTAGTCTTCGATCCAGCTGGGTCCGTGCTGTTGCTGACAACTCTTTGAGGCGCGCGGGAACAGTGCGCGCCGTCGACAACTTGGGCTTGGTCCGGACAGTTACTGGACGATCGGACAGCGAGCTACTTATTGCTCACTGTCCGCAAGCCCGCGCCTGCGGTGGCCGGAAATCGGGATAGGCCGCGGTATGAAGGCTCGAAGGGACGGGGTGGTTTTTTTTAGTCGGTAAGAGTCTGACACTATCCGCTCCGCCCAAGAGCGGGGGTTATCATTGATGATTTTCCCACCATAAAAAAAGCGCATACGGTGAATTTTAATATGTCAATATTATATTAGTCGACGCGTTAAATTGTTGCCATACACCCTTTACAGGGTTGTAATTGTAAAATACTAACAACCTTGCAGGACTACTACGTCTGTATGACGCGACGCAAGCGCATCAAGCGTCCCCCCACCGGTCCCCGCTCCCCTGCACTATTATACTGTCGCTTGCTTCGCATAGACTTAGGGTCAACTCACACCGAAAGAGCGGCGAAGGGCAGCGCAGTTTCAGTGTCATATGAATTTTAACTTTATTTTCATTTCTGTAATACTTATTATCGCATGAATTCCCCCGCCGCAGGAATTCCCCGGAATTCCTGCGGCGCCGCGGGCATCCGCGCGAATGCGATAATAAGTATTATGGTAATGATAATAAAGTTAAAATTCATATGAAACTGAAACTGCGCTCCGCTTCGCTGCCCTTCGCCGGTCTTTCGGTGTGAGTTGACCCTTAGTAATATTTAGAACGTTCAATTTAAATATTTTTATTTTTGTATGAAAACCTGATGAACTAAAATATGATACATTTTTAAAAGTTACAGAACAAAAGTTGTTGTTTATGATGTTAGTAACATAGTCCTGCGAGATTGTTAGTGTTTTACAAATAACCCTGTTTAGTTTTTTTTTATAGCTCCATCGCTATAACAGTTCAGTTTAGGTCGTCAAAAGGATCGCGTTAAGAACTTGTGGTAGGGCCTCAGAGGTCGAAATAGGTAGACTTTTTTACCTTAAATTCGTAACGTAGGTTTAATAATTCCTCCTCTAAAATCTCGAAATCATAAACTTGAAGGGCCTCAGTGATCCGTGGAGGCTCGTTATACAATTAAAGACACTTCCGCCTGACCACCGCTAAGTTCATTTTTGCTTGCACTCGAAACGAAACTACAAAAGGTTCGGTCTGGCGACGCGCCGCAGGATTCAAGCAAAAATTTTTTTTAGTGATCAGGCAGAAATGACCGCGATGCTACGTCCGTACTTGATACCGAGAGTAGAAAAGCTCGGCGCGTGTTCCAGTCATGCTCGGTTACCCTTAAATGTATACCTATTGCGATCTCTATTCATGATTGTAATATACAGAAATATCACGAATTCAAATATAAATACTACATTTATCAATAACCAACAACCTTACGACCACTAGACGTCTAATAACAGGCGACGCATATCTGTCACACATGATTATAGATCTGATGTCTCGACCAATCAGAACGCAGTACCCCGCTTCTCCATACCAATCAGAACGCAGTATTTCGTTCCCCCGTTCCCATCGGAACGCAGTACCTCGCTCCCCCGTACTAATCAAAACGCAGAACCCCGCTCCCCTGTACCAATCAGAACGCAGTACTCCGTTTTCCCGTACCCATCGGAACGCAGTACGCTCCCCCGTAGTAATCAAAACGCAGTACCCCGCTCCCCGTACCAATCAGAACGCAGTACCCCGCTCCCCGTACCGATCAGAACGCAGTACACCGCTCCCCGTACCAATCAGAACGCAGTACCCCGCACCCCGTACCAAACAGAACGTAGTACACCGCTCCCCCGTACTAATCACAACGCAGTACCCCGCACCCCCGTACCAATCAGAACGCAGTACCCCGCTCCCCCGTACCAATCAAAACGTAGTACCCCGCTCACCGTACCAATCAGAACGTAGTACCCCACTCACCGTACCAATCAGAACGCAGTACCCCACTCACCGTACCGCGGCTAGTTGACAGAATTGTTTTGGTGCGCTAGCTGAAGCATGAGGCGTCTAGTGGCTGGAAGGTCGTTGTCAATAACAAATGTTTGATAAATTGTGTGAGCAGCCACTACTGTCACTGTTTTTGATTAATGAAATAGATTGAAAATGGTGTTGTGGATTTATTACATTTATTTTACTCATTTTAATAAAATTTTCAAATATTTCAAAATTTTCAATAAAAACACACATACATACATACGTCTGAACTCCTCCATATCGCTGCCCACTGGAAGATTAGCGGCATTGCCTCGTAGTACGTGGCATGGCAATGCTTAATGTCAGGCTGTATTTCTTTAAAAGGTTATTAATTGTTCAACTGACCGCAAGATGGCATGATTGCCACAGTGGTTGAGCGATTAACTTGCTACCAATCTTCTAAGGTTTTAAAACATATTGAAACCTTAGTTTTTCGAAGATAACTATGCGCATAAAAAACAAGCTAACTTTTAAGCAAATTAGCTGTCACCCGCGGTTCCATCTGCGTCATTGGTTATCGCTCGCCGTATGCGCCAACACTCAAAGAATGTTTCAATTCGAACCAGTAGTTCCTGAGATTATTGCGCTCAAATAAACGATTATAATTTAGTTGTCTTCAAGGCTAGAGTGAATAGGCTCATAATAAACTAGTGCGCCTCACCATCAACAATTGCATCACTTATATGCTTACCATCTGGTAGGATTGCAGTCAAGCACTAGTTTATATCATAAAAAAAAAAACTATTTTTTTTTTCAGCTTACATGGTTAGTGTAGATAGAAAACAAGAGATCATAGTAATAAATCCACAACCACCAAATAAATAACACCCCCACAAATATATGTAATAACAATCTAAGTTTCCGCTTACACTGACATCTAACACTTTCAGAGAACGAAACTCCCCGCGGAAATCAAAAGCGCGATACAGCGGCATGCATTTAGACACGGATAAACCCACCAACAGGCTCAGTTGGCAAGGCAAAGACGGCCATTCCACCCTAATTAAAATAGACTGGCCCGCTGAAAATTCCGTGTCCACTCTCACGACAAGCACCATGAATTCTAGTCCACTTACTCCTGTAACACCGATCTATGATCCACTTGAGAGCGACTCGGAAGTTAGCGAGACAAACAAACACACTATACAAATTAAAAGCGAAGTCTGCAGTAGCTGCGATCAAGAGAAATGTCTAAAATGCGAACTGAAAGCTACTGACTACGAGAATCTCAAAGATTTTGCCGAAAATCTACATGACAGTCTTGAACACAGCCCTTTACACTCAACCGACATAAGCTACCACAATCTGAACAGACTATCAGCGGTGTCCAACTCCTCAAATTCAGAGACTGACAAAAAGAAAGATGACAATGACGTCATGAAAGTTATGACGTCGTCACACGAGAGCTCGTCAAGCTACTCGAACGTCAGTCTGACGAAAGGTGACGAACTATATGAATGCTTCAACTACACAAGACCGAATTACATAAACTTACAATCTTCTAGTACTAGTAAAAGTTCTCCTGGAAGTCCATTGAAAAGTCCTTTGAAATCTACCATAAGTATCACATTCCGATCTCCGACTAAATGTAAAAACTATGAAGATACTCCTACCAATGATAGGGATTCGGTCTACGAGGATATTGATTTAGAAAAGAATCTGTCAATAGTGGAAGACGCGAGCATACCTCAAACTGATGCCAGCTTGCCCACTCAACAGGCTTGCCAACCTGACGATATCCAGGACTTGATAATACTGGAAACTCCGACAGAAACGAACTTCGATGACGACCGTGATGTCTACACTCAAGTCAAGTTCTTCAAGAAAAGCATAGACGAAGTCAACGCCATGTTGCTGCCTGAAGACAGGCACTACGAGAACATAGCGTTTGAGAAACAAAACGACTACGAGAATATCAATGTTGGTACTCTAAAGATATGTGATAAAGATTTAATTAACGAAGATGATAACTCTAAAGACGCCATAGAAAATGGCAATTTTAAAAGTATGAATGTCAGAGAATTAGCTATTCGATTTGAAAGTCCTACCGAGCAGAAAGCTGCGTTTACTTTCGACAAATTTAAGGCAGAGATCAAATATCCAAGCTTGGAGCGCAAAGACGAGAAACGAGTCATAGAAATCAAGAAAATTGACTTCAAAACTCCAACGGTATCACCAAAATCGTACAAACTATCCAAAAACTCCCACAACGCAAGATCGTTAGATGAAAACGCGTTTATCAAAGAATTTGGTAATGAACAATCGAATGTTGACAGGAGAAAAAGCTTGGAAGTAAAAACATCTGGTAAAAAGCAACCAGATTTAAATTTAAACACAGATTTAGAGCACAAAGTAATTATCACTCCTACTACTGAAAACAAAATATCTCTAATACAAAGATTCGACCGGCCTGACATCAAGAATGTTATAACGTTAGAATGTGATAAAAAACTTAGTCGCGAACGCATTGAGAAATACAAAGAGGAGAGGCGAAATTTTCTCCGAGAGAAATACAGTTCGCAATCTTTCCGTTCGAACCCCGAACAGTTGACGAGGATAAAGATACGGAAAGATAAGGAGGATAAGATAGAAACGTGTGAGAGGCTAAAAGATGAGACGCCGAAGTTTGAGAGGAGAAATACGGTGGATTTGGGACAGAGACTGAGGTTCAGTTTGGCGAAGAGTGCCAATAATCTGGAATCGATACCGTCTCCTTCTAGTCCTGACAGAGAGTTTCGAGACGAAAGGAGTTTTGATAGGTAAGTGTTTTTGAAAACTTGAGAGATATCTTTTGGCTCATTCTGTTACAAATATATCCAGGTTTTTTCATTAAGAAGAATGTCGTAAGCGACAATTTTGCAGGAATGGTTTTTCTGTTTCATAATTAAGAATGTATTTATAGAAATATGTTGGTAGCAATTATTCTGTTAGATCTGTAGTTTTATAAATAAATTTGAATTATTTTTTTACAATATTTGTTATAAATACTTTTTAATTATTTAAGAGTATGCCCATTATTGCAATTACGCAAATTAACACGATATTCTCCATAAAAAGGGTCGATTTAATAACAAAAAAAAAAAATATTTGTTATCTTTTTTTGTTAATGCCAAAAAAAAAAATTGTTCAGATTTTGAGATGCATTAAATTATTTTTTTTTTACTGAAATGTTTCGACTTTTTAAGTTCGATATTGTTTCATTGTATCTTATAAATGATCACAAACAAATCGATAAACATTAATAATAGGATAACTATAAAAATATGAGCAGTCGAAAAGATATCTTCCAAACCTCTTCTATATTTTCATGAATTCTGTTTGAATTTTTGTTTTGTTTAAAATTGGCTTTAAACTGTGAAATATAACATCATAACCGTAGTATTGCACAAAATTCTATGTGTATTTTTGGTACAGTAAAATGCTTAGTATTTGTCTTGTACAGGTAAATACGAGTATGCACTTAGCGGTATACCTGAAGGGCGATTTTCGTACTTCAACGTTCAAATTCAAATCGCAATTTCATTTCGGTAGCAATTAATGCCAAAAACTTGAAAACAATTAAGGAAAACAAACTTTTTTGATAGATTGAGATGGAGATTTGAATACGAATGGTCTTTAAGAATACGGGAATTACCCCTCCAAGTTTGCCAAACATACCTGTTAATTAATGATCAAAGGTATACCGTTATGTGTAACTTACCAGATCATTTTTGTTTTAAATAATTTGATACTTGAAAGGGTTTTATTATTTTAATTGGTGTTGTATTAAAAACGATGTGCCTTCTTTTAATAATTTACTAAAGAATCATGATGTCTTATCAAAATTACTTTTTAGTATATTTCATTGAGTTGTATTTTTTTTTCCGATATATTAATGAGTTTTCTCTCTTTTTTCTTTAGGAAGGAGAAAGTGTCGCCTTCATACAATATTCGTGATATGACAGCGATTTTTGAGCAGAAATCTCATCCACACACCGGTTGATATACCAATTATTTATAAATAATAAGTTTACCATAATCTGTGGCGAGACTTGGTGGAGATACCTGTACATGTAAACTCAGGTAAGATTGTCAAAATTATTAAAATTGTGTATAAAAAGTATTTGGTGAAATTGTCACAATAGTTAGAAGTATAATTATTACAAAATTATGTATTTTATACAAAGGGCGATTACCTGTAATTTGGCCAAAAATTTTGTGTAAAAAAAAAATTGGCGAAATTGCCTCTATGAAGTCAGAGGTATAATCATATTATCATAAACTTGTATTATGTGATATGTGATCAAAAGGTAAACTTACCTGTAATATAAGGTAAGTTTGCCAAAGCTACCACAAAAATTGGTAAAATTTCAATGATTGATGAAATTGTCACAATGTAAACAATGACAAATCAGTTATAATTACCACAAAATTATATTGTATTATTATTATAATTATAGCTTGCTTTTTTGGTAAGATTTGTTACTTATAAACTAAATTGTGAAGTTTGCTAAAAAAAAAATATTTGAGTTATTTTATGTATTTTAAAGTGACATCGTCACAAAATTTAGAAAAATAAAATTGGTAACCTTACCACTATTTAATGAAAATGTATAAAACATTGTATGTGTAAGGTTTTAGCACTAGACTTATGCCTAAATGGATTATGGAGAAAATAGTTATTGATATTTCCGGTATCATCGCCAAAGTCTCATCACAGTCGCCATTTAAATTTGTTATCTTGTATATTAACAAAATGAAACTCATTTTATTGTGAAAATAATATTAAGTTGTATTAAAATATATTTACTTGTACAAACATACATAACTAAAGGTAACTATATCGCCATGCAGGCTTATAAATTTCTCTATCGTTCCCACTTGTGAGACTCAGGTCTCCTATTTGTGAGGGGGAGAATCAAGTTGTTAATATGTCACATGTCTTCAAATCATGACACGCCGTTTTTTTTTAACATCTTTCTGCCTTTTGCGAGCAGTGGTAAAAATTAATAGAAATGGAAAGATTATTTATTTGTTATGTATATTTGTACAAGTAAATATATTGTAGTTATTATAAAAATATAAGTCACTTGTTTCGTTATGATTATTTATTTATTGACAGTTTTTTTTTTTTTATTACTAATATTATTACTTTTGTCGGTTAATCATCACAATTTGATTGGGTTTGAAGCGGTATTGAAAATACAGGTATGATTATCAAAGGTATTTTTTTTATTGACTTGCGTTTGACCACTATCTTACCTGATGGTAAGAGATGATGCGCGCTTGACTTAAAGACTCCCAAGGTTCTGGTCTGGTCTATTAAATACATACTCTTGCAGGGAATTATATCAGGTCATTATATGGAGAGATATATTTCATAAGAAACCATCTATCATCAGACCACTAGATGTAAGACATTACGCCACCGGTACATGGTGGACATTCCACCCATACGAACAAAGCGTTTTGGAAACACATTCATTATGTGTACAGCTAAGGAGTGGAATTCCCTGCCGGAGTCTGTGTTTCCTGACAACTACAACCTAGGGGTCTTTAAGTCAAGAGTGAATAGGTTGCTTCTAAGCAAGCGTGCTCCATCGCTTACCATCGGGACTCTCAAGGACCTTTGTCTGCCAGGACAGCGAAATGGCTCGAAAGAGTCACCGCGATACTGGAACGCAAAGGGCAAATGAAAAAGCACAGGCGGGTTATAGTCGGTAAGTCTGACATTTCCTCTCAGGAGTAAGAGGGGTTATTTGATATTCTTTCCGTGTAAATAAGTCTTTACCGCTTCAACACCAATTCAAACAAGTATTATTATTATATTGTAAACAAATAATTCTCATAAAATAAGTTGTTTAACGAGGAATCTCAATGTGTTTCTCAAGGATATGATGTTATTCGAATATTGACTTTATTGTGCTGGGTATAGGCGCCTTTTTGCTATGGTATAAGGAAAAAAATATGACTGTCTTCGACATTTTTTAGTGATAACGGGTGAAAATTATAATTAAGAGAAGAATTCGTGAATAAATAACTTAAAAGTAAGTAATATTCGGTTTCAAGAAGGGCGATCAACATAAAAATTTGATAGCTGATTGAAATATCAACAAAATCATTTGACATCATCATCATCATCATATCAGCCGATAGACGTCCACTGTTGGACATAGGCCTCCCCCAAGCGTCGCCACAACGACCGATCCTGTGCATCACGCATCCATCGGATTCCCGCGACCCTGACCAGGTCATCGATCCAGTGGTTTTGAGTCAGTAAAATTCTGAAACGAGTATACATATCCACCACAAAATTTTAATTAGTACAAATACTTAAACGGTTTATTAGAAAAGGTCTTTTTATTATTTCAGTAAAGTCTCAATAAATAATATTCATAAACTGCAAAGTTATTAGCGTTTGTTTATATCCCAAAATGTCACTCAATTTATGGGCATATTGTACAGGCTATTGATTGTGAATGAATCGACGATCAAAATGGAAAAACACTGCGCGTAGTATTTTTAGTAATAATTGTTATGTAATGAGTCAATTGTGAATTTACCAATTATGACAAATTTTCGTGGACAATTTTGGGACTTCGTTTTTTTTTTTACTTTTGACTACAAAATATTATCGGTAACGGGTATGGATAGAGCCTTATTTAATTTTGTACTAATTAAAAAATAGTTGTTTATATGTGGATGGATAGCCACAAAAAAGATGGATGGTGTGAAGAGTGATATGGGACAAAAAGGATTCGGTCGTGACGAGTGACAGGACAGAACGGAAGAAAAAAACGTGATGCACCGACCCCACATAACACGGGACAAAGGCAGGAAGATGATGAAAAGTTTAACACTTCCTCTCGCCCCACCTAGAGCGGGAGAAGTTATCATTTCCTTCCGTATGAAAGAAAGAAAGAAAAACCTTTTATTCGTACCTCTTACATACAGTAGAACGATACAATTAAAAAGCCATTTTGTCCCGTATAAATCTGCTTTCCTATATAACGGGTTAAGAGAAGAGCTACCAGTACCCCTAGCCTATTTGATAATCTGAAATCGTTAACGCTAGTAGAAAGTTTCAAATGTACGGGAATGACGTCATCTCAACGCTCAGTCGCGTGGTCAGAACAAAAGAATTGGGGGCGTGGCCAACTCGACGCGTTCGACGCAAGAGAAACGGTTGTAACTTGACTAGGGGGGCAGAACAGAACTGATTTTTATGTTGATCGCTCTTCAAATCATTATTAAATATTTCTGTAATTTAAAAAGGTCATACAAAATCCGTATTGGGAACGTTAAGGACTTTAATGTGTTCTCGTCTAGCCTGACAAGCGGTCGAGATATATAGTGAACAAAAAAGGCGTCGAAAATATTTATTTGACCGGCATTTTAACGTTTAAATGGATTTCACTTGGATTCCTGATGATTTTTGAAGCTAAAGTCACGTAAACTCGTCATAAATTTAGTCTCTAGACGCCAGCTAAGAGCGATATATTTTTGTCAACATATTAGACAATAATAACTTTTTTTTTTTATAGCGGGAAAAAATCATCCAATGACAACCCCCGCTCTTGGGCGGAGCGGGAGATAGTGTCAGACTCTTACTGACTAAAACACCCACCCCGTTCCTTCTAGCCTTCATACCGGGGCTCGAGTTCCCTTTCGGAGCTAACCCTGGCCCCAGTAGGCTTCGACCCAGCTGGGTCCCTGCTGTTGCCGACAACTTTTATAGGTGCGCGGGAACAGTGCGCGCCGTCGACGACTTGGGCTTGGTCCGGACAGTTACCAGACGGCCGGACAGCGAGCTACCCATCGCTCACTGTCCGCCAGACTATATTACCTGATGTCAACGACTAGTGATAGACAAGCCCTTTCAGGGAAACTATTAGTTAAAATATTGAAATGTTAAAACAAAAGTTCGCAGCAGCGCTACATTGACATTATGTCGTCTAACAGTAGAGAATACGATTAAGAACGACCTTCACCGGTCTATTTAATGGATGAAACGTATTTTATGACAAATCTAGTATATCAAATAATATAACGCGGGTGGGTTGCCTAAAAATTCCTGGCCATACTATTAATAACCTTTTGAGTGTGTTAAGTTACACAGTTCGACATAAACAATTGTCTTTCTATTGTGTCTCTAATTACGGCAATCGATGAGTTTATTAAAAATTGTTTTTTTTTTTTAATAAACTCATCGAATGCCGTAATTATGATGATAATGATTAATATTTGCATATCATAACGATCTGAATTTCGTTATGCCAATGTAAATGTTGACAATATATTTTATGCTTAAGCCATTGGTTAGTTGTGACTAGTGTTGCCAGGCGTCCCGATTTTCGCGGGATGTCCCGATTTTTAGGGGTCTGGGGACGCGTCCCGATTTGCACCTCATCGGGACGCTAAATGTCCCGATAAATCAAATACCCTTTTTCTTTTTTTTTCCGATGGGAAAAATCATCCATATCCTGAAACTCTAAAAGCGAGTGAAGAAGTCTGGGTTTTACTCAGTAAAAGTTTGACACGCCCTTTCGTTCCACCCCAGAGCGGAGGAGTCATTGGATGATTTCCTACCTAAAAAAATCTTTATAAAAAAAAAATGTCCCGATCTAAAACTCTAAATCCCGATTTGTTTTACAATCTGTCCCGATTTTTATCCAAATAGACCTGGCAACACTATGTGACTCTCATGTCGATCACAGACAGTTGACAGAATTAACGAAAAATATGTATACCTACTTTGGTACCTAGAGGCTATGCAGTTGATAGATCAGTCACAAAACACTTGAAAAGGTTAATAATAACTGATTTTTAGTTTCAGAAATATTTTAATAAACAAGAAAACGTAACTAGCTAAATATTCAGGTGTCATATAGGTACGATTGCTTTAATTTCTGCCTGATCACTTAAAAAAAAGGCTTGAATCCTGCGGCGCGACGCCAAACCAAACCCTTTGATGTTATCGTTTCGAGTGCAAGCAAAAATGAACTTAGCGGTGATCAGGCGGAAGTGTCTTTATTGCTACATCACAGCTTTTGCAAAATTGAGGCTGTGTTACGGTATTTGTCAAAATTAGTTAGTATAAGTAAAATCTTATCCAAGTGAAATCCATTCAAACATTGCCATTTAAAAGGAATATTGTGTTGCCATATTGAAAAAAAAATATAAATAATAAAAATGCATTTATTACTATATTTTTGTAAGCAGTATTTATTCGGTAGAATAGAGACTGTAAAAATATTTGAATCTTATAGAAATATAATAAATAAAGACTATGTAATGAAAAAATGTAAAAAAAAAAAAAAATACGTAAGAATGAATCTCGGGAACAATTCTGACTTTTTTCTGACGTTGTCGAAGGTTTCTGACGGTGTCAGATAGTGACTAAAATCACTGGAAAAATTGTGTTTTTTCTAATAAAATTTAAATTGCATAGTCATATTATATTTAAATATGGTTGAATAAATAGCTTTCTTTGTATATAAATACGCACCTCTTTTTGTATAAAGTCGGTTAATGGAGTCGAAAACATATTTAGTTTGTGTACATTAAAACTATTTTATAGAAATAAATAAATAATTTTCTCTGAATGAATTGATTATATTTTTAACTGTCTAATGTACTAACTTATGCTAAATAAACAATAAACTTAATTATGACCTGTTATGTATTTAGTGTTTAGTGAAGATTAGCACTGGAATACGATTTATAGAAGGTTAAGCTAGATAACCGTGCATTAAAGTTCATTGACCTTTTCCTAATATCTCTGCGTAGGTACCCGAAAAACAAACAATGAATTGCTTTTCATGACTGGATCGTGTAAAGCAGCGGTTCTCAAACTTTTTCCCAACAGAACCCTATTGGAAGGCAAAATATTTGACGGAGCCCTTAAATAAAAAAAAAAGTCTACGGGCAATGTTTACTTTGAATGACTTACAGTAAAATCTAATTCGAGGTATGACACTCCTTTTTGTTTTTTAACAATTAAACAAAAAATTAAATACCGTAAAACGGGGTGAATAGAGACTTAAGGGTGAATAGAGACAAAACTTTGGTTTGGTTTTTCACTTTGATACCATAATATTGGCCTCAAATAAAGCATCGATTTTTTAGAATAACAATTCATTAATAAGTTGATATAGATAAATGCTGCAAAAAATATTCAAATATCGAGAAAATACCCGTTAAAGTTTTGTCTCTATTAACCCTCAAGTCTCTATTCACCCCATTTTACTGTACTGAGATCCCTACCATGACCTCATAAAGTGATCCATTTGACGATCAAGATATTAAAGCGATGACGGTATATAGGGTGTATAGCACCATCCCTCTGTCTCGCTCGCACGTTTGAGAATTTATCACGTCATGATAAGGCCCCAGATCTTTATACTTTCTTCCAAATTATAATTTGTATTCACACGGAGCCCTGAAAAAGGCTTTACGGAGCCCTAGGGTTCCGCGGAGCACACTTTGAGTATGGCTGGTGTAAAGGATCACGATACATGTCGATTCAAAACAACTTTATGTTTTTAATTCAATTTTGAAATTAAGAATGTCAACAAATGTAGGAGGGTCAATGACCGCTACTCCACTGATATCTGGCACCTACCGTACAGTTGAGTTGTCGTTCTATCCAATCCCGATTAAGGAACACGTGAATACCGCTTTTGGATAGGACTTCGATCGAACGACTATAAAACTTCCACGATATTTGGCTTGTTTGATTTTACGTGAATCGGGCTACTGTTACACTCGTTACATGCAATGACCCAGTAGTTATTCTAAACACTCTCACTAACCACTAAATACGTGTAAACAGATCTTAGTTCCTATTCGGAATTGAAACTGTGTATGTGTTTCGACTCGATTGAGCTCCAAGACAATAATCGTGTATCTATGCTTTGAGTACTTCATCTTACTAAAGTTTAGAGACATTTTGAGACTTTATATCGGTTTTGTATCGAATATATCAAATGTGGTGTGACAAGAATGGATACAGTGAGTGTATCCATTCTTGTCACACCACATTCGATATATTCGATGACAAGAATGGATACAGTGAGAAATGAGTACATTAGAGGAAGTTTAAAAGTAAGTGTGCCTGCCTCACGCATGACGGTTTGGAATGATATAATAATTACAAAACCGATTCATTCAGCCATGTTTCATTTTCATTAAGAGGTTACTGGTTAACAGCTAAAAATCTAAAGTTTTTCTTCTTTTCGAGTCGATGTTCTCGAATTAGATTTTTCTGACGATCCTGAAAAATGCAAGTGCTTGAGCAGGATTTGCAGCATAGCAGAATCTAACTAAAACAAAATAAAAAAAAAAACATTCCAAAAAAAAATATATTTCAAGTTATGAATTATTTTTACTATACATTACCGAAAGGGGCCATCCATAAATTATGTCACACGTTTAAAAAAGGGGTCAGGGTTCAAGTATCATGACGTCAAATTTCAAAATTTAAAAAAAAATAAGCATTTGTATGAAAATTGTTTAAATTTTATTTTCATACAAATGTTTTGTTGAAGTAACTTCGGAATTATTGTATCAATTTAAAGATTTGAGTGACGTCGTACTATGAAGGGAGTCTCGTGAAAGACCAGCTCTGATAAGGCGGGGGGAAGTGGGAAAAAATATATTTTATTTTTTTATTTGTCACTTATTTAAGAATGACCACTAATCTGTAAACTCCGAAATCACATGCATATGAGTTGACGAAAGATTTAGCAACAGATTATGTTGAATAACTTTAAAAAAATAATCGTTTATTGGCTTTCGGCTGTTAACCAATTTCAGTCTCCATAATATTTTCTTCCAAGTCGCTAATTTAATATTAAATAATGTGTACTGTATGTTCAAATATTTAAGTGTATATTTTAATGACGATTACGATAACACTTTTAATGATGAAGATGAAGGCTAAAGTAAAGATGGATGAATTGTGTAAGAAGTGATATGAAAGAAGAAAAGGGAGTTAGTGATAGCGTGACGAGTGACAGGACAGAATGGAAGAAAAGAACGTGTTGCGCCGACCTCAAACAAAACGGGATAAGGTCAGGAAGATTGTGATGATCAAATTAAAAGAAACAATCTACGCAGTGACGCGTATATTTAAGTATAATATGCAAAAACCACACATTTAAAAATAAATAATATAAAAATCCGCAGAAAAATTCTCGACCTGATTATCTCCCTTGCACTATCCACGTGATGTCTCACTACACTCCCCTTGTGATAACTCGTGTGTGTTCCTAAAGGGTTGACCAGAACGGTAAACTAACGTCCCAACCAAGGTCACCTAGCTAATTTCAAACCGTGTAGTTGACACCATGAGCGGTTGTAAACCATGACCTTCAACCGCCCTTGGTTGGGAGCCGCGTTTTTGCAACCACCGAGTGTGTTGGCGCGTGATTTACTTCCATGTAACCGCAACATAAACCAAGGTCACCTTGGTTGGAACGCAAGTATGCAACCGTCTAGTCACCCCTTTACCGCACCCCCCTCCTCCTTTCAAGCCTCACGTGATAAATGGACGATCCCTAAGACAGATTTTTTTTTAATAGTCTATGCTGTGCTGTGCATCTAGGTCGTCTCGCGGTCCAGGCCGATAATTTATTAAAACATATGAAAAAGTCATTAATATAATTATACTGATTTTATATAAAAAAACATGCAGCACACATTATTTTGTAAACCGACTGTGACATTGCCAAATCGTATTTCTCTCTCAAAACTAATGTTGTAATAACGTTTGTAATGGTAAGAAAATGTCTCAAGATAAAGATAAAATTTACTTAGCATGTATTTTGGCTAAGCATTGTTCCGGACTAGAGATGTGCCCTTGCCGGCAATATTGCCGTGAAGTGGGAATATTGGTGGCAATATTGCCCGAAGTATGAATATTGGTGGCAATATTGCCCGAAGTATGAATATTGGTGGAAATATTGCCCGAAGTATGAATATTGGTGGCAATATTGCACGAAGTATGAATATTGGTGGCAATATTGCCCGAAGTATGAATATTATGGCAATATTGCACAAAGTATGAATATAGGTGGCAATATTGCCCGAAGCATGAATATTGGTGGCAATATTGCCCGAAGTATGAATATTGGTGGCAATATTGCCAGCAAAATTCCCATTTCGGGCAATATTGCCGGCAACGGCACATCTCTATTCCGGACACTTCCACAATTAAGGTAAATACTCCTACTTTTCGAATCAATGGTAAACTGTTAAAAATTTTGGGCTCAGTAGATGCTATGAAGGAGCAATGTGTGTACCCATACACACATTGCTCCTCTTTAGCAGAAGAATTTTTATTACGGTAGTCGCTTAGACCAAAATCGCCAGAGGCTTAGCCAAGTTGATAATCTGCAATTGTTAACGTTAATAGAAACATTAAACATATGGGAATGACGTCATCTCAAAGTTAAATCACGTGGTCAGAACAAAAGAATTGGAGGCGTTTTGACTGTAGAAAGACATTTGAATCGAAACGGTCGTAACTTGGCTAGGCCAGGCTATATTTCACCGAGACACCATGGCGGCGCGACCAGCCGACGCTACCAACAAAATGTATACAGCTCTATAGAGAGTTACTCACCTGGTGTCTGTTTGGTTGCGCGACCAATTTGGTAGCGCGACCAGCTCGGACGTGTGGCGACTCTGGTGTCTAGTTTGGTAGCTTAGGGCTATATTTCACCGAGACACCATGGCGACGCTACCAACAAAATGTATACAACTCTATAGAGAGTTACTCACCTGGTGTCTGTTTGGTTGCGCAACCAATTTGGTGGCACGACCAGCTCGGACGTGTGGCGACTCTGGTGTCTAGTTTGGTAGCTTAGGGCAATATTTCACCAGAACACCATGGCGGCGCGACCAGTCGCCGCTACCAACAAAAATGTATACAGCTCTATAGAGAGTTACTCACCTGGTGTCCGTTTGGTTGCGCAACCAGTTTGGTGGCGCGACCAGCTCGGACGTGTGGCGACTCTGGTGTCTGTATGGTGTCTAGTTTGGTAACTTAGGGCTACATTTCACCGGGACACCATGGCGGCACAACTGGTTGCGCCGCAATTGTGTCCCTGTGAAATATAACCCTAACTCTTTGAAAAATCCTAGAGCTCTTTGAAATATGTACATACATATACCATATTGTTGAACGTGTAAGCGCTATTTGTAAACGGGAACATAGCCGAGCCAAAGTATTTGCTATGTATGTTTATGAATCTTGGTTTTAATACTTTAAACGCTTAGGTCGGATTAATCCGACAAATAATTTCGTGTACGGCGACGAATGGTCGTCGTGTCGTTTAACTTTTCAAAACCATAGCTAACGAGTTGAGTATTTTGTCGGTCAAAAGTACTTGTCGGATTAATCCGACGCAACAGGTAAAGGGTTAAATGTTTAAATTAAGCATGTAAATGTAAAAACTTGTGAATTTGTAACAAAAAAGTGTATTTTTTATTAGTTAGCTACTAAGTTTGATGATTGTGTAGTTTCGATTCAGCCTCTGTAATTTATAAATGGCATTTCAAATATTTTCAAATGCTATAATAATAATGTTTTAAAGAATTTACTGTCTTATGAAATTAAGTTTTTGTTTTTTGATTTGAAAACTGTGACTGTGTAACTTCGATTATTGAAATTATTTATGTAAATTATGTTCTAATTTGTGTACCACCGAAAGTTTCCGGTCAACCTAATTGCTAAGTAAACTAAGGACGAAAAATGGTTGATAGGGAAGTTTTGCAATTATAAACTGTATCATCAAATTATTTTTTTTCTTTTTTTCTTTTAAACCTTTAATCGCTTACGTCGGATTTGTCCGACGACTATTTGCGAGTCCTATACGTTAGAGTCGTGTGTTAGCGACTGGATACTCCATCTCGTTTAGCTCTTTAATCCCCATAGGTGACAGAAGAGCTGCCGAGATGCGAGTATTTGGTCGTGGATGTTCGACACTCGTGGATAAATAATCGCGAGAGTGTTTGTCGGATAAATCCGACGCTGGCGGTTAAATATCAACTATCTGTAAAGTATCAAACTAAGTAGTGAATTAATACTAAAGTATTTATAGGACATTGAGCTTTAAGCGTTTCCCCTTATGATGGCTACGAACGCAGAGGGCGCCACCGGGCGCTCGTGTATTTACATCGTGTAATATAACTATTTCTGTAATGTCGGCTTGTAGTTGTAGGTTATGACGAATAAAAACGTATTGCGGAATTATTGGGCTTTTTATTTTGTCCTTACACACCCACTTAAGGCTTATAGTTCCATGAACATCTAGCCGAAAATTGACACAAACCATGTACCCGCCTAGGCGGCAGTACGCGTAGCTGTGCATTTAATTGCCTTTAAATCCATTTTCTTTGTGAAATATTGAAAAAATATAATATTATAAAGAGGTATTTGTTTATGTATTTTACACTCGTCTACCATACTGACACATTCACAATTACATACATAAACTCACCTAAACTCACACGCACACTCTTCAACGTTCGCACTGACTCTCACAACACAAACCAACTCACTCTAATACATTACAATGTGTGGTGTCTGTTTTTGCATCTTTTTTATTGTTTTGACACTGACTCCCATTATACAGGCATGCCTATTATGGGTGCCTAGTGACCTCAAATACTTATTACTATAGTGCTCTGATCGATGTAAGTGGGTTGCGGATGGGTGGTGGAACGGACCCTACCATAGCACAGGTTAGTTCCTAGTATAGATTTGGGAATCGTTCTCTCACCCGCTACAAGCTGCATAATGTCTTTCAATTCTGTATGTAGTTACAAGTCTGTATTTGAAAGTTTTATCAAATAAATGAATTTGAATTTGTTTGTAGAAGGCAATCGGACCAGTACTTCCTGGTCCGATTGCTAAGTTTTTCACCGATAGAAGCTAGCTTTTGCCCGCGTACATAAAATATAGCCTATGTTACTCAGGATTAAAGCAGCTTTCTATCGGTGAAAAAATTTTAGCAATCGGACCAGTACCTATTTAAAGATATTATTATACAATCAAGAAAAACCGGCCAAGAGCGTGTCGGGCCACGCTCAGTGTAAGGTTCCGTAGTTTCCCGTCCGTCACAATAAGTGTACCCACTTATGAGTTTAAAAAAATGCTTGCATATACGATTATACTACAAACTTAGTACAGAAATTATTTTGTAGAACCCTTTTGTCTTTTTTGTACAAAACTGTTCTTTCCATCAAGTTCAAAATAATTTTCCTAGAAAGTCCTTATAAAGTTCTACTTTTCAGATTTTTTTCATATTTTCTAAACTTATGGTTCAAAAGTTAGAGGACACATTGTTTTTTACTTTTGGAGCGATTATTTCCGAAATTATTGACATTAGCAAAAAATGATTTTAGTAAACCCCTATTCATTTTTAAATACCTATCCAACAATATATCACACGTTACGGTTGATATTTAAAAAAAAATCACTTCCCACTTTACATATAGGGGGGCTAACCTAATAAAATATTTTTTTCCAATTTTTATTTTACTACTTTGTCGGCGTGATTGATATACATATTGGCACCAAATTTCAGCTTTCTAGTGCTAACGGTCACAGAGATTAAGCGAGGACGGACAGACAGACGGACAGACAGACAGACAGACAGACAGACATGGCGAAACTATAAGGGTTCCTAGTTGACTGCGGAACCCTAAAAACTACCTCTTTAGATTAGTGTAGATTATCCCAAGAGATCATATTCTCAGGGTAAAATGTCCTATTGCTATTCTAGGACATGGTCTGCTCTTATGTTAAATTTCTAAAAAATCCATTCAGCCTTCGAGCATGGAACAAAATTAGCATTGCCTAATTACCCATAGGTAATATGTTCTTTGAATGCAAACCATAAGAGCTATACACCGCTAAATTTTAATCGTTTTAATCCCGTGGATGGTCGATCCGGTACATGAAATACTGTTACGTACGTGGGTAATCAAATGCCGATTTACTGACGAGAGAACTTTATTCACCACAAACAATAACACATTAGTCCAGTCAACAATAATCCGAATCGCAATCAACACTAGAGTACCGTTACACTATCGCTTAGGTCGTTAAGTAAAATCACTTCAAGTACTAGGGTAGTTCGCTCTTGATCGCAGTCGAAATCACAACTGACTCGCTTCCGGCCGGGGGCTCGTATTTATATGCGGAGCCAAGAAAATTCTAGATACCGACGTCCCCGGATCTATCCAGAATTCCAGAAAAATTGAATCGCTTCTCGAAGTCATAAATCATTTTTATTGCTCGTGGTAATAAGAGTCACTTTCATGCGAATTTCGACTCTATTGTTAACGTCGGAGAGTACCATTTCCCTTATCGGTTAGATGATACCTATTACTACATGTACCTTGGTAGGTAGGTACCTTGTGGATGTTTCGAGATTTTTCTAAGTCTGTCTACGTCCAACCATTCTAGACCTTTCGAACAGCAATGCGTTTTAATTATTACGTGCTACTCTTTATTTTCTCAGAGATATGGCGTGTTCACGTTTAATGGCGTAACAATACTATCGATTTGTAAAGATAAAATCAAAAAATAAAGTACCTTTTTTTTTTCAAAACTCATTTTAATTTACGCACTTACGAAATTAATTTCTTTAAGAGAACGTCAACTGAGCGAGTTCAATGACCTGTAGATAGTTTATACGCAACGCCGGCTACTAACTACAGGTCATTGAACCCGCTGAGCTGTACATGCGTACATTAATACGAGTTTTGAAAAAAAGGTACTTTATTTTTTAATTTTATCTTTACAAATCGATAGTGTTTCATGTACCGGATCGACCCTCCACGGGATTTAAACGATTAAAATTTAACGGTGTATATTTCACCGGGACACCATGGCGGCGCGACCAATTGCGCTGCGAAATGTAGCCCTAAGCTACCAAACTACACACCATACATGTCGGTTTCCTGACGATGTTTTTCTTCACTGTTTTAAGAGCACCTGGAGGTGAAATAAATTCGGTGTCGTTACCACTCGGTCACCACTGCTCTAACACAAAAAAAAAACTAGTGTATTCTGACGAAATTCTCGTGAATTTCAAAGTTTTTCAAGCAGCTCGATAGATGGCGTTGTACGTCCTGTCTGCATCGCGCTGTGGTTTCGTTACATCCCGTATACATAGGCAGGACGACTTTTATGAAAATTTACTCTCTATTTATGTCTTTTGATACAACAAATTACCAATAACAAATTTTTGACAAGTCAGTCTTATATACTGTAAAAGATTGACTTTATTATAGCAAAATGTAAATTCAACAAATTTTGTCATAGGACCGATTAGTTAACAGGACGACTCATTTATTTCCACTATGACACTCAATTTATGAAAATATTGTACAGGCTATTTAATCAATATATAATCTTATTTGTTAATAATCATTGGTTATTCATAATTAAATCAATTGTATTATAATTTAATTATTAATTTGACATGCCAAAGAATTTTTTTTTTGTGTTATATTTATATGTTATGCATTGAATGTTATGGTAATTTTCTTTTTTTATTATTGCTTTTATTTTTTTTACTTTTTGTATGTATAAATTCTAATTTCAGTAAGATAGAAATAATTTATATAAAGCCGTTTATTTTTGTGCATGTGGTGTTAACCTGTAATTAATTGTTACACTTGTAAATGTTACTCTAGCCCATAAATCATATACACCGCTAAATTTTAATCGTTTTAATCCCGTGGAGGGTCGATCCGGTACATGAAACACTATCGATTTGTAAAGATAATATTGAAAAATAAAGTCCTCTTTTTCAAAACTCGTATTAATTCACGCATGTACGAAATTAATTTATTTAAGAAAAAGTCAGCTGAGCGAGTTCAATGACTTTGTACGCAACGCCGAATATACTATAGGTATATGTATGTAGCGTAAACAATTGTTGGTTAACCTTAATAAAAATAAATAGCCTGTACAACGAAAACAACAATAAATAAATAATAATAAGGTCGTGCTATATATATGACATTCGTCACCATATAATATAACAAGCGTATGGTCATGCGAGTGAGGTTACTTTAGCGTTGAGGTATAAAGGGGATTGCCCAGCTATGGTGTTCCAGGCCAAAGATGGACATCAAATATTACTCAATATTATCTATCAATGATAAAACTATTGTTTCTTTTCCATAAAGTTACTTTTTATTTACCACTTATTGTTTATTATAGTGGCGTTCATTTGGAGCTAAGGGAATACATTTTTTTGACGTGACAACGTCTTATAAATTGGTTTGCCGGGTGACATTTCAAGAAACTGCGTTACGCTCCGCTCACATTATGCGCTCACAATGAGAGCGAGTGAGAGGCACGCGTCCCTTCCACTCGGGCATGGTTAGCCCGCCTAAGAGCGAGAGAGACAGACATAAAAAGTGAAAGGCACGCGTCCCTTCCACTCGAGCACAGTTATCCCGCCTAAGAGCGAGAGAGACAGAGCGAGAGAGATTATTTCATCCTTCTTCCTACTATACGAATGAATATTCACATTAAAATTATTTTACCACTCAAAGTCGTTGTCACGTAAAACTTTCGCCCGTATACCGACTTTACAGGCAAACAATTTTTTTTTTATGGCAAAATTAATGAACAAAGTATTTTTTCTCTAGTCAATTGTCCGCTCATAGCCTATGAGCAATCCCTTTTAAACTGAACTCATTAACGAATATAATAGTAGATTATGTGACTAGGGGATAAAGCAAAGTCTTTAGGTCGCGGGCGGCATGTCGAATTCTGAACGAAACGAAGGTTGCTAATTTTTAATCCCGAACGTTAGTGAGAGATTTATATATCATCGTGAGGGAGTTAATAAAGAAACCTAAGTGAAGTGAGGAGTTCAAGCCGCCCAAGACAAATACAGCTTTATCCCCGTGTTGGATACTCTACTTTTTACACCATCTGTGAGATAATTTAAATACAATTTATTATTTATAAGGTAATATTAACACTATCACTTATGTTTTGAGATTTGTAACAAACAAAATTCACTACTAGATTCTATATTTTCAATTTTCTATTTCATTTTTTTTTTAAACTCGTCAGTATAACACGTAGATATTATTCTATTTGTTTTTTGTCAGTGTCCAGTTTGAATTTCGAATAAACTTGTTCGATGCAAGTACCTACATTTTAATTTACATGTAGACGATTTTTGATGTTCCAAATTCAAATTTCATTATTCCCTAGGGATCGGCCATACTGCATTATCTCCCTAGGTACAGAATGACTTTGGTAAGATTTATAGAAGGACATTATCAGGTGCAGCAGGTGGTGTAAAAAAAGTTTTTCATGTTCCTATTGGCTTGTACCAAAGTTATAGCCCTGGGCCAGTTACCCCGCATTACTCGGTATTTATTGTTGATAGACCGCGCTTGACCACTATCTCACCTTATGTAGCACACTTGCTAGAAATGTCCTATTCAAATCAAAGTCAAAAGCGTTTATTTTAAATAGACCATTTACATGCACTTTTGAATAATCAAATGTCCGTCAGTCCAAAAAAAAAATGTGAAGCTAAATTGCACGTTCCAAAGTATATATCGCTATGGAGAAGAACGTGCAAGGGATACCCTTTTAAATCATTCATTAAGCCCCAAGCGAACGCCGGCGTTCGCGCACCTATTGTCTTTCTATTGTGTCTGTAATTTCCACGATTGAAAGGTTAAATCATAGGCATTGAGTTAGGTACATATTTCTTGTTGCTTCTGATATATGTTAATCTTATACTATAATATTATTTTATTATTAATATTATAAAGCTGCAGTGTTTGTTTGTTTGAACGCGCTAATCTCTAGAACTACTGGTCCGATTTGAATGATTCTTTCAGTGTTGGGTAGTCCATTTATCGAGGAAGGCTATAGGCTATGTTTTTTTCTTTCATAATTAGGGATCCGTAATAAAATTGCTATTTTGTAACACAAGGTGTAAAATCGAAAACCTATTTTTGCGTGCGCTGCAAAAACTATTGACAATAGAACAAAATGATGCGGGTTTGTAGATCCCATTAAGACCTACAAAAAAGTCCGCGAGAACATATATCTAGCTATCATGGTTTAATCACAATAACCGATTTTGTGTTCAAAATAATTATTAAATCGTCTGAAGAAAAAGAAACTACGTTAAATATGTATCGTAATATTAATCTTTATCGAAATTAAGCATTATGTTATCAAGAGTATTTATGTAGAAGTAAAATACTTTTTTTTTCATCTCAATCGGATATTTCGTTTAAAGAATATCACGTGTGTAAGATGTTAAGAGTTGGTACCACGGAAACGAGAAAAACGCGGGTGAAACCGCGGGGCACAGCTAGTATAATTTAAAAACTCACCTTCACGTTATGTAGGTACCTATTTCTTATCTTTAGGGAGGTAGCTGGTGGGTGGGGTGGATGCGATGAGCCCGTTGCTAACCTCATGGTTTCACTTCACTTTTGTTTATTTCAGCCCGACTCCTTTCCAATTGCACTTTAAATAAAACAATCACATAATAGTAACTTTATACTGGCACTTGTAAACATTTCCTAGACGGCAATGTTTATCTTTTTTTTTTTACTGGCTTCGTATAGTAGATACAATTCACGAATAATGGCGGCCGTGAAGTTTGCGCAGAAGGCTGCGCAGTAACGTGTTTTAGGAACCAAATGACGTCGCGCGTGTGCGAGAAGAGTGTGGTATGCGCGAAAGTTCGCAAAGGCTAACTTCACGCCCGCCATCATTCGTGAATTGTACTGTATATTAATTTATAGTTATGGTATTAGTCCTAGGTAACGGCTAATTGGCGGGCCGGTGTAGCGGTGACTCGCTTAAGCGTCATTGGTGTTGAACATCGCGCCGCGCGTCGGCTGATGTTTTTTTTTTATCGGAGTATTGTGGGTACTAAGTTATTTTATAGTTTTATCCAATGTGGCTCAAATTTTATTTTAGAATATTGCGCTGTTATTTCAAATAGTTATTTATGTATTTTATTTCAATAAAATTTTACACCCGTAAGTACACTAATGAATATTTATTTCAATTACACATACGAGTATAATTATATATGCTTTACCCTAGTCCGTGCGTCACTGCGGGGTGCCAACTGAAAATCAGCGCTGGGTGTCAACTGTCAAACGTCCAGCAGATGCTGAGGTGGTCACCCTTTCGGTGCGGGCACGCTCGGCGTACTTTGTACTTTTATTCTTATTTAATTTGTGTATGTAACCGTTGTGCTGTGTCTGTACCGAATAAAAGTATTTCTATTCTATTCTATATATTTACTCTTGGCTTAAACACTTGAATCACAAATTCCGGCAAAGAATTCCACTCCTTAGCCGTACGTTCAATTAATTTTCTCAAAATGGTAGGAATGTAGCGACATCTATGGCTAATAACTAAGAATGAATCCTGTATAGCGCAATTAAAGTTCTCCGTGCGGTTTGAACATATAGAACAGCTGGAAATCATCTATCGGGCAGTTGCCCACCAGACATAACACCTGTCTGGTCGGAGCATCCTCCCTTTTCAACGGAGGTTTGCGGGGCGTTACTCTCTGTTCCGCCTACCTTTTAAAGGTAAAAAGGTACAAGAATAAAACAATGATATATAAAAGCAATATTTATTTACATAGTAGAACTATACCTAAGTAACTATACACAAGAGAAATGACGACAGTCTTAGAAACTTGATCACTCTAGATAAAAGAGAGCGGAATAGGTTCCGGTAAGAATTAGGCACAAATCATTTCAAAATTTTCAGCTAAGAAATATCTGTTTAAAAAACATTGTTCAGCATAATTAGGGCTCTAAAAAAAACTCACAACGCTACTTGATTACGAAGTACAATTGCCAAAATGGAACTTGAGCGCTCGGCGTCAGAGTGGGGGAATGGAATCGCATGGCGTCCAATTGGATGCCGGCGTTTAACGAACGCCTTAGGCGTCCAATTGGGTGGCTAATTTAACCAGATGGCTGCGACAGCTACACTACACCGGACAAGCCACTAGACGCTAGGCAGTCAAATTTGATCACGCGTCGTGGTTTTGCTTCGCGGTAACCCTTAAGGGCCAAGCGCCCGAAAAGTGCCATAAAACAGTGATTTTCTGAGGCCTACTCCTCCGTAACGACTAGGTCAATTTGTTTGAAAAAAATATATGTTAGTTATAGATTCATGAACAATAATAAAAAAAAAAATATTTAGCAATTTTGCAACTTTTTGCAACTTTTCCCTACTCCTTCGAAACGGCTTGGACCTTTAGAAACACTTTTACATATAAAAATTGGTGGTTAAATATTCTTCAAAGTGAACATTGCATATGTAAATCAATCAATATCTCGCAGAGAAAATGGATTTAAAGCGCTTTCCGGACGCTGCTGGCCGCAAATAAATGCACAGATTTGCCTACTGCCGCCTAGGCGAGTGCGAGAGTTGCGTTCACATAATTTCGGCCAGATGGTTCAAGGGATTATACGCCTTAAATATGCGGAACAATCAGTTTGAGACAGATGATATTTTGTCACATTTTTCATAAACACACAACACGTAAAATAATGAAAATTTTAATACTCGGTAGGTATAGGTATATGCAAGTTTTATAGTGCAAGTTTCTTGCATGAAGACATACTTCCATCACAATTCTACCAAGTCAACTTGCTATGTACAAAGTTACCTTTCAAACATCAACTTGCACTAAAAAACTTGCAACTAAATATAGCGCACAAGGAAATGATTATTGCATCTAAAAAAGTTGAGAAGATATATTCAAGAAGATTTATTTAATTTAGAAATACTATTGCAGTGTCGTTTTAGTAATCTAGTGTTTTAAGGCGTGATCTTACACACTTATTACCTTGCATGCAAGTAAGAATAGCCAACTTGCACTTAATCTACTTGCAGAATAGAAAGTGTGTGCAAGGATTATCTTATTAAAAATGACTTTTCACGTGCAATAGTGTGAAAGATGTATTAAAAAATAGTAGAATGTATTGAAAATGTGTAGGGTGTAATTAATTATATAATATTTACAATTTGAAAACACTTAGGTATTACATTACAATACTTTTTTAATTGTTTTTTTTTTTTTTTGATTCATGTTCATTTTTGAGTAATTCCATTTAGTTTCGAACTTAAATTCAAAAACTGATGAGTTAGAATCTCGTGACAAATTCTTAAAACATTATTTTTAGTAAAACTAGAAACATTTATAAACTAAATAGTGACTTAAACTATTTTACTTTGTTTAAAACACTGAAACATCGTATATTCTCTATTTCTTCATTTCATTTAAATTCTAAACTAAAAACAATTAGGGAACATTGTTCAATTTGTAATAAGCTTATAAGCGGAAAGACATTATAGTATAAATATTTTAAAATTTTAATTTAACAATTTTATTTTAGCACCGTGTTTCATTAATAATTGAATTTACGTAATTTTAAGCTTTGTAGATTATAAAAACAGTAAATAATTAAGGCGTGTACTAAGTTTATAATCGTGTAAGAATTTTAAGTACTAATGCCTTGATCACACGTACCGAGTAAACGGGCGAGACAGTGCTCTCGGCCGAGTACTCGGTACGTGTAAACACAGCGCCGAGTGCTTATATCTACAACTCGCTTACATCACTGTCTCGGCCGAGCAGCATTATACTGTCTCGCCCTTTTACTCGGTACGTGTGATCAAGGCATATAGCTCAACTGACACTGGCGTAGTCTCGTATAAGCGCGCCCGGATTATAGTGCTGGACCAGTTCAGAGACTTGGAACATTCGTGGGAAAAATCATCTTATGACAACCCCCGCTCTTGGGTGGAGCGGGAGATAGTGTCAGACTCTTACTGACTAAAAATCCCATCCCGTTCCTTCAAGCCTTCATACCGGGCCTCGAGCGCCCTTTCGGATAACTCTGGCCGCAGTAGGCTTCGACCCGGCTGGGCCCCTGCTGTTGCTGACAACTCGCGCCGTCGACGACTTAGGCTTGGTCCGGACAGTTACCAGACGGCCGGACAGCGAGCTACCCATTGCTCATTGTTCGCAAGCCCGCGCGACACCGCTTGACCTAGCATTGACGCGCGATTCAATATTTACATAACTCTACCATTAAATAAAAATGGTTATACTAATCACGAATAAGATGCGAAGAAGAATCAACCGCAAACTACCTCTTAAAATACAGGTATACCCTAGCTTAAGAGGTAGAGTATTACTCTTGTACAGAACTCACAACATTAAATGTATGTACTTATCAAACTGTAAGTCAAACTCTGTATGTTTTTGGGTAAATAAAGATTTATTATTATTATTATTATTATTAACCAGCCATGTGTAGCGACATCTATGGCGCCACATAAGAACTACGAAGAAAGTACGAAATCCTGCATTGCGCAATCACAGTTCTCCGCGCGATTTGAACATATACGACAGCCCGAAATCATCTATCGGGCAGTCGCCCACCAGGCCATAACACCTGTCTGGCCGGAGGATCCTCCCTTTTCAACGGAGGTTTGCGGGACTTTACTCTCTGTTCCGCATACCTCCAAACATGTATCAGAGACCAATGCTAGGGGCCAAGCAATCAGCTATTTTTCAGCCCAAACCAAAATTTGTAATTATATTTTAAAATCATACTAACAGTCATATTAAAACTACGGATGCTTAGCTAAATCTTATTTTAATAAAACGTAC
The DNA here is from genome assembly GCA_929112965.1 of Mythimna albipuncta. Taxonomy (NCBI): domain Eukaryota; kingdom Metazoa; phylum Arthropoda; class Insecta; order Lepidoptera; family Noctuidae; genus Mythimna; species Mythimna albipuncta. Next base: position 10,389,566 of record OV815987.1, read on the forward strand.
TTTGGGAGTTGCACTCTAGCAATTATATGTACATGACACCACGCCTATAAAAGTCGTAGGTTAGGCAGTGGTTTACAGAAGTGCCATATAAAGAGAGGCGAGAGATCAATCAATTTCTCATAATCAATTATAAATAATCATAATTAAAACGTCTGCATTATAGCTAAATATTTGATGACTAAAACTATCACTAAGATAGTTAACACGTTAGTTGCCATGTCCAACAATCAAATCAAATCAAATCATAGCATTTATTTCAAATAGACCATTTACAGGCACTTTTGAATAGTCAAATGTCGGTCAGTCCAAGAAAAGTGAAGCTAAATTGCACGTTCCAAAGAGTAGGTCTCTATGGAGAAAAACGTGCAAGAAACTCCATGGACACTCTTTTAAATCATATTATGTGTTACATATAATGCTTGGTTGCATATTACTTGTTGCTTCAACTTCTTCACTTCACTTGCAATGGTGACCGACACTACATCCCTAATTTCGAGTTGCGTTTGCTGGAGATTGGTCTCACGCGCAGCAAGTGACAAAAAAAGCGGGATGTCAAAAACACGAGCGTGCCCGACAGAATGACCCACGTGTCCGACAAAGTGACCCACATGTTGCTACTGTAATAATTTTTCGGTTCAGGCCACGGCGGAGTCATAAGTCAGCAGCTTACAAGTTGAAGCTCCGTATATAAAACGGTTGCTAATTTTTTCCCTTATCTCTACATAATAAACAAAAAACTGGGTGACATTTTTTTTTTTTTAGTTTTTTTTTTTGGCAACTAACGTATTAAATCAATTGTTTCTGATCATTTACACTTGTATAATAAAACTCGGTGAATCAATTTTACCTACCTATACAAAAATTTTTATGCATACTTACAAATGTAGGTGTCTAAAAGATTTAACTATTTAAAAGTACAATACGTATGACTTAATGTTCTCGCTAGATGGCGCTAAACTAAAGATTAAGAAATAACCACTTTCCACTTAGGGTGAGTTGCACCATTTAACTATAACGATAACAAAGCCGTTAACAGTTGTCAAAACGTCGAATTGACCAATAGGCGGTTTCACGGCTGGTTATGGTTTGGTTATCGTTATAGTTAAATAGTGCAACTCACCCTAAGTGCTATATTTCGCGCGACCAATTACGCTGCCATGATGTTTTGGTAAAACAGTCCTAAACTACCAAACTAGAATCCATGGATACAGACACCAGAGTCGCCACACTTCCAGCTGGTCGCGCCACCAAACTGGTTGCGCAACCAAACGGACACCAGGCGAGTAACTCTCTATAGAGCTGTATACATTTTGTTGGTAGCGGCGACTGGTCGCGCCGCCATGTTGTCTCGGTGAGATATAGCCCTTAATATTAACTAAATATTTGGTTAATAACATTACTAGTCGGCCAATAAAACATTTTAGTAATAAATAGTTTTTTTGAGCGCAATTTGTCATGGATATTAATTAGCGAGAGATGAGATGAATTTTAAAGAATTGGATAGCTGACTTTTTTTTGAATTATTATTTGTTTTTTCTTGCCAAATGGGGGATTATACACCCAGGGCAAGAGTGGCGCTCCTGACCAAACGATGGTACAGGTCGCGCGATGAATTAAGATCGCTCGGCAAATGTGGAAGGGGCATGCGCAGTATTCAATTCTAATGCTACGTCTACATGTTGGCCCAGCCTCGGCCAATCGCCATTGTGTTAACGGGGTTTCCCCGTTTATACAATGACTACATAATAGTGATTGGCCGAGGCTGGGCCAACATGTAGACGTAGCATAAGGTCTATTTGGCGACGTGCGGGCGGGTGTGCGCCGACGGCGACACGTCATTGGTAGATCAGTCGCTCTACAATTCCCGCGTTGCGTTCACGCGTCTCATAGGTTGCTATTGTACTTGGGTACTGTTGCGTACAGCTAGTGTTATCGTATTAGTAATACCTACGTAGTGGTAAAAAATATGGTTAAAAATAAAGTTTTAAAACAGCAAGCCAGAAAAATGGTTTACGACGTGAATTTAATTAAAAAGAACGTTAAGAAGAAACTAACTTAATTATTTTTTCTTTATTTAAAAAATAATAATTTTTCTGTATTTACCTACTTACAAGGTAAACTACAACCAAAAACTAGTGTTATTATAAGTTATGTTATTAAAGTTGAAACATACGAAATCAAAAATAAAATCTTAACACACTAAGAATTTCTGTGCGCAATTGTACACATGCGCCGATTGCCCCCACTACTTTCACCGAGCGATCTTGATTCACCGCGCGACCTTTACACTTATTAAGGTAGCCATACACGCTAGGCTATATTTGAGTGGTTTGCCTGCACAGTTGAGTTGCACAGATAAACCAGATCGTGCATGTTGCACAACTGTGCAGGCTTCCACACAAGCTTACCTGACAGGTATAACTGTCAGGTATACCCTGGCGTGTTTATACCTATAGCATAGACGGCCTTATAATGTTCCCACTGTTGGGACTCAGACCTTCTCTCTAGGAGAGGGAATGGGCCGTAATCTACCACGCGGATCCAGTGCGGGTTAGTGGATGTCACATGTCTTCGAATTTTTGGTTCTAGGACATGCCGGTTTCCTCACGATATTTTCCTTCACCGTTTTGAGAGCAGTGGTGATTTACACAAATTAATGCGCCTGGCTGGAGTTTGAACCTGCGACCCACAACTCGTAAGTCGGGGCCGTTACCACTCGGCCACCACTTCTCAAAAATAAATTCACCCAGATTTTTTAATTAGTACAATTTAATTTGGCACTGTCCGTACCTGTCATAATCATATTTTTTTTTTTTTGTAGTTCAAACCTTTCAAATAATTTGTTTTTGCGAGTTTTTTGGAGTATTCACGTTAAAATGAAAAGTAAAGCTCCGAACGTGGGCATTCGTCGCTAGATGGCGTTAAATTCAAAATGTTTAGTTTATATAGTTTTTACTGTATTATAAATATTGCACAACGCCATAACCTGTCCTGGGTGGGATTAAAACCAACGCCGTCTGGAATAGCAGTCAGGGCCACTAACCACTAGACCAGTCAAATGGGGGCTATATAAACTAATGTTGAGTTCAGAACCGTTTTGCGTAAATTTTGCCATGCTCGTTTACGTTAATGACTTGAAATTCTCTGCACCCGCACTGAGCCCGCGTGGTGGATTACGGCCCCTTCCCTCTCCTGGAGAGGAGGCCTGAGTCCCACCAGTGGGAACATTAAAAGGCTGATTATGTATACAACATTATTTTTAGTGTATTTAAACCTGAACAAAATTTGTTTAGACTCAGTAACTGAATCGATTCCAATAATTTTTACACCATGTTATATTTTTATTACCAAAAATTAAAAAAATACAAGTTGGACACCACTGACATTAAGTGCAAAACAGGTCATGGCAGGTCATAGCGGGCATTAGGCGCCAGCGCACAGCTGAGTGCGAAAGTAAAACAAACCCTCAATGGCCCGGTGACCATGTATTTATGTCGCCAACCAGGTATAGTAACAAGTTTATAACTTTGTGATTTTTCATGATACAGTTATGAAATTTTGTACATAGATTCTTTATATAAAAAATACTAGACGCGTGTTTCAGGTTTTGCATATACTGCAAATAAGGTTGCATATGTTATGCTAATGACATTGTAAAGCAGTTTTATATTTGAGCCCTTAATTTTCATAACATAAAGAAACCTAAAAACATTATCACGTATATTAATAAAATCGTCCGAATTCGTAACATTATCGTTTACATTCGGCTATCTTCGTTAGATAAACATTATCAGACTTAAAATAACAAAATGTTTTAACTTATTATTTTTTTTAGAAATAAATACTAAAAGAAATAAATTTTACATGTTACTAACAATAAGACAACCAATTTTCACAAAAAAAAAAAATTCACATTCGTCATTTTCAATTGACTGAGACATGAAAAAATCTAGAACATAACAAGCCAATTAGGTCATATTGACTCGACTGCGCGAGAAGATGGGTAATTACCGTTCTTGAGACAAAGGTAAAACATATTACCAAGTTAACTAGGTCATATTTACCTGATTATCCAAGACGGGTATTTACCCTTCTTGAGACTAAGACAAAAATATTACCAAGTCAACTAGGTCTATTTACCTGTGTAGCCAAGACTACTACAAGAAAGGTAATTACCAGTCTCGGATACTCGGTTAATGAGTACCAGAGACTGGTAATTACCCTTCTTGAGACAAAGGTAAAAAATATTACCAAGTCAACTAGGTCTTATTTACCTGTCTTGGCTACCCAAGACTGGTAATTACCCTTCCTCAAACTGAGATATAAATATTACCAAATCAGCTAGGTCATATTTACCCGAGCATCCGAGACAGATAATTACCTTTCTTGAGACTAAGGTCAAAATATTACCAAGTCAACTAGGTCATATTTACCCAACTGCCTACAAAGGATAATTACCATTCTCACATTTACCTGAGTGCTCAAGACGGGTAATTACTCTTTTTAAAAATAGGGTCAAATTATTACCTTGCCTGTCACATATTTAACCGACAGCCCCAAAATAAGGGTATTTTTTTGTCAAAGCATTTTCTCTTAGTATTAGACACCTGAATGAAAGGTGTCGTTTAAAACACCATGATACTCGTCCTAGGCGTCCTGGAGAGGTTGTCGTCTATGGTCAGGTACATGTTGAAGGAGAAGAACATGGCTGTCGATGACAGGAAGTGCCAGATGTCGTGCGCATCGTAGAGTTGCAGAAGAGAACATTGCCGGTTGCTTTGACGAGACTGGGCGGGGGTAAGCTGTGGAAGAAAGGTAGAGATGAATTGGATATCTGGCGGATAGTAAGTGGCTTAATATCCGGCCGGATATATAAATAAAAACAAAAATTAACAAGGACGCGTTGACGTATAGCGCCATTGAGACGAAATAGTGTGTGGAAATGGAAATTACAAATTTCAAATTTTAAAGTTGTGTTTGCGTTTTGTGGCAGGAAGTGTTTTTTTAAACCTATTTACAAAATAAATATCATTTATCATTTGTGCAGTGTTATAAGTGTTTGTGATGAAATGTGAATTAGAAGGACTCAAGAGAAGTCTATAGTCAAGAAGATAGAAGATAGTTGCTCAATATCCGACAGAATAATAACTGAGTATCCGGACGGATACAAGATTAGTAACTCAATATCCGATCAGATAACGGATAATAACTCAATATCTGGACGGATACCGTATATCCGTTCAATATCCGATCAAATACCGGCTAATAACTCATTATCCAGATAAATACCGGACAGTAGCTCAATATCACATGGTAGATTTAAAAAAAAAGAGAACAGTTTGTTACAAAATGGGATATAAGGGTAAAACTATATCCCGGAATAACACATAGGATACTTTTTATCCCGGGATTAGGGATACTAGTAACGAATAAGATACTTACCGCCCAGTTAGTGCTCTGATCCAAATAGAAGTAGCTGGATCCAAACCAAATGGAGTACGTCATCGCTATGTACACCCAACTGTGAACATATACAAGTAGTTATTATAAATAAATCATCATCATCAAAAGAAGAAAGAAAACAAAATGAAATGAATATTTTCGAAGATATTAGAGATTTAAAATGCAAGGACATAGCGGTTGCGGTGGTATCAGCATTGTATCTGTGCAAAGCCGGGGCGGGTCGCGCGCGACTATAAAACAAACTTAGTCCAGAAATTATTTTGTAGAACCTTTTTGTCTTTTTGTACAAAAACTGTTCTTTCCATCAAGTTCAAAATAATTTTCCTAGAAAGTCCTTATAAAGTTCTACCTTTCAGATTTTTTTCATATTTTCTAAACTTATGGTTCAAAAATTAAAGGGGGGGGGGGGACGCATTGTTTTTTACTTTTGGAGCGATTATTTCCGAAATTATTGACATTATCAAAAAATGATTTTAGTAAACCCCTATGCATTTTTAAATACCTATCCAACGATATATCACACGTTAGGGTTGAAATTAAAAAAAAATCACTCCCCACTTTACATAGAGGGGGGCTACCCTAATAAAACATTTTTTTCCAATTTTTATTTTACCACTTTGTCGGCGTGATTGATATACATATTGGTACCAAATTTCATCTTTCTAGTGCTAACGGTCACAGAGATTAAGCGAGGACGGACGGACAGACAGACAGACAGACGGACAGATAGACATGGCGAAACTATAAGGGTTCCTAGTTGACTACGGAACCCTAAAAACTAGATTTTGCCAGCGGCTTCGCCCGCGTACATATAGTCTATGCCACTCAGGAATAAAGCAGCTTTCTATCGGTGAAAACATTTTAGCAATCGGCCCAGTTTCTGCTTCAAGAGATTACCTCCTACAAACAATAGAATAAACTTTACCTCTTTTATTATATTAGTGTAGATAAACTAGTGCTTGACTGCGATCCCACCTGATGGTAAGCAGTGATGCAATCTCTGATGGTGAGGCGCATTAGTTTATTAAGAGCCTAGTCACTCTAGCCTTGAAGGCACTATCGCAGCAATGTTTACGTAAAAAGACGAATTATAAATGTTTGTATACACATACCTGTACCAGCGTATAGACTCTCGATGCAGCAACTTCATGACGATATAGAACAAAGTGTACAGGAACAGGTTGCTCATCAGCACCAATAGCAAGTGAGACGCGAAGTCGCGGCTGTGCTGGGCAACACTGTGGAGGAAAGACTTATCAGGTAGGTTGGCAACACTGGCGGAACTATAGAGGGGCAAGACTGACAAAATGCGAGGGGCCTCCAAATCAGATACCCCCTGGGTCGACGGTGTCGATTAAATAGAATAGAACTATTAAAAAATTATTACAATACGTATAACTTAATGTTCTCGCTAGATGGCGCTAAACTAAAGATTAAGAAATAACCACTTTCCACTTAGGGTTAGTTGCACCATTTAACTATAACGATAACAAAGCCGTTAACAGTTGTCAAATCGTCGAATTGACCAATAGGCGGCCGTTTCTCGGCTGGTTATGGTTTGGTTATCGTTTTAGTTAAATGGTGCAACTCACTCTTAGTGATGATGAGCAAAAAATAGCGGCTGCCCGACATAATTGGGATTATACCCGATAGAGTTGAGACAAAACTTCTTCTATGTTGAAGTTGCCTTCTTAGACTGATGTTGATGATGAAGACTCACACATAGGCTATAGTTATCGGCACGGATATTGAGCGCTCGACGTCAGAGTAGGGATCGCTTTGCGTATTTCATACATTGGCGAGCCAATCGTCGTCGTTGTTAGATACATGCAGCAAGCGCAGGAAACGAATCACGAGTGACGTCTATGACACGATGGCACGGCGAGACAATCACTGACACTCCCCGCCCCCGCGTCTCGCGTCGCACCACTAATGCCAGCTAAAGCTAACTTGAAGCCAGCGCTCAATATTCGTGCCGATAACTATATAATGACACCAGTTGGCTATCTTAGTGGTGAGCATAAGCATAGCAGCTGCCCGACATAGTTCGGATTCGGACCCGCCTAGATATATTTGCTTACTAAAAATTAAATAAATAAAAATAATAATTCTTCTGTGTAAAGGACCAGACACCGATTTACACGGTGTCTCACTCAAAAAGTTTAGGAGAGCAGTCTCGGAGGGATGAGCCGTAAAAATCTTCCAATTTTTTTATTCTGTTATTACATGTCAATGCCATTAAATTAGTGATAGTTTGACGGGTGACAGGACAGAATGGAAGAAGAAAACGTGTTGCGCCGACCCCAAGTAATATGGGATAAGGGCAGGAAGAAGAAGAAGAAGAAGACATGTCAATGCCATATACCTACTCTATCCTCTCTTTTTTTGACTCTTTTTTTGAATGTTTTAAAGTTTAATTTTCTATTTTAGATATATTTATTTTTTTATTTTTATATATACAGATACAATTGTATCTGTGTTTTTTTTCTCCCGCCTTGTATATTTAATTTTTTTGTAGTAATTTTTAATAATTAATATTATATCTAGCATGGTGTAAGCTGTGCATACCTGTAATAGGCATGCATACCAGTATCTTGTTTTTTTTAATATAATTTTTACAAAATCATGTATATAATGCTGTTGGTGTGCCAATAAATAAATAAATAAATAAATAAATAAGGTTCACTCCCTAGACATTACTGATAATAATGAAAACTCACCCATAGGCCGCGATGGCCCAGTTGGCGAGGTTCGCGATGATGAGCAGCACGCAGCGGCCGCAGTACGTCGGCGTGATGGCGGCCAGAGGGCGCGTCACCAGCTCACGAGCCGCGCGGTAGATTATGCCGCCATCTAGCACAGATATTTACTAATTGACATTGTCATTTGTAATGATTTCTTTTTCTTTTTTGATATTTGTAATTCAGGATGGAAGATGGGAAATGGTCTTTTTTTTTATTCGTGGGTAAAAATCATCCAAATGACATCCACGCCTTTAGGCGGAGCAGAAGATAGCGTCAGACTCTTACTGACTAAAAAACCCACCCCGTTCCTTCTTGCCTTTCGTACCGGGGCCGAGCTTTCGTTTCGGATAACCCTGTCCCCAGTAGGCTTCGACCCGGCTGGGTTCCTGCTGTTGCTGACAACTCCTTGAGGCGCGCGGGAACAGTGCGCGCTGTCGACGACTTGGGCTCGGTCCGGACAGTCACTGGACGGTCGAACAGCGAGCTACCCATTGTTCGCCGTCCGCAAACCCGCGCCTACGGAGGCTAAACGTCATCTGAACAAGACTCACCCAGCTTAAATCTTCCCAGGTAGTATATCTGGAAGGTCATCACGAGGCAGGTCACCAGATGCAGAACTGTGAACGCTATCCAGAAGTAGAAGTTAGCGTTCAAGACTCCCACCAGACCTGGTGAATAAACATAGTTCTTTAGTTAATCAACCTGCATGGCCTTTTCCCAATTAGTTTTTCGTTCCGTATTTAGGGTTCCGTACGTCAAAAGGTAAAAAACGGAACCCTTGTAGGATCACTTTGTTGTCCGTCCGTCTGTCTGTCTGTCTGTCAAGACCCTTTATCTCGAGAACGCGTCGAGGTATCGAATTGAAATTAAAACGATATACTCAATTTTGTGGTCCCTTCAAGCTGTGAAAAAATCAAACTTCTAAGTTAACGAATAAAACAGATACAGCCGTTTATGTCGCAAAAAAAACGTTTATTTTGATACGATGATTGTTCCAGAATTTGGTTCAAAGCATGGTCTTATAGCACAGGTATAGGAATAAATCTGAAAACAGTAAATTTGTTGTTACCTACGTCACAAACAAAAATTGCAATTCGGAAAAACCTTCGAGTCTCTGTTTGCGACTGGCCTGTTGGTCTAGTGGTTAGTGACTCTGACTGCTATACCAGAGGTCGTGGGTTCGATTCCCACCCAGGACAAATGTTTGTGTGGTGAGCATGATCATTTTTTCTGTGTCTGGGTGTAATTTCTCTATAACATGTATGTATTTAGAAACATATAAGTATGTTTATCAGTTGTCTAGTACTCATAACACAAGCTCTGCTTAGCTTGGGACTAGACGGCGTTGTGTGATAGTTGTGGAATATTATATTATATTCGGGAATTGTAGTTTGCACAGAACCCTCAGTGCCCGAGTCCGACTCGCACTTGCCCAGTTTTTTTTTTCTTTATGATGTGTGGAACCTTAATAAACCGTGGCAGTAGAAAGGTGGCCCATTCCAGCAAATGGCAAATGTCAAAATCATTTATTTCAAATAGACCATTTCCAGGCACTTTTGAATAGTCAAATGTCGGTCAGTCCAAGAAAAGTGAAGCTAAAATGCACGTTCCAAAGTCTCTATGGAGAAGAACGTGCAAAAAACTCCATGGACACTCTTTTTAAATATATTATGAGTTACATAGATCTTGGTTACATATTTCTTGTCGCTTCTAATATGTGAGCACAATGTAGGTAGATACGTAATAATAATAAATTATTACTATTTTTTTTTTTAGTAAAAGAGGTAATTTAAAACAGAAACCGAATTAAGCCACTGGCAGCCAAGAGATGACCAGTCTCAACCGATGGCACCCGTTCACGAGCATGACGCGTGCATCAGCCCCACTCAGCTCAACCATTTTAAAGGGAACCGAATGACCCAATAACACGTGCCACCATCAGCGAGACATTTGGGTGAGCATGACAAACTCTCAACTGCCATGCTAGTAATGTCAAACAAGTTGTAACCTAATAAAGATGGCACCTGTGTATAAAAGTCTTACCAATAAATATGATGAGCGCCAGTACTCCGAAGGTAGCGTGTGCGCGTGCGTTGATGTCGGGGTGTCGAGACTGGTAGATCTTCACCATGCACAGCACTGACGTCACGTACATGAACGATGTGTCTGTGGACAGAACGATAGACAATAGGGAACTTAAATGTCAAGTTTTTTTTTTATACACTTTATTTATTTATTTATTTAGCCTTTATGCAACAAAAAGTACATAGGCGGACTTAATGCCTTAGGCATTCTCTACCAGTCAACCTAGGGTGGTGAAGAGACAATATGGTAGGCGCACAAAAAGAAAATTTTGGTATTAAAACAAGAGTAAAGATATACATAATTATAGATAAAATACACATACATATATATTTAATATAATATATATACTACATATATATATTTATATAAAGTAAGGACAGAAGTTTTAAGACGATTCTGCTATTGGTGTAGAAAATGATTCCGCAACTTCCATTTAAATGCATACCGACTTTCGGCCGTCCTGATATCGAGAGGAAGCGCATTCCACAGAAGGATGGACTGTATATGAAAGGAAGAATGAACAAAATCAGAAGTATGAGAAGGACAGAGCAGAAGAAGATTGTTTGAAGAACGCAGATTCCTTGCGTGTGAAGAACAAAGAAATTGAAAGTGAGTTATGAGATAGGATGGAGGCGTGGGAGAGTTGAGCAGAGAGAAAAGTGTAGTCAGTGCGCGCACATTTCTTCTCTGTCGAATTGGCATCCATTTAAGCTCAGATCTATAAGTAGAGATATGGTCATATTTTCTAAGATTAAATATGAACCGAATGCAGTTGTTGAGGAGCCTGTCTAGTTTATCCAGCAACACCGCGTTCAGGTCAAAGTAGCACACGTCACCATAGTCAATTATAGGGAAAATTAAAGTTTGCACAAGCATTGTCTTCGTCTTGAGACAGGCCTGTTGGTCTAGTGGTTAGTGACCCTGACTGCTATGCCGGAGGTCGTGGGTTCGATTCCCACCCAGGATAAATGTTTGTGTGATGAGCATAATCATTTGTTCTGTGTCTGGGTGTAATTTATCTATTATATGTATGTATTTAGGAATATTTAAGTATGTTTATCAGTTGTTAAGTACCCATAACACAAGGTCTGCTTAGCTTGGGACTAGACAGCATTGTGTGATAGTTGTGGAATATTATTTTTTTTTTTTTTATTTATTTATTTAGAGCAGTGGTGGCCGAGTGGATATCAAACTCAGCTGCAGGTTCATTACTTTGTGTAATTCATTTCAACACCACTGCTCTCAAAACGGTGAAGAAAAAGATCTTGAGGAAACCGGCATCTCCTAGAACCAAAAATTCGAAGACATGTGACATTCACCAACCCGCACTGGGGCCGCGTGGTGGATTACGGCCCATTCGTCTCCTAGAGAGGAGGCCTGAGTCCCAGCAGTGGGAACATTATAAGGCCGACTATGCTATTCTATATAACGTTACACGTTTTATATATAGTACACGATACGGTTAAGAACGACCTTCATCGGTTTGTTTAATGGATGAAACCTATTTTATGATAAATTTAGTATATTAAATAATATAACGCGGGTGGGTTGCCTGAGAAATTCCTGGCCAAACATTTTTTTTTTTTTTTGTAAAATGCACCGTTGTGTTTAACGAATAAATTTAATACTAACCGAAAGACTGAAGCCTTTAGAACATAAAAATGTTGGGTTGCCTATTTGTTTCCTGGCATAGCTATGGGTTGTCAGGTATAAACAGGTATGCATAAACAGGCGTGTTTTTTTTGTATACAACAAATTCTACATCAAAATAAACGCTGTTTCATTACGAATACAATGTTATAGTGTTGTCGGCAAAAAAATCTGGTATGGATAACGATTGTGCATTTTTCTAAAAATAAAATAAATTTTCAATTTTTAATTAATAATAGTCTGGCCAGGAATTTCTTAGGCAACCCACCCGCGTTATATTATTTAATACACTAAATTGATAATAAAATACGTTTCATCCATTAAACAGACCGGTGAAGGTCGTTCTTAATCGGATCTTAGACTAATAGATTTCTCAAAGTTGTATGGTAGTAAAGCTCACCAAACTGGAAGTTCATGGAGTTGGGGCAGACGTGGTAGGCCGCGGAGAGCATACCCTCGCTGACGAGCGCAATGCCCATCGCGTACAGGAGCCCGAAGTGCTGCGGGATGCCCAGCTCTTTCTGAAGACAAATATATAAGGAGATCACATAAATATTTTAAGAAATTGGAGGTAGCGGAACCAGCACGGTGTTAAAACCACCCACTTAACTCTTTGAATGCCGTAATTAGAGACACAATAGAAAGACAATTGCTTATGCCGAACTGTGTAACATAAGACATTCAAAAGGTTAATACAAAACCAAAAATGTATACTTAGGCTAAATTAAAATAGACTTAACTGTGCCAGCGAGTAGCTGCACTCGCAGCTAACTTCACAGACGCCTTTAATTTTCACCTAAACTCACATAGTAGTTTTCCATAGTTTTGAACCCGACATTTATTTATTTATTTAACACTTTATGCACATGGATACAGAGGCGGACTTAATGCCTTAGGCATTCTCTTCCAGTCAACCCGTATACCATACCATCCTACATATACAAGGTGTCGTTTTGAAGCTGCAAAATATTTCAGGAGGTAATTATGTTAGTGATTCTCGACCCGAATCAATAATAAAATGAGTAGGTAATTTTTTTTATTTTTTTTCTTATTTATGGAAATCGGTATGTGTGAACTACCTTTGTTAAAACGCAGCCAGTCTGATACCTGCCTTATAACCGCGCTTTCACACACACAAACACGCAATGATAGTTTCATAATAAAGCACCTATCATCGTCCCGTGCGGACACACCCTAGCCACGCCCCCGCGGCCATCGATCAATCGATTTACTTTAGTGCAATTGTTGTCACCGGCGTGTGCATACGCGTGCACGTTCTGTTAAGGTTGTATAGCACATCAGTGAAAATACTCCTTTGAGAGGTTGCTATGCTACCAATTGAACTGTTTTATATGTCAGATGTTTTATCGTATTAACAATGTCAGTTTTTTTTATTAAATGCCGTTAACATTATCTAATGTGTATCTCAAACACCCTGCGCCAACACGTTCCGCTCTCAGGTTCGCCTTCGGTTAACGGTTACGTACGCGGTGTCTAGTGCTAAAAAATGACGGACCAATACTCAAATGTAGAATTACGTGAAAAGGTGATCAGTGCTTTCGAAACTTTGAAAACAAATGTGTTTGTGCTACGTAAATTAAAAGAAAATCAACAACGTCGTGCTAGACTCTGCTTGGATTGTGAAGGTGGACATTTTGGACAATACCTCCAGGTTACATAAGTAGGTACTTACTTTTATTTGTGAACATAAAAAAATCATTTTTTGTAAATAAGTTGTTAGCCAAATCAATTTGATTAGCGTAAATCAGTTGATTTAAAATTTTTAACTACGCCAAAAATACATTACATTATGATCATCGAAATTGAACTAGGTACATCTAAGGCTAAATTATTCATTTCGTAGAATAAGTGGGCGGAGCCTCGTATAAGTTGACGCCCTCACACACACAGTGACATGACGTACGATAAATCGCAACGGGTGATTCTGTTTTTTTAAAAAGTGTATTTAGAGAGTTATTCTGAAAAACGGTTAAAATTAAAAAAATAAAATAGCAAGTAATACTGATTATTGACCAGGTTTAGTATTTTTACATGATTATTTATGAGTTTTATTACAACCTCTTGAAATATTGTGCAGTTTTAAAACTGCACCTTGTATACCCGATTACTGTAACATAGTTAAAATTAAGTGCCGACATAAATGGGCTTAGCCCCGACATAGTCTCACAAGGCCCCGACATAGATAGGGCAAGGCCCGACATTATTGGGTCATACAATATAAGAATAAGAATAATTTATTATTACAGAAGATACATAAGTTTTGTTTCCTGGAACTCACACTAGGATTCCCTGTGACGTGAGATCCAGGCTCTTGCCATACCTTACATTTTTTTTTCGACTATTCCGAACAGTTTTTTTTTTACGGTTCGTAAAAATCATCCAGATGACATCACGCCTTTAGGCGAAGCGGGAGATAGTGTCAGACTTTTACTAACAAAAAAACCCACCCCGTTCCTTCGTTATATTTCATATCGGGGCCGAATCTTCCTTTCAGAAGCTGACCCTTGGTCCCAGTGTAGTACAATACGCACCGTCGACTTCTTGGGCTCGAACCGGACGGTTACTGAATGGTCGGACAGCGAGCTGCCCATTACTCGCCGTCCGCAAGCCCATCTTTTCTGTGATAATGATGACTTACGGAATTATTGATCTTATCAGGAATGCTGGCTCTTCTCTCCTCGTTGTAATAGCAGATTGCTGGGAGCTCTAGTTCTTGGCCGCCATTTGGCATTTCTGGTTTAGCTGACAACTTTTTAAGGCGCGCGTGGAAGACTACGCGCCGTCAACTTCTTGGGCTCGGCCCGGACGGTTACCGGACAGTCGGACGGCGAGCTAGCCGCAGATCACCAACACAGTTGACAAATGACTAGACAGATTGATTTATTTACCTGAGCCGGCGACTTATTATGATGCGTATTGTGTCGCCTCCACACCTGCATCAGGAACAGGAGTCCCAGCACGACGTAGCCCAGGTTGGAGAACACGTGGTTGAAGTCTGACAGCACCAGGAGAGGATGAGCGCACAGGAAGTTGAAGTAGCACAGGTCTTGGTTGCCCGATTGGTTTAGGAGCTGTAAACAAAGAAAAAACATTTATTTATTTATTGATATATTAGTAGCGAACGTAAAACCCTAAAAAACATTCTATATATAATTACCGTCACGGATCTTGAGCGCTCGGCGTCAGTGGGGATCGCTTTGCGCATTCCATACATTGGCGAGCCAATTGTCTTAGTTGTTAGATACATGCTGCAAGCGCAGGGAACGAATCATGAGTGACGTCTATGATGCGATGGCGCGGCGAGCAAATCACTGACACTCCCCGCCCCCGCGTCTCACTTCGCACCACTAAAGAGACCGAATATATGACTTCTGCGCAACCTTAAGCCAGCGCTCAAGATCCGTTTCGTTAATTGTACTTAAGCCAGCGCTCAAGACCCGTTTCGTTAATTGTACTTAAGCCAGCGCTCAAGATCCGTTTCGTTAATTGTACTTAAGCCAGCGCTCAAGATCCGTTTCGGCAATTGTACTTATTGAGGAAGCGTCTTTTCGCCGAGCTCAAAAAATATTATTATTATATCTGTCCCACTGTTGGGCAACGACTTCAATTGCAATTTCCCAAGGAAGGCATCTATTCCTTGGGAAATTGCAAGCGTGTTCCATCGTCGGCCACATCATTGCTTACCATCAGGTGAGATAGTGGTCAAACGACTTTTTTTTATGACGGGAAAAATGAAACGAATGCTTGCCTTGCAGGACTGTATCACTAACATCATAAACAACAACTTTTGTTCTATGGCTTTTTACAAAACATAATTCATTTACCGAAAACAAACCTTCAAGATTTCGTTGTTCTATCTAACACATTTCAACTCTGTATTTTGCTGTACCCACTTACGCCTCCCGCGCACGATCCCCGCTCCCCTCCGCTATTGTACTATCGCTTGCTCGTTTTAAATATAACGATAGACTTCGTTATATTTAAAACGTTCAATTTAAATATGTTTTTTTTTGGGAGGTTGGTTGGTGTTTGACAATTAACCCTTTATAAGGATACTTACCCTCTGATAAGTAACGACAAGTTGTATGACGGGCAGTGTGTAGAACACAGCCACAGTCAGCACGTTCCATAGATACATCTTAGACCTGGCTGAAAGGACTCTGGGCCGACATCTAAAAAAAAAACATAAAATGAATTTACTGAAATAAATTCCGTCTTTAATCAACATCACAAATTAAGATAAAAAAAAAATATCTAGCAACTTTTTTTGTTTTTTTTTTTTGGTAAAAAACATTTTTTACCACTGAAGGAAAAGAAAGGTGTTATAAGTTTGACGTGTCTGTGTATCTATGTGTCTCTCTGTGGCATCGTGGCTCCTTAACGAATGGACCGATTTTGATCCGTTTTTTTATTTATCGCTTTTTAATTGTGGCCTACAGCTGCAGCGAGTTGGACACTGAGGTGAACAAGTTTTTGGGCAATGGGATAGTTCGAAACGAGTTCTGGCGACCACGCAACGTTGGAGCGGCCTACCACCAAGCGGACCTGGTGAGTCGCGGGAACGTGGTGGTTCCGAAACGTTTCCATCGCTTATGGCGACATTTGGGGCAGGCCTATGTCCAACAGTGGACGTATTTCGCCAGAAATGATGATGATGATGATGATAAATGGATATCGAAGACAGAAGGTTGAGAAAAAAACTTACCTAGCCAAATTAGCAACACACAGCTTCCCTCCGAGTCTGTAGACGTCCTTATCAGTATTAACATCATCTAACGTCGAGAAATCTGACTCCGTGTCTGATGAAGAACTGCCATCTGTTGGGAAAAATAGTCACATTTAGTATACTATCTTAAATTATAGAAGGTGTAAGGGACAGCCCTCTACAAACTTTAAGGGCTTGCTCAGTAGACGAAACTGAACAACCTTTCACAAGCCCTTAAAGTTTGTGGAGGGCTATCCCTTACACCTTTTATGTCGCAGCAGAAGGCCGCAGATTAATGGTGATTCATCGATGGCGGTAGTAAGGTCATTCCATCTGTCTGTCAGTTGTCACTGTCAAGTAATGTCATTGTTAGAAGTGATAAGTGTGAGAGGGGATGGGTATTACGACATTGATTTTGCGAGAGAACGTGCGCATGAGCAAATGACCTCACAACCTTCATCCATTTCCATCTTGGATATTAGTGATTATTGTGATTTAAAAGTTTGTGAAATTATTAAAAGAATATCAATGCTATCAGTTTGTGGTATTATTTCCTATTTTTGAAGATATACGAGGAGGAAGGTTAGCTCGAAAATAACATTCCTGATCCTTCTCCGTCAACTGAGAAGTAAACTGATTAATTGAATCAGTTTAATTCTTACTTAAAGGCTCCGACATACTTGGGTATTGGGCCCGACACGGTTGGTACAAGCTTCTGACATATTTGGGACAAAGCAAGACACAATATTACCTGTTCGTTAAGTAAACATGTCACCATCTCCGACCAGCACTTGTGCTCTCTCCACGACGTTAATATGACGACGCATTGTCGAGGGGCAGTCGTTTATACTGACCCGGACATAGCTGGTTAAAGGCTCCGACATTCTTGGTTATTGGGCCCGACACGGTTGGTCCAAACTACTGACATATTTGGGACGAAGCACCGACATACTCCCGACATAATTGGAACAAATCTAGATAGAATAATACCTGTTCGTGATGTAAACATGTCACCATCTCCAACGAGTACTTGTCGTGACGTGCTCTCTCCACTCGTGTCTACCACGTTGATGTGACGACGTCTTGCTGACGAGAGCTCGTTTATACTGATCCCGACATAGTTGATTATAGGCCCCAACACATTTAGTACAAACTCCTGACATATTTGGGACGAAGCATCGACATACTCGGAACATATCCCCGACATAATTGGAACAAATCTAGATAGAATATTACCTGTTCGTGAAGTAAACATGTCACCATCTCCGACCAGCACTTGTCGTGATGTGCTCTCTCCACGACGTTGATGTGACGTCGCCTTGTCGAGGGACAGTCGTTTATACTGACCCGGACATAGCTGGTTAAAGGCTCCGACATTCTTGGTTATTGGGCCCGACACGGTTGGTCCAAACTCCTGACATATTTGGGACGAAGCACCGACATCCTCAGGACATAACGCCGACATAATTGGGACAAATCTAGTTAGAATATTACCTGTTCGTGAAGTAAACATGTCACCATCTCCGACCCGCACTTGTCGTGATATGCTCTCTCCACGACGTTGATGTGACGTCGCCTTGTCGAGGGGCAGTCGTTTATACTGACCCGGACATAGCTGGTTAAAGGCTCCGACATTCTTGGTTATTGGGCTCGACACGGTTGCTTCATGCTTCTGACATATTTGGGACAAAGCACCGACATCCTCAGGACATAGCCCCGACATAATTAGGACAAATCTAGTTAGAATATTACCTGTTCGTGAAGTAAACATGTCACCATCTCCGACGAGTACTTGTCGTGACGTGCTCTCTCCGCTTGTATCTACGACGTTGATGTGACGACGTCTTGCCGACGAGAGCTCGTTTATATTGAGCTCGTCGTGAGGGATAGAGGGTGGGGTTATACGGCCGTCTGTTGATAAAATAGTTGGTTAAACATACACATTGCTTCAAAACTCGACTAAGGGGTGTATCTTTGCCGCTTCAGTAACACAGTTTCATAGTTTAGTTTGCGCTTTAGTTTGCTAAGCTTTACGCAGGCTTACGACAAGCGTATAATGTCGCGTCTATGAAGCTACGCGTCCGTGGATAGTACGCCATAGTTTTGTATTTATGCTTCACGCAAGCGTACACTAAGCGTATAGTGACGAATACGCGTCTATAAAGCTACGCGTCCGTGGACAGTACGCCATAGTTTAGTATGTAAGCTTCACGCAGGCGTACACCAAGCGTATAGTGACGAATACGCGACTATAAAGCTACGCTTCCATGGATAATACGCCATAGTTTAGTATGTAAGCTTCACGCAGGCGTACACCAAGCATATAGTGACGAATACGCGTCTATGAAGCTACGCGTCTGTCGACAGTACGCCATAGTATTGTATGTAAGCTTCACGCAGGCGTACACCAAGCGTATAGTGACGAATACGCGACTATGAAGCTACGCGTCCGTGGACAGTAGAGGTATAATAGAATACTCTACAAAAGTGTAATTCAGAGCTCAAGACATTTGAAATGACAGCACTTTAGGTGTATAAGCGTATCGTTACAGTGGTTTTAGAAAATTGGTTAGTATTGGGATCAAGGACAGTTTCTTTCAAGCTTTTCTATTACTAGAACAAATGATCATGCTCATCACACAAACATTTGTCCTGGGTGGGAATCGAACCCACGACCTCCGGCATAGCAGTCAGGGTCGCTAACCACTAGACCAACAGACCAGTCTGAAATTGTCGGAAACTTGAAGATGTATTTTTAACAAATTGAACACAGAGGAGATAGTCACATTTCACCGTAGTCGACCGTTTATTTCAAATAGACCAATTACAGGCACTTGTGAGTTTTGAAAATGTCGGTCAGTCAAACAAGTGAAGCTAAATTGCACGTTGGTTATAAGACTGTTATCTCACGCGAACGGCCTTAAAATACGAAACTTTTTTTTTTAATTGAGATAAACTAGTACTTGACTGCGATCCCACCTGATGGTAAGTAGCGATGCAATCTTTGATGGTGAGGCGCACTAGTTTATTAAGAGCCTATTCACTCTACCTTTGAAGACACCCAAATTATAATCGGACGGGAAGACCGCAGCAGGCAAACTGTTCCAGTCCTTCGACGTACGCGGTATAAACGACGAGGCGAAACGCTTAGTCCGGACCGTAGAGGTTTCATCAACGTAAGGGTGAATATTCGCCGTACGTGTTCCTCCGTATTATCTTTTAAGCTACATACCTTCCTCACTGGGCTCCTGAGGCGGCACCTTCTTCCGACACAGCACGACAAGCGCGAACGCCACATAGAACCCGGAGAAGAACGCGACCGCTGCGCCTGCGGCGATCGCGTACTCCGCGTACGATATGGTCTGGATTATCCTAAAACTGCGTCCACAAATGTCAATGACGCGAATTTTGAAGCGCTGTTAAGAAAGAAAGTTAGAGAGAAAAGAAAAAGAAGAGCAAAGTGTAATTGAAGGACACAGGTTTTTTTTTATGGTGGGAAAATCTAATGACAACCTCCGCTCTTGGGCGGAACGGGAGATAGTGTCAGACTCTTATTAAAAACCCATCCCGTTCCTTCGAGCCTTCATACCGGGGCTGAGCTATTCTTTCGAAACTAAGACTGGCCCCAGTGGGCTTCGACCCGGCTGGGAACCCCAGCTGTTGCTGACAACTCCTTGAGGCGCGCGGGAACAGTGCGCGCCGTCGGCGACTTGGGCTTAGTCCGGACAGTTACCGGACGGTCGGACAGCGAGCTACCCATTGCTCGCTGTCCGCAAGCCCGCGCCTACGGTGCGTGGCCGGAAATGGGGATTAGAATCCCGGTGGCGGCTGAGGCGTGAGCGCCGTTGCTTGATGCGGTCGAGCTCCTCCTTGAAGGACACAGGTGGGTTTTAACCAGCAAAAGTCTTGAAAAGGACGCTCCACCCTAGAGCGGAAGAAGTCATGTAAAGATTTCTCGCATAAAGAAACCTTGGCAGTAATAGCCCAAGAGGGCTCTGTAATTATTCATTACTAGCTTTTGGCTACGGGTTCACCCGCGTGCATACAGTAGACACAACGGATCTTGAGCGGTTGCGCAGAAGTCAAATATTCGGTCTTTTTAGTGGTGCGTAATGAGACGCGGGAGCGGGGAGTGTCAGTGATTGGCTCGCCGCGCCACCGCGTCATACGTCACTTCTCATTCGTTCCCTGCATTGCTGCATGTATCTAACAACGAAGACGATTGGCTCGCCAATGTATGGAATGCGTAAAGCGATCCCCACTCCGACGCAGAGTAAACTTAGGAATAAATCACATCACATCCACTTAGGAATAAAGCAGCTTTCTATCGGCGAAAAAAATTTTAGCAATCGGACCAGTACTTCCAGAGATTACCTCCTACAAACAAAAAAAAACCAACTTTACCTCATTATAATATTAGTGTATATGACGGGTTCAATAATATAAACTTACCTGAAACTCTTAACCCTGCCATCGTTGGTGACCAGTTGGACTTTCTCCTCCTGGGTCCACCCCAAATACTGCGCCACCTGGAAAAAAAAATTACTTAAATAAAGTACAGTATGGTTATAGATGACAAAAAATGCTAATATGGCTACTTCATCATCTGTCCTTTTAATTGTCACGCTGTCACTGCATTATTTTTTGCTGGTGAGAATTCAAGTCAATTCTCCCGTTCCGAATGGAGCCAGGAGTATTAGATTTTCTTGGGTAGAGAATCGCCGGGCCTTGGTTGAGGCCATGGTCCGGAGCGAGGAGGAGTGGCAGGCGCGAGACAACTTCTGCGAAGCAGTAATGCTCGCAAAGGAGGAGGCCGAACGCATCAGGCAAGGGCGCTCTCGCTGCTGTAAATTGCGTGCCTAAAAGCGGGTTTTGGAACAAGTGTCTTCTTCTTCTTCCTGCCCTTGTCCCATCTTATTTGGGGTCGGCGCAATACGTTTTTTTCTTCCATTCTACCCTGTCACTCGTCATTCTATCACTAACTTCCTTTTCTTTCATATCATTCTTCACGCAATCCATCCATCTTTTCTTTGGCCGCCCTCTCCCTCTCCACCCATCCACATGTATACTCATAACTCTTTTGGTGACATGCATTTCATCCCTCCTCTTTACATGACCATACATAGAGTTTTGGAACAAGTGTATTGAAAATTATTTGAAATTATACCTGAGGCAGGGTGGCGTTGCTAGTCTTATCCGTGCAGTCTTCGTCAGATGTCTTCACTATGAATACGATGTAGAATCCCACGGGGAATGTGTCTTGCTGAAATGCAATAAAAAATATGTTATAACACAATCTGAGTATTACAGTACTATCGTAGCTCGTTGGCTGGTAGGTGATACCGGTTTGTTTATCGTAATATAAGGTTGGGAAATGAATAAATCGATGGGTCCTATGTAAAAGGGCCAATGTGCAAATTGACAAATTTTCAGTCGTTATTTCTCTGAGGAGGAGTGGCAGGCGGTCGCCGACTTCTGCAAAGCAGTAATGCTCGCAAAGGAGGAGGCCGAACACATCAGGCAATTTCGCCGCCGCCGCCGGGATTCCGATCCTGATTTCCGGCCACCGTAGGCGCGAGCTTGCGGACAGTGAGCAATGGGTAGCTCACTGTCTGGCCGTCCGGTAACTGTCCGGACCAAGCCCAAGTCGTCGACGGCGCGCACTGTTCCCGTGCGCCTCAAGGAGTTGTCAGCAACAGCAGGGACCCAGCCGGGTCGAAGCCTACTGGGGCCAGGGTTATCCGAAAGGGCGCTCGAGCCCCGGTATAAAGGCTAGAAAGAACGGGGTGGGTCTTTTAGTCAGTAAGAGTCTGACACTATCTCCCGCTCCGCCCAAGAGCGGGGGTTGTCATTGCATGATTTTTCCCACCATAAAAAAGGCGTTATTTCTCTTTTTTACATTGCCTTCATCAAGCATTGCGTTAGATTGTGTTAGATGAAGCAACAAGCTTTTAAACCATGCTCGATGTTGACGATAGGCGAGTGGGGAAGCCTCTTAAGAGATTGATCCATGCAGGTTTTATTCAATCTAGTACTTACCGTCAGAGTGATGCCTCCTCTTCTGGTCATAGTCAGATAATAACCGTCATACAATATGTCCCTTTCGTTGTCAAACACTGGGCACTGTAAAGACAATGAATTTTATGACGGATGTACGGCAGATGTGAAAGTAACTATGTACCTACCTATAATATTCATACAGAAAAACACGTTTTGCTTAACTCTTTAACTACCCAGGTCAGATTGGTCCGACGAGGTTTTAAGCGTCCTAATCGCCAGAGTCGTGTGTTAGCGACTGGGTACTCGCATCTCGTTTAGCTCTTCAATCCTCATAGGTGACAGAAGAGCTGACGAGATGCGAGTATTTGGTCGTGGATGTGCAACCCTGGTGGTGTAAACGCGAGTGTCTGTCGGATATATCCGACTTAGGTAGTTAAAAGGTTAATAAAAGTAAATAATTTAAATTAGAAAGAAAGAAAGAAAACTTTTTTTTTTTTATCTGTTATAAACTAGTGCTTGACTGCGATCCCACCTGATGGTAAGCAGTGATGCAATCGTTGATGGTGAGGCGCACTAGTTTATTAAGAGCCTATTCACTCTAGCCTTGAAGACACCCAAATTATAATCGGACGGGAAGACCGCAGCAGGCAGAAAACTATTTTATTTGGCATACACACTCGTAGATACACACAATGTAGTAACAACATGTAGACACTAATAAATTATTATAATAAAGGGTGTAAGGGACAGCCCTCCACAAACTTTAAGGGCTTACTCAGTAGACGAAACTGAACAACCTTCCACATTTTTTTAATTCAGAAAACGAAAAAAAAAATCGGCCTCCCCATACAAACTGTCCAATCAAGTTTATAATTTTGTATGGTGAGGCTGATTTTTTTTTCGTTCAGGTTCGCCTACAGAGCAAGCCCTTAAAGTTTGTGGAGGGCTGTCCCTTACACCTTATATAAAACAAAGACAACTAGCAATGTGTGTCTCACGGCGGCGCCAAATAGGTCCAGTTCAGCTATAATGCCAGACAGCAGTAATTAGACGTAACTACACCTCAGTCAGGCGGTAACGTATCAGAAAAGTGTAAGTGCGGCTCAGATAACTAAACATTACTGTATTAATAAATAAACATTTTAAAGTATTACAGTAGTGGTTTGATGTAAATCATTTACAACTTACAACAACTACTGGAGGATTGATAAAGCGAAATACTTCAACATGTTTTTTGGTCCTTCGAGCCGGATTTTAATTAGAATTTATAACAAAAACTCTTTTAACGAAATATAGAGTAAAATATGTAAAGAAAAAAACCGGTCAAGAGCGTGTCGGTCCACGCTCAGCGTAGGGTTCCGTAGTTTCCGTATATAGGGTTCCGTAGGTTCCTAGTTGACTACGGAACCCTAAAAAGAGAGTTTCACAAAGTACTTATACGCGCGCATACACAAGTAAATCTAGAATGGTAGCGTAGTGGGATCGCATCATGCCATTTTCCGCCACGGCATTTAAGTCGCTTTTATGCCAGCACGCTTAGCCAAGTTGTTATTCTGCAATCGTTAACGCTATCGAAAAGTAATGAAACGTATGGGAATGACGTCATCTCAACGTAAAGTCGCGTGATCAGCAGTGGCGTGCCTAGGGTTTCAAAGTAAGGCAAGCCCAATAAAATTTTAATCGATTTCAAAAAAAAAAATCGATCAATACAACTTATTAGTGTGCGAACAGCCAACAATCCAACTAGTTTTATACACCGATCTATTAAATTTTCGTTTATGCGATTTACTAGTCTGAGAAATAGGTACACAGATTAGGCGTCGGTTTTAATGAAGAAATTAACTGTTTTTTCTGAGCAAAGTTTAAAGATTTTACCTTATCTACGCCAATCAAAACTAGAAAGCATTTTAAATCCTCACAAGGTACAATTGCCTCCATTGTTGTAGGTAAGTCACCAAAAACAATTGCATCACTGAGAAAATCTAAGAAAACAAAAAACAACAAAAAAACAATACATCTATTTTCCACTCAAGCAAATAAAACTGAAGTGAGTTGCAAACAGAGTTGCAGTGTTGTCATTTAGGCTATAAAAAGTCGCCAGGTATATGAAAAATCTAGCAAAATGTCGTAAATTTTTTATTTTTAATATATTGCTTGAACATTTAATTTCGTTGTTTTAAAAAGTCGCTAGTTTTTATTGTTGCTAAATCTTAAAAAAAGTTTCCAAACTCGTTAAAAATCTCCAAGATCTCACAACGTCGCTAAAACGGCAACACTGCAGAGTTGGCAAGGTGACAAGGTCACGCATATGCGAGCAACTTCATACGAATGCCCGGCTTAAATCTTCCATACTGATCGATTTGTAGACGCAAAAGGTCCTAACTCGTTATACGGCACGTCGCCATAGGTGCGAAAGAGACAGAGATAGTATTTGAAAGCCCGGTAAAAGCCGGCGCGTGTAAGCGAGATAGCTATATGTAAATGCGAAACTCTGCGCGCGAACAATCGCGATGTGTAGTAAGTGTGGCACACTTTGTGTTATTTTGATAAGAATTAAGCGCGCGAACTTTTAAATAGTTCGGTTTTGATATTGATTCTCTTCTATCGAGCATTTTAGTAAGGCATGCCTGGCTAACTAAAATGATAATTGATTGGTCGTGTTCTATGAATTAGGTGAGGTTTTGGTAGGGCAAGCCTGGCTTTTTGGCTTATATGGCGGGCACGCCACTGGTGATCAGAACAAACGAATAGACAATTCGCCCTAAGGTCGACTGGCAGATAATGCCTAAGGCATTAAGTCCGCCTTTGTACAGTTTTTTGTGCAAGAAGTGTCAATAAATAAAATAAATAAATAAATTCGTAGTCAAGTTCACATCGTTCAAAATCGTTTCTACAATGTTTAACGCTACATCCTTGTTATACAAACGCTACATTGTAGAACGAGCGGCCGACTCGGCCGCGTCACATGGCTACCAACTTATCGTTTTCTACAATTGCTGTCACCGAGGCGTTACGGATTAGAGAACGGAATTCGACACAAACTGGTTGTAACTTGGCTAGGGGGGCTGGTCACGACTAGTGTTGCCAGGTCCGATTGGAGTAAAATCGGGACTGATGGTAAAACAAATCGGGATTTTGGGTTTTAAATGGGGAAAAATTAAAAAAAAAAATTTTTGAGGTGAAAAATCATCCAATGACTTCTCTCGCTCTAGGGTGGAACTATGTTCTTATGCCATGTGTCATTTTGAAACACGAACGAGAGAATTCCCCGGAATTCCTGCGGCGCCGCGGGCATCCGCGCGACTCGTTCGAGTTTCTCATGCGATAATAAGTATTATGGTAATGATAATAAAGTTAAAATTCATATGAAACTGAAACTGCGCTCCGCTTCGCTGCCCTTCGCCGCTCTTTCGGTGTGAGTTGACCCTTAGCGTAAGCGATTTAACTGGAAAACCTTGGAGGGGGCCTATACCCGAAAGGGACCTTAATTAATCATTTGATTTACCTCCCCGATCTTTTTATTAATTGCTACCTTTTTTTTGTTGTTTTACTATTCATTTAATTTTAAAAAAAAAATGTTAAGGGAAATTAAGGCTATATTAAGCTAGAACTACATTAGACCGACGCACACGTGTAACACGCCTGATTTGTACGTAGAACGACGTCGCGTGGCGTGGATCTAGTGTAGCTCTACAAGTCTAGTTTCCATATAAAATGTATGGAGACCGACGCGCCCAGATCGGCGTGTGTGGCACACGTGTGCGCAGTGTAGTTCTAGCATTATTATTATTACTATAAGCGTAAGCACGCTCTATCGTCGACCACATTGGTCAAGCGCGAGCCTATCAACAACAAAAATAAAAGTAAACTTACCGAAAAGTTCTGTATCGAGACCACAGCACAGATATCATCGTCGGACTCAATCATTACTATAACACTTTTCGGTCGAGACAACCAACTTCTCGTCTCCAAATTGGTTCTCAATAAATACCTGTAAACACGACACATTTTTCTTTTTATTATTTCGCAGCATTCTGTGTGTAAAAAAAACCAGATAAATGGCAGGCTTCATTACTTATCTTTCTATTTTTGTTTTGCCTGTAATTGATCTATTTGAAACAAACGTTTCTGATTTTTGATTTCTTACAGGGATGTTAGGGAGCTCCATAACCGTAACCGAAACTATCGGATATCCGATATAAAATAATATACATAATCGTAACCGAATCCGAGATAAAAGTTTCGGATGATATCGGATAGGGGCGGAGCCTAATTGTGAAACGTTATGACAGGCTATCATAACGTGTCGCGTCATAAAATATAAATAGTATAGTAATAAATAGTATGTATTTATATTTGACTTCTGAAATTCCTTAAAAATCTAATATCCGTAACCAAAATTATCCGAGACTAACGGATAATCTGAAATAATTTCATATCTGTATCCGTAACCGGTATAATAATCATTTCTATATCCGTATCCGAAATTTCATATCCATAACATCCCTGATTTTTTACAGAACGAATACTGAATGACATACTACGTTCCATAACGGGCGTAACAGTTAGTTAATTAGTTAGCCCATTTATGTCCCAATGCTGGGCGAAGGCCTCCCTTTTCCACACACGTCTGTCCTTCGCAATTGCGAGTCAGTCCCTTCGGTAGTTGTCCAGCTCAACTCTCCACCTTCGCCTTGATCTGCCGCGATGTCGCCTTGCGTTTAATGGGACCCAATAAGTGGGTCTTTTAGCCCATAGCTCATCAGAAATGCGGCAGATATGTCCGACCCAATTCCACTTAGACTAGCAGCTTTTCGGGTAACATCTTTTTCTTAATTATTAAGAAGAAGCCGACGAAAAATTCCATCATAAATAAATACATTTTTGACTAACATCCAGAAGTCCAAACTTAAGGTTTGCCAACGAGCAATGGAGCGCAGTATACTAGGTGTTAAATTAACGGATCCAGGTCGAAACACTACACTGCGCTCCAAAACCAAAATAGTCGATGTGGCTCAAAAGGCTGCCAAACTGAAATGGGACTGGGCAGGACACGTCTGCCGCATGCCCGACAAACTGTGGGCCAAAGTAGCACAAAGTTGGTGCCCTGAAACAGTGCGTCGGCGTCACCGTAGACCACGAAGGAGATGGCGCGACGAACTTGATAGATTCCACCAGAACTGGCAAGAAGAAGCCCGAGCGTGCGAAAGATGGAAGGAGTGGAGGGAGGCCTTTGCCCAGGAATGGGACAGAACAGGCTAAAAAAATAATAATAATAAATTGTATTCGTTTGTGCGTCGTTGTCAAAAACACCATGTATATGGAGACCAATGCACCCAGATCGGCGTGTCTGACACACGTGTGTGCAGTGTAGTTCTACCTTGAAGTGCAAAAGAGATAGAAAATTACATACCTATGAATACTCTC
This sequence comes from Mythimna albipuncta, assembly GCA_929112965.1. Taxonomy (NCBI): domain Eukaryota; kingdom Metazoa; phylum Arthropoda; class Insecta; order Lepidoptera; family Noctuidae; genus Mythimna; species Mythimna albipuncta. Next base: position 10,417,661 of record OV815987.1, read on the forward strand.
AGTATCGTCCATCTGGTTACACATATACTTCCTCTTCTCATGCTGATAAGACAAATCCAAATTATTCGACTGATCGAAGGGAAAAAAGTAATACATAGGCTGACTCGGCGTGGTAGTTAAATTCGTGGTAGAATTTAGTCTGACGAAGAAATCAGTGACGGTTTCTACCAAAATGGTAACGTTTATAGAGTCCGGTGATGATGAAGTCAGGTGTATAATTGGCGTGTTCTGTGTTGATACGTCTGAAAGAGAGATGGGGAATTAGATTTTGTGTTTTTTGGGCTTTTAAGCAAAGCTGATACTAGAAGGTCCTAATTCCATTGAGGTAAACGCTACAGGTCCGAGTGTGGCCCAAATTATCGATAGATGGCGCTAACTTCAGCTATTTATTGAACTTTGTCAAATTATTGCCTTAAAAACTATTTAAGGCTTACTGTTTACGCGCGTAGCATTTCTTATGTTGCATCCAAATCTAGCGAATGCGCCAGCCGTTCGCAAAGCGCTCGCGAGCTCGATCATACGAAGCCCCTGCACCACGCGCGTTTCGTTTGAACATGAAATGCAAGTCAAGAGTGATTAGGTTTCTTATAGGCAAGCATGCTCCATCGTCGGCCACATCATCGCTTACCATCAGGTGAGATAGTGGTCAGACGCGAGCCTATCCATAATACAAAAAAATGAATGTTGAGTTTAGCGCCATCTAGCGATAACACGGCCACAATCGGGCCTATAGCTTTCTTCAGTTAACAAATAATTGGCTGTCAAGTGCAAGTTTTAATTCTACCCCCATTTTGTCAAATCGTAATGTTGGGGACACCCTATATTTCTATTATTATTTTTCTGCTTATGTGTGTCACAAGCTTTTAATCTAAATTTTTCAAGGAAAATGCAGGCAAGCCAATATTTAAATGTTTCAAAAAAAATTTTTTTAAGGTATCCCGTTTTCCGGCCACCGTAAGCGCGAGCTTGCGGACGGCGAGTAATGGGTAGCTCGCCGTTCGACCGTCCCGTTACCGTCCGGACTAAGCTCATGTCGTCGACGGCGCGTACTGTACCACGCGCGCCTCAAGGAGATGTCAGCAAACCGCAGGGGCCCAGCAGGGACGAAGTCTACTGGGGCCAAGGGTGGTTTCGGAAAGGAAGAGTCAGCCCTGATATAAAAGGCAACGAGGGAACAGGGGTAGGTTTTTAGTCTGTAAAAGTCGGACACGCTCCCACTCGACCCGGCGGGGGATGTCATTGGATGACTTTCCCACTTAAAAAAAACCATACGTGGGTGCGGTTCGGAGATGAGCGAAGCGAAGTGGTCAGATCAAGTTTGTTTGTTATTTTCGCGCGAATTCTTGTAGTGCGGTATGTTGTTTTATAAAAATGGCGGCCAAAGCGGCGATTTCACGCGCACGTACGATAGAAACTCCGCATAGTGTTAAATTCTTGTGAACTGAATTGGATCGCTTTGCAACCGCAATCACGCTGATCCCCTATGTTAGAACGCCGCAGAAAGAAGCTAAGCATACTTTTATTTTAACCACTTTTTACTTTTAATACCATCCTTATGCCTACAGAACAGATGACAAAAGCGGTTGAACGGATAGTTAAAATCGTTTATTGAATTCAGTTGAAAACCAGCGTCAGGCACTAGTTGTCTGGCATTCATGCTGAACTGGACCTATTTTGGTGCAGCCATGAGGCACACAACAACTGTATTTTTTTATTTTTTTCCTTCTTTTACTTTTGATACGTGTTTTTGTATATTATTGTGTTTGGGCCTCGTGCTGTACCAAATAAATTGTTTTTCTATGTTTCTTTTCTTTCTTTCAAGTATGTTGATACATACTTTTGTTATACACAAGTCAGCAATATCTAAATACACCACAACTTTTTAAGAAGTACAAAAAAATTGTGGTGTATAATAACGACTCAGGCGGCGGGGAGTTGTGAGCAAATGTGAGCACAAGAACGAATTATTGTACATCCTTGGTACTGGAAGTGATAAATTTTAAAAAGATTACTCAATTTGAAACATTAAATTGTCCATTTGCCTGCAGTTTCCTGAACTACTTGTGTTTAAGTGAAAATACACTTATTTTTAAACATGTGCGTGCAACATGTTTCAGAACACTAAAACATAAACAGAACATTCATTTGAGAAATGTTTTTATTTACCCCTTTATTCATAAAAATCTTTCATCTTTTAGCATTTTTGACTAGCAATTTTTTTTCTCTGTAGAAAATTTAAATCAGTCATTTTTTTTTTTAATACAAATTCATAATTGCAATAAAGATTTAAGATTTAAATGAATAACACATATCATAATTTTAATATTTTATTTATACCAATCGAGCAATATTAAAATATATATATAAATGTACAATATATCAATAAATATTTACGTATAAGAGGACCACAGTAGACTCTAATCCTCTTCCCCCTGACTAAGACAGCGTGAACAGAAAGAGAAGATAAATTAAAATGGGGATCAATAAAGTCGGACGAGTCAAAAACTAAATTATTTTTAAGAAAATTTTATGACAAGAATTTTGCGAGTCAAAAAATATAAAATATTTTTTTGTTTTTAAGTAGAGATATTTATTAAAAAAAAAAAAACCGTATAAAAACACTGCTGAATTACAAATTGGGTTGCCAGATAGAAAATATAAGTAATTTAAAAATTAAATAAGTTAGGAAAATAAAACACGATAAAATTATCTGAATTATACGTACCTTTCATATCGCGATCTGACAGCCCTTAATAAGTATCTTGCAAGATTTAATTTATTAATTACTGTAATTATAGTTTGTTGAGTATATTTTAAATACAAATCTTTCGTTAAAAAAAATCTATTAAAAAATTATTAATAATAAAAAATATTTTCGATTCTCGTCATAACTTTATAATTTAATCAACGCAACGCTTTATTAAATAACAAACGCGTATTTAAAAACTTCAAATATCACAGTATTTTCTAAATATTATTATTAAATAACCCCTTCTCATACGCGTCTATTTTACGGGACAAACTAAAAACAAAATGGCCGCCAAAGGTTCACCGCTTCTTACTCACCGCAGGTCTCTTCATCTTCAGTAAACATATTATTATGAGGACATAAAGTCCTAGATATGTTAGTGAACTGCTCCAGACTGACGGGGGTCTGCACCAGCATGGGTAACTGCCATGAGAATACTCCTGGAAAGAAACAAAATTGATGTGGGCTATGCTCTGATGCTTATTGAAGGTAAGAATCTGGAATGAGATGATTCGAAAGCTCTGCGCATCTTTCTCTCTCTCTCACGTTGTTAATGGCGAACAAATTGTGAGAGAGAGATGCTTAGAGCCTATGTTTGGACTCGCCAAGTTACGTTGGCCGTATTGTAGAAAACAGACTTACAGAATAAGCAAGCCGAGTAGGGTAAAATTACTATAAAGGTAGTCATACACGCTAGGGTATTTCCAACAGGTTTTTCTGTACAGGTTTCCACACAAGCTTACGTGAACAGTATAACTGTGCAGGCAAATTTGTCAGGTATACGCTAGCGTGTATATGGTCCCGGCTACCTTAAGATATGGTCCCGTCCCTCCCACCGCGGGGTAGGTCCAACAAAGATGATACTATGGTTCCGTCAACAAAAAAAAACGGCCAAGTGCGGGTGGGACTCGCGCACGAAGGGTTCCGTACCGTTAATAGCAAAAAAAAAAAAAAACGAGAAAAGAATCACGTTTGTTGTATGAGAGCCCCCTTAAATAATTTATTTTTTATTGCGACAATGTGAAAATTTTAACTATCACGGTTCATGAAATAGTAACAGATGGACAGACAGAGTCGACGACGGACAGCTAAAAATGTAGAAGATTGTTGCATTATAGTCTCTATTTTTTGCGCGTTCAAAATCATGTGACGTACAACTCGTCAGTAGGCAGTGCCGTAACTAGCCTTTTATACGCCCGGTGCGAGCTTCTATAATTGCGCCCCTAGGAAAAAGTACGACACAAACAAAAAGGACTAGATATAAAATGTTTGCGCCCCTCCAGGGACTGCGCCCTGTGCCTGGGCACCGCTGGCACCGCCCTAGTTACGGCACTGTAATTGGGAACCGTTATCACTGAGTCACCACTGCTACTATAGGTCAGCATGGTCAGTCGAAATATAACATACCTTTTTGCTGCCTCGCAGTAATAAACAAAGGGTACGTTTTGTTGGCAAAGTCACTCGCTACCGTCACTCTCGCTGGTGTATCATACGATTCGAGTTCCTGAAAGAAAAAGATAATTTGATTTAACGCCATCTGTCGTTACGATGTAGGAACTTTTTTACTTTATTATTGTAAGTAGTGGTTTAATTTCACGCCTGGTGAGAGTTGCGGGAATGCGGTGGTTGCGAGACGCACAGGATCGGTCGTAGTGGCGACGCTTGGGGGAGGCTTATGCGTTTGTGACACCATATAAATTTTAAGTTTCTCATGTATTTTTTATTTTCGGTGTACACGTCAATTTTTTTTTCGTTAGTTTATGCTAGATGAGGCCGGTGTTTCCTATCTGACTAGGGAATGCAAACCGGTTAACTCGAAAACCGAAAAACCGGTTTTTCGGCATATTTTTAATGATTAAAAAAACCGGTTTATTTTTTCAAGTAACCGGTTTTTCGGTTTTTTTTTATTACTTTCAAATAACACTATTTTTTTATTAAATAATGTTTTAAAACTCTGTTAAGGCTTGATATCAATCGTAGGTTTGTTTATATATACGTGCCATAGTGATAGCGAAACCAACTGTACAGTTTTTCTGTTTACGATCATTAAAAATTCAGGCCGGCCACGTGTTGCCTGTTCATTGCCTGTTCTCAACAGGCAATGAAGGGCCAGAATTAAAATCTTGTAAGGACACAGAAATTCTTATGCACAGATGGAATACCCACCGTTGTTACTCATCATAATATCATCTCCATAAACAAGTCGCATTTAAAGAAGAGAGTGAAAAGATCAAAATCTTTGTTTGTTCGTTACACTGATGAAAAACTCAGGGATATTCTTGCTTTGGGCGGAGCATCGCCATGCCCTCGTGGGGGCAATCGGCGGCAGAGACCTCTCGCGCCGGGCCTTGGTTCAGACCATGGTCCGGAGCGAGGATGAGTGGCAGGCGTTCGCCGACTTCTACGAAGCAGTAATGCTCGCAAAAGAGGAGGCTGACCGCATCAAGCAACGGCGCTCTCGCAGTCGCCGCCGGGATTCCAATCCCGATTTCCAGCCACCGTAGGCGCGGGCTTGCAGACAGTGAGCAATGTGTAGTTCGCTGTCCGGCCATCCGGTAGCTGTCCGGACTGAGCCCAAGTCGTCAACGGCGTTCACTGTTCCCGCGCGCCTCAAGTAGTTGTCAGCAAAAGCAGGGGCCCTGCCGGGTCGAAGCCTACTGGGGCCAGGGTTATCCGAAAAGGAACTCGAGCCTCGGAATGAAGGCTAGAAGGAACAGGGTGGGCTTTTAGTCAGTAAGAGTCTGACACCGTCTCCTGCTCCGCCCAAGAGCGGGGGTTGTCATTGGATGATTTTTCCCACCATAAAAAGGATATTCTTGCTACCGATGAGAACATTATCACAATCAAGGATAATTACAACAAGCAAAACAATTGGGTGTAAGCTTGTAACTCCAAAGAACACTCTCAACAGTTATCAGAGTCCTGAATGATCATCATGCGGCATCAGTAATGGTTCATTTTCGTGAAAATGGGCTACTCTAACTTCAGCTAAAGAGTTTCAAGATACTATCCTAAACGCCATAGCAAAGCCTCTTAAAGCCTCTCTCTTTTTGATTACATACTATGTTTTCTCAGGATGCTTACAACGAGTGTTTCGGACTTCATTAAGGCTGATGATTGACCTTTGACTAGCCCAGACCTCAACCCCTGAACTACAAATTGAGATCTACTATATTTCCAATGTTCATCGTGCGTAAACCGATGACGCGTGGCCTGAACGCCTAAAAACTTGTGTTAAGGGTAATGGTGGATATTTTTAGTAGAGTTAAATTAACTTCTGGCTTAGATTCTCTATATGTAACATTATTCTGAGACATTCGTTTTTATGATGTTATTTTTTTTTATCTTTGACAGAATTCATGGCCATATTAAGTATACAGTATATTTTTTCAATAGATAAGTTTCAAAATAATTATTAAAAATAATTATTTAGAATTTCACAAGCAAAAAAAGTTAAATTTTTCACTTAAAAATAAATTTCAAAACTAACTAATTTTAAAACCGGTTACCCGGTTAACCGGTTTTTTTTTTAGAAAACCCGAAAAAAAACCGGTTTGTAATTTTGGCGGTTTTTGCATTCCCTATATCTGACTACCCTGAGAAGAAACACCGAAACAAACTCAGGGGTAATGAATCTCAAAATGGGTTTTCCAATTAATATCTTACCCCAGCAAACTCCAGAATATATTCTGTACTCTTATTCACAGCAACCGTATACGGGATGTTGTATTTATACCTGTAACAAAAAAAAAATTGTTTTATTTATAATAGATTTCGAATTTAAGAGGGACCAACTCGAGGTACATTTTCATATAACCGCTCTAGCTCTTACGTGATTATGATTTTGTTACACATATTTCTCCCAATAATTTGGATTTAAAGATAACAAGATATCTTTCTAAGGATATTATCTAGGCTTCTATGGAAATCAAAATATAAATTTGTGTAAAACCAACCCAGTAATACCTCTGAAAATCTGCTGTTTTACGTGAACATTTTGGAGCACATCTTGGAGGGCCAAAGGTTAGGCCCTTTGGTCCTCCAAAATGTACTCATATATATTAAAAATATAAAAAAGTACATCCATAGAAGCCTTCGACTTTTAATCCAGATTCTGAATGACGACAATTTTTTGTGAAATATTCGAGTAAATCACTGAATTACCCAATGCTAACAGAGTTTTCAGGCGTTATTTCTTTTTTTCGCTTTGCCTCTTAGTCAAACATCGCGTTGGATTGCGTTAGATGAAGCAGAAGCTAGTTCTAAAATAACATTACCATTGGGAATGTATCTCGGATAGACAAAGCATTGAAATCCATACAGCCGCTCTTAATTACGTGATTATGACGTTATTAAGAGCGGCTGTATGGATGCAATGTCTTTAAACAAACCTTTCTCTAGATATATTGAAATCAGTCAGTAAAGATCTCTGAAAATCTACTATTTTCCGTGAACTTTGGCCCTTCATAATATATGTGTGTAGGATTTATTTTTTGTTTCTTTCTTTATTTTTATTTAATTGTATATAAACTGGATTTTCGTTGTACCTATGTTAAAAATATGTTATAAATGTTGTAATATGGACAGAAAGTCTGAAATAAAAATTTATTATCATTATACCGTAGCATATAGCATAGCCGACCATAGAATGTTCCCACTGCTGGGACTCAGACTTCCTTTCTAGGAGAGGAAATGGGCCGTAATCCACCACGCGGGCTTAGTGCAGGTTGATGGATATCACATGGCTTCGAATTGTTGGTTCTAAGACTTGGCGGTTTCCTCACAATGTTTTCCTTTACCGTTTTGAGAGCAGTGGTAATGAAATAAATTACACAAAGTAATGCGCCTGGCTGGGTTTGAACCCGCGACCAACAACTCGTAAGTCAGGGCCGTTACCACTCGGCCACCACTGCTCTCATTATTATGTACTCACAAATTAAAAAAAGTAAAAAAATATTTAAGTACGTAACAAAAAGTTTTTCTACAAACTTTTAAGGTTTTTGAAAAAACACTAAATAAGTGTTTCTTCACCTGGAACCTTGAACAAGTTTCGTGAAATATTCGAGTGTTTTTTTTTTAAGTGATGGATTCACCGACTTCCAACAGAGCGTTCAGGCGTTATCTCTCTGTTTTCACTTTGCCACTTTATCAAACATACCGTGATAAAAAAAGGCTTTTAAGCCATGCTCACGTTGTCGGTAGACGGATTGGGACGAATCAACTCTCAATTCTTGGCTCAAAGATTGGCTGATTGGAACGAATATCATAGAATAGAATAGAATAGCATTTATTCGGTGCAAGCAACACAATATACAACAACATAAAAAATAATAAAAAAACTGGCCAAGAGCATGTCGGGCCACGCTCAGTGTAGGGTTCCGTAGTTTCCCGTCCATCACAATAAGTGTACCCACTTATGAGGTTAAAAAAATGCTTGCATATACACTTATATAAACTTAGTCCAGAAATTATTTTGTAGAACCCTGTTGTCTTTTTTGTACAAAAACTGTTCTTTCCATCAAGTTCAAAATAATTTTCCTAGAAAGTCCTTATAAAGTTCTACTTTTCAGATTTTTTTCATATTTTCTAAACTTATGGTTCAAAAGTTAGAGGGGGGGGACACATTGTTTTTTACTTTTGGAGCGATTAATTCCGAAATTATTGACATTATCAAAAAATGATTTTAGTAAACTCCTATTCATTTTTAAATACCTATTCAACAATATATCACACGTTAGGGTTGAAATTAGAAAAAAAATCACTCCCCACTTTACATATAGGGGGGCTACCCTAATAAAACATTTTTTTCCAATTTATATTTTACCACTTTGTCGGCGTGATTGATATACATATTGGTACCAAATTTCAGCTTTCTAGTGCTAACGGTCACAGAGATTAAACGAGGACGGACAGACAGACGGACAGACAGACATGGCGAAACTATAAGGGTTCCTAGTTGACTACGGAACCCTAAAAAGTACAGACATACAATACAGTTGCAGTGACTGTGCCTGAACCGAAAGGGTATTATAACCGTACAATGAATACGCGTCTATGAAGCTACGCGGCCGTGGACAGTAGGCCCTTTTTTGTTTTCAAGGGGAAACCGTTTTTTATAATAGGCCCGTTTGACAACTATCTCACCCACAATCAATTCACTCTTGACTTAAACACCCCTAGGTTATAGGTATCAGGAAACACAGACTCCGGCAGGGACTTCCACTCCTTAGCTGTACGCACAATGAATGTGTTCCCAAAACGCTTTGTACGTATGGGTGGGATGTCCACCATGTACCGGTGGCGCAACGCCGTACGTCCTGTGGTCCGATGATGAAACTGACTTGGCGGAATTAAATTTTGTAACTCAAGTGCACACTCCCCGAAGTGTAAACGATAGAAAACAGACAGGCTAGCAACTCGGCGTCGATGCTCAAGACTTCAATCCGATGGATGCGTGACGCACAGGAACGGTCGTTGTGGCGACAGTTGGGGGAGGCCTATGTCCAACAGTGGACGTCTTTCGGCTGTTATGATGATGATGACATTTCACCGACACGCAACCAGGCTACGGACGCTAATTGGTCTACATCAGGCCCATGAATGACACGGAAAAAAGTCCGTGAAGTTCCTTACTCGGCCATACTTCCCTGCGATCGTTAGAGTCAAGCACTACAGGTTGGCACCAGCTCTCGATAGCCAAGAAGAGCGGGGTGAGTCCCTTGTCAACTGCCACTATACGTCGGCAGCTAGGAAATATTCCCTGAAACTGCATACCTCGCGATTGTGTAGGGTCTTAGCATTTAAAAAGACTCAAGCCCGACACTTCCGCCGGATATACCTATGCAGTCTCATCACCGACGACCAAGGGTGATGCACTTTTTCTTTCGGTCGGTAAAAATCACTAAATGACATGTCCCGTCCTTGGACGGAGCGGAAGATAGTGTCAGACTTTTAGTGACTAAAAATCCCACCCCGTTCTTCTTAGCTCTTCATACCGGGGTCGGAGCTTCCTTTCAGCAACCGGTTCAAGGCCCCAGTAGGCTTCGGCCTTGCTGGGCCCCTACGGTTTGCAGTTTCGAAGATTAGCCGAAATACACGCCGTATTTCAATCAACATTCCCCTATAATCTTAGCAGTTAATTAGTACTACTGAGTCCATCGATGACCCATGTAAAGAATTCTTTGCATGGGTCATGGGTGAATTCATCGATGACTGAGTCATTTCCGCATGACGCAGGTCATCACCGGACATGGTTCGTTCGGGAGTTTACTGCACCGGATTCGTGCGGAAGTGACGCCCGGGTGTCGCCACTGTGCGGAATGCCCGGAGGACACGGTGGAGCACACAGTCGAGGTGTGCCCTGCTCGGACGAAGCATCGCCGTGCCCTCGTGGGGGCGATCGGCGGCGGAGACCTCTCGCGCCGGGCCTTGGTTGAGGCCATGGTCCACAGCGAGGAGGAGTGGTAGGCAGTCGCTGACTTCTGCGAAGCAGTAATGCTCGCAAAGGAGGAAGCCGAACGCATCAGGCAACGGCGTTATCGCCACCGCCGCCGCCGGGATTCTGATCCCGATTTCCGGCCACCGTAGGCGCGGGCTTGCTGACAGTGAGCAATGGGTAGCTCGCTGTCCGGCCGTCCGGTAACTGTCCGGACCAAGCCCAAGTCGCTGACGGCGCGCACTGTTCCCGCGCGCTTCAAGGAGTTGTCAGCAACAGCAGGGACCCAGGCGGGTCGAAGCCTACTGGGGCCAGGGTTATCCGAAAGGGCGCTCGAGCCCCGGTATGAAGGCTAGAAGGAACGCGGTGGCGGGATAAAAAAAAAATGACTGTGTCATAGAATTTCTTTTATTTATCACTAGACGTAAAACATTTATATTTTTATCTAGAAATTTATGAGTACATCGGCCCGTTTACAATCTTCGTTACGTGGTGTAGCAAAAACAAAATTTTATTGATTACTAGCTGCTGCCCGCGACGTCGTCTGCGTGAAGCCTCTACAGCACTAAAAATACCTAAGGTGCCAGTGTCACTATAGCATTATAAATAAACAACTTTTAAAATAGCATTATAATATAAGTTTTTTTCGCAAACGAAGTTAGTGAAGAGAGTTATATGGGAATCCTGCTGAGTTCAGTCATAAGATGTGACTGAAGGAAATAGACAAAATAATGCAGGAATACATTCCAGGACACAAAAGAGTAAAAATACATTTAAAGGTATCATACCTTACAAGACTTCCCTATAAACTACGTTGGTACGGATACTGCCAGGAGCCAAAATGTAAAGAGAGTCAGGACTGGTGGCACGGGAGCAAGTGACGTACAGTTGCCCGTGTGAGAAGCAACTCGTCCTGAGGTTGACACCCGCTGCCCTCAGTGTCTGCCCCTGCGACTTATTGATGGTCATCGCGAAGCAAACACACACGGGGAACTGTACGCGCTTGAACTGGAACGGGAAGTTATGGTGTATGAGGGGAATGCGTGGTATAAATACTGCCTCGCTGACGCCACAACCCGTAAGAATTTCCGCCTCAATGGTGTGGAGCGAGATGACTTTGCGGGTCCCGTCACAACTTCGCATAATCGGGACACCGACCTTCAGCTTGATGGTATGCGCCGGAAGTCCTCTTGCTAACAGGGAGTTCAGAAATTCCACGGAATAACGTGTGGCATCATCTTGCTCGACAACAGTGCTTATCGAGGTGTAGACCACTTCATTCTTCTCAATTTCCGAGAGAATGCATTCGTTAATTGCTGCAGCCTGATAATTTTTGGGCGTCAAAATGGCCCGCTCACACACCCAAGAATTCTGCTGGTGCGGTATACGACTGATGTCCCCGTACACACAGTGAATGAGTTTTTCTAAGCTGGATACCACTCTACCGAGAGACTCTGGAAGTACCACCTGTCCACCTCTCTCTTCCGGTAGAGTGCCTTCGTCAAGACTTAGAAGGACATCGGAGAACTCTTGAGCACGTGCATTGCCGCCGAGCCGAGCTCTCATATTAATGGTCAAGCGCAGTGTACGAACTCGTGACCACAACGAAGATCGTTTCGACGAACATTCATCTCGTCAGCCCTCGATCCCCGCGTCACCTCGGGAAGTGTTTGCCGGAAACAGAACTGTGACACCATCCATCAAATGTTAGTTCCTGCGGATGTCCTGCAGGGTTCTGCCCACGACCTCAATTGCCTTCCTATTGACCATCGTACACTCATCATCAGAGAGCAATCCTTGAGCACGTGTCCCTTATCGCTGTTACGTGACACACAACAAACAGGCGTTTCGGTGCTCTCTAAATCGATGGGAATTTTTAACATTGCATGTGCTGTCTTGCCTTCCGGAAGCAGTGTGGCAGCGACTCCTGACGACGCTACAGCAATAGCAATTTTGCCTTGGCTCCTGACCTCTGCAAGTATGCCAGTGGTAACAAATGTTTTTCCTGTTCCACCAGGAGCATCCAAGAAAAACATTTTACCCTGGTTTTGCCCAACGCTTTCAAGGACGGTGTCATAAATTTGTTTTTGCTCTCAAGAGAACAAAGCGACATGGTAATTTCGTATGGTGGTTATTTCGCCCGGATCGTAATTTGTCTCAGCGTTATACTCCCGATTTCCACGGTCTTGATGTGGTGATGATTGCAGAGCTGGTAACCCATATTCGATCAGTGGATTGCCACTGATAGTAATGGCCACATCTTGAAGTGAACTAAGACAGGTGTTCAACACGCGTTCATCAGTTACTTCGACTTCGTCTCTAGTAGCACGCCTCAAAGCTCGTAGAAAATCTTCAGACAAAAGATGGCGTTACTTCTCTCACAAAGCTACCGGTTCGCGACTCCACAAAACACAAAGATGACGGCAAGTAGATGACGCATGTGGCTGGGACTGTCACTGACGCTTGCCTCCACGAGGGTGTCATCCCAATTAGGCAAAAGGCTGCGCGGTAAGTGGGATACTCCACGCCATCAAATGTCCTCAGAAAAGCGAAAGACGCTGAGCCTGGGACATTGTGATGTAACAACCGCAGAAAATAGTATTCGCCACTATTCGGGTGCACGGTATAAACCCTACCCAATGCAGTGTCCTTGAAAATTCCCGGAAAACCTTCTACAGCACCTCCTCGTCGACGTCGGTTGAATACACCCCTTTGCTGTCGTACGTGTAATATGAAGGCACCTTGTCATACGTAAGGGATTTCGCAAACTGGTCGACTTCATAGAGTCTGAGAAATGCCACCATGTAATACCTAACAACGCATTTTTTTTAAATTGTCTTCCTCAACTCTGCTCAAGATTTTGAAGGTTTTGTTGGAACTTGATTTTGTCAAAACGAACTATAATATGAAGAAAATGCACATTACCATCTATGAATTTTAAGAATAACTAACTACTAACCTCGCCAACATGATCAAATTTAAATGAATTATTTCCAAAAACTGCTAACATAAACTTGATTTGATTTTGATGAAATCTCATAGATGGCGCTGCTTTAAAATTGTGTTTATACTACTAAAATTCATTAAACTATGTTTCTCTGCCCAAGTTACTTTAATGGCGTAGTTTTTATAGTGTAAAGCTAGATAATAGCATGACTTACTCAAAAACAACATTTAAATATGCGTCCTTATATTACACGCTGTCACAGAATGCGTAAGAAAAATAAAGATTCACAGCTCCTCCCCCGTAGGTGATAGCGTGATAATATGTAGCCTATGTGTTGACCCGACCTCTTAGTAATATTCATGCAAAATTTGAAGTAAATCCATGCAGTACTTTTTGAGTTTATCCCGGACATACATACAGACAAACAGACAAACAGACAAACAGACAAACAGACAAAAATTCTAAAAACTATATTTTTGGCTTCGGTATCGATTGTAGATCACGCCCCAAGTATTCTTTTAAAAAAATATTCAATGTACAGTTTTGACTTTCCTACGATTTTATTATATGTATAGATTTGATACGCTAAGTCAAGGCTATTGAATGCATATAACAATTCAGTTCGCTGATTCACCGCCGGATTTTGAAAGCTTGTTGAATTTGCTGTAACTAGCTATGTAGCCGTAATACAGCCGCGTTTTCACTAGAGGACATTTTGTTTAGCGGCTCTGTTGCTCGACATGAAGTTTACGTTCACAAGAGCTCTAACGCGATTCATTTTTCGACCTAAACAGATTTTTATTTTTAATTAATGTTATTATTTTGGCTTCACCTTCGAGCGTTTGGTTTGGTTTTATATTTGTTTTTAATGACGCATGTTACTAACAGAGTCAAGATAGAACTACACTGCACACATGCCGATCTGGCTGCGTCGATCTCCCTACATTTTATATAGACACTAGACTTGTAGAGCTACACCTGATCCACGCCACGCGACGTCGATCTACGTACAAATCAGGCGTGTTACACGTGTGCGTACGTAATGTACCTAGTTCTAGCTTTATGAGTATACAATTATACATATGTAAAAGAGGATAAACAGGCCAAAGAAAAGATGGATGGCTTTTTTTTTTCGATGGGAAAAATCATTTTATACCAACCCCCGCTCTTGGGCGGAGCGGGAGATAGTGTCAGACTCTTACTGACTAAAAACCCATCCCGTTCCTTCTAGCCTTCATTCAAAGATGGATGGCTCTGAGCATTGATATGAAAGAAAAGGGAGTTAGTGATAGCGTGACGTGTGACAGGACAAAATGGAAGAAAAAAACGTGTTGCACCGACCACAAATAAAACGGGACTAGGGCAGGAAGATGATGATGATGAAAATAGAAAAAATGAAATGACAAAAACCCATCCGCAAAAAACGACGATATAAGTCACTTTAAGTAATCTGATGCAGTTAAGGGCCAAACGCCCGAAAAGTGCCATAAAACAGTGATTTTCTGAGGACTACTCCTCCGTAACGGCTAAGTCAATTGGTTTGAAAAAAATATATGTTTATTATAGATTCATGATCAATAATATCAACATTTGATTTTTTCGTGCAATTAATACATTTGCCAAAAAAATTTTTTTAGCAATTTCGCAACTTTTCGCAAGTGTTCCCTACTCCTTCGAAACGGCTTGGACCTTTAGAAACATTTTTACACATAAAAATTGGTGGTTAAATATCCTTCAAAGTGAACATTGCATATGTAAATCAATCAAAATCTCGCCGAGAAAATGGATTAAAGCGCTTTCCGGGCGCTGCTGGCCGCAAATAAATGCACAGATTTGCGTAATGCCGCCTAGGCGAGTGCTAGAGTTGCGTTCACATAATTTCGGCCAGATGGTTCAAGGGACTATACGCCTTAATGGAATTTTCAATCCACTTGCTCGTAATGGGACTCTTCTCTTACTGTACTGCACTTAGATATATAATGGCACTTGTTCTCGGATGGTTCCGATCTTCAATGTTTGTGCGGCATCATGTCCCACCTTCCGTCCTGCATCGCGTGCCTTGTTGCCTGCTCACGTAGGGACCTAATGACAGCATCAGCGGACTGCATTGCCGTGGCCAAATTCTG
This sequence comes from Mythimna albipuncta, assembly GCA_929112965.1. Taxonomy (NCBI): domain Eukaryota; kingdom Metazoa; phylum Arthropoda; class Insecta; order Lepidoptera; family Noctuidae; genus Mythimna; species Mythimna albipuncta. Next base: position 10,432,918 of record OV815987.1, read on the forward strand.
GGCCAGGCAAGGAATTTAACTAATTTTGCCATCGATACACTAAGAAAAAGAATGGCACTTGTTACCAAACTGTGACATTTTGATTACCATTACGCACTAGTGCTATAATGTAGTTAAAACCTTTTTGTTCAACGTCTTTCCCGCCATAATTTATCGTCAGAACGGTCGCGCGTCGTCCCCCACGAGGAAAAGAAAAAAATACAATGGGCGCGCATATGAAAACAGATTTTTACCGCAAAAGTTTACTAGTTTTACAGTTATTTTCTTCACAAGTGTATTAAAAAACGTGGTATGATGCACGTGAGTATTGAATGATTACCGTTCTCGGTTGTCTTAAGTCCAAATACCGCCTCGACGGTAATCATTAACATTACACACTTATATCTAAACATAGATTTAACGCCATTAACTGCAACTGCAAGTTTTCGAACTTTTCAGTCGTTTTTAGGGTTCCGTAGCCAAATGGTAAAAAACGGAACCCTTATAGATTAGTCTGTCTGTCTGTCTGTCCGTCCGTATGTCACAGCCACTTTTTTCCGAATTTATAAGAGCTATGCTGTTGAAACTTAGTAAGTAGATGTATTCTGTGAACCGCATTAAGATTTTCACACAAAAATAGAAAAAAGCAATAAATTTTGGGGGTCCCCATACTTAGAACTGAAACTCAAAAATTTTTTTTTCCTCAAACCCATACGTGTGGGGTATCTATAGATAGGTCTTCAAAAATGATATTGAGGTTTCTAATTTCATTTTTAGGGTTCCGTAGTCAACTAGGAACCCTTGTAGTTTCGCTATGTCTGTCTGTCCGTCCTCGCTTAATCTCTGTGACCGTTAGCACTGGAAAGCTGAAATTTGGTACCAATATTTATATCAATCACGCCAACAAAGTGGTAAAATAAAAATTGGAAAAAAATGTTTTATTAGGGTAGCCCCCTTATATGTAAAGTGGGAAGTGATTTTTTTTTAAATTTCAACCCTAACGTGTGATATATCGTTGGATAGGTATTTAAAAATGAATATGGGTTTACTAAATCATTTTTTGATAATGTCAATAATTTCGGAAATAATCGCTCCAAAAGTAAAAAACAATGTGTCCCCCCCTCTAAATTTTAAACCATAAGTTTAGAAAATATGAAAAAAAAACTGAAAAGTAGAACTTTATAAGGACTTTCTAGATATTTTGAACTTGATGGAAAGAACAGTTTTTGTACAAAAAAGACAAAAGGGTTCTACAAAATAATTTCTGGACTAAGTTTGTAGTATAATAGCTTGCATATAGCAAGCATTTTTTTAAACTCATAAGTGGGGTACACTTACTGTGACGGACGGGAAACTACGGAACCCTACACTGAGCGTGGCCCGACATCCTCTTGGCCGGTTTTTTTATTATATGCTGCTATATTACTTGCTGCGAGGGGGGTTCCATACCCTCCATGGGCGAGTCCGACTCGCACTTACCCAGTTTTTTTTTTTCAATCTAGTTTTTTGCCACTGTCAACTCTCTTTTTATTTTCTACATTTTAGTAAGTAAGTAATATTTTTAAAACAGAGTTTTGGAGTCCATATTTTTACAAGCTTTTATTTAGTTTAATTTTTCCCAATGTTTGTCCGTAATTAAATCTTACAAATTACATTTGGTCCACTTCATGGTTAGAAACGGATCGAGATGGGCGGTGGGTAAAAACCGATCGGGTATTTACCAGGCAAATATCTACTTTGGGTACAAACAGGGTTTTTACCTGGTAAATACCGAAAAGCATGGGCACCAAAATTTTATTATATAGTTTTGTTGAATTTTAGTTTGCTTAATTTTACTTGATGACTATTCAATATGTATAGGTATATACCGTGCTATAAATACTTGGTATGAAAAAAAATATTTTCATTGAAAACTTGTTTCTTTATTTATTTTATTCTCTTACTAGCTTTTGCCCGTGCGGTTTCGTTCCCGCTCTTCCCTACTCCACCCTACTCTAACCTACTATACCTTACTCTACCCTACCCTTAGGATAGGGTAGGGTAGAGTGGGGTAGAGTGCTACTCTACTCTACACGACTACTCTACACTACTCTACCCTACTATACCCTACTCTACCCTACCAAACTTCACATAAACCATCTACTAAATAGTCCGAACAAAGCCTAAACATTTGGTTTGGATAGGTGAGCCCGTTCTTGAGTTATAAAATTACAACGAAAAGTGGCATTGATTTTTATATAAATAGATTAGTATTTGTTGTTATAAACAGAAATATACCATCTGTAAAAATCTCAATTGTCCAACTATCACGGATAATGAGAAGCCTCCTGGTGACAGAAAGACAGATAAGTGTCTCAGTAGATGGAAAGACAGAGCTAATTATGCATTTACAATATTAACCTTTCAATTGTGGAAATCACAGACACAATATAAAGACAATAGGTGTGGGTGGGAATAGAACTAGTGTTGCCAGGTCTACTTGTATAAAAATCGGGACAGATGGTAAAACAAATCGGGATTTAGGGTTTTAAATCGGGACAAATATTTTTTTTTTAATAAAGATTTTTTTAGATGGGAAATCATCCAGTGACTTCTTTCCCTCTGGGGTGGAACGAGTAAACGCGTCAAAGGAGATGGGCGAATGTTCATACAAAGTTGGGCCTCACCGTACAGCAACGATTATTGCATTATATCATTTCAATATTATTACTATTTAAAATAAAAAACTATATATAGAATTGCAATACGGGAGAAAAAAAATATAGGGTATTATTATTTTACACAAAACTAACCTTTTTTGCATCTTTATAAGTTATTCTTACAAGCTGTCAGTGCTCTTATGGTCTATTTAAAGAATTATTTAGACTTTATTGTAGACAAAAGCACACGAAAACAACAAACAAAATACAGTATCCACTATCGCAAGTTCAAAGCCAAACGAAGCGATGGTTTTTGTTTGGCGTTTGATGTCACATGACACGAGTTTTACTTTGTTGCCTGTATAATAAAAAAGTATAATGATCGATTGTCAAATCGATTCGTTTTATGACGTTCTTAGAATTGATGATAGATAATATGATTAAGTCCTTATTTTAAAAGTTTTTGAAACCTAATCTATAGAAAAAATATTGATTCATTTTCATTATTTTGTTTTCTATTTTTATAATAATTCGATATATGGATTATAATCGATTAGTGATCCATATTTCATTTGGCAACATTGTTAAAAAGTGAAAGTAACGAAAGTCAGTATCATTTTGATTAAATAATATTTTATTTATCCCATATTAAAATGGCCTGGTAAATAAATAAAAAAATAAATAAAAATTATTGATAAACAATTCATTTGTGTAACGTTCAAGCCCAGTTTCGCCCGTTTCCTTTTTACCGAGTAAAAACCAGACTTCTTCAGTAGCTATTTCAGTTTCAGGATTTTTGATTTATCGGGACATTTAGCGTCCCGATCAGGTACAAATCGGGACGTGTCCCCTGACCCCTAAAAATCGGGACATCCCGCGCTAATCGGGACGCCTGGCAACACTAAATAGAACCCACGACCTCCGGCATAGCAATTAGGGTCACATACTACTATACCAGCAGGCCAGTCAAGTTATGGGTCCGTCAAATCGATGGGGAAATGCATCCAAAAAAAAAGCCTTTGAAACAATTTCTACCTAACCGAGTTGTAAGAGCATGGAACAGGCTCCCGGCAAGTGTTGTGAAAGCTCCCACATTGAACTGCTTTAAAAATTGGTTGCACAGACTAAACATCTAAAAACTATATGAAACACACGCATCAGCTAATAGCTGCTAGTGTGTTTTACTAAGTAATAATAATAATTACTGTATTCCAAAGGTTAATATTGATTATGAACACAACAATTGTTCTTATCCATATAATAAGCTTTTATTTATTTACTTTATAAATACAGATGTTGTATTGTTTGCAATACAAAGTAGTTAACACAAGGTTTAATACTTTACATGCAAAAGTGAGTTTTGATTTTATATCAGTAAGGTATATTTTTGCCTAAGGTTTCTATTGGTGTATTTTATCTTTAGGTATAATGTAGTTATTTGTTTAGGTATGTAGGTAATAAAAAATGTTTTCTATTTGCATGAACTAACTAGCTGTTGCATGTGACTTCGTCTGATTCAATCTCATAAGAAAAAATATTGGTTCTTTGCACAGCTCCTTAGTTCATTAACCCATTAACCGCCTAAGTCGGATATATAAGACTAACACCCTCGCGTTAATTCCGCCAAAGTCTCACATCCACAACCAAATACTCCACCTCGCCAGCTCTCCTGCAACCTATGGGGGTTGAAGAGCTAAACGAGATGGAGTACGCAGTTGCTAACACACGACTCTGGCGAATAGGACGCGAAAACACACGTCAGAACAATTCGACGCGGGCGGTTAAAAGGTTAAACCCCAAGCAAACGCCAGCGTTCGCTCTCTCACTGTCTTCCTATTGTTTCTTTAATTCATGAAACCCCAAGCGAAGACCGGTGTTCGCGCACCTATTGTATTTCAATTGTGTCTGCAATTTCCACGATTGAAAGGTTAATTTATTATGGTATTTGAAAGGTAAATTTAACATATATAACATTAGCTATCTACCAGTGAAAGTCCTGTCGAAATCGGTTCATATAGGTATAATAATAAAGTTCGCATAAACAGCTATTTTTAGTTACTGATTGCAGTAATAAAGACTTTAAATTATTTAGCTAATTCCTTGCTAGACAGAGCTCCACCGAGTCCTCTGGAGGCAACCTCTAGCGCCGAGCTTTGATACAAGTCCAAAGCACCGACAGTGGAGGCGATTGGTGGCGGCGAACTCTCGCGTCGGGCCTTGGTACAGGCCAAGGTTCTACGAATTCGAAAAAGGTACCTCAAAGGTACATCAGGCAGAAAGAAAGGACGCCGCGTCGTCTCTCTAGACATTCCTCAAAGAGAGGACTTACCACCACGCCGCAATTGTGGCAAGCTCAATACTCGTCTAACTAAAGTAAGCACTTTACTATAATCAGCAAAAAAAAATACTAATTGCATTAAAAAGTAGGTGATCGTAACTCTGTTATATTTGTTGGCAGCGGTAATCACAACAGATCGATTTACGTAAGTAACAAGGAAACAGATTGAAAAATCCGTGACATTCAAAATAAATTATTTAGTCAGATATAAAAATCCATTCAATCGCGTCAAAAATTGTTTCATTTTTATCATGTAAAGAGATAAATAGGAGGTAGAAAAAATAGGCAAAGTCAATAATAAGCTAGTTAATACGATAATTAAAAAACTTACGTATTGTTGTAGTGGAATATAATTTCTCCTTTGTTTATATTCTCTTGCAAACACAAATATGGCAAACCGATTAATAAAAACACAATTTTCACCCATCCTAACAACGCCATTTTATTTCAAACGGCACTCAATTGATATGTAATTGAAGTGAGTCATTTACTTTGTGTTTCAACGATACTTTACTACAATTTATATTCAAACAAATTGTAATTTATCAGGGAAAACCAGATCAAGACCCAAACACCGAAGATTTTTCAATCAAAACTGTATGTCACTGTCAAATGAAATAAAAATGTCAATAAGGAAAGACAGTTCAGTATCGACTAAAACTTTGGAAATCGACTAATCAATTTTTCTCGAAGTTTTTCGCCATAAAAATAATTATATTTTTTTAATAAGGTTGTTCGCTATTGCTTTGTTACCGAAAGAGTTAGAATGAGAGTTAGTTTCTATGAGTATACATGTGGATGGGTGGAAAGGGAAAGGGAGAGGGAGGCCAAAGAAAAGATGGATGGATTGCGTAAAGAACGATATGAAAGAAAAGGAAATTAGTGATTTAATGACGAGCGACAGGGTAGAATGGAAGAAAAAAACGTATTGCGCCGATTCCAAATAAGATGGGACAAGGGCAGGAAGAAGAAGAAGAAGAAGCTGGAGTTTTAGAATTGTTGATTTCGGAGACGTATTATTTATTTATTTACACTTTATTGCACATCAAGATTATGAATTAACAAAAAGGAAACCATAATAAATAACACACGATTGGCGGCCTTATCGCAATAGGCGATTTCCAGGCAACCTTGAATGGACAGAGAATTCCTGGACACAAAATGGGGTTGCACTTGGTGCAAGTAACAAAACTTAATAAATACTACGGCAGCAATAAGAGACCGGACGGCATGTCGTTATTTACTTTAATATGGGACGCTACTTGTGTCGATACTCTTGCGCCTTCACATCTTCCTAGCTCTTCGTGTCGTGCTGGTGCTGCTGCTGCGGTCAAGACCCAAGGGCTGGCTTCAAAGATTTTATTTATCCTAATAAACTGGCTTTTACCTCGGACAGAGGATAAGCATTGCCATACAGCGTGGCAATGCCGCCAGCCTTTTGGGCACATTACTATCAGGCGGGTGAAACTTCCCTACATTGTCGAAGCTCAAAAAATATCATACAAACTAACGCCATCAAGTGGTGGAGGTTCCGAGTTAATCATTGAGTTGACACAAAAAATATAATAGAGGGCAGTAGCTACACCAGGGAAACTTTTGTTTAAAAATAATGTTAATAAAAATTTATTTTAAAACAGGGAATAACAATAAATTGTACCGGTTGGATCAAATTATTATAAATAATATCATTATCAGTGTTTTTTTTCACAACGGAAACCCAATGATGTGTTTAGGGAAATCTAGCCCTTAGTTCCGAATTACATCAAAAGCGATTATATCGCGAACCCGACCAAATTTAATAGTCACAAAATGTAAGGACTATTGAGTACTATTTGTGACGTTGCGCGTTGGTCGGATTCGCGATGTAATCGCTTTTGACGCAACTCGGAACGCGGGGAAGTTCGTTCATATTTAAATGGAATCGTTTTGGGTTTTGCGGTTTGTGGTATTGTATTGCTCTGAGATCATTGTGCGTTTATTGTGTTATTTATTACGACTTGGCTTGATTACGGATTTTCTGATATTCTACGTGTTACGACATCACCTGGCTTGTTACTTGGACCCCGGACTGATGATAGCTTTTACTGATAACTTGGCGCTTATCACACGGACACTTCGTTTGTTTTTGCGGACTTGGTTTTGAAAATGCCGAAACCAACACAATTAAAATGCTTTTTTGGATGTGTCATTGATGGTAAGTGTATTTATTACTAAATTATTAACTAGTAACCTAAGTATTTATATAAGTACATTTTATGGAAGACCGAAAGTATCAACTGAGAACTACTTATTTAGAGTCAACATTGTGCACCCAATTCCATTATCAGTTGATTATACTAAAATATATCACTGCCTCACTATAATACTACACTTTATTCTGAGCATTCTGACAACAGCTCATCTTAGCCTTAGCTAAGTACATTACAGTGAATATTTAGTTGTTATTCCTCAACAAGTCAAGCAGCAAATATCAATGAATACCTAATCGAAATCTAAAATAATAAGCCCAAAGTTATGGCCCAATAACAAACATCTGATGATTTTGCCATAGTAGAAATGGTTGGTTCTTTTTGAGAATGGTAGTCTAATAGATAATTACTGATCAGATTTAATGTTTTTTTTAGTTTTACTGAATGTGAACCCAAAGTCTTACATTTAAAAGTGATTCAATAAAACAATAGAAAACACTCGCATTAACAAAGTAATCAAATATTAAAAAAAACATATTATTCACAAATTAAAATAGCTACTTGAAATTAACTGCGTATTGATCTAAGTAACCAATATTTTATTTTATTTACAAAAAAATGTTTTTTAGTGTTTTCATAATACCTACCAACCCAGCAGGTGTTATATAACTGTTACCTGCTGCTGTTACTGTTAGCTGTTTAAGATGTCTAAATGTGGATAGCGGTTTTGTTGAATGAATAACATTGATAATCCAGCTGAACGGGTTTCAGCAGTTTTTCATATTACAGCTAGTAGTTATGTAAAACAGCTAATCTTACAATCCATCTATGATATATCTATGGATTGCATCACATTGTGTATAGAGTCATGTTAGTTATAAAATCTAATTATAATTTACAGGACCTCTTCACCGATTCCCCAAATGGGAATATATAATAATATCCTTATACGGAGAAGTTTGACCAATGGAAGTCTATACTTGACACTGCAACTCAAGAGAGAGGAAATAACTACATATATAATTCAATTCGTATTTGCCACCGACACTTTGAGGATTATTTTAAGTCACCAAGCAAACAATTAACAGGAAATACTATTCCTACAATGAATTTAAGTAAGTTTTATTATGCAATGCACTTCAAATATTCAATACTTTATTATATTGTTTTCCATAATATTTCCTAAGAGGGTCTAAAACATGTTGGTCAATTAACCTTTCAATCGTGCAAATTACAGACACAATAGAAAGACTATAGGTGCGCGAATGCCGGCGTTCGCTTGGGGTTTAATGAATTAAAAAAAAATAGAATTCATTAATGACTAAATAGTCAAACGACTTGGGAATTTTTTAAGGAATAAAAAAATCTGCTGTTGGCAATGAGAATTTCAGTTGTCATTCACATTTTTTTTGAGATTATGATAGTTCTATAACAGATGTTGATCGTAGTATGGCTAGCGATGATGTATCATTAAGCAGAATAGGATATTTAGAATTAGATTTGTCTTACAATTCTAGATTTATTTTATTACTTTATACAACACTATTATATCTTTGCAAATAATAATAATAATTCCACAACTATCACACAACGCCGTCTAGTCCCAAGCTAAGCAGAGCTTGTGTTATGGGTACTAGACAACTGATAAACATACTTATATATTTCTAAATACCTAATCCTACTTTTGTAATAACTGAAATAGGTATATTCTAAATGAAAAATCTTTTGCACTTTTTAATGTTAAAAAGTCCTCTAATGATCCATACATATAAATAAAATTGGAGTGTCTGTTTGTAATATTGAAATAATTGCTTGTTACTACATGCATATGAATATATGTACATACACCAAAATAACACTTTTTAAAATTTTTGTCTGTCTGTCTTTTTGTCCGGGCTAATCTCTGAAATGGCTGGACCGATTTTGACGGGACTTTTTTTGGCAGGTAGCTGATGTAATAAGGAGTAACATAAGCAACTATTATTTTAGAAAAAATAAATTCAAAATCCTGTAGTCCACTCGAACGAAGTCGCGGGCACAGCTAATATTTAAATAATACTTATATTCAATACTTTTTATAAGGTTCTTCTAGTAGTAAAGAATGTTCAATATCTCTTAATCAATCTTGATTATTGAACCAGTGTTGACATCAGATTTCATTTTACCCTACTAAAAATTACCCAAATCATTTGACTTTTTAGACAGACTATAAGAATTCAAATATTTGATTTACAGCCTTGCCAAGAAGTGTACAAAGCAGTACGAGCCTCAGCAATTTCCAGAGGTCGTACCAACTACATCAGGTACATTGCAATTAGAAGCAGAACCAACAACCTTACCAAGTGGTAAGTTAACTTTTATTTCTATAAAAGGGTACAAAATGTAACACTACACTTTTTAACATTTTGCTTTACCTAACCTTAAAGACCAAGTTATAATTTTTAATCAACTTCAAAAAACCGGCCAAGAGCGTGTCGGGCCACGCTCAGTGTAGGGTTCCGTAGTTTCCCGTCCGTCACAATAAAGTGTAACCACTGATGAGTTTAAAAAAAATGCTTGCATATACGATTATACTACAAACTTAGTCCAGAAATTATATTGTACAACCTTTTTGTCTTTTTTGTACAAAAACTGTTCTTTCCATCAAGTTCAAAATAATTTTCCTAGAAAGTGCTTGTAAAGTTCTACTTTTCAGATTTTTTTCATATTTTCTAAACTTATGGTTCAAAAGTTAGAGGGGGGGGGACACATCGTTTTTTACTTTTGGAGCAATTATTTCCGAAATTATTGACATTATCAAAAAATTATTTTAGTTAACCCCTATTCATTTTTAAATACCTATCCAACGATATATCACACGTTAGGGTTGAAATTAAAAAAAAATCACTTCCCACTTTACATATAGGGGGGCTACCCTAATCAAACATTTTTTTCCTATTTTTATTTTACCACTTTGTCGGCGTGATTGATATACATATTTGGTACCAAATTTCAGCTTTCTAGTGCTAACGGTCACAGAGATTAAGCGAGGACGGACAGACAGACAGACGGACAGACGGACGGACAGACAGACATGGCGAAACTGTAAGGGTTCCTAGCAGACTACGGAACCCTAAAAAAGGAGGAGGTCATCTTTTCGGTTGTATTTTTTTGTTACATTAGAACTCCATTGCTTAGGGAAGAAGACCAGAAATGGCCAACGTAACTTCATACTCGCATAAATATTATAATGAAGATAGTTGTGTGACTATGACAATACAAATAAATAAATGGTTCTGAATAGTTATAACGAAAAATGGTATCATCGAAGCGATCTGATGATAATGATGAAGCCAACATATAGGCAGCGGAATTCTGTAATTAATTAATGCGTCTGATGATGGATCCTGGAGCCGGAAGGTAGAAGATAGACACGGAACTTTTATAATAAAACAATGTATCTGACCAGTGTTTGGATTAATAGGAATTGTCATGAGAAATAGGTACTCTAGAGGTGTATCAAAACTAAAAAGTGTGAAATAAAAAACGTTTTTTTTTTGTAATAAGTTAAAAGCTATATGCATGCAGGTTATCTATCAAAACGTTACTTATTCACTTATTTTATCTATTTATCTAAAATATATATATTAAATAAAGTATGTATTTGATTTGCAGATTTGCTACAAACTGAACAAATTGTTCAACCATCAACTGAGCAGTTTCCAGTGGTGGAGCCATCAACATCCAGTTGTCTAAAGTTAGAAGTAAATACAGAGTCGAAAACCTTATCAAATGGTTAGTAAACTTTATTTAAAAATGGAAATTGCATAATGGTATATTATAATGTTAACTGCAGTAGCAAAATTTTGATGTCGGCAATGTTAATCCAAGCTGAACGTAGTTTCTCCGCGGCTATGTTTATCAATTAAAAAAAAATTCGCTTATCATGCCAGAAGCTACCTGCGATCATTGCAATTAGTTGCTTTGCAGGCAGTCGCTTAGGAGTGACTTGGCCCTAATAGATACTATGTAGGTCAAACATTGTCTGGCACGTCAGGCACCAATGATGATCCTTGCCACAGCAGTTAACGTAACGAAACGTGGCATTACCCCTTCCTCATGGGTTGTGCGAAAATGAACCCCGGGGCCTTGGAACGAAGGCAAAGAAGAATAGAACAGGAGTGGATTTTCTGTCAGTAAAAGTCTAACACTCCCTCGCGCTTCGCCCAAGGGCGGGAGATGTTATTAGATGATTTCATATCTAAAAAAACACCCTTCCTAGTTTTCTTAATTTTTTTTTTTTGTATCCATAAATATTAACTACAAATATTCTATATCATATAATTACTTTGACCCAGTAAACTACATTTAACTATTATTCTATATATTGCTTATTTATACATTTTATTTTATAATTTTGCTTGCCCCTTAATATAAAGGACCTATTTTAGGCTTCGCATTGCCAGTGACAGTAAAACATTTTATTAAATAGATTATCTTTTCTTTCAGCAGCCACAAAGAAACGCTGCTCGAGGCAGGAATCATCAAATGCTGTCGAAAGACTGACAAGAAAATTAAACTAATTGCGTCAGAAATGCAGAACACAGACAAAACAAATAAAAGCAGCAATGAAGTGTGCGATGTCTAAGTCATTTTTAAGTGCTATAGAAGAATTACCTGCGACAGCTCAAACTTTTATAAAACTACAGTTGAAGTGGAAAGAGACACCTAGAGGAAGGCGATACACTATTGATGAAAAAATCATAGCCTTGTCTATAATGAAACAGAGCCCAAAAGCATACAAGCTTTTAGAGAAAATGTTTGTTTTACCATCAAAACGAAGTTTACAATTAGACAGGGCCTTAACAAAGAAATTTTATAAAATTAAAAAAACTTGTTTCACGCATGCCCGAAGAAAAAAAATTAGTTAATTTCCTATTTGATGAAGTGTCATTAGCGCCTGTCTAATATAGAATACGTTTTCTAACAAAATAATTGGGTTTGAAGATGACGGTATTCATTTTTAAATGAGCAATATTGCTGGTCATGCCCTTGTTTTTATGATCAAGGGCATAAAAAGCACAACGAAACAACCTATTTGTTTCACTTTTGTCAAAAGCAGTACGAAAAAAAGGAAAAATGTAAAGCCCTGATAATAAACTTAATTAAAGAATCAAATAACATAGGACTAACGGTAGTTGCCACGGTTTGTGATCAGTGTCCAGCAAATGTTGCAGCTATTAAAGAGCTAAAAGAAGAAACACAAAAAAAATATGCCAACGAAGGATGGTTCTTTGAAGTGGATGAGAAGAAAGTGTTCCCATTATTTGATATGCCCCATTTGCTTAAGGGAGTTAGGAATAACTTGTTAATAAAAAATGAAAAATTTGTTCAAAATGGGCAAGAGAAATGGGCAAAGTGGGAACACTTGAAAATGTTTCTGGACATTGATGTTGGAGACGACGAGATCCGATTGGTTAACAAGTTAACAGAGAATCACATAATTAAAAACAAAATTTAAAAAATTAAAGTGAAGCTAGCTGCAAAGGTTTTCAGTCAATGAGTATCGTCTGCTATTCGATTTTCAGCAAGTAAGTGTAAATATATTACTTACATTTTTGTCAATCTGAGCTATTAATAGGCTGTAATTTACATTGTGCTCTCTATTTTCGCTCTAATTTTAATGCTCTCAAACTTCAATTCACCACATTGTATGATAAATCGTATTGATTTATACCATAGTAGCTAGCCTGATGTTATGTATACATATGAACTCCACCATTTTCTTAAGAATGTGTCATTCTGTTGCAAAAGCTATATGAGGTACTGCAAAAGTTCCAAAATCCGTTCAGCAGCTCTTGTTGATTGAGTAATGAACATTCAAACATCTTCACAAACTTTCACATTTATAATAATAGTAAGATAATTATGTAATTAATGTGTTTTCTTTTTCAGGACATGGAATACTACCGGCAGAGTGTGAGGGAACAGCAGATTTTCTTCTGATTTTCGACAGGTTATTTGATTCGTTTAATGGTCATTCCTACAAAGATGATTCGAAAATATACAAAAGCTGTATCAAAAAAAAATCCCCTCACTTCCAACTGTGGGATGATTTGCTTCCAATTTTAGAATCAATCAAATTTGAATCAATAAAAAAATCAAAAGGGGTTAATCAAGTAAAATATGAGTCGATTCCTTCTATTAAAAATTGGATTGCAAATATAAAAACATTTGTTGAAAGTTGAGAGAGTGGGACTTTCTATCAATAAATCATAAAATCAGTAATATAGTAGCTAGAAATTTTATTCAGGACCCGTTAGAGAACTTTTTCAGTGCAATTAGAAGTAATGGTGTTAGAAATATTAATCCAAATTATAATCAATTTATAAATGCTTTTAAAACGTTGATTGTTAATAATTATAATTCACCTCATTCTGCAGGAGCCAATTGTGAAGAAGATTTTAATTAAGTTATGCAATCACTGTCCCATCTGATCATAAACAATTATGATGATTCTCACACTGTTTATTTTGGATATAGCATTGATTCGTTGCTAAATGTTATGACAGATATTAAAAATAATGCTTCACTGCTGCATGCTGAATCAAAAAATATGTAACTGGTTATGTGATTAAGAAATCGAAATCAAAAATTTTCAATAAATTTTCCAATTGTCTTAATAATTTATGCAGATCTGGTATTGATTTTGATTCATTTAATTATGAAATTGATTATACTAAGAAATCACGTTTTCATCCAAGCGACGAATTTATAAATTAAATGAATAATATATATGTGATTGTTGCATGCCTTCGTGATAATCCAACATCAAAATGCATAAAAAATCAAATCAAATTTTTTATTGATTCTGCATGTGATTTTAGTATTATAACTTGTGAGAAACATACGAGTTGATTTGGTTGATTTTATTTGCAATTTATCTATTAAAATGATTGTACACAGTTGGTGTTTAGGGGTAAATAGATTGTTGAATGGTAAAATTACAGTTTTTGATAGGAATGGCCATATAAAAAAACAGGCTTTCGAATATTTTAAAAAGAGAAAACGATAAGTAGATGAAAGTATACTTATCGTTTTCTCTTTTTCTATTATTTTTTTTCTTTTCTGTGTACAATAAAAACATAATGTTTAATCCTTAACCACCAGACGTCGGTCTCGAAGACAGAGGCAATTTGTTCTAAAGCTAACGAATAACGTTCACGAGTTGACATGAATATTCGCTCGAATTGAGCACGTTACAAGAGGATTATTCCCCATGTCAGTAGAACGAGCAGAACAAGTCGTTGATGAGTGCCGCACCGAACACACATTCATTGCTCAATACGCATATTCACATCGAGCCAATATTCATATCAATTGCCAGCTTTAAAGTCTATCAAATATACAGTATTTCTGCAACTGAAAAATCAAAATAAATTAGATAAATTTAGAATATGTTCCACTTGTGATTGTAATAAAAACTGTAAAACACCTATGCGTACCTATGTAAATTTAAACAATGTAAATTTTGCATTCAATTTGCATCGTCAATGCAAATTGAACATCAGCAGTAAAAAATGAGCATTTATGGCCTCTGTAACTTGTGACTTGAAATATTGTCCACTATTGACCACTGTGTTATATCTAAAACATGAATACATGCCAAAACATATTAATGTTTTAGATATAATAATACTTTATATGAGTTACTAGATATTTTTCTTAAAATATATAGGTTTATGCTAAGATTTGTATTATTGTTTAGTTTAAAAACTTTTGCTAGTTAAAAATTTAATCAAAATACAAATATGACGTGTATGTTAATTGCTATAATTTAATTTTATGATTATCAAGTATGAACAAATTCAGGTTAGTCAGTTTAACTGAACGTCTGGTGGTTTGTTTATTATTATAATTTACTAAAGTTTATTTTAATAATTTAGTTGATAATAATGGTAAAATTTGTCTATAAAATTGATATTATTATGTGGGATGTCTGTAGCCTAGCACATTTAATGCTAGCAAATGATTTTGATTTGATAAAATAAAAATTACAAGTACATGAAATTGGTGTTTTATTTTTATACTGTCGTATCGTGGGTTGTGTTAATAAATCGGTAAATTATTAAAAAGTACTTACTGGTGTTCTAGTAAGTATTTTTTAATAATTTACTGATTTATTAACACTGAAACAACTATTCAGACGTTAATACATATGAGCGCCATCTGGCGGATGCCTACAAAAACAAAATTGTAAATCCGCGCCATCTATTGGTGGAGGATACTTTAAACATTCTACTTTTGAACTCTAAGTGGCGCATCTATACCAGTCTATGTGTATAATCTATGGACGGACTCTAGTCGACAGTGATGTGAAAGAGTTTTTTGACGCCATATTTTAGTTTGATTTTAGTTAGTTGTAATCAGCGTAAGGTTTTATTATTATTATTTTTTTAATTTACTGTAATATTGTTTTTAGTTGTGTATGTAATAAGTTAAATTGATTTAAATAAACTAAAATATGATTAAAAAAAATATTAATAATGTATCGTTATTCAATACATCAAGTCATCAAGTGTTCGTATAGAGGCGTTTATTCATTGTCCAGTGCGCGGCTTGAATGTTATCGAGAATCTTCTTCTTCCTGCCCTTATCCCATATTACTTGGGGTCGGCGCAACACGTTTTCTTCTTCCATTCTGTCCTGTCACCCGTCAAACTATCACTAATTCCCTTTTCTTTCATATCACTTTTCACACAATCCATCCATCTTTTTTTCGGCCTTCCTCTCCCTCTCCATCCATCTACATGTATACTCAGAACTCTCTTAGTTATATGCGCTTCATCCCTCCTCTTCACATGACCATACCAAGACAACCGATTACCTTTCAACTTTTCAGTCACTGGCGCCACTTTCAAACTTCCTCTAATATACTCATTTCTCACTTTATCCATTCTCGTCACACCACACATCCATCTCAACATTCTCATCTCCGCTACATGCAACCTTTTTTCATCCTTCTTTTTCACAGCCCAACATTCTGATCCATACAGTATGACAGGTCTTATGACGGACTTGTAAATTTTACCCTTCAACTTGAGGGGCATCCGTGGGTCACAAGTTGTTCCCGTGACCTGTCGCCATTTCATCCATCCTGCGTTGATCCGACGTGTTACATCTCGGTCTACCTCACCATCCTCTTGGACGAGTGACCCGAGGTACCGAAAGTCGGAACAGATTGGTATGGGCGTTCCGGCGAGAGCTAAAGGCACAGGGTTGGAGAGACCGCCGAAATCGCAGAACAAGTACTCGGTTTTGGTTCTACTTACTTTCAGGCCAACACTTTCCAGTCTGTGCCACCACACCTCCAATCTGTTTTGAACCTCTAGGCCACTCTCGGCAACCAACACAATGTCGTCGGCAAACAGCATACACCAGGGAGCCTCTTCCTGAATGTCCGACGTCAGAGCGTCCATTATCATCAGGAAGAGGTAAGGGCTGAGAGCCGATCCCTGATGTAAGCCGACAGCCACATTGAAATTTCCAGTGGTGCCCACTGTGGACCGGACTTGCGTACTACATCGACTGTACATCGCTCGGATCAACTGCACATACTTCCCAGGCACACCTTTTTCCTTAAGGGCCCACCACAGAACCTTATCGTCGAATGTTATCGAGAATATTCTAAGATAAATCTATTCCTATTAAAACATGTCTAGAAATGTTGAAATATATATTTTTTTAAAATGCTTCTATTCTTTTTGCTCGAAATAAACAACAATATTGACTTCATCTCAAGGATTCAATCCTATAAATACAAGATTCATAATTCATCTAAAAATGCTGAGCATTATTCTGAACGCACCTCAAAATTAATTTTTAGCCGAACGCAGCTGTAAGCTCTCCAATCACGGTCAAAGAAGCTACTTCGTTATTTAAAAAAAATAACCCCAGCCAATAGAATTTGAGTATTCAATTCACCGGTCAAATGATTCGCTCTGATTGGCTGAGCAATTGAACAGGTGCGATGCGTCATCCGCCATAACGTTGTTAGTTCGTGAAAGTGAGATCGTTTTGTGAATTGTTTAAGAAAATAGTGATTTTATTGTGATATTTTGTTGTAAAAGTGTTTTAATGTGTTAACGAAGATGACCGAGTGGTATAGAATGAAGACGGGCTTCATTAACAAGCATGATTCATCGGAATTGTCGGCCGAAACTTCATGTGAAATGTCAGACTCTTTTAATATATTTTCGGACAATTTGAGTCCGATACCTTCATCTATAGTGCCAAGGAAGTTGGATTTTAGTAGCATGGATGACGATGACGGCTTGAGGGATGCGTTACCACCTCCAGTTTCACTCAGCCCTCCCTACAAAAGAGTTAGGGCTCTCAGGTATGTAACTTAGGTTTAACTCTCTAATTCCTGCACTTACGCACCACGCTAAGTGGTTTTGAAGAATTTCTGGTCCCCATAGTGTCTCACAGCTCGTATATACGACGTAAATAACGTTACTTTCACTTTTAGATACAATTTGAATCAGAATGTCATGAATTATGCAATTTGAATGTCAATTTTAGTTGATTGAATGTTCTGACCAACTTTTTAGCCCTTTTTTGGAAGGTTTTTTCTTCTTTTCGTGGACGTCAGCATGTTTTGTTGTTTCTTTGATGTTTTTCTCATTCATTAACTTATTAAATATAACACTTTCGCATCCATAATGCATTCATTAATTTTAATTATTTACTTTACTGCTAGAAAGTCTATAATAATCATGGTTTTTGATCAATAACTGGCATTTCTATTTAAATATACTAGACTGTGTGACTTTCTCATACAAATTTATATTTTATTTGGCTTGGTCTCCTATTTACCTTTCCAAATCAGATTATCCAATTATATTTTCAAATAAATAAAGTATTAATAAAATATCTAACATTATTTTCTGTGAAAGTCAAGTTGATACTTGTCTTATTAATTCATGAAAACCTAATGATGGCATTCACTCTCTCATTGTCTTTCAATTGTGTCTCTAATTACGGTACTCAAAAGGTTAACTACAAATTATTATTATTTTGGAAACCATCCCTATGGCGTCCATCACATGATAGGTTTTGCTGTCAGTTTTGCCACAGTCAATGTTTTAATAGACCAAAAACCTACAGTACAATTCACGAATGATGGTGGCCGTGAAGTTAGCCTTTGTAAACGTTCGCGCTTACTATACTCTTCTCGCACACGCACGTCGCCATTTGATTCCTAAAACACGTTACTAAACTAAACTTCACGGCCACTATCATTCGTGAATTGTACTGTATTGGCGAAAACCATAATTCATGGAATTGATTGATGCCAGCATGACCTTGTACTGGTCAAGGTTACACCTATCATTTTGTAAGAAAGTCAAGTTGATACTTGTTTTATTTACTTATTTATTGAGTACTTCCACATTATAATCAATATAATGTTTAATTCATTAAACCCCAAGCGAATGCCGGTGTTCGCTATTGTCTTTCTATTGTGTCTGTAATTTCCACGATTGAAAGGTTAAAAAGAATCAATTTCATCATAGTGGTAAATATATGTAACAATAACTGCATACATTACATTTGCTATTCCTTTGCTTTGATAGAAGCAACAAGTAATATGTAACCAAGCATTATATGTAACACAATATGATTTAAAAGAGTGTCTATGGAGTTTCTTGCACGTTCTTCTCCATAGAGACCTACTCTTTGGAACGTGCAATTTAGCTTCACTTTTCTTGGACTGACCGACATTTGACTATTCAAAAGTGCCTGTAAATGGTCTATTTGAAATAAATGCTTTGATTTGATTTGATTTGAGATGATAAATTAACAAATTATACACTTCAATTTAATTTAAAATTTTATTTTATTAGTCAATACATTATAAAATACACAACCCCTCTTTATAATATTGGTGTAGATATGTAATACATACAATAAATAAATCTGTAGAAATTTTTAGCATTACATAAAATGTATGAAAAGCCATGTAGGTAACTTTTGTATGTTATAAATTGTGTGTAACTTGATTTACTTATTACTTAGGCTTTGTTATAAAGCAAGTTAACAGGTTGACTTTATCAAAAGATATTCATTGAGTGTTAGGTGGTTCTAAGTAAGCTAGTAATTAGGCATGAATAGAGAATAGGCTCTTAATAAACTAGTCCGTCTCACCATCAAAGATTGCATTGCTACTTACCATCATGGGGGATCGCAGTCAAGCACTAGTTTATCTCAATAAATAAAAAAATAATATATAAATGGACGCTCCCAATACCAACCTCAATTTATTCATCAATTAACAATTGGAATTCTGAACCCAATTGAACTTAAATCAATGACAAGATCAGCTCAAGCTTGACCCTTCCATCAACTTACTTTAATCAAAGGCAATTAGGACTGATTCATCTAAATTAACGTTAACGCTCCAGGGTAGACTTTGAAATTCAATTAGCCTAGCATTTTTTGCAATTGACGGTTTGGTATTGAATAATAAGGTAAAGATATTACCTACAGTAATGACATTTGGGTGTCTTCAAGGCTAGAGTGAATAGGCTCTTAATAAACTAGTGCGCCTCACCATCAGAGATTGCATCACTGCTTACTATCAAGTGGGATTGCAATCAAGCACCAAAATCAATAAAAAAAAAAAAATTACACAATCATATGTATTCATTTAACCCCAAGGGAACTTGGGGTTTAATGAATTAATGCCAGTCATACACAGTCAAACCTGTCGTCCAATTGGTATGACCCTACATGTTTGATCAAACCTGTAGTTCGTCTCTATACACCATGCACAGTCAAAAATGTCGTCTAATCGGTATGAAGCTACATGTTTGATCAAACTAAAAGAATTGAAATTCGATTGTGCCATCAACCATGTTGTCACTCCCATACACGGTCCAATCTGTTTGGTCAAACATGTAGCGTCATACCGATTGGACTACAGGCTACAGGTTTGACCGTGTATGGCTAGCATTAGGCGAACATTACATGGTAGGTTTTGCTGTCAGTTTTGCCGCAGTCAAAACGTTGATTGACAGAAAACCTACTGTGTAAAGCATTGCATGACGGTTTTTAAAACTGATTGACGAAAACCATCATTCATCAGCATTCGTGATTGATGGAATTGATTGACTTGCATGACCGTGTAATGTGCGCCTAAGATATATGGAAATGCATAAAAATTCCATTTCAAAATAACCTATCACATCAATATGAGAATTCTTTATTCAATACACGACTTAATTTTCCTGAAATTCACTTGCAAAACTCATCCTAAATTCAAGCTTCGACAGGTTCAAACTTGTCTCTATTTCAACGTCATAATTCACAGGTTTTAACCTGAACCAAGTCAAGTCAGTTCCCATCCTCCAAACAGGTTTGAACAAGTCCAGGGGGGACGAAATAACTGAACAATGATCCCCCTACTTCCATTATAACTGGACAATAAGTAAATGTACAGGAATATTTTGCGCGTCTTGTCATTTTGTTTGGGCTAGAGAGAGATAGCATGCAAACAAATTGTTTGAAAGAGATTTTGCAAGAATATTCTAGAAATTCTGGTTAAGGCCCAAGCGCCCGAAAAGAGCCATAAAACTGACTTTCTGAAGCCTACTCCTCGGTAACAGCCAGGTTAATAGGTTTGAAAAAAATATATGTTCATTATAGATTTATGAACAATATTATCAACATTTGACTTTTGTCTAAAAAAAATATTTAGCAATTTCGCAACTTTTCCCTACTCCTTCGAAACGGCTTGGATCTTTAGAAAAATTTTTACACATAAAACTTGGTGGTTAAATATTCTTCAAAGTGAACATTGCATATGTAAATTTCGCAGAGAAAATTGATTTAAAGCGCTTTCCGGGCGCTGCTGACCGCAAATAAATGCACAGATTTGCGTACTGCCGCCTAGGCGGGTGCTTGATGTGCGTCCACATAATTTTGGCCAGATGGTTCAAGGGACTATAAGCCTTAAGTCGGTCCTTCCCCACTGGCCTATCGTCAACATCGAGCATGGTTTAAAAGCTTGTTACTTCATCTAACGTAATCCAACGCGATGTTTTATGAAGAGGCAACGCGAAAGAAGAGAGAGAGAACGCCTGAAAATTGTACATTCGATAATTCCGTGATTTCATCGAATAATTCACAATTTTTTTTTTTTAATGACTAGCTTTTGCCAGCGGCTTCGCGCGCGTACATATAGCCTATGCCACTCAGGAATAAAGCTTTCTATCGGTGAAAACATTTTAGCAATCTGACCAGTATCTCCTTCAAGAGATTACCTCCTACAAACAAAAGAACAAACTTTACCTCTTTTATTATATTAGTGTAGGTATAAACCGGTGCTTGACTGCGATCTCATCTCATGGTACCTAAGTAGTGATGCAATCGGGTATGTTCAGGCGCACTAATTTAATCCAGCCTTGAAGACATCTGAAGCAGGCAAATTGTTCCAGTCCTTCGATGTACGCGGTGCGGTACCTACCTTTCGGGGAGTGTGCTTGGGAATTGCATAGCCTAATTCCGCCTAGCCCGTTCCATCATCGGACTACCAGACGTATGGCGATGCGCCACCGGTACATGGTGGACATCCCACCTATAAGCACAAAATGTTTTGGGAACACGTTCATTGTGCGTGCAGCTAAGGAGTGGAATTCCTTGCCGGAGTCTGTTTCCTGATAGCTACAACCCGGGAATCTTTAAGTCGAGAGTGAATAGGTTTCTTCTGGGTAAGCGCGTTCCATCGTCGACAGCATCGTCGCTTTCCATCAGGTGAGATGGTGGTCAAGCGCGAACCTATCGAAAATAATGGTGGGCCAAAGGTCATGTAAAATATCAGATGCATGATGAGAACATACCGTACAGAAAACCCTAGAAAGTTCCATAACTATAAAAAAAAAACATGTTATTACATGTTCCTGCTACAAAGTATCTCCCTCCAAAATTCATAGGTAAGGTGACCTCATTCCAAGCTTGTTTGACTGGTTCTAGCACAGATACTGTTATTTGCGTTGTAGCGAAAAAACTTGTTTTGTGGTAATAAAAGAGTTTTTTTTAAGGATGTAGGCACAAGGTTTTTGCATTGACTTTATATTAAGACTAGCTTTTTCCCGCGCTCATAAAATGTAGCCTATGTCATTCGGGAATAAAGCACTTTTCTGTCGCTATAAAAATGTTAGCAATCGGACCAGTACTTTAGAGATCATTACCTCTTTATAATATTAGTGTAGATGCAGATTATGACGCTCGGCAAATATCCACCCTTACGTTGTTGAAACATCTACGGTCCGGACTAAGCGTTTCGCCTCGTCATTTATACCGCGTATATCAGAGGACTGGAACAGTTTGCCTGCTGCGGTCTTCCCGTCTGATTATAATTAGGGTGTCTTCAAGGCTAGAGTGAATAGGCTCTTCAACTAGTGCGCCTCACCATCAACGATTGCATCGCTACTTACCATCAGGTGGGATCGCAGTCAAGCACTAATTTATTTAACCTTTATGTAATAAAAGATACAAAGGCGGACTTAATGCCTTAGGCATTCTCTACCAGTCAACCTAGGGTAGTGCAGAGACAAAATAGCAGGTGCATAAAAAATAAAGAAAATATTATTTAACCTGTCAATCGTGATAATGACAGACACAATTGAAAGACAATAGGTGCGCGAACGCCGGCGTTCGCTTGGGGTTTAATGAATTAAAACAATTATAGAATTATATATAAAGCTAAAACCAAACATACATATAAAAACGCATACCACACTAACTAACAACAACTAACTAACTGATAACTAGTTTATCTCAATTAAAAAAACCGGCCAAGTGCGAGTCGGACTCGCCCATGAAGGGTTCCGTAGCAGCAAGTAACATAATATAAAAGTTCTTGTAATGTGTTGTAACTTTGATCGATGTTTTAATAATAGTGTATTTTTTTCGATTTATGACGCATTAAAAAAAAACTACTAACTAGATTTCGTTCAAACCAATTTTCGTTGGTAGTTTTTATAGTAATGTACATCATATATTTTTTTTAGTTTTATCATTCTCTTATTTTAGAAGTTAGAGGGGGGGGGACACACATTTTACCACTTTGGAAGTGTCTCTCGCGCAAACTATTCAGTTTAGAAAAAAATGATATGAGAAACCTCAGTATCATTTTTGAAGACCTATCTATAGATACCCCACACGCATAAGATTGATGAAAAAAAAATTTTTGAGTTTCAGTTCTATGTATGGGGACCCCCAAAATTTATTGCTTTTTTTCTATTTTTGTGTGAAAATCTTAATGCGGTTCACAGAATACATCTACTTACAAAGTTTCAACAGTATAGCTCTTATAGTTTCGGAAAAAAGTGGCTGTGACATACGGACGGACAGACAGACAGACAGACAGACAGACAGACATGACGAATCTATAAGGGTTCCGTTTTTGCCATTTGGCTACGGAACCCTAAAAAAAAAGATGAGGCCGGTGTTTCGTAGCTGACTAACCTGAGAAGAAACACCAAAACAAACTCAGGGGTCAAAGTCTCATAAAGGTCCATACAGCAAACATATAATGGTCAAATCATATCAGAACCATACAGATTAGTGTCTCAGATGATCTTTTGTATAAGATGGTTTTTTTTTTTTTTTTCGCTGGGAAAAATCATCTTATGACAACCCCCGCTCTTGGGCAGAGCGGGAGATAGTGTCAGACTCTTACTGACTAAAAAACCCATCCCGTTCCTTCAAGCCTTCATACCGGGGTTCGAGCGCCCTTTCGGATAACCCTGGCCCCAGTAGGTTTCGACCCGGCTGGGTCCCTGCTGTTGCTGACAACTCCTTGAGGCGCGCGGGAACAGCGCGCGCCGTCGACGACTTGGGCTTGGTCCGGACAGTTACCGGACGGCCGGACAGCGAGCTACCCATTGCTCACTGTCCGCAAGCCCGCGCCTACTGTGGCTGGAAATCGGGATCGGAATCCCGGCGGCGGCGAGAGCGCCGTTGCCTGATGCGGTCGGCCTCCTCCTTAGCGAGCATTACTGCTTCGCAGAAGTATAAGATGGTTTTTTGAGGAAAGAACCACACAGTTCTGAGTGGACCTGTCCAGTCAGTGCAAGCATTTGTCAGTATTCGTGTAGCTCAATTTAGGAACACAACAACTTTCTAAATTGTACTCCAAATGTTTTCAACCTTTACACAATCAATGTAAGGGTCAAAGACACTTCCAAATACTACTTTACTGTTTTTTTTTTTTCGCTTAAAATGCATAGCTTGTGACCATTCAAGCGTTGGAAAATAGGTTACGCCACAGAGTTATGAAGATACTCAGAGGCGGGCCCTGCTGTTGTGTTATCTTCACTTATCATATTCATGGCTGGTTTACACAGTGCGAGCTAGCGTACGAGTCAGCCTGCCGAGTAGCTGCACTACAGTAATGCCTTGATTACACGTGCCGAGTAAAAAGGCAAGACAGTAATATGTTGCTCGGCCGAGACGGTGATTCAAGCGAGTTGTAGAGATAGCACTCTCAAAACTGTTGGCATTCGGTAATTCTGTGATTTACTCGAATATTTCACAGAACTTGTTCCAAGAAATACGTGTTTTTTTAAACCCTTAAAAGTTTATCAGAAACATTGTCGCCATTCTGAATTTGCAAGGGTATTGTGGATGTACTTTTTTTGGGGGAGGCCTATGTACCAAAGTGTACGTTTTTCATCTGAAATTCGATTCTTTAAGTCAAGAGTGAATAGGTTACTTCTAGGGCAAGCGTGCTCCATCGTCGACCACATCATCGCTTACCATCAGGGCCTTAAGTCTGCTATTACAATAGTGTCAGAATGGTCTATCATTGATGTCATAATTGTCGATTTTGACAAGTTTGGTAATCTACTAATACAATGGCGTCAGACCTTCCAATGGTCAACCACTGACACTCCATTGAAAGAAGTGACATAGAATGGTAATCTCGTACATATTGACAAATGAATATTTGACGTTTGCGGTAATCTGCTAAAACTTTGACAGTTTATTTGATCAGTGTTTTACCATTAGAAAGTTATTGTGCATTTATTGGTTTTAATATGCTCGAAATTATCTTTCTACCACAATTCTATTACAAGACCAGTGACCGATCAATGATCGATCATTATGAGTTAACGAGTTAGCAGATTATAAACTTTTAGCGAAATGACAATGGGATCGTGTTGGAATGACGAAATTATAAAAATAGCAGACTTGGGGCCCAGGTGAGATGGTTGTCAAACGCGAGCTTATCAATAATAAAAAAAATATAGCGATGATGACTTCTAGGCATACGTGTGCTCTATCGCCGACCACATCCCTGCTCACCATGGTGAGATAGTGGTCGATCGAAAACTTTTTAATATTAAAAAAAAAGTCGCTGCAATACGTCACCGTATTCTATGGGTCACACATTCACTTTAAACACAAGCCAAGGTGAAGAATACTAATGAAGACATTACTGGGACATATTACTAAAAATAAACGGTTGATTTATTCATCAGATTGAAAAGCTCAGCATAATGGCATAGCATAGTACCCGAAGACACAGCGTTGAAAGGCCTCCCAGAAGGCGGACTGTGAGGTTCGCGGGAATCCGACCGGTCGTTACGGTGACACTTGGGGGAGGCCCATGTCCAACTGTAGACGTGTTTCGGATGAAATGATGACGATGATAAAATAATCAATCTTATAATGTTCCCAGTGCTGGGACTCAGGCCTCCTCTAGGAGGGGGAATGGGCATGCCTCCTCTAGGAGGGGGAATGGGCATATGAATTGAAAAAATCACATTGGTAATTGCCCTGTTTGAATACCTTCAATTCTGTGCTTAAACTACTGTTTAAGCATAATCAGCTTTTTAATGTTCCCACTTCTGGGACTCGGGGATCCTCTCTACGAGTGAGAATGGGCCGTAATCCACCACGCGGGGCCAGTGCGGGTTGGTGGATGACACACGTCTCCTAATTTTTGGTTCTAGGACATGCCGGTTTCCTCACGATGTTTTCCTTCATCGTAAATACTGGGCCATCGAGAAAATTGTATTATCTTTGTGAATCAACAATGAGCAATGGTGGTCGAGTGGTAACGGCCCCGATTTACGAGTTACAGGTCGTAAGTAAACTCAGCCAGGCGTATTACTTTGTGTAATTTATTTCATCACCACTGCTCTCAAAACGGTGAAGGAAAACATCGTGAGGAAACCGGCATGTCCTAGAACCCCCGGAGGACACGGTGGAGCACACAGTCGAGGTGTGCCCTGCTTGGGCGGAGCATCGCCGTGCCCTCGTGGGGGCGATCGGCGGCGGAGACCTCTCGCGCCGGGCCTTGGTTGAGGCCATGGTCCGGAGCGAGGAGGAGTGGCAGGCGGTCGCCGACTTCTGCGAAGCAGTAATGCTCGCAAAGGAGGAGGCCGAACGCATCAGGCAACGGCGTTATCGCCGCCGCCGCCGCAACCGGGATTCTGATCCCGATTTCCGGCCACCGTAGGCGCGGGCTTGCAGACAGTGAGCAATGGGTAGCTCACTGTAACGGCCGTCCGGTAACTTTCCGGACCAAGCCCAAGTCGTCGACGGCGCGCACTGTTCCCGCGCGCCTCAAGGAGTTGTCAGCAACAGCAGGGACCCAGCCGGGTCGAAGCCTACTGGGGCCAGGGTTATCCGAAAGGGCGCTCAAGCCCCGGTATGAAGGCTAGAAGGAACGGGGTGGGTCTTTTAGTCAGTAAGAGTCTGACACTATCTCCCGCTCCGCCCAAGAGCGGGGGATGTCAATGCATGATTTTTTCCCACCTTAAAAAAAAAATGTCCTAGAACCAAAAATTCGAAGACATGTGACATCTACCAACCCGCACTGGCCTGCGTGGTGGATTACGGCCTATTCCCTCTCTTAGAGAGGAGGCCTGAGTCTCAACAGTGGGAACATTATAAGGTAGAGTATGCTATACTATGAATCGACATTCGAACTCTCAAGTGCCTTGAACACAATCTACCCAACGGAAATACAGCGCGCAGCTTACAAAAGCAAAAAATGACAAAAGATACCTATTATGTGTGACTCAGTCAAAAGAATTTCGTTGTAAAATCAGTTAGAGTACAGTTATACAAGAAAACATATGATCGAAACAGCTGACATCTGCCTTGGCAAAAAAATACACCCACAACCCACATGTCTTTGTCGATACAACGTGAATTCAACTTTCTAACTATGAAAGTAAGGTTCTTTTTGCATCAAAGGTGTGGTTCTTATATAGAAATGTATCGTGAAAGTGAATCTAAAAGTATAAGTTTTAAAGTTTATTTTCAAACAAATGCTAATTAAATTTAAAATACTGGTTTTTTGCCGAAAATCGGTCGTTGTTTTTTTTTTTCGCGTTAGTTACGAGGTCACGTGTGTTTGTGCGTGGCCATTGATTTTTAACGACTCTTTGGTCAATTCTTTTTTTAAATATTTGAACGTATTCCAACGTTCGATTTCGTTCTGGCCATTTTGAATTCGAAGCATGACCATAGATATAGATTCTTCGTAATATTTTCGGCAAATGAAAACAAACCGGGCTCGCATTCCATTGTTCAATAGTTCGGTTGAACTGGTTGGAAGTTGCGCCATAACCCCGGTTGTCAGTTTTCCGCATTCCTTTCCTCGCCAATTCTTTAGGTCCAGTCTATCTAGCTATATACATTATACAGGCCTTCTAAGCAACATTTTAACTTCGTAAGATCCAACAACCTATTTTAATGACAAAAATATTTAGATATTCCGGACTGAGATACTCTTTAAAATAAAAAAAATACAGTCCAACGACCTAAAATAATGGCATGATATTTAAAAGTAATTTTTGGTTTAAACAGTTTCTAAAAAGATATTTACTATGATTTTATTATTTCTAAAATTTTTCGCACGCATTAGAGCACAGTTCCAGAATGGTCGTTTCCTATGCAGAAGAACCAGCAAGAAACTCCATGGTTACTCTTTTTTTCTAATTTTTATCTACATTATATAGTTAACTTTGAGTATAGGAAATACCGCTTAAAACAATTTAGTCAAAAGCAATGCGAATGCGAATATTGGTCGCAAATTTTCGTCGAAATTTAACATTCGTTACATAACTAATTCATATTAATTATATTATCATTCTACCTCCATTCAATCATTAATACATTTTTGTTTGAAAAAACAAAAATGCGAAATATTTGCATGTTTCTTGTGAATTTAAATGCGAATGTCAAAAAATGTGCGAATATTCGCATATGCGAATGCGGTATTCGTTACATCACTAGTACGTATGAGTGGGTGAGCGGAGAGGAAGTGTCATTACTGTACGTACGGTTACTCTTTCTCGAATAACCCCACAACTCCGGTCAGTGTTTGCCAACCTGTCAATATTTTGATCATCCCCCTATACCAACCAAAACTTGCTTTAACACCTGGACCAACTTGCATCTTACCCTTATTTTTCCCCCCAAGAACTTAATGATTCCATACAGGTACCCAAAAAATCTTAGGGTCGCCCCACACATTATCAAACTTGTAAGACTTGACAATAGGCACACACTTGCATCTTATTGTGGAATGAACACCTGAGGTTTCTTCAGAAAAAAAAAAACTAAATAAGGGTGCGTTCGGAAAGGTGTGCCGGAGATTTTAAAAGGCGGGTTTTCGTTGCTGTTTCGTGGATTTTTGGGAGACAGCTGTTCTTGATTTTGAATGTCGTAGGATCGAAAAAACATGTCGGTACGAATTTGGGCAGGATGGTTTTTTAGATTGCAGATGTGTGTTTCGACTATTTGGATGTGATATGTTTGTATAATGATAAGAATTTATTTTTCTTATCTGTCAACACTTACCCCATGTTAATTGGGCTTGCGGACGGCGAGCAATGGGTACAAATGGGCACGGATCTTGAGCGCTGACTTCAAGTTGCCCACAAGTTAAATATTCGGTCTCTTTAGTGGAACGAAGTGAGACGCGGGGGCAAGAGCGTCAGTCGTAAAAGTAGTAGTAAGTAGTAAGAGTAACCATGGAGTTTCTTGCCGGTTTTTCTCCATAGGAAACGACCAATTTGGAACCGTGCACTAACTTCTGACATTTTATAAGTGCCCATGTAGGCCTATGTGAAATAAAAATATTTTTGATTTTGTTTTTGAGTGATTGGCTCGCCGCGCCATCGTGTCATAGACGTCACTCGTGCTTGTTTCCCTGCGCTTGCTGCATGTATCTAACAACGACGACGATTGGCTCGCCAATGTATGGAATGCGCAAAGCGATCCCCACTCTGACGCCGAGCGCTCAAGATCCGTTGTGCCTACTGTATCGCTGAGATAAGGCGCGCGTGGAAAACTACGCGCCGTCAACTCGGGCCTGGTGTTTGCCGGACAGGTGGACAACGAGCTACCTATTGCTCGTCTTCCGTTTACTATAAATGCTTAACAGTTCTTCTACTTTTATTTTCAGACTATTCGACAGTCCCCACACACCGAAGACGTTGCTAGAGAAATGCTCGACGCCATCACATCATCCACCGCGTTCAAGACTTTTTCCACCCAAATTAAACGCGCAGTCGGGTAAGTTGATTTTCGTTAGTTGGTAGTCTCGCGTTTGACCACCATCTCACCTGATGGTAAGCGATGTTGTGGTCGACGATGGAGCACGCTTGCCTAGAAGTAACCTATTCACTTTAAAGTCTCTTCTTCTCCTTTCGCTTTTTTTACGCGATAATTCACCAATCTCATCCTCTGGGTGGCGTGAAAGGGAGTTTCAGTTGCCCTTTGTATTGGCCAGGGTAACTCCTTGGTAGACATCAAATGTCTAGCTATCGCGGTTCTTGAGATACGGCCTAGTGACAGACAGACGGACAGACAGCGAAGTAATAGAGTCCTGTTTTTACCCTTTAGGTACGAAACCCTAAAAAGTTGAATTAGTTTATCTCATTATGTGGTTGCTTAGTTATAAAATGAGAAGTTTGATCACGAGGCCAATAAAGATAGTCCAAGATCCCAGGGCCACCAGACGTCACGTATTTTCGACGACAACTATTTTACAAGACAGACCGATCCCAAGGGGCCAATCATCCCCATTCATTGTCTGGTGAACATATATAAAAATCAAGCATGAGAATTTACGTGAAGTTATGTCATTATTTTTGGAGCTTAAAAGCGTCTGTAAAGCAATACGGCCCACGGAATGTGTCTGGGAGTATTGGCGACTTGATTTTAAAGGTATTGCCTAAAATATACGTAAAAATCAACTTTGAGAATTTAAGTGAAGTAAGTACGTACTGTTTTTATGTACCTTGATTACCTGGATACCTGAAAATTGCCCGTCTAAGCAAGCTAGCAGATAGGTATGCGTTCTTAGTACATACTAACAGTACTCAATCGTTCACATTTCCTTCGTCAGAAAATTCGTGACGTCTGGCGGCCCTGGGATCTTACTCTAAGAAAGGTGTGGCTTGACTTCTTTCACAATTAAAATTAACCTTTGTGTACTTCTACAGGCATGCCATCAGGCTCTAGCCATCATCTGCACCCGCCATCCGGAGACGAAGACAGTGCCCTAGGCAGTCTCCCCCCCGACGAGCTTGACGAGTCCCGGATGACGAGGCGAGCCGTGGCCAACATCAACCCCTTTACACCTGATGGTAAGTAATAATAATTATTTATTTCCCGGCCAGACAAATGTTCATGCCTAATGCGAAATGAACTTTATTTCCATGAATGTAAAGTTCATTTTTCATTGCAATAACTGGTTTTGAAACAACGACGCGACGAGTGTGATAGTTGAATCAATGGATTCTCGACCTCATTTTCTTAGCCGTAAGATAACAATTCGCATACAGTCATCCGAAGACTGGTTTGTGCAACGTCAAAAATGGTGGTTACGTTTCAGAACAAAAAGTCATTTTTGAAGTGCTCACTGCTAGCACACATCTCTGGTGGAAAGGTAGCCTTACTGGGACATCTTTACATATAAATAAAATTGGAGTGTCTGTTTGTAATATTGAAATAACCGCTTTTTACTACATGCACATGGATATATATAGGGTGACTGGCAATTAGTGTACGATACTTAAACACGTGGTTGTGCTCATGATAACAAACAATTTTTACTATGGGAACAAACCTGAAATCGCGAAAAAGAATCAGCTGTTCAGTACATTTATGTTTGCCTAATGTACTGAACAGCTGATACACGTGTTTAAGTATCGTACACTAATAAATTACTAGTTACCATAGGTACGGTACATACACCAAAATAACATTTTTTACAATTTTTGTCTCTCTGTTTGTCCCGGCTAACCTCTGAAATCGCTGGATTGATTTTGACTTTTATTGGCAGGTAGCTGATGTAATAAGGAATAACATAGACTACTTTTATTTTAGAAAAAAATAATACAAAATCCTGTAGTCCACGCGAACGAAGTCGCCGGCACAGCTACTGTTTTCTATAATGTAAATTTTTATTTACAGGACAAGCGTTAAATAAGAAAAAGCGTGCGCTATCAAAAACACCGACGTGGGGCGACGCCACACCCGAACAACCAGCAAAGAGACTCAGGGTGAGTATTACTAATTATATCTAGTCCTATTTATTTATTTTTTACATTTTAGGAAAGCTTACAGACTAATAACAACATAGTGATAATAGTAGGTAATTAAATTGCTAATTACAAGCTTCCACATGTAGGTAGTTCATCATCATCATCTCACCTGATGGTAAGCGATGATGTGGCCGACGATGGAGCACGCTTACCTAGAAGCAATCTATTCACTCTAGACTTAAAGACCCCTAGGTTATAGCTATCAGGAAACACAGACTCCGGCAGGGAATTCCATTCCTTAGCTGTACGCATAATGAATGTACTCCCAAAACGCTTTGTACGTATAGGTAGGATGTCCACCATGTACCGGTGGCGCAACGCCGTACGTCTTGTGGTCCGATGATGGAACGGACTTGGCGGAATTAAATTGTGCAACTCTAGAGCACACTCCCCGAAGTGTAAACGATAGAAAACAGACAGGCCAGCAACTCGGCGTCGATGCTGAATACTTTGGAGTTTTGACTTCACAAGAGCATCATTGCCTATGATCCCTAATCCCGTTTTATTTGTGGTCGGCGCAACACGTTTTTTCTTCCATTCTGTCCTGTCACTCGTCACGCTATCACTAACTCCCTTTTCTTTCATATCGCTTCTCACTCAATCCATCCATCTTTTCTTTGGCCTGTAGGTAGTCCACATGTATGTAGTTATAATGACGAAAAAAAAAATCAATGTTGGTCTCACAGGGTTGACACAGAGTTTGTTAACTCTCAATAATTTTAACAAACAATAATATTATCTTTTACATTACTTCCTTCATGGTTCAAGATCCCAGGGCCGCCAGACGTCACGTATTTTCTGACGAAGGAAATGTGGACGATTGAGTACTGTTAGTATGTACTAAGAACGCATGCCTACCTGCTAACTTGCTTAGACGGTTAAATTTCAGGTATCAGGTAATCAAGGTACATAAAATCATTACTTCACGTAAATTCACACATTTCCTTCGTCAGTAAATACGTGACGTCTGGTGGCCCTGGAATCTTACTCTATCAAGGAGTTGTCAGCAAACCCTGCAGCAGGGTCGAAGCCGAGGGTCTGCTTCTGAAAGGAAGATTTGACCCCGGTACGAAAGGCTACGAAGGAACAGGAGTTGATTTTTAGTCAGTAAAAGGGTATTCGGCCGAGAGCAATGTCTCGCCAATTTACTCGGTATGTGTCATATCAAGGCATAAGTGTGGATATCATATAACATAACACACCATCATACCAGAAGCACAAAATAGATAGGTACAGAAGACAATCTACATACAAAGCGCGCTCTCACAACGCACACATAGACACCGCTCACGGACACGATATCTCGGAGCGCCTCGGCCCGCTCGTCGAACAGTTCCGGCTCAAACGCTCATTAGTGTGCGTCCACCGAGCGTAGGTATAAAAAGTGAAGTACATACATGAGATTGTCTTCTGTACCTGTCTATTTTGTGCCAGAAGCTTCTCAGTCACATTCAAACCCAATTTCGAACCGTGCACTAGCTTCTGACGTTTTATAAGTGCCCATGTAGGCCTATGTGAAATAAAAAAAGACGTGTGGCACTCGGGGACTGCCGCGGTAAAGCTATTGCATAGTATTTTTATCAACTTATGCAATTATAATTATTTATTTATTTTATTTATGCAGTAATTTTTTTTCATTGTTTTTTTTTCTTTGACATTAATTGAAGTTACACTTTCACACATTGAATTGAATTTTGAATGATTGTTCACTTTGATAGGGATAGGAAGATAGGGGGTGTTAGGTTATTTTCGTCACGGAATTTCTGGATTCGGTCTCCACCCTCAAGGCCCGCGATAGAAGCTATGCAATAGCTTAAAAACTTTTGACTTTAAACACTAACCACCATTTTCCGTTCACCCAGGAATCCAACATATCCCGTTACAACATCGAGTTCGTGGAACTGGGCGTGATCGGACGCGGCCAGTTCGGTCGCGTGACCAAGTGCGTGAACAAGCTGGACGGCTGCGTGTACGCGCTCAAGCGCTCGCTGCGGCCCGTCGCGGGCTCAGCGGCCGAGAGGGCCGCGCTCACCGAGGTGTACGCGCACGCCGCGCTGGGGAAGCATCCTCATGTCGTCAGGTGAGTGCTGCAGAGGTGTCAGTAGCAATGTACAGCTGTGTGAACACGCTGGACGGCTGCGTGTACCATTGTGGTCATGTACTGCCTGACCATTAAAAAAAAAAACACTTGAATCCTGCAGCGTGGCGTCAAACCAAACACTAAGAAGTTTTCGTTTCGAGTGTAAGTAAAAATCAACTTAGCGGTGGTCATGCGGAAGTGTCTTTGATAGTACGTGTACACTGCGTATAAGAGTTTCACCAACCCACACACCCAGCGAAGTGGTTAACATCCAACTTCTAACTAGGGACTATCCATAATTTACGTTACATTTCAAAGGGAGTGGATGGATTCGACGAAGTGATTATTATTGATAGGCTCGCGTTTGACCACTATCTCACCTGCCGAGAGAGCCGCGCTCACCGAGGTGTACGCGCACGCCGCGCTGGGGAAGCATCCTCATGTTGTCAGGTGAGTGCTGCACAGGTGTCAGTAGCAATGTACAGCTGTGTGAACACGCTGGACGGCTGCGTGTACCATTGTGGTCATGTACTGCCTGACCATTAAAAAAAAAACACTGGAATCCTGCAGCGTGGCGTCAAACCAAACCCTTTGAAATTTTCGTTTCGAGTGCAAGCAAAAATCAACTTAGCGGTGGTCAGGCGGAAGTGTCTTTGATGGGACGTGTACACTGCCTACAAGACTTCCACCGACCCACTCTTGGCCAGTAAAGTGGAAAACAGCCAACTTCTCACAAGGGATTATCTAAAACTTCCGTTACATTGTAAAGGGAGGGGACGTGTTCGACGAAGTGATTATTATTGTTAGGCTTGGGAAGAATCTTGGGCGGGAGATAGTGTCAGACTCTTACTGACTAAAAAGCCCATCCCGTTCCTTCAAGCCTTCATCGAGTGCCCTTTTGGATAACCCTGGCCCCAATTATTGATAGGCTCGCATTTGACCACTATCTCACCTAATGGTAAGCGACAATGTGGTTGACGACGGCAAAACTGTCAAGTATACCCTACTGTGTATCATCATCAGCCTTTTTTTTAATGTTCCCACTGCTGGGACTCAGACCTCCTCTCTAGGAGAGGGAATGGGCCGTAATCCAGCTCGCGGGCCTAGTGCGTGTTGGTGGATGTAATAATATTCCACAACTATCACACAACGTCGTCTAGTCTCAAGCTAAGCAGAGCTTGTTTTATGGGTACTAGACAACTGATAAACATACTTATATATTTCTAAATACATACATATTATAGATAAATTACACCCAGACACAGAACAAATGATTAAGCTCATCACACAAACATTTGTCCTGGGTGGGAATCGGAAATCACCGGGCCAGTCAGGAACAGAATGTCACATGTTTTCGAATTTTCGGTTCTAGGACATTTATTTATTTATTATATACTTTATTGTACATACAAAACATAACAAAGAAAAACTTATATCTCATGCCGGTTCCCTCACGATGTTTTCCTTTACCTACCGTAAAACAGGGTGAATAGGGACTTAGGGGTGAATAGAGACAAAACTTTGGTTTGGTTTTTCACTTTGATACTATAATATTGGCCTCTAACAAAGCATCGATTTTTTAGAATAATAATTCATTAATAAATTGATAGAGTTAAATGCTGCAAAAAAATATTCAAATATCGAGACTTTTATTGTACTGTGTATGGCAGGCATTATATCTTGTATCCCTCTCTCGACAGATACTACTCAGCGTGGGCGGAAGACGACCACATGATAATCCAGAATGAGTACTGTGACGGCGGTTCGTTGCAGCAGAAGATGGAGAATGGACCGCTCTCGGAGCCTGAGCTGCTGCTGTTGCTGGCTCACATAGCTGATGGACTAGCGTAAGTTTTCTCCCAGATTATTGTTTTTTATTTAAGACTAGCTTTTGCCCGCGACTTCGCTCGCGTATTATAGCCTATTATATTACTAGTTCAAAACAATTTATTTATTTTAACTTCATGAACATTTGTTTTCTTTTATATTACTGATAGGCTCGCGTTTGACCGCTATCTCACCAGGGGCCCAAGTCTGCTATTTTTATAAATTCGTCATTCCAACACGATCCCATTGTCACATTGTTAAAAGTTCCTAATCTGCTAATTCATAATGATCGATCATTGATCGGTCAATAGTCTCGTAATAAAGTTGCAGTGAAATGACAATATCGAGCTTATTAAAAGCAATGACTGCACAATGACGTTCTAATGGTAGGTTCAAATCAAAGGAACTGTCAAAATTTTTGCAGATTACCGCATACGTAAGACATTCATTTGTAAATATGTACAAGATTACCATTCTATCCCACTTCTTTTAATAGAGTGTCAGTGGTTGATCATTGGAAAGTCATAATGACGCCATTACATTAGTAGATTACCAAACTTACTCAAAATCAACAATTATGAAATCAATGATAGACCATTCTGACACTATTGTAATAGCAGACTTGGGGCCCTGATGGTAAGCGATGATGTGGCCGACGATGGAGCATGCTTGCCTTGAAAAAGAGATCTAGATCCAATCTAGAAAGTGGTGGTACATAGGCGCACTTAATGCCACAAGGCATTCTCTGTCAGTCAACAGTTCAATGAGTATCAATCACATAGTAGCAATTCCGATTTTTATTGAGTACATCGTATGTGTAAACATTTACTGAGCATTTAATTTTTAAAATCCGTCAAGAAATGGTGGATTTATTAAAGTTTTTCTGAACGGCTACTTAGAAACGCGCGCTCTCGCTGAACTGTTTACGATGACGTCATCTGTCATGATCCGTACGACGAACGACGACAGACAGCGCTGCTGTTATAATGCGCGGTGGAGACCGATCATGACAAATGACGTCACAGCGAGTCGCTTCATTCTCGGTCACGTTTCTTGAACTAATACACTAAAATTGCTGTATCTTCGTCATTTTTGGTCCGATTTAAGTATTTTTTTCACAGTAATTACTGCTTTTTTTTTGACGCTATAAGCCTGCGTACTCCACAAAATTCATGACTTATTCTCATTGGAGTTACAAAGATTTTTCCGAAACGCAAAAAATTTTTTTGCCATTCAGAAAAATCTTCGTTCATTCTGCAGACACGTCCCCGAGATATGATGAAGGAACAGGAGTTGGTTTTTAGGTTTATAGTCAGTAAAAGTGACGTTATTTCCCGCTCCGCCCAAAAGCGGGAGATGGCATTAAATGATTTTTCGCCTAAAAAAAGATTAATAACAAATTGCCTTCCTACCCCACAGCTACATCCACTCCCTGCAACTGGTCCACATGGACGTGAAGCCCGGCAACATCTTCATCTGTAGCGGCGAGGGGGAGCCCTCACACGACTCAGACGACGGTTATGATGACGACGAGCCCCAGTATCATCATAAGTATAAGATTGGTAAGTTATTTGCTTTTAACTTAAGGCTTATAGTCCCTTGAACCATGTAGCCAAAATTATGTGGACGCACCTCTCGTACCCGCCTAAGCGGCAGTACGTAAATCTGTGCATTTATTTTCGACCAACAGCGCCCGGAAAGCGCTTTAAATCCATTTTCTTTGCGAAATATTGATTGATTTACTTAGCAATTTTCACTTTGAAGAATATTTAACCACCAATTTTTATGTGTAAAAATGTTTCTAAAGATCCAAGCCGTTTCGAAGGAGTAGGGAAAAGTTGCGAAATTGCTAAATTTTTTTTTTAGACAAAAGTATTAATAGCTCGAAAAAATCAAATGTTGATAATGTTGTTCATGAATCTATAATAAACATATATTTTTTTTAAACCTGTTAACCTGGTCGTTAACGAGGAAGTAGGCTTCAGAAAGTCACTGTTTTATGACACTTTTCGGACGCTTGGGCCTTAAGGGGTATAAAAATGTTACCTATAGTAGGTTCTATATTAATATACAGGGTTATTTGTTAAACACTGGCAACATCTCAGGACTATGTTACTAACATCATAAACAACAACTTTTGATCTATGACTTTTAAAAATGTATCATATTTTAGTTCATCAGAATATCATATAAAAAATAAAAATATTTCAATTGAACGTTCTAAATATTACGAAGTCTATGCGGTAGCAAGCGATAGTACAATAGCGGAGGGGAGCGGGCTTCGGGCGGCGGGGTTGCTTGATGCGCTTGCGTCGCATCGTACAGACGTAGGTAGGGTATAACAGAATACAGAGTTGAAATGTGTTAGATAGAACAATGAAATCTTGAAGGTTTGTGTTTGGTAAATTAATTATGTTTTGTAAAAAGTCATAGAACAAAATTTGTTAGAAATACAGTCATGCAAGATTAATAATAATAATAATGTTCCACAACTATCACACAACGCCGTCTAGTCCCAAGCTAAGCAGAGCTTGTGTTATGGATACTAGACAACTGATAAGTATACTTATATATTTCTAAATACATACATATTATAGATAAATTACACCCAGACACGGAACAAATGATCGTGCTCATCACACAAACATTTGTCCTGGATGGGAATCGAATCCACGACCTCCAACAAAATAGTCCAGTCCATCAGTGGCCAAGACCAACAGGCCAGTCAAATTCCTCTTTATTTAATTATCTTTCATTCGGCAGGTGACCTCGGCCATGTGACCTGTGTATCCTCCCCCTCGGTGGAGGAGGGCGACTGTCGATACCTCCCCAAAGAGGTGTTGCAGGAGGACTTGACGCAGTTGACGAAGGCTGATATCTTCGCGTTTGGTGAGTTTATTTACATTGTTACTACTGAACTTTCATAGCTTTTTTTTTTTTCCACAACTATCACACAACGCCGTCTAGTCCCAAGCTAAGCAGAGCTTGTGTTATGGGTACTAGACAACTGTTAAACATACTTATATATTTCTAAATACATACATATTATAGATAAATTACACCCAGACACAGAACAAATGATTATGCTCATCACACAAACATTAGTCCTGGGTGGGAATCGAACCCACGACCTCCGGCATAGCAGTCAGGGCCACTAACCACTAGACCAACAGGCCAGTCGTTATAGCTGGATAATTATTACGAAGTTCGCCGGATCAACTTGTGGTTTTATAATAGGTAGTATTTTAAATATTCATTTAATTGCAGGTCTAACGCTATTCGAAGCGGGCGGCGGTGGCGCCCTCCCCAAGAACGGCCAGCAGTGGCATGACTACAGAGACGGCAAGCTGCCCGAGCTGCCCAAGCTATCCAGAGAATTCAATCAGTTGTTAAGAGTAAGTCAAATCAAATGTTTTTTAAATTTTCGTTTTTTGACTTTGCACAAATTCTTGATACCACTCATGCACACATGTGTTCTTATACCTAAAATCACCATACCGATTATGGTGATTTTTGGTATAAGTCGGTGCATTAAAGAAAGGAATCTTAAATGGCGGCATGTACTTACGTTGACAGACAGTACAGTCAGCATATACAATTTCAAGTTAAAGTTTTTTTTTTTTTTATTTAAAATAATAAAAACAAGGTTGGATCACATTAATTTCAAACTAGCTTCTCAACTCAACATTAATAACAAACAGGTAACAACGGAAAAATAACAGAAAACTATAACAAGATATTCGTAAAAAGGATCACTGAGCGCGTCAAGACAGCGTGGAAGCTAATCAAGACTATTTTTTTTCTGTTTACGGTACACGCGAGAGAGACGGCACTAGTGTGCGAGCGAGAGAACATGATAAGCGCCGCCATTTAAGATTCCTTTCTTTAATGAACCAGGTTATATAAGAACACTGTATAATACACCACCGCCACCTCTTATATAGGATGACTGGCAACTAGTGTACGATACTTAAACACGTGATTGTGCTCATGATAACCAACAACTTTTACTATGGGAACAAACCTGAAATCGCGAAAAAAATATCAGCTGTCCAGTACATTTATGTTTGCCTAATCTACTGAACAGCTGATATTTCTTTCGCGATTTCGGCTTTGCTCCCATAGTAAAAATTGTTTGTTATCATGAGCACAGTCACGTGTTTAAGTATCGTACACTAATTGCCAGTCACCCTATATAGTTAATATTTAGAGGTGGCACAATGCCAAACAAATTTTAATAAATTTGTTTTAAAGCAGCTACTGTTGCCTGTAATTACTTTGGTTTTATAACTTATTTAGAGGGGTTGTAATTTCCGAGAACGCACAAACCATTTTTAATAAATAATATTCCACAACTATCACACAACGTCGTCTAGTCCCAAGCTAAGCAGAGCTTGTGTTATGAGTACTAGACAACTGATAAACATACTTATATATTTCTAAATACATACATATTATAGATAAATTACACCCAGACACAGAACAAGTGATCATGCTCATCACATAAACATTTGTCCTGGGTCCACGACCTCCGGCATAGCAGTCAGGGCCACTAACCACTAGACCAACAGACCTGTCGACTGCTCAGGCCTTTTCGTTTCATTCATACTTTTTCCAAAGCCAGGCATAATATTAGAACAAACTCCCGAATGTACACTTACGCTAGAAAATTTTACTTACACTATTAAGTTGAGTGAGGTCAGACATCGCGTAAGAACGGTAACCAATATTGGTCTCACTAATCAAATGATGACGATGATATAAGCAGCTTATTTAACTACTTTTCCCCAACAGAAAATGGTAGACCCTGACCCCGCGTTGCGTCCGTCAGCAGCGCGTCTCCGGCGCCACCCGCTGCTGCACCCCGCTGGAGGGAACAAGAGCAAGACGCAGCTGCGCCGGGAGCTCGCCGCCGCCAAGATGAAGAACGAGCTGCTGGCCAGGAAGCTGCAGGAGGCTGCCAGGTAGGATACTTGCCTTATGATCATCACCGTCAGCCTTTTGAATATTCCCATTGCTGGGAAAATTTTACGAAACTCCACCCCTAAGGGCTTTTCGGTGGGAAAATCATCTTATAACATCCCACGCTCTTGGGCGGAACAGGAGAGTCAGACTTTTACTGACTAAAAATCCACTCATGTTCCTTTGTTGCCTTTCATACCGGGGCTGAGTTATCTATCGAAACTAAGCCTGGCCCCAGTAGGCTTCAACCTAACTGGGCCCCTGCTGTTGCTGATAACTCTTTGAGGCGAGCGGGAACAGCGCGCGCTGTCGACGACTTGGGTCGGACAGCGGGCTACCTATTGCTCACCGTCCGCAAGCCCACGCCTACGGACCCCTAGGTTGACCCCCGGTGTTGGAAGTTTGTATGGAGAAACTAGTTTCACGAAAGCGAAGCCGCGGGCAAAAGCTAGTTTTTAAATTAAGAATGCAGAAGGTGAAACTCACTCTGAATTCAGCGGGATCCTTGCTCCTCTTCATAATTTTCGTGATCTGCGAACCGCTGTCCAGACAAGTAGAAGTGTGCCGCCCCGTATCTTTTAGGGTCAACTCACCAAAAGAGCGTCGAAGCGCAGCGAAGCGGATCACAGTTTCAGTG
This sequence comes from Mythimna albipuncta, assembly GCA_929112965.1. Taxonomy (NCBI): domain Eukaryota; kingdom Metazoa; phylum Arthropoda; class Insecta; order Lepidoptera; family Noctuidae; genus Mythimna; species Mythimna albipuncta. The sequence continues at coordinate 10,474,186 of OV815987.1, forward strand.
TCATATGAGTTTTAACTTTATTTTCATTGCTATAATACTTATTATCGCATGAGAAACTCGAACGAGTCGCGCGGATGCCCGCGGCGCCGCGGGAATTCCAGCGAATTCTATGAACGGTAAACGGGTCGCTGCCCTTCGCCGCTCCTTCGGTGTGAGTTGATCCTTACTTATAGATAGATCCCAACACGAAGCCTACCGTTAGCTTCACGCTACAATATCATTAAAACATCTTTCTTCGTCCGCAGATGTATAAAATCACTCACACCAAACATGATGTCCAATCAGGAATCAGCGAAATTTAGGACGAGATCGGCGAAAAGACTTCAGAAGCCGCGAGTGGATAATCACATAGCGGAAATAATTCAATCAGTGACGTCACCAATCAGAATAGACAGAGGTATGGATCGGACGTTCCGAAGATCGAAGAAGGTATGATCATCATCGTCAGTGTTCTTTCATTCTTCACATCCTTCTCCGTTAGTCGTAATCTCAATAGACACCCTCCCCTCCAAACCTCTCTATGCTCGGATACGAAAAAGATATTTTGTAAGCAACATTTTTTTTAACACTAAGCCGTTAACAGCTGTCAGCCAGATTTGACAGCTGTTAACGGCTTTGTTATCGTTATAGTTAAATGGTGCAACTCACCCTTAGTGCCACACAAGGTGGACCGACTTGCAAAGTTACCATGATGTTCAAAGTAAGATTGTTTTAATAGTTTCAGTGTGGGTAAGAGATGGCGCTAGACAACCAGTATAACTCTGACTCTTACCTACATTGAAACAAAATTAAAGCTATCTTACTTTAAACATCATGGTCTAGGTTCTAGTGAGAGTCCCGGGAGTGTGGATGAGGGACAGGATCGGTCGTTATGGCGACGCTAACTTGGTGCCAAGAAACGGAGACAGTTTTCGCGGAATTAATTCTAGTAAAGTTCAGTGATTGTTTTCGTCATCATCATGATATCAGTCGAAAGACAAGACTGAATAGGCTATTAATAAACTAGTGCGCCTCACCATCAACGATTGCATCACAGCTTACCATCAGTAGCCTGATTCACGTAAAAGCAAACAAGCCAAATATCGTTGAAGTTTTATAGTCGTTCGATCGAATTCCTATCCAAAAGCGGTATTCACGATCTATCGACTTGTTTCCAGTTACTAAATCGACGAATTTCAAACGACTTTAAAATCGGTGTCGTTCAAACTCGATTGATGGATGTGAATAAGGAAATGGTCTAACTAAACGACTAAATCGTTACGATATCGTTACGGTTTTCATTACGTGAATCAGGCTACATGTGGGATCGCAGTCAAGCACTGGTTTATATCGATAAAAAAGACGTCCGCTGTTGGACATAGGCCTCCCCCAATTGTCGCAACGAACGGTCATGTGCGTCTCACTTCCATCACATTCTAGCGACTCTCAGTAGATTATCGTTCCACCTTGTGGAAAGCCGTCATACTAGGCGCTTTCCGTTGCGCGGAATTTTGTGCAAATTGATTCCTAGTGAAGGGATATAGGGTGATGTGACAATGACGTCACTATTTTTTCACCTGATTACAAGTTATTAATATTCGTTATAACATTGCTCCCTCCATTTCCCCCCTTTTCTAGACTTAGGTACGAAAGAAGATAAAAATAATTTTGTAACTAAAATATTTATTCTTGTTCTATTTTAAGAATTTTATTGCCTTCAGTCTCTTATTGGAAATAATAATATTTTCAATTACAATAATTATTTTCAGTCTTTTTGGAATACGATTTTCAGGCAAATGGCTTTTTTCTGTAATTAGAAAAAATGTTCTGTCTGTAAAGTTAAATATTTTATCGATTTTTTTTTTATAGGTACATAAATTTGTCAAGGTTTTAGCGTCAAGAACATAATTGATTTACTCTTATCTTATTATTGATTTTCATTAATTAACACTTTAACCGCTCGAGTCGGAATGGTCTGACGAGTTTTTTCGCGGGTACTCGCATCTCGTTTAGCTCTTCAATCCCCATAGGTGACATAAGAGCTGGCGAGATGCGAGTATGTGGTCGTGGAGTGTTGGATTTATCTGATGGTTAAAAGGTTGAACACAATTGATTTACCGTTTTAAAATTGATTTCCTTTGATTATTGAAACTCGCAAATATATTCTATAAAATAAATAATACTAATATAATACTAAAAAGATAAAAACTTTGACTAAAACCTTGACAAATCCATAAGAAATCGAAAATAACATTGTTTTTTCAAAACATAAACCCCTGAAATACTAAATACCCTACCTTAAAACACTGTTAACGTAAACTAAACCTTATTACCTAAGCGACTAATCTTATTTTTAATGTTACTGGCTCATACGTCGGTATTTCTATGTCGATAAGTCCACCGAAGCGATGTTAAAAATCGTCTGTCCTCTAATTGTAAGGATGCGTGATGTTATTGCAAAATTGCTGCGAAAGACGACATAATATAAACAATACTATCTTCTGCCCGCGGCTTCGTACGCATACTTAAAATAGTTGTCAGATGGTTGACAGTTATACTGACATTACTGTCAGAGTTGTCAGATTTTTAGACGAAATATCGCAGCCTTTTTGCATTAACTTCATTCACCAGCATAGTTAATAGTTATTAATTTAATATTAGTGCCTTCTTAAACAAATGTGATTGAAATGTGCTTTCATATCGAATTTAAAGTATAAAAGAAAACTTGTATAAATAATAATAATAATAAAAGAATGTCCTCTAATTAATTATAATTGTATCTTCCATTACATTCTTTGTGATATAAACCTGGAAAAAGTAATGTATTTAGTTTTTAGATAGTTTTTGAGACATGGCTTCGTTTGAATTGAAAAAAAAAAACATACTAGATTGTACAGCCCCAAATCATACAGACAAAAAAGATTGGTGTACCATTTTGTTGTGGGAAATCAGTAGCGTAGGTAGCCGTAGGCGAAGTGAGCCCTTGACCATGGCCTCGCACCCAAAGGGGCCTCCCACCCAAAAGGGCCTCACCCCCAAAGGGGTCTCACAATCATAGAGGTCTTGCACCCTAAGGGGTCTTGCGCCCAAAAGGGCCTCACACCCAAAGGGGCCCCACGCCCAGGGGGGCCTCACACTCAAAGGGGCCTCACACCTAAAGGGGACTCGCACACGCGAGGGCTCTTTAAGAACGAGGGTTTTTTTGTTATTGTTTTTTATTATTGATAGGTTTGCGTTTCACCACTATGTCATCTGATGGTAAGCGACGATTTGGCCGAACACAGGTTTGCGACAGTCGCTGTCTCGTTTTCGAATTTATTAATGACTAGCTTCTTCTGCCAGGCTTCGCCCGCGCACTTAAAATATAGCCTGTGTCACCCAGGAATAAAGTAGCTATCTATCGGTGCAGATATTTTAGCAATCAGCCCAATATTTTTAGAGATTACCTCCTACAAACAAAAAAACAAATTTTAACTCTTTATTATATTACTGTCGAAAATGGCCTCGCTGATGCGCCTTCGCCAACGTTTTAATAAATCTACGCTACGCCCCTGGAAACCACCAAATTATTCCTCCTGCTGTGGGTGTACCAAAACTGGAGTGACAGACTAAAACCCACCTGTGTACCCTCAGTTACCCTTTGCGTTCCAGGGTCACGGTTAGAAGTGTGCCGTAGCCGGCAATATTGCCTGAAGTGGGAATTTTGCTGGCAATATTGCCACCAATATTCATACCTCGGGCAAACATGCCAGCAACGGCACATCTGTAGTCACGGTAACTCTTTCTAAAAATATTTCATTCATAAAACCTGGTACACTTTGCACAACTTAAAGTTCCACCAAAATCCATACAGCCGTTTTGGAGTTATACACAAATTCGAACATACAAAGTTCCTTTTTCGAACCATGTCTCAAAATTAATTTATAAGGCAGCTTTTCTAATCATATGTAATTAAAGAAAATATAATATTTATATGAGAAAAAAAAACATAATAAACTTGTATAGGTGTATAAAATTATTATTTTTAAGCTAATCAATTAGTTTTTTTTTTTAATTTGTTAGCGTTTTTATGACGGATGCGTGATGAAGATACTAAAACATTTTTTAAATTAATAAATTTATAATTTAACCTTTCAGTGTAACCATTTTTCTTAGGAAATATGCGTGAAAAAAATAAATAACGTCGGCCAATGGCCTTATAGCTAGGAGCCTCGAACAACACCTTAGGAGGCTCGCGTTAGGCGATTGGATCAAGGGCTTGATTCAGATAACTGTACTCCTGGACACGGCTCGCTAGTTAGGAGGTTCCTTTCTCTGGAGCCCTGATCGCTAGTAGCTAGGAACCTGTACCCGATAACAGTGGGCTACTATTTTTTTTATATTTTTAAGTGTTTTTGTTTTGGATTACATTAATAGTAATTTTTATTTCTCTTTAAATTTGTACAAATTTGTTAAAATGGAACTGTGAAAATAGTATCAAGATTGGTTGAAAAGTAAACTAGATGTAACAATTTTAGACGACCGAAGAAAGTGTCTAAGGTAATAAAACTAGTAATGCCGCGCTGCTTTCAATAAACAGATGACCTCATTTTTCATAGGTTTTTGCATAATTCGTGAAGCAGGAATAACATTGAATAGTCGAGTGGCCGTAAAAAATGTAATTAGTCAGTCTTTTAGATCATTCAAAAATAAGGGACAAGTATTTTTTTATTTGTAAATTAAACCAGAAATGACAAAGATATAGCCCATTAATGTTAAGTGCAACGTCACGCCGTGCTGCATTTTTTCGCACGGGGTGACGTCACACGTAAGTTTAACGGGCTATATCTTTGTATTTTTTTGTTTAATCGAAAAAAAGAAAAAATACGTGTCCAATATTTTTTTATAATCTAAAATACGGACTAAACAAAATTTAATTATTTTGACCCTAGACACTACGCTATTCTAATGAAATTAATTCAAAATTCAAAAATACATAATTCACACTTCTCTGAGGCCATTTGCATTATACGTCAAAATTAGTTCTTTGGACGCTCGCGTGTGGCGCTTTAAATAGACACAAAAAATTAGCTGTCAAACATATGGAACTGCCTGTCCAGTGGTTAATAGAGGTCTATGAATTACTGGGTAACATAAACTTTATAACCGTTTACGTTGGATAATATCCGACGAACAAGCTCGCATTTATTTCGCCAGGGTCGCACAACCACGACCAAATACTCGCATCTCGTCAGCTCTTCTGTCACCTATGGGGATTGAAGAGCTAAACGAGATTGAGTACCCAGTCGCTAACACGATCCTGGCAAATAGGACGCTAAAATACTCGTCGCACACGAGCGGTTAGAGATTAAATTCTAAATTTTTCTTGTAAATTATTTCTTCTTCGTCACGCAATCGTCAATAAAACGCGTTTTAAGGGCATTCTGTCCGTTCTGTCTTATTTAAGTATTAATTTAAGAATTTATTATTACCAGTTAAGCTGATTTTTATCGAAATTATTGTGAGTACTTACAATTGAATATTACGATTTATTGTTGACTGATAAACTTACTCTTTAGACAAGGTGAAGGGGACAGAACTCCACAAACTTTAAAGGCTTGCTCAGTAGACGAAACTGAACAACCTTCCACAAGACTTTCAGGAAACCAAAAAAAATATCGGCATTTTTATACAAAATTTATTAACTTGAGTGGACAGTTTGTATGGGAGAGATCGATTGTTTGAATGATATTACTCTTTTTTATTTACATGAATAATTTACATTAAAAAAATACTTAACTATAATAATTGCTGTAGCATAAAATTAAAACCCCTACAATAATTACAATTAACTAAAATATAAGCATTGCCATACAGCTTGGCAATGCCGCCAGTCTTTTGGGCACAGTACCAGTCGATAGCGATGTGGAATGTGTTTATTTTGGTTCTCTGTGCGCGTCTAAGCTATACGGAAAAATATTCCAACACAGATACTTTTTTTATTTGGGTGTAATGGCGAAAATTGCCTCTTATCAATCCTTTAAATTTTTTAAATTTTTACTATCTGAGATTTCCTTTTACTAAATGTGTGTATGGCACTTTTATATCTTCACAAATTCAGTTCATTATAAACATGTTGCTTTGAAAATTATTATTTTGTTTTAAAATTTCGTTTTAATCGATTAATCGTAATATTCAATCGTATTTACATTAAAAAAAATCTCCCTTCAATCATAATTATTAGCATGTATTAACTCCTTAATCAAATGATTTAGTTTTTAGTTTCTTTTAAAAATCCAGTTTTTTTTTGTCTATGCTCCTTTAAATTTGGTCATAGACAGAAAATGAAAGAGTAGGATCTATGACTTATGTATAATCCAATCAAGCTATAAAAAATAATTTTAAGTAGAATTTAAGCATTTTTTCCCCGTTTTGATTATTATTTTATGACCATATTTCTTCCTTACATTAAAAAAAAAACATTTTTGACAGTTAATTTTCCAATAAAATAGTCATTTCGGGGAAAAAATTGTCTTCATTAAAAATGGTTTTTGAACATAGTCATATTATTTAGATTTTAGTCATAATATGAATTAAAAGTCATTATTTAAACCAAAAAATAAAAAAAACACTCAAAACAGTGAAGAAAAATTTCGAGCATGTCCTAGAACTAAAAATTTGAAGACATGTTGCATATATGTTACATAGATGTCACATAGTTGTTACATTTATGCTACATAGATGTCACATGTCACAACCTGCATTTTGCCCTCGTGGTGGATTATGGCCAATTCCCACTCCTAGAGAGGAGGCCTGAGTCCCAGCAGTGGGAACATAGACCTAAATAAATATGACTATGTGATAAAACTCCTTATGTAGTACGATGAAGGGACAAAATGTCATGTCCATGTAATTTTAAATAATTTATAAAACAAATCTTGCCTACCCACATGGTGGGTTGGCTTTTATTTAATTTTAGTATGATCTCATTCTACTTTTTTTTTTCTTGTCTTATGGTAGAACTTGACTGCGGAATTACCATCATGTTAGTTACTTGCGGTACAGCAGAAATGTATTAACCTTTTGAATGTCTTATGTTACACAGTTCGACATAAGCAATTGTCTTTCTATTGTGTCTCTAATTACGGCATTTAAAGAGTAATAAATTTAGTCATATATGATACAAGCGGTGACACCAGATTTTTATATCTTAGTAACTTTTGTATCTTACGGCCTGTTTACAAGTTTGATCGTAAAAGCGGGCGGCGCGGCAAGCGGGGTCCTATGAGCGGCGTCTCGTGCTGGCGTGCTTCAAACATTTCATACTTTTGTTGTGACCGCTCGACGCGCCGCGCTTAGTTACCGCTTACAGTGGCAAGGCCGTGAACGGGCTGTTATACTTGAAATTTTATCATACATAATCCCATACATAACTCCTCCTACTGTAGGTGGAGTGACAGCAAATGTCAGACTTTTACAGATTAAAAATCATCCGTGTTTCTTCAGTTGCCATTTGCGTTTTACGGCCTCGTTAACTTTTTCGTATAACTAAGTAAAAGTTGTTGCTGTCTTGTCTTCTTTATGACTTGTAATAATTGATATTAAAAATATTTAAACTCGATTAGCTTGAAAAATAGGTTGTACTAACCCCTAGTTCAAGTTACATTGAAGTTTAAATATTGGTGCTTCTGAGCTCAAAAGGCGTTATGGCCAAAATTGTAACCCAGCGCCCTTTGAGCACAGAAGTATCGAATATGTCTTATAATTGTTTTATTAACATTTTGAATTGAAGAATGGCATTATAGATATCGTGGCCAAATCTTAGATATTGATCAGTTCATGAAATGGCCAGATCTACTTGGGCATTTAAAGTGATTAATTCTAAGATTTGGCCACGACATAGACATTCCTTTTTCAAATTTAAAATGTGTTTTTCATTTGTTTTTAATCGTTTTTTGTAATTCCTGTTTATGATTGCATAATTTTTTGTACTTTTCTGCTGGAACCGTAAGAAATTGTCTTAAAAAATAAATATTTTGTAAAAATATGAACTAACGCAGTTGAGGAGTTTTGCGCTTGTACCAAAATTCTGTTTTTTTTTTACCGTTATTTTGTAAATATGACTCAAAATTGTTTGTTGGACGCCACCAAAGCAGGAAGATGTGTGGGCTTGTATAATTTCTATGTATATTTGCTTATTGATAATGTAATAAATGCTTGTTTCAATTATTTGAAGTGTTTTCTTTAATATTAATTAATATATAAATGGTGTAAGGGACAGCTATCCCCAAACTTTACGGGCTTGCTCAGTAGACGAAACTGAACAACACACCATAATTTTTTTTTCAGGAATCAAAAAAAAATTCAGCCTCTTCATACAAACTGTCCAATCAAGTTAATAATTTTGTATGGTGAGGCGGATTTTTCTTTACGCTTCCTGAAAAAAAAATTTATGGAAGGTGGTTCAGTTTCGTCTACCGAGCAAGCCCTTAAAGTTTGTGGAGGGCTGTCCCTTACGCCGTCTAGTCCCAAGCTAAGCAGAGCTTGTGTTGTGGGTACTAGACAACTGATAAACATACTTGTATATTTCTAAATACATACATATTATTGATAAATTACACCATCTTGAAAGTTTCTACCCCCTATTCACAACTAGGGAATGCAAATCTCGCGAGATTGGGGCTCAAGCAAGATTCCGCGAGTTTATAAATAACAATACTGCGAGATCTCGCCAATTTCGAAATCTTGCGTGATAGGTAGTTTTTTTTTAATCGCGTCTGCGAAGATTATATATGGCTCTGATAGCTCTTTTCTGCAGTATAAAAATAGACTCTATGTCTGCAGCCCGTCCCCATAGCAAAATACCGTAAGACATGATACTATATCACACAGCGCCGTCTAGTCCCAAGCTAAGCAGAGCTTGTGTTGTGGGTACTAGACAACTGATAAACATACTTAGGTATATATTTCTAAATACATACATATTATTGATAAATTACACCCTCTTGAAAGTTTCTACCCCCTATTCACAACTAGGGAATGCAAATCTCGCGAGATTGGGGCTCAAGCAAGATCCCCCGAGTTTATGAATAACAATACTGAGAGATCTCGCCAATTTCAAAATTTTGCGAGATGGGTAGTTTTTTTTTTGCTATTTGCATCACAATAGTTCACACACAACTTCGGTCTTGGTAAGCGGGCGCGCGGTGCTATGAGCGGCGTCTCGTGACGTACTTCAAACATTTTCATACTTTAGCTCTTATTTTACCGCTTGCCGCGCCGCGCTAAGCTCCGCTCACAGCGATAAATTCGTAAAAGGCCGTTACAGCCGGAAGACGTCCACTGTTGGATATAGACCCCTCTCGCCCAAGTTGCGTTATAATGTCCGGTTTTTATTATTATTGATAGGCTTGACCACCATCTCACCTGATGGTAAGCGATGATGTGGTCGACGATGGAGCACGCTTGCCTAGAAGTAACCTATTCACTCTTGACTTAAACACCCCTGAGTTGTAGTTATCAGGAAACACAGATTATGGCAGGGAATTCCACTCCTTGGTTGTACGCATAATAAATGTGATCCTAAAACGCTTTGTGCGTATGGGTGGGAGGTCTACTAGACCATGTACCGGTGGCGCAACGCTGTACGTCGTGTGGTCCGACGGTGGAACGGACTTGGTAGTATTCACTCCCCGAAATGCCGATTGCCTCGCATCCATCGGATTCTCGCAATCCTCACCAGGTTCCGGTTCTTCCTGTGGGAGGCCGTCCCAACGCTGCGTCTTCCCATACGTAGTCGCCATTCCAAACTTTAAGAGTAATGTCCTGTCTACTGCCCCTTAAGTTTAGCGATGCTTGGGGCGGTAACCTTGTTCAGTAGCGTAACTAGACGTGGGGGAGCTAGGCTCTCGCCTACGTCCTCGCACCCAACCAGGGCCTGATCTAAGGGGGGGGCGGGCAGGCCGGGCATTGCCTAGTTCGGTAAAAAATGAGGGGCGGCAAAATTGACTTATTCCTATATTTCAACCTAGTCATCTACGCCCAAGTGGGCAGGTTGAAATTTTTATGTGCCACCTTCCAACCTACTTCAGGTTGGATAGTGGAAATATTTTGGACGGGTGGACGTGAGACTCATGAATGACTTAAGTATATGTATTTGTGTATGTAAAGGGCGGGGAAAATTATCTTTGCCCGGAGCTGCTAAATATCTAGCGGGCCCTGCAATCAACGGGATCTCGCACAAGCGAGGGCTCTTTAAGAACCAGGTTTTTTTTTTTTTTATAATAGGATAGTTGCCGTAAAACATTTAATTAGTCCGTATTTTAGATTATTAAAAAAAAAAGACGTGTGGCACTCGGGCACTGCCGCGGTAAAGCTATCGCATAGCATTTTTTGTCAACTTGTGCAATTATAATTATTTATTTATTTTATTTATGCAGTATTTTTTTCCTTTGTTTTTTTTTTCTTTGATATTAATTGAAGTTACACTTATTGAGCGTGGTGACCGATAAAAAAACAAATGAGTGGGGGGTGTTAGGTTATTTTCGTTACGGAATTTCTGGATTCGGTCTCCACGCTCACGGCCCGCGATAGAAGCTATGCAATAGCTTAATAAGGGACGTCACGCCGTGCTGCATTTTTTCGCACACACGTAACTTGAATGGGCTATATCTTTCAATAGTCCAATATTTTTTAATAATCTAAAATATGAACCAAATAAAATGTAATTATTTTGACCCTGGAAACTACCCTGGTTTGATAAGATCACGTTTGATCACTATTTCACCTGATGGTAAGCGACGATGTGGTCGAACACTGGGTTGCGACAGTCGCTGTCTCGTTTTTGAATTTATGAAAGAAAAAAGGCTTCGCTAATGTGTCGTTCAGCTACGTCCAAATTAGTCCACGCTACGTCTCTGCACACATTCAAAGAAAAAGCTAAAACAACGCCATCTAGCGTTCAGTAGCAGAATTATCAAGAAAAGTGACTGCACAGTGTTGCTATCGAATAACAGATGTCGCTAGTTACATCTAAATTGCGATGGTCTGATGACAACCGCGCTTTTTCAAATACTTGTTGTAGGTTTAGGAACGCAATTTCGAAGGGCAGATCGCTTCAAACATTGTATCCAGTTGGATCATAATTTTAAAACGTATCTACTTGTATTATTTGTAATTGGGATATTTTTTTTTTTCTTATCTATATAAACTTTCTTTGATTATATAATTCAACAATATGGATGATTTACAGGATGCATTTTGGAGAATGTGTGCTAGAATTGCATGACTTGATTCCACCATCTCCTTTTTACCATCACGGGTCATTATAGGACAACCCGTCAAGCTTAACTTTGTTGATCTTTTTAGGCTTCCGCAGTCAACTAGGAACCCTTATAGTTTCGCCATGTCTGTCTGTCTGTCCGTCCTCGCTTAATCTCTGGGACCGTTAGCACTAGAAAGCTGAAATTTGGTATCAATATGTATATCAATCACGGCGACAAAGTGATAAATAAAAATTGGAAAAAAATGTTTTATTAGGGTAGCCCCCCCCTATATGTAAAGTAGGAAGTGATTTTTTTTAAAATTTCAACCCTAACGTGTGATATATTGTTGGATAGGTATTTAAAAATGAATAGGGGTTTACTAAAATCATTTTTTGATAATGTCAACAATTTCAAATAATCGTAAAAAAAACAAAAAACAATGTGTCCCCCCCTCTAACTTTTGAACCATAAGTTTAGAAAATATGAAAAAATTCTGAAAAGTAGAACTTTATAAGGACTTTCTAGGAAAATTATTTTGAAGTTGATGGAAAGAACAGTTTTTGTACAAAAAAAGAGAAAAAGGTTGTACAAAATAATTTCTGGACTAAGTTTGTAGTATAATCGTATATGCATTTTCTTAAACTTATTAGTACACTTATTGGGACGGACGGGAAACTACGGAACCCTACACTGAGCGTGGCCCGACACGCTCTTCGCCGGTTTTTTTTATGACAACCTCCGCTCTTGGGCGGAGCGGGAGATAGTTTCAGACTCCTACTGACTAAAAGACCCACACCGTTCCTTCTAGCCTTCATACCGGGGCTCGAGCTCTCTTTCGGATAACCCTGGTTCCAGTTGGCTCCGACCCCGCTGGGTCCCTGCTGTTGCTGACAACTCCTTGAGGCGCGCGGGAACAGTGAGCGCCGTCGACGACTTGGGCTTGGTCCGGACAGTTACCGGACGGCCGGACAGCAAGCTACCCATTGCTCACTGTTCGCAATCCCGCGCCTACGGTAGCCGGAAATCGGGATCAGAATCCCGGCGGCGGCAGCGAGAACGCTGTTGCCTGATGCGGTAGGCCTCCTCCTTGGCGAGCATTATTGCTTCGCAGAAGTCGGCGAACGCCTGGCACTCCTCGCTCCGGACCATGGCCTGGAAACTTTGTTGATCTGTTGAATTTAATCGGTGTACAAAAACTTTAGCTTCCCCATTAAATTAAAAATATTCCCATTTAATATATCATTGCAAAACCGGTTTTAAATCCACCCAAAATTGGCATAACACATTTAAATATTAAACCGCAGCGTAAAATTCGCCATTAGACGATCTAAATCGTAATAAATACAAAACTAAAATAAAATAATTATGGCAATGCTAATTCGCCATCTCGAATTGGCGGGAAGCGCGACGAATCTGTCAAAAGATGGTGTGACGCGTGCCTTTTGCCGGCAAAACGCGTGTCAATTGCATGCGTTCAATAAAATTTATATTAATTTTACGAGTTATATAATAGTTAATGTGTGATTCCATATTTATTGCAGTATGGTTTAGTTTAATAGCTAATGGTATGTTTTTGTATTATTTTATTCGGGTGTACTATGCCAAATAATCGAACACTTTAAATCAAACATCTAAAAACTCGAACGTTCATAATATCGAATGTTTATTTGATCGAGCGGCCAACGCATCGCACGGTCAAATAAAACTGGCCAGCCCCCCCTAGCCAAGTTACAACCGTTTCGCTTGCGTCGAACGCTTCAAGTTGGCCGCGCCGCCAATACTTTTGTTCGGACCACGTGACTGAGCGTTGAGATGACGTCATTCCCGTACATTTGAAGCTTTCTACTAGCGTTACCCATTGCAGATTAGCAACTTGGCTAGGGGTAAAGATCGTTTAAACTTTAACATTTCGTGATATGTTAATTTCTACTATAGTAAAAAGTCTAAAGAAAGTAGGCCAAACGAGGATTGACATATTATCCAACTTTAACGTTTAAAATGATCTGGCGAGTTTTACTTGGCCTTATCATTATGTGATCAATTTCTAAGATGTGGCCACGACATATAGGTACAGGATTAATTGTAAAACACTGACAATCTCTCAGGACTAAGTTACTGATATCATAATCATGAGATAATAATCCTAAATCAGCCAAGTACCTACGCTAAAAGCTGCCTTGTGATGTGTGTACGCATTTACAACAAAATCCCTAAAGAATTAAAATGTATAAATAATGAAAATTTATTTAAAAACAAATTGTATAAATGGCTGAATGGACATAATTTCTATGACATTAATGATTTCTTTGACGTAAAGTTATAATATTGTATCCATCTATTTAACTGTATTGTTGTTTTGACCTAAAATTTTTTGCATGCAATTGACACTTATTCTGTGTAGCTAAACATGTGGACATTGTATTTAAATAAGACTAACACCAATATACCGTGTTTAAGGCAAATAAAGACTTATGTTACCTTATATCATAAACAACAACTTTTGTTCTTTTTTTTTACAATATTTAATACATTTACTAAAAACAAACCCTCAAGATTTCGTTGTTCTATCTAACACATTTGAACCTCTGTATTTTGCTATACCTACCTACGTCTGTATGATGCGACGCAAGCGCATCAAGCACCCCGCCACTTCCGCTATTGTACCATCGCTTGCTAAATATTTGGAACGTTCAATTTAAATAATTTTATTTTTGTTTGAAAATCTGATAAAATTTTGAAAGTCATAAGAACATGAGATGTTAGTACCATTAGTCCTGAGAGGTTGCCAGTGAACAAGTAACACTGTTTATCTCCGAGCCTTTAAGGCGTATAGTCCCTTGAACCATCTGACCGAAATTATGTGAACGCAACTCTCGCACTCGCCTAGGCGGCAGTACGCAAATCTGTGCATTTATTTGCGGCCAGCAGCGCCCGGAAAGCGCTTTAAATCCATTTTCTCTGCGAGATATTGATTGATTTACATATGCAATGTTCACTTTGAAGAATATTAAATTTAACCACCAATTTTTATGTGTAAAAATGTTTCTAAAGGTCCAAGCCGTTTCGGAGGAGTAGGGAAAAGTTGCGAAATTGCTAACTTTTTTTTTTTTGACAAAAGTGTTAATTGAAAAAATCAAATGTTGATATTATTGTTCATGAATCTATAATAAACATATAGTTTTTTCAAACCAATTGACCAAGCCGTTACGGAGGAGTAGGCCTCAGAAAATCACTGTTTTATGGCACTTTTCGGGCGCTTGGCCCTTAACAGTTCTTCTTGTTCGTAGAATAGAATAACATTTATTTGCATAAAAACTCGTAGTTCCTCCGGCCTCTGGTTTTTACCGGGTTGTACTTTACTCGTGAATTCGTGATTACTCGCCGATCGTGTCTGACTCCCGACGCCCCTGGCAACAGTTTACTATACTGTTACAAACTAAACCAAAATAACTGCAAGTGTGCTCACCCCGTTAACAATGACAGCATGTATAATAGCATAAATATCAACCCCTTTGTATTGTATATTCAAATCGGCGCAATATTTACGCAATTACTTTGATTCGACACGGACAGTTGGCAAAGGGTTCTGTCAAAACAACGCTTTGCGCGCCATTTTTTATAGTTTTGATATTATTATTGCACAAGTTATGTTTTATTATGATCCCTGCGAAATAAATTTAATTCTAATTTTAATTTAGTGCTAATATCGATTTAATTTAATACAATTTTAATTTGATAACTTAAATACCTGTATTATTTTTTATTAAGTATCTAATAATGTAGGTACTTATTTCTAGAATCTTATCGAATCTAATCTAATTAATATCCAATTATAATTTGGGTGTCTTCAAGGCTAGAGTGAATAGGCTCTTAATAAACTAGTGCGCCTCACCATCAAAGATTGCATCGCTACTTACCATCAGGTGGAATCGCAGTTAAGTACTAATTTATGTATATATATATAAGAAGAAAAAACTTATTACAAAATAAAAATACAATGTAAAAAAAAAACACTTAAAATTGTAAAATAACTTTAATTTCCGAAGTCGGTGTTACCTAAATAACGAAAAAAAAAACTATAGGTAATCTGGTATTTTTTCGCACATTTTATTAAATTATTTAAAGAGTGGTCTTCGTTCAGAATAGAAAATAAAAATACGTTCAAAGAAATACCAGTGGTATTACATGTTTGGTATTAAAATGGAATAAATCGAAACACCGACTTCCGATATTAAAATGATGTTGAGCTCCTTAGTAGTCCTAAGTTTGAGCTACACGAATACTTTTATATTCTATATTCCACAACTATCACACAACGCCGTCTAGTCTCAAGCTAAGCAGAGCTTGTGTTATGGGTACTAGACAACTGATAAACATACTTGTATATTTCTAAATACATACATATTATAGATAAATTACACCCAGACACAGAACAAATGATTATGCTCATCACACGAACATTTGTCCTGGGTGGGAATCGAACCCACGACCTGCGGCACAGCAGTCAGGGCCACTAACCACTAGACCAACAGGCCTGTCAATACTGACAAAAGCTTGCACTGACTGGACAAGTTCACTCAAAACTATGTGGTTCTTTCCTCAAAAGACCATCAGAGACACTAGTCTGCATGGTTCTCATATGATTTGACCATTACATGTTCTTTACTTTATGGACTTTAAAAGAGACTTTGACCCTTGAGTTTGTTTCACACCGGCATCATCTAGTGTAAACTGACTGAAAACAAAATTGACGTGAAAAAGTGTTTTTTTGAAAAACTTATTTGCAAAATAAAGATCATTTATAAAGTTATGCACTTTTTAGTGTTTCCTTACATTGAAGTCAGTTGTATTTTCTTGTAAAAATCTTTTATTAAATTACAATTTAAGTTTCATTAATGACAGATTTAACTTGTAAGTAACATCTCGTCTCGTCAGCTGTTCTGTCACCCTGCATCGTATGTTACAAGTCGCACAAGTGGGGGTCGCGTCCCATTGTGTCTGACTGTGTTGCCGACGTGTTGCTACTGACCTGCCACTCACACGTGACTCAATAACACGTGAACACTGTGCCATTAATTCTACGAGTTGATTTTTAGATTGGGCAGAAAACTTTCTTCAGTGATAATGTAATTGAAGCACGTCAAATCGAAGAAGTCCCGTGTGACGTTTCACACTTTTCAATAAAAATAGATTTGTATCTAAGGTGTTTTTTTTTTTCGATGGGAAAAATCATCTTATGACAACCCCCGCTCTTGGGCGGAGCGGGAGATAGTGTCAGACTCTTACTGACTAAAAAACCCATCCCGTTCCTTCAAGCCTTCATACCGGGGCTCGAGCGCCCTTTCGCATTATCATCATTTCAGCTGAAAGACGTCCACTGTTGGACATAGGTCTCCCCCAAGTGTCGCCACAATGAACGGTCCTGTGCGTCTCGCATCCATCGGATTTCTGCAGCCCTTACCGGTAGCCCAATTCATGTAATGAAAACCGTAACGATATCGTCGCGATATAGTCGTTTAGACTATTTCCGTATTCACATCCATCAATCGTGTTTGAACGACACCGATTTTAAAGTCGTTTGAAATTCGTCGATTTAAAAAAAAAAAATCTGTATTAAGTACATTATCCTGGTAGAATACTTATTAATGTAACTGGAAATAAGTCGGTAGATCGTGAATACCGCTTTTTGATAGGACTTCGATCGAACGACTGTAAAGCTTCAACGATATTTGGTTTTATTCAAACCTGTTAACCTAGCCGTTACCGAGGCATCAGAAAGTCACTGTTTTATGGCACTTTTCGGGCGCTTGGGCCTTAATGGGATCCAATAAATAGCTCTTTTAGCCCACAGCTCATCCGACATGTGACAGATTTTTATGATAAGCAATCGATATCAAGGGTTTTAGAAAACGTTCAAATAATCGACTTTTCTCTAATCTCTACTTTAATATGCATGCATTGTACACCTAAGCCTTCCTTATTAACCCCTGTCTATTGCTAAAAATTACATTACAATCCGTTCAGCAGTTTTTGAGTTTACCACAAGGATACAGACAGACAAATAGATGCGGTGGGAGACTATGAGAAAACGCTTGGAGTCATGGGGTCCGAGTGTACGTCTCCCTTTCAAGAAAATATCACACATAAGACTTTGTTTTTATAATCTATACATTTTTATTTTAACATAGAAAGAACATGAAAAATGAAAACACTTAACTACATAATTAAAACTATATACACCGCTAAATTTTGACCTGTAGGTAGTTGTCGGCGTTGCGTATAAACAACCTACAGGTCATTGGACTCGCTCACCTGACGTTTTCTCAAAGAAATAAATTTCGTACATGCGTAAATTAATACGAGTTTTAAAAAAATAGTTACTTCATTTTTTAATTTTATCTTTACAAATCGATAGTGTTTCATGTACCGGATCGACCCTCCACGGGATTAAAACGATGAAAATTTAACGGAGTATATCACAATAATATAATGGTATAATGGTATAATTTAATGGTGTATATCGCATATTTATGTATTTTATTATATATTATATATAAATAACTTATTTTGTTTTTTTTTTTCGTTTTCATAATTTTTTATTTGTTTATTGTGCAAACCTACCACAGTGATCTCTTTTTAACCCAAAGGTTGACTGGGAGAGAATGCCTTGTTGCATTAAGTCCGCCTATGTACCACTACTGTACATGAAGTTTAAATAAATAAATAAATAATAACTCTTACCTCTAAATATGGCGTTAAAAAATTCCTCCGCATCGCTCTCGACTGGAAGTGTGCCCAAAAGACTGGCGACATTGCCACGTTGTATGGCAATGCTTAATCTCGGATGTTCCCTAGTTAAAAAAATAAGTCTATTATAATAAAAATCAGTAGAGTCTTTAGTTGTGCGCACATCACGTAAAATGCACGAAATAGACGTAGATAACTTTTATACATTAAAATTGTGTGTAGCTTGGTATATTACTTAGGCTTTGTTTCATTACAATCGGTTGACTATATCTGAAGATATACTACATTCATTGACTGTTATGCGGTACGAAGTTTGCCGGGTCAGCTATTATGTAAGAATAAGAATGTAAACTGAAAAAAAGCGATACAAAGAATTCCCTTTTCCAACCAAAGTAAAAGTCATCATCAGCCTTTTTAATGTTCCCACTGCTGGGACTCAGGCCTCTATAAGAGAGGGAATGGGCCGTATTCCACCACGCGGGCCCAGTGCGTGTTGGTGAATGTCACATGTCTTCGAATTTTTGGTTCTAGGACATGCCGGTTTCCTCGCGATGTTTTCCTTCACCGTTTTGAGAGCAGTGGTTATGAAATATATTACACAAAGTAATGTGTCTGGCTGGGTTCGAACCCGCGACCTACAACTCGTAAGCCGGAGCCATTACTACTCGGCCATCACTGATCAAATAAAAGTCTGAAATCTAATTTCCATAACAATAACGAACCCAAAATTCAGTTACCCCCTTATCAAAGTTACAGAGTAAAAGTAAAAGTATCTTTTTAAAACGATTGCTGGCCCATCCCTAAGCCACAATAACCTACATCTAATCTTTTACGAGTTTCTTTTACCGCAATAACCAACTGTTCTGACTTACCTCATTAAATCAAATATTTAGCTTGAAGAAGTAAAATTCATGTGATGTTTTTTTATTCCATAAAAATGCAATCCAAAAACTAACTTTCCCGTCTTAAAAATAAAGTCCAAAATCAATTGTAGCGAACAAAAGCGATTATAGACTCCCAAACAGCCAATAACAATGAGGGGCGGGGCCAATTTTGAAATTGGAACGTTTTTTTCTTAAGAACACCGTTCTTCTTTTACGTTCAGTCCTAGGTTGGACGTCGTTGGAGTAAGATGTCTCTTAGTATTAGAATTGATACGGTTTTTAATTGAAATTGGTGACAACTTACTTATTTGAATTTTAGGGGTTGATTTCTATGACGATATTGTTGCATTAGCTTTTGCCTGCGACTTCTTTTGTACCTTCCATACTTTTACAGAAAGATATGTAATACAGTAAATACTGAAAAAGCTCCATACAGATCTTGCCTCCCCTTTTCACCCGCTTAGGAGTTGAGTTGTGAAATATCTTTCTTTATTCCTTTTAAATATCGAAAAGATCATCGTGAAGGATTGTCGTAAATTTACTATTTTGTTTTTTATTGTTAGACTCGCTTTTGACCACTATCTCATCTGATGGTAAGCGAGGATGTGTAGAATGCTTGCCTAGAAGTAACCTATTCGCTCTTGACTTAAGATTCCTAAGTTGTAGCTATCAGGAAATAAAGATATTATTATTTTGTATAGTTACTTCAAAATTCTTCAAATGTCTTAAACTAGTGATTACCTAATTGGCTTTGGCCGTGTTATGTTAAAGTAAATAAATAAATAAATGGACTCCGGCAGGGCAGGTAAACTTCTGTTAGAATAGTACGTTGAAGAAAATTACAGAAAAATTCGAGGCTCAGTATTGAAATTAAATTTATTATATTATTTATTTTATTCATTACTTTATTGCACACTTTAGCTTATTACAGGACAAACATTTACAAAAAGAATAAGTGTACTTACAATAGGCGATCTTATTGCACAAGGCAATTTCTAAGCAGTAATGATAAATTTTTTTCGGTAGAAAATGGAGTCTTATTTTTCTCAATGTTAATCGTCTATTTGTAACACAATATTGTTGTATTTTTTGGGGTATAAGAGGAAATTGAGAGAGTATCAGCTGTTGCGACAGGGGGTGGGGATCCACCCCATGGGGTGTGAAAGCGACGGGCTGGGTATCGGCGATATTAATTGGATATGCTGTTGTAGCATGGTTCGAGTAATGTAATTGATTGGACTGTATTTGATTGTGTTGGAATTTCCTTGAGTATGTTTCGGAGAAGCCTTTGTATATATATTTTTTAATCTGGTTATGGGTTTGTGATTTAGACAACTAAATATGTTTATGAATGAAATGCAAGTGCAAGAAACAGTTTTAGAATACAAAATAACATATTGTGACCTTTAGTGTTTAAGTAAACTAGGTATATAACATTATAAATAATTTAATTATATTTTTCACTACTTATAGACTTTTTAAATATTGTTATCAATAGGATTGTCCGAAAAACTAGAATATAAGAGCTTCTACCGCCTGTGATACAGGTTTATCCTAGTACAGGCACATAACATAGCATTTACCTTTGTAATTACTCTTAAGATTTTATGTAACCGTTTTACCAAATTTTACCCTGAATAAACATATTATTATTATATTATTATTATGAAAAGAAATATTTATTACATGCAATACGTCAAGAACCATAAATACAAAAGAAATAACGTTATAAAACCAAACGAAATGTCAAACGTCATTAAATAACCCGCCCCTGATCGTTCCCGGTGCAAAAGTGCCCATGACACTCGCTGCATTATTTTTTAATTGATATAAACTAGTGCTTGATTGCGATCTGACCTGATGGTAAGCAGTGATGCAATCGTTAATGGTGAGGCGCACTAATTTATTAAGAGTCTATTCAATGTAGCCTTGAAGACATCTAAATTATAAGCGGACGGGAAGACCGCAGCAGGGAAATTGTTCCAGTCCCTCGATGTATATAAACGACGAGCCAAAACGCTTGGTCCGGACCGTAGAGGTAGGGTTAATGTTGTCAAAACGGTGAAGTAGGTATATAAGAGTAGGTATATAAATCATATAGCTACTTATATATGTGTGAGTATGTTCATTTGAAATAAGCAGTACCTTTGTACTCTTCTCTCTGTATTTGTCCATTTCGTGCTTGTGTGTGTACATAAATAAATAAATAGTATGTAGCAACATCAATATGTGTATTCGCAACAATATAAAACCAATCTATAATCTGAAAGTAAAAACAGTATCTAACTCACAAAAAGCCAATATGGCCGCCTCTTTTATATTATCCAAGTATTACCTCTTTGTATCAATTGAGAACGGGTTTTGTTACAATAAAATGCGGGCGGACCCGGGGGCAGAAACTAACTCGATGAAAAACAACTCCATACCCCATTTTCCTTACTTATGAATACACACATACCTATTTGGCGGACAAATTTTTATTTCACACACGAAATATTCAAGAAAAGTCTTTATTATGAGGGTCGTAAGGGATATTTTAGTTTGTGTGATTGGTGTAGTTAAGTTTGTAAGTCGATAAAACGACAAACAAAGCTTGAACTCCTGGCTCTAAATATAAAAAGGTAAAGGCAGGTCAAACAAAGATGGTGGTTGTAACAAAAGCGCGCTAAAAAGCCACCCCGTGTTCGGGAATACGCCCCTTTCTGAAGAACCACTCCCTTATATTCAGTCGTTGATCAAACGTCGACGAGGAAGGACGCGTTTGAATTTAGCGAACGCGATCAACCGCGAAATTTGAATTTGAAAATTCGAACAGTGACAGTGATGACCCGTACTTACAAAAACTGTTTTAATTTTTTTATTTGTGTGATAAAAATAACTATTCAGATTTAAATAAAAAAAATAGTCGAATTCAGAACGTATTATGTACCCTACGGATTTGAAAAATGGACACTTAAAACTGAACACATTCGGAAAGCAATTAGACCATAACATTATGTTGAAAACGATTCAAAACTTTTGCTACAACAAATCAAGTGCGGGGCCCTTTAATATGACGTCACCATTTTTAGTGGACAACATATTACACCAGCAGAAAACCGAACTTCACAACCAGTATATAAATCAGCAAATAGAAAATTACGTCCGTCAAAATTACGAGAGATCTCGAGAGAATACTCCCGAAATAGACGAATCTAAATTAGCGGAATGCGACGAAGAAAATCGAAATGAAGAATCGATTGACGAAGCGAAAATTGAAGACGAAGATTCTAAAAGCAGGGACGAAGATTTCGTCAAAAATGAAGTTTATTACAATAACGAATATTATCAAAGAAACGAAGAAGTGAGACAGAATGAAAAAGAGGTCTTAAACGTACCGAATTTGATTCGCCGCTGCCAGACTTGCGGTTCATACGACTGTCCCCCATTTTCCTGCAAGAAATCGGGGATAAGAAGGCTAGAGGAACTGGAGAAGAGGTTTAACCTCAATTATCATGAGAATTCTGGGGATGAAGGGGACAAACATGATGGGAAAGGGTACACGGATGAGCTGGTTAGGTCCTGTGAGGAGTATACGGAGCAGAAAAAGCCGTTGCTGAAGTTCAGTGTCAGTGCCATTTTGGGTGAAGATAGTTTGAAAAGTAGCAACGTGAATGGTGAGTTTTTTTTTTATCTGATACTAGCTTATGCCACTCATACTCACTATACTAAATATAGCTTATGTCACTCAGGAATAAAGCAACTTTCTATCGGTGAAAAAAAAATTACCAATCGGACCAGAACTTCCAGAGATTACCTCCTACAAACAAAAAAATAAACTTTACCTTTATAATATTACTAGCTTTTGCTCGCGACTCCGCCGCGTACTTAAAATACAGCTTAAGTCACTCAGGAATAAAGCAGCTTTCTATCGGTGAAAAAATTTTACCAATTGGAACAGCACTTCCAGAAATTAAAAAAAAAAACTTTACCTCTTTATAATATTACTATAGATAAACTAGTGCTTAACTACGATCCCGCCTGATGGTAAGCAGTGATGCAATCGTTGATAATGAGGCGCACTAGTTTATTAAGAGCCTATTCAATCTAGCCTTGAAGACACCCTTGAATAAGTTTTTATCTTTCTTTTTCGGGGTTTCGTACCCAATTTAGGCTTAATTTTTTTTTGGACTGACCGACATTTGACTATTCAAAAGTGCCTGTAAATGGTCTATTTAAAATAAATGCATGAGAAACAGTGGACCCTATTACGAAACCTTCGTCCAATTGTCTGTCTATCTGTCTATCGGTTTACTAATGATAAGTATAAAATATATTGTCATAATTTATATTGGCGTAACGAAACTCAGCATAATGATCATTACGCATAATATTATCCTAACTAATATTATAAATGTGAAAGTGTGGATGTTTGGATGTTTGTTACTTAATCACGGCTAAACGGATTTGGATGAAATTTGGCATGCATATAGCCTTTGACATGGAAAACAACATAGGCATTTTATCCCGATTCCTTAAGTACCTAATGCCACGCGGGCGAAGCCGCGGGAATAAGCTAGTTAGGCATAAATGTTTTGCCATAATGCTTTTTGCCATAAATACTGCTACTTCGCACTTCTTAATCCCTTCTTAGTTTATCTAAGACATTACTGACTCTCCGTGTTTCGCAAAGTACGTAAAGCTGTTATAAACCTAACCTAACCTTTGCATTATGTCAAAGTATTATTATTCAGCAGTATTATTATGCTAATTTTTTTTTTATATTGGGTAGGCTCGCGTTTGACCACCATCTCACCTGATGGTAAGCGATGATGTGGCCTACGATGGAGCACGCTTGCCTAGAAGCAATCTATTCACTCTTGACTTAAACATCCCTAGGTTATAGTTATCAGAAAACACAGACTCCGGCAGGGAATTCCATTCCTTAGCTGTACGAATAATGAATGTACTCCCAAAACGCTTTGTACGTATATAGATGTCCACCATGTACCGGTGGCGCAACGCCGTACGTCTTGTGGTCCGATGATGGAACGGATAAAAGTTATTCAAAACTATATTATGCCTTAAAATTTTATGCCAACAGGGGTTACCCTCAGCGGGCTCTATCTCATAGACGTAGCGCTGCGTTACTTTTAAGCTATTGCATAGCTTCTATCGCGGGCCTTGAGCGTGGAGACCGAATCCAGAAATTCCGTAACAAAAATAACCTAACACCCCCCCCCCTCATTTGTTTTTTGAGCTTGGTGACCGATTAGAAAACAAATGAGTGAACAATCAATCAAAATTCATGAAAGTGTAACTTCAATTAATATCAAAGAAAAAAAAAACAAAGGAAAAAAAATACTGAATAAATAATTATAATTGCATAAGTTGATAAAAATGCTATGCAATAGAATATACTGTGGCAGTCCCCGAGTGCCACAGTATAAGCTATTGCAATTAGTGCTTGACTGCGATCCTACCTTTTTTTTCCCCGATGGGAAAATCATCTAATGTCATCCCCCGCTCTTGGGCGGAGCGGGAGATAGTGTCAGACTTTTATTGACTAAAAACGCACTCCTGTTTCTTCTTGCCTTTCGTACCGGGACCGAGCTTCCCTTTCGAATAACCCTGGCCCCAGTAGGCTTCGACCCGGCTGGGCCCCTACTGCTGTTTACAACTCCTTGAGGCGCGCGGGAACAGTGCGCGTCGTCGCCGCGCGCCTCAAGGAGTTGTCAGCAACAGCAGGGACCCAGCCAGGTCGAAGCCTACTGGGGCCAGGGTTATCCGAAAGGGCGCTCGAGTCCCGGTATGAAGGCTAGAAGGAACGGGGTTTGTCTTTTAGTTAGTAAGAGTCTGACACTATCTCCCGCTCCGCCCAAGAGCGGGGGATGTCATTGCATGATTTTTTCCCACTACAAAAAAAAAATGTTACGCTGAGGCAAGGGAATACTCCTTCTCTCTTTCCAAGAACCTCCGAAAGAGATGCCGCTACCCATTTAGCGTTGGAAAGCTTCCACTAGGTGGACCGATAACCTGGTGAGATGCGTGACGCACAGGACCGGTCGTTGTGGCGACGCTTGGGGGAGGCCTATGTCCAACAGTGGACGTCTATCGGCTGAAATGATGATGGCCTACCGTGCTAAAAAACCTCTTTGTTAGAAAACTTATTTGGATCTTCTTCTTCTCCTTCCTGCCCTTATCCCATATTACTTGAGGTCGGCGCAACACGTTTTTTTCTTCCATTCTGTCCAGTCACTCGTCACGCTATCACTAACTCCCTTTTCTTTCATATCACTCCTCACACAATCCATCCACCTTTTCTTCGGCCTTCCTCTCCCTCTCCATCCATCTACATGTATACTTGGAACTCGGATAATGTTTAATTTATTGACGTTTTGGATCTGGTGGAAAAATTACCTTGCTAGAATACTTAGTAATAATCAATTAACTTATTTCAGGTTTTGCATATTGATAGTTACACTAAAATTTCAATTTGAACAAGTTAAAATTAATGATAATAATAATAAGAGGCGTGCAATGATTGTTGACATATCAGTTCCGCATGACGAGAACCTCGTGAAAGCCGAGAAAGATAAACAAATCAAGTATGTGGGAAGTAGATTCAGCGATCATTGCACCGACAGTCGTGTTAGCCAATGGCTTAATAGCCAAGAGCCTCGACCAACACCTTAGGAGGCTCTCGTTAGGCGACTGGATTAAGGGCTTGATTCAGAAAGCGGTACTCCTGGACAGGGCTCGTATAGTTAGGAGGTTCCTTTCTCTGGAGCCCTGACCGCCGGTAGCTTCGACCCCGTGCCCGATACCGGTGGGCTACTATTTTTTATAAATGTTATATTTTTATTTTATATTGAATATTTAAAAATAAACGAAATAATAAGGCCCATATTTCACCGGGACACCACTGGTAGCGCAACTGGTTGCGCCACCAGCAAAATGTATAGAGCTCTATAGAGCGTTACTCACCTGGTGTCTGTTCGGTAGCGCAACCAATTTGGTGGCGCAACCAGTGCGGACACCAGTCCGGCCGCCAGTCACGCCCCCCATCAAAGAGTATGTAATAAGATGGAAATCTAACCTTTGAAAACCATAATTAACCAACTGTCAAACGTCAGTGACAGTGAACCAAGAATCTTGTCCAATACAATCTGGATTGATTACGACAACCTCAAAGATGTAATAAAGAAGTACCATACAAGAATCTTTATCCCTTTCTACTAATGTGTAAAGACTTATTCGTACTACGAGACATTCTGTTCTAAAGAAGTTCAAGATGTTAATAATAACGCTAACGCTAACGGACGCTTTGACCGTTTTTAGACAAATATCTCGGTTTTTCGGGTACCATTATAATGCACCAAGAATCATAACTATGAGGATGTCATGGCATCAAATAAAAGACAATATACATATTCATCTCTAGGATGGCATAAAAAAATATTATGGTTTTGTATAAAATTTTTATATAGTTAAATACAATTTTACCAACGCACTAATCAAGAAAATTACAAAACACAAGGGTTTGAGTAGGTCACGTAAGCTAAATCCAGTGCACATTTTTAGCTTAAAAATCATAAATACCACAGCTTCTATAGTTTTCTACACCTATAGCTAATTATTTTGAACTTACATAAATAACTTTATAACTTATGACCAAAATAAAACCTCTCTAAAAAAATCTTCATACATTTTTTATTGAACCTACCACTTCCAAGCTTCAGTCCGCGCTGAACGCGTCCGCGTTCTGAGAAGCGGGCCGTTTCGCTCGTTTCCCTCTCCTAGAGGAGGGTCTGAGTTCCAGCAGTGGAAACATTAAAAAGGCTGATTATGTATGTTTGTATATATATAGGGATTTTGGTGTTTTTAAGAAGTAAGAGTGTTGGTAAGAAGTCTCTGTATTCATATTCATAGTCTATATAGTGATCTACTACAGTCAAAAAGTATCATTTGATGAAGTTGAACTGATTAACAAGACCAATAATAGCCAATTAAATATACAAAAAATTTAACAAAAATATATAACCATAAAGTTGGTACAAAACTGTAGAATCAAACCAAACTAACAGTTAGTTTTTTAACAAAAACTATCTATAACAACAATTAGTTACTTATGTTTGTTTTACAGTAACTGTAAAACGATCAAAATAACTTTAAATTCGGAAGTCGGTGTTAAATAACAAAATATACCAGAAACATCGACTTCCGAAATTAAAGTTATTTTGATCGTTTTAGTGTTTTTTTGTGTATTCTTATTCAAGTCGAGCCGATTTTGACTATTCTGCCCAGTCCATTGGAAAAACAAGTGTGTTTATAGAAATCTGAGTAAAGTGAGAATATTAAGCCGTCCAAGACAAAGATAGTAATAGCAAATGTACTGAAACATACTAGGTGAAATACCTATAAGTGTTACTTTATTTAACCTGTTTTTTCTTTATTTTAAGCTTAACAAATTAAACCTTATCAGTGTGGAAATAAATAAATAAACTAGTTTTCATCTGTTAACTCAATAAGGTTCAATTGAAAATTAGCATTAGGTTAAACTATATTTATAATTCACAATAGGATCCCTAAATTGATAAATAGTTTTCACACACTCGCAATATTTTTGAAAGACCTATTTAACGACATCCCACATTATGGAATAGTCTACAAAACAAAACAAAATAAAAAAGAATTAAAAAAGGGCGTTCTTGTATCGTACTCTTCAGTACATTTTTGAGGTTGACGTAATCAATCCAGATAGTATAAAAGATTCTTGGGTGTGGCGACTCAAGAACACTCTCTATCTCTTTCTACTAGTGTGTCCATAGATTAGTTCGTACTACGAGCCATTGTGTTTTAAAGAAGTTCAAGATGTTATTAATACATTATATTTTAGACAACTAATCAAAAACTAATATGTATATTAGACAGCTTAGGTAAGACCTTACCACGATTACAAACTACGAGAGCCTAGAAGTTTTCGATAAGACAATAATTCTTCGAGAATAAGCAAAAAAGAAGTTGATAGGTTATCGGCCTACCAAAAAACCACGCCTCACCGAGGTTAATAAGAAGAGACTATAGCACAGGACCAAACAACATCAAAATATGACTGTTTCAGACTGAAGTCGGTTAAAAATAAGACTTTAAATAGTACAGTACATTGTTAATAAACTACTGTCATTATCTGATGAAATAATATAATTTTTCAGACATGTTTCTCCGATGAACCGACGTTTCAGGTTTAGGTTGACAAAAGCTCTTTTGTCCTTTTAAAAAATGCTCCTTTCCGACGACGCTCTGGAGAATAGCTCCATAAAAACTGGTGTTAAGAGAACAGAAGACAGCTAAATTCCCAATTAGTATTATGAAGTGGTCTTTAATCTCAAGCAAGGGTCTACATATCGTGAGGGACCGTGAGGCATGACCAGTACAAGCGAGTACTCTAGAACCTGCACTGCTGCCGCATCTCGAAGAATGGTTCCTTATTGACGAAGAGGTTATTTTATGCCCGAATTTTCATTGTGCTATAAAACCAGGGGTGTTACTGCATACTTGGCTAAAAAAACATTAATGTTTTACCCTAGTCAATCAATACACCAGACATGAACGCTATTGAAAACATGTAGGAGCTCACCGAGCAGGAGATCGTTTAGCAAGTGATCACCACCAAACTAGGAAATTATTTATTATTATTGTTATATAAACACTAGCTGATTAAATTGTAGCTCTCAATAACACAAACCTGCAACAGAATGCCAGAATTTGCATAGAGAGCATATCTTGATGAATGGAATCTATCACAAAATTCTGGTAATATTCGTCAAATTGACTACGTCAAATTGAAAAAAAATTTTTTTTTTTTTTTTTTCAAAATTGTATAAATAATCATTCACATTCACGGTTTTATGGCACTTTTCGGGCGCTTGGGCCTTAAGCGATACGCGCGAGTCCAAGCGAGCTGGCAATTTCCGATTTCACCTACTTTTTCTGTCGTCAACTCGCTCAGACTTGAAAATCTAAAAAAATTTATAACACAGGTACCCACTAAAAATGTATTAGAAATTGTATTCGACTTGACTTTAAAATAAAACACTTATCGTTAATGAGAAAGATATTAATTAACATTACAATAATATAATATTGCATATTTACCTATTAATTACCAACAAATCACAACATTATCAGCAATAAGCAACCAAAGTTGACGTACAAATATTAGAGTACAAATATGAGACTTAGAAATACACGTAAGTGAGTGAATATGCAGTATCGATACGTCATGTATGTGTTAAAAAAGACAAGAGCGCCCACACGATGAACAAAATCTTTCTTGGATGCGTTCCATTTCACGATTAACCTGTGACCTTCAGTTGCCCTTTGCATTCTAGAACTACGGATTTCCTTTCCAGAAATTCGCCGGGGTCCTAGTTTGCGGGCATCGGCCCTTCTGGACTCCTACGGTTTGATGTCATCTGTTTGAGGAGCACGTCGATCACTACGCGCTGTTGACGACTGAGCTCGGTTCGGTTAATTACCGGACGGCCGGATAGCGGACTACCCATTGCTCGGCGTCCACAAGCCCGCGTCTAACGTGGTCCGTCGTCGGGGTCGAAATTTCGGCTGCCCATGGTCCTTTGGCCTCTTTCTTAAGTTTCTTCGCTAACATTACTGCTTCGCAGAAAGAGGCGACCGCCTGCCATTCCTCCTCCTTACTTCCAGTATTTATTGTAAATTGTGCCAATAGTCTTGCACTGCCATTGTGTATTTTATTTAGACGGTCTCTTTCGGAAGGCATTGTCCCAAAAATCTGCATTTGTCACCCCAGTTTTCAAAAAAGGTAATAAGTCGGATATTTCTAATTATCGACCTATATCTAAGATATGTTTGTTGTCCAAAATCCTTGAACGAATTGTTTTCAATAACGTATACGCTGCAATGAAATGTAGCTTTGGTGATGAACAGCATGGTTTTCTAAGAAAGCGGTCCACTACATCTAACTTAATCTTATCTCATGAGTTTATTTCCCAAGCTATGGATGAGCGTGCACAAGTTGACGTCATTTATACTGATTACAGTAAATGTTTTGATCGTATTGACCATAGACTGCTCTTGGAGAAGCTATTAAAAGCCGGGATACACGGAGACTTGTATCGTTGGTTCTCCTCTTATATTGATAATAGAACACAGGCTGTGGTGCTTCAGGGATACACATCTGGATGGAGTTTCGTGCCCTCTGGTGTCCCTCAGGGTTCAATTTTAGGATCTTTACTATTTACTCTCTTCATTGCTGACGTAAAACACTGTTTTGAAAATAGTTATATTTTACTTTATGCTGACGACATGAAGGTTCATAAAATTATTAGAAACATCTCTGATACACACCTATTGCAAGCCGATTTAAATAGGTTTGAAGAATACTGTAGACTTAACAGGCTAGAATTAAATGTTTCGAAATGTTTTCACATATCTTTCACACGGCAAAAGTCTATAATTGATTCCACATACAAACTTTACAATAGTGACATAGGGAAAGTTAATAGTATTAGGGATCTTGGTGTGATACAAGATAGTAAACTTCTTTACGATCAGCATATTGATAGTATAGTGAATAGGGCGTCAAAAGCTCTTGGTTTCATAATGAGAACCTCAGCCTGTTTTCGATCATTAAAACCGATCAAAGTCTTATATTGTTCGTTCGTACGCAGCCACCTCGAATATGCATCTCAGGTCTGGAACCCTCAATATGAGATATATAAGTCTCGTATTGAGGGCATCCAGAAGAAATTCCTAAAATTTCTTGATTTTAGAGCAAAACAAGTATCTGATAACTACACTCACCGATGCAAGAGATACCATTTTCTACCGCTTGTCCAGAGACGTGATATTAATGATGTGTGCTACTTGATTAATATTGCAAATGGTTCAATTGACTGTCCTGAGCTTGTCTCGAAATTTTCAATACGCACTAATCAGATGGGACTGCGACAGCGACCACTTCTGCATGTACCTAGTGCAAACACTAATTATAGGCGTAATGCATTTTTTCTGAGAGCCAGTTGTAGTTTTAATAAGATATCATGTGAACCCGGCATTGACCTCTTTTGCACGAAAGCGGGCACAGTTAGGAAAAACTTAGCAAAGTCATTTTTTGAATAACCAATACCTATTTGCACGTAAAACATAATATTATTGTATGTTAAAATTATTGAGAGTTAACCAACTCTGTGTCAACCTTGTGGGACCAACATTGGATTTTTTTTTTCTTTTTTTCGTCTTTATTACTACCTACATGTGGAAGCTTGTAATTAGCAATTTAATTACCTACTATTGTCACTATGTTGTTATTAGTCTGTAAGCTTTTCTAAAATGTGAAAAAAAATAAAATAAATCATATTGAGACGAGACTCGGTTTGCCATACCTTGCGTGCTGCCCCGCACCCACGCGCGTGTGTGCATGTTTCTCCTCATGTAGGCGTGTAATCTGCATGAACGCGTGTGGATGCATTTTCGGTATGTTGGACTGTGCTTATTTTCTATACAAATAGAGATATTTACGAGCAATGTTAATAGGTACACGCATTTACGCGCTACGCTGCGTGGAACGTGGCAATGTGATAATCGTCTTAGTAAAATTCGAAGTGATTTTTTTGTTTTCAGGTTTCACAGAAAGTTTGGAGATATTAGTACTTTGCTGTCGATATAAAAAAATACACCATCAATTAATATCACATGCTGCAGTGTCAAAAATAATAACAATTAATTTAGTAAAATCATGGTTACCCTAGTTAAAATGGGGGTAAGAAAGGAACACACTGACCCTTTCTCGTTGTCTTTTTCAGTACATTTTTCCCCGTTTGCTTGTCAATATGAACTTAATGGCAATGAGAATAAAGAGCACTATAGAGTGTGTTTGCTGCGTAGGCAATCTAAATTATCCATAGGATACATAAAATCTTTGCTCTGGTGTCTGTTTGGTGTCTTGTTTGGTGTCTTGCTATATTTCACTAGGACACCATGGTGGCGCAACCAGTGGCGCTACCAGGGTGTCCCGGTGAAATATGGCTCTAATAATACAAAGTTAGATTCAGTTCATCTATACTTAGGGTGAGTTGCACCATTTAACTATAACGATAACAAAGCCGTTAACAGTTGTAAAATCGTCGAATTGACCAATAGGCGGCCGTTTCACAGCTGGTAATGGTTAGGTTATCGTTATAGTTAAATGGTGCAACTCACCCTAATATTATAAAGCTGAACTGTTCGGTTCGAATTGAAAAATTCATTTTTGTTGGATAGTGCATTTATCGATTAAGGCTTTAGGCTATTTAACATCACGCTGCTACCAATAGGAGCGAAGCAGCAGTGAAAAATGTTGCAAAAACGGGGAAAATTATTCGTATTTGAGGGCTTCTGTTGCGTGCGCTGCGTAAACGGTTCAAGTTACTCAAAAAATATCTGTAAATATTTATTCTTCCTCTTTAAATGATCTAAAAAAATGTCCGGAACAATATATGTCTATCTTTTAAGATTAACTCAATATAAACTTTTTTATGGTAATCAAATTTGGTCGAAATCCAAATCAACTATTTGCCAAAGAGTTTTTTTTTATTATTATTGATAGGCTCGCGTTTGACCCCTATCTCACCTGATGGTAAGCGATGATGTGGCCGACGATGGAGCGCGCTTGCCTAGAAGTAACCTATTCACTCTCGACTTAAAGACGCCTAGGTTGTAGCTATCAGGAAACACAGACTCCAGAGTTTTATCAACATAATTATTACTAATCCTTATCGAAATAAATGTGTTGTTAATTAAGAGTATTTAATTGTGACCAAAATTTTCCTATACCTTAAAACTATTTACGAATATAAGAGCACATTTGGGAAAAGGTAGTACAAATTTTAGAGTACTTTTTGTTGCATGAAGATTAAATAAATAAATAAAATTTTATTTCAAAGTTTATTTTAGTTGAAAATAATAATAATAATGTTCCACAACTATCACACAACGCCGTCTAGTCCCAAGCTAAGCAGAGCTTGTGTTATGGGTACTAGACAACTGATAAACATACTTATATATTTCTAAATATGTACATACATATTATAGATAAATTACACCCAGACACAGAACAAATGATCATGCTCATCACACAAACATTTGTCTTAGGTGGGAATCGAACCCACGACCTCCGGCATAGCAGTCAGGGTCACTAACCACTAGACCAACAGGCCTGACAATAAAATTGAAATTCATCGCGATTTAGGCAGTTGTTACACTGCCACGCACCACGCTGCGTAGTGAGTGAAAAAACACCAATGCACGCACTTGTGGGTTTTGTTTTTACAAAGTATAGATCTGAATGCGACGGCAAAGAATAAGATCATCACACTAATAAAATTTATAAAGCCCAAAGTTTATAGGTATGTCTTACTTCTTCACGCTAAAAGGGCAGAACAAGCGCGGGGATTTGGTACAGGTACGAAGTGTGGAGAAGCAGCAGGCGGACGCCTCCTTCTGCGAAGCAGTATGCTAGCGTAGGATATGGTCGCACGCGTGAGGGAACAGACTCACACCTCAGCCGCTGGGATTCCAACCCCGATTTTCAACCACTGTAGCTTGGGCCGTCGGTTACCGAAAAGGGGCTATGCATCGCCCATAGTGTAGGGGATGTTGTCACTGCGACCTAACAGATCTATTGTGACTCGCCATCTCGTTAGAGTAACTCTTTTAGCCCGGAGGCTTCCAAGAAATTTAGAATACTCCTAGCTTTTAGAGTTTTAATCTCCTCCGGGCGAATAATGTGTCGGCCCAGATGGACACTGCGTTTGTGGATAAGGGGCCCGCATTCACACAAGAGGTGCTTAGGCGTATCGAGCCTAAGTCATCGAGGGTGCGTAGTGCTCCACGCGTAACTCATGAAGATGAAATCAAAAAGGGGCCCAGCAGGGTCGAAGCTTATTGGAGTAATGGGTTCACGTCTGCAAGGAAAATCCGGGGTCCTGGAATGCAAGCCAAAGGAGCTGATGAGTTGGTTTAATCTGACATGCCCGCTTCGCCCCTGAGCGAGAGTAATCTTTAGATGGTATTCCATCCCAAATTAAAAAAAAAATCTAGGTCAGTAAATCAAGTTTGCTTTCTGAATATACCTAACAATTTTATAGCTTAACTGCCCGCAGCTTCGCCCGCGTAAAATATAGCCTATGTCACTCTGGATCAGGAACAAAGCAGCTTTTTATCGGTGAAAAAAAATTAGCTTTCGGACCAGTACTTTCAGAGATAACCTACTAGTAACAAAAAATCAAATTGTACCTCTTTATAACATTAGTTTAGATAAGTCTGCACGCGTTTATGTCTTTTGTTTTAAGCCTGTTTCAACAAAGCTACGACGCCGAACGGCGCCATTGTTTTTTACTATAAAATTATTTTTCACTAGCTTTTGCCCGCGGCTTCGCCCGCGTGGCATTAGTTACTTAAGGAATCGGGATAAAAGGTAGCCTATGTTCTTTTCCATGTCAAAGGCTATATGCAAATTTCATCCAAATCCGTTCAGCCGTTTTTGCGTGATTAAGTAACAAACATCCAAAACTAAGAAATCGAAAGTTTTTTTTTGGTGGGAAAAATCATCCAATGTCAACCCCCGCTCTTGGGCGGAGCGGGAGATAGTGTCAGACTCTTACTGACTAAAAGCCCACCCTGTTTCTTCTAGCTTTCATACCGGGGCTCGAGTTCCCTTTCGGATAACCCTGGTCCCAGTAGGCTTCAACCCGGCTGGGCCCCTGCTGTTGCTGACAACTTCTTGAGGCGCGCGGGAACAGTGCGCGCCGTCGACGGCTTGGGCTTGGTCCGGACAGTTACCGGACGGCCGGACAGCGGGCTACCCATTGCTCACTGTCCGCAACCCCGCGCCTACGTTGGCCGAAAATCCGGATCGGAATCCCGGCGGCGGGGAGAGAGCGCCGTATCCTGATGCGGTCGGCCTCCTCCTTTAAGAGCATTACTCCTTCGCAAAAATTGGCGACCGCCTGCCACTCCTCCTCGCTCCGGACCATGGCCTCAACCAAGGCCCGGCGCGAGAGGTCTCCGCCGCCGATCGGCCCCACGAGGGCACGGCAATGTTCCGGCTAAGCCGGGCTCACCTCGACTGTGTGCTCCACCGTGCATTCGTGCTCCGGGCATTCCGCACAATGCGACACCTGGGCGTCATTTTGGATCAAGCCCCTGATCCAGCTGCCTAACCAAAGCCTCTTTAGATGTTGTTCGAGGCTCTTAGCTATTAAGCCATTGGCCGTTACGATTATCAGCACAATGTGGAAAGTGGATAGAGCTATATCCACTTTCCACATGTCGACAACCTTGCGAGCTAAGGCAAGATACTTGGTTTGCTTATCTTTCTCAGCTTTCACGAGGTTCTCGTCATGATGGACCGCTATATCAACAATCATTGTGCGACGCTCTAGTCGATTTATCACCATTATATCAGGGGCCTAAGTCTGCCATTTTTATAAATTCGTCAAATCAACACGATCCCATTGTCATTTTGCTACAAGTTCCTAATCTGCTAAATCATAATGATGAATCATTGATCGGTCAATGGTCTCGTAATAGAGTTGCGGTAAAATGACAATATCGAGCTTATTAAAAGCAATGACAGCACAATGACGTTCTAATGGCAAGTCACTGATCAAAGGAACTGACATTTTTGCAGATTACCTATACGTAAGACATTCATTTGTAAATTTGTACGAGATTACCATTCTATCCACTTCTTTCAATGGAGTGTCAGTGGTTGATCATTCGAAAGTCATAATGACGCCATTACACACCATACCATAATATTAGATTACCAAACTTACTAAAAATCAACAATTATGAAATCAATGACAGACTATTCTGACACTGTTGTAATACCAGACTTGGGGCCCAGGTTTATTGGCAATAATAGTCCTAATATTATTTTAATTATTATTGACTGATTTCTTGTTACTGACTGTAAAATCGGCCCCGCAAATTTCCGTCGGGGTCGGGGTTAATTTTTTTTGTGTATATGTTCGTGGCCAGATTTTAGAATTGGTCACTTCATGATATGGCCAATTAAAACTGGCCAGATCGTTTTAAACGCTAACATATCATCATCATCATCATTATTTCTGCCGAAAGACGTCCACTGCTAGACATAGGCCTCCCCCAAGCGTTGCCACAACGACCGGTCCTGTGCGTCACGCAACCATCGGATTCCCGCGACCCTGACCAGTCATCGGTCCACCTTGTTGATAACATTTGTTGATATGTTAATCTTCGTTTGACTCAGAGTCAGTCAAATGGGGCTGGCAACTGTCAAAGTGGCGCTTTCGTCGATCTGTCCCAAAACAAAGACATTTTGTATTGAAATTGGAAGTTAAAACTGGTTTTTATAAAAAATGACGGGTTTTTGTGTTCTTAATTTCCCGGAAAATGCTACTCCCTAGTTTCTGAAGGACTATAAAATTAAAAAAAACTGTGGCGCAATTCGTCGCGTAAATTTAATTCTTCCTTTAGATTTTTAACTGACCACATCGAATATATTATTACTCAATGTACATATATATATATATATAATTTTACATATATATATAATTTTTTTTTATCTCTACATAATACAGTTTAATTACTACACTAGGTATATATATACAAATTAAAAATTATAATATATACAAACGAGTAAAAAAGGCTGAAAAACGGAGAAAATTCAGAGGGCATCAAAAAATTCGTCCACATCGATGTCAATGGGAAAAGTGCCCAGAACGCTGGCAGCATTGCCACGCTGGATGGCAATGCTGATTCGTTGACTGAAGAAGAGTCCAGCCCTCTGGTCACGCGAAGACTCGCCCAACTGTTTGCTGATATATGTTACTCAATGTTATTTATTAAACTCGAACTTTAATAAATAGCACCCAGAAACTTAATAACATAAACAAAATCTAGCATCAAATCACAACATAACCTCAACAACTATATACAACGGACCGACCTGTGGGACAGACCTATGAAGGCGCCATTTACAATCAGCTTTCACTTGCCAGCCCCATTACATGGATTTTTTTTTCTCTGAAGAAACAACAGCTTTTAAACCGCCATTGTACCCGTGGATTTTTTTTTTAATTATTGATAGGCTCGCGTATCACCATCACCACCATCTCACCTGATGGTAAGCGATGATGTTGTCGACGATGGAGCACGCTTGCCTAGAAGCAACCTATTCACTCTTGACTTACGATACTTGATACGGTCATAAGTTCGTGTAAAATTATGTGACTATAATAGCATAGTCGGCCTTATAACGTTCCCACTGCTGGGACTCAGGCCTCCTCTCTAGGAGAGGGAATGGGTCGTAATCCACCACGCGGGCCCAGTGCGGTTTGATGAATGTCACATGTCTTCGAATTTTTATTTCTAGGACATGTCGGTTTCCTCACGATGTTTTCCTTCACCGTTTTGAGAGCAGTGGTGATGAAATAAATTACACAAAGTAATGCGCCTGGTTGAGTTTGAACCCGCGGCCCACAACTCGTAAGTCGAGGCCGTTACCACTTGGCCACCACTGGTCTCTTACTATAATTGCTTGTTACTATCCTCATATTAGTATACTCATATATTAATATAATGAAGAGATAAAGTTTATTTTTACGTTTTTTTGTTTGTAGGAGGTAATCTCTGGAAATACTGCCTCCCTAGCCAAGTTACAACCGTTTCGCTATCGTCAAACGCTTCGAGTTGGCCGCGTCGCCGAATCTTTTGTTCTGATCACATGACTGAGCGTTGAGAAGTCGTCATTCCCGTACATTTTATGCTTTCTGCAAGCGTTAACGATTGCAGATTAGCAACTTGGCTACTGGTCACTGGCACTGGTCCGATTACTAATTTTTTTTCACCAATAGAAAGCTGATTTATTCCTGAGTGGCATATAGGTTGTATTTTATGAACGCGGGCAAAGAAGCAGGCAAAAACTAGTACACAATAAAGTATATATTCTATTCTTCTATTCTAACAACACTTCGCAATAGCCCAATAGCAAGCAAATGTAAAAACTGCAAAAATTAATTAACTCCCCCCAAAAAAAAACGTAACTATAAAAACGAAAGTAACACGTTAATAACGCTACAATAACGTTATATCGTTGCTACATCTTAATTCACTAAAGGCAAGTAGCAATATGGCTTCGGGGAGTTTTTCAATAAAATGTTGGCAACATCTGGTCGGACACTTAAGCGCGGGTGCGGGAAAGAGACAGCGCTATATAGGAACTATCTTGTAAGAAAGAGACAGTAGTATTCGAGGGTTACCAACGAAATTAATATGTCCTTTTCCTAACATAACGTTAGGAAGTAAGTTGCTTTTTATATTATTTTATTATTGATGTCGTTTCGTTGATACGGTCTTATTGTCTGGCGATATTAGGAGAGAAGCAATTACAGGGGATAAAGATAGTGTTGTCAGATAGAAATATAGTTTTAGAGGCTGGGTGATAGTTTTCTTTTGTAGGTTTACTTTTACGATTGTATCTGCTATTGGTTTCTTACTACATATATATGAAAAGGTTACCTATGTATATGGTTGTCTTAAGATCTGGGACATAACATTGGATTCTATCTTAGGTTATAAGTGGATAGTGAAACTGAAGGAACACAGTAGCAGTGTAAGGCGTAGTTAACTACTATTTTGTAATCAGATTACAAATAATTTTGGTAATCAGTATTTTGGGCATACTTCCAGTCGACAGCGATGCAGAAGAGTTTTATGACGTCATGTTTTTCTAGGTCTTTAGTGTTTAAATTATTTCTAATTATTTATGTTTATTTTATAATTTCATTTGTTTAATAAATATTGACTGATTACAAATTACAACTACAAATAGATTGATTACATGTAGTTTATGATTAACTACAATAATCAAACTAAATGAAGTAGTTGTTAATTTGATTGCTGTAATCTAGTAGTTATAATTACTGATTATGTCAGTAATAAGAAATTATATTTTGGTAATTAAATAAACATGTGATGTGTTAGAAATCATTGATTTATCAAAACTGAATATGGTTCTAAAATTTAATTTAAAAAAAAAAACAGAATTTAATTGTATAAAAAAATCACGTATGTTTACTTTCATGAATAATAATATAATTAATTGAATGCCGTACATAACAATAGTATGTAATAAATCAAGTACATATTGATAAATGAGAATATGTACTGATTGCAAATTGTTGCATTGATTGCAAAGTATTAAAAATTCAACCTTTAAATGTGTAGTTATAAAAAGTATTCTTATAATCGTGATTGAAACTACAATTTGTAGGTAGTTAGTAATGGGATTAAATATAATGACCACCATAAAACGCTTTGGTACCCTTAGTTCTTTTGTCAAAAATATATTACTTGACACCAAAAAAATGAAATCCTAAAGTTACAATAGTATTTTAGTTACGACTGTACTTTAAATTGTATTCGAACACCAAATGTAGTAAATGATAACCAAATCTTAGCGAGCAAATTAATGCGCTCTTTTTAGCCCCGTAGAGCAAGATGATACTTTGTCTAATCAACAATCTATCTTAGTGGAATTTTAGGGCACCCCGGGTCGGATAGATTTAGGTTAGAAGAAGGTGGCGGGGTCGTAGTGAGCGAGCGAAGCGAGCGAACACAGACCCCGTCACCTTCTTCGAGGTAATTTTTTTTTAAACCACCCAGAAGTAGGAGCCCCGCGTAGCGGGGCTCCGTCGAGCTGCTGCTTGGCAGGTAGTTAACCTAACCTCAAAATTTTAACTACTGATATCTCCGTAACCATGGGGTTCTGCCGATGCTTTATTTGGATTCATTTTGCTTAAATAGGATAGCGAGATGTTAAAACTGGTTATAATTTTACATTAAAATGTAGGTTTAATTTTGGTGATCATTTACTATTTTTGTCTTTTATATGTTACTATATCTGGTGGTAAGTTAAACATAAGCCGTTAGTAATCAAAACGTTTAACTACTTATTACGATTTTTTTTTTAACATAATTTGTAGTTGTGATTTCTAACTACAATAAGTATATAGTCGTAGTTATTAATCAATATTTAGAATTTATAAAATACTTACATGCTTTTTGAGGGCAAAAAGGTTTCGGATTGACCTTCTCCAGTATGCACTAATTTTATAGTGAGTTTTCCTTTTTTTTTATAAAATGGTCATTGACATTAAATATAATTTGATTAAACTTTTTGCAATAGTGTTTTAAAAAAACTACTTGCTAAATAAGTATCCTATACCTTTTAACATGGTCATCTTGACAATTCGTTTTTGACGACTACAAGAAAACAAAATACAGATTTTCGGTGTACGGTTTTTTTTTTAAATAATATAATCCAGTTCTTGACTGCGATCCCACGTGATGGTAAGCAGTGATGCAGTCGTTGATGGTGTGGCGCAATAGTTTATTAAGAGCCTATTCACTCAAGCCTTGAAGACACCTGAATTATAATTGGACGGGAAGACCGCAGCAGGCAAATTGTTCCAGTCCTTCGACGTACGCGGTATAAACGACGAGGCGAAACGTTTAGTCCGAACAGTAGAAGTTCCAACAATGTAAGGGTGGATATACGCCAACGGGTTTGGTTCAATTTAGAAGCCAAAAACTGCTAACCGAAAACTGCTGAGAGCCCAATAAGATATCTTTTAAAACAATATCCAATAACCGACAAACCAAAGCGATTTCGAGCCAAAAATCTGTATTAATACAACATCTGCTAACATCAGAATATAAGAATAGAAGAGCAAATCCTGAATCGGGAGTTATAAAATTATGCATATCGGTCCCCGGTCCCATATTAACATGTCATTCGGCGGCCATATTGGGATCATATTCGAATTCCGAACGTTCACTCACTACGTTTCGCTACCAATTTACTTTTACATCCAAAACAGAGGATTTGCGACCTTATTGTGTTAGATACAAAGGTCGAACTGTGTGCGAAGTTATTCTTTGCACGGAAATGTATACTGCTACATCTGAAATAGACGATTTTAGACCTTATTTTTTAATATACAGAGATTGAACTGTGTGCAGTGGTTATCCTTGTCCAAGAATATATTAGTCGATTTTCTCGAAATCGGATTTTTTATGAACGTCATAAAGTTTGCCATGGTACGTTTTAGTAAGTTCGATTCGATTATCGAATGATTGGGAAGGATACTTTTTCTTAGGAAACAGGTGGGGTAAATGATTATTTTGTTAGTTTAGGCTGTACGTGATTGTCGGTGCTTGAAATTGTTATGAAAAAGTTAATGGGTGGGGTTGAGAAGGGGTGAGCTTTTATGAGAGGACTTTTTGGAGTTTTGTGTAAGAGTTAAAATAGATTACGATTATCCTTGTTTTCTTTTATAAAGCTAGAACTACATTAGACCGACGCACGAGTGTAACACGCCTGATTTGTACGTAGAACGACGTCGCTTGGCGTGGATCTAGTGTAGCTCTACAAGTCTAGTTGCCATATAAAATATATGGAGACCGACGCGCCCAGATCGGCGTGTGTAGCACACGTGTGAGCAGTGTAGTTCTAGCTTAAATCATCAAATGTCTCCTCCCGCTCTAGGTGGAAGGAGAGTGAGTGTCTGACTTTTACTGACTAAAACTCATCTGTGTTCCTTCACTTGACCTTTGCGTTCTATGACCGCGGCGACTCTTTCGATCTTTTCTCCAAATCTGACAGGCATCGGCCCTATTGTGTCCCAGGGATCGGCTCTGATGGTCTCCGAGTGGTTGTCGCCACTGTGCGGAATGACCGGAGGACACGGTGGAGCACACAGTCGAGGGGTTCCCTGCTTGGGCGGAGCATCGCCATGCCCTCGTGGGGGCGATCGGTGGCGAAGACCTCTCGCACCGGGCCTTGGTTGAGGCCATGGTCCGGAGCGAGGAGGAGAGGCGGGCGGTCGCCGACTTCTACGAAGCAGTAATGCTCGTAAAGGAGGCCGACTACATCAGGCAACGGCGCTCTCGCCGCCGCCGGGATTTCAATCTAGATTTCCTGCCGCCGTAGACGCGGGCCTGCGGACGGGTATATATGGGTAGCTCGCTGTCCGACCGTCCGGTAACTGTCCGGACCAAGCCCAAGTCGTCGACGGTGCGAACTGTTACCGCGCGCCTCAAGGAGTTGTCAGCAACAGCAGGGGCCCAGCCGGGTCGAAGCCTACTGGGGCCCGGGTTATCCGAAAGGCAACTCGAGCCGCGGTATGAAGGCTTGAAGGAACGGGGTGGGTTTTTTAGTCTGTAAGAGTCTAACACTATCTCCCGCTCCGCCCAAGAGTGAGGGTTGACATTGGATGATTTTTCCCACCATAAAAAAACAGGCATCGGCCTTACTGTGTCCTAGGGATTGGTCCTGATAGTCTCCGACCGTTTGCTGATATATCTTTGAAATGCGCCTGCAATACAATGCGATGCAATGTCGACCAAATCTTTCCTTCACCTGGTTGAAGGTACTAAATGATAAATTAAAAAAACCGGCCAAGTGCGAGTCGGACTCGCCCATGAAGGGTTCCGTAGCAGCAAGTAACATAATATTAAAGTTCTTGTAATGTGTTGTAACTTTGATCGATGTTTTAATAATAGTGTATTTTTTTTCGATTTATGACGCATTAAAAAAAAACTACTGACTGGATTTCATTCAAACCAATTTTCGTTGGTAGTTTTTATAGTAATGTACATCATATATTTTTTTTAGTTTTATCATTCTCTTATTTTAGAAGTTAGAGGGGGGGGGACACACATTTTACCACTTTGGAAGTGTGTCTCGCGCAAACTATTCAGTTTAGAAAAAAATGATATTAGAAACCTCAGTATCATTTTTGAAGACCTATCCATAGATACCCCACACGCATGGGTTTGATGAAAAAAAAATTTTTGAGTTTCAGTTCTAAGTATGGGGACACCCAAAATTTATTGCTTTTTTTTCTATTTTTGTGTGAAAATCTTAATGCGGTTCACAGAATACATCTACATACAAAGTTTCAACAGTATAGCTCTTATAGTTTCGGAAAAAAGTGGCTGTGACATACGGACGGACGGACAGACAGACAGACAGACAGACAGACATGACGAATCTATAAGGGTTCCGTTTTTTGCCATTTGGCTACGGAACCCTAAAAATGATCTTTATTTTGCAAATAGATTTTTTTTAAAAACACTTTTACACGTCAAATTTGTTTTCAGTCAGTTTAAACTAGATGAGGCCGGTGTTTCCTAGCTGACTACCCTGAGAAGAAACGCCGAAACAAACTCAGGGGTCAAAGTCTCTTAAATTCTAAACAGTAAAGAACATGTAATGGTCACATCATATGAGAACCATACAGATTAGTGTCTCAGATGGTCTTTTGAGGAAAGAACCACACAGATTTGAGTGGACCTGTCCAGTCAGTGCAAGCATTTGTCAGTATTCGTGTAGCTCAAACTTAGGACTACTAAGGAGCTCAACGACTTGACGAACAATGCCAAAGAAAGGACATTTGGGTGGGCCGCATCAAATACTCAAAACAATGAGACATCATGTTAAAATACAGAAAAGGAAAAAGTAATCCACATAGTCCCCTCACTGGAGACCCCTACTGGAATAAAGATTTGGATTGCACAAAACCACAGACGAGACGTGCATTTGCTCATAGATTTATTTATTTTTAGGGCCTTTGATGATAATTCTCTTGCATTTAATAGTCGGCGTTGCGTACAAAGTACCTACAGGTCATTGCAACTCGCTCAGTTGACTTTTTCTTAAAGAAATTAATTTCGTACATGCGTAAATTAATACGAGTTTTGAAGAAGAGATACTTTATTTTTTAATTTTATCTTTACAAATCGATAGTTTCATGTACCGGATCGACCCTCCAAGGGATTAAAAAGCAGATATTTCAATATTACAAACAGACAGTCCAATTTTATTTATACGTATGTATAGATAACCCGGTACAGATTGTACGCATCGCAACATATCCCAATGATTTTCATGTCGAACGAGACCCCACATGAACACTTTGTATTAACATTACCGGTAACACAACAAAACTATAACTACAAGTACACAGAACCGCTAACTGAGTCTCTGAATGTT
Organism: Mythimna albipuncta; assembly: GCA_929112965.1. Lineage (NCBI taxonomy): Eukaryota > Metazoa > Arthropoda > Insecta > Lepidoptera > Noctuidae > Mythimna > Mythimna albipuncta. Next base: position 10,518,141 of record OV815987.1, read on the forward strand.
CTACACCTGTTAAATGCTGGCTGGCAAATTTTGAAACACTCCTCGCCCGTTGCACGCCACCGCAGACACGTTCTGAATTTAAACGAGCCAATGGCAGCGCGATAACGCGTTCGGGTTTCCACGGAAATTGTCGATTGCGGTCGACGGGTTAGGATGAATTTTATTTTATTATGTGTATGTAAATTTTAGGGTTTCTGGCTTTGGGGTAGGTGGAAGGGATTGTCGCTTTGATAGGTTATAATAAGGGTATGTTGTTTTGATACTGGGGGAGTGTCATTTAAAAGATGATACAGATTTCAGTGGATATCCCACTCATACTGCAGACACTCATTGTGCGTGCTGCTGAGGGGTGGAATTCCTGAATAGTTAACACCTGAGGATCCTTAAGTCAAGGGTGAATAGTTTAATTCTAGGCTCCATCGTCGTCATTCATTTTTATAATACAAGTCAAGCACGAGCCTAAAAAATAGTCGGCGGCGGAGACCTCTCGCGCCGGACCTTGGTTGAGGCCATGGTTCGGAGTGAGGAGGAGTGTCAGGCGGACGCCGACTTCTGCGAAGCAGTAATACTCGCTAAGGAGGAGGCCGAACGCATCAGGCAACGGCGCTCTCACCGCTGCCGCCGGGATTCCAATCCCGATTTCCAGCCACAGTAGGCGCGGGCTTGCGGCCAGTGAGCAATGGGTAGCTCGCTGTCCGGCCGTCCGGTAACTATCCGGACCAAGCCCGCGCGCCTCAAGGTGTCGGCAACAGCAACCCAACCGGGTCGAAGCCTACTGGGGCCAGGGTTATCCGAAAGGGCGCTCGAACCCCGGTATGAAGGCTTGAAGGAACGGGATGGGTTTTTTAGTCAGTAAGAGTCTGACACTATCTCCCGCTCCACCCAAGAGCGGGGGTTGTCATTAGATGATTTTTACCGTTAAAAAAAAGCCTAGATTTTTCTTACACTTTTATTACTAAGATTTCATTGAAAATTCGTCCATTGTCTATCAGCGGGCTGTACTTTATCTCATTCAGTACAATAAGGGCTAGATAATTGACATTATCAAAAACTATGTACACAATTTTAATGTCTACGACTACTATAAATAATAAAATCCTACCTAGTGTGGTTGAACGCAGCAAGATTTCAATTAAATTTAAATGTGTGTAAGTTTTGATTTTCAGTTGTTTTATAGAACCAAAAGACTATAAAAAGGCATTTGATTAGGTTAATAATGAAGTTTTACATAGATAATATACATATTTTGAACATAATTTGTTGTAGATCCATTTTTGGCGTTGGTCTCTCGTGATCGTTCTGCATCTATACTATTTTAGTATGCGAGGCGTTACCTATTCTATAATACTTCTGGAGTCTCTCAAGTAACTGTACTAGGTACACATCTGTTTCTTTTTTTATTGACAAACTCATTTTCATGGTTTGCTAAGAAATGGTGGTTTAAATGTTCTGCAATTATTTACTCACGCTAACTCGCTCGAAGACCGACGTTTGAGAGAATATTTTGTCTATTCTATAGCACAATCGAAGGTTGGTAAAATCGTCATTGTTTTTATTGGCGTATCGAAACCAAAACAATCTATACTAATATTATAAAGAGGTTAAGTTTGTTTTTTTTTTTATTTGTAGGTGGCAATTTCTAAAAGTACTGCTCCGATTGCTAAAATTCAAGATAAAAAGCTGCTTTATCCCTGAATGATAAAAGCTATATTTTATGTAAGCGGGCAAAGCTGCGGGCAAAATCTAGTTAATAATACTAATTTAATTTAAATTACCATTCATCATGCTCACGAGCAGAAGTGGCTCAGTGTACATTCCCGAGCGGTTTAGGCTTTACTTCGTGTAATATATTTCATAACTATTGCAACATCGTAACTTGAGGAAACCGGCGTGTTATATAATCAAAAATTCGCAGACATGTGTCATTCACTAACCTGCACTTTATTGTCCGAGATCAGTAGTATTAACATTTTTATTAGAAGAAATTTTGTGATTAATTTTACTATGAGCATCACAAATCATATCTTTATATTTGCATGCCAATTCATGGCAAAAATGTCTTTGCGCTAATAAATTATAAGTTATCATTTCTTGTTCCGCATTTAATGCAAATAAATGGCTTTAACATTGGGCCCCAAGACGAAAGTCTATGACCAGTGCGAGTTGCGAGATGACATACGGTGCCGAAACGTGGTCGCTCACAATGGGCCTCATCAGAAGGCTTAAAATCACCCAAAGAGCAATGGAAAGGGCTATGCTCGGAGTTTCCTTGCGTGATCGAATCAGAAATGAAGATATCCGCAGGAGAACCAAGGTTGCCGACATACCACAAAGAATTGCCAAACTTAAGTGCAATGAGCAGGGCACATTGCTTGCAGAACAGATGGCCGTTGGGGCCGAAAGGTTTCGATCAGGTACCGGAAGACGCAGCGGTGAAAGGCCTTCCTACAAGATGGACCGATGACCTGGTGAAGGTTGCAGGAATCCGATGGATGCGGGACGCACAGGATTGATCATTGTGGCGACACTTGGGGGAGGCCTATGTCCAACAGTGGACGTCTGTCGGCTGAAATGATGATGATGATGATGAACATTGAGCCCGCGCGACCTTCTATTAGTAAGAATAATAATTAATCGTATATTAGGAGATTTCTTAGGTTTCTAGTGAGGAGCCCGAAGCCCCAACAATGGGAACATTATAAGTCTGATAATGCTAAATGCTGTACTATTTACGCTGTACTAACTATCACAGTATATTTAACACCCCTCACAGCATCACTAGCATAATCCCGAATGGTAACATAATATGTCTGGCGCACGCAGGTGACCGCAGCACACATTATGATGTTTATATTCGCATAACAAAATGTAACACGCCTGCCAGTTAAATTGTTTCATGATAACACTAGCGACTTGCTCCGTCTTCGCAGGTGCAAAATATATTACATTATATTTAGTACTAGCTGTGCCCGCGACTTCGTTCGCGTGGACTACAGCCCCCCTAGCCAAGTTACAACTGTATCGTGTCGAACTCCGTTCTCCAATCGGTAACGCTTCGGTGTCAGCAATTGTAGAAAACGATAAGTGGGTAGCCATGTTGACGCACCTGCGTCGGCCGCTCGTTCTACAATGTAGCGTTGGTTTATCAAAGGATGTAGCGTTAAACGTTGTAGAAATTCATTCTATCATTTTGAATGATGTGAACTTGGCTACGAATTTTTTATTCGTTTGTTCCAACCACGCGACATTACGTTGAGATAACGTCATTCCCATACGTTTCAACGCTTTTCTATAGCGATAACGATTGCAGAATGACAACTTGGCTAAGCGTGCAGGATTTTGAGTTATTTTTTTCTAAAATAAGCCTATGTTACTCCTTATTACATCAGCTACCTGCCAATAGAAGTCCCGTCAAAATCGGTCCAGCCATTTCAGAGATAAGCCCGGACAAACAGACAGAAAAATTTTTTTTATAAAAAAAATGTTACTTTGGTGTATCATGTATGTAACGTAATATATACATATGCATGTAGTAAAAAGCAGTTATTTCAATATTACAAACAGACTGAGACTGAGAAAAAGCAGTTATTTCAATATTACAAACAGAGAATTTTATTTATATGTATAGATATGTGAAACCTGAATATAGTTAGTTCAGAATCAGTAACTGAATGGATTCCAATAGTTTTTACACCATGTTATATTTTTTCCCAAAAATATTTAAAAAGATCATAAGCTGGACACCACCGACATTAAATGCAACACCGGTCACGGCAGGTCATAAAGGGTATTAGGTACCAGAACAGGTTGCAAGTGCAAAACGACCCCTCAGTCGCCTGGATAGCCCGATCGTCTTCTGAATAAAGAACCATAAAGATTTGAGTGGACTTGTCCAGTCAGTGCAAGCATTTGTTAGTAATACATGTATAAACAGTTCTGCAAGGTTACAGTCTGTCTAATAAGTCAACCGATTTGGAAATTTTGTATAATATTTAATCATTTAAAAAATACTTATATTCGATACTTTTCATAAGGTTCTTCTGTTAGTAAATAATGATCTCTATCTCTTAATCGACCTTGATTATTGAACTCGTGTTGACTACACCAGATTTCATTAAATTCTAATAATTACCCAAGTCGTTTAACTTATTAGACAGACTCTCCAGTGTTTTACATATAACCCTGTTTAAAATCATAGTCAGAACTTTCCTGCTCAACATAATATGTCTAGCACACGCAGGTAACCGCAGTACACATTCTGACGTTTATATTCGTATTACAATCTGAAACAAGCCGCTTGGGAAATTGTTTTAAGCCGACAGGCAGAGATGTAGCAGGTTCATTAGTGCTGTAAAATTTACAATGTTGATTGTAACTATAAATTTATTTTTAGGGTTCCGTACCTTAGATGGAAAAACCAGAACTCAACTTTGTTATCCGTTTGTCTGTCTGTCAAAAGCTTTTATCTCGGAAAAGCGTGAAAGTATCGATTTGAAATTAAAAACATGTACTCAGTTCTGCGGTCTCTTGAAGTGAAAAAATTAAACTTTTAAGTTATCGGAAAAAAAAGATACGGTCGTTTATGTCGCAAGAAATAAGCAGTACCTTTGTACATAATTTATAATAATGTTGTATCTTCTTCTTTTACTGTGTGTACATAAATTATAAAATAAATAAACAAGAAATGTATATTAGACACCCTGAAAGGAATCAAAATTCATAGTAAAGGCATAAAGCAAAGTATAAGAATAAATCAGACAGTTGTTAAGTCACAATTTTTTTTTGCGATTCGGTAAAATCTCGGAATTAAACTATTTACATAAGGAAGTTTGTGCGGAACCCTCGGTGCGCAAGTTCGACTTACACTTGCCTACTTTTTTCGTTTTGAGGTAGGGAACCCTAAAAAATTTAGAAATGCCAGTCTACAAAATCATAACCTAGTTATTAAGTTGGTAGACTGTTTTCTTTACAAAAATATTTCCCAAAAAAAAGTAAGTAGACCCCAATAAAGATTTTTATTTCCAAACAATAAACTGCGGACATAATCACAAAGAAATTAAATGCGACAATCCTAAAAGCCGTCGGCGTTCGAAAGGGCCCAATAAAATTCGTCCCCTCACCGAAATCAATTATTTTCGCACTTGCCCGCGGAAAAATTGGCGCCAAATAGCCGTTATTCAGGTGACGGTGACTCAATCGTTTTTGGATAGCGGTTTATTAAATAACGTTATTTTTGTAACGTTAATTTTTTTAATTACAGTTTTTTGTTCAATCTGTTTTTTTTAATATTTTATTAATCTAATATGTAAAGTCTGTAGGATTGTTAAAAATAGTCACCGTGACGCTGGAACGCAAAGGGCAACTGAAGGAAACGGGTGGGTTTTAGTCAGTAAAAGTCTGACATTCGCTCCACCCAGAGCGGAAAATTATTTTGTTATGATTTTGTTCAGTATCTAGTTATTTATTGAAGATTCTCGGCCACCGTGAAATGTTTGATTAAACTATTTATGTGCGTAGAAAACGCACGAGGGGCGCAGGGCGAGATCTCGGACAGTCCTGCGCGGCGTCGCCACGCGTTTTTCGTCCAATAAACAGTACAATTCACGAATGATGGCGGCCGTGAAGTTTGCGCAGAAGGCGTCGCAGTAACGTGTTTTAGGAACCAAATGGCGACGTGCGTGTGCGAGAAGAGTGTAGTATGCGCGAACGTTCGCAAAGGCTAACTTCACGGCCGCCATCATTCGTGAATTGTACTGTACCCAAGCACAACGCACAGCAGCCCGCAGAAAACTATATTGTAGGCTGTGTAAAATTTTCAATCCTATGTAAAAAATCGCCAAACTTAAGTGGCAATGGGCAGGACACATTGCACGCAGAACGGATGGTCGATGGGGACGAAAGGTTCTGGAGTGGCGACCACGTACCGGAAGACGCAGCGTTGGATGGCCTCCAACAAGGTGGACCGATGACCTGGTCAGGGTCGCGGGAATCGTGACGTGATGCGTGACGCACAGGATCGGTCGTTGTGGCGACGCTTGGGGGAGGCCTACGTCCAACAGTGGATGTCTTTCGGCTGATATGATGATGATGATGATGAAAAAAAAAACGCGTCCCGCGTGCATTTTCCACTCATTACAATAAATACTTGTATGAAAAAACATTTGCGTGAGTTACGCGTGCGTTGCAATTCCACACGATATTAAAAACACCATTTGATCGATACCTGCCAGGGCTGCGGGATAATCCCAATGATTTACTACCGCGCAATAGGCAACTGAAGGTACAAAAGTAGGTTTTAGTCAATAAAAGTCTGCAACTGTCGCTGCACCCAGAGCGAAATGAAACATTTGAATTTACACGTAAAAAAAAAAGTTCTCATTATTTTTGTCCCCACACAAAATAAAACACTAAATCAATTGCTTACTCACAAAAACATTCTCCAAATCTTTAATCCCACTTACCCAACAGTTACCTCCCTCAAAAGCCCACGTATCCAGAAAATATGCTCAACCGATTAAGGTGAAGAAAATTCACCCCCCACTTGGGGTGAAGGCGTTACCCCGGAAAAGTTTACCCTGAACAGTTAACGATTGTAAAACGGTTGCGCCCCCGGTGTGATTTTAATTATTTTATTATAATAATATAGGGGTTGATTTCTGAATGTTTCTGATAGCTTATTTTGAAAGAGGTGTTTGGATAATTTGATATTGTTTGCTTTATGTTAAATAAATGGTATTGATTTTGCAAATAAGTTTAAAAAAAATAGGCTTGGCAAAACTGAGCGATTAAAAGGAGAATGAGCAACTTACTATGGCACTTGGTTGCGCAACTTTTGACTCAGTACAGTAGTGAAAATTAGACACAAAAAAGGGTTAGCGTCATACTTTAAAACAAGGTTAAATTCAAACTTAAATATTGTAGGGCTTTTGAAAAAAAAATAACTTGTGTACCTGTTGAGGTTATGTACGTTAGGTTATGTTACCAAGGAATCCGTTGCTTCTCTGATTTGGCATCTAGGGAGCGGGTGTGCTAATAAAAGAGAACAGTTCACACAGCGCGACATGTTTTACGCCTAGAACAAATCACCGTGAACGTAAAAAAATGTTTTAACAATACACTTCGCAGCACACGCATAAAAAGAGTCGAATTGCTCGATGTAGGAGATAGATTTGGAGGAATCCTAAAAGTCAACTCGACACGAATTTATATTTGTTAGCATAAAAAAGCTAAAAACATTATTCTCGGCTTAACCGGCACGTTAGTTAACAAGGTAAACAGAAAATACCATTTTGTTTGAGACATTTTTCATCCTTCTTTTTCACAGCCCAACATTCTGATCCATACACTATGACAGCAGACCTGAGTATATGTGGTTTTAATTTCAACTCGATAATGGTAATTCAACTCCATGGCCACGCGTTCCCGAGATAAAGGGTCCTAACATACAGATAGACAACAAAGTGATCCCATAAGGATTCCGTTTTTTTTTGAGGTATGGGGTTCCGCCCCATAAAGACTTTTACACGTTTTTTTTTTGTTTTTAAAACTAGATGAGGTCAGTGTTTCCTAACTAACTACCCTGAGAAGAAACACCAAAACAGACTCAGAAAAAGTCCATACAGTAAAGACGTAATGGTAAAATCATATGAGAACAATGCAGATTAGTGTCTCGGATGGTCTTTTGAGGAAAAAACCACACAGATTTGAGTAGACCTGTCCAGTCGGTGCAAGCGTTTGTTTAGTATTCGTGTAGCTGAACTCAGGACTACTAAGGAGCTTAAGGATTTGATGAACAATACCAAAGAAAGGACATTTGGGTAGGCTGCATTAAGTACTCAAAACTGTCAGACATTACGTTTAAATTAAAGAAATAGAAAAGTGATCTATTCATCAATTAAACCTGTAGATTTTTAATAAATCGCTAAAATTTACACTAATATAATAAAGAGGTATGGTTTATGTTTTTGTTTGTAGAAGGTAATCTCTGGAAGTACTTGGTCCGATTATTAAAATTTTCTCACCGATAGAAAGCTGCTTTATTTCTGAATGACATAGACTATATTTTATCGTAGTACGTACGCGGGCGAAGCCGCGGGCAAAACTAATGTTTAATAATTTTTTTTCTTTTGTATGTAGTCCGAGTGTTACCGCGCTACTGTTTTAGTCAGTAAAAGTTTAACACACAGATAATTTTCAACCAAAAAAAAATTACGAATTTAATTTAGTATTAGAACAAACATTGGACTTGGTTGTGTATTTTATTACGTGTGTAAGCTGCTTTAAAACTGATTTTGAGCAAAAAAAACAAATAGGCATTTTAAGATTCTCTTTTATAGTTGAGTGGTAATAAAGAATTGGAAACTAATTGCCTTGGCTCAATATCCAAAGCAATAAATTGCTCACTAAAGTAAATCGAGCAAGCAATTTTAAGAATCCAATACTCCTCTTCAACCACAAAATACAAAAGAAATAAAACACACACAAAATAAATTATAAACTCAATAAGACCCACATTTCATTCTTTGCAAACCTTATTAAAAACTTCTTTAACAAAAAAAAAGCGCATCGCAAAAATCCTGGCAACACTTGAGAAAACAAAAAAAAAAAAACGACCATCGACAATAAAACCATAATGCAAAGCAAACAAAACATAATCCATAGACATAATAGAAGATAAAAACGATAGTTTTGATCTGTTAACAAAGGTTTTATATCTTTTTAAGCCCGTTTTGGTTGCGTTAAAATAACGTTACGTATTTGTTATCGGGTGTTATTTTTAACGGTTCGTTTGTTATAGTTAATTTATGTTGGGTCCCGCCTCTTTTTATAATAAGCCTATATATGTAAGGGATCATTTTAAACGCAATTTAGCGACTAACAATAAATTAGGTACTCTCTATGCATTTACTATTTGCTTGGTTAAATCATTGTTCAATTAATGAGCAGAATTTTTATCTATACTAATATTATAAAGAGGTAAAATTTTTAAGTTTGTATGTAGGGGGTAATCTCTGGAACTAATAATCCAATTCTAAAATTTTTTTCACTGGTAGAAAGCTACATTATTCCTGAGTGCTATAGGCTATATATTATGTACGCGGCCGAAGACGATGGCAGTTTTGTATAAACTAGCGCTTGACTGTGTGTGATCCCACCTGATGGTAACAGTGATGCAATTGTTGACGGAGACGGTTGAATTTTCTTAGACTAATTTTATATATTCTAAGAAAATTCAACCGTCACTGAAAATATTTTATAATTTTCTAATAAAACCCATGCAACTCAGGTATAAAGCAGCTTTCTACCGCTGCAAATTTTTTGCAATTGGACCAATACTTTCAGAGATTACCTCCTATGAACAAAAAGAAAACAACTAACTGTTTCAGCTGATATGATGATGATGAATATTAGTGTAGTTATAGATTACTAATATGAAACTAAAACATAACCGCACTGTATTAAAATATTACGTATCGTAGAACATTAAAATGTATGTTAAATAAAACAGTACTTAAGTAAGTACAGCTTAATTCAACCATATTAAACTCCTCCAACAAGGAGGCATACCAACACATAATAGTTTAAATCTAAAGCAAGGGATAGCGATGATTAATGACGTCACAAAGGCTCCACAATATATAATAGCGAGCCTGCCTTTGACAGAGCGGGGTGGTAAGAAATCAGGGTGCGTGTGGCGCAAGTAGTGAGGGGTAGCGCCCAGCGAAATATTTTCGTAGCCAATTGATTGATGAAGAATGTAAGTATGTTTTTTTTTAAGCAATTGCATAGCTTCTATCGCGGGCCTTGAGCGTGGAGACCGAATTTAGAAATTCCGTAACGAAAATAACCTAACACCCCCCACTCTTTTGTTTTCTTATCGGTCACCACGCTCAAAAAGTGTAACTTCAATTAATATCAAAGAAAAAGAAAACAAAGGAAAAAAATACTGCATAAATAAAATAAATTAATCATTATAATTGCATAAGTTGATAAAAAAATGCTATGCAATAGCTTTACCGCGGCAGTCCCCGAGTGCCACACGTCTTTTTTACAATTTTTTAATGATTTAAACTTGACTGCGATCTCACCTGATGGTAAGCAGTGATGTAATCGTTAATGATGAGGCGCACTAGTTTATTAAGAGCCTATTCACTCTAGCCTTGAAGAGACCTAAGTCATATCCGGACTGGAGCATACGTAAAAAGGGTTTTGGGAACACATTCATTATGCGTACAGCTAAGGAGTGGAATTCCCCGCCAGAGTCTGTGTTTCCTGATAGCTACAACCTAGGGGTATTTAAGTCAACAGTGAATAGTTTACTTCTAGACAAGCGTGCTTCATCATCGGCCATATTATCGCTTACCATCAGGTGAGATGGTAGTCAAACGCAAGACTATCAATAAAAAAAAAGACGTGTGGCACTCGGGGACTGCCGCGGTAAGGCTATTGCAAAGCATTTTTATCAACTTATATAACTAATTATAATTATTCTATTTATGCAGTTTTTTTTTTTCCTTTGTTTTTTTTATCTTTTATATTTATTGAACTTACACTTTCACACATTGAATTGAATTTTGATTGATTGTTCACTCATTTGTTTTCTTATTAGTCACCACGCTCAAAAAACAAATGAGTGGGAGGTGTTAGGTTATTTTCGTTACGGAATTTCTGGATTCGGTCTCTACGCTCAAGGCCCGCGATAGAAGCTATGCAGTAGCTTAAAATGTCCAGACAAGAAGACCGTAGCAGGCCAATTGTTCCAATCCTTCGATGTACTCAGATCGACAAATATCGACAGATCGAACGATTAGTCAGGACCGTAGAACCGTCAATATAAGGGTAGATACTCGCCGTACGTCAGTTTGTCCTATGGTAGAAAGACGGTGGCGGCATATAGTCATGTAATTCCCGCGCACATTCTCCAAAATACATCCTGTAAAATACTGAAAGGCTGGCTACCCTACGCCTGTGCCCTAGGCTTAGTAGATTGGTGTTAAACAAATCTGGATTACCAATTAGTCGCTTCGCACGCCTTCCAGGAATCTAAAGCTGCCAGATGGCAATTGATTGATGAAGAATGTAAAGATGTGGTGAATTTAATGAGTTCTGAATTTTAGATTGATGAAACAGTGAAATTGTTATGAGTTGTTGATTTGATTTAATGCTGTATATGAGTTTGTTGATTAATTTTACAGGTTAATGTACTTTTGACTATACTGTACTGTAAACTTGAAAGTTAACATTCAAGTCAACATTTGCGTAGAGAATATTAAGGAGATGCTTCTCGACGTAAATGTTCACTGTTTTTCATACAGCCGTTCTTACGCGATTATGATGTTATTACACATTTTTCATTAGATATTTTGGAAACACAGTATCTTGTGGATATTATCTATGCTTCTATGAAAATCAATTTATTTTGTGTAAAACTAACCCAGTTAAGACCTCTGACACTTCATAATTTACTCAAAAATTAAAAATGTCAAAAAAGTACAACTGATAGAGTCCCAATTTTTTGTGTATTATCTAAAAAGTAGGGGTGTATAGCGACTAACGCTAAAGTGTTTGACTTGCACCCCCGCCGTCCTCCACGGCAAGCATTGTACAGTAATCAGATCGTTATCCTATTACGGCGGCGTTCAACTTTGATTATTTTATATTGAGCGGCGTGTCTTTGATAGCTTCATTTACTTATTATTCGATTGTGGAATTGATTTTCTGTTTGTTTCATTATTGTCTTAGAGCGTACGTCTCGAGTAGGGTTGCCATACGTCCGGAATTTTCCGGACAAGTCCGGAAATATAGGTCTTTGTCCGGAATGCGGGGGGAATCTTAAACCGTCCGGAATTTCTACAAATAAGTGAAGAGTGAAATAAAAAATGAAAAAACCAAATTATTTATTAATTATTTTTATTCACAGGCGACAGAGAGGCGCTTCCCCCTCACCCCTTACCATTTCACCGCGCGCGTGTCAAAATTCGAACGATTTGGCAATCGATTTGGTTAGTTTATTTACTTGCACGATGCGTAACGATTTTAATAAAAAATTAACAAGATTGTCCGGAAATTTCATGGAATGTCAGGAATTTTCTCCGGATTTTTGATATTTTGATCTGGGAACCCTAGTCTCTAGGTACATTTTCATACAACCGCTTTTACGTGTTTATGAAGTTTTTGCAAATTTTTCTCTATATATTTTGGAAATACAGATATCTTGAGGATATCTCTAAGTTTCTTTTAGGTAAGCGCGTTCCATCGTCGACCGCATCGTCGCTTTCCATCAGGTGAGATAGCGGTCAAGCGCGAACCTATCAACAATAAAAAAATGGATATTTATCTAGGCTTCTATTGAAATGAAATCATGAAGTGTAACACTAATCCAGTAAAGACCTTCAAAAATCTGTTATTTTGTGTGAACTTTGGCCCTTCATAATGTTTACGTAGTAACTATTCAGTAATCTGTGATAATGTGCTTATAATCAAGATTCTGAATAATGAACACTGCACTTATTCTTTTAAATGTTTGTCCTGTATTTTTGTTTATTTGGTGTACAATAAAGATTATCTTATATATAAAATTCTCGTGTCACAGTTTTCGTTGCAAAATCCTCCGACGAAACGGCTTGACCGATTCTCATGAAATTTTGTGAGTAGGTCTGAGAATCGGCCAACATCTATTTTTCATAATAAAAAAAAATAAAAAAAAATAGGCGGTACGAAGTTCGCGGGCACAGCTAGTAATAAATAAATAAATGATTTGTTTTTTGTAAAAATGTATTAAGGTTTAAAAAAAAAACACGTATTTCCTGGAACAAATTTTGGTGGAATATTCGAGTTAATGATAGGTTTTTAGGCGTTATCTCTCTGTTTTCGCATTGCCTCTACAAAACGATTGGGTGGTTGGATGAAGCAACAAGCTTATAATCCATGCTCACGTTGACGATACACGAGCGGGGAAGGGCTTCTTTTAAGGCCCTTACACCCGTTTAGTGTCATAAAACAAAAACTTTCTGAAGCCTACTCCTCGGTAACGACTGGGTTAATAGATTTGAAAAAATAATATTATAGATTCATATACAGGGTGACTGGTAATTAGTGAACGATACTTAAACACGTGATTGTGCTCATGATAGCCAACAACTTTTACTATGGGAACAAACCTGAAATCGCGAAAAAATATCAGCTGTTCAGTACATTTATGTTTGCCTAATGTACTGAACAGCTGATATTATTTTCGCGATTTCGGCTTTGCACCCATAATAAAAATTGTTTGTTATCATGAGCACAATCACGTGTTTAAGTATCGTACACTAATTGCCAGTCACCCTATATAATAATATTTATTCACATCAATATATGATTTAATCGTATCACTAATAATAACTTGTATATTGACTTGGCTTGTAAGGTTGTCGATATAATTATGGGATGTGGACGCAGCGATCATTGTACTGATAGTCGTGTCAACCAATGGCTTAATAACCAAGAGCTTTGACCAACACCTTAGGAGGCTCTCGTTAAGGGGCTGGATCAAGGGCTTGATTCAGAAAGTGGTATTCCTGGACACGGCTCGTATTCTTAGGAAGTTCCTTTCTCTGGACCCTGTTCCCGATACCGGTTGGATACTGTTTTTTAGATTTTTAAATGTTTTATTTTTATTTTTGGAATATTTTAAAATGTTACCAATATGTGTAAAAAATGTTTCATTTGAACATTTTTAAAGGATTTTTTTTTTTTATAAAGGAAATAATATAAAAAAAAAACATTTAATTCAGACTAAAATAATGTCCGTAGTTTGTTAGTAACAAGGGTTTTAAAAGTATTCCAGCATACATTCTAAAACTTAAACCAAAACTTATTTTTAACAGTGTGATATTTTTCCACTTCTTTTTCTTACTCCTTTCAAACAACTTTGATCGTCAAAGTAAAGAAAGAAAGAAAAAATTATACCTCTTAAATCTCACTTAAATTTTACTACACATACTAATTCTATTTTCTCTTTTTTTCCAGAATACCGGCAACCGATCATGGGCAGTCCATGGCCCATCGCCAAGCCCATTGCCAGCAGACCGATACCAGTGCAGCATCAGCACCTACAACATCTTCTGGCGCACTGTCACCATCCATACTTAGGTAAGCAGTCATCTTCAACATTGAGCAATGGGTAGCTCGCTGTCCGGCCGTCCGGTAACTGTCCGGACCAAGCCCAAGTCGTCGACGGCGCGCGCTGCAAGGAGTTGTCAGCAACAGCAGGGACCCAGCCGGTTCGAAGCCTACTGGGGCCAGGGTTATCCGAAAGAGCGCTCGAGCCCCGGTATGAAGGCTTGAAGCAACGGGATGGGTTTTTTAGTCAGTAAGAGTCTGACACTATCTCCCGCTCCGCCCAAGAGCGGGGGTTGTCATAAGATGATTTTTCGAATCGAAAAAAAAAAATTCATCTTCAACATCTCTAGAAGTAAGGCACAATTACTTTTTGCCTATCTTCGTTTGTCGAGTTCTTCGGGGTGAATCTGATTGCCCGGTATTAGTTTTTTTTTTTATTGGATAGGCTCGTGTTTGACCACCATCTCACCTGATGGAAAGCGATGATGTGGCCGACGATGGAACACGCTTGCCTTGAAGTAACCTATTAGTCTTGACTTAAAAACCCCTAGGTTATAGCTATCAGGAAACACAGACTCCGGCAGGGAATTCCTTAGCAGTACGTGTAATGAATGTGTTCTCAAAACGCTTTGTACGTATAGGTGGGATGTCCACCATGTACTGGTGGCGCAACGACGTACGTATAGTGGTCCGATGATGGAACGGACTTGATGGAATTAAATTGTGTAACTCTAGTGCACATTTCCCGAAATGTAAGCGATAGAAAACAGTTACTCAGCTAGTGAGGTTTATTCCTCTCGTACCTAAACAACACCTTAGGCCGTGAACACATCGGTTGTTAGCTATCCAGTAAGACTAGAAGCCATTCCCAACATAGTTGGAGAACAGCTAACCAGATTAAAACAGTTCAAGAGCAAACCTCTTTTTTTTCGGTGGGTAGAAATCATCCAAATGTCAGACTCTTGCTGACTAAAAAACCCACCAAGTCTGCGCCTATGGTAGCCGAATATCGGGATCCCGGCGGCGGCTGGGGCGCTTTGAGCACCGCGTCGTGTCCTGATACAGTCGGCCTCCTCCTTTGCTAGCATTAGTGCTTCGCAGAAGGAGGCGACCGCCTGCCACTCCTCCTCGCTCCAGACCATGACCTGCACCAGCCTTGCCACTGTGAGCGGTAGCTAAGCGTGAAGCGGCGAGCGGTAATATCAGAAGTATGAAAATGTTTGAAGGACGCCACAAGACGTCGCTAAGACTGAAGTCGTGACCAGGCCGTTCAGCCCCATTTCTTGTCCAGGCAATTACTGTCCACTCCAGGTTGCCTGGAAGAGTTCGCAGAATGCGATAAGGCCGCCCATTGTATGTATGTGTTTTAGTTATAGTTTCCTTTTTAATAAAGCGTATAATAATAATAATAATAGCCTTGACCTTGGGAGGCTCTCGTTAGGCGACTGGATCAAGGGCTTGATTCAGAAAGCGGTACTCCTGGACACGGCTCGTATAGTTAGAAGGTTCCTTTCTCTGGAGCCCTGACCGCCGGTAGCTTGGACCCTGTTCCCGATACCGGTGGGACACTATTTTTTATAATTTTAAATGTTTTTTATTTTATTTAAATATTTAAAAATATAATTTATATGTTAAGTTAAATGAATAAACGAATAATAATAATAATAAAGCTGATACCTGAAAATTTTACAGCTAAAAAGTTACGTTAAGGCTAAATGACAAATTAAAGACGAGAGTGATCTTTTGTTAGAAGAAGCCCACCGCCGAATTCTCTAAAAAACTCAAAATTATATCAAATAAGTAATACTTTACAAACACTTAATCCACAACAAAAACATTACGTGAGAATCCTCTTTTTTATTGCCAACGAATCGTCGCCATTTTTTCAAAACCACAGACTATAAAACACTTTTTAATCTTTTTTTTATCGATCAGAGACAATGAATAAAACTTTTTGTAGCAGACCTCCCAGTGAAGGTTGTCTATTGTTGGTTATGTCAACAGATTTTTGTAATGGTAACATTTTGTGGGATGACACGCCCAATTTGATGGACGAATAGAAAACAAATCTTTTGTTATAGGTAATCTGTAAGATAAACATGGTTTTTAGAGGGTGGCCAAAATTGTTGGTTGAAAAATGAATACTGAATACATTTTTGATGTGTTTTTATTAACTTTTTGGTATATAATTCATAAGGCCTCTCATTCATAAGGTTGCGGGTTCGAAACCGGGCAAGTACCAATAGAGTCCAGGAGCCCACGACGGCCAGACCTTCGTTATTTAATAAAACCTGAAAGTTTTTCTGTACATGTCCCCCCTATACAGGTGATCAGCGACTATACATACACCGCTAAATTTTGATCGTTGTAATCCCGCGAAGGGTCGATCCGTTACATGAAACACTATCGATTAGTAAAGATAAAATTAAAAAATAAAGCACCTGTTTTTCAAAACTCGTATTAATTTACGCATGTACGAAATAAATTTCTTTAAGAAAACGTCAGCTGAGCGAGTCCAATGACCTGTAGGTAGTTTGTACGCAACGCCGAGTACTATCTACAAGTCATTGGATTCGCTCACCTGACGTTTACTTAAAGAATTTAATTTCGTACATGCGTAAATTAATACGAGTGCACAGAAAAACTTTTTTTTTATAAAATAACGAAGGTCTGGTCGTCGTGGGCTCTTGCTCTAAAATGAATTTTAAGCTGCTACAAACTTTCTGCACTTGCATCAAAATGTATTATTTTTTGCTTTCACAAAAAAATTTGCTCTTTAAAATTGATCTCGGAATTTGATGGCATATCCACTTTATTCTTTCACTGTATGAATCAGTGTAAGTACAATGCGTTCCAAATGAGAATAGGATCGCCCGCCATGTTGTGACGTCACGATTTACTGCCAAATCGAGGAAAAATTTTTTTTAACATTAATTTACGAAAAATTTAGTTTATTTATAAACTGTGAACGAAAAAAGTTTAATCAGTAAGTAAGTTTAAAGTTTCTTTAATTTTATATAACTCTAAGTTCTTCAATTTTGCCAAAATTTCTTCGATTTGACAGTACGACGAGACGTCAAATCATAGGAATCGGTCCTATTCTCATTTGGAACGCGTAGGTACATAAATAACTCTACGTAATTCCGGTCTCTGGCAATAAATAAAAAAAAAAATATCAATAATAGCATCTAATGCGAATAAAATCAGGAACAACAAATATTATTTTCTATAATTCTATTGTCAGCCTTTCAACAAACATGATCGATTGTGCAAAAAGATTTACAATGCATGCTCGCCCTTTTTGCAATTATTAGGCTGAATGCGTTTGTACGTTTGCCATTTTTGCTGTTTGTTGAAAAAAAAATTGCTTTTTTGGCGGCATAATAAAAATGTGTGGGAGTCTATCGATTGGCGTTAGGTATAGAAATTAGTTTGAGGTTAACATGATAGAAAGAAAGAAAAGAAATAAATAAACGCAGCAACGCGCACGCAACGCGAAATGCGAATACTATACACCACTAATTTTTAATTAGTACAAATACTTAAAGGGCTTATTAGAAAAGCCCATGTTATTATTTAAGTAAAATCTCAATAAATAATATTCATAAACAGCAATGTTATTAGCGTTTGTGTTTATCCCAAAATGTCTCTCAATTAAATGGACATACTGTACGGGCTATTGATTATGAATGAATAAGTGACAATTATTAAGGAAAAACACTGCCCGCAGTATTTTCTACTAGCAACTGTTATGTTTGATTGATTCTATGATGAATTTATCTTTTCGTAGTCAATTTTAGGATTTCGGTTTTTCCTACTTTTGAATACAAAAATATGATCAGTAACGGGTACAGATACAGTCCCATTTTTGTGTGTAGGTACTAATTAAAAAGTAGGGATGTATAAATAAAAAAATAACAACTTTAAATATCTAGGAACTATTTTGTTTTTAATGGTCAAAAGTTCGTCTATTTGATTGACCAAAAAAAAAATTATAGATACTATTGAAGTTTTTTTTTTTGTTATATTGGATTCTCAGGTCAGACCTTTGTCTGAATTCCATAATGGGAAAACCCAGTAATGTTGTCAGTATTATCACGAGGCTTTCTAGGTAATGGTCTACCATCCAAATCCGTTCAGCAGTTTCTGCTTGAAGGTGTAACAAACAAACAGACGCACTTATATA
The DNA here is from genome assembly GCA_929112965.1 of Mythimna albipuncta. Classification (NCBI taxonomy): domain Eukaryota; kingdom Metazoa; phylum Arthropoda; class Insecta; order Lepidoptera; family Noctuidae; genus Mythimna; species Mythimna albipuncta. Next base: position 10,536,430 of record OV815987.1, read on the forward strand.
CAAATTTTAGTCTTTATAATATTGATGATTGACTAAGAATAGCATCTAATAATATTATCTTGTTACAGTGAGACCGGCGCAAGCGCATACCCAAGTATTCCCGTTACCTGGTGGGTTCCCATGGGCGCATAGTTCCAGAGGTTAGTATTGTGATGTCTTAGCTCTACTGTCCACGGCCGCGTAGCTTTATAGACGCGTATTCGTCACTATACGCTTGGTGTACGCCTGCGTGAAGCTTACATACAATATTATGGCGTACTGTCCACGGACGCGTAGCTTCATAGACTGGCCTATTGGTCTAGTGGTTAGTGGCCCTGACTGCTATGCTAGAGGTCGTGGGTTCGATTCTCACCCAATGTTTGTGTGATGAGCACGAATATCTTTTCTGTGTGTATTTAGAAATATACACCGCTAAATTTTGATCTCAGGGTCGATCCGGTACATGATCGAAACACTATCGATTTGTAAAGATAAAATTAAAAAGTAAATGACCTTTTTTTCTAAACTCGTATTAATTTATGCATATACGAAATTAATTTCTTTAAGAAAACGTCAGTGAGTCCAATGACCTGTAGGTAGTAGCCGGCGTTACGTACAAATTACCCACAGGATAGTGTTACAAATCGATAGTGTTTCATGTATCGGATCGACCCTTCACGGGATTAAAACGGTTAAAATTTAAGGGTGTATAAGTTTATCAGTTGTCTAGTACCCATAACACAACTTCGATCTTTCTTTCTTTCTTTCTTCAGAACCGCAATCGCCAAAATCGGCAAGACAAGATAAGAAAACCGCACAAAAACGGTCTTGCCTGCTGCGGTCTTCGCCTCCGATTATAATTTAGGTGTCTTCAAGACTAGAGTGAATGGGCTCTTATGTGCTCTTAGTGCTTTCAAATAATATTTTATAATTCTAATAATATCAACGATTGCATCACTGCTTACCATCAGGTGGGATCACAGACAAACACTAGTTTTTTATCCAAATAAAAAATAGGCAAGTGCGATTTGAACTCGCGCACTGAGGTTCCCAACTTACCTCTGTTAAGTTCAGTTCCCAAATGGAGTCTCGAAGATTTTTCGAATAACATTTTTTTTGTAACGTGATAATGGATCTCGACATTTTTATTCTTGACAGACAGACAGACCACTAAGTGGAACGCCGGCGTTCGCGCGTGATTTCGCGTCATTCGGTTGAACACTAAGACTATTAAAAGTCCGCGTAGCATCACCGGACACTGCACACTGAAAAAGCACCTCCACACAATAGGCATCACAGACAGTCCCCTGTGCAGAGCAAGCTTGGAGGGGGAGGAGACAGTTGCACATGTGCTCCTGGACTGCATAGGTGTCACTGAAATACGCACACGAACCATAGGATCGCCGAATTCCCTTATAGATGCCCTGAAAAACCTGAGAGGCCTAATCTGCTTTTGGAGAAAGGTGGGATGGTTGGAATAAGCCCACCCAAGGTTATGGCCGCTATGGCCCACGTACAAAGGTCCGCACAGGACTAAGTGCGGAAACCATACTCAGACATAGAAATATTAGAAGAAGAAGAAGAGAAGATTATTAAAATTTTGAGCGTCATATAATAGTCTGTAAATTTCGCAATTAAGCAACCTTTCAATTTTTCTCGTATTTATACCTATTTAAATGCTTGGGGTCTCAGGGGATAAGGGTTAAGTTTATTTCTTTCGAAGCACGGAACCCCAAAATAGTAGGATTGAACATCTTTTAAAAAACAAGACAGTTGGTAAAAACTTCAAAAGGTTTGTTCTTCACAGGTAAACCCCGGCGCGGCATGATGCGTCGAGCCGTCTTCTCCGACCTGCAGCGCAAGGGTCTGGAGAAGAGGTTCCAGGTACAGAAGTATATCTCCAAGCCGGATAGGAAGAAGCTGGCTGAGAAGCTCGGACTGAAGGATAGTCAGGTTAGTTGGTTATACAGCATTAGTTCTCTAGGCAAGCGTGCTCCATCGTCAGCCACATCTTCGCTTTCCATCAGGTGAGATAGTCCACAAACCAAAACCAAAATCAGCCAAAAATCATTTCATCTTCAGCCCTTTTTAATGGTCCCACTGGGACTCAGGCCTCCTCTTTAGGAGAGGGAATGGTTCGTAATCCACCACGCGGGCCCAGTGCGGGTTGGTGAATGTCACATATCTTTGAATTTTTGGTTCTAGGATATGCCGGTTTCCTCACGATGTTTTCCTTCACCGTTTTGACAGCAGTGGTGATGAAATAAATTACACAAAGTAATGCGCCTGGCAGGGTTTGAACCCGCGACCTACAACTCGTAAGTCAGAGCCATTAACCACTCGGCCACGACTGCTCTAAAAATCATATAAAAACATTTCAAAACATTCCTCCTCGTCCATTATAATCCTATAACTCAAAAATCAAAACACACCGACGAAGGAGTTTTGCTGAAAGATACAATATTCCCCTTCCCCCAGAGGGGAGCTTTCACAGGGTGTTATAAAAAATTGCAACCCCTAAGGGCACAGAGAGGGGGCTGTCACGAACAGCCGTCCAACCCCGCCTCTCCGGGACCCGTTTAAAACAATTACGGCGTTGTATTTGAATTTTAGTATTGGATTCGGGGTTTTTCGGTGAGATTTTGCCTTTTTAAAATGTTGTTATATTATAAAGTACACTATTATTAAGCTGTTCTCAAGGCTAGAGTGAATAGGCTCTTAATAAACTAGTGCGCCTCACCATCAACGATTGCATCATTGCTTACCATCGGGTGGGATCGCAGTCAAGTACTAGTTTATAATAGATTTAAAAAAAATACAGAATGATTAGGATTACTAAAATTTTGGAGAAACAAAATTCTAAAGCTGCGGTCTCCCCGTCCGATTATAATTTAGCTGTCTTCAAGGCTAGAGTGAATAGGCTTTTAATAAACTAGTGCGCCTCACCATCAAAGATTGCATCGCTACTTACCATCAGGTGGGATCGCAGTCAAGCACTAGTTTATAATAGATAAAAAAAAATAGTGAATGGTGAGGATCACTAAAGTTTTGATCGCTCAAAGAATTAGCATTGCCATTCAACGTGGTAATGCTGCCAGTCTTCTAGGCACATTCCCGGATGACAGCGATGTGGAGGAGTACTTCGACGCCTGAGTGCACTTTGTGTTTTTGTATTTTATTTATGTTCGTTAGGTATTTATTTAGGTTTTGGTATAAATTGTTTAAGTTTTTTTTCTGTATATAAGCTTTAGTTGCCTGATAATTATATGATTCAAAATGTTTTAAAAACTTTTTCAGAAGTAACTTTTCTTGTATGTAAAAATTTTGAAAAAACTAAATTCTAAAGCGGCGGTCACCCCGTCTGATTATGATTTAGCTGCCTTCAAGGCTAGAGTGAATAGGCTTTTAATATACTAGTGCGCCTCACTATCAACGATTGCATCACTGCTTACCATCAAGCGGGATCGCAGTCAAACACTTTAAGTTTATATCAAACTAGCTTTTGCCCGCAGCTTCGCTTGCGTACCTAAAGCTTACGTCACTCAGAAATAAAGCAGCTTTCTATCAGTGAAAAAATTTTAGCAATCGGACTTGTACTTTCAGAGATAACTTCCTACAAAAAAAAACTTTAGTTCGTTATTATTATAGTGTAGATAAAAAAAAAAAAAAAAAACAAAAAAATCATTATGTTTCCTAAAGATTCAACAAAAATATTGGACTGGTATGGTTAGATTTTTTAAGTGACGATTTCTTTTATTTTGTGACTTTTTCTTTTTATAATTATTATTATTGTGTTTATTTACTTAAGTTGTAGCTTCAAAATATATACATAATTAACTTAAATTAAAATATTTAAGTATACTTAACCTAGCTATACACACTAAGGGCTACTTCCTACTAAAATATGGCGTCATAAAACTCCTCCGGATCGCTGTCGACTGGAAGTGTGCCCAAGAGGCTGGCGGCATTGCCACGTTGAATGGCAATGCTTAATCTCTGACCGAGATAAAAACCAGCCCTTGGGTCACGTTTATTTTGTGACTAATTTAAACTAAAAATAGAAAAATAAAAACTACAAATACCTAGTGACATAGGCTATATTTTATGTGCGCGGGCGAAGCCACGGGCTAATTTAAAGCTAGTTTGGCAATATATTTACAATCAAATGTTCCCCTTAATCACAAAATAGATAGGTACATAAGACAATCTCATGTATGTACTTCACTTTTTATACCTACGCTCGGTGGACGCACACTAATGAGCGTTTGAGCCGGAACTGTTCGACGAGCGGGCCGAGACGCTCCGAGATATCGTGTCCGTGAGCGGTGTCTATGTGTGCGTTGCTCGAGCGCGCTTTGTATGTAGATTGACTTCTGTACCTACCTATATATTTTGTGCCTTAGACATCTTGGGAATATCGTAACAATAGATTATTAATTGTATGTCAGAAACAATTTACTGTTATGTATTCGGTCTAAGATTGAAAAACTGGGCAAGTGCGAGTCGGACTCACGCACTGAGGGTTCCGTATAAACTTACATATGAAAACAGTTCAATTCCTGAATTAAGTTACGAAGATTTTTCCGAATTGCAAAAATTGTTTTTGTTTTTTTTTTGTGACGCATCTACAATTTTACAGTTTTCAGTTTTTTTCCTATACTTTTGCTATGAGACCTTGCTTTATAGCAAATTTCAGGATTTTAGGTCAACAGGGAGTATCCTAAGAATTTTGATTTCTCACGTTTTTCTTGGGACTTTGGGAGTGTCGAAAACACTCTCAAGGAAAATGTATGTAGTAATAATAAATAATAATTAAGTATTTCTTTTTCGGATAATACAATCCATTATTGTTAGTAAAGATATACACAACTTTTAAGCAACTTATAGATATAATACACAACTTATTAAAAATACACCCCTGCTTTTTAATTAGTACACAAGAAAATGGGGCTCTATCTGTACCCGTCACTGATCATATTTTTGTAGTCAAAGGTAGAAAAAACCGAAATCCTAAAATTGACCACAATAAGGTAAATTCATCATAGAATCAATCAAACATAACAATTGCTAGTAGAAAATACTGCAGGCAGTGTTTTTCCTTAATAATTGTCACTTATTCATTCATTAATCAATAGCCTGCACAATATTTCCATAAATCTAGTGATATTTTGGGACATAAACCAACGCTAATAACTTTGCTGTTTATGAATATTATTTATTGAGATTTTACTTATAAAATAACAAGGGCTTTTCTAATAAGCCCTATAAGTTTGTGTACTAATTAAAAATAGTGGTGTATTTGTATTATTATTTTACTATTATTATTTTTGTTTTATTTTTTATATTATTTTTGTTTGTGTGTTTTCACCTCTGTCAGAAAGCTGTTTTATTCCTGAGTGACATAGGCTAGGTATAAAAGGTGTAAGGAACAGCCCTCCACAAACTTTAAGGGCTTGCTCAGTAGACGAAACTGAACAAACTTCCACACATTTTTTTTCAGGAAAAGAAAAAAAGTCAGCCTCACCATACAAAATTATAAACATGATTCGATATTTTTTTGATTATTTTTTTCGATTCCTGAAAAAGAAAAATGTGGAAGGTTGTTCAGTTTCGTCTTCTGAGCAAGCCCTTAAAGTTTGTGGAGGGCTGTCCCTTACACCTTGTATTTTATGTGCACGGGCGAAACGGCGAAAGTTAGTTTTAAATATAATTGCTAGAAAAATCTAGTCAAACTCATCAAATAATTACACAACCACATACATACCAAGCCATCCCCTAAAATAGCTAAGACAGCTTACCTTCCGCCCCCTCTAATTCGATAAACGCCAGCAATTATCTGAACACATCCCCTCGGCGATCCATTTAAACGGTTTCTCCCCCTTTCATCCCCTAGGGTGCGGTTGAGGCGGGTTGATTCAACTAAGTATTAAAAATTGGGCATTGTTTATTTAATCTTGATTTTTTGATACTGTTTTTTTTTTTGAGGGCGTTTGAAGGGTTGTAATTTTTTTAACCGACTTCTAAAAAAGGAGGACGTTCTCAATTCGAATGTTTTTTTTTATAACTTCGTCGCTTGATAACTAATTTGAAAAATTCTTTTTTGCTGGAAAGGGTATATTTCCGAAATGGTCCCATAGTCACCAAGTCGGGATCTGATGATGAAATCTTGGTGAAATCGAGGGAACTCCTCAAATATTTTATGCAACTATGTATAAAGTATTTTTTTTTGTTATTTTCATCAGTGACTTAAGCATTTACAGTCAAAATGTGACATTTGATGAAGTGGAACTGCTGAAGAAGACCAGAAATGTCGTTTTTTTCTTGTATTGGGTCTATCAATTTGGAGTAAGTGTGTTTGTGGTGCGTTTGGATAATTGATTTTTTAACTGTATAAGCATAATTAGCCTTTCAATGTTGCCACTGCTGGGGCTCTAGCCTCCTCTCTAGGAGAGGGAATGGCCCGTAAGTAATTCATCACATGGGCCCAGTGCGGGTTCGTGGATGTCACATGTCTTCGAATTTTTGGTTCTAGGACAAGCCAGTTTAACTTTATAAGAGATTAGACGAGAATAAAATAGAAGAGATTTTACTTATAAAATAACAAGGGCTTTTCTAATAAGCCCTTTAAGTATGTGTACTAATTAAAAAATAGTGGCCTATTTGTGGATTTCCAGAGGCTCAAAAAAGTTCAAAATTGGTAGAATAGAATATGGCTTTAAGTTTTTTATGGGTCTAAATAAACCGAAGTAAAGTTATTATTGTAATAACATGATACCAAAAGCGGCACACACATTACATTCCTTCTTTTATAATACATCCACATCGTTCAATTCATTCGTTCAATTTATATCATTCGTTCAGTTCTATCATTCAACTGAACGGCGTGTTCGTGGCATGCAATTTACTTCAACTCTTTGATAAATATATTGTATTTTATGTTATTGTAAATGTTGGTATCAATTTATTTTGTTGCCATGCCTTGTTCCTGTCTTAAGGCTTATAATTCCTTGAACATCTTATAGGAATTAAATGGACACAACACTCGTACTCGCCTAGGCGGAAATACGAGATCTGTGCATTTAATTGCGGCTGATAGTGCCCCGCTGACCTTTACATCCATTTTTTTTTGCAAAATATTGATTGATTTACTTGCTATGTTCTCTTTGAAGAATTTTTAACTAACAATTTTTGTGTGTAGTAAAAATGTTTCTAAAGATCCAAACCGTTTTGAAGGAGAAGGGAAAAGTAGCGAAATTGATAAATATATATTTTTTAGACAAAGTATTAATCGCACGAGAAAAATCAATAGTTGATAATGTTGTTCATGAATCTATAATAAACATTTTTTTTTCAAACTTATTAACCTGGCCGTTACCGAGGAGTAGGCTTCAGAAAGTCACTGTGTTACTTGGGCCCTAACAAATGTTACAAATTGAAATTAAAAGCATTTTATTTCAGACTAGCTCACCCGGTGAACTTCGTACCGCCTAACAGTCAATGAATGTAGTATATCTTTCGATATAGTCAACCGATTGCGATGAAACAAAGCTTAAGTAATATGTCAAATTACACACAATTTTAATGTATAAAAGTTATTTACATTGATTTCGTAAATTTTACGTGATGCGCGCACAACTAAAAACTTATGACTAAAATAGTGACCATAGGAATTACTGTGTGCAACAAGGAATGATGATTTCAATCATCATCAGCATCATTTCAACCTAAAGACGTCCACTGTTGGACATAGGCCTCCCCCAATGATGAGTTCTATACCGCGTGATACAAGTTTGTCGAGAAAAAGGTTTTTCATTGAAAACTTATTCGTAAAGTATTCAAATGAAAAGTAATGGCAATTTAACATTGCGTCGGTAGTGCCCTTGGACCGTTGTACTACATACTAGCTTTTGCCCGCAACTTCGCTTGCGTACATAAAATATAGCCTATGTCACTCAGGAATAAAGCAGCTTTCTATCGGTAAAAGAATTTTGGCAATCGGACCGGTACTTCCAGAGATTACTTCCTACAAACAAAAAAAACAAACTTCACCTCTTTATTATATTAGTGTAGATTACATATTATTCATATAATTATGTGAAATGACCTTCCATAAAGTAACCATCGGCTTCGTCTGTGAAATTATATTACCGCCAAAAAAATAAGTTTAACATTTCTATTTCATCAGCTTTAACGCCATAAAAATACTCTAAGAAAAAAATAACACGAAATTTTCAACAAAATAAACATCAGCGATAAAAACAACGTAATCTTTTGATTGTATCCCTTTATAATTAAAAAAACAAGCCTCTACGTCAAAAACCCTTTAATCCAAAAAGAAAAGGATTGAAAGAAAAAAAAAACATCGCGAGAAAATCTCAGTACATTCCCAAAATGTCTTACTCCAAGTCCTTGAGACAATACACTCATTCCCGCGAAACAGCAATATACAAACCGTCTAAGTTAGAAAGAGACGGCAATATTACTACAACGACGTCTTAAAACGAGCTTCTATTGGCCGATTTGTATCGAATAAAAGTGTGAAAGAGCTGCTATTGGTCGGTTATATTATTTTTTTTACTCGCGTTCGGATATTCGAGCCGGAGCTTTTTTACGATATCTGAATTTTATGACGTACTTGCGAACAGAGATTGCGGTGTGTATCCGAACGGTTTGGTAGAATTTAGGTTTGTTGGTTATTTAGAAATAAATGCACGTTTGAGTTATTTACTCAATGTTGTATGGGCCTGGCCATTCTTATAGAAACTTAGATTCTTTTCAGCTATGAATCCATTTTAGTTTTTATTATTTATTAAGCTATTGCATAGCTTCTATCGCGGGCCTTGAGCGTGGAGACCGAATCCAGAAATTCCGTAACGTAAATAACCTAACACCCCCCACTCATTTGTTTTTTGAGCGTGGTGACCGATAAGAAAACAAATGAGTGAACAATCAATCAAAATTCAATTCAATGTGTGAAAGTGTAACTTCAATTAATATCAAAGAAAAAAAAACAAAGGAAAAAGAAATACTGCATAAATAAAATAAATAAATAATTATAATTGAATAAGTTGATAAAAATGCTATGCAATAGCTTTACCGCGGCAGTCCCCGAGTGCCACACGTCTTTTTTTATTAATTGATGCTTATTGCACATAATACTGTACAAAGGCGGGATAATGCCTAAGGCATTATCTACCAGGCCAATTTTTTTTTTATTGGTGGGAAAAATCTTCCAATGACAACCTCCGCTCTTGGGCGTAGCGGGAGATAGTGTCAAACTCTTACTGACTAAAAGCCCACCCCGTTCCTTATAGCCTTCATACCGGGGCTCGAGTTCCCTTTCGGATAACCCTGGCCCCAGTAGGCTTCGACCCGACTGGGTCCCTGCTGTTGCTGACAATTCCTTGAGGCGCGCGGGAACAGTGCGCGCCGTCGACGACTTGGGCTTGGTCCAGCCGACCTTAGGATAGTAGTTTTTATAGGTCATGTAGGTATTAATTTTGCTGTGTTGACGTTAATAGGTTCGCCATTTTAGCAATTAGTTTTCTGAATAATTTATGAATCATCATTTCAGCCGAAAGACGTCCACTGTTGGACATAGGCCTCCCCCAAGTGTCGCCAAAATAACCTCTGTGCGTCTCGCAATATTGTTCTTCTTCAATTCAATTATGAAATGAAATGTTTCAATTTCACTCTGATTTTGATAAGCCGCGGAAATTCAATTTCGTTACTTTTAAATACGACTAAATCGGGACAAAATGAAAAAAAAAATGTAAGGGTTATTTGTAAAACACTGGCAACCTCACAGGAATATTTTACTTACGTCATAAAAATGAAGAAATGGCACAAAGGCCAAAAGGCAATGCCATAAAATTGAAAAAAAAAATTGCTTACGTCCTAAAAACAACTTTTGTTCTATGACTTTTATAAATTTATCAGTCGTCTAATACTCATAACACAAACTCTGCTTAGTTTGAGACGGCGTTGTGTGATAGTGGTGGAATATTATTATATAAGGACAATTGGACATGGACCCTGTCGGGCAGAGCAAAATTAGGTGAGAGGAAGAGAGGCTAAGTAGAAATTCACGGAATTCAATATTATTGTAGATCTAAAAGATGTTTCTAATTAGGTGTATAATTTTTTATCTAAGCATAAGTACTACTTATTAGAAAGGGTCTTGTTATTATTTAAGTAAAGTCTCAATAAATAATATTCATAAACAGAAAAGTTATTAGCGTTTGTTTATATCCAAAAATTTCACTCAATTTATGGAAATATTGTTCATGCTATTAAGCTTAGCTAACGATCAAAATAAAAAAAAAGACTGTGCGTAGTATTTTCTAGTAGCAATTATTATTGTTGATTCAATTTTAAATTTACCAATTATGACCAATTTTCGTCGACAGTTTTAGGATTTTTTTTTACTTTGACTACAAGTATATGATCAGTAATGGGTACGGATAGTTCCATTTTTTTACTAATTATAAAATAAGGGCTTATAGTTTAACATTGTAAGATAAATAAGAAACTTGCAAATACCAATAATATAGTCTGTCTAATAAGTCAACCGACTTGGGAATTTTGTTTAATATTTAATCATTTAAAATATACAAATATTCTGTGCTTTTTATAAGGTTCTTCTGTTAGTAAACATTGATCTCTATCTCTTAATTAACCTAGATTATATTGAACCCGTGTTGACTACATCAGATTTTATTAAATCCTAATAATTACCCAACTCGTTTAACTTATTAGACAGACTCTACTAATAATACTTGCGTCGGGGTAAATAAAAAACTTGCAAAAATAAAACCGTCGGATCAATAACCCGTCGGCAAAACTTTTCAAGCTAAAAATACTCTGGTTCAGAAATAACAACACTCGCGAAATGTCTTCATAATCCCGCAAAAATCCCTCCTGTTGGTCATCATTAAATAAATTTCAACGACGCTCCCCCTCCGCCCATAGACTGTTAGCGATCATAGACACGGCAGAGATGAGAGAATCAAATATTTGTTGTCTAAGTGATCCGCATGGATTCAGTATTATAGTACACTAGCTGACCCGGCGACCACCGTAGGCGCGGGCTTGCGGACAGTGAGCAATGGCTAGCTCGCTGTCCGGCCGTCCGGTTACTGTCCGGACCAAGCTCAAGTCGTCGACGGCGCGCACTGTTCCCGCGCGCCTCAAGGAGTTGTCAGCAATAGCAGAGACCCAGCCGGATCTAAGCCAACTGGGGCCAGGGTTATCCGAAAGGGCGCTCGAGCCCCGGTATGAAGGCTAGAAGGAACGGGTGGGTCTTTTAGTCAGTAAGAGTCTGACACTATCTTCCGCTCCGCCCAAGAGCGGGGGTTGTCGTTGGATGATTTTTTCCTACCATAAAAAAAAAAATACTGACTCGGCGAACTTATTGATTTATTTATCAAACTTATACTACATGTACAGGAAAACCTAATGCGACAGTACAGCCAAAATAACTATCTAAACATAATTTGTTACTAAAACCTTAAAATTACAAAAGCATACGCTGAAAACAGTCTGCGGCCAAATACGCCAGAAAATGTCGAATGTCGTCGAAGAACTGGTAAATATCATATCAAGGGCCAACTTTTGTCTCAAAAGGTGGTCATAATATGACATTTATCAGTTTTTAATTTATTGATATATTGTCGTCGCCACATTGTATAAAACAACCACTATACAATATTAAACATCCATAACCTAATATAAAACATTCATAACCCAATATTAAACATTCATAACCCACTATAAAACAATCGCTACCCAATATCCGTTCGCCTCTACTCGTTCCTAACTCGGATATCCGCCCAGCCAACAATTATTTAACGTCAGACGCAAGCAGCGCCAAGATTGCGGATCCGATACTACGGTGGGCGAGTACCTTTATTTATGTGGAGTTTAGTTTTTGAGTATTTTTGTAGTTTTGTCTAGAATTCGTGGGATGGGGAGCTTGCGGAGTTTTGATATTATGTGCGTTTTATGACTAGAATTTTAAAAAAAGAAGAAGTAATCTTTTCCTTAACTCACCTCAAATAACAATTATATATTTTGTAACTACAAAAAACACAATAGGCACAGTATGAAAAATAAGTTTATATTTAATACCATCTGATTCTGTATAGATTATGGGTTTCAAAAGCGATTTGTACCAATATATCTAAAAAATAATAGACTATTTATAAAAAAAATACGATTTAGACTTTATTTTAAACTAACGTCACGTTTTTGAAAACGGCTGAATCTATTTAAAAATGTCATTTACAAATATGGCGGTTAGTGCGGCTTATTTGAATAATACAACTTTTTAGCCTATTTTTTATGTTACTATTTACAAAAATTGAAATAAAACACTTTTTCGGGATTCTATAAACATCATCATATCAGCCGAAAGACGTCCACTGTTGGACATAGGCCTCCCCCAAGCGTCGCCACAACGACCGGTCCTGTGCATCACGTATCCATTGGATTCCCGCGACCCTGACTAGGTCATTGGTCCACCTTGTTGGGGGCCTTCCAACGCTGCGTCTTCAACGTGGTCGCCACTCCAGAACCTTTCGTCCCCACCAACCTGTTCCAGATCCTGATCCTGATTCCTGTACCAAATCTGTTCCGGGTGCAATGTGACCTGCCCATTGCCACTTAAGTTTGGCGATTCTTCGAGCTATGTCGGTAACATTCATTTCATTTCTGATGTGGTGTTTTCTCGTCCAACATACCACAGTGTCTCAAGACGAAAGTCTATGACCAGTGCGTGTTGCCAGTGATGACATATGGCTCCGAAACGTGGTTCTTACAATGGGCCTCATAAGAAGACTCAAAGTCACCCAAAGGGCGATAGAAAGGGCTATAATCGGAGTTTCCTTGCATTATCACATCAGAAACTCTATAAACAATACTTAAAAATATGAAATCGATTCCAAAAATCAGTCGAATCAATTTTGTTATCTTTGTGTTGATATGTCATTCATGTTTCTCCTTTTATATTATAGAATAATTTAAGCAAAACCTACTTGAAATCGACTAAGCCCCGCCATATCTTCACCCACCATCTAATCTCCGCCATTGTTAGAATTAATTAATAGTCTATGGTACAACAATAGATTATAATTTAGCCGCTTTTGATGTTCTTGTGAGCTTTATCTTTTGAAATTAATTATTATACGGTTTTATGTTAAAAACGATATGTTTGGCGGTTAATTGGATTTCATGTGGGTAGATATAAATTATGTTTCCTTCACCGTTTTGAGAGCAGTGGTGATGAAATAAATTACACAAATCTCAAAACGGTGAAGGAAAACATCGTGAGGAAACAGGCATGTCCTAGAACCAAAAATTCGAAGAAATGTGACATTCACCAACCCACACTGGGTCCGCGTGGTGGATTACGGCCCCTTCCCTCTCCTAGAGAGGAGGCCTGAGTACCAGCAGTGGGAACATTATAAGGCTGATTATGTTATGTTAAATATATATTTATCTGTTTCAAGATTATTTTATAATAGGTCTTATCTATGGTCTTTGTCTATGAAATTAACGTTTTATAAAACGGGTTACTTTGAAGTGTTATATTTCTTTGGAATTATAGGTTCAAATAAAGTTTGTAATAAAAGGTGCGTTATTCTTTTTTCGAAATTAAGTATTTATAGGTTTCTTTGTGTTTTGTATTTTCTGTAATATTGATTATAATTCCAAGTCATTCCAAAGATATCACTTCAAAGCATGCCGTTTTAAAAAACAGCAATTTTAATTTTCATAGGTAAAGATCTATTAAAAAAGCTTTTGCCCGCAGCTTAGCCGTACCAGTGCGATAAAGAGGAAATTGCGTGCGCAAAAGTGGGTAGGAGCGGGTATCCGAGTGCCTAAGTGTATTGAAAAGTTCGCAAACTATCAGTGAACCCCATAAATACAACCAACATTGTCCACCATATTGATAATCGGACCCTATAATATCTAGGTACCTATACCCAATGAATCTGATTTTCATCCTCGGACCGCACCGTATTTGAAATATTCATATTTCGAATGAATATTCAAACTGTTCTGTGTTTACATTCACGGCGTTCCAATTTCAAATATTTGCATTTATTTATTTATGGATACGAGACCTTTTTGTTCGGAGTTTTTGCTGCGTTCAGTTTGCAAAAACATTATTTTTTACGGAGTCTGTATATTTGGTGTCCTTTTCTAACTTATGAAAAAAATCTTGTTTCTCTCTCACTCTGGCCGAAACGTTCCATATCGGGTTATTTTTAGAGTTCCGTACCTCAAGAAAAAAACAAAACCCTTATAGAATCACTTTGTGGTTTGTCCGTCTGTCTGTCAAGACCCTGTATCTCGTAAACGCGTGGAGGTATCGAGTTGAAATTAAAACCATTATATACTCAGATATACGGACTCTTGAAGCTGTAAAAAATCAAACTTTTAAGTTAACGAGAAAAAAGATACTTCGGTTTATGTCGCAAAAAACGTACATTTCGACACTCTCGAGGAAATCAAAATTCATAGGTACTTCCCGTTGAACCAGAATCATAAAATTTGGCACAAAGCAAGGTCTTATAGCACAAGTATTGGAATAAATCTGAAAACAGTAAATTTGTTGTTACGTCACATTGTATTTTTTTTTTAAACTTCCGAGACTCCATTCCGTAATTGAACTACTTATAAAGGTAAGTTTGTACGGAACCCTCAGGACGCGAGCCCGACTCACACTTGCCCAGTTTTCTAATTTGAATTCTAATTCTAACATCACTTCGCTCTATCCTTTTCTATCAAAAAGAAACTCTCTTTCTTTTATCTATCCATCCCTTTCTAATACCTATTTGACTTTTTGATTGACACATGTCATGTTTGTTCAACTTTTACTATTCAAATTAAACTGTATTCAAATGATTGTAAATATTTTGTTAACCCTTTGCAAATATGACTTGTACGCAAATATTGCGGTTGTAATAAATACAATGGTGGTTTTATAAAAATAATAAAACTTAAATTTTCAGCTGTGTAAATTATATTAATATTTGCATGATCAATAGGATTGATTTTAAAGATGAGTTCGGGAATGAAAAATTACTGTCGAGGTTATTATTGTTAAAGTTGTCAAAAAACTAAAGGCCTATTTTTACATTTGTATTTTGACTACCTAGCAAGCTAGCTTGGCCGGTGTAGTGTAGTTACTACTAAAATAAATAATCTATAGTCTGTCTAATAAGTCAACCAACTTGGGCATTTTGTATAATATTTAATCATTTAATAAATACTTATATTCGATACTTTTTATAAGGTTCTTCTGTTAGTAAACAATAATCTCTATTTCTTAATCAACCTTGATTATTGAACCCGTGTTGAATACATCAGATTTCATTATAATAATAATAATAATAATAATAATCTTTATTTATCTTCCACAAATAACGGCAACGATAACAGCAGGAATGTAAAACAAAATTTTAATGTGGTATAATAATGTTAATTTGTGGGAGACTGGTGCCTAAACTAAGCCATGGCTTGTATTTCAGGACACCAGGGACTCCTCACTACAGGGTAAAGCAGCAAACAAAACATTATATCATCTGTATAGATGGTGAACATCTAGCGCAAGTTACCAATTTTACAGTGTCTACAAGTTATGCTCATTTATAGGAAGGAAAAGCTTAAAGAAAAACTAAAATAATTTAAAAATTAAATATGTGTAAAGTGTAATGTGGATTAAGATGCATGTGCGTGTGTGATGGTGTGTCATGGTGTGTTTAAGAGTGTATTATGTATCAGTGATTGTGAATATGTTTACATCCGAGTAGGCGAGTGGAAGGAGAAAATATGATATTAGCAGAAAAGTATAATTTATGTTTTTATGGCTAACAGTTCTTCTGTTTTTGTGTAGTCCAATTTAAGTAAGTAGTTAGACATTATTAGTTTACATTTAGTTTTACTGCAATTGAAAATATGTAATTCCTTATTTAATTTATTATATAGTTCAGGTCCTCTAAAAGCATAAAATTTTAGGGAGAAGCCTGTCTTAGATTTAATAGTTTTGCATATTGCGTACGGCCTTCTCGTAGTTAATTTAGATAGATCAAAAGAGGTTGGATCTGAATGTTGTCGAAGTTACAACATTAAATCCTAATAATTACCCAAGTCGTTTAACTTATTAGACAGACTCTACACTTGATATTTTATAGAGGTAAAGTCTGTTTTTTTTGTATGTCGGGGTAATTTCTGAAAGTACTGGTCCGATTCTAAAATTTGTTTGCCGATAAAAAGCTGCTTTATTTTTTGACACAGGCTATATTTTATGGACGCGGGTGAAGCCGCGGGCAAAAGCTAGTTCATAAAAAAGTGACACAGCAAGTGATTTCATTTAATCAAAACATGTAATAAACTATAATGCTGCCTCCCTGCTTCGTTTATGTCAGTTTCACGCGTTACGTCTCAATTCCGTATAAATTGTAATAAAAGTGAATATGTCAAAAAGTAATTAATACTTAGCCGGAACCCCTGTCTCTTGTAGTGTTGTGTTGATGGTCGATGAAGTTTTATCGATACTTTGTTACTTGTTATCGTACTTGACAATTAGCACGGTTTTTGAATAAGATGGAGAGTGTCAGTATTATAATTCTGTCCATATGTCAGTCAGTACACTCCAATCTGTATAGTTCTTTTTTCAAAAGGCCATCCCAGACCAATCTTACATGAAAATTTACATTAGGACAATTAACTTTAGTACTCATAATACTGACAATAATTCTCATTATTTCCAATTTATTTTGTGTTTTAATAGTGTCCCCGCATTTTCACCCGCGTCATTAGTTGAAATATATCTGAAACCCAAAATATGTCTAGTATTTTTATGTAAACAATCTATTTACAAAATTTAATAACTGTATCATGAAAAACCACAAAGTTATAAGCTTGTTATGTTACCTGATTATCCGCACAAATACATGGTCACTGGGCCATCCGGGCGACTGAAAGATTGTTTTGCTCCTGCACTCAGCTGTACACTAGTTGCTAATGCCCGCTATGACCTGCCGTGATCTGAGTTGTACTTAGTGTTGATGGTATTCAACTTGTGACTTTTTAAAATATTTTTGAAAAATAACATCGTGTAAATATTATTGCAATAGATTTATTTACTAAATCTGAACTAACTATATTCAGGTTTCGCATATACTAAAAATAATGTTGTCTATACATATTGCCTAATTTGTAAACATAAATCATCTTAACCTCAAATTATCTCTTCCTTTCAATCCAAAATAAATAAAAAAATCCCCATATCGATAAAAACTCCTTTCCTTTGCTCATCACTACTCCCAAAAGGGCCGGCGTCATCTGCTCGAGGCATATTGTCGCCACCCTTCACGCCAGGGTCTGTGAGACCCCATCCGAGGGGGTCCCTGGGACTCCGTGCAAGGGGGGGAGGGGTCAGTAGATTACGGAGGTCTTTGCTTCTCGGCTTCTGAGCGTGAGTTTGAGAGGTTTGTTATCGTTTGAGAGGGCATTTTTGGGATTATGGGGATTTGGGTTAGTATCAAAGTTTTCTTTGGTGATTCTTGAAATAATGAAGAATGAGATAAGTTTATTTTCATTAAAATAATATCATTCACTTACTAGTACTGAAATAGCTACTACTAAACCGGAACCCTAATTATTATTTTACTAGCTTTTACCCGCGGCTTCATCTGCGTGAAATAATTTGCTTTTTTCCGTCTCCAGGGTCCCAACTATCTCTGTACCTACCAAAATTCATCAAAATCGGGTTTGCCATTTAGGCGTGAAGACGTAACAAACAAACAAACACACTTTCGCTTTTATAATATTAGTAAGGGTTATTTTTTTCAGTTTTATTCCAAGTTACATTTATGAGTCTTTCTCAAATGTCTAAATATGCCTTTTATTTTTTAACGAGTTTAAGCGGCTCGCTTATAAACGTAACTGGGTGTGGCTTAGGGAATGTGAGTTCTATATTTAGTATAGTAGTAACAATACATTCCCAGTCCCTACATTACGTAAACTTTAAAGTAAATTAAGTAACTTAAAGTTAGTGTGTTTGTATATTTATTATTTCTTTACGCTTGATCGATTGAACTAGCACATGTGTGCTTTTACACGACATGTGTCCTCTTCGAATATTTTTTTAGGATCACGCAGACAAAGCACTTGTAATATTATTTATAAAGATAGTAAACTTGTATTCATAGTTTATCAGTATAATTACACTTACTTATACTGTATTAAGGCCATGGAAATCAACAATCATTAAATCAAATACCATCCGTTATATTATTCCCATTTTTCCATAAAAGATTGTCAAGATTTTTAACGATTCAATTTGACACAATGAAAATTTTGCGCGCGTAAAAAACACGGCCATATTTAAAAGTTTGACAAATGATTCGATATTTGAATCGGGCGCGAACATCGATCAGTTTGATTGGTTACGGGCAATCGGGGGATGCCATTTGTCATTTCGTTAAAGAAAATTGTTTGTGAAAAAAAAAATGTGATTCGATTTTTAAAACGTTTTCTACGGTGATCTTGCAAATTGATTTTAGCGTTTCATTTGAGAATAAAGTTGTAGTCATCTGTCAACTGCTAATTATCTATGGAAGACATCAGTTTTTTGAGGGTATTGTGTTACTAGTCCTTTGAGTGATTATAAATCAGTCTTGTTAAAAACGACCGGAACATTTTAATTGTCATTTTGACAGTTGACTATGCGAGTTGGACTCGCGCACCGAGGATTCCGTATGAACTTACCTATGTAAATACTAGTACAATTCCCGTACCGTAATGATGACATTTCCGAATCGCAAAAAAGTTTTTTTTTTTGTGACGTAACTACAAAGCAGTTTTCAGATTTTGTTTTCCTAAACTTGTGCTATAAAGGCGTCATGCCAAATTCAGGATTCTAAGTAAACAAGAAGTATCCTATAATTTTGATTTTCTAGCGAAAAATATGCGCCTAAACTACCATTTTCTATTTTATAACCTAAACTGTATCTTTCGATGGCGTTCACAGACTATTTGACATTAATTTTAGTTGCCTATAGGCATCGACTTATATGGTGACTGGTAATTAGTGTAAGATACTTAAACACGTGATTGTACTCATGATTACAAACAACTTTCCCAAAGAAACTTTTTTTTATCTCATTTTTTTCTCATGGAAAATGTTTGTAATATGCCTTTTCCGGCAAATAAAAAGTTTTTCTTTCTTTCTTTTCATTCCTTTTATAACAAAATAGCTGTTTGAAATTCGCGAACGCGCGCCTGCGACCGGTCAACTGTTAGCCGCGTTTTGTTATTGTGATAAAACATAAAACGAATGAGACAAAAGAAAAGTTTCTTTGGGCAAGTTGTTTCTAATCATGAGTACAAACACGTGTTTTAGTATCGGTCACTAATTACCAGTCACCCTATATATTCTAGTGAACATCTCACATAGTTTTTATTCTTTGACCGAATTTCTCAAAAAAGGTTCTTGTCAATCCTATCATTACAGAAACGTGTTGTAGATCGTTTTGGTACTGTTTTGCTGTTGCAGGACCCGGTGCTACATTTTTATGTGGATATTAAGCCAAATTGCGTCTAATTTAAATTGTTGTATTATATTATTGTGTTATAATTATAATTGTTGTGTTATATTTTAAAGTCTGTTATTTAATGTTGTGATAGTTTATAAAGATAATATTGGTTTAAAATAATTCTAATTAACTATTAATTTGTATAAAGTTTTTATTTTGTTTCTGTAAAAGAAACAATATTTAAAAAAAAAAATATTTTACTGTCGGTTTAATATTTTTCTTAAAAGGAAATTTCGTGTCAAATATTGTAGTTTTGCTTACTATGAGCATCACATAACGTATTCTAATATTTGCAGGCCAACTCATGGCAAAATGTGTTTGCACTATTATATTAAGTTACCATCTCCTGTACCGCATTTAATGCAAATAAATGGCTTTGACTTTGACTTTAACATATTTATCGATGTCTCCAGGCGTTCAGAGAAAAAGGGTCTTGACAGACTGGTAGACAGATAGGCGGTCAGACGAATTAAGGGATCTGTTTTTGCGGAAGTCTAATGGAAAACAAAGTGATCGAATAACGTATCTAAACCGAAATACTTTTTAAATTAAATATTGGCTAAATGCACAAAACGAGTGAATTCAAAAGAAAAAAAAGGCCCACAAAGCGAGAATGACATTTCAATATTTTCAATAAAAGAATTAATCGTAATAACCGAATCTCAACGCCTACGCGTCATCAATCAATGATGGATCATATTTTTTTTAACTCTATTGTTGAGAAGAGATGCCATGTCTATTTAAGGCCCTTGCCCTCATTAAGGGCTGTGTTCACCGAGACACCACGGCGGCGCGACCAGTTGCCGCTACCAATAAAATGTATACAGCTCTATAGAGAGTTACTCACCTGGTGTCCGTTTGGTTGCGCAACCAATTTGGTAGCGCGACCAGCTTGGACGTGTGGCGACTCTGGTGTCTAGATTGGTAGCTTAGGGCTATATTTCACCGGTATTGTCATAAAACGGTGACTGTCTGAAACCTACTCCTCGGTAATGGCTGGGTTAAATGATTTAAAAAAAAAAAATGTTTGTTATGGACTAGCTTTACAGCTTCACCGGCGGCGTATATATTATATAAAATATAACCTATGTCACTCAGAAATAAAGCAGCTTTCTAACGGTGAAAAAAAATTTTTTGCAATCGGACCAGCATTTCCAGAGATTATCTCCTAAAAACAAAAAAAAAAAAACTTTACATGTTTATAATATTAGTGTAGATTCATGTGTAAGATTATTAACATAAGATTTTTTTGTATGACTAATACTTTTGCAAAAAAAAAATAGAAAAAAAGTTTCAAATAGGAAAAATTAATTGTAATTGTATGTGAAAATCATTAGATAAAATCTATTCTCAATGGCAATTTAAAGGAAAAATGTATAAACATGTTTCGATATGATATTTATGGAGCTTTATTATCGGCAATATTTTCTACTTTTAATACGTAATAACAGCTATAAAAATTAAAAACCCTACATTATGGCGTAAAAATATCGCGCAAAGAAAAAAAAACATGAAAATGGAATCACAACAAAAACCGCGCGCGGTCAAACGTCAACTTTTTTTTTTCTAAACACACAGCGCAGGCAAAGGAACACACCCGCACAGCCCCGCCTCCGACCATCAATAACATGCGACGTCAAACACAATGCACCGTTACTCGCTATTTATTCCGTAAAACTGTTAGAATTTTTGGCGGAAAAAAATATAAAACGATTTTTACGATACAAATGAGAAAGCGATTTGTAAAAACGTTGTCGATGGTAAAAAAAAGTAATGTTTCGCTGTTCGCGCCCTTTTTGCTGTCAATGATGTTAATGACGAATGTAATTTTTTTTTTCATTTTGGCTTACGTACAAAAGTTTATGATGACGTTTCGATGCAATTGTGGAAATGAATGATTGTTATTAATATGGAATGAACATTTATGAGTAGGATTAAGTTTTATATCGGTTAGGGTGTGAGTAAGGTTACAAGCTCTGTAGATTTGCCTTAAATACTCGACAAAACATGAACTTAACGAAAATGATATCCAAAGGGGATATCATTTTCGTAATATGTTGTTCCTTTGAAATACAATATCGATATCTCCAATTTTTGTTGATCCTAAAACTAATATCTACAGACCTTAACCCCTCGAGTGCCGATTTACATACGTCTGTACAAATTGGATGTCCTTGAAAAATGCTTAATTTTCGTGTTTTCTCCAAGTTTGTAGAAAAGTTATTTGGCCGAAAATTTTGGTTTTTATACATATTCTTCCACATAATATTACTAGCTTTTACCCGCGCGGCTTCGCTCCCGCTCTTCCCTACTTCAGCCTACTATACCCTACCCTACTCTACCCTACTCTACCCTTCTCTACCCTACTCTACCCTACTCTACCCTACTCTACCCTACTCTACCCTACTCTACCCTACTCTACCTTACTCTACCCTACTCTACCGTACTCTACCCTACTCCTCCCTACTATACCCTACTCTACCTTACTCTACCCTACTCTACCATACTCTACCCTACTCTACCCTACTCTACCCTACTCTACCCTACTCTACCCTACTCTACCCTACTCTACCCTACCCTACCCTACTCTACCCTACTCTACCCTACTCTACCCTACTCTACCCTACCCTACCCCACTCTACCCTACCCTACTCTACTCTACCTTCCTCTACCTTACTCTACCCTACACTACCCTAATTTTCATTTTATTTTTCAATAAGAACCTACTCATAATAACGAACACAACAAAAAAAAAAAATAGCGAAATCGGTCCAAGCGTTGTTGAGTTATGCGGTTACCAACACATTTTGCGATTCATTTTTATATTATAGAGATATTATTTGTACTTACTAGAAAAATCACAAAAAAAGTTCTTTTTTTTTCGGTGGTTTGCGTAAACAGTGCCATTTTCAGGGTCAATGAACCCCTGGCGCTCGAGGAGATAGATATATTTGTATCTCAAGAGTCAGGACAACTAGACAATACATGGAATCATTGAATCAGGCGCGATCTCAGTAAAATGGAGCTGAGAATTTTATTGTAGTTTTGGCTATCTCAGCGAAGTTTACCAGGAAGGTTGACTTGATACATTTGCTGCCAAATCCTCCCTCTTAGTCGTTCACTCTTGACAGAGTGGTCGAGGTTGACGATATTGCATTTTCGTTGGCGAGTGAGGCTCTCGCTATGCGTCTCCATTTATCCCGTTTTTTTTTAAATTGATATAAACTAGTGTTTGACTGCGATCCCACCTGATGGTAAGTAGCGATGCAATCTTTGATGGTGGGGCGCACTCGTTTATTAACTCTTTGAATGTCGTAATTAGAGACACAATAGAAGAACAATTACCTTATGTCGGACAGTGTAACTTAAGACATTCGAAAGGTTAAGAGCCTATTCACTCTAGTCTTGAAGACACCCAAATTATAATCGGACGGGAAGACCGTAGAAGGCAAACTGTTCCAGTCCTTCGACGTACGCAGTTTAAACGACGAGGCGAAACGCTTAGTCCGGACCGTAGAGGTTTCAACAACGTAAGGGTGAATATTCTTAATTCTTAAAATAACTTCAAGGCTAGAGTGCATAGACTCTTAATAAACTAGTGCGCCTCACTATCAACGCTTGCATCACTACTTACCATCAAATGGGATAGCAGTCAAGCACTAGTTTATATCAGATAAAAAAAAAATAACCCCAAAGAGCAAAATTTATCACATGCCAAAATATAAACCACTTATTTTCTTTTACAGGTAAAAATCTGGTTCCAAAATCGACGCATGAAATGGCGGAATTCAAAAGAGCGGGAACTCCTAGCGTCAGGTGGGTCTCGCGAGCAAACGCTGCCGAATAAAAACAACCCGCACCCGGACCTTTCTGATGCTGAAGCAGATAAGCCTAAACTATCACCATTATCGCCAAACGCCGAAGAAACGAATGAAGAAATGAAAAAAGTCTATGCAACAACGTCAAATGAATTTAGAGGTTATGACGACAAAATGGCGGGAGGTCAGCTTTTTTCCCGCGAAATTCCGTTTCAAAATATGGAGGAAGATGACTTTGACAGCGACGCAAGCGCGAGTGATGAAGAAATAAACGTGACATGACGTGTTTTTGTGTTTTTTAGGCTAATTGTAAAGTAATTTGGTTAGTTTTTTGTATATTGTAGGTTAAGTATTGAATGGCTGATATTGCTCCGAGATTCAATGATTTGTAAGTAAACAGGGTTATTCGTAAAACACTGGCAACCCCTTAGGACTATGTTACTAACATCCTTAAAACAACTTTTGTTTTATGACTTTTAATTTATCAAATTTTAGTCTTTCAGATTTTCATACAAAAATAAAAATATTTAAAAATTGCATCACTGCTTACCGGTGGTGGGATCGCAGTCAAGCACTTGTTTATATCGATTTAAAAAAATATCGGTATCGGGATATCGGAGCAGTATCAGTTTAAGAAGAATGAATAAGAATACATAATTTATGTTCGAACTCGATATGTCTATAATTCGATAAGAATGAATGAAAGAAATAAGTAATTCCTAAGTAAATATATACCTACCTTATTTACCGCTCATTGTACCTACTTATTTTATTACTACTTAAAATTGTATTATATTTTTTTTAAATGTCACCGATTTATTGCAAACATCGTCAGATTGTAAAAAGTCTTGATCAGGTTATAAATTCTCGACATATTGTGAACGGATAAATAATTTCATTTATTATTATTCATTCATTTTATTTTTATTTTTCATGATGTGTAATCTGCATAATTTGTAAAGTTATTAAATACACCTCTGCTGACAAAATATGATCTCTATAAATTCTGTAATTTACAATATATTCTTGTCTTAAAAAGAAAGTAATTTACAATTTCACGCGATTTATTATAAACCGACGGTGTTTGCAATAACGCGATTCCATTCATTTAGGTAATTATGGACTTTTAATTTATAATTAAGTAATAATACCGATAGTGAGGCTATATACCTAAGGAAAAACACATTGTAATAACGGAAGTATGAAAAAAAAACATCTCTATTTTTTTTGGCAGACTAAGTATCATTTGTTAGATCTTGTGACTCAAATAGTAATCTACAGAATCCTGTATATCAATCACAGACTCTTTGGCAAAGCTATAGATTCGTTTAGATCAGTCATTCCCAAAGTGTTCCCAACATGAACCCCCAGGGGTTCAAGCTAACCTGCAAGAAGTCTGTATATTACACTAGTTTGTGTTCTAGCTATTGTGATCTTGGGCCATACGTCTTTCTTTGATAGTTTAATAAAGATTATATGGGTATTTCTGTAAAATTTACTTTAAAACAATTCCCGTTAGATCTACCAAAACAAAAAAAAGTGTTAAGGGGTTCGCGGGACCATTAAGTTTGGAAAACTCGGATCTAGATTAAAGTTATTATGATTATTAGTATTTAAATACAATTTATTTTGCACCCTTGGAAATCAAGATATTTTATTCAATAAAAATGTAAATTCTCAATTTAAAAAATACTCAAATACTCTAGCTAAAATATTGTCTTAATAGAATAAGTATGTACATAAAATAGCATTAAATAAGTTTGTAAATGTCCCATAAGTACCTCCTTATTTATTATTTTGGTGCAAAATAACAACTAAAAGAAATAGTTTAATTTGTACAATCCGTCCCAATCTAAATATTTTTTAACTCTTTTTATATTATTTTTAAAAGCATCTTAATTTTTTTATACTTAGTTCGTGTTTGACCAGTAAGGCCTATCCACGGAAGTGTATCTTCATAGACGCGTATTCGTCACTATACACTAGGTGTACAACTGTGTGAAGTTACATACAAAACTATGAGGGTGGCCGCACTCCAGCTACCGGCCACAACCACAATACGCCGCACACAGGCCAGAGGCCACAACCACAATACGCCGCATATTTCCTGTCGATTTCATACATTTGGACTCGCCGCACACGGTTGACGCCGGTAGCCGCCACACACTACAAAACGCCGCTGCTCTTCTCTCTTCTTGTGGCCCGCACCGGCCATAAGGCCTTTATAAAACGCTGTCACACTCATTCGCACATTTAAACCTTCTTCGACAGAGTCCATAATACTACTGACCATGGTTAAAAAAAGTTGCAGCCACTGGCCACAAATGACTTATGGGCGTGGCCACTTTTAGCTTCTAGTGGCGGCATTTGTGGCTGTGGCATGAAGCCCTTATGCGGCGACACTGAAACTCTGTCGCCGAAGCTGCAACTTCTTATCGTCGTGTCGTTGTCGCTTCGTCGACTGAGCATTATAATTTTATATATGTAAGCTTCACGCAGGCCTACAAAAGTCAAAAGTTTTTTATTTCACATAGGCCTACATAGGCACATAAAACGTCAGAAGCTAGTGCACGGTTCGAAATTGGTCGTACAATGAGGTATACGCGTCTATGAAGCTACGCGTTCGTGGATAGTAGGCCTAACTCACCTAATGGTAAGCGATGACGTGGTCGGTGATGAAGCACGCTTCCCTAGAAGTAACCTATTCAGTTTTAAAGACCCCCAGGTTGTATTGTAGCTATCAGGAAATACAGACTCTGTTTCCTTTTTGTGGTTTAGTTAAAATTTAACAAAAACAAATAAAGGTTAGTACTAATTAGTAAGTAGGTTCTGTAATTTTATTTTTTAAGCATATAAACGAATTATGTATTTATTTTGCACCAATACTATGTAAATAAATGGAATGTATTTGTTATATTAATAAAATAAGCGATCTCATAGTGTAAGATCAAGACTTTAAAACTAAATAAATCATGATAGTATCACGCAAACTTTATGTGAAATATAAACGGTGAAAAACAATTTTTTGTAGTTTTTTTTTAAACAATTTTTACAAGTTTTTATTCAATTTGCAATTATTGTACCTATATGTGTTGTAGAGAGCAGTGATGGCCGAGTGGTAACGGTCCCATCTTACGTGTTGTAGGTCGTGGGTTTAAACGCAGCCAGGCACACTACTTTTTCTAATTTATTTCATTACCACTGCTCTCAAAACAGCGAAGGAAACCATCGTGTGGAAACCGGCATGTCCTAGAACCAAAAATTTGAAGACATGTGACATCCACCAACCCGCACTGGATAATACCCCTGTTGGCATAAAATTTTAAAGCACATAGTTTGGCATAATGTTTTCACATAGCTTTGATTAGCGTCGAGTAGCCAGCCCTTCAGTATTTTACAGGATACATTTTGAAAAGATTTTGGTCCATCGAGAGTGTCTGACACTTATGATACTACTTTAGAATAATATTCTACAAAAAATATATAAAAATCTGTCATACAAAATTAATTATAATAACTCTTATTTTTAGTTTCCTTGCTCACCTGGTACCTGCCAAAGTTCCCAAGGAGGAGCTCCACAAGCACACAGGTATTCAAAGCACATGAGACGCTACTGAGAACTTAAGGTTTCATCCATGAGAAAATAAGTTATGTCAGATATCACTCTGGGATCTTAGACTATTAACCTTAAGTTATGGGATATCAAAAACAACACATTGTATATTTCTACTTTTATAAGAGCGTCACAATAAAATTAGAGCGTGTAAAGGGAGGCGCTATGTAAAAAAGATTGGGAACCCCTGGCCTAGCCTAATTAATATAGTACATGGATTGTAACAGAATAACATGGAATGGAAAAGGAACAGTTTTCTTTTTTATTCTGAACTAGCTTTTGCCCGCGGCTTCGCCCACGGACATAAAATATAGCTTATATCACTCAGGAATAAAGCAGCTTTCTGTCGGTGAAAAAAATTTAGCAATCCGATCACTACTTTCAGAGATTACCTCTTACAAACAAAAAAACAAACTTAACCTCTTTATTATATTAGTGTGAATGTAGAAGATGATTGCCTACTATCTCACCTGATGGTAAGCGATGATGTGGTCGACGATGGAGCACGTTTGTTTAAAAGTAAGCTTGCACTCTTGGCTTAAATACCCTTAGGACTATATTTCACCGGGACACCATGGCGGCGCAACTGGTCGTGAAGCCATGGTGTCCTAATATAGCCATGAGTTACCAAACTAGATACCATACAGGCACCAGAGTCGCCACTCGTCAGAGCTGGTCGCGCTACCAAATTAGTTGCTAAACCAAACGGACGCCAGGTGAGTAACTCTCTATAGAGCTGTATACATTTTGTTGGTAGCGGCTACTGGTCGCGCCGCCATGGTGTCTCGGTGAAATATAGTCCTTAGCACAAAATAGATAGGTACAGAAGTCAATCTACATACAAAGCGCGCTCGTGCAACGCACACATAGACACCGCTCACGGACACGATATCTCAGAGCGCCTCGGCCGTGCACTAGCTTCTGACGTTTTATAAGCGCCCATGAAGGCCTAAATAAAGTTAATATAGTACATATTGATACAAGTGAAGAAAGTTTGTCATTGCGACCGAGACGAAATTCGCCCGAGCCATGGGCGAGGGCATTATGGAGCCGAGTGCTGCTGTTACACAATACACGTGGACAAACGAGGTTTTTTAATACGCTTACGAAGAAATGAATAAATGGGGGTTGAAACGCTACTCGTGGGGGTCGTTTAGCGTTCTGTCTGATACGACAAATTTAATAAAATTGTGGCGGAGCACGTGCATTACCGCACTAGTGCGAAAAACAGTAAATTAGGGCGGGTTTACGAGGACATTTGAATTAAATTCAATACAACACTGCTAACAAAACCCGAAAATTATAAACCAAAGTTGTATGAACACAAAACAAGCAATCAATAGAGGTGTCCCCACACGGGGTGTGAACTAGAGGTGCGAAATATAAATAACCGTTCGAACGAACGACTGCAGTTGACACGCGTTCGCACCTTCATATTTATAATCTGTGCCGCCTACCCGCTGTGGCTTGTGCCGGGTTGATATTTTTTTTTTGCACATTTTTTTTTTGGTCTTTGGTTTTTCTAGGTAAGTAGAGCGAAAATGAAAAAATGATGAATGAGTTTTATAATTCTAGGTTTTATTTGACACTACCTTTTGCCCAGGTATCGGGCGGGTGATAATGTTAGCAAAAGCTACATAAAGTAAGCCTATGTCACTCACTAATAAAGCAGCTTTCTCATCATCACCATCAGCGCGCCTCAAGGAGTTGTCAGCAACAGCAGGGACCCAGCTGGGTCGAAGCCTACTGGGGCCAGGGTTATCCGAAAGGGAACTCGTGCCCCGGTATGAAGGCTAGAAGGAACAGGGTGGGTCGTTTAGTCAGTAAGAGTCTGACACTATCTCCCGCTCCGACCAAGAGCGGGAGTTGTCATTGGATGATTTTACCCATCGAAAAAAAAAATGATCATCAGCCTTTTTAATGTTCCCACTGCTGGGACTTAGGCCTCCTCTCTAGTAGAAGGAATGGGCCGTAATCCACCACGCGGGCCCAGTGCGGGTTGGTGAATGTCATATGTCTTCGGATTTTGGTTCTAGGATATGCCAGTTTCCTCACGATTCAAGAAGCAGCTTTCTATCGATGAAAAAATTTTAGCAATCAGACTAGTACTTTCAGATATAAGTTGTTGTTTATGATGTTAATAATTTTTTAGTAAATAAGGTTTTTAGTGTTCTACAAATAACACTAAATAGCCCATTCAGTCATTCAGTGATAAAAAAAAGCATTCTACTATGAAAGAATACTTAAAATCTGACCATTTTTTTTGTTTGTAGGAGGTAATCTCTGGAAGTACTGGTCCGATTGCTAACATTTTTCACCAATAAGAAAGCTGCTTTATTCCTGAGTGACATAGGCTATATTTTATGTACGCGAGCAAATCAAAATCAATCAATCAAAGCATTTATTTCAAATAGACCATTTACAGGCACTTTTGAATAGTCAAATGTCGGTCAGTCCAAGAAAAGTGAAGCTAAATTGCACGTTCCAAAGAGTAGGTCTCTATGGAGAAGAACGTGCAAGAAACTCCATGGACACTCTTTTAAATCATATTATGTGTTACATATAATGCTTGGTTACATATTACTTGTTGCTTCTATCATGTGAGTACAATGTCGATAATGAAATAAAAATGTAAAATAATTAAAAGATAGAAACTGAATTAAGTCACTGGCAGCTAAGAGATGACCAGTCCCATCTGACGGCACCCGTTCACGAGCATGACGCGAGCATCAGCCCCACTCAGCTCAACCATTTTGAAGGGAACTGAACGACCCAATAACACGTGCCACCAACAGCGAGACATTTGAGTGAGCATGACAAGAGCGAAAATGCGGGCAAAAGCTAGATCATTATAATACAAATCACAAAAATACCAATCTTCACTCTAACTCCGGCCTAGAAGATTCTCCATAAGTTCCAACAACTGAAGCCAGAAGACTCATAATCGTGTCTCTTTTGAAAGAATTAATAGCACAAGTAAAGGCCGTACTAAAGTTGTTTTTTCGGGTTCAAACTCAACGCATATCTTGTGCACTTTGTGTCAGCAACACTGCTCTTAAAACGTTGATTTTATACTTGTTTAGATAATGTTTTTTTAAGCTATTGCATAGCTTTTATCGCGGGCCTTGAGCGTGGAGACCGAACCCAGAGTTCCGTAACGAAAATAACCTAACACCCCCCACTCATTTGTTTTTCGAGCGTGGTGACCGATAAGAAAACAAATGAGTGAAAGGAGCTGTCGGCGTTATAGATGGGTGGGGTTAAGCAGCTATTAGTGAGGTCTGGTTTTGGATGGGTGGGGTTAAGCAGCTGTTGGCGAGGTCTATTGCATAAGTTGATAAAAAATGCTAT
The DNA here is from genome assembly GCA_929112965.1 of Mythimna albipuncta. NCBI lineage: Eukaryota > Metazoa > Arthropoda > Insecta > Lepidoptera > Noctuidae > Mythimna > Mythimna albipuncta. Next base: position 10,566,798 of record OV815987.1, read on the forward strand.
GCAATAGCTTTACCACGGCAGACCCCGAGTGCTACACGTCTTTTTTTTTCTTTTCTTCTTTGGAAACTGAGACAGTGTCGACTATTCTGCCAGTGTCATGTGGTAATGGTAGCACCTGACTTTGTGGTAGATCTACAATGTTAGTGGCTGGCTACATTTTAATGTTGTTATCGTTAATAAATTTTGATAGAATTTGGACAAGTTTAGGGGAGAATAGAGTCAAAAGGGAGTAGAAGTTGATAGGGAGGGGGATTTTAATTTTGGAAAGCGTTTAATACAATGTTATTAATGTTATTCTAGGTTACCTTTAATTTTTTTTTTTTTAGACATTTGACAGATGCTGTCAAATGTCTTCATTTGACAGCATCTGTCAAATCAGGACAAGAATAATTTTCGAAAAAACAAATTCACTCGCCACAAAGACACCAAAGCAAAAAAAATAAACAAACAAATGAATTAATAAACTCTGATACACCGATCGATGTCTACCAGACGACACGTGGCGGCCACGCGCCAAAACTTACGTCAAACGCATGTGACGCCATCTTGATTCGCAGCGGCCATTACATGCACTCGCGTTGCTAATTTGACAGAGAGTTTATTTGAATAAATAATGCCTGAGGGGGGCTCAGAGCTAAGTAAAAACAGGGTCGATCGATCTAAGGTTACTATTATAAAATGTAGAAGCCTCTTCGTGCCTTAGAAAGCATGTTCTTCAAATTAATCAAAACAAAAAAAAATATGTTGCAACAAACAACAAAATTATTTGAAAACTCACCCACCTCACCTCTTTAAGGCACGTAATGAAGTACATACATATATATATTTGGCACTAGTGCGGAAAATTGCTCCGGTTGGCTTGCCGGACAAATCAACATCATCATTTCAGCCGAAAGATGTCCGCTGTTGGCCATAGGTCTCTCCCCCAAGTGTCACCATAATGACTGGTTCTGTACGTCTCGCATCCATCAAATTCCCGCGACTCTCATCAGGTCATCGGGCCATCTTGTAGGAGGCCTTCCAACACTGCGTCTCCGGGTCCGCGGTCGCCACTCCAGAAACTTTCTTCGCAATATCTTCATTTCTGATGTCATCACGCAAGGAAAATAATCAAAACCAATTTCTAATTTAATTAACTATCTACCACATGTAATTCCATTAACCCCATAACAGCAACAGCTTGTAAATAAACAATAAAATTAATGTCCATCTTGAATACAAATAATTTTTGGACCGTGAGCACAAATGCGTTGATAATCCTTCAAGGGGCCACGTGGCGAACACGCGTTCCGTCATATGGTGTGCGAGAGGGACGGAGCGATACGTAAGAAAGAGATGGAAACGTTAATGTTTGTTTACAAGATCAAAAGTCTATAAATGTTGAATTTTAGTGAGAGGTTACGTAGTTCGTAGCGGTTTGCTACGTCGTAGCAGGTCTACGAGATTTGCTACGATCTTCGTAGCGACTGTTGTAAGAACTATATTTTCTTTTAGAAATAGGAAATCATCAAATTGACGTCATACAAAAAAAGCTAGAAGTGGCCACAAAAAAAAGCTGAAGCGCGCGACAGCTTGTGGCTATGCGTGCAGTATCATAATGGACTCTGTCGAAGAAGGATTAAATGTGCGAATGGCATGGTATTGTGGCCGCCACATAAAAAAAAAGCTAGAAGCGGCTTCAAGCTTTTTTTTGTGGCGGCACTACCGCACACGAAGCACAAAAGGAGGCCGCCTCAAAAATAAGCTTGAAGTAGCGTTTTTTTTAAGCCTGACAGTTTATAAGTATCCATGTAGGTCTGCCTACACTAATATTAAACAGAGGTAAAGTTTGTTTTTTTGTTTGTAGGAGGTAATCTCTGGAAGTACTGCTCCAATTGCTAAGCTTTTTGCACCGATAGAAAGCTGTTTTATTTCTGAATGATATCGACTTTATGTAGGTACGCGGGCGAAGCCGCGGGCAAAAGCTACTGTGAAATATTTTTTTTTTACCCTCCGTGTACGGATTCTTAAAAAATCAAAGTAAATAATACATATCTTCATGTTAAAGTTCCTTCAGTTTATCAAAAGGGGTGGTACAAACGTCAGTAGCAGATAATGCATTATAATCTTATCTCCGACTTTGATGTTTAAACATAGGGGTACACGCTTTTGAATACAAAAGATCAAAAATCAAGGACTTTTATTATAACTTCAAATAACTTGTTATTGATAAATATATTATTTCTCAAAGGTTCAGTTGAAAACCAGCGTCAGACGGTTGCTACGTGGTTGTCTGGCATTATATAGCTGAGCTGAATCTATTTAGGACTACCGTGAGACATATTATTGTTGCTGTTTTTTTTTTTACTTTTAAGTTTTTTTTTATTTATTACAGTTTTACAGCTCCAAAACGGGCGTAATAGACGTGGGCAAAAAGGCTGCCAGGCTTAAATGGGATTGGGCGGGTCACGTCAGCCGCATGAGCAGTTACCACTGGGCAAGTGTCGCCACCTGGTGGGTTCCTGCAAACGGTAAGCGCCATCGAGGTCGCCCTAGAAAGAGGTGGCGAGATGATCTAGACGCGTATCACGAGAACTGGTTAGAGACGGCGCGAGAGAAGAAAGTCTGGAAGGACTTGGGGGAGGCCTTTGCCCAGCAGTGGGACAGTAATGGTTATTAAAAAAAAAAACAGTTTTTAATTAATTTTTTTAATACTTGTTTGTTCATTGTGTGCCAATTAAGCATGTTCTTTTTTCTTTCTTTCTTTCTTTATTTGACTTGTCTGTTACTCTACTGGTGGCCCTGATTGCTACGCCGGAACTTGTGGGTTAGATTCCTACCCAGGGAAAAAGTTGGTGTGATGAGCACGACCATTTGTTCTGTGTCTGGGTGTATTTTATGTATTTGCAAATATACAACATTATTTTTAGTACTTATATGCAAAACCTGAATATATTTTGGCCACAATCAGTAACTGAATACATTCCAATCATTTTTACACTATGTTAGATTTTTAAATATTTTAAAAAGGACACATTACGTTGCAAACCACCGACACTAAGTACAACACAGGTAACAGTAGAATATAATAGAATAGAATAGAATAGAATAGAATAGAATAGAATAGAATAGAATAGAATAGAATAGAATAGAATAGAATAGAATAGAATAGAATAGAATAGAATAGAATAGAATAGAATAGAATAGAATAGAATAGAATAGAATAGAATAGAATAGAATAGAATAGAATAGGATAGAATAAACTTTATTGTAGACCAAAAAGTAACATAGCCTGTATATAAACTTAAATCTACGGGTACAATAGCGGTCTTATCACTAACAGCGACCGGGGCCTAAGTCTGCTATTTTTATAAATTCGTCATTCCAACACGAACCCATTGTCATTTTGCTAAAAGTTTGTAATCTGCTAATTCATAATGATCGGTCAATGGTCTTGTAATAGAATTGTGGTAGAATGACAATATTAAGCTTATAAAAGCACTTACTGCGCAATTACGTCGTATTGGTAGGTCACTGATCAAAGGAACTGTCAAAATTTTTGCAGATTTCCGCATACATGTCATTATGTACGAGATTACCATTCCATGCCATTTCTTTCAATGGAGTGACAGTGGTTGACCATCGGATGGACGGATCATAGTGACGCCATTATATTAGTAGATTACTAAACATGCCAAAATCATCAATTACGAAATCAATGATAGACCATTCTGACACTATTACAATAGTGTCCAGACAACCTTAGGATGGATTAAAACGACTAAAATAAAATAATACAGGGGGTAGTCTGCGGTGTACTGCTAACAAATTAATCAAACACAAGTTTAGCATTTATATGAAATAATTACATACCTAACAAATAAATACTATAGACACGTGTTTTGGGTTTCGTACATCCTAAAAATAGGTTTGTAAAAGTATTTAGGCAGTACTCAAAATAGGTACGCGCTTTAGTCGTGGAGTTGCGGAAAAATGCCCAATGTACTATACTATACTAAGTATTTAAGCATCATCATTATCATCCTTATCAGCCTTTTTAAGGTATTGCATAGCTTCTATCGCGGGCCTTGAGCGTGGAGACCGATTCCAGAAATTCCCGAAAATAACCTAACACAGGGGGTGTCATTTCTCATTTGTTTTCTTATCGGTCACCACGCTCAAAAAGTGTAACTTCAATTACAATCAAAGAAAAAAAAACAAAGGAAAAAAAATACTGCTTAAATAAAATAAATAATTATAATTGCATAAGGTGATAAAAAATGCTATGCAATAGCTTTACCGCGGCAGTCTTCGAGTGCCACACGTCTCTTTTAATGTTCCCAGTGCTGGGACTCAGGCGTCCTCTCTAGGAGAGGGAATAGGCCGTAATCTATCACGCGGGTGAATATCACATATCTTCGAATTTTTGGTTCTAGGATATGCCGGCTTCCTCACGATGTTTTCCTTCACCGTTTTTGAGAGCAGTGGTGATGAAATAAATTACATAAACTAATGCGCTTAGCTGGGTTCGAACCCGCAACCTACAACTCGTAAGTCGGGGCCATTACCACTCGGCCACCACTGCTCTCAATATTTAAGCAGATCAAGTTAAAAACTAATACCCCCCCAAAAACTTTTTATAGCCCACCCGATACCCCATTAAGCCCACTATGATGTAACCAACAAGGCCACCGAACAAACACGTCATCCCCTGTCCACTGTGTAATATCTGTCGAAGCACTTTGCTCGCAGGCTCGAGTTTCACAAATATTTTGCTGCAATTCGCAAACTTTTGCCTCGAATGTATCCTGTGATTGATTAAAGGGTACTGAACAGCTGTATTTAATATAAGTAGCATTTGCCCGCAGCTTCGGACGCACACATAAAATATAAACTGTCACTCAAGAATCAGCTTTGTAGTGGTAAAAAATAATATATTTATTATTACGAGTATTATCTACACATATATACATCTTCTATACATATAAATAAAATTGGAGTGTCTGTTTGTAATATTGAAATAACTGCTTTTTACTACGTGCATATGAATATATCATACACCAAAATAATATTTTTTTAAATTTTTGTCCGTCTGTCTGTTTGTCCCGGCTAATCTCTGAAATGGCTGGACCGATTTTGACGGCACTTCTTTTGGCAGGTAGCTGATGTAATAAGGAGTAACATAGGCTACTTTTATTTTAGAAAAAATAAATTCAAAATCCTGTAGGCCACGCGAACGAAGTCGCGGGCACAGCTAGTTTATTATAATCTTTATTGTACACCACATAAACAAAAATACAGGACAAACATTTAAAAGAATAAGTGCACAATGGGCGGTCTTATCGCACAGGGCGATCTCTTACAGACAACCTTTGGATGGACTGAGAGAAAGGAGATAGATTAAGGGTTGTCAGTGTACAAACATCAGATATAATACTAACAAGATACATTAACACAAATACATACATACAATACAAAAACATATACTAATAAATATCAAATATAGAGTTGAACCAGAAGAAGAAAAATATATCAAAGAGAAAGGTAATGCTCCTTCACCATTTTTTTAAATGTTGGTAGCATTTGAGCACGCATCACTTCATATAATAATTTAATCAGCAATGGGACCAGTACCCCTAGCCAAGTTGATAATCTGCATTCGTTAACGCTAGTAGAAAACTTCAAATGTACGGCAATGACGTCATCTCAACTCTTAGTCACGTGGTCAGAACAAAAGAACCGGGAGCGTGGCCAGCTCGAGGCGTTCGACGCAAGAGAAACTAGTGATTTAGTCGTTTAGACCATTTCCGTATTCACATCCATCAATCGAGTTTGAACGACACCGATTAAAGTCGTCTAGTCGAAAAGTCATTTAAAAAATAAAACTGTTTTACATTATCTTGGTAGAATACTTATTTATGTAACTGCAAATAAGTCGTCGATAGATCGTTTAGTTTCGAGTCAGTTGAGTTGTCGTTCTCTCCAATCACGATTGAGGAACACGTGAATACCGCTTTTGGGTAGGACTTCCATCGAACGACTATAAAACTTTAACGATATTTGGCTTGTTTGACTTTACGTGAAACAGGCTACTGTAGCCTGATTCACGTAAAATCAAACAAGCCACATCGTCGAGCCGATCACTGTAACTACAAAGATGTACATCCAGCTCCCGCGTCTCACTTCATACCACTAAAGAGACCCAATACTTCACTTCTCATTCAAGTCTGCGCGATTTCAAGTTCAAGCCAGCGCTCAAGATCCGCGCCGGTATTTGCAATCAAACAAGCCAAATAGGCTTGTTTGATTGTGTGAATAAGGCTACTGGTCGTTTCTATGGAGAAGAACCGGCAAGAAATTCCATGGCTTCTCCTTAAAAAAATAATAAATTATTTATGAACAGTGTAGACCGCTCAATATTGTGCCTAAAAGCGCATAAAAATAATCATAATCACTTCACACCAAGACAAATGGTTTCCTTTTTAACTTTTCATTCAGACGCCTATCATTAACAACACCAAAAAAAAAACATCTTATTTCATTCAAAATATGCTCCCAAAGTGTTAAATGTACCGAAATAATTTGTAATCAAGTCATCATACCGGTTGGTAGCCGCCATTTGTAAACATTTGTGAAACCTACTGTAGCATATAATTTTTGAATGAAGGTTATTTATGGATGTTAAAAATATGTTTTGTTACATTTCTGGCGAGTTTGGAGTTCCGTATGCTGTGTTAGAAGTAGATAGAATAAACTTTATTGTATACAAAAATAGAAACAAAACTTTAAAGTTATTTAAAGGTTTTTTTTCTATTTTGGTTCATTTTGGTTCATATTGATTCATTTTGGTTCATTTTAGTTCATATTGGTTCATTCATTAAACCCCAAGAGAACTTTCTCATTGTCTTTCTATTGTGTCTCTAATTACGGTATTTGCAAGCTTAAATCTATGGATACAATGGCAGTCTTATCACTGACAGCGATGGTAGGATTATCCGAGTTCCTATGGCCACCTTCCGGTTCCATCATCAGATCTACGCGTCATACAAAAAAAATATTACTTTATTAAAATTTCACGGGAAGTGAATCTTTAATTTGCAAGATTTGATTACAAACATCGGGACAAGTGAAACTAAATAAAAGCTTGGAAAAAAAGACTAGATTCACTCATAGCTTTCAGTAGTATCTTTCTTTAATTATAATACGAATAAAAAAATACTTGATTACAGAGACTTTAAGTACTACATGCCACAGTTCTATAAATTCATAGTTTTCTGTATTTAAAGGATCCCAAACTAAGGGCAAAACCAAATAAGTAGTTTATTTCAATTAAACAATTTACAACTTCCAAAAGATAAATTCATATGATGAAAAATGGTGAACAAACGCACCAAAAGATCTTCAAAAACATTAATTAATAACAAATAAATTCTACAAAAACATCGATAAATTATCCAACAATTGAATTCGCGCCTTTTTTAATGTCAAATTAGGTCGGCCATTGCTGCGAAATGTCAAAACGCCATTGTTCTATTCGGGTGCGTTCGCGCGAACACTTAATTTTTTAAATGGGGTGGATTTTTTTAGGGGTTTACTTTTTATTGTGTTTGCTTGCGTGTGGCCGTTTTAGAATTAAATGCAGTTTTTTTTTGTTTGTAATCTTCCAAGGAATGTATTGTAGTATTTGATAATGTTACAACTTGAGTTTTTGCACACGTTTGCGTGAGAATTTCAAGGGTTCGTTTTTATTAGTATTTTGATAGATGTCAACCCTTTACCACCCATGTTTTAAGTTAAATATCTTGTTGTGTAACCTGGGGCCCAAGTCTGCTATTTTTATAAGTTCGTCATTCCAACACGATCCCAATGTCATTTTTCAAAAACTTCGTAATCTGCCAATTCATGATGAATACTGATCGGTCAATAGCCTTGTAATAGAGTTATGGTAGAATTACAATATCGAGCTGTCGCGTAACAATTTATAAGCAATGACTGCACAATGGCATTCTAATGGTATGTCACTGATCAAAGGAACAGTCAAATTAGCAGATTACCGCATACGTCAGACATTCATTTGTAATTAAGTACGAGATTACCATTGTCTGCCATTTCTTTCAATTCCTTCAAAAATCTTGCGGTGAAACTGTTGACGCATTTATTTACGTTCTTCATTATTTTTTTGTGTAATTCAGTGCAAATTCAAATTCAAATTCAAAATCATTTATTTCAAATAGACCATTTGCAGGCACTTTTGAATAGTCAAATGTCGGTCAGTCCAAGAAAAGTGAAGCTAAATTGCACGTTCCAAAACGTAGGTCTCTATGGAGAAGAACGTGCAAGAAACTCCATGGACACTCTTTTTAAAATATATTGAGTTACATAGATCTTGGTTACATATTTCTTGTCGCTTCTAATATGTGAGCACAATGTTGGTAGATACGTAATAATAATAGTTTATTATTCTTTTTATTAAATGTAATTAAAAATAGAAACCGAATTAAGCCACTGGCAGCCAAGAGATGACCAGTCTCAACCGATGGCACCCGTTCACGGGCATGACACGTGCATCAGCCCCACTCAGCTCAACCATTTTAAAGGGAACCGAATGACCCAATAACACGTGCCACCACCAGCAAGACATTTGGGTGAGCATGACAAACTCTCAACTGCCATGCTCGTAATGTCAAACAAGTTGTAACCTAATAAAGATGCTCCATGGTGCTTCACATTCACAAAAACTTGAAAAAAAGAAGAAAGTGCTTCTACATTATACAATGCTATTTAGTTTCCAATTAAAAAAAAGTAATAAATTATCATAAGCTCTATTGAAATAAACAAATAAATAAAAATACATTTCGAAAGCAAAAAATACAAAAAGGGGAATAGTATCTCTTCCAATATTTAGAAATATATTTATATATTTATAAAAAAAAAAAACTAATTTGAAGGTAAAAGTGGCTGTAGTTGTGGAGCAGGACCAGCATTTAGCCAAGCATTTTTGTCAAGGAGATAATCTTCCAGTTTATAATATGCTTGTCTACATAGTGTGCGTTTAATGCATGTTTTAAATTTGGACTCATTTAGTTGTAGAATCTCAATTGGTATTTTATTATAAAATTTTACACAGTACCCCATGAAAGAGCTACGTACTTTAGCCAATCTGAATCGAGGTTGATCTAATTTGTTCCTATTCCTAGTATTAAAATTGTGCCTGTCACTTATCTTAGTAAAAAGATGAATATTTTTCCGAACATACATGATGTTTTCATAAATGTATTGACAAGGGACCGTCAGGATGTTTATTTCTTTAAATAGTTCCCTAAGGGAATCGCGTCTGCGAAGGTTATATATGGCTCTGATAGCTCTCTTCTGCAGTGTCTTTTTAAAAATTTTAAAAACTGTAAGTGACTATTTGGTGTTTCTTAAGGGCTCTCTTAATCTACTCTTATACTAATATATTATCTACTAATATATTAAAGAGGTAAACTTTGTTTTTATTTATTTTTATTTTTTAAGCTATTGCGTAGCTTCTATCGCTGGCCTTGAGCGTGGAAACCGAATCCAGAAATTCCGTAACGAAAAAAACTAACACCCCCCACTCATTTGTTTTTTGAGCTTGGTGACCGATAAGAAAACAAATGAGTGAACAATCAATCAAAATTCAATTCAATGTGTGAAAGTGTAACTTCAATTAGATAATTTCAAAGAAAAAAAAAACAAAGGAAAAAAATACTGCATAAATAAAATAAATAAATAATTATAATTGCAACCCTTAATCTATCTCCTTTCTCTCAGTCCATCCAAAGGTTGTCTGTAAGAGATCGCCCTGTGCGATAAGACCGCCCATTGTGCACTTATTCTTTTAAATGTTTGTCCTGTATTTTTGTTTATTTGGTGTACAATAAAGATTATAATAAATAAAATTAAATAAATAAGTTGATCAAAATGCTATGCGATAGCTTTACCGCGGCAGTCCCCGAGTGCCACACGTCTTTTAAGCTATTGCATAGCTTCTATCGCGGGCCTTGAGTTGAGCGTGAAGACCGAATACAGAAATTCCGTAACGAAAATAATCTAGCACCGCCCACTCATTTGTTTTATTAGGTCACCATGCTCAAAAAGTGTAACTTCAATTAATATCAAAGAAAAAAAAACAAAGGAAAAAAAATACTGCATAAATAAAATAAATAAATAATTATAATTGCATAAGTTGTTATAAATGCTATGCAATAGCTTTACCGCGGCAGTCCCCGAGTGCCGCACGTCTTTTAAGCGATTGCATAGCTTGGGGGAGGCCTATGTCCAACAATGGACGCCTTTCGGCTGATATGATGATGATGATGATGAAGTTGATAAAAAAGCTTTACCGCGGCGGCAGTCCCCGAGTGCCACACGTCTTTTTTTTGTTTGTAGCAGGTAATCTCTGGAAGTACTGGTCGATAGAAAGCTGCTTTATTTCTGAGTGACATAGGCTACATTTTATGTACGCGGGCAAGTAAATAAATAAATCACGACTTTAAAATTAAAGCAAAGCACATCAAAAAATCAAACCCACTTACTAAACCGCCCCCTACCTCGAACTCTGCCGATCCCCCGTACTACAAACGTTACATTAGTGAACGTAGCTCGTATACAAATAATATTGAATGTACAAATTGCTCTGAAACGTAATACGATGCGAATTTAAGTGGGGAACAGGGCAGGACTTGGCGCGAAATATTGCTCTATTTATTAATTTAGTAAAAGCGACCAGAAATATGTAACCAAGAGTTATGTACTGGACTGGCTTGTTGATCTAGTGGTTAGTGACCCTAACTGCTATGCCAGAGGTCGTGGTTTCGATTCCCACCCAGACAAATGTTTGTGTGATGAGCATGATCATTTGTTCTGTGTCTGGGTGTAATTTATCTTATGTATGTATTTAGAAATATATAAGTATGTTTATTAGTTGTCTAGTACTCATAACACAAGCTCTGCTTAGCTTGGGACTAGACGGCGTTGTGTGATAGTTGTGGAATATTATTATTATTATTATGTAACTCATAATATGACAAAAGAGATACAATAGAAAGACAATGAACCGGCGTTCGCTTAGATTTTAATGAACTAAAAGAGTGTACATGGAGTTTCTTGCACGTTCTTCTCCATAGAGATTTAAGCTTTGGAACGTGCAATTTAGCTTGACTCTTTTTGACTGACCGACATTTTGATAATTCAAAAGTGCCTGTAATTGATCTTCTTCTTCTTCTTCTTCCTGCCCTTGTCCCATTTTATTTGGGGTCGGCGCAACACGTTTTTTTCTTCCATTCTGTCCTGTCACTCGTCACGCTATCACTAACTCCCTTTTCTTTCATATCACTTCTCTCACAATCCATCCATCTTTTCTTTGTCCTCCCTCTCCCTCTCCATCCATCCACATGTACATTCTTAACTCTTTTAGCAACATGCTTTTCATCTTTCCTCTTTACATGACCATACTAAGACAAACGATTTCCTTTCAACCTTTCAGTCACTGGCGCCACTTTCAAACTTCCCCTAATATACTCATTTCTCACTTTATCCATTCTCGTCACACCACACATCCATCTTAACATTCTCATCTCCGCTACATGCAATCTTTTTTCATCCGTCTTTTTCACAGCCCAACATTCTGATCCATACAGTAATTGATCTATCTGAAATAAACTTCTAATTTCTGATATTTAAATACTAGCTGACCCGGCCAACTTCGTACCGCCTAACAGTCAATCATCATCATCATATCAGCTGAAAGACGTCCACTGTTGGACATAGACCTCCCCCAAGCGTCGCCACAACGACCGGTCCTGTGCGTCACGCTTCCATCGGATTCCCGCGACCCTGACCAGGTTATCGGTCCACCTTGTTGGAGGCATTCCAAAGCTACGTCTTCCGGTACGTGGTCGCCACTCCACAACCTTTCGTCCCCATCGGCCATCTATTCTGCGAGCAATTTGCCCTGCCCATTGCCACTTAAGTTTGGCGATTCTAAATGCATATTAATTCTAACAGTCAATGAATGTAGTATATATTTCGATATAGTCAACCGATTGCGATGAAACAAAGCCGAAGTAATATATCAAGTTACACACAATTTTAATGTATAAAAGTTATCTACAGATGCCATCACGGATCTTGAGCGGTTGCGCAGAAGTCAAATATTCAGTCTCTTTAGTGATGCGAAGTGAAACGCGGGGGCGGGGAGTGTCAGTGATTGGCTCGCCGCGCCATCGCGTCATAGACGTCACTCCTCATTCGTTTACTGCGTTGCTGCATGTATCTAACGACGAAGACGATTGGCTCGCCAATGTATGGAATGCGCAAAGTGATCCCCACTCTGCCGGGCGCTCAAGATCCGTTATGCCTACTGTAAGTACATTGATTTCGTACCTTTCACAGTTCAGTTTAGGTTTAGGTCTAGGTTAGGTTAGGTTAGGTAGTTTTAGGTAAATGCAAGTGAGCCTAAATTCACCTATAGTTTTACGATAGATGATCGAGTTAGCCACGGCAATTAATCACGGAGTGCGTCCCCATCTATCACTAAGTCCGGCCCTGTACTCGTCGCAGTCATGTTAACAAGTACCGAACACACACTACACTATGTAGTGATGACGTCACCACACACTAAGTGTGGATGCGGCACTTAAATACAACAGATTTTTATTCGGTTTTATTTAATTTTAACTGCATTGGAGATGTAGATGTGGTAGAGTCTGACTAAAAAATCATTTAAAACAGTATCGAATATACTTTTTACAAGGTTCTTCTTTAAACAATGATCAAGATCTCTTAATCAACTTTGTTATTGAACCAGCGTTGACTACATCAGATTTCATTTTACCCTAGTAATAGGGTAGTGTCTAGGGTCAAAATAATTACATTTTCTTTAGTCCGTATTTTAGATTGTAAAAAAATATTGGACACGTATTTTTTCTTTTTTCGATTAAACAAAGAATAACAAAGATATAGCCCATTAAAATTACGTGTGACGTCACCCCGTGTGAAAAATGTAGTACGGCGTGACGTCACACGTAACTTTAATGGGCTATCTTTGTCATTTTTGGTTTAATTTACAAATAAAAAAATACGTGTCCCTTATTTTTGAATAATCTAAAAGACGGACTAATTACATTTTTTACGGCAACTAGCCTATTGCCCAAGTCGTTTGACTATTTAGACAGACTCTATGCATTTTTTTTAATATTATTTGATGACTTTCCTGCTCATATTGGAAAAAGAGGTCTTGCCAGATTTTTACCACTAGAGGTTGTAAATGCCTTGTTGCATTTAGTCTGCCTATGTACCACTACTGTACATAAAGTTCAAATCCTAACTAATATTATAAATGTGAAAGTGTGGATGTTTGTTACTTAATCACGCAAAAACGGCTGAACTGATTTGGATGAAATTTGGCATGCATATAGCCTTTGACATGGAAAAGAGCATAGGCTACCTTTTATCCCGATTCCTTAAGTACCTAATGCCACACGGGCGAAGCCGCGGGCAAAAGCTAGTAAATAAATAAAACGCTGTGATCTGTCTATCGCGCACCTTCATCCAAATCTTCGCACCTGTATGTCTCCGCTCCATTCATTATGACTCCACCTTCACAGTAGGTATGTTATCGTTAAATATGAAATGCTAGTTAAACTTCAAATACGAATTTGTGTGATTGTACTAACAAATTAGTATGCGGGAACATTTTAACGTCGTAACTGAAACAATTTTCCTCCTGCAGTCTTTCTTGCCGATTATACACCGATAAATTTTGTTCGTTTTAATCCCGTGGAGGGTCGATCCGGTACATGATACTATCGATTTGTAAAGATAAAATTGTCCACTTTGCATACCAACTACCTACCTACAGGTCATTGGACTCGCTCAGCTGATGTTTTTTAAAGAAATTAATTAGTCCGTATTTTATATTATAAAAAAATATTGGATACGTATTTTCGATTAAACCAAAAATAACAAAGATATAGCCCATTAAAGTTACGTGTGACGTCACCCCGTGCGAAAAAATGCAGCACGACGTGACGTTACACGTAACTTTAATGGGCTATAACTTTGTAAATTTTTGGTTTAATTTACAAATAAAAAAATACTTGTCCCTTATTTTTGAATAATCTAAAAGACGGACTAATTAAAATATAACTGTTTTGACCCTGGACACTACCCAATTGTCTAATAAGTCAACCGACTTGGAAATTTTGTATAATATTGAATCATTTAAAAAATACTTATATTCGGTACTTTTTATAAGGTTCTTCTGTTAGTAAACAATGATCTCTATCTCTTAATCAACCTTGATTATTGAACCCGTGTTGACTAAATGAGATTTCATTAAATCCTAATACAGTGAAACCTGGTTAAGTGAGACATCAAAGGACCTGCAATGTCGTTTCACTTATAGAGGTATTCCACTTACCCAGTGTCTCAGATATACAGGTATAAATAAATATCTGTCTCATTTACAGAGGGTTCCGTACTTGGAATTACGTGTGGAATTTGTGGGTAGAAAAAGAATGAGTAAACAAACAATGTTATCTCAGTTACAGAGGTGTATGCATATAAAATTTACTCGCTGTCTCAGTTATAGAGGTAACTATGATGATAAATCGAAAGAACAAATCCCAGATATAGAGGCTTACCTCGTCCCACTAACAGAGGTAATTCAGTGCCAAAGTGTTGGGACCTCAGCATGAGTTCCAGTTATGGAGGTTTCTCACTTATCCAGGTCCCACTTAACCAAGTTTCACTGTAATACCCAAGTCCTTTAACTTATTAGACAGACTCTAATTACATTTTTACGGCAACTAGCCTATTAGGTACACTGAAAACATTAACCTACCTAGCAAAATAAACGTTGAAATGTTCTATTTTCTAACGGTAGGTAGGTACACAGCAAAATTTTTCAACACTTCCATTCGCTTCGGGTTTTGTTCGTGAATTTCGCAACACGACTCAATCATCGTTCGTTGGCTCTAACACCTGTCAACGTCAGCCATTTTGAAATTTCGCCAAAAAGTTAGGTTAGATTTTTTAAACGAAGTTTTTCGTTAAATAAAAAAGCAATTTTGGCGGTTTGTTATTGTGTTTTGGTCATCGACTGATATTCTAGTGATATATATAGTCTGTCTAATAAGTCAACCGACTTGGGAATTTTGTATAATATTTAATTATTTAAAAAACACTTATATTCGGTTCTTTTTATAAGGTTCTTCTTTTAGTAAACAATGATCTCTATCTCTTAATCAACCTTGATTAGGTATTGAATCCGTGTTGTCTACATCAGATTTAATTGACTGGCCTGTTGCTCTAGTGGTTAGTGACCCTAACTGCTATGCCGGAGGTCGTGGGTTCGATTCCCAACCAGGACAAATGTTTGTGTGATGAGCATAATCATTTGTTCTGTGTCTGGGTGTAATTTATCTATAATAGGTATGTATTTAGAAATATATAAGTATGTTTATCAGATGTCTAGTACCCATAACACAAGCTCTGCTTAGCTTGGGACTAGACGGCGTTGTGTGATAGTTGTGGAATATTATATTATTAATTAAATCCTAATAATTACCCAAGTCGTTTTACTTATTAGACAGACTCTAGACAAGCCCTTTCATGGACGCTATTTGTCAAAATGCTGAAAAGTTAAAACTAAAGTTCGCTGGAGCGCTACATTGGCATTATGTCATCTAACAGACTATAAAAAAATGCAACGCTAAGATAGCTTAAAAACGATACTTATCTCGCGACCAAAATGTCTTAAGCGCCATGAATTTCATTGCACTTACGTTTCGTTCAGCATAGCGTAATGTTCAAGATGTACAGTCGACATTACTCCTGAATTGACTAAAGCGAATGTACGGCATGCCTAATCTAGTTCGTAGTACATTATACCTCGTTAAATTTTGATCGTTTTAATCCCGTGGAGGGTCGATCCGGTAAATGAAACACTATCGAATTGTAAAGCTAAAATTAAAAAATAAAGTACCTTTTTTTTAAAACTCACGCATGTACGAAATTAATTTCTTTGAGAACACGTCAGCTGAGCGAGTTCAATGACCTGTAGGTAGTAGTCGGCGTTGCTTACAAATTAATAGGAGTTTTAAAAAAGTTACTTTATTTTTTAATTAATTAAACCCCAAGCGAACTTTCGGCGGCAGCTTTCGCGCGCCTATTGTCTTTCTATTGTGTCTGTAATTTCCACGACTGAAAGGTTTTATCTTTACAAACCGATAGTGTTTCATGTACCGGATCGACCCTCCACGGGATTAAAACGATCAAAATTGAACGGTGTATATCAATGGTTTTGGTGGAGTAGTCGATGCTGATTTCAGTTTTAACTAGCTGTGCCCGCGACTTCGTTCGCGTGGACTACGGGATTTTGAATTTATTTTTTCTAAAATAAAAGTAGCCTATGTTACTCCTTATTACATCAGCTACCTGCCAAAAAAGTCCTGTCAATATCGGTCCAGCCATTTCAGAGATTAGCCCGGACCAACAGACAGACAGACAAACAAAAATTGTAAAAAATGTTATTTTGGTGTATGTACTGTATATATGTATATTCATATGCATGTAGTAAAAAGCAGTTATTTTAATATTACAAACAGACACTCCAATTTTATTTATATGTATGTATAGATAAGAGCCGCTAGGACTGCGGGATTGTCCGAATGTGTTACCGTGCCCCCAACCCCAAAAAACACTTCTCCAAATTCAAAATAGATGGCCATAACTCAAAAGTTGTATAATATTGATCCCATAGACAGCAATAAGTTATCAAAAGAGATACTTTACGGTATTTTAATACTCACATTAGTGGAGTCGTAACTTCAAATACAAAATGAATAGCGACAGAAGATCACCAACATATTTTATTTATTTATATTGAGAGAATTTTACGGTCGATTAGTTTTCTGATTTAGTAAAGGGTTATTGTAAATGTTAAAGGGGTATTTTTAAACTGTGTTTTGGCTTCGTTCGGTTTGATGTAGTTCGGTTGTTTTGCGCGAATGTGATGCATATTTTCCCCATATAAAGTTTATGCCACTTATTGGGTCCCATTAAACGCAAGGCGACATTGCGGCAGACCAAGGCGAAGGTGGAGGGATGAGCTTGATAAATACCGGAGGGACTGAGCCGCAATGGCCGAAGACAGATGTGTGTGGAAAAGGGAGAGCGAGGCCTTCGCCCAGCAGTGGGACATAAATGGACTAACTAACTAAAGATTATGAATGTAAACTAATTTTAAGATACTCGATACTTACGTCATACGTGCTAATAAATTGTTATGTTTTTTCTTTCTTAATATACTTGTAATGAAATGACCTCCATGGAAATGACATTTCAGTAATTTAATTTTTAAGCTGTGGATACGGGGTGACGTATGATTCAATGACAGATGATGTTTAGATTATTTTGTGCATTATATTGTTATAAATCGACTCAATTGCCATAAAAAAAAAAAAAAATGTTATAAAAACCATAAAAACTTGTAGAGAGATAAATAAAGGGATATAATTGAGGAGGCGATATTAGTGAACTGTAAATGTCGTTTCTTTGTTTTCAGATGAGATAAAAGTGTAATTTTAGTTAAACGATAATTGTTATACTGTAAAAGCGTGTTGAATAAAACAAATCTTTGTTTTAAGAGAAACAATTTGTGGTTTATTTCGAAAATCCTCAATAATATATCTAGTATAATACAATATACTTTATATTGTATTATACTAGCTTGTTGGTCTAGTGGTCTTGACTGCTATACCGAAGGTCGGGGTTCGATTCACACCCCATTTTCCCATTGTTCCATTTCTGTGTATGGGTGTAAATCTGTACAAATAATAGGAAAAAGTCACTCACTGACATATCAAAATGGTGTAGGTATACCTTCATACAAAATCAGCCTCTCCATACAAACTGTCCAATCAAGTTTATAATTTTGTATGGAAAGGCCGATTTTTTATTTCGTTCAAAAAAAGTCTTGAGGCAAGCCCTTAAAGTTTGTGGAGGGCTGTCTCTTACATCTTGTATATTAATTCGCTTATTATTCTTCGCTGTCGACTGGTAATGTGCCCAAAAGACTGGCGGCATTGCCACGTTGTATGGCAATGCTTATCCTCTGTCCAAGATAAAAGTCAGCCTTTGAATCATGCGAAGTGTCAACTAGACGACGTTTCGACAGATCTCTATATAACTTGTAACAATTATTATCTATTCATTGAATTGTGTATGTAATACCTACTAATATGTTGTAGGTATGTAAATGTGATCAGCATAACAATCTTCGTTCAATTTGATACCATGCATTCTGCAACCCACAGACCTACACAGATCTGTAGCAGATAGATATACAGAACCGTGGGTACCCAAAACCGTCTATCATCCCTATTTTCGGCTGCTCACGATCATTTTAACGAAGGGAACAGCACGAAAACGAATACAGACCACAGAATCGAGAACATTAGGGCTGTTCCAAAGAGTTACTGGAGCGAGAGGGAATGGAAACCGGTAACCTAAAAACCGGCCAAGAGCGTGTCGGGCCAAGCTCAGTGTAGGGTTCCGTAGTTTCCCGTCCGTCACAATAAGTGTACCCACTTATGAGTTTAAAAAAAATGCTTGCATATACGATTATACTACAAACTTAGTCCAGAAACTATTTTGTAGAACCTTTTTGTCTTTTTTGTACAAAAACTGTTCGTTCCATCAAGTTCAAAATGATTTTCCTAGAAAGTCCTTATAAAGTTCAACTTTTCAGATTTTTTTCATATTTTCTAAACTTATGGTTCAAAAGTTAGAGGGGGGGGGGGGGGGGGACACACATTGTTTTTTAATTTTGGAGCGATTATAGCAGTGATGCAATCGTTGATGGTGAGGCGCACTGGTTTATTAAGAGCCTATTCACTCTTGCTTAAAAGACACCTAAATTATAATCACACAATGTACCCTGCCCACTGCCAATTTAGTTTCGCGATTCTTCGGGCTATGACTTACTTGCTTTTGCCTTCTCTGACTAAGAGGTAATTTTAAACTGCTACGTAGTGGCCTGGCACTATGCTGAACTGGATCGATTTGGCACAGCCGTGAGACACACAATGTGTATGTATTTTTAAAATTATGTGTTTCCATAATTGTTATTTCATTGTGTGTTTTATGTGCCAAATAAACGTGTTTTCTTCTTCTTCTTGTCACCGCATTCAGCTATGCGCTAGCTACCACACGACGTACGGCGTTTCGCCACCGTTACATGGTAAACATCCCACCCATACGCACAAAGCGTTTTGGAAACACATTTATTGTGCGTACAGCCAAGGAGTGGAATTCCCTGCCGGAGTCTGTTTCCTGATAGCTACAACTTAGGGATCTTTAAGTCAAGAGTGAATAGGTTACTTCTAGGCAAGCGTGCTCCATCGTCGACCACATCATTGCTTACCATCAGGTGAGATGGTGGTCAAACGCGAGACTATCAATAATAAATAAAGACACCAAAAAATATAGGATAAGGGCAGGAAGAAGACGATATTGTACCCAAATAAACACATAGTTACTCAATTTTCCACATTTATTTCAACAATGCCGGCTCTATACGCGTCCCTACTCTATGGGAGCTAGCTTCAGGGCATGTCAATCATTGTCCAGCTACAATTTGTTAATTTTAACTGCGATCGGAAACAATCGGGGCTGTTCGGCAATGTTCGGGATTAACGAATTTAATTTTAAATTATTGCGTGTGTATGACAGTGATTTTGGGAGTTGTAACTTTACAAGTTGTTTTGATTACTTATTGTTTTTGTGTTCATTGTTCTGATAGGTTTTACCTACTATCTTCACCGCTAAATTTTAATCGTTTTAATCCCGTGGAGGGTCGATCCGGTACATGAAACTATTTGTAAAGATAAAATTAAAAAATAAAGTACCTTTTTTTTCAAAACTCGTAATAATTTACGCACGTACGAAAGTAATTTCTTTAAGAAAACGTCAGCTGAGTGGGTTCACTGACACGTAGGTAGTAGTCGGCGTTGCGTACAAACTACCGTTTCATATACCGGACCGAGCCTCCACGGGATTAAAACGATTAAAATTTAGCGGTGTATATAAAATATAATAACTGTTCGTTAGTCTCGCTAAAACTCGAGAACGGCTAGACCTATTTATTCAATTTTTGTCTTAAAATGATTGTGATAGTCCAGGGAGGTTTAACCTTTCAATCATGGAAATTACAGACACAATAGAAAGACAATAGGTGCGCGAACGCCGACGTTCGCTTGGGGTTTAATGAATTAAACAGTGAGAAAATATAGAAAAAACCACGTTGCATATACATTAATAATTTAATACCTACGTACAAATATTCTAAAACGGCTTATTAGAAAAGGTCTCGTTATTATTTACCTAAGTAAACTCTCAATAAATAATATTCATAAATATGTAAGTATTTGTTTTTATCCCAAAATGTTTACAATTACCATTATCAGCATTTTTAAGCACTTAACCAGATTGATTTGGGGTCGGCATAACATATTGTTTTCTTCCATAATCCTATTCTGAATGCTTTAAGTCGCCATCTCAATAATCACCAGCTTTCAATTTTTCATTTTGAAGTCCTACTAACGCCATCTATTATCGAATAGACAAACAGCGACACCTAGTAGAAAATCTAAAATTTATAACAGTGACATCTGTTGTCGAGTAGATGTAACTAAATTACAAGTACACCTCTACTTCCTAAAGTAAATTTTTACTATTTCAATAATTCAACTACGGTTCTCCCGTAGTTGCTCATTTTTTTTTTTATGTGGATATAAAATACAGTTGCTATCACGGTTCTTGAGCGCTCGGCGTCTGAGTGGAGATCGCTTTGCGGATTCCATACATTGGCGAACCAATCGTCTTCGTTGTTAGATACATGCAGCAACGCAGGGAACGAATGAGGAGTGATATCTATGACGCGATGGCGCGGCGAGCCAATCACTGACACTCCCCGCCCCCGTGTCTCACTTCTCACCACTAAAGAGACCGAACATTTGACTTTGCGCAACCGCTCAAGATCCGGAATGGCAACTGTAACTTCTCCCGCTCTAGATAGAGCGTGGAGAGGGCGTATTAGAATTTTACTGACTAAAATTACTTGTATTCTTGTAGTTAAAGCCAAATTGTAGTAACTCTGCAAAGCCAGTAAGTCGATCAATCCCATATTCTGAAACTAACTACCAATGATTTCGTATTGTTTAAGAGGAAAAAAAAACCATATTATCACTTTGGTAAGCGGCATTTATTAAAAAAGAACATACAAAAACTTATTAAAATAATAAAATTAATTCAGAAACAGACTTGAAACAAAAATATCGAGCCACAGTCGGGCAACTTTAATAATACAGACACGCAACTGTACAAACACAGTTGAGCAACTATAAAATTGCGGTCAACGCATACTTTTCCCTGATAGATACAACTTATAGCTCTAAATCAAGAGTGAATAGGTTACTTCTAGGCAAGCGTGCTCCATCGTCGACCACATCATCGCTTGCCATCAGGTGAGATGGTGGTCAAACGCGAGCCTATCCATAATAAAAAAATTGCTTTTTTGATTTTTCGCAGACATCTTTTTCAAGTCTGTTTCTCTACTAAGTCACGTAATTACAAAATAATATACAAAAATGTGATGTACAATATTTAGGTACATTCGAAACTCCCTTGGTAACAATTATTGCCCGTAGTAGACGGGCGACTTTAATTACAAAAATTATGGAAATCATGTCACAGCCTATCCGGCATAAGCTATATTTAAAATCATGAACTATTTGATTTTTACTTTATACTTAACATAACGATTCTTGAGTAATAATAAAAATAAGTCGTAGACGACTATTAATCGTGTCGTTCATCTCCACGATACTGAAAACTACACAATTATTTATCGTCACTACAAAAAGGAATTGCGGCCTTAGACGGAAGTAGGATTTAACAAGTTATTAATTTTAAATTCTTCATTCAGAATCCGGGGGTAAGTTTTTTAAGGATTTATTCACCCTTATTATTTATTAGTATATGCGATACCTGAAACACCTGGCTAATATTTTTAAGTATATATCTATGTACAAAATTTCATAACTGTATCATGAAAAATCACAAAGTTGACGACATAAATACATTGTCACCGGGTCATACATGTGGGCTGGTCCGGACTGGGTCTTATGCCTGCTATGACCTGCTGTGACCTGTTTTATACTTAGTTTCGATGGTGTCCAACATGTGATTTTTTTTTTAATTTTTGGGATAAATACACCGTTAAATTTTATTCATTTTAATCCCGTGGAGGGTCGATCCGGTACATGAAACACTATCGATTTGTAGAGATAAAATTATAAAATACATTTTTTTCAAAACTCGTATTAATTTACGCATGTACGAAATTAATTTCTTTAAGAAAACGTCAGCTGAGCGAGTCCAATGACATATAGGTAGTTTATGCGCAACGTCGACTACTACCTACGGGTCATTGGACTCGCTCTATTGACGTTTCGACCGGATCGACCCTCCACGGGATTAAAACGATTAAAATTTAGCGGTGTATAACATGGTGTAAAAAAATTATTGCAATCGATACTTAACAAACACTACTGAACAAACTATATTCAGGTCTCGTAAAAACTAAAAATAATGTAGTATACATATTAAAACAACACAG
This sequence comes from Mythimna albipuncta, assembly GCA_929112965.1. NCBI lineage: Eukaryota > Metazoa > Arthropoda > Insecta > Lepidoptera > Noctuidae > Mythimna > Mythimna albipuncta. The sequence continues at coordinate 10,589,485 of OV815987.1, forward strand.
ATGTATTTTCATTCGGTCATGTAAATTATTGATTTTTTTTATCTTATATGCGCTCCTGATTTGCATATACTTCACTATTATTACAGTATGCTTAGCATAAATTACATAAGGTTACCTTGATAATATCATGTTATTATATCAACCGTTAAATCGCCTAAATCGGATATCACTCGCGTTTAAGAGGCCGGCGACAGATGAATTTTCATACAAACGTAATACCACGCTCATTTGCAGTTGGAGCATATTTCCAGCATATTATGATGATATTCGATTATAGACAACATTTATCTAGGTTCCTACGTCTTTCTTTTTTTTAAAAACAAAAATAAATTTAAGCGAATTGTATTTCGTACTTTTTTACAGCGTAAATGGCAAAACATGCCATTTGGCTTTTTCTGTATTAAAAATAACAATATTTCTAATATTCTCGACGTAGGAACCTAGATAAATATTGTCTATAACCGAATGTCATCATAATATGTTGGAAATATGCTCCAACTGCAAATGAGCGTGGTATTACGTTTGTATGGAAATTCATCTGTCGCCGGCCTCTTAATCCACCAGGGTCGCACGTCCACGACCAAATACTCGCATCTCGTCAGCTCTTCTGTCACCTATGGGGATTGAAGAGTTTAACGAGATGGAGTACCCAGTCGTAAACACTCGACCGTCTGACTAATCCGACGTGGGCGACCAAAGGCGGTTATCATACTGCGTGAAAACGCATCAACGCACGCAGATCTGCATCGTCGTGCGGGTTTTTTACGCACTCACGCGCGTAAGTGCGTTTTGTGAATTCAAGCAGGCACGCAATCATTTCATACAAAATTACTCAGTGTGCCATACCTTGCGTGCCGCCCCGCACCCACGCGCGTGAGTGCATTCACGCCAAGTACTACAAGACTCAGTGTGCCATACCTTGCGTGTCGCCCCGCACCCACGCGCACAAAATAGATAGGTACAGAAGACAATCTCATGTATGTACTTCACTTTTTATACCTACGCTCGGTGGACGCACACTAATGAGCGTTTGAGCCGGAACTGTTCGACGAGTGATCCGAGACGCGACCGACACATCGTGTCCGTGAGCGGTGTCTATGTGTGCGTTGCTCGAGCGCGCTTTGTACGTAGACTGACTTCTGTACCTATCTATTTAGTGATGTTTCTCCGCATGTAGGTGCGTGATCTGCATGAACGCGCGTGAATGCATTTTCAGTGTGTTGGACTGTGCGTGTTTTCTATACAAACGGAGATACTTCCAAGCAACGTTAAGACACGCATTCACGCACTACGCTGCGGGTTGCGTGGCAGTGTGATAACCGCCATTGGGTTAATATTCATGGTAGGGAACAAAATAGACATCGCTCTTCATTTCCTTACATTATGTTTACCTCACAACCGAATTACAAAAATGTAACTTATTCGCTCAAAATCACAGCCACAAACAGCAACTATTGCGTTAAAAAAAAATGGCGATACACTTACAAGGCATAATTCATCGAAGTTGAAACGAATTTAATCGAAAATCTTTTTCAATAATCTAATTCGAAAATCCACTATTATCCCTATCGCTTTCCGGTGCGCAGTTTACTGTTTTCTGCACTAGTGCGGAAAAGTCTGCGTGTCCGGCCCCACCACAATTTTTATTTATTAAGTATTGAAAAACATAGTGTTGAAAAACATCGTTTGAAACACGTGGAAAAGGGGGAAATTAATTTGTATGTAAAATCTCATTCCCCGAACCAATATTCTTGAAAGTTAGCACAAATTCATAATTGTGTCATTTCATTATTAATTTTTCAAAACTACCCCCAAAATACGATTAAAATGGATGTAAAAATTTTTTGTAATATTTATTTTCGTAAAAGAAGTCACAGGAAAAGTGCTAGTTAAAAAATATTCTGCTACGTTGTTACTGAAACTCAATTTACCGGTCATAATATTTATCCGTCTTAAGTGGCAATGGGCAGGACACATTGCTCGTAGAACGGATGGTGGATGGGGCCGGAAGGTTCTGGAGTGGCGACCGCGCACCGTAAAACGCAGCGTTGGAACGCCTCCCACAAGGTGGACCGACGACCTGGTGAGAGTCACGGGAATGCGATGGATGAGACAAGCACAGGACTGACAAGACCGTCCGTTGTGGCGACACTTGGGGGAGGCCTATGTCCAACAGTGGACGTCTTTCGGCTGATATGATGATGATGAATTTATCCGTGTATAACCATTTATTACATTGAATTAGGTACAAATGTCACTGAATGTCTTTTTAATTATTATTAGTTAAAACTGGGATATAGCATTTAGCAAATGAATTGATAAAAATATTTTTTTAATGTTGATCAACAAAATGATATTTCGTTTACATTAATTTAGTATTAATCTATTTTTCTCGTTTTTAGGGTTCCGTAACTCAAACGGAACCCTTATAGGATCACTTTGTTGTCCGTCAGTCTGTCTGTCTGTCAAGAGCCTTTATCTCCAGAACGCGTAGAAGTATCGATTTGAAATTAATTTATATTTTAGTTCTGTGTCTGGGTGTAATTTATCTATAATATGTATGTATTTAGAAATATATAAGTATGTTTATCAGTTGTCTAGTACCCATAACACAAGCTCTGCTTAGCTTGGGACTAGACGGCGTTGTGTGATAGTTGTGTGGAATATTATTATTATATTATTATTATTTTATTGTGATAATTTTATTTCAAGCTAGCTGACCCGGCTAACTTCGTACCACAATGTCAATGAATGTAGTATATCTTTCGATATAGTCAACCGATTGCGATGAAACAAAGCCTAAGTAATATGTCAAGTTACACACTATTTTAATGTATAAAAGTTATCAACATCGATTTCGTACATTTTACGTGATGTGCGCACAACTAAAAACTTCTACAGATTTATTATATGTAAGTATACACCGCTAAATTTTGATCGTTTTAATCCCGTGGAGGGTCGATCCGGTACACGAAACACTATAGATTCGTAAAGACAAAATTAAAAAATAAATTACCCTTTTTTCAAAACTCGTATTAATTTACGCGTGTACGAAATTAATTTCTTTAAGAAAACGTCAGCTGAGCGAGTTCAATGACCTGTAGTTAATAGTCGGCGTTGCGTACAAACTACCTAGTTTTGAAAAAAAAAGTTACTTTATTTTTTTATTTACAAATCGATAGTGTTTCATGTACCGGAGCGACCCTCCACGGGATTAAAACGATTAAAATTTAACGGTGTATGTATAGATATAGATAAAAAGCACCATGCTAATTTTTTTGTATGTATGTATGTTTGATACTCTCACGCAAAAACTACTGATTGCATTTCGATAAAACTTGATACAGGTGTATACTTATTACTTTGATCACACGTACCGAGTAAAAGGGCGGAACAGTAAAATGTTGCTCGGCCGAGACAGTGGTGTAAGCGAGTTGTAGAGATAAGCACTCGACGCTTTGTTTACACGTACCGAGTACTCGGCCGAGAGCACTCGCCCGTTTACTCGCTACGTGTGATCAAGGCAAAAAGTGAAGAATACTTTTTATTTCGAGGGTATAAAAACATCTTTTGCTGATCAACAACATCTTTACAATGTCTATTTCATATATAAAAAAAAAAAAACAATTATATCTAATAAGCTACAAAATCTCTGCTCAATTTCAAAATCTCAATACCTATCTACTATAAAATATATACACCATTAACTTTAAAATAAGTCAATATTAAAACCGTGAACAGATTTGACACACTCCTCTTTTTATTTTCATCTAGTGACCATAGAGCACCGTTGAGTGTGACAAGTGTGTTCCTAGCTTGTAACCCGGAGTAAGACATACCAGTAACTTACCTGTAACTTGTAATCTAGCAGCTTGCAAGCTTTATGCTACTTTTGCTTTATAATGGCCGGTTTCCTATGACACTTCCCGCTCTTGGGCGGAGCGCGAGTGTGTGTCACTCTTCCTGACTAAAAACCCACTCCTGTTCCTTCTTTGCCTTCATCCCAGGGTTCCGGGTTTCTGGACCAAGCTCAAGTCGTCGACGGCGCGCACTGTTCCCGCGCGCCTCAAGGAGTTGTCAGCAACAGTAGGGGCCCAGCCGGGTCGAAGCCGACTGGGGCCAGGGTTATCCGAAATGGCGCTCGAGCCCCGGTATGAAGACTAGAAGGAACAGGGTGGGTCGTTTAGTCAGTAAGAGTCTGACACTATCTCCCGCTCCGCCCAAGAGCGGGGGTTTTACTTTCCCACTACCCATAAATGAATTGACCTATACATTCTATTTTTTATAAGGGAAGCCGATGTCAATCGTATTATATCGACTCTTCGCCTCTCACAGTTCGCGTTATTGAAAATCGTTACAATCTCAAGTATTAGCATTTTAAGGGGCCGGCGACGGATGAATTTCCATACAAACGTAATACCACGCTCATTTGCAGTTGGAGCATATTTCCAACATATTATGATGATATTCGGTTATAGACAATATTTATCTAGGTTCTTACGTCGAGAATACCAGAAATATTGTTATTTTTAATACAGGAAAAGCCAAATGGCATGTTTTGCCATTTACGCTGTGAAAAAGTGCGAAATACAAATCGCTTAAATTAAGTTTTAGTTTTTTTTTTTTAAGAAAGACGTCGGAACCTAGATAAATATTGTCTATAACCGAATATCATAATATGTTGCAAATATGCTCAAACTGCAATTGAGCGTGGTATTACGTTTGTATGGAAATTCATCCGTTGCCGGCCCCTTAAGTCCACAACAACATGTGAAGACTCTGGTGTGAGCGGTAACTAAGCGCGGCGCGTCAAGCGGTAAGAACAAAAGTATTAAAATGTTTGAAGCAAGCCACGAGGCACCGGTCATAGCGTCGCGCACCTGCTTACCGGTACCGCCCCGCTCGCCGCGCCGCCAGCCGCTAAGACCTAAGTCTTGAACAGTCCGTAATAGCATGCAAGCAACTCAAATTACGCTTACAACAGTTACTGGTATGTACAAAGAAAAGATGAAAGAGGTTAGAAAAGAAATACTTTCCAATTTGTACTACTACGAGTGTCGCCGCTTGTCTCCCACCCTTTAACTCCACTACAGGCAATAAACCAATACGAACGCGCATTACGCAACTAACAGACCACGCACACTTAGGGTCTAAACAGACAGACGACATTTCAACTGCAATCCAACTGCAAATTGCAGTCTAAGTGCAGTTGACACGACTGCAATAGAACTGCAAACCAAACGTGCAGTCCAATTGCAGTCGTGTGAACTGCACACCGACTGCATCCGAACTGCACCGTGCCCACCCGCCCGCACGCTTCGCCCTCCCACGCATGGTACAGTTCGGATGCAGTCGGTGTGCAGTTCACACGACTTCAATTGGACTGCACGTTTGGTTTGCAGTTCTATTGCAGTAGTGTCGACTGCATTCAAACTGCACTTAGACTGCAATTTGCAGCTGGATTGCGGTTGAAATGCGGTCCGTCTGTTTAGACCCTTAGATCGCAAGTTTGCTATTGGTAGTTGAAATATGAGCATTGCAAGGCCCGATCTAGCTATTTAGCAACTCCGGGCAAAGATAATTTTCGCCGCCCATTACATACACAAAGCCATATAAGTCATGAGTCTTAAGTTTTAAATATTTCCACTATCCAACCTGAAGTAGGTTGGAAGGTGGCACATAAAATTCTCAACCTGCAAACTTGGGTGTAGATCATTATCATCAGCCTTTTTAAATTCCCACTGCTGGGACTCAGGCCTCCTCTCTAAAACCAAAGTAAAGATAAGATGGGTGGTTTGTACGAGGAGTGATATGAAAGAAAAGGGGCGGCGTGACGGTTGACAGAAAAGAATGGAAGAAAAAAATGTGTTACGCCGACCCCAAGTAACATGGGATAAGGGCAGAAAGACGATGATGACTTACTATGGACTTAGCAGAAGCATAGCATAGCATAATCAGCCTTTTTAATGTTCCCACTGCTGGGACTCAGGCCTCCTCTCTAGGAGAGGGAAGGGGCCGTAATCCACCACGCGGGCCCAGTGCGGGTTGCTGAATGTCACATGTCTTCGAATTTTTGGTTCTAGGACATGCCGGTTTCTTCACCATGTTTTCTTTCACCGTTTTGAGAGCAGTGGTGATGAAATAAATTATACAAAGTAATGCGCCTGGCTGGGTTCGAACCCGCGAACTACAACTCGGCCATTACCTCTCGGCCACCACTGCTCATTGGGTGTAGATGGCTAGGTTGAAATACAGGAATAAGTAAATTTTACCGCCTCTCATGTTTTGCCGTTCTGTAGCCCGATTCACGTAATGAAAACCGTAACGATACCGCAGCGATTTAGTCGTTTAGACCATTTCAGTATTCACATCCATCAATCGAGTTTGAACGACACCGATTTTAAACTCGTTTGAAATTCGTCGATTCAAAAATAAAAGTTTGAATTAATAATAATATTTCACAACTATCGCACAACGCCGTCTAGTCCCAAGCTAAGCAGAGCTTGTGTTATGGGTACTAGACAACTGATAAACATACTTATATATTTATAAATACATAATTATTATAAATAAATTACACCCAGACACAGAACAAATGATTATGCTCATCACACAAACATTTGTCCTGGGTGGGAATCGAACCCACGACCTCCGGCATAGCAGTCAGGGTCACTAACCACTAGACCAACAGGCCAGTCTAAATTACATTGTCCTGGTATTAATTAAATGGAATTACGTTATCCTGGTAGAATACTAATTAATGTAACTGGAAATAAGTCAATAGATCATGGATACCGCTTTTAGATAGGACTTCGATCGAACGACTATAAAACTTCAACGATATTTGGCTGTTTGATTTTACGTGAATCAGGCTACTGGGCAAATGCCCGGCCTGCCCCCCCTTAGATCGAGCCCTGAGCATTGCCCTATTTCGTTGCACGCCTACCCCGCCCGCAAGGTTATTCTAACCTCTTTCATTTTTTCTGTGGGTATACTCCTGGCTCAATTCATGTATTCAGCATTACCAGCAAAGCATTCACTCTCGCTTTTTATTTACAAAGGAACGATATCTATATGAGAGAGAGCATAAGTTTTATTTTCGTCATTATCATTTAACTATATCACAAAAAAAAAATTGAGACATGTCAAAATTTACGAAAAGTGGACTACTGTGGCGGGTAACAACAACTTTTGTTTTATACTAACAAATACATATGCATAGCATAGTTCCCACTGCTGGGACTCAGGCCTCCTCTCTAGGAGAGGGAACGGGACGTAACCCACCACACGGGCCCAGTGCGGGTAGGTGAGTATGTTCGTTACCTATTCATGTTGGAACACCTGAACGGATTGTGATGAAACTTGGCACACAGTTAGACCATATCCTGTTTTTCCGGGTGTATGATCCCGTGGGATAATTTTCTAAACGCGGGCAAACCGCTAGCAACAATTATTAGAAAACAGAAAAAAAAATCACTTTGCGTCCCCTTTGACATGTCTCCTTTACGTTAATGCTTAACAATATTCCTTATATTACTAAAAATAAATGACTGTTGGTCAAATCAACTAGAAATTATTAGCGATACACCATTCTTTTATACACCGCTAAATTTTGATCGTTTTAATCCCGTAGAAGGTCGATCCGGTACATGAAACATTGTCGATTTGTAAAGATAAAATTAAAAAATAAAGTACTTTTTTTTTCAAAACTCGTATTAATTTACGCATGTACGAAATTAATTTGTTTAAGAAAACGTCAGCTGGGCGAGTCCAATGACCTGTAGGTAGTAGTCGGAGTTGCGTACAAACTTGTTGGCTGTTTGTATTATATTAATGTTATTAGTTATGTATTGTAGCAAAAAGCTGCTTGCTTTTTATCGGTGAAAAATTTTTTGCTATCAGACCAGCATTTTCAGAGAATTACCTACTACGAAAAAAAAAACTTTACCTCTTTATAATATTAGTGTAGATTAAGAATATGTAATAAATGTAAGTGGTTCAATGACCGTTATTGTAAATCTATTTGGTTACAACCACCACAGTACTATGCGCACGCTCATACAAGGAAGTAACGAATGGGGGCATCGCATCATGCCGTTTGCTGTTAGATGTTTCACATCAGAAAACACAAATTTCTGTAAACTACTAAATTGCTAGTTTGTTAGCCTTTATGTCTTAGTTCGCTTATAATTTCTAGTTGACAACTTGACCAGTTGTAGGCTTGATTTCACCAATATTAAAAAATAAATAGAATTTCCATGAAATCCTAATATCGATGGCTTAAGAGTGGCAAACCCAGGGTGTGCAAATTAGTCAATTTTTGCTCGAGACAATTTGGTGTGATTACCTCGATTAAGTCAATTTTGTGACTTGGATTTAGTGGCGCCCACACTGGGCCTGTATTAGAGATGTGGCGTTACCGGCAATATTGCACCAAGATACGAATTTTGGTGGCAATATTGCCCAAAGTACGAATATTGGTGGTAATATTGTCCAAAGTACGAATATTTCCCACTTCGGGCAATATTGCCGGCGACGGCACATCTGTAGCCTGTATAGTAAATTATGATCCCCTCCATCATCATCTCACCTAATCCATTGAGGGGCCTGAGTCCCAGCAGTGGGATCGTTATAAAGCTGATTTGTCCAGAATATAATATTGGTGAAATCCGAACAGTATAATCTCAAAAACAATTTATTGTAACATTAAGTAATTATTATTTACAACAATAATTCATTATTATAACAAACATACCTATTATATTTAAAAAAAGCGAAATTCAGGAGCTTTTGTGAAAAAAGAAATGGTTTTCGATCAGTCTATTGCATTTTTAGTTTTTTATTGTTAGGAAAATTTATACATGTATACTTTTTTATACATCTTGCTATATCTTACTTTAAGGAACAGTATACTTCGATCCAAAACAAAATCGCAGACATAGGGAACTCAGTCGCAATTTAAAATGGAACTTGGCAGGCGATGCGACAGGCCCATAAGATGGCATGACGAGTTGGACTCCTACCTTGCGGCCCGTACACGCAGTGAGCGGTAGCTTAGCGCGGGGCGGTGAGCGGTAAATCATAACCGGGGCGGTGAGCGGTAAAATCATAACGTATAAAAATGTTTGAAGTACGTCACGACACGCCGCTCATAGCGTCCCGCGCTCGTTTACCGATGCCACCCCGCTTACCGCGCCCCTAACCGCTAAGAACGCCAAAAAAAAGCTATACTCAATTCAAAATTACATTAGAAATTTATGAAAACCTTTTATTACTGTCCGTTCAACCGATTTTGACTTTTATTACGTTGGTAGCACGATAAATGGCGACTGCAGTAAATAGTTGGTATTGTAACCACTTTTTAGCTCTTAATTCCATCCTTATACCTACGAAATAGAAGTTAAAATCGTTTGAACAGACGGTAAAAAAGGTTTCTTTAAATTTCTAATCTTAACGCGAACAGGGTATAATGGAACTATGGAAAGATGGCATTTGTCATGATAGGCTTATAATCCTAAAAATGCAATAGACTACAACTTTGTCACCGTTTCATGGAACTAAAGCTCCGTACCCTTAAACACTATGACTCTTCCCCAGCACTCTCCTTGTCCTGGCACTCAAAATCTTTATTCACACTCAAATTTATACTTTCCACATCTTCTGTACTTTTCATAAGATTTAAACCCTGTTCAAATTCGCCATTTTCCTGCGTCCCATGTTTAAATTGAAGATGTTTCTCCATACTCGATTTTTGCACACATCTATACGCACAATGCGGGCATTTGACAGACTTCTGACGAGGCCTATACGGCTTACTTTGGTTTTTGACGTCGACCTTTTCACCCTCTTTCTCGTTCAAATGCCTTTGCTTATGTTTTGTTAGGTTAGTCTTTTGGACACATCTGTAGGAACATATGTCGCAGCTAAAAGGCTTTTGGTCAGTGTGTAAGTACATATGTTTCACTAAATTAGGTTTCTGTACAGTTCTGTAATCACAGAACGGACAAGCGAACGGCTTATAGCCAGTGTGCGTACGTTCATGGACGACTAGGTTGTTTTTTTGTGCGCATCTGTAGTCACAGTACTGACATCTGAAAGGCTTTTCCTTCATGTGAACTAGTATGTGTTTCGCGACGTTATTTTTCTGGCCGGACTTGTAATCGCAGAAGGTGCACGAAAATGGCTTTTCGCCAGAATGCGTGCGTTCGTGGATCTTTAAAATCGCTGGCGATTGACATCTGTAAGCACATTGGCTGCAACTGAACTTGCCAATTTTCTCCACCAACTGGTCTGTATCTGAACAGGACTTCGCGTGATGTTTTAAACCTCTTTTCGAAGGAAACACATCATTGCACTTATAACAAACATATTGTCCTTTTATATTCATAGAAATATCTTCCGTAATCTTATTATGCACACTGGAATCATTTTCGCTTTTAGTTTCAGAAAAATTCTGGTTACCATACTCTGAATAGTATATTTTATTTTGATCTGTTGGTTTCAAATTCTCTTTTGGTTCTTCGCATTTCTCTTTCGCGCCATTTAATCCGCCATCTTGTCTAACTTTTTTATAATCTTCTAGGTAAGGGCTTGCGTTATCAAACTGCCTGTTAATGACTAAATTTTGTGGGTTTTCGCGTATATTTGTGTAGTTTTGGCCGTAGGTTTGTGATCTAGAGTAGAGTTCTATTGAATTTAGTGCCGGTACATTTACGTGAGTGTTATATACGTACATTTGACTGTCATGGTGAACATTTGGCTGTGGTTGCGTATGTTCAGCTGGAAGACCTGAAATTGGAGATAGAGATGTATGTTAGTTTTGTCATAAATAATGTTTTAATAATAAGTTAGTGAGGAATAAATGAGTGCGCAAAAACGCAGCGGAATTAGAGCTGTTTTTCGTACTAAATCCGGGTGGATGGAAGGAAAAGAGGGATGGAAACTCCTTGCGTGATCATAAAAGAAATGAAGATATCCACAGGAGAACCAAGGTTACCGATATAGCTCGAAGAATCGCCAAACTTAAGTGACATTGGACAGGGCACATTGTTCGCAGAACAGATGGTCGATGGGGTCGAAAGGTTCTACAGTATGCCGGAAGATGCAGCGTTAGAAAGCATAATGTGGACCGATGACTTGATGAGGATCGCGGGAATCCGATGGATGCGAGACGCAAAGGACTTGTAGGGTCGAAGGTATTAGCGGAGAGAAATGATAGTCAGACGGATGCTCAAATAATACATTCGACCCTACATGGCGATCCTGCCAGGATGCATCCATTTGAGCATCCGTCTAACTATCATTTCTCTCCGCTAATACCTTCGACCCTACAGACTAGTCGTTGTGTCGACGCTTAGGGGAGGCCTATGTCCAACAGTGGACGTCTTTCGGCTGATATGATGTTGATGATGATCCGGGTTATAGCATCTACCGGTAATACCATCTACCCGATGTTATTATCTCTCACGCCAGGCCTTGGTTCAGGCCATGGTTTGGAGTTGGTTTGGAGCGAGGAGGAGTGGCAGGCGGTCGTCTCCTTCTGCGAAGCAGTAATGCAAGGAGGAAGCTGACCGCACCAGGCAACGGCGCCCTCATCGCCGCCGGGATTCCGATCCCGATTCCCGGCCACCGTAGGCGCGGGCTTACGGACGGCGAGTAATGAGTAGCTCGCTATTCGACCGTCCGGTAATTGTCCAGACCGAACCCAAGACGTCTACGGCGTCCACTGTTGCACAGGAGTTGTCAGCAGCAACAGAGGCCCAGCTGGGTCGAAGCCTACTGGGGCCAAGGTTAGTTTCGAGAGGTCACTATTCTTCGTGTTTTAATCAAAGACTACGATTTGACAATACGAATGTTGCATGTTTTTTCCATTTCATAAATAGTGAGGTACCGCAACCGATACTAACCAAAAAATCGTAAAAATAATTTCGTTTTTTATGCAACTAATTATGATCAGCTTTTGTATTTCCTGAAAGTAATTTGGTAGACGCAAATACTCATAAAATAAATTATAATTTAAGCTTAAGAATTGAAAGACTAGCTAAAGCTGTGTTATTTTATTTTTTCGTCTCGATTTGGTTATGACGAAAATATATAACTATTCAAGCTAATATTTTTGCTGAAATATTATTATAACTTAACGAATAGGTACTATTAATAATGACTTCGGTTTGAAAACTAATAATAAGTAATTGTAAAAACATACCTAAGTCCTCTTCGTGTACTATTTTCGTGCGGGTCGCTTAAAAATTGTAGCAATAAAAACGAATAATGTTTCGGTTTCTTACAAAGTAGACATTTGTATTTAGAGCTTATCGACCAATGAGGATAACTTTTTTAATTCTAAAGCATAAAAGGCAGCTACCTAAAAATGTGGGTCTAAGTTTATTCATGCAGTCCAGTTGACTATGATCAGATAGGTTGCAATAAACCTTAATTCTCGTTAGACATACAGCACATTTATAGGGTCATCAGGACCGTCACTTTCATAAGGTTTGAATACATTGCCAAGATGGGCTGCAAATACTTCAGCTATCGAGTCCACAGCCAAGGTAGCTGCTAGATAACTCGGCGTTCTTGCAAAGGTCCGGCAGTTTTTAAAAGCTCACGAAGCGGTTTTTAACCACGCCTGCCGTGGTAGAGGAAACAGCTGTTTTATTTTTAAAGTCACCTGAGTTTTGAGTGGATTTTCAGCCGTCGCAGTTGTAATTATCGCTTGCAAGCTTGGTGGGTTGGGCACGCCACAATTATGGCGGTAAGTCCCCTCTTTGAGGCGTGGCTGGAAAGAACTCACGGCGTCCTCGCCTTCCACATGACTCAGGTTCTCACCGGACACGGTAAGTTCAGGAGATACCTGCACCGAACTCGTGCGGAAGTGACGCCCGGGCGTCGCCTCTGTGTGGACCGCCCGGAGGACACGATGGAACATACGATAGAGGTGTGCCTGGCTTGGACAGAGCATCACCGTGTCCATGTGGGAGCGATCGGTGGCGGCAATCTCTTGTGCTGGGTCTTGGTACAGGCCATGGTCCGGAGCGAGGAGGAGTGGCAGGCGGATGCCTCCTTCTGCGAAGCAGTAATGCTAGCAAAGGAGGAGGCCGACCGCACTAAGCAACGGCAGTCATACCCCAGCCGCTGCCGGGATTCCGATCTGAAGATTTGATGCGGACTGAGCCCAAAACGTCGACGGCGCGAACTGTTCCTGAGCGCCTCAAGGAGTTATCACCAGAAAAAGCTTGGTGGGTGAAAATCGAAAGACGGGCATTTAATTATCAGTCGAGCTCTGAACCGCCATGGACACACACCAGAAACGAGCTGCTGCGTTATTATTTATTTCACAGAATAATTAAAAACAGCTTTACAATAGCTTTAAAAACGGCTTTTATGGCTCTGGACGCATCGGATTTCCCTGCCCGCTGAAGGCAACTGCGGGCGCTAACCGACCTCAAAGCGTGCGGGCGCTACCCACCGAGGCTGCGGGTGACCATAGCTCGCGCGATTCTACTAGTTCCTTGCCATTGCAGTGGGAGCCGCAAACAACTGCGCACACCACGACCGTAAAACGCGTCGTGAAACGTGTTTTAATTTTTGAAGTGAAAACTTCTTTAGCGGCGTTGAGCACTTTTTCTGTAATGGGTATAAAATCTTAAACTCGCGTCAGGACACGTGACCTGATCGAAAAAGCGTAAGACGGATGGAGAGTATTTAATGTAAAATAATTGTAATAGTTTTAAAGTGTTAAATTTTTAATGTAATATAAATTGTCATGTTTGTGTACGATAGCGCAATAAATGAATATTGTATTCTACCACATAAATGATAGTACTTTTATACTGATAAAGCAATTGGTGCAAAATTATTCCCTAACCATTCCAAAATATCAAACATGCTCAACGTTATTAATCAAGTTTTCACTTCTGCCGGCACTCCCGGAGTGCAACCCGTCTTTTTTTTTTTACATTAATTATTTAATCTCTAGCATTCTACAGAAGTGAAAACCGCTTCGTGAGTTCTTAGCTTAAGTAAAAGGCGGAGTGTTAAAAAATATGGTAATATTTTTGATTATTTTAGTTTTCAATTCATATTAGACTTTATATAAACACACACATACAGTATCTTAGTCCTATTTTCCATAAAGGTTCTAATGTTAAAAAACCGGTATGAAAAATCGAATTAGGAGACATCACTTTTACTAAAAATCTGGCAACATATTTTCAGAAATTGACATTTGCACATGTCAAATAATAGTCTTTAATTAAAAAATGAACGATAAGCCCTGTTAAATGAAAATAAAAATAATTAAATCGAACGTTCTAAATATTACGAAGTCTATGCGTGGAGAAAGTGGGGATCGAGTGGCGAGGGGGCTTGATACGCTTGCGTCGCTTCATACAGACGTACATAGGTAGATATAGCAAAATACAGAGACGAAATGTGTTAGATAGAACAACGAAGGGGCTCGAGCACCCTTTCGGATAACCCTGGCCCCAGTAGGGTAATGGCTCTGACCTACGAGTTTGTAGGTCGCGGGCTCAAACCCTGCCAGGCGCATTACTTTGTGTAATTTATTTCATCACTACTGCTCTCAAAACGGTGAAGGAAAACATCGTGAGGGAACCGGCATGTCATACAACCGAAAATTCGAAGACATGTGACATTCACCAACCCGCACTGGGCCCGCGTGGTGGATTACAGCCCATTCCCTCTCCTAGAGAAGAGGCCTGAGTCCCAGCAGGGTCGCATCTCTTTCAGTCAGATAAAATCCTAAGATGTTCTAAATTGTTTCGTATCACAATCAGTAATCAGACAAAATGACGTACTCGAACAATAATTAAGTAGACTTTCCGAAATCCAGAGGTCAACATTGCGAGTGATTGACACACATATTAGCATAGTAACAAAAAAATATGCGATAAGGACTGATAAGAACATTATTTGATTTATTAAAAACTAGCTTTTGACCGCGCGGCTTCGCTCCCGCTCTTCCCTACTTCAGCCTACCATACCCTACTCTACTCTACCCTACTCTACTCAACCCTACTCTACCCTACCCTACCCTACTTTACTCTACTCTACCCTACCCTACTCTACACTAATAAATCTCACGGAGCCCGAGACCTTTCCAACGAATGCAAAACCGTGGAAATCGGTTCATGCGTTCTGGAGTTATAGCGTCAGGAAGGAAAACCCGACTTATTTTTATATAGTAGATGTAAGTTAATAGAACAGTAATTGAAGATGTATCATCCACCAATCCGTACTGGGCCCGCGAGGATTGCGGCTCATTTCTTTTCTTAGAAAAATGGTCCGAGTCCCAGCAGTGCAGAAAGTTGTTTTCTCCATACTAACTAGGGATGTTATGGATATGAAATTTCGGATACGGATATTAGATTTTTAAGGAATGTCAGAAGTAAAATATAAATAGCAAATTAAATGGTTTTATTTGGTAGGAACAACAGAAGAAAACAAATAATGCACGCGTGTGTCGGCCGCTGCCCGGCCAATCAACAAAACAACCTGTCATAACATGTCGCAATTAGGCTCCGCCCCTATCCGATACTATCCGAAACTTTTTGTTTATGGATATTATTTTATATTAGATATCCAATAGTTTCGGTTACGTTTATGGAGCTCCTTAACATTCCTGATACTAACTTGTTACCCCGGTTTAATCAGGGAGTAATAGAGCCTGAGGACACGGTAGAGCATAAGGTAGAGGTGTGCCCCGCCTGGGCAGAGCACCGCCGTGTCCTCGTGAGGGCGAGGCAGCGATCTCTCGCGCCGGGCCTTGGTAAAAGCCATGGTCCGGAGCGAGGAGGGGTGGCAGGCGATCACCTCCTTCTGCGAAGCAGTAATACTAGCAAAGGAAGCGGCCGCACGCGCGATCCAGGCCCTCACGTCCCAGCCGTCGGGATTTCGATCTCGATTTCCGGCCACCGTAGGCGAAGGCTTGCGGACGGCGAGCAATGGTTAGCTCGCCATCCGACCGTCCGGTAACCGTTCGAACTGAGCCCAAGTCGTCGATGGCGCGTAGTGTTCCACTCGCGCTTCAAGGAGATGTCAGCAAACTGTAGGGGCCCAGCAGGGTCGAAGCCTACTGGAGCCATGGGTGACGCGAAAGAGAATGAAGGTAAAGAAGGAACAAGATTGGGTTTTAGTCAGTAACGCGGCCTCTCGCCCCACCCAAGGGCGAGAGATGTCATTAGACGATTTCTCACCTTAAAAAAAGGGGTAAGATGTTTTCTTGAATTTTTAATTCAAATATATGACATGTCTAACTAAAAACCAAGAAAACCCGAACAAAATCTCTAGTTAATCTAGCCGTGAAAGCGACAAATACAAGTGATATTAAAACCGGTTGAACTGACCTTTTTATAATAACATTTATATATTTAATATATATATATTTACAAAGGTTGAAGAGTCAACTTTTATCGCTGGATAGGTCTGTGATCGTTGCTAGGGGATCGATTATAAATGCTTCGGGGTTTTTCTTATGCCAAGACGTTTTTTAAAGTGAAAAATCACCACTGTCCTAGAACGCATCGAGCAACTGAAGGAACATAATTGGGTTCTGACATTTCCTCTTTCTCCACCTGTATATGAATGACTTGACTGGCTTGTTCGTCTAGTGGTTAGTAGCCCTGTCTGCTATGCCGGAGATCGTGGGTTCGATTCCCACCTAGGACAAATGTTTGTGTGATTATCACGATTTATTCTGTGTCTGGGTGTAATTTATCTATAATATGTATGTGTTTAGAAATATATAAGTAAGTTTATCAGTTGTCTAGTAAGCATAACACAAGCTCTGCTTAGTTTGGGACTAGACGGCGCTGTGTGATAGTTGTGGAATATTATTATTATTATATTTATATGGCCTACCGATATTTGTTCTGGGTCTGGGTGACTTGTGAAGATTTAGACCTACATTAGAAGGACGCACACATGTAAAATGCCTGATTTGTACGTAGAACGACGTCGCGTGGCGTGGATCTAGTGTAGCTCTACAAGTCTAGTTTCCATGTAAAATATATAGGGTGACTGGTAATTAGTGTACGATACTTAAACACGTGATTGTGCTCATGATAACCAACAACTTTTACTATGGGAACAAACATGAAATCGTGAAAAACAATCAGCTGTTCAGTACATTTATGTTTGCCTAATGTACTGAACAGCTGATATTTTTTTCGCGATTTCGGCTTTGCTCCCATAATAAAAATTGTTTGTTATCATGAGCACAATCACGTGTATAACTATCGTACACTAATTACCAGTCACCCTATATGGAGACAGACGCGCCCAGATCGGTGTGTGTGGCACACGTGTGCGCAGTGTAGTTCTAGCTTGAGGTTACTTTATTGCTTAAAAAAATAATATAAATAACATATTTAAATTAGAAATGGCGATCTGAGATCCATTACTCCAAGAATCGATTTTATTGCTCAAGAAAATCGATTTTTAAATCACAAAAACTTGAAATAGATATTCTACTATTTCATTATTATTTATAAACTATAAAGCTCCTATTTTACGCAAGCTTATTTTTGTAATATGAATATTGTACACCCAATTGGATCAACTATCATTCCCTGCTGGAGTCTGTGTTCCCTGATAGCTACAACCCGGGAATCTTTAAGTCGAGAGTGAATAGGTTTCTTCCAGGTAAGCCCGTTTCATCGTCGACCCCATCGTCGCTTTTCATCAGGTGAGATAGCGGTCAAGCGTGAACCTTTTCAACAATAAAAAAAAACTTTTTTTTATTATTGATAAGCTCGCGTTTGACCACTATCTCACCTAATGGTAAGCGATGATGTAACCGATGATGGAGCACGCTTGCCTAGAAGTAACCTATTCACTCTTGATTTAAAAACCCCTAGGTTGTAGCAGGAAACACAAAATTCCACTCCTTAGCTGTACGCATAATGAATCTGTCCCCAAAACGCTTTGTACGTATGCATACGTACAAAGCGAAATTACCCCGGGTTCGGGTAATTTCGGGTAAATCTTAGTATTTCCGAGATTCCACGGAATTAACTGTTGTTGTTTTTTGTGTTGGTAGTCTACCTTATTACCTCTTTTTTAAAGTAAATTGCAGATTCTAATACTGAAGAACATGGGCAAAAAAAAAATAAAATCGAAAATCACAAAATCGCTGATTTTTCGGTTCCTAAGAGGTCGAGAGCAGCCATAAAGGACTCGTAACATAAATAAAAACAAGACCTTTTAAAATGTAGTTAAAAAAATAAAGCAACTGTAAAAGTTTGGATGAAATATTTTTTTTAATGTTTTTTTAATTATTTTTTCAAAATATGGGTAAAAAGTTTTAACCCCGGATATCTCCTAAACTAGTTATGATGGATTCCTGGGAGTTTTACTCTCGCAATTAGAATAAAAAGCTCTATCTGATTCACTAATAATCAGGGAGGTGGTCATTTTGAGATAAAATAAAATACTGTGCGTAGGTCTAGTGGTCCGATGATGGAACGGACTTGGTGGAATTAAATTGTGCAATCTATACCATGATTCTTTCTAGGACTCAGTCCCTGCAGAGTAACCGACCGATCTATCTTTAAGAAATCGATCTTTTAGAACTCGATTTATTACTGAATCGATTCTTAAGGGGCTGCATCTTGACGTACATTTTCACTGTTTTTCATACAACCGCTCTTACGAGATTATGACGTTATTACACATTTTTCATCAGATATTTTGGAAACACAGTATCTTGTGGATATTATCTAGGCTTCTATGAAAACCAATTTATAAATTTGTGTAAAACTAATCCAGTTAAGACCTCTGAAAATCTGCTATTTTGCATGAACTTTGACACTTGACAAAAAATCAAAAAAGTAAAACATACAAACCTAGCAAATTTTATCAAGAATCTATATAATGACAATGTTTTTCAAAAACTTTTAGGTGTTTGAAAAAAACACGTATTTCCTAGAACAAGTTTTGTAATTTTTAAAAAATTCGAGTAAATCACGGAATTACTGAATGCCAACAGAGTTTTAAGGTATTATCACTCCTTTTTCGCGTTGCCTTTTCGTCTCACATCACGTTGGATTGCGTGAGATGAAGTAACAAACTTTTAAACCATGCTCGATGTTTACGATAGGCGAGTGGAAAAGCAGGGTCTTAAGACCTATTTGAATCGATCTTTATTAGGAAGACGCGCCATCTTTATTTTGAATTTAACTTTTTAATTCACGGAACATTTGTGACATTTCAGAAGCTTGAATAACTTGCTTTTAGGGTTCAGTACCTTAAAAGGAAAAAACGGAACCCTTGTAGGATGATATTGTTGTCCGTCTGTCTGTATTTCAAGATCTTTTATCTCGGAAACGTGTGAAGGTATACACTTGAAATTAAAACCATATACTCAAGTCTGCGGTGCCTTGAGGCTGTGAGAAAAACAAACTTCTAAGTTAACGAATAAAAAAGATACGGCCGTTTATGTCGCAAAAAAACGTATATTTCGATACTCTCAAAGAAATCAAAATTCATAAAGTTGACCTAGGATCCTGAAATTTGGCATAAAGCAAGTTCTTAATTTGTTGTTACATACATCACAAAAAAAAAACTTATTTGCAATTCGAAAAAATGTTTGAGACTCCATTCGAGAATTGTAGTTTGTACGGAACCCTCAGTGCGCGAATTCGACTCGCACTTGCCCAGTTTTTTAACGAACTTACGGTTGCAGTTTTTTTAGAGAAACATCAATGAAAATAATGTAAAAAACTATGCTAATATATCTAGTTATAATGAACTGACTATAAAGCAAACTAATTTTAGACTTCGACTCGGACAAGTGGCGCCAAATAGAAAAACTAGTATTCTATATGCACTTCGGTGTGCGTCAACAAGTTAAATGAATATTTATGAAGTGAATATTTATATAATGAATTGATGAATCTCGTTTTGGTTAGGACTGAAGACGGCATTGAAGATTATTATGGTAACAATAAATTGATCGTTATTTGTTTCACTATTTCTACAACCTTATTTTAAGCTATTGCAGACCTTGAGCGTGGAGACCGAATCCAGAAATTCCGTAACGAAAATAACCTAACACTCCCTACTCATTTGTTTTTTGAGCGTGGTGACCGATAAGAAAACAAATGAGTGAACAATCAATCAAAATTCAATTCAATGTGTGAAAGTGTAACTTCAATTAATATGAAAGAGAAAAAAAGCAAAGGAAAAAAATACTGCATAATTAAAATTTATAAATAATTATAATTGCATAAGTTGATAAAAATGCTATGCTTTACCGCGGCAGTCCCCGAGTGCCACACGTCTTTTTTTTAAGTACTGACGAAAAAAGAGGGGTTTTATAAGCAGTGATCGGAATTGGTAAGGCTATTTAGGTTCATTGACCGCAAACATTGATGTTAATATGGATATTCCAAGGGATTTCGGCTGATACTACGGAATTTAATTGAATTTCATTCTTTTTGTCAAAATGTTTAAAAAAAAATGTAAGCCAATAAGCGCATATGTGACGTTGTTAATTTTGCGTCAACAGCACGCTGTAAAACTTTTTGCCAAGCAAAAATGTTTCTAAAGATCCAAGCCGTTTCGGAGTAGGAAAAAAGTTGCGAAATTCTTAGATTACTTCATATTTTGACTCACTTTTTTTAAATGATTATTTTGATGATTTTATTGTTACAATATAGACCGGTTTACACTGTTCTTAAATAATACCTATTAATACTGTAATATGGAAATATTGTAACTACAACACCTTTTTTAAAAGAGTAACCATGGAGTTTCTTGCCGGTTCTTCTCCATAGGAAACGACCAATTTCGAACCGTGCACTAGCTTCTGACGTTTTATAAGTGCCCATGTAGGCCTATGTGAAATAAAAAACTTTTGACTTTGACTTTGAAATTGCTAAATATTTTTTTAAGACAAAAGTATTAATAGCACGAAAAAATCAAATGTTGATAATATTGTTCATGAATTTATTATAAACATATATTTTTTTCAAACCTATTGACCTGGCCGTTACCGAGGAGTAGATTTCAGAAAGTCACTGTTTTATGGCACTTTTCGGGCGCTTGAGTCGCGAAAATCGCGAAAAAAATATCAGCTGTTCAGTAGATTAGGCAAACATAAATGTACTGAACAGCTGATTTTTTTCGCGATTTCAGGTTTGTTCCCATAGTAAAAGTTGTTGGTTATCATGAGCACAATCACGTGTTTAAGTACCGTACACTAATTACCAGTCACCCTATATATACAATGCCCTACAAAAATTAGTTGAAATTAATTCACTTTAAAAATAATGTGTCACGTAATTTCTAAATTATGCAGTTGAACTGTTCACTATTTAAGTTTGGATACACTATTCCTAATACGTAGAGTAGGGACTAGTGAAGTACCATGGAGCATTTTTATTAGGTTACAAGTTACAACTTTTTTTTTTTTTTTTTAAATGTCGAGCGTGGCAGTTGAGAGTTTGTCATGCTCACTCAAATGTCTCGCTGTTGGTGGCACGTGTTTTTGGGTCATTCGGTACCCTTAAAAATAATTGAGCTGAGTGGGGCTGATGCACGCGTCATGCTCGTGAACGGGTGCCGTCAGTTGAGACTGGTCATCTCTTAGCTGCCAGTGGCTTAACCTTTCGAATGTCTTAAGTTACACAGTTCGACATAAGCAATTGTCTTTCTATTGTGTCTCTAATTACGGCATTCAATGAGTTAATTCAGTTTCTATCTTTTAATTTTTTATCTTATTAAGTATCTACATTGTGCTCGCTAGATAGAAGCATCAAGAAATATGTAACCAAGCATTATATGTAACACATAATATGATTTAAAAGAGTGTCCATGGAGTTTCTCGCACGTTCTTTTCCATAGAGATCTACTCTTTGGAACGTGCAATTTAGCTTCAGTTTTCTTGGACTGACTGACATATGACTATTCAAAAGTGCCTATACAAATAGTCTATTTGAAATAAATGATTTTCAATTTTGATTTTGATATAGTCGAAAACATTACCCTTCCTCTAACACAGTCGGGTAAATACGAACACATTATGCAACTAACTGGTCGAGCTAGGTTAACCTTTATTATAGAACAAAATAATCTTATAACCTTTAATAAATATTCTCATTTGTATAAATATCTTCACTGTGTAACTCGTTTCAAATATTATACGTAAATTGTGGAATAAAACCAATTTAATTTTAATACAGTAAAATTTTAGCTATGACTAGCATATGGCTTAAACAGAGCCCAATCTAGCTACTTAGTCACTCCGGGCAAAAATAATATTCGCCACCCTTTACATACACAAAGCCAAGAAAATCATAAGTCTTAAGGGGCCGTCGTAGTGTTGTAAAAATAAGCGCTGAGAGTCGAGCGTTGAGCGCTGAGTCGACGCTATTGAGCGTTCAAGACTCGAGCGTTAAACGCTCGAGCGTTTAGGACTCGTGAGCGTTGAAAACTCGGGCGCTCGACGCTCGAGTCGCGCGCTCGAGCGTCGAAACGTTAACATTTTTACTGGGGGTATATTAATAGTTTTATTTGACTATGGGGAAATCTTTAATCGTGATGCATGACGTGCTTTAGATGCACTTCGACTCAAATCTTTTGTGTTTATAATATTTTCGAAACACAAAAGATTTCTATAATTTATCATTATTTTATAATACATCGTTAAATTTTAATCGTTTTAATCCCGTGGATGGTCGATCCGGTACATGAAACACTATCGATTTGTAAAGATAAAATAAAAAAAATAAAGTATCTCTTTTTTAAAAAAAGGGTACTTCAGCCAAAATCACGATTTCACTGTCTGACGAATCGTTAGCTTGATCAGACTCGAGCTCCCTCAAGCCTCCCCCAAGTGTCGCCATAATGATCGGTACCCACTGTTGGACATAAGTCTCCCCCAAGGGTTGCCATTGGGCGCTATAATGACTGATGCCCACTGTCGGGCGTAAGTCTCCCTTCGCTATAATGACCTATGCCCACTGTTGGACATAAGCCTCCAAGTGTCGCCATTTAGGCGCTATAATGACTGATGCCCACTGTTGTACATCTCCCCTCACTAATGACCTATGCCTACTGTTGGACATAAGCCTTCTCCAAGTGTCGCCATTTAGGCGCTTTGACTGATGCCCACTGTTGGACATAAGCCTCCAAGTGTCGCCATTTAGGCGCTATAATGACTGATGCCCACTGTTGTACATCTCCCCTCACTAATGACCTATGCCTACTGTTGGACATAAGCCTTCTCCAAGTGTCGCCATTTAGGCGCTTTGACTGATGCCCACTGTTGGACATAAGCCTCCCCCAAGTATCGCCATTTAGGCGCTATAATGATTGATGCCCACTGTTGGACATAGGCCTCCCCCTCGCTATAGTGACCGGTGTCCTCTATTGGACTGTCCAGGCGCACTAGTTTATGAGCCTATGTCCAACTTGGACACCTAGTGCGCCTCACCATCAGATTGCATCACTGCTTACCATCAGGTAGGATCGCAGTCAAGCGCTAGTAATATTAAATAGTTTTTTTTCGGGTTTATTGAAAAAATACATGAAATATATATACTTTGTAAATTTCTTGAAAGTTTCGAATTTTATAATGAATAAAACAACAGTATTGGAAAGAAACGGGAATTTTGCCTGCTTTTTTCAACGCTAGTCCCGAAGGAAGCGATAAAACAAATAAAAACCACGCAGATAAAACCGCGGGAATAACATATACAATGAGTAGTTAGTATTAAACTGATTTGTTCTTCACCTATTTTATAAAGACTCGTGCTCAAGCTCGAGTCGAGCGTCGAGTCGGCGCTATTTATCGAGCTTTTTTTCTAAACGCTCAAGCCAGCGCTCGAGCGTTTTCAAACCGACTCGAGTCCCGACTCGAGCGTTTTTAAACTGCTCGAGTCCGGACTCGAGCGTTTTAGCGCCGACTCGAGCGTTTTTACAACACTAGGCCGTCGACGGATGAATTTTCATACAAACGTAATAACCACGCTCATTTGCAGTTGGAGCATATTTCCAACATATTATGATGATATTCGGATATAGACAATATTTATCTAGTCAATCTTAGTAGTTAGTAGTCAATCTTCCATACATTGGCGAGCCAATCGTCTTCGTTGTTAGATACATGCAGCAACGCAGGGAATATTTGACTTCTGCGCAACCGCTCAAGATCCGTGATGGCAACTGTAAAAGGAACTACACTAGGCCGACACACACGTGAACCACGCCTGGTTTGTAAGTAGAACGACATCGCGTGGCGTGGATCAAGTGTAGCGCTACAAGTCTAGTTTCCATATAAAATGTATGGACCCAGACGTATGTGGCACCCATGTTAGCAGTGTAGTTCTACCTTCAAACCCGATGCACAAGTGAGCCACGCCTAGAGATGTGCCATTGCCGGCAATATTGCCCGAAGTGGAAATATTGACCAATATTCATACTTCGGACAATATTGCCACAAAAATTCCCACTTCACAGCACATTGCTAGCCACGCTCGATTTGTATCGAGTAGTATCGACCGAATCCTAAATTCTTTCAAGTGATTTCTTTGTATAAACTTTGAGTGACTTTAGAATGCGGGCAATCTAATGATGCATCTAATTCTGGCGAATGTGCCGCTGACGAGCCGTTCGCGAACCGCTTGCGAACTGCGCGCATGCATTTCATGTTCGTACGGAGCGTGCGCGGCGCAGGGGCATTGTACGAACGAGCCGAGCGCGGAATGCTCGCGCGCCGCGTTTTACTTATGCACGAGCCACAATATCGATAAATGCCATTAATTATTGCGATAATGCACGTTAACCGTCGGTGTAGCCACGACTTAACGCGATGATTTGACAACGGCATTGACATTGCCGTTTGGCGTTAGGCGATAGCACAAATGGCAGTACATTCAAGAGATTAACGCGAGAATCGATGCGATGCAGCGGCCACACTACGTCAGTTGCAGTGTGCATCGTGAGCGCGACGGGAACACACGTGTTTGTGTTTACACGTGTACGTGTTGAAACACGTACTGTGGCTATGGAGTGGAGTAACGATAAAGTTATTGCCTTTCTCGAGATTCTGCAAACAGAACCATGTTTGTGGGATTCGAAACTCAAAAGTTTCATGAATCGTGGAATGCATAGTGATGCTTGGCGGCGAATAATGGAATTATTACCTTTTAAAACCACTATTGAAGAAATGAAAATGAAGAAGGAAAGCAGAACTTTGTCATCGTCCATCTTGCTTCAATTCAAGTAAAATTAACGCCGTTTTTATCGCCAAAATAGGCATTCACGCTGACATTTCAAGTGCAGCCACACACATTAGCGCGTTAAAATTATTGCACTAATTATCGTAGCAAATATCGCGGGGCATTGACGTTAGCCGTTAGTGTGGCCCCAACATTAGGACATGAGATTTCTTTTTTTTTTTTCTTTTATTCTACACAAAAAGGAAAAAAATAATGTGTACTCACCATTCAAACTGGTAACATTAGTAATAACAGGATTAATATTATCATAAAAATATCCATCGTCTTCTTGCTCCGACTTTATATGGAACGGCATTGGCAGCAAATTTTGTTCATGTTGGTCCAACCTCTCATGCATATTTGTCCCCACCAGACGTTGGCCCAAACCTTGGTCCAACATATGCCCATCTGGCACACATTGGACTACCATAGGGGTCCTTCGCGCTTCATTTTGACTCAAAATCTCCTGTTCAATTGTCTGTCTGTTTAAGTGATGGGACAAATCAATTTCATGGCTCAAATCGTGTGGTAGTTCCCCTCTCAAATCATTGATTCTACTCAAATCTGCTGTTAAGTTCTCGTTTAAATTCTGTGCTAGTTGGCTCAAATTTTGTAACTCCAAATCGTTGCCCAGAGATCTTGTTAATGATAAATCCAAATTTCTGCTCAGATTTTGACCGAGTATATCGTCATGTCTGTTTAAATTCTGCGGTAGTTCATTTGCTAGGTTATGTACAAGGTCCAATTCAGATGTCAGGTTACGTTGTAAATGTGCAGGTATATCGTTGAAGTTTAAGTTTCTCGGTAGATGGTTGGTTTTCAGCATAAGTGAGGACATCTGTCGTGGCGAGAGTGGTAGTTGGAAATTGTGGACTAAGGAGTTTGCTACGGAGGACTGCATCGCTTGGTGCAGCTGTTCCATTGAGAGTGGTGAGTGTTGGTAGTCCGTTGGCTCGAGCTGGTGTGATTTTTGAAGCTGTGGAAAAATAAAAGGAATTTTTTTGTTATAATGTAACACTTTTTAAACAATTTTATTTTAGAGTGAAAAGGTCAATAATGATTTTCCACAGTTTAAATTTTAAAATGTACAAATTCTTTTTTTTTTTAATTAGGAAAAAGCTGCTAAAAAATTCCACCACTTAGGGGTCCAGAATCATGTACTCAAATAATGTAGTATATCTTTCAATATAGTCAACCGATCGCGATGAAACAAAGCCGAAGTAATATAGTTACAAACAATTTTATTGTATAAATGTTATTTACATCCATTTCGTACATTTTACATGATGCATGCACAACTAAAAACTTCTACAGATTTAGGTATAGATATTAAATTTTTTATTTATTAAAAACTAAATGTCAAACATATTAAATGAAGTAATTACAATAAATCTACAATAAAATTATAGATTAATATAGTTTTTTAGATATATTTAATTATAGATCTCTAATTGTAATTTTTGCAGGGAGATGAGTTAGATTTATTGACATCTAGACCGGTTTATTATGAAAATTCATGACTTTTGTCCGGTCCTACTGGCTCGTTGCATTTGTAGACTTTGTATCAAATCTGTACTAATCTAACCTTGACTTGTTTGTTTCAAATATATAGTTCAAGGTCACTATTTGATTATTCCAGAAATTGGCAAAACTATCTAGTTGGAGCCTTATTCTTCTTATATTTTTTATGAAAAATGAACCAATAATAAATATTACATATTGTCACCTCTGATGAGTTGCGAATGTGCTTAATTAATAATTTTACAGGCACATTGAAAACTCCTTTATCTTAATTTTGAAATGGGCTGCTATATTAAAACATTTTTTCTTTTTTTAATAAGAAAATGGAGATTTTTTGCTCTCCTGTAAAATTTTCTCTCTTTGAAATTCTTAAATTTGTAATTATGCACATTAACAGCTTTACCACACAGGTGATGATATCATGCATTTTTGATAAACTAGCTTATGCCAGCAGCTTTGTCTGCGTGAAAATAGGTTTCTCAGCTTTGGATCTCCCACATCACAAGGAAACTTTGTGCAAAATTTCAAACTCTTAGACATAATGGTTTCAGTCATGCACTGAAATGGCATATCAATGCATTACTGAAACTATTGTCTGTCAAATACTCCTTTTATCTAGACCTACAAATTTTTTTATTTTGTTAGCAGTAGCAAGATTATCTATGGAAAAAATTCTCTGTGCAATTTCCAAAGTATGCCACAATAACTAGACTACTTTGACTACATTAAAATTTTACAGAATAAATAAGAATTTGATATTGTTTACATTATTGACAATGCAAATAATAGTAATGAATGAAAACCTTCATTGTTCTATGCTAAAACAATAATCTACTAAAAAATAATGGCGGTAAAAAAAACTAGAATACTTGAGCCGGGAACATAACCCGGAACTCTAGTCACGTTATCACAACTTTTTTATGTAAAAAACGAACAAATTTTGAATTAAAACAAACAAACATAAATTAACTTACACTTTCAATGTAAAACTTGTAGTTATCATCGTCAATGCCATTCTGGTCCTCTCTTTTCACAAAATCCATGATTTAACACGAATTAAAAGTATAAAAACGTTTAAACTATTTATTTCAGTTCCGACCCATCGTATGTTTCTAACCTAACAAAAACACTGATTAAATTGACATAAAATATACACTTAAAGTACGTATAAATGCGTTAATTACACTATATATTACTCATCACATGTTTTGAATGTTAAAATCTTAATGGAATTGTTGAAATAAATGTCCAAAAATGATTTTTTCGGATCCTTCTACTGCTTGATGAACGAAAGAAAGGAAGCTAAGTATAGACAAGTAGAGTTGCCGTCAACGAACATCTGTCGGGGATACACTTCGCAAATAAAATTTACCCAGTTTACTTGACTTTAATAGTTAAACCGT
Source organism: Mythimna albipuncta (assembly GCA_929112965.1). Classification (NCBI taxonomy): domain Eukaryota; kingdom Metazoa; phylum Arthropoda; class Insecta; order Lepidoptera; family Noctuidae; genus Mythimna; species Mythimna albipuncta. Next base: position 10,617,653 of record OV815987.1, read on the forward strand.
TTTCCAGAGTTTAGACAATGTGTATAGATAAACATGTGTTCTTTTGTAATTTCTTAATTAATCACGTTTAACTGTTGCAACAAATATTTTTTTCTAAATATTTTCCTAAGAAAATCGCTTTAGCAATGATCCGCTGTCTTTAAGTCAAAATTCCATTGTGTTATGTGTATTAACAGTATCACTCATTCCACTATGCTTGGATTATTTCGAATAATGTACAGGAGTTGCGATTCTATTAATCTATTTGTTTGCCTAGACAAAGGTATTTTTGTTACTTTGCAACACTCTCTCTTACCACAGACTAAAGAAAACAAGCTTAATTTCTAACACGTTCAGAAATCAATCTTTTAAGGAATTAAATGAACTAGAAAAAAAAATGGAAATACAAAATAAAAATAAATTACAAAGAATTAATCAAGACACCACAAAGAAATCTACATTTTGGAATAAATGACAAAGCTTTTAATGTTTTAAACAAATTATATTTTTTGACATCTATCCCATTGTTACGCTTAGATTTCTAAACGTTTGTAATATTTTTTTTATTTGACCTTGCTTGACAAATCAATCGTTATCTTTTCTTGATGGTTTTCTCTAGAATATTTTTGAAGTCCAATTTGTCATATTTACACTCAAAATACAAACAGTCTTTGGTTCTAAACTGCAAAAGCGTACAACAAAGGTAAGTTAAACTAATAGTTACAACTTTGTAGTATTTATTATAACGACCTAACCGAAATTACGTTGATCATTGCAATTCCGCCCATAGCACGACACACGTACCATTTTTTTAAATTGTCGAAAACTACATTTACAATCATTTAATTTATGGGTTATCTAACAGGAACTTCCGTAGTTTTGCTGAAATCTTATCAGTTAGGTACTCTTGTATTACCTCTCCCATATAAGTTTCCTGTATTGCCTTTTACATATTTCGCCGGTACCTAGGTAGGTAGGTACTTACCAATAAACAAAATTATGTATTTATATTAATTCTACCTATTGTATGTACATAATACAATAAGTAACATGTAGGTAAATTTTAAGACGCAGTCACTTCGTTTAAATACAATACTTACAAATGTTTTTAGGGTTCCGTATAACCCAAAACGTAAAAGCGGGACCAAATTACCTATTACTAACACTTCATTGTCTGTTCGTCCGCCTGTCTGTCACCAGGCTGTATTTCAAGAACCGCGATAGCGACAGTTGAAATTTTCACAAATTATGTATTTATGTTGCCGCTATAACAACAAGTACCTACTAAAAATAAATTTTTAAGGGGGGCACCCATACAACAAACGCTATCTAAAGCCTGCAATACATGTTGGCCGAGCTTAGACCAATGCGAGCCTAGGCAAATTGACACAAAGCAAGCGCTTCTCTCTACACGTTCGGCAAGCTTTAAGGAAACCAATGCAATTGGCCAACATAGACGAGTTTTGAGGAAACGCCCAATATGTGGGCAAGCGCGCGCGAGCGCCTTTGATTTGTGCAGAAAAATTGACATCGCTCCGGAGTGAGGCAAGTGATCGCGAGCGGCTGCGAGTTGTGACAAGCTACGCCAAATGAGGTCTATACACGTTGGCTGACGTTGGCGTATGCTTTTGCTCAACTAACTAGGCGAGCGACACCGAGCAATTGCAAGACATGGCAAGTATACTGTCCAGATGTTGGTATTGGTCTTCACTCGGCAACGCTCGGCTCGCGAGTCCAATTCGCACTTGGCCAGTATATTATACCTTTTTTTTATTAACCTAATAAAAGATAGATCAGTACCTAGTCTTTTTTATTAGCTCTTAGGCCACGTTCATACTATGTCGTAATTAGTGTTGCCAGGTCTAATAGGATAAAAATCGGGACAGTTGGTAAAACTAATCGGGATTTAGGGTTTTAGATCGGGACATTTTTTTTAATAAAGTTTTTTGTCTGTTGGGAAATCTTCCAATGACTTCTCTCGCACTGTATCAGACTTTTGCTTACTAAAACCCAGGCTTCTTCTGTCCCACTGTGTTCCAGGGCCAAGGTCACTACTTCAACGTTCCCGCAGTCCTAGCAAGCATCGGCACTACTGGGCCCCTTCAGTGAAGCGCCGTGTGTCATTTTGAACGCGCTTGACATAGTGATGCGAATGCGATACAGGTTAATTTATTGTTATAATGATGGCTTTTAATATATCTTTTGATTTATCGGGACATTTAGCGTCCCAATCATGTGCAAATCGGGACGTGTCCCAAGACCCCTAAAAATCGGGATGTCCCGCGCAAATCGGGACGCCTGGCAACACTAGTCATAACCGTTAACTTATCGTCGGAAGACTGTCGTCTGTTGCTGTTCCCATTATAAAAATTGTTTGTCGTGGCCACGGCAGATAGTCCTAACAATGAAACATGATTTACTTTCACTGTCGTGCTAGCCGTTCCCACTATCATGGCAATCTGTTGTTGCCACTAAACAAGTCGTAGAAGACAGTTAATCGTATCGTCCTAGATGTCAACATCATCAGCCTTTTTAATGTTCCCACCTCACGGTTGGTGGGACTTAGGCCTCTCTACGAAAGGGAATGGGCCGTGATCCACCACGCGAGCCCAGTGCGGGTTGGTGAGTCACATGTCTTTGGTTCTAGGACATGCCGGTTTCCTCACGATGTTTTCCTTTTCCGTTTTGAGAGCAGTGGTGTGAAATAAATTACACAAAGTAATGCGTCTGGCTGGGTTCGAACCCGCTCGTAAGTCGGGGCCATTAGCATTCGACCACCATGCTCTCATATAAACACCTCCATTTAAATGTTTAAGCCACGACTCTTAAAACTACAAGATTATTTGTCGTCACGACTAAGTGGGAACGCGTCCTTAAGGTCACAGCACTCTCCAACACAGCCCTAAATTAAGACGACTGCTCGCAGTCCACGCGGCGCCAGCTAGCAGGCGCCCAGCAGTCCGCGCGGCGACAGCTACTAGGCACCCAGCAGTCCATGCGGCGACAGCTACTAGGCACCCAGCAGTCCGCGTGACAGCTAGCAGACTACCAGCTGTCCACCCGCTGACAGCGAGCTGTCTGCTAATTTATGATGCCGATGTAAAATATATCTAAAGAGCAATACTTAAGGCTCATATTTGAATTATATTCTTTTTACCGGGTGGGAGAAGAGTCGTTTAAGTGTGCTTTGATCTTTACTGTCCCACAGCTGGGCAAAGTACTCCCCCAACCAAGTCCTTCCAAACTTTCTTCTCCCACGCCACCTCAAACCAGTGGTATTCAATTTAAGTTCCATATATTTTTATGAGGCTTTTTAATTGTCTTAGACGATTATCCCACTGCCACGCGTTATGCTGCATGTTGCTTGTCAATCAACGCACCTACGCGCGTACATGCGGGAGTGCAGATCTGCATCATCGTGCGGGTTTTTTACGCACTCACGCGCGTACCTAGTTGCGTTTTGTAGATTCACGCAGGCTCTGACTCATTTCATACTAAACCACGCACGGCACTACGAAACTTAGTGTGCCATACCTTGCCTGTCGCCCCGCACCCACGCGCGTGAGTGCGTTTTTCCGCTTGTAGGCGCGTGATCTGCATGAACATTAATCTGATGAATGCATTTTCGATGTGTTGGTTAGACTGTGCGTGTTTTCTATACAAACGGAGATATTTACAAGCAGCGTTTTAAAACACGCATTTATGCGCCACGCTGCGTGGTGCGTGCGCAATCACCTAAAATCCATTCACATATTTAATTATACTCCACGAACTCTTAAACTACTTCCTATTACGACTTACTTTGTTTTTTACTGAGAAAATTTTCATTGTGCCTTTGTGTGCAATATTTGACTGGTCTACACTGTTCTTACATAATATTATCTATCAATATTGTAAAAACAACCACTTTTTTTAAAAGAGTAACCATGGAGTTTCCTGCCGGTTCTTCTCCATAGGAAACGACCAATTTGGAACCGTGCACTAGCTTCTGACGTTTTATAAGTGCCCATGTAGGCCTATGTGAAATAAAATATTTTTGATTTGATTTGATTGAATTAATTGAAATTTGAATTAATTAAGTAGGTACATATTCTTTTTTGTATTTGTTAAAAGAAGTGCATGTGTTTTATCATCGCGCTGAAAGTAGATATGTAACATTAGTTATTTAACGTAAGTCAAAAGATACCGAAGATTTATAACAAGTAGTTTTGTATATTACTTACGTATTCTTGAATTTACAGTAATATAATAACGAGGTAAAGTTTGTTTTTTTATTTATTTTTTGTTGGTAAAAGCTAGTACTTAAATATTTCCACTATCCAACCTGAAGTAGGTTGGGAGGTGGCACATAAAATTCTCAACTTGCCAACTCGTGTGTGGATGGCTAATGGCTAGGTTGGGTGATAAATCGAATATCGTTGAAGTTTTATAGTCGTTCGATCGATCGAATTCCTATCCAAAAACGGTATTCACCTGTTCCTTTACCGGGATTAGATAGATCGACAACTCAACTGGCTCGAAACTAAACGATCTATCGACGACTTATTTCCAGTTACATTAATAAGTATTCTACCAGGATAATGTAATACAGTTTATTTTTTAAATTGACTCTTCGACCAAACGACTTTAAAATCGGTGTCGTTCAAACTCGATTGATGGATGTGAATACGGAAATGGTCTAAACGACTAAATCGCTACGATATCGTTACGGTTTTCATTACGTGAATCGAGCAACTGGTGACTAGATGCTGCCAGCTAGAAATTTCGGCAGTGATAAAAAATATCGATGCATGTTTTTTTTAGGGTTACTAGAATAACTTGGATTATTTTCACATTAACTTCTATTATATTTGTAGGTACTACACAAACTCAGCAATGTCGAAGACAGCACTTGTTATCCTGGCGCAGGGAGCCGAGGAGATGGAGACGGTCATCACGGTGGATATGCTTAGGAGGGCTGGTGTGAGTATCAACTTCTTACTTACCCTTTAAGCTCTTGGTCAGATTGGGCCGAAGAGTATTTACAAAGTTGAGGAGATCGTGGAGTACAATTACTGGCACGGATCTTGAGCGTTGGCTTCAAGTTGCGCTGAAGTCAAATATTCGGTCTCTTTAGTGGTACGAAGTGAGACACGGGCGCTGGGAGTGTCAGTGATTGGCTCGTCGCGCCATCGTGTCATAGACGTCACTCGTGATTCGTTCCCTACGCTTCTATCTAACAATTATGACGATTGGCTCGCCAATGTATGGAATGCGCAAAGCTATCCCCACTCTGACGCCGAGCGTTCAAGATTCGTGCCGGTACCTGTATGTATGAGTGTCAAGACGAACCGGACTTTGAGATTCGAGCAGTTGGAGGCTGGAGCCGCGCCATAACACTAATTTCAAGTCGTTTGTGGTGCGAGTGCCGACTCATCATTTGGACACCTTTCTCAAAGCAGAGTTTGACCGGAAGGGTGTCGTGTATCGACGATTTCGTGAAATGATATCGGTGTCTTTGCGTCGTGTGCGTGTCTATAGTTTAGTAATCATTAGTGATAGGATCAGGCGTGTTAGACGCACACACCACAAAATAGATAGACCGTACAAAAGACAATCTCATGTATGTACTTCACTTTTTATACCTACGCTCGGTGGACGCACACTAATGAGCGGTTGGACTGTTCGACGAGCGGGCCGAGGCGCTCCGAGATATCGTGTCCGTGAGCGGTGTCTATGTGTGCATTGTGAGAGCGTGCACAGTATATGGGTAGATTGACTTCTGTACCTATCTATTTTGTGCACACGTGTAACACGCCTGATTTGTACGTAGAACGACGTCGCGTGGCGTGGATCTAGTGTAGCTCTTTAAGTCTAGTTTCCATATGAACCTGGATGCTACTGAGGAGCTATTAAACAAGCTTGAGCGACTGCAAAACTTATGCATTCGGTTTGTTTTTGGTCTACGAAAGTTTGATCATGTTTCTCATCTTCGCAAGGAACTCAAGTGGCTCCCCATCCGTCTTCGCAGGAACACTCGGATTTTATGTCTCCTTTTCAACATCCTACACAACCCTTCTTATCCCTCCTACCTGCGCGACCGTTTTTCTTACGCACGCGCTGGCGACGCGCCGTGCAGATCACACCTGAGATCCCTCCTTAAATCCCCCCCTCATAAATCCAGCTACTATTCCTACTCTTTCTCTGTCCATGCAGTAAGGTTGTGGAACTCTCTTGCGCCTAGCATTCGTGAGTTGAAAACTATTTCTCTCTTTAAGACTCAAGTAAAAGAGCACTATCTTTCCTCTCTTGTGTGATAATCTTATTTGTGTATATATATATTATGTGTTTTTAGTAACAGGTATATATACACCGTGTAATTGACAGGTTGGCAAAAACGAAAAGTATGAATTCGGACTGGTATTGTTAACATTTTGACAGTGAAATATTTTCCCGGAAATGATAGGTGAACGTTTTTCAATTTTCAATTTTATTTCGGCTACGCAATGTATAACGAACATTGCGATACGCGCGCGACCCTATATTGCGCGCGTATTGCAATGTCCGCGCGTTGTTCATCCGTACTAATAGGTACTTCGGGACGTTTGGAATAAATACATAATACAATACACACACAAACACACCTATCAAAAAATTTAAACACAAATTCAATACCTATCAAAAATTAAATTTAGTCACTTACCTAAATTAAAGTCTCTCGGGTCGTATAAGGCATGGCTCGAAATGGTTGCCTCTGAGCTGCACGCACAGTTGTGCTCGACGCAGGGTTTCGGCATGGAGACGAGGCATTTATGGATCCGATATGGACGGTGCTTGTCCTTTCGAAGGACTTTGTGCACAGCCCAATGTGAAACCCCCCGGGTTTCACATTGGGCTGTCCGTTATTACGCCTTACAAGTTTTGCAGCAGGACAACATCTAAAATCGCCTGCTCAGAACGAGCACTGATTGTCCTTCCAGCACCTTCCTGCCGCGGCACAATAGGTAAGTTTTCTAAAACACGTTGATATGCCCGTGTGATAGAACGACTATTAGCTGGATGTCGTTCATTTGGGTGACTTTGAACATAGAGCCTTAATGCTAACGACGCGTTTCCTCTAGCTTCACCCAAGGACATTAACATCTGGCCATATTCGCGAGCACTAAACGTTTCATTACGCCGATTCATGACGATACCACACAACACAAAAGCACAAGAACACACAACTCAACTCAACGCACAACACAGTCCCGAACTCCCGACAGTTGAAAGAAAACGAAATAGACGTCCAGAACGCACCAGCAATCGCGGCAAACTGAACTGACGGCTGAGTGAGTGCTGACGGTTTCGTTTGTCGGCAAACCTTTGAGAGTGTGTGTGACACGTGTAGCATAGGGCTGCCAAATGCCAAATGAAACATTTTATTTCGGTAATATTACTAGATACGTTAGTCGAGGAGCCCATGGTACAGTAGTTACCGTGGTCGGCTTGCCATTGAGATAAAGATGAAGAACTAGGTATTGAAAAAGAATCGTATCGTAATCGTATGATAAAGATTGTTATTAACCGCTATCTCTTGTAACTTCTACTCATGGTTCTGCTACTAAGTTTAAACCTAGTACCTGTCAATACCCAAGCGGCACGCGCGCGATTTCGCGCCATTTTCTAAACACAAAGCAAACGCCGGCGTTCGCATAGATTATAAAATAAGCGTTTTTTATAGGGGATTTGTTCAAGAACGTAAATAAGAAGTTTTTCTTATAATAGTCTGTAAATATCGAAAATAAGCAAACCTTTTCGAACGCCAGCTTTCGCTCGGGGATTGACAGGATAAGGAATGTGAATCTGGCAATATTGACGCGATGTTTTTATGTTTTATGTCCCACTTAATTGTTGTCTAAACCAATTTACATTACTGTAATGCAACGCGTGTGCACAGTTCGGGTGGCTTCGTAATTGATACTGTAGATCAAACTGTTAAGCACCGCGAGGACGCCGGCGTCCTCACACCTATTGTCTTTCTATTGTGTCTCTTATTACGATACTCGAAAGGTTAACGATTTAAAATAAGGTTTCCGGAATTAAGAAAGAATAAATAAATAATCACACTCCTGGGTATTTAATTATTAATAAAGCATTTTAAAAATAAAATGACAAGTATTAAATTCCATACGCGGTACAGCCCTAGCAGTGTCGGCGCGTAAGCAAAGGCGCCGGCGCGCAGCACACAAAGGGAGCGAGCGAGCGAGCGGTATGCTTTCTCTGTCTGTCGTAGGTACTGTCGGAGGCCAGTAAACTTTTAGAGCTAACAGCTGATTCCGCGCGGTATGTATGAATTTTCTTTTTAAATCATTATTATTTACATTGCCGAGTTTAAGTTTTTTGCTTTTTTTCACTAAATTTATGTTTTTAGGGCTGGATTTTGTTGTAACAAATGAATAGAACACAAATCTAGTTGAAAAACGGTCGGAAAATTCGACAATTTTCCTGAAGAAAATTCCAACGTTTTTGAGTCATAAATCATGGTCTGAAGCTACTGTTTCAGTTTTTGCCAACCTGTCAATTACACGGTGTATAGTTATATAAGTATTTATTAGTTTAAGATTTCGCTAACTCTTCTTTACTTATTTCTGCACACTATTGTCTACATCTCTTCTGATCTTTCCTTTCGCAGGTCTGCTGGAAGAAATTTCTTCATGAAATAAGCAGTACCTTTGTACATAATTTATAATAATGTTGTATCTTCTTCTTTTACTGTGTGTACATAAATTATAAAATAAATAAATAAATGAAATGTATGGAGACTGACGCGCCCTGATCGGCGTGTGTGGCACACGTGTGAGCAATGTAGTTCTAGCTTAAATTCTCTGTACCAATCTGTTTCAGGTGAAAGTAACGTTGGCTGGGTTGGACGGTAGCGACCCTGTTTTGTGCTCGAGACAGATTACCCTCGTGCCTGACAAGTCGTTGGCAGACGCTCTTGCTGAAAACCCAGTCTATGATGCTGTAAGTTATACATCATGCATATATACAACAAGGTGTAAGGGACAGCCCTCCACAAACTTTAAGGGCTTGCACAGTAGACAAATCGGAACAACCTTCCACAAAAATTTTTTTTCAGGAAACGATAAAAAAAATCCGCCTCACCATACAAAATGATAAACTTGATTGGAAAATTTGTATGGCGAGACCGATTTTTTTTTTCAACAATTCCAACAAACGATTCCTTTTCAACTTGTCAGTCACTGGCGCTACTTTCAAACTTCCTCAAATATACTCATCATTTCTCACTTTATCCATTCTCGTCACACCACACATCCATCTCAACATTCTCATCTCCGCTACATGCAATCTTTTTTCATCCGTCTTTTTCACAGCCCAACATTCTGATCCATACAGAATACCCGGTCTTATCACGGACTTGTAGATTTTACCCTTCAACTTGAGGGGCATGCGTGGGTTACAAGTTGTTCCCGTAACCTGTCGCCATTTCATCCATCCTGAATTGATCCGATGTGTTATGTCTCGGTCTACCTCCCCATCTCCTTGGATAAGCGACCCGCGGTACCGAAAGTCGGAGCAGATTAGTATGGGCGTTCCAGCGAGAGCTAAGAGCACAGAACCGGAGAGACCGCCAAAATCGCAGAATGAGTACTCAGTTTTTGTTCTACTCAATTTTAAGCCAACACTCTCCTGTCTATGCCACCACACCTCCAATTTGCTCTGCACCTCTAGGCCACTCTCGGAACTTAATAAGCTCTGTATGTTCCACAGGTAATCTTGCCTGGAGGTCTGGAGGGCGCTGACCGCCTCTCCAAGTCTTCAGTAGTGGGAGACATCTTGAAAGAACATTACAACAGTTTCAAGATCATTGCTGCTATCTGTGCTGGTAAGTTTCAGACACGTCACAAATACAGGAAAAGTTTTTAACCAGTGCGCAAATTTTGTCATGATAAACTTGAATATATTTTAATAAACACGTATTTTTTATTTTGATATGTGTTAATAGTAAAAAATAAAGTTATCGCTTACGAGACTTATTTACATAGAAATTTATTTTATGGTCGCTTGCCAGTCGGGCGCCCGGTTGACCGACTCACGCGTCGACTGGTCGCCCGACCGGCAAGCTGTATCAGCTGAGTTGTAGGTAAGTACTTATGTGCGATCGCTCGATGCGACGGCGCCGACGTAAGTACCTACGCGGTGCGGTTACTGACCGCAATTTCGTGCTACTTTTTAAGTTTAGGTAATTCCAATTTTTCCTTCATACTTTCATGGGCTTAGGACCATCAAAATGCAGAAAATAAATCAAGTAATAATTTTTACATTCAAATTAAAACATTTATGTATGATAATTACTCATGATAAAATTTGAATTGAAAAAATTGCATTCTGGCGTATTTAAAAAATTGGAATCAACTACCTATTTACAACAATGTCCAATCAAAAAGAACCTAACACACTAAGATTGTTTATAATTTCTTACCTCTACATTTCGTTAATCACAGTATTTAAGGTATTGTTCGAAGTGACCTCCTCCTTTTTCCAGGCATAAACGTGCACGTTTAAAATAAGTTTGCATTTAGTTTGTTTAGGTCACTAGTATCACTTTTCACTTCATTGAAAGCGTTATTTATTTTTTGTTTGCCAGTCGAGGTCTGCCAGACCCTAGTGCATGGCTCGGGGTTCTGAACTGGCCGTGATCAAGCAGCCTTTGATTTGCTGCAAGAATTGTCCTTTCATTAGGTACCGTAGGATTACGGATCCCTTGGGCTTGCATACGAGGTACGCTCTCCCTCTCATATCTTCTTCGTGCTGCTCGTAAATTTTCGTGGCTAAGTAGATACACTCGCACCATTTCGTAGTATTCGCGGTGAGTAAAGTTCGACATCGTGACGACACGAGTACGCGGCACACACGCGCGCAGGGATGAATATGAGCGAACGTCCGAACCCCGCTTCCGCAAGTGACGTACTGCAGCTGCGCACATCAAAGGCCGCCGCCGGCGCCGCATACCCCCGCCCCCTTCCCCCCGCACCCCCGTCTCGTACAACGGGCGGCGCGGCGGCCAGCGCGTTTTCATTCATAGTATTTAATAGTATTACGATTAAATTATGTCCATGTTATGCTTATTTCAAAATGGGACAAGGTGGAAAAATGTGAAAAAAAAAGTTATAAACTAAAAATGGAAATGTGTTCTATTACTTACACTGAGCCACCAAAAAAAATTTACGCAGTGGTTAAAAACTTTTCCTGTATATAGGTACAGGTCGCGCGGTCGTGAATTAAGATCGCTCGGCAAAAGTGGAAGGGGCATGCGCAGTATTCAATTCTAGGGTCTATTTGGCGACGTGCGGGCGGGTGTGCGCCGACGGCGACACGTCATTGGTAGATCAGTCGCTCTTCAATTCCCGCGTTGCGATCTCGCGTCTCATTGGATAATGTTGTACTTGGGTACTGTTGCTTACAGCTTGTTATCGTATTAGTAATACGTACTCGTAAAAAAAATTGTGCAAGCCAGAAAAATGGTTTACGACGTGAATTGTTACGTTAAGAAAGAAAATACCGAATTTTTTTTTTTTAAATTTACCTACTTACAAGATAAATTACAAGCAAAAACCAGTGTTATTATAAGTTATGTTACTAAGGTTCAAATATACGAAATTAAAAATAAAATCCTAACATACTAAGAATTTCAGTGCGCAGTTGTACACATGCGCCGATTGCCCCCACTACTTTCACCGAGCGATCTTAATTCATCGCGCGACCTGTACAGAAGTCAATCTACATACAAAGCGCGCTCGAGCAACGCACACATACGGGTATTCGAACCTTAAAACTGGCCAAAAATCGTTGATATTAAAAAATAAAATGGGCGCTTAAGGCTTATACTTACTCCCTTGAACCATCTGGCCGAAATTAAATGGACGCAACTCTCGCACCCGTTTTTTGATTTACATATTATGCTATGTTCACTTTGAAGAATATTTAACCACCAATTTTTATGTGTAAGAATGTTTCTAAAGATCCAAGCCGTTTCGAAGGAGTAGGAAAAAAGTTGCGAAATTGCTAAATATTTTTTTTAGACAAAAGTACATATTAATAGCATGAAAAAATTAAATGTTGGTAATATTGTTCATGAATCTAGAATAAACATATATTTTTTTCAAACCTATTAACGTGGTCGTTACCGAGGAGTAGGCTTCAGAAAGTCACTGTTTTATGGCACTTTTCGGGCGCTTGGGCCATAGTAAAAATATTGCGTCTTACGTTACCAGTTTCATTTGAACAATCTCTCCATATACTGTAGAAATAATAAAATGACCAAATTGACATTTACCAATGTCAATGTTCGCGCTTCTAGTGTTAACTAGTTCTTGACTGCGCTCTCACATGATGGTAAGCAGTGATGCAATCGTTGATGGTGAAGCGCACTTAATTTGTCTTATTCTCATCTTCCAGCCCCAACAGTCTTCGTAGCCCATGGCGTGGCTAAAAACAGGAAAGTAACTTCGTACCCAACGACCAAAGACAAGATACCAGAGGACCAGTACAGCTATGTGGAGGGATGTAAAGTTGTTGTCGATGGGCACGTCGTTACTAGCAGGGTGAGTCGTTTGGCGCCATTTATAAGTAAAAAATAATGTATTATTGCTGCTATAGCGACTAAAAAACAGAATAAAAAACCAGAAAAACCGGCCAAGTGCGAGTCGGACTCGCCCATGAAGGGTTCCGTAGTAGCAAGTAACATAATATAAAAATTCTTGTAATGTGTTGTAACTTTGATAAATGTTTTAATAATAGTGTATTTTTTTCGATTGATGACGCATTATAAAAAAACCACTTACTAGATCTCGTTCAAACCAATTTTCGTTGGCAGTTTTTATAGTAATGGATATCTTATATTTTTTTTAGTTTTATCATTCTCTTATTTTAGAAGTTAGAGGGGGGGGGGACACATGTTACCACTTTGGAAGTGTCTCTCGCGCAAACTATTCAGTTTAGAAAGAAATGATTATAGAAACCTCAGTATCATTTTTAAAGACCTATCCATAGATACCCCACACGCATGGGTTTGATATAAAAAAAAAAATTGAGTTTCAGTTCTAAGTATTGGGGACCCCCAAAATTTATTGCTTTTTTTCTATTTTTGTGTGAAAATCTTAATGCGGTTCATAGAATATATCTACTTACAAAGTTTCAACAGTATAGCTCATATAGTTTCGGAAAAAAGTGGCTGTGACATACGGACGGACAGACAGACAGACAGACTTGACGAATCTGTAAGGGTTCCGTTTTTTGCCATTTGGCTACGGAACCCTAAAAACGTTTTTTGTACAGACGTTACGGAACTCTTCGTGCGCTATAATTTATAGAAATATAATATATTTCGTTATAGAATGCCGTGACGGTAAAAGGCATGGTGTGTCACGGCGCGATACCCCCACTCTCACGTTCTTTGCGTGTGTACTTGCATGTACTAACGTCATCATCAGCCTTTTTAATGTTCCCACTGCTGGGATTCAGGCCTCCTCTCTAGGTGAGGAAATGGGCCGTAATCCACCACACGGGCCCAGTTCGGGTTGTTGAATGTCACATGTCTCCGAAGTTTTGGTTTTCCTTCACCGTTTTGAGAGTAGTGGTAATGAAATAAATTACACAAAGTAATGCACCTGGCTCTGTTTGAACCGGCGACCTACGACTAGTAAGTCGGAGCCATTACCACTCGGCCACCATGCATTCACTAACATAGATGTTTCATAACTGCCTAACGTCCCGTGACAGCCGACGTTTTTTAGGGTTCCGTAGCCAAATGGCAAAAAACGGAACCCTTAGAGATTCGTCATGTCTGTCTGTCTGTCCGTCCGTCCGTATGTCTGTCACAGCCACTTTTTTCCGAAACTATAAGAGCTATACAGTTGAAACTTTGTAAGTAGATTATCACATAAAAATAGAAAAAAAGCAATAAATTTTGGGGGTCCCCATACTTAAAACTGAAACTCGAAAAATTTTTTTTCATCAAACCCATACGTGTGGGGTATCTATGGATAGGTCTTTAAAAATGATACTGAGGTTTCTGATATATTTTTTTTCTAAACTGAATAGTTTGCGCGAGAGACACTTCCAAAGTGGTAAAATGTGTCCCCCCCCCCCTCTAACTTCTAAAGTAAGAGAATTATAAAACTAAAAAAAAAAATATGATGTACATTACTATAAAGATAAAGCTTCAATTAGATTCAACTGCAGAGCTTAGACCGCTTACTAAAAATAAATTAAATAATTTTAACAACAATGTCGTCAGTAGTCTCTCAACAGCCAATTTTGATTCACAAGACCCCAATGTAAACTATGGAACATTATTTTCTACAGTATGCCAAGAATTTAATAAGGCGTGTCCAGTCAAAAAAGTTCAAATCGGTAATAAATCCAAATTTAATGAATGGGCTACTGCTGGAATAAGAAAAAGCAGAGACACTTTATATCAGCTATATCATGAAAAATCCTTGTCGTCTGATCTTAATTTGCATAACCATGTTAGACTCTATTCAAAGATATTCAAAAGAGTCTGTGCCCAAGCTAAATCTAAATCAATAAGTAAGATAATTGGAAATTCTAATAATAAAATAAAAGCTGTCTGGAAGGTACAAGGAAACTGGAAAGACAAGCCAACGAGATCGGAATGAATTCTCACTAAAAATTGATAATAAAATCGTCTCGGATAGGTCAAAAGTAGCTGAGACGTTCGAAAATTTTTTCACCAACATCCCAATAGAAGTTACGAAATCTCTCCCTTCTTCGTCTTTGTTAGCTGAATCTTTTTTAAAAGAACATTTCACTAAGGATATACCAAACTTTGAATTTAAGCGTATTTCTGTGGATACAATAATGAAAACATTCAAAAGTCTTAACATAAAAAACACTGAAGACTTATGGGGTATATCCGTTAAGATTCTTGGAGAAATTATTGAAACAATTGCTCCTGTCCTGACAGGCATATTTAATCAGTGTTTAGACAGTGGTACGTTCCCTGATTTAATGAAACACAGTAAAGTAGTACCAATTTTTAAATCAGGTAGTAAGAGCGATCCCTCTAATTATAGACCAATATCTGTGCTTCCAGCATTGAGTAAAATCTATGAAAAGATCATGCTCGACCAGATGTTGTCTCATTTTAATTTAAGTGGGATTCTGCATGGTCATCAGTTTGGTTTCACGAAAGGAAGGTTAACAACAGATGCAGGAGTGAAACTCATCAGTCACATTTTGGAATCCTGGGAGAAGTCCCAGGATGCTATTGGCATATTCTGTGACCTCTCTAAAGCATTTGACTGTGTTGACCATAATACTCTGATCTGTAAATTACATCATTACGGAATTCGTGGACGAGCTGCTGATCTTGTTTTTTCCTATTTATCTTACAGGCAGCAAAAAGTATCCATTAATGGGGTGACGTCCTCGGGGTCTTTAGTAAAGATGGGCGTGCCTCAAGGTTCAATTCTAGGCCCTTTCCTTTTTTTAGTTTATATTAATGACCTTCCCTTCATGATGGCTAATTTATCCGATATAATTCTATTTGCTGATGACACCTCTCTTATTTTTAAAGTAGACAGAAAAGATGGGGATGTCTTGCATGTCAACGAGAGTCTGGCTGTCCTTTCGAAATGGTTTGCAGCTAATAATCTCTTATTAAATGCAACTAAAACTAAATGTATAAAGTTTTCATTGCCAAATGTCCCTCAAGTTGACGTCAATCTAATTCTTGACAGCAAAAAACTAGATGTTATTACAGAAACAGTGTTTTTGGGTATAACTATCGATTCTAAACTGCAGTGGGGTACTCATATTAGAACTCTCTCGGGAAGACTAAGCTCAGCTGCATATGCAGTAAGAAAAATAAGGCAATTGACAGATGTAGCCACAGCTAGGTTAGTTTACTATGCTTATTTCCACAGTATTATGTCTTATGGCATTTTACTGTGGGGACCTGCAGCTGACGTAGACTCAATCTTCATATTACAAAAGAGAGCAATCCGGGCTATTTATAAAATGGGCCCTCGCGAGTCCCTCAGAAATAAATTCAAAGAAATCGATATACTTACTCTGCCTTCTCTTTACATCTTGGAAAGCATTTTGTATGTACGTAAAAACTTAGGACTCTTTAAAATCAGAAGCGATTTTCACAACAAAAATACACGTAGTAGAGTCCGTCTAATGAAAGCGTGACCTGAGAAAAGGAGGTTACAACCAAAAATTTTGAATGTGGTATTATTGAAATAGTAGGAGAAAAAAGTTTTGATACTAGAGTATTTTTTGTATTTATAACAATTGTATAATAGTTAATCCTAGTCAAAAACATGTGTGTAGACTTAATTATTTGGTGGGTGTATGGTGAAGGTCAATAACACACAAAATATTAGTTATTATCCCAAATTATTTTATTTTATCTGATCTCTCAAATGTCGCTATATGGCGTGGCTAAAAAGACCTCACGGCGTTCTTACCTTCCGCATGACGCAGGTCCTCACCGGACATGGTTCGTTCGGGAGGTACCTACACCAGATTCATGCAGAAGTGACACCACTGTGCAGAATGCCCGGAGGATACGGTGGAGCACACAGTCGAGGTGCGCTCGGCTTGGGCGGATCATCGCCGTGCCCTCGTTGGGGCGATCGGCGGCGGAGACCTCTCGCTCCGAACATCAGGCAACGGCGTTATCGCCGCCGATGGCGCCGGGATACTGATCCCGATTTCCGGCCACCGTAGGCACGGGCTTGCGGACAGTGAGCAATGGGTAGCTCACTGTCCGACCGTCCGGTAACTGTCCGGACCAAGCCCAAGCCGTCAACGGCGCGCACTGTTCCCGCGCGCCTCAAGGAGTTGTCAGCAACAGCAGGGGCCCAGCCGGGTCTAAGCCTACTGGGGCCAGGGTTATCCGGAAGGGCGCTCGAGCCTCGGTATGAAGACTTGAAGGAACGGGATGGGTTTTTTAGTCAGTAAGAGTCTGACACTATCTCCCGCTCCGCCCAAGAGCGGGGGTTGTTATAGGATGATTTTTCAAATCGAAAAAAAATGGCGCTATATAATATTCAAATAATATTCTTTATTTACCATTTGGTCTTCTGGCAAGAATACCAAGTGCACAACACCGCGATAGTCAAATAAAATGGTCAACATGATTTCAACTTCATCACGTCTCGCCAACACTAATGTGTTTCAAGGTTGTTGGGTTGGAATCAATTCGTTTTAGCATAGAGAAAAAGATTCATTCAGATCAGATCTTTTGGGATTAGTCAAGTGGGAACATGTTTTATACTCCAATGATTGTTTCAAATGATACGGATCGACTCGTGAGACACAAAAAGTTCAACAGCTCTCAAACTTGAACTAGGATTTCAGTCACTATTTCCTTCACTTTCGCAATTTTAACTTCAGTTGAAGATTTTGATACTTTATCAGACAAAGTGAGGCAAATCTTTCATTACATCTCAACTGCTTTTGAACGCATTCTACCACTCACTACCATGTGTTTTTGATTAAGTCGATTCACCAAAAGCCTTCTTTGTTTGATGTTTTTGTCCATTATGAAATTCGCAATATGTCAGATTATCTAAAAATATAAGAAAAACAAATTATCATTATATCCTAAATATATCTAATAATATTAGTCGACAAGGATCAAGATTATAACGTCATACTAACTTAAAAATTCTGAAATCGTATGTAAACATTGTTGGTTTTCATTGAAAACACCTTCTTTCTCTTCTTGTTTTTGTTTGAACTTATTAACCATAGTATGTATCAGTTTTCGCACGTTACTGTTTATTGTTTTTCCCATAATTAAGCAATTATTCTTGAAAAATAAATATTTGTTTACAAAACTGACAATTGCGACCATAGACTTTGACGCGATTTTTTTCAGCAAAACGATGTTGCCAATTTAATTTAAAAAAAAAACTCCAGGTTACGCTTTCAGTAGACGCACTCTAAACACGAAATTGTCTTACCCAAATGGAGACTAGCTAAGACTAGCAAGTCATTCTTAGTTAACAGCATTCGCTTTTATAATAAGCTGCCAAAGGCGGTAACAGAACTTAGTGAGGGAAAATTCAAAAGTCATATCAAGCGTGTCCTAACCGAAAAAGCATATTACAAGGTTAAATACTATGTCGAGGACACGCTTGTTTGGCAATGACTACCTCTGCACATGTGGCCCCCTGGTAAATCATCAATATTTTGTCTATTAACTGCTCCACCTTTGTTTTAATAATTATATATACATTTTTTTTTTCTCTGACACATTGCTTTTGCAATATTTTTATTTCAACTGTCATAAATTTGTTAGTAATTTATTTTGTTAATATTTTATTGATAGTTGTAATTATTATATTATTCCTGTTTTTTTTTTTATATATAGCCTCTTTTTGTATTGTAAATGTGAGAACACTGTATACTCCACGAACTCTTAGACTACTTCCTATTACGACTTACTTTGTTTTTACTGAGAAAATTTTGATTGTGCTTTTGTGTACAATATTTGACTGGTCTACACTGTTCTTACATAACATTTATCAATATTGTAAAACAACCACTTTTTTAAAAGAGTAACCATGGAGTTTCTTGCCGGTTCTTCTCCATAGGAAACGACCAATTTGGAACCGTGCACTAACTTCTGACGTTTTATAAGTGCCCATGTAGGCCTATGTGAAATAAAAATATTTTTGATTTTGATTTGATTTGATTTGATATAAAAACTACCAACGAAAATTGGTTTGAACGAAATCTAGTAGTTTTTTTTTAATGCGTCATAAACTGAAAAAATTCACTATTATTAAAACATCGATCAAAGTTACAACACATTACAAGAACTTTTATATTATGCTACTTGCTGCTACGGAACCCTTCATGGGCGAGTCCGACTCGCACTTGGCCGGTTTTTTTAAATATTATTTTCATCATGTTGCAGGGCCCCGGCACAGCATACTGGTTTGGCTTGACACTTATCGAGCTGTTAAAAGGTGAGGACGAAGCAGATAAAGTTGAAAAAGGCATGGTTATCTCTGGCTACTAAAATCTCAATATATACTCGGCTTTACGGTCTCGTCACGACTTCAGTCTTACCGGCGCGGCGAGCGGGGCGCTTAGCTACCGCTCACAGCGCTAAGATCGTGAATGGGCCTTAAAGGCGATCTGTATAATGAAAATGCGTAAACATTTCTCCACTTTTGTCTTAAAAATATACTGTAATTATTCTGTTTATTGAACTCAATGAACAACTAATTTTAATTAAGAAAAATGTATAATTACTTGGTGTACGAGTATGCTATCAAAATTGTTATTATTTAAATTTTGTATAAGATATAAATTTGTTTAGGTGTATTTGAATAAAGTGCTTAATTGAACCTTATTTTATACTTTTTATTTTATTCAAATCAACTTGAACTTAGTGTTGTAAAAACGCTCGAGTCGGCGCTAAAACGCTCGAGTCCGGACTCGAGCAGTTTAAAAACGCTCGAGTCGGGACTCGAGTCGGTTTGAAAACGCTCGAGCGCTGGCTTGAGCGTTTAGAAAAAAAGCTCGATAAATAGCGCCGACTCGACGCTCGAATCGAGCTTGAGCACGAGTCTTTATAAAATAGGTGAAGAACAAATCAGTTTAATAGTAACTTCTCATTGTATTATGTTATTCCCGCGGTTTTATCAGCGTGGTTTTTATTTGTTATAGAAAGTTTTATCACTTCCTTCGGGACTAGCGTTGAAAAAAGCAGGCAAAATTCCCGTTTCTTTTCAATACTGTTGTTTTATTCATTACCTATAACATTCGAAACTTTCAAGAAATTTATAAAGTATAAATATCATGTATTTATCCAATAAACCCGAAAAAAACGGAAAAATTATCAAAAGAACCGAAAATTTCATGTTTGATTTTTTTAAATGCGTACTTTTTTTTAATTAATATTACTAGCGCTTGACTGCGATCCTACCTGGTGGTAAGCAGTGATGAAATCTGATGGTGAGGCGCACTAGGTGTCCAAGTTGGACATAGGCTCATAAACTAGTGCGCCTTGACAGTCCAATAGAGGACACCGGTCACTATAGCGAAGAGGAGGCCTATGTCCAACAGTGGGCATCAATCATTATAGCGCCTAAATGGCGATACTTGGGGGAGGCTTATGTCCAACAGTGGGCATCAGTCATAGCGCCTAAATGGCGACACTTGGAGAAGGCTTATGTCCAACAGTAGGCATCAATCATTATAGCGCCTAGGTGGCGACACTTGGGGGAGGGTTAAGTCCAGCAGTATGCATAGATCATTAGTGATGGGGAAACTTATACCCAACAGTGGGCATCAGTCATTATAGCGCCTAAATGGCGACACTTGGAGGCTTATGTTCAACAGTGGGCATAGGTCATTAAAGTGAGGGGAGACTTGTGCCTAACAGTGGGCATCAGTCATTCGATAATTCGCCTATATGGTGATACTTGAAGGAGGCTTATGTCCAAGAGTGGGCACCGATCATTATGGCGACACTTGGGGGAGGCTTGAGGGAGCTCGAGTCTGATCAAGCTGACGATTCGTCAGACAGTGAAATCGAGATTTTGGCTGAGGAAAGTACCTTTTTTTTTAAAAAAAGATGCTTTATCTTTTTATTTTATCTTTACAAATCGATAGTGTTTCATGTACCGGATCGACCATCCACGGGATTAAAACGATTAAAATTTAACGATGTATTATAAAATAATGATAAATTATAGATTTTTTTTGTGTTTCGAAAATATTATAAACACAAAAGATTTGAGTTGAAGTGCATCTAAAGCACGTCATGCATCACAACGATTAAAGATTTCCATATAGTCAAATAAAATTATTAATATACCTACCCCCAGTAAAAATGTTAACGCTTCGACGCTCGAGCGCGCGACTCGAGCGTCGAGCGCCCGAGTTTTCAACGCTCACGAGTCCTAAACGCTCGAGCGTTTAACGCTCGAGTCTTGAACGCTCAATAGCGTCGACTCAGCGCTCAACGCTCGACTCACAGCGCTTATTTTTACAACACTACTTGAACTCTTCATTCAGGCGTAGGGTAGCCAGTCTTTTGATATTTTATAGGACTCATTTTGGAGAGTGTGCGCGGGAATTGCACGACTTGATACCGCCATCTCATTTCTACCATCAGATAACCCATCGTACGCGTATCGACCCTTAAGTTTTCATTTTTTTTAAATATTGTCTATGGATATATATGAACACAGAATAGATGAAAGAGGTTAGAATAGCCTTGTAAGCGGGGCAGACGTGCCAAAAGGTAGGGCAATGCTCATAGTTCAACTACCAATAGCGAACTTGCGATCTAAGTGTGCGTGGTCAGTTAGTTTTTAGTTTATTGTCTGTAGTGGAGTTAAAGGGTGTGAGACAAGCGGCGACACTCGTAGTACAAATCGGAAAGTATTTCCTTTCTAACCTCTTTCATCTTTTCTGTGTATAGGCACAATGAAATAACCGCCATACCATTCATAATACGTATATTTGGGTACATAGATTACACATTCATCTTAATTTTAACACTAAATAAATTATAAAAAAAAATTAAATGCAGCAAAAGCCTGAGAGAACATAGTCATAGGTCCAAAACAGACCTGGCAAAGTAATATCAACATTGCACCTCTTGAAATAAAGTCGAAAACAACAGTGTACTTATGTCTTATGATTTTACGAACTGAAAGATTTTTTGATTTTTGACCTTATTTTTATTTGAGGAAGATTGATATTTGTTTGACAGGTATGCGTTGTACCTCTTATCTGTTTTCTGAAATTCCGTTTGTGTATTGTCAACGACATCACTTTAAATCATCCAGTGACTTCTCCCGTTCTAGAAAGGAGCGCGAGGGCGAGAGCAGCGATGTCTGTCTTTTACTAATTTTAGTCAGTCAGCCACATCTATATTCCTTCCTATTTCCCTCTTCCTATTTCCTATCTATTTCCTCTCGGAAGTAAACCAATGGGTCCCAGTAGGAGTCGGCCCTGCTGGGCCCCTACCTTTTTGCTTACATCTCTTTGAGGGGTGGTTAATCGCGCCATCGACAACTTGGGCTCGGTCAACGATACCAGTGGTATCATTTACAATACACAGAAATAGAGGCATACAAAAAATAGGAGTTTTAAGCACACGATGCTATAATAATAATTCAGATATACACACTTCTCATTATCTTATTCACTTATGGTGAAAGCTGCGTGCCTGAGCGCCTGGTTCTCGCTAGATGGCGTTGATCTCATTTTTTTTATTGTTTTAGTTTATGGGAGCTTAATACTTAAGCATTCTAGTTATAAGGCTTTTCGGTACAATATTGACTGGTCTAGACTGTCCTTTCATAACTATTAATATTGTAAATTCATTTTTTTTAAGTGTTACCGGTTCTTCTCCATAAGAAACGACCAATTGGAACCGTACTACTTACGTTTTGTAAGTGCCCATGTAGGCCTATGTGAAAAAAAACCATTAAAAAAACGCCGTATGATACACAAGAGTATTGATGATTAATGTCCTCGGCCCCCAACACATGAATACTCAGTATTGGATGGATTTTGTTTGAGACGATAATTTGAATAAGTTCAATAAAGTAGAATGTCTAATTTTCGAAAATTTCTTTGACTTCATAATGCTTGAATACACTAAATACAAAATAAAGTAAAAAAAAAATGAGTTTACCGCCATCTATCGGCAACATAGTCACGTTCAGACCAGCAGCTTTCAAATTAACCTAAGTGCCGACGTCGAATATATCCGACAAACACTCTCGCTTTATTCCGCCAGAGTCGCACATCCACGACCAAATACTCCATCTCGTCAGCTCTTCTGTCACCTATGGGGATTGAAGAGCTCAACGAGATGGAGTATCCAGTCACAAACATATAATCCTGTTGATTATGACGCGAAGACACTCATCGGACCAAACCGATTAAAGGGTTAATAGATTTGAATTTCAAACCATTACAAAATAAATCAGCCTTTTTTTAAAATTTCAAAACCAATCATATCAAATACACATCACAAACGTAATGCTATCACTTTAAATTCGGAGTATCTGTACTTAATAAAGAAGAAAATAAAGACAAGATTGAAGCTACTTATTTTGTTCTAAAGACAGATTAAATTTTAAACTGTTATGCGTAACAGCAAGAGCCGGCGACGCGCTAGGCCCATAAGTAACCCTAGGGCACACGACGCGTTGCGGCGACGGTGCGATGCCGGAGCGGTGTCGCTGCGTCGTTTTACATAGAAATCTCTGTGGCATGTCACACGATGCGCTGCGGCGCCGCACCGGATTTCCAACCACCGAGACGAGGCGGGGAGGGATGAATACGTTGCGACGTCACGTATCTGCTTAATAAAGCCTAACGTTGCACGCTCTTTTAAATAAATCTCGAGATTTGAGGTACATCCACCTTATTCTCTTGCTGTATGATATCAGTGTACATGAATAACTCACTCGACAGATGGTCGATGGGAACGAATGGTTCTGGACTGGCGACCACGTACCGGAAGACGCTTTGGAAGGCCTCCAACAAGGTGGACCGATGACCAGGTCAGGGACGCAGGAATCTGATAGATGTGACTGAGGACCGGATGCTGTGGCGACGCTTGAGGGAGGCCTATGTCCAACAGTGGACGTCTTTCGGCTGATATGATGATGATGACATGAATAACTCAACCTAATTCCGACCTCTGGTAATCAGTGTTTTCTTGCGCGATTCTTTTACGCCTTTCGGATGACTTTAAGCCTACTGATGAGGTCCATTGTGAGCGACCACGTTTTATTGCCATGTCATCACTATGACACTGATATTTCGGATGACAAAATATAATACGAGTATTCCAATCAAATAAAAAACATAACCTAAAGCAGTCTATTACAATGAGATTCCTATAAGAATAAGGAACACAACTATTTGGCAAGTCATAATACTAAAATGTATTGCTATGTATACTTTAAATCGTAAAGCACTCACGCGATGAGCAATTTGCCGCATAGGACTTTGGAGGCAGAAATTGTTTCCAATCGGGGTAGTTTGAAAACTGTACTCAAATTTGCAACACAAGTAAGTGAAGGATTAAGTATCAGCTACTGCACTACGTTTGACGGTAAATCTACACTAAAGAGATAAGTTTGTTTTTTTGTTTGTAGGTAATCTCTGAAAGTACTGGTTCGATTTCGAACATATTTTCACCGATAGAAAGCTGCTTTAGTCCTGAGTAACATAGGCTTTATTTAATGTACGCGGGCGAAGTCTCGTGCAAAAGCTAGTCTTGCTTAATTAATAAAATAATAAAATGTGTTTTCTAAGGGCGGCAAAATGCTTAAAGCGAGCACTCAAGGCTTGTGTATAAACTAAATTATTGCTATCTCTTTCTCGCAAATACAACAAGAGCGAGCAAATGGAATTTAGTAATGTATTCTGACACACAAAGTTACAAACTTACATATAAAGAGGTTTACATTCCGGGTGTTTTTTTTTAACAAACTTTATTTACAAGGACAATAATTATATTTACTGAGACACAAAGATCTTACTTCAAACCTTGGTGTCTCAGTCGATGAGACGGTCGGCAACACGCTATCTTATGGTATAGTAAAAAAAGTTTAATTTTTTAACCGCCCGAGTCGGATTGGTCCGACAAGTGTTTCCGCGTTCTATTCGCCAGGGTCGTCTATTTGTGACTGGGTACTCTCATCTCGTTTAGCTTTTCAATCCCCATACGTGACAGAAGAACTGACAAGATGGCGTTTTTGATCGTGGATGTGCGACCGAAACGCGAGATTGTTTGTCGGCTATATCCGACTTAGGCGGTTAAAGGGTTAACAAATATCGACCTTCAAGATCTAAATTCAAAAACTTCGAGAAAAACTTACAAAGTCTATTGCACGACAACGAATACCAATTCTTTTCTTTTAGAGAAGAAAAT
The DNA here is from genome assembly GCA_929112965.1 of Mythimna albipuncta. Taxonomy (NCBI): domain Eukaryota; kingdom Metazoa; phylum Arthropoda; class Insecta; order Lepidoptera; family Noctuidae; genus Mythimna; species Mythimna albipuncta. Next base: position 10,642,575 of record OV815987.1, read on the forward strand.
TGATCACCAATCACTCTTAGTTTGACCACTATCTCACCTGATGGTAAGCGATAATGTGGTCAATGATGGAGCATGCTTGCCTAGAAGTAACCTTTTCACTCTTTGATTGCAATATACTCAGTTTTATAGCTAACGGGATTGTAAAGGTAAAAGCGCTTGGGTACCCTCAAAATTCAAATTTTCTAAGTTTTTTTGTATTTTCACAGGTCAGAATCAAGTATTTGTTGATTATAATATATTTGGAGCGTGAAAAGTATTTATTTACGGAGTTACGTACAACCCTCTCAGTTCGTCAGTTGGGCGCCATTTTTTATTCAGTCCCATGCTGAGCGCCACTCTATTAAGTCCCATGCTGGGCGCCACTTTGTTAAGTCCCATGTTGGGCGCCACTGTCTGTTAAGTCCCATGTTGGGCGCCGTTGTTTACTTGGTCACATGTTTGACGTCTACTGTCTACGGACGCGCAGCTTCACAGACCATTTTTCGTCATTATATGCTTCGTGTCGTTTGATCCAAGCAGGCGTCGCTCGGCGTCGTGTCGCTGCCGTTTCATCGATTGAATTTCATAGTTTTGTAAGCTTCACGCAGGCGTACACCAAGCGTAAAATGACGTAAACGCTTCTATGAAGCTACGCGTCCATGTACAGTATACCTTATCCTATTGGACGACTTTTTGCAATAGCTCAAAATAGATTAAATAGCTCTAGATGTAGCCACCTCGTGGCCACACATGAGACAGCACTATTAAACTTTAAAGTGGCTATTACGTACTAAACACTTAACTATTGGAGTCTGTTTCTCTTACAACTTATAACTTTAATAGCCGAAATAATTATTCTAAAAACATAAAAACTAACGTGAGTCGACCAGACAGGCCTTTGATTGGCTCTCTTTTCAAAATTCGCCAAGCAAAAAAGTCTGCATGTTATGTTTTGTCTCAATTTTCTTACTTATTTCGTATATATGCTTCTCACTTCCACACTTCGCTACAGTCTCATGGCTACATCTAGAGTAGTCTCTATCGTATAAATAATCTAAGTTTAATAGCTATTTGGGCCAATCAAAAAAACTCAAGAAACTTTAAATCTTGCGGGCTATTATAGTCTGTCTAAAAAGTCAACCGACTGGGATTTTTTCTACGAATTAAAAGAATTGTTATTTATATTACATAGGTACAATACTTTTTATTAGACTCTATTATTAAACAATGATCATCTCTTTGCAACCTAGATTGTTCAACCAGTGTTGACTATACACCGCTAAATTTTATGAAACACTATCTACTAATGTCTTTAAGAAAACGTCAGCTAAGCGAGTCCAATGACCTGTAGGTAGTTTTTACGCAACGTCGACTATTAACTTCAGGCCATTGAACTCGCTTAGCTGACGTTTTCTTAAAGATACTAATTTCGTACATGCTTGAATTAATACGAGTTTTTAAAAAAACGTACTTAATTTTTAATTTTATCTTTACAAATCGATAGTGTTTCATTTACCGGATCGACCCTCCACGGGATTAAAACGATTAAAATTTAACGGTGTATAAGATTTCAGGAAGTTGATTATTTCATTAGAATATCCAAATCGTTTGACTTTTTAGACCGACTCTACCTTTAAGCATCTCTCTTAAATGACTGTACTTTTAATAACTTTGATCTTATCAGAATTCAAACACTGACAGACATATTGACTCTTACAGAAATACTTTCTGTTGAAACACTTCCTAGAAAATGACTTACAAATCTGTTATAAAACACAATGACTAACATTAGGTATATTTCAACGTATCTTTATATTTACTAAGCGACATTCAAATGTAGGCCTTCATAAAAGTGTGCTGCAGAATTTTGAACACTCGGATCAACGTTAAGAGTTGAAAATTCAATGGTTAATAGATTAGTGTTTAAAAACGGGCATAAATATGTGTAGGAGGTATTTGGTTTGCTTTGAGTTTTAAAAAGGAGGTTATGTCCATAATGAGTTAGTTAAACTAATTATGGTAGTTGAAATGTCATTATGCAAAAATGTATTCTGGGAAGTTTAGATGAGACGCTCTTATTTTCTAAATATTTTTTTCTTTGTGCGATTCTTTAGCCAGCGAATTTTTTTTATTACTTTGCCCCACACTAGAAATTACTGCTGTATTGTGGGTGCGTTCACAAACATGTAGACTTATACACATAAGGCACCCAGACCTGAAACCACAATCTGTAAGATGTACAAAAATTTGAATTGAACTCGCGACACGATAACGCAGCAGCCAATCGCTCAACCACAGCGCCAACCATTGATTTTTAATAATTAACATAAGGTTTCAACCTTTTTCGCAACAGAGTTTGTTTCAGTATTTCTTCTCAGGGTAGTCAGTTGGGAAACACCGGCCTCATCTAATTTAACATCACAAAAAAAAACACTTCACGTGTAAAAGTGTTTCTTTTTTTAACCTATTTGCAAAATAAATATATTAGTAGCCCGATTCACGTAATCAAAACCGTAACGATTTAGTCGTTTAGACCATTTCCGTATTAACATCCATCAATCGAGTTTGAACGACACAGATTTTAAAGTCGTTTGGTCGAAGAGTCGATTTAAAAAAAAACTGTGTTACATTATCCTGGTAGAATACTTATTAATGTAACTGGAAATAAGTCGTCGATAGATCGTTTAATTTCGAGCCAGTTGAGTTGTCGTTTTATCCAATCCCGACTAAGGAACACGTGAATACCGCTTTTGGATAGGACTTCGATCGAACGACTATAAAACTTCAACGATATTTGGCTTGTTCGATTTTACGTGAATCAGGGTACGTTACTAAAGGTAACGTATACACGCTAGGGTATTACTACCTGACAGATTTACCTGCACATTTATACCTGTCAGGTGAGCCTGTATGGAAACCTGCACAGTAGTAACATACAGACTCCGGTTTACCTTTACAACTCAACTGTATATAGGAAAACCAGTCATGTATAACCTAGCTAGTGTGTATGGCAGGCATAAGACATAATAAGAAATGCCACCAAATAAATCAAGCCGTTGAAATACACCTAAAATAAAATCATCAAATCGCTCCTCAATATAAAATTACCAATTATCTAGGAAGTCGTAACCGGTCTTCGGAACGGAATCCGTCAAGGTTTCCGTTGATTGGAAGTCGGTGCCCGAAGACGCTTGACTGGAAGACAGGAGGCCGCGGTTCTCTTCGGAGATATCTGGAAGGTTTAGAAAAAAAAAATAGTTAAAGGATAAAGAACGCAAAGGCCAACTGAACCATAGCTCTAGAATGCAAAGGAGAAAGAAAGAAAAACACTTTTTTTTATATATATACACCGCTAAATTTTAATTCAATGACCTGTAGATAGTTTGTACGCAACGCCGACTATTAACTACAGGTTATTGAACTCGCTCAGCTAGCATTTTCTTAAAGAAATTAATTTCGTACATGCGTAAGTTAATACGAGTTTTAAAAAAAAACGGTATTTTATTTTTTAACTTTATCTTAACAAATCGATAGTATTTCATGTACCGGATCGACTCTCCACGGGATTAAAACGATTAAAGTTTAACGGTGTATAATGGATAGGCTCGCGTATGACCACAATCATTTGCGGAAAATTACGCAATCTTAGGAATAACTTACAAAGGGCAACTTAACAATGGCTCTGTAGTGATTTTTTAGACAGACTAAGGCGTTTATCACACTGCCACGCACCACGCAGCGTAGTGCGTGAATGCGTGTCTTAACGTTGCTTGTAAGTATAATCTCCGTTTGTATAGAAAACACGCACAGTACAACACACTGAAACTGCATCCACGCGCGATCATGCAGATCACGCGCCTACATGCGGAGAAACATGCACTCACGCGCGTGGGTGCGGGGCGACACGCAAGGTATGGCACACTGAGTCTCGTAGTGCCGTGCGTGATTTTGTATGAAGCGAGTCAGGGCCTGCGTAAATTTACAAGACGCACATACGCGCGTGAGTGCGTTAAAAAACCCACACGAAGATGCAGATCTGTACTCCCGCAAGCGCAAACCACCCAAAGGGCTCCCGCAAGTCACCTAAAGGGTTATGAAAAGGGCTATCATTGGAGTTTCCTTGCGTGATCACATCAGAAACGAAGATATCCGCAGGAGAACCAAGGTTACCGACATAGCCAAACTTAAGTGGCAATGGGCAGGGCACATTGCACGTAGAACAGATGGTCGATGGGGTCGAAAGGTTCAGGAGTGGCGACCGGAAGGCGCAGCGTTGGACGGCCTCCAACAAGGTGGACCGATGACCTGGTCAGGGTCGCGGGAATCCGATGGATGCGTGATGCACAGGACCGGTCGTTGTGGCGACGCTTGGGGGAGGCCTATGTCCAAGAGTGGACGTCTTTCAGCTGATATGATGATCTTGACTCCCACAAGTGCGCGCGTATGTGCGTCGACACGCAACATGCAGCGTGATGCGTGGTAGTATGAGAACCATCTATAACGCGTAACGTATCTTTCCTTATAATATAACAATGATGCGCGTTCATTATTATTTCGCTGTATTTATACGGTGATGCGTCATTTAAACGTAACTATGCTAATCAGAGCTCCGCTATTTCCGTGTTTAGTTTCCGTTTTGCAAGGTGTGTGCGCATTTGAAATCAATGATGTGAAGAATTTCCTGACTACATCTATACTATACTTATAATAAATCTGTAGAAGTGAAAATTCTAAACATTGAAAATATCAAAAAAATAAATGGCACGGAGTGTTACTAGACCGACACCGAACCCAAAAATGTGATTAAAAAAAATATTGTCTGTCTGTCACGCAAAAACTACCGGTTCGATTACGATGAAACTTGGTATAATTATATTTTAATATCCTGGGTACTTTTTATCCCAGAAAAGTATATACTAACTATATTTGAAAATTCTAAGCAAAATGGTCTTTAAAAAGCCTAACAAAACCGGACGGGCCGGCCTCCGCCTAATTTAGCCGGACACGCGACTAAAAAGCCTAGCCGTGTTCCGCTTTACCCGGACGCCTGGTAACACTAAAGGCTATATTTCACCGAGACAAAATGGCGGCGCGACCAGTCGCCGCTACCTACAAAATGTATGCAACTCTATAGAGAGTTACTCACCTGGTGTCCGTTTGGTCGCGCTACCAATTTGGTGGCGCGACCAGCTCGGACGTGTGGACACCAGAGTCGCCACACGTCCGAGCTGGTACTAACTAGACACCGTGTCTGTATGGTGTCTAGTTTGGTAGCTTAGGACTATATTTCACCGGACACTATGTGGCGCAACTGGTCGCGCCACCATGGTGTCCCGATGAAATATAGCCTTAAGGGCCTGCGCATACTTGAGACAAGACTGTTTTAGACAGACTTGTCTACGATGTCGCAGACTTGTCTACGATGTCGCAGAATTGTCTACAACGTCGCAGACTTGTCTACAACGTCGCAGACAAGTCTGCGGTGACGTAGACAATACTGTGTTCCAAATAATTCCTCAGCCTATTCCATTAGTCAAGCTAAAGGGTGGAATTAAAAACAATAACATAGCTACTACCTCTGAACTACACTACGATACTGACACAATGGAACATAATATAAACATTAGTTATTATCACAAATTCGTGGCCTATCTCAAACAAATAGTACCTATGACTCATAAGATATTCTATTTTGTAAATATTGTAGTATGTAGTTCGAATAGTACTTTGACCACAACTTCGTTCGCAAAAATGTTTTCATAAAATCTTGAAACAATAAATAATTTACAGGGTAGTGATGTAAATGCTCGCAAAGGAGGAGGCCGAACATATCAGGCAACGGCGTTCTCGCCGCCGCCGCCGCCGCCGCCGGGATTCTGATTCCGATTTCCAGTCACCGTAGGCCCGGGCTTCCGGACAGTGAGCAATGGGTAGCTCGCGCAAGAAGTTGTCAGCAACAGCAGGGACCCAGCCGGGTCGAAGCCTACTGGGGCCAGGGTTATCCGAAAGGGAGCTCGAGCACCGGTATGAAGGCTAGAAGGAACGGGGTGGATCTTTTAGTCAGTAAGAGTCTGACACTATCTCCCGCTCCGCCCAAGAGCGGGGGTTGTCATTGGATAATTTTTTCCCACCATAAAAAAAAAGAAGAAAGGGTAGTGATGTAACAAATATTCGCATTCGTGAATATTCGTACTTTTTAACATTTGTATTCGAAAGAAACATATGAATTTTTGGCAAATGTTTCTGACAAACAAAAAAGAAATAGGTAACATTTTGATTGAATGGATATAGAATGACAATACAATTTATATGATTTTATATATACTTTAATATTATTCTATCACACAACTTTTTGTTAATTTGTAATCCTGATGTGTATTTCACATTTGCAGTATCACAAATTGTGAAACAACATGTTAACCTCAAACCATAACATATCTTTTCGAGTTAACCTAACTGTATTTCGGCGACGCGCAGCCCCCTGTTTCTCCAGATAAGTGCGTGAAGAGTATATCGAATATTCGTACCCATCAGAAGGACGTCCGTAGGGTTCTGCGTAACCTTGACGTGAATAAAGCCAGTAGCCCCGACGGGATACCAGCAGTTGTTCTTAACTTGTGCACATGAATTGTCTGCAATCGTGACCCGCATATTTAGCCTATCATATTGAAGTTATAGCCTTTACATTATTTTGTATGCATGCTCCTTAATATTAGGTATCGAGTTAATGCTTGATTAGCGTTTTAAGTCTTTTACTTATTTCTTATTAATAAAATGCATTACACTATTGGCAGTCAATCAAAGTTGTTCTCTTTCAAACATACCCAACGACCCTAAACATCTCATGGCGACCCTGCCTTGGGCTGTCTTTGGGTTTATGCAGTCAAAATTGGAAGATAAAGTATAATAGCTATGACTAACGTTACTAAAACAAAATAATTAGTTAAGACGTTCCACTCCTCGGTCGAAAAAGATGAGGTATTTATCACCCAAAACGCAACGGGTAGAAACGAGGCAATGGCGTAACTATACGATGGCAAGACTGGCAAAATGCCACGGGCCCACGGTTCAAAAGACCTTGAGTTCAGAAGAAGTAATTTATATACAAATTCAAGTAAATTGTTAAGATTTATTAAATGCATTTATAATAAGAAAAGAATTCATTTCCCGTGGAATTTTGCCTGCTTGACCACCTTATAGATACGCCACTAGGAAGCCCACCTTAAGTGACGAAATATAAAAATCGATTTATTTACGAATAAGAAAGAATATTTTACGTCTATGCTTCAGTGATTTATCCAGCTTTGTAATTTATTACAAAGTTGACGCTTTTCCTGGGGCCCCACCTAATGATTTTGCCACGGGCCTCGGATGGTATAATTACGCCACTGCAACGAGGCAACTCTGAAGGGTATTGGTCCGCAGAAGAATATTGAGATGTTCGCACTGCTGACTGCATTCATCATAGCCATTAACTACTTTATGGCGCGGCTATACAGAAGATGCCAAGAGACTGGAAAAGTGCCCTGGCTTGAAAGCAAGCTAACGTTCAGCATGTGCCCAGGAAGGGCAGTCGAGCAGAACAGGCAAACTACCGACTCATCTCCGTTACGTCGATCCTCTGTAAGAGTATGGAACGGGTGCTTAACAGAAAGTTTCTGGCATGCCTAGAAGCTAACGACATCAGTGAACAATATTCGCGTTTGCGAATATTGAATGTGAATATTCGCAATTTCGCTGCGAATATGAGAAATCGAACATTCGTTACATCACTATATAGTGTCTCTGACATCGACACAAACGAATACCACGGATCCAGTACATCATTCCGGACCCCCAGTGGTGGAAGTTTTCGTCAGTTTTTTCCAAATTTTTTTATTTATTATTGATAGGCTCGTTTGACCACCATCTCACCTGATGGTAAACGATGATATGGCCGACGATGGAGCACGCTTGCCTAGAAGTAAACTATTCACTCTTGACTTAAAAACCCCCTTTTTTATGGTGGGAAAAAATCATCCAATGTCAATAATCGATATATATATATAAATCATCGAATGTCGATAATTTCAGACTCTTAATGACTAAAAGACCCACCCCGTTCCTTCTAGCCTTCATACCGGGGCTCGAGCGCCCTTTCGGATAACCCTGGCCCCAGTAGGCTTCGACCCGGCTGGGTCCCTGCTGTTGCTGACAACTCCTTGAGGCGCGCGGGAACAGTGCGCACCGTCGACGACTTGGGCTTGGTCCGGACAGTTACCGGACGGCCGGACAGCGAGCTAACTTAAAGACCCCCTAAGTTTTTTTTAATCTTTACGGTTTTTAATTTAAACTGTACTGCGTCTGGTCGGAGGATCATCCCTTTTCAAAAGAGGTATGAGGGACTTTTCATCCTGCTCCACATTCCTCTAAAGGATATTCTTCGATCACTTGAGTTATACAACTTTTTACTTTGGCATTCAACAAGCAACTAAAGTCCGTGTATATGTGTTTAAGTACAGATTATGTGCACATATACATGAGAATGCACGCCTATAATCTTAAGCACCTGATTAGTATATTTATTCATTGTGTAACTCCCTGGCGAACTGCATTTTATTATAATTAATTCTTTGCACACAGTGTTAAATATTGATAAAGGAAACCCTTGTGAGAACGTGGAATTACTGTTAAGTCTGTATTATGGATTTTAGCTACATCTTTAAGTAAAACGACCCTCGTCATCCAATGCACAATTACAGCTCAGTGCCATCTGAGAGTTTAAAGTCGTAAAAGTTTTGTTGCAAGCGTGAGCCCATCTCAAAATAACACCACCTCGGAGAGATGCGACCTCTGGCGGCAGAAATTTAAACCTCCCGATGATTTTATCGAGCCGTCGGAGAGCCTCTCCCCTGGACACGAGTTGCCATGGCCAACCTGGAAAACTCTAAACAGACTCCGCACCCAGATTGGGCGCAGCAAAGACAATCTCCACAGGTGGGGGTTCTCGGATGGTTCCGATCTTCAGTGTTTGTGCGGCGTTTCTCCGCAGACCATGTCCCCACCTTCCGTCCTGCATCACGTGCCGTTTCCTGCTCACGTAGGGACCTAATGACAGCATCAGCGGACGGCATTGCCGTGGCCGAATTCTGGGCCAGACAAGGAATTTAACTAGTTTTGCCATCGATACGATAAGAAGAAGAAGCTACATCTAGTCTAGTAGTCACAAGTGCGACTGCAGAGCGTAACGTCCTCTTTTTTAGGTGCGAGAAATATCCAATGACATCCCCCGCTCTTGGGCGGAGCGCTTGATAGTGTCAGACTTTTACTGACTAAAAACCCACGCCTGTTCCTTCGCTGCCTTTCGTTTCTCATAGCTACAACTTAAGAGGTCTTCAAGTCAAGAGTGAATAGGTTACTTCTAGGCTGCTTTATCGTCGACCAAATCATCGTTTACCATCAGTTGAGATATATAAAAAGCAGCTGTCTATCAGACCTTCACAGCCCAGTTACTGAGCAACACGATACCCACTCCTATAACAGATCGGCGGCAATGACCTTTCGCGCCGGGCCCTGCTTCGCAGAAGGAGGCGACCGCCTGCCACTCTTCCTCGCTCCGGACCATGGCCTGAACCAAGGCCCGGCGCGAGAGGTCTCCGCCACCGATCGTCCCCGCCCAAACAAGACACACCTCGACTGTGTGCTCCACCGTGTCCTTCGGGCGTTCCGCACAGTGGCGACACCCGGGCGTCTCTTCCGAACAATTCATACACGACCTCGCTTTCCACCAAAAGTGCGAGATGTTATTGGATGATTTCCACGCTAAAAAAAAACTATAACAGAATAACATAAAAAAAAAAAACACTCACCACTACTGGATTTGATCACACTGCTTCTATACTCCTTCTCATATTTATTTTCAGCCTGCGGACTCTTAAAATTGGTCCTAAAGAAGTTTTCTGATGAAGCAACAATCTGCGTTTGAGGACTGAGAGAAACAAGGCATTCTCGTTCTTCATCTTTACTTTTAAAATTGCCTATGAACTTGCTTATAAACCCTGGAGATGTTACCTCTCTATCTGGTCCGTCTTTATAGGAGTTACGAAGAGCCTCATGGGATTTGAGGGCATTTTTCAGTTCTGATACTACTTTCGAGTGTGACAAAGCAAGTTCTGACATTACTGGAGGTGGTGACGTCGGTTTTACATCTTTCGGAGCCCGACAGTCGCTTAATATGCATAAATTTAACTGGCTTTTTGTCTGATAGAGGAAAGGACTGCTATGCTCATCTCTATATGAAGAGTTCTCATCCTGGATGAGTTTTTGTCCGTGATCTCGTCCAAAGAATGACATTAAGTCATCTTTGCGCACCGGTGGGTCGTTTATGTCGAAGTCTAGTGTATCTAATAACGCGTATTTCAGTGAAATATCTGGTTTTATTAGAGATTCGTTTATTATTTCAGTCTGAAACAAAAAAATTTGTAATTAATTTAGTGATTATGTTAAACTAGTTATCGCTAGCTTCGCGAAGTAGTAATGCTAGCAAAGGAGGAGGCTGACCGCATAGGCAACGGCACTCACGCGCCAGCCCGTGCCAGGATTCCGATCCCGATTTCCGGCCACCGTAGACGCGGGCTTGGGGACGGCGAGCAATGGGTAACTCGCTGGCCGACCGTCCGGTAACCGTCTGGACCGAGCCCAAGTCATCGACGGCGCATACAGACCCCGCGCGCCTCATGAAGTCGTCTGCAACCATAGGGGCTCAGCAGGGTCGCAGCCTACTGGGGCAAAGGGTCTGCTCGGCCCAGGTACGAAAGGCAACGAAGAAACGGGGTGGGTTTTTTAGTCAGTAAAAGTCTGACACTATCTCTCGCTCCGCCGCGATTTTTACCCAACGAAAAAAAAAGTGATCAATTTCTAAGAACCTTTACCATTGATTGATTGAATTACTAATATTCTTTTACTGTTAAAAAACACTATTTGCCACATACTTTTCAGGCAAGAAAAATACATTGTCCCTGTTGGATTTCCTGCATTTATTTTCCCAGTAACATACCAGTTACCAGTTTATTTTTTATTGATAAACTTGGAATGTGTGTTACGTTATTATTATTACTTGGTGAATTTCCTGTTTGTACAGAATTATGTATCAACACTTTACTCGTTGATAATCTTACATTAACATTTAAAAATTGACGTCCCCGGGCAGTAAGTTGGTAATCAAAAACACACATTTTTATGATGAATTATTGATATTGCTCGGAGACGTTATATGCTGTTCAATATTTTCAGTGCCAAGAACATACAATAATTTTTTCATGTGACTGGTTCTGGTTCTGGCTCTTTGGTTGATTGTGTTTATGCTCAGTGTGACACACAACAAGTCCAAAAGTATTTTTCTAGTATTAAGTATGTACAATCGGCACACGAGGACAAGAAGGTCCAGATACGGAGAAAAACAAAACTTCACCAACTAACAAGCTTTATAAGGTTAAGGTTATTTATTTATTTATTTATTTATTATAATCTTTATTGTACACCAAATAAACAAATATACAGGACAAACATTTAAAAGAATAAGTGCACAATGGGCGGTCTTATCGGTTATTATTTTAAGTAGGCATAGCACATTAAAAAAAGAAAAAAAACAAAGAGATAAAAGAAAAAATAAAGAGATTGTACAATGCATAGTGCATAAGGTACAAATACCGGCACAAATCTTGAGCGCTTGTCGAAAGAGTGAGGATCAATTTGCGCATCGTACACATCGTCGAGCTAATCACTGTAACTACAATGATGTACTCCCAGCTCCCGCGTCTCACTTCATACCACTAAAGAGACCCAATACTTCACTTCTCATTCAAGTCTGTGCGATTTCAAATTCAAGTCAGCGCTCAAGATCTTAAATATTTGTATGACATGTTAAATAAATGTATTTTTAATCTGAATTGCTGTTTTGAATTCTTATTCAGAACACCAATTCCAGTTTTTTCATCAACATTTGAAATAAAAATTTAACTTTTTAATTTACAATCAACCACTGTTTTGATCCATTGTTTATGTTGATTTATTTCAATTTTTTAGTTTCAAACATGATGATGACAATAATTATCTCAGAACATAGATTTCACTTGACAATTTTGTCTGGCCTATTGGTCTAGTGGTTAGTTGCCCTGACTGCTATGCTTGGTGTTGTGGGTTTGATTCCCAACCAGGACAAATGTTTGTGTGATGAGCATAATCATTTTGTTCTGTGTCTGGGTGTAATTTATCTACATGTATGTATTTAGAAATATATAAGTATGTTTATCAGTTGTCTAGTGGTCATAGAACAAGTTCAGCTTAGTATGAGACTATTAGGCGACGTTGTGTGATAGGTATTACAATATTAGCCAAGTACTATTGTAAGTAATTAATAAATAATCAAATGATAAGGTAATTGAACATAAGAGGGCAATTACGGTGTCCACCGCATAAACGAGGTATGAATCATACTCGAAAAACTGTTAGCTGCTTGCCGAACACACAACACAAAAAAACACTGCATTTGTTGAGTTTTCCTCACTTAATACTACACAAAAATGGGTATTAAACAGTTAATAAGGTGTCAAGGAAGTGTTTTTTCTACCTTTTCTTTTTCCGTAAGCGTTTCCCATATATTTTCGTAAGACATTCTTGCGTCAACGATATCCTCGTGAATTTTCGCAGCTATGGGGTTCATAGAGCGAAAATATTCTTCGGCGATGGCTCCCAGCGCCATTTTCACAGATTTTAATTAAAAATTACCTTAGAACTGTTCGAACTGTACTATTTTTAATTTAAATCGAGATTCACCAAACACAACACAACCATTGCAATCGGAAAATAAATAATGAATGAAAGAGTGAGATGGATGAATGAGAAAGACACACAATAATTACGTCAGATTACGATTAATGACAGCACAGGTAAAAACAGACGGAATTACACTTTACTAGCCTATTTTAAAGTCTAAAATAGATGTCTGTGAACTTTTTCATGTTGCTTAGCAAAAAGAACTTTTATAACTCCAATTTAGAGTCTAAATTGAAAAAACTTGTTAAATGATTCTAGTGTCACCTAGCGGTTATATGGGTAAGCTGTTCATAAGAGCCCTTCACATTGTGTTTGAAGTTTCTGAAACTTTTCGTAAAATATGACTCGAAGATTTGAATTCAAAGTCCCGATGACAAAAATAATAACAAAAAAGTTACATAAAAGCAATACTGCAAAGCATGCATTGTAATAAAAGTATAAACTCAAGTTTTCAGTTGTATTTTATAAATAGTGAAAGTTGCGGTTTTCATTACAAGGTTGACAGTGTTTTATCTGTGCCGATTGGATTATCGGTTTTTGGGTGGACATTGAAATGTCAAAAAGACAAAATGGCTTACATTAGCTTTATTTGTTTAGTGTTTTCGACATTAAAATGTAACGGTAAAACGTGAAAAGCGAACGAAGTTTGATAATTAGGCAACTATGTTGCATAATACAGGGCCTTACGGTCCAAACGAGGCGCCTGTAAACATGGGAGCACCCGTCAACATGACCCCAATGAGTGGGCATATGAATATCAGTCATAACATTAATAATTTGAGCAAAATAGCTCATCAAGGTATCCCGACGCCTAGCGGGCACTACGACCTGCCGGACTATGGCCAATACAACCACTCTCCTATAGGTATGCCGCCACAAATGGGTCAGTTTTCTAATTACCAGCTGGGTTTCCCACAGTCTTATATGAATCAAAGTGCCAACAGTATGAGCGACCTACAATTCCCAAACGGTATGTTCCCAATGAATTTAAACATACAGAGCGAGCATAACGCTAGTATGATGAATTATGCTTACGATAAGAGGATAATCGAATCGGTTAGGCAAGAAAACTTCAAAGAACAAAATGCTCTGAAAATACCGTTAAATATACCTCAAATACCAAATAAGAATTACAACAAGCATATTGGTGACGACAACAATTATGTACATAACAGTATGTATGAAGAAACTCCTCACAATTTAGATTTAAGTATGAAAACTCAAGAGAAATTACAAATAAACAGTACACGTCGGAAAAACATTGAAAACACAGTGAAATTAATTGAGAATATTCTTATTCACTCTTCTAACCAACCCAGGGAAGTACCCCCATTGATTTCAGCTGCACCAAAAAATGCTAAAGCTGATGTACCATCAGATATGTCGGAAAAAAAGACAGTGATTGCATCAACAAAAACTTTAGAATCCAAGACCAACCCATTAGTACTACCGCCAGCAGATGTGACTAGAGATGAACCCCAAAACAACAACAATAAACCTGGACCGACCATAGAAGATAGTAACTATAAAAGAAAAGAAGAAAAAGATGGATTATCTGACGATGAAGAAGTTAAACCCATAGGTATAATGCAGCACTTTATAACAGAAGATGCTGAGGTCACAACGGACAATAGTATTGTTATAAAAGTTGAAAAAGCAAGTTGGGCGGACTCGGAATGCTTTACGCCGTTCTTGAAAGACAGTCATGGGTTCCAGAGGGATGAACACATGAATTATAGAATAATTGAAGGGGATACTAGCGTTGCTGAAGCCGTTACTGCTTATAAAGAAGGTTATTATGATTTTTTAATTTTTCTAGCAAGTGTTCATCTGTGCCAAGTCTGGCCAGTTCTCTGATAATAGATGTCCCACAAGACGGATACTGACTATCCGGAAGGATACTTAATATCCGTCCGGATAGTCGATTAAGTAATAAGTATCCGGCCAGATATTCAGTATCCATCTTGTGGGACATCTGTACTGGCCAACTGAAACTGGAACTGTCAACTGGCCAGACTTGGCACAAATGAAAATTATGTACATAAGCCTTCCTTATTTATAATCAATGGATATCATCAAAGTCCAATTGGGTGATTGTGGTGTTTATAGGAAAATAAAGTCAATATAAGGTCAGACATATAAGGCCTATTAACTATATTTTCTAATAATAATCCATTATAGTCAATTTATTGACATTAACATATTTCCATGCTCAAAATTTATATTTAAATGATGAATAATATTAAAAAATACAACTTTTAATTGTACTATTTGTTGTTGTAAGTTATTTAACACTATTGAAAAATAATTAAGTATTTAGTTACTAAATTATTTTTCCTTGAATGTCACATTACTAATAATGTAGCATTCAAGAATAAATACCATCCTTCTAGTGTAGTCCTTATAGTAGTTTAATCTGCAAATAATGCAATTACTACTTACAATTTGTTAACTTCTTGTTAAAACATAAATTCTATGCTACAACTGTTTATTATCCTTTAGTAAATCATCATCTTCCTGCCCTTGTACCGTTTTATTTGGGGTCCGCGCAACACCTTTTTTTCTTCCATTCTGTCCTGTTACTCGTCACGCTATCACTAACTCCCTTTTCTTTCATATTGCTTCTCACACAATCCATCCATCTTTTCTTTACGCTCCCTCTTCCCCTCCATCCATCCACATGTAAACTCATAACTTTTTTAGCAACATGCGTTTCGTCCCTCCTTTTCACATTATCCTTTAGTACTTAAATAAAATAAAATTAATCTACCAGTTATATTATTCATAATTACAGACATAAAACCAGAAGGAGTATTCGAATGCCCGCATTGCGCCCTTCTCTTCAAACACCCAAAAAGATTTCTTATACACAACAAATGGCATACATTCGGCCTAACGAATATAAAAAGAATGGAGATCGCGAAAGTAAGAGAACAAAGAAGATTTGAAAGAAAAGAGGCAAAGATTATAGAGAGGATGAATTCTAAAGAGGTTACGGATATTAAGGTGGATGGGAAAGTGTACCCATGTAAGGATTGTGATAAGGTGTTCAGTGCTAAGGGGAGCCTGAAGAATCACAGGCAGAGGTGAGTGAATTTTGTTCTTTATCTTGTTTGCTCCCAGTCCAACTGGGAAAGCCAACTCATCCATTAGACTCTAATTCCTAATTGGTTGTAACAGTAGTGAAAATACTGAATTTTACCTTCAGCTATCGCATAGATGGAGCACTTTCACCTAAACCACATAGGATCAGCAGTACCTCAGCGCCCTGTGCTGTCCCCCCAAATTTTTCCTCAGTTCAGAAACGTCATATATGTTTAAGACAGTACAGACCTACACAAAAATCATAAAGCTTAGGGAGACATTAATTCATTAAGGCTATAGTCCCTTAAACCATCTGGCCAAAATTATGTGGACGCACCTCTCGCACCCGCCTAGGCGGCAGTACGCAAATCTGTGCATTTATTTGCGGCCAACAGCGCCCGGAAAGCGCGCGGCTGACCTTTAAATCCATTTTCTTTGCGAAATATTGATTGATTTACATATGCAATGTTCACTTTGAAGAATATTTAACCACCCATTTTTATGTGTAAAAATTTTTCTAAAGATCCAAGCTGTTTCGAAGGAGTAGGGAAAAGTTGCGAAAGTCCTAAATATTTTTTTTAGACAAAAGTATTAATAGCACGAAAAAATCAAGTGTTGATAATGTTGCCCATTAACCTGGCCGTTACCGAGGAGTAGTCTTCAGAAAGTCACTGTTTTATGGCACATTTCGGGCGTATGGGCCTTAAGAACGCCGGCGTTCGCGTACCCATTGTCTTTCTATTGTACCTGTAATTCTCTGCTGACAGCCATTTTTTTCTTTTCAGATCACATCCCACTCTAATACGGGAATGCAAAATCTGTCACAAAGTGATATCAAGCTGGATGGCTCTACGAGCGCACTTAGCGACACACACAGCGGACTCGGGGCTCGGCTTTCAATGTAGCGAATGTCCTAAGAGGTTCAAATACTCTCATTCGTTGGCTAAACACTCGGATACTCATTTGGTAAGTACTAAGTCCATAATAGAGTAAGAACAATGAGTGATGTCTTTTTTAACGCAAAGGTTGACTGGGAGAGAATGCCTTGTTGAATTAAGTTCACCTATGTACCACTATTGTACATGAAGTTTAAATAAATAAATAAACAGCCGAGTGGTAACGGCCCCAACTAACGAGTTTTACTTCGTGGGTTCAAACCCAGCCAGGCGCATTACTTCATGTAATTTATTTCATCACCGCTGCTCTCAAAACGGTGAAGAAAAAACATCGTGAGGAAACCGGCATGTTCTGGAACCAAAAATTCGAAGACATGACATTCACCAACCCGCCCTGGTGGATTACGGCCCATTCTCTCTTCTAGAGAGGAGGCCTGAGTCCCAGCAGTGGGGACATTAAAGAGTTAATGCTATGCTTCTGCTAAGCCCGTAGTAGGTCATCATCGTGTTCATGCCCTTATCCCATGTTACTTGGGATCGGCGCAACACATTTTTTTCTTCCATTCTTCGCTGTCAACCGTCACTGACTCCATTTTCTTTCATACCTCACAAAAACCACCCATCTTATCTTTTCTTTGGTTTCCGTCTTCCTCTCGACCAGTCCCATAGTAAGCAAGATACTAGTATTCTATGGGAACGTAGATATGTATGCAGTCCAATTGATGATAAATTATCGCTTGCATCTTTGGGCTAAGTATCAGTATGGTTTCATAATCAGATGTAATATGTACACGATATTATTCAAACTGACTATAAATGGTGTAAGGGACAGTTCTCCGCAAACTTTAAGGGCTTGCTCAATAGACGAAATTGAACAACCCACCATAACAATTTTTTTCAGAAAACGAAAAAAAATTTCGGGTTCTCCATACAAACTGTCCAATCAAGTTAATAATTTTGTATGGTCAGGCGGTTTTTTTTTTTCGTTTCCTGAAAAAAAGGGTTATGGTAGGTTGTTCAGTTTCGTCTACTGAGCAAGCTCTTAAAGTTTGTGGAGGGCTGTCCCTTACATCTTGTACAAAAAAATAAATAAATAAAAAATTTTCTGGTGACAGACAGTAATATAGGTCGTAAAACTTAAAATTCAAGCTCGTTAACGCTAAAAAAATACATACAAAACATTAATTTTGTCCAATTTTACTAGTATTACGTTGAAGCGACTAGTATCCGGCCAGATTCTCTCAAATTACTCAGTATCCGACTGTGGGATACTGTGTGTTAATATAAACTAGTGCTTGACTGCGATCCGATCTGATGGTAAGCAGTGATGCAATCGTTGATAGTGAGGTGCTCTAGTTTATGAGGAGCTTATCAGTTTCAACCCAGTTTTAAGTAGAGTATTGTTTTACGTTTAGTGTTTATTTATTTAACAGGAAAAAGTCCACGCCTGTACCGATTGTCCCAAGAAGTTCGGTTCGCAAGCTCTGCTGAAGATGCACATGAAGACGCATGAGCGTATGTTGCGCGGCGCCACGTACCGGTGCACTTACTGCGCGAAAGGGTTCTTTGAGTCTTACAGTTTACAGGTGAGTTTTTATGAAGCAGTTTATTTTTTTGACGATAAACGTTGCCCTCCACTATACTCCACCTAAACACACCAGTCATCACAGCAGTGATTTGTTATATTCATTTCTCATAATAATTTTGTTTATTTGTATGTATTTATATAAGTATTTATTTATATATTTTTGTATTTATGTTGATTTTAATTTTCTTTCTTTATGTTTGCCTTGAAGTTGCACCTACCATGCTATGTCTCTGCACCACCCTAAGGTCGACTGGTAGATAATGCCTAAGGCATTAAGTCTTTGTATAGTTTTTTTTTTGTGCAAGAAGTGTAAATAAATAAATAAATAAATGTAAACAATTTTAACATGTCTTTTATCTATAAAATTGTCTAAAAAATTTAAATTGGAAACAATTTTAGTTTCCCATTAGGTATTTACCTAAACCGATGTTAGCTAATTAACTAAATTTATATGATCTTTGTTTGTCTTTTATTAATCTTTGGATTTATTTTAAGTAGAAAGACATCAAGATTGTTTACCGGCATCGGCAATAGTTTAACACTTACTCTCGCTCCACCCAGAGTGGGAGAAGTTGTTTCATGAATTTCTATGCAAAATAAAAAACTTTTTACAAAAAAAAAAAATACTACCGACTGCAATGTTAAAAAAAAAAACTGAAAAGTAAAAAATAACTTTAATTTCGGAAGTCCGTGTTTATATAATAGTTTTGTCTCTTCGTTATTTAACACCGACTTCCGAAATTAAAGTTATTTTTTACTTTTCAGTTTTTTTAACATTGAAGTTGGTTGTATTTTTTTTTGGAATTTTTTTATTATATTTTGCACTTTTTAGTTATGGTACCACCACTAAAAAGTACCTCTCAGCCAAACTTAAATATCTTATAGCCAGAGAGCATCTCATAACGATTCTAATAATCCCAAACACGGTTAGATTACATTAATTTACCTTCTGGCTTCATCATCAGATCAGTCTGATACATCCCCTCCCCCTTTTCCTTCAGCCAGTTATCGACTACACGTATAAACAAAGCAATTTTACTCGTTACGACAATTCTGCTGTAATCCTATGAGGAGTTCTGTTCCATATCTTCGAAGTTCATGATCAGATCATAACAATATTACTATGGGACCAACGAAAAAAAAATTTTCAAAATCGCTCCACAATTGACCGAGATATCGGTGAAAAATACATTTAAAAAAAACATACCTACAATCAACCGAAAATAGAACCTCCTCCTTTTCGAAGTCGGTTAAAAAGAATATCTTATAATTAACTTACGATCTATCTCCTTTCTCTCAGTCCATCCAAAGGTTGTCTGTAAGAGATCGCCCTGTGCGATAAGACCGCCCATTGTGCACTTATTCTTTTAAATGTTTGTCCTGTATTTTGTTTATTTGGTGTACAATAAAGTTTATAATAAATAAATAAATAAATACGATTTATCATTATTTCAGGTACACGAACGAACACATCGAAATGAAAGGCCTTACACGTGTGACATCTGTAACACTAGCTTCGGAACTAATTCTAGTCTCAAGAGACATGTGAAAGTGGTGAGTTTTAATTTATAACTAGCGGCGCGTCCCGGCTTCGCACGGGCAATAAATATAGCCTATGTTACTCAGGGTGAATGTAGCTTTCAAATGGTGAAAGAATTTTCGAAATCGGCACAGTAGTTTTTGAGTTTATTCATTACAAACATACACACAAAAATAAAAAATTTCCCTCTTTATAATATTAGTTTAGATGATTTTAATATTAGCTTGTTCCCGTGACTTTGTTCAAGTCAGACTTATAAAACACAATGTCATTTGTTCACGATTTCAAAAAGTTTTCTTTGGTATTTTTCGTCAAGTCGTTGAGCTCCTTAGTATTCCTAAGTTTGAGCTACACGAATACTGACAAATGCTTACACTAACTAGACAGGCCCATTCAAATCTGTATGGTTCTCATATGATTTGACCATTACATGTTTACTGTATGGACTTTAAAAGAGACTTTGACCCCTGAGTTTGTTTCGGTGTTTCTTCTCAAGGTAGTCAGCTAGGAAACACCGGCCTCATCTAGTTTAAACTGCAAAATAAATATCATTTATAATTTTTTTTATACAATATATTAATCAGAAAAATCTGATTCTGAATATGTAATTAACTCAATTTCGAAAAAAATAATAATTAGTTGTACCCTTTTTAATAACGACAGCAGTATTGTTACCACTGTTTTTCTTTTGCCGCTAGTCCCACAACACAGCGAAGCCCTATCAGTGCTCTGTATGCCGTCGCAACTTCTCCACTGAGTCCATCAGGGACAGGCACGAACTGAGGCTCCACGGGAACCCTGAGGACTTCAAGTTTCCATGTAAACAGTGTTCTTGCAAGTAAGTAAACATCTATATCTGTACATGTAATAAATCTCGTATCACGTAAAATGTACGAAATCGATGTAGATAACTTTTATACATTAAAATTGTGTGTAACTTGATCTATTACTTAGGCTTTGTTTCATCGCAATCGGTTGACTATATATAAAGATATACTACATTCATTGACTGTTAGGGTGACAAATCAACATCGAGCTATGCTGCGCTGTGCTGTGCAGTATTTCTTAAGCTACGTCTTTTTAACAATCAACATCAAGCTGTGCTGCGCTTTGCTTAGCTCAGTATTAAAAGTAATCAGCAGCTCGTGTAGTCGTTTATCTCGTCAAAAATTACTATATTTTCAAAAAAACGTAAACATTATGACATGCAATTCGGATGGTGCGGGGATACCGCACGATTTCCCGCGAAGCGGCGAGCCTTCTGGCTGGCCTACCACCGTGGGATCTGGAGGCAACAGTCCTTGCACACATGCACGACATGCGCGTGGAGATGCAACGCCGGGGTGAAAGTCCTCTGCCGCGACAGGTCGCAGCATGGCGGACAGAGCTCCGGCGGGATCTCATGGTGGAATGGCGTCAGCGACTATCGCAACCCCGTCATGGGCACGCCACAATTATGGCGATAAGTCCCCTCTTTGAGGCGTGGCTGGAAAGACCTCACGGCGTCCTTACCTTCCGCATGACACAGGTCCTCACCGGAAATGGCAAGTTCGGGAGGTTCCTGTTCCGAATCAAAGTGGAAGTGACGCCCGGGTGTCGCCACTGTGCGGAACGCCCGGAGGACACGGTGGAGCACACAATCGCGGTGTGCCCTGCTTGGACGGAGCATCGCCGTGCCCTCGTGGGGGTGATCGGCGGCGGAGGCCTCTCGCGCCGGACCTTGGTCGAGGCCATGGTCCGGAGCGAGGAGGAGTGGTAGGCGGTCGCCGACTTCTGCGAAGCAGTAATGTTCGCTAAGGAGGAGGCCGACCGCATCAGGCAACGGCGCTCTCGCCGCCGCCGCCGGGATTGCGATTTCGATTTCCAGCCACCGTAGGCGCGGGCTTGCGGACAGTGAGCAATGGGTAGCTCGCTGTCCGGCCGTCCGGTAACAGTCCGGACCAAGCCCAAGTCGTCGACGGCGCGCGCTGTTCCCGCGCGCCTCAAGGAGTTGTCAGCAACAGCAGGGGCCCAGCCGGGTCGAAGCCTACTGGGGCCAGGGTTATCCGAAAGGGCGCTCGAGCCCCGGTATGAAGGCTTGAAGGAACGGGATGGGTTTTTTAGTCAGTAAGAGTCTGACACTATCTCCCGCTCCGCCCAAGAGCGGGGGTTGTCATAAGATGATTTTTCCCATAGAAAAAAAAAAAAAAAAAAGCATTATGACATAATTGAATCCGATGATGATGAAACTCGTTCGTTCTTGTCTGTTTGTGCGCGCATACACTAGTTCGACACAGCGCAGCATGGCAGTGCTCCATAAAAACATAGCACAGTTTGGCACAGCGCGGCTCAGCACGGCGGGTAGCGCGCCTCGCTCGAGACTGCTGCGTTTTTAAACAGAGCGTAGCCTCACACAGCGCAGCACAGCATGGTTTGTTTGTATCCTCATTAAAATATTAGACGAGCGAGTTGACCAATCATAGTACAGCGCAGTACAGCGCAGCATAGCTCGATGTTGATTTGTCACCCTTAGGCGGTACGAAGTCCGCCGGGACAGCTAGTAGTTTACAAATACCGGCACGGATCTTGAGCGCTGACTTGAACTTGAAATCGCGCAGACTTGAATGAGAAGTGAAGTATTGGGTCTCTTTAGTGGTATGAAGTGAGACGCGGGAGCTGGGAGTACATCTTTGCAGTTACAGTGATTGGCTTGACGATGTGGCTTGATTGATTTTACGTGAATCAGGCTACAGTAGCCTGATTCACGTAAAATCAAACAAGCCAAATATCGTTGAAGTTTTATAGTCGTTCGATCGAAGTCCTATCCAAAAGCGGACTTATTTCCAGTTACATTAATAAGTATTCTACCAGGATATTTCAAACGACTTTAAAATCGGTGTCGTTCAAACTCGATTGATGGATGTGAATACGGAAATGGTCTAAAAGATTAAATCGCTACGATATCGTTACGGTTTTCATTACGTGAATCGGGCTACAGAACTTTTGGAGATTACCTCCTACAAACAAAAAAAAAAAAAACTTTACCTTTTTATAATATTAGTGCATACGAGGCGGTATGGCCTATCTTTAGCTTAACCAAATGGGGCGAAAATAAAAAGGTGGTACTAATCACAGCCCTACCCGTCTCTGTATGAGAAGAAATCTTTGCTAGCTTTTGCCCACGGCTTCGCTTGCACACAAAATATACCAGTACCAGTACTACCAGTGAAAACATTTTTAGAATTGGATCATTAGTTCCAGAGATTACCCCCTACTATTAACTTACAAATTTTACCTCTTTATAATTTTAGTATAGATGAGGAGGCGGTATGGCCTATCTTTAGCCTACCCAAATGGGGCGAAAAAAAAGGTGGTACCAATCACAGCCTACCCAAATGGGGCGAAAAAAAAAGGTGGTACCAATCACAGCCTACCCAAATGGGGCGAAAAAAAAGTGTGGTACCAATCACAGCCTACCCAAATGGGGCGAAAAAAAGGGTGGTACCAATCACGGCCCTACCCTTCTCTGTATGAGATGAGATCTTTGCCCTGCTGTAATACAAATTTCGAACTAATATTTTAACTCGTTTTAATGGTTGTTCACAGATATTTAAAACTGAAAGATCTTCAAAAGCACGTCTACAAAATGCATCCCAAAGGTAAAAGGAAGAAAAAGGAGAAAGAAAGTGATTCAGAATAGACCTTAACATCAAGAATTAAGGTACAAAATTGAATACAAGCAGACTTTTTTTGTCTACCATATCAGATGTAGGGAGTTTACGGCGATGATTTCTTTGTATAGATGTTTTAATTCGAGGAAGCGATAGCTTAAACATAATCACAAAATAGATAGGCACAGAAGTCAATCTACATACTGTGCGCGCTCTCGCAACGCACACATAGACACCGTTCACGGACACGATGTCTCGGTCGCGTCTCGGATCACTCGTCGTACAGTTCCGGCTCAAACGCTCATTATAGTCTAAGATCCGATTAAGAACGACCTTCATCGGTCTGTTTAATGGATGAAACGTATTTTATTATAAATTTAGTGTATTAAATAATATAACGCCTAAGAAATTCCTGGCCAGATTTATTAATTAAAAATTGAAAATTTATTTTATATTTAGAAAAATGCACAACCGTTACCCATACCAGATTTTTTGCAGACAACACTATAACATCGTATTCGTAATGAAACAGCGTTTATTTTGGTATAGAATTTGTTGTATACAAAAAAAAAAAACACTTGTTTATACATACCTGTTTATACCTGGCAACCCATAGCTATGCCAGGAAACAAAAAGGCAACCCAACATTTTTATGTTCTAAACGCTTCACTCTTTCGGTTAGTATTAAATTTATTCGTTAAACACACCGGTGCATTAAAAAAAAAAAAAAAAAATTGTTTGGCCAGGAATTTCTCAGGCAACCCACCCGCGTTATATTATTTAATATACTAAATTTATCATAAAATAGGTTTCATCCATTAAACAAACCGGTGAAGGTCGTTCTTAACCGTATCCTCTACTATTAGTATGCGTCTACCGAGCGTAGGTATAAAAAGTGAAGTATATACATGAGATTGTCTTCTGTACCTAGCTATTTTGTGGTGCAACTGTTGGCACATTCATGTAAATGGGCACATGTAATGAGCAAGGGCGTAGCGTCACATAATAGATATGTACAGAAGACAATCTCACGTATGTACTTTAATTTTTATACCTATGCTCGGTGGACGCACACTAATGAGCGTTTGAGCCGGAACTGTCCGACGCGTGATCCGAGACGCGACCGAGACATCGTGTCCGTGAGCGGTGTCTATGTGTGCGTTGTGAGAGCGCGCACAGTATGTAGATTGACTTCTGTACCTATCTATATTGTGACATAACTTAGCCTTTCGAAAACCGTAATTAGAGCACAATAGAAAGATAATGAGTGAGCGAAAGCCGGCGTTCGCTTTCAGTTTAATGAATCTTCAAAGACTAGCAATGATATCCCATTGGTAGCGGCCTCGACTTACCGACTTGTAGATTGGGTTCAAACCCAGCTAGGCACTTAACTTTGTGTAATTTATTTCATCACCACTGTTCTCAAGCACCTATCTAAAGGACATTATAGTCTGTCTAAAAAGTCAAACGATTTGGAAATTTTGTATAATAATTAATTAATCATTTAAAAAACACTTATATTCGATACTTTTTATAAGGTTCTTCTATTAGTAAACAATAATATAATTAGTTAGTTAGTTAGCCCCTTTATGTCCCACTGCTGGGCGAAGGCCTCCCTCTCCCTTTTCAACACAAATCTGTTTTCGGCCATTGCGAGCCAGTCCCTCCAGTATTTAACAAGCTCATCTCTCCACCTTCGCCTTGGTCTGCCGCGATGTCGCCTTGTGTTTAGTGGGACCCAATAAGTGGTTCTTTGAGCCCACAGCTCATCCGACATGCGACTAACATGTCCGGCCCAATCCCACTTTAGAGTGTCAGCTTTTTGGGTAACATCTTTGATGTTAGTTGTGGAATATAATATAATATAACATTTCACAACTATCACACAACGCCGTCTAGTCTTAAGCTAAGCAGAGCTTGTGTTATGGGTACTAGACAACTGATAAACATACTTATATATTTCTAAATACATACATATTATAGAAAAATTACACCCAGACACAGAACAAATGAACATGCTCATCACACAAACATTTGTCCTGGGTGGGAATCGAATCCACGACCTCCGGCATAGCAGTCAGGGTTACTAACCACTAGACCAACAGGCCTGTCTAAATGATAAAGATCTCTCGATCAATCTTGACTATCGAACCAGTGTTGACTACATCAGATTTCATTTTGCCTTTAATAATTACCCAAGTCGTTTAAATTTTTAGACAGACTATACAAATATTGGTTTTATTAATCGTTCAGCCACATATTTCTTTTTTTTATTTATTGGTGCTTGACTGCGATCCCACCTGATGGTAAGCAGTGATGCAATTGTTGATGGTGAGGCGCACTAGTTTATTAAGAGCCTATTCACTCTAGCCTTGAAGACGCCCACAGTATAATCTGATGGGAAGACCGCAGCAGGTATAAACGACGAGGCGAAACGCTTGGTGCGGACCGTATAGGTTTCATCAACGTAAGGGTGGATACTTGCCGTACGTCGGGTTGTCCAATGTTAAAAATGAGTCGTGCAAGAGCGTACTCTCCAAAATGCAACTTCTAAATACCCTCAAAATGCTTAGTGTATACATCGCTAAGTTTTAATCGTTTTAATCCTGTGGAGGGTCGATCCGGTACATGAAACATATCGATTTGCGAGGATAAAATTAAAAAATAAAGTACCTTTCTTTCAAAACTCGTATTAATTTACTCATGTACGAAATTAATTTCTTTAAGAAAACGTCAGCTGAGCGAGTTCAATTACCTGTAGGTAATAGTCGGTGTTGCGTAAAAACTACCTATAAGTCATTGAACTCGCTCAGCTAAACGATTAAAATTTAACGGTGTGTATAAGCCTCTTCAATTTTATACTTTATGGCACAGGTTATAGAGTAGTTTATTAAATGTAATCGGTAAATATTTTTCGGATGAATGCATCTATACATTGACATCGTTGATTTTGGCCTATTTTATTTATAGATTTAGAGAGTATTATAATAAAACACACATTATAAAATAATTAGACGCCAATTCTGTAGAATTCAGAAAAAAGCGTATGGTCTTGACGATCGAATTAACCAATATCTAGTAAAAAGACAAATGTTATGTAAAGATTATTCGTAAAAGATATCTCTTAGTATTAATTTGAAATATTTAATAGATTTATTATTGCTAACGTCTGTTCATCTTATCATGGTTTGTGTAATGTATATGGCAAACGTTATCATCGCAGCCAAGGTTGAATATACGCCCGAGCTGAAGGTGAGGTCTTTATGGAAACGAGAGACAGCAATGACAAATACACCCACATGTATCAAAAGACGTTTTTCAACACATTTATTCGAAGTCGAATATTATTTTGAAGTATTCCTCTTTCGGCTCCAATGGTTTCAGCAGCAAAGCTATTCCTCTTTCGGCAACAATAGGTATATTAGCTTGGTGGCGAATGTCGATCTAACATACCTACCTATTGGTGCGTGTACTGGTGGTGGTAAAAAAGAATAGCTTTGGTGTCGAAACCATTGGCGCCGAAAAAGGAATACTTCAAAATAATATTCGATTTCGAATAAGTGTGTTGAAAAACGTCTTTTGATACATTTGGGTGTATTTGTCATTGCTGTCTCTTTTTGATGCCGAAATAGGATTATTTTAGCATGTTTCATACACCCATCTTATTCTGAACAGACTTTAGTGAGTAAAAAGTTGTTATAAAAATGTAAATAATAAAAGTTTTTATTATCAGCTGTTTATCAATTAGGGTAGGTTAAGAAAATATATAAATAGAATTATTTGTTTAGGAGGCAGAGTGGAATATTTTTAACTGTATTTTTTATTTGAATTCACGTCACAATCGCACCGAAATTCTGAAAAAAAAAAATTCTCAACAACCAATCGAATCGCTTGATTTGCGAATTTGTGACTTATTTCCAGAAGTATGAAAGTTGATTGTAGTATGATACCATATAGTAGATTCAGGGCCGAAGTTGCGTTAAGCAGGCGCCCGTCTCGGGCAGCCGCGCCCCGCGCTCGTTTCGTTATATATGAAGATTAAATAAATAAAATAAATAATAAGAACCACGCGCACAGTCGCGCGGCTGGTGGAAGTTCGCGCGCGTGTGTCCACTTAACGCAACTTTGGCCCGGAGATCGAGTATTTTCCTTCCGCCTATGAGACGAGAATTTTTGGGATAATGACGAAAAATTTGATGTCACGTCATTGTATTGTTTTATTTTCCATTGAAGAAAGTGTGGATAATGATTGCGTGTGATGAAAATGACTTGCTGGCAGCATGTTAAAAAAAATCATGAATCTTTTTTTAAAGTACCTAATTAAAGAAAGAATGTTAAGTACAAGGTGTAAGGGGCAGCCCTCCACAAATTTTAAGGGCTTGCTCAGTAGACGAAACTGAACAACCTTCCACAATTTTTTTTTTCAGGAAACGAAAAAAAAAAAAATGTTGTGGAAGCTTGTTCAGTTTCGTCTACTGAGCAAGCCCTTAAAGTTTGTGGAGGGCTGCCCCTTACACCCTTTATAATTATGATTTCTTTAAAAAAAGACACATGATTTTTGATTAAGAAATTTTATCTGGGAAATTGAGTAAAGAAACACGCCTTTAGATAAATTTGTAATTTACTGTAGATTAGGCAAATGTATAATGTAATAACTTCACACGTGTGATAGAGAAAAGCAAATAGTTTTAATATAAATTCACTGCGAATCACAAAAAATCGTCCTGATGCTGCAAAATATGTTAGCCACTCTGAAGTTAGAAAAAATACGCATTCATGGTATGATTCTTAAAATCATTTACTGCGCAGCCATTTGTTCAAAGTTCAGAGTGGTCGAGATATTTCGACCGTACAGGAGCCATACCATGAAGTGTTAATGTCAGGTGAGTGTGTGAGAAAGATAGATGGAGCTGTATACCTTATAATGGGTGTAGGGACAGGTCTCCACAATTTTTAAGGGCTTGCTCAGTAGACGAAACTGAATAACCTTCCACAAAAAGTTTTTAGGTAACGAAAACAGAAAACCGGCCTGTCCATACGAGTTTAAATTTTGTATTGAGAGGCCTTTTTCTTTTTTCGTTTCTTGAAAAAAAATGTGGAAGGTTGTTCAGTTTCGCCTACTGAGCTAGCCAGTTTGCGGAAACCTGATGCGCCGCCATGGTGTCCGAGCTGATCGCGCCACCACATTGGTTGCGCAACCAAACGGACACCAGGAGAGTAACTAACTCTTAAGCTGTATACATTTTGTTGGTAGCGGCGACTGGTCGCGCCGCCATTGTGTCTCGGGGAAATATAGCCATATGGGCCTGTACGCACAATGATATTTCACCGCGCGGATTTATTTCCGCACCGCACCGCGTCAAATCTGCAAAAAATCACAGAATTTTTTATCGCGCGTTTTTTTCATCGCCTGTGCGGCAATTTCCATTCAATGTGTTACAGATAACAAAAAAAAAACCGCGCGGTGAAATACCGCTGTGCAGACAGGCCCTGAAGATCTGTCCCTCACACCCTGTATAGCTCCCATCTGTTTCACTGTTCAGTTTAATTCAAATGGATCACCTTAAGAGCAATGTGATTCGGCTTCTGTGCTTACCATTGGACTGGTCCGCTCGGTGACAACTATGCACTCTCAAAAAAATTGATGCACATTTCGACCAAATGTAAGTTTATGATCGATTTGCCGCAGGAAGCATTTTAAGGCTTGTGGTTGGGTATTCGGTACAATCGTAGTCATTTCTGCCTGATCACTTAAAAAAATTCGCTTGAATCTTGGGGCGCGATGACAAATAAAACGGCTTATGTTTAACTTACCACCAGATATAGTAACATATAAAAGACAAAAATAGTAAATGATCACCAAAATTAAACCTACATTTTAATGTAAAATTATAACCAGTTTTAACATCTCGCTATCCTATTTAAGCAAAATGAATCCAAATAAAGCATCGGCAGAACCCCATGGTTACGGAGATATCAGTAGTTAAAATTTTGAGGTTAGGTTAACTACCTGCCAAGCAGCAGCTCGACGGAGCCCCGCTACGCGGGGCTCCTACTTCTGGGTGGTTTAAAAAAAAATAACCTCGAAGAAGGTGACTACATTTGGTGTTCGAATACAATTTAAAGTACAGTCGTAACTAAAATACTATTGTAACTTTAGGATTTCATTTTTTTGGTGTCAAGTAATATATTTTTGACAAAAGAACTAAGGGTACCAAAGCGTTTTATGGTGGTCATTATACATATTTAATCCCAAATAAAACCCTTTGGAGTTTGTTTCGAGTGCAAGCAAAAATGAACTTTGCGGTGGTCAGGCGGAATTGTCTTTGACGGTACCTACCTACTTACTTGTTTTAAATAGGCGATACTTTTTTCCGTAACCCTTGAACCACCTACGTCGGATATAACCGACAAACACTCGCGTTTATTACACCAGGGTCGCACATTCACGACCAAATACTCCATCTCGTCAGCGCTTGTCAACTATGTGGATTTTGGAACGTAATGAGATGGAATACACACATGTACCCAAATACATGACGTTGGCGAATACGATGCGAAAATACTTGTCGGACAAATCCGACGCGTACGGGTAAAGGGTTAATAAAAATATTGTGAAATTGGTGAGATGATAATTTTTTGATTCTTCAAGTTTTCTTCAATTATTATGAATATCCGGCTTGATTTGAAGTCGAATACTCAGTGTTACTGAATTATGCCACATTGGCCTAACTGTATTCTTTTTTTTTTAATCTTATTGTTCAATTTATCTCTTTAAAAGTAGTAAAAAAAATGTTATGTACGTAAAACAAATAACAACTGATTTTTAACTAAATTATTTAGTAAATATGTAGTTAGATTGTTACGAAATGTTTTTAGATAATTTACATTTTGGGATTGGCAGTTATCAGAGAAGTATTTTTGTTTTTAATTTTATAGTATTTTTGTATGACCTTTTTCTGATTTATATTTGGGGTCGGCTACAATTTTATTATTATTATCAGAGGCATAAGATTAATTCTAAAGACCCCATCTGAAACGCGGTCGTTCTCGCATATTCGTGTGAGTGAGACAGAAATAACATTCTCATAGAATGTCAGGCGACACGTCTTATTTTGAAATGATTCGCTTCTTGTAAAAGGATTTGATTATTATAAGAGATTTATATTTTTTGTAGATTTTTATAGAAAATATTATTTGGAGAAGTAATCGTTGACATTATGCTGAAAAAGGAAGAGTTTTAAAGTTTTGTATGATTAATAATACCAGCATTTTATCTGTCCCATTGCAGAGCAAAGACCTCATTTTATACAAGGTGTAAGGGACAGCCACAAAGTTTAAGGGCTTGCTCAATAGACGAAACTGAACAACCTAGGTTGACTGGAAGAGAATGCATAAGGCATTAAGTCCGCCTCTGTACCCATGTGCATAAAGTGTTAAATAAATAAATAAATAAACCTACCATAAAATTTTTGTCAGGAAACGTTAAAAAAAATTTGCCTCACCATACAAAATTATTAACTTGATTGGACAGTTTGTATGGAGAGGCTAAATTTAATTTTCTTTTCCTGAAAAAAATTTTATGGTGGGTTGTTCAGTTTCGTCTACTAAGCAAGCCCTTAAAGTTTGTGGAGGGCTGTCCCTTACACCATTTATAAGTTAAGGCAATCACAACATTAAACACAACACTTAGGGCGGCTAAGCTATGGTTTACACGAATTACCTTCTAATATCTTATATGTAAAAAAAGAAATAAAGTTTTATTTGCCATTACACAAGGCACAGCAGTTAGATAAACACGAAACAATAAAAAAAGCAAATACAATTATATGCCTCAAGGCTGCGACAATGTCTTGGAACTGTTTCGAAAAAAATGTGAAAATCAATTCCTTTTTCAGTACAATGTTAATAATTGTTTTTGTTAATAGCTGTTAATTTTAATCTGGTTTACTGTAAATACTAAGGAATATGTAAATAGGTTTATTAAATAAATAACTATGTCGATTCATGTTTGTTTTTTTTTTTTTGGAATGAAAACTTATTTCCATCTCCGGATACTCAAAAGTGTGGACGGATACTGAGTAATGTGCGACTACTTCCTTGATACCTATTCAGTCATGCTATGTTTATACATAGACGGAAGATAGAGCGTTGGAAGGCCTCCAAAAAGGTGGACCGATGACCTGGTCAGGGTCGCGGGAAGCCGATGGATGCGTGACGCACAGGACCGGTCGTTGTGGCGACGCTTGGGGGAGGCCTATGTCCAACAGTGGACGTCTTCCGGCTGATATGATGATGATGTGTAAGTATACATGTCGATGGTTGTAGAGGAAAGCCAAAGAAAATTTGATTGAATTGTGTGAATATGGAAAAGGGAGTCAGTGACAGTGTGAAGATCCACTCCATATTTAACTCGTCTTGCTCTTCGCTTTCGCTGGCCACGGTAGCCTCAGCCATTCTGTTTAGCCTTTTTCCATAGATATTAGATTTGAGCAGGACTTCCTACAGGCGTGTCGTCTGCGTCAAAAACCACGCTGTCCCCGTCAGGGAGGTTACCGCGCAGCACGTAGTACCCGATATTCCATAAAGGTGGGCCTAGTACCGATCCCTGCAGAACACCGCACGACATCTCTCGCCATATCCACTCTCCCTGGTCGACGGTAGGCTTCGACCACATGACAGAGGTAGTCGGGCACTCAGTGATACCCGTGAGCCCTCCTAATGTTACTCCAGGGCAGGGAATTAAAGGCGTTGGCGATGTCCAAACACACTATCAAGGCACACCTGGCCAGTACCTCCGCCATGAGTTTAAATCAATAGTATTTGTTGATACTCGATACAGACTAAGTAAATATTTTGTATAGCAAATTTTACAGCGCTTCTAGCGGTCACTTACGGAACCAAAATTTGCCATACAAATCGGCTTTAAACTCATGGTAGAGGTACTGGATGGAAACTAGACTTGTAGAGCTATACTTGATACACTCCATAAGACTTCGTTCTACTTACAATCATCAGGCGTGTTACACCGTTACACGTGTGCGTCGTTCTAATGTATTTCTAGCTTGAGTGATGCATAGCCTATTTAAAGAGAAAGACAGGAGTGACAGACAAATTGGTATTTTACTCTTATAAAGTACTTAATTAGTATCTTAAACAATCTAGACTTCTAGAGCAACAAAATGAGGAAGTATAAAACGACTTACACACTTAAATTATAAAACAAAAAATAATCACACCGATATACTTTTTAATTTGTCTAAAACAAAAATTTCTGATTACTCGTAAAATTTTACTAATCGCCTGTAGTATTCTGATCAGTTTAGGGTTAAGACACATTTAGACTTAATTTTAGGAAGGAAAATTAGGAATTTAACAACAAATTATGCTAAATATGTGCCAAACAGGATCAAGTACAAAAAGTAGGTTAGTACTTAAACATAAGAAACTGGACTGAGCATCGCTGTCACAAAATTCTGTAGATTCTTTCTTTTTTTTAATTCATATTTGGGTCGATAAGACTTCCCTTATCATGTAAAGTTCTAATACATATCGATCCTTGACAGAATCAATATGCGTCGCAATTATGACAAATTAAGAAATGTGACGAGCGACTAAGCCAATATGGGTTAAACCCATTACGCTAAACCGTTGTTCAGTCTGTCTCAACCCTTATATGATCGTCTGTAAAACTCTTAATCTTAGCTTTGAACATTTTATTAGACCTTAAATGAAAAATATTTAAGTAAATGCACAATTCAATAAACAAAAATATTATTTTACAATTGACCAATACAATATAGGTGAGTATGGACGAGTTTAATTCTTAGGTTTATTTGAACATAAACAAATCGATCAGAAAGTTCTGATCGCCAGTCATATTTCTGATCACATGTAGTAAACACAGTGCGTGAAAAACTGATCAGTTTAAAATTTCTGATCGTGTGTCGTATCTTAGTTATTCAATATTTTGACAAATAAATATTGACGTAGTCTTCTTTAATTCCAACAAAAAAAAAAAAATGAAGCATAGGGATAATTATGTTTTACAAAGTGGTGATGCTTGGAGGCAATATTTTATTTAGACTTATT
Organism: Mythimna albipuncta; assembly: GCA_929112965.1. Classification (NCBI taxonomy): domain Eukaryota; kingdom Metazoa; phylum Arthropoda; class Insecta; order Lepidoptera; family Noctuidae; genus Mythimna; species Mythimna albipuncta. The sequence continues at coordinate 10,676,217 of OV815987.1, forward strand.
TTTGTACAATATTATATTACAAAAAAGAAATTTAGGTCAACATTTCTTTGAGACCTAAATGGGAAGCATAATTAATGTAATATTTTATTGACTCGTGCTGACTATGAAAATAAAAGAACAGGTAGTGTACCTGTGTTAGCATACACACTTATGCACTATAATATCACCTGCGCATTTGGCTAATCTTTGTCACTGTCATAAATGTGTCACCTCTCGCGAGCCGCTTGCGTACTGCACGCGTGCATTTCATGTTCATACGAAGCCCTTGCGCCGCTCGCGCGCAATCTACGCGACGTACTCGAGCGGCGCGTGCCGCTCGCGATCCACAGGATCAACTCACACCGAAAGAGCGGCGAAGGGCAGCGAAGCGCAGCGACCCGTTTACCGTTTATGGAATTCCCGCGGCGTCGCGGGTATCCTCGCGACTCGTTCGAGTTTCTCATGCGATAATAAGTATTATGGAAATGAAAATAAAGTTAAAATTCATTTGACACTGAAACTGCGCACCGCTTCGCTGCGCTTCGACGCTCTTTTGGTGTGAGTTGAGCCATACATACATAGTCCAATCACGAAAGAAGCTACGTGCGAGTCTTACCGGAGCTGCACTAGTGCGGCGCACCAAACTTGGGCTGTAAACGCTTGCGAGCAGAACTCGCGGTTCGCGAGCGGCGCTTTCTTCATGACTGGACACACCTTTACAACTTGGTCAAGAGAATTATCAACTCTCCATTCGAGAGTAATTTGTTTTTTTTTTTTTTTGCATTATTAGTAAGTCTGAGTAAGTCCCATATTGTCAGTTGTTTATTTACTTTTATCCTCATGGATAACTAAGCCTAGCCTATACACACTTCTGGGATAAAAAATATCCTGTCTTGTGCTAAGGCATGGTTTACCTGTAAGAAGTAACAAATATACAGAGTTACATATGTATGCAAAAATACCTTTGCCCCTCTGAGAGATAGGGTCAGCACACAAAGTGCAGAGCAATTTCTGAGACAACGGAAAAATGAATCTTAGGACTATACCATACATTACAAAATGGGATACACATCTTGCAAACTATTTTTTGACGTGTAATTCATTTTGTAATGTATGGTAAATTCATCGACTCAAGCCTGCAATACATGTTGGCCGAGCTTAGGCCAATGCGAGCCTAGGCATATTCAGGCTAATTGACACAAGGCAAGCGCTACTGTCTAGACCAGCCATACTCAAAGTGTGCTCCGCGGAACCCTAGGGCCCCGCAAAGCCTCTTTTAAGGGTCCGTGTGAATACAAATTATAATGTGGAAGGAAGTAGAGAGGCCAGATTCGAGGCCTTAACATGACGTGTTCAAATGACAAGCGTGCGAGCGAGAAAGAGAGATGGAGCTAACACTCTTTGATCCTATCTCCATCTCTTTAATAGTTCGGTTAAGGTCGTCAAATGGATCGTCTTAGAAGGTCGTGGTAGGGTCTCAGTATTTCAATTTTTGCGTAATAATTGTTAAAAAATAAATAGTGTCATACCTCGCATTAGATTTTACTCTAACTCATTCAAAGTACCTAAACATTGTCTGTAGACTTTTTTTTTTAAGGGCTCCGTCAAATATTTTGGCTTCCAATAGGAGCCGTTGGAAAAAAAAGTTTGAGAACCGCTGGTCTAGACGTTCGGCAAGTTTGAAGGCAACCAATGCAAACGGCCAACTTAAACGAGTTTTGAGACGCCCACATGTTGCGTTTGGCGCTTGTCTAAACTCAACCAACTAGGCGAACGACACCGAGCGATAGCAAAAGGCAAATCTACTGTCTTGATGTTGGTATTGGTCTTCACTCGGCAACGCTCGGCCAACATGTATTGCAGGCTTTATATTTTAGTGATAGACAAGCGCGTCCATGTAAACTATTAGTCAAAAATACTGAAAAGTTAAAAGTTCGCTGCAGTGCTGCGTTAGCATTATGGAACTTACAGAACTATTCAAACATACAGCGCGAAGTTAGCTTTAAGAGGATACTTTTTCCGCGACCAAAATGTCTAAGGGTCAACTCACACCGAAAGAGCGGCGAAGGGCAGCGAGGCGGAGCGCAGTTTCAGTTTCATATGAATTTTAACTTTATTATCATTACCATAATACTTATTATCGCATGAGAAACTCGAACGAGTCGCGGATGCCCGCGGCGCCGCAGGGATTCCTGGGAATTCTCTCGTTCGTGTTTCTCATGCGATAATAAGTATTATATAAACGAAAATAAAGTTAAAATTCATATGACACTGAAACTGCGCTGCCCTTCGCCGCTCTTTCGGTGTGAGTTGACCCTTAAGCGCCATGAATTTCGTGGTACTTACGCGTTTCGTTCAACATAGTATAACGTTCAAAATGTACGCACTACATTACAGCTGCCACCACGGATATAGAACGCTGGCTTCAATTTGCGCAGAAGTCAAAAATCGGGTCTCTTTAGGTGGTGCGACGTGAGACGTGGGGGCGGGGAGCGTTAGTGATTGGCTCGATGCGCATCGTGTCATAGACGACACTCGTTATTCATTTATTGCGCTTGCTGCATATATCTAACAACGACAACGATTGGCTCGCCAATGTATGGAATACGCAAAGTGATCCCCACTCTGACGCCGAGCGCTCAATATCCGTGGTGGCAGCTGTACACCTGAATCAATTGATGTAAGTGTTCGGCACGCGTAATCTAGTGCGTAGTACATATATATATCCATATATATGTACGTATGTATGTATATGTAGGTAAACTCATAAGATTCATTTTTCCGCAGTCTTGGAAAATATTCTGCTGTGGGTATGCGCTTACGCATAGTCAATTTTTAACCAACTTCTAAAAGTAGGAGGTTATATGTTTGGCTGTTTTTTTTTAACGCATTCTCTGTGATTTCTCTTTCAATTGTGAATCGATTTAATTTTTTTCTTTTTGATATCAAAAAGATCCTTACATACTTAATCTAATTCGATTGCCTCCAAGCATAACCATCCTACTTAACTACAGAGTATTTAACACATGGAGTTTTTTATTTTATTTCCTACAAAATATACCTTTCGGTAACTATACCCTATACACGTTAAGAATAGAAATTTAAAGAAACCTTTTTTACTGTCTGTTCAACCGATTTTAACTTCTATTTCGTAGGCTTAAGGATGGCCTTAAATGCAAAAAAGTGGTTACAATACCAACTATTTACTGCAGCCGCCATTTGTCATGGCACCAATGTAATAAAAATCAAAACTTGTTAAACGAATTTCTAATGTTATTTTGAACACAGTATAATATGAAATCTCATTAAATGGTCACTGACATGATGATTAACACTGAGCAAGCCACACCGTAGATCCTACCATGGCATGTCAAAGGAAATTCAAGCAACCGTGAAGGGGTTAAATGTCATATTTGAATGGTAGCCACTACCACAGTGTAGTTCCAAACATATGAAAACACACACACACACACACATTTACAAACAACATTTTTTTTTTTTTTACATTTGGAAAGATTTCAGAACAAGACACCGCGCTGCGTGTCGCACGCATCATATTTTGAATATTCTCACATTGAAATGTGTATCTTTTCGTGTAATAAGGGTCAACTCACACCGAAAGAGCGGCGAAGAGCAGCGAAGCGGAGCGCAGTTTCAGTTTCATATGAATTTTAACTTTATTATCATTGCCATAATACTTGCGCCGCAGGAATTCCGGGGAATTCTCTCGTTCGTGTTTCTCATGCGATAATAAGTATTATAGAAATGAAAATAAAGTTAAAATTCATATGACACTGAAACTGCGCTGCCCTTCGCCGCTCTTTCGGTGTGCGTTGACCCTTTCGCGGTGCGGGAACGCGTGCACGTTGCTTGGCCAGACTGGCGGTGCGTTGCGGGTGCAGGTACAGAGTTACTGATCGCAAAGAGTATGTAATCACTACGTTTTAAGAGACGGCATTTTTTATCATTGGGTTGAGCTCACGCACACAAAAAAAAAAAACTCCGTATCGTCGTTATGAGCAACCTAAGGACAATATCGCTCAGTCAATGCTGCCAACCAAAGAGTATGTAATCACTTAAGGACCTATTACAGTATGCGTTATTCAGACTAGTTTTATCTATGGTTCGACGTATCGCGCAGTGTAATAGGGGTTAGACTAACTTTCTATGAATGAAAAATAGTACGAGTCGGAATATCGCACGCGATATTCAGCGCAGTGTAATAGGCCCTTAAGTTTTAGCTCGCTACACGCGCACTCACTATGGCCACTTATAAGAACTATGAACTATGACTTGTATCTGTTGTAACTTGTATGACTTAATGAGTTGCCCGCGCCTGCGTACTCTATAAGGACATTAAAACAAAGTTCTATATTTGAGATTGCCACGCCACGCCGCGCCTCGCTCTTCCAATCTACTCAAACACTTAGGGTCAACTCACACCGAAAGAGCGGCGAAGGGCAGCGAAGCGGAGCGCAGTTTCATATGAATTTTAACTTTATTATCATTACCATAATACTTATTATCGCATGAGAAACTCGAACGAGTCGCGCGGATGCCCGCGGCGCCGCAGGAATTCCGGGGAATTCTCTCGTTCGTGTTTCTCATGCGAAAGAGCGGCATTGCTATAATACTTATTATCGCATGAGAAACTTGAACGAGTCGCGCGGATGCCCGCGGGGCCGCGGGAATTCCGGCGAATTCTATAAACGGTAAACGGGTCGCTGCGCTTCCCTGCCCTTCGCCCCTCTTTCGGTGTAAGTTGACCCTTAAAATTTGCGCGCAGCATTGCGACCTTTACATATACTAATCAAAACAAAATTACCCATGTATAAAAAACTCCATGTATCGACTACTCTGTTAATATTATTCTTTAATTCAATCCCCGTGTCCGGCTGCTTGACGTAATAGTACGTAGATCTTCTCTTTTATCCAATCTTTGTTGTAAGGCGCGTATGTGTTTGTAGATTTCTGGTATACCAGACAACTTAAGTCAGCCAGCTGGAAAAGATTTTGAGATTTATTTATTTTATTTATTTGCACACATCTTGTAAATAGTTGTTACATTTATATCTCAAACATGGACCCCGGAAGGGCACTGCAACATTTATATTATGTATACTGCATGCATTATACAAATTAATTACAATTATTACAATTTCATACATTTATAATTATTATACTGAGTATTCGATACATCAGAATATTTAAATTATTAAGTCATTCGATATTATTATTATTCCATACATCATTAAATTAAATTATTGATTACAATTATTTTCTTTCTTATTGTTGTTTACTTATGTATATTTATTTTAATAGTTTATCCTCCATAAATTCTTTGATACTATAGTAAAATTTTTCTAAAAATAAACGCTTTAGACTAATTTTGAAAATAGATAGTGTTTTTGCAAACCTTATACTATCGGGTGGCCTGTTATAAATTTGAATGCTTCGGTATTCTGGGCTTTTTTTATACATTTCAAGTCTGATTAGTGCCATGAATGGATAAAGTGAGAAATGAGTATATTAGGGGAAGTTTGAAAGTGGCGCCAGTGACTGAAAGGTTGAAAGTAACCATGGAGTTTCTTGCCGGTTCTTCTCCATAGGAAACAACCAATTTGGAACCGTGCACTAGCTTCTGACGTTTTATAAGTGCCCATGTAGGCCTATGTAAAATAAAATATTTTTGATTTGATTGATTTTGAAAGGAAATCGTTTGTCTTGGTATGGTCATGTAAAGAGGAGAGATGAAAAGCACGTTGCTAAAAGAGTTATGAATTTACATGTGGATAGATGGAGAGGGAGGCCTAAGAAAAGATGGATGGATTGTATGAGAAGCGATATGAAAGAAAAGGGAGTTAGTGATAGCGTGTCCAGTGACAGGACAGAATTGAAGAAGAAAACGTGTTGTGCCGACCCCAAATAAAACGGGACAAGGGCAGGGAAGAAGAAGAAATGCCATGAAGTACTAAGTTTGGCGGTGGTTCTCACTGGGCTGCCATCTCAACATGAAGACATACAGTTTAAAATATTTACAGTACCTACACAGATATTTTAAATATTAAAGGAAAAATAGGAAGAATCCAAACACAGGCTATTTTATATCCTTATGTCTTCACCGTTTGGACAAAATCTTCCATTCTCGAGAATCGACTGGCCTGTTGGTCTAGCCGTTAGTGACCCTGACTGCTATGCAGGTCGTGGGTTCGATTCCCACCCAGGACAAATGTTTGTGTGATGAGCATAATCATTTGTTCTGTGTCTGGGCGTAATTTATCTATAATATTTATGTATGTTTATCACGTGACTAGTACCCATAACACAAGCTCTGCTTAGCTTGGGACTAGACGGCGTTGTGTGATAGTTGTGAGAAAAAAATAATTGGGTGTAAAAGAACGCTTGTCTACGCTAGTCGTATTTTCAAATACTTTGGCCATATTTGTCGACATGGAGGTGACTGCATCGAACGCTTTGTTATACAAGGAAAGGTGGACGGAGCGAGGCCGGCAGATCACCGATGCGATGAACTGACCGAATAAAAACGGCTGTTGGCGGCCCATTCAACGAGTGCGCCCGGATGACTGCCAGCAGGTGAAATCGGCGAAGTCGTGCGGCGTACCCTCACGACTTCTGGAGAGCTACCTACGTGATAACCACGACCACTATGACAGGAGTGAAACAACTAAGAAGAAGATGTCTCCACCGTTTCAGGATAAAGAATAGTCTACAACCTATTCTCAGACTTACACAAAAAACCACCATTAATATTTTAGATCTACTACAAAGTGCAACGAAACGCATGTTGCTAAAAGAGTTATGAGTTTACATGTGGATGGATGGAGAGGGGAGGCCAAAGAAAAGAGAGTTGGTGACAGCGTGACGAGTCACAGGACAGAATGAAAGAAAATAACGTTTTGCACCAACCCCAAGTAAAACAGGACAAGGTTAGCATGATGATGATGATGCCATACAACATTCAATGGTTCAGTTCACAGCGCTGCTGTTACCATTCAACACTGGCAGAACAGTCGATACCAGCTCAGTTGCCAAAGAGGAAAAAAATACATACAAAAAAAAAATACAAAATTTTATTAAAATCAGTCAAGCAGATAGCTTGACTAAATTTTATAAAATTTCAGAGCACTTTAACCTTTCAATCGTGGAAATTACAGACATAATAGAAAGACAATAGGTGCGCGAACACCGGTGTTCGCTTGGGGTATAATCAAAATCAAAGCATATATTTCAAATAGACCATTTATAGGCACTTTTGAATAGTCAATGTCGGTCAGTCCAAGAAAAGTGAAGCTAAATTGCACGTTCCAAAGAGTAAGTCTCTATGGTGAAGAACGTGCAAGAAACTCCATGGACACTCTTTTAAATCATATTATGTGTTACATATTGCTTGGTTACATATTACTTGTTGCTTCTATCATGTAATGAATTAACTACCAACACTGTGATGGCAGATCATTAAACATTATATAAAAGACAATACGCCACCCCATTAACAAATGGAGCAAGCAAGTCACCCTCTGGCAACCAAGAGACAGCAAAAGAAGTAGGGTTTACGGGGATTTGGAGGAGGCCTATGCCAAAATTCACACCGAACTTAGGAACCTGTTGTAATACCCTATGTTAGGAATAAAAGACTATTATTATTACAAAGACAATATATAGAAGAAAGTGAAGAGGGATGAAACGCATACTAGAAAGAGTCCTGAGTATACATGTAGATGGATGGAGGAGACAGAGGCTAAAGAATAGATGAATGAATTGTTTCAAGAATAATATGAATGAAAAGGGTACCGACCGACAACATGGTATTTTTTTCTTCTTTATTTTTTTTCTTATTTAATGATAAGGGCAGGAAGAAGATAAAAGGCAATATACAGGTATACATACACGAAATTATGTGATCTTAGCAAGCATAAAATTTAGAATTTAGAAATTTTTATTGGTGCAATCTAAATTTAATATATATCTTACTGCTTCTGGCTCTTATCAAATCATGAATAAAGGAGAACAGACTAATAAGTGCTCATGTAAATGATACCAAGCTTGCCGGTAAAGTGTTTAACTGAAATATGACCCACACCGAATATGCTATCCTGAGCAATTTAGTTACAATTAAAATATAATAAAAGATAAAACTTAGGTACAATATCGACATATCACCGTCGGCATGGAATCTAATTATAGATACGACCTTTCTATGGTCATTTTTAGTAAATACATTAAGTTGATTGCTTACCTGATCGATAAAGTCGAATAATTGAGATATATCGTAAGTAATAGTCGGTGTGTTAGGATTCCGTCTCTTTAGATGCTCCTCGTATATTTTACAGACTCCCTCCATGCAGTCATTGACGCTTTCATAATCAGAATACGTTCTCGTCTCAGGCCTGGGACCCGGTTGCACCAGCAAAATCGTGTGAGACTGGAAAAAGTAACCTAGATTTACCCGCCATTTTCACTGAGATTTTACAGCGGAAATATAACTTTACTTACCATTTTTAGTAGAGATAATGCAAATGCTGAAGTTCTGTTTATGTATTTTCACAGTATTTGACGATAAAAATACTTTCTATCGCTATTTTTCCAGAAAATTACAAACGCCGTAGTAGCGGAGCTTGACGTGCGTTCTAAAACACAGGTAACTACAAATCAGTATTGAATTATTGATTGAACACACAGATAAAAGAGAGTAGTAATTGAACAGATTATAAAAACGAATAAATAGCACGCTGGTTAATGGTTTCAATTACCAATTTTGTTTTTTTTTTAGTGAAAGATATTTTTTTTTTTTTGAAAATAGATCCTTTTTATTTTATTTACACTTATAAACAACTTAATAACTATAATTACAGTAAATTACAAAATAAATAAATAATAAAACCCTACGCTAAAATACACTAGAGTGCGTCTACTGAAAGCGTAACCTGGAGTTTTTTTTTTAAATTTAATTTGCAACATTGTTATGCCGAAAAAAATCACGTCAAAGTCTATGGTTGCAATTGTCAGTTTTGGAAACGGATATTTATTTTTCAAGAATAATTGTTTAATTATGAGAAAAACAATAAACAGTAACGTGCAAAAACTGCTACACACTATGGTTAATAAGTTCAAACAAAAACAAGAAGAGAAAGAAGATGTTTTCAATGAAAACCAACAATGTTTACATACGATTTCTGTATTTTTAAGTTAGTATGACGATTTAATCTTGATCCTTGTCGACTAATATTATTAGATAGTTATATTTAGGATATAATGATTTTTTTTTCTTATATTTTTAGATAATCTGACATATTGCGAATTTCATAATGGACAAAAACATCGAACAAAGAAGGCTTTTGGTGAATCGACTTAATCAAAAACACATGCTAGTGAGTGGTAGAATGCGTTCAAAAGCAGTTGAGATGTAATGAAAGATTTGCCTCACTTTGTCTGATAGTGAATCATAATCTTCAACTGAAGTTAAAATAGCGAAAGTGAAGGAAATAGTGACTGAAATCCTAGTTCAAATTTGAGAGCTGTTGAACTTGTTGTGTCTCACGAGTCGATCCGTATCATTTGAAACAATCACTGGAGTATAAAACATGTTCCCACTTGACTAATCCCAAAAAATCTGAATTTTCTCTATGCTAAAACGAATCGATTCCAACCCAACAATCTTGAAACACATTATTAGTGTTGGCGAGACGTGATGAAGTTGAAATCATGTTGACCATTTTAATTGACTATCGCAGTGTTGTGCACTTGGTATTCTTGCCAGAAGGCCAAATGGTAAATAAAGAATATTATATAGCGACATTTGAGAGATCAGATAAAATAAAATAATTTGGGATAATAACTAACATTTTGTGTGTTATTGACCTTTACCATACACCCACCAAATAAGTCTACACACATGTTTTTGACTAGGATTAACTATTATACAATTGTCATAAATACAAAAAATACTCTAGTATCAAAACTATTTTCTCCTGCTATTTCAATAATACCACATTCAAAATTTTTGGTTGTAACCTCCTTTTCTCAGGTCACGCTTTCATTAGACGGACTCTATCTAAAATATGGCGTCAAAAAACTCTTCCACATCGCTGTCGACTGGTAATGTGCCCAAAAGACTGGCGGCATTGCCACGTTGTATGGCAATGCTTATCCTCTGTCCAAGGTAAAAGCCAGCCTTTGGGTCACGTGAAGTGTCAACTAGACGTTTCGACAGATCTTTAAACAAACTGTGAGCACTCGAACCCCACGATCCAAGAGTTTCAACCCCAAACGGTTCGAAAATATAACTTCCAACTAGGTTGTTATATTTCCGCCGCTTGAGGTCGGAGAACCTGCCGCAGCGGCAGCACCAGCACGACACGACGAGCTAGGAAGATGTGAAGGCGCAAGAGTATCGCCACAAGTAGCGTCCCATACTAAAGGCCTTCCCATCTTCCAAGGAAATAGCGACATGCCATCCGGTCTCTTGCCATCGTCGCGTGCCAGGCCATGGGGTTCTAATACGGCTGGAACGTCGGCGGTGACAAGAGCGCGTCTGATTATGTCGTTGATATTCGCGTGTCGCGCTATGCGACCCGCACTTCGGCTGCATGACAGACCGTGGTATCCGAGGCTGTTGACAACTTCGCCGCAGTGACAGCGATGAGGAGAACAGCAGGGAGCGCCTAGACGTAAGGCAACAGCGAGGCGGAAAGTATTATCGTCGAGCAAGGTGCCGATGTTCGACGACGGTAGTGCGTGAAGCCAGAGACCCGACTCCCACTCTCCCACAGCCAGCAGCCGCGCTCGCTCCGCAGGGGCAGTAAATGTTTCAATCAGGTTTTCCTGCACTACTTTGCAGAGCGGCTCATCCCACCGTCTTTGGGATGATGGTACGTCGGGTGGATTAGAATTCGGGCAAGCGAGTCTCCAGGCATTTATAGCCTCGATAAAGCACGGCACATTGAAATTAATCAGTGAGGGAGAAAGGATATTCCTGATTAATTTCTCAGTGCCGTGAACCGAGGATATAAAGGCTGGTAAACTAATACTAGAAATTTTGCGGACGCCGAGGCCACCCATACGGATAGGGAGGGTAGCCTAAGCCCAAGCTCGGTCGTCCATGGCCACGTTTAAAATTGATGTAAGAGTTCGCCGGATAATTTGGTCCATTTTATCCAAAAGATGAGGGTGTTTCCAAAAATGAGAAGTGCGAAGGAAATAAATTAATTTAGGGCCGAAACAGCAGAAACGAATTATAGTGATGGCCGAATGCATATTAATTTGTAGTAATCTTTCCGAAACATCATTAAAATTTTGAATTTTTTCCTCGACAAAGTTGGGAAAGGAATCCTCAAAAATAGGAGACCCCAGGAGACGAAGAGAACTTTTGTCTATAATTTTGATTTCCGGGGCTATTGCGTTAAATTTGGAAAAAGTCTGTCTGTCTGTCGGTGGTGTCAGATAAGATATTTATTATTTATTTGTATTTTGTACTATTGTAATTCGTATTCAATCGTACCTCATCAGTATGTTTCAGAACGTTTTCGCAGTGAGACTCGTTATACGCATCTTCAGATATTTAAAATATGTTTCAACGATAACAATACGGTCAAACCTACTGACCAAACTAGTGTGACTTTATTTAAAAACTCTATCTTACCTTTTTTGTTTAAAATTGTTCTATAATCACTACTTTTGGTTTTGCCTAATGATTTTTTCGTTCAATTAAAGATAAAAACATTTTCATGTAACAAAACGTAGGATGAAGTACGTAGAAAGTCTGTCAGATTCTATGGACGTAAATAGAAATGTTTTTACCTAATTTCGCGCTTATAGTATTTTTAAACGGTATCTAATTAATAATTATTGCTAAAATTTATGAATCGAACCCTTCTACAATATAAAATAGTAATTATTATAAATAGAAATTATACAACAATAAAAATTTTGTGTCCATTATACAATGAGTGAACCTATCCAAAACTTTGAGTTTATTTTGAAGAAAAACAGTTCAAAACGTGTTTCAGGACTTTACAGTGATAATAAACAACAACAAAAAGTTACTCTAAAGCCTCAAGATGTAATATCAAGTGTTTCCAAGCAGCTAAAAGCTATTCAAGTCGCAGATTCAATGAAAAGTGATGGATGTGTAGCTAAAAATTTCCCAAAGTATAAGAAATCTATTTTTTTAAGTGTAAATAATTTGCCGATGTATGATGAGGTAAGTGGGCAGACTTATTTTGGTTCACTGATCAATCTACTTAATGGTATCAATAGATAAATTAAGTTTTTTATTTAATAATAGTGAATGATGCTATGCCAAAGAAATAATAGTACACTAAGTACTGATACCCCGTGCTTGCGTTGATTAACACTTAAAGGCTTCGGTCCCCGTTGTCATTCGTAGATCTTGGATAGTATTTTTATTTACTGTTATTACTCGCTAAAAATATTTAGCGAGTAATAACTCCAGCGTTTGACGATCTATTAGTTCACCCATGCTATCAGCAAAATTGTGCTGTCTCTTCCACAAATGCCATTAATGTAGAGTTGAAGTTATATTACAGATGTCAGAAAGCCATAAAATCAGTTTATCCAAGGAGTATTGTGTTGCCCAGTTACTGGTTTGTAGAGTTCTGATAGGCAGTCGCTCCGTGTGAATACGTGGGTATCCAGCCGCATCATTAGACTAGAACTCTACGCCGAGCTAGTTGGTAAAAAGCTAGGGAGACGATGAAACTAGAGACAAAATTAACCATTCCTACATTTGTGAAATTTTTTAGTAAAAGCTTGGAGCTTTTTAGTTAGTTGATGGCAATAAAGTTACCCCATTATTATTTTATTTTTTTATTTGAGCTGTAAATAAAAAAATAAATTTTTGTCTAATTCAATTTGGACTAAATATCCTTTATTTAGTTTTTTATAACTCTAGCCCTTAATGTCCCACCCCCAAATCTTCCCAAACTTTCTTCTGTGCCGTCTCTAATCAGTCCTCGTGGTATGCGTCCAAATCATCTCGCCACCTCTTTTTAGGCTGGCCTCGATGGCGCTTTCCTTCTGTAACAACCCACTGTATGGATCGCTTTTGGATTTGGATTACTTTAATTTGATTTTTACACTGTTTCTAGGCACCCAGAACCACAACAAAGTTCGACACGCAATGCGTCTCCGACACACAGCTCATCAACATTATAGAAGATGCCGAAATGATTGATGTTCACCGAGGCATGACTCAGGAGTTTGAAACTACCTTTGTTCATCATACTGAGAAATGTGGCCTAGAAGATGATGAAAGAATTGGTGGAAACAAATGTATAGAAGATAAAGAAGATGTAGGTGATAATATAGTTACTGACAATGCTAAATTGCTTAAAAATAGAGAAGCCAGAGAAGAAAATGTGAATAAAATTCATGCAAATATAACAAAAACTGTAAGTTTAAATAGACTAGAAACTAATATGGAAGCAGAAAATTCTATAAGTCTAATTTCTCCTATAATGTGCAGTAATAATATTATAGAAATGGAAGTTGGTACTAATAGTCAACTAAGTAAAAAAGAAGAAAACAGACAAATAGAAGAAAACAGTCAGATATTTCATGATTGTATAGAGAGTCAAAATGATATAGAAATGGACAAGTCAATAGAAAGACCTCTAAGTCCTATATTTTTGCACAAAAACGTTAAAACAAAATCAAAGAGTCCATCTCCTTTGATATTCAATTTGGAACATTTTGAACAATTTGAAAAAATTGCTATACCAATCTTAGAAAGTAATGATTTGAAAACTGCTAAACAAGTAATCGATTCTCAGATTTTAGATAAGGAACTATGTTTTAAAATAAATGAAGAAATACAGCTAAATGAAAAGGAAGTACTGAGTCCTGTACTACAAAATAATAAAGAAACTCAAGAATTTAAAACATACATTGTCAAAAATCCAAATCAAGACACTGATTTAGAGTTTATTGAACTAGATAAAGCTACATCTGAATACTTAATAAACAAAATAAAAGATGAAGATTCTAAAGCCTTAAAAATTAAGGCAGATAGTGAGATATTAAAGGATGAAATATTATTCAGTAGTGATGAAGAAGATAATTATGCAGTACATAAAAACTACCAAGATCTACCATTCACTTGTGCCTTAGAAACCTCTTTTTACGACCAATCTGATGTTTTAGATAAAACTATGTATGTAGGCTTTCAAACTGCTAGTAATAAATCTATTCAGGTATTCACCGAGTCTTTTGCTCAAGCCAAGAGTATGTTAAGTGACGAAATTACGGTAACCGACTTGGTTAACAATTGTGAAGTTAGTGCAAAGAATAAAACGGAGAGACATGATAAAACCCAAGCTAAAATGGAGTTTGTTGATGAAGAAACAGAGTTTAATTTAGCTCAGAAAGATGAAGAAGGAACTGCAGTGCAAATAGGACCTAATGAAGCTGATAAATTTGATGGTGTACAAGCTATAACTAGTAATTTTGAAGGTTTTATGACAGCCAGTAACAAAGTAATAAGCCTATCTCAAAAAGCTTTAGCGAGGTGTAAAAAAGTCTTTCAAGATATTGATTTAAATGACAATTTTGATACACAAATTGAAGAAGAGCATGTAGAACAAGTTGAATCAGGCAAAGAAGAAATCATTGAAATTCCAAATAGAGTAGTAAATAAAAATCTTATGGATGAGGAAATACAAAACATAGACGACGAAATAATGCAAGAATTTGAAAACATAGAGATGTCTTTGAAAGAAGATAAAGAAGCAGAGAAAAATACACCTTATATGGAATCGAAAACTGCTAGCTCTATGGATACACCAACATCAGAAACTGCAAAAATTAAGAATGTCATTAATGACATTGATTTTGATGAAGATATGAATGAAATTAATATAGTGGAGTCTAAAATGAAAGAATATCCTCCAACAACAGTACTAGAAGGTTCGAAATCTATCGATATTAACTTAGGAGGATTCAGAACAGCTAGTAATAAGAATATAAATATTTCAAAAGAAGCACTAGCTAAAACTAAAAACATATTCCAAGATTTAGGCTCCACAGAATTTCCGACTAAGTCAAGTAAAAGTGTTAATAAAGAGTATCCTAATTTTATAGATATTGAACAGCCTTCAACAAGCAAGGCAGAATTTGTCGGCTTTCAAACTGCTAACAATAAAAATATCAAGATTTCAGAACAGGCTTTAGCTAAAGTTTCTAATATTTTTAAAGATATCGATAAAATTGAACTTCCAAAGGACAATAATAAAGATTTACAAGAAAATAATTATGAGGATAACGTTTCTTGCCAATCTTCAACTAGTAAAACGAGTTTTGTGGGTTTTAAAACAGCTAACAATAAAAATATAAACATTTCGAAAGATACCTTAGCAAAAACTAAGAACATATTTGATGGCATTGATTCTGCAGACTTTGAATTACCTATAAAAAATAATACAAATTCAACTAAAATTTACCCTAACAAATCTGAAGGTGTACACGATATAGATCAGCCATCTACAAGCAAATCTAATTTCGCAGGTTTCAAAACTGCTAGCAATAAAATTGTTAAAATATCTGAAGATGCTTTGGCTAATACTAAGAACATTTTCAAGGATATTGACTCAACTGATTTTAAGTTCCCTGAAAAGGGGAAGAAAACTGATGATGATGGAAATATTATTGATGAAGTTGATGCCACAGTTGCAACCACTTTGGCAAAATCAAGTTTTCAAGGTTTCCGAACAGCTAATAATAAAGAAATTAAAATATCAGACAGGGCTTTGGCTAAAACAAAAGACATTTTCAAAAATGTTGATTCTGACGTCATTGAATTCTCTTCGAAATCTAAGAAATATGGCTATGAAGGAATAGAAAACGAGGTGATGAATACTGATGAAGTAGGCATGATGAATTTGAATATGCCTTCGACTAGTACAGTTAACTTTGTTGGTTTTAAGACCGCAAGTAACAAGAAGATTAATATTACTAAAGAAGCTTTGGCTAAAACAAAAAATATGTTTCAAGATATTGATGCTACTGAATTTAAGTTTCCTGAAAAAGATAATAACGGCACGAAAAAAAGTAAATTAGAAGATGAACCAAGTAAAAAAGAAAACGATAAGACTTTTAGAGAAGATCTTAACAAACCTTCCACAAGTAAAGTAAACTACATGGGCTTTAAAACAGCTAATGATAGAAACATTACAGTATCAAAAGAATCTCTAGCTTTAACTAAAAATATGTTTAAAGACATTGATGAAATAGATTTCAAGAAACCAGAGAAAGTGAATAAAGACTTGAAAAAAGACGATTATGTACAAAACAACTATAGAACAGGAGAGATTATGTACAAGTCAAAAATGATAGAATCGGATGAGCTTTTAACTAGCAAAGCAGGCTTTGGTGGTTTTAAAACAGCTAATAACAAGAACATTGTTATCTCTGAAGAATCTTTAGCAAAGACTAAAAATATTTTCAAAGACATAGATGGATCAGATTTTATGTATTCAAAAAAAGTTAACAAAGAAAATGATGATAAAAGTAACTTTGAAAGTGAAACAATTGCTTTGGATCTGCCATCAACTAGCAAAGTAGGCTTCAGTGGTTTTAAAACAGCTAATAACAAGAACATTGCCATTTCCAAAGAATCTTTGGCAAAGACTAAAAACATTTTCAAAGACATAGATGAGATAGATTTTTTATATCCAGGCAAAGTTAACAAAGATAAAACGAACAACGAAAGAGATGTTAATAGTGAAGCAATAGATTTGGATCTGCCATCAACAAGCAAAGCAAGTTTATGTGGTTTCAAAACAGCTAATAACAAAAATATTGTAATATCTGAACAATCCTTAGCAAACACAAAAAATATTTTCAAAGATTTAGACGCCAATGACTTTACTTATCTAAATAAAGAGATTTTAGAAGCAAAAGAAGGCAAGACTCCATATCCAGCACTACAGCAGTCTGTGCAGACAGGTAAAGCTGAAACTGGTTTTAAAACTGCAAACAATAAGGTTATAAACGTTTCCGAGATAGCTTTAGCTATGTCAAAGAACCTGTTAGATGATATAGACTCTATCGAATTTCGAAACTCAAAAAAAGTTAAAGAGGATTATCCTGACATTGATATAGATGACATGGAACCTAAGATTGGCAATGACACTCCTAGAAATACTGATTTTAAAATTTCTGGAAATGCAGTGCCTAAGTTTCAAGGCTTTCAAACAGCTAGTAATAAAACAGTTAAAGTATCTGCTGAGGCTTTAGTAAAAAGTAGACAAATCTTTCAAGATATTGGTGTGAATCAAAATTTGAATGAAATAGGAGAAAAACAAGTTTTGGAAGTTGAAAAGGATCCTTTATGTACTAAAAAAGGAATTAACAGCGATATTGAAGATCGAAATAAATATGATATGTTTAATAACGGTAGAACAAGTCCAATATTCAAAGGCTTTCAAACTGCTAACAAAAAACCTGTAAAAGTATCTGAAGAAGCATTAGTCAAAAGTATAAAACTGTTTGATGATATAGAAACTATAAAAGATGACCCTGAACCAGAATTTCGAGGATTTAAAACAGGACATGATGAAGAGATCGAAGTGTCACAGAAAACTTTGGCAGAAACTAAGAAATTATTTGAAGACGTTATCAAACGGAGTAGTTTTCAAGGTTTTCAAACAGCAAGTGACCAAAAAGTCGCCGTTTCTGATGAAGCTTTAAAAAAATCTAGAAAAGTATTTCAAAATTTAGAGAAAGATGAAGATAGGCACCTGATTAATGAAAAGAAGACTTCGAATATTAAGTTTGGATTCAAAACGGGTTCCAATCGCGATGTTATAGTTTCTGAAGAAGCTGTAGCTAGATCTAAAAGACGATATTCCGAAATAGATGATTCTAATAAACATATAAGTAATAAAAAGAAAAATGTAGTTACAGATGATAATATAACCAAACTAATTGATACACAAGTCCTGAATAACTTTGAAGAGAGCTTACACACTGAAGATTTTCACGATACACCTATAAAATCAAAAAGATCTGGTAGTCCAATATTGTCTTGTCCCAGAGCAAAAAAGAGGAAGAAATTCGAAACACCTTACTCTCAAAAACTACCCGCAACAGTAAAGAAAAAAGAAGTAACCAAAACTGATAAAGATACAAACAAAATTACATTTACAGAAAATTATAAAAAAGATAAGAAATATACTCTCAAAGATTTGGCTGAATTGACAAAACGTAACACTATGGAAATCGATCCATACATTCTAGAATTCACATTCGATAGTTTACTTAAATTCGAGTTTAATGAAAATAGAAACGAATTATCAAACGGCAGCTTGACAATTCAGTCATTGAAAGATTTATTTATAAATTCTGTGAACAGTAAATTGATTCCCATTAGCTGGTTAGACAATCATTTGAAATTAATACTATGGAAACTTATATCTTACGAAGTAAAATTTAAATCTTTGACCGTCACTGCAAGAAATGTCATAGATCAGCTAAAGTATAGATATGACAAGGAGCTGTATAATGCTCAAAGACCCGCATTGAGGAAGATATTGGAGAAAGATGATGTCGCTTCCAAAACTTTAGTTTTGTGTGTCGCTGGGATTTATGTCGATGGTGTAAGTGTTGCCAGGTAAGAATCATTTTATTGTTATTTTTAGGATTCTGTACCTGAAAAGAAAAAAAACGAAACCTTTATAGGATCGCTCACGCCTCAGCCGCCGCCGGGATTCCAATCCCGATTTCCGGCCACTGTATGCGCGGGCTTGCGGACGGCGAGCAATGGGTGGTGGCTCGCTGTCCGACCGTCCAGTAACTGTCCGGACCGAGCCCATTTCGTCGATGGCGTGCACTGTTCCCGCGTGCCTCAAGAAGTTGTCAGCAACCGTAGGGGCCCAGCTGGGTCAAAGCCTACTGCGAACAGAGTCTGTTTCCGAAAGGGAGGCTCGGCTCCTGAATGAAAGGCAAGAAGGAACAGGGTGGGTTTTTTAATCAGTAAGAGTCTGACACTATCTCCCGCACCGCCCAGCCCAAGGGCGGGGGATGTCATTTGGATGAAATTTACCCACCATAAAAAAAAACCCCTTATAGGACCACTTTGTTGTCTGTCTGTCTATCTGTCAAGATCCTTTATCTTGGGAACGTGTGGAGATATTTAGTTGAAATTGAAACCATTCACAGAAATCTACGGTCCCTTGAAGCTGTAAAAAAATCAAACTCAGAAAGTTAACGAAAAAAAGAGATACGGCCGTTTTTAGCAAAAAACTCTAGCAAAATCTTCCTCTATTTTTACAGTGCAACAACCATAAACAACCTAGAACTACTGCTAACTGACGGCTGGTACTGCATAAAGGCGACCATAGACAAGATGTTGGCTCAACTAGTGTGCCAAGGTAAAATTGTTGTTGGCTCCAAGATTGTGACCAATGGAGCTGAGCTGGTGAATTGTGAACAAGGAGTTTCGCCTTGGGAGGTTGGTATAAAACTTGCTCATGGTGGCCTAAGCGCATAAAATAAGCATAATCGTTCAATGTAATGTTCCCACTGTTGGGACTGTAGCGTCCTGTCTAAGAGAGAGAATGTTGACTTAGTTGAAATAAAATATTTTGAATTAGGGCTCGTCGATAAATTACGTCACACGATTTTTTTTTGCCCCTCCCCCTTCCTACTCACAGCTGGCCACATTTGTGAGATTCTCCCCTTCCGTACATTTAGTAATGATTGAATGAAAACAGCGGTTCCGAAATCAACTTTATTTCCATTTTAACAAAATTAACAAACAATTAACATAACAAAAAACGATTAATATTACACAGACATTTTTTTTTCACCTTTAATCTGCAATCAGTTTTGCTTTTAGCAGGTGTGTTGGAGTTAAGGTTCGTGGCGGTATGAGCGTTACTCCAGTGAGCCATCTACCCAATCAGTTGCTGAGTCCACTTTAGCAAATGGACTATGCTATTTCTTTCCTTTTCAGTCTTTTTGAGTAACTTCTGGTTTAAAGCGTAACCTAGATCGTTAGGGTGCCTTTCCAGTCTCTCCTGGTATTTTTGTGAGTGTTTGTATTTCGTCTGAGACAGTATTCTTTTCTCTTTCACCGTGGATTTCAATGTTAGACAACTTTCGGTGTTACACAAATGTATATGTCTTTGAGGTTTTCGTAAAGTAATACGTTTAAAGTTCGTGTTTTATCACTTAGATTATAATAGATTTTGAAATGTGACGTTACGAAATTTAGGACCATTTCCCCCCTTGCCACACAATGTCACAATTCGTCGACCCCCTCCCTCCCCCTTAACTTGTGACGTAATTTATGGATGATCCCTTACTACTATACAATCTATTAATAATTTCCTAAAATTCCAGGACATATCAGCAATCCGCCTAAAGCTCTCCGGGAACTCCACCCGTCGCGCTCGCTGGGACGCCCGTCTCGGTTACCACGGCGCCGCCATCTTGTGTCAGCTGTCATCTGTCAGATTAGATGGCGGGAAAGTGTCGCAGCTGAGAGTCTTCGTCGCGAGAGTCTACCCTAAGCTGTATGTTGAGAAGTTTGAGGATGGGAGTACTGGTGAGTCCTTATCCTAAATTCAAAATTCAACCCTTAGTTCCGAATTACGTCAAAAGCGATTATATCGCGAATCCGACCAAATTTAATAATATAAGGACTATTGAGTACTTATTCTTTGTGACGTGCGCGTTGGTCGGTTTCGCGTTATAATCGCTTTTGACGCAATTCGGAACGGAGGGCAAATATTCTTATTTCACCTAAGTCTACATGGGCACTTATAAAACGTCAGAAGCTGGTCGTTTCTTATGGAGAAGAACCGGCAAGAAACTCCATGGTTATTCTTTAAAAAAAAAATGTTTTTACAATATTTTCATATTACAGTATTAATAGAATAGAATAGAATATCGTTTATTTAATAAAAGTGGCACATTTAAATAAAAATACAAAAACAATTTTAATGCATACATTGCATTTGTTGCCTGAACTAGGTTGGACCTGTATTAATAGATATTATATAAGGACAGTGTAGACCAGTCAATATTGTACTCAAAAGTACATTATAATATAATATTCCACAACTATCACACAACGCCGTCTAGTGCCAAGCTAAGCAGAGCTTGTGTTGTGAGTATTAGACAACTGATAAACATACTTATATATTTCTAAATACATACATATATATTTATTTATTTATTCAATTTAGTACAGCCACATCACATACATTTTACATAAAAAGAAAATCTTATTAACAAGAGGGACTAATGCACATGACAATTAAGGCGTACATAGCGCTCACCATATTATTACTGCTGCCTTGAGAAATATATTTTGTCATTACATAACTTTAGTGTATAATCAGTTTAACATAAAATAATATTACAACATACAAAATAGAACCAAATACATTAAGATTATTAACACTACAAATTGAATTAAATTGAAAATGTCAAAAACGTATTAAATAGTCAAACATATTAAATAGTCAGTCATATATAGATAAATTACACCGAGATACAGACCAAATGATTTATCCTGGGTAAGAATCGAACGCACGACCTCCGGCATAGCAGTCAGGGCCACTAACTACTAGACCAACAGGCCAATCATAAGAAAGAGTGATCCTGTTCCTGATATCTGGTTTATTTTTCCCTATAAAGTAACTTATCAAATAGTTGACGATCCATTTTGAACTTTAACTTAACCCCATAGATATCCTTTTTCAGTGACCCGATCAGAGCGACTAGAACACCTACACCAGATGAAGAGCGAGTCTGAAAGGCAGGCCATCATGGAGAAGATCTATGAGGAAGTGGAGAAGGAGTTCTCGGACGAAGTGAGTTTCCTTTATAGAGTACTAGCGTCTACCCGCGACTTCAGAATTGGGTCCAAAAATAATTTCCCTCGAGAAACGGGAGAGTACTTAGGGAATCGGGATAAAAGGTAGCCTATGTTCTTATCCATGTCAAAGGCTATATGCATGCCAAATTTCGTCCAAATCAGCCGTTTTTGCGTGATTAAGTAACAAACATCCACACACATTTATAATATTAGTTAGGATTTTGATATCGTGCGGTTTTGATCACACTTTCGGGATTGCTTCGCATGCGTAACCCCCGCAAATGTCCATTTCATTAAAGTATTTATTGTAATGCGTGGAATACACTCGCGGTTATTTAATAAAAAAACCGGGCAAGTGCGAGCCGGACTCGAGCACTGAGCGTACCGTACAAACTTACTGTAAATAGTTCAATTCCCGAATGGAGTTTTTTTTTTTTTCTATGGTAAAAATCGTCTTATGACAACCCCGGCTCTTGGGCGGAGCGGGAGATAGTGTCAGACTCTTACTGACTAAAAAACCCATCCCGTTCCTTCAAGCCTTCATACCGGGCTCGAGCGCCCTTTCGGATAACCCTGGCTCCAGTAGGCTTCGACCCGGCTGAGTCTCGAAGATTTTTGCGAATCGCAAAAAAAGTTTCTTTTTTATGACGTAACAACACGTACTGTTTTCAGATTTATTCCTATACTTGTGCGACCTTACGTTATGCCAACTTTCAGGATTCTGGGTCAATGGGAAGTACCCTATGAACATAGATTCTCAGATTGTCGAAATATATGTTTGATTTTTTCACAGCTTAGTAGTATATGGTTTTAATTTTTTTTTTTATTTCAACTCGCTATCTCCACGCGTTCCCGAGATAAAGTGTCTTGATAGACAGACGGACAACAAAGTCAGCCTATATGAGTTTCATTAACCATAGAAAAACACTAAAAAGTACAAAATAACTTTAATTTCGGAAGTCATTGTTAAAATTTTGACAATGTAGGAATAATTTCGCGCCGTAGCGGCATAACGTTGTACTTTCGGGCGTCCGCGCTCCGTTTGCAAGTATCGGAATTCGCGCCGTCCGCGCACCTCCCGCCCCGCTACCGCGCCCCAGTTCGACTCGCACTGCTGTTGCATACGGTCACGTATAAGGGTCAACTCACACCGAAAGAGCGGCGAAGGGCAGCGCAGTTTCAGTTTCATATGAATTTTAACTTTATTTTAATTTCTATAATACTTATTAGGTTTAAAGAATCTTTATTTCTCATAAGAACATATTACATCGTTCACTTACATGAGATTTAAAATTTAGTTTAACTGTGGTCGTCTAATGACGAAGCATGCAATACTACCTATAGTACAGTTACAATAATATACACAATGGGCTTACAACATTACGCAATATTACTATGATATTATTATCGCATGAAATCCCCTCTGTGGCGCCGCGGGCGTCCGCGCGACTCGTTCGAGTTTCTCATGCGATAATAAGTATTATGTTAATGATAATAAAGTTAAAATTCATATGAAACTGAAACTGCGCTCCGCTTCGCTGCCCTTCGCCGCTCTTTCGGTGTGAGTTGACCCTTACTCTAAAGTAAAATTCCGTTAAAACTGTATTCCTGTACTCCTGTCTGTCTAATAAACTTAGTTACTTGCAGCATCCTGTTTCATTTTAATAACAGTGCAAATTTCATCCCCCACTCGACTACAACAACAATTTTATATTATTAATTACCTATTTTTCATTGTTATTTATTTTCGCTCAAAGAATAAAATAATGACTGTAGGGTCTTTACACCTTTTAATGATAATAGTTTGAATGATAGGCAAAGGTACGTAATAATAACGTTTATTGAATGATAAATGATACTAACTAAATAATGAGTTCACGCGATTTGAGTGATAATTGTGTACTAAAATATAGACCACGCGTAGCGAGTAAAGTGCTGACACAATGATGTCAAATTTGTACGTGCTTGCACTGTACATGCTCCGGGGCCCGAAAATATGAGAATGAGATGAAGGATTATGATTTACAAAATGATAACTAACAATATTATGTTTACAAACTTAAATAAACTAAGCTTAAGGTATGTCACTGAATTGAGTTCGAACGGATGGCGAAGACCCTTTGTTGGTGGTGCTGATGGTAGGACGACCCGCTGCGGTGGTGATGGCGGGAGCTACATAGCTCACGCTAGCCGCTGCCCGCTCTGATGTAGCCTCTGCCTGTTCTGATGCCTCTGCTCGTTCTGGCCGCGGCTGGCGCGCTCGCACGCGTCTCCATGCGTACAAGATGGCGCAAGCTACGACGACTCCAGCCAAGGTATAGATGGCGACATAATGGTGAATGTCATGGGATGACACCCGATCCGCCAGCTCCTGATTGGATCTCATATCCTTGAGTGCCTTTTCGATCGTCTGTATGTCTTCTCGTTGCTCTCTAAAATCATCTCCCTCCTCCATTGGAGTGATGAGAGGTATGGACAGATTAATTATGTGATTTATTGGTGGAATCTCTATGTTCATGACGTCAATCTTCATTTTGATGGAGTTGGATAGAGATTTGTGTGCGTAAATCGTAAACATTCTGTCTTTAATGACGCAACTGTCTCCAAGTGTAATGACACCTGTTTTGCTGAGTTGCTCGATTGTAATATCGTCATCGCATATGACTCGCACATTGCATTGTCCACAACAAAAGTATAGGAATGAATTAAGTAAGTTCAATTCTGCCCAGTTATCTCGACATTCTTTCATTTCAGTCTGACATTGATTAGAGGCTTGGTGTTTCAGACATAGGTTGGTGTCTGACGTCATCTGATAGACGGGCCTTTTCAGTGGACAAATGTACTCGTCGGTGTCGTATGGAATGCATCTTTGTAAGTCACTTGTAGAAACCGGAAGGTAAGAGTCTTTGTGCATGTTGATTGCTAGGTGGGTTGCTACAGGTACTATGTTGACCATGCTTTCGTTGGCTTGTTGTGGAATCGGTATGAGGTTGTAGAGCTCATAGTCTTCCCTGCTCACAAGAGGAATTTTGACTTCGAAAATCAGGAACTCTCTGGTAGCTCTCGCTTTCACTTTCAATAGGTGATATATCTTCGCCAAGTCAGTCTGAATATTATTAATTGGTAATGTTAGGTCCTTAGAGATTTGCCCGGTTATAATATTCAGTTCGTTTTTCAACTGTGCAGGTGTCAACAAGTGAAAGTTGAATTTCTCATAGAAAATATTGGTCACCGTGTCGACTAGTGTCTCCTGGATATCTCTAAGGTTGGTCATGATATTATTGGCTATAAATGCTGATAATGTAAATTCTGCTTTGTTGTTGGTGTGTTGGATTTCATCTTCTAGTTTACTAAGGGCTGTGTTGCATTTGGTAATGTATTGATTGATTATTTTGTGCTGCTTGTCCAGCGTGTTTTCAATTCTCTTGATAACATTTAGCTCAGCCTCCACAACTGACGTCTGGTTTCTCCACAGCTTGCTAAGATGGTTTTGATTTTGCCTGATTAAAGCAATATCTTTCTGATATTGTTCAGCGAAGGTTTCGTCCAAAACTCCGAACAAACTATGTGCAACGTAGCCAATGCCGTTGATAAGCCCGCGACGTCTGCGAACTTGACCTTGCTGACCAAGTAAAACGTTGTTGTAGTGTTCAAGTTCGTTGTACCCGTGACGCAGTTGTAATCGGACTACGTCGCATTGTGATATTTGATCCCTGGAACATATGTTGTCTAGATGAGTGACAAACTTTCCCAGTAGGTTAATTCCTTGCCAAAATGGAGCCATATCGCAGTAAACGATGAGTTTCCATTCTTCACGTTCCAATCTCATGTTTGCTAGCTTATCAAAAAATATATTTTTATTCTCTGCAACTTTGGAAATTTTGTGCTCGCATGTTCCTGAGCAAATAACCATCAGAAGTACAAGTGTTGTAATTATGAAGTTGCTTAATTTTGACGATTTGGAGGATGTTCTATTTTTTGATTCATGTGTATTTTTTGCTTGACGTTCCTGGTTCTCCTTTTCCGTGTCGTGACTTTGATTATTGTCGTTAATCGGCAAAACGGATAATTTTGTAATAGGTCTCTTGAGTGTCCCATTTTTCGTCCGTAGTGTCACTACTCTGACGTGTCCGTCTTTCCCTGGATGGAGTTCAATAATTCTGCCCATGGGCCATTTTCCCGGTGGCAGATTGATGTCGTGAATGATGACGATGTCATTGATCTTCATATTCTGATGAGGTTTGCGCCACTTACTGCGAGCTGATAATTGGAACAGATACTCCGCTCGCCACCTCTTCCATAGGTCATCAAATATTTTTTGTGTGAGCTGCCATCTTGTCCGTAGATCTCTCTCTGTCTCGATGATAGTTAACGTCGGTCCGCTTGCCAGAAAGTGAGATGGTGTGAGACAGTCCAAATCTTCAGGATCTTCGCTGAGTGCGCATAATGGACGGCTATTCAAACATGCTTCTACTTGAGCGAGCAAAGTCGAATATTCTTCAAACGTCAACTTCTGATCTCCTATCACTCGTTTGAGGTGGAACTTCAAACTCTTGACGGCGGCTTCCCAGAGACCTCCGGCACTGGGCCAAGAGGGGGCATTAAAATGCCAGGTAATCTCCATACTGGTAATTGCCTCGAAAAAATTGACATCTAATGTGTCTTGGATGTTTATGAATTCTTCGTTAAGTATTCTGCTTGCTCCAACAAAATTCGTGCCATTGTCACTATAGACATGGCTTGGGGTGCCTCTCCGAGCTGCCATTCTCCGTAAGGCCGCTAAGAACGATGAGGAGGTCAGGTCCGACACTAGCTCGATTTGTACAGCTTTGGTTGCCATGCAAACGAACACAGCGATGTACCCTTTCGTGGTCTTGACACCTCGGCCCTTGCTTGCTTTTACGTCGACAAACCCGGTAAAATCAACCCCTGTATGGTGAAATGGTCGTGTCGGATTACTGCGTGCTAAAGGAAGGTCGCCCATTAGTTGTTCATGTTTGATTGGATCGTGTCTTCGGCACTTGATGCAGTTTCGAAGACGCTTCTTGACGGCTCGGTTTCCTCCCAAAATCCAGTACTGGTAACGGAGCCAGGCTTGAGTGACCCTTGCTCCCCCATGGAGTGTCATATGATGTCCTTGATCAATCAACAGGTCACTGAGATGGGTGTTGTTGGGAATGATGAGTGGATGTTTCATGTTCTGGCTCATCTTCGCGTTGTTCAGTCTGCCACCGACTCTTAGTAGTCCTTCTTGATCCAAGAACGGGTTCAGCTTCAGCAATCTGCTTTTCGAGTCTATTTGCTTCTGACCTCGGAGACTCGTCATCTCCTCCTTAAATACCGACAGCTGCATTTGTTTAATTAAAAGATGTTTAGCGATTTTTATTTCGCTGACCATCAAATACTTTGGTTTGAATTGATTGCGAGATATGGCGCGCAAAGTCCATGCAAGTACGCGCGCTGCTCGATCGAAATTGCTGTATTTGTTTAATAATTTTAAAACAATGTCCTCATTTTGTTGAATTACGTTGCTTTTCACTGACTTTCTGATTTCTTCATACGTGACGTAAGTTGGTAGGTCTTGACTCTTGTTTTCTTTGTATGTTGATAACCAGGCTGGTCCATGCCACCAATGAGGGTGATGTTGCAGTTGGTCCGCCGATATTCCTCGGCTCGCGCAATCAGCTGGATTTTCAGACGATTTCACATAGCGCCAGCTATTGGCTGGTATTGTTTCTGTTATTTGTGCTACTCTGTTCGCCACAAATGGTTTCCAGCGATGCGGATCACCCTGAAGCCAACCTAGTACAGCTTTTGAATCAGACCAGCCGTATATTTTTATTCTGTTGCTTGATAAACAGTTCTGGACCACTTTCATCAGTTTTGATAACAAGTGCGCAGCGCAAAGTTCCAATCTAGGCAAGGATATTGATTTGCTCACGGGCACGAGCTTTGATTTCCCTGCAACTATGGTCACTGGCGATTGACTCTCTGCCTGTTCCTGATTGATAATCCTGCAATAAATTACACATGCGTACGCCTTGACTGATGAGTCACAGAATCCATGTAATTCTATGTTTGCATTTTTTGGCGTCTGCAGCCACCTTGGAACGTTCATATGTTCGATTGCTGGTAACTCTTTCTTTATTTTGAGCCATTCTTTATTGATGTTTGTAGGTACTGCATCATCCCACTGAAGATTCAACGACCAAACGTTTTGGAACAAAAGTTTCAATTTGGTAGAGACAGGAGACAGCCAGCCAAGTGGATCAAAAATCTTTGAAATATCAGATAGTAATGATCTTTTCGTGGATGGTGTCAATGATGTTGTGTCTATCTTCATCTGGAACTTGAATTGATCGTCCTGGGGGTGCCACCGCAGCCCCAAAGTTTTGGTGGATTCTTGATGCCTGAATTCGAATGCTTGTTCGTTGTCTGATATGGCGTCATCTTTAATGTTGATTTTATTTGAGGACCATTTTCGTAAATTAAAACCACCAGATTTCAACAAATCGATAAGGTCGGCCTTGAGTTGTTTAGCTTCCTGCAGGCTGTGGTGTCCAGCCAAGAGGTCATCCATATAAAAACATTGTTCGAGTACAGCTGATGCTGCTGGATACCTTGAGCGTTCGTCTTCTGCTAGACGCTTTAGCGTCATCATAGCTAGGAATGGAGCAGCCTTGGTGCCGTAGGTGACTGTTGTCAGTTCGTATTCTCTTAGAGATTGTCTAGGCGAGTCCCGCCAGACGATTTTTTGATACTGTAGGTCCTTTTCATTACAGAAGATTTGTCGGAACATTTTCTCGATGTCAGCTGTCATTGCATATTCATACTGTCTCCATCTCAGGATTAGTGTAAACAAATCCTGTTGTAGATTCGGACCGCTGAACATTAAATCATTTAGACTATAGCCTGACGATGTTTTTGCTGATGCATTGAAAACCACCCGCAACGCTGTTGTTGTCGAGTCCGGGCGCAGAACGCAAAGGTGAGGTAAAATGCAATCCGGCACATTCCTCCGTGTGCACTCGCGCATGTGACCCAGTTTGATGTATTCGTCAATAAATGTTTTGTAATCTTCGGAAATGTTTTTGTTTTTAGAAAATTTTCTTTCCAGTTG
This sequence comes from Mythimna albipuncta, assembly GCA_929112965.1. NCBI lineage: Eukaryota > Metazoa > Arthropoda > Insecta > Lepidoptera > Noctuidae > Mythimna > Mythimna albipuncta. The sequence goes on from OV815987.1 coordinate 10,705,178, forward strand.
ATAAAATTGGGCTACGGCTCTTCGTTTCGATTCTCCCAATTTTTCTTTGATATCTGGCTTTAATGGGATTCTAACCACGTATCTGCCATCGTCCCGACGTACTGTTTCCGAATTGTATTGTTGAAGGCATTGATAGTCTTCCGAGGACATGTTAGTGTCGGGCTCAGTGATATCTTCAATGCTCCAAAATCTTTGTATGTCTTCTATATTGTTCATGACAACGTTGCATTGATAGGACTTGACATTTCCGCTTAATATCCAGCCAAGCTGAGTCTGTTGTGCGACTGGTAGAGATGAATTTTCCTTGATGATGCCGGGCATGATGATTTCCGAGTAGATTTCTGCTCCTAGCAATAAGTCGATAGGTCGACAAACATTGAAGTCTGGATCTGCTAGCTGGATGTTTTGTAGATATTCCCACGCTGGTTTTGAGAAACTGTGATTTGGCAAGTTGTTGATTAATTTCTTTATAACAACAGCTTCTGTCTGAAAGGTGTAATTGGTATGTAATGAAGATGCTACCAGGCTCAGAACTCCCTTACAATTAGTTTGAATGGCACTGACTCCAACTATGACACCTTTGCATGCTCGGCGGGGGAGTTTCAGGATTTGAGCTGCGTTCTCAGTTATGAGAGAGGCTTGAGAGCCTTGATCTATGAGAGCTCTCATTGTGTGATATTCCCCATCAGCACCTTGTATACGGACAAGTGCTGTTGCTAGGAGAACTTCAATAAGTGTTTCTTTGGAAACGTGCGTCACGTTACTTCGTGTCTTGTCTTCACGTGACGTAGACGGTGACGTATTCATGTTCCTGAATACTGTGTTTGCTTGTAGGGCATCATGTAGTACGGTGTTATGAGTTCCTTGACATACCCTGCATCTTGACTCTGAACGGCATGGTTTATTTTTGTGATCAACTAAACAATTTTTACACAAGTTGAACTTTTGAACCGTGTTTCTTTTTTCGTCTGACCCAGATTCCAAAAATGGTTTGCAATAGAATAATCCGTGGCTGTCGTCTTTGCATAGTGGACAATACTGTGTCCTCATTGCACAACTTTTTGCTGCGGAACTGCGTAGGAACGGTTTATTGAAATCGTTTTTGTTGTTGAAATTATTTGATTTTGATTGATTCCTTTTGTTGAGTTGATGTTCAGAATCTTTGTTGCTACTTGGAGATAACGACGATGATGATTTGGATGTATGGTGCTTACGTCGTGTTGATTCAAGAGCAGTGTACTTGTTCTCCAAAAATTTTAGAAAATCTGCTAGAACAGGCAAAGCTCTAGGATTTTCTAATGATTGAGTGTATTCACTGAGGGTCTGGTTGTCCAGCTTCAATGTAAGTAAGTGCACAACCGTTGGCCCCATGGCAGTTACATCTATGCCAAGATTTTTCAAGGCGTTCATGCATTCATTGATGGTGTCGAACATGTTCTTGATCTGTGTGTCGACTTGGTTTTGCATTGTAGGTATTGACAGTAGTATGTTCATGTGAGAGGTAAAGATCAACCTGTCGTTGTTATACCTATGGTTCAAGATGTCCCAGCAGATTTGGTAGTTCTCAGAACTAATATTGAGATGTTGAATGATCCTTTCTGCTTCGCCTTTCAGCTTACTTTTTAATAACTGCATCTTCTGGGCACTTGGAATAGATTTGTTGTTGTGGACTGCTTCCTGGAATAAGTCCTTGAATGATATCCATTTGTGATAGTTCCCGGAGAATGTAGGTATTTCAATTTTCGGAGTAAAACTTTCCCGATATGAAACGGAATACATCTTACTATTAACCAACTTTTTGATGTCAATGTACAGTTGTTCATACTTGTTATATTCTTGCTCATAATCTTCATCTTCCGAGTACATCTCACTATCAATTTCCCAGTGCAGGGCGTCGATGGTTGACCATTTTGTCTGAATGGTTCTAAGCACATCTTCGAATTCCCACTTTTCGGAGAGGCTCTGTATGTCCACGCCTTTGATTGCCCGTGACAAAGCCTTAAAGTTACTCTTCTGCTTGCGCAGCATTTCCTCTAATCTACTGGCATTTCCCCGAGAGACAATCTTCTTGAATAATGACGTGGATTGACTTCCACTAGGCTTGATGTTCAGTTGATCTGGATCAACCGTCAATGTGTCTGTTTGCTGTCGCTCATCCGCAGTTTCTTGGTTGCGAGTGTCTGATATACGAACTGCTGGAGCGCTAGGCGACTTACCCTCCTCCAAACTGGTGAGTGGTTTGTATTGCTGGATAGTGTCACGAGCTTCATTGAAGAGAGTCATCGTCTTGCTGTAGTAGTTCTCCGAAAAGTAGGTATAACCACGATCTTCAAACTCACATAATCTAACATGATTCTCTTGAAACTCCCGCCAGTATGTATCTAGGGTTTGCAAACGTTTCTTGATGTTGGCCGGAGTCTTGCGTTCTGCTGAATCTTTCTTAAAGTTCCGCAGTTGCTGCTCCATGGCCTGAATGATCTGATCTTGATTGGCCAAAATGTCTTCCATTTTGGCGCTCATGATTGGTCGAATATGCTAAGGTGGATTAAAATGTAACTGATTTCCAGTAGACGGATGTTACTCTGTCCACAGGTCGTAGTCGCAAGAGCTATACTTACGTGCCCGCAGAATATTCACACTGTCGAGAACGCGAAATAGTCCCGCTTATACGGAAGCTCGAAGGACCAAAAAGATTTAGGGTCTTTACACCTTTTAATGATAATAGTTTGAATGATAGGCAAAGGTACGTAATAATAACGTTTATTGAATGATAAATGATACTAACTAAATAATGAGTGCACGCGATTTGAGTGATAATTGTGTACTAAAATATAGACCACGCGTAGCGAGTAAAGTGCTGACACAATGATGTCAAATTTGTACGTGCTTGCACTGTACAATGACAGATACCCCATTACCCTGGGTTACAGGAGTCTCAAGACACACAAGGTCCAACAGACTCGGCTGACAAGAGAACTTGTCTGGACAGCGGCTCGCAGATAGCGAAAATTATGAAGAGAAGCAAGGATCCTGCTGAGTTCAGAGTGAGTTTCACCTTCTGCATTCTTAATTTATTTTAATGCTAGCTGATATGACGAACTTCGTACCGCCTAAGGCCACGGTGACTTTTTTTTTTAATTGCTGTAAATTAGTACTTGACTGTGATAATAATCTAATGATAATAATTTATATTGTTTTTTTTTTTTTCTTTTAATACAAACATATATTTTAAATTAAGTTGATGATTTAATCCTAATTCATTGTATTTTTGCATACCAATTGGTAAAATGTGGCTGAGCTAAATGTAATCTTAAGAACTATGTATTACCCATATTTGCAAAATAAAAATTCTATTCTATTCTATCCCACCTGATGGTAAGCAGTGATGCAATCGTTGAAGGTGAGGCGCACTAGTTTATTAAGAGCCTATTCACTCTTGCCTTAAATACACCTAAATTGTAATCGGACGGGAAGACCGCGGCAGGCAAATTGTTCCAGTCTCTCCAATCCGGTTTTTGTCAGTTTTTCCAGTTGAAAACCAGCGTCAGACAATTACCTCGTAGTAGTCTGGCATTTCGCTGAACTGGACCTTTTTGACGCAAACGTGTGACAGACAATGTTACTTTTTATTTATTTATTTTTTGTTTTATGTTTGTCTTAAGTTTTTGTTGTCTACGATGTTTTTTGCGCCAAAATAAACACTTTTCTTTTTTTCTTTCTTTCTTTTTCGATGTACGCGGTATAAACGACTTTTTGTAGCGATGCTGTAGCGCGTTAGCAGTGCGTTGGCATCTTTTCTGTAGCGCTTGCAAATGCGACTAACGCGCGTTAGAGTTGCTGTCGCGCGTTAACAGCGCGTTGGCATCTTTTCTGTAATGCTTGCAAATGCGACTAACGCGCGTTAGAGTTGCTGTCGCGCGTTAACAGCGCGTTGGCATCTTTTCTGTAGTGCTTGCAAATGCGACTAACGCGCGTTAGAGTTGCTGTCGCGCGTTAACAGCACGTTGGCATCTTTTCTGTAGCGCTTGCAAATGCGACTAACGCGCGTTAGTGTTGCTGTCGCGCGTTAACAGCGCGTTGGCATCTTTTCTGTAGCGCTTGCAAATGCGACTAACGCGCGTTAGTGATGCTGTCGCGCGTTAACAGCGCGTTGGCATCTTTTCTGTAGCGCTTGCAAATGCGGCTAACGCGCGTTAGTGATGCTGTTGCGCGTTAACAGCGCGTTGGCATCTTTTCTATAGCGCTTGCAAATGCGACTAACGCGCGTTAGTGATGCTGTCGCGCGTTAACAGCGCGTTGGCATCTTTTCTGTAGCGCTTGCAAATGCGGCTAACGCGCGTTAGTGATGCTGTTGCGCGTTAACAGCGCGTTGGCATCTTTTCTATAGCGCTTGCAAATGCGACTAACGCGCGTTAGTGATGCTGTCGCGCGTTAACAGCGCGTTGGCATCTTTTCTGTAGCGCTTGCAAATGCGGCTAACGCGCGTTAGTGATGCTGTCGCGCGTTAACAGCGCGTTGGCATCTTTTCTATAGCGCTTGCAAATGCGACTAACGCGCGTTAGTGATGCTGTCGCGCGTTAACAGCGCGTTGGCATCTTTTCTGTAGCGCTTGCAAATGCGACTAACGCGCGTTAGTGATGCTGTCGCGCGTTAACAGCGCGTTGGCATCTTGTCTGTAGCGCTTGCAAATGCGACTAACGCGCGTTAGTGATGCTGTCGCGCGTTAACAGCGCGTTGGCATCTTTTCTGTAGCGCTTGCAAATGCGACTAACGCGCGTTAGTGATGCGGTCGCGCGTTAACAGCGCGTTGGCATCTTTTCTGTAGCGCTTGCAAATGCGACTAACGCGCGTTAGTGATGCTGTCGCGCGTTAACAGCGCGTTGGCATCTTTTCTGTAGCGCTTGCAAATGCGACTAACGCGCGTTAGTGATGCTGTCGCGCGTTAACAGCGCGTTGGCATCTTTTCTGTAGCGCTTGCAAATGCGACTAATGCGCGTTAGTGATGCGGTCGCGCGTTAACAGCGCGTTGGCATCTTGTCTGTAGCGCTTGCAAATGCGACTAACGCGCGTTAGTGATGCTGTCGCGCGTTAACAGCGCGTTGGCATCTTGTCTGTAGCGCTTGCAAATGCGACTAACGCGCGTTAGTGATGCTGTCGCGCGTTAACAGCGCGTTGGCATCTTTTATGTAGCGCTTGCAAATGCGACTAACGCGCGTTAGTGATGCGGTCGCGCGTTAACAGCGCGTTGGCATCTTTTCTGTAGCGCTTGCAAATGCGACTAACGCGCGTTAGTGATGCTGTCGCGCGTTAACAGCGCGTTGGCATCTTTTCTGTAGCGCTTGCAAATGCGACTAACGCGCGTTAGTGATGCTGTCGCGCGTTAACAGCGCGTTGGCATCTTTTCTGTAGCGCTTGCAAATGCGACTAACGCGCGTTAGTGATGCGGTCGCGCGTTAACAGCGCGTTGGCATCTTGTCTGTAGCGCTTGCAAATGCGACTAACGCGCGTTAGTGATGCTGTCGCGCGTTAACAGCGCGTTGGCATCTTGTCTGTAGCGCTTGCAAATGCGACTAACGCGCGTTAGTGATGCTGTCGCGCGTTAACAGCGCGTTGGCATCTTTTCTGTAGCGCTTGCAAATGCGGCTAACGCGCGTTAGTGATGCTGTTGCGCGTTAACAGCGCGTTGGCATCTTTTCTATAGCGCTTGCAAATGCGACTAACGCGCGTTAGTGATGCTGTCGCGCGTTAACAGCGCGTTGGCATCTTTTCTGTAGCGCTTGCAAATGCGACTAACGCGCGTTAGTGATGCTGTCGCGCGTTAACAGCGCGTTGGCATCTTGTCTGTAGCGCTTGCAAATGCGACTAACGCGCGTTAGTGATGCTGTCGCGCGTTAACAGCGCGTTGGCATCTTGTCTGTAGCGCTTGCAAATGCGACTAACGCGCGTTAGTGATGCTGTCGCGCGTTAACAGCGCGTTGGCATCTTGTCTGTAGCGCTTGCAAATGCGACTAACGCGCGTTAGTGTTGCTGTCGCGCGTTAACAGCGCGTTGGCATCTTTTCTGTAGCGCTTGCAAATGCGACTAACGCGCGTTAGTATTGCTGTCGCGCGTTAACAGCGCGTTGGCATCTTTTATGTAGCGCTTGCAAATGCGACTAACGCGCGTTAGTGATGCGGTCGCGCGTTAACAGCGCGTTGGCATCTTTTCTGTAGCGCTTGCAAATGCGACTAACGCGCGTTAGTGATGCTGTCGCGCGTTAACAGCGCGTTGGCATCTTTTCTGTAGCGCTTGCAAATGCGACTAACGCGCGTTAGTGATGCTGTCGCGCGTTAACAGCGCGTTGGCATCTTTTCTGTAGCGCTTGCAAATGCGACTAACGCGCGTTAGTGATGCGGTCGCGCGTTAACAGCGCGTTGGCATCTTGTCTGTAGCGCTTGCAAATGCGACTAACGCGCGTTAGTGATGCTGTCGCGCGTTAACAGCGCGTTGGCATCTTGTCTGTAGCGCTTGCAAATGCGACTAACGCGCGTTAGTGATGCTGTCGCGCGTTAACAGCGCGTTGGCATCTTTTCTGTAGCGCTTGCAAATGCGACTAACGCGCGTTAGTGTTGCTGTAGCGCGTTAACAGCGCGTTGGCATCTTTTCTGTAGTGCTTGCAAATGCGACTAACGCGCGTTAGTGTTGCTGTAGCGCGTTAACAGCGCGTTGGCATCTTTTCTGTAGTGCTTGCAAATGCGACTAACGCGCGTTAGTGTTGCTGTCGCGCGTTAACAGCGCGTTGGCATCTTTTCTGTAGCGCTTGCAAATGCGACTAACGCGCGTTAGTGATGCTGTCGCGCGTTAACAGCGCGTTGGCATCTTTTCTGTAGCGTTTGCAAATGCGCCTAACAAATTTAGCAAGTTTGTTAGCGCGTTTTGTAACCGCGTGTCAGCATCGCTACAGAAAGTCTCGTGGGCGAGGGGCCTTATCCCTGATTCGCTACACAATACACCTTTTCAATAATCAAGGTTGATTAAGAGATAGAGATCATTGTTTACTAACAGAAGAACTTTATGAAAAGTATCGGATATAAGTATTTTTTAAGGAAGACAAATATAAGTATTAGAGTCTGTCTAATAAGTTAAACGACTTTGGTAATTATTAGGATTTAATGATATCTGATGTAGTCAATACGGGTTCAATAATCCAAGGTTGATTAAGAGATAGAGATCATTGTTTACTAACAGAAGAACTTTATGAAAAGTACCAAGTATTTTTTAAATGATTAAATATTATACAAAATTCCCAAGTCGGTTGACTAGTAAAGACAGACTATACACCCATCATTAATAGTACTATAAAAATATGCTTCTTCTCTTTCCAGGCTTGCCTCACCTCATCACAAACGCGGCTACTCGAGTCCCACACAACCAAACACCGGGAACATCTTCTGCAAACCATACAACAGAAGGTCAGACAGAAGATAGAGAAGGCGGGAGTCTGTGTGAACAGGAACGTTGTCACTCTCCTGAAGATCAGGGTCGCTGGGATCAAGGGTACGGAGGTTACGAGAGGTAAGAGATTTCTTTTCTTGACTGAAAAGTGAATGCACACTAGTTTTTTTTTTCGGTGGTTAAAAACATCTGAATAACATCCCCCGCCCTTGGGTGGAGCGGGAGATATTGTCAGACTCTTACTGACTAAAAAACCCACCCCGTTCCTTCTTGCCTTTCATACCGGGGCTGAGCTACTTTTCGGAGCTAACCCTGGCCCCAGTAGGCTTCGGCCCAGCTGGGCCCCTGCTGTTGCTGACAACTCCTCGAGGCGCGCGGGAATAGTGCGCGCCGTCAACAACTTGGGCTCGGTTCGGACAGTTACCGGACGGTCGGACAGCGAGCTGCCCATTACTCGCCGTCCGCAAGCCCGCGCCTACGGTGGCCGGAAATCGGAATCGGAATCCCGGCGGCGGCTGGGGCGTGAGTGCCGTTGCCTGATGCGGTCGGCCTTCTCCTTTGCTAGCATTACTGCTTCGCAGAAGGAGGCGACCACCTGCCACTCCTCCTCGCTCCGGACCATGGCCTGTACCAAGGCCCGGCACGAGATTGAGCCGACGCTGTGAGTCTCCACAAGGACACCACATTAGTGTAGTGTTTGCGGGATGCGGCCTTGTGAAAGATAAACAAAACTGGATGATGCGTAACTTGTTCGTTTATTTTCACTGACCTGTTGGTCTAGTGATTAGTGGCCCTGGCTGCTATGCCGGAGGTCCTGGGTTCGATTCTCACACAGGAAAAATGTTTGTGTGATGACATCTCGTCACTTGTTCTGTGTCTGGGTGTAATTTATCTATTACTAGCTGTGCCCGCGACTTCGTTCGCGTGGACTACAGGATTTTGAATTTATTTTTTCTAAAATAAAAGTAGTAGTCTATGTTACTCCTTATTACATCAGCAACCTGTCAAAAAAAGTTCCGACAAAGTCGGTCCAGCCATTTTAGAGATTAGACCGGAAAAACAGACAGACAAAAATTGTAAAAAAAAATATTTTGGTGTATGTACCGTATATTCATATGCATGTAGTAAAAAGCAGTTATTTCAATATTACAACAGACACTCCAATTTTATTTATATTTATAGATGTATAAATATGTGTGTTTTTAGAAATATATAAGTATGTTTCTCAGTCGTCTAGTACTCTTAACACAAGCTCTACTTATTATGGGACTAGATGGCGTTCTGTGGAAGTTATGAAATATAAACTTTCAGGTATGATGTCGATCTGGAAGCCACCGGAAGCAGTGATGGAAATAATCAAAGAAGGCGCCTGGATCGATGTCATGAATGTAGTTCCCACTGCTGTCAGGTGAATATTACGGCATGTTTACGACTTCGATGTTAGAGGAGAGCGGTGCGGCGAGCGGGGCGGGGCGTGGAGCGGGATCAGTAAGCGGGCGTTTCGTGGGGTGCTTCAAACATTTTCTAATTATTATTTTTTTACCGCTCACCGCCCCACGCTTTGCTACCGCTCACAGTGGTAAGGCTGTGAACGGGCTCGCTCGTCTTTACCACTCCACAGTTGTTTCATTGCAGGACCAGTTTCGATTTTTCTTCTTCTTCTACCAGTCAAACTATCACTAACTCCCTTTTCTTTCATATCACTTCTCACACAATCCATCCATCTTTTTTTTGGCCTTCCTCTCCCTCTCCATCTATCTACATGTATAGAACCAGTTTCGATTAATCGAGTTAATAAAATCGATCTTAAAGTGTGAATCGATATCAGAGACTTGAAATGCAAATTCGATTTTTTTTAGTGCGAAATACAACCTTATTGATTTAAAACTTTATGTTTTAGAACTCGATTTAATACTGAATTGATTATTTAGACCTGGAAACTTACCTGTCTTACTTATTTGTCTTCCTTTTTTTCTTCCTCCTTTTTTTCCTTACTTCTTTCTTTGCTTCCTTCCTTCTTTTTTTCCTATCTTCTTTCTTTCCTTCCTTCTTCCTTCCTTATTTCCTACCTTCCTTTTTTTTTCTTTTTCCTGATCTTTCTTTAATCGATTAAAAAATTGATGTTCGTCAGGGAAGAATCGCAATCTCTCTTTTCGGTATTTTAATAAGCATCCATCTTTTTCAGGTACTCAGAAATTCAAATCTCAGCCGGCAGACAATCGGTCTTCAACACATCAAAGTATAAAGAACCAGAAAACATCAAACCGTACACGAAACTCTTAAAACGTAATTGTTTCACAATAAAAGATCTATCAAACAACCCATCTATGGCAACCGATTATAACGAAATCGATACCGTAGGCTTCATATTTTTAGTCGATCCATCGATTAAAGAATTCGATTCGACTAAACAGCCATTCCAAAATGTCTTCCTAGCTGATGCTGATAAAAATATAATTTGTATAAATTTTTGGGGTGGACTAAAAAAATTTGGATATGAAAATGTTCTAGATACTGGCCAGATAGTCTATGGTGCGAATTTACAGAAAAGGGCTGGCAACACTCGGAAAAGTATATCGCAGTATAGGGTAACTGAGTTTTCGTATTTCACGAAAATGCCTAAGAATGAAATCGCCAGGGTTCTTATTGATGATTTGAGTAAAAAGTTTTTGAGCTTGGATAGGAGGAAATTTTGCGAGGATTGTATCGTTTTGAAAAATAATTATGCTACTATCAAACTAAATAATGAAAATGTTTCCCCATATAGACTCAATAGCAGTGATTTTAATATGTCCAAACATAAAGTATTCATAGATTCGCCTCTAGTGAGACCGAATATGATGGATGATAATCTCAACCTTACTGGCCTAGACTTTGAGTCTACTTTCAAACAAACAGACACGCAGAATTTGTCTGAAGAAGTTATACAAAGGAAGAAAAAGGTTAATGAAAAAATTGCTAGACTAAAAATGTATGGAGAACCACCTCCGTTGTCAACTATACATATTATAAATAAGTCTAAAAATGCTTCCAGTTCGTATAAAAGTCCACTCAACTCAAGTAACTCTAAAATTCCTCAAAAATCGAAAAGCGCGAGTGAAATGTCAAAATCTGACAGCTCCGTAAATGTTGCCAGCTTAAAAGAAACTCCCGAAAAGTGTGGAAATTCAAATGATTCTAATATGGTGTGCAGTCCGGTGCTTATGAATAGGACTTTTGTGAAAAATGTTAATCCTGTTAAAATTAATTTTGATGTAAAAGACAGTAATGATAGTAATGTCGATAATTTCGCTGAAGAGTTTGACGCTAGTCCGCCTCTAAGTTTAGATTAAAAATCGTTAATTTTTGTTATGAACGTATGTTTTTGTGGCCTTTTATTAAGTGCCTTAAATTTCTAAATATTGTGTAGTTTATAAGAAGTAAAATTTACATAATAATATCCACCGGTTTCTGCAAGTCTTCCTATCAATATAGCTGCACTTATACAGTGAAATCTGGATAACTGAGATCTTAAGGGACTTAGGGTGAGTTGCACCATTTAACTATAACGATAACAAAGCGGTTAACAGTTGTCAAATCGCCCAATTGACCAATAGGCAGCTGTTTCACGGCTGGTTAAGGTTTGGTTATCGTTATAGTTAAATGGTGCCCTTACGATTTTTTATCATTTGTTTTTAGAGACTGACCGAACATTTGATTTTGGCCAAATACAAACTGTTTTCGGCCAAAAAGTGGCTGAACAATCGAATCGACCGAAACATTGAATAAATTCATGGCATTCCACCTACAACATTTAATATGGCATGTTAGCATAAAATTGTTAACATTTATTTTCTAAACCAATAGCAGAATCGTCTCAAAAACCCCTTACCTTTACTTCGTAAATATGTATGTATGTTTATTTTACTTTTTATTTGACTTAAGGTCCTATGCCCCTTAGCTGGGACAGGGAGCGTTGACAGTAGTAACCCCCGCGATCGGTCATGAGCTCTACGCTTTACTTCGCACCATGTCCGATGGCCGTCGCTTCTGCCAACACGGTACGTCGCCAAGTTTTCAGCAAACTTGGCGACGTACCGTGTTAGACGGCCTCCCTTGGGGATTCAAGTCCAACGCCAGTTTAGATATGTGATCGGAATCCCTCCTAAGCGTGTGACCAATCATAGTACGGCGTACAGCGTTACGCCACCGGTACATGGTAGACATCCCACCCATACGCACAAAGCGTTTTGGGAACACATTTATTGTGCGTACAGCCAAGGAGTGGAATTTACTGTCGGAGTCTGTATTTCCTAATAGCTACAACTTAGGAGTGTTTAAGTCGAGTTTGAATAGGTTACTTCCAGGCAAGGGTGCTCCATCGTCGACCACATCTTCGCTTACCATCAGGTGAGATGGTGGTCAAACGCGAGCCTATCAGTAATAATAAAAAAAAGTAAGCCACTAGAGGTAGAGAATTTTTTTTTCGATGGGAAAAATCATCTTATGACAACCCCCGCTCTTGGGCGGAGCGGGAGGTAGTGTCAGACTCTTACTGACAAAAAAACCCATCTTGTTCCTTCAAGCCTTCATACCGGGGCTCGAGCGCCGTTTCGGATAACCCTGGCCCCTGTAGGCTTCGACCCGGCTGGGCCCCTGCTGTTGCTGAGAACTCCTTGAGACGCGCGGGAACAGCGCGCGCCGTCGACAATTTGGGCTTGGTCCGGACAGTTACCGGACGGCCTACCCATTGTTCACTGTCCGCAAGCCCGCGCCTACGGTGGCTGGAAATGGGATCGGAATCCCGGCGGCGGCGAGAGCGCCGTTGCCTGATGCGGTCGGCCTCCTCCTTAGCGAGCATTACTGCTTCGCAGAAGTCGGCGACCGCCTGCCACTCCTCCTCGCTCCGGACCATGGTCTCGACTAAGGCCCGGCGCGAGATGTCTCCGCCGCCGATCACCCCCACGAGGGCACGGCGATGCTCCGCCCAAGCAGGGCACACCACGATTGTGTGCTCTACGAATACTTAAGGCATCAAGTCCGCCTTTGTACGTCTAGTTGCATGAAGAATATAAATATAATATGGCTTGTTTAATATTGTAGGTGAAATAACCATATGCCATCAAAAAAATAGACCATAAACACGTAATTTTGTTATATCAATCAGAAAAATAAGTAGGGTTATATCTGTCTCAAAAATATAATTTAATTTTGTTGTCAGTTTTTCAGTTATCACGTCCATTTCAGTTTCGTTTGCAGGGTAAAAGCCTTTAGATGTTACAAAAAACCCTAGATCCCTTGAGCTCCCAACTATCCCAGGTTTTCCATTATTTGTTATCTAAAATCAGTATTTTTGTATTTATAAAGTTTCCTTACACATTAATGATACAGAAATGTTATCATAAAACTCTGTGAATATTTATGTGAACTTAATTGTACATATTAGACTAGTTTGTGATTAAATAATTTTTAAGGAATAATCATTAAGTAGGCAAAAAAACCAAGCCACAGTTTCCGAGTTGAGAAATTGAAGTGGCGAATTTGTGAACGACAGAAAATCAATTTCGAATTCTCAATTCGGAATTACGGAATCGTATTTTGATACAATAGTTATGTGAGCTATTTAAACAGTACTGTACCCCGAGCCAAGTTGATAATCTGCAATCGTTAACGCTAGTAGAAAACTTCAAATATACAGGAATGACGTAATCTCAACGCTCAGTCACGTGGTCAGAATAAAAGTATCAGCGGCCGTGGCCAGCTCAAAGCGTTCGACGCAAGAGAAACGGTTGTAACTTCGCCAAGAGGGCTGATTTTGTAACCAAATTGAAATAATTGTCAAACAATAACTCCTACAAATTGTGATAGTACGACAAAGTGCCATTATTGTTAATATTTTCTATTATGATTGTAAATATGTAAGTTGTTGAATAAAACCTTATTTTTATGCTTTGTGTGTTATTTGTGATTATGCATCTAATACGTGTTAAGTTTAATACATATTTTTTTAAATACCTAGTCCGCAGCTTCGCCTGCGTGCATTAAAAAAAGCCTATGTCACTCAGGAAGAAAGCAGTTGGTTGTAGTGTAGCTAAGTCTAAGTTTCAAAAATTGTTTACCCAAAAAAAAAAAAAAATTTTTTTTAAATACCGACAGCAAAAAAAAATATTTTTAATTATATTTTTTTGTTTTCTTTACTGCCCATAGTTCTCCTAAGCGTATACTACAAACACCGAAAAATATTTTTAAAAAATTGACCTTGTCCCAAAAATTTTTATTAACCAAAAAATATTTTTTAGGTTTCTTTGCTGCTCATAGTGCCCCTAAGCGTATAATCCAAAAACTCCTAAAAATCCACCCCTGAGACGACCCACTGACCAAAACACAAATAAACATTACCTCTTAATATATTAAATTGTAGATTTATTGGCCCCCTTTTTTCAGGCTGCGCATTATCAAATAACTTCTTTCACTTTGGGTGAAGCGAGTCTCGCTTCGAATCGCCTGACAACTTTTACTGAATAAAATCCATTAGCCATCCTTCAGTAGCCCATTGCGTTCCGTTCCAGGGCTGCGGTGCCTCTCGAATAATCCCGAAACCCTGGTAGTCTTCGGTCCTAGCCCGCTCTTAAGGAAACTTCGAAAAAAAAAAAATTAATTAACAATAAAAAAACAAAACTTAGGTACAAAGAAGAAGATTTTTATTATTTTGGCATTGCGCGGATGATGCCTTTAGCCAGTGTACCGCTTTACGACTTACCGGGATTACGTTCCTTTCGACGAAAATTTGCCAAATTATCGCGGGCGAAGCCGCTAACAGCAGCTTATTATTGCAACAAAACTCTCTTACACTTCTTTCGATGATTCCACATTTTATAAGTCCGTGTGGAATTAGACGCACAATATCTCACCTTTAACTTTGCTTGAAGTTTTATGTAAGAATTAAATAAATGAATAAGTATTTATTATTTTTTAGGAATCAATGTACGTATTAAAAAAAAAGAATATTAAAACAGCCTCTCCAATACTCGAACAAATCCCGCCAAAAGATCTCCCTTAGAATTTATTACGTGACCACTCCAGCTGTCACTTCAAGGTGACCTTCAAAGCGAGCGAGTTTGACGTTTTGTAACCTACAAAAATTATTTTCATTTGAATTCCCTACCCGCGTAGACATGCACTATGTGGTAATATCGTCGTAAATAACTTCGCCAATCAAGAAGTTGTGCTAAAGTATCATAAAAACAAGTTTTCAGTGTGATTTTAAGTGATAAAAGTGGTTATATCAGCTTTCGGCATATCGCACCAACTTTTTTTTAATCAGTAAGTATTTATTACTTTTTTATTTTCTTAGACACGTCGTTTCATACAGCCGATCGGCGTGGTTAAAAATAGTTTCTTCTTGAGTACTACGTTTGTCGTAAACACGCGATTATGAATTAATTGAACGTTTCATTTTGAGAATGGCGTCAATTATTTATTCCGATAAGAATTTAAATCGCATACTTGAATTCCGAATTGAAATTCAATACGAGAGATCAGTTTGGCCGACTCAGATAAGGCTCCACGGAATAGCTACAGTAACCCTCACGAGGTCAAGAATAAAAAAAAAAATGTTTACTTTTCTATGACGGAACAATCGAATTTCAAATTACGCTTCCTGATTCATAGAATTCAATTAATCACTTGATACCAACAGATTAACTTTAACATTAATTTCGATATCAAGTGGCAGTATTGTCCAAAGTTTAAAGGAATTTCACATAGACTGTGGATTGATTGTGTGAAAAATCAAATGGCTAGGAAGGGTATGAGTTCTCAAGATGAGTGATCAAAAAAATATGTGCCATAAACAAAATAAGTTAGGAATAAAATGATTTTTACATGTTCAAACAAAGTCTCTCCCACACTCTTTCTATATATCTCTGTTAGCAATAAACTCAAAAACTACTTAACAGATTTTCATGCGGTTTTCTCCAATAAACAGACTGATTAATGAGGAAGATTCTGGTGTATAATAGATGCATGATAAAGTAGAGAAAAGTTGAAAATTTTGAATATATCTAACACCCCTTGTTCTGGGTGGGTTATGTTATGTTAAAAAAAACTAGGTTTTCCTGTGGCTTCACCCACATACATAAAATATAGCCTAAGTAGCTCAGGAATAAAGCAACTTTCTATTGGTGAAAAAATTTAACAATTGGGCCAATACTTTCAGAGATTACCTCCTACAAACAAAAAAAAAACAAACTTTACATCTATAAAATAGTGTAGATTAGGATCTATGTTTATAATTTTGAGTAAGTGTGTTGAAAAACATTAATTAATACACATGGGCATAGGTCATTACAGTCTCACTTCTCTGCAGCATCCTCTCCTTCGGCTCTGGCATAAATTCCACTTCAGCTGCAATTGCAATGTTTACCCACATAAATCGAAATGCACTATTTCCTTAGTTCTCTTTTCCTTACATAAAAATTACAAATAGAACTTCAATTTGGTTTTGTAAAATATGAGGATGGAAACAATTATTTACCTACAGTAATTGTGATGTAAAATCACGGCACGGTTGGTGCAGTAGTTGCAGCGATCGGCTGCTATGCCGTGTGTCCTGTGTGCGATTCCCGCACGGAACAAGTATTTTTATGGCCAACTTACATGTTTGTAAATGCAACCACGATACAGTTGCAATACACAGGAAACACCACAACCATTGGTATGAAGGCTTGAAGGAACGGGGTGGGTTTTTTAGTCAGTAAGAGTCTGACACTATCTCCTGCTTCGCCCAAGAGCGGGGGTTGTCTTTGGATGATTTTTCCCAAAAAAAAGTAAATAAAAAATAAAAGTGGTTGTCTACCCAGAAAAACACTTGGGTTCCTGGGTAGCCTATCTGGGCGCGTCGGTCTCCATACATTTTATACGGCAACTAGACTTGTAGAGCTACACTAGATCCACGCCACGCGACGTCGTTCTACGTACAAATCAGGCGTGTTACACGTGCGCGTCGGTCTAATGTAGTTCTAGCTCTGCCTTTACCGTGGCCCTGGATCGCAAAGGGCAACTAAAGGAACCTCCCCAACTATTTTTTTCGTGGGAAATCATCCAATGACTTCTCCCGCTCTTAGGCGGAACGGGAGGATGTGTCAGACTTTCACTGAGTAAAACTCACTCCTGTTCCTTCTTTGCCTTCGTTCCAGGGCCCCGGGGTTCACTCTCACTTAACCCATGGCCCCAGTAGTCTTCGACTTTCGACCAAGCTGTTTCTCTACGGTTTGCTGACATCTCTTTGAGGCGGGCGTGAAACAATACGCGCCGTCGACGACTTGGACTCGGTTCGGACGTTACCGAACGACCGTACGGCGTGCTACCCATTGCTCGCCGTCAGCAAGCCTACACCTACAGTGTTTTTTTTTTTGGTGGGTAAATATCAATCACCCAAATGATATGGGACCGCCCTTGGGCTGAGCGGGAGATAGTGACGGACTTTTACTGATTAAAAAACCCACCCCGTTCCTTCTTGCCTTTCGTACAGGAGCCGAGCTGCCCTGTCGTAGCTAACCCTGGCCCCAGTAGGCTTCGAACCAACTGGGCCCCTGCTGTTGCTGACAACTCCTTGTGGCCATGGTCCGGAGGGAGGAGGAGTGACAGGCGGTCTCCTCCTTCTGCGAAGCAGTCATGCAAAGGTGGACGCCGATCGCTTTAGGCAACAGCGCTCACGCCCGAGCCGGCGACGGGATTCCGATCCCGATTTCCGGCCATCGGGCTTGCGGACGGCGACTAATGGGAAGCTCGCTGTCCGACCGTCCGGGAACTGTCCGGACCGAGCCCAAGTCGTCGACGGCGCGGTCTATTCCCGCGCGCCACAAGGAGTTGTCAGCAACAGCAGGGGCCCAGTTGGTTCGAAGCCTACTGGGGCCAGGGTTAGCTACGACAGGGCAGCTCGGCTCCAGTATGAAAGGCAAGAAGGAACGGGGTGGGTTTTTTAATCAGTAAGAGTCCGTCACTATCTCCCGCTCAGCCCAAGGGCGGTCCCATATCATTTGGGTGATTGATATTTACCCACCAAAAAAAAAACACTGTAGGTGTAGGCTTGCTGACGGCGAGCAATGGGTAGCACGCCGTACGGTCGTTCGGTAACGTCCGAACCGAGTCCAAGTCGTCGACGGCGCGTATTGTTTCACGCCCGCCTCAAAGAGATGTCAGCAAACCGTAGAGAAACAGCTTGGTCGAAAGTCGAAGACTACTGGGGCCATGGGTTAAGTGAGAGTGAACCCCGGGGCCCTGGAACGAAGGCAAAGAAGGAACAGGAGTGAGTTTTACTCAGTGAAAGTCTGACACATCCTCCCGTTCCGCCAAAGATCGGGAGAAATCATTGGATGATTTCCCACGAAAAAAATAGTTGGGGAGGTTCCTTTAGTTGCTCTTTGCGATTCAGGGCCACGGTAAAGGCAGAGCTAGAACTACATTAGACCGACGCACATGTGTAACACGCCTGATTCGTACGTAGAACGACGTCGCGTGGTGTGGATCTAGTGTAGCTCTACAAGTCTAGTTGCCATATAAAATGAATGTAGACCGACGGGCCTAGATCGGCAACCCAAGTGTTTTTCTGGGTAGAAAACCACTTTTTTTTTTTTTCTATGGGAACTTGGGTGAAGCGGGAGATAGTGTCAGACTCTTACTGACTAAAAAACCCATTCTGTTCCTTCAAGCCTTCATACCTATGGTGGTGGTGTTTCCTGTGAATTGCAACTGTATTGTGGTTGCATTTACAAACATGTAAGTAGGCCATAAAAATACTTGTTCCGTGCGGGAATCGCACACAGGACACACGGCATAGCAGCCGATCGCTGCAACTACTGCACCAACCGTGCCGTGATTTTACATCACAATTACTGTAGGTAAATAATTGTTTCCATCCTCATATTTTACAAAACTAAGTTGAAGTTCTATTTATAATTTTTATGTAAGGAAAAGTGCATTTCGATTTATGTGGGTAAACATTGCAATTGCAGCTGAGGTGGAATTTATGCCAGAGCCGAAGGAGAGGATGCTGCAGAGAAGAGAGACTGTAATGACATATGCCCATGTGTGTTAATTAATCTTTTTCAACACACTTACTCAACATTATAAACATAGATCCTAATCTACACTATTTTATAGATGTAAAGTTTTTTTTTTTTTTGTTTGTAGGAGGTAATCTCTGAAAGTATTGGCCCAATTGTTAAATTTTTTCACCGATAGAAAGTTGCTTTATTCCTGAGCTACTTAGGCTATATTTTATGTATGTGGGTGAAGCCACAGGAAAACCTAGTTTTTTTTTAAACTTTTTTTTTTGTCTAAGATCTTCGAATAACAACCGGCACTCTCTTTACGTGCTTTCCAAGGTACCGGGTGTCAGTAATATCCTAGATAAACTTGAATAGTACACAATAATTGAAACCGGTTACGAACCTGCAAACTCATGCTTGAGAGGCGGCTGCATAAGTCACTGGGACATTACAACCGTGGGTAGCAACACATGTGGGTTTCAAGGTAGAAGTACACTGCTCACACGTGTGCCACACAAGCCGATCTGTAGCCCGATTTGCGTAATGAAAACCGTAACGATATCGTAGCGATTTAGTCGTTTAGACGATTTCCGTATTCACATCCATCAATCGAGTTTGAACGACACCGATTTTAAAGTCGTTTGAAATTCGTCGATTTAAAAAAAAAAATCTGTGTTACATTATCCTGGTAGAATACTTATTAATGTAACTGGAAATAAGTCGATAGATCGTGAATACCGCTTTTGGATAGGACTTCGATCGTACGACTATAAAACTTCAACGATATTTGGCTTGTTTGATTTTACGTGTATCAGGCTTCTGGGCACGTCGGCCTTCATACATTTTATATGGAAACTAGACTTGTAGAGCTACACTAGATCCACGCCACGCGACGTCGTTTTACGTACCAGTCAGGCGATGTCCTCGTGTGGGTCGGTCTAATGTAGTTCCTAGCTTTAGCTGCTCCACCCAGAGCGATAGGAATCATTTGATGATTTACTGCTGAAAAAATAACATCATTTTAGGGTTCCGTAGCCAAATGGCAAAAAACGGAACATAAGGGTTCCGTTCGTCATGTCTGTCCGTCCGTATGTCACAGCCACTTTTTTCCGGAACTATAAGAGTTATACTGTTGGAACTTAGTAAGTAGATGTATACTGTGAACCGCTTTAAGATTTTCACACATAAATAGAAAAAAAGCAATAAATTTTGGGGGTCCCCATATTTAGAACTCAAAAATTTTTTTTTTCATCAAATCCATACGTGTGGGGTATCTATGGATAGGTCTTTAAAAATGATATTGAGGTTTCTAATATCATTTTTTTCTAAATTAAATAGTTTCGAGTCCGACTCGCACATGGCCGGTTTTTTTTTTATTGTTGATCGCTATCTCACCTTATGGAAAGCGACGATGTGGTCGACGATGGAACGCGCTTACCCTAGAAAAAACCTATTCGCTCTCGACTTAAAGATTCCCGGGTTGTAGCTATCAGAAAACACGACTCCGGCAAAGAATTCCAGTCCTTAGCTGCACGCACAATGAATGTGTTCCCAAAATGTTTTGTGTATGCAGGTGGGATACCATGTACCGGTGGCGCATCTCTGTACGTCTGGTAGTCCGATGATGGAACGGGCTAGGCGGAATTAGGTTATGTAATTCCGACGCACACTCCACGATATGCAACCGGTAGAAAACCGACACGCTAGCGACACGGCGTCGATGCTTAAGGCGTATAGTCCCTTGAACCGTCTGACCGAAATTATATGAACGCAACTCTCGCACCCGCCTAGGCGGCAGTACGCAAATCTGTGCATTTATTTGCGACCAGCAGCGCCCGGAAAGCGCTTTAAATCCATTTTCTCTGCGAGATATTGATTGATTTACATATGCAATGTTCACTTTGAAGAATATTTAACCACCAATTTTTATGTGTAAAAATGTTTCTAAAGGTCCAAGCCGTTTCGAAGGAGTAGGGAAAAGTTGCGAAATTGCTATTTTTTTTTTTTTGACAAGAGTAATAATTGCACGAAAAAATCAAATGTTGATATTATTGTTCATGAATCTATAATAAACATATATTTTTTTCAAACCAATTGACCTAGCCGTTACGGAGGAGTAGGCCTCAGAAAATCACTATTTTATGGCACTTTTCGGGCGCTTGGCCCATAAGACTGAAGCGTCGTCTCGTCTAGTACTTCATTGCCAATGATCCTCTTTGCTTGTGTCTCAATTGTCTCGAGTGCATCAAGCTGGTATCGGGCAGATCAGATGAAAGCAGATATCAATTGTCTCGAGTGGATCAAGCTGGTATCGGGCAGATCCGTCCCAAAAATGAAAGCAGTACTCTACACACGATCGAACCTGCGCTTGATAAAGTTTGAACAGCAGTTCCGACGTGAAGTATTGTCTGACCTTTGCGAAGATTCCTAGCTTTTATGCAGCCAGTTGAGCCTTTGCTCTGATAATGGCCCAAAGTTGAGAGTTGACGTCATCGTAGTAATCGTGATGACAGATTTCATTGAACTCACATTCAAGTATAACGCGATAACAGTTGCATAATGAATTCTTATCTAGCTAATAATGGACATTGTTGAGCTAATTTATTATTAGTAACTAGTATGTTCTATACTTCAATTACACTATGAATGCCTGGTAGTTTCGTTTTCAATATGACAGTCTTGAGTCAGACTGATCAGTCATATATTGTAGAGTCTGTGCGGAAAGTAAACCATCGTGGGATTTGAGGGCGCTGCTGTAGATAAATATCGTTTTTGTTATGTGAGCAACATTGTGACGTCATTATAGTGCGACTGTTAAATCTTGATATTTTGAAACTATGTTAGACTAGCTTCTTCCAGCGGCTTCACCCTATAATAAAAATTATCCTGTTGGCTGAATTTGCTCAATTAATGAAACTGCAAAGTTATAGCTTATATGCTATATTATTGCAATGTTTATGATTAAGTGCATCTGTCTAGTAGTTTTTGCGCGACACATCCATACATACGAGTACCTTTCGCATTAGTATTATTAGTAGCCTATTTATTGAATTTGCTCACGTGATAAAATTTAGCAAAAATATAAGTTATAAGCTATATTACTGCAACGTTTATTATTAAATTCATCCGTTTATAAGTTTTTCGTAATGAGTAACAAATCGTTAATTGTGGCGACACCTGGGGGAGGTCTATGTCGAACAGTGGACGTCTTTCGATTGTAATGATGATAAACATTATTTAAATGTTTATCATCATTACAATCGAAAACACGAACCGGTAAAGGAAAATAGCGTGAAAAAACTGCTGTAATACCTATTTAGGTAGGTTCCACCAACGACCACTTACCCAGTTCCCACGAAAATGGTTCTATCACTTTGACTGGGATCGGTCTATTATCACTGACTGGAATATGGTAGCTAGGAACAAGTTTATGTTTACCCTAGTTAAATATAAAGGTAAAAATGGGACACACTCCCACTTTCTCGTTGTCTTCCTCAGTACATTTTTCCCTTTTGCTAATCAATGAAAAATCTGGAAAATAAAGTACACTTCAGAATTTGTAATGTTGCTTCGTAAAAAATCTATTTAGCCTGTAAGGGATCATATCATATAAAAGATCCTTGGGATCACTTGGTTGTCCGTCTGTTTATTTGTTAAGACCCTTTAACTCGAGAACGCGAGAGGTATCGAGTTAAAATTAAAACCATACATTCAAGTCTGCAGTCTTTTGAAGTTGTGAAAAAATCAGACTTCAGAGTTATCGAAAAAAAAGATACGGCTGTTTATGTCGCAAAAAACGTATATTTCGATTCTCAAGGGAATCAAAGTACATAGGGTGAATCTCGTTGACCTAAAATCCCGAAATTTGGCATAAATCAAGGTCTCATAGAACAAGTACAAAGAACAATCTGAAAATTGTAAAGTAGATCCGCCACAAAAAAAAAAAAATTGTTTGCAATTCGGAAAAATCTTCGTAAATCAATTCGGGAATTGATTTCATAGGTATATTTTTACAGAATCCACAGAGCGCGAGTCCGACTCGCACTTGTCCTTTTTTATTTTAGTTATTGTATCCTTACTCAAGCCTGAAAAGAAATATTCTAAGTTAGTCAAAATGCATTATAAATTTAAAGTATCAATACTCTTTATACTAGCCATCGAAAATATTGACCAAAACAAAATAAACAAATATCGTCATGTATAAATGAGTTTCCGTTTAATTTATATATATTTTGAGATAACAGAGACAGAAGTTTACCTAGGAAGTCTAAAAACATTAAAATAAAAGTGATACGTACCAAAAAAACAGCATACCAATGTTTCCCAAGTTCGTAACTTTGTTTTGATCAATAATGGTGTGATTTGCTATTTGTTTACCATTTGGCAAAACGGTAATATATTAAATATTATTTCCCTTGCAGCTCAGTGAAATTTTTTATCACATTTCTGAAGGTTTCAATTAAAAATCACAATAAAATAACATAATAAACAAACTCTTTGTCGACATGACATGACGTTTGGCATTTGACAGATGGCTGGGTTGGGTTGCTACTTAAAATCTAAAATGTTGTTTTCACTTTACGCCACGACGGTTCTTTTATCGCACAAACAATATATGTAGTGGCGAGATCATAGAAATTGATAACTTATTTATTTATTTAGTACTCTCACATTACAATAGATTTAACATTAAAAAAAAACTGGAGAAGTGCGAGTCAGTCTCGCGCGATGAGGGTTCCGCGCAAACTACAATTCCCGAATGGAGTCTTGAAGATTTTTTCCTATACCTGTGCTATAAGACCTTTTTTGTACCAAATTTCAGGATTCTGGGTCAACAGGTCCTATGAATTGGTGGGTTTCTATGAATTTCGATCTTTGAGAGTATCTATACGTTTTTTGGCGATATAAACGGCCGTATCTTTTTTATTCGTTAACTTAGAAGTTCGATTTTTTCACAGCTTAAAGGGACCGCAGACCTGAGTATATGGTTTTAATTTCAACCTCGATACCTCCACGCGTTCCCGAGATAAAGGGTCTTGACAGACAGACGGACGGACAACAAAGCGATCCTATAAGGGTTCCGTTTTTTTCCTTTTGAGGTACAGACGTAACCCTAAAAACAAAAAATCTATCCGGTAGTTGCCCATCAGACCCACATTGGAGGATCCTCTGATCCTCCCTTTTCAACGGAGGTTTGCGAAACTTTACTCTCTGTTCCGCATACCTCCAAAGTGACATAGCTAGGTTATAATTATATTTTCAAGTCACGCAGACGAAGCCGATGGCAGCAACTAGTCACAAGATAATCATGAAGAAATCACTTCATGTTCCTCATCTAAAAATAAAATCAATCAAAAATATTGACCTACTGTTGCTATCCTCGCTCTAATATATCATATCTTTATCTCTGCTAAGCCCGTGAGGGAATGACCTTGAAGATGCCGCTGAGAATAATAAACGCGCGTGTCAATAGGAGCAACTATGAGTTATATCTAGAGATGTGCCGACTAGTCGGTATCTAAAGTCGACTATTCGGCTACTTCCGTAGTCGCTGACTATTCGACAAAGATGGCCGACTCACTTTAAGACGTCAGTTAAATGCAGACATACTCGTACTGTGCATAGAGTGCGAGCAAGATAACTTGGCGCGTAGCTGGAAGCGTGCTTAATGTTGCCAGCCTAACAAATCTATTTTCCGTAATTTGATTAAAAACGCTCTTTCATAACACAGTGTAATTTAAAGAATTTCTTTATTAAATTTTTACCTTTATTATTTAAAAAAAATCGTGAGAACTTTTTAAATCTCTTATTGAATATCTTAATAAATTAATTAGCACTTTTAGCACCAGAATTCCACGCAAGTCTTTATCAGAAGTGTCGGATAAGTCTATTGCTAATTTGTCTAATTTTGGAAATTGGTATCGTAGGCCCAATGTTTTCTCATTTCTCTTCACAAACATGTTTGACTTTCAAGATGATATCCTTGCTAGCACTTTTAATCACTTTTGGTATAATAATGACGACTATATACTTTAGAAACGATAAAAAACACAGAACACAACATAATTTCTCATGACACATGACATAAACGTCAAACGATTAGTTTCCAATTACGGCCACGCGCCAACTTATCTTGTGCTAGCTCTAGTTTGTCACCCTGCCCCTTCCCGTCCCATCGGCAGGCCAGGCATCGGCCCGGGTATCGGCATTTCAGCCGATACACGTCCACTGTTAGACATAGGCCTCCCCCAAGCGTCGCCACATCGAACGTTCCTGTGCGTCCCGCATCCATCGGTTTCCTGCCACCCTCACCAGGTCAACACCCCGTCCCATAAATTCATGGAAATTAGTGTTTTAACCTAACCTCAAAACTTTAACCATGGATATCTCTATAACTATGGGGTTCCGTGGGGTGGAACCCCAACCCCGCTAACCCAACCTATAAATCGATGGACTATAATGGAAATTTTAACCATCTTATTCTTACCCGACTGTACCAGAAGGATGTATTTTTGTTTGGTACATATATTTCTTTGGCACGGTTAAAAAACCCGACCACAAAAACGACTAACTAGTTCAAAACAAGTTACTTAATTCATTAAACTCCAAGCAAACGCCGGCATTTTCTCTCTCATTGTCTTTCAATTGTGTCTCTAACGGTATTCGAAAAATCAAACAAGCCAAATATCGCTGAAGTTTTATAGTCGTTCGATCGAAGTCCACGATCTATCGACTTATTTCCAGTTGCATTAATTATCCTACCAGGATAATGTAATTCAGTTTTTTAAACGATTTTCAGGATTTTAAACGACTTTAAAATCGGTGTCGTTTAAACTCGATTGATGGATATACGGGATATATAGGATATACGGGAATGGTCTAAACGACTAAATCGCTACGATATCGTTACGGTTTTTATTACGTGAATCGGGTCACTTATTAGGGCAAAAATAAAAATAAAAACGGGGCAAGTGCGGGTCGAACTCGCGCACGCAGGGTTCCGTACCGACCGTAAAAAAAATGGCAAACAAATCACGTTTGTTGTATGGGAGCCCCCCTTAAATATTTATTTTATTTTGTTTTTACTATTTGTTGCTATAGCGGCAACAGAAATACATAATATGTGAAGATTTCTACTGTCTAGCTATCGTGGTTCTTGAGATACAGCCTGGTGACGGTCAAACAGACAGACAGCGAAGTCTTAGTAATAGGGTCTCGTTTTGAACCTTTGGGTATGGAACACTAAAAATCAAGAAACAATGCAAAGTAAATAAAACACGTGTTCCGCGATATCCCCGCAAACGAATCGTCACGGAAATTGTCGAATACTCCCGAAATCGTGATCGGCTAGTCGGCCAAAGTCAAGGTCGGCACATCTCTAGTTTAATCGTTTGACATTTGTAAAGTATCTGTACTAGTGTGAGTGTGGCAGAGATGACGAACATTTTGACGTAAGCGTAGTTATTTTTGTTCACGCGAAATGTTTTTACGTGATCGTTTACGTGCCAATTAATTTCTTGACATTACCTATTTTTTTTTTTTACTGAAAATTTCAATGTAAATATTACAATACACATTCATTCAGTCCAGACTATACAATGTTTGACCACGCATGCATCATGCAGCATGTTATCTAATTTTACTTTTTGCTTTGAAAAAGTAAAATTAGCTAACATGCTACTTGTTCTAGTTTTTTCTCGGATTGCAAACATAATATTATAGCTTACCTCCATTGGGAAAAATTTACCTTTTCAGTGGTGAAAGAATATTTCAAATTACCAAAAGAGTTATGAGTATATGTACATGTAGATGGCTGGAGGCCAAAGAAAAGATGGATGAATTGTATGAGGACTGATATAAAAGAAAAGAGAGTTAGTGATAGCGTGACGGGTGACAGGACGGAATTGAAGAAAAACAGTAGGGAGGGGGTTTGTCATAAATGTAACTAGCTTTGTGGGATAGCAAGAAATATCGCCAAACTAAAGTGGCAATGGGCAGGGCACATTGCTCGCAGAAAAGATGGTCGTTGGTGTCGAAATATTCCGGAGTGGCGACCTCGTACTGAAAGACACAGCGTTGGAAAGCCTCCTACGTGGTGGACCGATGTCCTGGTAAAGGTTGCGGGAATCCGATGAATGCGAGATGCATAAGACCGTTCAATGAACTTCAATGTGGCGAACTTGGAGGAGGCTTATGCCCAACACGACGTCATTTGACTGAAATGATGATGATGATGCCTTGTGGGTCAAGGACGTGGGGGAGGAACAAAAAAATAATATGAAATCAGTGTAAGGTCATTTTTATGAATGGCCGCTAAACATACGAGTATGTTTAGCATCTCTGACAACACCCAAAATAAATATACGATTTAATATACATGTATTATAAATGTGTGCGAGTATAGTTGTCAAACAAACATATCATTTTGTAGTTGTCTGCATAGATTTGTGCTACAACCACAAATACATTGGAGAATCTGTAAAATATAGAAACCTTTAACTTGGGTTGTGGTATCTATAAAAAGTTTGGACTGTACTTCTACCATGAGTTTAAAGCAATAGTATTTGTCGATACTCGATACCGACTACGTAAATATTTTGTACTAGCTTTTGCTCGCGACTTCGCCCGCGTTCATAAAATGCCTATGCCACTCAGGAATAAAGCAGCTTTCTATTGGTGAAAAAATTTAGGAATCAGACCAGTACTTCCAGAGATTACCTCCTCCAAACAAAAAAAAAAACAAACTTTACCTCTTTATTATATGTATTAGTGTAGATAAACCATTTAGGGCATTTTTGAAATGTCAAGAAGTCAGTCAGAGACAATGATTATTTCAAAGCTAAAGATACGCAGATACGCAGGCTAAGCCGCATGCAAAAGCAAGTTTGGAATAAAATGCTTCGAATCTTAAATCTCTGTGTGTGATGTTCCGACTTTGTTTTCGGTCGTAAGCCGAAACCGAGACTGAATCCGAAATTCGGTTTCGGCCTTGAAACTAGTTACGGTCCTACACTATTTTATTTACGAATAGAAACGTGTGTACTATCCATGTGTGCTCATACGCGTGTAAGATCGTTATCAAGTTTACACCCGACGTGATCGAGCAATGACATGTCATCAAGTTTGATTACGTAAATTAATTTTTTAATACACTTCATACGACATGATTCGGGAGTGAAAGAGTGGCATGCAAATGATTAATTTTGCATGTTGATAAGAATACGCTTCAGAGTTTCGAACATGGTTCAATTTCAATGGAACGCAGGAGATACTAGCAATCGATATGAAAGAATAGAAAGAAAGAAAACATGTTTATTTTGCAAATAATAAACAAAACAAGTATTAAAAATAATAATTAAAAGCTTAAATAATCTATACATATAAATAAAATTGGAGTGTATGTTTGTAATATTGAAATAACTGCTTTTTACTACATGAATAATAAAAATACGGCACATACACCAAAATAACATTTTTTTTAAATTTTTGTCTTTCTGTCTGTTTGTCTGTCTATTTGTCGACTCGCACTTGGCTGGTTTTTCTTCTTTTCTTCAAGTACATAAAATATAGCCTATGTCACTCAGGAATAAAGCAGCTTTTTATCGGTGAAAAAATTTTAGCAATCGGACCGGTACTTTCAGAGATTACCTCCTACAAACAAAAAAACAAACTTTACCTCTTCATTATATTAGTGTAGCAAAACAGCCCCCTAGCCAAGTTACAATCGAATTCCGTTCTCTAATCGGTAACGCCTCGGTGAAAGCAATTGTAGAAAACGATAAATTGGTAGCCATGTTGACGCGCCTGAGTCGGCCGCTCGTTCTAGTCTGTAGCGTTTGTATAGCAAAGGATGTAGCGTTAAATATTGTAGAAACGATTTTGAACTATGTGAACTTGGCTACGAATTGTCTATTCGTTTGTTCTGACCACGCGACTTTACGTTGAGATGACGTCATTCCCATCCGTTTCATCACTTTTCGACAGCGTTAACGATTGTGGAATAACAACTTGGCTGACTTGGCTGAGCGTGCTGGTTATCTAATACATTGGCCGGTTAATCTTGAACTTGTGGTGTTATTATTTTCTAGTGGTGATAAGATTATCGTGTCGGTAAGCACGCTAAGCCGTAAATCTCATCTGTCATTCGTGGATTTTTGTTAGTCGTTTATGGGTTGTTAGAAGTTATATTACCTTTTTTTTGAGGTAGGAAATCATCCAATGTCTTCTCTCGCTTTAGGTGGGAGGGCGTGTCAGACCTTTACTGACTAAAATCGCACCTACAGTAGGCACGGTTGCGCAGAATTCAAATATTGGGTCTCTTTAATGGTGCGAAGTGAGACGCGGGGGCGGGGAGTGTCAGTGATTGGCTCACCGCGCCATCGCGTCATAGACGTCACTCCTCATTCGCTCCCTGCGTTGCTGTATGTGTCTATTGGCTCGCCATGTGCAAAGCGATCCCCACTCTGACGCCATGCGTTCAAGATCCGTGATGGCAACTGTATTTATTGTAATGCGTCGAATACGCACGCGGGCGTGTTTTTTTTGCATTATAAAATTTTCTGCATGCGGGAAAATCCGTACGATAGTAAAAATACTATAATGTTTTACACTAAGCATAATGTTGCTAGTAGAAAAATCGTGATAACTCGCAAATGTTTTGACCGGTAGCTCCCCGCAAAATAGTTTATCTAACACATTGCTCATGTAATCTTGAACTTGGTGTGTTATTTGTGTTAATAGTGATAAGATTATCTTTTATTATTACATATTACATATAGTTGGTGTGTTTGATATATGATCGGCATACTTGTGAACAGTTCCTGTCATCAAATTGTGACCGGAGGTTATAAAGACCTAGGTTCGCAAGCATATAATAAAACCGTCAAGTGTGGGTCGGATTCGCGTATGAAGGGGCCTT
Source organism: Mythimna albipuncta (assembly GCA_929112965.1). NCBI lineage: Eukaryota > Metazoa > Arthropoda > Insecta > Lepidoptera > Noctuidae > Mythimna > Mythimna albipuncta. Next base: position 10,734,560 of record OV815987.1, read on the forward strand.
ACTATTATTTATACAATATATTTATTTATTTATTACAACTTCATGCAACACAAATGTACAAAGGCGGCATTCTCTACCAGTCAACCTAGGGTGGTGAAGAGAAAACATGGCAGGTGCATAAAAAAAAGAATAGTTAATATAGGCTCTTAATAAACTAGTGCGTCTCATCATCAACGATGGCATCAATGCTTACCATCAGGTGGGATCGCAGTCGAGCACTGGTTTATCTATACATCTATACATATAAATAAAATTGGAGTGTCTGTTCATAATATTGAAATAATTACCTTTTACTACATGCATATGAATATAACTGTACATACATCAAAATAACATTTTTTTACTTTTTTTGTCGGTTTGTCTCTTTATCCGGGCTAATCTCTGAAATAGCCGGACCGATTTTGACAGGACTTTTTTTTGGCAGGTAACTGATGTAATAAGGAGTAACATAGGCTACTTTTATTTTAGAAAAACTGTATTCAAAATCCTGTAGTCCACGCGAACGAAGTCGCGGGTACAGCCAGTTTTAATATCAAGCAAAAACCGACAAAAAGATCACTTTTGCTGTGTGGGAGCTCCACTCTTTTTAGTATTTGTTGTTATAATATAGCGTCAACAGAAATACATCATCTGTGAAAATTGAAAGAAAAAAAAAACGTAAATTCCGTTAAAATTGCAACTGCCTAACTATCACAGTTCATAAGATACACCCTGGTGACTGACTGCCAGGGTTGCGTTCAAAATTGAGTTTAGAGTTAACTCTTATGACGTCATAGGATAATTACTCTACCCTGGTATTTTTGAACGCGAACGGAGTTCAACTGTCAATGTCAAGCATATTGCCGCTTACTCCAACCTACCCTGCTCAAAGTTAGGGTTAGTTGGGTTAACTCTAGGGTAGCTACTCGAGTTATTTATGAACGACCCTGGGTTGCAACTCTACTCGACTCTAGTTATTTTTTAATGCACTACAGTGGAATCTTAGGAATCCTAAAAATGGTCATTTATTTTAATGTAACGACCTACATAGTCCTCACATTATATTTCAATCAAGTTACAATAATTTTCGTTTGCACAAATCAACAAGAGCTTTTCACAGTCTCCAGCCCCCCACTGAATCCTCAGGGGGTCTCCGAATCGTCGACGGCGTGCACTGTCCCCGCGCGCCTCAAGGAGTTGTCAGCAACAGCAGGGACCTACGGGGGCCAGGGTTAGTTTCGAAAGACATCTCGAGCCCCGGTACGAAGGCTAGAAAGAACGGGATGGGTTTTTTAGTCAGTAAGAGTCTGACACTATCTCCAGCTCCGCCCAAGAGCAGGGGATGTCATTGGATGATTTTTTCCCGACATAAAAAAGGGGGTTTCTGAAAGACGTCCACTGTTGGACATAGGCCTCCTCCAAGTGTCGCCATAACGACCTTTTCTCTGCGTCTCGCATTCTGGATCACCCTGCGAGCAATGTGCCCTGCCCATTGCCATTAAGTAAGGCGATCTTCGGGCTAAGTCGGTAACCTTGGTCCGCCTGCGAATATCTTCAAGAATATATTTATATCCCCCATCAAGTTGCATCGATATCGTTTATGATTCTATTACTACACAAGATAAGATCTACATTTATATCATTATTATTGGAGTTATACGATTTTATCACAAGTTTTATTACTGGGTACGATATTGTTGATAGAATTAACTGCTGTTTTACTGTTAGAAGGCGTGAAGACCCTAACCGAACTTGAAAAAGTCTGATAGTCAGCCTTTTTAACCAGTGGTGGCCGAGTGGTGACGGGTTGTAGGTCGCGGGGTCAAACCCAGTCAGGCGCATTACTTTGTGTAATTTATTTCATCACCACTGCTCTCAAAAGTGTGAAGGAAAACAACGAAGGCGCGGGCTTGCGGACGGCGAGCAATGGGTAGCTCGCTGTCCGACCGTCCGGTAACTGTCCGGATCGAGCCCAAGTCGTCGACGGCGTGCACTGTTCCTGCGCGCCTCAAGGAGTTGTCAGCAACAGCAGGGGCCCACTGGGGTCGAAGCCTACTGGGGCCAGGGTTAGCTCCAAAAGGTAGCTCAGCCCCGGTATGAAAGGCAAGAAGGAACAGGGTGGGTTTTTTAGTCATTAACTCTTTGAATGCCGTAATTAGAGACACAATAGAAAGACAATTGCTTATGTCGAACTGTGTAACATAAGACATTCAAAAGGTTAAGAGTCGGACACTTTCCTGCTCCGCCCAAGGGCAGGGGATGTCATTTGGATGATTCTTACCCACCAAAATAAAAGTGTGGCCAAGCAAAACGCGCGCGTATCCCGCACCCGCGCCGCTTCTCGCACCGCGCTGTCAATGGCCACATTGTCTTTAAAATAGTTTTGCGAATTAATACCACATTATTATCAATACCAATACAACGTTCATTTATCATTCGTTACTTATTCATTGAGTCTCATTTACTACAGATTATGTCAAACAAATATGTTATCTTCATGTTTTATCTTGTTCCTATCTACTTGTGGATTCTCGTGTACATTTTTTTTCCAACTATTTTTGTAGCTATTTAAAACTGTGCGGCTTTCCCGGTACGTTATTGACGGCATTGTAGTCTAAATTAATGTCTATTGAACTTTACTCTTTTTTTGCGTGATTTTCAATATTGCAATGTTTTTGTATTATTATTTTTTTCTGTTTTAATTAATTTGTTCTATTATTTAAAATTCCTGTATTTATATTAATAGAAACATTGTCTTAACCTTTTTTGTTTTTTTTTTTCGTTGGGAAAATCATCTAATGACATCCCCCGCTCTTGAGCGGAGCGGGAGATAGTGTCAGACTCTTGCTGACTAAAAACCCACCCCGTTCCTTCGTGCCTTCATACCGGGGCTGAGCTACGTTTCGAAACTAACCCTGGCCCCAGTAGGCTTCGACCCAACTAGACCCTTGCTGTTGCTGACAACTCCTTGAGTCGCGCGGGAACAGTGCCCGACGTTTACGACTTGGGCTCAGTCCGGACAGTTACCGGACGGGTCTTAATTATCTTGAGATCGTACTTGCAGACTCAACTCCAGGGTTTGTGGCACTGCGTGCCGAAATACAGGCATCTAGCCTAGCTCGGCAGTAGAGCACAATTCTGACTGTCTCGTATTAATTTAAATTGTTGTTAAAAAAAATATTGTAACTGTCATAAAATAAGCTTTTGAATTAGACGAAAGCATCAGTCAGTTTTGACTTCAAAGTATATATCATAACTGACAGCTCAAAGATCCTAGTTTCGGTCCCGGCCCCTTTTTGGCCTAAGCCGAAACCAGTTTTTTTGCCGAAACCGAATCATCGTCGGCTTCATTTTTTTTTTTGCGCCAAAATTTTTTGACGCTCAGTGAAGCGCCCTCATCGTTGAGCTTAATTAAAATCTGCCTGTTATTGGTCTATTTGAAATAAAGTTTCTGATTTCTAACGTCTCTCTCATAATATTATTGTTCCTGAATATATTTACTGATCACAATTATATATTACAAGCCACTTATGCAAGTGCACCGCGCACGTGTTTGGCTGAACGCCAGCTGTCTTTAAACCAACTTCATTTGTTGACATCTACGTAGGTGTGGTCCAAACCCGATGAAGTAGAAGATCCAGTTCTTAGGAGACAAGATAGTTTATTTATTTAATAAGAACCCCAACAAAGGTTTTTTTTTAATTGATATAAATTAGTACTTCATGTGGATGGATGGAGGGGAAGAGGGAGGCCAAAGAAAAGATGGAAGGATTGTGTGAGAAGCGATATGAAAGAAAAGGGAGTTAGTGATAGCGTGACGAGTGACAGGACAGAATGGAAGAAAAAAACGTGTTGCGCCGACCATAAATTAAACGGGACTAGGGCAGGAAGACGATGATGAAACTAGTGCTTGACTGCGATCCCACCTGATGGTAAGCAGTGATGCAATCTCTGATGGTGAGGTGCACTAGTTTATTAAGAGCTTCACTCTAGCATAAAGACACCCAAATTATAATCGGACGGGAAGACCGCAGTAGGCAAATACACAAAGGCCCAGTACACAAAGTAATGCGCCTGGCTGGGTTTGAACTCGCGACCTACAACTCCGTAAGTCGGGGCCGTTATCACTCGGCCACCGCTGCTCAATAGAAACTTAGACTTTTGTAATATTAGTGTAATCAACTCATGTAGTTGCACTTCTGCATGTTGCCTTCGTGATGGCGTCGGGGGCACGTCCGTCTACGTCACGCGCTCGGTTCTCTGCCAATATCAATGTTTGTTGTAGCATCGTGTCTTCCGGACACAAATAAACAGATTGGTTCGAGGACTGAGCTAATATTGACTGGATTCCAGTATTTTTGAAAGTCACACACTTTTTTTTTAAGTGGTTAATGGCACAGAATAAGTAATATTTCAACTGTAAACTGTAAAAGGAGGAGGCCGACCGCGAAAAGGAGGAGGCCGACCGTGAAAAGGAGGAGGCCGACCGCGAAAAGGAGGAGGCCGACCGCATCAGGCAACGGCATTCTCGCCGCCGCCGCCGGGATACCGATCCCGATTTCCGGCCACCGTTGGCGTGGGCTTGCGGACAGTGAGCAATGGGTAGCTCGCTGTCCGGCCGTCCAGTAACTGTCCGAACCAAGCCCAAGTCCAGAGACCCAGCTGGGTCTGTTACACAAATCTGATCCTGGGATAGGAAAATTAATTAAAAACTGAAAATTAGTTTGCTTGTAATGTGTTATTTACTACCTAGTATCATAATTGCACAAATCAGTCTCTATTATCAGTTAAAATCTTATTATTATTATTATTGCACAAGTCAGTTTAACTATTATAATAATCAGTCGGTGCTATAATGTTATTTATGTGAATCTTAATGGCACAAATAGTTAAGTCTTATAAAGCAGCTAAAATGAAGAAGTCTCTGTGTAGGAATAAAAGAAAAGTAAAAATCTTCCTGACTTTATAAATATCTTAAGATGTCATGAATGTGAGAACTATGTGGATTATTACTCTTTCCTTTTCTTTTATTTTCACATGATGTCTGGCAGTTTTGAGTATTTGATGTGGCCTACCCAAATGTCCTTTCTTTGGCATTGTTCGTCAAGTCGTTGAGCTCCTTAGTAGTCCCGAGTTGAGCTACACGCATATTGACAAATGCTTGCACTGACTGGACAGGTCCACTTAGAACTGTGTGGTTCTTTCTTCAAAAGACCATCTCAGGCTCAATCTGCATGGTTCTCATATGATTTGACCATTACATGTTTTGCTGTATGGACTTTAAAAGAGACTTTGACCCCTGAGTTTGTTTCGGTGTTTCTTCTCAGGGTAGTCAGCTAGGAAACACCGGCCTCATCTAGCATTATTTGACGAAAAAAAAAAAATTGACGTGTAAAAGTGTTTTTATAAAACCTACTTGCAAAATAAAGATCATTTATCATTTATCATTTGTCAGAATCTTGAACTAAAGGTCGGTAAAAATATGCTTAGATGTCTCAGTGAGACATTGAAATTTAGGCACTTTGGTTGCGTTTTACAAATATCCGGTTTTTGAACCGGATATAAGAGCAAATTTTTCACATGAAACAAAACTTAACTCAATTTGTTTTTTTTTTTTTTAAGATATCTTACTGTTGAACTAGGGCAGCGAAATATTCGAGTAGATCACGGAATCACGGAGACAGAGTACTCAAGCGTTATCTCTCTTTTTTCGCATTGCCTTTTCGTCAAACATCGCGTTGGATTGCGTTAGATGAAGTAACAAGCTTCTAAACCATGCATTATAGGCGAGTGGAAAAGCTTGGCGACTCTTCGAGCTAAGCCTAAAATATTAGCAAATAATTCGTCAAAACAAGTTATCAATCCCCACTTTGTTATTTAATATGCCGTCTGGTTATGTCAACTACTATTGCGCATACATTTGCAATTCATATAATGTTAGCACAGTATACGTCAGTCCGTACGAGTGTATATTAGAATTTTAATGACATAAACGTGTTTTGTTCGCGCATTGTCGTTTAATTGAGTTTCGTGACGGTTGAAAGATTTTTCTTGACAATCGTATTGACGTGTGCAATTTTATTTTATAGTTTTTTCCGCATGGAATTGGAGCGTTTGCGCATCTAACGCAACTGTTCGATTCTAGACTGAAACTAATTGTTGTAGTTTTGTAAGGTTTGATTAGGACTTAAGGCCAGGTTCTTCATCCGATAGACGTCCACTGTTGGACATAGGCCTCCCCCAAGTGTCGCTACAGTGAACGATCCTGTGCGTCCCACATACATCGGATTCCCGTAACCTTCACCAGGTTATAGGTCCACCTTGTAGCCTGTAGGAGGCCTTCCTACGCTGCGTCTTCTGGTATGCTTTCGCCAGTCCAGAACCTTTCGGCCCCAACGGCCATCTGTTCTTACTCTTTGTTTGCCAAGCTAAAATCAAGCCTATTTTTTTGTCAACAGGCCACAATGTCGCGTGACAGATCATCGAGGCGGTTCTACCGGGCTGAGTCCACACATGACTTGCTGGCTTATATGGACAAGGGGCATGCAGCCAGCAATGAGAACCGATGGACCTTCGAGACTGCTTGGGAGGTCGCTAATAAAGGTAAAATTTTGCATTTTGAAGAGTGTGTGCGGGAATTGCATGACTTGATTCCGCCATCTCATTTCTACCATCGTACAACCCGACGACGTACGGCGAGTACCACCCTTACGTTGTTGAAACCTCTACGGCCTGGACTAAGCGTTTCGCCTCGTCGTTTATACCGCGTAAATCGAAGGACTGGAACAGTTTGCCTGCTGCGGTCTTCCCGTCCGATTATAATTTGGGTGTCTTCAAGGCTAGAGTGAATAGGCTTTTAATAAACTAGTGCGCCTCACCATCAACGATTGCATCACTGCTTACCATCAGGTGGGATCGCAGTCAAGCACCAGTTTATATGAGATAAAAAAATAAGAATTTCAATCATTTTTTTTGGATGGGAAATATTAAAATAACTTTTCTTGTTCTGTGCGAGTCTCCGCGGTCAGCCTCCTTTTATTTGGCCACCGTAGGCGCGGTGTTGCGGACAGTTAGCAATGGGTAGCTCGCTGTCCGGCCGTCCGGTAACTGTCCGGACCAAGCCCAAGTCGTCGACGGCGCGCACTGTTGGAGGACGGAGGACGAAAGAGTTGTCAGCAACAGCAAGCACATAGCCGGATCGAAGCCTACTGGGGCCAGGGTTATCCGAAAGGGCGCTCGAGCCCCGGTATGAAGGCTTGAAGGAACGGAATGGGTTTTTAGTCAGTAAGAGTCTGACACTATCTCCCGCTCTGCCCAAGAGCGAGGGTTGTCATAGGAAGATTTTTCCCATCGGAAAAAAAACTTTGTTTTTTCTTTGTTTTTTTTTTTCGTTAGTGAATTGAAAAACATCGTTTGATACACGTGGAATTTTTTTGGTGCAGCACTTGGTTCCATAACACCCTTGCTAGCGGCTCGGGCGAATAACGCCTCGGTCGCAATGACAAATTTTCTCCCCTGTATTGAATTGTACTATTTTCTGAGGTGGGAAATCATCCAATGATTTCTTGTGTCATTTAACTATAACCATAACAAAGCCGTTAACAGTTGTCAAATCGTCGTTTCACGGTTGGTTATGGTTTGGTTATTGTTATAGTTAAATGGTGCAACTCGCCCTAAGTCATATTACACGATAAAATTATGTACTTAAATATGACGTTTATAGCACTTCGAGTCGAGTAACTTTTACGGCTAAAATCTTTGGTTGGGTAGCTGGGTATTTTAATCTCACTATCTAACTTTAAAGTTTGATAATATGTCAATCCTCGTTTGGCTATATAATTTTGAAGTAGGATTTCTATGATAATAATAAAACGTCTAAAGAAAGTAAGCCAAACGAGGATTGACAAATCATCAAACTTTAAAGTTTTAAAACGATCTGTCGCCCGATTCACGTAATGAAAACCGTAACGATATCGTAGCGATTTAGTCGTTTAGAGCATTTCCGTATTCACATCCATCAATCGAGTTTGAACGACACCGATTTTAAAGTCGTTTGAAATTCATCATTTAAAAAAAATCTGTATTACATTATCCTGGTAGAATACTTATTAATGTAACTGGAAATAAGTCGATAACATCGTGAATACCGCTTTTGGATAGGACTTCGATCGAACGACTATAAAACTTTAACGATATTTGGCTTGTTTGATTTTACGTGAATCAGGCTACTAGATGCCAGGTACACATTCCACCCATACGCACAAAACGTTTTGGGAACACATTATTGTGCGTACAGCTAAAGAGTGGAATTCCCTGCCGGAGTCTGTGTTTCCTGATACAATTTAGGGGTCTTTAAGTCAATAGTGAACAGGTTACTTCTAGGCAAACGTGCTCCATCGTCGGCCACATCATCGCTTACCATCAGTGCGATGGTGGTCAAACGCGAACCTATCCATTATAAAAAAAGATCTGGCCAGTTTCACTTGGCCATATCATGAAAAGATTAATTTATAAGATCAGTAGCCTGATTCACGCAAAATCAAACAAGCCAAATATCGTTGAAGTTTTATAGTCGTTCGATCGAAGTTCTATCCAAAATCGGTATTCACGTGTTCCATAATCGAGATTTTTTGTCCAATCTAGACAACTCAATTGGCTCGATACTAAACGATCTATCGAAGACTTATTTCCAGTTACACAAATAAGTATTCTACCCATAAGATAATGTAATACAGATATTTTTTTAAATCAGGTCTGCGACCAAACGACATTGAAATCGGTGTCGTTCCAACTCGATTGATGGATGTGAATTCGGAAACTGTTCATGACATGTACATAAACTGTTAGATAAATAATTTAATACTATTTACACAGATCCTCCAACATTTTGAAACAGACGGCGTCCGTGCCTGTAACTTTATCGTCCATTGTCTATGCTCACTGAGTGTTAAGTCCTAAGTCCTTGTAAATACTAGTATTTCTCGTTGCCTTAGAAATTATAAGATGGGCACGAGTTAAAGTGGGGCACGGTGGACGAGTAGGAAGAACTGGGAATGTTGTCTGTCTTTCTGTTTTGTTATTAATATGATTCGTTGAGCTCCTTAGTCATAATTTGACCTAAATTTAGTTTTTAAGACTGAAAGTGACTTTTGCTTTAATATGGATAGGCTTGCGTTTGACCATTATCTCACCTGATTGGTAAGCGATGATGTGGCCGACGATGGCCTAGAAGCAATCTATTCACTCTTGACTTAAAGACCCTTAGGTTATAGGTATCAGGAATCACAGACTCCGGCAGAGAATTCCACTCCTTAGCTGTACGCATAATGAATGTGTTCCCAAAACGCTTTGTACGTATGGGTGGGATGTCCACCATGTACTGGTGGCGCAACGCCGCCGCACGTCATGTGGTCCGATGATGGAATGAACTTGGCGGAATTAAATTGGGCAATTCCAATGCACACTCCCCAAAATGTAAACGATAGAAAACCGTCAGACTAATAACTCGGTAGCGATGCTCAAGGCTTTGTAGCTTCGACTCTACAAGTGCATCATTGCTGATGATCCTCTTGGCTCGCCTCTCAATCGACTCCAGCGCATCAAGCTGGTATTTGGCAGTCCCATCCCAAAATGAGAATAGAATACCACGCCATACACGATCGAACTTGTGCTTGCTAGAGATTGAGCAGCTGTTCCGGCGTGAAGTACCGTCTCACCTTTGCTAAGACCCCCAAGTTTTTGGCAGCCAGTTGAGCCTTTGCCTCGATGTATGAGCCGAAATTGAGAGTAGATGACAACGTAACCCCAAGAAGCTCAAGGTGGTCGGTTATCGGCACGGTCACACCTGGGAAGATTTTTTTTTTTATGGTGGGAAAAATCATGCATTGACATCCCCCGCCCTTGGGCGAAGCGGGAGATATTGTCAGACTCTTACTGACTAAAAGACCCACCCCGTTCCTTCTAGCCTTCATCCCGGGGCTCAAGCGCCCTTTCGGATAACCCTGGCTCCATTAAGCTTCGACCCGGCTGGGTCCCTGCTGTTGCTGACAACTCCTTGAGGCGCGCGGGAACAGTGGGCACCGTCGACGACATGGGCTTGGTCCGGACAGTTACCGGACGGCCGGACAGTGAGCTACCCATTGCTTACTGTCCACCTCGGAAAGATGAAGCCGGGCGAATGGACTCCATTTACGAACGACAAACTTGACCAGATTGGCGTCGCCCCAATCGGAAACCGACTTCAAGGATGAGTTCAAGCGTTCAAACATAACTTGTCAGAATGACTAGGTCTATGACCCACTAGTTTGTGTGTCAGACACATATCTCTCAGCAACAGTGCTGTCGTCTGCATACCCAAAGACACGAAAAGTACCAGGTGGTGTGTGCAGCAAAAACTGTTGCCGAGAGCACTGACCCCTGAAGGACCCCGGCATTAATTACCATTTGACCGGACGAGCAGCCATTAATAACCACTCGAATGGATTGACCCTTCAAGAAGTCTCAACGGCGCCGATCCCGATTTCCAGCCACCGTAGGCGCGGGCTTGCGGACAGTGAGCAATGGGTACCTCGCTGTCCGGCCGTCCGGTAACCGTCCGGACCAAGCCCAAGTCGTCGACGGCGCGCGCTGTTCCCGCGCGCCTCAAGGAGTTGTCAACAACAGCAGGGGCCCAGCCGGGTCGAAGCCTACTGGGGCCAGGGTTATCCGAAAGGGCGCTCGAGCCCCGGTATGAAGGCTTGAAGGAACGGGATGGGATTTTTAGTCAGTAAGAGTCTGACACTATCTCCCGCTCCGCCCAAGAGCGGGGGTTGTCATAAGATAATATTTCCCATCGAAAAAAAAAAAAACCCTTCAAGAAGTCTGCGATCCAATCACACAAACCAGTGACATTTATAGTTTTTAAATTCCGCAAACGAAACTAGCTATAATCCTAAATATTTTAATATCCGTAATCGTATCTGAAAGCGATATAATATTATTCCTTAATCCGTATCTGTATCTAGATCCGAAATTCCATATTCATAACATAACTTACTACATAGCTTTTTTTTTTCTTTTTTCAGTCGGTGGAATCTACACTGTCATCAGATCAAAGGCCTATGTATCCACCGAGGAAATGGGAGAAAACTACTGCTTGTTAGGTGAGTTCTTTATTTATGTTCACTATTTCACTTGCAAACTTCCTGTAATGTACTCATTTCTCACTTTATCCTATTTTTAATTAATAATTTTAACTGGACCTATTTGGCGCGTCTGAGAGACACACATTGTTAGTTGTCTCTTTTTTATTAGGTAATATCTATATTACTAACTTGCAATGAACTTGGGACTTGCAATGAATCGGTCTAAAACAAAAGTGATGACTAACAGCATCAAACGTAGGGTCGAGGTAGATGCGCAGGAAATACATTATGTCGATGAGTATATTTACTTGGGCCAGTTAGTGTCTTTCGAAAACAGGCAGGAAAAGGAGATCGATCGACGTATTCAGAACGCCTGGAAAAGCTACTAGTCCATGAAGACGCATGTTGTTACTACATTGTGTGTATTTACGAGTGTGTATGCCAATTAAATAGTTTTTTTCTATTATTCTTTCTTTCTTCTTTCTCATCTCCGCTGCATGCAATCTTTTCAACTTATTTTTCAAAGATTTCCTATGTATTTATAAAATAAAGATTATATTATTAGTACTGTTTAATGTTCCCACTGCTGGGACTCAGGCCTCCTCTCTAGGAGAGGGAATGGCCCGTAATCCACCACGCGGGCTAAGTGGAGGCTGGTGAATGTCACATGACTTAGAATTTTTTGTTCTTGGACATGCCGGTTCTCCTCAGGATGTTTTCCGTCACTCTTTCGAAAGAAGCTGTGATTATAATATTATAAAGAGGTAAACTTTAAATAAAAGAAACTAAAGTTAGTTTATGTATTGTGTATATATGTAGATAGTACACCATCAACTACCTGAGTATCTTTTTCTCCTTCTCTGTCAAATCCATTCAAAGGTTGTCTGTAAAAGATCGCTTTTAGCGATAAGACCGTCCTTTGTGACACCCTATAAATTTTAAGTTTCTCATGTAATTTTTATTTTTGGTTTAAAATAAAGAATCAATCTATCTATCTATCTAAACTTTAAATAACTGTAAATAGTGTAGTTTATTTATTAGATGGACGGATTTGCGTGAAGAATGATATGAAAGAAAAGGAAGTTAGTGATAGCATGACGAGTGACAGGGTAGAATGGAAGAAAAAAACGTATTGCGCCGACCCCAAATAAGATGGGACAAGGGCAGGAAGAAGTGTAGTTTATTTATTAACTTATCCCTCAACAGGTCCCTACAAGGAACACTGTGCCCGTACTGAGGTTGAAGAGGCTGACTTCCCTCCCAACTCTCCGCTCACGACCGCTGTCAACGCTATGAGGAGCCAGGGTTACAAGGTACGTCATTTACAACATTTACCACCATCAACGATTGCATCACTGCTTACCATCAGGCGGGATCGCAATCAAGTACTAGTTTATCTATACTTATTATTAATAATATATATAATATTATAAAGCTGAAGAGTTTGCTTGTTTGTTTGAACGCGCTAATCTCAGGAACTACTGGTCCGATTTGAAAATTTCTTTCACTGTTAGATAGCTTATTTAATGAGGAAGGTTATAGGCTATATAACATCACGCTACGACTAATAGGAGCGGAGCAGTAACCAATGATGCGGGTGAAACCGCAAGGTACAGCTAGTAACAGATAAAAAAGAAAAAAAAATAGTTTTAAACACGTGTCTAGTATTTTTATGTAAAAAAACATGTACAAAATTTTATATTTGTGTCATGAAAAATCACAAAGTTATAAGTAGGGATGTTATGGATATGAAATTTCGGATACGGATTGGATACGGATATAGAAATTATTATTATACCAGATAGTCGTTCGATCGAAATCTTATCCAAAAGCGGTATTCACGATCTATCGACTTATCCCCAGTTACATTAATAAGTATTCTATCAGGATAACGTAATACAGATTTTTTTTTTAAGTCGTCGAATTTCAAAAGACTTTAAAATCGGTGTCGTTCTAACTCGATTGATGGATGTGAATACGGAAATGGTCTAAACGACTAAATCGCTACGATATCGTTACGGTTTTCATTACGTGAATCGGGTTACAGATAGTTTTAAACGTTAAAGTTTCATGATTTCTCAATCCTCGTTTGGCTTACTTTCTTTAGACCTTTTATTATCATAAATCCTACATCAATGATATGGCCAAACGAGGATTGACATATCATCAAACGTTAACATTTTAACGATCTTCGGCCGTATTATGACATCTTAAAACCATCATGTTTTCTGTGTGAGAAAAGGATAGTGCTATTCGTCCTGTATAGCTCCGTCTCTTTTTCACACCGAAAACATGATGGTTTTAAGAGGTCATAATTCGGCCCCTGGCAAGTTTTTAACCGACTTCTAAAAAAGGAGGAGGTTCTCAATTCGGATGTTTGTATTTTTTTTATGTATGTTCGCGCATAACTTCGTCACTAAAATAACTTTAATTTCGGTAGTCGGTGTTTAATAACGAAGAGGCAAAACTATTATAGAAACACCGACTTCCGAAATTAAAGTTATTTTGATAGTTTTAGTGTTTTTTTTAGTAAGTCGGTTATATTTTTTTTTGCAAAAAGTTTTTTAGTTGGCCATATTATGAAGTGATCAATCCTAAGGTCTGGCCTTGACTTAGATATAGACTGATAAATATGTTTTCTTTTGTTTTCTATGAGATTACTGGCACGGATCTTGAGCGCTGGCTTTAAGTTACGCACAAGTCAAATATTCGGTCTCTTTATTGGTGCGAAGTGAGACGCGGGGGCGGGGAATGTCAGTGATTGGCTCGCCGCACCATCGTGTCATAGACGTCACTCCTGATTCGTTCCCTGCGTTGCTGTGTATCTAACAACGAAGACGATTGGCTCGCCAATGTATAGAATGCGCAAAGTGATCTCCACTCTGACGCCGAGCGCTCAAGATCCGTTCCGGTAATTGTATGTTTGCTTGAAATATTTATTTACATATTTAATTCTTCTCCTTTCTCAACAGGTCCACACCGGTACCTGGTTGGTCGACGGTAACCCTCAGATCATACTCTTCGACATCGGCTCCGGAGCGTGGCAGCTGGACTCGTACAAACAAGAGCTTTGGAACACCTGCGGGATAGGTATCCCGCATCTCGATGTTGAGGCCAATGACTCCGTCATTCTTGGGTTCATGGTGGCGCAGTTTATTGGCGAGGTAAGTAAATGATTACCGTCGATAACGATCACCATTGACGATGAACACTATTGACTAGAACCTTCATTGGCAATGACCACCTTAGACAAGAACATTCATTGAAAATGACCCCTATTGACAATGACCCCCATTGACAATAATCTCAATCGATAATAATCCCCATTGACAATATAACCACCTTTGATAATGACCACATTACCGTAGATCACCGTTGACAATGACCACCAAAGACAGTAACCACCATAAACTATGACCACTTTAGACAATGACCACCTTTATCAACGCTGACCACTATCGACATTGATCACCATTGGTGATTCTCATCGACATCGGCTCCAAAGCGTGGCAGCTGGACTCGTATAAACAAGAGCTGTGGAACACCTGCGGGATAGGCATCCCGCACCTCGATGTTGAGGCCAATGACTCCATCATTCTTGGGTTCATGGTGGCGCAGTTTATTGGCGAGGTAAGTAAATGACTACCGTCGATAACGATCACCATTGACGATGAACACCATTGACTAGAACCTTCATTGGCAATGACCCCTATTGACAATGACCCCCATTGACAATGACCCGACTATGACCGACAATTACCCCCATTGACAATGACCCGGCAATGACCGACAATGACCCCCATTGATAATGATCTCAATTGATAATAATCCCCATTGACAGTATAACCACCTTTGATAATGACCATATTACCGTAGACCACCGTTGACAATGACCCACCAAAGGAAGTGACCACCATAGACTATGACCACTTTAGACAATGACCACCATAGTCAACGACCACCATAGACAATGACATTTATCAACGCTGACCACTCTATCACCACCACTGACTACGCTCTCCCTCTCCATCCATCCACATGTAAATTCATAAATCTTCTTCTCTTTACATGACCATACCAAGACAAACGATTTCCTTTCAACTTTATTCTTTGCTCCATAGAAAATTATATATATATATTTCAGTTCCGCACCGCAGCTGAAGGCTACAGTGACACCCCACCTCGCGTGGTCGCACACTTCCACGAGTGGCAGGCTGGTGTTGGTCTTATCATGCTTAGGTAAGATATGCAAAAAAAGTATGTTGCCTCACACTAGGATTTTTTTTTCCACACTATCACACAACGCCGTCTAGTCTCAAACTAAACAGAGCTTGTGTTATGAGTACTAGACAACTGATAAACGTACTTATATATTTCTAAATATGTATATTATAGACTAGCTCTTGCCCGCAGCTTCGCCCGCGTACCTAAGTCACTCAGGAATAACGCAGCTTTCTATCGGTGTAAAAATTTTACCAAACGGCCTAGTACTTGCATCTCTGCAAGTACTAGGCCGTTTTTACCTCCCCAAAAAAATAACATAAACCAAACTTTACCTCTTTATATTATATTAGTGTAGATAAATTACACCCAGATACAGAACAAATGATTATGCTCATCACACAAACATTTGTTCTGGGTGGGAATCGAACCCACGACCTCCGGCATAGCAGTCAAGGCCACTAACCACTAGACCAACAGGCCAGTCAAAATTACTTATTTATTTATTTCTTCTTCTTTTCTTTTCGATGCTCTCAAACTATATTTTTTCTGAAAAATATTTGGCAACCTGTACAGCTGTATTGATGGCCTCGTATAGATCCTGAAAACTGCAGCTCGTTATGCAGGGCTGCGTTCAAATTTGAGTTTAGAGTTAACTATAATGACGTCATAGGGTAATTACTCTACCCTGGTATTTTTGAAGGGATTAAATATAATGACCACCATAAAACGCTTTGGTACCCTTAGTTCTTTTGTCAAAAATATATTACTTGACACCAAAAAAATGAAATCCTAAAGTTACAATAGTATTTTAGTTACGACTGTACTTTAAATTGTATTCGAACACCAAATGTAGTAAATGATAACCAAATCTTAGCGAGCAAATTAATGCGCTCTTTTTAGCCCCGTAGAGCAAGATGATACTTTGTCTAATCAACAATCTATCTTAGTGGAATTTTAGGGCACCCCGGGTCGGATAGATTCAGGTTAGAAGAAGGTGGCGGGGTCGTAGTGAGCGAGCGAAGCGAGCGAACACAGACCCCGTCACCTTCTTCGAGGTTATTTTTTTTTAAACCACCCAGAAGTAGGAACCCCGCGTAGCGGGGCTCCGTCGTGCTGCTGCTTGGCAGGTAGTGAACCTAACCTCAAAATTTTATCTACTGATATCTCCGTAACCATGGGGTTCTGCCGATGCTTTATTTGGATTCATTTTGCTTAAATAGGATAGCGAGATGTTACAACTGGTTATAATTTTACATTAAAATGTAGGTTTAATTTTGGTGATCATTTACTATTTTTGTCTTTTATATGTTACTATATCTGGTGGTAAGTTAAACATAAGCCATTTTTGAACGCGAACGGAGTTCAACTGTCAATGTCAAGCATATTGCTGCTTACTCCAACCTACCCTGCTCAAAGTTAGGGTTAGTTGGGTTAACTCTAGGGTAGCTACTCGAGTTATTTATGAACGACCCTGGGTTGCAACTCTACTCGACTCTGGTTATTTTTGAACGCACTACAGGATGAGCAGCGTACGTGACGCATGTCCTGTGGGGAGATGGTCGAGGAAGCCCCATTTGGCCAGATTGTTTTTGCAGCCGTCAACCTATGTTCGCAGTCGGTTTAGAGATTTTGTTTATTTTAATAGCACATACAATAGGCTAGTTGCCGTAAAAAAAAATGTAATTAGTCCGACTTTTAGATTATTCAAAAATAAGGGACATGTATTTTTTTATTTGCAATTTAAACCAAAAATGACAAAGATATAGCCCATTAAAGCTACGTCACGCGCCGTGCTGCATTTTTTCGCACAGGGTGACGTCACATGTAACTTTAATGGGCTATAGGTATCTTTGTTATTTTTTGTGTAATCGAAAAAAGAAAACATACGTGTTCAATATTTTTTTATAATCTAAAATACGGACTAAATAAAATGAAATTATTTTGACCCTATTGTTTTAACAGGTATAGGCTTGAGGTATGCACACAACTGTTTTCACTGAAGTTTGTTCTCGTAATGATTTTATTGTTATATTGTCCCCAGGACCCGTCACGTCGATGTCGCCACAGTATTCACGACTCATGCAACCCTGCTTGGAAGATATCTTTGTGCTGGCAACACTGATTTCTACAACAATTTGGATAAGGTAACAATGCTTTAAATAGTTTTTGGGATTCGTGTCTTTCAACATTTGACATCTTGTTTTAACCGACTTCGAAAAGAAGGAGATTCTATGTTCGGCTGAATGTTTTTTTATGTATGTTCACCGATATGTCGCTCAATTGTGGACCGATTTTGAAAATTATTTTTTTGATTGATAGGTTATGCTTCCAAGTTGTTCCTATAGAAATATTGTTGTGATCTGATGATGAACTTCGAAGATATGTAGCAACTCCTCATAGGATCACAGTAGAACTGTCGTAACAAGTAAAATTGC
The DNA here is from genome assembly GCA_929112965.1 of Mythimna albipuncta. NCBI lineage: Eukaryota > Metazoa > Arthropoda > Insecta > Lepidoptera > Noctuidae > Mythimna > Mythimna albipuncta. The sequence continues at coordinate 10,752,321 of OV815987.1, forward strand.
TTTGTTTATACGTGTAGTCGATGACTGGTTAAAAAACATCATCCATCGGATTCTCGCGACCCTCACCAGGTTATCAGTCCACCTTGTAGGAGGCTTTCCAGCGCTGCGCCTTCCGGTACGTGGTCGCCACAAGATTATACTCTTCATCATCATCTTCCTGCCTTAGTCCCGTTTTATTTGGGGTCGGCGCAACACGTCTTTTTCTTCCATTTTGTCCTGTCACTCGTCACGCTATAACTAACTCCCTTTTCTTTCATATCGCTTCTCACACAATCCATCCATCTTTTCTTTGGCCTACCTCTTCCCCTCCATCCATCCACATGTAAACTCATAACTTTTTTAGCAACATGCGTTTCATCCCTCCTTTTCACATGACCGTACCAAGACAAACGATTCCCTTTCAACTTTTCAGTCACTGGCGCCACTTTCAAACTTCCCCTAATATACTAATTTCTCACTTTATCCATTCTCGTCACACCACACATCCATCTTAACATTCTCATCTCCGCTACATGCAATCTCTTTTCATCCGTGATAATACTCTTATATTATATTATAATTATGTACGTTAAGAGCTCGTGTTAGGATCTCTAGCTTTTCTATTATACTCTCGTAATAAGGATCGATCAGATCTATGTACCTAAGTAGGTTAAACTATCCACTTACCCTAACTATACACACTAATGGCTACTTCCTATGTACGTTATATTGTTTGTTACAGTTCTCAGTCGACGAAGAAGCCGGTAAGAGACAGATTTACCACCGCTACTGCATGGAACGTGCGGCCGCGCATATGACACATATCTTCACAACCGTCTCCGATATTACTGGTAAGCTTTCAACTACATAATAATAATAATAATAATTGATTCAGAGAGCGGTACTCTTGAACACGGCTCGTATAGTCAAGAGGTTTCTTTCTCTAGAGCTCTGACCCCGATACCGGTGGGACACTATTTTGTATATTTTTAAATGTTTTTTTTAATTATTTTTTTTTAAGAGATATTTAAAAATGTATTTAATATGTTAAAATGTAAAATAAAGAGATAATAATATTTCACAACTATCACACAACGCTGTCTAGTCTCAAGCTAAGCAGAGCTTGTGTTATTTATTTATTTATTTACAATTTACTTATACAACATTACAGTCTAATTAAACTAATGCGTTGTACAGAAACAAGAGAAAAAAAAATGAGTTATGAGTACTAGACAACTGATAAACATACTTATATATTTCTAAATACATACACAATATAGATAAATTACACCCAGACGCAGAACAAATGATCATGCTCGTTACACAAACATTTGTCCTGGGTGGGAATCGAACCCACGACCTCCGGTATAGCAGTCAGGGTCACTAACCACTAGACCAACAGGCCTGTCGTTATGTGGCATATTATACAGATTATCTTTAATAACGCATAAACGAATACTACGAATCAGTACATGGTTCTGGACCCACAAGTGGTGAAAGTTGGTTAGAGAAACGATTTTTAAAAAATTGAATAAAAAAAAAACAGATTAAAGAAAAAATAGGAAAAAGGCGACGAAAAATTCCACCACTGGGGGTCTAAAATCGCGTTGAAGTCAAAGAATATTAAGGGGCCGGCGACGGATGAATTTCCATACAAACGTAATACCACGCTCATTTGCAGTTGGTGCATATTTCCAACATATTATGATGATATTCGGTTATCTATAATATAAAAATGAATCGCAAAATGTGTTGGTAAGCGCATAACTCAACAACGCCTGGACCGATTTCGCTATTTATTTTTTTGTTGTGTTCGTTATTATGAGGAGAAGGTTCTTATGGAAAAAAAATGAAAATTAGAGTAGGGTAGTGTAGGGTATTGTAGGGTAGTGTAGGGTAGACTAAGGTAGAGGAGGGTAGAGTAGGGTAGAGTAGAGTAGGGTAGGGTAGAGTAGGGTAGAGTAGGGTAGAGTAGAGTAGGGTAGAGTAGGGTAGAGTAGAGTAGAGTAGGGTAGGGTAGAGTAGGGTAGAGTAGAGTAGAGTAGAGTAGGGTAGGGTAGAGTAGGGTATAGTAGGCTGAAGTAGGGAAGAGCGGAAGCGAAGCCGCGCGGGCAAAAGCTAGTAGACAATATTTATCTAGGTTCCTACGTCGAGAATATTAGAAATATTGTAAGTTTTGCCATTTAAGCTGTAAGTGCGAAATACAATTCGCTTAAAATTCTATTTGTTTTTTTTTTTTTTTAAAAGAAAGACTTAACTATTCTATATAATAAGAAATAAAAAAAAAAATATTTCAATTACACCCAATTAAAACCAATAAAAATTACAGAATCAAAACAAAACAACTGGTCTACTCTAGTCTACTCTATTCTACTTTATACCCGTATAAACTGAAGTTCTAATTTGTCCTACCTGCGTCCAATATTAAAGATCTTTCCTTCTTGTCTCTTCCCCAGGATACGAAGCCGAGCACCTCCTGAAGCGCAAGGCAGACATCATCACGCCCAACGGACTCAACGTGAAGAAGTTCTCCGCGCTGCACGAGTTCCAGAACTTGCACGCGCTGGCCAAGGACAAGATCAATGAGTTCTCTAGAGGACACTTCTATGGGTAAGAAGAACAAAGTAGGGTTCCTTAAAAGGAAAAAAACCGGGCAAGTGCGAGTCGGACTCGCGCGCTGAGGGTTCCGTACAAACTTAGACTTGTTATACGAGACCTTGCTTTATGCCTTTCAGGTCTACGTTAAGACCCTATGAATTTTCATTCCCTTGAAAGTGTCAAAATACACGTTTTCTGCGACCTAAACGGCTGTATCTTTTTTTTTTCACTAACTCACGAGTTTGATTTTTTTTCAACTTCAAGGGACCGTAGACTTGAATACAATTACCGTCACGGATCTTGAGCGCTGGCTTCAAGTTGCGCAGAAGTCAAATATTCGGTCGTTTTAGTGATGCGAAGTGAGACGCGGGGGCGGGGAGTGTCAGTGATTGGCTTGCCGCGCCATCGTGTCATAGACGTCACTCCTGATTCGTTCCCTGCGTTGCTGCATGTATCTAACAACGAAGACGGTTGGCTCGCCAATGTATGGAATGCGCAAAGCGATCCCCACTCTGACGCCGAGCGCTCAAGATCCGTTTCGGCAATTGTATATGGTTTTAATTTCAACTCGATTCCGCCAAGCCGCGTTCTCTAGATAAAGGGTTTTGACAGACAGACAGACAGACAAGAATGTAGCCCTATAAGGGTTCCGTTTTTTTCTTTTACAGGTACCGAATCCTAAAAATGAAGTTTTTGTATACACCGCTAAATTTTAATCGTTTTAATCCTGTGGAGGGTCGATCCGGTACATGAAACACTATCGATTTGTAAAAATAAAATTAAAAAATAAAAGTACCTTTTTTTCAAAACTCGTATTGAATTACGCATGTACGAAATTAATTTCTTTAAGAAAACGTCAGCTGAGCGAGTCCAATGACCTGTAGGTAGTTTGTACGCAACGCCGACTACGCCCCCTCGAGCGCCGATTGTACATACGTCTGTACAACTTGGATGTCCTTGAAAAATGCTTAATTTTCGTGTTTTCCCCAAGTTTGTACGAAAGTTATTTGGTCGAAAACTTTGGTTTCTTTACATATTCTTCTATATATATTATAATAAAAAAAAAGAAAAATCCGAAAAAAGTTCTTTTTTTTATTTTTTGTTTATTTTTTTTGGTGATTTACGTAGACAATTGCAATTTTCCGGGTCAATGAACCCCTGGCGCTCGAGGGGTTAACTACAGGTCATCAAACGATTAAAATTTAACGGTGTGTACAATGTTTCACTTACACGCCACTCTCCCTCCGGTCTCTCTCCGATTCAGAATGTACCAATGCGTTTGCATCGATTTAGTCGCGACACAAAATATATAGGTACAGAAGACAATCTCATGAATGTACTTCACTTTTCATACATACGCTCGGTGGACGCACACTAATGAGCGTTTGAGCCGGAACTGTTTGACGAGCGGGCCGATGCGCTCCGAGACATCGTGTCCGTGAGCGGTGTCTATGTGTGCGTTGTGAGAGCGCGCACAGTATGTAGATTGACTTCTGTACCTACACACCCTTAAATTTTGATCGTTTTAATCCTGCGAGTCCAATGACCAGTAGGTAGTTAGTACACAACGCCGACTACTACCTGCAGGGTCATTGAACTCGCTCAGGTGACGTTTTCTTAAAGAAATTAATTTCGTACATGCGTAAATTAATACGAGTTTTGAAAAGAAGGTACTTTATTTTTTAATTTTTTACAAATCGAAAGTGTTTCATGTACCCGATCGACCCCCCACGGGATTAAAACAATCAAAATTTAGCGGTGTATTTTCTGTGGTGGCGTTAGTAGCGTGTTAGCAAATGAAGGACACAAGTGTGGTTTTAGACAGTAGGAGAAGTAGTTGGATGATTTTTTCCCACCTTAAAAAACCACCCCAATGTTGGAATATAACAAAAACAAATCCATCCTGCTTCAACACTATGGTCTTTCTCTTTCTAAACCATAAATGTTGTATTTAATTGGTCTAAGCCCCTCGTCAGCACTTGACTGAAATCCCTAGTATGGTTATAGTAACTGTATTCCACTAGCCTTGCTTAGGAGCACACGTCTCACGTGATATTACTGAAACACACCTTCCAATATAAAAACTTCCAATATAAAATAAGAAAAGGATAATAAACAGTTATTATTGGAATCCTTAAAACGAAGTTCCTTCTCTGGATGTCTTTAAGAGGAAAATTAAAGAGCACTTCCTTTCTTAATTGACATAATATTAGGATATATATAATATATGTTTATGTATATATATATATATATATATATTTTAGTCGTATTTATGTAGGTTTATGTTGTACACTGTGATCCTACCTTCGAATGTGATCTCTCTCTCTCTGTCACTCAAAGGTTTGCTGGGAGAAAACTCATTGTTCGCCTTTGTACATTGAATTGTCAATTATGAATGTATTAAGGTTAAGTTTTTGTGTGTACAATAAAGAATTAAGAATAGAATTAAGAAGTTACTCTTTGGTACCCTAACCCCAACACCCAAAAAATCTAAATCCTTGTCTGTTTCTATCCACAGACATTTCAACTTCGACCTGGACAAGACGCTGTACTTCTTCATAGCTGGTCGTTACGAGTTCGGTAACAAAGGAGCTGACATATTCATTGAAGCCCTGGCGAGACTGAACCATTACTTGAAGGTGAGTATACCATCTTGCTGTTCACGACCTTTGTGAGCGGTAGCTAAGCGGGGCGGGGAGCGGTAAAAACCAAAAGCATAAAAATTTTAGAACGCGCTGCCCCGTTTACCGCGCTGCTTGTAGCTTAGACCGTGGCTGTTAGTTGCTTATCGTCGCCTCTTTCTACAAAGCAGTAATGTACGTATAAGTGAAGGAGGCAGCCGCACGCGCGAGGGAACGGACATCTTCACGCCCCAGCCGCCGGTATCCTAAAACAGTACCTACAAACAGACACTCCAATTTTATTTATATGTATAGATTTTTACCACTAGTGCGAATACAACTTAAACCTGTTCTTCCTTCTCAGTCATCAGGATCCGAGGTGACGGTAGTCGCCTTCATGATATTCCCCGCTAAGACTAACAACTTCAACGTGGAGAGTCTACGAGGCCACGCGGTCACCAAGGCGTTGAGAGACACCATCAATGATATCCAGCAGAAAATCGGTAGGCGGATGTACGACATCTGTTTGAGGTGAGTTCAGAGCGAGATACGGAGGGCCCTGAGGACACAGGCAGGGCCCTCAAGCTTCATGAGACTTCATGATTAAGGGACCCCGATTTAAAAGTGTAGGGTCCTCGGGTCACCAAGGCTTTGAGAGACACCATGAATGATATTCAGCAGAAAATCTGTATGCGGATGTACATCTGTTTGAGGTGAGTTCGGAACCAGCTTCAGGGGCCCTGAGGACCCAGGCAGGGCCCTCAAGCTCCATAGTACTACATAATTAAGGGGCCCGACCTAGAAGTGTGGGGTCCTCGGGTTAAAAAGGCCGTCACCAACGCGTTGAGAGACACCATGAATGATATCCAGCAGAAAATCTGAAAGTGGATGTACGACATCTGTTTGAGGTGAGTTCGGAACCAGCTTCAGGGGCCCTGAGGACCCAGGCAGGGCCCTCAAGCTCCATAGTACTCCATAATTAAGGGGCCCGACCTAGAAGTGCGGGGTCCTCGGGTCACCAAGGCTTTGAGAGACACCATTAATGATATCCAGCAAAAATTGGAAAGCGGATGTATGACATCTGTTTGAGGTGAGTTCAGAGCGAGATACGGAGGGCCCTGAAAACCTCATGATTAGGGGCCCCGATTTAAAAGTGTAGGATCCTCGGGTCACGAAGGCTTTGAGAGACACCATCAATGATATCCAGCAGAAAATCGAAAAGTAGATGTACGACAGGTAGAGGTGAGTTCAGAATCAGCTACAGCGGGCCCTGAGGACACAGGCAGGGCCCTTAAGCTCCATGGGACTCCATGCTTAAGGGCCCCCGACTTAGAAGTGCGGGATGCCTTTGAAATTTTCGATTCGAGTGCGAGCAAAAATGAACTTAGCGATGGTCAGGCGGAAGTGTCACTAATGGTACACCTAACAAATTATTTTGTTTCCAGCGGCCATCTACCCGATGCCTCAGACCTTATGCACAAAGAAGACACAGTCCGCCTGAAGAGATGTATCTACAGTCTGCAAAGAGATGGTCTACCGCCCATCACCACACACAATGTTGTGAGTATACTCGGCATCTCCTTATAATCTATATACGGGGTGACTGGTAATTAGTGACGAAAAAAAAAAATCAGCCTCACTATACAAAATTAAAAACTTGATTGGACAGTTTTTATGGAGGGGTCGATCTAAAATCTTGTGGAATGTTGTTCAGTTTTGTATTAAGTAAGTTTATCCGTTGTCTAGTACTCATAGCACAAGTTCTGATTAGTTTGGGACTAGATAGCGTTGTGTCCAGGGAATCGAATCCCGCAAGTGGCCTTTTCTGCGGGATTACTCATGCGGGATCCCGCACGTCTGCGGGATTGATATTATTTATAAAAAAATTGGATTCCGACGACCTGCTCCCGGTTTGATTACTTATTAGATTCGGCTCATTCTCATTAAAAAAATATAAGTAAAAAGAACTTTACAGGAACTCGTGACATTTTTTTATAGAATTTGTCCGGAAAATAATTATTTTGTTTTCGATTTTACCACGCAGTTAAATTTTTGAATTTCTATTTTTAACGGAACGTAGGTAATCCATGTCAGTTTAGGGTTTCTATGACCAGGGATTCCCCAAAACACGTAAATTTAATTTTCTTAAAGATGAAGGAAGGTCCTTTGAATATTTTATTGTTCCATAAAAGCAGCTGATTTTATATGAAAGTCTAGCAAATAAATGTTTTGATTTTGATTTGATACCCCCATATGATGAAATGAAATGAATGAAATCTAAAAATGAATCAGCCAAAAAGAGGCAATAGCGAAACCCCAGTCCGCATAAACATCCCTAACTTGAATGTCACCACTCCTATAAACAATGTAAGCAGTCAGCGCGGAAATCAGACTCAGTATTCACCTATAATTATGGATTCCGATTCCCTTCTACTCGATGAATTGAGAGAATTTAAAGCTGACATGATAACTCGCATGGATAACCAGGCAAGTGCAATATCGCTTCTACTAAATCAATTTTCTCAAACAAAAACCGAATTGAGCAACATAATTAAAATAATAGGAGTGCTCGAAGAAAAAGTAGAAGCTAAGCTAACTCAAAATAACCAGTCTTACGAAATAGCAGCTGATATTCCCCAAAAACTTCCTTCTACATCGTCTTTTGCCGAGGTCGTAGGTCAACAGAATAAGGTCAACGTTTCCAAGAAAACGCTTCATACCTACATCAAAACGCAAAAGGTAAACAAAAATGGGGCCACGAAGTCTACCGAAATTTTACCGAAAGAAACTTTTTGTAGTACTAGCTCAATGGCGACTAGTGAACCATCTAACGAGGAAGTGGAGAAGGTTGAAGAAGGATGGACAACTGTTCAAACTAAAAAAAAATCCAGGCAACCTAAAGAGGTCAAAGTCGGAACAAACACGGAGTTGAAAGCAATACAAGTCACTGATCGGAAAAAGTATCTGCATGTTAGGCGACTGCATCCGGATACTACTCTTGAAACCATAACAGATCACGTGAAAAATGTTTGTGGATCAGATGTTCAAATTAAAATTGATAAACTCAAACACAAAATTGAAAGGGATTATTCGTCGTTTGTTATTGGAGTACCAGAAAAGTGTTTCGATAAGTTGAACCAAGTCGACATCTGGCCAATGAATGCCGAATTCAGTGAGTGGATTTGGTTTCGGAACTCAAATAGAACAAAAACAAACATATTATAACCATAACATCGACATATTCTATCAAAATGTACGAGGTCTACGAACTAAACTGGATGAATTTCGTACCAATATAGAGTCATGTAAATTTGATTTATGTGCAATAACTGAATCTGGTTGCAATAATTCCATTGAAGATTCTGAAATAAACCCTCCGGGATATCAAATACTCCGTTGCGATCGAGCGGATGGTCGGAAGCAGGGCGGAGCGTTTCTCGTGGCCACACACCGATACGAGCTGCGACAAGTACCTATCGCGGACGCGTCGATAGACACCTGCGTTTTTGAAATGGTTTGTGCAACGGTTTATTTAAAAAATAGATTTTTATTTTTATGCTGTGTTGTTTACATACCACCAGGGAGTTCCGAGAATGACTACTTGACTTTATTTAGATTAATTGAAAAATTATGTGATAGATATAGAGAAATAATTGTTATTGGTGATTTTAATTTATATTCGTGTCCTATAAATGTTAAAAATTATTATGAATGTTTTATGTCTTATTGCGAATTTACACAAAATAACTCGGTACCGAACTTTCTAGGTCGTCAGTTGGATTTGGTTCTGAGCACAGGTTTGATCGGGGTTTCGGTAGTGGCGGCCGACGACGCGCTCGTGCCCGTCGACGCGCATCACCCGCCGCTCGCGATCGGCGCACCGTGCGCGCGCGCGCCCCCCGCACCCGCCGCGGCCGCCCCGCCCGCGCCCTCGCTCACGTCCAGCGACAGTTCCGCAGCGCGTAGTGTGCGGCCACAGTGGAACTTTTATAAAGCAGACTACGAGTTGTTGTACTCTATGCTGACTTCCACTGATTGGAGTATGATTTATGACATGCATGATTTGGAGGAGATGTTGGACATTTTTTATGATAAACTGTGTGATATTTTAGATAAATGTGTACCTCGGAAAAAGCTTAAACATGAAAATTCTCGATACGTTTATCCCGAATGGTACACCGCGGATATCATAAGAGATATAAAGAATAAAGCTAGACTTCATAAAACTTTTAAAAAAACAAAGTTGAATAGCGATTATTCAGAATTTTCTAAATGCAGAGCTCGTATTAAAAAATCAATAGAAATTGCACACAAACAACACAAGCTTAAAATACAAAATCAATTTTCAAAAGATCCGAAATCATTCTGGCAGTACATTAGGTCCAAACGAAGTAGACTAAATAGACAGGTTATCGTAAAGAATGGTCAGCATCTCTCAGATGAAGAGTGTGCTCGGGAATTCGCGTCTTTTTTTGAATCGGTGTACAACAAAGAGCAACCGCGGCTCGAGGCGCGGGTGGCGGGGGAGGAAGCGGAAGCGAACAGTGAGCGAGTCCACATCGAGACTCTTAGTCTTCAAGACGTAAGAGAAGCGCTCATAAAGCTTAAGCCAAAGCGCTCATCTGGTCCCGATGGCATTCCAGCTTTTCTGTTCCGAGACTGTGGCAGGGTCCTGGCTGAGCCACTGCATCATATTTTTAATACCTGTTTGAAACAGGCCACGTTTCCAGCTAGGTGGAAAATTACACGAGTAATTCCGGTTCCCAAGGGAAAGTCAGGTCCAGATATCAGTGGCTACAGGCCAGTGGCAGTGTTGTCGACACCTGCAAAAGTGTTCGAGTCTGCTATCCAGCGCTGCGTGCAGGCTCAAGTGAGCGCACAACTATCGGACGCGCAGCACGGGTTCCGGCCGGCGCGCAGCACTGCCACTAATCTGCTTAACTTCGTGGCGCGGGTGGCGCCGGCCGTCGATGCTGGTGTGCAGGTTGACGCGGCATACTTTGATTTTAAAAAAGCGTTTGACACCGTTGACAATGACGTACTGCTAATGAAGCTAGCAAAAATAGGCTGCACGCCGCACCTTTTACAGTTCTTCGCTAGTTACTTAAAAGACCGACAGCAGTACGTTGACTACAACGGGGTCGAATCCGAGCCATACTACACCAGGTCAGGAGTGAGCCAGGGCAGCAATTTGGGTCCTCTTGAATTTATTTTAATGGTAAATGACTTACCAGATGTAGTCAAACATAGTTTATGTTTATTGTTTGCAGATGACCTCAAATTGCTGCTTGAGGTCAAAGGAGAGTCGGACTGTGAGCGTTTGCAGGAAGACATAGACAGAGTGGTTGAGTGGAGTCATAGCAACAAACTATATTTCAACACAGCGAAATGCTCAATCATGACATTTACGCGCGCAAAGAGTGCCATAGCCTACGAATACCAAGTAGAGGAAGTGCCGATCCCGCGAGTGTCTCAAGTACGAGATCTAGGAGTAGTATTTACACCAGATCTAACGTTCCGGGATCACATAATTAAGGTTTGCAAGAAAGCGTACAGAAACCTCGGTTTCGTACTGAGACAGTCGCAGGGATTTACTAATATTACCACACTCAGGGTACTGTATGACGCCTTGGTAAGGAGTCATTTGGAACACAGTGCGGTGATTTGGGCTCCTCATGAAGCGAAATACAGTGTCATGCTGGAGCGAGTACAAAATAAATTCACAAGACACTTGTATTTCAAACTTTACGGGGTTTACCCATTTTACCCACTGATGTATCCCACACTGTTTGTACTGGGTATGGTGGGGTACAACGAGCTCAGAGTGCGCCGTGAGTTTGCACTCGCGGCGTATGCAGTTAAGCTCCTGCGTGGAGTAGCGCACAACCCGGGCGTGCTGCGGCACCTGAAGCTGTGCGTGCCAGACCGGTACGTGTGGAGGCGGCGGCGACCGCCATTGCTAGCCGTGCCTGCTGCCAGAACCAATCTGCTGTCGAAAGCACCCCTTACCCGCACAATACGCGTGCTAAATGAAGTGCATGAAAGAATGGACTTATTCTCGAGCCATGCGACGGAATTAGCAAGAGTTTTGTTAAAGATAATTTCTTATATTTAATTATTAGGTATACAAAAAAAAAAAAAAAATGTTAGGTATTAGGATGTTATTTACTAGGTTAAGTTTATATTTTTATTATTATTATTTTGTATTTTCATAGTTGTATTATAGTTGATTTTAGATAAGTGTTAGTATTAAGATAATTGATTTGTTGCCACTTTTAAAACCACTATTGTATTGGGTAAAGGTACCTGTAAAGGTAGTGTGTGTTTTTAAGAAATAAATAAAATAAAAAATAAATAAATAAAAAAATATTAATGCTATATTTTTATGTTTCTTTTAGGTGGACGACTGGAGCGATCCAGTACTAACTTCGATCAGAAGATGTGAACTTTTCAACACAGTCAACGATAAAGTTAAGGTGAGTCGTAACTTTTAAGTTTTAGTTTTACGTTCTTTTATAGAAAAACCTCTTACAGTTTCAAAATACACCGCACAGAATTACACAAAAAAAAATGGAGAGCATAAATAGATCTGTGAATAGTTTCATCGCGAGATATTTGCTAACAGTATACATAGGTCCAAAATATTTTGCAACATTGATGACTTAAATTAAATAGTGTATTTGAGTTTTCCCCGTTTTTCAGCCTTTTTTACTCGTTTGTACATATTATTATTTTAAGTTTGATATACCTAGTGATTATTTATTAGATACTAAAATGAATAGTTTTTTATGATGTAAATTAAAGGTTACCATATTTTTTGTTCAAACGAAAAAAAAAAAGTATTTTTTTTTTTCAAATTAAGCTTCTTTTCAAATCAAATTTCAATAACCTGTTGTTTAAATTATGATATTAGTTTTTTTTTTTGTACCGCATTTTACCGACAGAGTAGTTTCTTTTACACCATTCGCGCGGTTTCGTGATTATCTGAAGACTAAAGTTAAAAGCCAACATAAGCATATTTTTTTAAATATCTTTAAGTTTACAGTAAAACAGTTATTTGAATATTATAGCATATGTAATCAGTAGTAATATACAAGACAAACAAAATAGGAAAATAATGTTTTAGTTGAAATTAGAGCCAAATTAGTTTCGCAAAGTGTTGTTTAAAACAATATACGTATAAAGATTAGTTTTATTCTGAGACCTAGCTATGGTAAAAAGTGGTATGTGATAGTTGAATATATGGTGTTTCACCCCTTAACGTTGGACCACTATTTACGCCACATCCTGGATATAGATTACTAGCTTTTGCCAGCAGCTTCGCCCGCGTACATAAAAAACCATCCCTCTTTCTCCTCCTTTTCTCACTTATTTTGTTATAAAAAAATTAGCATATGTCCGTCTCCAGGGTCCCAACTATCTCTGTACCAAAATTCATCAAAATCGGTTTTGCCATTTAGGCGTGAAGACGTAACAAATCAACAAACAAACAAACTGACCAAACAAACAAACAAACAAAGCAAACAAACAAACAAACTGCAAACTGACTGACTGGCCTGTTGGTCTAGTGGTTAGTGGCCCTGACTGCTATGCCGGAGGTCGTGGGTTCGATTCCCACCCAGGACAAATGTTTGTGTGATGAGCATGATCATTTGTTCTGTGTCTGGGTGTAATTTATCTATAATATGTATGTATTTAGAAATATATAAGTATGTTTATCAGTTGTCTAGTACCCATAACACAAGCTCTGCTTAGTTTGGGACTAGACGGCGCTGTGTGATAGTTGTGGAATATTATATTACATTATTATATATTACTCACTTTCGCTTTTATAATATTAGTAAGGAAAATTTATTACATTTATTATTTTTCCAGGTAATATTCCACCCGGAGTTCCTCACGTCCACGAACCCGCTGTTCGGGCTGGACTACGAGGAGTTCGTGCGCGGCTGCCACCTGGGCGTGTTCCCGTCGTACTACGAGCCGTGGGGCTACACCCCCGCCGAGTGCACCGTCATGGGCATACCTAGCATCACCACCAACCTGTCAGGTGAGCAAGCATCACCATCATTTCAGCCGGAAGACGTCCATTCCTGTAGCTTGATTCACGTAATGAAAACCGTAACGATACCGCAGCGATTTAGTCGTTTAGACCATTTCCGTATTCACATCCATCAATCGAGTTTGAACGACACCGATTTTAAAGTCATTTGAAATTCGTCGACTTAAAAAAAAATCTGTATTACATTATCCTGGTAGAATACTTATTAATGTAACTGGAAATAAGTCGATAGATCGTGAATACCGCTTTTGGATAGGACTTCGATCGAACGACTATAAAACTTCAACGATATTTGGCTTGTTTGATTTTACGTGAATCAGGCTACTGGACATAAAGTCAAAGTCAAAGTATTTATTTCAAACAGACCATTTGCAGGCACTTTTGAATAGTCAAATGTCGGTCAATCCAAGAAAAGTGAAGCTAAATTGCACGTTCCAAAGCGTCATGAAGTGCGACGTGCAATTGGGTGTCCAATGTGGAGCGGACCTGATCTGCTCACCTTATTGCATTGAATTATAAAAACCCAAGAAGCACAGTCTCGAACAAAAGTAACACTCGAAACTGTCACCAAATACTCAAAAATTCTATGTAGGTAGTTATAATCATAACATAAACATATTTTTTGCAAATTCAACCTTACTCGAATTACTTAAAGTTGTTTTTACAAAGCAGTATACAAAAAGCAATAAAATTTTACGACCGAATTTAGCCGACAGAACAAATCATGGAGTGGAGACGAATATTTACATAGTTTTTATTTTTATACGATATTGAATTAGATTGTTAAATTGCGTTCTAAACAAATCTATCTGAGCGTAAATATGTTTTCGGTAGGTTTATGTGTATAAATCAATGAAACAAATATTTACTGGTAACATTATTTATTTAATTATTTGGTTCAAAGGTGAAACTGAGTAGGTGAATGATAATGATAAATGATATTTATTTTGCAAATAGGTTTAAAAAACACTTTTAAACGTAAAATTTTTTATTCGTCAGTTTAAGCTAGATGAGGTCGGTGTGTCCTAGCTGACTACCCTGAAAAGAAACACCGAAAGAAACTCAGGGGTCAAAGTCTCTTTTAAGGTCCATACAGTAAATATGTAATGGTAGGTATCTAGTAGAAGGTAATTTCGAACCGTGCACTAGCTTCTGACGTTTTATAAGTGCCCATGTAGGCCTATGTGAAATAAAAAACTTTTGACTTTGACTTTGAATTAGGTAACAAAATTGTCAGGGTATAATCTACTAGGAATTCCTCTTCAATATTCTTTATATTCTTTTCTTAAATAAAACTTAGAAAATATAATTATTTTGAACCGACTTCATAAAAAGGAGAAGGTTCTCAATTTGGTTGTATTTTTTTACGTTTATTACCTCAGAACTCCGTCATTTATGAACCGATTATCAAAACTCTTCTTTTTGTAAAAGGTTGTACAAAGTCAAAGTAGTATGTTAGTCAAAAACATGGTAATGTGGATGTTAAATATAATAAATAAGAATCTTTAATTTGACCAATCTTATATTGTGTTCGTATCAATAACTTAAACTTAAGTAAAAAAAAAAAAAAATTAAATATATATACTATATACATATAATATAGTATATACATATAAGCCATAAAATTTTGTTTAAAACTTTATTAAAAATAAGTTCAAATAAGTATTTAATAAGTTATTAAAAAAAAATATTAAACACAATAAAAAAAATCGACTCCACAATTAAGAACAGGGGTTATTTGTATTATACGAACAAAATAATAGGAGGCTGGTAAACATGGTTCTTACACTGACAATGCGGTCATTGAAATTTGCCGTAGTAGAAGTATAAACTTGGAGCGATGAGTGAAATTTTCGGACAAATTAAATCAAAATCACATATTACAGTGTATATTAAGTCATAAAAACAACAAAAACAATTCAATAAACACTTTTACTTACCGAAAATACGATATCCCATCCTTTTTTAGCGTTTTTGACGTAATATTTTTACAATTTCTTAACGAACACTTCGCCATTTTTAACGAGCGTGCAGTGACGCGGTCGATGCGAGACTATTTGAAAAGAGCGCACTTTATCGAATGTTGCGCTCTTTTTTCGCGGACGTTTTTGAGACGCTGACTGTGTATCTTGGGTTTTTTGTATATCAATGCCTTATTGGGATGCGGCCTCTTGGTCGTTTGCCATCAACCATGCCAGTTACGATGAGCTGTTCAAGGTTGTGGCCATTTTTCCTGGCAATGTGGCCAAAAAACTCCAGTACTCTGCAGTGTTTCTGATAGCTACAAAAATCTAACCAAACACAATATCGTTCTAGGTTTCGGCTGTTTCATGCAAGAACACATAGCCGACCCTATGTCGTACGGTATATACGTAGTGGATCGTCGGTACATCTCCTTAGAGGGCTCTGTCCAGCAACTGGCGCAGTATATGTTTGATTTTACCAAGTAAGTTCTGATGTCACTTCACATCACTTCACTTCACTTCACATCACTTCACATCACTTCACATCACTTCACATCACTTCACATCACTTCACTTCACATCACTTCACATCACTTCACTTCACATCACTTCACATCACTTCACATCACTTCACTTCACATCACTTCACATCACTTCACATCACTTCACATCACTTCACATCTCGTCACATCACTTCACATCTCGTCACATCACTTCACATCACTTCACATCACTTCACATCTCGTCACATCACTTCACATCTCGTCACATCACTTCACATCTCGTCACATCACTTCACATCTCGTCACATCACTTCACATCACTTCACGTCACTTCTCATCACTTTACATCACTTCACATCACTTCACATCACTTCACTTCACATCACTTCACTTCACGTCACTTCTCATCACTACATCACTTCACATCACTTCACATCACTTCACATCTCGTCACATCACTTCACATCTCGTCACATCACTTCACATCACTTCACTTCACGTCACTTCTCATCACTTTACATCACTTCACATCACTCCACATCACTTCACTTCACATCACTTCACTTCACATCACTTCACATCTCGTCACATCACTTCACATCTCGTCACATCACTTCACATCTCGTCACATCACTTCACATCTCGTCACATCACTTCACATCACTTCACGTCACTTCTCATCACTTTACATCACTTCACATCACTTCACATCACTTCACTTCACATCACTTCACTTCACGTCACTTCTCATCACTTTACATCACTTCACATCACTTCACATCACTTCACATCTCGTCACATCACTTCACATCTCGTCACATCACTTCACATCACTTCACATCACTTCACATCTCGTCACATCACTTCACATCTCGTCACATCACTTCACATCTCGTCACATCACTTCACATCTCGTCACATCACTTCACATCACTTCACGTCACTTCTCATCACTTTACATCACTTCACATCACTTCACATCACTTCACTTCACATCACTTCACTTCACGTCACTTCTCATCACTTTACATCACTTCACATCACTCCACATCACTTCACATCACTTCACATCACTTCACTTCACATCACTTCACTTCACATCACTTCACATCACTTCACATCTCGTCACATCACTTCACATCTCGTCACATCACTTCACATCACATAACATTTTTTTTTTTTCTTGATATAACCATTTCCGTTATATCAAGATTGTTTTGTGCCTTAGAAACAGGTTTTATGGGGGGTTATTTTATTTTCCAGGTTGACTCGGCGGCAGCGTATCATTCAGAGAAACAGAACTGAGAGATTGTCAGATCTACTAGACTGGAGGAATTTGGGCATTGTGAGTATATTCTTTCTAGCCTCCGCTGGGCCCGCGTGGTGGATTACGGCCTATTCCCTCTCCTAGAGAGGAGGCCTGAGTCCCAGTGGGAACATTATAAGGCTGATGATGAGATTTTATTTTGATGAAGCGGCAACGTCGCGCGCCGGGCCATCGTAACATTGCCGCTTCGCCGACAGAGTATCATTAATAATTTGATTTGCTCTTAAGTCATTGAATGCCGTAATTAGAGACACAATAGAAAGACAATTGCTTATGTCGAACTGTGTAACATAAGACATTCAAAAGGTTAAAAGTGGCCTTATTAACGTATCCCTCACCCCACAGTACTACCGCCAAGCGCGCGCCGAAGCTCTGAAGATAGTCTACCCAGACTACGTAGATCACATGGACCAGGAACTGGGCAAGAGATTCAACTACCCAAGGCCGATCTCCGAGCCGCCCAGTCCTACGCATTCGAGTAAGTACAATTACAATTTTAGACCTTAAAATAAGCATAGTGACGGTGCAATTTCACTTGAAGACCTTTTTGTTAGTGGAAAATGAAATCATCGAATAACTTCTATCACTCTGGTAGGTAGTTAGTTGACAAAATTCAAAACGTTTTATATCACATTGGCCTACAGATACCGGCACGGATCTTGAGCGCTGACTTGAATGAGAAGTGAAGTATTGGGTCTCTTTAGTGGTATGAAGTGCGACGCGGGAGCTGGGAGTACATCTTTGTAGTTACAGTGATTGGCTCGACGATGTGTACGATGCGCAAATTGATCCTCACTCTTTCGTCGAGCGCTCAAGATTCGTGCCTGTAACTATACATGGGCACTTATAAAACGTTAGAAGCTAGTGTAAACACACGTATAAAAGAATTATATGATTCAAGCGAAAATGTTTTTAAGTGATCAGGTGGAAATGACCGTGATCCTACAATGCGTTTTAGGAACACATTAATTATGGGTACAGCTAAGGAGTGGAATTCGGTAGCTACAACTTAGGGCTTTAACAAACAAGCGGATTGCGAGCGTCCTCAAAGCGGAGTGGGCGCGCTACGTTTACGTTACGGGCGCGCAACGAACACTCCACGCATGCGCAGCGAATTTGTTGCGGACACGCAATGAGATCCGCTAACAAGATGCGAGTCTCCGGCATGTTCGAAGTAACAAAGCCAAAAGCAGTGTCTCCTCATCGGAATCCATTTTGTTACTGAGTGTATTATACGGCGGTAACTTCTACAAACACGCGTTGAAAACGTTGCGAATTTCCACGTCTCCGCGACGTCTTCGATTTGCCGCGGTGTGTTCGCGACGCGCCCGCCCCGCCCCGCAGCCGCTCGCAAACCGCTAGTGTGATAACGTTCTTAGGGGTCTTTAAGTCAAGAATGAATAGGTTACTTCTAAGCAAACATCCTCCATTATCAGCCACATCATCGCTTACCATCAGGCGAGATTGTGGTCAAACGCAAGCTTATCCATAATAACAAAAAAGAGTGAAATTGCATCGTCCTTATGCACATCTCAAAAAAGAACTGTTTAAGAATAAAAAATGGTGTATTGTAAGGTCTGATGAATATTGAACGAGATCTAGAATCTAGATCAACGAGTCTTAAGCACACAGACCACGTGCCACAGCCACTAATGCCACCACGGGATGCTAGAAGCGGCCACAAAGGTAGCTGATGTGCGCAAAAACCACTTGCGGCCAGTGGCTGCTGGACAGCCAGGAACTCAAACTGTAACTGTAATAATGTGTTTTAACACTGTTTTTTAAAACAGTTTCAACAGAAAAACACTTTTAAATGTAACAGATACAATAATGTTACCGAATGAAAGTGTAACCTTTTACATGTGTTATGGAGTGCAACCGAATCAAACTGTAACCTGTTTATATGTGTTAATAAGTGTAACTGAAATAATCAGTTTTAGTGTAGCTTTGTAAATTGTAACTTTGGCAACGCTGCGTTTACCTGTTACACTTATTAACACTGTTAACACTTTTATATCTGTTACAGATATGTTAGGGTTACACTTTTGTAAGTGTTTTGGGTTAACACATTGAAAACACATTAATAAGTGTTACATATTTGATTCTGTTACCAATTCAACATGTACAGGTCGCGCGGTGAATCAAGATCGCTCGGTGAAAGTAGTGGGGGCAATCGGCGCATGTGTACAATTGCGCTCAGAAATTCTTAGTATGTTAGGATTCTATTTTTAATTTCGTATGTTTGAACCTTAGTAACATAACTTATAATAACACTACTTGATTGTAATTTATCTTGTAAGTAGGTAAATTCAAATTTTTTTTTTTTAATAAAACATAAAATTAAAAAAAAGTAATTTCGTTAGTTTCTTTCTTTAACGTAATAATTCACGTCGTAAACCATTTTTCTGGCTAGCCGTTTTAAAACTTTAACCATTTTTTTTACGACTACGTATTACTATTACGATAACACAAGCTGTACGCAACAGTACCCAAGTACAACAGTATCCAATGAGAGGCGAGAACGCAACGCGGGAATTGAAGAGCGACTCTATCTACCAATGACGTGGCGCCGACGGCTCACAACCGCCCGTACGTCGCCAAATAGACCGTAGAATTGAATACTGCGCATGCCCCTTCCACTTTTGGCGAGCGATCTTGATTCATCGCGCGACCTGTAACACTTATAATTCTGTAACCTTTATGAAGGTGTTTTTAAGTCCCTGTGGACAGCTACTTACTACTATATCTATTATCATAATGGAGTCAGTCAAACAAGGTTTAAATGCGCAAATTGCGTGTGGCGAGGTTTTATGTTGGCGTTTCATGGGCGGTGCGGGCCACAAGAAGAAGCAGCGGTGGTTTGTAGCATGTGGCAGTCACCGGCGTTAACAGTGTGCTGCGAGTCCATATAAAATGTATGATAAATAGAAAAATATCCGGCGGTGGCGTTTTGTGGTTGTGTCCGGTGACCCGTATTCTGTGACCCTTATACATATGTATATTTTATACACTGCTAAATTTTGATCGTTTTAATCCGGTGGAGGGTCGATCTGGTACATGAAACACTATCGTTTTGTGAAGATAAAATTAAAAACTAAAGTGGCTTTTTTTACGCATGTACGAAATTAATTTCTTTAAGAAAACGTCAGCTGAGCGAGTTCAATGACCTGTAGGTAGTTTGTACGCAACGCTGACTAACTCGATAGTGTTTCATGTACCGGATCGACCCTCCACGGGATTAAAACGATTAAAATTTAACGGTGTATAGTGCGTTTTTCTACCGTATAATATGTAAACTAGAATACAAAAAATATACATCTTATAATATAAAAACAGTTCGCCGTGAACACGCTTCCTCCGAAAAGGAAACGAAAGACGACCAAACGCAAACAGACGAACAAAAAGTCGATGTCCAAAAGAAAAACCTAATCAACTTACAAAAATCTTTGGAAATCCTCGACATAACGGACGACGGCGACGACCCCAGCCTCGAGATCAGCTTCGAAAAGCCGAACTTTACCGAATCCGAACACGAACATTACCGAACTCCGAACGAGAACTTTCTGGAGCCATTGAACGAGGCTGTTGCTGAACAGATCGATCAGCTGATCGCGAAGCTGCAAGACTGTGCTGATGGAACTGAGAATTAGGGTACTTTCGCACATTTTGAAGTTTATAGACATTCAGGGCTGCCTTTGACACATCGATATATATTTACTACGCACTAGATTAGGCGTGCCGAACATTCACTTCAGTTAACTCTAACTGTAATGTCTTCTGTACCCCTTGAACATTGAACAAAACGCGTAAGTGCTACGAAATTCATGGCACTTATGACATTTAGGTCGCGAAAAAAGTATCCGCTAAAATTTATCTTAGCGCTGCATGTTTAGTAGTTCTGTTAGACGACATAATGCCAATGTTGCAATGTATAGTTGGTCTAGTAAATTAAACGACTTGGAATTTATTCAAGGAAATTAAAAATCTAATGTTGGCAACCGGAATTTTAGTTGCCATTCACTTGTCTTTTGAGATAACGATAGTGTACAATAGATCTTGATCGCAGTATGGAAAGAAAAAGAAAGAAATTATTATTGTAAATATTAAGAAAGAAAAATTTTATTACTTATGACACTATTATGTCTTTGCAAATGTATCCTACTTTTGTAATAAGAATATCATTAAAGAGACAGAAATAGGTATATTTTAAACGAAAATCTTTTGCATTGTTTAATGTTAAAAGTCCTCTAATAGTATTAAATAATTTAAAAAAATACTTAAATTGGACACTTTTTATAAGGTTCCATTATTAAACAATGACCAAGATCTCATAATCAACCTTGATTTCTGAACTAGTGTTGACTACATCAGATTTCATTTTACCCTAAAAATTACCCAAGTCGTTTAAATTATTGGACAGACTGTAGCGCTGCAGCGAAGTTTTGTTTTGATTTTGATTGTTTTTTGACAAATAGTTTAAAATATAAGTCAATGTTTTGACAAGTTGAAGTGTGATATTTTATTTAGCGGAAAAGGCACAATCTTAGGACTAGCCTACAAATTATAAACATTTTCTATGAAGAAAATATGCGTCACGTCCGCGCAAAATAGCCAACCGCTCAGCATAATTTTGGAAACACATTCATTGTGCGTACAGCCAAGGAGTGGAATTCCTTGCCGGAGTCAGTGTTTCCTGATGGCTATAAACCGGGAATCTTTAAGTCAAAAATAAATAGATTACTTCTAGGCAAGCGTGTTCCATCGTCGGCCACATCATCGCTTACCATCAGGTGAGATGGTGGTCAAACGCGAGCCTATCAATAATAAAAATAACTTTCAAGTAAAATAAATCATACCATTTTACGATATTGTTTTTAGGTTATAGGCATTCCATCATAAATTAAAATAATAGTTCATTTATTATTTTTATCCCACAAAAGAAAATTATATATTAGATAGATATTTTTGCACTGACAACCCTAAACGTCATCTGTCAATCTGTCAAAGGAGCTATCCTTTTGAAATCGGAACACTCAAAAACTGTCCTTATTTCAAAGATCGTAGCACCTAAAATAGTATAAACGGTGTTGACAGATGGCGTTGTGGTGGTTGCCAGCCTAAATATAACAACGATGAATCCGGGGAAAATGGAAACTATGGCAGCTCTGAATCTTGGTTTATCGCGCTCTGGTTTATGGTCACAATTCGGCGGGACATTAGAAAGGTTTTTCCATACTAAGCGTTTTTTGGTAGTTAGTTTTTATTTTATACTGGTAACACTAGAAAGAGCGGCACGTGTTTTTTTTTGTACTGGCAATACTGCGTTCGTGACATATTTTTTAATACTAGTAATATTAAAGTATTCGGCACTTGTTACTTTTTTTTACACTAGGAATTTTTTGTGTTGTTTGCACAGGTAATAAAGCACTTGTGTTCAAGCACCATTTTAAGTAATTTTATGTGGTGCCGGAATCGTCTATAGTTGTTCATTTTTACTACAGGGTTTCATATAACAAAATCATGTTCCAAAACACTTTTTAAAAACATAAAAAAAAATAGTTCGCCATATTGAATTTATTGTAAAGTTTTTTTACGTGTTCTTGTGAATACATACAGGTGCATAAAAAATAACTTGTCCGCCATTTTCAGGAGTCCGCCATATTGGATTTAGAATGAGGTCATAGCTTTTGTAAGCATACATGGTCATCTATACTGAAAATGTCTACAAAACGGCTTAATCGGTTGGGGTACTATTTTAAAATACATTTGCAAGATTTTACATAAACACACATAAGAACATTTGAATAGATTCAAAGCATTTTATTTCAAATAATTGAATAAAAAATAATTAATTCGCTGTTTTCATTAAAAATGTTTGAATAACAATTTTATACGTTTAAATTAAAAACAGTAAAGATTAAAAAAAAAAAAAAACAAAATAATATTAGAAATTTATGAAACCTTTTATTACTGTCCGTTTAACCGTACGTTGGTGGAATGAGAAATGGTGGCTGCAGTAAATGGTTGGTATTGAGCTAGTTTTTTGCTTTTAAAGCCATCCTAATGCCTAGGAAAAAGAAGTTAAAATCGGTTGAACAGACATTCAAAAAGGTTTCTTTAAATTTCTATTCTTAACGCAAATAGGGTATAGTAATATTACAGGTTTCTCAAACAATAAATAATGGATACTGTTATACATACTGATTGTGCAAGTAATTATGATTGTAATTCGTAAATTACACTCATAATAGACGATCATTATGCTTCTGATACATCAAGACATTAAATGCACTCCATTTCTGGTATTATTCCAAAAAACCACATGTTAAAAGTTGGGACTGCGCCCAATTTCCACATTTGAAAAGTAGTATTTTGAGACCACAAATAAAATAAATACAGTTTTGTTTTTTTTGTTAATGTAATTTGGGTGTCTTCAAGGCTAGAGTGAATAGGCTTTTAATAAACTAGTGCGCCTCACCATCAAAGATTGCATCGCTACTTACCATCATGTGGGATCGCAGTCAAGCACTAGTTTATCTCAGTGAAAAAAAAAATGTACTTAATACCTTTTTTCTTGTGGTCTCAAAATACTAATAAAAAATTAATAATAACAGGAAATTGGGACCGCGGTCCCGGTCCAAAGAACGCCACGACCCTAAAAAGAGAACCATTTTTCGATCTATGCTTTGTAAAGAACAAACTCAAAAAGTTGAGCTCTTTAGTAGTCCTAAGTTTGAGCTACACGAATACTGACAAATGCTTGCACTGACTGGACAGGTCCACTCAAATCTGTGTGGTTCTTTCCTCAAAAGACCATCTGAGACACTAATCTGCACGGTTCTCATATGATTTGACCATTACATGTTTACTGTATGGACTTTAAAAGAGACTTTGACCCCTGAGTTTGTTTCGGTGTTTCTTCTCAGGGTAGTCAGCTAGGAAACACCGGCCTCATCTAGTTTAAACTGACTGAAAAAAAATGACGTGTAAAAGTGTTCCTTTTTTTAAACCTATTTGCAAAATGAATATCATTTATCATTCTCACCAATTTTTTCAGGAGGTACAACCCCGGCCGCCTCAGTCCACGGTTCTGATGATGAAGACGAGGTGGATGAGGAGCAGGAACTGGCTGAGCTCAGGATCAGCGATAAATAAGTATGTTTGTACTCGTTAGTGTTAGGTGTGTTGGTCAAGCTAGAATATTTTATGGTAGCAAGTTTATGAAGGTCATTTTCAGCGCAGACAAATCAAATGGAATATTGTGTAATGGAGGAGTAGGATTTCCAACGACAATGCTCCTTTCACAAACAATGCAACGGTGACCTTGCTAGGCAGTCAAATAATCAATACTATAATATTATAAATTAGCTTTTCCCTACAGCTTCGCCCGCGTACATAAAATATAGCCTATGTCACTCAGGAACAAAGCAACTTTTTATCGGTGAAAAAATTTCACAATCGGACCAGTACTTTCAGAGATAATCTCCTACAATAAAAAAAAAATAAACTTCAACTTTATATAATCTTAGTGTAAATGTAAAAGTAAGGCCTGCTGTTCATGGACGCGTGGCTTCATTGACGCGTATTCCTCATTATTTTTTTTTAGTTGAGATAAACTAGTGCTTGACTACGACCTGATGGTAAGTAGCGATGCAATCTTTGATGGTGAGGCGCACTAGTTTATTAAGACCCATTATACGCTTGGTGTACGCCTGCGTGAAGCTTACATACGTAACTATGAAATTCTATCGAGAAGCGACAACTACACGATGGTACGCGTTCGTGGACAGAAAACCTAAAACCTAACTCTGTTTATTACGCTTCCACGGTTAAACTACTGAACCGATTTTAGTGAAATTTTATACAGAGTTAGATTGAATTCCAAGAAAGGACATAGGCTTCAACTTTGGCTTCAACTTTGGGTGTGAGCAGTTTTTAAAATTTGACGCCATTTTTACGTTACACTAAAGTAAGGCTCGACCAAGATCTCGGTCTCGTTCTCGGCATTCTCGGCTAAAAATCTAACCGAGAAATTTGTCTCGGTTTTCGGCTAATAATAACCGAGATTTTTGATTATGACCGCCGAGATTTACGGTCATGACCGAGATTGTAACTTTGTTCGGCATTCAAATTTTACCGAAATAGCGCTAGAAAGCTTTCTTAAAGATCCAAGACTGCAAAAAATGCTAATATTTTCGAGTATTGGTTTTCGTTACCTAAAAGGTGCAGGCCTGCAGAAAATAAGCTTTTATCTGCACCGCCTACTAGTGTAGCAAGTGAACAACTGTTTAGCAACGCTGGACAATTATAATGACGAGAGGTGACACTCGTTGAAGAATGAAAATTCCGAAAAATTGTTTTTTTTTTTGTTATAATATAATGTTATTTAACTTTGATTATTAAAACAGTTAATTTTGTTAAACAGTCAGTACTGTTTTTAAAAGTTAATAGCATTTTTTTTCACGCTTTGTCTATTCTCGGTCTCGGCCGAGATATTATTTTATTCTCGGTCTCGGCCGAGATATTATTTTATTCTCGGTCTCGGTCTTGGCCGAGAACGAAAAACCCGATCTCGGTCGAGCCTTACACTAAAGTATTGTGATCATATAAGGTCTTCAGAATATCAACACACCCTCGAAGTCTTATTTTATTGTAGATGTAAGTGATGTCGGCCACTTGCCTGCTAGACCTGATTATTTTCATTGCAGATGCAGGTGGCCTCGTCGGCTAGACCTGATTCCTTTTTTTCTAGTTTCACCAACACGATATTTTAATTATAAGCCAATATAATTCTAATAATTTTAGACGATCAGTGTTTCTACGGGTCAGTAAACGACATTATGTTTAAGAATGGAATTTATACTTTATTATAAATACAGGGTCAAATTATATTAGGTGAAACTTCACAGATGTATCGAGTTGTGATGTTTTACCTAGTAATTTCATGCGATCCTGTCTATTTCTAATTTGTTGAAATTTTTCGAATTATATATTGTTTTTGTATGTTATTTTATTTATCGGGATGGGTAAATTATATGAAAAATCTTTTTTATATATTTGTTATAAAATGTGTACTTTGGTGTTTTCAATTATAAGAAAAAATCTTAAATATCTTGTATTTATAAAAATATTCAATCGTTACTTCGATATGAAAAATAATTATAATCAAATTATATGAAAATTTCCTATACAAAAATATACATTTTTAATAAATTTGTTAAAAACAATAAAATCAATTCTTCCATTTCATTAGTTCCTGTTATCTATAAGATAGTAAGTTTATTTTTATTTTATCTTAGTTCCACGCAACATAAAAATAATGTATTTTATAATATATAAAAAAATATAATGAATTTCATTAATTAGGAAAAAAAAATGCAAAAAACGGATTTGTAAAAAAAATATTTTCATTTTATTATTTTTTTCCTCTAATTAATTATATCTACTACATTTTTTATTATTTAAACATTTTATAGCCTCGATTTCCAACCAAATTATTATTACGTTTTTTGTTTTGCATAGTTTTTTTCTAAATTATTTTATAATAGTCTCGAAAAGAGTTTCCATTTTCACTCTTGTTTTAGAATAGTATTTCTTTTTATTACGAAATATTGAAAGTTAAGAAGTATTTTAATAAAAATCTTCTAATTATATAAAGTTTTATATTTTATATAGTTTGTCAATTATGCAGCAATACAATGATTTTTTTTTTTATTTTACTAGTATAGTTTTTATTTGCTCATAATAAGAATTATATATTTAAAAATTTATAAAAAGAAAATAAAATATTCTTAATTATAATTAATTGTATAATATGATTAAAAGAGGTCTACTTGCATGCTACTTATGTGTCTCATGTCAAAAGTATGCGTAATGACAAGGGCAAAATGTAAAATTAAAATTTTAATCAATTTAAATACTCTATAATCAGCTTGCACGTGAAAGTAAAATTGTCTCTAAAATAATATTTTTTTACTCTATTTAATAAATTGTTATGGTCTCGTTTTTAGCTGAATGTAATTTGCTGAAAGCGCTGGGACGCAGAAGTAAAAAAAAAAACATAATAAAAAAAAATGTACCTAACATTGTTTTTAAAATATATTTATAATTTTTTTTTCGTCATATTGTCCACTTCAAAATGAAATGTATGTAAATTATATAACATAATAATAGTATTTTTTTAAATTAATATATTTTTCTACATACTTATTAAACTTATAAGCAATATTATATTTAGAAATCGCCTCCGTTTTCTAAAAGCTTGTCTTATAACTCACCTGATTTATAAGCCTTCAGTTTTCGAGGGAAGAGGGATTATGAACCACTTTTGGGCACACTTATTCTCTCCTAGGCCTTACAAATCACTTACTACCAGGCAATATCGAAGCTAGGACCAGGTCCATCACTAATTAAAAAAAAAAACCCTACTGTGAAATCCAAAATGGCCGACTGGCATAAGAATAATATGGCTTTCAGAAAACGGTGGTCTAAAATCACGCTTCATAATATTAAAATAAAATAGTATATTTATAATTTCGGTTGTTTACTTTATATATTTTTATAAAAAAATAAGTAAAGATATCATAATAATATTATACTGGTAATATGGTTTTGTACATACCATATTTAATTCCAAAAAAGATTAGACTTAGATACAAACACTTTATTACTGTCCGTTCAACTGATTTTGACTTTTATTACATTGGTAGCAAAACAAATGTCAACTGCAGTAAATAGTTGGTATTGTAACCACTTTTTTTGCTTTTAATGCCATCTTTATGTCTACAGAATAGTAGTCAAAATCGTTTGAACGGACAGTAAAAAAGGGTTTGTTGAAATGTCTAATTTTATTTTGAAAGGAGTTTTTGCATTGTGAAATTTTTTAATAAGAACTAGAAGCGCGGACTATCGATGACAATTTTGGCCATTTTAATTTTTGCTATAGTAATATAGAGAGATGGTATAGGTACAAATGTAACTGGTAACTGATGAATAATGACGCAGTATTTTTATTATATACTAGCTGTACCTTGCACCTTTACCCGCATCATTTGTTACTGCTCCGCTCCTATTAGTCGTAGCGTGATGTTATATAGCCTATAACCTTCCTCATTAAATGGGCTATCTAACAGTGAAAGAAATTTTCAAATCGGACCAGTAGTTCCTGAGATTAGCGCGTTCAAACAAACAAACAAACAAACTCTTCCGCTTTATAATATTATATATAGTAATAGATTACACATATTTTGGTATATTTTGCGATTTTACACATCATAAAACTATACTCCATTTGTTTAATTAGTTAACTAGACGTAAACAATCTTATTATGTAAAAAAATATGAGATTTAGTTAATTTCCTAACATCGGTTTAGGTAAATAGAGCAGTGGTGACCGAGTGATAACGGCCCCGACTACGAGTTGTCGGTCGCGGGTTCGAACCCAGCCAGGCGCATTACTTTGTTTAATTTATTTTATCACCACTGCTCTCAAAACGATGACGAAAAACATCATGAGGAAACCGGCATATCCAAATGTCACAAATCAAAATAAAAATATCCTAAAAACGAAAATTCGAAGACATGTGTCATTCACCAACCCGCACTGGGTCCGCGTAGGATTACGGCCCATTTCCTCTCCTAGAGAGAAGGCCTGAGTCCTAGAAATGGGAACATTGAAAGGCTGATTATATTTTGGTTTACTTTGCGATTCTACGCATAACATAACTAGAGCAGAAAAAACATAGAAATGTCGAATGGGTCAAATTTGGGACGCCCGCGCTTCTAGTGTTAATGTACAATCCATATACTGAGGTCTTGACGGCGAATCGAAACGCGGCGTCCTACGTGAGCAATTCAACGTAATTGTGGTTGCGAAGCGATGCGACGCGGTACACGTGCGTGCGAAGACGCCGCTTCAGCCGCTATTTATACAACATTATTTTAAGTTTATGCGAAACCTGAATATTTGTTTCTTCAGAAACGGTAATTTCATCGGTTCTAATAATTTTTACACCATGATAGATTTTCTCAAAAATATTTAACATTTCAATCGTGGTAATTAGAGACACAATAGGAAGACAATGGGTGCGCGAACCGCCAACCCTTTCGCTTGGGGTTTAATGAATTAAAAATATCAACACTAAGTACCACATAGGTCACGGCAGATCATAGCGGACATTAGGCGCCCGTGTACAGCTGGTTACGAAGGCGAAACCACCCCTCAGTCGCCTGTATGACTCAAGGACTATGTATTTTTAACACGCTTATGTTAGCTTCACCTGTATGTTTGTTAACGCCTTTGAGCTCGATTTTGACCAACTTTGGGCGATCAGATATTCTTCAAAATTTGCACACCCATCAAAGACTTATGACAATACAATAATCCGTTTTTTTTTGTGTTAGTGTAAAATAATTTTCAGTATAGGTAGAAAATAATAATAATAAATGAAAAATATTAATATGATTGCGAAAAAGGCGTGGGGCGCTTTGTGCCATATTTTTTGTAAATCGAGCACCCCACGCTTTTTTCACAATGATATTAATATTTATTGTTTATTATTATTATTTTCTACTAACTTATATTGAAGATTATTTTACACTTTTAGTTTGATATGCTATTAAAGCGTGTTTTTTTTTTATTAAGTTTTTAAACTATATTTTTTGTTAACATAACTTTGTCATTTTTCATGATACAGTTATGGAGTTTTGTTCATAAATTGTTTACATAAAAATACAGACACGTGTTTTGGGTTTCACATATACTTAAACTTAACTACTATATGGTATGTAATAATCATAATATGTAGTATAGACTATGAATTTTTGTATAACGATTTTAATATAAGTTATAATTTAATATTTCCTTATACTGCCATCTATTGATTAAAAAAAAACGCTGTGTCAGTCATGTAGTTAAAATTTGTAAAACTAATAAACAACCATAGATTGAGCAATTTTTAGGGTTCCGTAGCCAAATGGAAAAAAACGGAACCCTTATGGATTCGTCAGGTCTGTCTGTCTGTCCGTCCGTATGTCACAGCCGCTTTTTTCCGAAACTATAAGAGCTATACTGTTGAAACTTAGTAAGTAGATGTATTCTGTGAACCGCATAAAGATTTTCACACGAAAATAGAAAAAAAAGCAATTAATTTTGGGGGTCCCCATACTTACGGAACCTTTCATGGTCGAGTTTGACTCGCACTTGGCCGGTTTTTAAGTATGAGATTAATTTGTTAGTGAAACTTCACAAGTACAACCATGGATAGATCCCCATTTTTTTTGTACTAATTTAATTTGGAGATGTATATATATAGTCAGATCTTAGAAATTGATAGGGCCAAGTAACACTGGATATATCGTTTTAAACGTTAATTTTTATGATTGTGTCTATCGTTTGGCCTATTTTCTTTAGGACTAAACTAGGATGATTGACTTATCAAATTTTAATGGATAAACGATTTGGCCAATTTTAGTTTGTTATATTATGAAGTGATCAATTCAAATCTGGCCATGAAATATATTTTTTTATTAAACTTGTGAATGAAGTTTCACCAAGTAATTTCACCGGTATGAAGGCTTGAAGGAACGGGGTGGGGTTTTTAGTCAGTAAGCTAGTCTACCGCTCCGCCCAAGAGCGGGGGTTGTCATTGGATGATTTTCCACACCAAAAAAAAAGTAATTTAACTTTTTTTTTTAATTTCTGCCACGACATATATTTAATATGTTTATTAAACTTGTGATTGTGAAGTTTCGCCACGTAAGTTAACTTTTTTTAATTTGTGGAACAGTATATCTCCTTTTAGCAAAACGGTTCTGTAGAACGATATAGCTGTCAATCATATCTTTGCGACAATCAGTACCTCTACCATGAGTTTAAAGCAATAGTATTTATCGATACTCGTTACCGACTACGTAAATATTTTGTATGGCAAATTTTGGTTCCGTAAGCGACCGTTAGAGGCGCTGTAAAATTTGCCATACAAAATGTTAACATAGTCGGTATCGAGTATCGACAAATACTATTGCTTTAAACTCATGGTAGAGGTACTGATTTCTTCTTGAAGGTCTACTTTTATCAAGTATTAATACTTGGTTTTAACCCTTTAACCGGCCGGGCCGATTTGGTCCGACGAATATTTTAGCATCCCATTCACCTGGGTCGTGTGTTAACGACTGGGTACTCCATCTCGTTTAGCTCTTCAATCCCCATAGGTGACAGAAGAGCTGACGAGATGGAGTATTTGGTCGTGGATGTGCGACCCTGGGTGCTATTCTCTTATAAAGCGCAGCGCTGGCACAGCGACGAGTCGTCAGCGCAGTACATTGAATTAACAACCTAATGCCCCTTTACATTGAATTGTTAATTCAATGTATTGCGCTCACGACTCGTCGCTGTGCCAGCGCTGCGCTTTCTTAGAGAATAGCACCCCTTAGCGGAATGAACGCGAGAGTATCTGTCGGGTGAATCCAAAGCGGGTGGTTCAAAGGTTACATGAAATGACTGACATGGCGTTCTAACGATTTTAGTCTTGTAATAAGTCTGAAGCGATATATTTCCAACTCCTTTGTGCCATAAGATCATTACCTTGTTATTTAGTAATTAAAATAAAAGTTTTAAAATATTTCTTGGTTTTATTTATAACATCTACCTACATATTTTATTTTTGAGCATACATGTAAGTGGTTGGAGAGGCGGAGAGAGGCCAAGGTAAAGATGGATGGATTGTGTGAGGAGTGATATGAAAGAAAATGGAGTTAGTTATAGACGTGTGACGGATGACAGGACAGAATGGAAGAAAAAAACGTTTTGCTGACCTCGAGTATTATTTATTTATTTACAAATAAATAAAATATGGGATAAGGGCAGGAAAAAGACGCCTGCATATTTTATTTATTTTCAATACACTTGCTCAGAAAGTGATTCTTATTGCACTGTACTTAGGCACATAATGGCCCTTGTTACCAAACTGTGACATTTTGATTACCATTGCGCACTAGTGCTATAATGTAGTTAAAACCTTATTGTTCAACCTCTCCCCCGACATAATTATATTACATGTATCGTATCAAGGTGGGCGCAGCTCGTGTCCCGCGAGTGGGTCAACCCCCGTTTATTCATTTCAGTGAGTGTATTGAAAGGTAAATAAAAAAAAATGGTTGCCTGTAAAGTCGGTTTTACGGGCGAAGATTTTACGTGACAACGTCTTTTTTTTTCCAACGCCAAGAACGTTCGAGAAAGACAAAGACAGAGACACAAGCATGCGCCGATTCAATGCGCCTAATTCTCTAGTGCTGCGCGCGCGGCAGACCGATCATAGTTGAGTGGGAGAGAGACGCAAGGCATTCGGCGGGCCTCTCTCTCGTTCGGTGACTCATCGTAACGTTACCGAGCGTTACACTTTTTCATAAGTGACTCCCAGCCGCAACCTAATTTAAGACGTTGTCACGTCAAAAAATATGGGCGCGCATATGAAAACAGATTTTTACCGCCACAAAAGTTTACTAGTTTTATAGTTATTTTCTTCATAAGTGTGTTGAAAAACATCGTATGACACACGTGAGTAATTAATGATTACTGTTTTCGTCTCTCTTAGAACCCTCGCCACGGCTCGGGTCTAAATACCGCCTCGACGGTAATCACTAACATTACACACTTACATCATAATGTACTATTATTTTAATTGTATGTACACTAGTGTACATAGGCTTTATCCTACAAAAAAACTTCACTGGGTTTACAAAAACTACACCATAATAATAGGCAGTGGGCAAGGCACGTTGCTCGAAGAACAAGTGTTCGATGGGGCGGGAATGTTCTGGGAGTAGTGACCGCGCGGATCTAGTAGAGTGGGATTACGGCTTTTACTGACTGCACATCTGTGCGCTCTAGGACCACGAGGTTCCTCTTGAAAAGTTTTCCTATGGTCCTAGCAGGCATCAGTCGTGTTTGGCTACTACACGCTGTCGATGACACAGGAATAGAATAGAGTAAAGTAGAATAGTATAAACTTAAATTAACTTAATTGTACATCAAAATATAGGTTCCTCCCGCTCTTTCCTACTCAACCCTACCCTATCCTACTCTACGCTACCAAACTTCACATAAACCATCTACTAAATAGTCCGAACATAGCCACATTTGGTTTGGATAGGTGAGCCTATTCTTGAGTTATAAAATTACAAAGAAAAGTGGCATTGATTTTTACGAGTATATACATATATTGATACTGGGGTACTGGAGACTATCAAAGCTCTTTGATTTTTGCAAGCGAAAGCGACTGTAACCTGATTGGAATGGAATGTGCTGATGTCTGTTAGGGTTTGCGTTTTATTTGGAAAATCATCCAATGATTTCTCCCGCCCTTGGGAGGTGCGGGAGCGCGTGTCAGACTTTTACTAAATAAAACCCCTCTATGTTTTTTTTTTATGGTTGGAAAATCATCAATGACAACCCCCGCTCTTGGGTGGAGTGGGAGGTAGTGTCAGACTCTCCACCCCGTTCCTTCAAGCCT
Organism: Mythimna albipuncta; assembly: GCA_929112965.1. NCBI lineage: Eukaryota > Metazoa > Arthropoda > Insecta > Lepidoptera > Noctuidae > Mythimna > Mythimna albipuncta. The sequence goes on from OV815987.1 coordinate 10,785,886, forward strand.
TCATACCGGGGCTCGAGCTGTCTTTCGAAACTAACCCTGGCCCCGGTAGGCTTCGACCCAGCTGGGCCCCTGCTGTTGCTGACAACTCCTTGAGGCGCGCGGGTACAGTGCGCGCCGTCAACGACTTGGGCTTAGTCCGGACGGTAACCGGACGGCCGGACAGCGAACTACCCATAGCTCGCCGTCCGCAAGCCCGCGTCTACGGTGGCTGGAAATCGGGATCGGAATCCCGGCGGCGGCAAAAGCGCCGTTGCCTGATGCGGTCGGCCTAATCCTTTGCTAGCGCATTACTGCTTCCTAGAAGTCGACGACCGCCTGCCACTCCTCCCTCCGGACCATGGCACCCTCTACTATGTTCTTTCGTAGCCTTTCATTCCAGGACCGCGGGTTTTCCTTTCAGAAGCGAACTCATGGCCCCAGTAGGCTTCGACCCTGCTGTTCTACTACTATTTTTCTGACATCTCCTTCAGGCGCGCGTGAAACACTACGCGTCCGTCTACAACTTGGGCTCGGACCGGCCGGTTACCGGACTGTTGACGGCGAGCTATGCGGACGGCGGCATTGCTCACCGTCCGCATGCCCGGCGCCTACAGTGGATGTCTGCTAGGGTTTTGAGATTAAAAACTTCAATAAAAAAACAGTAGAAAAGATCAATACCTAAAATAAAAGGAAAGAAGTTAAAAATGAAAAAAGAAGAAGAACATAGATTTAGTCAGTAAAAGTCTGATGCTTTTGCTGGTTTTCCCACCTCATACAAAAAGGCTATAAATGGTATCTAAGACAAGTAGACCAGTGTCGATAATTTTTAAAACCACAAAAAATAATAGTAGACTCCCATAAAATATATAAATATATAAAATACATATCGTAAATATATTTTTACTAACTAACTTTTGGCTTATTTTCATATATATATAATATATTTTAAATATATTTTAGATACATTCAAAATATATCTTAAAAGACATAAAAACATAGCTAAAAAAAATTTAAAAAAATTGAATATATCTGAAATATATTTGAAATGTTTAAAATATATATGAAAATCGGCCAAATGTCAGACACCATACCAACTTTTTGAAGAAAACTGATATTTTGACGGGTAAATTTTCGATTGAAAATTAGGGTACTTTTTCGATATTTATTCAAAATAAGGTGAAAAAAATAAATATTTCTAATCAAATAAATTACAGCGTATTCGGGACATAAAAAGGTATGTTTTCACCAAATTTCGTGATAAAAAATGTTTTTTTGAAAGAGATAAAAACAAAAAACCAAATAGTTGGTTTTTTGAATTTTTCACATAAATGTTGAGGATATGTGAAAAAAGTGTGAATGCAAAAGTTTTAGATCTTTTTATTACCTACAACTTTGCCATTTGACTTTTTTCCATAGGACTTTTAGTTTTGCCGGAAATCGAGAAAAACCGTTTTCTCCCCTTAAAAACTCACCCCCACCCCCTTCCCGACCTCAAATCGCCCGTAAATTATTTTTCCTTTCATTTTTATGTAATATTCTCCTCCTTTTCTAATGGGTTTCATTCTACTATTATTTTTTTTCACTTTTTATTATTTTTGAAGGCTTCTACCCTGGTCTGAAGAGGATCGTTTAAGAAAAAAAGAAGTGTTTTTCATTAAATATAATCTTTTTATTTTTCTTTTTATTAACTTAAAGATAACTATTTACAAAATCAAGAAGCCATTTTCAATAATGACTTCGAAAATCGTACAATTTGAACTCGAATACAATTTGCGTTTCACGTAAGAATTCCCTTCGCCGTAATGTTGGCTCCACTGTCTGTCTACAGAAAAAAGAAAAGAGTTGGCTACTCTAGCAAAAATGTTGCACGAAATGCGAAACGAAACCGATTTTAACGGCAGTCGCAACAGTTTATGGAGAATTATAAGAGAAATGGGATTTTCTTTAAAAAAGCAAGTCGTTGTTAATAGAGAGGTGCGATATTGTGACGTGGCGTTTTCGGTATTTGAAAGAATTGCAGGACAATCAGAATGGAGCCCAACATCGTATACTTTATTAAAAAATCGTTTTTACAGATTTCAAAAGAAAAAAAATAACAAAATTATTAGGCAATTGTTAATAGTTACGAAATATCAGTTAATCTCCCTAATATTAAGTAATTTAATTGTTAAAAATATAGCAACATTGTTTTTCCGAGTTGCTAACATAACGGCGAAGGAACTTCTTATGTGAAACGCACTATACTTTGCCGTGACGATAGCCTTTTTAAAAACTCAAACGACTTGGGTAATTATGAAGGTAAAATGAAATATGAAATAAACCATAATGAAATAATCCGTTATCCAGAATGTGTAATCAATATAATACAATATGCCCTGAGGTAGACTTGTTCTTGAACAATTTTAACGAATTTAGAAATTGTTTGTATAAATTGTAATTACATTAGTTTCATTTATTAACTTCTCCATAATACTTCACCCTGCTGTCACTAATGAAGCACATTAAGTATTGAATGCTATGTACAGTAATAATTGGATTTCAGATTTATGTACTGTATTTTGTATTAAATGTCTAAATTGTCTTAGTCTGTAGTCTGTCACTGTACTTATTAAAATAAAATAAAATAAATAAATCAGATGTAGTCAACACTGATTCAATAATTAAGTTTAATTATGAGATCTTTATCATTGTCTTCTAAGTTCTAATAGAAGAACCTTATAAAAAGTGTCGAATCAAAGTATTTTTTAAATGATTAAATATTATACAAAATTCCCAAATCATTTGACTTTTTAGACGGACTATAATCGTGTAATTTTGGTGCATTTACAACATACTGACCAATCTTTTGGAACACTAAAATGTTTCCGAACATAATGAGCCGTTTGACCCGCCGAATTAGCGCTGATCGCTGTGTAGCAATTTTTATACGTCTTGCTTCCCAATAAATAAGGTTGAAAGCCTGTAGCCTGATTCACGTACAATCAAACAAGCCAAAAATATCGTTGAAGTTTTATTGTCGTTCGATCGAAGTCCTATCCAAAAGCGGTATTCACGGTCTATCGACTTTTTTCCAGTTACATTGATAAGTATTCTACTAGGATAATGTTATGCAGACTTTTTTTTTAAATCGACGAATTTCAAATGACTTTAAAATCGGTGTCGTTCAAACTCGATTGAAGGATGTGAATACGGAAATGATCTAAACGACTAAATCGCTACGATATTTTTACGGTTTTCGTACGTGAATCGGGCTACTGGTTCCAACCCACGAGCTCTTAATGCAACCCCTTTGACGACCCAAACTGAACTTTTTTAGACATGGAGCTATAGTGTGTATAGCTCAATCTCCCTATTGTAAGGTCCTTGTTTTAGTAAACTAATATGACGTAAAACACCACTTTCTGTCACATTTTAAATTCAGTTTTGACGTCCTTTTAATTTTGTTTTTAGACTGCACTATAAGTCTGTCTAATAAGTCAACCGACTTGGGAATTTTGTCTAGTATTGAATCATTTAAAAACTACTTATATTCGGTAGTTTTTATAAAGTTCTTCTGTTAGTAAACAACGATGTCTATCTCTTAATCAACCTTGATTATTGAACCCGTGTTGACTACATCAGATTTAATTAAATCTTAATAATTACCCAAGTCGTTTAACTTATTAGACAGACTCTAAATGCATCTTCACAATTAGTTTAATGTTCTGTTCTGTGCTTTACAATAGTATATTTATATCTTGGTTTTCTTTAGATTTATTCTCAGCAACTTTCTCAGGAGGAGCTAGTTCTAACTAGAAGCGTTTTTATCACTTGAAGTATCTTTTTCCCCTGAGGCTATTTTTTCTCCTAAAGCTTGTTTTTCGACTGAAGCGCTCTTTTCCTCAGAATTATTTTTGGGTACATCAGAAGCTTCTTTCTCTGAGGCCATTATTTCTCCTGAAGCGTTTTTCTCACTAGACTGGTCTTTGGGCTCATTAGAAGCATCTTTGTCTTCTGAGGCTAAATTCTCATCAGAGGCATTTTTTTCTCCTGTTGCGTCTTTCTCACTTGAGGTTTCTTTCGAGGCTTGTTTCGCACCAGAAGCACTTTTTTCGGCAGAGTTGTTTTTAGGCTCACCAGACGCGTCATTCTCTCCCGAGGCTATTTTTTCACCAGATGCGTCATTCTCTCCCGAGGCTATTTTTTCACCAGATGCGTTATTCTCTCCTGAGGCTATTTTCTCCCTAGAATTGCTCTTTTCCCCAGAGTTGACTTTAGGTTCATCAGACGCGTCTTTCTCTCCCGATGCAACTTTTTCACCAGAAGCGTTCTTTTCTTCAGAGTTGACTTTAGGTTCTCCAGACTGATTTATCTCGCCAGAGTTTACTTTAGGTCCTCCAGAGTTATTTACCTCACCAGAATTGACTTTAGGTTTTCCAGAATTATTTACCTCACCAGAGTTGATTTTAGGTTCTCCAAAATGATTTGCTTCGCCAGAGTTGACATTCGGTTCTCCAGACTGATGTATTTCACCAGAGTTGACTTTACGTTCTCCAGAATGATTCACCTCGTCAGAGTTAACTTTAGGTTCTCCAGAATTATTGACCTCTCCAGAGTTGACTTTAGGTTCTCCAGAGTGGTTTACTTCGCCTGAATTGACTTTAGGCTCTCCAGAGTTATTTACCTCACCAGAATTGACTTTAGGTTCTCCAGAATTATTTACCTCACCAGAGTTGATTTTAGGTTCTCCAGAATGATTTGCTTCGCCAGAGTTGACATTAGGTTCTCCAGAGTGGTCTGTTTCGCCAGATAATTTTGGTTCTACAAAGTGGTTTACCTCGCCAGAGTTACCTTTAGGTTCTTCAGAGTTTAATTTAGGTTCTCCAGAGTTATTTACCTCACCAGAGTTGACTTTAGGTTCACCAGATTGATCTATTTCATCAGAGTTGACTTTTGGTTCACCTGAGTTATTTACCTCGCCGGAGTTGACTTTAGGTTCTCCAGAATGATTTGCTTCGCCAGAGTTGACATTAGGCTCTCCAGAGTTTACTTTAGGTTCTCCAGAGTTATTTACCTCACCAGAGTTGAGTTTAGGTTCTCCAGAATGATTTGCTTCGCCAGAGTTGACATTAGGTTCTACAGAGTGGTTTCCCTCGCCAGAGTTAACTTTAGGTTCTCCAGAGTGGTTTACCTCGCCTGAATTGACTTTAGGCTCTCCAGAGTTTACTTTAGGTTCTCCAGAGTTATTTACCTCACCAGAGTTGATTTTAGGTTCTCCAGAATGATTTGCTTCGCCAGAGTTAACTTTAGGTTCTTCAGAGTTATTTACCTCGCCGGAGTTGACTTTAGGTTCTCCGGAGTTATTGATCTCACCAAAGTTGACTTTAGGTTCTCCGGAGTTATTGATCTCACCAAAGTTGACTTTAGGTTCTCCGGAGTTATTGATCTCACCAGAGTTGACTTTAGGTTCACCAGATTTATCTATTTCATCAGGGTTGACTTTTGGTTCTCCAGAGTGGTTTACCTCGCCTGAATTGACTTTAGGTTCCACAGAGTGGTTTACCTCGCCTGAATTGACTTTAGGTTCCACAGAGTGGTTTACCTCGCCTGAATTGACTTTAGGTTCTCCAGCATTATTTACTTCGCCAGAGTTGACTTTTGGTTCTCCAGAGTTATTTATCTCGCCGGAGTTGACTTTAGGTTCTCCAGACTGATTTATTTCACCAGAGTTGACTTTAGGTTCTCCGGAGTTATTGATTTCACCAGAGTTGACTTTAGGTTCTCCGGAGTTATTGATCTCACCAGAGTTGACTTTAGGTTCACCAGATTTATCTATTTCATCAGGGTTGACTGTTGGTTCTCCAGAGTTAATTATTTCGCCAGAATTGACTTTAGGTTCTCCAGAATGATTTATTTCCCCAGAATTGACTTTAGGTTCCACAGAGTTATTTACCTCGCCGGAGTTGACTTTAGGTTCTCCGGAGTTATTGATCTCACCAGAGTTGACTTTAGGTTCTCCGGACTGATTTATTTCACCAGAGTTGACTTTAGGTTCACCAAATTTATCTATTTCATCAGGGTTGAATTTTGGTTCTCCAGAGTTAATTATTTCGCCAGAATTGACTTTAGGTTCTCCAGAATGATTTATTTCCCCAGAATTGACTTTAGGTTCCACAGAGTGGTTTACCTCGCCTGAATTGACTTTAGGTTCCACAGAGTGGTTTACCTCGCCTGAATTGACTTTAGGTTCTCCAGCATTATTTACTTCGCCAGAGTTGACTTTTGGTTCTCCAGAGTTATTTATCTCGCCGGAGTTGACTTTAGGTTCTCCAGACTGATTTATTTCACCAGAGTTGACTTTAGGTTCTCCGGAGTTATTGATCTCACCAGAGTTGACTTTAGGTTCTCCGGAGTTATTGATCTCACCAGAGTTGACTTTAGGTTCTTCGGAGTTATTGATCTCACCAGAGTTGACTTTAGGTTCTCCGGAGTTATTAATCTCACCAGAGTTGACTTTAGGTTCTCCGGAGTTATTGATCTCACCAGAGTTGACTTTAGGTTCTCCGGAGTTATTGATCTCGCCAGAGTTAACTTTAGGTTCTCCGGAGTTATTGATCTCACCAGAGTTAACTTTAGGTTCTCCGGAGTTATTGATCTCACCAGAGTTAACTTTAGGTTCTCTGGAGTTATTGATCTCACCAGAGTTGACTTTAGGTTCTCCGGAGTTATTGATCTCACCAGAGTTGACTTTAGGTTCTCCGGAGTTATTGTTCTCACTAGAGTTGACTTTAGGTTCTCCGGAGTTATTGATCTCACCAGAGTTAACTTTAGGTTCTCCGGAGTTATTGATCTCACTAGAGTTGAATTTAGGTTCTCCGGAGTTATTGATCTCACTAGAGTTGACTTTAGGTTCTCCAGAGTGGTCTGTCTCACCAGAGTGATCTTTGGGCTCTTCAGGTTCGGCTTTCTTTTCAGATATTATATTTGGGCTTGAGCCGGAGGTATTGCTGTTGTCTCCACCATCAACCTTTTCTTTACTAGGTTCAGTTTGATGTTCGTGTGAAGGCGTTGAATCTGTGTTACTCTCTGTAGTAGCGTTAGGTTCTTCAGCTTTATTATCTTTGTTAGTTTCTGTACTATATCCTTCACCGGAATTATCTCTGTTATCATCTGTTACAAGATCTTTTGAAGGACTAGTTACATTGTCGTTATATTTATTCGCCTCTGTAGAACTCTCAATACCGTGATTACCAGTTCCAATATTTGTTTCTTGAGTAACATCACCGATATTTGGTTCAGTTACTTCTTCGGTAACTTTAGGTAATTCTGTTGGTTTATGATTATGTCTTTCATCTTCATTGTTACCGTTGTTTTTATGAGAACCAGGTTTAGGCTTGTGGTTGAGGCTAGTGGGCTTGTCGTGGAGTCCGAATGTAAATATGTTAGTACTGTTATTTCCATTGACAAGATTTTTTATATTTTTCATGATTTCATCTATGTTTTTACTGGCATAAAAAATGTAGACGTTTGTTACTTTATCATTGCCTACAGTGTTGCCATAAACCGTGTTAGCTTTTACATGTACTGATGGTTCTTTCTTGGGTTTTTCAGTTGTAATAATTTCATCATGTTTTGGATCGATGGTTTGTTCAGTAGGTTTATTATCAAGTTCATTTTGATCTTCTTTGTGATTATTAAGTTCATTCATATTCTTCTCATCATTAATACCGTCTTCTGCATCCTTTTCTTTACCATTCGGCTCATTTGTACCATTTTTGCTACTGTTAAGTTTGGTTACCTTAGAGTCTTCGATACCGGCTCTCTCATCGTTATTTCCGTCTTTTTTACTTGCTGTCGGATCTTTCTCAGCGTTTTTAGCTGGTTCTTTACTGATCGGGTGTTCCTCAAAATATTTGCTGACTTGCGCAGCTATTTCTTCTTTAATAAATTTCGTGGTGCGCTGTAATAAATCATTGATTTTAAATTTACATTTTAAATTTTAATATAAAAAGATGATTCATAAAAAAAAAATATTAAACATTCATAGAAAACTTGAGGAAGTTTAAAAGGAAGGCTTTAAAAACAATCATACCTCGGATAGTGATGCTATGTATTTAGCTCCTAAGTCACCCATGAAAGCCCAGAATTTTTCCTGTAAAAAAAATTTTTGTTTTATTCGTTTATTCCTCACTCTTGGCTCAACGACTAGTATAGACGCTACAACTTTTTCACTTACAACACGATAGGCCATGGTTTGACTTTGTTATAACTTTTTTTAGTGGGAAATCGCCAATCCACTCAAGGCAGGACACGAGAGAGTATCATACTTTTATTGGCAAAATCCACCTGTGTTCTTTTAGTGGCCTTTTGAATTTAATTGAAAGTAAAATCAATAAAAGAAATAATTTTGATACAGAAAATAAAAAAAAAATATACTTACGTTATTTATTAAGTCCAGCGCGTAATCCATTTTGGTATTCTTTTCAGCTTCAGAATTGTCCTGTACAAAATATAAATGGTTGAAATAACGTGTCAAGTGATATACATGCGCAGAATTCGATACGATCTATTTAAATCTTCATTAAATTTCAGAGTGCCTATTTCCACCAAACGTAAAAAAGCAAGGTGTTTTGAACCTAATAATTGTGAGTCTACGGTGTTCGGCTGACTTTTCACTCAGGAACCGATCAATCAAATTAAATAGTTCTTTCCCCAATACCAAGTTACATTATATTATTCCTGACTGAATAACTAACGGCTATATTTGATTGTAATTAGTAGCTGTAAAGAGGAGGGATGAAGCGCACATTACTAAAAGAGTTCTGAGTATACATGTAGATGGATGGAGAGGGAGAGGAAGGCCGAAAAAAAGATAGACGGATTGTGTGAGAAGTGATATGAAAGGGAGTTAGTGATAGTTTGACAGGTGACAGGACAGAATGGAAGAAGAAAACGTGTTGCGCCGACCCCAAGTAATATGGGATAAGGGCAGGAAGAAGAAGAAGAGTAGCTAATATTTATAATTTTATCACAAAAATATTTCACGCGCGGCGAAGCGGCCACAGGTTATTTAGTTAAAACTTGAGCAGTATCATACAGCATTTAAGAGGTTAAATTTTGAAAACTAGTGAGCTTAATTTTTTTTTTTATAAATAATATATTTGATTAGAATTACTTTTAAAATACTTTGGATAGCCGACACCGATACTTGTAAAATATTATAATGAGTAATGTTTATTATTATTTAACATATTTACCTTATTTTGAACAGGGCATTTCTCATCTTTCAGCTGATCGATTGGTTCCTGTGTAACTTCTTTCGGTGATTCTGTATGATCTTCTACAGGTAACTTACTCACTTCTCCATTGTCATGTATTTCATTAGGAGTTTCGGTATTAGGTTCGTGGTCACCAGTTTTTTCAGGCTCTTCATGACTATTTGTTTCCGTGGTTGGTTCATCAGTTACATTCGCGTGTTCTTCAGGGTTTCTATGATCACCAGTTTCTTTAGCCTGGTCATGATTATTTGGTTCAGCGCTAGGTTTATCGGTCTCATTCACGTGTTCATCAGGGTTTCCGGCATCAGCAATACCTTCAGACTGATCATGATTATTTGGTTCAGTGGTGGGTTTATCAGTTTCATTCGCGCTGTCATTAGGGTTTTTGTGATCATCAGTACCTTCAGACTGGTTTTGATTATTGGTTTCAGTGGTAGGTTCATCAGTTGCATTCGTGCGGTCATCAGGGTTTTCGTGATCACCAGTTTCTATAGACTGGTCAGGATTATTTGTTTCAGTGGGAGGTTTATCAGTGACTATCGTGGTCTCCTTAGGGTTTTCGTGATCACGGGTTTCTTCAGACTGGTCATGATTATTTGGCTCAGTGGTAGGTTTATCAGTTTCATTCGCGCTTTCATCGGGGTTTTCGTTATCACCAGTTTCTACAGACTGATCATGATTATTTGTTTCAGTGGTAGGTTTATCAGTTTCATTCGCGCTTTCATCAAGGTTTTTATGATAATTGGTTGTATCTGGTGGTGATGTATTATTCTCAATCGGGTTTTCCTTTTCATCTTTACTAGGGAGAATCTCATCAGGTTTATTGATGTTAGGGGTTTCGGCGCTTCCATTAGAATTTATATCTTCTTCAGGAGCTATTGTAGTTGAATTTTCACCTTCGTTAATAGGTGGTAATTCATTATTATCTTCACCAGGATTTATCATAGATGGTCTGTCTTCCTCTATTTTAGGTTTTTCAGTGGTAGTTGATTCTGTTTTGGTTTTTTCGGCATTGACGTCACCGGGTTGATCAGAAACTGGAACGTTATTGTTGATAACTATATTGTTTTTAATTATTTTTGTAAACAAACCTTCTAAGACATTCACCATGTTGGGTTTGTTTGGATCTCCGTTAATTTCAACGTTAGGACGAAGAATTTCATTATCACTCGTAACGTCATTTAAAATTTGGTCTAACATACTAGGTACATCAACATTATTAGCTGTATCTTTTTCTGGCTTTGGTAAAACAATCGTAGCATTGCCTTTCACAAATATGTCATGTAAGTCAGTTAATAATTGACTAAATTTGTTAATTATATTATTTGCTGTGTTATCATTTCCAGTATTTTTATCACTACCATTTCCTTCCAATCTTTGACCGTTATCTTCTATTTTACTGCTATTTTTTCCAGAGTTACTTTCATGTTCTCCAGAATTACTGCCGTTCTGTCCTGAGTTACTGCCGTTTTCTGCAGAGTTACTGCCGTTCTCTCCTGAGTTACTGCCATTCTCTTCTGAGTTACTGCCGTTTTCTGCAGAGTTACTGCCGTTCTCTCCTGAGCTACTGCCATTCTCTCCTGAGTTACTGCCGTTTTCTCCTGAGTTGCTGCCGTTTTCTCCTGAGTTGCTGCCGTTTTCTCCTGAGCTACTGCCGTTCTCTCCCGAGTTACTGCCGTTCTCTCCTGAGTTACTGCCGTTCTCTCCTGAGTTACTGCCATTTTCTTCAGAACTACTATGTTTTTGGCCAGATCCACTATTGCTCTCTCCAGAACCTCTACTGACATCAGCTACTGAACCGTTGACTTCACTACTGTCTTCGGGTTTTGAAGTGTCACTCTCATCAGATCCATGGCTAGTCTCATCAGAACTACTGGCAATATCTGCTTCAATAGATCCACTCTGAACACCTTCTCCACTGACAGGAGTTTCTAGTGATTCTATGCTAGCTAAGCCAGTGATTAATTCGTCTGTGGTAGGGTTTGATTCATTAGAACCAGAATCTGATTGCGAAGATGACTGGCTACTGACTGATGACCAGTTTTCTTCGCTGGAACTGTCACTGAAGGACTGAAAAAGCGAAATTAGATTTTAGTGTTGTAGTAAAAACAAATATGAAAAAAGAAATAAACGGCTATTTATGTAACCTTATTTTTAATATTTGTAAAACCAGAAACACCTGTTTAATATTAAAAAAAAGAAAAATCACAAAGTTATTACATAAGCCCGTTATGATACCTGGGGCTCAAGTCTGCTATTTTTATAAATTCGTCATTCCAACACGATCCCATTGTCATTTTGCTAAAAGTTCGTAATCTGCTAATTTATAATGATCGATCATTGATCCGTCAATGGTATCGTAATAGAGCTGTGGTTGAATGATAATATCGTGCATATAAACCAATAACTGCACAAAAACGTTTTAATGGTAGAACACTGATCAAATAAACTGTCAAAGTTTTAGCAGATTACCGCATACATCAAATATTCATTTGTCAATATGTACGAGATTACTATTCTATGCCACTTCTTTCAATGGTGTGTTAGTGGTTGACCATTGGAAAGTCATAATGACGCCATTATATTAGTAGATTAAAAAACTTGTCAAAATCGACTATTATGACATCAATGATAGACCATTCTGACACTATTGAAATAGCAGACTTGAGGCTCTGGTTGGCGACATAAATACTTGTTCACCGGGCCACACAGGCGGCTGAGGGGTTATAATTGCTCCCGCACCCAGCTGTGCGCTGGCGCCTAATGTGCACTATGACCTGCCGTGACCTGTTTTGTACTTAGTTTCGGTGGTGTCCAACTTGTGACCATTTTTAAATATTTTTGGGAAAAAATATATCGTGGTGTAAACATTACTGGCATTGTTTCAGTTACTGATTCTGTACAAATTATATTCAGGTTTCACATATACAAGGTGTAAGGGACAGCCCTCCACAAACTTTAAGGGCTTGCTCAGTAGACGAAACTGAACAACCTTACAAAAGATTTTTTTTCAGGAAACGAAAAAACATCAGCCTCACCATACAAAATGATAAACTTGATTAGACAATTTGTATGGCGAGGTCGATTTTTATTTTCGTTTCCTGAAAAAAAAATTAGTGGAAGGTGGTTCAGTTTCGTCTACTGAGCAAGCCCTTAAAGTTTGTGGAGGGGCAAAACAACAAGAAATCTTATTATCTCTCATCTTAAACTATTAAATAACAAATAAACCAGATAACTCACCGTAAATCTTCTTGATTTCGTTGTCGTTGGCTATATTATCACAATGAACGCACAAAATAAATACAATAAAAATGGCTCCTATAGGTCCCTTACACCTTGCATTAAAAAAAATTGTTGTTTAAGTTTAATGTACATAGATATTTAGTTACCTCGGAACTGTCTTCGTTGCTGTCACCATAACCGACATGGTAAGAAATATGCGGGTAGTTCAGGTTCTAAAATAAAAATAAAACGGATCATTGTATTGTCATCAGTCTTTGATGGGTGTGCAAAGTTTGAAGAAAATCTGATCGCCCAAAGTTGGTCAAAATCGGGCTCAAAGGCGTTGGTTACAAACATACAGGCTAGCAAACAGTTATTTTAAAAACATATAACAAGATAGCAGGTAGGTTTAGCACTGTGGTTTAGCCAATACATACTAATATTATATAAAGAGATAAAGTTTGTTTTTATGTTTTTTTGTTTGTAAGAGGTAATCTCTGAAAGTACTGGTCTTATTTCGAAAATTTTTTCACCGTTAGAAAGCTGCTTTATTCCCGCGTGACAAACCTAGGCTATACAACGTTAAATTTTGATCGTTTTAATCCCGTGGAGGGTCGATCCGGTACTTGAAACATTATCGATTTGTAATGATAAAATTAAAAATAAAGTACCTTTTTTTAAAAACTCGTAGTAATTTACGCATATACGAAATTAATTTCTTTAAGAAAACGTCAGCTGAGCGAGTTCAATTACCTGTAGATAATTATTACGCAACGCCGACTACTACCTACAGGTCATTGAACTCACTCAGCTGACGTTTTCTTAAAGAAATTAATTTCGTACATGCGTAAATTAATACGAGTTTAAAAAAAAGGCTACTTTATTTTTTAATTTTATCATTACAAATCGATAGTGTTTCATGTACCGGATTGACCCTCGACGGGATTAAAACGAACAAAATTTAACGGGGTATTTAATATAAGCGGGCAAAGCCGCAGGCAAAAGCTAGTGTTAAATATCTGCTGTCATACTTACATTCCATACAGTGCCCCTATTCCCTTTGAGTTCCATACCGTACTGTTTCGGCTCGGCCTTTGCTTTTCCTCTAGAAGATGGCTCTTTATCCTTATAGAAAGTTATTTTAGTATCTGGAGCCTAAAAGAAAAAAGGTACAATGAAGATATTTTTCGATAGAAGTTCTGTCATATGCAGATAGGCAATCGCTCTATAGTCACTCCAATATATAATAATAATAATATTCCACAACTATCACACAACGCCGTCTAGTCCCAAGCTAAGCAGAGCTTGTGTTATGGGTCTAGACAACTGATAAACATACTTATATATTTCTAAATACATACATTTTATAGATAAATTACACCCAGACACAGAACAAATGATCATGCTCATCACACAAACATTTGTCCTGTGTGGGAATCGAACCCACGACCTCCGGCGTAGCAGTCAGGGTAACTAACCACTAGACCAACAGGCCAGTCAAGATATATATATATATAGACAGACTGGCCGGTTGATCTAGTGGTTAGTAACACAGAAAAGTTGAAAGATGTTAGAAAGGAAATACTTTCCGATTTGTACTACAACGAGTGTCGCCGCTTGTCTCCCACCCTTTAACCACAAAATAGATAGGTACAGAAAATCAATCTACATATAAAGCGCGCTCGGGCAACGCACACATAGACACCGCTCACGGACACGGTATCTCGGTCGCGTCTCTGATCACTCGTCGAACAGTTCCGGCTCAAACGCTCATTAGTGTGCGTCCACCGAGCGTAGGTATAAAAAGTGAAGTACATGCATGAGATTGTCTTCTGTACCTATCTATTTTGTGCTTTAACTCAACTACAGGCAATAAACCAATACGAGCGCGCATCACGCAACTAACAGACCACGCACACTTAGATCGCAAGTTTGCAATTAGTAGTTGAACTATGAGCACTGTCCTACTTTGTGGCACGCCAAATCGACGAATTTCAAACGACTTTAAAATCGGTGTCGTTCAAACTCGATTGATGGATGTGAATACGGTAATGGTCTAAACGACTAAATCGCTACGATATCGTTACGGTTTTGATAACGTGAATTGGGCTAATGATCCCTGCTCCCCTCCGCTATTGTACTATCGCATGCTTCGTACAGACTTCGTAATATTTAGAACGTTCATATTTAATATTTTTATTTTTGTATGAATAACTGATTACCTAAAATATGATAAATTTTTAAAAATCATAGAACAAAAGTTGTTGTTTATGATGTTTAGTAACATAGTCCTTTTTTATGGTGGGAAAAATCATCCAATGACTACCCCTGCTCTTGGGCGGAGCGGGAGATAATGTCAGACTCTTCCTGACTAAAAAACCCACCCCGTTCCTTCTTGCCTTTCATACCGGGGCCGAGCTACTTTTCGGAGCTAACCCTGGCTCCAGCAGGCTTCGACCCAGCTGGGCCCCTGCTGTTGCTGACAATTCCTAGAGGCGCGCGGGAATAGTGCGCGCCGTCGACGACTTGGGCTTGGTCCGGACAGTTACCGGACGGTCGGATAGCGAGCCTATTGGTCGGTCTAACTTGGGTTCAGGATACTTACACTAAGAGTCGTTTCGCTATCAGGCAATGGTGTCGTGTTCTTTGATCGATGTTTATGCTTCCGACGAGAGAGTCGAGGTGGATGAGGAATACGTCTCTGGAATAAAATTGGTCATTAAAGCAAACTATTGGCATGATATACTTTTTCTTTTCGCCAGAAATGAATCCAAGGTTATAAATTAGAAGACACTACGAGGAATTAATAGCAAGAAGTCTTTCAACCGTAATAGAATACTATAGAAATATTCATCTTCATCATCATTTCAGCCACAGTTGGACATAGGCCTCCCCCAAGCGTCGCCACATCGAACGTTCCTGTGCGTCCCGCATCCATCGGTTTCCCGCTACCTTCACCAGGTTATCGGTCCACCTTGTAGGAGGCCTTCCAACGCTGCGTCTTTCGGTATGCGGTCGCCACTCCCAGAACCTTTCGGCCCCAACGGCCATCTGTTCTGCGAGCAATGTGCCCTGCCCATTGCCACTTAAGTTTGGCCATTCTTTGTGCTATGTCGGCAACCTTAGTTTTCCTGCGGATATGTTCATTTTTTATTCGACCACGCAAGGAAACCCCGAGCATAGTCCTTTCCATTGCTCTTTGGGTGACTTTAAGCCTTCTGATGAGGCCCATTGTGAGCGACCACGTTTCGGAGCCATATGTCATCACTGGCAACACGCACTGGTTAAAGACTTTCGTCTTGAGACACTGTGATATAGAAACATTCCTTGTACTTTTTGTCAGGCGTTAACAATTTTTCTTATATTATAATTAAGACGACTTGAGGTCTCGGGTTTTTTGCAAAACTAAACGCCCCCCAACCAAACCAGCGTCATATGTGGAAGTGAGGGACGCAGAATAACTCATTAGAGAAACCGTGTAGTATATTTTACAATGAGGAGCTTAAAATATCAGACATGGAGTATTTTTGTTTAAGGAAAATATCGCCTGATAAAACCTACAGCAGTCTACTAGATAATCTCTAACTTCGTTCGGTTATGGTTGTTAGACAATTCTTTTTGCTATTGATTTCATATACAATCCTTTAAGATATGGCCTAGGTTTAGCTAACCTAGGTCATTTGGCGAAAAAAAAAAACGCGGTCCGGACGCCTAACGGACGGTCGAGCTACCCGTTGCTCGCCTTTCGCAAGCTCACACCTACGGTGGCTGGAAATCAGGATCGGGATCCCTGCAGCTGGGGCATGAGGGCCGTTCCCTGCTAGCATTACTGCTTTGCAGAAGGAGGCGATCGCAAGTAATCTACAGTTTCCATCACGGATCTTCAGCGGTTGCGTAGAAGTCAAACATTCGGTCTCTTTAGTTTGGGAGTGTCAGTGATTGGCTCGCTGCGCCATCACATCATAGACGTCACTCCTGATTCGTTCCCTGCGTTCCTAACAACGACGACGATTGGCTCGCCAATATATGGAATGCGCAAAGCGATCCCCAATCTGACGCCAAGCGCTCAAGATCCGTGATGGCAACTGTACACTAATATTATTATAAAAAGGTAAAGTTTGATTTTTTGGTTTGTCTCTTAAAGTACGATTGCTAAAATTACTACACTACACTACACTTATAGAATCTTTAGCTTTATTCCTGAGTGACATAGACTATATTTTAGCTGTTATAAATTATACCTATAATTATATATGTTTATTGATTATTTATAATTGTATCTATGAACTTTTCAAATTAAATGTAGTTGTATTGACTTCATGTGATTGGTCGAGGCTTTGACAGTTCTCGACCAATCACAAGCAAGTAAAATGGCGGGAAGTGTGCAAAGATATGTGCGCGGGAATCTTTGGATGTGCGGCGTCGGGACATCAGTGCCAGACTTGAATTTTGATACTATATTGTAACTGTTCGTAACTTTTGTAATAAAAGTGGTGTTCAAAGTCTATAAACGAGTGTTTTATATATTCCAAGTCCTTACTTCTGAGTATTAAACCAGTACGGTTCACATAGCGAAGCAGCGGGCAAAAGCTAGTAATTGATAAAGTATTTACCCCACGATGAGATCGCCTCTTGACCCTCTTCAATTCTTCTTGAGTTTTCTGTAAATAAGATAAGTATGAATTTTAAATTATGCTGATGAGCGGTAAATCACAAAATTGGAGTCCTGAAATCGCAGTGACGGGGTCGCGTCAAACCTCGAAGGAGATGACGGGAAAATTTAGACATCTTCCTTATAGTCCAAGATTTCAGAATTGTTTGCCGTAACTTATTTTTACATGGATGAAACTTAGGTTCTCAGTAGCGTCTCGTGTGCTTTAAATACCTGTGTGCTTTTGGAGCTCCTCCTTGGAGAACCTTGGCAGGTACCAGGTGAGAAAGGGCAGGGGGGGGGAATTATTTGAGTTGCTAGAGATATAAAAATATTACCACATGGAAAAGTGGACTTTACTGGTTTTCAAACTATCCCCTTATACACCGCTAAATTTTAATCGTTTTAATCCCGTGGAGGGTCGATCCGGTACATGAAAAACTATCGATTTGTAAAGATAAAATTAAAAAATAAAGTACCTTTTTTCAAAACACGGCTAGCCAAGTCCAATGACCCGTAGTTAATTGTCGGCGTTGCGTACAAACTACCTACAGGTCATTGAACTCGCTCAGCTGACGTTTTCGTAAAGAAATTAATTTCGTACATGCGTAAATTAATACGAGTTTTGAAAAAAAAGTACTTTATTTTTTAATTTTATCTTTACAAATCGATAGGGTTTCATGTTCCGGATCGAACCTCCACGGGATTAAAACGATTAAAATTTAACGGTCTAGGTATATTCTAATCATACAGAGGACCAAGAAGGAACTCCATGCAGGATAATGAATGAGTCAAGGGCAGCTAGATGATCATGATGAACAGAGAGAATAAAAACCAGCTCACCTCATCCTTTTCCGAGATTTCCCTTTTGCTTCTCTTTTTAGATATATCTTCTAAATCATCCTGCAAAAATATAATAGTAATCAAATAACTTCACCTGCTCTGGGGCAAAAGGGAATGTCAAGACCGCTATCCCATTGGCGTTTTACAAACATTGGCGATTCTCCAACGTCTGCGCAGCGCCAACGTTACGCAGACACGACGTTAACGTCGCGAGTTTCTAGAAATAAAGCGCTAAACGCTGAGCTGACACGACGTTAACGTCGCGGTTTAAGATTTAAACAGGAAAATTGCGACGTCAGCACCGCGTCTGCTCAACATTGGCGCTTTACCACTAGAAACTCATGACGTTAGCGTCGCGTCTGCGTAACGTTGGTGCTGCGTAGACGTTGAAGAAGCGCCAACGCTCGTGAAACGCCAGTGGGATAGCGGCCTTTTGACCACCCCGCCCACCACCACCTCACCACCACCACCACCAGCCGGTGGCGTTCACCACCACCAGCCGGTGGCGTTCACCACCACCAGCCGGTGGCGTTCACCACCTTGCCCCTGTGAGCGGCAGCTTAGCGTGAGGCGGCGAGCGGTAAAGTCAAAAGTATGAAAATGTTTGAAGCACGCCACGTGCATCGCACAAGTTGACTCGAAATTCAAACTGGTTACTTACAAAAAAAGAAAATAGAATAAAACGTGCTTACTGACGAATATAATGAAGCTATAGAATCTTGGAGTAGTGAATTTTGTTTGTTTGATGAACTTGTAAATATAATACTTATAATCTTATACATAAACTCTTAAATATGATTTGGTCGACCAAATTGTTTTTTAATTATCTCACAGATGGTGTAAAAAGTGGAGTATGCAACACGGGGATAAAGCTGTCTTTGTCTTAGGCGGCTTGAATTCCTCACTTCACTCAGGTTTCTTTATTAACTCCCTCGCAATGCTCGGGAGTTAATTATATAGATCCCTCACTATCGTTCGGGATTAAAATCAGCAACCTTCGTTTCGTTCGGAATTCAACATGCCGCCCGCGACTTAAAGACACTGCTTTATCCCCTAGTCACATATACTACTATTATTTAACAATGTATATACACACAATAATACGAGTAAAAGAACAGAAGAAGAAAACAGAAGAATAGTACAACGGTGATGGTGGTGGGTTTTTTCGTCTTTCTGTCTTTATTTCTTCATTCCTTCTTTTTCCATTCTTTCTTCCTAAGAGTCAGTTTTCGATTTGAGACTGGCCTGACTGAAAAAACTGGCCCCTTTGGCAGAAAACTGTATCTTTTGCATAAGAATAAAGTATAAAATGGCTCAAACTATACTGTGTACATATAGCTCCTTACCTGGTCTGCTGTTTCGTCAGATGTCTTCGGCGAATCTGTAGTTGTTTCTGCTGGGTCCTGTTAAAAAAAAGACAAAGATATCATATGTTTTCAGACAAAACTTCAATTCTAACATTTAATTATTTTTTTCATTTTTTTTTTCAATGTTGTTAATGTTCATTTACAACTTAAAGCAACAAAATATATACATAATAAACTTAAATTAAAAAGAAATATATATATATATTTAAGTATGCTTAACCTAACTATACACACTAAAGAAAGCATTAAGCATTGCCATTCAACGTGGCAATGCCGCCAGCCTCTTGGGCACACTTCCAGTCGATAGCGATGCGGAGGAGTTTTATGACGCCATATTTTAGTAGAAACCCCAAGCAAACGCCGGCGTTCGCGCACCTATTGTCTTTCTATTGTGTCTATAATAGGGTAGTTTCCAGGGTCAAAATAATTACATTTTATTTTGTCCGTATTTCAGATTATAAAAAAATATTGGACACGCATTTTTTCTATTTTCGATTAAACAAAAAATTACATGGAAATAAAGCCTCGTGCGAAAAAATACAGCACGGCGTGACGTTACGCGTAACTTTAATGGGCTATATCTTAGTAATTTTTGGTTTAATTTACAAATAAAAAAAAACGTGTCTCTTATTTTTGAATAATCTAAAAGGCGGACTAATTACATTTTTTACGGCAACTGGCTTATTCTCACGATTGAAAGATTAAGAAGTTTTCTAAGCGATTTGCAGTTTTCAGGTTAAAAGTGATATTCTTTTTAGCCACTATAGCCACAAAATATATAGGTACAGAAGACAATCTACATACAAAGCGCGCTCGATCAACGCACACATATACACCGCTCACGGACACGATATCTCGAAGCGTCTCGGCCCGCTCGTCGAACAGTTCCGGATCAACCGCTCATTAGTGTGCGTCCACCGAGCGTAGGTATAAAAAGTGAAGTACATACGTGAGATTGTCTTCTGTACCTAGCTATTTTGTGCTATAGCCGTGCTAAAGCCTATCTTTTTTATGATAACAATGACTTACGGAATGATTGGTCTCATCAGAAACGTTGGCTCTTTTCTTCTCGTTGTAATACCGGATCGCTGAGAGGTCCAGTTCTTGATCACCACCATCTGGCACTTCTTCCGGTTCATCTGACTGTAAAAATAGAATTAAGAGAAAATAGAAATGGTCTACCGAGACAAACATAAGTGGCAGTGGGCAGGATATATTGCCCGCAGAACGGATAGATAATAATTCAAAGATTCAAGGCATTATCATCATCATCATTTCAGCCGATACACGTCCACTGTTGGACATGGGCCTCCCCCAAGCGTCGCCACATCGAACGTTCCTGTGCGTCCCACATCCATCGATTTCCCGCTACCTTCACCAGGTCATCGGTCCAAATAGTAGGAAACCAACGCTCAACGCCAACGCTGCGTCTTCCAGTACGCGGTCGCCACTCCAAAACCTTACGGCCCAAACGGCCATCTGTTCTGCGAGCAATGTGCCCTGCCCATTGCCACTTAAGTTTGGCAATTCTTTGTGCTATGTCGGCAACCTTAGTTTTCCTGCGGATATCTTCATTTTTTATTCGATCACGCAAGGAAACCCCGAGCTTAGCCCTTTCCATTGCTCTTTGGGTGACTTTAAGCCTTCTGATGAGGCCCATTGTGAGCGACCACGTTTCGGAGCCATATGTCGTACTGGTCATAGACTTTCGTCTTCAAGATATCGTCTACCGAGGCAAAAATAAGTGAAAGTGGGCAGGGCACATTGCTTGTAGAACGGATAAATGATAATTCGAAGATTCAAAGCATTTTATTTCAAAATAAACCATTTTGAAATGTCAAGAAGTCAGCCAGACAGAAAAAAATATGCTAATTGCACATTTTAAAGCGAAATTTCCAAGAATGATGCAAGAAACTCTATGGATACACTTTTCGTTTCAATCATGTTATGTATTACAAATATCTCTGTTACATGTATCTTGTAGCTACCATTATGTGATATAGAAGTCGCTCAAATATTTTGTCAAAAATATTTGAAGTCCCGTAAGTAAGTTCTTCGACTCGGATCACTGAATAGGCCTTCTATTCAGTGATCCGGCTCGAAGGACCACTGAATGAGCCTTTATGAAACTTGAGTGAGTGAGTTGGCGAAGCATGTTCCCTGTGTAGGCAGTCCTGTGCGGCAGGACGACCAGCGTACTAGTGGTGTGCTGAAACTCCCTCGTACTCCATCTAGAATGATAGGAGAAAAAACTCCTAACGTTCTATTTTTCCCACGTGAAAAGGTTTTTATTTTATTGTTGATAGGATCGCGCTTGACCGCTACCTCACCTGATAGAAAGCGACGATGCGGTCGACGATGGAACGCGCTAGTTCGATAGAACTCTCACGTAAAAAAAGAGAATTAATGAAAATGTTGATGAATATGAAGAGCGGTATGAATTCTTACATTTTCATCGCTTGGTGGCAGAAATTGGAAGCCCTGTCCGTTGGTGAAGGCATGTTGAGGGTCCTCGGACTTTGGAGCCTCATCAGACGGAGGTTCCTTCAAAAATATAACGGTTTTTGATAAGAGCTTTGGACAATCGATTGCTATTATTATACCTACTATACTATTTTATATTTACCTATACATCTATTTTAGTTCATATTGAAATGAGTTCATTTTGGGTTTTTCGGAAAACATCCAATGACTTCTCTCCTGAGTGACATACACGGGGTTATTTGTAAAACA
Source organism: Mythimna albipuncta (assembly GCA_929112965.1). Taxonomy (NCBI): domain Eukaryota; kingdom Metazoa; phylum Arthropoda; class Insecta; order Lepidoptera; family Noctuidae; genus Mythimna; species Mythimna albipuncta. Next base: position 10,807,938 of record OV815987.1, read on the forward strand.
CTAACAACCTTGCAGACTGTATCACTAACATCATAAACAACAACTTTTGTTCTATGACTTTTTACAAAACATGATTAATTTACTAAAAACAAACCTTCAAGATTTTGTTGTTCTATCTAACACGTTTCAACTCTGTCTGTATGACGCGACGCAAGCGATTCCCGCTCCCCACCGCTATGTTACTATCGCTTGCTTCTTATAGACTTCATAATATTTAGAACGTTCAATTTAAATATTTTTATTTTTGTTTAAAAATGTGATGAACTAAAATACGATACATTTTAAAAAGTCATGGAACAAAAGTTGTTGTTTATAATGTTAGGAACATAGTCCTCGGACGTTTTTAGTGTTTTACAAATAATCCTGTCTAAGCGATACTATATTTTATGTAAGCGGCCGGAGCCGCCTCTAAAAACTAGTGTAAAAAATGGCTGAACTAACCTCAACGCCCGAATCTCCACTATAATCCTGTATCTTTCCAAAAGGCTTCTCGATGATGTGATAATAGATGATCTCCCGAAGCGATTTCTTCAGGTTTGGGCTCGAAATCGTGAGAGACTTGCCATCTTTATCTTCTTGTACCTTGTACACCAGCTCATTGGGGGCTTTTAACTGAAAAAAGAAGGATGGAAATTTAGTGAATATACTCGAATGTAGTATAGTATGTTTGTTAGTGTGTTTTTTTCAATACCTACTTAATATTTTATTGCAATACATATGTATGTAAACCACAGATGGTTTTGAAAATTTTCATACATATATCAGTATGGAGGGTCTATGATAACAATAATTTTAAATGTTTTTTTTTTAATATATTATTTAAGGAATATTTAAAAATGTAATAAATATGTTAAAATGGACAATAAAGGAAATAATAATATAGCGGTCCCTCATGACGAGAACATCGTGAAAGCTGAGAAAGATAAACAAACTAAATATCTTGACTTGGCTCGCGAGGTTGTCGACATGTGGGAAGTGGATAGAGCAATCATTGTGCCGATAGTCGTGACGGCCAATGGCTTAATAGCCAAGAGCCTCGACCAACATCTGCGGAGGCTCTCGTTAGGTAGTTGGATCAAGGGCTTGATCCAGAAGGCAGTACTCCTAGACACGGCGCGTATTGTCCGGAGGTTCCTCTCTTAGGAGCCCTGACCGCCGGCAGCTTGGACCCTGTTCCCGATGCCGGTGGGTTTTGTATATTTTTAAATGTTTTTTTTAAAATGTTATTTTTTGAAGAAATATTTAAAAATATGATAAATATGTAAATAATAATAAATAAATGGAATAATAATAATAACCATTTATTTTCAGGCATCGAAGGCCCATAGAAAGAGAGGCATAGTTGGTCTATGTATGATGATATTTGATCTATGTATGAAAATTTTCAAAACCGTCGGGCACAGAAAAATGTAGGAGAGAAGAAGAGGCCTAATATCAATTTACGGATATCAATAAATAATATTATAGATCTAATTTGCGGCATATAATTTGGTGTATTATTAATAAAGTAAGTATGTACAATAATGGTTTGTAAGATGGATGGATTGTGTGAGGAGTGATATGAAAGAAAAGGGAGTTAGTGATAGTGTAACGGGTAACAGGACAGAATGGAAGAAAAAAACGTGTTGCGCCGACCTCAAGTAATATGGGATAAAAGCAGAAAGAAGAAGAACTCGTTAGTTTTGTTACTTACTTCGATTTTGGATAACGAATGACCAGAACTCCAATGCGCCAGCGCCAGCCAAAGCACAGAAATGCTTAACTGTAAAAGAAAAATATTTTTGTGAGAACGAATAGAAGTACATTTTGATTCAAGTGCAGAAAGCTTATGTATCTATTTTTCTGTTTCTGTCTTCTTTTCTTTTATTTATTTACTAGTTGTCCGCCCGCGACTTCGTCCGCGTATACTTCGGTTATCGCACTCTAAACGTGTTTTCCCGCAGGAATAATATGTTTTTCCGGGATAAAAAGTAACCTATGTTCTAATTTTTTTTATTTTTTCGTTTTAGGACATGCCGGTTTCCTCACAATGTTTTCCTTCACCGCTTTGAGAGCAGTGGTCATGAAATAAATTACACAAAGTAATGCGCCTAGCTACACCGCGCCCTACAACTCGTAAGTCGGGGCCGTTACCACTCAGCCGCCACTGGTTTCTAGTGTGAAATGTGATTAGCGTGAGTGGAAATTACTAATTACTTTGCCGATAACTGTCAAATTGCATTCTTTGTGTTAATTAGTTTTATGACCACATAAACGGTTTACTTGACTGGCGTGTAGGTCTAGTGACTAGTGGTTAGTGGTTCTGACTGCTATGCCGGAGGTCGTGGGTTCGATTATTACCTAGGACGAACAAGGTTTGTGTGTTGAGCATGATAATTAGTTCTGTGTCTGGGTTTAATTTATCTATATATGTATGTATTTAGAAATATATAAGTATATTTATCAGTTGTCTAGTACTGCTAAGCTCTGCTTAGCTTGAGACTAGACGGCGTTGTGTGATAGTTGTAGAATATTATATTATATTATAAACATGGTGGTTTTTGGGTTTGTGCTGCGGCTAAAGGGGTGACTAGATGGTTGTAAAACAACGTCCAAACCAAAGTGACCTTGCTATTTTCAATCCGTGTAGGCAGAAATTGTAATCCATGACTAATTTTTTATTTTTGACATTTTGATTTTTGAAATTTTGATGATAATAAATTATATTGGTTTTTTTTTCTTTTAATACAAACATATATTTTAAATTAAGTTGTTGATATAATCCTAATTCATTGTATTTTTGCATACCAATTGGTAAAATGTGGCTGAGCTAAATGTAATCTTAAGAACTATGTATTACCCATATTTGCAAAATAAAAATTCTATTCTATTCTATTCTATGACCTCCAACGCCCTTGGTTGGGAGGCGCATTTACCTAACCACGTACGTATGGATGTTAACCACCAACCAAGGGCATTGAATAGGTCATGGTTCGGAGCGAGGAGGAGTGGCAGGCGGTCGCCTCCTTCTGCGAAGCAGTAATGCTAGCAAAGGAGGAGGCCGATCGCATCAGGCAACGGCACTCACAGCGCCCTAGCCGCCGCCGGGATTCTGATCCCGATTTCCGGCCACCGTAGGCGCGGGCTGTGGACGGCGAGTAATGGGTAGCTCACTATCCGACCGTCCGGTAACTGTCCGTACCGAGCCCAAGACGTCGACGGCGCGCACTGTTCCCGCACGCCTCAAGGAGTTGTCAGCAACAGCAGGGACTCAGCCGGGTCGAAGCCTACTGGGGCCAGGGTTATCCGAAAGGGCGCTCGAGCCCCGGTATGAAGGCAAGAAGGAACGTGGTCGGTTTTTAGTCAGTAAGAGTCTGCCACTATCTCCCGCTCCGCCCAAGGGCGGGGTATGTCGTTTGGATGATTTTTACACACCGAAAAAAAAAAAAACGGTCATGGATTATAAATGCTGTCAACATGGATTGAAACTAGTAAGTTCATCTTAGTTAGGACGTTGGTATGCAACCATCTAGTCATCCCTTAAGATGATTTCATCTGTGTCGGTGCGAACATCAGCAACACAGGTTCTTGTGACAGGGAAATCTGGAGGCGCATAGGACTGGCTAGAGGTGCAATGTCGCAGTTGCAAGGCTCTATGAAAGATCGCAACATTTCGCGCAAAACCAAAACTAAACTGGTCATATGTTTAGTCTTCTCCATATTTAGCTACGAGGCTGAGACTTGGACTTTGAAAAAGGCTGATTGGAACCGCATTTATGCCTTCGAGATGTGGTGCTGGAGGAAAATGCTTCGAATTCCCTAGACTACTTTCCGTACAAATATCATAATAATAATATTCCACAACTATCACACAACGCCGTCTAGTCTCAAGCTAAGCCGAGCTTGTGTTATGAGTATTAGGCAACTGATAAACATACTTATATATTTCTAAATACATATTATAGATAAATTACACCCAGACACAGAACAAATGATCGTGCTCATCACAAATATTTGTCCTGGGTGGGAATCGAACCCATGACCTCCGGCATAGCAGTCAGGGTCACTAACCACTAGACCAACATGAGGCCTGTCAAAATCTTATATCTCAATCTTATGCTAGCCATACTCGGTCAAACCAGTCGTCCAATCGGTATGACGCAACAGATTGGATCAAACAGATTTGACCGTGTGTGGGAGTGGATTGGTATGACAACATGTTGGTCATACCAATAATATCAAGATCAGACAGTCGACTACCTGAATACTGGCTACCGCGGAGTACTGGAGTTCTTTGGCCACATTACCAGAAAAAATGGCCATATCTCCCATAGCACACTTCCATAGCAGTACAGCAAGCCTTCTTCCATATAAAAAAAACATATCCTTGTTGAATCCATTTCCACCAGTGCTATGTGCACCAATTAATATGATTGGTGGATATCAAACGCATTCATAGCGACGTAGCGTAGCACATCTCTAGTGGAAAAGCACCCTTACGGCCCGGCCATTTTGATACAAGTCCAGGGGTGCTATTCTCTAAGAAAGCGCAGCGCTGGCTCAGCGACGAGTCGTGAGCGCAATACATTGAATTAACAATCCAATGTAAAGGGGCATTAGGTTGTTAATTCAATGTACTGCGCTGACGACTCGTCGCTGTGCCAGCGCTGCGCTTTCTTAGAGAATAGCACCCCTGAAAGTTTGTTATTGCAACCGAGGCGGTATTCGCACGAGACGAGGGATGCAGTGACGTTAAACTAAGTTTTTCAATACACTTGCGTAGAAATGAATAAACGTGGGTTGACCGACGGGGCGACACGGCAATACGCGCCCAGCCTGATACGATAAATGCAATAAAATTGTGACGGGGGAGAGTATGCGCACTTTTCTGCACTAGTGCGGAAAACAGTTTAATGTGTGCCTAAAACGATGGGATAAGAGTGGGTTTTCGAATAAGTGTATTTATTTTATTTTTTAATTTAGCAAAATTTTAAGATAAGTTATGCATTTTCCTTATTCATTGCTAGCGTGCAAAACCGGGATTCAACACTAGGCTACACTAATATTATAAAGAGGTAAAGTTTGTTTTTTTTTGTTTGTTAGAGGTAATCTCTGGAAGTACTGGTCCGATTGCTAAATTTTTTCACCGATAGAAAGCTGCTTTATTCCTGAGTGACATAGGCTATATTTTATGTACTCGAGCGAAGTCGCGGCAAAAGCTAGTATCTAATAAAATAAATAAATAATACTCACCAATAAGCGCTTCATGTTGTCACCTCACTACACTTAATGGCATAATTTCTTCTTTATCTTTCTTTTATATACAAGTTAATTAATAGTTATTTTATCTTATCTTTTATTACTTTCTCATATTTTGAGGTTTGGGTTACAGTTATATGCCTGTACTAACTGTCTAGCACATTTTTTTAGCATAGAATAGTCGGCTTTATAATGTTCCCACTGCTGGGACTCATGCCTCCTCTCTAGGAGAGGGAATGGGCCGTAATCCACCACGTGGGCCCAGTGCGGGTTGGTGAACGTCACATGTCTTCGAATTTTTAGTTCTAGGACATGCCAGTGTGGTGATGAAATAAATTACACAAAGTAATGATGAACGGGTGCCGTCAGTTGAGTTAATTACTTTTTTTCTTTACCTATCTATATTATGCATATTAGAAACAACAAGAAATATGTAACCAAGATTATAATAATACATAACATGTAACTCATAATATGGTTTAAAAGTCTAAGATGAGAGATTTAAAATATCCCTAATATAATCCCTATTTCCTTGGTCACGCCATCACGCATGAACGGCTGGACCGATTTCGCTAATTCTTTTTTTGTTGTGTTCGTTATTGTGAGGAGAAGGTCCTTATGGAGAAAAAAAAAATGAAAATTAGGGTAGTGTAGGGTATAGTAGGGTGGAGCAGGGAAGAGCGGGCAAAAGCTAGTGTTAAATATTATTTAATAGTAATGCCAGTAAAAGTCTTCGTCTTTATCTCACTCCTCCCGATCTGGGCGTAGTGAGAGGCAGTGTCAGCCCATTGCTAAATTTTTCCACCAATAGAAATCTGCTTTATTCCTGAGTGACATAGGCTATATTTTATGTATGCGGGTGATCCGCGGGCAATAGCGAGTTAAAAAATAATTTGCAACCGTAACAAATATTTTTTTAGGTGGGAAAATCATCCAATGGCATCCCTCGCTCTTGGGCGGAGCGGGAGATAGTGTCAGACTTTTACTGACTAAAAACGCACTCCTGTGCTTTCTTAGCCTTCGTCCTAGGCTGTGGTCCCAGGACACCGGGTCTCATTTTCACACTGCTCGTGGCCCCAGCAGGCTTCGACCCTGTTGGGCCCCTACGGTTTCCTGACAACTCCTTGAGGCGCGCGTGGAACAATATGCGCCGTCGACATCTTGGACTCAGTCCGGACGGTTACCGCCTACCGGACGGTCAGACGGCAAGCTACCCGTTGCTTACCGTCCGCGCCTACGGTGGCCGGAAATCGGGATCGGAATCCCGACGGCGCTTGGAGCATGAAGAATGTTACCTCACGCGGTTGGCCTCCTCTTTCGCTAGCATTACTGCTTCACAGAAAGAGACCACCGCCTGCCACTCTTCCTCGCTCCGGACCATGGTCCAGCCCGACGCGAGAGATTGCCGCCGCCGATCGACCCCACGAGAACACGCCGGTGCTCTGCCCAAGCGGGGCTCACCTCTACCTCTACCGTGTAGCCATGACCAGTTTCAACTGACAGTGCCTGTTTACAGACATGACACGTTATATCAACACCACTCAGCTCAACTATTTCGAAGGGAACTGAATGATTAAACGCACGTGCCACCAACAGTGAGACAATTTTGAATGAGCATGACAAATTCTCAATGCCATCCTAACTAATATTATAAATGTGAAAGTGTGGATGTTTGGATGTTTGTTACTTAATCACGCAAAAACGGCTGAACGGATTTGGATGAAATTTGGCATGTATGTAGCCTTTGACATGGAATAGAACATAGGCTACCTATTATCCCGATTCCTTAAGTACCTAATGCCACGCGGGCGAAGCCGCGGTCAAAAGCTAGTACTCAATAAATTGTACATAGATCCTGGTTGAAAGTTTATACGATTGATTTGATTTTATAGTCTATACTGTCCCACTGCTGGGCAAAGGCTTCCCTTCATTCCTTTCATTGTTCCCAGCTCTGAGCTAATTCTTGCCCATTCTTAAAGGAGACATGTAAGTCATCCCGCATCCATTCCATCTTGAATATGATAGATAACAATATCATAATCTCATCATGTCTTATCATGTCTCATCATGTCTTATCATGTCTCAACATGTCTCATTATGTCTCATCATGTCTCATCATGTCTCATCATGTCTCATCATGTCTCAACATGTCTCATCATGTCTCATCATGTCTCAACATGTCTCATCATGTCTCATCATGTCTCATCATGTCTCATCATGTCTCATCATGTCTCATCATGTCTCATCATGTCTCATCATGTCTCATCATGTCTCATCATGTCTCTCACCAAAAATTCGAAGACATGACACTCACCAACACACACTGGGCCCGCGTTGTGGACTACGGCTGATTCTCTTCGTCAGGTCTGAGTCCTAGCAGTGGAAACATTAAAAATGGATAACAATAAATTAAAAATCAACTTCTAAAAATGAACAATCGTTTATTTATTGAAAACATATAAATAAATAAATGACCTACATTACAAAAAAAAACTATGTCATAGTAGCATTCCTGTTTATTATATTGAAGTCCGGATTCTTCTTCACACCACCTACTTGTATGACCTTGTACTCATTCTCAAGTTCGTCTATAAAGAATCTGGACTGGTTGTGAGCTTCAGGTATCTTCTGTATCTGGTTTTCTTTTTCAACTCCATGCAGCATGTCCCTCGGAAGAACTGCATTTCGGATATGTCCTTGGTAAACTACACTGGCAACCTGCGTCTTACTTTTCATAGGAAGAGATGTTGGCGGCTGATATGCATATGTAAAAGGTATGGATATATGCGAATCATTCTTTCTAATGACCATGCTCTGAGTAAATGCCACGCCTTGATTGAACCATTCTGGTGGATAAGTATTATCGTATTTTGTTACTCTTTCTAGCTTCGGTATTACGGTAGGCGGTATTATTATTCTTTCTGTCAGTTTTCTTAAGAACATTTGTAATATCTCTGTGTTTTTATCAATTTTCTTTAGTATCTGATCCGTTAGGTTTCCGTTTCTTTCAATAGTGCTTATTATATGGTTGTTTTTAATTCTTTCTGCAAAGCTTATGTGTGTAATGGGTGCTGCTGTTGTGGTCAATTGAAATAAATTTTCATGTGGTTTAATATTCACATTTACTGTATTTGCTTTTGGAGCCATTTTTGCCGATGTAAGTGCTTCGTCTGCGCTTTTTACTAATTCCAATCGTCTCATAGTCATGTGCAATGCATTATTATTTAATAAAGTATTATTTTCGCCGTTTAATATAGATTCTAGATTCATCTTTTCTTCATTCAAACGGTTTAACTGTTCGTTTATATGTCTCGCGTGTTGTTTTAGTAAGAATTGCATTTTTTCTTGTTGATCGTGAATTTTCCTTGTCAATAGTGATTCTTCTTGTTTTGTATATTCTTTATCTTCTACTCCGTCATCTCTAGATTTGTTAAGTTTTACTATTTTTGATATTTCAGATACATTAACTAAGGAAGAATATACAAGTCCGTTCTTATTAAAGCTTTTATTTATACTAGTGTGTATTTCTTTAAAACCTGAGTTAATTCCTGTTTGATTTTTTGGAATTATTTTTACTGTCACTTTGTAGTTAGATTTGTTAGGAGGAGATGCTATAAAAGAACTAACGTAGTCATGCTCTTGTAGTGGTTTTTGTGAATCAGTATCATTAAATGCTGAACTCATTAACTGTTCAATGTTTATTTTATCATCATTATTTATAATTTCAGGCTCATTTTTGCCAAATCCCAGTTTACCGAACAGCAAAGCGTTATTCGGTATATACTGTTCTCGTGATCTAGATACTTCTTCCATAAATATGTGTGGGTACTTGGACATTAAAGGGTTGCGTCTTGATCTTCCGTCGAATACCTTTGTGATGTAAGGTCTAGGGTCTTCGTTCTGATAGGGGAATACTTCCGATTCCTCCCGTTTTTCATGATCTTCTGATGAATCTACTTCCTTGATTATAGCTCTATCAGCAAATACATTTTCATCGGAAACAACGTATACGTTTTCATCAGACTGTTTTGGCCCACGAGGCAGGTCTGATGCGATGATTCTTATTTTATTAATCTGTCTCTTATTTCTCTTTGTATTTAAATAAATTGTCTTCGCCCTAGGATTTGTGTTCAAAAATTTATTGTATTTAAGTCTGGTATTTAAATTGCTCAACTTCTTGACGTTTATTGATCTTTTCTTCCGCTCAAAAAGATTTGCTAAGCTTAATATTTCTGCAGGTTTTAAGTGTTTCTCAAATATATTCTCGTCCAAAACTAGAGGTGGTTTTTTATCTTTCTTTCGAATATATTTTTGGCGTGACTTGGTTTTTGTTCCTTTGTAAACATCGCTATAGTCCTTGTAAGGCAAAAAGTCTTTAGTAAAAATATTTTTGTATTCACTCGAATGGTAATCATTTGGTTTGCTAATAGAACGGCGTTTTATATTATGTTCATTGTTCGGCATTTGTATAGGTCCTTCGTCACCATCAAGATTAGCTTCAGTAGTTGATGTAGGCTCAGGAGCTTGATCGTATGCCTGATGATATGTTTTGATCACGTTTTCTAATCCTGCGAACAATCGCATTGATTCTGGATCCGGAGGTTCATCGACATACTGGTTGAAGCCTATTGAGAACCCAGACCCATCTATGTCTTTGATAACGAATTTCATCTTCCCCATATCATAATAAGAATTTGTTTTAATTGTTTCTTCACTCAATTCAGTATTCAAGGGCTGTTGAAGTCTTTGTGGTATACCATTGACTTCCAATATTTTGCTATAGTCGATATTTACTTGATTCATTTCAGCTGAGTTGATTGCTTTTCCACTGGCCAAAAATTCGGGGCCAAAGTTTACTTTCTTCCATTCTTCTCCTGATTTTGTTTCAATGAAAGGTGAATTGAGTTGTTTTAAGGGAATTGTCTTGCTAATAGGATCTTGCTGCCTGTGCAACATGTTAGTCATAGGAAGGCCGTATTTATTGATCAGAATATGACTGACATTATGTGCCAAAGGATTTTGTAAGCGTTTCCTAAAATGAACGCTCTTATGTTGCTTAGTTTTGTTTCCACCTGAGGTTAATTTACCATTAGTAATATCTGAGTGTATTGCATTTTGTATTTTTTCAATCAAAGTTTTAATTAGTTTCTTTTTCTTTTCGCCTTTCAAGCCTTTACTATCAAAATGAGTTTCAATTTCGACGTAAAGTTCATCTTCCTCGGTATTCTTTTTAGAATTTTTCTTTGCTTCTCCGGAATTTTCATATTTGATTCTGACATGCCGTTTCAAGCGTTTTGTTTGAAAATGGCCGTTTATCTCATTGTTTTCTTGGGCGTTATGTGGGAAATGTTTGAAATACTCTTCGACGAATTTGTTCATGTATGACTTGGGTATCATATTATAGTCATTAGTGGTCGTTTCCATATTATCTCTCCTTGGTTTATAAGCAATTGGTATTTTTTTATTTAGGTCTGGTTTTATCGTTTTGGCATCTGGGTTGAAAAACTTTATTACCTTTCCATTGTACACAAGTTCTACAACACCTTGAATATTCTCGTTGGAGATCCTGTAATAAAGAAAGCAGAATATTATTGTTTAGCTTTGTTACCGAATTCTATCTTCTTATTCCTAACTTTACTCCATATTACTTCTATTCACGACACGTTTTTTACTTCCATTCTGTCCTGTCACTCGTCACACTATCACTAACTCCCTTATCGTATCATTTCTCACATCCATCTTTTCTTTGGCCTCGCTCGTCATCCAACCAACTGCATTTTCTTTCTTCTTTCGTACTTACTTGGTATCATTTTCTTTAAGTTTATCATTGTCTGTAGATGTAATATCTATTACAGTTTTGATCACAACGTTTGCAGGAGCTGAAATAAGTATTTCATTATTAATAGATGAAATGTATGCACTGTACAAATTTATTTTCAGCTTATGCGAAACCCGAATATATTATGTATACATAGTTTGTTCAGAATCCGTATTTTAGATTATAAAAAAAATATTGGTCACGTATTTTTTCTTTTTTCGATTAAACAAAAAATAACAAAGATGTAGCCCAGTAAAGTTACGTGTGACGTCACCCCGTGCGAAAGAATGCAGCACGGCGTGACGTTACACGTAACTTAAAAGGGCTATATCTTTGTCATTTTTTGTTTAATTTACAAATAAAAAAATCGTGTCCCTTATTTTTGAGTAATCTAAAAGACGGACTAATTACATTTTTTACGGCAACTAGTCTATTGTTCCATGTGAGAATCGAACCGGCTTGCTAATGCCACTGGGCCAACCGCGCTGTTAGAAAAATATAAATTTTCCAAAATTCTGCAATCTGAGTGTAAATTAGGTTAAGGTAGCTCCCAAATAAGCATGGTTTAAGGGTAATTGTCCCTCCTACATTTATTGACAATCTTAATTTAAACAACGGAATTAAAAACATAAAGCTGTCTTGAATCTTAATTTACTTTTTCTGAAAAACAGTTCGTTCATGGTTTTTCAGGCACCTTCGATGTACAAGGTGTAAGGGACAGCCCTCCACAAACTTTAAGGGCTTGCTCAGTAGACGAAACTGAACAACCTTCCACAAAATTTTAAGCTATTGCATAGCTTCTATCGCGGGCATTGAGCGTGGAGACCGAATCTAGAAATTCCGCAACGTAAGTACGTAAGGCTGGTGGCGCTAGTTGTCACATCAACATCGGCTCCGTAATTAAATTATCGTAAAAAATAGTAAACAGTACTTTTAAAGCCCGGTTGTATAATACATCAGTCAATTTATATGTAGTGATCAATGTTTATTGTTTGCAAAGCAGTACGTAGTACGTTATATAAATAAAACTGTGTTAAAAGAACAGCGTCTAACAGTGTGTGTTACAAACAAAATTGTGTATTAAAATAAGTCACAAGTGTTGGATTGCATAACAAATGATTAACAGGTACAATTTTACTTTATAAATTCAGTGATATACTTTCAATTAACTAAATTTCAAGTGATTTCATAAATATCAGTACCGTTAAATTCATTTTGAAATAGGTGACGCTGGACGCTTAACTCTCGACCAATCAAAACAAAGTTACAAAACGCGTAAAGTGTCTAGCTATTTCACTTGCATAGGTACGCTAGAGCGTAGTCGAGTGTCTTCAGCGTCGAGTCAGCGCTACAGAGTTCAAGTTCAAATCTGACTCGAGCAATTTAATTTATCTTTTTGGATCTTTTTGAGATTTGTTTTTAACGGTGTTTATGTAAAAAAACAAATTACTTCATTATATGAGTCTTTTAGAACATTTTAAAGACAAGACAGTTTCCTACACGATTTTGAATTTTGATATCATTTGGTTTTGAACAAAATAAAAATGCCTAACAATTGTGGCGCTTGCTGTTCAATAATAAATGATTTATACATGGAATGTTCCAATGCAAAATGCCTGAGGAAATACGACTTAGCGTGTCTTGAGATAAATAAAGATGTCTTTATAACATATACGCAGGCGTATAAAAATAACTGGATATGTCCGGAATGCGTTTGTTCTAAACCTAAAAAAGGAAATAGTGAAATTCCAGTCATGTTCAATACACCTGATTTTAAAATTAACCCCGCAACACCAATTAATAACGTTAATATTCAGCGTGGGACTCAGGCTCGTTTTTCACCAACTATTATGGATGTGGATTCTGTGCTACTTGAGGAATTGAGAGAATTTAGATCTGATATGATAGCTCGCATGGACAGCCAAGCAAACACGATAACGCTTTTATTAAATCAGTTTTCTCAGACAAAAACAGAACTGAACAATATAATTAAAATGATAAAAATAGTCGAGGATAAAGTAAATGCTAAGTTATATCAGGAAGAACAAACTCAACACATAACGAAGAAGTCGCCTGACAACGTCTTTCCTCCTACGTTTGCAGAAATAGTCAGTGAACAAAGCAGTTTTAAAGCACAGACACCAAAGAAAACGATTTCTAATCACGCACAAGCCCAAAAAGTACACAACAACGGTGCGGCCACGAAATCTGCTATGTTACCGATAATAAATGCATCTAGTACTAACTCATTAGCGGCTAATGAGTCAATGAATAATGTATCAGAATGGACAACTGTGACAAATAAAAAAAATAACCGACCACCTAAAGATGTGAGAGTGGGCACAAATACGGAGTTAAAGGCAATCCAAGCTATGGAACGGAAAAAATACCTGCATATTTGGCGATTAAATCCAGAAACTACTCTTGAAGCCATAGCCGACCACGTGAAAACCGTGTGTGGCCCAAATGTACCAATTAAAGTAAACAAAATTAAACACAAAATAGAGCGAGATTACTCGTCTTTTATTGTAGCAGCCCCTGAACAATGTTATGACAAATTGAACCAAGCGGAAGTCTGGCCCATGAACGCGGAATTTAACGAGTGGATTTGGTTTCGGAAGTCAACGAAAACAACACCCAATGAATAGCATTGAAATATTTTACCAAAACGTAAGAGGACTTCGAACGAAGTTGGATGTATTCAGAAATAGTATCGATTCATTAAATTTTGACATTTACGCTATCACGGAAACTGGTTGTAATGAGTCTATACAAGATCCAGAAATTATCCCACCGGGATATCACATACTTCGCTGCGATCGAGCGGATGGTCGGAAACAGGGCGGCGCGTTTCTCGTAGCCACACACCGATATGAACTGCGACAAGTACCTATCGCGGACGCGTCGATAGACACCTGCGTTTTTGAAATGGTTTGTGCAAAGATTTATTTAAATAGCAGATTTTTATTTTTGTGTTGTGTTATTTATATCCCGCCGAATAGTTCAGAGAATGATTATATGATTTTATTTAGATTAATAGAAAAATTATGTGATAGATATAAAGAAGTTATTGTGATTGGAGATTTTAACCTGTATTCGTGTTCTGTTAATATTAGTAATTATTATGAATGTTTTTTGTCCTATTGCGATTTCACTCAAAGTAACGCAGTACCTAATACTTTAGGTCGTCAGCTAGACTTGGTTCTAAGTACAGGACATATGAAAGAGGTGTCAGTGGAGGCAGCGAACGAGTCGCTCGTGCCAATCGACGCGCATCACCCACCGCTTGCGGTGAGCGTGCGCCTCGCTCCCGCGTCCGCGCTCGACCCCGCATCCGCGCTCGACCCCGCGACTGGTATCCCCGCCGGCACCGTTGATGCCGACAGTAGCAATAATAGACCGCAGTGGAATTTTTATAAAGCTGATTTTCAGTTGTTATACTCCTCCTTAACTTCTACGGATTGGAGTGCAATTTATGAGGTGCAAGATGTGTGTGAGATGTTGAATATCTTTTATGATAAACTAAACCATATCTTAGATAATTGTGTACCCCGTAAAAAAAAGAATAGTTGTAAAAATTCACGTTACATGTATCCCGAATGGTACACTGGAGATATTATTAAAAACATAAAGGTTAAAGCCCAACTTCATAGGAATTTCAAAAAAACCAAGCTCGATTGTGACTACCACGAATATGCTAAATATAGAGCCCATGTGAAAAAATCAATAGAAAGAGCACACAAGGAACATATAATTAAAATTCAGTACCAATTCGCAAAAGATCCAAAATCATTCTGGCAATATATAAAGTCAAAAAGAAGTAGAGTTAATAGGCAAACTATCGTAAAGGATGGTCAACATCTTACGGAGGATGAGTGTGTGAAGCAATTCGCGGAATTCTTTGAGTCTGTATACAGTAAAGAAGCACCTCGACTAGACTCGAGGGCGGCGGCGGAGGAGGCCGGAGCGACCAGCGCACGTGTACACATAGGGACTTTGAGCCTTCGTGAAGTGAGGGAAGCGCTGGTAACTCTCAAGCCTAAACAGTCTGCTGGCCCGGACGGTATACCAGCGTTTCTGTTCAGAGACTGTAGTCGAGTGCTAGCAGAACCACTACATCATATTTTTAACACCTGTTTGCAACAAGCAACGTTTCCAGCTCGGTGGAAGATCACACGTGTCATTCCGGTTCCCAAGGGTAAGGTAGGTACGGATGTTACTGGCTATAGACCGGTGGCTGTGCTATCAACGCCAGCAAAAGTTTTCGAGTCCGCCATCCAACGCTGTGTGCAGGGGCAGGTGCGAGCACAACTGTCGGATGCGCAGCACGGTTTCAGGCCGGAACGCAGTACGGCCACCAATCTACTCAACTTTATGGCGAAGGTAATACCTGTAGTTGATGCTGGTATGCAGGTAGACGTGGCATACTTTGACTTTAAAAAGGCATTCGACACTGTCGACAATGACATTTTGTTAAGAAAGCTTGCACAAGTTGGCTGTACACCGCACTTGTTGCAGTTCTTCGCAAACTACATGAAGGATAGACAGCAGTATGTCGACTACCACGGGTATGAGTCTGAACTATATTACACGAGGTCAGGAGTAAGCCAGGGCACGAATTTGGGGCCCCTCGAATTTATTATAATGATAAACGACTTACCAGAGGTCGTTAGACATGGCTTATGTTTGCTGTTTGCAGATGACCTTAAATTGGTGCTCGAGGTTAAGGACGAGTCAGATTGTGAGCGCTTGCAGGAGGATATTAACAGAGTGGTAGAGTGGAGTCATAATAACAAACTCTACTTTAATGTTGATAAATGCTCGGTAATAACGTTCACTCGCGCGCGGACTCCAATATGCCACGAGTACAAAGTAGAAGCAGTGCCGATGCAACGGGTGTTAAAAGTACGAGATCTAGGTGTCTGCCTCACTCCAGAACTCACCTTTCGTGAACATATTGTTAAAATATGTAAGAAGGCGTACAGGAACCTAGGCTTCATACTGAGGCAGTCGAATGGGTTTAACAATATTACCACGCTGAAGGTTATGTATGACGCACTAGTCAGGAGCCACCTTGAACATAGTGCGGTCATTTGGGCTCCACATGAAGAGAAATACAGAGTCATGTTGGAGCGGGTTCAAAACAAATTTACGAGACACTTGTATTGTAAATTGTATGCTGTATATCCATTCTACCCGCTAATGTACCCTACACTATTTGTATTGGGTATGGTAGGGTATAATGAGCTCAGGGTGCGTCGGGAATTCTGTCTCGTCGTGTATATAGTGAAGCTTCTGCGGGGCATAGTGCATAATCCAGGAGTGCTGCGTCACCTAAAACTCAACGTGCCGGACCGGTACGTGTGGAGACGGCGACGCCCGCAACTACTGAATATTCCGGTAGCCAGAACCAACCTGCTGGCAAAAACACCCCTCACCAGAACAATTCGTATTGTGAACGAAGTTCATGAGCGACTGGATATATTCTCGTGCACTTTGGGTGAATTCGCAAGAGTTTTATTAAATATAGTTAGTTATGTGTAAGACAATGTAAGTATTATTTATGTTAAAGTTTTGTTTTGAATAGATTATATACATATTTTTATTATTTTTAACATTTTTTCATAAACTTATGTTTAGGGTTAAGTATAATTGTTAGCTACACTGTCGCATTAGGTTATAAGACCTGTAAAGATAGATGTAAAGAGGATAAATAAAT
This sequence comes from Mythimna albipuncta, assembly GCA_929112965.1. Taxonomy (NCBI): domain Eukaryota; kingdom Metazoa; phylum Arthropoda; class Insecta; order Lepidoptera; family Noctuidae; genus Mythimna; species Mythimna albipuncta. Next base: position 10,824,713 of record OV815987.1, read on the forward strand.
AAATAAATAAAAATAAATAAATAAAGTAAATAACCTAACACCCCCACTCATTTGTTTTTTGAGCGTGGTGACCGATAAGAAAACAAATGAGTGAACAATCAATCAAAATTCAATTCAATGTGAAAAAAAAAACAAAGGAAAAAAAATATTGCATAAATAAAATAAATCTCTTCTTCTTCCAAATCAAATAAAATTCAAATCAAAAAAAAATCAAATCAAATCAAATTATAATTGCATAAGTTGATAAAAATGCTATGCAATAGCTTTACCACGGCAGTCCCCAAGTGCCACACGTCTTCTTTTTTCAGGAAACGAAAAATAAAATCGGCCTCGCCATACAAATTATCCAATCAAGTTTATCATTTTGAAATTGAACAACCTTCAATTTCGTCTACTAAGCAAGCCCTTAAAGTTTGCGGAGGGCTTTCCCTTACACATTTTATTGGAGATATTAGAAAGAGGTCACTGTACTTTATTTAAGTTTATCTGGAACCTTGTATTGTCATGTTCAACATTACCTTTAGCAGGTTTAACAGTAGTGCTTTGAATCTGATCCTGTAACTGATTGCAGTTTATCATTTCATCAAAAAACGTATCTTCTATTGGATTTTGTAACTTCGAATCTTCTCCTTCCTTCCCAATTTCAATCGGCTTAGTTTTTAGTCCGTCTGTAATTGCAATTTCAAATTGTATAGTGTGAAAGAAACATGGAGGATCGGGGACGCGTGGCTAAAGAGTCCGTCGGTACCGGCAATGACAGAGGTCGTGGTCATGTCGCGGTCGAATTCTGCTCAACCGCCTCTCTCACGGTACGACGCCATGAAGCTTTGTGTTTAGCAGCTTGAAAGTTTTCATTTACGCTGCAGTGTGTCACCGATTTGATAAGGTCCCGTCAACCGTGTTGGAGAGCGTTCACGTCAAATTGTACAGTGTGAATGGAAGAAGGAGAGTCACAGGCACAAAACAAAATCAGTTCACGAACAAATTTTCAAAATTAAGTATAACTTGACGGGATCACTTTATGGATGGGACTACCCGTTACATACTGATCTTCGGAGACCCCGTTAAGCAGTTGATTGGAACTGGTCAGACGGGAAGCCGACCTTATTTAGTTGGCAAAGGACTTGTGAAAAATGGATAATGGACTATTTTTGTGAATAGATAAGTTACGCTGATGAAAAAAAAGTAATAATAATAATTTTGATAATAATAATATTCCACAACTATCACACAACGCTGTCTAAGCGTCAAAGGGAGGAAGAATTCATTTCATGGTTTCCTCCCCCTTGCGTCATATTCCTCAATGCTGAGGGTCGTGACCTCCCCCCCCTGCTTCATCACTTTAATTTGTATGGTGTTTTTCCATTTATTCCTGTCTCTAGCGGTGTGAAGGGCCTTGTATACTGTGGAGTCAAGAGCGGTGCGGATCTGGTCGGACCAACGTAATGGTACATTCATTTCAAAATTTACAAACAAAAAAAAAACGTAAAAACCGGCCAAGAGCGTGTCGGCCCACGCTCAGTGTAGGGTTCTGTAGTTTCCCGTCCGTCACAATAAGTGTACCCACTTATGAGTTTAAAAAAATGCTTGCTTAAACGATTATACTACAAATTTAGTCCAGAAATTATTTTGTACAACCTATTTGTCTTTTTTGTACAAAAACTGTTCTTTCCATCAGTTAAAAATGATTTTCCTAGAAAGTCCTTATAAAGTTCTACTTTTCAGAATGGGGGGCAACCCTAATATTTTTTTTTTTTCAATTTTTATTTTACAACTTTGTCGGCGTGATTGATATACATATTGGTACCAAATTTCAGCTTTCTAGTGCTAACGGTCACAGAGATTAAGCGAGGACGGACAGACAGACAGAGAGACAGACGGACAGACAGACATGGCGAAACTATAAGGGTTCATAGTTGACTAGGGAACCCTAAACAGAACATAGAAGAAGAGCTGGACCATCTTGAAATAAATAATCAAAGTTTTATTTACCTTTTCTATCATGAAACTGGTTGAAATTGGACATCACTGAATACATTTTCTTAAAAACATCATTCAAGTCCATATGTTTTTCAATTCCTTGCAACAGAATGTTATGCATGTTCTCATGAAGCATTTTGTCTTTCATATCCTCTTCAGCCAGTTTAAGTTTTTCAGCCACTTTTGGTGTATCTTCGATGGCTTTTTTTTCTACCGGTTTAATGATGGCAGTTTCCTCGGCTTCCAATTCTTCTAATAATGTTGATAGACGATTCGCCAGTATGTTTTTGACTTTTGGATTTTTTATGTGGAATAAGAAGCTTTGGGTTTCTGGGAAAACAGTAATTGTTTAAATTGAAATTAAAGATAAAATATTCTGCTAGTAAAATATAAAAGTTTAGTTTACCTACTCGTCTACTTAACTAACTATAATTACAGTTATAAGTCCCCTAAAATGTAATATGTATAATATACTTATTACATATATTTATTATTTATTTATTTATTTATATATACTTTATTGCACATCAAGATTACAAATGAACAAAAAGGAAACCATATAAAAAAAAACACACAATTGGCGGCCTTATCGCACTAGGCGATTTCTACTTACATAAACACACACACACACATATACACTTAAATTTTGTTTTTTTTTTGGATATAATTATACTTTTATTTTTTTACTTTTATTTATCTCAGGACCATGAGGTCCTGGACCTTTGGAAGGCATACGAGGAGCCGAAACCAACTCGCAGAGGCCTTTTTAGCTGCTTCTAATGGAACGTGGTACCAACCAATAATTATAATTAGTATTATATAATATTATTATAAATGAAGAAACTGACTGACTTAACGACGTTGACGAAACTACTGACTGATTTTAGCAATCGGATCAGCACTTTTAGTGTAGATTTAATTAAATAGATATTTCCTTTCACAATGACATAGCATATATATATATTTATAGTATATAAAGTATGTGTGTATTTATGTATGTAGGTATACTTGTTTATGTATTATTATTTTATTCATAATATTTCTAATTTTAAAATTGTACACTGGACCCTACCCTCTATTGTCATCTCTCTCTATCGCTCAATGGTTTGCTGGAAGAAAACTCAACTTTGAGTTAAGCTCACCTATGTACATGAACTTTGTTATCCACTTATTTTGTGTTTTTATAGTGTACAATAAAGAATTAAAGAATAGATGAAGTAGGGCGGACCACTAATTTTGCAATAGAGTAAAAAAATCATGATGATGAAACTATAATAATCTCACCAATAGATCTCTTTGTTCTGTACGAATCATCACCTTCACCATAGTTCATATAATCATTATCGGCAGCTTCAGATGTGATTTCATTACGAATGTGTTGATTTTTAAGTTGAGTTGAGTCTGAAAAACATGTAATTAATTAATCATTATTACCATCATTTCGTACCTACTTTATTTCTACCATCGGGCAAACCGACGCACGACTAGTATCCACCCTTACGTTGTTGAAAGATCTACGGTCCAGACTAAGCGTTTCGCCTCGTCATTTATACCGCGTACTTCGAAGGACTGGAACAGTTTGCCTGCTGCGGTCTTTCCGTCTGATTATAATTTGGGTGTTTTCAAGGCTAGAGTGAATAGGCTCATAATAAACTAGTGCGCCTCACCATCAACGATTGCATCACTGCTTACCATCAGGCGGGATCGCAGTCAAGTACTAGTTTATAAAAGTTAAAAAAAAAAATGACTGGCACTGTTATTCTTCAAAGCGGTAGGTACGTTCTCGTCCAACATAACAGTATCTCAAGACGAAAGTCTATGACCAGTGCGTGTTGCCAGTGATGACTTATGGCTCCGAAACGTGGTTGCTTACAATGGGCCTCATCAGAAGACTGACTAAAACCTATTCCTGATCCTTATTTGCCTTAATGCCTCCATTTCAGGGCTCCGGGGTTGTCTTTCTCACAACTTATGGCTCCAGTAGGATTCGACATCTCCTTGAAGCACGCGTAGAATAACTACGCGACGTCAACGACTTAGGGTCGGTCCGGACAGTTACTGGACGGTCGGACAGCGAGCTAAGGAAGGAGATGGCTTAAACCTTCAGGTTGAGAACATCTTCACGCCACAGTCGTCACCGCTGATGATGCCTTGGCGGCACTTAGCCCCAACAAGCACAGGCTTGTGGACGACGAGCAATGGGTTACTTGCTATCCGACCGAAGGACCAAGCTTAAGTCGATAACGCACTGTGTTTTTTTAGGTGAGAAATCATCCAATGGCATCTCTCATGACCTTAGTAGGCTTCGCCCCTGCTGTGCCCCTACGGTTTTGCTGATATCCCTTTAAGGCGCGTAGAACACTACGTGCTGTCGATGACTTGAGCTCAGTCCGGACGGTCGTACGGCGAGCTACTCATTGCTCACCGTACTGCCCGCGCCTGCGGTGACTGGAAATCGGATCGCGATCCCGGCGGCTTGGGCGTAAGGCCGTTCCCTCGCGCGTGCGGCTGCCTCCTTTGCTAACATTACTGCTTCACACGCGGAGGCAACCGCCTTCTACTCCTTGCTCCGGACCATAGCCTGTACTAATGCCCGGCGTGGGAGATCGCTGCCGTCGAGCACAGGAACTTAGATGTGTTTCAATCAGTAAAGGCTTAACAGTCTTCCAATCAGACCATGAGATGTTCTTTGATTTCTCACTTAAAAAATAGTAGTTTATGTGACTAGGGGATAAAGCAGTGTATTTAAGTCGCGGGCGGCATGTTGAATTCCGAACGAAACGAAGGTTGCTGATTTTAATCCCGAACGACAGTGAGGGATTTATATAATTAACTCCCGACCATTGCGAGGTAGTTAATAAAGAAACCTGAGTGAAGTGTGGAATTCAAGCCGCCCAAGACAAAGACGGCTTTATTCCCATGTTATTATTATTATTATAATTTTCTATATCGCCCCCGACAGTAAGCAGGTTTTATTCTATTTTCTTTTTTTGTTAGTGGCAGTTTGAATTTCGATGCACGTACATTTTAATTCACAATGTTGACGATTTTTGATGTTTCAAATTCAAAGCACATTATTCCCTAGGAATCGGCCGTACTGCATTATCTCCCTAGGTATAGAATGACTCGCTTTAAGTGAGGTTTGTATGACGTATAAAATGACATTATCGGGCAGGTGGTGTAAAAAAGGATTTAGCTCACAGTTCCAAAATGCTTACCTTTTTTCCTTGTGAGCATTCCATCGATATCGACAAAGACATTGGTGAGTATGACGGTGAACGTGAAGGCCACCGCCAGGAGCGTGACGCAGAACACCCTGTAGAATACAACGTCGTAGTCGCATCGTGTCATATGGGGTGCTGCAGCTGCTGTTTTCAGTGTCTGGAAAATAAGATAGATATCATCATCATATCAGCAAAAAGACGTCCACTGTTGGACAAAGGCCTCCCTCAAGCGTCGCCACAACGACTGGTCCATTTTTTTCGTTTTGGAAAATCATCTAATGACTGACTAAAGAACCCACCCCGTTCCTTCAACCTTCATACGGGGGCTCGAGTTCCCTTTCGGATAACCCTGGCCCCAGTAGGCTTCGACCCGGCTGGGTCCCTGCTCTTGCTGACGACTCCTCGAGGCGCACGGGAACAGCGCGCGCCGTCGACGACTTGGGCTTGTTCCGGACAGTTACCGGACGGCCGGACAGCGAACTACCCATTGCTCACTGTCCGCAAGCCCGTGACCTACGGTGGCCGGAAATCGGGATCAGAATCCCGGCGACGGCGGCGGCGGCGATAACGCCGTTCTCTGATGCGTTCGGCCTCCTCCTTTGCTAGCATTACTGCTTCGCAGAAGTCGGCGACCGCCTGCCACTCCTCCTCGCTCCGGACCATGGCCTCAACCAAGGCAAGGTGCCAGCCGCCGATCGCCCCCACGAGGGCATTCCCCACAGTGGCGACACCCGGGCGTCACTTCCGCACGAATCCGGTGCAGGAAACTCCCGAACGAACCATGTCCGGTGAGGACCTGCGTCATGCCTCAAAGAGAGGAAGAGGACCGCCATGATTGTGCCGTGCCCGCCGTCGACGACTTGGGCTTAGTCCGGAAATTTACCAGACGGCACAACGATCGATCCCGTACGTCATGCATCCATCAGAGTCCCGTGACCCCGACCAGGTCATCGGTCCACCTTGTTAGAGGCCTTCGCTGCGTCTTCCGGTACGAGTTCGCCACTCCAGAACCTTTCGTGTTATGCTATGTCGGCAACCTTGGTTCTCCTGCGGATATCTTCATTTCTGATTCGATCACGCAAGGAAACCCTGAGCGTAGCCCATTCCATTGCTCTTTGGATGCCTTTAAGCCGTTCGTGGTAAGCGAAGTTAATAAATTAGAATTTAAGAAGAAAAATGTACGTTTTTTCCAACTTACGTTTCAAGCGTGCTCGCTGGCCGTTGGTTCGGTATGATGTGGAAAACTTTTGATAAACAATCGTCTTATCGCCTTTCCGTTGTTTTTTTTACAAAAGGGATACTCAAAGTCACCGATAACAACATTGCTATGCTATCAAATTGACGATTTTGATTTGATGAATGTGAAGATCTTGTGGCTTAGTAACTTAGACTAATTTAGACTAATTTAGGCTAATTTAGACTAATTTAGACTAATTTAGACTAATTTAGACTAATTTAGACTAATTTAGACTAATTTAGACTAATTTAGACTAATTTAGACTAATTTAGACTAATTTAGACTAATTTAGACTAATTTAGACTAATTCAGACTAATTCAGACTAATTTAGACTAATTTAGACCAATTTTGACTAATTTAGACCAATTTTGACTAATTTAGACCATTTTTGACTAATTTAGACTAATTCAGGCTAATTTAGACTAACTTAGACTAATTCAGGCTAATTTTGACTAATTTATGCCAAAACCGATTGGTCTAAAACCAATAGACTAATTTAGAGGTAAGCGGAACAGATTGTAAAGTCCCGCAAACCTTAGTTGAAAAGATGGGATCCTCCGATCAAAGGGTGTTGTGTCTGGTCCGGGCAATTGTCCGATAGTTGATTTCTAACAGCCCACGATCTTGCCGCTGTGAGCGGTAACTAAGCGCGGGGCGGCGAGCGGTAAAATCAAAAGTATGATAACGTTTGAAGCATGCCGCGAGACAGCGCTCATAGTGTACCCGCTTACCGAAGTTCCCCGCGCCGTTTGCCTTTAGGCCCAAGCGTCCGAAAAGTGCCATAAAACAGTGACTTTCTGAAGCCTACTCCTCGGTAACGGCCAGGTTAATAGGTTTGAAAAAAATATATGTTTATTATAGATTCGTGAACAACATTATCAACATTTGATTTTTTCGTGCTATTAATACTTTTGTCTAAAAAAAATATTTAGCAATTTCGCAACTTTTCCCTACTCCTTCGAAACGGCTTGGATCTTTAGAAACATTTTTTAACCGACTTCTAAAAAAGGAGGAGGTTCTCAATTCAGATGTTTGTATTTTTTTTTTTTATGTATGTTCGCGCATAACTTCGTCACTTGCCAACCGATTTGAAAAAAAATCTTCTTTTGTTGGAAAGGGTATACTTCCCAAATGGTCCCATAGTCACCAAGTCGGGATTTGATGATGGAATCTTGGCGAAATCAAGGGAACTCCTCAAATATTATAGGCAACCATATAGTTCTTTTGGTATTTTCATCAAAGACTCAAACATTTATAGTCAAAATATGAAATTTGATGAAGTGGAACTGGTGAAGAAGATCAGAAATGGCCACCGGAAGTTCATGCTCACTCACACAGATCTCCCAATGAACATAGTTACAAATAAATGAATAGTTCTGAATAGGTATGTTGAAAATGGTATCATCGATGTGACCTGATGATGATGATGGAGCCGGAAGATAGGCACCGGAACTCCGTAATTAATCAATGTATCCTAGCCGTGTTTGGGCTTATTAGAATTGTCCTAACATGCATTTTGGCTATAAGGTACTGTCGAACTGATCTGATGATGATGATGGAGCCGGAAGGTAGACACAGGAACTTCATAATAAAACAATGTATCCTAGCAGGGTTTGAGTTTATTGGAATTGTCATGAGAAAAAGGTACTCTGGCTGAAAATGTATTGCAACTAAAAAGTGTAAAATAAAAAACTATTTACAAAAAAAAAAAAAAAAACGACTTACTAAAAAAACACTAAAACTATCAAAATAACTTTAATTTCGGAAGTCGGTGTTAAATAACGAAGATAACTATTACAGAACCACCAATTTTTATGTGTAAAAATGTTTCTAAAGGTCCAAGCCGTTTCGAAGGAGTATTTTTAAGTATATTTTTTTTAGACAAAAGTGTTGATAATGTTGTTCATAAATCTATAATAAATATTTTTTTTTTCAAACCTATTAACCTGACCGTTACCAAGTAGTAGGCTTCAGAAGGTCATTGTTTTTGTTATAGTAGTACGAACTTAGTAGTGTCTTCTATTGGGCTGTATATTTTAGTCTGTGGTCGTCGCCTTGTCATGTCGCCCCGGTAACAAGTAATATGGTTGTCTCAATATAAAATTATTATATTATTATTATTATATCTAGCCCATATTGTCCCACTGCTGGGCAAAGGCCTCCCTCCACTCCTTCCAATGTTCCCGGTTTTGCGGAAAAAAAAAAACCACCTCTTTCCAATTCCCACGGAAGACATCCAAGTCGTCCCGCCATCTCCTTCTTGGTCTGCCGCGGCACCGTCGTGCAATTTCAAGGCACCAATTGTGCGTTTTACTGGCCCACCGCTCGGTAGGCATGCGGCAGACATGTCCAGCCCAGTCCCACTTAAGTTGGGCAGCCTTCTGAACTACGTCAACGATTTGCGTTTTGGAGCGCAGTGTAGTGTTTCGAACGCGATCCGTTATTTTAACACCTAGTATATTGCGCTCAATAAAATATAAAATATGTATTGATAATTAATTCGTATGATTTCCACCATACCTACCCCATCAGTTTTATGTCACTAGAGCCTTAAAATTACGCCCTCGGGCGCTAGAGCCTTAAAATTACAGACGTATAGACATCTTGTTCCGAGAGGAAAGTCTTGTCACTCGTCATCCTCACTTCTCTTTCGTTTTCCTCTCCACTCTTCAAGTCGCTACAGTAGATTTTTTACCGTTCGTGCTGTGCGCCTCTGGAATTGTCTCCCGCACACATTAATGGTTAGTCCTTCGTTGGAGGTTTTCAGAGGAAGAATAATTAGGGAAGATTTCCTGTCAACGTGACATGTAAATTTGTATGTACTCTTAGGTTTTTATTTATTTTATTACTAGCCCGCAGCTTCGCCCGCGTTCATAAAATATAGCATAAGTAACTCAGAAATAAAGCAGCTTTCTACAGGTGAAAAAATTTTGGTAATCGGACCAGTACATTCAGAGATTACCTCATACAAACAAAAAAGAAACAAACTTTACCTCTATAAATTATATAGTATAGATATCGTGGCCATATTTTAGAATTGACCTGGTTAGTTTTAGTAGGCCACATATTATCATGAAGTGATCGATTTGAAGATCTGGCCACAACATATATTTATGTGTATTGTGTGCTGTACTCATATTTGTTTAGTAAACTAGTTTTAATTACATTTCAATGAATGTGCTTAAATTGCATTTATTTGTCCTCAATTGTCTCTCTGTAAGGAAATCCAATTTTGTGTTAAGTTCGCCTGTGTACATCAGCTGTCCAATTTTGTGTTAAGTTCGCCTGTGTACATCAGCTGTCCAATTTTGTGTTAAGTTCGCCTGTGTACATCAGCTGTCCAATTTTGTGTTAAGTTCGCTGGTGTACATCAGCTGTTCAATTTTGTGTTAAGTTCGCCTGTGTACATCAGCTGTCCAATTTTATGTTAAGTTTGCCTGTGAACATCAGCTGTCCAATTTTGTGTTAAGTTCGCCTGTGAACATCAGCTTTCCAATTTTGTGTTAAGATCACCTATCTATAATAAAAAAAAAAACAGAGAAGAGTGGGAGAAGGGCAAACAATTAAAACAACAGTAATACTATATTTTCCAGATATTTATTTGTTCTAGTAGCGACTTTATACACATGAATGTCGGTTGTTGAGAATGCGAAGTTGAAGTTGAAAGCAGATAAAAAGTAACTTATATCCTTGAAGTTCCAGCTTACTCCGTACCAAATTTCATCAAAATCGGTTCAGTAGTCTAATCGTGAAAGCGTAACAAACAGACAGAGGTATGTTTGCATTATTAGATATATAGTACAGATTTCGCTATTTTATTTATAATTACATTTATTGCTCACTTCTTTCATGTTCATTATTTTTTTTTAGGGTTCCGTAGTCAACTAGGAGCCCTTATGGTTTCGCCATGTCTGTCTGTCCGTCTGTGTCTGTCTGTCCGTCTGTTCATCCTCGCTTAATCTCTGTGACCGTTAGCACTAGAAAGCTGAAATTTGGTACCAATACGTATATCAATCACGCCTACAAAGTGGTAAAATAAAAATTAGAAAAAAAATGTTTTATTCGGGTCTCTATATGTAAAGTGGGAAGTGTTTTTTTTTTTAATTTCCACCCTAACGTATGATATATTGTTGGATAGATATTTAAAAATGAATAGGGGTTTACCTAAATCATTTTTTGATAATGTCAATGATTTCGGAAATAATCGCTCCAAAAGTAAAAAACAATGTGTGTGTCCCTCTAACTTTTGAACCATAAGTTTAGAAAATATGAAAAAAATCTGAAAAGTAGAACATCATAAGGACTTTCTAGCAAAATTATTTTGAACTTGATGGAAAGAACAGTTTTTGTACCAAAAAGACAAAAGGGTTCTAAAAAATAATTTCTGGACTAAGTTTGTAGTATAATCGTATAGGCAAGCACTTTTTTAAACTCATACGTACACTTGTTGTGACGGACGGGAAACTACGGAACCCTACACTGAGCGTGGCCCGACACGCTCTTGGCCGGTTTTTGTTAATAAAAAAAAAAACACCTTAGTATGTCTTAATAATTTTTATTTCTAGGACATAATTATAATTATGTAATAATTTAAATACTATACATATTGGTTGGCAGCTCGATTCTATCACTATAATTTTACATGAAAACAAACGTATTCTTAAAAAAAAAAAACACTGACTGATCAACACTTTTATCACCAGAGGGCTGGCTCGTTCTTCGCCCAAAGAATTAACATTGCCATTTAACGAGGCAATGCTGCCAGCCTTCTTGGCACATTTTCGTCTTCGATGCCTTAGTGTATTTTATTTTTTTATACCTACAACTTTATTTTTACTTTATTCGGGCGGGGACATTAGGAGTCAGCGCACAGCTGGGTACAGAAGCAAAACAATCTCTCAGTCACTCGGTGACAATTTATTTGTGCGGACAATCAGGTAAGATAACATAGCTCGTAACTTTGTGGCTTTTCATGATATATACATAGATTCTTTAAATAAAATACGGTGTAGCGTTTCATGTTTTACTTAATATTAAAATTAATGTTGAATACCCATTATACAGATGTTCATACTTATTTAGGTTAAGTATAAATACTAATAAATATTTAATATTTAAGTTTCTTATGTACATATCTCTTGTTATTTTTCAAATACATTAATATTATTGAATTGTTTGAAGACATAAAACAATTATTTACATTACAATAATAACTGGACTAAATTAAAATTATTGTAAGTTCGGCTGTCGTGTCACAAGCTGTGGACAGCTGCTTGAGACATAAGAGCCAAATATATATTTTACTGTATACACAGTTATTTGTAAAAAACTAACAACCTTGTAGGACTGTACCTACTTACTGACATCATAAACAACAACTTTTGTTCTATGACTTTTTACAAAACTTAATTAATTTACCAAAAACTAACCTTCAAGATTTCGTTGTTCTGTCTAACACATTTCAACTCTTTATTTTGCGATACCTACTTACGTCTGTATGATACGACGCAAGCGCATCAAACACCTCCGCCACTTGATCCTTTCTCGGCTCCGCTATTGTACTATCGCTTGCTTCGCATAGACTTCGCAATATTTAGAATGTTCAATTAAAATATTTTTGTTTATGTATGGAAGTCTGTATGAAGCGGCGCAAGTGCATAAAGCACCCCCACCGCCCTAACCCTCTTCCCTCCACTGTTTTACTATCTCTTGCTTCGCATAGACTGCGTAATAATTTTGTATGAAAATCTGATGAGCTTAAAATATGAAACATTTTTAAAAGTCATAGAACAAAAGTTGTTGTTTATGATGTTAGTAACATAGTCTTGGGAAGTTATCAGTGTTTTACAAATAACCCTGTATATTACAGTACAATTCACGAATGATGGCGGCCGTGAAGTGAGCCTTTGCGAACGTTCGCGCATACTACACTCTTCTCGCACACGCACGTCGCCATTCGGTTCCTAAAACACGTTACTGCGCAGCCTTCTGTGCAAACTTCACGGCCGCCATCATTCGTGAATTGTACTGTACTAAAAATATTTTTTTCATACATATTCCCTATTTCTCATTTCTCCATGGATTCATTTTCTCCAGTTATTACGAGTATCTTACTTATTAGGTACAAAAAATTAAATCTATTTTGAGATTTCATTATTCTAAATTCACTTATTTGATTAGTTTTCGCTTTTCCCGGCCTTGTGAATTAACCCAGAGATTTCTTAATTTTTTCGTTTAATCTGTAACAATAAACTAATATTTATTTCGTAAATGATTTTATGTAAACCTTAAACATTGCTCGACGACACTGAAGTAATAGGTTAGTTGCCGTAAAAAATTTAATTAGTCTGACTTTTAGATTATTCAAAAATAAAGGACACATATTTTTTTATTTGTAAATTAAACAAAAAATGACCAAGTTATAGCCCGTTAAAGTTACGTGTGACGTCACGCCGTGCTTCATTTTTAGCACGGGGTGACGTCTCACGTAACTGTAATGAGCAATATCTTTGTTATTTTTTTATTTAATCGATAAAACAAAAATACGTCGTGTCTAATATTTTTTATAATCTAAAATACAGACTAAATAAAATGTAATTATTTTGACCCTGGAAACTACCATATTAACAAAAGCGACCAAAAAAAGAATACTAAAAATAAATTTTGCATCACCATAAGAAAAGGGAACCGCCGAAAGGCTGACCCGGGTAAATACCCGGGTCAGCCTTCCGGCGGTACATCAGGCGATGTGAAGTTTGGGTTGATAATGGCCTAAAAACTGCTCCCGCTCTAGTGAGGAGCAAGAGGGCGTGTCGGGCTTTTTAGGGTCAGCGCAGACAGAGAGAAATAATTCTCGCGCTCCCGAGACGGGCATTTTCTGACGGATGGCGTATGTCGAAGATATGGTTTAAGCAAATATGAACTTTATTTCAATAACTTTAAAGTTGATTTTCAGGTGCTTTAATTAAATCCTCTTGCGCTGCTCTCTGTCTGCGCTGACCCTTAATGATTAAAATACACTTAAGTTCTTTAAGTTGCCCTTTATTTATTTATTTTTTTATACTTCATGCATATAAAAGTACAGAGGACTACGGGTTTCCTTTTCAGAAATTTTTCATGGCCTCAGAGTGAGCGCCTACGTCTAATTTAATACATGCTACTCTGCTTGCTGATTTCCTCATGATGTTTTCTTTCACCGTTCTGATAGCACACAAAATATGATGCAGAAAAATCCCTGTTCTATGAGCATAGTTACTTTCTCTTGAGAGGAGTGGTGGCCGAGTGGTAACGGCCCCGACTACAAGTTGTAGGCCACGGGTACGAACTTACTTACTTTGTGTAATTTATTTCATCACCACTGCTCTCAAAATTGTGAAGGAAAACATCGTGAGGAAACCGGTGTGCCCTAGAACCAAAGTTCGAAGACATGTGACATCCACGAACCCGCACTGGGCCCGCGTGGTGGATTACAGCCATTTCCTCTCCTAGAGAGGACTATAAGAGGCCTGAGTCCCAACAGTGGGAACATTATGAGGCCGACTATGCTATGCTCATCGATATGTATGTACTACGCACTAGATTACGCGTGCCGAACACTCGCTTCAGTCGATGACACCTTGAACATTACACTATGTCGAACGAAACACGTAAGTGCCACGAAATTAATGACGCTTAAGACATTTTGAACGCGAAAGAGTATCCTCTAAAAGCTATCTTAGCGCTGCATGTTTTAATAGTTCTGTTAGACGACATAATGCCAATGTAGCGCTGCAGCGAACTTTTGTTTTAATTTTTCAGTATTTTGGCAAATGGTTTCCATGAAAGGGCTTGTGTATCACTAGAATATAAGTTGATGGCTATGCAATACTTACTTTCTTACGATAGCTCTTCTTTGGGCCTGCAGGTCAAACGCTAGGGGGTCCATCTCGACTCGGGAGTTACTCTCAAGGCCTGGCATGATATCATCCATACCCTGGCTGTCACTGCCAACTGTGGAAAACGGTAAATATTACACGAGGTGTTTTTTTCTGGGTAGTGCCCAGAAACCCTACCATGAGCTAGTAATGCGATTCGATTGACGACCTGAATTGAACTGTTAAAAGGATGGAACTATTCTGGGTGTAAGGGACAGCTCTCCGCAAACTTTAAGTGTAATCTGGTGTCTGTATGGAGAAAAAAATCTTGTGGAAGGTGGTTCAGTTTCCGGTCAACCGTGGCAACTTGATATGTAATGAGCAACTTGCCCATAAGTGATCTTTACGAATAAAATCATTTTACGTACAGGATTTAAGATAGTGTTTCATATAATTTTAACAAGTTTTTACGATAATCAGTGGCAACATATTCTGTTTCCGCTGTGGTGACACTGTTGGTTATAAAAATATGGCATTTCGAAGTCAAATGGTGAAAATATGAATGTCGAATTTCGTAAAATATTGTTATGCCATTAAACGTGAACACGCCATATCTCCAAGAAAATAATGAGTAGCACGCAATAATTAAAACGCATTGCTGTTTGCTAGAATGGTGGTTCGTAGCCAGGCTTAGAAAAATCTTGAAACATCCACAAAGTAGATAGTACTAGTAAGTAGCTATGTATCTACCTATAAGGGAAATGGTACTCTCCGCCATTAACAATAGAGTCGAAATTCGCCTGAAAGTAACTCTTAGTACATCGTGCCATAAAAATGATTTATAGCTCCGCGAAGCGACGCTATTGTTCTGGATCGATCTTGAGATGTCGGTATCTAGAATTTTATTCGCTCCGTATATAAATACGAGCCCCCGACCGGAAGCGAGTCAGTTGTGATTTCGACTGCGATCAAGAGCGAACTACCTAAGTGTGTGAAGTGATTTTCCGTAACGACCTAAGCGATAGTGTATCGGTACTCTAGTGTTAATTGCGATTCTGATTATTGTTGACTGGACTAATTTGTTATTGTTTGTGGTGAATAAAGTTCTCTGTTAGTAAATCGGCATTTGATTACTCACGTACGTAACAATATGGTTAAATCGACCTTAAATAGGAAGTAATATACAATTATCTATGAAAACTAAAGCCAAGTCAAGATGCCAAATAAGTGTCAATTTGACCTCTATTATATTTCTTTGTGTAGAACGCCAATTTCATGGTATTTTAAAGAAATCGATTGTTATAAATTAACAGTTCATTGTGGTCACAATACAATCATATGATGTAAAAAAAAATATTATTATGATAGGTTTTTGTCAAATTTGAAAGATAAATTCTATAACTCTATAAGGTAGGTATGCTGTAAGAAAACCCAATTTTGGGTTAAGCTCGCCTGTGTACATCGGCTTTCTTACTGTGAATAGTGTATGAATTTATGTACAATAAAGAATATAAGAATAAAGAATATAAGAATAAATTTGGTGAAGTTGTTACATTTGACGGTTTGTCTTTAAGCCCTTAAAGTTTGTGGAGGGCTGTCCTTTTCACCCTGTATTTGGCATGCATTAATAAGTATAAAGAACTCCAACTTATAACCACTCAGTTCTATTTGGTTGTAGGCCAGTGATATTAGGGATAAATTGACTGGCCTGTTGGTCTAGTGGTTAGAGACCCTGAGTGCTATGCCGGAGGTCGTGGGTTCGATTCCCACCCAGGACAAATCTTTGTGTGATGAGCATGATCATTTGTTGTGTCTGGGTGTAATTTATCTATAATATGTATGTATTTAGAAATTTATAAGTATGTTTATTAGTTGTCTAGCTCATAACACAAGCTCTGCTTAGCTTGAGACTAGATGGCGTTGTGTGATAGTTGTGGAATATCATTATATAAATTAAATTAAAAATTAGTTAGTCAAAATATTAAAATCTTACGTATTTCGCTGGCGTGGACACTTCCGTCGTAGTACACATTACCTTCTACATCAGGTTTCAATTCTAAAAAAAAAACATTGTATAAGTTTCTTATGTATACGCTAAATTTTGATCGTTTTAATCCCGTAGAGGTTCGATCCGGTCGAAACGTCAACTGAGCGAGTCAAATGACTCGTAGGTTCTCGGCGTTGCGTACAAACTACCTACAGGTCATTGGATTCGCTCAGCTGACGTTTTCTTAAAGAAATTAATTTCGTACATGCGTAAATTAATACGAGTTTTGAAAAAAAAAAGGTACTTTATTTTTTAATTTTATCTAAACAAATCGATAGTGTTTCATGTACCGGATCGACGCTCCACGGGATTAAAACGGTCAAAATTTAGCAGTGTATATATTAAAATTAAATTTTAATAATTCACAAAATCTTTTTATTATAAATTATTATGATTTAATCTACACTAATAATGTTACATTAGTTTACGTTAAATAATTTAAAAAAATGAATTTTTGTGTGTATGTTTGTAATGAATAAACTCAAAAACTACTTCAAATTCAAATTCAAAATTCAAAGCATTTATTTCAAATAGACCATTTACAGGCACTTTTGAATAGTCAAATGTCGGTCAGTCCAAGAAAAGTGAAGCTAAATTGCACGTTCCAAAGAGTAGGTCTCTATGGAGAAGAACGTGCAAGAAACTCCATGGACACTCTTTTAAATCATATATGTGTTACATATAATGCTTGGTTACATATTACTTGTTGCTTCTATCATGTGAGCACAATGTCGATAGAGAAATAAAAATGTAAAATAATTAAAAGATAGAAACTGAATTAAGCCACTGGCAGCTAAGAGATGACCAGTCCCATCTGACGGCACCCGTTCACGAGCATGACGCGTGCATCAGCCCCACTCAGCTCAACCATTTTGAAGGGAACTGAACGACCCAATAACACGTGCCACCAACAGCGAGACATTTGAGTGAGCATGACAAACTCTCAACTGCCATGCTCGTAATGTCAAAAAAAAAAAAAGTTGTAACCTAATAAAAATGCTCCATGGTGCTTCACATTCACAAACTTGGAAAAAGTGCTTCTACATTATACAATGCAATTGTGTCTTTCAGATTAAAAAATAATAATATTAGTTTCCAACTAATCAACTAATTAGTACGCCCTAGTGGTAGTGGAGCTGGACCAGCATTGAGCCAAGCATTTTTATCTTGAATATAATCCTCCAACTTATAATATGCTTGTCTGCATAGTGTGCGTTTAATACAAGATTTAAATTTCGTTTCATTGAGTTCTAATATGTGGGGAGGTATTTTATTATAACATTTCAAACAGTACCCCATGAAAGAAGAGGCCACTTTAGCCAGTCTGAAACCTGGTTGAACTAATTGATCCCTATTTCTTGTAACATAATTATGTCTATCGCCTCTTTTGCTAAAAAGATGAAGATTTTTTCTAACATACATTATGTTTTCATAGATATATTGACAAGGTACTGTCATTATGTTAATATCTTTAAACAGTTCCCTTAAAGAATCGCACCGGCGGAGATTGTAAATCGCTCTGATGGCTCTTTTCTGTAATATAAAGATTGACTCGATGTCAGCAGCCCGTCCCCATAGTAAGATACCGTACGACATGACACTATGAAAATAACTAAAATAGACTAGTCTAGCGGTATCAACATCCGTAAATTGGCGGATTTTTCTAACAGCATATGCAGCTGAGCTAAGCCGCCCTGCAAGAGAAGTTAAGTGAGGACCCCATTGTAGCCTTGAATCAAGCGTAATCCCCAGGAAAATCGTTTTATCAACAAATTCTAGTTTTTCATTATTCAATACAATGTCACAATCACTACTTTTGACATTCGGTAAGGAAAATCTTATGCATTTAGTTTTTTTCCCATTTAGAACCAGATTATTAGCAGTGAACCAGTTTTGAACCTGCAATAGGGCGCTATTTTCGTTGTCAAGATTGTTAGTTTTTCTATTTATCTTAAAAATCAAAGAAGTGTCGTCAGCAAACAACACCATATTAAGTTTATTTTGCAACAAATTGGGTAAATCATTAATATATACTAAAAACAAAAAAGGACCTAAAATTGAACCTTGGGGCACCCCCATTTCAACATTCAATCCCGACGAATGGACACCGTTTATTTGCACTAATTGCTGTCTATTATTCAAATAAGATTTTAATAAGCTTAACGCTGCATTGCCTAGTCCGTAATGCTTGAGTTTCCGAAGCAATGTTTCATGAACTACACAATCAAACGCCTTAGATAGGTCGCAGAAGATGCCTATAGCATCTTGTGCCTCTTCCCACGCATCAAAAATGTGTTTTAGTAAGGAAACACCCGCGTCAGTTGTACAACGTCCTTTGGTGAAACCATACTGTTTATCATGTAGGATGTTATTGGAGTTAAAATGACTAAGCATTTGATTTAACATTACCTTTTCAAATATCTTGCTAAGAACCGGCAAAACGGACACCGGCCTATAATTATTAGTGTCTTTACTATTCCCGGATTTAAAGAGCGGTATCACTTTACTATATTTCATTAGATCTGGAAAGACTCCTTGATCTATACACAAATTAAATATTAAAGCCAAGTACGGTGCTATAGTCTCAATAATTGAGGTACAAACTTTTATAGACATACCCCACAGATCTTCTGTCAATTTAATCTTGATTTCTTTAAAAGCTTTTATTACTGTTATGGGGTTTATATGTTTAAAGTTAAATTCAGTTGAACAGGCTGCAACGTTCGCCTGTAATAAATCAAAAGCATGCGATGGCGACGAATTTAGGGCTTCAGTAGTTTTAATTGGTATACTGGTAAAGAAATTTACAAATTCTTCTGCAACTAGTTTGTTATCGCTAATGAGACCATGATGAGTCTCCAATGTGTAATCATTATTATTTCTTTTGTTTCTGTTGGTTTCATTATTTATAATATTCCAAACTGTTTTTATTTTATTATCTGCTGTTTTAACTTTGTTGCTAATGTATAAGGCCTTAGCTGCCTTACAAGTATTTTTAAACATTTTAGAATAAGTAGCAACATATTTATTAAAAGTTTCAGTGTTAATAATAGGCTTAAGGCCATACAACTCGAAAAGTCTTTCCCTACTTATTCTGATTCCTTTAGTTGCCCAGTCACTAAATCTAAACTTAGGGCAGATAGTTTTAGTTTTTTTCTTAAAAGTCTGATTAAACTCCTTTTGAACAACTGAAAAAAAATTTTTATACAAAATATTACCATTGTTTTCAAATGTTACCATTAGGCCGCTATGATCAGAAGGCAGATAATTTACAATGGCTTTTTCTAAATACTTGCAGCAACAAAAAACATTATCGATACATGTAGCAGTAGTTGTCGTTGTTCGAGTTGGTTCAATAAACACATTTGATAAATTAAATGATTTGAAAAGATTTAATAATCTACTGCTATCTGAATTATTTTCTAAAATATTAACATTAAAGTCTCCGCAGATAATTACTGGTTTATTACCAGTTGAAAGTTTAGCCATAACTTTCAACTGGTACTACTGTGCCGATTTCAAAAATTCTTACACCATTGGAAAGCTACATTTACCCTGAGTAACATAGACTATATTTATTGCCCGTGCAAAGCCGGGACGGGCCGCTAGTAATAAATAAATATATAAATCTAATACATATAAATAAAATTGGAGTGTCTGTTTGTAATATTGAAGAACTGCTTTTTACTACATGCATATGAATATATATACGGTACATATACCAAAATAACATTTTTTTAAATTTTTGTCTGTCTGTCTGTTTGTCTGGGCTAATCTCTGAAATGGCTGGACAGATTTTGACGGGACTTTTTTTTGGCAAGGAGTAACATAGGCTATTTTTATTTTAGGAAAAATAAATTAAAAATCGTGTAGTCCACGCGAACGAAGTCGCGGGCACAGCTAGTAATAAATAAGAATTTGATTAAAAAAAAAACTCACCATACTGTTTTAAACTTGTTCCAATTTCTTCATTGTCTGAAAATGGTTAGATTTATAAGAAAACTGGCTTCTACCAGCGGATTCGCCCACCATCATTTCAACCGATATACGTCGACTGTTGGACATAGGCCTTCCCCAAGTGTCGCCACAACGAACGTTCCTGCGCGTCTCGCATCCATCGGTTTCCCGCAACCTTCACCAGGTCATCGGTCCACCTTGTTGTTGCTTTCAACGCTGCGTCTTCCAGTACGAGTTCGCCACTCCAGAACCTTTGTGTGACCTGCCCATTGCCACTTAAGTTTGTCAATTCTTCGTGCTATGTCGGCAACCTTAGTTTTCATGCTGATATTTTAATTCCTGATTCGATCACGCAAGGAAACCCCAAGTATAGCCCTTCCCTCTTTGGGTGACTTTAAGCCTTCTGATGAGGCCCATTGTGAGCGACCACGTTTCGGAGCCACATGTCATCACTGGCAACACGCACTGGTCAAAGACTTTCGTCTTGAGACACTGTGGTATGTTGGACGAGAAGATACCGCGTAACTTCCCGAACGCTGCCCAGTCGAGTTGCTTCAGCGTATTTTTACATTTTATTTTATTTTAATAAGTACAGTGACAGACTACGGACTAAGACAATTTAGACAGTTAATACAAAATACAGTACTTATATCTGAAATCCAATTATTACAGTTCATAGCATTCAATGCTTAATGTGCTTCATTAGTGACAGAAGGGTGAAGTATTATGGAGAAGTTAATAAATGAAACTAATGTAATTACAATATATACAAACAATTTCTAAATTCGTTAAAACTGTTCAAGAACAAGTCTACCTCAGGGCATATTGTATTATATTGATTACACATTCTGGATAACGGGTTATTTTCAGAAACATTATTGTTACTAGAGGAAATACTAAATAATTGTGGAGTGCGCACAGATCGAGTTGGTATCTTAAAGTTTAGCTGGCCAAGTAATTTGATGTCAAAGGAACCGTTAGCAATTTTATGCAATGTACTTAAGGCGTATAGTTCCTTGAACCATCTGGCCGAAATTATGTGAACGCAACTCTCGCACTCGCCTAGGCGGCAGTACGCAAATCTGTGCATTTATTTACGGCCAGCAGCACCCGAAAAGCGCTTTAAATCCATTTTCTCTGCGAGATATTGATTGATTTACGTATGCAATGTTCACTTTGAAGAATATTTAACTACCAATTTTTATGTGTAAAAATGTTTCTAAAGGTCCAAGCCGTTTCGAAGGAGTAGGGAAAAGTTGCGAAAAGTTGCGAAATTGCTAAATATTTTTTTTTTGACAAAAGTATTAATTGCACGAAAAAATCAAATGTTGATATTATTGTTCATGAATCTATAATAAACCTATATTTTTTTCAAACCAATTGACCTAGCCGTTACGGAGGAGTAGACCTCAGAAAATCACTGTTTTATGGCACTTTTCGGGCGCTTGGCCCTTAAATCACTAACCCATCTCCTTCTCTCAAGACTCTTCATGTGAAAGTGTATGAGTCTCTGATTGTAATTGGTTAACATACCAACTTTAGAACCTCGATTCATCCCTTTTGGGGGTGAATTCTGGAAAAACCTCTCTTAGTGCTTGTTTACGTCATATGAGGTAACCTTGTGCAGTTTTCCAATAGTTTCGGCTGTGCTTTAATATGTCAGTCAGTCTGTGTCTCCTTTTATACTACATACAATTACTGAAACGGATCTTGAGCGCTCGGCGTCAGAGTGGGGATCGCTTTGCGCATTCCGTACATTGGCGATCCAATCGTCTTCGTTATAACATACATGCAGAGCAGGGTACTAATTAGGAGTGACGTCTATGACACGATGGCGCGGCGAGCCAATCACTGACACTCCCCGCCCCCGCGTCTCACTTCGCAACACTAAAGAGACAGATTATTTGACTTCTGCGCAACTTGAAGCCAGCGCTCAAGATCCGTGCAGGTAATTGTAATTTTTAGCATATGCGAAACCTGAATATAGTTAGCTCAGAATCAGTAACTGAATGGATTTCAATAGTTTTTACAACATGTTACATTTTTTCCTAACAAGGTTTTTTTGCAAAAAAGCCCTGTTAGGGTCTAAACAGACGGACCGACGGGTTTTTTGTAAAAACCCTGTATATGATGTGGCTAGATCTTAGAAGTTATATTTTGTGTTATTTGGCCTCAGTTTTAGAAGAATTTGAGAGAAAATGACTTACCAAGTTGTTTTAGATTTGATTCTAGCTTTTCTTTGTCTGAAAACAAAAACGGAATTTTATTCTGAAAGGCAACGAAGGAACGTACTGTTGCCAAAACGGATCTTGAGCGCTCGGCGTCAGAGTGGGGATCGCTTTGCGCATTCCATACATTGGCGAGCTAATCGTCTTCATTTTTAGATACATGCCGCAACGCAGGCAACGAATTAGGAGTGACGTTTATGGCGCGATGGCGCGGCGAGCCAATCACTGATACTCCCCGCTCCCGCGTCTCACTTCGCACCACTAAAAAGACCGAATATTTGACTTCTGCGCAAGTGTTCAAGATCCGTGATGGCAACTGTACTTTGTATTATTTGGAAACAGATTTAGAAGAATTTGAGAGAAAATCACTTACCAAGTCGTTTTAAATTAGATTCCAGCTTTTCATTGTCTGAAAACAAAAATGTAATTTTATTCTGGCGTTCTACAAGTTGGATCGATAATCTGGTTAGAGTCGTGGACATCGACCTTACTGCCACTTTATTTTTAAGACTGGAAATCATCCAATGATTTCTCCTGCTCTGGGTGGAGCGAGAGGGCATGTCAGACTGGCCTGTTGGTCTAGTGGTTAGTAGCCCTGACTGCTATACCGGAGGTCGTGGGTTCTATTCCCACCCAGGGCAAATGTTTATGTGATGAGCATGATCATTTGTTCTGTGTCTGGGTGTAATTTATCTATAATATATATGTATTTAGAAATATATAAGTATGTTTATCAGTTGTCTAGTACTCATAACACAAGCTCTGCTTACTTGGGACTAGACGGCGTTGTGTGATAGTTGTGGAATATTATATTATATTATTGAAATCCTATATCAACGATATGGCCAAACGAGGATTGACATATCAACAAATGTTAACGTTTAAACGATCTGGCCAGTTTTAGTTGGTCATATTATGAAGTGATCAATTCCCGGGCCTTGGTCGAGGCCATGGTCCGGAGCGAGGAGGAGTGGCAGGCCGTCGCCGACTTCTGCGAAGCAGTAATGCTCGCTAAGGAGGAGGCCGACCGCATCAGGCAACGGCGCTCTCGCCGCCGCCGCCGGGATTCCGATCCCGATTTCTAGCCACCGTAGGCGCGGGCTTGCGGACAGTGAGCAATGGGTAGCTCGCTGTCCGGCCGTCCGGTAACAGTCCGGATCAAGCCCAAGTCGTCGACGGCGCGCGCTGTTCCCGCGCGCCTCAAGGAGTTGTCAGCAACACCAGGGGCCCAGCCGGGTCGAAGCCTACTGGGGCCAAGGTTATCCGAAAGGGCGCTCGAGCCCCGGTATGAAGACTTGAAGGAACGGGATGGGGTTTTTTAGTCAGTAAGAGTCTAACACTATCTCTTGCTCCGCCCAAGAGTGGGGGTTGTCATAAGATGACTTTTCCCATCGAAAAAAAAAGTGATCAATTCTAAGATCTAGCCACGACATATACAGGTTTATTTGTAAAAACCCTTTGTGTGTTTTGGCCCCAGTTTTAGAAGAATTTGAGAGAAAATCACTTACCAAGTTGTTTTAGATTTGATTCTAGCTTTTCATTGTCTGAAAACAAAAATATAATTTTACTATGTACAGAAATATATGATGTACATTACCATGCAAACTACCAACGAAAATTGGTTGGAACGAGATCTAGTAAGTAGTTTTTTTTTTAATACGTCATAAATCTAAAAAAATACAGTATTATTAAAACATCGATCAAAGTTACAACGAACTACAAGAAGTTTTATACTATGTTACTTGCTGCTACGGAACCCTCCATGGGCGAGTCCGACTCGCACTTGGCCGGTTTTTTTTTTACCAACCAAAACAATAAAATGCCATTACGTAATTTAACGTACCTGGGAAAAACGCAGGAACGTCAAATGTTGCTGTTGTGTTTTGAAAGGGTGTAAACCATTCACTCAGCATCGTGGTTCCCAAAGTGGTAGATAATGGCGGCTGTGTACTTGTAGACGCTAAAAGAAACATTTTTATTTATTTATTTATTCTTTATAATCTTTATTGCACACCAAATAAACAAAAATACAGGACAAACATTTAAAAGAATAAGTGCACAATGGGCGGTCTTATCGCACAGGGCGATCTCTTACAGACAACCTTTTTGTACATGTTAAAAAAAATTGGTTGAAAAATACAGGGCCTCAAGTCTGCTATTACAATAGTGTCAGAATAGTCTAACATTGATTTCATGACTGTTGATTTTGACACGTTTTGGTAATGTATTAATATAATGGCGTCTTTATGACTTTCCGATGGTCAACCACTCATATTCCATTGAAAGAAATGGCATAAAATGGTAATCTCGTACGCAATGACAAATGAATATCTGATGTATGCGGTAGTCTGCAAAAAAATTGACAGTTCCTTTCAGTGACCTACCATTAAGACGTCATTGCGCAATTAGTGCTTTTAATAAGCTCGATATTGTCATTCTACCACAATTCTATTGCAAGACCATTGACCGATCAATGATCGATCATTACCTATGTATTAGCAGATTACAAACTTTTATCAAAATGACAATGGGATCGTGTTGGAATGACGAATTTATAAAAATAGCAGACTTAGGCCCTAGACCGCGGTAATTTGAAAGAATTCCGTTGTACTCTCAATTCAGGAATCAGAAACGTTTCTTTATATTTCAAATAGCCCAATTTTAGCCACTTGGAAGGTCAAAGTTCACGTTAAATAGGTAGATTTTCAGAGGTCTTTACTAGATTAGTTTTACATAAATTTATATTTTGATTGCTATATAAACCCAGATAATAGCCAAAAGATAGCTGTGTATTCAAAATATGTAGAGAAAGATGTATAATAACATCATTATAATCACGTAAGATCACTTACGTTTTATGAAAATGATCGCAGTCATTTCTGCCAGATCACTTAAAAAAAATTCGCTTCAATCATGCAGCGCGGCGCCAAACAAACTCTTTGAACTTTTCGTTTCGAGTGCAAGTAAAAATGAACTTATGCCTTGATCATACGTACCGAGTAAACGGGCGGTGTGCGGACAGTGCTCTCGGTCGAATACTCGGTACGTGTAAACAAAGCACCGAGTACTCGATCGAGCGCTTTTCTCTACAACTCGTTTACATCACTGTCTCGGCCGAGCAACATTTTATAGTCTCGCCCTTTTACTTGGTACGTGTGATTAAGGCATTAGCGGTGGTCAAACTAAAGTGTCTTTAATGTTACACCGAAAAAGACGCTCTTAAAAATATATCTTACCAGTAGTTTCTGTAACAGATACGGTGCTAACAATTGGTTCTGTTTTAACAGTATTCAGTTCAGTATCCGGTTCAATATCCGTTTCACTTTCCAATTCATTTGGTACAGTATTGCTTTCAGCTAAAAATGAAAGAAATTCCACAGGTTTTGTTGAAGTTAGTTCTGGTTTAATTTGGATTGTGGTCGTTGGAACTTCATGTGAGTGTTGAGCTGGAATTTTGCTCGTTGGAACTTGTGGCATCGGTCCATTGTTCGTATCTGAAATTTTATGTGTTCTTTTTTTATTGTTGATAGGTTCGCGCTTGACCGCTATCTCACCTGATGGAAAGCAACGATGCGGTCAAAGATGCATCGCGCTTACTTAGAAGAACTCTATTTTTAAACATTCCTGGGTTGTAGCCATCAGGAAACACAGACTCCGGCAAGGAATTCCACTCGTTAGCTGCACGCACAATGAAAGTGTTCCCAAAACGTTTTGTGCGTGTAGATGAGATGTATTTCTGTGTCTCCTGAGAGCTATAACTTAGGAGGTCTTTAAGTCCACAGTGAGTAGGTTACTTTTAGGGTCTAAACAGACGGACCGCATTTCAAACTCCAATCCAACTGCAACTTGCAGTTTAAGTGCAGTTTGAATGCAGTTGACACGACTGCAAAAGAACTGCAAACACGACTGCAATAGAACTGCAAACTAAATGTGCGGTCCGATTGCAGTCGTGTGAAGTGCACACCGACTGCATCCGAACTGCATCATACCAAAATACCACCTATTGCAGTCGTGTCAACTGCACTTAAACTGCAATTTGCAGTTGGATTGCATTTGAAATGCAGTCCATCTGTTTAGACCCTTGGCCAAACGTGCGCTATCATCTGCCACATCATCGCCTCCTATCAGGTAAGATAGCGTTCAAACTCGAGCCTATACATTAAAACAAAACTGTACTGTTTCACTTTTCACCATCGTTTAAAGTATTTGGCTTATTTGAATGGGCCGTATTCCTACATGCATCTTCAATGTTTTAGTTCTAGAACATGCTAAACAGGCATGATGATCTTACGATGTTTTCCTTCACCGTTTTGAAAGCAGTGGTGATGAAATAAATAGCAAAGAATAAAGTGCCGTCAACGTGGTTTTAACCCTCGACATTTCTACATTAATATATGTTTTTTATTTATTTATTATTATATCTCGCCCATACTGTCCCACAGTTGGGCAAAGACCTCTCTTCATTTCTTCCAATGTTCTTGGTTTTGAGCAACTTCTTTTCAAAGAGGTAGGGTTTATTTTTTGGTTTGTAGGAGATAATCTCTGAAAGTAATGGTCCGAATGCGAAATTTTTTTCACCGACAGAAAGCTGCTTTATTCCTGAGTGACATAGGCTATTTTATGTTAGCGGGCGAAGCCGTGGGCAAAAGCTAGTAACTTATAAGTCGGGGTCGTTACAACTGGGCCACCACTGTTCTCGAACTACTGTTGGCACGATAGCGGAGACTATAATAAGGTCACGATTTTTATTAAAGAATATGCTAGTAACATGTTCCAAGTAAGGCTGCCATCAGACGGACTGCATCGCAGCAACCGCACGCAGACCATAAATTCAACTGCATGCAGTTTGATCTGACATCTGACCAGGAGCTTAGTGTATGATTTGATCTTTAAGTGCCTCAAAATAAAGTTTTAGTAATTAACTGCACACTGACTGTATGTGGTTAGCGATGGACAGTGTGCGTCGACACTACGCGACTGTAGCCGACCGCGTAAAGTTAAAGGCACGACTTCATGCAGTTGATATTGACTTCACTCGACTGCAGCCGACTGCGTGCAGTTGATGTCATGACTGCACGAAGTCGAACGTACAACTGCATGCAATTAAATATATCAACTGCGCGCGGTCACTGCGGTGCAGTCCGTCTGATGTCAGCCTTAGATAAATTAGACGATTAAAATACAAAAATTCTCTCACCAACAAACCGCAATCTTCTCAAAGCCTTTTCGACACACCAATTCAATATTTGTTCATTTGCATTTTGTTTAATTTCTTTACAAAAATTTTGCGCCATAGTTAAAAAAGGATCGTTCTTGATCTGCATATTTCCGTCATCTTTTACTTTTGGTAGTTCTGTGACGACGGGTGTATTAGTGACTTCTTTCTTTGACATAAACATTTCTTCGAAATTGGGAAAATGTTCGGCTTCATTCTTTGGAAATCTTTCTTCAATTACTGTGATAGTATTGGCTTCCTTATCTTTAACCGGTCTGATAGGTTTAGCATCTGTATAATTGAGTATAGCAGCTACTCTGCCTTTGCCACGGTGCCTCCTCTTACCCTTGTGCCTAGAATGATGACTAATCCATCTCCTTTTCCTAGTTTTACTAACAATATCTTCCGAATCATTGTTATCATAAACAGGTAATAAAATTGTAGTTTCTAATTCATTCCTTTTGCTTTTCACATTCCGAGACACGCCGGGATTGTGTGCAACACCCATCAAACTGCTTAGAATGTTTTTTTTCATTACACTATCAATGAATGTGTTATTGAAGTAGTACTTATAAACTAAATCATCTATTGTTTGATCGTCTTTTTCTTTGATTATCAAATCGTCTTGGTTTTCAATTTTGTTAGATGTAGGAATTGAGAACAGGTTTATTTTGACTGATTCAATACTTGGTGTCGTTGTACTTATCTTTTCATGAGATGCTATTGGTTTGGGATTGTGTAATGGTTTCATTAAGTTCGAACTTAGTTTGGTTGTCGGGTTCTTGCTTTCTAAATAGAGTTGCTTAGCTTTTTTTAATATTCTAGCAAAGTTGTTTTGCCTGTGAGATATCTCGCTTTGAGTCTTTGCAATAACGCTTTGCTTACTGTTAATTTTTTCATTCTGTGCGAGCATCAGTTTTTGTATATTGTAGAATTGTCGCTGTTGTTGCAAGAATTTTTTCTGCTGATTTTCGAATTCCTTGAAATTATTTGCCATCTCCCTTTCTTTAGTTTTAAAGTACTCTTGTTTGGAAGCCAATTTAGCATCAAATATTTTCAACTTCTCATGGAATTTTAACAGATTCAAGTATTTCAAATCGAAATCTTGGAATTTTGCCGTGACTGTAACTACGTTTTTGTTAAACTGGTCGTTGATATCGCTTATTTGTTCATAAATACTTTTGATTTCAGTGTGCTGCTTCATTATTTTCTTAAAAGTCTTTGTAAGCATGGAAATAACTTTTATAAGTCCTCTTTCGGTGACCGCTTTACTCTTTTGTGGTTCTTTAGGTACAACTTTGTAGACATTGACGTTTGGGATAGGAGCGTTTTGATGCCAAACAGTATTGTCTTTATCAAATATATTTCTATCGATGACTTTGCCTTCAATGAGTTCATTTCTATCTTTACTTTTATTAATGTCTTCGGTAAATTCAAATTTTTTGACGATTTCACTTTCAAAATCATATTTTTTACTTCTTCTTGATGATGTTATATTTTGAGATATAGTGTCGTTATTTTCTTTGAATTTTTTTTCTACAGAGGGTTCAGCTTTATGATTAACATAATCGATTTCATTGGAAGTACCGTTATTAACAATGACGTCCTTTTCCAAGGATGTTGTATCATTTTTTAAAGTGTTTGCTTCTTTTTTGTTGTGGTTTAGTAGAATGGCGACTTCATAAGGGTAATCGTTGATCGATGGATTAGATCTGCCACCCTTGTCATCTCTTTTCACTGGTTCTTTTCCAAGTGCATTTTGTTCTTCTATATTATACGCTTGGCAATCTTTACCGACGCAGTTTTTTAGACTCTTTCTAAATCGTTGTTCCCTTATGCCTGTAACAATAACATTTTCTTCTGTTTAATCTTTCTTATGTTTGAGTTCGTTTCTATGTTATCAAAGCCGTATACAGCTGAATATTGAATACTCCGTTCAACCGATTTTGACTTTTATTATGTTGGTGGTATGACAAATGGAAACTGCAGTAGTTGGTATTGTAACCACTTTTTTGCTTTTAATGCCATCCTTATGCCTCCGGAATAGAAGTTAAAATCGGTTGAACAGATAGTAACAAAGGTTTGTATAAATAACTAATCTTAATGTGAATCAAGTATAGATTTGTTAAAATCATTGATTATTCGTTACGACTACAAATCTACAAATGATAGTTTTTTTTTGGTGGGTAAAAATCATCTTAATGTTATCCCCCGCCCTTGGGCGGAGCGGGAGATAGTGTCAGACTCTTACTGACAAAAAAAAAAACCACATTCCTTCGCGCCTTCATACCGGGGCTGAGCTATCTTTCGGAGCTGACCCTGGCCCCAGTAGGCTTCGACTCAGCTGGGCTCCTGCTGTTGCTAATAACTCTTTGAGGCACGCGGGAACAGTGCGCGTCCGGACAGTTACTGGATGGTCGGACAACGAGCTACCCATTGCTCGCCGTCCGCAAGCCCGCGAAGGTTAGGACGACGAACGGAATCCCGACGGCGGCTGGGGCGCTGTGAGCGCTGTTGCTTGAAGCCGTCGGCCTCCTCCTTTGCTAGCATTACTGCTTCGCAGAAGGAGGCGACTGCCTGCCACTCCTCCTCGCTCCGGACCATGGTCTGTACCAGGGCCCGAAAAACTCGGTAATGCGTTAAAATAAAATCATCGTCATCAACCTTTTTAATGTTCCCACTGCTGGAACTCAGGCCTCCTCTCTAGGAGAGGGAATGGCTCGTAGTCCACCTCGCGGGCCGGACGATGAATGTTACATGTCTTCGAATTTCGGTTTCCTCATGATGATTTCTTTCACCGTCTTGAGTTAAAATAAAATATAAAATGAGTTTTACTTACGCCGTATCGCCCTCTTTGCTCTCTTGAGATAATTAGAGACTCTTGGAGTGTCGTCCATATAGCTGACACCAAACGGATCAAAATTATTTTGTAACAGATTGTCAACATCCAAAGAATTCTCCCTAAAAATGAAATCTCCAACCCTCGTCTTGTCGTATGTGTTTTCTTTCAATTTATTACGAACCCAGACACCTTTATTTACAACATTATTTCTTTCAAGTTTCGGTTTTGATAGAAAGTTCACTTCATCTGAATTGCTAGATCGGATGGTCCTAGCTAGCACGAACAAAGTAATTATTTTAGTCAACATATTTCAAGACATTTCTTCTTTAACACTGACTGGTGAATGAATAGAATTCCACTTATGTGTTTTCTGCAAAATTGGTGCCGTTTTGTTTGTAAATTTCCGTCGGTTTAGTGTTGGGATTACTTTGGTTACGTTTTTATCGATGTTTTTTTGTGATTTTTTATTTTGTGGACAATCTTTCACCCATCTTTTTTTAGGGTTCCGTAGTCAACTAGGAACCCTTATAGTTTCGCCATGTCTGTCTGTCCGTCCTCGCTTAATCTCTGTGACCGTTAGCACTAGAAAGCTGAAATTTGGTACAATATGTATATCAATCACGCCGACAAAGTGGTAAAATAAAAATTCGCAAAAAATGTTTTATTAGGGTAGGCCCCCTATATGTAAAGTGGGAAGTGATTTTTTTTTATTTCAACCCTAACGTGTGATATATCGTGGGATAGGTATTTAAAAATGAATAGGGATTTACTTAAATCATTTTTTGATTATGTCAATGGTTTCGGAAATAATCGCTCCAAAAGTAAAAAAAACAATGTGTCCCCCCCTCTAACTTTTGAAACATAAGTTTAGAAAATATGAAAAAAATCTGACAAGTAGAACTTTATAAGGACTTTCTAGGAAAATTATTTTGAACTTGATGGAAAGAACAGTTTTTGTACAAAAAAGACAAAAGGGTTCTACAAAATAATTTCTGGACTAAGTTTGTAGTATAATCGTTTATGCAAGCATTTTTTTTAACTTCGTTTACATATTTTATTATCCTTAACGTATCTTCTTTCAAACAAAAAAAGAATTATTAAAATCTGTTCTCGCAATCCAAAATTACCACCGAAAACTTCTTCTGGTACCTATGTATTAATTAATAACCCAATTCCCTAAGATATGGCGATGGGTTATTTCGCGTTCGCGCTGTTAGGATTTTTCCTGAGTTGATGGGGTCGCGTATTATCGAATTGTTCGGTTGGTCTCTCCTTGGCATTGGCGGTATTATCTTATAACTACATAAAACTTCTATCAGGAACATGCTAAAACAATCTAGAACAAAATAAAAATTCATTTTTAACGCCATCTATCAATATGTTAAGATTTTTATCTTAACATTTTTATCGAACCAGTTCATAAATGGTTTAATAGATGGCGTTGCGCAATAACTTTCATGACCTACCGTAGTAAAAAATCGTTGCTTCTTAAAATATATTCATAATTTTACGAGTGCACAATCGCTGTTCTACTACTTGCATACTGTTTTAGTTATCACCGTCCTTTGTGGGCCTGTTCTTAGGGTTCCGTATTTATTAGAGTTCCGTACTTAGTATGTTAACGTAACAATTAGCCTTTTTTTAAACTCATAAGTGGGAACACTTATTGTGACGGACGGGAAACTACGGAACCCTACACTGAGCGTGGCCCGACACGCTCTTGGCCGGTTTTTTATTATTGGTGTACAATACAGAATATCTATCTATCTGTTGTTTTTTTTTTGAGATGAGAAATCATTAACTTACTTTCCCTTTGAATTTTTGTTTCTATTCACCCCTTTTGACTGTAGTTATTTACCGTAGCAACGATATCGACATGTATTAAAACTATCGATAGTTTTTCCCTGCCCTATTCCTGAAAACCACAATATTTACGTTTACCGCCGTATCGAGTTCGGATACTCATTTAACACATTTTTTTTTATATTTCTTTATAAACAATTCCAATGTTTACAGCTATTCACGATTATAACCTTTTTGGTTGAAATAAAAGATTGATAAAGATCACTTTGAATCCCCGGTTTCTGCTCGTAAATATAAACTTGTGGGAGAAGGGACAAGGACAGGGTATTTGTTTACCAGAACTGAAAGGGTTTGCTCAGTTTTGATGACCGAGCAAGCAAGGAAAGGAACAAACAAAAATTAGAATCCTGAGCGTTAGCGAGAGAATCAAAAGAGCACGAGGTGAAAAATCTTTGCAGTCGAGTGCAACACGTAACTTTTCATCCCACCTCAGCGAGGAAATGACTAAATGCAAAAAAGTACAGCAAGGAGGTTCTGAGTCTGAGTTTTTAACAAATTAAAAAAAAGTTGTATGACAAATTTGGTACCATGGAGGTAGAAGTAAATAGGTTTAATGATGTTTTGAATTCATAAACTTAGGGTGAGTTGCACCATTTAACTAAAACGATAACCAAACCATAACTAGCCGTGAAACGGCCGCCTATTGGTCAATTCGACGATTTGACAACTGTTAACGGCTTTGTTATGGTTATAGTTATATGGTGCAACTCACCCTTAGTGCACGCGATGTTCTAAATTCAATTTACTTATCTCTCTCAGATATCAAAGAGCAAAAATACTCTTTCCGGGATGAGGGGATGAAAAATATTTAATTTACTAAATAAAAAAAAAATACATGCATATTCCCTAACGCAAATTAAACTTCCTAATGACGAAGAGATGTGATGCATCTTATTCTGGGCGTTCAACAAATAAAAAAATGGAGTGTAGATAAATATCTTTATTTGACAATAATCAGAGCCCAGGAGTTTGACAAAAATACACACATAGGTCAAATAATATTATAATATTCCATAACTATCACACAACGCCGTCTACTCTCAAACTAAGCAGAACTTGTGTTATGAGTACTAGATAACTGAAAAACCCATACTTATATATTTCTAAATACATACATATTATAGATAAATTCCAACCAGACACAGAACAAATGATCGTGCTCATCGCACAAACATTTGTTCTGGGTGGGAATCGAACCCACGACCTCCGGCATAGCAGTCAGGGCCACCAACCACTAGACCAACAGGCCAGTCAAATGAATAATATATTATGCGAATTTCATTACGCATGCGAGATCGCATCGCATGTTGAAAATTTCACTCAGCGTGAGATACATTTGCCTATGATATAGTTTTTTTTTTGCGGGCTGATAAGCGTTGTGCGCGTGTACAAATACAATGGACGATAAAACGTGCGGGGCGCCCCGCATGCGTAACCTCCGCATTACATTTTTTTTTTGTCGATACATTTTTATCAATATTTTGAGTGTATACCTATTGACTTGTATTTTTGGTTTTTTTTTTTATTTTTAGTTTTGATTACTTGACATCTATTGATAAATATCATTGTGTGATAATTTTGTCATTCCATTTCATTGTAATAATATAAGTAATGTAGGTAAAAAAATTGTGCTGTTATAGATAATAATACATAAAATAAATCTTAATTTCAATAATGTTTCTACACCGGCAATATTAAGTTCTTGTATGTACCGTATACTTAGAAATAAATGGATTATTATTTGTTATATTTATTACTTGTATGAAAAGGACTCTTGCGGGGGTTACGCGTGCGAGGTTATCCCGCATGCGTGATCAAAGCTGGACGCATGTACTTACAGGTATACTAGGTATTGTTTAAAATACTGGATTATATAGATTGACGGTAACATATACATCATACCTACAAAGGAAACTGTGCAAATTCAGCGTTTTAGGTCCCAAGGGTTTATGCTAGGCGTTGATGAGTTTTTGAGTGAGTCAGGACTTTGCTTTAAGTGGCCGGCGACGGAAGAATTTCCATACATACGTAATACCACGCTCATTTGCAGTTGGAGCATATTTCCAAAATATTATGATGATATTCGGTTATAGACAACATTTAGGTTCCTACGTCGAGAATATTAGAAATACTGTTATTTTTAATACAGGAAAAGCCAAATGGCATGTTTTGCCATTTACGCTATAAACAAGTGCGAAACACAATTCGCTTAAATTTCTTTTTTTTTTTTTTTTAAGAAAGACGTAGAAACCTAGATAAATATTGTCTTTAACCGAATATCATCATAATATGTTGGAAATATGCTCCAACTGCAAATGAGCGTGGTATTACGCATGTATGGAAATTCATCCGTCGTCGGCCCCTTAATATACACCTCTATTTTATAATTAGTGCAAAAAAATCAGACTCTAAAACCGTACCCGTTACTTATCATATTAGATTATATCGAAAAGTCATAATTGGTAAATTCATAATACGATAGATCATTCATAACAGGAAAACTAAGTTTGCCGACATAGCACAAAGAATTGCCAAACTTAAGTTAAGTGGGAATGGGCAGGGCACATTGCTCGCAGAACAGATGGCCGTTGGGGCCCAAGGGTTCTGGAGTGGCCACCGCGAAGACGCAGCGGTGGAAAGCCTCCTACAAGGTGGACCGATGACCTGGTGAAGGTAGCGCGAAACCGATGGATGCGCGACGCACAGGAACGTTCGATGTGGCGACGCTTAGGGGAGGCCTATGTCCAACAGTGGACGTGTATCGCCTGAAATGATGACGATAGTGATGATTCATAACTTTTACTAGAAAATACTACGCGTAGTGTTTTTCTATTTTGATCATCATTTATTTTTTATTCATACAATCAATAGCCAGTACGTGTACAATATGTCCATAAATTGAGTGACATTTTGGGATATAAACAAACGCTAATAACTTTGCTGTTTATGAATATTATTTATTGAGACTTTATTTAAATAACAACAATATAATTTCTTATAGGCCCTTTAAGTATTTGTACTAATTAAAAATTAGTCATGTATATAGATGTAAATCATGGTATTAAACATAATAATAATCCTACTTATAAAAACGAAAGTTTGCATGAATTACTAGTATATTTGTATGCTTGTTACTCGTTTTTGGATTTGGATGAAATTTGACATAAGGGTGGACATGTCATAGTCATAGAACATAGGATATTTTTTTATCCTGGGAAGAAACTAGTAAATATATAACATTTACGTATTAGCTATGTAAATAATTGTCTTGATTATAATAATTTCTTCAGAAACGTGTTTCTTCGTTTGGCGCCTTGTTCTTTTTCCTGGGAACAAAAATAAAAACACTGTTACAAAAACAAACATAAAAACATTATGATATAAGTGTGTAATGTTAGTGATTACCGTCGAGGCGGTATTAAGACCCGAGTCATGGCGAGGGTCTTAAGAGAGCCGAGAACGATAATCACTAATTACTCATGTGTATCATACGACGCTTTTCAAAAGATTTGTGAAGAAAATAACTGTAAAACTAATAAACTTTTGTGGCGGTAAAAATCTGTTTTCATATGCGCTCCCACTTTTTTTTTTTACGAAAATACCACTGCATAAGTCAAGTAAATTGTATAGCTAAGAACTATTCGGTAATAAAACTTTGTCGGTACTAACTTTGATTTAAAGGTTTTATACGTTTTTTGTTCTTTTGAGGGTTCCGTAGCCAAATGGCAAAAAACGGAACCTTTATAGATTCGTCATGTCTGTCTGTCTGTCTGTCCGTCCGTATGTCACAGCCACTTTTTTCCGAAACTATAAGAGCTATACTGTTGAAACTTTGTAAGTAGATGTATTCTGTGAACCGCATTAAGATTTTCACACAAAAATAGAAAAAAAGCAATAAATTTTGGGGGTCCCGGGGGTACTGATACTCAAAATTTTTTTTTTCATTGATTCCATGCGTGTGGGGTATCTATGGATAGGTCTTCAAAAATGATACTGAGGTTTCTAATATCATTTTTTTCTAAACTGAATAGTTTGCGCGAGAGACACTTCCAAAGTGTTAAAATGTGGGTCCCCCCCCCTCTAACTTCTAAGATAAGAGAATGAGAAAACTAAAAAAAATATATGATATACATTACTATAAAAACTACCAACGAAAATTGGATTGAACGAAATCCAGTAAGTAGTTTTATTTTAATGCGTCATAAACCGAAAAAAATACACTATTATTAAAACATCGATCAAAGTTACAACACATAACAAGAACTTTTATATTATGTTACTTGCTGCTACGGAACCCTTCATGGGCGAGTCCGACTCGCACTTGGCCGGTTTTTTACAATTAGATTTACGGTAAAATCAATAAAAAAACAGGAACTTTGTTGGCTCATAACTATCATGATTTTTTTTTTGTCTTTCGTTTTCAGTACAGACAAAATTAATAATAAGATTTAAAAACCATACCATGTTTTATTTTGGATGTACAATATCAAATTGTGTATTAATACTACCAAAAATTTGTATATAAAATATATCGACTAGTGTAATCTTAAGAAATTATTTAACTCACCTCTTGCAACATGGGAAATCCCAGAACTTCTGGTCCAGTCCGTAAGTCTCACCATCTTGAATAGTCTGTGGCATCTCCTTGCCCATAGACTCTGGTAGGAACAGGCAGAGACAACCGCCGAAGATGCCCAGAGCGCCCAGAATCAGTAGAGGGATCTCTCTTGCTATTGTGGCCTGGAAAGCATTAAAAACATATATATTTGGTCTATAGTCAGATCTGCTCTCAAAACGGTGAAGGAAACTATCCTGAGGAAATCCGCATGTCCTAGAACCAAAAATTCGAAGACATGTGACATTCACCAACCCGCACTGGGCCCGCGTGGTGGATTACGGCCCATTTCCTCTCCTAGAGAGGAGGTCCGAGTCCCAGCAGTGGGAACATTAAAAGGCTGATTATGCTCATGTTATACTATGCTATTGTCAGAACTTAATTTTGACTCTTTTGTCTATATTGGCATTTCGTTCCATTGCAGATATTTTCATTCCTGATTTGATCACGCAAAGAAACTCCAAGCATGGCTCTCTCCTCTCCATTGCCATTTAGATGACCTTGAGTTTTCTGATGACCATTGCGAGCGATCACGTTTCAGCGCCATATGTCATCACTGGCAACGATTTTCGTCTTGAGACACTGTGGTATGTTGGACGATAAGATACTGCGCAGCTTCCTGAACGTTGTCCAGCCGGGTCGGATTTGATTCGCCGTGCCATCGTGGGGGCGATCGGCGGCGGAGACCTCTCGCGCCGGGCCTTGGTTGAGGCCATGGTCCGGAGCGAGGAGGAGTGGCAGGCGGTCGCCGACTTCTGCGAAGCAGTAATGCTTGCAAAGGAGGAGGCCGAACGCATCAGGCAACGGCGTATTCGCCGCCGCCGTCGCCGGGATTCTGATCCCGATTTCCGGCCAACGTAGACGCGGGCTTGCGGACAGTGAGCAATGGGTAGCTCGCTGTCCGGCCATCCGGTAATTGTCCGGACCAAGCCCAGGTCGTCGACGGCGCGCACTGTTCCCGCGCGCCTCAAGGAGTTGTCAGCAACAGCAGGGACCCAGCCGGGTCGAAGCCTACTGGAGCCAGGGTTATCCGAAAGGGCGCTCGAGCCCCGGTATGAAGGCTAGAAGGAACGGGGTGGGTCTTTTAGTCAGTAAGAGTCTGACACTATCTCCCGCTCCGCCCAAGGGCGGGGGATGTCAATGCATGATTTTTCCCACCATAAAAAAAAAAAACAAAAAGGGTCGGATTCGATGATTGACCTCTTTCTCGAAGATAGCCCAACTCAACAGAACCGTCTGTCCCAAGTAAACGTGGTCATCCACAACTTTGAGTGTAGTCTCCGATTTCGATAAAATGGGTGCCAAATGGTTGTTTACCATGACCTTGGTTTTGTCCATGTTCATTTTAAGATTCACTCTTTTGGTAGCTTAACTGATGAACTGAGGACAGTATAGAGGTCCTTCATAGTCTCCGCCATGACTGCTATAACATTGGCAAATTGAAGGTGAGTGGTGTACTCGCCCATTGGGAGTAGGCTCACAGGACATCAGAGGACAGGCTGATGGGATCAAAGGTTCTGTAGTGGCGAGATTGTCTTCTGGTGACGACGCAGCGTTGGAAGGCCTTTCACATAGTGGACTGATGAGAAGGTTGCGGGAATCCGATGGATGCAAAGCGTACAGGACCGGTCTTTGGGGCAACAATTGGGAGAGGCCTATGTCCAACTGTGAACATCTTTCGCACTCTGTCCTAGAGAGGAGGCCTAAGACCACTAGTGGGACCATTGTGAGGCTGATTTGTATGTTATATGTCTAACATCGTTTTAAAAGACGTATAAATATTCTAAAGAGGTACAGTATGTTTTTTTTTGTTTGTAAGAAATATATACTGGAAGTACTGGTCCGATTGCTAAAAATTTATTCACCGGTAGGAAGCTGCTTTAGTCCTGAGTGACATAGGCTATATTTTATGTACGCGAGCAAAGCCGTGGGTAAAAGCTAGTGTACTATAACTTACCATATAAACGATGTAAGGCGTCAGGATTGTGGCCACATAACCGCTGATATGGATCAGTGCAATGCCCTGGGCTCTGACGACTGTCGGCAGGAGTTCAGCAGCGTACTGCATGCCTATGTTGAAGGATATGTTGACTGCGAAGCGGCCGATGATCGCTAAGGAGGCCGAGGGGATTCCTGGAGGGAAAGAAAGGGGGTTTGCAGTATTCCACAATTATCACACAACGCCGCCTAGACCCAAACTAAGCAGGGCTTGGGATATGAGTACTAGACAACTGATAAACATGCTTATATTTTTCTAAATACATACATATGATAGATAAATTACACTTAGACAAAGAACAGACGGTGAGCAATGGGTAGCTCACTGTCCGACTGTTTGGTAACTGTCCGGACCGAGCCCAAGTCGTCGACGGCGCGCACTGTTCCCGCACGCCTTAAGGAGTTGTCAGCAACAGCAGGGGCCCAGCCGGGTCGAAGCCTACTGGGGCCAGGGTTAGCTCCGAAAGGTAGCTCAGCCCCGGTATGAAAGTCAAGAAGGATCGGGGTGGGTTTTTAAGTCAGTAAGAGTCCGATACTGTCTCCCACTACGCCCAAAGGCAGGGAATGTCATCTGGATTAATATATCTGGATAATTTTTACCCACCGAAAAAATGGAGAAGTTATTTGATGTTTTCTTACTCAAAAGAAACCACTGAATCATATTCCGTACTTACCAATAGGTACAGTGGAGGCCAGTATACTGAATACTCCGCTGAGGACCATGGTTCCGAATGCAAGCCAGCGACGGCCGATGCTGAAAAAAAAACAAAAACTAAGTCATCAATAGGTTAAAAGCCAGGCTCAAATGGGACTCATCTGCCGTGCCCTCGTGGGGGTGATCGGCGGCGGAGACCTCTCGCCTCGCGCCGGGCCTTGGTTGAGGCAGTGGTCCGGAGCGAGGAGGAGTGGCAGGTGGTTGGGAGGCCGAACGCAACAGGCAACGGTATCCTCGCTGCCGCCGCCGGGATTCTGATCCCGATTTCCGGCCACCGTAGGCGCGGGCTTGCGCACAGTGAGCAATGGGTAGCTCGCTGTCCGGCCGTCCGGTTACTGTCCGGATCAAGCCCAAGGCGTCGACGGACTCAAGGAGTTGTCAGCAACAGTAGAGACCCAGCCGTGTCGAAGCCTACTGGGGCCAGGGTTATCCGAAAGGGAGCTTGAGCCCCGGTATGAAGGCTAGAAGGAACGGGGTGGGTCTTTTGGTCAGTAAAAGTCTGACACTATCTGCCGCTCTGCTCAAGAGCGGGGGTTGTCATAGGATAATTTTTTTCCCACCATAAAAAAAAGGTGGAAATCATCTAAATATTTCCTTTGGGTGCAGTAGGAGAGCGAGTTAGACCTTTTTCAGAAATCAGAAACGTTTACCGACACTAATATACTAGAGAGGTAAAGTTTGTTTTTTTATTTGTAGGAGGTAATCTATGGAAGTACTGGTCCGATTGCTAAAATTTTTTCACCGATAGAAAGCTGCTTTATTCCTGAGTAACATAGGCTATATTTTATGTACAGGAGCGAAGCCGTGGGCAAAAGCTAGTTTCAAATATACTATTTACAGGTACTTTTGAATTGTCAAAATATTGGTGGAAGCTTCGAGTTGCCTTCGGCCCCTCCTACGCCTTCCAAAGTTCCAGGACTTCAGGGTCCTGAGTTGTATAAGTCATCATCATCGTCATCATAATATCAGCCGAAAGACGTCCACTGTAGAACATAGGCCTCCCCCAAGCGTCGCCACAACGACCGGTCCTGTGCATCGCCGGATTCCCGCGACCCTGACCAGGTCATCGGTCCACTTTGTGTGTATAAATACATAAAAATAATCCTCGTATAAATATAAAAATGAATCCTTATTTCCCTCGGTCACGCCATTACGCGCGAACGGCTGGACCGATTTCGCTAATTCTTTTTTTGTTGTGTTCATGAGGAAAAGGTTCAATGGAAAAAAAATGAAAATTAGGGTAGTGTAGGGTAGAGTAGGGTAGGGTAAAGTAGAGTAGAGTAGGGTAGGGTAAAGTAGAGTAGGGTAGAGTAGGGTACAGTTGGGCAGAATAGGGTAGAGTAGTGTAGAGTAGGGTAGAGTAGGGTAGGGTAGAGTAGGGTAGGATAGAGTAGGGTAGGGTAGAGTAGAGTAGAGTTGGGTAGAGTAGAGTAGAGTTGGGTAGAGTAGAGTATAATAGAGTAAAGTAGGGTATAGTCAGTCAAAAGCTAGTAATAATAAAAAAATATCACTCACATATCCAAAATCAGAATCAGCAGTATATCAGCAGGGAACTCCGTGAAGGTGGCTACCGTGAAGGTCATGAACATGTCCAGGCCCAAAGACCCCACATTCCTGACGTGTCCATCGAACACCATGGCTATGGACATCCAGATGATCACTAGAAGGATGCTGTGACGGCGAAGACGGGGCGTCCTTAAGAGATCTAGGACGCTGTAGTTTTTGAATTCTTGTTCAGCTCGATGGATTTCTTTGGCGGTTACCTGGAGAAGAATGGTAGAGTAACATCATCATGAAATCGAAAATCAGAAACGTTTATTTCAAATAGACTAATTACAGGCACTTTTGAACTGTCAAAATTTCAGTCATCCGAAAATGTGAAGCTAAATTGCACGTTCCATAGCATCATGAGCCGAGCCGAGTGGTAACGGCCTCGACTTACGAGTTTCTTTCAAACTCAGCCAGGCGCATTACTTTGTGTAATTTATTTCATCGGTGAATGAAAACATTGTGAGGAAACCCGGCAAGTCCTAGAACCAAAAATTCGAAGACATGACTGTGACATCCACCAACCCGCACTGGGCACGCGTGGTGGATTACAGCCCATTCCCTCTCCTAGAGAGGAGGCCTGAGTCCCAGCAGTAGGAACATTAAAATGGTTGATTATGCTATGCTTATGCTACAATCATTTTGTCATAGCGGAAATAGTATCAATAGGCAACATTTCTTATTGAAATGAAATGTAAAAACGCTTCACCGTTTGCGGATGACAAGTAATAGGTATCTTGCCGTCCGGCGATCGAAATAATTCGAAATTAAATTGTACCCGTTAATGAAATTGCAGCATATGTATTATGCTAGAACTACACTGCGCACACGTGTGCCACACACGCCGATCTGGGCGCGTCGGTCTCCATACATTTTATATGGAAACTAAACTTGTAGAGCTACACTAGATCCACGCCACGCGACGTCGTTCTCCGTACAAATCAGGCGTGTTAC
This sequence comes from Mythimna albipuncta, assembly GCA_929112965.1. Lineage (NCBI taxonomy): Eukaryota > Metazoa > Arthropoda > Insecta > Lepidoptera > Noctuidae > Mythimna > Mythimna albipuncta. Next base: position 10,866,990 of record OV815987.1, read on the forward strand.
ACGTGTGCGTCGGTCTAATGTAGTTCTAGCTTTACACTAGTTTACAGTGTATTTGTTGCTTTTAAAATTTTTGCTGTTGCTGATTACATAAGATATGCTGGTTAAAAATATATAGCGTAGTGGTGTACGGCCCATTCCCTCTCATAGAGAGGAGGCCTGAGTCCCAGCAGTGGGAATATTTATTTATTTTAGGTATATATTTATATGTGTTTTCTTTCTTACCCTAAACTCCTCAATGACGGCTTCAGGGATCTTCTTCTTGTTAATACGTTCACATTTCTGCATTATCTTTATTGCTTCGTCTATACGCCCTTGAGATATTAGCCATCTGAAAAAAAAGAAAAATTCACTGCTGGAGTCTGTGTTTCCTGATAGCTACAACCTAAGGCTCTTTGAGTCAATAGTGAATAGGTTATTATATACTATACTTTAAATCACTCTCCTGCAAAGATTTCTCAATGTCGCTTAGTAGATATATTTTTCCTTTCAAGCGTCGCTGTGATTTTTATTCTACTCTATTCTACTCTGTTCTACTATATTCTACTCTATTATACTCTACTCTACTATATTCTACTCTATTCTACTCTACTCTACTTTATTCTACTCTATTCTACTATATCCTACTCTATTCTATTCTGCTCTATTCTACTATATCCTAGTCTATTCTATTCAGCACGCTTAGCCAAGTTGTTATTCTGCAATCGTTAATGCTGTCGAAAAGTGATGAAACGTATGGGAATGACGTCATCTCAACGTAAAGTCGCGTGGTCGGAACAAACGAATAGACAATTCGTAGCCAAGTTCACATCGTTCAAAATGATAGAATGAATTTCTACAACGTTCAACGCTAAATTCTTCACTCATTGTAGAACGAGCGAGCGACTCAGATGCGTCAACATGGCTACCCACTTATAGTTTTCTACAATTGCTGACACCGAAGCGTTACCGATTGGAGAACGAAATTCGACACGATACGGTTGTACCTTGGCTAGGGGGGCTGTTCTATTCTACTCTTTTCTGTGATTTCAAAGTCCAATGAGCTAAACAGATCCTTACCTGGCACTTTCCGGCACAACCCAAGGAGTTAGAACAGCCAGCGCCAGGGGAACGCTGATGATCAAGGTGTATACCTTCCAGTCAGCCACCCATAGCGCTATCCAGGGAAGAAGGCAGGCAGCGAATGTAAAGTAGACTGCTATCGACATATTGGCGACAAAGGTCCGCCATTTTGTCCCAATGTATTCGAGGACTGTAAAGAAAGGTAATTGGTTAATTTATATTCATTATCATCATCATGATTTCTTATGAGCAATGTGCCCTGCCCATTGTCAATTAAATTTGACGATTCTTCGGGTTATATCGGTAACCCTGGTTCTCCTGCGGATAATTTACATCGTTTGTTCTTTGTGGCGATATTTGGGAGGCCTGTGTTCTACAGTGGACCTCTTTCGACTAAAAAGATGATAAGATAAGATAAGATAAGATAAGATAAGATAAGATAAGATAAGATAAGATAAGATAAGATATTCTTTATTTGTTTAAACATTGTATACATACAAAAGCATGCAAGATATAGGTTTATTGCTGATGATTGTGACGATGAGTTTACTGTAACTCTTACTTTTAAATCAATATGTGTTCAATATAACTTTTGGTGCACAAAAATGATTTAAATGAAGGAAGAATAGAGATGAAGAACTTACCAACGATATACATGATAATAAAACAGTTGTCATAAGCCAGTCCCACGATGAAACGGCAGACGCAGAATGACCAAAATGCGTTGGTGAACACTGAGCCAAGACCGCCTACAAAGCCTGCGAGGTTGGCTCCTGAAAGTGAAAGTAAAAATCAATGTTTACGGCTCGCGACCTTGGCGCTGTGAGCTGGAGCTAAGCGCGGGGCGGGGAGCGAAAAAACCCAAAATATGAAAATGTTTGAAGCACGCCATTAGACGCCGCACATAGCGCGTGCCCGCTTTACAATGTCGCCCCGCTCGCCGCGCCACTCGCCGTTAAGAACAAATTTGTGAACAGGCCATTAGAATCGCTGCACACAGGCCAACGGCCACAACCACAAAATGACGCCACCGGCATATTTCCTGTAGTTCTCCTACATTTTATAAGAATTAGCCGCACACGGTTGACACCGGTGGCTGCTACTCGCTACAAATCTCCGCTGCTGGTTTCATATGACCGGAATCGGCCACTAAACGCCGATACAAAACACCACCGCACGCCATACGCGCATTAAACCTTCGTCTGAGTCCAATATGATACTGCGTGCACTAGCTTCTGACGTTTTATAAGTGCCCATGTAGGCCTATGTGAAATAAAATATTTTTTATTTGATTTGATTCGCATGGGCTAAAAAAAGTAGCAGCTACCAGCCTCAAGTGGCTGTTGCTTCAGTTTCCTTTGTGACCACTTCTTATGGCGGTGTTGTGGCAGATGGCCCATGTGCGTCGACCACCGAAGAGGTTTCGGCGGAGTAAAAATGGCGAACTTACCAATCAAAGCAGGAATCCTCCCATATTTATCAGCCACCCATCCGAATATGAAGCCTCCAGCGATACCCCCGCAGAAGAAGACAGCCTGAGCTGTCGCTGGATAGTTGTCTCGCTCGCACACCCAGCCTTGCTGATAGGAGAGAAAGAGATGGACATAAAAAACAGTGTGTAGGGTTATTTGTAAAACACTAACAATCTTGCGGGACTGTTACAGTAGGCACAACGGATCTTGAGCGCTCGACGTCAGAGTGGGGATCGCTTTGCGCATTCTTCGTTCAGTCTTCGTTGTTAGATACATGCAGCAACACAGGGAACGAATAAGGAGTGACGTCTATGACGCGATGGCGTGGCGAGCCTATCACTGACACTCCCGCCCCCGCGTCTCACTTCGCACCACTAAAGAGACCGAATATTTGACTTCTGCGCAACCGCTGCGGGCTTGCGGACAGTGAGCAATGGGTAGCTCGCTGTCCGGCCGTCCGGTAACCGTCCGGACCAAGCCCAAGTCGTCGACGGCGCGCGCTGTTCCCGCGCGTCTCAAGGAGTTGTCAGCAACAGCAGGGGCCCAGACGGGTTGAAGCCTACTGGGGCCAGGGTTATCCGAAAGGGCGCTCGAGCCCCGGTATGAAGGCTTGAAGGAACGGGATGGGTTTTTTAGTCAGTAAGAGTCTGACACTATCTCCCGCTCCGCCCAAGAGCGGGGGTTGTCATAAGATGATATTTCCCAACGAAAAAAAAAAAAAAAACTGCGCAACCGCTCAAGATCCGTTGTGCCTACAGTACTAACATCTTTTGTTTTATAATGACTCTTTACTAAACACAATTCATTTATCAAAAACAAACCCTTACGATTTCATTGTTCTATCTAACACATTTCAACTCTGTAATTTGCTTAAATTGGCTATATCTACTATTTCTGTTTGACGCAACGCAAGCGTATCAAGTATCCCCACCGTCTTATCCCCCCGCTCAACTCCGCTATTGTACTATCGCTTCTTTCGCATAGATTAAGAACATTTAATTTAAATATTTTTATTTTTGTATGAAAATCTGATGAACTATGATTAATTTTTAAAATTCATAGAACAAAAGTTGTTGTTTATGATGTTAGTAACATACTTAAGAGGTAGCCAGTGTTTTACAAATAACCCGAATCACCAAACACATATTGAAATCTTGCTTATCTCAATACATATACATAAAGAGAGGAGTATACACAGCTAAATTTAAATCGTTTTAATCTCGTGGAGGGTCGATCCGGTACATGAAACACTATCGATTTGTAAAGATAAAATAAAAAAATAAAGTACGAAATTAATTTCTTTAAGAAAACGTCAGCTGACGTTCAATGACCTGTAGTTAGTAGTCGGCATTGCGTACAAACTATATATAAAAGGACAAGCATAATAATAATCGAGGTTTTAAAAAAATTACCTGTGTAGCAATAGTTTCGTACGGCACATCAGTATAGTTGAACTCCCACTTGTCCTGGCACTGCTTCACGCGCCACTCGGGGCTAGGTTCCAGGATGCCGTCCTGCAGCACCTCTGTCCAGTTCACGTCGTAAACTGAGCATTTGTCGTAGCGGTTGTTGGTGAAGGGAATCGAGAGATGACGTCTGGGGATTGGAAAGATGTTCATTAAAGCAGTAAAAGAGAAAGAAAGAAAGATAGAAAGAAAAGAAAAGGCAACTGAAGGGCATAGGTGTGGTTATAGCCAGTAAAAGAGAAAGAAAGATAGATAGAAAGAAAAGAAAAGGCAACTGGAAGGCACAAGTGTGGTTATGGCCAGTAAAAGTCTGACACGGTCCGCCAAAAGTGGGAAAAGACATTGGATGATTTCCACAATAAAAAAAAAATCTGGGCAAGTGCGAGTCGGATTTGCGCACTGAGGGTTCCGTACAAACTTACATCTGTAAATAATTCAATTTCGGAATGGAGTTTCTGAAGATTTTTCCGAATCGCAAAATAATTAATAAATTGTGACTTATCCCCTTGTCTGTGGCGCGGAGCCGCTCCGGCTCTATACACCGTTAAATTTTGATCATTTTAATCCCGTGGAGGGTCGATCCGAAACATGAAACACTATCGATTTGTAAAGATAAAATTAAAAAAAAAAATTACCTCTTTTTCAAAACTCGTATTAATTCACACATGTACGAAATTAGTGTCTTTAAGAAAACGTCAGCTGAGCGAGTCCGATGGTCTGTAAGTAGTTTGTACGTAACGCCGACTACTAACTAAACGTCATTGTCGTATTTTTTTTTTCTTAATAATTTTTTACAGCTTCAAGAGTCTGCAGACTTGAGTATATGGTTTTAATTTCAACTCGACACCTTCTCGCGTACCTAATAAAGGGTCTTGATTGGCAGACGGACGGACGGATTTTAAAGCCCAAACATGTAATGGTCAATTCACATGATTATCATGCAGATATAAATTGATGTTTTACAGAACCGTAAAATAGAAAATATATCCTCACCTCTCCTCCACACTCAAATTCCCCAACTCTGGTACGAAGCACCAATGCTCCTCAGGCACGACCGTCATGAAGATCTGTCCGAAGTACACGAACGCGAAAAAGAAGGAGTACGGTATCATCAGGAGGAACAGGATCCGCTGGTACCAGCCGAAGTCACCAACGTAGGGGAGAAGATCGTCCAGGTCTTTGAGCTGGTGCTTTGGAGCTGCAGCTTCCACGCCATTTGCTGCGGAAGAATTTTCAGATAATAAGAAGAATGGGCAGGGCAAATTGCTCGTTGAACTGATGGTCGGTGGGGATGAAAGGTTCTGTAGTGTTGACCCTGGAAGCCGCAGCGTTGGAATGCATCTCACAAAGTAGACCGATAATCAAATCACGACCGATACGATATAGCAGCCAAGGTCATTAACCACTAGATAAAAATTAAAATATTTTTATTCCACATAGGTCTACATGGGCACCTATAAAACGTCAGAAGCTAGTGCACGGTTCGAAATTGGTCGTTTCTTATGGAGAAGAACCGGCAAGAAACTTAAAGGTTACTCTTTAAAAAAAAAATGTTGTTCAAAAGACACCAAAACTTCAAAAATGAAGGTAATGATGCAGTTGTAGAGTCGAAGCTCCAAAGCCTTGTGCATCGCCGCTGAGTTGCTAGTCTGTCGGTTTTCTATCGTTTACATTTCGAGTAGTATACACTGGAATTGCACAATCTAATTCCGCCAAGTCCGTTCCATCATCGGACCACACGACGTACAGCGTTACGCCACCAGTACATGGTAGACATCCGACCCGTAGGAACAAAGTGTTTTGGGAACACATTTATTATGCGTACAGCCAAGGAGTGGAATTCCCTGCAGGAGTCTGTGTTTCCTGATAGCTACAACTTAGGGGTCTTTAAGTTGAGATTGAACAGGTTACTTCTAGGCAAGCGTGCTCCATCGTCGACCACATCATCGCTTACCATCTGGTGAGATGGTGGTCAAACGCAAGCCTATCAATAATAATAAAAAAGGCCCTTAACTTTTTTTTTTCGATGGGAAAATCATCTTATGACAACCCCTGCTCTTGGGTGGAGCGGGAGATAGTGTCAGTCTCTTACTGACTTAAAAACCCATCCCGTTCCTTCAAGCCTTCATACCGGGGCTCGAGCGCCCTTTCGGATAACCCTGGACCCAGTAGACTTCGACCCGTCTGGGCCCCTGCTGTTGCTGACAACTCCTTGAGGCGTCGAGCCGTCGACGACTTGGGCTTGGTCCGGACGGTTACCGGACGGCCGGACAGCGAGCTACCCATTGCTCACTGTCCGCAATCCCGCGCCTACGGTGGCTGGAAACCGGGATCGGAATCCCATCGGCGGCGAGAGCGCCGTTGCCTGATGCGGTCGGCCTTCTCCTTAGCGAGCATTACTGATTCGCAGAAGTCGGCGACCGTCTGCCACTCCTCCTCGCTCCGGACCATGGCCTCAACCAAGGCCAGGCATCGCTTACCATCAGGTGAGATGGTGGTCAAACGCAAGCCTATCAATAATAATAAAAAATAGGTTCTTACCTCCAGCGCTCATTTCCATGTTGTCAGTTCTAGAGGGGTCCAGGTCTGACCCCGTGTTGGTAATGTTCTTCTCATGTGATTCCATTCTCGAACAACGTCTTAGCCTTAAAAGACACTTTTCTTGACGTGATTTCGGTGTCCTTAGACTTCAATCTGAGAGCTTTGGGCTGGGGACAACGAAAAAATTATATAAGTAACGTTAAACATATACAAAATTCATATTTAGGGTTCATTATCATCATCATCGTCAGCCTTTTTAATGTTCTCACTACTAGATAACTGATAAACATGCTTATATATTTCTAAATACATACATATAATAGATAAATTACACCCAGACACAGAACAAGTGATCCTGCTCATCACACAAACATTTTTCCTGGGTGGGAATCGAACCCACGACCTCCGGCATAGCAGTCATGGTCACTAACCACTAGACCAACAGGCCAGTGTAAAGTAGAATATAAATACTATTTACATGATGTTAATAACATCTGAATCCGACTAGCATAGCTTAGTCGGCCTTATAATGTTCCCACTGTTGGGACTCAGGCTCATTGCGGGTTCGAAACCGGGCAATTACCAATGTGAAATTTTTAATTCATATCGACATTTGAAAGGATTACTAAGCGACATGGATTAAACTTTACAGGAGAGTGATTTAAAATTAAAACTTTTGAAAAAAAAAAAGACGTGTGGCACTCGGGGTCTGCCGCGGTAAAGCTATTGCATAGCATCTCTCTTTTGTTTTCTTATCGGTCACCACGCTCAAAACAAAGTGGGGGGTGTAAGGTTATTTTCGTTACGGAATTTCTGGATTCGGTCTCCACGCTCAAGGCCCGCGATAGAAGCTATGCAATAGCTTAAAAAAAAAAAAGTTAAAAAAGACGAAATACTCGGATTCAGAAGCAGTGGTGGCCGAGTGGTAACGACCCCAACTTACGAGTTGTAAACGTAGGTCGCGGGTTCAAACCCAGCCAGACGCATTACTTTGTGTAATTTATTTCATCACCACTGCTCTCAAAACGGCGAAGAAAAACATTTTAAGGAAACTGGCATGTCCTAGAACCAAAAATTCGAAGACATGTGACATTCACCAACCCGCACTGTGCCCGTGTGGTGGATTACGGCTCATTCCCTCTCCTAGAGAGGAGGCCTGAGTCCCAGCAGTGGGAACATTGAAAGGCTGATAATGTATGTATGTAATGAAGGCGTGTTGCGCCGACCCCAAATAAAATGGGACAAGGGTAGGAAGAAGAATATGTATGTATGTATGAGAGTAGAAGTATTAAGATTTATTTTACCTGATTTAACACAACACCAATTTATTAAACACTTAAAAATAAAATAAACTTAAAAAAGAACTAATGTATGACCGATCAAATGAAACTCTGCCATCTAAATGATTTCGAATTACATACTTATACTGTTATATATTTAAACATACTGTTTTACTTACATCTTAAATAGGATTACAAAAGTGATATATATATATGTGTCAAACGTCTTATTTACTTTACATTTAAAACAATCACTCCTAAATAAGTATCTTAAATAACCGGCAAGTGCGAGTTGGATTCTCACATGAAGGGTTCCGTACTGTCTGAAGCAAAAAGCGGCAAAAAAACACGATTGTTTTTTTTTTTTTAATATTCCACAACTATCACACAACGCCGTCTAGTCTCAATCTAAGCAGAGCTTGTGTTATGGGTACTAGACAAGTGATAAACATACTTATATATTTCTAAATACATACATATTATAGATAAATTACACCCAGACACCGAACAAATTAATGATCGTGCTCATCACACAAACATTTGTCCTGGGTGGGAATCGAACCCACGACCTCCGGCATAGCAGTCAGGGCTACTAACCGCTAGACCAACAGGCCAGTCGATTGTTGTATGGGGGCCCCCTTAAATATTTATTTTTCAATACACTTGCTCAGAAAGTGACTCTTATTGCACTCCACTTAGGTACATAATGGCCCTAGTTACCAAACTGTGACATTTTGATTACTATTACGCACTAATGCTATAATGTAGTTAAAACAGTTTTAGTCAACTTCTCCCCCGCCATAATTTTATTACATTTATCGTAAGAGGACGGGCGCGCGTCGCCCCCGTGAGTCGCCGGTCAACCCCCACTTATTCATTTCAGTGAAAGTATTTAAAGGTACCTAACTAATAAAAAAAAAATGGGCGCGCATATGAAAACAGATTTTTACCGCCAAAAAAGTTTACTAATTTTACAGTTGTTTTCTTCACAAGTGAAACGTAGTATGATACACGTGAGTAATTAATGATTACCGTTCTTGGCTCTCTTAAGAGCCTCGCCACAGCTCGGGTCTAGATACCGCCTCGACGGCAATCATTAACATTACACACTTATATCATAATATACTATTGTTTTGTTTTTTAGTGTTGTTTTGAGCGGCAAAAGAAATACATCATGTGTGATAATTTCAGCTGTCTAGGTATCACGGTTCCGGTTCAGGAGATACAGCCTGGTGACAGACGAACAGACAGACAGATAAATGGACAGACGGACAGCGGAATCTTAGTAATAGGGTTCCGTTTTACCATTTACATACGGAAAGCTAAAAATGACAGAGAAAAAAATTCCTCTGTATTCAATGTAGACTGAAATGCCCCAAAGACTGGCGGCATTGCTACGATGTGTGGCAATGCTAAGTTTCTGAACAGTTTTTTTACCCAAACGGCCCTCATGCCCTAGCCCGGCCTTAGGAGGACCTAAAAACGTCACTAACGCCGTTAAAAACGTGGCATCCTACTGGGTACAAAAACTTTGAAGGAAGAGAAGACCATCGATTTGAGAAAAAGAAGAAGAAGAATAATAATAATATATAATGATAATTTAATATTAAATATAAATGTGTGTGTGTGTGTGTTATATTAATTTTATATTTTTTAGAAGGTGCCCTTTGCGAGGGCCACAGTAAAGCTAGAACTACACTGCGCACACGCCGCTCTGGGCGTTCCGGTCTCCATACATTTTATGTGGAGACTGGATTGTAGAGCTACATTTGATCCACGCCACGCGACATCGTTTTAAGAAAACGCGCTTCATCTCTCCTCTTCACATGACCATACCAAGACAACCGATTACCTTTCAACTTTTCAGTCACTGGCGTCACTTTCAAACTTCCTCTATTGTTCCGCCCAATGTAATTCTAGCCTAACTCTTTCTAAAAAAATTAAAATTGCCTCTGCAGTATCAAAATTGTTCAAATAATAGTCGATAGTAAATACTATAATACCACGGAACATGCTTATCAGTAATGTAACTGGTTATCACCAGTTGACGTACATAGTTCAGTAAATAATCATAAATGTTCTAATTCTGATTTCTCATAACTACACAAATAAAACCACAAAAAAAAAAACAGAATTCAGCCACTTTTTTAGGATTCCGTAAAGGAAAGAAAGAATGGAAGGAAAAGAAAGAAACCTAACCTAACCACTAGACCAACAGGCCAGTCGATTGTTGTATGGGGGCCCCCTTAAATATTTATTTTTCAATACACTTGCTCAAAAAGTGACTCTTATTGCACTGCACTTAGGTATATAATGGCACTTGTTACCAAACTGAGACTATACACGTGAGTAATTAATGATTACCGTTCTCGGCTCTCTTAAGACCCTCGCCACGGCTCGGGTCTTAATACCGCTTTGACGGTAATAACTAACATTACACACTTATATCATAATGTAATATTTCTTGCCTACCCCTTTGTCAGAATGTTAGTGTAATAATAATAGAAGCTAGTGCGAGTTCGAATCGTGCACTAAAGGTTCCCTACAAACTTATCTAAAACAGTTCGATTCCCGAATTGAGTTAGAAAGATGTATTCCAATCTACAAATTGACAGTTTTCAGATTTTCCTAAATTTGTTCTACGAAACCTTGCTTCTTTCATTTCTTTCAAGATTCTAGGTCAACGGGAAGTAGGTACCCTATGAATTTTGGTTCCCTTGAGAGTGTAGAAATACACGTTTTTTTAACGGCCGTATTTTTTTCTTTCATTAACTCAGAAATTTGATATCACAGCTCCAAAGAAGCGTAGAATTGAGTACATATTTTGGTTTTAATTCCAACTCGATATCTCCACGCGTACTCGAGATAAAGGGTCTTGACAGACAGACAGACAGACGGACGGACAAAAAATTGATCCTATAAGGGTTCGGTTGTTTCCTTTTGTGTTACGGAATCCTAAAAAGAGAAAAATGACCTTGACTGTATACCGACTCCACGTGTATCGAAAGACGTACTGAATTGCTTACGCAAGCGTGGAATGTACTTAGATATAATTAGAGCGCGCTATTTTTGATACTTGGACCCGTTAGCAACAGACTCGTTCGTAGACCACAGAATCGTTGAGTTAAGAGCTATCTGAATGGTCTATCATTGATTTCATAATTGTTGATTTTGACGAGTTTTGTAATCTATAATATAAAAATGAATCGCAAAATGTGTTGGTAAGCGCATAACTCAACAACGCCTAAACGGATTTCATTAATTTTTTTTTTGTTGTGTTCGTTATTATGAGGAGAAGGTTCTTATGGAAAAAAAAATGAAAATTAGGGTAGTGTAGGGTAGAGTAGGGTAGTATAGGGTAGAGTAAGGTAGAGGAGGGTAGAGTAGAGTAGAGTAGAGTAGGGTAGATTAGGGTAGAGTAGGGTAGAGTAGGGTAGAGTAGGGTAGAGTAGAGTAGGGTAGAGTAGGGTAGAGTAGGGTAGAGTAGAGTAGAGTAGGGTAGAGTAGGCTGAAGTAGGAAAGAGCGGGAGCGAAGCCGCGCGGGCAAAAGCTAGTCTACAATGGCGTCATTATGATTTTCCAATGGTCAATCACTGACACTCCATAGAAAAGTGACAAATGAATGTCTGACACACACGAAAGTTTTGACAGTTCCTTTGATCAGTGACCTACCATTAGAACGTATACCTAGTCTGTCTAAAAAGTCAAAAGACTTTGGATTTTTTGGATATTCATCATATCATTTAAAAAATACTTATTTTCGATACTTTTTATTACGTTCTTCTATTAGTAAACAATGATGATGTTTTAATCAACCTTGATTATCGAACCAGTGTTGACTACATCAGATTTCATTTTCTAATACCAAGTCTTTTTAGACAGACTATAATCGTGCAGTTATTGCTTCGATATTATCATTCTACCACAACTCTATTACAAGACCATTGATCGATCAGTGGTTGACCATTATGAATTAGCAGATTACGAACTTTTAGCAAAATGACAATGGGATTGTGTTGAAATGACGAATTTATAAAAATAGCAAACTTAGGCCCCTGAAGGTATGCTAAAGATGAAAGAAGTAAGAAAGGAAATACTTTCCGATTTGTACTACAACGAGTGTCGCCGCTTGTCTCACACCCTTTAACTCCACTACAGGCAATACACCAATACGAATGCGCATTACGTAACTAACAGCCCACGCACACTTAGATCGCAAGTTTGCTATTGGTAGTTGTACTATGAGTATTGTGGTATACGCATACCCCGCCCACAAGGTCATTCTAACGTCTTTCATCTGTTCTGGAGTTCATGTGGCCAGCGATGGAACACGCTTGCCTAGAAGCAACCTATTCTTTTTTTACTCTTGACTTAAAGACTCATAGGTTATAGCTATCAGAAAACACAGATTCCGGCAGGGAATTCTACTCCTTAGCTGTATGCATAATGAATGTGTTCCCAAAACGCTTTGTGCGTATGGGTGGGATGTCTACCATGTAGCGGTGGCATAACGCCGTACGTCTAGTTGTCCGTTCCATCGACGGACCTCAAGACGTTATTTTTTAGGTGGGAAAATCATCCAATGACATCCCCCGCTCTTCGGTGGAGCTGGAGATAGTGTCAGACTTTTGCTGACTAAAAACCCACTCCTGTGTCTTCATTGCCTTTCGTACCGGCGCCGAATCTTCTTTTCAGAAAGGCGTTTGTAAGTTTTATTTATTATTTATTTATTTATTTATTTTATAATTTATGTACCCACAGTAAAAGAAGAAGAAACAACATTATTATAACAACATTACACAACATTACAACATTATTTTTACTGTTATAAGCAGGTATTTTTTTTCTCTCTACAACTTTTTAATTAACTAAAGTGGACTACTTGGTCATATAAATAGATCACGCTCAAAATAAAACGATCAATAGAGTCTACGATGAAACGGACGCTCCCAAAAGCTACCTACTGTTACATATTTCAGGTTTCTTCCAATTAAATTGACGTATTCTAGGTCAGGGCATGTCAAGGCCGTTTGTTAGTCTCATGAACCTAAAGGGCCTGTTACAACACTCGATATTCAGACAGTCTTAGTCCATCTAGCGTAGTGTAATAAGGGTCAGACTGTCTTAGTCGGAATGAACAAAATCATCATCATATCAGCCGGAAGACGTCCACTGTTGGACATAGCCCTCCCCCAAGCGTCGCCACAACGACCGGTCCTGTGCGTCACGCATTCATCGGATTCCCGCAACCCTGACCGTCATCGGTCCACCTTGTATGAAAAAATAAGACAGTCTGAATATCATGTGCTGAATAACGCGTAGTGTAATAGGCTCACAAGAAACAGATTTAAAAAATGAATATTATTATTATGCATTTATATAATAATAATAATAAAGAATCAAAGAATTGCCAAACTTAAGTGGCAATGGGCAGGGCACATTGCTCGCAGAACAGATGGCCGTTGGGGCCGAAAGGTTTTGGAGTGGCGACCGCGAACCGGAAGACGCAGTGTTGGAAGGCCTCCTACAAGGTGGACCGATGACCTGGTGAAGTTATGAAGGTAGCAGGAAACCTATGGATGCGGGACGCACAGGAACGTTCGATGTGGCGACGCTTGGGGGAGGCCTATGTCCAACAGTGGACGTGTATCGGCTGAAATGATGATGATGAATAATAATAATAACTTTATTAAATCTAATATATAATAATAATAATATACGCATTGACAAAAACATTGAATTCAATGTTTTAACAATAATAACTTTTACTGCACTTTCAATTCTGTTCAATTGAAAAGCAGCAGGAGATATAAAAATTGGTACATATTTTATATAAATAATTATAAACTACTTGCCATTACTGCAATAAACGAACTATCATTTTTCAATTTCGATATTACGTGGGGGTGGGCCGTTGATATATTATGTTTATTATCGTTTTTAGGGTTCCGTAGTCAACTAGGAACCCTTATAGTTTCGCCATGTCTGTATGTCTGTCTGTCCGTCTGTCTGTCCGTCCTCGCTTAATCTCTGTGACCGTTAGCACTAAAAAGCTGAAATTTGGTACCAATATGTATATCAATCACGCCGACAAAGTGGTCAAATAAAAATTGGAAAAAAATGTTTTATTAGGGTAGCCCCCCTATATGTAAAGTGGGAGGTGTTTTTTTTTTTAATTTCAACCCTAACGTGTGATATATCGTTGGATAGGTATTTAAAAATGGATAAGGGTTTACTAAAATCATTTTTTGATAATGTCAATAATTTCGGAAATAATCGCTCCAAAAGTAAAAAAACAATGTGTCCCCCCCTCTAACTTTTGAACCATAAGTTTAGAAAATATGAAAAAAATCTGAAAAGTAGAACTTTATAAGGACTTTCTAGGAAAATTATTTTGAACTTGATGGAAAGAACAGTTTTTGTACAAAAAAGACAAAAGTGTTCTACAAAATAATTTCTGGACTAAGTTTATTTAAGTGTATATGCAAGCATTTTTTTTAACCTCATAAGTGGGTACACTTATTGTGATGGACGGGAAACTACGGAACCCTACACTGAGCGTGGCCCGACATGCTCTTGGCCGGTTTTTTAATCTATTTAATTAATTAGACCTACTTTAAAAAATGGTTGTGCATACCTGTAACTGAATTTTTTTCATAATATACTTTTAATCAATAATACTAATATTTATTATTTATTTCGCTCCAAAAGAACATCAATCTTAATTATTATAAATACATATATGAACATACAATTCGCTGGTTGGTTGTACAAGTAGCACACAGTAAATGATCTACTAACTCCCAAACTAGTCAAGCTTATATTTAGGGAGTTAGTGGTACTTTGGAAGGAGATCTTATATTTACACAACCTTGTAGGTAAAGCGTCGAACTTCAATTTTTGAACAATATAATATAAAATAAAAATAATATGAATTTAGAGCAATGGCCTTAAATTACAAAGTCAAAGTCAAATTCTTTATTGCGAACTAAATGAAGGGTTTGGAGATGGTAACAATAGATGCTAGGTTCTTACAACTTGGTTACCTGTTAAGGCATTGCAATATAAATAGCAATGCAAATAAGTCGTTGGCGTCCATATGTAAATAGATATATTATCCCAATACCAAACGTCGATGACGGTTTCATTCACCATTTAGAAGAATTAGAAGAACACATACATTATCACATGATAATATGTCTATATTTATAGTGTGAAGGTTAATAAGAATAGGAATATTAAATAAAATTGTTTAAGTAAGTCATAACACTATTATTGGAGATGGGTTTTTCACTGCTTTACTCTGCACTAATATTATAAACAGGTAAAGTTGGTTTTTTTGTTTGTAGGAGGTAATATCTGATAGAACTGTGCCCAAGCCAAGTTGATTATCTGCCCCCTTAGCTAAGTTACAATCGAATTCCGTTCTCTAATCGGTAACGCCTTGTTGACTGCAATTGTAGAAAACGATAAGTTGGTAGCCATGTTAACGCGCCTGAGTCGGCTGCTCGTTCTACAATGTAGCGTTTGTATAACAAAGGATGTAGCGTTAAACATTGTAGAAACGATTTTGAACGATGTGAACTTGGCTACGAATTGTCTATTCGTTTGTTCTGAGCACGCGACTTTACGTTGAGATGACATCATTCCCATACGTTTCATCACTTTTCGACAGCGTTAACGATTGCAGAATAACAACTTGGCTAAGCGTGCTGTAATCGTTAACGCTAGTCGAAAACGAATCAAATGTATAGGAATGACATCATTTTAACGTTAAATCCCGTGATCAGAATAAACGAATAGAAAATTCACAGCTAAGTTCACATCGTTCCAAATGATAGAATGAAATGTTATCGATTCTACAATATTCAACGCTACATCATTTGTTATACAAACTCTACATTGTAGAACGAGCGGCCGACTGAGGCGCGTCAACATGGCTACCGACTTATCGTTTTCTACAATTGCTGACACCGAGCCGTTACTGATTGGAGAACGGAATTCGATACGAATCGGTTACAACTTGGCTAGGGGGGCTGGTCTTATTGCAAATTTTTTTTCATCGTTACAAAACTGCTTTGTTCCTGAGTGACATAGGCTTTGTTTTATTTACCTACGCGAGCGAAGCCTCAGGCAAAAGCTAGTAAATAATGTAGTCCTGAGAAGTTGCCAGTGTTTTGCAATTAACCCTGTTTAAGCCAATAGTGTCTATGTGTGTGTGACAGTAATAGCATATCTAGACCTGACTGCCAGAGGTCGTGGGTTCAATTCCCACCCAGGACAAAAGTTTGTGTGATGAGCACGACCATTTGTTCTGTGTCTGGGTGTAATTTATTTATAATATGTACGTATTTGACTGGCCTGTTGGTCTAGTGGTTAGTGGCCCTGTCTTATATGCCGGAGGTCGTGGGTTCGATTCCCACACAGGACAAAATTGTTTGTGTGAAGAGCGTGATCATTTGTTCTGTGTATGGGTGTAATTTATCTATAATATGTATGTATTTAGAAATATATAAGTATGTTTATCAGTTGTCTAGTACCCATAACACAAGCTCTGCTTAGCTTGGGACTAGACGGCGTTGTGTGAGAGTTGTGGCATAATAATATATAGATAAGGCCTGTAAAACAATTCACAGTACAGTTTATTAACAATCTTAATAATTGGAGTTAATAGTATCTAAACTGAATAAATAAACAGGTTATTTAAGTATATGATTGTGTTTTTGCTAAGCGTAGATTTATTTCACAATCTTTTATTTAGTTTCACTTTTTTTTTGCCGATGTGAAAAATCATCCTATAACAACCCTCGCTCTTGGTCGGAGCGGGAGATAGTGTCAGACTCTTACTGACTAAAAAACCCATCCCGTTCCTTCAAGCCTTCATACCGGGGCTCGAGCGCCCTTTCGGATAACCCTGGCCCCAGTAGGCTTCGACCCGGCTGGGCCTCTGCTATTGCTGTCAACTCCTTGAGGCGCGCGGGAACAGTGCGCGCCGTCGACGACTTGCGCTTGGTCCGGACAATTGCCGGACGGCCGGACAGCGAGCTACCCATTGCTCACTGTCCGCAAGCCCGCGCCTACGGTTGCCGGAAGTCGGGATCAATATCCCGGCGACGGCGGCGGCGGCGGTAACGCCGTTGCCTGATGCTTTCGGCCTCCTCCTTTGCGAGCATTACTGCTTCGCAGAAGTCGGGTCGCCGACTTCTGCGCCTGCCACTCCTCCTCGCTCCGGACCAAGGCCTCAGCTAAGGCCTGGACCGAGAGGTCTTTGCCGCCGATCGCCCCCACGAGGGCACGGCGATGATCCACCCAAGCGTAGCACACCTCGACTGTGTGCTCCACCGTGTCATCCGGGCATTCCGCACAGTGGCGACACCCGGGCGTCACTTCCGCATGAATCCGGTGCAGGAACCTCCCGAACGAACCATGTCCGGTGAGGACCTGCGTCATGCGGAAGGTAAGGACCCTGTGAGGATTTAGTTTCACCTGTCCCGATGTTTATCTGTTATCAAATTTTGTTAGCTTTTGATCCACTTCCTGGTTGCCGATTGAGCTGAAATTTTGCATGCATGTGTAAATCAGATGACAATGCAAAATTATTATGACATGGAGCTGATCTGATGATGGAACCGGAATGTGGCTATAGGAACTCAGATAATCCTATCGTGTTAGATCTTTTTGGAACAGTCTTGATGAGTATTCATTATACCTATACGTACCTACAGGTCTAAGAGCTTGTTATGAAAACATTTATTTTCATTTAAAACTTAGTTAATGTTAAAAAAAACTTTTCACAAAAATAATCCAACCGACTTCAATATTAAAAAAACACTGAAAAGTACAAAATAACTTTAATTTCGGAAGTCGGCGTTTCTATAATAGTTTTGTCTCTTTGTTATTTAACACCGACTTCCGAATTTAAAGTTATTTTGTACCTACTTTTCAGTGTTTTTTTTTAACATTGAAGTCGGTTGTACTTTTTTTTTAATTTTTATTTTACAGTTTTTAGGGTTCTGTAGTCAACTAGGAACCATGAGTTTCGCCATGTCAGTCTGTCCGTCTGTCTGTCTGTCTGTCCGTCTGTCCGTAAATATGAAAAAAATCTGAAAAGTAGAACTTTATAAGGACTTTCTAGGAAAATCATTTTGAACATGATGGAAAGAACAGTTTTTGTACAAAAAGACAAAAAGGTTGTACAAAATAATTTCTGAAGTAAGTTTGTAGTATAATCGTATATGCAAGCATTTTTTTAAACTTATAAGTGGGTACACTAATTGTGACGGATGGGAAACTACGGAACCCTACACTGAGCGTGGCCCGACACGCTCTTGGCCGGTTTTATTAGTTATGGTACCACCACTGAAAAGTATCTCTTAGCCAAGCTTAAATACCTTATAGCCAGAGAGCATCTCATAACGATTTTGATAATCCCAAACGGTTAGATTACATAAATTTACCTTCTGGCTTCATCATCAGATTAGTCCGATACAACCCCTCCCCCTTTTCCTTCAGCCAGTTATCGACTACACGTATAAACAAAGCAATTTTACTTGTTACGATAGTTTTGCTGTGATCTCATGAGGAGTTCTGTGCAATATCTTCGAAGTTTATGATCAGATCATAACAATATTTCAATCAAGCCGGTTAAAAATTATACGCAGTCTCAGAAAAAACTCACATTTGTGGATGCACAACTCAAAACTAATCCTTATAACCCTTTGGCAATTAAACTGGTCTATTTGGCGTAAGTCAGGAGTAAATTAGAGTCAACTTGCATTTTTTGGAATCCCTATGAGACTTCTTACGTCTTGCTTCTAGAGAAAGTCCAAAAAACATTTCTTATTTGGTTACTATCCATTTTTATATCCTACATAATTTTTGCTTAGAATGCTGTTTAACTCTCAAGAAGTAAGGTGCAATTACTTTTTGCTTAACTTCGCTTGTCGAGTTCTTCGGGGTGATCTGATTGCCTTGAATTATTTGCTCAGCTGGTGAAGTTGTTCCTCCCGTGTCTAAACAACACCTCAGGCCGTGAACACCCCGTTTGTTAGCTGATCCTTTATCGCAGACAGTGTCACGAGCTAACTCGCCGCTCGTTCGTGCGCTTTCTGTGCTTAATGCTCTTCTGACTCTAACACCAGAGTGTTACTTGTTTGCTGGGAGATGGATAAATGTGTGTCGTGAATAGTCGTTATTCATCCAAATTTATTTTATCACCTTCAAAGTATGCCCCTTCAGAAACGATACACTTACGCCAACGAATAATCCAATCATAAAAACATTTTTTAAACGCTATTTCCGAAATTGATTTCAGTTCTCGCCGCGAATTCTCATTTATGTCTTCTACAGACTGAAAACGGGTGCCACGAAGTGGTAATTTGAGGTTTAGGAAAAAGATAGAAGTCGGCTGGAGCCATATCTGGCGAATATGGTGGCTGCTCGATGGTATTTGTTGAGTGTTTGGTCAAAAATTAGTTCACAATGATGGCCTTGTGCGAAGGCGCATTATCGTGGTGCAAAATCTAAGAATTTTCTTTGCACAAATCTGGACATTTTCGTCGAATTTACTCTCATAAATGCCGCGTAACGCTCAAATAATATTTTTTATTTACCGTTTGACCTTCCGGTAAGAATTCCGAGTGCACAACACCGCGATAGTCAAAGAAAACAGTCAACATGACTGTGACTTTTGATCGACTTTGGCGTGGTTTTTTCGGTTTTGGTTCAGTTGGAAGGCGCCACTCCGAAGTTTGTTGACTTGCTTGCATGTCAAACTCGTAAACCCACGTCTCGTCGCCAGTAACAATGCGTTTCATGAATGTTGTTCAGACCCAGCATTTTGTTGAGCACCAGCCGTTTTGCGCGTATGTGACGCAGAACCTACTTACGTGCTACTTTTGTCGACATTGTTATTTTGTTTTATTTTAAAGTGTGCGCCATGTTTGCCGCAAAAAACGATTTTTCTTTCTTTCTTTCTTTCGCCGGCAGTTACAGGGTTAACATTCACGAAAATGCAAGTCAGAAGTTGAGTACGAACGTCAGCACCTACTTGTTACACAAAGTAATGAACACAAATTCATTGTAAATACTTAGTTCAATGATTTTTAAATAAACAATGGTTTTGATGACGCAATCGTTCATTCAAATATGTCAGTAATATTCCATACACTCATACTTATACCTACGTACCTACTTAGCAATTTTATTGATCAAGAAAAATAGTCGTATTTTGAAATAGAAAGTACCTAATCTAAGAAATAAATAAAATCTTTTTTCAAAAAAGCAAAAGCTAGTAATAAATAAATACATTCTAGGGTTTTTTTAAATGTCAAAACGGGCCTTTTTTTCAGGAAACGAAAAAAAAAGAAAAAATTTGATTGGACAGTTTGTTTGGAGAGTCCGATTTTTTTTTTAATTCCTGAAAAATTTTTTTGTGGAAGTTCGTTCAGTTTCGTCTACTGAGCAAGCCCTTAAAGTTTGTGGAGGGCTGTCCCTTACACCCTTTATTATTTATTATATTCTATAATGTACACCGCTTGAACAAAAAAGATACAGGACAAACATTATTCAAAATAAGTGTATGTCGGAGTATGATCGCCATCGGAGTCGACGTCACACGAAATACACAGTCACAGTACTAACAGGAAACGTTATAGAGTGATAGTAAAGAAATACGTTACTTCAGTTCAAGGTGTTTATTCAATGGACGGTAAAAAAGTGCCTTTCTATTCACGTTACATCGGTTTTTATACACAGAAGATGACAAGTATAAAAATTCACTATGAAGGTAGAAAAATATTTAAAATAAATAAAACGGAAATTGTCACAGTAAATTCCTATATAAATATGACCGGATGCTTTGATATTTTTAAAGAAATAAAAGGAATCAGTCAAGTTAAATCCTCATAAATTCAACCAGATTTTACAATATTTTCTAGAAAGGAAGTCGTCATTTAATTTGTTATAAAATGAACAGGATGTATTAATATTTTAAATAATTCGAAAGGAAGTTATCAAATTAAATCCTTTTTTAAGTTCAACCGGATGTCGTAATATTTTAAAATAATTCGAAAGGAAGTTATCAAATGAGATCCTCATATAAATTCAACAGGATGTTGCTATATTTAAAAGAAATAAGCAGGAAGAGATCAAATTAAATTCTCATCAAAATATTCAAATAATGATTTGCGCCCATACGGCCATTCTGATCTCAGCGCGCTCTCTGCGCTGTACAGAATTTTACATCAAAATTTTAAAAAAATCAAAGCATTTATTTCAAATAGACCATTAACAGGCACCTTTGAATAGTCAAATGTCGGTCAGTCCAAAAAAGTGAAGCTAAACAGCACGTTCCAAAGCGTAGGTCTCTATGGAGAAGAACGTGCAAGAAACTCCATGGACACTCTTTTAAATCATATTATGAGTTACAAATAATCTTTGTTACATATTTCTTGTTGCTTCTATTATGTGAGCACAATGTAGATAATAAAAAAATAAAATTAAAAGATAGAAATTGAATTAAGCCACTGGCAGCTAAGAGATGACCAGACTAAACTGACGGCACTCGCCCACGAGCATGACGCGCGTATTAGCCCCACTCAGCTTAACCATTTTGAAGAAAACTGAATGATCCAATAACACGCGCCACCAACAGCGAGACACTTGAGCGAGCATGACAAACTCTCAACTGCCATGCTTGTATTGTCAAAAAGTTGTAACCTAATAAAAAAATGCTCCATGGTACCACACATTAACAAATTTGAAAATAAAGTGCTTCTACATTATACAATGTCATTGTTCCCAAACACAAAAGTAATAAAAGATCACAAAATTCAACTGTACTTTTCAAATTACAAAAAATAAATGAAATAATAATAGCTTCCAAACTAATCAATTGGTTCACAAAATCACCCTCAACGGGTTTGCTCAAAATAACATAGCAACAAACATTTTATCAGCGTTACCCACATCGGGTTAGCCCAAAGTAACACAGTATCGAACATTTTATCGGCGTCACCCATATAGGGTTAGCCCATAATTACACATTACTAAACATTTTATTGGCGTCACCCACATAGGGTTAGCCCAAAATCAAACAGTTTATCGGCGTCACCCACATAGGTTTAGCCTAAAATTACATAGTATTAAACATTTGGTGTGAATTGGCTGATTGGTATTAAACGGCATCACCCGCCTTGGATCTAGCCATACCTCATGGCATCACCCGCATTGGATATAGCCCCCTAAGTTAGCATCACCCGCCTTGGATCTAGCCATACCTCATGGCATCACCCGCATTGGATATAGCCACCCAACCTAGCATCTCCCGCCTTGGATCTAGCCATACCTCATGGCATCACCCGCATTGGATCAGCTCAGACCGGGAAAAGGATACGCTGGTGATCAGTCAGCGCTTAAGGTAGGATAGTTAGGATAGTTTCGTACAAGAAATCATACTTTACTTAATAAAACGCAATAAGCCAATTTACATTAAAAAAAAACTACGGCATCACCCGCCTTGGATCTAGCCATATTCAGTCATGGCATCACCCGCATAGGATATAGCCCCCCTAACTAGCATCACCCGCCTTGGATCTAGCCATCTCTTATGGCATCACCCGCATAGGATCAGCTCTCAGACTGGGAAAAGGATACGCATAGTGGCCAGCTAGCGTAATAGGTGGGAAAGTGGGACTTGTTAATACAATAAACTTAAATTATACATTCTCCGCCCATACGGTCGGTTCATTATCATCAAAAACTTAAAAACTAAACAGCGATTTTTTCGAAACATCTTAAAAAATAACCATAAAATGTACTTTACTTTAAGCGATATTTGGCAGTACTCGTAAAATTGTAATAGAAACTTTTATGTCTGGGGCTCAGTCGTTGCCTTTCATGCCGATACATTAAAAAAAAAAACACAAACTAATTTTTTTTCAAAAGGTCTAATTCCAGCCTGCTTTGATCGTATTAAATCTTAACCTGTCTCAAAATCATCGCTCGTCCATCCATAAGTTACATGAACGCTTACAACACAGTGGCAACGCGTAAATGCAACACAAACATGGGAAAATTTTACTATAAACAAGTGCAAATCTCTAATAGTATTGCCACTGTTTATGAAGCTCTAAAAATGTCAACCTGACAGTTTGCCCGACCAATATTGTCAACAATTAGATTTGGATTTGGATTACACAAAGTGATCAACACTAAATCAAACGATTACCGTTAATTTGTAAGGTTTGCCGTACTTTCTTTTATAATTTATTTGTAAATAAGATTTAAAAAAAAATCTATTCAAGAATGACTCCAACAATCGATCCAATGATCGATTCAATCGGCGAATCAAAAGTCAAATTAAAAATCGGTCCAAAAAACGATATTCTTGACCTGTAATTGTTTATATTATTCTACCTTTCCAACCGTCTCATGTTTACTCGACCAGAGGGAAGATTTAGAAAATATCGAGTCAGATAATGCAAACACTTTATCTAGTGGGTATTTATAAAAGCGAACAATGAATTATTAGCACTTCGATAGACCGGGCGTCACGACACACACAGATCATTTATTGCTAACCAAAACACGCAACACGTAATTTTACTAACAACCCACAATGTTTGAATCGAAGTATCAAAACCAGTATTTACAAAAATGTATCTACACAGGATTGAAATCATTTTAATTTTGACAGATTTCTTTCATAAGACGACCTACTGACCGTTATTTCGTTAACAAAAACAAGAATTTTCTGAACAACCCTTTATAAAGCAATATTTACACTGCCAACATGCGATTTTTCGGTGGTGTCTCCGGAAACCTTTGCGGAAAGACGTTTGCCAGTTTTTCCATGCAGTTACGAGTAAGTTGACTGCTCCTAAAAACGACAATGACAGTTACAAAAAAAGACTGACAGCTACAAAAATACGACATTGACAGCTACAAAAACGACATTGACAGCTACAAAAACGACATTGACAGCTACGAAAACGACATTGACAGCTACGAAAACGACATTGACAGCTACGAAAACGACATTGACAGCTACAAAAACGACATTGACAGCTACATAATAACGATAGTGACAGCTACAAAAATCCGACAATGACAAACGACAATAACGGCTACAAAAACGACATTAACAGCTACAAAAATACGACAGTGACAACTGCAAAATACGACAATGACAGCTGCAAAAAATGACAATGACGGCTTCAGAAACGACAATGACAGCTACAAAAACGAGAATGACAGCTACAAAAACGAGAATGACAGCTACAAAAACGAGAATGACAGCTACAAAAACGAGAATGACAACTACAAAAACGAGAATTTTTTTGGTTTGAATATTTTTATGTTTGTACCGTCGTTTTTGATTGGTGAGATTTACGTTATTTTTGAAAATGGAGACTAGTTTGGGCAAAAAGTCAGGAGTTTTACACTACAATACACATTTCATAAAATCAAGATAAATATCAGTGATTAGAGAATAAATTACCTCACCATCCCGTGCCATAAGCTAGAAGGCTGCACTCGCAAAGCGTCCATACCTTGGTTGCGTAATTCACGTGGCTGCTCGCCTCCAACGTGTAGTCACGCTACTTCTGGACGTCGTCAGCATACCGGAACTCTTCGTCAAACGCCTGGATCAGGTCCTTGGGATCGTAAGGCAATAGGTAGAAATTTCCACGATCTTGTGAAGGCGCAAGGGTAGTGAACCGTGCTGCAGTCACGGCTCAGAAAGAGCGGGCTGAGTCCCACCGCTGCTGTCGGAGTATGATCGCCATCGGAGTCGACGTCACACGAAATACACAGTCACAGTACTAACAGGAAACGTTATAGAGTGATAGTAAAGAAATACGTTACTTCAGTTCAAGGTGTTTATTCAATGGACGGTAAAAAAGTGCCTTTCTATTCACGTTACATCGGTTTTTATACACAGAAGATGACAAGTATAAAAATTCACTATGAAGGTAGAAAAATATTTAAAATAAATAAAACGGAAATTGTCACAGTAAATTCCTATATAAATATGACCGGATGCTTTGATATTTTTAAAGAAATAAAAGGAATCAGTCAAGTTAAATCCTCATAAATTCAACCAGATTTTACAATATTTTCTAGAAAGGAAGTCGTCATTTAATTTGTTATAAAATGAACAGGATGTATTAATATTTTAAATAATTCGAAAGGAAGTTATCAAATTAAATCCTTTTTTAAGTTCAACCGGATGTCGTAATATTTTAAAATAATTCGAAAGGAAGTTATCAAATGAGATCCTCATATAAATTCAACAGGATGTTGCTATATTTAAAAGAAATAAGCAGGAAGAGATCAAATTAAATTCTCATCAAAATATTCAAATAATGATTTGCGCCCATATGTACAAACCCCACCCTTTATTTTTAATCATTTAAAAAATACTTATATTCGATACATTTTATAAGATTCTTCTCTAAGTAAACAATGATCAAGATCACTTAATCAACCTTGATTATTGAACCAGTGTTGACTACAACAGATTTAATTTTACCTTAATAATTACCCAAGTCGTCTGACTTTTTAAACAGATTCGAATTTCTATTAATAAAAATTTCTATATTGACTCACCAACTTTTTCCGTCGTTCCCGCCAAAGACGCTATGCCACAGATAAAAAATATAACACGAAAAAATAGCGTTGGGCAGCGTTCGGAACGTGCAAAGGCGTACGCTCTTACAGCCGGAATGATACTGTATCATATGTATTGTGATATATTAATTGCTTCGTAGCAATCGGTTCGTTTAAGTAAATACGAGATTCTATCAGTTATAAATAGGGTTGTGACGAATTACATAGTATAATTTTTAGTTATGTGAAAATTGAATATAGTTTGTTCAGAGTCAGTAGAGCAGTGGTGGCCGAGTGGTAACGGCCCCGAATTACGAGTTGTAGGTCGCGGGTTCAAACCCAGCCAAGCGCATTTCTTTGTGTAATTTATTTCATCACTACTGTTCTCAAAACGGTGAAGGAAAACATCGTGAGGAAACCGGCATGTCCTAGAACCAAAAAATTCGAAGACATGTTACATCCACCAACCCTCACTGGGCCCGCGTGGTGGATTATGGCTCAATCCCTCTCTTAGAGAGGAGGCCTGAGTCCCAGCTCGGCGTCAGAGTGGGGATCGCTTTGCGCATTCCATACATTGGCGAGCCAATTCGTCGTCGTTGTTAGATACATGCAGCAAGCGCAGGGAACGAAACACGAGTGACGTCTATGACGCGATGGCGCGACGAGCCAATCACTGACATTCACTGTCCCTGCGTCTCACTTCGCACCACTAAAGAGACCGAATATTTGACCTTTGCGCAACTTGACGCCAGCGCTAAAGATCCGTGCCGGTAACTATATTGTAATTTTGATCGTCAAGTCGTTGAACTCCTTAATTTCAAGTACAAACCCATATCCACCAACTTCCGAAATTTCATATTTT
The DNA here is from genome assembly GCA_929112965.1 of Mythimna albipuncta. Lineage (NCBI taxonomy): Eukaryota > Metazoa > Arthropoda > Insecta > Lepidoptera > Noctuidae > Mythimna > Mythimna albipuncta. The sequence continues at coordinate 10,893,283 of OV815987.1, forward strand.
TTTTTAAGTTTTAGTTTTCTTTAATTCATTTTTCACTCATTATTGTTTCGATAATTCCAAATTAAATCAGCATCGATAAGAATTTAGCTATATCGATATCGTGGTCAAATCATAGAAATTGAACGCTTCAAAATATGGCCAATTAAAACTGGGCAAATAATAATATAATAATAATAATATTCCACAACTATCACACAACACCGTCTAGTTTCAAGCTAAACAGAGCCAATTACCCACGTATGTAACATTATTATGCCACAACTATCACATAACGCCGTTTAATCTCAAAATAAGCAGAGCTTGTGGTAAGAGTACTAGACAACTGATAAACATACTTGTTTATTTCTAAATACATACATATTATAGATAAATTACACCCAGACACAGAACAAATGATCGTGCTCATCACACAAATATTTGTCCTGGGTGGGAATCGAACCCACGTCCTCCGGCATAGCAGTCAGGGCTACTAACCGCTAGACCAACAGGCTAGTCAAAAAATCATTTTAAACGTTAAAGTTTGATCATATTTCAATCCTCGTTTGGCCTACTTTTGTTAGAACTTTTATTATCATAGAAATCCTGCATGAATGATATGGCCAAACCAGGATTGACATAATATTATCAAATGTTAACTTTTAACCTTTCGTAATTAGAGACATAATTAAAAAGTTATTGTGTCTCGCGTGGATCCGCGTTCCGGACTTACAACGGATTACGATCAGGGCCCCAAGTATGCTAATTTTATAAATTCGTCATTCCAACACGATCCCATTGTCATTTTTCTAAAAGTTTGCAATCTGCTAATGCTAATTCATAATGATCGATCATTGATCGGTCAATGGTCTTGTAATAGAATTGTGGTAGAATGATAATTTCGAGCATAAAACCAATAACTGCACAATAACGTTCTAATGGTAAAACACTGATCAAATAAACTGTCAAAGTTTTATTTAGCATATTACCGCAAACGTCAAATATTCATTTGTCAATATGTACGAGATTACCATTCTATGTAACTTCTTTCAATGGAGTGTCAGTGGTTGACCATTGGAAAGTCATAATGACGCCATTATATTAGTAGATTACCAAATTTGTCAAAATCGACAATTATGTCATCAATGATAGACCATTCTGACACTATTGTAATAGTAGACTTGAGGCCCTGGTTAGTTTTAGATATGGCCAACTAAAAACTATCTATAATCATAATGAAACTAATTGATGCGCATGAGCACACAGTCAGTATCTATAGGAAATATTGAGATGATACCGGTTCTTACTACATAAGGTTCGGTTAGTTAAAGTTACATCTCCTTTGAAAGTACACACCAAACGATTCAATTGATAGTAATGTAATGAGAGAATATTTAGTAACATGATCTCATCATTATTTTAAATACTATCTGACCACGCAGTTTCACCCGCATCTTGTCTTTAGTACCTGCCTTACTTTTGTGGGACGAAGTGTGAATTTTGGACCACATAATATTTGATTGTCACCTAATTTAATCGTTTATATATATATGTTAATTGGACAACCCGACATACGGCGAGTATTGCTACGCTGGTGTTTCCTAGCTGACTATCCTGAGAAGAAACACCGAGAAAAACTCAGGGATCAACGTCTTCCAAACTCAACCGGGCTGGGGCTGCCCTCAAGCGGCTCCTGCCCAACCTTGGGGGCCCTCGTGGGGGCGATCGGCGGCGGAGACCTCTTGCTCCAGGCCTTGGTTGAGGCCATGGTCCGGAGCGAGGAGGAGTGGCAAGCGGTCGCCGATTCTGCGAAGCAGTAATGCTCGCAAAGGAGGAGGCCGAACGCATCAGGCAACGGCGCTCTCGCCGCCGCCGCCGGGATTCCGATCCCGATTTCCAGCGCGGGCTTGCGGACAGTGAGCAATGGGTAGCTCGCTGTCCGGCCGTCCGGTAACTGTCCTGACCAAGCCCAAGTCGTCGACGGCGCGCACTGTTCCCGCGCGCCTCAAGGAGTTGTCAGCAACAGCAGGGACCCAGCCGGGTCAAAGTCTACCGGGGCCTGGGTTAGTTTCGAAGGACAGCTCGAGCCCCGGTATGAAGGCTAGAAGGAACGCGGTGGGTCTTTTAGTCAGTAAGACTCTGACACTATCTCCCGCTCCGCCCAAGGGCGGGGGATGTCAATGCATGATTTATTTCCACCATAAAAAAAGCGGTCAACGTCTCTTTTAAAGTCCATGCAACAAAAGTAATGGTCAAATCATATGAGAACCATGCAGATTGAGCCTGAGATGGTCTTTTGAAGAAAGAACCACACAGTTCTGAATGGACCCGTTCCGTAATCAGTTAGTGCAAGCATTCGTCAGTATTCGTAAAACTCAACTCAGGACTGCTAAGGAGCTCTTTTTTTTTAATTGGTATAAACTAGCGCTTGACTGCGATCCCACCTGATGGTAAGCAGTGATGCAATCGTTGATGGTGAGGCGCACTAGTTTATTAAGAGCCTATTTACTCTAGCCTTTTTTTATTCTTTATTTATTTAGGGACATTTATAATCGCTATGCGTATGTCAGTCCCATCGTATCCTAAATATATACATTCTACTCATATCAGGGCCATAAACCTAAACAGACTCTTCGCATCATCGCTATTCGGTCTAGATAAAATGTTGTGAAATGTTCCTACTTCAAGTCTGTTCAACTTCAAGACCCTAAACAGGTCATTTCTCTCAGGCTCATATCGAACACATTCCATCAATAAGTGGTGCAGGTCTTCAACAACTCCACACTGTACACAATTGGGCGAATTCGTTTTCTTCATCATGAAAGCAAACTTATTACATGGAATGTGTCCAGATCTGAGTCTGTGAGCTATAACAACAAATTTTCTACTTACATGACCATCTACGAACCAGGGCACACGAAAAGGCTGACTCTGAATGGTTTTGTACCAGATCCCTTTGTCCAATGAGCGCTTGTCAAAATATTCCTTCCATTCGTCATAACATTTATTTTTATATTTAAGTAAAAGTTCCGAATAATCCAAAATCACATTCATTTCCTTTCCATTTTTAACCGCATATTTTGCCAACATGTCAGCCTTTACATTGCCCTGTATTCCAATATGCGATGGAACCCATTGCAATCTCAAAGTTACACCTTTACGAATTAGTTCATCTATTTTAGATAAAATAAAATAGGCTAGCGAAACACCTCTGCGACCAGAGGCGCATCGAGCCAATGTTGTAAGGAACTTTTGCTATCTGTGCAAATATACTCTAGCCTTAAAGACACCTAAATTATAATCAGACGGGAAGACCGCAACAGGCAAATTGTTCCAGTCCCTCGATGTACGCGGTATAAACGACGAGGTTAAACGCTTGGTCCGGACCGTAGTTCAAGGAATTGACGAACAATGATGATGAAAGAGAGAAAGAAAGAAAGAAAGAAAGAAAACTATTTTATTTGGCATACACACTCGTAGATACTGTAACATCGAAAGGAGATCGCATGAGTTGCTTTTTATATGTAACCAACGAACTGGCTTGTAAAATATAATTCGAAGGATTATGCTGTTCTTGAATAGGTTTGAAAGTTGGTAGAAAAAAAGAATGTGTGTGGTTTTTTCAGTGTTGAAGTGATTTTTGTAAGGAAAGCATGTATTCGTTTAAATAAGTAAAAAAATATAAGAGTGCGCTGCCCGAAGTGTTTGATTTTATAGAACAGCCATACTCAAAGTGTGCTCCACGGAACCCTAGGGCTCCGCAAAGCCTCTTTCAGGGCTCCGTGTGAATACAAATTATAATGTGGAAAAAGGTATAGGTAAAGACCAAGAGCCTTATCATGACGTGTTAAAACGACAAGTGTGCGAGAAAGAGGGATGGAGCTATACACCCTATATACATCCATCTCTTAGTTTAGGTCGTCAAATGGAAAACCTCATGAGGTGATGGTAGGGTCTTAGTATTTCAATTTTTGTTTAATTGTAAAAAAATAAAAAGCAGTGTCATACCTCGCATTAGATTTTACATTAGTAACTCATTCAATGTAAACATTGCCCGCAAATCTTTTTTTTATTTTTTAAGGGCTCCGTCAAATATTTTTCCATGAGGGTTCCGTTGGAAAAAAGTTTGAGAACCGCTGTCATAGAACAATCCCTATACGAGCCTACCGATGAGCTGAGCTGCGTTACAATACACACAATGTAGTAACAACATGTAGACACTAATGATTATATAAAAAAAATGGTTGCCTGTAAAGTCGGTTTTACGGGCGAAGATTTTACGTGACAACGTCTTTTTTTTTCCAACGCCAAGAACGTTCGAGAAAGACAAAGACAGAGACACAAGCATGCGCCGATTCAATGCGCCTAATTCTCTAGTGCTGCGCGCGCGGCAGACCGATCATAGTTGAGTGGGAGAGAGACGCAAGGCATTCGGCGGGCCTCTCTCTCGTTCGGTGACTCATCGTAACGTTACCGAGCGTTACACTTTTTCATAAGTGACTCCCAGCCGCAACCTAATTTAAGACGTTGTCACGTCAAAAAGAGACAACTAACAAAGATGATGATCTAACTACTTAAAACAACCATTAGTTTTAAAATCCACATTGCATCGGTTGCACGCAAAGTCATGGTTACTAGGAGACCGCAACCAAGTGTACAAGTGACTTAATTAATGTTGTTCTTCCATTGATTCGCGTGATGTGTAGACTAAGACTTCATGGTGTGCGCAGATGGTATAAATTTAGACGCTTAGATATACATTGTTGTTTTTAAAACACTAACAATCTTGTAAAACTGTTTGTATATACTACACATTCCAAATGAGAATAGGACCGATTCCTGTGTTTTGACGTATCGTCGTACTGTCAAATCGAAGAAATTTTGGCAAAGTTGAAGAACTTAGAGATGAGTTAAATTGCAGAACTTAAAACCTTTTGAGGTCGTTATAGATTTTTTTTTTTTAATGGAATATAATTTATTAACTTTAAATCAATTTAACTTATTATATACACAATTAAAAACTATAATTGCAGTACATTAAAAAAATAATAATAATAAAACCCAAGCTAATTACAACTAACTAAAATCAAAATAAAATATGGCGTCAAAAAACTCTTCCACATCGCTGTCGACTGGTAATGTGCCCAAAAAGCTGGCGGCATTGCCACGCTGTACGGCAATGCGTATTCTCTGTCCAAGGTAAAAGCCAGCCCTTGGGTCACGCGAAGTGTCAACTAGACGTTTCGATAGATCTTTAAACAACTTGTGAGCACTCGGACCCCACGATCCAACAGTTTCAACCCTAAATGGTTCGAAAATATAACTTCCAACAAGGTTGTTATATTTCCGCCGCTTGAGGTTCTCCTATAACTTCCAACAAGGTTGTTATATTTCCGCCGCTTGAGGTTCTCCGCAGCCGCAGCGGCAGCACCAGCACGACACGACGAGCTAGGAAGATGTGAAGGCGAAAGAATATCGACACAAGTAGCGTCCCATACTAAAGGTCTTCCCCCCTTCCCCTTCGTTATAGATGGTCCAAATGTAGAAACTTAGACATAAAAACATTTTGAGGTCATTATAGATGGTCCTAATATAGAAACTTAGAAATCGAAGCATTTAGAGGTCATTATAGATGGTCCTAATATAGAAACTTATAAATCGAAGCATTTAGAGGACATTGTAGATGGTCCAAATGTAGAAACTTATAAATCGAAGTATTTAGAGGTCATTGTAGATGGTCCAAATGTGGAAACTTAGATATAGAAGCATTTGAGGTCATTACAGATGGTGCCAACACAGAAATTTAGATATAGATGCATTTTGAGGTCATTATAGGTTCTAAATTTCAGCAAACCTCCATTCAAAAGGGACACCAAATGTCTGCTAAGAAAATTCGGCACCGATACGAAAGGCAACGAAGGAATAGGGGTGGGTTTTAGCCAGTAAAAGTCTAACACGCCTTCTCGCCCCGTCCAAGGGCGGGGGATGTAACGTTTTTTTTTTATTTGTTATAAACTAGTACTTGACTGCGATCCCGCCTGATGGTAAGCAGCCAGATAGTATGGCCTGGTGGTATGGATTTTAACAAATAAAAAAAAAAGGTCACAGTTATTCTGCCTACACAGACATCTTTCTAAACATGTCAATATCGACACTCCTACATAATCTTTGTCAGTTTGAACTCGCAGTATTACTTTCAATCAGGTCTTATTAGCTGGAACACAACATCGCTACTCTTCAAAGGAATGCATGAGCAACAAATAATAACATTAAATAGAGCATAATCTATATCTATAATTCTATGCTATACTTATATATTATACTAGCATTTGCCCGCGGCTTCGCCAGCGTACATAAAAGACCTTCCCTCTTTCCCCCCTTTTCTCACTTTTTTTTATAAAAAAAATAGCCTATGTCCGTCTCCAGGGTCCCAACTATCTCTGTACCAAAATTCATTATAATCGGTTTTGCCATTTAGGCGTGAAGACGTAACAAACAAATAAACAAACAACTCACTTTCGCTTTTAAAATATTAGTAAGGATTTACAGGGTATAAAGGACGTCACGCCGCCGTGCCGTGGCACGTTAATAATAATTTAATAATAATAATAATTTATTGTTTCCAAAAAAATAATAAAACATCTTAAAATTATTATATTATTGACATTTGATTTGCACATTAAATTAAAACTAGTGAGGAACATCTGTGTCTGAACTAGACCAAAAAAAAATCTGTATTTCAGACATCAGCGCTCTCCCTTAAGTTTGTACAATATTTTTAAAATACCTAATAAAACAAGCCTTTGTGATAAAACTAAAACGTTGCGTCGTCATAACGTGTTTATGTGTTTGGGCCCTAAACCGATGCGTGTATGTTGACCTGACCTGACAGGTGTCTGTAACTGTGCAGACAAACCGGTCAGGTACACCCTTAGCGTGATAGCTCGCTGTCCGGCCGTCCGGTAACCGTCCGGACCAAGCCCAAGTCGTCGACGGCGCGCACTGTTCCCGCGCGCCTCAAGGAGTTGTCAGCAACAATAGGGACCCAGTCGGGTCGAAGCCTACTGGGGCCAGGGTTAGTTTCGAAAGACAGTTCGAGCCCCGGTATGAAGGCTAGAAGGAACGGGGTGGGTCTTTTAGTTAGTAAGAGTCTGACACTATCTCCCGTTCCGCCCAAGAGCTGGGGTTGTCATTGGATGATTTTTTCCCACCATAAAAAAAAACACCCTTGCGTGTTAACTAAGATGCATTCTGTTCCTTCAATGTCAATGGTTGATTCAACATTTATTTTTAAATGACGACCAACCGTTTAAATTGGTTGCTATGGTTACTTCAGTTATTTGTGTCTGAACGACATAGCCACGGTAATGATATCAACAGTAATCCATCTTTATACAAACGAACGAAACGCGAGCTTTAACTATGCGCCTCGATCTCGCGGTGAGCTCGTGGTACAGACAGTCGCGATTGAGCCGCAGTGACGATCGTACGGTGTGTTGTTTTTATTAATACCCGACTGCAAGAAGGTTATGTTTTACGTATCTTGTATGTTTGTATGTATTATTTTTTACCTCAAATCTTCCAAACCGCTGAACAGATTTTTATAATTATCATATCGTTAGATTTGTCTTGATAACCCAAGTGTTCTTAGATAGGTGACGTTAAAAAAAAAACAACATTTCAACTGTGAGATGTTATATGTTAGAGTAAAAAATGTTTTTTTTTTAATTCTGCAATATGGGTGTCAAATTAAAGGGCTTTTCATGAGGATTTCAAAATGGTATGTCATGACCCTATTAAAAAAAGTACAACAGGTTTATGCCTAGATCGGTTTTTGAACTTTATAGTGATTTTACGTGTAAAATATAGTGAATAAATTTTAATAGTGATATTATAATATGTAGTAACTAAAAAGTGTAAAATAAAAATGAATTTAAAAAATAAAAAAACCCGACTGTGTAAAAAAAAATCAGTTTATTCAGGTTTTTTTTTTAACAATAACCGCGTGATTTTTGCACTAAAAATAAGTTCAAGTACATATTTACATATTATTTAATATGACGAGTAGGATATATTGTACTGTTTTTGGTTGCATGAATTCGTGAATAACGCATCCAAAGATAACTTTTTTTAGATTACCTTATAGAATACTTAAATTATGCCTACAGGGCCCCAAGTCTGCTATTTTTATAAATTCGTCATTCAAACACGATCCCATTGTCATTTTGCTAAAAGTTTGTAATCTGCTAATTCATAATGATCGGTCAATGGTCTTGTAATAGAATCGTGGTAGAATGATAATTTCGAGCATATTAAAACCAATAACTGCACAATAACGTTCTAATGGTCAAACATTGATCACTGATCAAATAAACTGTCTAAAACTTTTAGCAGATTACCGCAAACGTCAAATATTCATTTGTCAAAATGTACGAGATTACCATTTTATGCCACTTCTTTCAATGGAGTGTCAGTGGTAGACCATTGGAAAGTCATAATGACGCCGTTATATTAGTAGATTACCAAACTTGTCAAAATCGACAATTACGATATCAATGATAGACCATTCTGACACTATTGTAATAGCAGACTTGAGGCCCAGATTGCCAGTAACTTAGATAATAAGGACAACATACGTAGTTAACAGCTTGCTAATACCTTCAAACAAACCACTTTATAGTCGTTATAAACCATTAGCGCATCGCATGCATATCACAATAAGAACATGATATCATCACCATTAAAAACGTAATTAGTTCAAATGATAAGCGGTGTAGCAACTGACTGCTTTTATGTTCACTAGTTCAATGATCTGCGTCATTTCGACGAGCCTGTTGGTCTAGTGGTTAGTGGCCCTGACTGCTATGCCGGAGATCGTGGGTTCAATTCCCACCCAGGACAAATGTTTGTGTGATGAGCACGATCATTTGTTCTGTGTCTGGGTGTATTTTATTTATTTATTTATTTAAAACTTTATGCACAAAAAAACTGTACAAAGGCGGACTTAATGCCTTAGGCATTATCTGCCAGTCGACCTTAGGGTGGAGCAGAAACAAAACATGGCAGGTGCAACTTAATAAACAGACAAAACAGAAGAGAAACAAATATATACAATAGTAAATACATACTTAGATACATACATATAACAAAAACAATGCTGTTGTGAAAAAACAAATCTAACCAATTAGCTCGGTGATGATTTTATCTATAATATGTATGTATTTAGAAATGTATAAGTATGTTTATCAGTTGTCTAGTACCCATAACACAAGGTCTGCTTAGCTTGGGACTAGACGGCGCTATGTGATAGTTGTGGAATATTATTAAGTATATTCTTATATCTTATTATTATATCTTATTTCATGATTTCCTACCTCAGACAAAATTACCCCTTTTTTTCAGTGGGATAATCATCTAATGACAACCCCCGTTCTTGGGCGGAGTGGGAGATAGTATCAGACTCTTACTGATTAAAAATTCACCCCCTTCCTTCAAGCCTTCATACCGGGGCTCAAGCTATCTTTCGAAACTAACCCTGGCCCCGGTAGGCTTCGGACAGCTAGCTACCCAATGCTCGCCGTTCGCAAGCCCGCGCCTACGGTGGCCGGAAATCGGGATCGGAATCCCGGCGGCGGCGAAAGGGCCACTGCCTAATGCGGTTGGCCTTCTCCTTTTACTAGCATTACTGCTTCGCTGAAGTTGGCGACCGCCTGCCACTCCACCTCGCTTCGGACCATGGCCTGAACCAAGGCCCGGCGCGAGAGGTCTCCGCCGCCGATCGCCCTCACGAGGGCACGGCGATGCTCCGCCATTTCGCATTATTTATCTATTTTCAAACGAGCAACATCGAAAAAAAAAACAATAAGTAACTGTTAAAGTAATTCTTTCATGAAAACGCCCAACAAAAGGAAAAAAATAAATTCAATGAATAATAATTGTTACAAGTTGTATAGAGATCTGTCGAAACGTCTAGTCGACACTTCGCATGATACAAAAGCTGGCTTTTACCTTGGACAAAGGATAAGCATTGCCATACAACGTGGCAATGCCGCCAGTCTTTTGGGCACATTACCAGTCGACAGCGAAGAATAATAAGCGAATTAACATACTAGGTGTAAGGGAGCCCTCAGCAAACTTTAAGGGCTTGCTCAGTAGACGAAACTAAACAACCTTCCACAAGATTTATTATCTATGGTGAGGCGGATTTTGTTTTTTGTTTTCTGAAAAAAAAATTGTAGAATGTTCAGTTTCGTCTACTGAGCAAGCCCTTAAAGTTTGTGGAGGGCTGTCCCTTACACCTTGTGTAATGTAATATAATATGTTTATAGACTTTACCTAACTAAAACCCATTTATGCTCCTTCAATTGCCCTTTGCGGTCTGCCGGGGTTCCGATACCGATTTCCGGCCACCGTAGGCGCGGGCTTGCGGACGGCGAGCAATGGGTAGCTCGTTGTTCGATCGTTCGGTAACTGTCCGGACCGAGCCCAAGTCGTCGACGGCACGCACTGTTCCCGCGCGCCTCAAGGAGTTGTCAGCAACAGCAGGGGCCCAGGTGGGTCGAAGCCTACTGAGGCCAGGGTTAGTTTAGAAAGAATAGCTCAGCCCCGGTATGAAAGCACGAAGAAATGGGGTGGGTTTTTAGTCAGTAAGAGTCTAAAACCATCTCCCGCTCCGCCAAAGAGCGTGGGATGTCATTAGATGTGACATTTAGCTTCACTTTTCTTGGACTGACCGACATTTGACTATTCAAAAGTGCCTGCAAATGGTCTATTTGAAATAAATTATTTTGATTTTGATGATTTTCCCACCGAAAAAAAAAATTGCCCTTTGTGGTCTAGGGTTTCCTTTCCAAAATTCAGAAACATAATAAAATACACTGTTAGCACTTCACATTCAAAAGGATGGAAAATAGAAAAACATGACCAATTCATCATCAATCTTCATTTACAAAAATTCCCGTGTTTTTACATAGATAGTCTCCCTTGGGACTCTATTTGTAGATATCATCACCATCATAACCAGCCTTTTTTTTTTTCTCTGACACATTGCTTTTGCAATATTTTTATTTTTTATTTATATTTCAACTGTCATAAATTTGTTAGTAATTTATTTTGGTTAACATTTTATTGATAGTTGTAATAATTATATTATTCCTGATTTTTTTTTTATATAGCCTCTTTTTGTATTGTGAATGTGAGAACACTGTATACTCCACGAACTCTTAGACTACTTCCTATTACGACTTACTTTGTTTTTTACTGAGACAATTTTTATTGTGCTTTTGTGTACAATATTTGACTGGTCTACACTGTTCTTACATAACATCTATCAATATTGTAAAACAACCACTTTTTTAAAAGAGTAACCATGGAGTTCCTTGCCGGTTCTTCTCCATAGGAAACGACCAATTTGGAACCGTGCACTAGCTTCTGAAGTTTTATAAGTGCCCTTAATCAAAGGCCTATGTGAAATAAAATATTTTTGATTTGATTTTATTTGAACCCACCTATGGGCCGTAATCCACCACGCGGGCCCAGTGCGGGTTGGTGAATTGCACATGTCTTCGAATTTTTGGTTCTAGGACATGCCGGTTTCCTCACGATGTTTTATTTCAGCGATACCTTATAGATTTAAACTCAATACAATTGATCTTTGATCAAATGACTGAAATATCTAACAAAATGATTGCCTTTTTAATTTGTCCATGAACTAGATGAACTAGTAGCGGCTTGCGGAATCATTTCTCCACCGCTATAGACGGCTGTCTACTACTTACCGATATAAATAGGAAATCAATTCGTCAATCGACAGTTACTACCGGACTTCCTCTCAGTACTAATCAGGAAGTACAAGCAATAACCATGAGGCTTCTAGCACTTGGAGTGGTGTGCCTACTGGCAATATGTTCAGGAACCGAGGCCGACCAAGCGGTGGCGGCATCCCACCACCACGAGCATGGTGGCGGGCACGACCACCACGCGCACCACCACCACGACCACGGCGGCCACGGCCACAAAGGCCACAAGGGCCACCACCACCACCACCACGGCGAACACGGTGATCACGGCAAACACCACCACGGCGGACACCACCACGAGCACGGCGGCGGCCACAAGAAGCACTGGGACGAGCACGACCACCACGGCGACCACCACGAGCACGGACACCACCACAAGGGCGGCAAGCACGGCCACCACGACTACCACGACAAGGGCGAGCACATCGACGGCTACCACAAGCAGCACCACAAGGACCACTTCCACAAGGACCACCACTTCCACGACGGCCACCACCTCGAAGGCAAGCACCACAAGCATCACCATCACCACGGGCACCACGAGAAGCACGGAGGGCATCACAAGAAGGGCGGCCACCACGACTCCGGCCACCACGAGGGCCACCACGGCCACCACGGCCACCACGACAAGGGCCACCACGACGAGGACCATCACGGCCACAGGGGACACCACGGACATGAAGGACATCACCACCACCACCACGATCATGGCAAGAAGGGCGAACATGAAGACCACAAGCACTGGGGTCACCACCACGGCAAACATTGATACCACTCTGTATCCTCATTGTTATGAATTTAACAATTTACAAAAAAATTAGAAAGTGGTTCCTCACACAATCATATAAACTAAAAATACACAAAAAAAAAGAAAAAAGAAAGATATAATCAGAAGTCAAAAAACACATAACTCAGTTTGACTACGGTATTTAAAACGATTTAATCAGCCGATGAAACGGTTTTCAATCGGTCAAAACATTGTAATGAAATTAAGTGAAGTGGCTGTAAATAAGGGGAATACAATATCTTAAGTAAGAAAGTACAAAAAATATATTTGAAGAAAAGAAAGAAAGAAAGAAACATGTTTATTTGGCACACAATGACAAAACAAGTATAGGAACATTAATAAAATAAAATAAAAGCAAACGGCAACATTGTGTCTCACGGTAGTGCCAAATAGGTTTAGTTCAGCATACTGTCAGACAACCGTTTCAACTACGATCTAATCAGAAACGCTCTTACACATCGATGTCTCAATAAATACGGAACTATCTCAATGTCTCAGTACTAGATCCAAAAAAAACGCATTCAAAACGCAACACCTCAGATTAATTTTATTATCTTAAAACCGTTTTATCTGAATCCTTCACCCATCAGTGAAACGAAAACGGGATCTTCTCAGATTATGCACTAAGAAAATAATTCCTGAGGAATATTATGGTAAGATACTCTTCTTTGCCAACTGCAACCAGTGAAACAGATCGTTTATCTAAACGTTCAGTTGACGAAGAGTCATCAGAAATTGAGATACATTAATTTATTGAATTTAAATTCGTTTACCAAATATTTGTCTTAAATAGACTTAGATTGTTTTTTATTGGTGATCAAAGTTTGATTGCCATAATTATGTGTTAACTAATTAAATAGATTATTAGAAAATTGTTTAATTTATTTTCGTTTCATAGATTACCTAATTAAAAATTTATTTGTTTTTTTATCTATTTATCAAATTGATCAGTTTGGTTGACTCAATGCATAATAAGTGACATACACAAAAACTCTACAGGTAAAACAGGTTAAATTTAGCAAAAATATCAATATATTATGATATTTTGTAAAAAAAAAAATCGTTTCTATCAAGTAATTGGTGTAAAATACAAGCTATTATAAAAAAAGACGTGTGGCACTCGGGGACTGCCGCGGTAAAGCTATTGCATAGCATTTTTATCAACTTATGCAAATATAATTATTTATTTATTTTATTTATGCAGTATTTTTTTTCCTTTGTTTTTTTTTTCTTTGATATTAATTGAAGTTTCACTTTCACACTTTGAATTGAATTTTGATTGATTGTTCACTCATTTGTTTTCTTAACGGTCACCACGCTAAAAAAACAAATGAGTGGGGGGTGTGTTATTTTCGTTACAGAATTTCTGGATTCGGTCTCCACGCCCAAGGCCCGCGATAGAAGCTATGCAATAGCTTGAAAACTTAAATAAGCTTTGAACTCAGTGAGTTCGGGAGATATAATACATTTGTTAAGTATAGGTAAAACATATTAAATGCGCCCTTTCGATCTAAATTAAATTTTACATAGTTTTTACGTACACCAAATATTATGAAATTGGCGTTTTATATGGGAGGAATATAAAGTCATTTTTTTTTTTGTAAAATATATTTAATTAATCAAAGTATGCACCGTTGTTATTTAAGCACTTTTGTCATCTCATAGTTAGTTCATTGATCCCTTTACTAAAAAAACCATGGGGGCGAGAATGAATAAACTCTTTGAAGGCAGTTTGGACTGCCGCTTCGGAATTAACATTTTTCCTTGTAAGGCTCAACTCACACCAAAAGAGCGTCGAAGCGCAGCGAAGCGGAGCGCAGTTTCAGTGTCAAATGAATGTTAACTTTATTTTCATTTCCATAGTACTTAATATTATCGCATGAGAAACTCGAACGAGTCGCGCGGATGCCCGCAGCGCCGCGGGAATTCCGGCGAATTCTATAAACGGTAAACGGGTCGCTGCGCTTCGCTGCCCTTCGCCGCTCTTTCGGTGTGAGTTGACCCTAAGAAGTTGTCTAAATTCCGGAAAAAAAATGGTAATCTGTTGGAGCTAGGTTTGGGGAACACTATGGATGTCACAGACAGTCTAGTTGTACCTTATCTAACTTAGTGATAGTTTGTTGTGCAGTGTGTGTACGTTGTCGTGAAGCAGCAGTGGCCTTGAGCGATTGACCAATCTCGCTTGTTTACCAGCTAGTTCTTCCTTCATAGTTTGCAGTTGCTGACAATAGATATCTGCCGCAATTGTTTGGCCAGATTTTAGAAAGCTGTAGTGAACGACACCGGCGCTAGTCCACCAAACACTCACAAGTAAATTTTCTGAGTCAATTTTCGTTTAGGGCATGATTTGGCTGGGTCTTCAGGGTTCAGCCATTGCGACGAGCGCTTCCGATTATATGATATTTTCTGGCCTGTTGGTCTAGTGGTTAGTAGCCCTGACTGCTATGCCAGAGGTCGTGGGTTCGATTCCCACCCAGGACAAATGTTTGTGTGATGAGCACGATCATTTGTTCTGTCTTGGTGTAATTTATCTATAATATGTATGTATTTAGAAATATATAAATAAGTTTATTAGTTGTCTAGTACTCATAACACAAGCTCTGCTTAGCTTGAGACTAGACGACGTTGTGTGATAGTTGTGGAATATTATTATTATCGTATTGTATCCACTTTTCGTCACAAGTAATAATTCGATTTAAAATCTTTAAAATCCCTTCATTATTGTGTCGGTTGAGCAAAGTAACACAGCAGTCGACGCGTGTTTGCAAGTTCGATTCACTCAATTCATGAGGTACCCATCGTTCAAGTTTTTTTACTTTCCCGATTTGCTTCAAGTGGATTAATAAAGTTTTATCACTTACTCTGAAGCCTGTAGCTGTCTCTCTGAAGTGCTTTGTGATGGATCCCAATATAACAAACACTATACGCTATGAACTAATAGCGTGTTAGATGGCGCTATACGTTATACTAGCGGACCCGACAGACGTTGTCCTGTCTACACGTCTTTAATTTGAAAAAGTATGATAACAAAACTTTTTTTTAATTTGATCGCAGCGCTAACTGTCGGGACAGACTAAAATTGAAATTCGAATATTATTTAAAATTTGACACTGCGATGGTAGCGCCGTCTGTCGGATCCAATGTAAAACATTCCAAAATCAACAACTACTAATAAATTAAAAATTAATTAAAAAAACATTGTCCAGCGGACAAAATTGTGAATCTAAACCATTCCCAGATCCCCTTGAACACACACAAAAAATTTCATCAAAATCGGTCCAGTCGTTTGAGAGAAGTTCAGTGACATACACACTCACAGAAGAATTATATATATAAAGATTAGCCACCACTAACCCTATATACCCCTATTTGTTAAATAGTACAAAAAAAATGTGACTATCCGTTTCCGTTATTGATCATAATTATATGTGTAGTCAAAAAAAAAAAAAAACGAAATCCTAAAAGTGTTCACGTAATTTTTTTCCAAATTGAAACAATAAATTCATAAGAATTGCTACTAGAAAATTTTCCATTGTTTTTCGGTCATAATCAATAGCCTGTACAATATGTCCATAAATTGAGTGTTATTTTGGGATATAAACAAACGCTAATAACTTTGCTGTTTATGAATATTTTTTATCAAGACTTTATAAAGCCGGCGTTCGCGCACCTATTGTCTTTCAATTGTGTCTGTAATTATCACAATTGAAAGGTTAAATAATAACAAGACTTTTTCTAATAAGCCTTTTGAGTTTTTGTACTAATTAATAATTTGTATTGTATAGCTCCATCTCTTGAATAGTTCAGTTTAGGTCGTAAATTGGATCGCATTAAGAGCTCGTGGTAGGGTTTAGAAATACCATTTTTTGTTTGGGAATAAATAAAATAACATATAAGCTTGAATATTGTTTATTTTATTATTTTATAAGGTATTGTCCGTTTTTATCACAGAATTTTCATATTTATATATTTTTTTTGCACTTTACAGAAATGGCAGCAATATACAAAATGACAAGAATACTGCAAATTGTCACAAACATTTTTAATAATTTTATTTTCTAATAATGCGAGAATAATTTTGCTAACTATTTTTAAGTCACTCGTATTTTTATAACTATTTTTTCAATTTTTTTTTATACATAAATAATTATTTAGTTATAAATATTAGCTTTTTATTTTTTTAAAGCTCTTCCAAGTGGTTTTTATTGTAGGAGAGTTAACCTTAAATCTAGACAGAAGTTTTGAATGTTAAGAGTTTTAGATACTGTCATTATTTTTCCAAAAAATAATGAAAGAGATTCTAAGAGATTCGTGAATAAATTTATATTAAAGATTAAATTAAACAGAATCCTTTCAAAGTGACTTAAAAATAAATCAACGAAAAAAGTAACTTCATATTTTTACACTTTAAATTAATATTATTTACACTTTTTTATAGTAAAACTTAAGTTAAATAACTTACTTTTACTATACATTTTTAAAATAAAACCTACAAAGGTGTCTTAGCTATAAAATATAGTCTGAATAATAAATAAATAAGATTTGATTAAAAAAAAATCGTTGAAAAATCGTTCATTATTATTACTGGCCTAGAGAAAAAAGAACTGGCGGAGTTTCTTAAAAAAAATCGGTTTAATTGTTTTAATCTGAATTTAAAAATTATACTTAATCGATAATAATTATTTCAGACTAACTTTAAACTCTAAGACCTACCCCAAAACACGACAAATTTATCTATAATAGATTTAACATTGGTATCTACCTATCACATTTAAATTAATAAGGCAAGAATTTATGTACAAAAATAATTATTTAATTAAATTAATTACAAAACAGTTCCCTGGGCGACAGGGAATCATATTCAATAGTTTATGCCAGGAAACATAATCACAAATTATTTTTATAGTAAAAAAGAGAGCCAAATATACAATATTTTTCATTTTTAGGGAAAAATAAAATTTTTAGTCTAATTTAACAAAAAAAAAAAATACTATAAAAGCAAATAAAAAAAAAAATATGCCCAGATTCTGTTTGCATTGTAAAAAAATCAAACAAATAATAAATAATAATAAAAAAATCGATTCACATTGCAAATTGAAACAAAATACATGCTCTTTGTACTGCACATAAAAATAAATAGCTTTTTAAATATTAAAATTATCTTGGATTGAGCAACAAAAAAGGGAAATTCAGATCCAATAAATATTTCTAAAAATTTATTAAGACGAATCCTAATAAATGCCAATTAATAGTGCTTTTTCGAAGACTTAAGTCTTTACAATTCTCGTCATTCCTAGGGCAAGTCACAAATGCTTTAATTTTCGCATTTCTTTCCAAATCGGTCCAATATTATTCTTTCCTCCATCATTCTTATAAAAACTCATTTAAAGATTTTTGAACTCGAAATAACATTTTTGATGACAGAACGAGACAGTCTTTGTCGTTTAAAAAAAAACAAACGTCAAATGCCTGTCAACTGTTGTCTCTTCCCTCCAATTGTTTTTAATTTTACCTGCTGTCAAATTTGACGTTAACCTAAAATGAATTTGTTGTTTTATTCAACCAATCAATGAACAGTTAGCCAATCCCGTATTATTTAAAAAAAGACGTTTTAAAAAGTTGGTATTTAACCGTTTAAACGCCCGCGTCGGATTAATTCGACGAGTATTTCCTCGTCCTTTTCGCCAGGGTGGTGTGTTAGCTGACTGGGAACTCCATCTCGTTTAGCTCTTCAATCCCCATAGGTGACAGAAGAGCTGATGAGATGCGAGTATTTGGTCGTGGATGTACGACCGTGGTGGAATAAATATGAGAGTGTCTGTCGAATATATCTGACGTAGGCAGTTAAAAGATTGAGTCACAGTCTTAACCAGATTAAAAATACCTATAATTTCCTTAAATTTTAGTATTTTTTTCCGGTTTTAAACTTTTTTTTTTCAGTACGAGAAATGGCCTTCAAAATTGACAGCAGACAAAATTAACTTTTCTTCCGCAAAGAAAAATTGGACTAACCAAATTCATATTTGAGATCATAAGAAATCTTTATCAGAAACCATCGAATGCTACCACCTAACCCAGTCTTAGCACAGGGTCTTCGGAAACCCAATTTTGTACAATTTTTTTGGCTAAAAGCTACATACTTATATGCCTTTTCAAACAACATTCCTGTCTTTGCTGATCTCGCGTCTTCTGGCGGAAGCTCTGGTGGAGGCTCGAATAGAAGCCCTGATGGATGCTCTGGAACCAATAGCGCTGGGAACAGCTCTGACGAATTGTTGCGGTTCGCTGGTGGTGGCGACTGAAGCTCTTTTGGTGTACCTGCCTGGTTGGTCGCTTTCTTCTTCCTCTGCTTCTGGCTTTTTCCTGTAAAGAAGGTGGACAGATTAAGATTTGGAGTCGGCAGCTCTTTTTTTATTTAAATAATATAAATTTATGTTTGACTGCCCACCATGGTAAGCAGTGATGCAATCGTTGATGGTGAGAGCGGTGAGGCGAACTAGTTTATATTCATTAAACCCCAAGCAGACGCCGGCGTTTGCGATGTCATCATCATCATCATCATTTCAGCCGAAAGACGTCCACTGTTGAACATAGGCCTCCCCCAAGTGTCGCCATAATGGGCAGTCCTGCGTCTCACATCCATCGGATTCCTGCAGCGAGTCATTGATCCACCTTGTAGGAGGCCTTCCAAGGCTACGTCTACTGGTATTTGGTTGCCATTCCAGAACCTTTCGGCCCCAACGGCCATCTGTTCTGCGAGCAATGTGCCCTGCCCATTGCCACTTAAGTTTGGCAATTCTTCGTGCTATGTCGGTTACCTTGTTTCTTGCGGATATCCTCATTCTTGATTCGATCATGCTGTCGTTCTATTGTGTCTCTAATTACGACATTCGAAATGATTGAGTCTATTCACTCTAGCTTTGAAAACACCTAAATTATAATCAAAAGGAAGACCGCAGTAGGCAAATTGTTCCAGTTGATTTCCGCGGTATAAATGATGAAACGTATAGCCATAGGTGATAGCAATGTAGAGTGGATTTCGCCGTATGTAAAAGTTCTTAGTTGAGCTATTATGTGCGACAAATGTATACATTTTCTAAACAGCTCCACCCCTTTGGAAGTACACCTATGGTCAAAGGAGGCTTCGACCCTGCCTGGACCTCTACGGGTTTTGCCGTCATCTCACTACGCGCCGTCGAAGAATCGGGCTCAGTCTGAACAGCCTGAAGGTGAGCTACCGATTGCTCGTCATCGATCCTTACCTGGGGAAACAAGGGTTGTCCCAGAACCTCTGGTCCTTTCCGAAGTTCTCTCCGTCTTGTAATGTCTGGGGCATCTCCGTGTCCATCGTCTCTGGTAAGAAGAGGCACAGTAGACCTCCAGCTATTCCGAGCACGCCCAGGATTAGGAGGGGCAGGTCTTGGGATATGTTAGCCTGGAAAACCATAATGGAAAGTTGACAGTTACTGCTATACATTTGTATATGTTGTGACCAGATCTTTGATATGACCATGCAAAACTGGCCAGATGGATTGCCCATTGACCCAAAAACGTAAAATTTGGCATGGCATTAATTCTGAAAACATTTGTTTTTTGCAATTCGGAATAATCTTTGTAACTCAATTCGAAAGCGAATTACACAGAAAATAACTATTGGCTAAGATAGTGTCATTGAGACGCTTTTCAATTGTTGCTAACTTTGTAAATTAAAAGGCAATGTAGAATTTCAGAGGCGATCTATTAACGTTCGCTGCGGCAGTGATTTTTCTATACTTTCCATTCCTGCGGTACAAGGTCTATACACCTGGTAATAAACTTCCATTGTTGCGATACAAGGCTTATAGACCTTGTAACTTTTAAGAAACCTTAATCTATTTTTGGCTACATGTAAAAATATATATTTTTCCTACACCGATCCAAATTGAAGTTTTGCCTTCCGCACGATAAGGAAGTCTATACTGTTTAAACCTGGTGTCGCACTAGACGTGTTAAAAAGATATCTCTTTAATTCGCACCCATACATTTCTGGAGCGGTGGAATCAGAAAAGGAAGACTTACCAAGTAAACCACAAATGGGGCTACGATAGATGCTACATATCCCATGATATGTATCAACGCGACGCCCTGAGCTCTGACCACGGTGGGGAGCAGTTCTGCAGCGTATTGCAGCCCGATGTTGTAGGAGATGTTCACGGCGAAACGCCCGAGAATAGCGAGGGAGGCTGAGGGACCACCTGGGACAAAGAGATGGGTTTAGCTTATAACTAAAGGAGAATACATGGTCGTGCTCATCACACAAACATTTGTCCTGGGTGGGAATGAAACCCACGACCTTTGACACAGCAATTGTTTGGCAATGACTACCTCTGCACTTGTGGCCCCCTGGTATAACTCATTATATTGTGTAAATGTATCTATTAACTGCTCCATCTTTGTTGTAACATTTTTTTTTTCTTCTAACACATTGCTTTTGCAATATTTTTATTTTATTTTATATTATCTGACTCCAACCACATTAAATTCGTTAGTTTTTCTTTTTTGGTTGTTAACGTCTCATTTATTGACAGCTTTTTTTTATATAGCCTCTTTTTATAATGTAAATGGAAGAACACTGTAGACTCCACGAATTCTTAGATTACTTCATATTTTGACTTACTTTTTTTAAATGATTATTTTGATGATTTTATTGTTGTACTTTTGAGTACAATATAGACCAGTTTACACTGTTCTTATATAATACCTATTAATACTGTAATATGGAAATATTGTAACTACAATCACTTTTTTAAAAGAGTAACCATGGAGTTCTTGCCGGTTCTTCTCCATAGGAAACGACCAATTTCGAACCGTGCACTAGCTTCTGACGTTTTATAAGTGCCCATGTAGGCCTATGTGAAATAAAAAACTTTTGACTTTGATTTTGACTTTGACTTTGAGCAGTCAAGGCCACTAACTACTAAACCAACAAGCCTGTCTATGTCTAAATCTGTCTATATCCTAACATGCATTTGTTTTAGATAGCACACTCACCAACAGGAACAGCTGTAGCCAGAAGACTGAAGATACCGCTGATGACCATGGAACCACACGCTAACCATCTACGTCCCCATCTGAAATAAGATAATAACGTCATTTTTAATTGAGTTGACGGCGCTTATGTATTTAAAGTAGTTTTCAAAAGATGTTAATGATGGCGCTGGTTGTTATGCGATGACGTGGCCAGATCTAGAATTGGTCACTTTATTTGGCCAACTAAAACTGGGCTGATATTTAAAAGTTAACATATGATGATTTGATATGTCAATCCTCGTTTGGCCATAACATTGAAGTAGGATTTCAATGATAATAAAAAGTCTAAAGAGAGTAGGACTTCAGCAAGAAGTTTGACTCCTTAGCTTCGCAAAATATATAAGTACAGAAGTCAATCTACATACAAAGCGCGCTCGAGCAACGCACACATAGACACCGCTCACGGACACGATATCTCGGTCGCGTCTCGGCTCACTCGTCGCACAGTTCCGGCTCAAACGCTCTTTAGTGTGCGTCCACCGAGCGTAGGTATAAAAAGTAAAGTACATACATGAGAGTACAACTGGAAGAAAAACAACAAAACGTCCCCCGCTTACCTATCAAGCACAGCAGTCAAAAATGTATCAGCAGGCAACTCCGTAGCTGATGCAATAGTGAACGTCAAGAAGATATCCAGGCCCAAAGACCCCACATTCCTGACGTGGCCATCGAAGACTAGAGAGATGGCCATCCAGATGATGATGAGGAGGATCGCGTTGCGTCGGAGACGGGGAGTCTTGAAGAGATCCAACACGGAGTAGGTGCGGCATTCAGCTTCCGATTCTTTGATGGTTTTTAGGGAAGATTCCTGAAAAATTTAAGGTCTTTTTTTTAAATTGTGTTTACTAAACGGTATTAGAAGGCGCTTTTGTATTTAAATTAGTTTTCAAAAGATGTCAGAGATGGCGCTAGTTGTTTAAAGTGGCGCTGGTTCTTTAAAGTGGCGCTAGTTGTTCAAAGTGGCGCTAGTTGTTTAAAGTGGCGCTAGTTGTTTAAAGTGGCGCTTGTTGGTTAAAGTGGTGCTGGTTGTTCAGAGCAGCGCTAGTGGTTTAGAGTGACGTGTGTGACGTGACTGAATTCTTTTTTCGAATATTGTATTTCTAATTAAAAATATTTTATTTAGGATAAAAAACTTAAAGGAAAGATGCCACCACTGGTGAGTTCAGAATCATGTACTAGGTCGACAGACATCGAGGTACATACAAACTTGTAACATATGTTTGTACGTTATTGCGTTATTGTAAGGCTATAATTATCACCGAGACACCATGGCGGCGCGACCAGTCGCCGCTACCAACAAAATGTATACAGCTCTATAGAGGGTTACTCACGTGGTGTCCGTTTGGTTACGCAACCAAATTGGTGGCGCGACCAGCTCGGACGTGTGGCGACTCTGGTGTCTGTATGTGTAGTTTAGTAACTTAGGGCTAGGGTCGGGCCGCCATGGTGTAACGGTGAAATATAACCCTAAGAATCAACAAAGGTTTTTTTTTATGACATAGTTGGAGCCACTTACCGTGAAATCGCTGAGTACTTTATCAGGGATTTTCGTCTTGTTAATCTTCTCAAACTTCTTCATGATGGTCAGGGCTTTGTCGATCTTGCCTTGAGACACCAACCACCTGGAAACATCATAAAAATCTGGTTACGTGTTGTTAGGACATCACGAACACTCACCGACAATACACTTAGTGTTCGGTCAGACTGGAAGAGTGCGTGCCGGGTGGGCGCGGTGTGGCAATCTCAAACATTAAGAACTTCATTTTGGTGTCCATCACAGAACGGAAGAATATTGTATGATTCCTGTGTTCTGTGGTGTATATAGCGGGCACGTGGACGCGGGAAGTGGCGCCAAGTGGCCACAGTGAAAGCACGGGTGGCGAGCAGAAACCCTGTCCCTAAACCCTCACTGCTCCATTGAACCATTGAACTTAGTCAAATTATTAGTTCAAAATCCACCCAATTCTAAATGATAATGACTTTAGTTACAAGCTTGATAAAAGTCTATGATGAATGCGTGTTGCCAGTGATGACATAGGGCTCTGACAAGTGAACGCTTACAATGAGCCTAATCAAAAGAGTCGCCCAAAAGGCAATGGAAAGGGCCATACTCAGAATTTCCTTGCGTGGTCGCAACAGGAATGAAGATATCCGCGGAGAACCAGAGTTGTCGACATAGCCCAAAGAATCGCCAAGCTTAAATGGCAGTGCGCAGTACACATTACTGGCAGAACAGATGGTCGATGGGGCCGAAAGGTTCTGGTGTGCGACCGAGCATCGGAAGACGCAGCGTTGGCGCGGCCTTCCACAACATGTACCGTGAGAGTCACGGGAATCCGGTGGATGCGAGATGGACCGGATTGTTCGTTGTAGTAACATTTGGGGGCCGTATTCATCAGTGGACTTCTCTCTCTCGCCTCGACTGAAATAACGATGATGATAAGTTTAATCGTAACTTTTGTCTTAAGTTAGAAACTTACCTAGCACTCTCAGGAACCAACCACGGCGTCAGTATAGCCAAAGCGAACGGCAGACTGGTACCCATCGCGAACATGCGCCAATCATCAGCCCACAGCGCAATCCAAGGCAGCAGAGACGCAGCCAGAGTGAAGAATAGCGCGATGGACATGTTAGCCACGAACGTACGCCATTTTGGTCCAACGTATTCGAGAACTGGAATAAATAAGAGCATTGTGACACAGAGTTAAGAGCGTCCAACCCATGATAAATGATATTTATTTCGCAAATAGATTATTAAAAAAAAGGTAAGAATTTAAATGTGGATGGATGGAGGAGGAAAGGGAGGCCAAAGAAAAGATGGATGGATTGTGTGAGAAGTGATACGAAAGAAAAGTGAGTTAGTGATAGCGTGACGATTGACAGGTCAGAATGGAAGAAAAAACATGATACATCGACGTTTTAAAAATTTTTTCGTCAATTTAAATAGATGAAGCCGGTGTTTCCTAGCTGACTACCCTAAAAGAAACACCGAAACAAACTCAAGGGTCAAAGTCTCTTTTCAACTCCATACAGCAAACATGTAATGGTCAAATCGTACGAGAACAATACAGATTTAAGTTTGAGGTAGACTTTTGAAGAAAGAACCACGCAGTTCTCTTGCTCACAAAAAATTAGAGAACTGTAAGTTAAGAGCGCCCAACTTGTAATATTTTCCATAAAAGCGCTTGTACGTGATTAACTTACCAATAAAATAAATAAATAAATAATTTCTTTTTTGTTTTTTTTTCAAGGAAAAACAAATAATATAATAAATATGGAATAATATAATATAGAAACTAAAATTTTCGGCCAAATAAGTTTCGTACAGACGTGTGTACAAAAAGAAAATTAAGCGTTTTTCAAGGTCTTCAAGTTGTACAGACTTATGTACAATCGGCGCTCGAGAGGGATACGTAAATAATAATAATTCCAAAATAAGCAGAGCTTGTGTTATGACTGTTATGAGTACTAGACAACTAATAAACATACAAACAAGGTGTAAGGGACAGCCCTCCACAAATTTTAAGGGCTTGCTCAGTAGACGAAACTGAACCGTGCCACAACACTTTTTTTCTGGAAACGAAAAAAAAAATCCGCCTCAGCAAACAAAATTTTAAACTTGATTGGACAGTTAGTATGGAGAGGCCGATTTTTTTTTCGTTTCCTGAAAAAATGTTTGTGGAATGTTGTTCAATTTCTTCTACTGAGCAAGCCCTTAAAGTTTGTGGAGGGCTGTCCCTTACACCCTTTATACATTTATAAATATATATTATAGATAAATTACACCCAGACACAGAACAAATGCGGGGTTACCATGACGTATAAAGTAAGATTGTTTATTCTTATTCCAGTGTGAGTAAGAGACAGAGCTATACAGGTTGTCTAGCGCCATCTCTTATCCACACTGAAACAAGATTAAAACAATCTTACTTTAAACGTCATGGTCTAGGTCCAGGTGAGAGTCGCAGGAGTGCGGTGGATGGGGCACTGAATCCTGATCGTGCTCAGCATACAAATATTTGTCTAGGGTGGGAATCGAACCAAAGATGGAAACATGGTGTAAGGACTGATATGAAAGATAAAGAAGTCGTTGATATCGTGACGGTTCACAGGACTAAATCAATCAATCAAAATCAAAATCATTTATTTCAAATAGACCATTTGCAGGCACTTTTGAATAGTCAAATGTCGGTCAGTCCAAGAAAAGTGAAGCTAAATTGCACGTTCCAAAACGTAGGTCTCTATGGAGAAGAACGTGCAAGAAACTCCATGGACACTCTTTTTAAAACATATTATGAGTTACATAGATCTTGTCGCTTCTAATATGTGAACACAATGTAGGAAAAAATGGAAGAAAAAACGGGTAGCGAAGAAAATGGAAGAAAAAACGTATCACGCCGTCCCCAAGTAACATCAGGCAAGGACAGGAAAATGATGATGATCAGCTCTAACTTACCAAGGATATACATCATGGTGAAGCAGTTGTCGAAAGCCAGTCCAACGAAGAACCGGCAGAGAGCGAACGTCAGGAAACTGTCACAGAATGATGTGCCCACACCAGCTGTGAATCCTAGGAGATTGGTGCCTGGAAGATAAATATAGAACAGATTAAACCTGGAACCACGCCTGATTTGAACGTAGAACGACGTCGTGTGGCGTGGATCTAGTGTAGTTCTACAAGTCTAGTTTTCATATCAATTGTATGGACACCGACGCGCCCAGTTCGACGTGTGTGGCACACGTGTGAGCAGTGTAGTTCTAACTTAATACCACGGTACAAAAAAGTACGTTTTCTTGAGGCCGTGCTTAAAATCACCGTACCGGGACACTGGTCGCGCCACCATGGTGCCCCGGCGAAATATAGCCACAAGCTACAAACTAGACACCAGAGTCGCCACACGTCTGAGCTAGTCGCGCCACCAAATTGGTTGCGCAACCAAACGGACACCAGGTGAGTAACTCTCTATAGAGCTGTATACATTGCGCTGGTAGCAGCGACTGGTCGCGCCACCATGGTGTCCGGTTGAAATATAGCCACAAGCTAGCAAAATAGACACCAGGCAGACACCAGAGTCGCCACACGTCCGAGCTGGTCGCGCCACCAAATTGGCTGCGCAACCAAACGGACACCAGGTGAGTAACTCTCTATAGAGCTGTATACATTTCGTTGGTTGCGGCGACTGGTGGCGCCGCCATGTTGTTTCGAATATAAACCTTAGGGACTTGATCAAATCTCTGTTTTTATCATATCCCTGCGACGTATACAATTTGATCCTTTTATAATATCAATATGATTTTAGGGTCAAATCCTAGGTTATTTTAATGAATATTTTTATCTACTTTTTACCCTATTAGGGTAGTGTCAAAATAATTACATTTTATTTTACGTAGTTATTTTAGATTATAAAAAAATATTGGATACGTATTTTTTCTTTTTTAGATTTAGCAAAAAATAACAAAGATATAGCCCATTAAAGTTACGTGTGACGTCACCCCGTGCAAAAAAATGCAGCACGGCGTGACGTCACACGTAACTTTAATGAGCTATATCTTTGTCATTTTTGGTTTAATTTACAAATAAAAAAATACGTGTCCCTTATTTTGGAGTAATCTAAAAGACGGACTAATTACATTTTTACGGCAACTAGCCTTTTCTCATTGACATAACATGAGAATTTTTATATTCCTCGAAAGACCGACACTAATTTATGAAGTCTCAAAAATATAAAAAACAAAACTGAACCTTATAACTTACCAACTAAAGCAGGTATTCTTCCGTACTTATCAGCGATCCAGCCGAAGACCAGACCACCAACTATGGCTCCGCAGAAGAAGATGGCTTGAGCTGTGGCACCCAAGTTATCCTTATCACATACCCAGTCCAACTGAAAGTAAATGAAGATATGGCCTTAGAATAACACATTACCTATATATAAAAATGAATCGCAAAATGTGTTGGTAAGCGCATAACTCAACAACGCCTGAACGGATTTCACTAATTTTTTTTTTGTTGTTTTCGTTATTATGAGGAGAAGGTTCTTATGGAAAAAAAAAAATTAGGGTAGTGTAGGGTAGAGTAGGGTAGTATAGGGTAGTGTAGGGTAGTGTAGGGTAGAGTAAGGTAGAGGAGGGTAGAGTAGGGTAGAATAGAGTAGGGTAGGGTAGTGTAGGGTAGAGTAAGGTAGAGGAGGGTAGAGTAGGGTAGAATAGAGTAGGGTAGAGTAGGTTAGAGTAGGGTAGATTAGGGTAGAGTAGGGTAGAGTAGGGTAGAGTAGGGTAGAGTAGGGTAGAGTAGGGTAGAGTAGGGTAGATTAGGGTAGATTAGGGTAGATTAGGGTAGAGTAGGGTAGAGTAGGGTAGAGTAGGGTAGGGTAGGGTAGAGTAGGGTAGAGTAGGGTAGAGTAGAGTAGAGTAGGGTAGGGTAGAGAAGGGTAGAGTAGGGTAGAGTAGGGTAGAGTAGGGTAGAGTAGGGTATAGTAGGGTAGAGTAGGGTATCGTAGGCTGAAGTAGGGAAAAGCGGGAGCGAAGCCGCGCGGGCAAAAGCTAGTTACCTATATAATTAGCCTTATAGTCTATTTTTTCTTTTTAAAAAAGAAAACTCCTGTGTCGTGGCAGGGACCGTTCTGGTTACCCATTAAAGGGGTTTTGATAGGGTTTTTCTAAGCTCTTAAAAAAACCCTTAACATATAGGTAACTTTTAAAGGGTTCAAAGGATCATTTTGATTTTTTAAAGAAAGGGTTTTCGATAGGGTTTTTCTAAGCAGTTAATCTAAAACCCATACGATAAAGGTAACCTATTAAATGGCTTAATGGATCACTCTGGTTTTTCAATGAAATGGTATTCGATAGGGTTTTTCTAAACCGGTTAAACAAAAACCAATGTGGGTAACACTTTTGAACGGCTTAAATTAAATGATTCAAAAGGGTTTCTTGCACTTTCAACTCTTGAAAACGATAACAGCGTAACATTCTAACTCGGAGGAGTGTGTGCGTTCACAAAAATATAAACTCACGTACACCCAGATCTATTTTGGTATTATACTGGTTTTTGCATAGCAGTGAAACTCCCTTGCATAGACGTGCTATTTCTGAAGTACAGGCGTTTGGATCGTGGGATTCTGATTCCGATTTCCAGCCACCCGGCAACGCGGACAGTGAGCAATGGGTAGCTCGCTGTCCGGCCGTCCGGTAACTGTCCGCACCAAGCCCAAGTCGTCGACAGCGCGCACTGTTCGCGCGCGCCTCAAGGAGTTGTCAGCAACAGTAGGGACCCAGCCGGGTCGAAGCCTACTGGGGCCAGGGTTATCCGAAAGGGAACTCGAGCCCCGGTATGAAGGCTAGAAGGAACAGGGTGGGTCGTTTAGTCAGTAAGAGTCTGACACTATCTCCCGCTCCGCCCAAGAGTGGGGTGGACCATAAAAAAAAGCCACCCGGCAACCGCAGGCGCGGGCTTGTGGACAGTGAGCAATGGGTAGCTCTTGATGACCCTTAACAAAGAAAGATACTATAAACTCACCTCAGAAGCAATCGTAGCGTAAGGCACATCACTCCTGTTGTACTCCCAGCCATATTGACAAGGAACCACCGCCCATTCATCATCAGGAGTGGTTCTACCTTCAGCCAGCGCCCGGCTGTAGTCTGCGGAGTACATGCTGCATCGGTCGTGGGAGTAGGGGCCATTTGATGGTGGAATGGCTAGGGCTCGTCTGGAAAAAAAGAAGAGAAGAGAAATTAAAACTTTGTTGTGTATTCACTATAGAGGCGTAGCGTGGACAGGCCTGTTGGTCTATAGGTCCAGCCCTGACTGCTATGCCGCAGGTCGTGGGTTCGATTCCCACTCAGGATAAAAGGTTGTGTGATGAGCACGACCATTTGTTGTATCTGGGTGTAATTTATCTACATATCTGTGTATTAAGAATGTGGTCCCAGTGACTGAAATATTGAAAGGAAATCGTTTGTCTTGGTATGGTCAAGTAAAGAGGAGAGATAAAACGCGTGTTGCTAAAAGAGTTATGAGTTTACATGTGAATGGATGGAGAGGGAGAGGAAGGCCAAAGAAAAGATGGATGGATTGCGTGAGAAGTGATATGAAACAAAGTGACAGGACAGAATGGAAGAAAAAAACGTGTTGCGCCGACCACAAATAAAACGACAAGGGCAGGAAGATGGTGATGATGTATTTAGAAATGTATAAGTATATACATATATCAGTTGTTTAGTACTCATAACACAAGCTCTATATAACTCGAGTTACCATCAAAGACAGTTCCCCCGACCACCGCTGAGTTCATTTTTGTTTGCACTCAAAGCACTTCAAAGGGTTTCGGTTTGGCAGAGGGCCGCAGGATTCCAGCGAATTTTTTTTAAGTAATTACCTCGATGGTACATTCTCATACAAACGCTTTTACGTGATTATGACGTCATTACACATTTTTCATTAGATATTTTGGAAACACAGTATCTTGTGGATTTTATCTAGGCTTCTATTGAAGTCAATTTATAAATTTGTGTAAAACTAATCCAGTAAAGACCTCTGAAAATCTGCTATTTTGCATGAACTTTGACACTTCATAATTTGAAGGTATGAAGGCTAGAAGGAACGGGATGGGTTTTTTAGTCAGTAAGAGTCTGACACTATCTCCCGCTCCGCCCAAGAGCGGGGGTTGTCATAAGATGATTTTTCCCATCGAAAAAAAAAAACGCTTCATAATTTTACTCAAAAATTTTAAAAGTTTAAAAAAGTCTAAAAAGCCTTGCAAATTTTATCAAGATTCTAAATGACGACAATTTTTCTCAAATACTTTTAAGGGTTAAAAAAAAACTCGCATTTCCTGACACAAGTTTTTTTTTTAATCTGTTATAAACTAGTAGTTGACTGCGATCCGGCCTGATGGTAAGCAGTGATGCGGTTCGTTCGTATTCGAGTAAATCACGGAATTACCGAAAGCCGAAAGTTTTCAGGCGTTACCTATCTCTCTTTTATCGCGTTGCCTCTTCATCAAACATCTCGTTGGATTGCGTTAGATATAGTAACAAGCTTTTAAAACATGTTCGATGTTACAATAGGCGAGTGGAAAAGGACCCCAAAAGGGTCGCTATCGTGGTAATTAGAGACACAATAGAAAGACAATAGGTGCGCAAACGCCGGCGTTCGCTTGGGGATTTATGAATTAAACGTTCATTGTGTTGCCACTGCGGCTGCGTAGAACCTCAAGCGGCGGAAATATAACAACCTTATCGGCAGTTATATTTTTGAACCATAAGGGGTTGAAACTCTTGGGCCGTGTGGTCCGAGTCTTCATACACTTTTTAATGAACTGTCAAGACGCTTAGTTGACACTTTGCGTGACCCAAGGGCTGGTTTTTACCTCGGTCAGAGATAAGCATTGCCATTCAACGTGGCAATGCCGCCAGCCTCTTGGGCACACTTCCAGTCGACAGCGATGCGGAGGAGTTTTATGACGCCATATTTTAGTAGCCTTTAGTATGTATAGTTAGGTTAAGCATACTTAAATATATGTATATATATTTTTAAATATTTAAGTTTATTATGTATATATTTTGGAAATTTAGGTTAAAAGTTAAAGTTTCAAGGTTTATATTTTTACCTTTAATAATATTCCACAACTATCACACAGCGCCGTCTAGTCCCAAGCTAAGCAGAGCTTGTGTTATGGGTACTAGACAACTGATAAATATACTTATATATTTCTAAATACATACATGCTATAGATAAATTACACCCCTTAAATAAGATTAGTAGGTAGTACCTAATTAATTGTACCTTAATTTGTACCAAAATAAGTTGCAATGATCAACGTTTGAGCAATCTAGTTAGTAGCTTTTCTTATATTTTTAAAAAAATAATATTGTTTAAATTTAGACAAAAATTTTATTTACTTCTTGAATGCGAATTTCTTGCGTATCTTTTTTTTCATCTTTTTTTATTTCAATTGCGTGCGAAATGCAGGTCAGCAAATGCACGATTTCTGTATAATAAAAAATAGTAATAGGCACATTTTCGGACTCGCCCATGGAGGGTTCCGTAGCAGCAAGTAACATAATATAAAAGTTCTTGTAGTTCGTTGTAACTTTGATTTTTCTTCGATGTTTTAATAATAATGTATTTTTTTTAGATTTATTACGTATTAAAAAAAAAAACTACATAATAGATCTCGTTCAAACCAATTTTCGTTGGTAGTTTGCATGGTAATGTACATCACATATTTTTTTTAGTTTTGTCATTCTCTTATTTTAGAAGTTACAGGGGGGGGGGGGGACACATTTTACCACTTTGGAAGTGTCTCTCGCATAAACTATTCAATTTAAAAAAAAAATGATATTAGAAACCTGAATATCATTTTTGAGAACTATCCATAGATATCCCACACGTATTGGTTGGATGAAAAAAAAAATTTTAGTTTCAGTTCTAAGTATGGGGACCACCAAAATTGATTGCTTTTTTTCTATTTTTGTGTGAAAATCTTAATGCGGTTCACAGAATACATCTACTTACTAAGTTTCAACAGTATAGCTTTTATAGTTTCGGAAAAAAATGGCTGTGACATACGGACGGACAGACAGACCAACAGACAGACTTCTGTCTGTCGGTCTGTGACGAATCTATAAGGGTTCCGTTTTATGCCATTTGGCTACGGAACCCTAAAAATCTTTGCCACTAATTTATTTGTTTAATGAATTTTAAGAAATTGAGAATTTTAAACTCTATAGAGTTACTCATTAGACGAAACTGAACCACTTTCCACAATCATTTTTTTCAGGACACTAAAAACTGCCTTTATACAAACTGCCCAATCAAGTTTTTGATTTTGTATGGTTAGGCTGTTTTTTTAAGGATTATATACTTCGTTTTAATTCATTAAACCCCAAGCGAACGTCGGCGTTCGCGCACCTATTGTCTTTCTATTGTGTCTGTAATTTCCACGATTCAATCGTGGGTAGACACAATAGAAAGACAATAGGTGCAAGGTTAAGTGGAATATCATCCTACTCTGAGTAGAACGATAGCTGAACGTACAAATATTAAAAAGTTTATATAAACGATTTTATATGTTATATTTGATCTAATTTTTTGCGCTATTTTGAACCTACTACACCGAGGGGTTTCGTAAGGACGACGATAAGGGGGGCTTTATCGTCGTCGATTATTATTATTGTGATAATAAACTCTCAGTTCACTGATTCAAGGCGATTTTTTAATTTTGACTTCCATAAAAATGTGCCAACACTAGTCTCTACTAATTCAGTAGGTAACAGTGTAGGGACGTTTTATTCCAGATATGGCACCTACAGACCAGTAGTATTGATCCGTACGCGCCATATGTGGAATAGAATCTACAATAATAAATTATTCCACTATGAGCATTTGCGCAAAAATAACGGTAGGTGCCGTTTGTGGAATACCTCAGGTGCCATTTAAGTACTCGGCACCTCGGCCTCGGTGGCTCGGCCCCGGTATGAAAGGTAACGAAGGAACGGGGCGGGTTTTTTAGGGATGTCGTATGAATGATTTTTACCCACTGTCAAAAAAAATGTGTCATTTACTCAGGTGCCGTTTAAGTGGGTGCCCAATATGGAATACCTCAAAGAGATAGGTATCAGCTAAATCGAAGAGGCCTAGTAGGGCAAAAGAGTTACCATGACTTTAGAACGTAAAAGCAGTTAGGTCACAAAATACTTTTTTATTCGGAAAAATCTTCGAGACATGATTCGGAAATTAAACTATTTACATAAGTTAGTTTGTACGGAACCCTCAGTATGCGAGTCCGACTCGTACTTGCCTAGTTTTTTCCTTTTGAGGTACGGTACCCTAAAAATTATTTGAACAATTAATTTATTAAGGAAATAAAGTGATGCCAATAGTTTAGCCAGTTTCGCCGCGCACCATTGGCTTTGACCGTGAAAGTGATACAATGACCTTTTGCAATTGTTTAGACGACCTCTGGTGAAGGTCGGGCGTTTATTTTGTGATTTTTAGGTTATGTTTAACCGGCTAATTAAGTGGTTTTTTTTCGTGGGAAACTGCCTACAATGTGTAATCTTAAGTGCGCAAAACCTGTAAATAGTTTGATCAAAATAATCTAATACAATTTAATTTTGTTATTGATCTTTCAATTTTATGTAATTTTATAATACGTATGATTTTGTAACTGAAATGAGTCTTTGGTACTTGAAATAAATAAATAATAAAATAACGAGCCGAATCAATTGTACCACTTTTTAATATAAGTCAAATTTATCAACAACAAAACTTTGTTTAAAATGTTGTCCTGTCTCTATTTATTAAGGCGTATAGTCCCTTGAACCATCTGGCCGAAATTATGTGAACGCAACTCTCGCACTCGCCTAGGCGGCAGTACGTAAATCTGTGCATTTATTTGCGGCCAGCAGCGCCCGGAAAGCGCTTTAAATCCATTTTCTCTGCGAGATATTGATTGATTTATATAATATACAATGTTCACTTTGAAGAATATTAAACCACCAATTATTATGTGTAAAAATGTTATTAAAGGTCCAAATCGTTTCGAAGGAGTAGGGAAAAGTTGCGAAATTGCTAAATATTTACATACTATTATAGACTAGTTGACCCAGCAAACTTTCTACTGCCTAAGCGCTATATTTCACCAAGACACCATGGCGGCGCGACCAGTCGCCGCTACCAACAAAATGTATACAGCTCTATAGAGAGGTGTCACCTGGTGTCCGTTTGGTTGCGCAACCAATTTGGTGGCGCGACCAGCTCGGACGTGTGGCGACTCTGGTGTCACTCTGGTGTCTGTATGCTGTCTAGTTTGGTAGCTTAGGGCTGTAATTCACTGAGAGACCATGGCGGCGCGACCAGTCGCCGCTACCAACAAAATGTCTACAGCTCTATAGAGAGATAATCACCTGGTATCCGTTTGGTTGCGCAACCAATTTGGTGGCGCGACCAGCTCGGACGTGTGGCGACTCTGGTGTCTGTATAGTGTCTAGTTTGGTAGCTTAGGGCTATATTTCATCGTGACACCATGGAATGGCGACCAGTTGCGCCACCATGGTGTCCCAGTCAATTAATGTAGATAATAGGAAGTTCAACTGTCATTATTAGTTCTACTTTGAGTGCTTAGATGGCGTTGCAAGTATCTCAATTGCGTGTGGTGTGATATTTTACTTCTTGTACACTTTAAATTCATACAAAATTCGATATAATCAACCGATTGCGATGAAACAAAGCTTATGGGTCTAATCAGACGAACCGCATTTCAACTGCAATCCAACCGCAAATTGCAGTTTAAGTGCAGTTGACACGACTACAATAGAACTGCAAACCAAACGTGCAGTCCGATTGCAGTCGTATCCAGTCCATGCGCGGGAGGGCGGAGCGTGCGGGCGGATGAATATGGTGCAGTTCGGATGCAGTCGGTGTGCAGTTCACACGACTGCAATCGGACTGCACGTTTGGTTTGCAGTTCTATTGCAGTCGTGTCAACTGCACTTAAACTACAATTTGCGGTTGGATTGCAGTTGAAATGCGGTCCATCTGTTGAGACCCTAAGTACCTAATTTATCAAGTTACACACAATTTGAATCCTGTGTCTATCGTGAATAAATTTTAGTCGTTTTAATCCCGTGGAGGGTCGATCTGGTACATAAAACACTATCGATTTGTAAAGATAAAATTAAAAAATAAAGTACCTTTTTTTCAAAACTCGTATTAATTTACGCATGTACGAAATTAATTTCTTTAAGAAAACGTCAGCTGAGCGAGTTCAATGACCTGTAGTAAATAGTCGGCGTTGCGAACAAACTACCTAAGGTTTGTATAAGGGCAAGTATATTTTGAATGCAATGTGTAACAATTATTGATAGACCAATAAATAAATAAATAATGTAAAAAGTTATCTTCATCGATATCGTACATTTGACTTGATGCGCGCACAACTAAACACTTCTACAGATTTCATATACGTATACATATAAGATAAATTATTGAGGATTTTCGAAATAAACCACAAATTGTTTCTCTGAAAACCAAAATTTGTTTTATTCAACACGCTTTTACAGTATAATAATTATCGTTTTTATTGAGGGAGTCCCCATGAATATTACCCCACTATATTCTGATTACTTTAGGAAAGCAAAAAAAAAATGTTTAGAACTTTGGCAGGAATATTTTGACAAAAGGTCAAAAGAAAAAGGGATTTGGTACCGAACTATCCAGCCAGAGATTTCTCGGGTTCCATGGATTGACTGTAATCTTAACAGAAATTTAATAACTATAGCTGTAAGACTTCGTTCCGGACGTATTCCATCAAATAAATTTAACTATTTAATGAAGAAAGTTTTGTCTCCAAATTGTGATGACTGTGGTGTGGTTGGTGATGTTTTCCACATATTGATGGAGTGTGTCCGGAACGAAAATACAAGAAGGAATGTTTCTGGACTCAGTAAATCTTATGATATTGGCATTTGTAATGTAATCTTCTCTTCTCCAATATCCGATAAAGCCAAACAATTGTTTGAATTAGCTTTAAGGTAGTTTGTAAGTTTTTGTTTTCTGTACTGGGCGATGTGGTCGCTAAGCGACAAAGCCCTTTAATTAAATTAAAAAAAAAACGTTTCTATTTCACTTTTATCTCACCTGAAAACAAAGAAACGACATTTAAAGTTCACTAATATCGCCTCCTCAATTATATCCCTTTATTTATCTCTCTACAAGTTTTTATGGTTTTTATAACAGTTGGATGCACAAAATAATCTAAACATCATCTGCCATTCGTATCATACGTCACCTCGTATCCATAGCTTAAAAATTAAATTAATGAAATGTCATTTCCAAGGAGGTCATTTCATTACATACATAAAAGACGAATTACACCCAGACACAGAACAAATGATCGCACGTCACATAAACATTTGCCTTGTGTGGGAATCGAACCCACGACCTCCGCCCCAGTCAGGGCCACTAACCACTAGACCAACAGGCCAGTCAATAACTATTATAAATCATTAGTACTAGCCTGAAGCAAGAGACTAGCTATTATATTCAGGGCCGGTTTATGCATGTCGGGGCCCCTAGGCAATGCACGTCTCGGGCCCCCCTAAAATGAGTCCCCCCCTCTAACTTTAAACCATAAGTTTAGAAAATATGAAAAAATCTCAAGAATTATTTTGAAATTGACGGGTTGAACAGTTTTTGAAAAGTTGTACAAAATAATTTCTGAACTAAGTTTACGTATATTATTGTTTTTCTATGTAGTTGTTTGATTCAATTCTATATTATGAAAATTGATATAAACAAAATCATCAGCAAAAATCAATGAATATGCAGTCACACGTTGACGTTGCTAATGAAAAATTGTGTTTTATTAAACTCCATCTGTTGACAGCTTTTCGCATAATCCAATGCTAGGATTGCTAGTTAAACAGCATGTCATCGAAAATTCATTTATTTTTTACTGTTTATGAAACAGTCTATTTTTTTCCTGATGCGCGGGGCCCTAGAACCTGGCGGGGCCCCTAGGCAGTTGCCTACATTGCCTAATGGACAAAACGGCCCTGATTATATTACAAAAGCAGATTATCATCTGTCTAATTTTAACATAGTCGAGGTCGTCTTCTAGTCCAGTATGTTCATAGACCTACTGCTTATCTAATCTCCACAATACAATGAATTCTCGCGCTCTTGAGGCGAGAGTGAGAGGGCTTGTCAGACTTTCAGGCCATATCACACTGCCACGTACCCCGCAGAGTAGTGCGTGCAAGCGTGTCTTAAAATTGCTTGTAAGTATCTCCGTTTAGAAAACACGCACAGACCAACACACTGAAACTGCATCCACGCGCGTTCATGCAGATCACACGCCTACATGCGGAGAAACACGCACTCACACGCGTAGGTGCGGGGCGACACACAAAGTATGGCACACTGAGTCTCGTAGTACCGTGCGTGATTTTGTATGAAATGAGTGCGTGCCTGCGTGAATTTACAAGGCGCACCTACGCGCGTGAGTGCGTAAAAAACCCGCACGATGATGCAGATCTGCACTCCCGCAAGTACGTGCCTTCCAACTTTGCGTCTTGCGGTACGTGGTCGCCACTCCAGAACCTTTCGTCCCCATCGACCAAGAAGTGAAGCGGGTTTTAGTCACTAAAAGTTTGATACGCCTTCCCGCTCTATCCAAGGGCGGAAGAGGTTATTGTATGATTTCTCACCTAAAAAAACTGCAGTTCAACCTTAGCATTTATTTTTTAGCCATTATCTAAACAAATAAAAACTCAATTTAATTGTAGGAATTAGCCTGAAGCAATTGAACAACGATTAAATACGCTAAATGTTTTATATTTGCGCAGATATAACCTTCTATATACTGGCAACACACGTTCTATGTCGTGATGTGATCGCCCTTGGGTAATGGCTGGGTTGATAAGTTGCATAGGTACGTTTTGCCCTTTAGACTCGCAAAGAGTTGGCTTTTGTTATTTTTGTAACAATTCAGGATGATTCTTCCGCAAATAATCTACGCATCATCGTCATCATTACAGCCCAAAGACATTCAGGTCGTCCCGGATATCTTCCTTAAGAATTGGAAAGAGAAAATGAGATCGTTGAAAAATATGGAGGGAGGCCTTTGCCCAGCAGTGGAACATGCTGGGCAAAGGCCTCCCTGCATATTTTTTAACGATCTCATTTTCTCGTTTTTTTTTTTTTATTTAATTTAAATTTTTTTTTTTTTTATACGGGCTAGCTATAAGTAATAATAATAATGTATAATCCACACCAGGGTTTTTCAACCTTATTCATACCACGGCCCTTTTAGTATGAAGAAATATATCGCGACAACAACGGGTAGGGGGGGCCCTACCCGTTGTTTTTTTTTTGTAACTAATATTTAATCCACTACATTTACTTATTTTCACAATTACGGTTCGGATAAATACATAATTAATAATAATTTTTTTTTTTGCATTTTTCTAAATGTTAATCTTTATAAATGTTATTGTTTCTTTCTTACTGCCGTAGCTTTCCCAACCTTTAGCAACTCCACTATAAAAGCTTTGCGACCCCCCTGGGGGTCGCAACCCACAGGTTGAACAACCCTGATCTACACTAATATAATAAAGAGGT
This sequence comes from Mythimna albipuncta, assembly GCA_929112965.1. Classification (NCBI taxonomy): domain Eukaryota; kingdom Metazoa; phylum Arthropoda; class Insecta; order Lepidoptera; family Noctuidae; genus Mythimna; species Mythimna albipuncta. The sequence continues at coordinate 10,932,038 of OV815987.1, forward strand.
AAATTTTGTTTTTTTTTTTATTATTTTGTTTGTGAGGAGATAATCTCTGAAAATTTCGATCCGATTGCTAAAATTTTTTCACCGATAGAAAGCTGCTTAATTCCTGAGTGACATAGACTATATTTTATGTACGCGGGCGAAACTGCGGGCGAAAGCTAGTTTTCTATAAGTCTACAAAGTAAATGTTAAAGCACAGTGAGATTTGGCGCCATTTGCAAAAATTGACATCATGAAATCGACATTGACATTATGATATTTTTTTTTTAACGGTGGGAAAAAAACATCCAATATCAACTCCCGCTCTTGGGCGGAGCGGGACATAGTGTCAGACTCTTACTGACTAAACGACCCACCCTGTTCCTTCTAGCCTTCACTACGGGGCTTGAGTTCCCTTTCGGATAACCCTGGCCCCAGCAGGCTTCGACCCGGCTGGTTCCCTGCTGTTGCTGACAACGCCCTGAGGTGCACAGGAACAATGCGCGCCGTCGACAACTTGGGCTTGGTCCGGACAGACAGACAGCCGGACAGCGAGCTACCCATTGCTCACTGTCCGCAAGCCCGCGCCTACGGTGGATTATGACATTACTTTGGCGCCACCCGTTAGTTCGACACTATTACACTACTCAAACGACAATTAAATTTATAAATTCCGCTCTTTTTGCCTGTCTCCGCGAATAGAGACGTAACTAACAGGCGTATAATCGTTCCGGTGCTTGTACAACCTAAATACATTTACAACCTTCTGCGGGACGGACATCCGCATCACTACGCTTACAATGTATTGTCTTTTTTATAAGAAAGGGAGCATTGTGCTATTTTAAACAGAAAGAGATAACTTTAGAAATATTACAAATATAAATGTAGTGAATTTGAAGATGATCTTGGTATTCTTTGTTCTTTTATTTTATTTGAAGGCTAATCCACGAGAAGAAGCCAATGCTTATATAAAAGAATGAGCCGTCTTTAGCAACTTTTTTGCCAAATTAGCTGAGGCATTAATTGACTCTGTATGTATGAATAAGGGCCAAGCGCCCGAAAAGTGCCATAAAACAGTGATTTTCTGAGGCCTACTCCTCCGTAACATCTAGGTCAAGTGATTTGAAAAAAAATATATGTTTATTGTAGATTCATGAACAATAATATCAACATTTGATTTTTTCGTGCAATTAATACTTTTGTCAAAAAAAAATATTTAGCAATTTCGCAACTTTTGGCAACTTTTTCCTACTCCTTCGAGACGGCTTTGACCTTTAGAAACATTTTTACACATAAAAATTGGTGGTTAAATATTCTTCAAAGTGAACATTGCTTAAGTAAATCAATCAATATCTCGCAGAGAAAATGGATTTAAAGCGCTGCTGGCCGCAAATAAATGCACAGATTTGCGTACTGCCGCCTAGGCGAGTGCGAGAGTTGCGTTCACATAATCTCGGACAGAGGGGTCAAGGGACTATACGATTTACCTGAAAATTTCGACCACGGGGCAAAAGCTACATTTATCTACAAAATACACTTGAAATATTTACAGAGTAAAACTCATAAAACTGACTTCACTTCTACCTTTCAGAAACCGTCAATTTGAGACACAATAGTTTTTTTTTATTAATGTTCAAGATAAAAACAGGATACATTTGACTTTATAAACTAAAAACCACTAAAGCCATTAGGTACTGGCTTATGCATGGTTAGTGAGTTCGGAAAAATTAAATTATGTTAGTAATAATTTTATCTAAACTAATTCACTTTTTGCAAAAAGTACTTTTTTAATTCACGCTTTGATTTTTTAGGGTTGCTGAAGTATTTATTTTGTACTAGCTGTGCCCCGCGGTTTCACCCGCGTTTTTCTCGTTTCCGTGGTACCAACTCTTAACCAGGGACCGTTCTGGTTACCCATTAAAGGGGTTTTGATAGGGTTTTTCTAAGCAGTTAAAAAAAAACCCTTATCATATAGGTAACCCTTTTAAAGGGTTCAAAGAATCATTTTGGTTTTTTATAGAAAGGGTTTTCGATAGGGTTTTTCTAAGCGGTTAATCTAAAACCCATACGATAAAGGTAACCTTTATTCAATAGGGTTTTTCTAAGCAGTTAATCTAAAACCCATACGATATAGGTAACCTTTATTCGATAGGGTTTTTCTAAGCAGTTAATCTAAAACCCATACGATAAAGGTAACCTTTATTCAATATGGTTTTCCTAAACTGGTTAACAAAAACCCATACAAGTTCAAAAGTGTAACCCATATCAGGTTACACTTTTGAACGGCTTAAATTAAGTCGTTCAAAAGGGTTTCTTACACTGAACTCTTTTGAAAACGATAACAGCGTAACATTTCAACTTGGAGCAATGTAATTATGATCTGTCGATGGTAGACATACGTTGCAAAATGGCATAGCACACGTTAAACGTCAGCGGCGGGGCTGGCGCCTTTGAGGTTACGTATGTACCTACTGAGAACGAGATTTATTATCATTATTGCATGTAATATAGACACATGAGTAAATAAACCGTACAGGGGCAAAGCTTCCTAAGAACGTGTAATATTGTTACCTATTTTGGTAGGGCACAATAGGTGAAAACAAATTAAATTAAACATTTGTTAAATCGTTTTATTATTCAGAAGGTTCAAAATAGGATAAGTAACTAATAAGATTCCAATAAGAATTAATAAGAAAGTGCGAATTTATTAGTGAATGTAAATTTGTTTGTTAACTATTTTGATAAGACATGGGATTTTATTTAAAAAAGCAGGTCTAAAAGGGAAATGTATGCTTCGTCTACAAGTCTTCAATGTCTAGTGAAACTCGCACCTACTGAGCATAAATTTATTGAATAACCATAATAATACGGTAACCCGAAGAAAACCCTTACCTATAAGGGTTATCTCGATAAGGGTAACCCTTTTAATGGGTTCGAGCTTAAAACCCATTCACGGGGTTACATCATGATAAAGGTATAATGGGTTCGAGCATAAAACCCATTCACGGGGTTACATCACGATAAAGGTAACCCTTTTAATGGGTATGAGCTTAAAACCCATTCACGGGGTTACATCACGATAAAGGTAACCCTTTTAATGGGTTCGAGCTTAAAACCCATTCACGGGGTTACATCATGATAAAGGTAACCTCATAAACAGGTTACCCTTCCAAAGACTTAACTCTTAACCGGGGTTGTACGGTCCCTGCTCTTAACATCTTACACACGTGATAACTTTTAAACGAAATATCCGATTGAGATGAAACAAAAAGTATTTTACTTCTACATAAATACTCTTGATAACATAATGCTTAATTTTGATAAAGATTAATATTACGATACATATTTAACGTAGTTTTTTTTTCTTCAGACGATTTAATAATTATTTTGAACACAAAATCGGTTATTGTGATTAAACCATGATAGCTAGATATATGTTCTCGCGGACTTTTTTGTAGGTCTTAATGGGATCTACAAACCCGTAGTACATCATTGTGTTCTATTGTCAATAGTTTTTGCAGCGCACGCAATAATAGGTTTTCGATTTTACACCTTGTGTTACAAAATAGCAATTTTATTACGGATCCCTAATTTTGAAAAAAATAAAACATAGCCTATAGCCTTCCTCGATAAATGGACTACCCAAACACTGATAGAATCATTCAAATCAGATCAGTAGTTCCAGAGATTAGCGCGTTCAAACAAACAAACAAACTCTGCAGCTTTATATAATTAAAATAATTAAAATAATATAATAAATAATAAATATAATATATAATATAATATATAATATATATATAGTATAGATGTCCACAGGAAGTTCGTTAATTATTTTTGGCAGAATGTATGTGTATGTTTTCATACCATATGTATTGTTGTATCTAGGCAAGGTAAAGGCGTTCATGTTCGATAACGTTCTTAGTTTTGGATGACGTGCATTCTTAATTAAATTTTTTATGTTATTAAATTTATCTTTTAGTATGGAAAGTTTAGCCATGTTGTGAACTGGCAATATGTTGCAATAATGAAATATTTCTGAGTAATCATTTTGGTATTTTGTTTTAATTTTAGGTGGTACTATATTTTTGTGAATTCGTTGTTTACATATTTTGTGAATTTTATCTAAATGTGTTTTGTAAGTTCTCCCGTAGCTACTGAGACCATAGCCGATAATGGAGTCAGCTAGAGCTAGGTATAGTAGCCTTAAAGTTTTATATGGCATTTTATCTTTATATCGACCCAGAAATTATTCGACCCAGGATAGATCTTAGTCTATCACATAGATAGTTTATGTGAGGGACCCAAGTGAACTTGTCATCGATTATAAGACCAATATACTTGTGTTCTTTGACGAACTCTAATTTTTCACAGCTACAACTTCCGGCACATGCAGTGTGCAGACAGTCATGGGGCTTTGATGGAAGGTGTGTAGGTAGCTTTATTATGTGAAGAATGTATGTGCATGGCTTTGGTTTTGTCAGCATTTATGACGAGACCAACGTAAGACAATGGATGCGCAAACGCCGGCGTTCGCGCATTAATGAATTAACACTTTTGTTCTAACTTTTCAGTAATTTGACAAATAGATTCCATGACTGCTTGTCTGTCAGTAGAATCTAATTCGATGGGTCTAGGTTATAATAGACTAAGAAATATGGGTCGTTGCAAAGTGATGGCGATAGATTTTGTTCAATTTTGTGAAACTTCCAGAAGCTGCAGGAACTGCATGACTTGATTCCGCCATCTCATTTCTATCATCGGACAAACCGACGCACGGCGAGTATCCGCCCTTACGTTGTTGAAACATCTACGGTCCGGACTAAGCGTTTCGCCTTGTCATTTATACCGCGTACTTCGAAGGTCTGGAACAGTCTGCCTGCTGCGGTCTTCCCATCCGATTATAATTTGGGTGTCTTCAAGGCTAGAGTGAATAGGCTCTTAATAAACTAGTGCGCCTCACCATCAACGATTGCATCACTGCTTACCATCAGGCGGGATCGCAGTCAAGTACTAGTTTATAACAGATAAAAAAAAGCTACGAATTGTCGTGATTATTTTTATATTACATGATAATTGAGACAAGTGAGACTTCGTCACGGTCTATTGAAAGGCACCCGCTTCTCAAGCATGATGTTTTTTTTTGGAACGAAGTTCCTTATCACGCGTTGTGAAAGGGGGCTAGACGGAAAAAAATCTCACGAAAAGTTGTAACGACACTTTTTGCTATAGTAAGCTATTGTAAGCCGTGCGGCGTGCGCATGATTCTCTGTCTGTCTCTCTCTCTCTCTCTTATAGAAAGCAAACCAGCCCCCCTAGCCAAGTTACAACCAGTTTGTGTCGAATTTCGTCCATGTTGACGCGACTGAGTCGGCCGCTCGTTCTACAATGTAGCGTTTGTCTAACAAAGGATGTAGCGTTAAACATTGTAGAAACGATTTTGAACGATGCGGACTTGGCTGCGAATTGTCTATTCGTTTGTTCTGACCACGCGACTTTACGTTGAGATGACGTCATTGCCATACGTTTCATCACTTTTCGACAGCGTTAACGATTGCAGAATAACGACTTGGCTAAGCGTGCTGATATTTTCATTTCTATTTCACATTGAACAGTGTGGTGTCGCGACGATTATTTTTGTTGCGTGTATACAGGTTTTATTTTTTGTTCAATTTCATTTCTTCAATTTTCAACTTCGTTCCATCCGGGTGTCCCTTGACACCTCTCAACTTTTTAAGCTATTGCATAGCTTCTATCGCGGGCCTTGAGCGTGGAGACCGAATCCAGAAATTCCGTAACGAAAATAACCTAACACCCCCCACTCATTTGTTTTTTGAGCGTGGTGACCGATAAGAAAACAAATGAGTGAACAATCAATCAAAATTCAATTCAATGTGTGAAAGTGTAACTTCAAATAATATCAAAGAAAGAAAAAACAAAGGAAAAAAAATAAATGAATAATTAGAATTGCATAAGTTGATAAAAATGCTATGCAATAGCTTTACCGCGGCAGTCCCCGAGTGCCACACGTCTTTTTTTAATAATAAAAACTGCTGCGATCCAACCTGATGTTAAACAATGATGCAATCGTTGACGGTGATGCGCACTATCTTATTAAGAGCCTATTCATTCTAGCCTTTTATTTAGAATTTGAAAAAACCGGATACATGACAAAAAAACAATATGGTATTCATGGCCTTTTTATGTGCAATCTTCTTAGAATTAAACCTATCATTAAAAGATACCTGAATAAAAACTGAGATATTAAATGTGAAATCACTATCAATAACATTACAAGGCATTTTTTCAGGGCTTCGGGCCATAACCGTAGGCGCGGGCTTGCGAAGAGTGAGCAATGGGTAGCTCGCTGTCCGGCCGTTCGGTAACTGTCCGGACCAAGCCCAAGTCGTCGACGGCGCGCACTGTTCCCGCGCGCCTCAAGGAGTTGTCAGCAACAGCAGGGACCCAGACGGGTCGAAGCCTACTGGGGCCAGGGTTATCCGAAAAGGAACTCTCACTATCTATTTTTTGCCCCAGCTGCCGGAATTCCTAGCCCACTTTTCGGCCACCCTAGGCATCGTAATACTCATCGTTTCTATCGCGTACAATCGCCAAAAAGGATCTTGAGCGCTCGGCGTCAGAGTGGGGATGGCTTTGCGCATTCCATACATTGGCGAGCCAATCGTCGTTGTTACATACATGCAGCAGCGCAATCATGAGTGACGTCTATGACGCGATGGTGCGGCGAGCCAATCTCTGACACTCCCCGCCCCTTTTTTTATGGTGGGAAAAATCATGCAATGACATCCCCCGCCCTTGGGCGGAGCGGGAGATAGTGTCAGACTCTTACTGACTAAAAGACCCACCCCGTTACACTCCCCGCCCCCGCGTCTCACTTCGCACCACTAAAGAGACCGAATATTTGACTTCTGCGCAACTTGAAGCCAGCGCTCAAGATCCGTGCCGGCAATTGTATAAACGCGAGTTTTATTTGCCTGCTGCGGTCTTTCTATCCGATTATAATTTAGGTGTTCTCAAGGCTAGAGTGATTAGGCTCTTAATAAACTGGTCATCATCAACGATTGCGTCACTGCTCACCATCAGGTGGGATCGCGGTCAAGCACTAGTTTATGTGATTAAGAAAAAAAATCATTGACGTAGTAGAATTATTAATGGAATTTTGCGGTATTTCTATCTTGCGGTCAGACATCTTAGAACGCCATAATCTATACATCTATACATATAAATAAAATTGGAGTGTCCGTTTGTAATATTGAAATAACTGCTTTTTACTACATGCATATGAATATATATACGGTACATACATCAAAATAACATTTTTTACAATTTTTATCTGTCTATCTGTCTGTTTGTCCCGGCTAATCTCTGTAATGGCTGGACCGATTTTGACGGCACTATTTTTCTTATTTTTCGGCAGGTAGCTGATGTAGTAAGGAGTAACATAGGCTACTTTTATTTTAGAAAAAAAAAATCAAAATCCTGTAGTCCACGCGAACGAAGTCTCGGGCACAACTAGTTTAAAACATAACTATTTAATAGCAATTGTTATCAAAAGATATCAATAGATTGAACAATTTGTAATAAAAAATGAACAGTTGTAGTCACGATATTTAACATTTTTGGTCACGACTGGAATATGTTTCGTGAATTTAGTTCATTCGTTAATTTTCGTTAAACCGGATGTAAAATTAGATCTGTCGATTGATCTATGTTATTCTCACACAAACATAATGTAGGTCTATATTATTGGATTAATATTACGAATATACAAGGTGTAAGGGACAGCCCTCCACTAACTTTAAGGGCTTGCTCAGTAGACGAAACTGAACAACCTTCCACAATTTTTTTTTCCAGGAAACGAACAAGAAATTCAGCCTCTCCATGCAAACTGTCCAATCAAGTTTATCATTTTCTATGGTGTGGCAAATTTTTTTTTTCGTTTCTTGAAAAACATTTTTAAGTCCCTAAAATCAACCTTGCAGCTAGAATTACATTACGCACACGTGTAACACGCCTGATTTGTACGTAGAACGACGTCGCGTGGCGTGGATCTGGTGTAGCTCTACAAGTCTAGTTTCCATATAAAATGTATGGAGACCGACGCGCACAGATCGGCGTGTGTGGCACACGTGTGAGCTGTGTAGTTCTACCTTGAACATTTCCACTATACAGGATGAATTCCTAATGTGGGGCAACATATTTTTTAATTTGAATTTAATAAACCTTTAAGCGATAAATCCAGACTAGACTATTAAATCTTTAATTATTTTATGATTATCTTGAGAGGTAAACATAAAAAGTATCAAGTATTTATATAATTGCCTCAAATTGCGCAGCAGTCAATAAATAATTCATCTTTATAAGAAATATCCATTATTATTTTATAATTAACTAATTTTCTAAACATTTATGAAGAAATTTTATCTTGTTTTTATTTCAATAAATTAGGGGGCATAGCAGTGCCTTTGCCAAGGCGAGTAAAAAAGCGGCGTGGCCTTACCATCCTTTTCTCGAAACAGTTCAGGCAATTTTTGACCCCCTATAACTTCGGCGATCTCTCGCGGTCAGGCCAGGGTCTAGAGCGGGTCTTCTTTTGCGAAAAAAGGAGGAGGCCGACCGTATCCAGCAACAGCGTTCACGCCCCAGCCGCCGCTGGGATTCCGGTCCCGGTTTTCGGCCACTGTAGGCGCGGGCTTGCGGACGGCCAACAATGGGTAGCTTGCTATCCGACAGTCCGGTAAGCGTCCGGACCGAGCCCAAGTCGTCGTCGGCGCACACTGCTCCCGCGCGCTTCAAGGAGTTGTCAGCAACCCAGCCAGGTCGAAGCCTACTGGAGCCAGGGTTTATTTCCGAAAGGAAAGCTCGGTCCCGGTATGAAAGGCAAGAAGGAACGGGGTGTGTTTCTTAGTCAGTAAGAGCCTGACACTATCTTCAGCTCCGTCCAAGGACGAGAGATGTCATTTAGATGATTTATACCTACCGAAACAAAAAAAAAGTCAATCTAGGTCATAAAGGTCCCTTAACTTTTTGAATACCGTAATTAGAGACACAATTGAAAGATAATGAGAGAGCAAACGCCAGCGTTCGCTTGGGGTTTAATGAATTAAATATTGGCTGAAAAAATTAATCGACTTAGTATTACTTAGATCTCACAACTTTTTACGGTAGAAAAATCGAATTGCAAACCTTGGTTTTTTTCACAAGTTATGTTTTTGATGGCATATATTTTTCTAGCAGTACTTGTCAATGTATATTTTTACTATGTATGTTATGCGATTAATGGACGCCAGAGTTTTTTAATGATGAAACAAGGATAATGCTTTAAATATTTATGTAAGTAGGTACATAATAAATTAACTTTTATGCTCGTCTTTTTAGCATGACTTCGTTTTATAGTCTGTAAGGATGTCACTCAAGCAGTCTATCTATAATATGTATTTATTTAGAAATATACACCACAAATTTTTAATTAGTACAAATACTTAAAGGGCTTATTAGAAAAGCCCTTGTTATTATTTAAGTAAAGTCTCAATAAATAATATTCATAAACAGCAAAGTTATTAGCGTTTGTGTTTATCCCAAAATGTCTCTCAATTTATGAAAATATTGTGCAGGCTATTGATTATGAATGAATAAATGACGATTAAAATGGAAAAACACTGCCCGCAGTATTTTCTACTAGCAATTGTTATGTATGATTGAATCTATGATGAATTTACCTTTTCGTGGTCAATTTTAGGATTTCGGGTTTTTCTAATTTTGAATACAAAAATATGATCAGTAACGGGTACAGATACAGCCCCATTTTTTGTGTACTAATTAAAAAGTAGGGTTGTATAAGGGTGACTTAAACACGTGATTGTGCTCATGATAACAAACAATTTCTATTATGAAAGCAAAGCTGAAATCGCGAAAAAAATATCAACTGTTCAGTACAACACAAGCTCTGATAAGTTTGGGACTAGAAGGCGGTTTATGAAAGTTATGTAATATTACGTCATATCGTATTATTATGTAGCCTGTTCAACCATAAAAAAAAAATGCACCCACTGCCGGGACTCAGGCCTCCTCTCTAGGAGAGGGAATGGGCCGTAATCCACCACGCGGGCCCAGTGCGTGTTGGTGAATGTCACATGTCTTCGAATTTTTGATTCCAGGACATGTCGGTTTTTTTGCAATGTTTTCCTTCACCGTCTTAAGAGCAGTGGTGATGAAATAAATTACATAGAGTAATGCACCTGACTGGGTTTGAACCCGCGACCTACAACTCGTAAGTCGGGGGCTACCACTCGGCCACCAGCGCTCTTACTATATAGGCCATACAAATATTTGTTCGGCAAGACTCGAACCTGTGACACACAGCGTCCAAGTCATTCGATCAACCACTGCGCCAACCGTACCGGTTGTAAGATCCGCAAAACAAAGAAATAAATTATTATTTACAAATAAACAGATTGCGTCAACATTGTTGAAAGCAATCGAATATCAAGGTTATTCCTAAAAATAATGAAACTACTATCATTTTTATATACATCCGCATTCAGAAGTTAACTTATACAACCTTATTTTATTAATTATTATATCGCATTGGTGCAATAACGTCATTAATGCTATAATTGCTAAAATGAATTATGGATCACAAATTATGTCTAACCAGTGAGGTGGCCCAAGGCAATTAAGTCCGTAGCCATCAATTAGGTCATGACGTTACATTGGGCGGCCCAAGATCTTAATAATAAATGATAAATGATCTTTATTTTGCAAGTAGATTTTATAAAAACACTTTTACACGTCAATTTGTCAATATGCGTGTAGCTCAACTCAGGACTACTAAGGAGCTCAACGACTTGACGAACAAAGCCAAAGAAAGGACATTTGGGTAGGCCACATCAAATACTCAAAACTGCCAGACATCATGTGAAAATAAAAGAAAAGGAAAGAGTAATCCACATAGTTGTCACATTCACAATAATGTAATTAACAAAAGTGTAAATTTTGCAAATTGTAAAAAAAAAGTATATAAAAAAATCAGTGAAATAGTAAAAATAAACATGTTATAATTGTAAAAAAAAATAATAATATATATATTTATATATATACAATATCATAATTGTAAAACAACAACAATCGTCAATAAAAAAAGCAGTAAAAAACAAAAAAACATTCAAATGATAATAATTATAGTGAGTAGGTACTGGAGCAGGTCAATCCCAAGCCGTTTTATCCTCGAGATACTCTTTTACAGAATAAAAAGCCTTTTGGCAAAGTTTTCGCTTAACAAATATTTTGAATTTATTAATGCTAAGTTCTTGAATAGGACTGGGAAGCTCATTATAAAAATGTATACTTTGGCATCTAAATGAGCGTCCTATTTTTTTGAGCCTGGTGGCAGGAACCACTAACTTGTGTTAGTTAACTAACTTAGTTTCGAATAACTGAATAGTTATTGATTGTGAGGTTTCGGTTAAGCAAAATAATGATGATCTAATAACTGTAACGCTAAAAACTGTGAGTCTTTAAGTGATGTCATTGTTTTTGTAAATGACATTTGAAGTTTTTTTTTAATCCTTTTATATAGAAGATCATCCTGTATAGACTTTGAGTTGCTGATGATTAGGAATTTCGGACAGTCTATTTGGACATAGTGCCCAAATTAGCACATTTTTATTTTAATATTTTTTATTGACTATTCGGGCGCATACTATAAAGGGTGACTGGCAATTAGTGTACGATACTTAAACACGTGATTGTGCTCATGATAACAAACAATTTTTACTATGGGAGCAAAGTCGAAATCGCGAAAAAAATATCAGCTGTGCAGTACATTAGGCAAACATTATATGTACTGAACAGCTGATTTTTTTTTCGCGATTTCAGGTTTCTTCCCATAGTAAAAGTTGTTGATTATCATGAGCACAATCACGTGTTTAAATATCATACACTAATTACCAGTCACCCTATATAGTACAATTAGATAAACAGTACAAGAAGATTTTGTTTTTTTTTATTATTATGGATAGGTTCGCGTTTGACCACTATCTCACCAGATGGTGACGACGATGGAGCACGCTTGCCTAGAAGCAATCTATTCACTCTTGACTTAAAGACCCCTAGGTTGTAGCTATCAGGAAACACAGACTCCGGCAGGGAATTCCACTCCTTAGCTGTAGGTACGCATAATTAATGTGTTCCAAAAACGCTTTGTACGTTTTAAAATAATAATATATCCTTCGTCCGACTCGCACTTGGCCGTTTTTTTTTTTGCTACGTTCCTCTAGTTGCAAACCAGTGATCAGCAGACTTCCTCAGTAAAAAGCATAATACTACTCATTAGAAGTCGGGTAAAAAAATTGCCGACCAATTTATTTGATTTGTGATTTTGTTGTTAAAATAATAAAATAATGAATTTTAAACTACATAGGATTATAAAATGCGTTTTTTACGTAAGATTCGTTAATTTGCTAGTGTTGAAAAACGTCGTTTGTCAGTATAGTCAAGGTGAAGTTGATAATACGCCTACTTACCTATATCTATATGATAAAATAATAAAAGGGTCATTCTTTAAAACCGAGAGAAAGTAAAATAGATACAAAAACAAAGCCAGATGAATGAGACACTCTCTCGATTTTAAAGAATCACCCAAAAAGAGATAGTATGACTCTTGACTGGCCTGTTGGGCTAGTGGTTAGTGGCCCTGACTGCCATGCCGGAGGCTGTGGGTTCAATTATTATCACCCAAGACAAATGTTTGTGTGATGAGTATGATCATTTGTTCTGTGTCTGGGTGTAAATTATCTATAAATGTATGTATTTAGAAATATAATTATAATTTAATTTATTATATATCATAATTATAATATAATATAGTTTATTATATATTTATTTATTTGGCACTTCAACAATGAGTGCACTATTACATAAGAAAAAACAATACAATCTTACGTCTAAGTGCCCCATAATTTAAAGAAGAGCACTACGTGCACTAATTTGTACGCCTTAACTTATAATAATAATAATTAAAACACAGAATAAATAATAGTAAGAATAATTTGATCATTAAATTAAATTTAAATTAAATTTGGACAAACAGAATTTAGAAATTGACATTCAATATTAAATATGTTTTTGTTGTTAATTGTGTAACAATATTTTTTTAAAGCAGGCGCAGATGTATGGAACAGGTCGATATTTAATTAAAAATATAATAATGATGTTTATCAGTTTTCTAGTACTCATAACACAAGCTCAGCTTAGTTTGAGACTAGACGGCTTTGTGTGATAGTTGTGGAATATATTATACTAGCTTTTGCCAGCGGCTTCGCCCGCGTACATAAAATATAGTCTATGTCACTCAGGAATAAAGCAGCTTTCTAACAGTGAAAAATTTTTAGCAATCAGACCAGTACTTACAGAGATTACTTCCTACAAACAAAAAAAAAATTTTTTCCACTTTACGAGTATTATATTTGTATAGATTATTTTTTTCTCCTTCTCTGTCAAATCCATCCAAAGGTTGTCTGTAAAAAATCGCTTTTAACGATAAGACCGCCCATTGTGACACCCTGTTAGTTTTAAAATCCTAATGTAATTTTTATTATAGGTATACAGTTAAGAACTTATCTGTCTATCTATCTCTTTTTATTATTTTTCTTTATTAATCATAAAAAAATATTGTTGACTTTAATAGACATATCAAATTAATATCTTGCTTAGTGTAAAAATATCTTCATAAGTACAAAATACTGCGGAAATCCTTTATTATAATTAATATAAACATTATTATTTTACATAAGAAACAACGTGATCTTTTCGGTCGCCCTTCAAATTATTATTTGCATTACTAAAACGTTTTTAGGGTTTCGTATGTAGGAATGAAAAACGGTTCTCATAGATACCATACACGGTCAAACCTATACTGTCATACCAATCCACTCCCACACACAGTTAAATTTGTTTGATGAATGTTACTTAACTCACTTTATTTGAACCCCTTTTGTTATGGTCATCTAAACTTTAGATTTTTTATTGGTCCAGCAGCCCGATTCACGTAATGAAAACCGTAACGATATCGTAGCAATTTAGTCGTTTAGACCATTTCCGTATTCACATCCATCAATCGAGTTTGTACGACACCGATTTTAACGCCGTTTGATTTTCGTCGATTAAAAAAAAAAATCTGTATTACATTATACGGTTAGAATACTTATTAATGTAACTGGAAATAAGTCGATAGATCGTGAATACCGCTTTTGGATAGGACTTCGATCGAACGACTATAAAACTTCAACGATATTTGGCTTGTTTGATTTTACGTGAATCAGGCTACTGGTGCCTTTAGATTCCAAAGGCACCTGGACCAATTCAAATCATTCTTTTTCTGTTTTGTTCACCAGCATACAGGGAAGGTTGTAATTATGGTAGGGTAGAGTTGGGTAGAGCAGGGTAGAGTAGGGTACAGTAGGATAGAGCAGGGTATAGTAGGGTAGAATAATGTACAGGGGGGTAAAGTAGGGTAGGAAAGGGAAGGTAGAGTTAGGTAGAATAGAATTAAAGTTGTCAGTTGACGCCAGCCGCGGGCAAAAGCTAAAGATTTTAAAAAATGTAAAAAAAAAACAAAAATTAAAATTTGTATATAATTCTTTCGGAACCCTTTCCGTGCGCTTTCAAATCGTACTTGGCACCGATTTTTTGCAATCATCATTTAGATAAGAAATTCATTTGTTTAGCGTTAAAAGCTGCTATTTCCTTTACCAAGTGGTTGTAAGCGCTATGCTGATTACAAGCACTTGGGTTTGATTTCCGGGTCAGGCCTGCCTGGCCTGTTGGTCTTGGCAATCGGATCAGTACTTCCAGAGAATACTCTGGAAGTACTGATCCGATTGCTGATTTTTTTTCACCGATACACAGTTGCTTTATTAGGATCTATTACCGAAAGGGAAGCTCGGCCCCGGTATGAAAGGCAAGAAGGAACGGGGTGGGTTTTTTAGTCAGTAAGAGTCTGACACTATCTCCCGCTCCGCTTAAGAGGCCGGCGACAGATGAATTTTCATACAAACGTAATACCACGCTCATTTGCAGTTGGAGCATATTTCCAACATATTATGATGATATTTGGTTATAGACAATATATGAGATGGTTCCTACGTCGGCATGTTTTGTTGTTTGTATGTTTTAATGCCATTTGGCTTTTTCTGTATTAAAAATAACAATATTTCTAATATTCTCGACGTAGGAACCTAGATAAATATTGTCTATAACCGAATATCATCATAATATGTTGGAAATTTGCTCCAACTGCAAATGAGCGTGGTATTACGTTTGTATGGAAATTCATCTGTCGCCGGCCCCTTAAGGGCGGGGGATATCGTTTGGATGATTTCATTTTTTACCCACCGAAACAAAAAAATTGCTATTTTTTCTGAGTGACATAGGCTATATTTTAAGTACGCGGTGAAGCCGCGGGCAAAAGCTAGTTCATTATATTACTCACTAAGAGACGGACACTCCCTCCCGCACTTAGAGATGGAAAGGTAATTCCGTACAAATTTACCTATGTAAATACAAGCCAACCAATAAAAACCAACCCGCACTGGACCCGCGTGTTAGATTACGGCCCATTCCCTCTCCTAGAGAGGAGGCCTGAGTCCCAACAGTGGGAACATTATAAGGCCGACTATGCTATGCTACTCTATGTAAATAGTTCGATTCCGGAATGGAGTCTTGGATGATTTTCTGAATCACACAAAAAAAAAAATGTGTGACGTAACAACAAAACAGTTTTCAGATTTATTCATATACTTATGCTATAAGACCTTGCTTTGTGCCAAATTTCAAGATGCTGGGTCAGCGGGAAGTACCCTATAAATATTGATTCTCTTCAGAAATATACGTTTTTTGCGATATAATCAGCCGTATCTTTTTATTTTCGTTAACACAGAAGTTTTGTTTATTCACAGCTTCAACGGACTCCAGATCTGAGTATACAAGGTGTAAGGGACAGCCCTCCACAAACTTTAAGGGCTTGCTCAGTAGACGAAACTGAACAATCTTCCACAAAATTTTTTTTTCAGGAAACGTAAAAAAAATCCGCCTCACCATAGAAAATTATAAACTTGATTAAACAGTTTGTATGGAGAGGCCGAATTTTTTTTCGGCTCAGTTTCGTCTACTGAGCAAGCCCTTAAAGTTTGTGGAGGGCTGTCCCTTACACCTTGTATACTCGTAGTTTTAATTTCAACTCAATACCTCCACGCGTTCCTGAGATAAAGGGTCTTAACAAACAGACAGACGGACCACAAACTGTTCCTATAAGGGTTCCGTTTTTTCCTTTTAAAGTGCGGAACCCTAAAAAGATACTAATAATGTTGTGATTAAATATTGTGCAATAATAATCAAAGTCAATGTTGTATGGAGATGGCTTTTTAAATACGTGTTTGAATAATTCGTTTGTTAATAACTAGTTTTAATTTCAACTCAATACCTCCACGCGTTCCTGAGATAAAGGGTCTTAACAGACAAACAGACGGACAACATAGTGATCCTATAAGGGTCCCGTTTATCCTTTTAAAGTGCGGAACCCTAAAAAGATACTAATACTGTAATTATTTTGTGATTAAATATTGTGCAATAATAATCAAAGTCAATGTTGTATGGAGATGGCTTTTTAAGTACGTGTTTGAATAATTCGTTCGTTAATAACTTTAGAAACAAAAAATCTCTATTAACGAATTGTAACCGTCATGGTTTATAACGATTTGTATTAAATAACAAAATAATGACTTATTTAACACATATAGTTTTTTACATTGGCAATTTAGTTAGAAGTAGTTTGCGCTGTCAAGAATGACAGAGAACAGTAATAAATGTGCATAATTTGAATTTTATTATGTTTATATTAATACAAGGTTCTAAGTATTATACAGCATTATTTTTTGTGCATGAGAATCCTTAATTTTTTGTTTAGAATCTGTAACTGAATCGTTTCCAATAATTTTTACGCCATGTTATAGGTACTTTTGTAAACATATTAAAAATAAATCGATTTTCTTAACGAATTATTGATTGATTTACATGCTATGTACATACTGAAGAACCATAACCAGCCGTGAATCGACCGCCCATTGGTCAATTCGACGATTTGACAACTGTTAACGGCTTTTTTATCGTTATAGTTAAATGGTGCAACTCACCCTTAACCAGTATTTTTTTTGTGTTAATATATTTCTAAAGATCTAAGCCGTTTGAAAAGAGTAGGGAAAACTAACGAAAAAAATATCATGTTAATTTTTTTTTTGTAAATTATTAATTTAACGGAAAAATCATATGTTGATAATGTTGTTCATTAATCTACTTTCAAAACGGTGAAGGAAAACGTCATGAGGAAACTGTAATTTTTTTTTTAATTGATATAAACTAGTGCTTGACTGCGATCCCACCTGATGGTAAGCAGTGATGCAATCTCTGATGGTGAGCATGCATGCCTTAGAACCAAAAATTCAAAGACATGACATCCATCAACCCGCACTGGGCCTGTGTGGTGGATTACACCTCATTCCCTCTCCTAGAGAGAAGGCCTGAGTCTCATCAGTGGGAACATTAAAAAGGCTGATTATAATGATAATGAATCTATAATAAACATATATTTTTTTCAAACCTATGTACTTTGCCGTTACCGAGGATTAGGCTTCAGTAAGTCACTGTTTTATGGCACTGCTCGGGTTCTAGGACCTTCTTTTTTTTTATGGTGGGAAAAATCATGCATTGACATCCCCCGCCCTTGGGCGGAGCGGGAGATAGTGTCAGACTCTTACTGACTAAAAGACCCACCCCGTTCCTTCTAGCCTTCATACCGGGGCTCGAGCGCCCTTTCGGATAACCCTGGCCCCAGTAGGCTTCGACCCGGCTGGGTCCCTGCTGTTGGGGTTCTAGGACCTTAATGTAGTAAAACCGGTATGTGATCAATGTTCTCATTGACATGTATGTACATAATTATATACATAACATTAGGTATTATAAATTATACAACCTTGCATTTAAAAATGCTTTAAATTCTGTCCTAAATTAAGCAAAACCGGATGATAACTATTAGTTGACAGTTTTGGAATTATTGCAAATCATAGAGCGAGGAATGAATAGAGATGTCATTGCTACTTATATACATGTGGATGGGTGGGGAGGGAGGCCAAAGAAAAGATGGATGGCTTGTGTGAAGAGTGATATAAAAGAAAAGGGAGTTAGTGATAGCGTGACGAGTGACAGGACAGAATGGATGAAAAAAACGTGTTGTGCCGACCCCAAGTAACATGGGACGAGGCCAGGAAGCATGACCTTGATTATAATCAGAGGCAGGAGTCAGTGTTTCCTGATACCTACAACTTAGGGGCATTTAAGTCAATAGTGAATAGGTTACCTATAGGTTAGCGTACTCCATCGTCGGCCACATCATCGCTTACCATCAGGCGAGATAGTGGTCAAGCGCGAGCCTATCAATAATAAAAATAGCCGCCGCCGGGATTCCGATCCCGATTTCCAGCCACCGTAGGCGCGGGCTTGCGGACAGTGAGCAATGGGTAGCTCGCTGTCCGGCCGTCCGGTAACTGTCCGGACCAACCACAAGTCGTCGACGGAGTTGTCAGCAACAGCAGGGGCCCAGCCGGGTCGAAGCCTACTGGAGCCAGGGTTATCCGAAGCGGCGCTCGAGCCCCGGTATGAAGACTTGAAGGAACGGGATGGGTTTTTTAGTTAGTAAGAGTCTGACACTATCTCCTCACTATATATAGGATGATTTTTCCCATCGAAAAAAAAAACCAATCAATAATAAAAAAGGCGTAGTGCATTAATTTAGACGAGGCGAAGGTCAAGCACATCAGGGCTTTCTTCTTCCATAAATTTGAAACTGAGACAGCAATTGTCGCAACCCTGTGTTCGATCACATCGTTGCTTACCATCATATGAAATAGTGGTCAAAAGCGAGCCCGACGGTTACTAAAAAAATCCTTCTTGTAATACGGGGCCTCTTTGGGTGCGAGGTTGTGGGCGAATGCCCACTTTGCCCAGGCTATCATCATCTGCCTTTTTAATGATCTCACTGCTGGGACTCAGGCGTCCTCTCTAGGAGAGGGAATGGGCCGTAATCTACCACGCGGGCGCAGTTCGGATTGGTGAATTTTACATATCTTCGAATTTTTGACCTAGAAAATGTACCTCGAAACGGCACCCATTATATGGTAGGTTTTGCTGTCAGTTTTGACACAGTCAATGTTTTGATTGACGAAAAACCTATCGTCTATTACGATGATTGACGTTGTTAGTACTGACTAACGAAAACCATCGGAACCTCTACGGTCCGGACTAAGCGTTTCGCCTCGTCGTTTATACCGCGTACGTTGAAGGACTGGAACAGTTTGCCTACTGCGGTCTTTCCGTCCGATTATAATTTGGGTGTCTTCAAGGCTAGAGTGAATAGGCTCTTAATAAACTAGTGCGCCTCACCATCAACGATTGCATCGCTGCTTATCATCAGGTGGGATCGCAGTCAAGCACTAGTTTATATCAATTAAAAAAAAAACACCATTCATGATTGATGGGTTTGATAGACACTTGCATGATCATGTAATAGACGCCAGCGGTACTATTCTCTAAGAAAATAACCTTGAGCGCAGCGCTGGCCGCAGCGACGAGTCGAAAGCGCAGTATATTGAATTAACATTGGATTGTTAATCCAATGTACATATTTGGATTTCGTCTCTGCGGCCAGCGCTGCGTTCAAAGCTGTTTTCTTTGAGAATAACACGCCAGGTCTGACTATTCATTACTCTATGCGCAATCACGCTATCCTTGTTTAGTCACAGATAATTGGTAGGTACACTTAAAATTTTGTTTTTGAATGTTCCAATTTCGGTTCTACATGGTCAAATTAATTTTATATTAGTAATGGAAGCGGAAAACCTCAAATGGCACAAATATTTATCGGAAGTTATTACTGATATTCGTATTTGTGTTATTTAAGTAGCACTAGCTGTGTACCGCGGTTTCACGCGTGTCTTTGATTACTTGCTACATATCTGTGTGTTGTAACGTAATATTACAGTATTCGTAATGAAAACACTCTTCTAACTTTCTCCTAGGCAGCTAGCAACTTTGGGTACAATCCCTCCAATCCTTAATAGAAGTGCAGAGGACAAGAGATGCGCGCTGTGGAGGCAGAAACATCCAACTTCTCCACTTTTCATCACCCCTTTGGAACATCTTCCCCCTGGACGCGAACTATAGTGGCCAATTTGGAATTGTGTCTAAACCAACTGCGAACCCAGGTTGGCTGCTGTAAAAACAATCTGGCAAAATGGGGCTTCCTCGACCCATCTCTAAACCATTGCCAGTGTGGAGCCTCTCCACCTGCTATGCTGCCCTTCCTGCATAACCACCTGCAGTTTTCAGCATCTATACGAGGCCAACAGAGCTGTACAGGTTGCCAGATATTGGTCAGAAAAAAATATAGTTTGAGAGCATCGACACGAAAAGCAGAAGATGAAGAATGGAAAAACAGTTGTTCCTGAACTACATGACAAACTGTTCCTACTTTTTGCTTCGATCAACTTTAACCGCGCCAGGAAGAACAGACTGAGCATTATAAATTCTGGTAATCCAGGTCTTATTTTTACAGGTTTTTATGATTTTCAATGGCTCATTTGGTTTTTTATTTAAGTAATTTTTGTTTTTTATACGTAGTTTTCTATATGTATTTTTTGTTTTTCATGTTTTTTTTTGGTGGTTTTTTTTTGTGTATAAAGTAACTCTATAGTAGGTAATTTTTAGAGTTACTTTCGCATTTATTATCAAATTTTGTCACTAACAAGATTAACAGACGTAGATGAAATAATTCTAACAATAATAATTCAACATTATCTATCCAGAGAAATCACTAATCTTCAGTAACTTCTTACAAAAAAATAAAAAAATTAACCCTCAATTCCTGAAAGGAAAATAGTGACGCGTCATGAACGTATAACAAGTAATACGATTGACTAACGAAATATGAAAAAATGGTTCAACCAATCACAGCCGCTATCTCTCATTTCACATTTTCAATAATTCATATGGCAATAATTTTCGTTCCATAAATTCCAAACTACGTGAATTTCAAAAAAAGAACACTCACCTCTCTTCAATAGTCAAATTCGCCAACTCAGGTATCCAACACCAATGCTGTTCAGGAACGAGCGTCATAAATATTTGTGAAAAATAAACAAATGCTACAAAAAATGCAAATGGAATCATCAATAAAAACAATATCTTCTGGTATAGTCCAAACTCTCCTACATATGGCAACAGATCATCAAAATCTGTATTTTTCTTCTTGGCAACACTGTCTGTTGACACATTTTTTGGTGTGGCAACATCGGAGCTGTCATTCTCGTAGGCTTTGTTGACGAAACCGCCACTTAAATCTATGTTTGATAAATTATTCGTTGTCGTGTTTTGGGTGTCGTCCTCGGAGGCGTATGAGTTTCTTTCTTGGGGTGCCATTTTTAAGATTTTTGCATAATCTTTTTTCTTTATGTTGGCAATTTTGATCTGGAACAAAGAAAAAGTAATATTAGAACACAGGATTTAATTATTTTATTATTGACTAGCTTTTGGACGCGCGGCTTCGCTCCCGCTCTTCCCTACTCTACCCTACTACGAGTATACCCTACTCTACCCTACCTTACTCTAAGGTAGAGTAAGGTCTCATAAGGTAGAGTAACTCTGCCCTACACTACCCTAATTTTCATTTTTTTTTCCTATAAGAACCTTCTCACAATAACGAACACAACAAAAAAGAATTAACAAAATCGATCCAGCCGTTCACGCGTGATGGCGTGACCAAGGAAACGTTTAAGTTCGGTTACGCGGTCGCCACTCCAGAACCTTTCGGCCCCAACGGCCATCTGTTCTGCGAGCATTGTGCCCTGCCCATTGCCACGTAAGCTTTGCAATTCTTTGTGCTATGTCGGCAACCTTAGTTTTCCTGCGGATATCTTCATTTTTTATTCGATCACGCAAGGAAACCCCGAGCATAGCCCTTTCCATTGCTCTTTGGGTGACTTTAAGCCTTCTGATGAGGCCCATTGTGAGCGACCACGTTTCGGAGCCATACGTCATCACTGGCAACACGCACTGGTAAACTGGTTACTTCCCCCCTACCTGGAACCAATGCTGTCTTACCTGAAATTCGACTCTAGCTACAGCCCTGAATAGTCCCAGTAGGCTTCGGCCCTGCTGGGTCTCTACGATGAACGAGGTTACAGTTAGTAATAAAATATTAAAGTTACGATAAAATACTGGAACTCAAAAGTTTTCAAAAATGGTAGTAAGTATTTTGATTTTGCTCTGCAGAATTTTTGACCGGTCATATCGAAAAAGGCAATCAAATTTATTGACGGGAAGTGCCCTTCCACTCCCTGTCCTGTCCTTGCTGTACCACAACGAAACGGATGTGGTACAGAAAAGGTATTTTTTCTCAATGCGTTCTGTCGTTAAATATATAGGGTGACTGGTAATTAGTGTACGATACTTAAACACGTGATTGTGCTCATGATAACAAACAATTTTTATTATGCGAGCAAAGCCGAAATCTCGAATAAAATATCAGCTGTTCAGTACATTAGGCAAACATAAATGTACTGAGCAGCTGATTATTTTTTCGCGATTTCAGGTTTGTTCTCATAGTAAAAGTTGTCGGTTATCATGAGCACAATCACGTGTTTAAGTATCGTACACTAATTACCAGTCACGCTATATTTTAGAACGTAGTTGTGTCTCTCTTAAGGGCATGAAATGAAATGAGTGTGCATTTGATGTAGAAACGTATTTTTACCCGGGCATAACTGCTGGCAGAAGCTAGTCTACATCTACCTACACTATAATAAAAATAAAATAAAGGTAATCTCTGGAAGTAGTGGTCCGATTTTTTTGACATTTGAGCATGGCAGTTGAGAGTTTGTCATGCTCACTCTAATGTCTCGCTGTTGGTGGCACGTGTTATTGGGTCATTCGGTTCCCTTAAAAATGGTTGAGCTGAGTGGGGCTGATGCACGCGTCATGCTCGTGAACGGGTGCCGTCAGTTGAGACTGGTCATCTCTTAGCTGCCAGTGGCTTAATTCAGTTTGTATCTTTTAATTTTTATTATTTTTGATTTTTATTTTATTATCTACATTGTGCTTACACAATAGAAGCAACATGAAAGTTTGTAACCAAGCATTATATAACCCATATTGTGATTTAAAAGAGTGTCCATGGAGTTTCTTGCACGTTCTTCTCCATAGAGACCTACTCTTTGGAACGTGCAATTTAGCTTCACTTTTCTTGGACTGACCGACATTTGACTATTCAAAAGTGCCTGCAAATGGTTTATTTGAAATAAATGATTTTGATTTTTGATTTTGATTGCTAAAATTTTTTCACCGATAGAAAGCTTTATTCCTGAGTGACATAGGCTATATTTTATGTACGCGAACGAAATCGCGGGCAAAAGCTATTGTTTTATAGCAACACGCTCACTATACTACTTGCACACGCAACTCGCACCGACGCGTGACGTCACTTCAAACGTCATCCGCCATTCACCGAATAATCGACCTTGAAGCAACAAAAGTGTCTGCTTACATAAGTCCGCGTGTGAACCTTAGGTAAGGTCATGGTGTGAGTGAACGACCAAGTTTGACATAACTATTGTAGTTTTTATTTATTTACATAATCGGCCTGGTAATCTACCTACCCAATGCTGGGACGCAGGCCTCCTCTCTCTAGGAGAGGGAATGGGCTGTAATCTACCACGAGGGCCTTTTTTATGGTGGGGAAAATCATCCAATGGCAACCCCCGCTCTTGGGCGGAGCGGAACTAAAAAACCCACCCCGTTCCTTGACGGTGACTTGGCCTTGGTCCGGACAGTTACCGGTAGGACAGCGAGCTACCCATTGCTCACTGTCTGCAAGCCCGCGCCAATGGTGGCTGGAAATCGGGATCGGAATCCCGGCGGCGGCGAGAGCGCCGTTGCCTGATGCGGTCGGCCTCCCCCTTAGCGAGCATTACTGCTTCGCAGAAGTCGGCAAGCCTGCCACTCCTCCACATACCACGAGGGCCCAGTGCGGGTTGATGGATGTCACATGTCTTCGATGTTTTGGCAAAAAAAAATTTGCTGTTCAGTACATTAGGCAAACATAAATGTACTGAACAGCTGATTTTTTTCGCGATTTCAGGTTTGTTCCCATAGTAAAACTGTGTTAGTAGCCCTGACTGCTATGCTGAAGGTCGTGGGTTCGATTCCCACCCCTGACAAATGTTTGTGTGATGAGCATGATCATTTGTTCTGTGTCTAAGTGTAATTTATTTATAATAAGTATGTATTTAGAAATATATAAGTATGTTTATCAGTTGTATATTACTCATAACACAAGCTCTGCTTAGCTTGAGATTAGACAGCATTGTGGAATATTATATTATCTACACTAATACACCGTTAAATTTTAATCGTTTTAATCCCGTGGAGGGTCGATCCGGTACATGAAACACTTTCGATTTGTAAAAATAAAATTAAAAAATAAAGTACTTTGGACGCAACGCCGACTATTAACTACAGGTCATTGAACTCGCTCAGATGACGTTTTTTTAAAGATACTAATTTCGTACCTACATGCGTGAATTAATACGAGTTTTGAAAAAGAGGTACTTTATTTTTTTATTTTATCTTTACAAATCGATAGTGTTTCATGTACCGGATCGACCCTCCACGGGATTAAAACGATTAAAATTTAGCGGTGTATAATAAAGAGGTAAAGAGTATTTTTTTAATTTTATGTGTTTGTATGAAGTAATCTCTGGAAGTACTGTTCTGATTGCTAACATTTTTACACCAACAGAAAGCTGCTTTACTCCTGAGTGACATAAGCTATACTTTATGTACCTACGCGGACGAAGCCGCTGGCAAAAGCTAGTTATTAAATATAGATTATTGAGAATATTTAGAGTTTTGAGTATTTGATGTGGCCTACCCAAATGTCCTTTCTTTGGCATTGTTCGTCAAGTCGTTGAGCTCCTTAGTAGTCCTGAGTTGAGCTACACGCATATTGACAAATGCTTGCACTGACTGGACAGGTCCACTTAGAACTGTGTGGTTCTTTCTTCAAAAGACCATCTCAGGCTCAATCTGCATGGTTCTCATATGATTTGACCATTACATGTTTTGCTGTATGGACTTTAAAAGAGACTTACGATTATGATTTATGATTTATGATTTTATGATTTGTGTTTCTTCTCAGGGTAGTCAGCTAGGAAACACCGGCCTCATCTAGCATTATTTGGCAAAAAAAATTGACGTGTAAAAGTGTTTTTATAAAACCTACTTGTAAAATAAAGATCATTTATAATTTATACAAATTTCCCACTTTATCAATTCTCGTTTATTTGACTAGTCAACTAAACTATTGTATAATCTATGCAGTTCTTAGCGTGAGGGTCACGGTAAATGACCAATGGTTACAAAGCGTTACCTTGTGGTTGTTACGTGATCACCGCAACCACGTACACTCTTTAAGGCTTATAGTCCCTTAACCGTAATTATAGCTTAGCATAAGCAGCCTCTTTAATGTTCCCACTGCTGGGACTCAGGCCTCCTTTCGAGGAGAGGGAATGGGCCGTAATCCACCACGCGCCCAGTGCGGGTTGGTGAATGTCACATGTCTTCGAATTTTTGGTTCTAGGACATGTCAGTCAGAAGAATGATGCTCTAATTGCACATTCCAAAGCGTAGATCTCTATGGAGAAGAATGTGCAAGATACTTCATGGACATTTCTCTTTAAGGCGTATAGTCCCGTGAACCATCTGACCGAAATTATGTGACTCGCCTAGGCGGCAGTTCGCAAATCTGTGCATTTATTTGCGGCCAGCAGCGCCCGGAAAGCGCTTTAAATACATTTTCTCTGCGAGATATTGATTGATTTACATATGCAATGTTCAGTTTGAAGAATATTTAACGACCAATTTTTATGTGTAAAAATGTTTCTAAAGGTCCAAGCCGTTTCGAAGGAGTAGGGAAAAGTTGCGAAAAGTTGCGAAATATCTAAATTTTTTTTTTTTGACAAAAGTATTAATTGCTCGAAAAAATCAAATGTTGATATTATTGTTCATGAATCTACAATAAACATTTAGTTTTTTCAAACCAATTGACCTAGCCGTTACGGAGGAGTAAGCCTCATAAAATCACTGTTTTATGGCACTTTTCGGGCGCTTGGCCCTTAAGAACCCATGGCTTCATTTCGGTTAGGGGCGCCGACTCCGTGGGTGCTCGGGGGCTCAAGAAAGAAAGAAAGAAAGAAAATTTATTTGTCAAACATGCGTTTACATAAACTGACATAACAGACATGCAAGGTGTTAAATTAAGCAAGCACCAATAAGTGTGTGTAATAAACAGTGTTTGCCGAGCACCCCCGAGAATAGACTTCAAGCAAAAAATCAGTAATCGCTTTTTGGGAATGTGCGTTTTTTCATTGCCCGTTCAGCACAGTGGTTTAGAGCGCCCGTTGAGACGCAAGGCACGCATAATTAGTAATTAAGTGCGCAGCATGTTGCGATTTGTCTGCATTAGTACTCGTTCACGTTGACTGGCGGGCGCGGTGGCGGGCGCGGTCACGAAATATCAAACATATGGCTTAATATCGAAGTGTTCACGTACGAAACGCACGTGCGGTCTAAGTAGCGGGCATGCTAGCGAGTAGCGCGCGCGGCGAGCTCGCGGCTGTATCAAACGCTTGAAATGTTTGTGTCTGTTCATGTCGAACTAGCGGAGGAGCGCGCGATCCACCCGCGTCGTCAGTAAGTTCAAATGGTATAAACTTGTCGCCAGGCGGGTGTGACGCGCAAACGCCTGGCGGCCAATGTGAACACGAATTCGCCATGTTTTCGCGACCGCACCCGCCACCGCGTCCGCGCGTTTCAACGTGAACAAGTACTTACTCTTCTCACATTTCGCTACTTTATCGAGTCATCAAATGAGCATGGGCACCCATGCATGACACAAAATTTATAGGCACAGAAGTCAATCTACATACAAAGCACGTTCGAGCAACGCACACATAGACACCGCTCACGGACACGATTTCTCGGTCGCGGTCTCGGCCCGCTCGTCGCACAGTTCCGGCTCAAACGCTCATTAGTGTGCGTCCACCGAGCGTAGGTATAAAAAGTGAAGTACATACATGAGATTGTCTTCTGTACCTATCTACATATTTTGTCCCCATGAGGTTTTCTAAAAGACCCTTTTGACTGCGATCCCGCGTGATGGTAAGCAGTGATGCAATCGTTGATGGTGAGGCGCACTAGTTTATTAAGAGCCTATTCACTCTAGCCTTGAAGACACCCAAATTATAATCCTGATTACGGTTTTGATGACAAAACCTTGAAACTTTAATCTCAAAAATCAATCGTTAACCGAACTTTAACCAAGATCTTATATAACAGTTCTCAGAACTCATGGTCACTGGTACTAACAGTGAATTACAAAAGTTAAACCTTGGTTAGTTACGTGAACAATTTGAACAATTGCTTGGCGTTTACTCATTGCGTTTGACCATAGAGGCGCGAGACAGGAGCCTTCCTACCACGAGCTTTTAATGTGATCCTTTTGACGACCTAAAGGTGTTATACAATATAGGTACAACTACATTTTTAGTTTTAGCGAAACTTGAATCCATGCGCACGGTAGAGCGCAGGCCAAGTTCCAGCAACAGCGCGCATGCCATGCACTATTTCCACGAACCGTTTTGACCCACTTTTGAGCCCCTTGTAGCTTATAGTTTGTTCAGAATTTGTAACTGAATCGATAACAATAATTTTTACACCATGTCATATTTTTTCCCAAAAATATTTAAAAAAAAACCGGCCAAGTGCGAGTCGGACTCGCCCATGAAGGGTTCCGTAGCAGCAAGTAACATAATATAAAAGTTCTTGTAATGTGTTGTAACTTTGATCGATGTTTTAATAATAGTGTATTTTTTTCGGTTTATGACGCATTAAAAAAAAACTACTCACTGGATTTCGTTCAAACCAATTTTCGTTGGTAGTTTTTATAGTAATGTACATCATATATTTTTTTTAGTTTTATCATTCTCTTATCTTGGAAGTTAGAGGGGGGGGGACACACATTTTACCACTTTGGAAGTGTCTCTCGCGCAAACTATTCAGTTTAGAAAAAAATGATATTAGAAACCTCAGTATCATTTTTGAAGACCTATCCATAGATACCACACACGCATGGGTTTGATGAAAAAAAAAATTTTGAGTTTCAGTTCTATGTATGGGGACCCCCAAAATTTATTGCTTTTTTTCTATTTTTGTGTGAAAATCTTAATGCGGTTCACAGAATACATCTACTTACAAAGTTTCAACAGTATAGCTCTTATAGTTTCGGGAAAAAGTGGCTGTGACATACGGACGGACGGACAGACAGACAGACAGACAGACAGACAGACATGACGAATCTATAAGGGTTCCGTTTTTTGCCATTTGGCTACGGAACCCTAAAAAGGTTACAAGTTGGAAACCATCGACATTAAGTACAACAGAGGTCACGACAGGTCAGAGTAGCAGGCAAAAGTACTGGTCCGATTGCTAATTTATTTCATTTAAAGTAAGCTGCTTTATTCCTAAGTGACATAGGCTATATTTTGAGTGCGCGGGCGAAGCCGAGGGCAAAGGCTGGTAAATAATATTCAGGCTTCTATAGCTTATAGACACTATACATAAAATAAAAAAGATATCATCATCATATATCTATATTATATAGATGACGACAAGGTGGTAAGTCAGATGTTAACCTGCCCAAATAATAATAATAATATTTCACAACTATCACACAACGCCATCTAGTCCCAAGCTAAGCAGAGCTTGTGTTCTGAGTCAACACAACACAACAACAACACAAAAACACACAAAACACAACACACAACTGATAAACATACTTATACATCTACTATATAAAAATAAGTCGGGTTTTCCTTCCTGACGCTATAAGTCCAGAACGCACGAACCGATTTCCACGGTTTTGCATTCGTTGGAAAGGTCTCGGGCTCCGTGAGGTTTATTAGAGTAGAGTAGGGTAGAGTAGAGTAGAGTAGGGTAGGGTAGAGTAGGGTAGAGTAGGGTAGAGTAGAGTAGAGTAGAGTAGAGTAGGGTAGGGTAGAGTGGGGTATAGTGGGTAGAGTAGGGTATAGTAGGCTGAAGTAGAGAAGAGCGGGAGCGAAGCCGCACGGGCAAAAGCTAGTATCTACATAAATACATATACATTATAGATAAATTACACCCAGACACAGAACAAATGATCGTGTTCATCCCACAAACATTTGTCCTAGGTGGGAATCGAACCCACGACCTCTGGCATAGCAGTTAGGGCCACTAACCACTAGACGAACAGGCCAGTCGTCTGATTAAATGAGACAAAGAAAAGATTGCCAATTGTACGGTTTTTTTTTGGGCTAATCGTGAATCTATCGTATTACTTAATTGATTGAATGTGAACTTGACATAGTCGCGTTGTGAATGAAAAGATTAACCGTGATTTTTTTAGAGGACAGCTTACCATTAAGTAATCTAGTTAATGTTAAACGGTTCTCAATAAGTGTCTTTCTAAGTAAATGGTTCGTTAAGGGTTTAAAATTAACTGTTGAGTAATTATATGAAGACTAAATTATCAGATTAGCCTAGTTGCTAGCCTGTCGGTTTTTTGTGATGAAATTAAGCACAAAATAGATAGGTACAGAAGTCAATCTACATACAAAGCGTGCTCGAGCAACGCACACATAGACACCGCTCACGGACACGATGTCTCGGAGCGCCTCGGCCCGCTCGTCGAACAGTTCCGGCTCAAACGCTCATTTAGTGGGCGTCCACCGACAACTCCAGAGATGGGAGGGAGATAGTGTCAGACTCTTACTGACTAAAAACCCACCCCATTCCTTCATACCGGGGCTACATGCGTAAATTAATACGAGTTTTGAAAAAAGGAACTTTATTTTTTAATTTTATCTTTACAAATCGATAGTGTTTCATGTACCGGATCGACCCTCCACGGGATTAAAACGATCAAAATTTAGCGGTGTATAATTTTTATTTTAAAAGTGTCGATAGATATCTAGCGAAACGTATACTGTAATTAATGAATCAATTTGTAATCGGGCCAACTATTACCAAGTTAGGGTGACCAGTTCTGTCTCGCAAACTTAGAAGTTACTTTGTAAGTAAGTATTTATAAATATAAACTATACTCTGTTTGCGTTAAAAATAGAAATTTAAAGAAACCCTTTTTACTGTACGTTCAAACGATTTTAACTTCTATTTCGTAGACGTAAGGATGGCATTAAAACCAAAAAAGTGGTTACAATATGAACTATTTACTGCAGCCGCCATTTGTCATGCCACCCACATAATAAAAGTCAAAAACGGTTGAACGGACAGTAATAAAAGGAATATAAAAATTTCTAATGTTATTTTGAACACAGTATAATGTACCTATACTATGCTCATTTTGAGCAGTCCTGGCCGAGTAGTAACGGCCCCGACTTACGAGTTGTAGGTCGCGGATTCAAACCTCCTCTCTAGGAGAGGGAATGGGCCGTAATCCACCACGCAGGCGTAGTGCGGGTTGATGAATGTCACATGTCTTCGAATTTTTGTTTCTAGGACATGCCGGTTTCCTCACAAGGTTTTCCTTTACCGTTTTGAGAGCAGTGGTGATGAAAGAAATTACACAAAGTCGGGGCCATGACCACTCGGTCACCACTGCTCTCAAAGTAATCCCTAAATAATCGTAAATAAACTAATCCTATATAAATGACTCATAAGCTTTAAATTATACTTCTGAATGCGGACATATGACATTCTCAACTGACGTGTTCATTGACATAATAACATATCACCTCAGTGACCTAGAAAAACTAACCTTGGTGACATAACACACGAGTTAAAACAAGTACCAAAGGGTATATTTATGACATCAATCAAATACTATATAACTAATAATAAACTAATGATTTGAGATACTAGGTCCTTACCTATGAAATTGGCTTTTGAGATACTAGGTCCTTACCTATGAAATTGGCATTTGAGATACTAGGTCCTTACCTATGAAATTGGCATTTGAGATACTAGGTCCTTACCTATGAAATTGGCATTTGAGATACTAGGTCCTTACATATGAAATTGGCATTTGAGATACTAGGTCCTTACCTATGAAATTGGCATTTGAGATACTAGGTCCTTACCTATGAAATTGGAATTTGAGATACCAGGTCCTTACCTATGAAATTGGCATTTGAGATACTAGGTCCTTACCTATGAAATTGGCATTTGAGATACTAGGTCCTTACCTATGAAATTGGCATTTGAGATACTAGGTCCTTACCTATGAAATTGGCATTTGAGATTCTAGGTCCTTACCTATGAAATTGGCATTTGAGACACTAGGTCCTTACCTATGAAATTGGCATTTGAGATACTAGGTCCTTACCTATGAAATTGGCATTTGAGATACCAGGTCCTTACCTATGAAATTGGCATTTGAGATACCAGGTCCTTACCTATGAAATTGGCATTTGAGATACCAGGTCCTTACCTATGACATTGGCATTTGAGATACTAAGTCCTTACCTATCAAATTGGCATTTTTAAGGCTCCGTATTCAAAGGGTAAAAACGAGACCCTATTGTTAACACTTCGCTGTCCGTCTTTTTTAGAGTTCTGGTCCTCAAGAGGGAAAAACGGAACTCTTCTAGGATAACATCGTAAGTTCGGGAAGTACCTACACCGAATTCGTGCGGAAGCGACGCCCGCGTGTCGCCACTATGTGGACCGCTCGAAGGATACGGTAGAGAAGTGCCGCGCTTGGGCGATCGAATTTCGCAACTTTTCGCAACTTTTCCCTACTCCTTCGTAACGACTTGGATCTTTAGAAACATTTTTACACATAAAAATTGGTGGGTTAATATCATATAATATAACTTCAAAGTGAACATTGCATATGTAAATCAATCAATATTTCGCAAAGAAAATGGATTTAAAGGTCAGTCGTGCGCTTTCCGGGCGCTGTTGGCCGCAAATAAATGCACAGATTTGCGTACTGCCGCCTAGGCGAGTGCTAGAGTTGCGTTCACATAATTTTGGCTAGATGGTTCAAGGGACTATAAGCCTTAACATGTCTTTTATCAAAGAAATTGTCTTAAATTTTTTATCTAAAAATATTTTTAATTAGGTATTTACCTTTTGTACGTCTTTTAGTACGATTTATCCACACTATCTACACTAATAATATAATGGTAAAATTTATTTTTGTTTGTAGGAGATAATCTCTGGAAGTACTGGTCCGATTGCTAAAATTTTTCCATCGATAGAAAGCTGCTTTATTTCTGAGTGACATAGGCTATATTTTATGTATGCTGGCGAAGCCGCGGGCAAAAGCTAGTAATTTACACGGCAGTACAATGTTTGCCGGGCCAGCAAGTAATCCCGTAATAACTTTAATGATATAATTGATAATTTCCAATTATTTTACATCTACCATGCCTTGAGAAAATCTATTGTTTGTAGGTAGCAAAGATTATTATTGATTGTGATTTGAATATTACAAAGACTCCATCGCCGTGCCCTCGTGATGGCGATCGGTGACGGCGATCTTTCGGGCCTTGGTACAGGCCATGGTCCGGAGCGAGAAGGAGTGGCAGGCGGTCGCCGACTTCTGCGAAGCAGTAATGCTAGCAAAGGAAGAGGCCGACCGCATCAGGCAACGGCGGCGCTTACAGCGCCCCAGCCGCCGCCGGGATTCCAATCCCGATTTCCAGCCACCGTAGGCGCGGGCTTGCGGACAGCGAGCAATGGGTAACTCGCTATCCGACCGTCTGGTAATTGCCCGGACCGAGCCCGAGTTGTCGATGGCGCACAATGTTGCCGCGCGCCTCAAGTAGCAGGGCCCAGGCAGCCGGGTCGAAGCCTACTGGGGCCAGGGTTAATTCGAAAGATAGCTCAAGCCCCGGTACGAAGGTAACGAAGGAACAGGAGTGAGTTTTTAGTCAGTAAGAGTTTGACACTATCTCCCGCTCCACCCAAGAGCGGGGGATGTTATTAGATGATTTTCCCACCACGATAAAAAAAAGACGTGTGGCACTCGGGGACTGCCGCGGTAAAGCTATTGCATAGCATCACTCATTTGTTTTCTTATCGTTCACCACGCTCAAAACAAATGAGTGGGGGGTGTTAGGTTATTTTCGTTACGGAATTTCTGGATTCGGTCTCCACGCTCAAGGCCCGCGATAGAAGCTATGCAATAGCTTAAAAAAAAAAAAGTAGGACTCATACATAACTAGATGAGGCCAGCGGTTTCGCCTGCGTGAGAGCAAAAAATTGCCTGCCAAGGGAGCATACTCTCAGGCGTGGGCAAAGTGGGCCCTCGCCGAAGGCCTCGCACCCATAAAGGCTGGCTCAATCGAGGGGGGGGGGACGAGTTTTTTTTTATAATTGACTAGCTTTTGCAAGCGGCTTCGCCCGCGTACATAAAATATAGCCTATGTCACCCAGGAATAAAGCAGCTCTATCGGTGATAAAATTTTAGCAATCGGATCAGTACTTCCAGAGATTACCTCTTACAAACAAAAAAAGATAAAAACCAAAAAAGACGTGTGGCACTCGGGGACTGCCGCGGTAAAGCTATTGCATAGCATTTTTATCAACTTATGCAATTATAATTATTTATTTATTTTATTTATGCAGTATTTTTTTACTTTGCTTTTTTTTTTCTTTGATATTAATTGAAGTTACACTTTTACACATCGAATTGAATTTTGATTGATTGTTCACTCATTTATTTTCTTATCGGTCACCACGCTCAAAAAACAAGTTAGGTTATTTTCGTTACGGAATTTCTGGATTCGGTCTCCACGCTCAAGGCCCGCGATAGAAGCTATGCATATGCGTTTTTTAATTTTTTTTCGCGATTATTTCCGAAATTATTGACATTATCAAAAAATGATAACACTAAACCCCTATTCATTTTTAAATACATATCCAACAATATATCACACGTTAGGGTTGAAATTTAAAAAAAAAATCACTTCCTACTTTACATATAGGGGGGCTACCCTAATAAAGCATTTTTTTCCAATTTTTATTGTACCACTTTGTCGGCGTGATTGATATACACATTGGTACCAAATTTCAGCTTTCTAGTGCTAACGGTCCCAGAGATTAAGCGAGGACGGACAGGCAGACATGGCGAAACTATAAGGGTTCCTAGTTGACTACGGAACCCTAAAAAAACCCCTCTTAATAATATTAATGTAGAAGAGCGGTTGCGTGGAACTATATCTCGTGTTGGTTGTTCTTAATTTGAAATTCCACAAGTCACATTCTAGTACAGTAATATAGGTATATTATCGTACATTTTTGACCCACATTTAGGATCCAATATGGCGGCTCATATCACGTTTCAAACTGACCCTGTAGCGTCGCTCATTTAAAATTATAAAACATAATTTTTAGTTGATACGAAAACTGAATATAGTTAATACAGAATCAGTACATAACTGAATGGATTATAATAGTTTTTACACCACCGTGTTAGATTTTTTTCCAAAAATATTTAAAAAGGTTACAAGTTGAACACCACCGACACTAAGTACAACACAGGTCACGGCAGGTCATAGCGGGCATTAGCAAACAGTTTGGTGCAAGTGCAAAACGACCCCTCAGTCGCCTTTTTTATGGTGGGAAAAAATCATGCATTGACATCCCCCGCTCTTGGGCGGAGCGGGAGATAGTGTCAGACTCTTACTGACTAAAAGACCCACCCCGTTCCTTCTAGCCTTCATACCGTGGCTCGAACGCCCTTTCGGATAACCCTGGCCCCAGTAGATCCCTCAGTCACCTGGATGGCCCGGTGACTATGTATTTTTGCTGACATAACAAGCTTATAACTTTGTGATTTTTCATGATACAGTTATGAAATTTTGTACATAGATTCTTTACATAATAATACTAGACATGTTTCGGGTTTCGGATATTTATAAACGCTCACAACATATCAGGACTGTATTACTAACATCATAAACAACAGCGTTTGTTCTACGACTTATTAAAACATAAATCATTTACCAAAGACAAACCTTCAACTACCTACGCGCTACGCCTGTATGACGCGACGCAAGCGCATCAAGCAACCCCGCTGCCCGACCCCCTCTCCCCTCCGCTATTGTACTATTGCTTGCTACGCATAGACTTCGTAAAATTATTCTATAATATGTATGTATTTAGAAATATATAAGTATGCTTATCAGTTATCTAGTACTCATAACACAAGCTCTGCTTAGCTTGGGACTAGACGGCGCTGTGTGATAGTTGTGGAATATTATATTATTATTTTGTCATATCACTAGATATTTGTAGTAAAAAGACGTAATAAACAAGAATATTCGACATCTACCGGGAATTCATGAAATCCCTTATGTCCTCATTTCCCTGCTACATACAGATACTATTTTAACATGCATACAATGTACAGTTGCCATCACGTATCTTGAGCGGTTGCGCAGAAGTCAAATATTCGGTCTCTTTAGTGGTGCGAAGTGAGACGCGGGGGCGGGGAGTGTCAGTGATTGACTCGCCGCGCCATCGCGTCATAGACGTCACTCCTCATTCGTTCCCTGCGTTGCTGCATGTATCTAACAACGAAGACGATTGGCTCGCCAATGTATGGAATGCGCAAAGCGATCCCACTCTGACGTCGAGCGCTCAAGATCCGTTGTACTTACTGTAGCTGATATCCTCATTTCCCTGCTACATACAGCTGATACTATTTTAATATGCAAACCAGGGACTTAAAAACACCTTCATAAAGGTTACAGAATTATAAGTGTTACATGTTGAATTGGTAACAGAATCAAATATGTAACACTTATTAATGTGTTTTCAATGTG
This sequence comes from Mythimna albipuncta, assembly GCA_929112965.1. Lineage (NCBI taxonomy): Eukaryota > Metazoa > Arthropoda > Insecta > Lepidoptera > Noctuidae > Mythimna > Mythimna albipuncta. Next base: position 10,968,025 of record OV815987.1, read on the forward strand.
TTAACCCAAAACACTTACAAAAGTGTAACCCTAACATATCTGTAACAGATATAAAAGTGTTAACAGTGTTAATAAGTGTAACAGGTAAACGCAGCGTTGCCAAAGTTACAATTTACAAAGCTACACTAAAACTGATTATTTCAGTTACACATTTAAACAGGTTACAGTTTGATTCGGTTGCACGTTATAACACATATAAAAGGTTACAGTTTCATTCGGTAACATTATTGTATCTGTTACTTTTTAAAAGTGTTTTTTTCTGTTAAAACTGTTTTAAAAAACAGTGATTACGGTTACAGTTTGAGTCCCTGCCAGCTACATACAGCTGATACTATTTTAATATGCAAACAATGTAGTGTGATCAATCTCCGACCAGTATCTGAGACACCCTACTAGTGATGTAGAACGGTTAGGCATTTACTTCAAGGATCTATTTCGCAACGTTTCGCTCCTGACGCTGCTGATATATTTAACTAGTATTTCATTCGACCGCACCCGTCTATTGCTAAGGTATTATTAGTGTTATTCGCTATTGTAAGTGGCGAAATTGTCTTTTAGAATTACGACTTCTTTGTCTAAGCACTATGCACTAGCTTCTGACGTTTTATAAGTGCCCATGTAGGCCTATGTGAAATAAAAAACTTTTGACTTTGACTTTTGACTTTAAGGTAATATGAAATGCAATGTTTTGTTTATACCAGGAAAAAAAATACACGCGACTTCAATGTTAAAAAAAAAAACACTGAAAAGTAAAAAATAACTTTAATTTCGGAAGTCGGTGTTTCTATAAAAGTTTTGTCTCTTCGTTATTTAACACCGTTTTTTTTTTCATATTTATCTAGTCACTAGTTTTTGCCATGGGCTTCACTCCCTATCTACCCTACTCCACCCTACTATACCTTACTCTACCATACTCTACCCTACTCCACCCTACTATACCCTACTCTACCTTACTCTACCCTTCTCCACCCTACACTACCCCACTCTACCTTAGTCTACCCTACACTACCTTACACTACCCTATTTTTTTTTCCATAAGAACCTTCTCCTCACAATAACAAAAAAAAAACAAAAAAAAAATAGCGAAATCAGTTAAGCTGTTCTAGCGATTTGCGCTTAGCAACACATTAAGCGATTCATTTTTATATTAAAGATTTTCTTCTCATTTCATAACTGACATTAGACCTATTTCTTGGGTCAGTTATTTAGTACTGGTTCTGCATCAGAAGTAACTGGGTCTAGGTTATAATGTACTAAGAAATATGGGTCGTTGCGAAGCGTTCGAGATAGTTTTTTGTTAAATTTTGTGAAACTTCCAGAAGCAACTATTTGTCGTGATTGTTTTTTTATATTACAAGATAATTGAGACAAGTGGAAAAGTGCCGTCATGGCCTGGTGGAAGGCACCCGCCTTTCATGCTTGATGATTTTTTTTATAATAAAAACTAGCGCTTGACTTCGATCCCAGGATGGTAAGCAGTGATGCAATCGTTGATGGTGAGGCGCACTAGTTTATTAAGAGCCTATTCACTCTAACCTAAATAACACTAGCCGGCAAAAAAAAAGTCCGGGAGCAAAAAGTTTAATATGTGATATCTATTGGCTTTGGTTTGCTGATTCCAAATCTGTTTACAGATTTTAGCTATCACGTCTAGTTTTTCTGACATTTACATTTAAACAAAGTGTATTTAATAAAATTATATTTATTTTTGAAAAAAAAAATACTTTGATTGATGACGTTTACAATACATATTAAAATAAAATATGATTACAAAAATAATAAAAAGACGTAAAAAATATAACTATTTGATAGATCGTTTTCTTTGTAAGTTTTAAATGCTATCTCTTGATTTATTTTCCAGTAAAATAAATCAAGCAAAAATCAACATCCAACAACCCGCACTGGGCCCGCGTGGTGGATTACGGCCCATTCCCTCTCCTAGAGAGGAGGCCTAAGTCCCAGCAGTGGGAACATTATAAGGCCGACTATGCTATGACATCTGGCCTGTTGGTCTAGTGGTTAGTGACCCTGACTGCTATGCCGGAGGTCGTGGGTTCGATTCCCACCCAGGACAAATGTTTGTGTGATGAGCATAATTATTTGTTCTGTGTCTGGGTGTAATTTATCTATAATATGCATGTATTTAGAAATATTTAAGCATGTTTATCAGTTGTCTAGTACTCATAACACAAGCTCTGCTTAGCTTGGGACTAGACGGCGTTGTGTGATAGTTGTGGAAAATTATAAATTATTATTATAAAATTATCTAAATATTTTTTTTTATATAAAAAGTAATTAGTATCGTTCATTCATTTAAAAATCCGCGCAGAATAAATTACCCTGTACTTTTGTACTAACCAATTATTACCAGTTTAATAACTTTATCCACCAATCAAAATTCCACCTTACCCACCTTGATTTAAAGTCCACAATCGATTTCCTAGTTACGGAAACTAATATTGTACGAACAACTTTATTTTTGCGGTTCGTTGCAGTTATTGATGGACTTTACGTCGTTCGATTTAAGGTTGAGTTTTGATTGATGGAGCGTGTTGATAGTTGTTGTATTAAGTTGGTAATCGCCGACAATGACCTCTTTTGGTACTTATGACCACGAAGCAGTAATTTTACATTAATAATTGTTTGTTTGAAAGAGAAGTAGTAATAAATGGACAAGACTTATTCAACAAAACAAGTTTGTTCTTTTAATTAAGTAACAATTTGATTTTTTTTTGTCACGATTTTGTTATCACTAACCGGCAGAATTGTCTCAGTAAAGATTATCTACTGCAAAAAAGAAATTGGCTATCTTGCCAAAGGCGAGACTATGATATTATTACCGTGGTGAGACGGTACTTCACGCCGGAACAGCTGCTCAACCTTAACCAAGTGCAAGTTCGATCGTATCGTCAAACGACATTTGCAAATGTTTTTAAGGGGCCGGCGACGGATGAATTTCCATACAAACGTAATACCATGCTCATTTGCGGTTGGAGCATATTTCCAACATATTATGATGATATATTCGGTTATAGACAATATTTATCTAGGTTCCTCCGTCGAGAATATTAGAAATATTGTTATTTTTCATACAGGAAAAGCCAAATGGCATGTTTTGCCATTTACGCTTAAAAAAAGTGCGAAATACAATTCACTTAAATTTCTTTTTGATTTTTTTTTTTTAAAGAAAGACGTAGGAACCTAGATAAATATTGAAATATCATCATAATATGTTGGAAATTTGCTCCAACTGCAAATGAACGTGGTATTACGTTTGTATGGAAATTTATCCGTCGTCGGCCCCTTAAAAGAGCTATACAGACATTGCCATATCTACCTACTATATATTTTATGGATCCTTGTTCCACCGACACTAAGAAGTAAGGTTGTTTATAATTGCTCTATTCACTAAAATCACGCATTTTTTGTTGTTTACCGTAAAAAATATATGAATTAATTCATTGCTTTTTACTTCACTGCTTTGCTAGTATAATAGTGACCTAAAGTGACTTGTTACCAAGATATTTCGGAAGCAAAGAACCTTAAGTTAGAACTACATTAGATCGACCGCGACGTAATGTATGTGTAACACGCCTGATTTGTACGTAGAACGACGTCGCGTGGCGTGGATCTAATGTAGCTCTAAAAGTCTAGTTGCCGTATAAAATGTATGGAGACCGACGCGCCCAGATCGGCGTGTGTGGCACACGTGTGCTCAGTGTAGTTCTACCTTGATTTGTACGTAGAACGACGTCGCGTGGCGTGGATCTAGTGTTGCTCTACAAGTCTAGTTGCCATATGAAATGTATGGGGACCGACGTTCTACCTTTAGAACCTGCACGCACTAGCGATTTAAGTTGGCCGATAGTTTGATCGGTCAGAAGATCAGTATAGAGTTATATGGCAGTGTGCGCACTTGAAGATTAAAAGTTGTACGACCGAACTATCGAATTCGACTGCCCGATCCTAAAACTGATTTGATTTTTTTTTAAGCTATTGCATAGCTTCTATCGCGGGCCTTGAGCGTGGAGACCGAATCCAGAAATTCCGTAACGAAAATAACCTAACACCCCTCTCTCATTTGTTTTTTGAGCGTGGTGACCGATAAAAAAACAAATGAGTGAACAATCAATCAAAATTCAATTCAATGTGTGAAAGTGTAACTTCAATTAATATCAATGAAAAAAAAGGAAAAAAATACTGCATAAATAAAATAAATAAATCATTATAATTGCATAAGTTGATAAAAATGCTATGCTATATAGCTTTACCGCGGCAGTCCCCGAGTGCCACACGTCTTTTTTTATCTCCTCCTTGCTAATATTTCACATATTACTACTGATTTCGGAATCCTTTCAGTCTGTCTTCTCGACTACAAATAGACTGTCAGCGGAATTCAATAGTGTAGTGCGCGCACCACCACAAGACTGAACTATCGAGCGACAGTTTGAGCATATCGTTATACGATTGTGACTGAACTATCGGCCAACTTTAATCGCTAGTGTGCGCAGGCTCTTAAGCTAGAACTTCACAGCGCACACGTGTGCCACACACGCCGATCTGGGCGCGTCGGTCTCCATTTTATATGGAAACTAGACTTGTAGAGCAACACTTGATGCACGCCACGCGACGTCGTTCTACGTACAAATCTGGCGTGTTACAGGGGCACATGTAGGCCACTCAATAATAATAAAATGATCTAACGAGCCTCTGCGAGTTGATTTCGGCTCCTCGTACGCCTTCCAAAGGGCAGGGTTCTGAGATATAGCTCACTGTCTGGCCGTCCGGTAACTGTCCGGACCAAGCCCAAGTCGTCGACGGCGCGCACTGTTCCCGCGCGCCTCAAGGAGTTGTGAACAGCTGTGACCCAGACGGGTCGAAGCCTACTGGGGCCAGGGTTATTCGAAAGAGCACTCGAGCCCCGGTATGAAGGCTTGAAGGAACAGGGTGGGTCTTTTAGTCAGTAAGAGTCCGACAATATCTCCCGCTCCGCCTAAGAGCGGGGGATGTCAATGCATGATTTTTTCCCACCATAAAAAAGGGTTCTGAGATATATTGACACATAAAATAATAATCTACACTAATATAATAAAGAGGTAGAGTTTGCTTTTATGTTTTTTTTTTTTACTTTTTTGTTTGTAGGAGGTAATCTCCGGAAGTATTGGTCCGATTGCTATAATTTTTTCACCGATAGAAAGCTGCTTCATTCCTGAGTGACATAAGCTATACAAGGTGTAAGGGACAGCCCTCCACAAACTTTAAGGGCTTGCTCAGTAGACGAAACTGAACAACCTTCCACAAAAATTTTTTCAGGAAACGAAAAAGAAAATCGGCCTCGCCATACAAATTGTCCAATAAAGTTTATCATTTTGTATGGTGAGGCTGATTTTTTTTTTGTTTCCTGAAAAGAAAAATTGTGGAAGGTTGTTCAGTTTCGTCTACTGAGCAAGCCCTTAAAGTTTGTGGAGGGCTGTCCCTTACACCTTTTATTTTTTTTATTTATTTATTTATAGTGATAGTGTTTGATAGTGTTTTTTGTTTTCTTTTTTAATAACTTTTAATGACGGAGCCTCGGAAGATTTTCCAATTAGCAAAAAAAAAAAAAATATGACGTAACAACTGTACTGATTTCTGATTTTTCAAAATTTCAAGATTCTGTGTCAACGGGAAGTATCATAAGAATTTTGATTCCTTTGAGAGTGTCGAAATATACGTTTTTTGCGATATACACGGCCATAAAATATTTTTTCACAGCTGCAAGGGACCGTGGATCTAAGTATAAGCAGTGCCGTAACTAGGGCAGTGCCAGCGGTGCCCAAGCACAGGGCGCAGTTCCTGGAGGGGCGCAAAAATTTGAATCTAGTCTTTTTCTTTGTATTATACTATGTTTTAGGGGCGCATTTCTAGATCGCACCGGGCGTAAAAATAGCTAGTTAGGCAGTGTAGTAAACTATACCATCTTAGGCCCGTGGCAAAATTATTGGATGGGGCCCCATAAAACTTGTCATGGTGTAATTTGATTTGAATAAATCATTGAAATACAGGCATAAAACGAATCTTTATTATTATATAATAAATTGCAAGTTCTTTAATACTTACACGAAGACATTTCTGTTTCGTCTCTGAAGGTGGACGTTCCAACGGCGGTACTATAGAGTGACTAGCTGGTAAAATGCCATGGGAAATTGATCCTTTTCTTGTTAATGTGTTTAATAAACCATAATGATTTATTTGGTTTTGTCTTTAGGTACTTACTTGTGTGTAATTTTAATTGAATTTAAATACCCTAATAAAATGTTAGGTTACTTTTTTGTGGTCTCTCAGATCGGGGGCCCCACCGGGCCAGGGGCCCGTGGCATGTTGCCAGCCTTACCACTCTATAGTTACGCCACTGTAGTTACGGCACTGAGTATAAGGTTTTAATTTCAACTCAATACCTCCACGCGTTCCCGAGATAAAGGGTCTTGACAGACACACAAACGGAGGGCCATCAAAGTGATCTTATAAGAGTTTCGTTTCTTTCCTTTTGAGGTAGGTACCGCACACTAAAAACGATTTGAATTTCGAATTGAATTTAATTTATGGGTCTACACTAGTCGTTTCAAAGCGTATCTGGTTACCCAGAATCTGGGTGGTGGAGGTCAGATAAGCAATCGCTCAATGTGAACAAGTTTTGTTAAAAAGTGAGAAAGTATATCAATCATTAAATGTCATGCCCGTTGCTTTTAAAATAATTAATATGGCCGACGCTAACAATCGGTCAATTAATGAATTAAATCTAGGTTATATTTTGACATGTCAAGACATTTTTTTTTGATATTGTTCGTTTTGATCGTATTTTGAGATAAAAGTTAATGACATCTAGATTGTATTTAGTACCTACATAAGGTTAAGATACGTACTACATACTAGATTACCCGTGCCGAACAATCACTTCAATCATCGTTTACTATTTTTTTAAGTTTTTATTTACGTAACAATCAGAACTAAGTTTTACGTCATTTGACCCAGACCTTACTGTCTTGTATAAATGTCAAAAGTTTGTTGACCTTTCGAATTCGGTCATATTGATGTCACAGTGTAACAATTTCGTACATATTCGTGTTATTTTTGATGTTTTAAGTGGAAATTATCATCATATCAGCCGAAAGACGTCCACTGTTGGACATAGGCCTCCCTCAAGCGTCGCCACAACGACTGGTCCTGTGTGTCACGTATCCATCGGAAATAGACCAACTAAATTTAAAAAAAAATAACTAGTACATTTTTAATAAATAGGGTACTTATAAGTAAGTGTAATGAAATAATAATATTTTTATTCGTATTTTTTAATGATTTTTAATTTAAGACATATAAAAATCAATGCCACTTTTCGTTGTAATTTTATAACTCAAGAACGGGCTCACTTATCCAAACCAAATGTTTAGGCTTTGTTAGGACTATTTAGTAGATGGTTTATGTGAAGTTTGGTAGGGTAGAGTAGGGTATAGCAGGGTAGAGTAGAGTAGTGTAGAGTAGGGTAGAGTAGGATAGGGTAGGGTAGAGTAGGGTAGTTAGGGTCTTAAGGGGCTAACTCCCGAGCAGTGCTAGGTCAATAGGATTAAAAAAAGAACATGTTTATTAATGATTAATTTACGACATTATCATCATATGATTTTTTTCTTAAGACCAATGCCTTTACACAAAAAAAAAAAAATAACTTTTCCACTTGTTTTTCCTATTCCTCAAACGACTTTAAACTTTACAAATATGTTTACACAAAAAAAAATGCTAGTTAAGTGTTCTTCAGAATATACATAGCTTATGTAAATCAACCAATATTTCGCAAAGAAAATGGATTTAAAGGTTAACGCGTCTCTATCCGGGTGCAGCTGGCAAGAATTAAATGCACAGATGCCCATACTGCCACTACTTATGTATGTGTGCATTTAATTCCGGCCAGATCTTCAAGGGACTGATAAGATGAATAGTGGTGGCCGAGCGGTAACAGTCCCGATTTGGAAGTTGTAGGTCGCGGGTTTAATCCCAGCCAGGCGCATTACTATGTGGAATTTATTTCATCACTACTGCTCTCAAAACGGTGAAGGAAAACATCGTGAGGAAACCGGCATGTCCTAGAATCAAAATTTCGAAGACATGTGCCCTCCAGCAACCCGAACTGGGCCCGCGTGGAGTCTCTCCTAGAGAGGAGGCCCGAGTCCCAGCAGTGGGAACATTATAAGGCCCATTTTGTTCAGGGGACTATACGCCTTAAGTTTTTCTAAGCAATTACGTAAATCATTAGGTGTAAAATAATTATTTTTAAATTGGCAAACGCTATGTAATTTGGCAACGCAACCTCACTTCAAGTTCGGAGGCGTGTTTGTATATATTTGTTATGCAAATGAAAACTTGTTAGACAATGCGGAATATAAAGTATATAAAGATAGAGGGATATTATTTCCTTGTACGTATTATAATTATTTTTTTGAGCAGTGGGGGCCGAGTGGTAATGGCCCCGACTTACGATTTGTAGGTCGCGGGTTCGAACCCATTACTTTGTGTAATTTATTTCATCACCACTGCTCTCAAAACGGTGAAGGAAAACATCGTGAGGAAACCGGCATGTCTTAGAACCAAAAATTCGAAGGCATGTTACATTCACCAACCCGCACTGGGCCCGCGTGGTGGATTATGGCCCATTCCCTCTCCTAGAGAGGAGGCCTGAGTCCCAGCAGTGGGAATTAGAAAGGCTGATGATGATGATTATAATTATTTTTAATACGATTAGAATATGGGCGATTCCGCTGTAGAAGATTTTTGACATGATTTTTTAAATGACTCTATTTATTACTTTTTTTTTAATCGGTAAAAAGAAAAAGGTATGAATTTATTCAAATGAATTTTTATTTTTATTTGACTTGTCATTAAAATTTTTAGTGCGTTTCTAAACATTGTCAATTGAAGAATTTACTTAATCTGCAAAATCACTGTGACAACACTGGCGCGAAATATCTGTTACCGACAGTTTGAGATTATGTTCTACCCCCTAAACGTGTAGTGAAGATATTATTTTATTCGTATGCACCAAAAGATGTAAGTACTTGTTGTTATTTATTAAGCATTATGGATTATAATAGGTCGCTGTTAGCTTGTTGCACCCGCGATACAAAAGATATAAATGTTTGCGTCTTTAACAGAAATGAAATGCTATGGTTTTCAAACTTTGTAAAAGTAAAAAGAAATCAAAGGTAAACTTATTTAAACCGTTTTTAAGGGTATAATGTTAGTTGAATTGAAATTAACTTTAACTTAAATTGGTTGCACCCGCGATCGTGATGTTAGGATCGCGGGTGCAACTCTTTGAGAAGTAACTTTATTGGCTGATTTATCACATATTTTATTCTTTTGGAATGCTTTGAATAATAATTATATGATGTGTAATGAGTGGTTACATAATATTTCGTATTTTTACACAGATATATCCTCTAAAATGACCGAAGAGCAAAGGAAAGAGACTGCGTCGCAGAAATATAGTCGGAAGTTAAAAGAAAACCCTTAACTTTATGCTGACCATCTCATTCGAGAAAGTGGTCGTGATTCTAAACGGAGAGAAGTAATGACAAGGAAAATGGAGGTAGATGAAGATTTAAAATTACTAGCTAGGATCCGATCAAAAGAAAGAATGCAGGCTACTAGAAAGCGACGTAGAGAAGAAAAAATGTAACAAACGGGTACGAGAAATAACAGTCCTCGCACACTGGGAAAGGCTGTGGCAAGAGTAAAACGTAATCTACCAGCCAGTCCCACTAAGGCAGTTGAGGTTGTAAAAAAACTTGCTGCAGAATTCCACATTGCTGCATTGGATAAAAATGATTCTCCTAAGGCAGTGCTTGGAAAACTGACAGACGAAGTTAAAGAACAGATAAGTAATTTTTATAATAGGGACGATATTAGTAGACAAATGCCGGGGATGAAAGACGTAAAATCAATCAAGTCCAATACGGGAACAAAGTTCCGAATCCAGAAGAGAACAATGATTATGAGCATTCGTGAAGCCTTCGAACTTTTTAAAGAAAGTTACTCCGAAACATCTATTGGTAAGTAAGTGATTGGGACGACAATGATTTGGTACCTCTTACAAATAAAATCCAAGAAGAAAATCTCTGTCCTGATGTATCTTCGCTTCAGTATCGGATCACAGCAAATCCCCACTTCAAACGAAATTGCGAGTTTCTGATAATTACAGTGATTCAGACGACGAACATCCAACAACATCTTTTCAATCCTCAAAAATACTCGCAGAAGCATACCCTGAAACTGAGTCTGTATGTACTGATGTCTTACCAAGAGATATTAGCGCTGGTACGTGCTCGTGCAACTGCTCTGTAAATCTGGTAAAAAAAAATACTCAATACCGCTATGGGAGTGTGTCAGAGCGATTTGGATGAAGATGGAGAAGTTAAATTCCTGACGACGGTTGATGGCAAACATTTTACTGAAGTTGTTAATAACATAGCATATGTGCGATTTGAAAATATTATCGCAAAGTTCCACGCCAGAGAAAAAAATTGACGGAAAAAATACGTTAGAATTTTCGACGAATATTGACGTATTTTTAAAGAAATAATCAATGTACGTGATACAAATAAGTGTTCTGATTAATAATTAACATTGTTTGATCTGGTATTGCATTCCTGTAAGTTTTATTGATGTTTGTTTTCACTTAAACTAGACGGGTTGCACCCGCGATAATTTGATGTTGCACCCGCGATTGCTTTAAAAATAAAAATAAACTGTATTTATTTCTGTTTCTTACAAAAAACATTATTTGTTCACTTGATTAGTTCGACGCCTAACAAAATACGAAGGCATAACAAAATAAATGTTTCACAATTAACAGACTTTTGTGTTTTTGTTTGATGATCTAGAAAGGTTCGGCCAACTTTGTTGCACCCGCGATAGGACTTTAAACCTCATTCCTGACAATTTAAAAATTTCAGTGAAATTCTTGTCCCTAAATATAATGTGATTATATCGAAACGTAGCACTTACAAGAACAATTATATTAAAAACATTTTTAATTTTATTATTATGAAACTCAACATGCGTTAGAATGTTGCACCCGCGATAATGGAATCGCCCATATGCAATGTTCACTTTGAAGGATATTTAATCACCAATTTTTATGTGTAAAAATGTTTCTAAAGGTCCAAGCCGTTTCGAAGGAGTAGGGAAAAGTTGCGAAATTGCTAATTTTTTTTTTTTGACAAAATTATTAATTGCACGAAAAAATCAAATGTTGATATTATTGTTCATGAATCTATAATAAACATATATTTATTTCAAACCAATTGACCTAGCCGTTACGGAGGAGTAGGCCTCAGAAAATCACTGTTTTATGGCACTTTTCGGGCGCTTGGCCCTTAAACTATAAATGTTGTATCATCATCATCATCATCATCATCATTTCAGCCGACAGACGTCCACTGCTGGAAATAGGCCTCCCCCAAGCGTCGCCACAACGAACGATCATGTGCGTCCCGCATCCATCGGATTCCCGCTACCTTCACCAGGTCGTCAGTCCACCTTGTAGGAGGCCTTCCAACGCTGCGTCTTCCAGTACGCGGTCGCCACTCCAGAACTATTCGGTCCCAACGGCCAACTGTTCTGCTAGCAATGTGCCCTGCCCATTGCCACTTAAGTTTGGCAATTCTTTGTGCTATGTCGGCAACCTTGGTTCTCCTGCGGAAGTCTTCAAATGTTGTATACTGAACTGTATATCTAAAACTTTGCTCGTTTTAGTGTTTATTTTTATTTACTTTAATGTATTTCTTTTTGCTTATAAACTAGCTTAGGCTTGATAAACCAAATGGAGATCTTATTTTATTGTTATTAATTATGTTTTTATAATGTCGTAATTCTTTCCTCCGACGAAATAAAAGGGAACCGCCCAAGCATGAGTGTTCTTTCTCAATAGATTGTAGTGTGCAGTTTACTAATTAGTGTTAATTACACATTGTATGCATTTGTATCAACTAGAGGGATATAGATTTTTCAATACACTTACTAATCGAAAACTCGCTCTTATCTCACCGCTATTGCCTAAAAGCAAGTCTATTACGTGCCTACGCAATATACTGTTATCCGCACTAGTGCAGAAAAGTGAACGTACTCGCCTCCGTCACAATTTTATTACATGTATCGTATCAGACTGGGCTAGAGATGCCAATTTTTTTTCATAAAAAAAACGTATAAAATTATTTGGATAGGAAAAAATAAAGTATTTGGAAGAAAAAAAAAGTATTTTCAAATTAAATGTTTTTATTGCTTTATAAACGTATTTTTGTGTGCATTTAGCACATACTAACATTTTTTATTATCTTGAAATGTTTCAAAGATTGTTTAATTTTTTTTTTTAATAAATGAACAATTCGTTTTAATTAAATTTATTGACACTCTATTTCTCTCTTCGCAACTTTAGATTAATTACTAAAAAAACTGTTTCAGTGAAAGCTGAAGTGGCGAGAACGAGGAATAAATAAAAAATATTTTTTCATATATTTGGTAAGCTATCAGAGTTTTAAGTATATATTTCCAATTTTCAACTGAACTTTTCACTGAAAATTCTTTATCGTCATTAGTGAATTTTCTTTGGATCTCTTTAAGTTTTATAGATTCGGAATACATATCGACTATTGTAATATTTAATCTGTTTTGTAATTGGGCCTTTGTAATTGCCATTTTTACGCATCACAGAGAAGGTTGGAAATAAAGTATTTTCATATACTTTATTTGTATGCTAAAGTAAGTATAATTACCAAAAATAAAGTAGGATACGTTATTATAAAGTATGGTTGGCAACCCTAGACTGGGCAAAAAAAAACTGGAAAAAAAACCCCCACGAATCACCGGTCAACACCCGTTTGTGCATTCCTTCGTAAGTTTATCAGTAGGTACGTCCTTTGATACACCTGCAAAGTCACTGCAGCCCTCGGCTTCATAAAACCCTCGCTAAGGCTCGGGTGAATGCCGCCTTGTTCACAATTACAAACTTTTTGCACTTGTATCAAAATGAATTGCGAAACTACTATTAAAAGACAGTTTCGACGAACGAACACTGCCTAAGTTCGTGTTTATGAAACCATTATCGATAAGTAGCGGTTAAACTGCTAGTTAAGTTATAAATAAATAAATTAAATGCATTGCGTGTTGGTAACATAACTGCGGTCACAAAACGAAAGGTGTTAACCTAGGTAAATAAAAATACCAACTTTGTAGTAAACAATAATAATTCATATGTAAACTTGGAATCAAAAGTATCAGCTTACGTTATTAAGTTCTTTACTTTAAGTAAATTAATTATTTTTATTTAAAAAAAAAAAATCAAATATAATTTACAAGCACTTAAATCCAAATTATATAATAATACTACTTATAAACAAATAAATAACTATAATTACACTAAATTATCAAAAATTCGAAGACTAGTGACATTCTTTGCTTCCGCACTGCGTGCCGCGTGGAGGATTACGGCCCATTCCCTCTCCTAGAGAGGAGGGCTGAGTCCCAGCAGTGGGAACACTATAAGGCCGGCTATGCTATGTTACAGTAGGTAAATTAAAAAATAAATATAAAATAAAAACCCTACGCTAATTGAAACTAACTAAAATATGGCGTCAAAAAACTCTTCCACATCGCTGTCGACTGGTAATGTGCCCAAAAAGACTGGCGGCATTGCCAGGCAATGCTTATCCTCTGTCCGAGGTAACCAGACCTTGGGTTACGCGAAGGGTCAACTAGACGTTTCGACAGATCTTCGCAGCTGCAGCGGCAGCACCAGCACGACACGACGAGCTAGGAAGATGTGAAGGCGCAAGAGTATCGACACATATAGTTATTTAGTTAGTTTTTTAAGTAACTAATTTTTATAAAAAGTCGTTATCGGTGCAAAGTACGATAAACTCGAAAAAAAGAAACCTCTCACGAAATTTCAAGTATCTATTTCTACACCGCTAAATTTTGTTCGTTTTAATCCCATGGAGGGTCGATCCGGTACACGAAACACTATCGATTTCTAAAGATAAAAATTAAAAAATAAAGTACCTTTTTTTCAAAACTCGTATTAATTTACGCATGAACGAAATTAATTTCTTTAAGAAAACGTCAGCTGAGCAAGTCCAATGATCTGTAGGTAGTTTGTACGCGACGCCGACTACTTCCTACAAGTCATTAGACTCGCTCAGCTGACGTTTATTTGTGTTTATTATTTATCATAGACATTAAGTATAAACTTATACACCACTAATTTTTAATTTATACAAATACTTAAATGGCTTATTAGAAAAGGTCTCGTTATTATTTAAGTAAATTACAACAAATAATATTCATAAACAGCAAAGTTTAGATAAATTCCAAAATGTCACTCAGTTTATGGTAATATTATACAGACTTCTGATTATGAATGAATAAATCACGATCAAAATAGAAGTCTCCTAATATTTGAAATGTTAATTACTGCTTCACTTAATGATCAATTTTGCTGTTTTCAGATTTAACATTTATTTTTAGTATTATTATTTTTTTGTTTAGTATAAAATACTAGCTTTTGCGTATTGCGTCTATGTCACACAAAAATAAAGCAGCTTTCTTTCGGTGAATAAGTTTTAGCAAACGGACCGGTACTTCCAGATTCCAAAAAAAAAAACTTTACCTTCCTCTCCTCCTTATTATATTTATCTATACTTATATTTTATATTATATTATTATTATTATATAATATTATAAAGCTGAAGAGTTTGTTTGTTTGTTTGTTTGTTTGTTTGAACGCGCTAATCTCTGGAACTACTGGTCCATTTGAATGATTCTTTCAGTGTTGGGTAGTCCATTTATCGAGGAAGGCTATAGGCTATGTTTTTTTTTCAAAATTAGGGATCCGTAATAAAATTGCTATTTTGTAACACAAGGTGTAAAATAGAAAACCTATTTTTGCGTGCGCTGCAAAAACTATTGACAATAGAACAAAATGATGTACTACGGGTTTGTAGATCCCATTAAGACCTACAAAAAAGTCCGCGAGAACATATATCTAACTATCATGGTTTAATTACAATAACCGATTTTGTGTTCAAAATAATTATTAAATCGTCTGAAGAAAAAAAAAAACTACGTTAATTCGTTTAAAAGTTATCACGTGTGTAAGATGTTAAGAGTTGGTACCTATTAATGAGTTAAGGGCCATAGAGTTTTTTATCAAAATAAAATCCTGTAATAATCTTTTTCGAAATATATTTGTTGATGATTGTAAGTATAAGATCTTTGAAGAGTATAAATACATTTATGAACGCGGTAATTTTGGGAAATACTGATCTGATATGAAAACTGTTTAAATATTCAATAGTCCATTTATTGAGGGAGGCAATTATAGGCAATATTTTATCTCGGTATTTCCACGAAAACGAGAAAAACGCGGATGAAACCGCGGGGCACAGCTAGTATAGATTATATAAGGACACAGGCCCGATTGTTGCAGCTAATATACAAGCATCGAAACTTGGTTTTTCTATGAATGAGAAATAGATGACTAATTTTATTGTTTACGTGCTAAGAATAAATAAATGCAGGCGCTGTAAATAAGGTCGCTTTGTTTTTTTTTTTTAGTAAATAAACAGGTCAGGGGCATATGTCAGTACTCGACGTAGTGGTTCATAATGAGCCTCATCAGAAGACTTAAAATTACCCAAAGAAAGAAAGAAAGAAAATTTATAATATTTTGTACTTTTAATGCAAAAACCAATTAAATGCACCAACATTTTTATTATACTTATATGTAATGAAATGACCTCCTTGGAAATGACCTTTCATTAATTTAATTTTTAACCTGTGGATACGGGGTGACGTATGATACGAATGGCAGATGATGTTTAGATTATTTTGTGCATCCAATTGTTATAAAAACCATAAAAACGTGTAGAGAGATAAATAAAGGGATATAATTGAGAAGGCGATATTAGTGAACTTTAAATGTCGTTTCTTTGTTTTCAGGTGAGATAAAAGTGTAATAAAATTTAGTTAAACGATAATTGTTATACTGTAAAAGCGTGTTGATTAAAACAAATCTTTGTTTTCAGAGAAACTATTTGTGGTTTATTTCGAAAATCCTCAATAATATACCTTATATATATTATTAAATATTAATACTTATATTCGATTAAACCTGTAGGTTTTTTTTTTATCTGTTATAAACTAGTACTTGACTGCGATCCCACCTGATGGTAAGCAGTGATGCAATCGTTGATGGTGAGGCGCACTAGTCTATTAAGATCCTATTCACTCTAGCCTTGAAGACACCTAAACTATAACTTTTTGCCGAAGCTATCTTTGAAAATAAATACCGTAGCTAAACTGTAGATTCGTCTTGATGAGACGAATCGATAGCTAAATTTAACTTAATTTGGGTAAAAAATTGCAGATAGTTAGTTTTTGCAATACAAACACGAAACTAAATAAAAACTGGCCAAGTGCGAGTTGGAATCGCGCGCGAAGGGTTCCGTACCGTCCTTAGAAAATTCGGCAAAAAAAAAACTCTTTTGTTATATGGGAGCCCCCTTAGATATTTATTTTATTTTGTTTTTACTATTTGCTGTTATAGCAGCAACATAAATACATAATTTGTGAAAATTTCTGTCTAGCTATCGCTGTTCTTGAGACTTGTGACAGACAGACGGACAGACAGCGAAGTCCCGTTATAGGGTCCCGTATTTACCCTTTGGGTACTTACGGAACCTTTAAGAGAAGAAGCAGAAAGAATACAGTTGTGTGCCTTACGGTTGCACAGAGCAGTGGAGAGGGCTATGCTTGGAATTTCCTTGCGCAATCGCATCAGGAATGAGGATATTCGCTGGAGAACCAAGTTTACTGATTTAGCCCAAAGAATCGACAAAATTAAGTGCCAGTGGGTAGGGCACATTGCTCGCAGAACAGATGGTCGATGGGGATGAAAGGTTCTTTTTTCATTATTATTTTTAGGCTCGCGTTTGACCACCATCTCACGATGCGATGATGTGGTCGACGATGGAGCTTGCTTAGAAGTAACATATTCACTCTTGACTTAAAGACCCCTAAGTTGTAGCTGTCAGGAAACACGGACTCTGGCAGGGGATTCCACTCTTAAAGCTAGAACTACATTAGACCGACGCACACGTGTAACACGCCTGATTTGTACGGAGAACGACGTCGCGTGGCGTGGATCTAGTGTAGCTCTACAAGTTTAGTTTCCATATAAAATGTATGGAGACCGACGCGCCCAGATCGGCGTGTGTGGCACACGTGTGCGCAGTGTAGTTCTAGCATAAATCTGGCCGAAATTATGTGAACGCAACTCTCGCACTCGCCTAGGCGGCAGTACGCAAATCTGTGCATTTATTTGCGGCCAGCAGCGCCCGAAAAGCGCTTTGAATCCATTTTCTCTGCGAGATATTGATTTATTTACATATGCAATGTTCACTTTGAAGAATATTTAACCACCAATTTTTATGTGTAAAAATGTTTCTAAAGGTCCAAGCGGAGTAGGGAAAAGTTACGAAAATTTGCGAAATTGCTAAATATTGTTTTTTGACAAAAGTATTAATTGCACGAAAAAATCAAATGTTGATATTATTGTTCATGAATCTATGATAAACATATATTTTTTTCAAACCAATTGACCTAGCCGTTACGGAGGAGTAGGCCTCAGAAAATCACTGTTTTATGGCACTTTTCGGGCGCTTGGCCCTTAAGCTGTACGCATAATTAATGTGTTCCCAAAATCCTTTGTGCGTATGGGTGGGACGTTCTGGAGTGGCGTCCGCGTATTGGAAGACGTAGCGTTGGAAGGCCTCTTACAAGGTGAACTGATGACCTGGTGAGGGTTGCGAGAATCCGATGGATGCGAGACGCACAGGATCGTTCACTGTAGCGAACTTCGGGGAGTTCTATGTTCAATAGTGGACATGGATGTACATTTTGACCAGCAATTTTTTTATGTAAACATATTTCTAAAGATCAAAGCCGTTTGAAAGAAGTAAAGAAAACAAGCGAAAACATATTATGTTGTTAAATTAAGCGACTACGGCAAAGCTAAAGGAGAACCCTCTTTTGGCTTTGCCGTAGTCGGGTAAAAAATTTGATGATATTACCAGGCGTGTATGTGGTATGTTCATCTGTTCCCTTAGACCTCCTATGTCTTATGTTTGAGTTTGGTTTCCGCACAGTCTTATGCGGACCATTGTATAGTCTGTCTAAAAGGTAAACGACTTGGGTAATTTTTAGTCAACACTGGTTCAGAAATCAAAGTTGATTATGAGATCAACTTTGATTTCTGTATCTTTGTAAAAAATACTTAAATTGGATACTTTTTATAAGTTTCCATTATTAAACAAGGACCAAGCCTTGTTTAATAATGGAAACTTATAAAAAGTATCCAATTTAAGTATTTTTTAAAATGATTTAATACTATTAGGGGACTTTTTAACATTAAAATATGCAAAAGATTTTCGTTTAAAATATACCTATTTCAGTTTCTTTAATGATATTTTTATTACAAAAGTAGGATACGAAAATCTGATTCTAAATATTCTATTCCACTTACTGATTCATCACACTAGTCATACTACGATCAAGATCTGTTGTAGAACTATCATCTTCTCAAAAAATAAGTGAATGACAACTAAAATTCCGGTTGCCAACAATTCGATTTTTAATTTCCTTAAAAAAAATCCAAGTCGTTTAACTTACTAGACATACTATATGTGGGCCATAGCGGCCATAACCTTAGGAGAGCTTATTCCAACCAGCCCGCCTCTCTCCAAAAGCAGATTAGGCCTCTCAGGTTTTTCATGGCATCTGGGAATTCGGGGATCCTACGGTTCTTGTGCGTATTTCGGTGACACCTGTGCAGTTTAGGAGCACATGCTTAATCCTCTCCTCCCCCTCCAAACCATATACCTCCTAATTTTATTTGGCAAATATATTTATTCTTACAAAAAAATCATGTAAAAGGTGTAAGGGACAGCCCTCCACAAACTTTAAGGGCTTGCTCAGTAGACGAAACTGAACAACCTCCCACAAGTTTTTTTTCAGGAAACGAAAAAAAAAATCAGCCTCACCATACAAAATGATTGGACAATTTGTATGGCGAGGCCGATTTTTTTTTTCGTTTCCTGAAAAAAATTTTGTGGAAGTTTGTTCAGTTTCGTCTACTGAGCAAGCCCTTAAAGTTTGTGGAAAGCTAAGGAGAGCTTGTGTTATGGGTATTATACAACCGATAAACATACTTATATATTTCTAAATACATACATATTAGAGATAAATTACACCCAGACACAGAACAAATAATTCTACTCATCACACAAACATTTGTCCTGGGTGGGAATCGAACCCACGACCTGCGGTATAGCAGTCAGGGTCACTAACCACTAGACCAACAGGCCAGTCAAAAGAAATATTGTACAGGTTATATGATGGAATAAAAGACGAACAAAATATAAAAAAAACACAGCGGGTAGTGTTTTCTGGTAGGAATAGTGAAGAATAATTGATTCAATTAAGGAATTTATCAATTATGACAAATTTGGGATTTCTTTTTTTTTAATACTTTTGACTACACAAATATACGATCATTATGTAACGGGTAAGAATATAGCCACATTTTTTTTTAGTTCTACTAATTAAAAGCTAAGTATTTATATGTACCTGAAACACAAAACGGAAAGTAGCCCAAGAACATAATAAAGGCTCTTATTATTTGTTTTCCAAATCGAAAAAAAGAAATGCTTTCGTACAAAGCCGAGCGTGCAGCTAGTCTTATAAATAACAATCACAGCTCTAAAATAAAAAATCGACTTCCAAAAAACACCCTTAAAACTACCCTTAAATTACAAAAAAAAAAACTCACCAGTGCTCCCTATTCTCGGAAGTCGGAAACTCGAAACTCGAAAGTCGGAAGTTCGAAAGTCGGAAAACTGGAGCACAACACTACACTTCACTAGGTACTATTGTGTTACAACATTACCTATCGTGGCAAACGCAGTACGCGCCTACATCGACTGAGGCGAAGTATCTAGCCTTGTCGCTTAAATACCGGGGTTGAGGTAGTGGCGGACTGCAAGATACGCTATAAAATATAGCCCAAACAGGGTGAGTGTTTCTTTGGTATGTTAAGCGTGATATTACTCGTGAATTAAAAAGTGTGTTCAAGGTGTAAGGGACAGCCCTCCACAAACTTTAAAGGCTTGTTTAGCAGACGAAACTGAACAACCTTCCACAATTTTTTTTTTTAGGAAACGAAAAAAATTATCCGCCTCACCATAGAAAATTATAAATTTGATTGGACAGTTTGTTTGGAGAGGCCGATTTTTTTTTTCATTTCCTGAAAAAAAAAATTGTGGAAGGTTGTTCAGTTTCGTCTACTGAGCAAGCCCTTAAAGTTTGTGGAGGGCTGTCCCTTACACCTTGTATATAGTGATACGTGAACTATATAGTGCATAATATAAATGCACTGGATCCTACGCTCGAATATGTTCTCTCTCTATTACTCAAAGGTGGTCATACATCATCGGCCACATCATCGCTTACCATCAGGTGAGATTGTGGTCAAACGCGAGCCTATCCATTATATAAAAAAAAAAGGTTTGCTGATTGTTGAGTTAAGCTCGCCTTTGTACATGTACTGTCTGTATCTCCATATGTTATGTTATGTTTATGTGTCCAATAAAAAAGTGAGATTAATACTGAAGTACACTTTTATATAATTATATAATACATCATCATATCAGGCGAAAGACGTCCACTGTTGGACATAGACCTTCCCCAAGCGTCGCCACAATATAACACATACTAATACATATTATACAACATTAGTTTTAGTATATGCGAAACCTGAAACACGTGTCTAGTATTTTTATGTAAACAATCTATGTACAAAATTTCATAACTGTATCATGAAAAATCACAAAGTTATCAGCTTGTTATGTCAGCAAAAATACATAGTCACCGGGCCATCCAGGCGACTGAGGGGTGGTTTTTTACTTGTACCCAGCTGTTTGCTGGGCACCTGATACCGGCTATGACCTTCCTTATCCTGTTAGTGTCGGTGGTATCCAACTTGTGACCTTTTTAAATATTTTTAGGAAAAAATATAATATAGTGTAAAAACAAAGTCGGTTAACTAATGGAATCCATTCAGTTACTGATTCTGAACAAGTATTAAGCATAAATTAAAAATAATGTTGTCTAAGAAATATTACGAGTATAAACTAATAAATATTATGAATATTAAATCATTACACTCATCATTATTTTATTAAATACTAGCTTTTGCCCGCGGCTTCGCTCGCGTGTATAAAATATAGCCTATGTCACTCAGAAATAAAGCAGCTTTCTATCGGTGAAAAAATTTAGCAAAATTGGTAAAATTTCTCCTAAAAACAAAAATTATAAAAACAAACTTAACATTTTTATTCTTATTAGTGAAGATGTAGATTATAATTACTTAATCATTATTTTATCATTACATTAAATTAAATATTATTTTTCAGTCAAAATAAATTCTCTCAATTTCATGCAAAGCGATACTATATTTTATATCATAGCTTCCACTACACAAAAACCTAAGCAAACCATTGAAGGCTTTACGCACTCAAGCTAACCATCGCAAGACGACCTCCGTTTACATTACATTACGAACTATTAGAGGTCGAACTATACTAGTTTTTGTTTTGATACAGTTCCTACACTTAACTTAGTTATGACGTCATTCTTGGCGAGAATTAAAACAAAGAGTTTGATATGTTTATTTTTTAAAAGGGTATGATTTTTCGAAAGGGCCAATTCATTTTTATTAAAATAATTTTGTATTTGATGCATTTTTTTGTAGCTGTTTCCAATTACAATAAATGCCTTGATCACTGAGTAAAGGGGCGAGACAGTGCTCTCGGCCGAGACAGTGATGTAGGCAAGTAGTGAGAGATAAGTCATAGGCCTCAAAAATCCTTTCGTTACCTTATATAAATTATATATATTTGTATATATGTAGGTTTATATTATATTGAATATTTAAGTATGTTTATTATATAAATATTTGTACACTTGTTTTCTTATCAAACTATTCTTTTTTTTTATGCACCTGCCATGTTTTCTCTTCACCACCCTAGGTTGACTGGTAGAGAATGCCTAAGACATTAAGTCCGCCTTTGTACCTTTGTGTTGCATGAAGTTGTAATAAATAAATAAATAGGCCAAGCACTCAGGCTTGAAGTAACGGAATGGGTTTTTTAGTCAGTAAGAGTCTGACACTATCTCCCGCTCCGCCCAAGAGCGGGAGTTGTCATTGGATGACTTTCCCATCGAAAAAAAAAAAAATAAGCACTCGGCGCTGTGTTTACACGTACCGAGTACTCGGCCGAGAGCACTGTCTCGTCCGTTTACTCGGTACGTGTGATCAAGGCAATACATCACTGTCTCGGCCGAGCAGCATAATGTTTTACTGTCTCGCCCTTTTACTCGGTACGTGTGATCAAGGCATAAGAGGTCATTTGCCACTCGCCTATCGTCAACATCGAGCATGGTTTAAAAGTTTGTTACTTCATCCAACTCAATCCAACGCGACGTTTGAAGAAGAGGCAACGTGAAAAATGAGAGATAACGCCTGAAAACTCTGTTGGCATTCGGTGATTCCGTTCTCTAATATTTCACAAAACTTATCGGTCCAAAGGTTGTCTGTAAAAAATCGCTTTTAGCGATAAGACTGCCCATTGTAACACCCTGTTAATTTTAAGTTTCTTATGTAATTTTATTATTGGTGTACAATGTGTATTATATCATCTATCAATGTTTACCCCTCAAACCCTAAGCGAACGCCAGCGTTCGCGGGAACGTTTAACGGGAACAAAATGTTTGTTGAAATTAATTATGAATACGAAGAAAATAATGGCAACAAGGAAATCCGATGCAAGAAGGGTTTCAAATCTAAACAAAGTAAAATAAATTTAGGTGTACCACAAGGATCCATACTAGGACCACCGTTTTTCATTATCTTTATAAATGACATTATCAATTACATTCTTTATAATATACCTGACATTAATTTGACTATTTATGCGGACGACACAAATGCAATTGTTTCTGATGGTAACATTGACCACCTTAACTCAATGGTTAATGAGACATTAAAATATTTTAATGACTGGTTTACTGTAAATGGTCTAAAAATCAATGCGAATAAAACCAACATAATGCTATTTCAGTCAACTATAAAGTCCACTGACATAATTCATGGTATCTTAAATGGAGAAAAAATTGACACGGTGAAAGTAGCCAAATTTCTTGGTGTTTATATGGATAATTTGCTAAATTGGAAACACGAGCTGTCATCCTTGGTTAGCACTATCAGTTCGGCTTGTTATGTTTTAAGGAGTTTAAGAGCTGTGATTGGTTTAGAACAGTTAAAGACTGTTTATTATGCCTTGGTGGAATCTAAGTTACGGTCTAGTATACTTTTCTGGGGAGGTAGCTATCAGTATAATATTGATAAAGCTTTTATTGCTCAGAAACGTGCCATCAGAACTATGGTGCGAATAAAACAAGAAGATTCGTGTCGGGAGCATTTTATAAAATTAAATATTTTGACTGTACCAAGTTTGTATGTAATGGTTTTGTTAATGAACTTGGCTAAAAAAATTGACAATTTCGAAACATATGAGGAAAGAATAAATAGGGAAAAAACGAGAAGACTTGATCTATCGTCGAACATAATACCCCACCTCAAAGTAGTCAGTTATTGTTCACAAATAAATGCAATAAAATTGTATAACAAATTGCCTACTGCATTAAAACAGGATTTGTATAACAGTACTTTTAAAGCAAGTCTTAAAGCGTTTCTTTTGGAAAAGTGTTTATACTCAGTTGGAGACCTTTAATTGTATAATATATTTGAGCAGGTATTTAATTTGTAATTAATTATAGCAATTAGGACATTATTTATGATTTAACCAATGACTTTTGTTATAAATTATTATTATTGTATTTGATAAAATTATGTAATGATTTTATTTATTCTAGAAATTAATTTAATGTAGTTTAAGGACATTTATAATTATCAATCTGTTCGACACAACTATGTTGTTATGAAATAAAGATACTACTACTACTACTACGTGCGTGATTTCGCGCCATTCGGTTGAATACTAAGATTATTAAAAGTCCGCGTTAGTTATTAAAATTTTGAGCGTTTTATTTATTGGTTATGTATCTAAGAATGTAAATAAGAAATTCTTCATAAAGTAGTCTGTAAATGTCGAAAATAAGCAACCTTTCCATTTTTCCTGTATTTATACCTATTTAAATGCTTGGGGTCTCAGGGGTAATCTGTTCGTGCTCCCATACTTCCATACTCGGACTTGCGGACGGGGAACAATAGGAAGCTCACCGTCCGACCGTCCGGATCGAGACCGAGACGCCGACGGCGCGTTCCACGTGTGACACAAGGAGATGTCAGCAAACCGTAGGGACCCAGCAGAGTCGAAGCCTAGTGAAGCCAAGTGTTTGCCTCTGAAAGTAAAATGATCCTGGTATGAAAGGCAATAAAGGAAAATAAGTGGGTTTTTAGTTTTAGTCAGTAATAGTCTGACACACCCTTCGCCCCACCCAAGAGCGGGAGAGGTCAGTGGATGATTTACCTTTAAGGGCTTGAAGAAGAAAATCGGCCTCGCCATACAAATTGTCCAATCAAGTTTATCATTTTCTATGCTGATTATTTTTTTCGTTTCCTGAAAAAAAATTTTGTGGGAGGTGGTTCAGTTTCGTCTATTGAGCAAGCCCTTAAAGTTTGTGGAAGGCTGTCCCTTACACCTTTTATAAGCCGCAGCTGACATTTCTTTTAGGCACGCTTGGAACTTTGTCCGCCGTCGACGACTTGGGCTCGGTCCGGACGCTTACCGGATGACTGGACGGCAAGCTATCCATACGTACTATTGATATATAAAATTGAGTTGTAAAAAAAATGTAATACCGACATTTGACTGGTTTTTAAACCTAGAACTCGATTCTCAAGCAGGTCTCCTTGACATAAACATTGATTGCAAATACATAGATTCCACAATAATTATTCATTTATTAGTTACAAATTAATAACACGTGTTTCATGTATCTATAAAAGGACATCGAAAAATTGATACGTCCGGGCTGTTACGAATGTCCTGCTTGAATTACAAGCACAAAAGAGATCTATGTACAGAAGTCAATCTACATACAAAGCGCGATCGAAGAAACCATAATGATAAATTTTAAGTTACTTGACATTGACATTTATTTAAAATTGATATTGCATTATTATTTTTTAGCGCAATCACAATTTCAAACATTGTGATGGCGCTGGTGTCTTACCGCGTTACTACTCGTAAATCTGTCTCGGAGAAGCAGCTTCATATAATTATGATAGAACACTGAAGGTAAGTTCGTTTAATCATATAATTATACTGTTGCCGAATTCCTTGTTACTTGACATTGATATTAATTTAATCGTAATTTCTCATTTAAATCATTGTGCAATATCTTCGAAACTATTCGTTTGAATTTCGTGCTGTAAAGATCCATATCAATAGGTCTATATTAAACGCACAATGTATTTAAGGTACTTAATAAGATTAGTGCATTAAAATCGCATCGCCAATAAATAGATTCAGCGATCATTGTACCGATAGTTGTTTCAGCCAATGGCTTAATAGCCAAGAGCCTCGACCAACACCTTAGGAGGCTCTCGTTAGGCGACTGGATCAAGGGCTTGATTCAGAAAGCGGTACTCCTGGATACTGCCCGTATAGTTAGGAGGTTCCTTTCTCTGGAGCCCTGACCGCCGGGTAGCT
Organism: Mythimna albipuncta; assembly: GCA_929112965.1. Taxonomy (NCBI): domain Eukaryota; kingdom Metazoa; phylum Arthropoda; class Insecta; order Lepidoptera; family Noctuidae; genus Mythimna; species Mythimna albipuncta. Next base: position 10,993,902 of record OV815987.1, read on the forward strand.
TGGACCCTGTTCCAGATACCGGTGGGACACTATTTTTATATATTTTTTAATTTTTTATTTAAATATTTAAAAATATAATTTATATGTTAAGTTATATGAATAAACGAATAATAATAATATACTCCACAACTATCACACAACGCCGTCTAGTCCCAAGCTAAGCAGAGCTTGTGTTACGATTACTAGCCAAATGATAAACATACCTATACCCCGTTACATTTTGATCGTTTTAATCCCGTGGAGGGTCGATCCGGTACACGAAACACTAACGATATGTAAAGATTAAATTTTAAAAAAGGACCTTTTTTTAAAAACTCGTATTAATTTACGCATGTACGAAATTAATTTCTTTAAGAAAACGTCAGCTGAGCGAGTCCAATGACCCGTAGGTAGTAGTCGGTCTTGCGTACAAACTACCTACAAGTCATTGGACTCGCTCAGCTAAAATAAATCTGTAAATAAACACCAGGAAAAAAAAATCTGCCCCACCCATTTAACTTAAGGGGGGTATCACCAGTGATACCTTGGGTTCAAATGGTATTAAAACAAGCTATTTTAGAAGAAAAGTTTAATCATTGAAAAATTAAAACATGTGTTTTATTAACGTTAAAGATATGTACATCTTATAACACATCTTAAAACACTAAATCACGAATTATAATAAATATTTACCTTTACGTGAAGTTATGTCAGTAAAGGCAAAATGTTAGATTTTTAAACTGACTACAATTTATGTAGTTTGACAGCTATAGAAATGAGTGATTATAAATTAAAAACAAGGTTTTAACGAATTCCGGAAAATAGCGTTGAAATAAATTTCTAATTAAGTGTATCACTAGTGATACCGCATACAGCATTGTTTATTTATATGTGTATGTATCTAAGTATGTATTTACTATTGTATTTCTCTTCTGTTTTGTCTATTTATTAAGTTGCACCTGCCATGTTATGTTTCTGCACCAACCTAAAGTCGTCATGCAGATAATGCCTAAGGCATTAAGGTGGATAGTCCCCTGAACCATCTGATCGAAATTATGTGAACGCAACTCTCGCACTCGCCTAGGCGGCAGTACGCAAATCTGTGCATTTATTTGCGGCCAGCAGCGCCCGGAAAGCGCTTTAAATCCATTTTCTCTGCGAGATATTGACTGATTTACATATGCAATGTTGTCCAAGCCGTTTCGAAGGAGTAGGGAAAAGTTGCGAAAAGTTGCGAAATTGCTAAATTTTTTTTTTTTGACAAAATTATTAATTGCACGAAAAAATCAAATGTTGATATTATTGGTCATGAATCTATAATATACATATATTTTTTTCAAACCAATTGACCTAGCCGTTACGGAGGAGTAGGCCTCAGAAAATCACTGTTTTATGGCACTTTTCGGGCGCTTGGCCCTTAAGTCCGCCTTTGTACAGTTTTTTGTGCATAAAGCTTTAAATAAATAAATACCGGGAGTCTCAGGAGGATATAAGAGATTAACTTCTGTACCTAACTATTTTGTGGTACAAGGTACCCATGCTTTAATAACATCCGTGCAATAAATATTATTTGTTAATAGGTACTAGTTTAAATATTATTTATGGGATAAAAAAACATTAGTATTTAATTGTATAACAACAGTTTGATTTGGAACATTCGCTGGTCTATAATCAAGGTCTCTCTGTTAAATTACCACCAGTTTTTAGAGTTCCGTAAAGGAAAAAAAATAACTCCGCTCTGAGTGGGTGAAAAAGATGTGTCAGATTTTTATTGGCATGACGGGACGGCGAGCTTAACATTGCTCCTCATCCGCGAGCACGCGCCTATGGTAGGTAGCTGGATTTCATCCTATGATTTCCGCAGTAATACTAGCAAAGGAGGAGGCCGACCGCATCAGCCGCCACCGGGATGCCGATCACGATTTTCGGCCACCATAGGCGCGGGTTTGCGGACGTCGAGCAATGGGTAGCTCGCTGTCCGACCGTCCGGTAACCGTCCGGACCCAGCCCAAGTCGTCGACGGCGCGTACTGTTCCCGCGCACCTCAGAGTTGTCAGCTACCGTAGGGGCCCAACAGGGTCGAAGTCTACTGGGTTGGCCCCAGTAGACTTCACAGTCTCAAAATTCAAAATCATTTATTTCAAATAGACCATTTGCAGGCATTTTTGAATAGTTAAAAGTCGGTCAGTCCAAGAAAAGTGAAGCTAAATTGCACGTTCCAAAACGTAGATCTCTATGGAGAAGAACGTGCAAGAAACTCCATGGATATCATCATCATCATTTAAGTTGACAGACGTTCACTGTTAGACATAGGCCTCCCCCAAGCGTCGCCACAACGACCGGTCCTGTGCGTCACGCCTCAGATTCCCGCGACCCTGACCAGGTCATCGGTCCACCTTGTAGGAGGCCTTTTAACGCTGCGTCTTCCAGTATGCTGTCACTACTCCAGAACCTTTCGTCCCCATCGACCATCTGTTCTATGTGCCCTGCCCATTGCCACTTAAGTTTGGCGATTCTTTGAGCTATGTCGGTAACCTTGGTTCTCCTGCGGATATCTTCATTTCCTGATGGTAAGTGATGATTTAGTCGACGGTGGAGCACGCTTGACTTAAAGAGGCATAATCTAAGTGGATCATTGGTAATGATGCATTCGTCAAGTCGAAACTTCAAAGAATTGAGCATCGACGCCGAGTTGCTAGCCTAGTTTCCTTCTTAAGTTGCATTTGTGTGCATCGTTCGCTCAATTCCGCCGGAGTTTCGAGACGATCGACTCAACGTTCAAACTCCCATAACGTAAAATCACAAAATAGATAGATACAGAAGACAATCTACATACAAAGCGTGCTCTCACAACGCACACATAGACACCGCTCACGGACACGATATCTCAACTCAATCGTCCGGTCGCACTCGTACAGTTCGGCGCAACGCGCTGATACTAGCACGATCGCCTATCGTAGGTATAAAAAGTGAAGTACATACATGAGATTGACTTCTGTATCTATCTGTTTTGTGGTAGAACTGATTCATCACTTTTTTGTTCTATATTGATCCTAACCACTGACCCAAATCTTTACGCTAAGATTGACCTATTTCCAACAGTTTTTTTGTCTTAAATTAGTCTTAATACTATGTCCTTAATTAGGTTTTAATTATAGACTTTTTATAAGTCGTAGGTCGCAGTGGGTATTCAAGTGTGGTGTGGGTGCTGTACCACGAATTCTGTTGAGTTGTGTGTCCTCGAAGAGATGAGCATCGCCATGCCCTCGTGGGGGTGATAGGCGGCGGTGATATCTCGCGTTGAGGCCAGGGTGCAGAGCGAGGAGGAGTGGCAAACGGTCGCCGACTTCTGCGAAGCAGTAATGCTCGCAAAGGAGGAGGACCGACCGCATCAGGCAACGACGCTCTCGCCGCCGCCGGGATTTCGATCCCGATTTCCAGCCACCGTAGGCGCGGGCTTGCAGACAGTGAGCAATGGGTAGCTCGCTGTCCGATCGTTCGGTAACTGTCTGGACCGAGCCCAAGTCGTTGACGGCGCGCGTAATTGTTCCCGCGCGTCTCAAGGAGTTGTCAGCAACCGCAGAGGCCTAAGTAGGTCGAAGCCTACTGGGGCTAGGGTTAGTTTCGAAAGATACGAAAAGCAACGAAGAGACAGAAGTGGGGTTTTAGTCAGTAAAAGTCTGACACTATCTCCCGCTCCGCTCAAGACTAAAAAACCCACCCTGATTCTTCTTGGCTTCGACCTAGCTAGGCCCCTACTGTTTCTGATAACTCCTTGAGGCGCGCGTGAACAGTGCGCGCAGTCTACGACTTGGGCTCGGTCCGGACAGTTACCGGACGGTCTGACAGCGAGTTACCCATTGCACGCCGTCCACATACCCGCACCTACGGTTGTTATGCCCCTACAGTTTTTCTAACATCTCCTTGAGGCGCGCGTGGAACGTTCACGCCTCGGGTTCGTTCCGGACGGGTACCGGACGGCCGGATGACGAGCTACCCATTGCTTGCCGTCCGCATGCCCGCGCCTAGGGTTGCTAGGCCCCTACAGTTTTCCTGACATCTCCTTGAAGCGCGTGGAACGTTCACGCCTCGGGTTCGTTCCGGACGGGTACCGGACGGCCGGATGACGAGCTACCCATTGCTCACCGTCCATAAGCCCACGCCTGTTGTGGCTGGAAATTGGAATCTGGATCTTGGTGGCCGGAGGAATTTCGTTCATTGACGTGTGAGGCCGTCTCCTTCGCTAGCATTACTGCTTCGCTGAAGGAGGCGACCGCCTGCCACTTACCCTCGCTCTGGACCATGACCAGGGCTCAGCGTAAAAGCTCATTGCCTTATATCGCCCCCACGAGGACACGGCGGTGTTCCGCCCAAGCGGGGCCACCTCTACCATATGCTCTTGCTTCGCCGTCGTGCAATAATTTGATTGATAGTTAAACTTACAATCTGTCATGTTCCTGTCAAAATGAATTAATACATAGTCGTGATTCAGAACATAAAATATTATGAGTACTATAATATAAAATCAAGGTGACAATATACTACACTATGTTCTCATACTATTTACAAGAGTAAGTACATATAAATAAATCTGTAGAAGTGTTAAGTTGTGCCGGGCATCACGTAAAATGTATGAAATCGATGCAAATAACTTAAACAAGGTGTAAGGGACAGCCCTCCACAAACTTTTAGAGCTTGCTCAGTAGACCAAACTGAACAACCTGCCACAAAAATTTTTTCGGGAAACGAAAAAAAAAATCCGCCTCACAAAATGATAAACTTGATTGGACAGTTTCTATGGAGAGGCCGAATTTTTATTTCGTATCCTGAAAAAAATTTTTGTGGAAGGTTGTTCAGTTTCGTCTACTGAGCAAGCCCTTAAAGTTTGTGGAGGGCTGTCCCTTACACCTTGTATTCATTAAAATATTGTGTATTACTTGATATATTACTTAGGCTTTGTTTTATCGCAATCGGTTGACTATATCGAAAGATTTATTGACTGTCAGGCGGGACCAAGTTTACCGGGTCGGCTAATAAAATCCATATAAATACAACACGGATTTAATTAAGAAATTATGAGCGTCATTTTCGACGTATATTTTACTTATTTATTTATTTAAAATTCATGTACAGTAGTGGTACATAGGCGGACTTAATGCAACAAGGCATTCTCTACCAGTCAACCTTTGGGTTAAAAAAGACATCACTGTGGTTGGTTTGCACAATAAACAAATACTTGAAACGGAAAAAAAATAAGTTATTAATATATAATAAATGCATATAAGTATATGCTTAAATAATAAACTAATAAATACTATGAAACATATCAAATCTTAAAGAGAACTTAATAACAATTCTGACGAAGAAAAAACTAAGGTTGAGAGGACTTCAAGTAGTAGTATATTTTCATAGAACCGCTCTTACATAATTATGATGTTACTAGCTTTTGCCTGCAGCTTCACCCGCATACATAAAATTTAGCCTATGTCACTTAGGAATAAAGCAGCTTTCTGTCGGTAAAAAAAATGTTTAGCAATCGGACCAGTACTTTCAGAGATTACCTCCTACAAACATAAAAACAAACTCTACCTCTTTATTAAATTAGTGTAGAAATGTAGATTACACATCTTTCTCCCGATATTTTGGACACACAGCTATCTTGTGGATATTATCTAGGCTTGGCAAAGTCGCATACAGTTGCCATCACGGATCTTGAGCGCTCGGCTTCAGAGTGGGGATCGCTTTGCGCTTTCCATACATTGGTGAGCCAATCATCTTCGTTGTTAGATATATAGCAACGCAGGGAACGAATTAGGAGTGACCTCTATGACGCGATGGCACGGTTAGCCAACCACTGACACCCCGCCCCCGCGTCTCACTTCTCACCACTAAAGAGACCGAATATTTGACTTCTGCGCAACCGTTCAAGATCCGTGATGGCACTAGTCTTAAGTGGTGGATTACAGCCCGCTCCCCCTCTCTGGGAAGACACTTCAACCTTATTTAAAAGCGTGTGGGCCGTAATCCACCACTTGGGTCTAGTGCGGGTAAGTTACAAAGAAAACAGTTTATTTATTTCTGGCTTTAAGAGGCCTTATAAAGTGCCTATAAAAAACTGATACTTGGAACGGATTTTCGGCTGTATCTGTTACTTAGATACCGCTTTGTTTGTGTCGTATTGTGATAGCCTAGTGATTAAGGCGTACAGTCCCTTGAACCATCTGGCCGAAATTAAATGGACACAATTCTCGTACCCGCCTAGGCGGCAGAACGCGTATCTGTGCATTTAATTTCGTCGGGATAATGTGCGGCTGACTGACGGCGTGATTTACATATGCTATGTTCACTTTGAAAAATATGTCACCACCAATTTTTATCTGCAAAAATGTTTCTAAAGATCCAAGCCGTTTCGAAGGAGTAGGGAAAAGTTGCGAAATTGCTAAATATTTTTTTTAGACAAAAGTATTAATCTCACGAAAAAGTCAAATGTTGATAATGTTGTCCATGAATCTATAATAAACATATATTTTTTTCAAACCTATTAACCTGGCCGTTACCAAGGAGAAGGCTTCAGAAACTCACTGTTTTATGGCACTTTTCGGGCGCTTGGGCCTTAGAGGACCCGGCCATAACGCACGAGGTTGCAGATTCGAAACCGGGCAAGTACCAATGTGAATTTTTCATTTCATATATACTTTTCTTTTCACTAAGACATTACTGACACCGCGTGCCACGTGCGGGAAAAGAAATTAGAAGATTTATCACATTAAAGAAAAAACATTTAAGGCCCTAGCGCTCGAGAAGTGCCATAAAACAGTGACTTTCTGAAGCCTACTCCTCGGTAATGGCTAGGTTTATAGGTTTGAAAAAATATGTATTTTTTTTATAGGTTCATGGACAACATTATCAACATTTTATTTTTTCGTGTATTTAATACTTTTGTCTAAAAAAAATATTTAGCAATTTCGCAACTTTTCCCTACTCCTTCGAAACGGCTTGGTTCGAAACATTTTTTTTTACACTTAAAAATTGGTATAAAATCAATATTTTGTAAAGAATATGGATTTAAAGCTCATCGGGGTTTTATCCTGGCGCGGCTGACCAGAATTAATTGCACAGATACTCGCACTGTACTGACCGGTCGTTTTGGCGACGCTTGAGGGAGGCCTAATTCCAACAGTGGACGTGTTTTGGCTGATATGATGATGATGATGATGATACTCGTACTGCTGCCTAGGCGGGTACGAGTGTTATGTCCATTTAATTCCGACCAGAAGTTCAAGGGACTATAAGCCTTAATATTAGATCGCGGGCTTGCGGACGGCGAGTAATGGGTAGCTCGCTGTCCGAAAGTCCGGTAACTGTCCGGACCGAGCCCAAGTCGTCGATGGCGCGCACTGTTCCCGCGCGCCTCAAGGAGTTGTCAGCAACAGCAGGAGCCCAGCCGGGTCGAAGCCTACTGGGGCCAGGGTTACTTTCAAAAGATAGCTCAGCCCTGGTATGAAGGCACGAAGGCACGGGGTGAGTTTTAGGTCACTAAGAGTCTGACACTATCTCCCGCTCCGCCCAAGAGCGGGGATGTCATTGGATGATTTTCCCACCGAAAAAAAAAGCCTTAATATTAGATTAGTCATCAATCATCATAATATTCCTGCCCTTGTACCGTTTTATTAGGGGTCAGCCGGTAACTGAACACCAAGACAGAAAACAGATAGGTACAGAAAACAATCTCATGTATGTACTTCACTTTTTATACCTACGCTCGGTGGACGCACACGAATGAGCGTTTGAGCCGGAACTGTTCGACGAGTGATCCGAGACGCGACCGAGACATCGTGTCTGTGAGCGGTGTCTATGTGTGCGTTGTGAGTAGTGTTGCCAGGCGTCCCGATTTTCGCGGGATGTCCCGATTTTTAGGGGTCTGGGGACGCGTCCCGATTTGCACCTTATCGGGACGCTAAATGTCCCGATAAATCAAATACCATTTTTCTTTTTTTTTCCGATGAGAAAAATAAAATCCATACCCTGAAACTCTAAAAGCGACTGAAGAAGTCTGGGTTTTACTCAGTAAAAGTTTGACACGCCCTTTCGTTCCACCCCAAAGCGGAGGAGTCATTGGATGATTTCCTACCTAAAATGATCTTTATTAAAAAAAAAAATGTCCCGATCTAAAACTCTAAATCCCGATTTGTTTTATAATCTGTCCCGATTTTTATCCAAAAAGACCTGGCAACACTAGTTGTGAGAGCGCGCTTTGTATGTAGATTGACTTCTGTACTTATCTATTTTGCGACCAAGGCGTCATGCTTATTGGTTTAGGTTTGAAGAATGCTATATTGTTGTACTGTTTATCAGCGCTACATAATAAAATCTTCTTCCTTTAGTAACTGTAATCTTAGACATTACAGTCTTTTCTTAGCCAAATCGTAATAAAAAACAGTCAAGCAAAAAATACAAAAACATGACGAACTTTTTGCCAAAACAAGAATCAAATCGAAGACCTCAACTGACAGGCACTCTTTACAAATTATATTTACTACAATGAAGATTAGTTTAGCTCTAAACAAATAAATTGGAAACATTAAAAATAACAGTAAAATCACAAAATAGATAAGTACAGAAGTCAATACTCCGTCTATCAATTTTTTTTTCCTTTTTTTGTCGAATTTGACATTTTAATTTGACATTTGATTATTTTGCATTTTGACATTTAATGATTTTTGTTTTATTTTACAATTATTTGAATTAGAACTTAGAAGGTTCTCTATTTTATTTTACCATTTGACGTCGATAATAATTAATATTATTACATTTTGTGTGGGTGGAGAGGGAGAAGGAGGTCAAAGAAAAGACGGATGGATTGCGTGAAGAATGATATGAAAGAAAAGGAAGTTAGTGATAGCGTGACGAGTGACAGGGTAGATTGGAAGAAAAAAACGTGTTGCGCCGACCTCAAATAAGATGGGACTAGGGCAGGAAGAAGAAGAAGAAGTGATACATTTTGTAAATTCTAGTTATTTTATTATTGTGAATGTATTGACTATGTGGATTACTTTTCTGTATTTTAACATGATGTCTGGCAGTTTTGAGTATTTGATGCGGCGTACCTAAATGTCCTTTCTTTGGTATTGTTCGTCAAGTCGTTGAGCTCCTTAGTAGTCCTAAGTTTGAGCTACATGCATACTGACAAATGCTTGCACTGACTGGACAGGTCCACTCAAATCTGTGTGGTTCTTTTCTCAAAAGACCATCTGAGACACTAATCTGCATGGTTTTCATATGATTTGACCAGTACATGTTCTTTACTGTATGGACTTTAAAAGAGACTTTGACCCCTGAGTTTGTTTCAGTGTTTCTTCTCAGGGTAGTCAGCTAGGAAACACCGGCTTCATCTAGTTTAAACTGACTGAAATATTTTTTTAACAACTCAGATTATGTAGGCATTTATCACCGCGCCGGTCGCACTCGGACAGTTCGACGCCACGCGCTGACCCTAGCTCGACCGCCGAGCGTAGGTATAAAAAGTGAATTACATAAATGAGATTGACTTCTGTACTTATCTATCTAGTGGTAAAAATCTAAAGAGAACCGGTTAAGATCTTTTTGTAGTACTTGTTTTTTTTTTAACGGAAGTGCGCCAAGGTTTAGTAGTTCATTCGTCCGTACTCTGATTGATTCCGTCTGCTTCGTCGTGTTTGCATAAAAAAGGTAACAACACTATCTATGCTTTTAATAAAGCCTTTTTTTTAGTTGGGATTCGTCAAACGACCTCCTAACCTCCCGCTCTGGGCTGAGCGAGAGGGAGTACCAGACTTTTACTGTAATTTTTTTTTTGGGGTGCTTCGTCTTCCAATGTTTTCTCCTACTCAAGGGCAGAGCGAGGAGTGCAAAGCTAGAACTACATTATACCAACGCACATGTGTAACACGCCTGATTTGTACGTAGAACGACGTCGCGTGGCGTGGATCTAGTGTAGCTCTACAAGTCTAGTTGCCATATGAAATGTATGGAGAACGACACATGACACGTGTGTGGCACACGTGTGCGCAATATAGGTTTTAAATTATATAAACTATTGCTTGACTGCGATAGCACCAGATGGTAAGCAGCGATGTAGTCGTTGATGGTGAATCGGTCATATTAAATTCAGACACTTAAATTACAATGAAACGGGAAGACCGCAGCATGGTAAGTATATATTCCAATCATTTGATGTACGCGGTATAAACGACGAAGTGAACCTTCAGTTGCCCTTTGCGTTCCAAGACCACAGTAAATAACTCGTGCTCGCCGTCCGACCGTCCGGTAACCGTCCGGACCGAACCCAAGTCGACGGCACGTAGGAGATGTCAGCAAGCTGTAGAAGTCCAGCAGGGTCAATCCCTACTGGGGCCATGGGTTCGCGTCTGAAAGGAAAATTACTTGATTCCGCCTTCACTATTCTACCATCGGACAACCCGACGTACGGCCACAGATTACTGAATAGTTACTACGTAAGTACGGCGTTTATTCACGCTTACGTTGTTGAAATCTCTACGTTCCGGAATAAGTGTTTCGCCTCGTCGTTTATACCACGTACGTCGAAGGACTGGAACAGTTTGCCTGCTGCGGTCTTCCCGTCCGATTATAATTTGGGTGTCTTCAAGGCTAGAATGAATATGCTCATAATAAACTAGTGCGCCTAAACAGCGGAGATTGCATCACTGCTTACCATCAGGTGGGATCGCAGTCAAGCAATAGTTTATATGATTTAAAAAAAAAAAACAGGAATGAAAGGCAACTAGCAAAGGCACTAGGAGTGGGTTTTAGTCAGTAAAAGTCTGTCACGCCCTCCCGCTCCGCTCAGGGGAAGGAGACGTCATTGGATGATTTTCCTATCTAAAAAAAAGTAGTGATTTATTATTCCATCCGACACCCTAAGCAGAGTACGTGAAAGTATTCACTGTATGTCCTTCGCCTTTCCCCTTTGTCTGACGGCCATCTTTCAATGTCAATGTCAGCCTAACCATTAAAATCCCCTACTGAAGAGGGATGGTAAACCTTTTTGTGTCTTCATGCAAAACCGACTTGATCCCAGTGTTCAATTTTTTTTTTGTCGGTGGGAAAATCAAATAATGACATCCCCCGCTCTTGGGCGGAGCGGGAGATAGTGTCAGATTTTTACTGACTAAAAATCCACTCCTTTTCCTTCCTGCCTTTCGTACCGGGGTCGAGTCTCCCTTTCGGATAACCCCGGCCCCAGTAAGCTTCAACCCGGCTGGGCCCCTGCTGCTGCTGACAACTCTTTTTTTGAGTTTCAGTTCTAAGTATGGGGACCCCCAAAATTTATTGCTTGTTTTTTTTATTTTTGTGTGAAAATCTTAAAGCGGTTCATAGAATACATCTACTTCCTAAGTTTCAACAGTATAGCTCTTATAGTTTCGGAAAAAAGTGGCTGTGACACACAGACGAACAGACAGACAGACATGACGAATCTATAAGGGTTCCGTTTTTTGCCATTTGGCTACGGAACCCTATTTTTTAATTAGTACAAAAAAATGTCGGGCTCTATCTGAAGCGTTACTGATACTGATATTTATTTGTGTAGTCAAAATAAAAAATAAACTGAGCAAATGCGAGTGGGACTCGCGCCCTGAGTGTTCCGTACAAACGTACGTAAATAGCTCTATTCCGGAATGGAGTCTCGGAAGATTTTTCCGAATCGCAAAAAAAAAAATGTGACGTAACTACAAAACAGTTTTCAGATTAATTCCTATACTTGTGCTTTAATTTAAGACCTTGCTTAAATGCCAAATTTCAGGATTCTAGATCGACAGGCCTAAGAAATTTGATTCACTTGAGTGTGTCGAAATGTAGGTTTTTTGTGACATAAACGGCCGTATCTTTTTTTTTTTGTCAACTTAGAATTCTGATTTTTTTACAGCTTCAAGCGACCGCAGACCTGAGTATATGATTTTAATTTTAACTTGATACCTCCTCTGTGGACTGACGACCTGGTGAAGGTAGCGGGAATTCGATGGAGACGCATATGATCGTTCGTTGTGGCGACGCTTGGGGGAGGCCTATATCCAACAGTGGACTTCTATCGGCTGAAATGATGATGATGATTTATTTATTTATTTTACAATTTATGTACACACAGTATATAGAAGATACAACATTATTATAAATCATGTACAAAGGTACTGCTTATTTCATGACGAAATTTCTTCCAGCAGACCTGCGAAAGGAAAGATCAGAAGAGATGTAGACAATAGTGTGCAGAAATAAGTAAAGAAGAGTTTGTGAAATCTTATCTTTATTATTATTATTATACACAAATAAGATTATCACACAAGAGTGGAAAGATAGTGCTCTTTTACTTGAGTCTTAAAGAGAGAAATAGATTTCAACTCACGAATGCTAGGCGGAAGAGAGTTCCACCACTGATGATGACGATGACCTCCTCTGTTCGACTAGTTCCCATGATAAAGGGTTTTGACAGAGTAACATACTCACTCTTGACTTTTTAATTCAAGAGTGAATAGGTTACTTCCAAGTAAGCACGCTCCATCGTCGACCGCATCGTCGCTTTCCATCAGGTGAGATAGCGGTCAAACGCGAACCTATCAACGATAAAAAGATCCGTCTGTCCAACAGACAAACAGACAGACTGACTGCAAGGTGATCCTATAAGGGTTTCGTTTTTTCTTTTCGAAATACGGAACCCTAAAAATGGTTGCCCATCCCTGTCCTAGACGCTCATGATGAAATATCTCCTTATTTATGAGTAGATAAAGGGTCCCTCAGCTAGAATATTATTCATCAAGACTTAACAAAACCACTTCTGATCATATTAAGATTATATTATATTTTCATACACTATTATATTAAGGTCAATGTAAGGCTGTGTACAAAATGAAAAGATTATTTTATCGATGTATATTTAATTGTTCAAGCAATGTCTACTTAGGCGTCCCAAACCCATAGCCCTCGTGGCTGGAAAGACATCATGGCTTCCTTACCTTCTTCGTGACGCAGGTTCTTACCGGACATGGTCAGTTCGGAAGGTTCCTGCACAGAATTCGTGCGGAAGTGACGCCCGGGTGCCACCATTTTTTCTTTTTTTTTTTGTCTGTATCAAATAAAAGTTTTTCTATTCTATACTATTCTATTCATTAAAATAGAATAGAATAGAATACCACCAACACCCCTGACACTATCTCCCGCTCCGCCCAAGGGTGGGAAAAGTTATTTAGATGAATTTTCTACTTGAAAGAAATGCCCTATGTACATAATTGAATGTAATTTGTTTTAGTATTATCTTAGAAGGTACAAAAAAGCTTTGGTGAATACTGTAAGTAAAGCAAGCAACTGATAAATAAATAATAAATTTAAAAAAAGTAGAGTATCCGACACGGAGACAATGTTATTAGTAGATATTTGTTTTGGTGTGTTTGAATTCTTCACTTCACTCAGGTTTCTATATTAACTCCCTCGCAATGCTCGGGAGTTAATTATACATTAAAACCCCTCTCTGACGTTCAGGCTTAAAATTCAGGACTGCTGGTTTTTTTTTTATTTTGAAGTCGGTATCAATTTTTTTTTATTAAATTTTATAATATTGTACCTTTTCTAAATCTGTATGTGTTCTAATATTACAAAGAGAGTCAATTTGATTTTTTAAATGTTTGTTTACACACGTAATCGATAGACCATGGCAAAAGCTAGTGTGATATAAAAAAAAAATATATTTTTATGATTTGACAAGCAATAAACTTACCTACAACCTAGGGGTCTTTAAGTCAAGAGTGAATAGGTTACTTCCAGGCAAGCGTGCTCTATCGTTGGCCACATCATTACTTACCATCAGGTGACATATTGGCCAAACGCAAGCCTATCAATAATAAAAAATAATAAAAAAAAAATTAAAGGACATTTGGCTACTGTAAGCGCGCGTGGGTTTCAATGTTAGCTCCAGTCTGCACCCAGCCTAACCCGAGCCACGTATTTAGAGCACAGATAATCAAGCACGTACGAACATCGTCACTCGAGCGCAACGAGTACTTACAAACAGCTTTAAACATTTAATTTTATATTTAATTACATGTTATATTATACGTTTAACTTTATATCTTATTTGTGAACCAGTGTATTGAACTGTTTGAGGTTATAATAGGTCTTTACTGAACCATTTACCTGTGACTTAATTCATTTTCAATTTGTTTTTTTATTGTTAAGTATTACTTATCTTCATTGTGCTCACATAATAGAAGCAAAAAGAAATGTGTAACGAAGATTCAAAGGGCGATAGAAAGATCTACAAATATCATTGCTTTAAACTCATGTTAGAGGTACTGTTCCCGCGCGCCCCAAGGAGTTGTCGTTCGGAGGGCCCTGGATAGAATTTTTGCGGACAACAATATAACAAACTTATAACTTTGTGATTTTTCATGATACAGTTTTGACAGGCCTGTTGGTCTAGTGGTTAGTGACCCTGACTGCTATGCCGGAGGTCGTGGGTTCGATTCCCACCCAGGACAAATGTTTGTGTGATGAGCACGATCATTTGTTCTGTGTCTGGGTGTAATTTATCTATAATATGTATGTATTTAGAAATATATAAGTATGTTTATCAGTTGTCTAGTACCCATAACACAAGCTCTGCTTAGCTTGGGACTAGACGGCGCTGTGTGATAGTTGTGGGATATTATTATTATTATATTATAGTTATGTGTACATATATTATTTACACAAAGAATACTAGACACTTGTTTCAGGTTTCATATTTACTACTACTACTATTGTATAGTCAGGAAAATCGAATTATACTTTCTTTGCATAGAATTATCGCAACTTTTCATTAAGGGGATGCTTCTCGACATGTAACATTTAACATTTTCACTGTTTTTCATACAACCGCTCTTACGCGATCATGACGTTATTACACATTTTTCATCAGATATTTTGGAAACACAGTATCTTGTGGATATTATCTAGGCTTCTATGGAAATCAATTTTTAAATTTGTGTAAAACTAATCTAGTTAAGACCTCTGAAAATCTGCTATTTTGCATGAACTTTGACACTTCATAATTTACTCAAAAATGAAAAAGTTAAAAAGTACAACGATACAAGCCTAGCAAATATCAAGATTCTAAATAATGACAAAGTTTTTAAAAAAGATTTAAGTGTTAAAAAAAAAACACGTATTTCCTGGAACAATATTTGTAAAATATTCGAGTAAATCACGGAATTACTGACTGCCGACATAGTGTTCAGGTATTATCACTCTTTTTTCACGTTGCCTTTTCGTCAAACCTCCCGTTGGATTGCGTTAGATGAAGTACAGGTCGCGCGATGAATCAAGATCGCTCGGCAAAAGTGGAAGGGGCATGCGCAGTATTCAATTCTACGGTCTATTTGGCGACGTACGGGCGGGTGTGCGCCGTCGGCGACACGTCATTGGTAGATAGAGTCGCTCTTCAATTCCCGCGTTGCGTTCTCGCCTCTCATTGGATACTGTTGTACTTGGGTACTGTTGCGTACAGCTTGTGTTATCGTAATAGTAATACGTAGTCGTAAAAAAAAATGGTTAAAAATAAAGTTTTAAAACGGCTAGCCAGAAAAATGGTTTACGACGTGAATTATTACGTTAAGAAAGAAATTAACGAAATTATTTTTTTTTAATTTTATGTTTTATTTAAAAAAAAAATTTTTTTTGAATTTACCTACTTACAAGATAAATTACAATAAAAAACTAGTGTTATTATAAGTTATGTTACTAAGGTTCAAACATACGAAATTAAAAATAAAATCGTAACATACTAAGAATTTCTGTGCGCAATTGTACACATGCGCCGATTGCCCCCACTACTTTCACCGAGCGATCTTGATTCACCGCGCGACCTGTAACAAACGTTTAAACCATGCTCGATGTTTACGATAGGCGAGTGGAAAAGCAGCCTCTTAAGGCTTATAGTCCCTTGAACCATCTGGCCACTACTTTCGTATTTATTAAATGGTCACTACTTTCGTACCCGTCTAGGCGACAGTACGACTATCTGTGCATTTGTTTGCAGCCAGCTGCGCCGGGACAGAGCCCCGCTGACTTTTAAATCCATTTTCTTTGCGAAATATTGATTTATTTACATATGCTATGTTCACTTTGAAGAATATTTAAATATAAATTTTTATGCGTAAAATCCTTTCTAAAGATCCAAACCGTTTCGAAGGAGTACGGAAAAGTTGCAAAAGTGATGTTGTTGTATGTAATATTTTTTTTAGACAAAAGTATTAATCGCACAAAAAAATCAAATGTTGATAATGTTGTTCATGAATCTATAATAAACATATATTTTTTCCAAACCTATTAACCTAGCCGTTACCGAGAAGTAGGCTCCAGAAAGTCACCGTTTTAAATCACTTTTCGGGCGCTTGGGCCTTAAGGTTATCTTAGCGCAAGCAGACACTACGTCTAGCGTGTCTACTTTTTACTCACCTGACCTTACAGTTCAAACCAATCTCATGAACAATGACCACCTAATAATTAAGACGAATTCCGTTCGCCCACCCATCCTTTCGCACGCCTCGGTAGGCGCCACTTAACCGCAACGATACACAGACGACAGAACAAAAAAAAAAAACAATTACAAGTATTTCTTTCATTACTCAAAGTAGAGCAAGGTTGAAAAGTTAATATTGTCAAAATTATTATTAATTGTCGGTAGTGGTAGCAAAAAAAACAGACGACGTTTTTTATCATGCAAAAATATCATTATCAGTCTTCCTACATTTCTGATTTGACAACGCTACACTTCCGTATCTATGGTATTCGTCTCAATCTCATTATGAAGGGTCGCGTGCGTGCACGCATGACCTGATCAGAAATGGAGATATCTGCAGGAGAACCAAGGTTACAATGCCGTAACGGATCTTGAGCGCTCGGCGTCAGAGTGGGGATCGCATTGCGCATTCCATACATTGGCGAGCCAATCGTCTTCGTTGTTAGATGCATGCAGCAACGCAGGGAACGAATCAGGAGTGACGTCTATGACGCGATGGCGCTCACTGACACTGACATTCCCCGCCCCCGCGTCTCACTTCGCACTACTAAAGAAACCGAATATAATATATTATGATATAATATTCCACAACTATCACACAACGTTGTCTAGTCCCAAGCTAAGCAGAGCTTGTGTTATGAGTACTAGACAACTGATAAACATAATTATATATTTCTAAATACATACATATTACAGATAAATTACACCCAGACACAGAACAAATGATTATACTCCTCACACATTCATTTGTCCTGGGTGGGAATCGAACCTACGACCTCCGGAATAGCAGTCAGGGTCACTAACCACTAGACCAACAGGCCAGTCAATTGAATGATTTTCCCACATAAAAAAGGGGTTAACCGTTAAAGATTGACGTAAAATATTTTTTAAATCAATTATAGTTTGTTTAGTAATTCAGGAAGTAAAGTTAAACCTTCGATCAATGTAAACCAAAACCAATCCTCGTTCAAAATTAAAATAAAAACATTAACATTGAATGTCATTTTATTACAAATAAGTTAATTTAACGATGAAGACCGTAAATATAAAATTACCGTGACCTGATTACTGTTTTTAATTATCTCTAAGCCGTAAAAGAGATATAAAAAGTATAATATACAATCCAATCGTTTATACCTATTTTTAAAACAACATAATTTTTAGTTTATGCGATACCTGAATATAGTTCGTTCAGAAACAGTAACTGAATGGATTCCAATATTTAATATATAATAATATAATATTCCACAACTATCACACAACGCCATCTAGTACCAAGCTAAACAGAGCTTGTATTATGAGTACTAGACAACTGATGAACATACTTATATATTTCTAAATACACACTTAATATAGATAAATTACACCCAGACACAGAACAAATGATCGTGCTAATCACACAAACATTTGTCCTGGGTGGGAATCGAACCCACGCCCTCCGGCATAGCAGTCAGGTTCACTAACCACTAGACCAACAGGCCTGTCATATATCATATATTTTTACACCATGTTATATTTTTCCCCAAAAATATTTAAAAAGGTCACAAGTTGACACCACTGACACACTGTCATAGCAATCATAGAAACAAGTGCAAAACCACCCCTCAGATGCCTGGATGGCCCGATGACTATACACCGCTAAATTTTGATCGAAGGTCGAAGCCTACTGGAGCCATGGGTGATGCGAAAGAGATCGTCGGGGCTCAGGAACGAAGTCAGAAATGGAACATAGTAGAGGGTTTTAAT
This sequence comes from Mythimna albipuncta, assembly GCA_929112965.1. NCBI lineage: Eukaryota > Metazoa > Arthropoda > Insecta > Lepidoptera > Noctuidae > Mythimna > Mythimna albipuncta. Next base: position 11,012,170 of record OV815987.1, read on the forward strand.
CGGTAAAAGTCTGACACGCCCTGACCTGGGCCTCAAGTCTGCTATTACAATAGCGTCAGAATGGTCTATCATTGATGTCATAATTGTCGATTTTGACAAGTTTGGTAAGTAATCTACTAATATAATGGCGTCATTATGACTTTCCAATGGTCAACCACTGACACTCCATTGAAAGAAGTGGCTTAAAATGGTAATCTCGTACATATTGACAAATGCATATTTGACGTTTGCGGTAATCTGCTAAAACTTTGACAGTTTATTTAATCAGTGTTTGACCATTAGAACGTTATTGTGTAGTTATTGGTTTTAATTTTCTCGAAATTATCATTCTACCACAATTCTTTTAAAAGACCACCGACCGATCAATGATCGATCATTATGAATTAGCAGATTACAAACTTTTAGCAAAATGACAATTGGATCGTGTTGGAATAATGAATTTATAAAAATAGCAGATTTGGGGCCCTGATGTCATTAGATGATTTCCCACCTTAGTCGGTAAAAACAAGTTCGCCGTCCGGCCGTCCGGTAACCGTCCGGGCCGAGCCCAATTCGACGACGCGTAATGTTCCACGCGCGCCTCCAAGAATGATTTATAGCGAATTTGATCTCGCACGCCCAACTTGTGCGACTGTTGACTGGCCTGTTGGTCCAGTGGTTAGTGACCCTGAATACTATGCCGAAGTTGGTTCGATTCCCACCCAGGACAAATGTTTGTGTGATGAGCATGATCATTTGTTCTGTGTTTGGGTGTAATTTATCTGTATATGTATGTATTTAGAAATATATAAGTATGTTTATCAGTTGTCTAGTCCTCATAACACAAGCTCTGCTTAGCTTGAGACTAGACGGCGTTGTGTGATAGTTGTGGAATATTATTACCAAAAATGCTCCTACATCAATCAAGTCGAACCTACTTCACCGGATACAATTTCAAACTCCAGGATGCAACTGAAGCACAAACGAATCAATTTTGTTTTTGTCATAATTAGCAGTCTTCACTATTAGCAGCATGATTTGCCATCCGTAAAATATACTAAGAGTTTAAATATAGGAACTGCAAAAGGGTTTCCTGGTTTCCGAATCGGAAGTGACCTTGTACAAAATTAGAATTTCACTTGCAATAGTACGGAGGAAGGTCAAGGTCAAATACTTTTAAAAAGGCCTACCAGCATGTCCGCTTTTTTTTTCAGATGGTGAACTATCAATTTAGAGTAACCTAGGGCAGCTTAGAAGTGCCTAGAGTTGCCCAGAGGTACCTAGAGCTGCCCAGAGATGCCGAGAATTCCCAGAGGTGCCTAGAGCTGCTGAGAGATGCCTAGAATTGGCCAAAGGTGCCTAGAGCTGCCCAGAGATGCTTTGAATTGCCCTGAGGTGTCTAGAGTTGCCCAGAGATGCCTAGAATTGGCCAAAGGTGCCTAGAGCTGCCCAGAGATGTCAAGAATTGCCCAGAGATGCCTAGAATTGCCCAGAGATGCCTAAAATTGCCCAGCGGTGCCTAGAGCTGCCCAGAGATGCCTAGAATTGCTCTGAGGTGCCTAGAGCTGCCAAGAAATGCCTAAAATTGCCCAGAGGTGCCTAGAGGTGCCCAGAGATGCCTAGAATTGCCCAGACGTGCCTAGAGCTGCCCAGAGATGCCTAGAACTGCCTAGAGATGCCTACAGCTACCCAGAGATGCCTAAAATTGCCCAGAGGTGCCTAAAGCCGCCCAGAGATGCCTAGAATTGCCCAGAGGTGCCTAGAGCTGCCCAGAGATGCCTAGAATTTCTCTGAGGTGCCTATAACTGCCCAGAGATGCCTAGAACTGCCTAGAGATGCCTAGAGCTGCCCAGAGATGCGAAGAATTTCCAGAGGTACCTGGAGCTGCCCAGAGATGCCTAGAATTGCCCAGAGGTGCCTAGAGTTGTCCAAAACTGCATATAACTGTCTACAACAACTCAGAGCAGACTAGAACAGCCTAAAGCAATTCAGAGTTTTCTTGCGCTGCCCAGAGTTGCTTAGAGCTGCCTAGAAAAGCCTACACTAACCCCGAACTGCCTAGAGTAGCTCAGAGCTGCTTAAAACATCCTAGAGCAGTGTAAAGCAGCCTATAACAGGTTAGAGCAATTTAAAGCTGCCTAGAGTAGCCTAGAGCGACTCAGAGCTACTGGTTCCGTATTACGCTATTAATATCGAGCAAAAAAACATCGATAAAATCTTACGGTTTATGAGATGTTCGAAGGACAGACAGATAGATATACAGGCAAACGGACGGACAGACAGACAGTGGGGGCTCAGTTATGGAGTCCTGTTGGCACCCTTTGGATACAAAACCCTTAAAAATTACCCGACTTCAATACACGGACTCTGAGCCCGGAAGCCCCTTACCCGGAACTAAGACTACAAATCATTATGTAATGACTTCGATATTGTTTTTATACATCCATCAGTGTCACGCGGATCATACGACATAAAAAAAAAGAAAACAACAACACGATTCGTCTGATTAGAATTTAATTAATTATGAATCATAAACTTTATTAAAAACATAAATCTCCTAAAGATTGGTTCAGTAGTTTTGGAGTTTAGTTCGACAGGTCTGTTGGTGTAGTGGTTAGTGATCCTGACTGCTATGCCGGAGGTCGTGGGTTCGATTCCCACCCAGGACAAATGTTTATGTGATGAGCACGATCATTTGTTCTGTGTCTTGGTGTAATTTATCTATAATATGTATGTATTTAGAAGTATATAAGTATGTTTATCAGTTGTCTAGTACCTATAACACAAGCTCTGCTTAGCTTGGGAATAGACGGCGCTGTGTGATAGTTGTGGAAAAAAAAGAAAGTTGTGAGTGCACGAACAGTTGAGAGCAGTTGGAGCCGAGTGTTAAAGGCTCCGCGTTACGAGTTGTAGGTCGCGGGTTCAAACTTAGCTAGGCGCATTACTTTGTGTAATTTATTTCATCACCACTGCTCTCAAAACGGTGAAGGAAAACGTCGTGAGGAAACCGGCATGTCCTAGAACCAAAAATTCGAAAACATGTGACATTCACCAACCCGCACTGGGCCCGTGTGGTAGATTATGGCCCATTCCCTCTCCTAGGGAAGAGGCCTGAGTCCAAGCAGTGGGAACATTAAAAAGGCTGATGATGATTTTTTTGCTTTCGATGGGAAAATTCATCTTATGACAACCCCCGCTCTTGGGCGGAGCGGGAGATAGTGTCAGACTCTTATTGACTAAAAAACCCATCCCGTTCCTTCAAGCCTTCATACCGGGGCTCGAGCGCCCTTTCGGATAACCCTGGCCCCAGTTGGCTTCGACCCAGCTGGGCCCCTGCTGTTGCTGACAACTCCATGAGGCGCGCGCGAACAGTGTGCGCCGTCGACTACTTGGGTTCGTTCCGGACAGTTACCGGACGGCCGGACAGCGAGCTACCCATTGCTTGCCGTTACTAAATATTATAAAATGGAAAGTTTTGTATTTTTTAATTATTTCTTGCAGTCTATAAATTAAATAGTAATTCAATTACACCAAATTTAATTTTTTTCATTAAGAATGCTATTTCTCTAAGTGACACCGGTTATGTATAGGTATTTTCTACTTTCACGCGGTCGAAGCCGCTGGCAGAAGCTAACTAGCAATAATAATTCGCAATTGTGCTCACATGATAGAAGCAACAAGTAATATGTGACCAAGCATTATAATATGTAACACATAACTAATATGATTCAAAAGAGTGTCCATGGAGTTTCTTGCACGTTCTTCTCCATGGAGGTCTTCGCTTTAGAACGTGCAATTTAGCTTCACTTTTCTTGGACTGACCGACATTTGCCTGTTCAAAAGTGCTTGCAAATGGTCTATTTGAAATAAATGCGTATATATTTTGTTCGCTCTCGTTCGTTGTTCGAAGTCGACACTCTGTACTTATCTATTCTGTGTCTTTTCTCACGTCATATGACTCAGAATTTGTAAATACTTAAACAATATTTTCTTAATTTGTTTATGTTTATTAAACCAGTTAATTTCTTCCTATATTGTTTATTATATAGTTCTTTAATGATTTCGAACGTTAAACTGTTTTGTGCGGCAAAAGCAAAAAGATTTTTACCGGTTTTTTTTTATACGTAAAAATGGTGCTGTATTTTTATTGTTATTTCTTTTTTCCTTTTTAAGTGCACCAAGATCTTATTTCAAGTTTGTTTATATGAAAGATACATGTAATACGTCCCGTCTTTCCTTTCAATGGGTTGAAAGGCAATGTCATGGCTAAAAGGGATTGCATTGACATTGATTCGAGCCCTTTGTTTAAAAATATTGAAAATGTCAGTTTAACATGTTAATTCATTAAACCCCAAGTGATCGTTCTCTCATTGTCTTTCTATTTTGTCTCTAATTACGGTATTCACAAACTAAAGCTAGAACACGCCGATCAGGGTGCGTCGGACACGGTGGAACACACAGTCGAGGTGTACCCTGCTTGGGCGGAGCATCGCCGTGCCCTCGTGGGAGCGATCGGCGACGGAGACCTCTCGCGCCGGGCCTTGGTTGTAGTGTTGCCCAAATTCAGTCTTGGTCTTGCAGTCTTGGTCTTGTTCTTGCGTTTTTGCAAGACCAAGACCAAGAACAAGACCGCGTATTTTTAGCAAGACCAAGACCAAGACTGACCGTGCAAGACTTGAGCAAGAACAAGACATAGCCTGCAAGACTCTTGCGTCTTGCAGCTAGGACTTAGCGCTATTTCACTGAGTAGTTAGGTGTAACAGTTCGGTGTATAGGTAGGTACGCTTAGGAATTCTATGAGACGCAAAAAACTGTACCAAAGAATATGAAAAACTGGACCTATGCGCATTACGACTAATACCATAAACATAGCGAATAAAAAAATATCTATTAAAATCAAACTGAGTGAATGCATAGTTATGTTTTAACCATCGGCACTTTGATAATGCGGCATCAAAGGTTTTGTACTTACTTCTCAAAGAAATTTGCCGCTTTTCGGAAGTACATGGTTATGATACACGCGCCGGCGGCTTCTTTTGAAATCTAAAACAATCGTTGCCGCCACGCCGAAATCATAACATTTGTGACACTATTTGATTGCCGCCATAGGGCGTAGGTATACTCATGCAAAATAATTTCGAATTTTTTTAAGAGTACCTACAGGTGTTCCAAAGAATAAATAAGTTTCAGAGTGCTTAGAATGAAAATGAACACATTATACTGATCACGCAAGTAGTATTATGATTAGGATAAAATGGTAAGGATAGGTAGTAGATGTCATATTAATTCATTCTAGTAAGTATATATTATAATATTGATTACTTATATGGTTTTAAACTAATTACTTAGGTACTATTATTGTACATTTAGTCATTATATTTCTTAAGTTTTTACAAGAAAAAATAGCAAAAAAGTGTTCAAATATCACCCGTTTAATAAATATTGTAGCCACTTTTAAATATACTTGAAACGTGTAAAAAAATTCTACAAAACTAATAAAATAATATAAAAAGCGTAGGTACTTACCTACTAATAAAATAAAAAGCCTGCGATAAGAGTTTTGTAGTATTTACCAGCCCGAATATCTCTGAGAGAGATGATGAGAGTAAGTATTTACTAGCTGTGCCCGCGACTTCGTCCACGAGGAATAGTAACTTTGGAGGTATAGTGACGTTCAGGACTTATTTATTTTAAAACTTCTGTCATCAAACATACAAACGAACTCTTCAGCTTTATAATATTAGTATAGATGTACGCCAAAACATTCACTTATATGTAAAGAATAGTGATTGGCACTAATTCTATTTTATTCACGCGTCGCGTCTGTACAAGTAGGTAATATTTAGTGTGTGTTTGTACGCCGCACGCGGCATTGTTTGATTTGCGGCGGCATCCTTTTCATAGAGCCGGCACGTGGCGAGGCGGCGCGGTAGAAAGCAAGGAAACGTACTATAAATAAAGGAATTATTTTAATTCCAGTCATTTCCAATTGAGCTGTGCTTCGAGTCTAACTTAATAATTGTTTTTACTAATTCTCGTTGTTTTCTAAAAACGTATCACGTGTACAATTTAATATGAGTGACGAAGATTCAAATTATTCTAGTCCGAGTAACGAGAGTTTGAGTCACAGATCTAAAAGACCCAAAAGCAAATTTGAGGAGTTTTTCGAAATAATTCATGCATCCCAAACTGCCTTCTGTAAATTGTGCCAACATAAAAAGATTGAAATAAAATGAAAAAGAATGTAAGCTTATAAATCATAAATGTTTATTAAGAAACAGTTACTTCCATGGAAAACGACATATAGGTCAGTTGATTTTTCGAATTTCTTATCAAATCTTCAGTTATTTATTAATCTGCTTGATCTTTACTATGGCTATGTTAATTCAAGCTCACAATGTTCCAATTCTAATACGTTTTTCTAAGATTTAAAGTAAACTTTAATAAATAGTAATAGACTAATAGGTAATTGCAAGACTTGCAAGACTCTTGCTGCAAGACCAAGACCAAGACCAAGACTGGGAGCGCAAGACCAAGACCAAGACCAAGACCAGGTGTATTGGCGCAAGACCAAGACCAAGACTGGCTTAGTCTCGTCTTGTTCTTGCATTTGGGCAACACTACTTGGTTGAGGCCATGGTCCGGAGCGAGGAGGAGTGGCAGGCGGTCGCCAACTTCTGCGAAGCAGTAATGCTCACAAAGGAGTAGGCCGAACGCAACAGGCAACGGCGTCCTCGCCGCCGTCACCGGGATTCTGGTCCCGATTTCCAGCCAACGTAGACGCGGGCTTGCGGACAGTGAGCAATGGGTAGCTCCCTGTCCGGCCATCCGGTAACTATCCGGACCAAGCCCAAGTCGTCGACGGCGCGCACTGTTCCCGCGCGCCTCAAGGAGTTGTCAGCAACAGCAGGGACCCAGCCGGGTCTAAGCCTACTGGGGCCAGGGTTATCCGAAAGGGAGCTCGAGCCCCGGTATGAAGGCTAGAAGAAACGGGGTGGGTCTTTTAGTCAGTAAGAGTGTGACACTATCTCCCGCTCCGCCCAAGAGCGGGGGTTGTCATTGGATGATTTTTTCCCACCATAAAAAAAAAAAACGCAACATGCATGCATGCATGCGCGGCAGTGTGATTTACACGTGTGCATCGGTCTAATGTAGTTCGAGTTTATTAAATCATGCCCAATTTACCTAACCTCCCAAATGTCAAGGCTTACAAAGACCATCTCAGATTCTGACTATTAATAATTTCAGATTGTTATTATCATATATTATTAATATATTATTGTGAGTCGCGGGTTCAAACCCAGCCAGGCGCATTACTTTGTGTAATTTATTTCATCACCACTGCTCTCAAAACGGTGAAGGAAAACGTCGTCAGGAAACCGGCATGTCCTAGAACCAAAAATTCGAAGACATGTGACATTCACCAACCCGCACTGGGCCCGCGTTGTGGATTACGGCCCATTCCTTCTCCGAGAGAAGAGGCCTGAGTCCCAGCAGTGGGAACATTGAAAGGCTGATTATGTATGTATGTCATGTATTACATTATTAATGGTAATAATGACAGCAGTGAGGTAGGTTGCGACCGTGACTATATATGTCGAAGCACATAAAGATAATCTGTTATACATATCAGATGCATAATATAGATTTTGCGACGATATGTTGCTATTTCCCTATGTAGAAAAGGTTGACGGTCTACGTCAGTAATCTTTTTAGTGATAACTGTAATCTATATCTTTTATAATATAAAAATGAATTATGTTATTGTGAGGTTCTTATGGAAAAAAAAATTAAGGTACTGTAGGGTAGTGTAGGGGAGAGTAGGGTAGAGTAGGGCAAAGTAGGGTAGGGTAGAGTAAGGTAGAGTAGGGTAGAGTAGCGTAGAGTAGCGTAGAGTAGGGTAGAGTAGGATAGAGTAGGATAGAGTAGGGTAGAGTAGGGTATAGTAGAGTGGAGTAGGGTGGAGTAGGGTAATGTGGGAGCGAAGCCACGGGCAAAAGCTAGTAACAGTAGTCCTTTTTGACATTTGCATTTATTGACGTTATTCTCATTTTATTGACATTTAGTTTTTTTTTTCTTTTTATTGTAATTAAATTATGATTTTGATGTGGTGACGACTAATTTGGAATGTGGAATGTAATTTTATTTCTTTACCTGATCAATTACTGTACCAACATTTCTATATAAATTGATGTTTTAATTTTAAGTATTGTGATTTTTTTTTGTTGTGTTGTTTTTATATTGCAAAATTTTTCAAGCATTCGACACAAATGTAAATTTGTTGATGAAATAATTAAATAAAACAGATATTTAAGTAAGATATTACTACTATTACAACTACTATTGGTACTTTTTCTTTCTTTCTTTCTATATTTTTTGTAATATGTAATTAGTGAATAAGTCGTTGGAGTGCCTAATAAATAAATATTTTTTCCTGTAATTTTGATTTAAATCGGCAAAAAACATCGAATAAGCACTTTATACTAAATCAACGAACAGACATATAATTTTTATCATTAACTTTAGCAATAACCAGCTTACAAGTTAACGAGATCGATTTTAAAAATAAGCATTTTGATGACGATTTAAACGGAGTTGAGGCCGTCGCACACCGACTCGATTATAAGTAAATCAGCGTCTTTAAAATAATGTCTTCAAGAGGAAAATTAAAGAGCATTTCCTTTCACAAAAACATAGTATATACAGGGTTATATGTAAAACACTAAAAACCCTGCAGGACTGTATTGCTAAAATCATAAACAACAACTTTTGTTCTATGACTTTTTACAAAATATAATTCATTTACCAAAAACAAACCTTCAAGATGTCGTTGTTCTTTCGAACACATATCAACTCTGTATTTTGCTACGTCTATAGAAGCGATGTAAGCACATCAAGCACCCCGCCCTGTTGGTATTCGGTAATTCCGTGATTTACTCGAATATTTCACAAAACTTCTTACAAGAAATTCGTGTTTTTTTTATCTTTAAAAGTTTTTCAGAAAGATTGTCGTTATTCAGAATCTCGATCAAATGTGCAAGGCTTCTATGGATGTAGTTTTTTTTTATATTTTTAATATACATATGAGTACATTATGGAGGGACAAAGTTCACGTAAAATAGCCGATTTTTGAGGTCTTTGCCAGATTTGTTTTACACAGATTTATGCTTTGATATGATATCTATAGAAACCTAAATAATATCCACAAGATAGCTGTGTATCCAAAATATCCAGATAAAGATGTGTAATCTACACTATCTTATACTAATACTAGCTTCTGCCCGCGGCGTCGCCCGCGTGGCATTGGGTACTTAAGGAATCGGGATAAAAGGTAGTTTATATTCTTTTCCATATCAAAGGCTATATGCATACCACATTTCATCCAAATCCGTTCAGCCGTTTTTGCGTGATTAAGTAACAAACATTTTGCATGCCATCCACACTTTCACATTTATAATACTAGCTTTTGCCCGCGACTTCGTTCGCGTGGAATAGTGACTTCCGGTAGATTTTTGGTTTTACCCACATAGTACCCAAATGCGTGTAACGAAACCATAGCGCGATCTATTTCGATCCCAACGCCATCTATCGAGCATAGTGACAACTCGGATTATTTATCTATACTCCGTTGGGGCATTTTCTTTGTACTAAAAGTTTTATTATATTGATATTATTTTTTTCATACCTTTTTACTATTTATTTACTATTTTCAGATGAATTAAAACAATAACATGAACCGAACTCGTGTAACACCATTGCGCGATCGCCAACTCGACATATAGTACTAATAGAATTATCTATACTTCGTTAGAGCATTTTCTTTGTACTAAAAGTTGTATTATATTATATTTTCATACCTTTTTACTATTTATTTACATTTTTCCGATGAATTTTCAGTACTGAATTGATGCCGACTCTTGACCAATAGATGGCGCTGTATGTCCGCAATAAATTTTATTTTTTATTTTATTTTTTGTAATAAAAACTATCCTATGTCCTTTCTCAAGTTCCAAACTATGTCTGTACCAAATTTCACACAAATCGGTTCAGTAGTTTAGGCGTGAAGCAAAGACAGACAGACAGACAGACAGAGTTACTTTCGCATTTATAATATTAGTTTGGACTAGTTTGGACTAGTTTGGACTAGTTTGGAAGTTTGGATTAGTTAGGATAATATAAAGAGGTAAATTTTGTGTATTTGTTTGTAGGAGGTAATCTCTGGAAGTACTGGTCCGATTGCTAAAATTTTTTCACCGATAGAAATCTGCTTTATTTCTGAGTGACATAGGCTATATTTTATATACGCTGGCAACACAACATAATCACGTAAGGGCAGTTGTATGAAAATGTATCTCAAAAAGAGTTGGTTTTAAAATAAATGGTGGGCACAGGCCTTTAAGCACAGTAACCAGTTTCCGAGGCTATCCACTTCTTAAGTGAGTAATAAGCGATATTTGTGATTACGTATAGAAAGGCAATGGCCTTAGTGTTGTGATTCCAAATCATCTATAAATAATGTATTTATTTGTTTTGATTGTTGTCGATTGTCTCATTAAAGTCATTAAAAATAAAAACCCGTTTTGCCATTTTTGAATTTGTAACTAGGAACGAAACTGAAAGAAACAATTAAATAATAATTAGCATAACATAGCATAGTTGGCCTTATAATTTTCCCACAGTTGGGACCCAGGCGTCCTCTCTAGGAGATTGAATGGGTCTGTACTGGATAAAATAGGATATATAGAAACCAAAATTCAAAGGGTATTTTCTCGATATTTAAATGTTTTTTGCAGCATTTAGGACTACATTACTAACATCAACTTTTGTTCTGTGGCTTTTCAAAATTATCATCAATCAAAATATCAAGTCTATGCGAAACAAGCGATAGTACAATAGCGGAGGGGAAAGGGAATCGGCCGCAGGGATGTTTGATGTTCTTGCGTCGCGTTATACACATGTAGGTAGGTATAGCAAACTACAGAGTTAAAACGTGTTAGATAGAACAACGAAATGTTGAAGGTTTGTTTTTGGTAAATTAATTAAGTTGTGTAAAAAATCTTAGAACAAAAGTTGTTGTTTATGATGTTAGTAATACTGTCCTGCAAGGTGTTAGTGTTTTTCAAATAACCCTGTATAAATTTATTCATGAATTAAAAAGATGCTTTCTTAGAGGCCGATAATATGGTAACAGAGTGAAAAACCAAACCAAATAGTTATTTCTAGTCACCCATTTGTATCTATTAACTGCTCCATCTTTGTTGTAACATTTTTTTTTCTTTCTCTAACACATTGCTTTTGCAATATATTTTTATATTCGTTAGTTTTTCTTTTTTTGGTTGTTATCGTCTCATTTACTGACAGTTGTAATTATTATTATTATTTTTTATTATTATTATTTTCTTTGACCCCTGAGTTTCTATTCACCACGTGGAAATGTGCCACTGCAGTACTCAGTGTAGCCAGTACCTACCCTCGCCTGCGGCTCGGAGAAATTCCGCCTCTAATATTTTCTTTTTTTAGCTACCCATTGCTCGCCGTCCGTAAGCTCGCACCTATGGTTGCCGGAAATCTGGATCGTGATCCCGGCGATTGGGGCGTAAGGGTCAATTTATACTAGTGCAGAGTCGAAGCGCATCGAAGCGTCTATCCAAAACTAAACATAACAAATTCAGCTATAGGGCTTACAGTCCCTTGAACCATCTGGCCAAAATTAAATGGACACAAACTTCGTACCCGCCTAGGTGGTAGTACCTACGCGTATCTGTGCATTTAACAGCTGCGCCCGGATAGTGCGCAGCTGACTTTTAAATCCATTTTCTTTGCGAAATATTGATTATTACATAATATGCTATGTTAATTTTGAAGAATATTTAACCACCAATTTTATGTGTAAAAATGTTTCTAAAGATCCAAGCCGTTTCGAAGGAGTGGGGAAAAGTTGCGAAATTTTTCACTAGACCAACAGGCTAGTCGAAATATTAAGGGTCCATATGTGGTAGGGGTACATTACAGGGTGCAAGGTTCCTCCCCATACGATTGTCAGACGCGCTCAAGTATCCCGCACAATCCCCATCTGGCCGCCCCTACCATAGTTTGGCGATTCTTCGAGCTATATCGGCAACCTTGGTTCTCTTGGATGAACAAAATCATCATCATCACATCATCATTTCAGCCAATATACGTCCACTGTTGGACATTATGCCTCCCCAAAGTGTCGCCACAATGAACGATCCTGTGCGCATCCATCGGTTTCCTGCAACCTTCACCAGGTCATCGGTCCATCTTGTAGGAGGCCTTCCAACACGACGACTTCCGGTACGTGGCCACTCCAGAACATTTCGGCCCCAACGGCCATCTGTTCTGCGAGCAATGTGCACTGCCCATTGCCATTTAAGTTTGGCAATTCTTTGAGCTATGTTGGCAACCTTAGTTTTAGATTCGATCACACAAGGAAACCCTGAGCATAGCCCTTTCTATTGCCCTTCTGATGAGGCCCATTGTGAGCGACCACTTTTCGGAGCCATATGTCATCACTGGCAACACGCACTGGTCATAGACTTTCGTCTTGAGACACTGTGGTATGTTGACGAGAAGAGTCCCGAACGCTGCCCAGCCAAGTTGGATTCAACCCAACTGAGGAGTGGCAGGCGGTCGCCGACTTCTGCGAAGCAGTAATGCTCGCAAAGGAGGAGGCCGAACGCATCAGGCAACGGCGTTATCGCCGCCGCCGCCGCCGCCGGGATTCTGATCCCGATTTCCGGCCACCGTAGGCGCGGGCTTGCGGACAGTGAGCAATGGGTAGCTCACTGTCCGGCCATCCAGTAACTGTTCGGACCAAGCCCAAGTCGTCGACGGCGCGCATTGTTCCCGCGCGCCTCAAGGAGTTGTCAGCAACAGCAGGGACCCAGCCGGGTCGAAGCCTACTGAGGCCAGGGTTATCCGAAAGGGCGCTCGAGCCCCGGTATAAAGGCTAGAAGGAACGGGGTGGGTCTTTTAGTCAGTAAGAGTCTGACACTATCTCCCGCTCCGTCCAAGGGCGGGGGATGTCTATGCATGATTTTTCCACCATAAAAAAAAAAGACCTTCCCAACTGGACTGTCTGTCCAAGCCAACAAAATACCAGTAAGAAACTGTTCCTTTAACTCAGGGTTATTGCGATGCTTATTTAAGTAAGATGAAATAAGTACTTAAATTATAAATGAACCATTAAGTTTCTTAACTATAAAGATAAGCATTATTTTAATGGCTGCAGCATTTAATTATGATTTTGCAACGAGATTATTTCATATCGCCGTATTTGCACGATGCATAAGGGCCAAGCGCCCGAAAAGTGCCATAAAACAGTGATTTTCTGAGGCCTACTCCTCCGTAACGGCTAGATCAATTGGTTTGAAAAAAATATATGTATATTATAGATTCATGAACAATAATATTAACATTTGATTTTTTCGTGCAATTAATACTTTTGTCAAAAAAAAAAAAATATTGAATTGCTTTTTGCAACTTTTCCCTACTCCTTCGAAACGGCTTGGATCTTTAAAAAGATTTTTACATATAAAAATTGTTGCTTAAATATTCATCAAAGTGAACATTGCATATGTAAATCAATCAATATCTTGCAGAGAAAATGGATTTAAAGCGCTTTCCGGGCGCTGCTGGCCGCCTAGGTGAGTGCGAGAGTTGCGTTCACATAATTTCGGCCAGATGGTTCAAGGGACTATACGCCTTAAGTGTGACTAAAATGCGAAGATTGATTTATTTATAATAAGTAAATAAATGTAGCAGAATCAGCCTTTTTAATGTTCCCACTGCTAGGACTCAGGCCTCCTCTCTAGGAGAGGGAATGCACCGTAATCCGCCACGCGGGCCCAGTACGGGTTGCTGAATATCACATGTCTACGAATTGTTGGTTCTAGAACATGTCGGTTTCCTCACGATCCTTCACCGTTTTGAGAGCAGTGGTGATGAAATAAATTACACAAAGTAATGCGCCTGGCTGGGTTAGAACCCGCGCCCTATAACTTGTAAATCGGGGCCGTTACCACTCGGCCAGCACTGCTCAGAAAAAGTAAATAAATATTTAAAAAAACTGGACAAGTGTGAGTCGGTCTTGTGCACTGAGGGTTCCTTAAAATCTTAGTATATGTAAATAGTTCAATTCCCGAATAAAAATGTTCTTATGGAAAAAAAAATAAGTTACTGTAGGGTAGTGTAGGGTAGAGTAGGGTGGAATAGGGTAGAGTAGGGCAGATTAGGGTAGAGTAGGGTAAAGTAGGGTAATGTAGGATAGAGTAGGGTAAAGTAGGGTAGGGTAGAGTAGGGTAGAGTAGGGTATAGTAAGGTGGAGTAGGGTAGAGTGGGAGCGAAGCCACGGGCAAAAGCTATTAATAGATATTTTAGTAAGATATTACTACTACTAATACTGGTACTTTTTCTTTCTTTCTTTTCTTTCCATATTTTTTGTAATATATAATTAGTGAATAAGTCGTTGGATTACTTAATAAATAAATATTTTTTCCTGTAATTATGATTTAAATCGGCAAAAAACATCGAATAAGCACTTCGCCCTAAATCAACGAACAGACATATAATTTTTATTATTAACTTTAGCAATAACCAACTCACATGTTAACGAGATCGATTTTAAAAATAAGTATTTTGATGACGATTTAAACGGAGTTGAGGCCGTCGCACACCGACTCGATTATAAGTAAATCAGCGTCTTTAAAATAATGTCTTCAAGAGGAAAATTAAAAGAGCATTTCCTTTCACAAAAACATATCTAGTATATACATGGTTATTTGTAAAACACTAACAATCATAAACATTAACTTTTGTTGTATGAATTTACACAAAATATAATTCATTTACCAAAAACAAACCTTCAAGATGTCGTTGTTCTTTCGAACACATTTCAACTCTGTATTTTGCTACGTCTATAGAAGCGATGTAAGCACATTAAGCACACCGCCCTGTTGGCATTCGGTAATTCCGTGATTTACTCGAATATTTCACAAAACTTCTTACAGGAAATACGAGTTTTTTTTTTTTTAATCCTTTAAAGTTTTTCAGAAAAATTGTCGTTATTCAGAATCTCGATCAAATATGCAAGGCTTCTATGGATGTAGTTTTTTTTTTATATTTTTAATATACATATGAGTACATTATGAGGACAAAGTTCACGTAAAATAGCCGATTTTTGAGGTCTTTGCCAGATTTGTTTTACACAGAATTATGTTTTGATTTCTATAGAAGCCTAAATAATATCCACAAGATAGCTGTGTATCCAAAATATCTGGAGAAAGATGTGTAATCTACACTATCTTATACTAATACTAGCTTTTGCCCGCGGCATCGCCCGCGTGGCATTAGGTACTTAAGGAAGCGGCGAGCCTTCTGGCTGGCCTACCACCGTGGGATCTGGAGGCAACAGTCCTTGCACACATGCACGATATGCGCGTGGAGATGCAACGCCGGGGTGAAAGTCCGCTGCCGCGACAGGTCACGGCATGGCGGACAGAGCTCCGGCGGGATCTCATGGTGAAATGGCGTCAACGACTATCGCAACCCAGTGCTGGGCACGCCACAATCATGGCGGTAAGTCCCCTCTTTGAGGCGTGGCTGGAAAGGCCTCACGGCGTCCTTACCTTCCGCATGACGCAGGTCCTCACCGGACATGGTTCGTTCGGGAGTTTCCTACACCGGATTCATGCGGAAGTGACGCCCGGGTGTCGCCACTGTGCGGAACGCCCGGAGGACACGGTGGAGCACACAGTCGAGGTGTGCCCTGCTTGGGCGGAGCATCGCCGTGCCCTCGTGGGGGCGATCGGCGGCGGAGACCTCTCGCGCCGGGCCTTGGTTGAGGCCATGGTCCGGAGCGAGGAGGAGTGGCAGGCGGTCGCCGACTTCTGTGAAGCAGTAATGCTTGCAAAGGAGGAGGCCGAACGCATCAGGCAACGGCGTTATCGCCGCCGCCGTCGCCGGGATTCTGATCCCGATTTCCGGCCAACGTAGACGCGGGCTTGCGGACAGTGAGCAATGGGTAGCTCGCTGTCCAGCCGTCCGGTAACTGTCCGGACCAAGCCCATGTCGTCGACGGCGCGCACTGTTCCCGCGCGCCTCAAGGAGTTGTCAGCAACAGCAGGGACCCAGCCGGGTCGAAGCCTACTGGGGCCAGGGTTATCCGAAAGGGCGCTCGAGCCCCGGTATGAAGGCTAGATGGAACGGGGTGGGTCTTTTAGTCAGTAAGAGTCTGACACTATCTCCCGCTCCGCCCAAGGGCGGGGGATGTCAATGCATGATTTTTCCCACCATAAAAAAAAAAAAAATAAAAAAAAAAAAAAAAAAAAAAAAGGTACTTAAGGAATCGGGATAAAAGGTAGTTTATATTCTTTTCCATGTCAAAGGTTCTATGCATGCCAAATTTCATCCAAATCCGTTCAGCCGTTTCTGCGTGATTAAGTAACAAACACCCAAACATCCACACTTTCACATTTATAATATTAGTTAGAATAATATAAAAAGGTAAATTTTGTGTATTTGTTTGTAGGAGGTAATCTAGAAGTACTGGTATTGCTAAAATTTTTTCACCTCTAGAAAGCTGCTTTATTCCTGAGTGACATAGGCTATATTTTATATACGCTGGCAACACATTATAATCACGTTAGGGCGGTTGTATGAAAATGTATCTCGAAAAGGATGGTGGGCACAGGCCTTTAAGCACAGTAACCAGTTTCCGAGGCTATCCACTTCTTAAGTGAGTAATAAGCGATATTTGTGATTACGTATAGAAAGGCAATGGCCTTAGTGTTGTGATTCCAAATCATCTATAAATAATGTATTTATTTGTTTTGATTGTCGTCGATTGTCTCATTAAAGTCATTAAAAAATAAAAACCCGTTTTGCCATTTGAGAAAAACTAGAATGTAACTAGGAACGAAACTGAAAGAAACAATTAAATAATAATTAGCTTAACATAGCATAGTCGGCCTTATAATTTTCCCACTATTGGGACCCAGGCGTCCTCTCCAGGAAAAATGGGTAAAATGGATAAAATGGACTGGATAAAATGGGATATATAGAAACCAAACTTCAAAGGGTATTTTCTCGATATTTAAATGTTTTTTGCAGCATTTAGGACTATATTACTAACATAAACTTTTGTTCTGTGACTTTTCAAAATTATCATCAATTAAAATATCAAGTCTATGCGAAACAAGCGATAGTACAATAGCGGAGGGAAAAGGGAATCGGTCGCAGGAGTGTTTGATGTTCTTGCGTCGCGTTATACACATGTAGGTAGGTATAGCAAACTACAGAGTTAAAATGTGTTAGATAGACCAACGAAATGTTGAAGGTTTGTTTTTGATAAATTAATTAAGTTTTGTAAAAAGTCATAGAACAAAAGTTGTAGTTTATGGTGTTAGTAATACTGCCCCGCAAAGTTGTTAGTGTTTTTCAAATAACCCTTGAATTAAAAAGTCGATGCTTTATTAGAAGCCGATAATATGGTATCAGAGTGAAAAACCAAACCAAATAGTTATTTCTATTCACCCCTGAGTTTCTATTCACCCCATTTTACGATATTTATTATTATTATTTATTTAATTCAGATACATCCATATTATGTTAGTAGCACTTAAAAAACTATGTTAGTAACATTGCTCATAAAAATTAAATATAGGATAAATAAAATCAAAATAAAGTCAAAATAAATAATAAGCAAAATTAAAATCAAAAATCAAAATCAAAACCAAATTAAAATCATACTCAAAATTAAAATCAAACTCAAAATTAAAATCAAAACTAAAATAACATTAAAATAAAATTAAAATAAAATATAAATTATCAAAACTCAATTCATAAAACTATGTATATAGCTGTGCCCTTTTCCCGCTGCACCAGACCTGCAGCTGTGCATACGAGTCCAGTGTTTCAGGTATTGAAAAACATCGTTTGATACACGTGGAAATGTGCCACTGCAGTACTCAGCTACATGATACCTACCCTCGCCTGCGGCTCGGAGAAATTTTGCCTCTAATATTTTCTTTTTTAGCTACCCATTGCTCGCCGTCCGCAAGCTCGCACCTATGGTTGCCGGAAATCTGGATCGTGGGATCACGGGCGTAAGGGTCAATTTATTCTAGCGCAGAGTCGAAGCGCATCGAAGCGTCTATCCAAAACTGAACATAACAAATTCAGCTATAGGGCTTATAGTCCCTTGAACCATCTGGCCGAAATTAAATGGACACAAACCTCGTACCCGCCTAGGTGGTAGTACGCGTATCTGTGCATTTAACAGCTGCGCCCGGATAGTGCACAGCTGACTTTTAAATCCATTTTCTTTGCGAAATATTGATTATTACATAATATGCTATGTTAATTTTGAAGAATATTTAACCACCAATTTTATGTGTAAAAATGTTTCTAAAGATCCAAGCCGTTTCGAAGGAGTGGGGTAAAGTTGCAAAATTTTTCACTAGACCAACAGGCTAGTCGAAATATTAAAGGTCCATATGTGGTAGGGGTACATTACAGGGTGCAAGGTTCCTCCCCATACGATTGTCAGACGCGTTCAAGTATCCCGCACAATCCCC
This sequence comes from Mythimna albipuncta, assembly GCA_929112965.1. NCBI lineage: Eukaryota > Metazoa > Arthropoda > Insecta > Lepidoptera > Noctuidae > Mythimna > Mythimna albipuncta. The sequence continues at coordinate 11,030,745 of OV815987.1, forward strand.
ATCTTGCCGCCCCTACCATAGTTTGGCGATTCTTCGAGCTATATCGGCAATCTTGGTTCTCCTGCATGAACAAAATCATCATCATCACATCATCATTTTAGTCCACTGTAGGACATAGGCCTCCCCCAAGTGTCGCCACAATGAACAATCCTGTGCGTCTCGCATCCATCGGTTTCCCGCAACCTTCACCAGGTCATCGGTCCACTTTCCAACACTGCGTCTTAAGGTACGCTGTCACTACTCCAGAACCTTTCGGCCCCAACGGCCATCTGTTCTGCGTGCAATGTGCCCTGCCCATTGCCATTTAAGTTTGGCAATTCTTCGAGCTATGTTGGCAACCTTAGTTTTAGATTCGATCACGCAAGGAAACCCTGAGCATAGCCCTTTCTATTGTCCTTCTGATGAGGCCCATTGTGAGCGACCACATTTCGGAGCCATATGTCATCACTGGCAACACGCACTGGTCATAGACTTTCGTCTTGAGATATTGTGGTATATTGACGAGAAGATACCGTGTAGCTTCCCGAACGCTGTCTAGCCGAGCCTGGACTGTCTGTCCGAGGTAACAAAATACGAGTAAGAAACTGTTCCTATAACTCAGGGTCATTACGATGCTTATTTGAGATGAAATAAGTACTTAAATTATAAATGAACCATTAAGTTTCATAACTATAAAAAGATAAGCATAATTTTAATGGCTGTAGCATTTAATTATGATTTTGCAACGAGATTATTTCATATCGCCGTATTTGCACGATGCATAAGGGCCAAGCGCCCGAAAAGTGCCATAAAACAGCGATTTTCTGAGGCCTACTCCTCCGTAACGGCTAGATCAATTGGTTTGAAAAAAATATATGTATATTATAGATTCATGAACAATAATATTAACATTTGATTTTTTCGTGCAATTAATACTTTTGTCAAAAAAAAAATATTTAGCAATTTCGCAACTTTTTGCAACTTTTCCCTACTCCGAAACGGCTTGGATCTTTAGAAACATTTTTACACATAAAAATTGGTGCATAAATATTCATCAAAGTGAACATTGCATATGTAAATCAATCAATATCTTGCAGAGAAAATGGATTTAAAGCGCTTTCCGGGCGCTGCTGGCCGCAAATAAATGCAAAGATTTACGTACTGCCGCCTAGGCGAGTGCGAGAGTTGCGTTCACATAATTTCGGCCAGATGGTTCAAGGGACTATACGCCTTAAGTGTGACTAAAATGTGAAAATTGATTTATTTATAATAAGTAAATAAATGTAGCATAGCATGCATAATCAGCCTTTTTAATGTTCCCACTGCTGGGACTCAGGCCTCCTCTCTAGGAGAGGGAATGGGCCGTAATCCACCACGCGGGCCCAGTGCGGGTTGGTTAATATCACATGTCTTCGGCTTAAAGCTTTATGCACAAAAAACTGTACAAAGGCGGACTTAATGCCGGCATTATCTGCCAGTCGACCTTAGGGTGGTGCAGAAACATAACATGGTAGGTTAATAAGTAGACAAAACAGAAGAGAAACAAATATATACAATAGTAAATACATACTTAGATACATACATAGAAATGAACAATGCTGTAGGTGCAATGGTGTGGTTATAGGACATGTCAGTTCCCCACGATGTTTTCCTTCACCGTTTTGAGAGCAGTGGTGATGAAATAAATTACACAAAGTAATGCGCCTGGCTGGGTTAGAACCCGCGCCCTATAACTTGTAAATCGGGGCCGTTACCACTCGGCCACCACTGCTCAGAAAAAGTATATAAATATTTAAAAAAACTGGACAAGTGTGAGTCGGTCTTGTGCACTGAGGGTTCCTTACAATCTTACATGTAAATATTCCCGAATAAAAATGTTTTTTGTTGTGACGTAATAGCAATGCTTACAACGTTATAGTATTATTAACTTTGCAGTATGATAGTTTATTTATAGCAAAATAACCTCATGGATTATTCACAAAAATAAGTTTAAATCTTAATATTTATTGAAGTACATATCTATTCGAAGTGATCCCATCTCTTGGAGGAAGAGGGCCATATATTTTTGCCCATGGTTCTTTACTGTTTTCAGATTTCTTCCCATGCCTGTCTGTTATAAGACCTGGTTTCATGCCAAATTTCAAAATTCTAAGTTAGACCTTGAACACAAAAAGATTGCGGAACACTGAAGCTAGAACTACACTGCGCACACGTGTGCCACACACGCCGATCTGGGCGCGTCGGTCTCTATACATTTTATATGGCAACTAGACTTGTAGAGCTACACTAGATCCACCACGCGACGTCGTTCTACGTGCAAACCAGCACGCTTAGCCAAGTTGTTATTCTGCAATCGTTAACGCTGTAGAAACGTATGGGAATGACGTCATCTCAACGTAAAGCCGCGTGATCGGAACAAACGAATAGAAAATTCGTAGCCAAGTTCACATCGTTCAAAATTATAGAATAAATTTCTACAACGTTTAACGATACATCCTTTGATAAACAAACGCTACATTGTAGAGCGGCCGACGCAGGTGGGTCAACATGGCTACCCACTTAACGTTTTCTACAATTGCTGACACCGAAGCGTTACCGATTGGAGAACGGAATTCGACACGATACTGTTGTAACTTGGCTAGGGAGGCAGGCGTGGTTAACGTGTGCATCGGTCTAATGTAGTTCTAGCTATATCTAGATCATTTGATGCGTGTTATTTTTTTATCTTATAGAAACTAGTGCTTGACTGCGATCCCTCCTGATGGTAAGCAGCCATGCAATCTTTGATGGTGAGGCGCACTAGTTTATTAAGAGCCTATTCACTCTAGCCTTGAATACGCAGGCAAATTGTTCCAGTCCTTCGATGTATGCGATATAAATGACGAGGCGAATCGCTTAGTCCATGGTCCAGACCGTAGAGGTTTCAACAACGTAAGGGTAGATACTCGCCGTACGACGGGTTGTCCGATGGTAGAAATGAGATGGCAGAATCAAGTCATTCAGTTCCCGCACACTCTCCAAAATGCAATCTGTAAAACACCGAAAGGCTGGCTACCCTACGCCTGTGCTCAAGGCTTTGAAGATTGGGCTTAACCAAATCTGGATCACCATCATGATGACGTATAAGTATGTCGCAGCCATCTGGTTAAATTAGCCATCCAATTAGACGCCTAGGGCGTTCGTTAAATCCTTTGAAATGGCTGAAAAACAACTAGCCATGTCGTTGACCGCAACGTTTAACCAAATGGCTAAACGTTGTGTAGTCATTTAGTTTAGTTGCGTAACCATGAGTTTATAAATTATATAAAACTACTTTTTAGTAATAGTATCCACCAAGAAATAGTGAAATATTATTAAATTAATAAATAGCGGAACTAAATTTGAATCACTTGGCTGAGTCTTGATCAGTCATTTCGAAAGGGCTAACTTTAAATACGCCAAGCTGTTAAACGTTGAGTGATTTTAGTTCAAACAACTATCGGCCTAGGCATTTAACTGGATGCCGGCGTTAAACGAACGCCCGCGTCCAATTGGATGGCTAATTTAACCAGATGGCTGCGACATATATATATACAAAATATTTGTACAGTTATGGATTTATCAGGTGTCTGTCATGTTATGTCAATATTTCTATGTTATTAAATTACACGAATCTTCGTTGAATCGTTCGTTTTGTTTATCAATTTCGATCCGGGACAGGTGATATCATATTTGTGGAAATAAAATTGTTTACTAGCGAATAATTGTATGATAGAGATTTGAAACGCAAAGAGCACCTTTTTTTTCGATGGGAAAAATCATCTTATGACAACCCAAGAGTCTGACTAAAAAACCCATCCCGTTCCTTCAAGCCTTCATACCGGGGCTCGAGCGCCCTTTCGGATAATCCAGGCCCCAGTAAGCTTGGACCCGGCTGACTACTCCTTGAGGCGCGCGCCGTCGGTCGACGACTTGGGTTTGGTCCGGACAGTTACTGGTCGGCCGGACAGCGATCTACCTATTGCTCGCTGTCCGCAAGCCCGCGCCTACGGTGGCTGGAAATCGGGATCGGAATCTCAGCGGCGGCGAGAGCGCCGTTGCTTGAAAAACGCAAAGAGCACGTGGAGGAACATGGGTGTGTTTTAGCTAATAAGGCCGCTATTCCATCAGAGATGTGCTATGCCACGTCGCTATAATTTAGCTTCACTTTTCTTGGACTTACCGACATTTGACTATTCAAAAGTGCCTGCCTATTTGAAATAAATGCTTTGATTTTGATTTTGATAGATGCGTCATATATATGTAAATCAAAAGTTCAATTCAAGATATTTAAGTATGTGTATAATGTAAACATTTTAATATTTTTAATCATTATTATGTTATATACCATGTCACTACATTTTAAAATCCAGCTTATCAATTACCTATTAATACAAACAATACCTAAATATGTCATTATTATTAAGTACTAATATGTCATCATTATTTCAAAAAACATTATTATTACAAATACTTATATCATTTTTATTATAAAGACATATTCGCATTATTATTATAATTATCATTAAATAGATCAAAATGTCAATAATAATTAACAAATATTTTTCTCTGATAGGAACTCAGTTACACTGTAGTACGTTTTATCTAATACTTTCCGTAATCTACTCTTAAACAGTGTTATATTCAAAACTGGAAGCCTTTGTATACAACACTGATTAACCAACTACTCGGTAACTTATTGTAAATAATTGGGGCCATGCAATAAATGCTTATAATACCTGACATTAGTGATTTACTGTTGTCACGCTTATTTCTTGGGAATACATCGGAGCGGGGAGGAGTGGCAGGCGGTCGCCTCCTTCTGCGAAGCAGTAATGCTAGCAAAGAAGGAGGCCGACCGTATCAGGCAACGGTGCTCACAGCGCCCCAGCCGCCGCCAGGATTTTTTTATTCGGTGGGACTAATCATCTTATGACAACCCCCGCTTTTGGGCGGAGCGGGAGATAGTGTCAGACTCTTACTGACTAAAAAACCCATCCCGTTCCTTCAAGCCATCCGATTTTCGGCCACTGTAAGCGCGGGCTGGCGGATGGCGAAAAATGGGTAGCTCGCTGTCCGACCGTCTGGTAACTGTCCGGACCAAGCCCAAGTCGTCGACGGCGCGTACTGTTCCCGCGCGCCTCAAGGAGTTGTCAGTTGCTTCAGTTGCCCAGATGCGTCGAAGCCTACTGGGGCCAGGGTTGCGAAAGGTAGTTCGGCCCCGGTACCCCGGTATTTCATTTGGATAATTTTTACCAAAAAAAGCCAGGCGTTCAAAACGAGATGGGTTTTAATTAACAAACAGCTACTTCATTAAGATAGATCAGACATTTCACAGATCACAAATTTATTTATGTAAATAAGTTTTTGTTTATTTACAACTTAAAGCAACAAAATATATATATATATTTTTTCAAACAAAAATTAAAATATTTAAGTATGCTTAACCTAACTATACACACTAATGGCTACTTCCTACTTGACACGCGTGACCCAAGGGCTGGTTTTTATCTCGGTCATAGATTAAGCATTGCCATTCAACGTGGCAATGCCGCCAGCCTCTTGGGCACACTTCCAGTCGACAGCGATGCAGAGGAGTTTTATGACGCCATATTTTAGTAGGATCAGACATAGATAACAATTTTGAGACCTTATGTTTGAAATAATCTTGCGTGATAATGACGTCAAACTCTACGTGTGTACCAGTCATAACCTTCTGTGGAACTACGTAGGTACAGTCAGAAGCACAAATATGTCACAACCATGCCAAATACGAAAGCAATTTATTTTTGTGACGGATGTAACAACAAATTTAGTGTTTTCAGATTTTTTCCTACACCTGTGCTATAAGACTTTCCTATATGCCCAATTTAAGGTTTCTGGGTCAACGGGAAGTACTCTATGAATTTTGATCTTTGAAAGTATCAAAATATACTTTTTTTGCGACATAACCGGACGTATCTTTTTTAACACGCCTAAATTAGCTTCACCTGTATGTTTGTAACCAACGCCTTTGAGCTAGATTTTGACCTACTTTGGGCGATCAGATTTTCTTCAAACTTTGCACACTTATCAAAGACTGATGACGATACAATAATCCGTTTATTTAAATGAAAAATTAAAAATGTGGTTTAAAAAATAACTAAAAAAAACACGCTTTCATAGCATATCAAACTGATAAGTGTAAAATAATTTTCAATATTGGTAGAAAATAATAATAATAAACGAAAAATAAAAAAATAAAAATGTGAAATGATATTAATAATTTTTTTTTACACTTTTCAGTTTGATATGCTATGAAAGCGTGATTTTTTTAGTTTTTTTTTTAATCTACACTTCTTATTCGTTAACTTAGAAGTTTGGTTTTGACACAGCTTGAAGGGACCGCAGACCTGAGTACATGCTTTTAATTTCAACACGACACCTCCACGCGTTCTTGATATACAGACAGATAAACAGACAGACAGACAGACAGACAAACAGACAGACGGACGACAAAGTGATCCCACAGTCGTTATGTTTATTCCTTTTGAGGCAAAGTCAGGGATCAAGAAGCACCTGCGGACAATAAAATAAGATGGCCAAGGGTGCTATATGGCGATTGTGTCTGGCGATTTGCGAGAAGACTGAATAAGAGATTTAGTTATATTATTTGTTATATTTTCTTTAATTAGGTTTTACATAATTTGTAACTTTTGTAATCAGTGTAATTGGCATTCTGTCGTTCTGGTTAAATAAATAAATAAATAAATAAATAAATAAATAAATAAATAAATAAATAAATAAATAAATAAATAAATAAATAAATAAATAAATAAATAAATAAATAAATAAATAAATAAATAAATAAATAAATAAATAAATAAATAAATAAATAAATAAATAAATAAATAAATAAATAAATATGTCCACAGCCGCCCCACGTTTCGGCCCGTATAATATTTGTAGTTGGTCCGACCATGTGAAAATGGTCCGGACTAAGCGTTTCGCCTCGTCGTTTATACCACGCAAATCGAATGACTGGAACAATTTGACTACTGCGGTCTTCCCGTCCCATTATAACTTAGTTGTCTTCAAGGCTAGAGTGAATAGGCTCTTAATAAACTAGTGCGCCTCACCATCAACGATTGCATCACTGCTTACGTGGGATCACATCCAATTGACATCCCCCGCCCTTGGACGGAGCGGGAGATAGTATCAAGCTCTTACTAACTAAAAAACCCACACCGTTCCTTCTTGCCTTTCATACACTAGTCACTTTCACGCATTATTTAAATATCTTACTGTAAGATATGTATGCTTATGACTGTACCTACATGAACAATATGTTTTATCGCAACAATTAATTTCGGAAATACTTTTAATGTTTGAGCTATAAAGTTTACATTTCCGCTTCCGTTTTAATTTGACAAGTCAGATAATGTCGCGAAATATTGAGTAAAGGAAATAGTTTGTAATATACATTTGTATGACGTCGATAGGAACCTTGGTCACATTGGTCACCCTAAGCTTGATTATTATGAATCTACATTACGGCAGATTTGTTAATCTATACACAAATCGTCGACGGCACGTACTGTTTCAAGCGCGCCTCAAGGAGTAACTCCTTGACTAACTCCTGAAACAGTAAATTGTCTGCAAACCGTAGTGACCCAGCAGGGTCGAAGCCTACTGGGGCTATCTTTTTTCTTTTTTTTTTCAATGGGAAAAGTTATCCTATGACATCAGACTCATAATGACTAAAAAACCCATCCCGTTCCTTCAAGCCTGAAGAATGAATGAATGAATGATGATGAATACCGGGGCTCGAGCGCCCTTTCGGATAACACTGGCCCCAGTAGGCTTCGACCCGGCTGGGCCCCTACTGTTGCTAACAACTCCTTGAGACGCGCGGGAACAGCGCGCGCCGTCGACGACTTGGGCTTGCTCCGGACAGTTACCGGACGGCCGGATAGCGCTACCCATTGCTCACTGTACGCAAGCCCGCGCCTACGGTGGCTGGAAATCGGGATCGGAATCCCGGCGGCGGCGAGAGCGCCGTTGTCTGATGCGGTCGGCCTCCTCCTTAGCGAGCATTACTGCTTCGCAGAAGTCGGCGACCGCCTGCCACTCCTCCTCGCTCCGGACCATGGCCTCGACCAAGGCCCGGCGCGAGAGGTCTGCGCCGCGGAAGCCTACTGGGGCTAAAGGTTTACTTCTGAAAATAAAACTCGTCCCCAGTATGAAAGGCAGCGAAGGAACAAGAGTGGGTTTTCAGTCATTAAAAGTTTGACATACCCTCCCGTTCCACTAAAGTTGCGAGAGATGTCACTGAATGATTTTGCATATCACAGCGGACATAAGGCAATAGCACACAGCTGTTTGTGGGAGCAAAACAACCCCTCAGTCACCCGGATGGCCCGGTGACCATGTATTTGTGTGGGCAACCGGGCCCAATAACAAGCTTATAACTTTGTAAGTTTTTGAGGTTTCCATCGATAAAATTGATGTAGTTGGTTATTACTGTTATGGCGCGCGTCGATCCGTGTTGGTCCTTACCGGACGGCCGGACTGGGAGCTACCCATTACTCGCCGTCCACATGCCCGTGCTATTCCTGCGACTTCAAACGCCAGAATACTCGGTACCTCCAATACTCCTACCTACCATACATTGCTCGTAGAACGCGTACCGGAAAACGCAGCGTTGGAAAGCCTCCCACAAGGTGGACCGACGACCTGGTGAGAGTCGCGGGGACGCGGTGGATGCGAGACGCACAGGATCGTACATTGTGGCGACACTTGGGGAGGCCTATACCCAACAGTGGACGTCTTTAAGTTGAAAAAAATTATGATGATTGATAAAATAGATTAAGTAGGTTATGGCGCGCGTCGATCCTTGGTCCTCACAGGACGGCCGGACGGCGAACTTCTCAATGCTCGCCCTCAACAAGCCCGTGATTACGATAACTTAACGCTCAGGGTACTTGGTACTTCCATTACTCCAACTTATCATACATTACGTGTGGTGTAGTTTCATGTGAAAATACCATGTTTGGTATTCACTGTTAGCATTAAGCCGAGCTTGTTTTGTTAACCTGATACGAATAGCTGGAAAGGAGTAGGCTGTGTTCACACCCTGGCTGGTTACTAGGTACCTACTTTCTTTCTTATTTCTATAGGTTTTATTCCTGATGATGATGATGATTCCTGAGAAGTGGAATTCCCTGCCGGAGGCTATGTTTCCTGATTGCTGCAACCTAGGGGTCTTTAAGTCAGTCCGGACCAAGCCCAAGTCTTCGACGGCGCACACTGTTCCCGCGCGCCTCAGGGAGTTGTCAGCAACAGCAGGAACCGAGCCGGATCAAAGCCTACTGGGGCCAGGGTTATCCGAAAAGGAGCTTGAGCCCCGGTATGAAGGCAATGTTATGTACGCCGTTATTGTTACATACATCAGACCACCATGTTGATTTTTTTTCTTTTTTAATGATAAATGTATTGCAATGTGGCAGTACTCAATAAATAAATAAATAAAGGCTAGAAGGAACGGGGTGGGTCTTTTAGTCAGTAAGAGTCTGACACTATCTCCCGCTCCGCCCAAGAGCGGGGGATGTCAATGCATGATTTTTTCCCACCATAAAAAAGGGGTCTTTAAGTCAAGAGTGAATAGGTTACTTCTAGGCAAGCGTGCTCCATCGTCGACCATTTCATCGCTTTCCATCCCATCAGGTGAGATAGATGTCAATCGCGAAAATATCAACAGTAAATAAGAAATAAGACAAATGCTTGCACTGACTGGACGGGTCCACTCAAATCTGTATGGTTCTTTCTTCAAAAGACCATCTCAGACTAATCTGGGCCCCAAGTCTGCTATTTTTATATATGCGTCATTTCAACACGATTCAATTGTCATTTTGCTAAAAGTTTGTAATCTGCTAATTCATAATGATCGATCATTGATCGGTCACTGGTCTTGTAATAGAATTGTGGTAGAATGATAATTTCGAGCATATTAAAACCAATAACTGCACAATAACGTTCTAATGGTAAAACACTGATCAAATAAACTGTCAAAGTTTTAGCAGATTACCGCAAACTTCAAATATTCATTTATCAATATGTGCGAGATTATCATTCTATGTCACTTCTTTCAATGGAGTGTCAGTGGTTGACCATTGGAAAGTCATAATGACGCCATTATATTAGTAGATTACTTTGTCAAAATCGACAATTATGACATCAATGATAGACCATTCTGACACTATTGTAATAGCAGACTTGAGGTCCTGCATGGTTCTCATGTGATTTGACCATTACATATTTACTGTATGGACTTTAAAAGAGACTTTGACCCCTGAGTTTGTTTCGGTGTTTCTTCTCAGGGTAGGCAGCTAGGAAACACCGGCCTCATCTAGCATAAACTGACGAAAAAAAAATTGACGTGTAAAAGTGTTTTTTAAACCTATTTGCAAAATAAATATCATTTATTATTTGTGTAATTTATTTCATCACCACTGCACTTAAAACGGTGAAGGAAAACATAGTGAACCAAAAATTCGTAGACATGTGACATTCACCAAGTCGCACTGGACCCGAGGCTGGATTGCGGCCCAGACCCTCTCCCAGAGAGGTCTGAATCCCAGCAGTGGGAATCTCCGAACCACACCTATAAGCATAAATAATTATATTATACCTATAGAGATATGAGGAACAGGATGAAAAGACCCCGCAACCTCTATTGAAAAAGGAGGATCCTCCGACCAGACAAAAATATATCAGACAGAAAACTAGAAATAAAAATACAGTTCAAATTTTCTTTTTGAGGTGGGAAATTATCTACTGACTTCTCCCGCTCCAGGAATTTTTTTTTTGGTTAATAAAAATCATTACAATGACATCCCCCCTCCTTGGGCGGAACGGGAGATAGTGTCAGACTCTTACTGACTAAAAAACCCACCCCGTTCCTTCTTGCCTTTCATACCGGGGCCGAGGCTTCCTTTCGGAACTAGATTCTGGCCCCAGCAGGCTACGACCCAGCTGAGCCCCTGCTGTTGCTGACAACTCCTTGAGGCGCGCGGGAACACTGCGCGCCGTCGACGACTTGAACTTGGTCCGGACAGTTACCGGACAGTCGGATAGTGAGCTACCCGTGGCTCGCCGTCCGCAAGCCCGCGCCTACGGTGGCCGGAAATTGGCGTGAGCGCCGGTGCCTGATGCGGTCGGCCTCCTCTTTGCCATTAGGTACTGCTTCGCAGAAGTCGGCGACCGCCTGCCACTCCTCCTCGCTCCGGTCGCTCCGGACCATGGCCTGTGCCAAGGCCAGGCGTGAGAGATCGCCGCCGCTGATCTCCCGATCTAGGGTGGAGAGCGTATCAGACTTTTAGTGACTAAAACCCACTCCTAAGTTTCTTATGCCCCAGAAATACTTCTGGCCTATTATCCGTTTCATTGTGGCTCCATTATGAACAAAACCTTACAGTAAACATGCTCCAATTTCAACAATTACAATTGCAGTACTTCATAACCTCAGTTCAACATCAGATAACTAGGAAACACCACTATTACACATGAAAAGTCAACCATTCCATCACTATTCGATAATCTTTCAACTATTTCAAAAATAATAATCAACGTTGACAAAATAAATACTACAACTAAAAATGATTTTGAAAATAATAGTATAGTTCAATTTTCGAATGTAGAATTCACGTTTTAATAGTTAAAAAATAGGATTTATTATAATAATGACGAATAATATTTATTTTGTGTTAATTTTTGTATCGTTTAGTTTGAAAAATATTTTAAGTGTTAAAAGTAAAATTGAATGTGGTTATAAGGTATGTATCCCACTAATATTATTTTAGTATCTAGTATGTTACAAGTCGTGGCTCAATCTTAGAATTTTGGATAGTATTAACATCGCTAGATAGAGACAGAATTAAAAATTTTAGACAATAAAAGGTCCAAACGAGGATTAACATATCATCAAACATTAATAATGTTTAAAGAGCATTGCATGAAAGTGTCCCCACCCATTAACAGACTTGAGACAGGTGTCATTCGAATGACACCTGTCTCAAGTCTCAGTCTCAGCGTCTAGTTAAATGGAGTATTTTTTATTATGGCGACATATCTCTAAAGTTAATGTTTAAGTTTTATAAAGCGTTATATATTGACCTAACCGAAGTGTTTTGGACCTTACACATAGTAGTGTCATATATTTTTGAATGCGGCTTTGAGAGCTCTGTACGATTATGCAAAAATATTTCACAAAGGGTGTTGCGTAAAACTGTCCTCAAATGACACGAATTAACTAGACGCTTCGAATGACTGTCTTATGTCTGTTGGAGGGTGGGGACGGTGCCCATACAAAATCCGGTATCCTCCTTTAGCCATTTTTACTTTTGGAAAACTTTAATTAATTAGCTAAATTTCAATAATCTTTATAAATTTCCGCATGCGTACAAAGCTTTTTGGGAACACATTAAATTTGTTGTGCGCAAAGCCAAGGACTGGAATTCCCTGCCGGAATATGTGTTTCCCGATAGCTACAACTTAGGGTTCTTTAAGTCAAGAGTTAAAATAGGTTACTTCTAGGCAAGCGGGCTCCATCGTCGATCACATCATCGCTTACCATCAGGTGAGATGGTGGTCAAACGCGAGCCTATGTACACTAATATAATAAAAAGCTAAAGTTTTTTTTTATGTTTTTTTGTTTGTAGGAGGTAATCTCCGAAAGTACTGGACCGATTGCCAAAATTTTTTCACTGATAGAAAACTGCTTTATTCCTGAGTGACATAGGCTATATTTTATGTACGCGTGCAAAAGCTAGTCAATAATAATAAAAATAAAACTTTCATATGATTTTTTTTTTGTAGATTGTCTTCTGTACCTATCTATTTTGTGGTAGACCCTCAAACTGACGTATGATTTGTTCTAGCAATGTCCACAAACGAGAGATGGCGCTCTAAACGTCCATTTGATACCACACTCCCACATGGATGCTGGATGGGTGAAGACTTTCGACGAATATTACTATGGAAGTAAGTAATTGGGTAGTTTCCAGGGTCAAAATAATTACATTTTATTTAGTCCGTATTTTAGATTATAAAAAAATATTGGGCACACATTTTTTCTTTTTTCGATTAAAAATAACAAAGATATAGCCCGTTAAAAAATGCAGCACGGCGTGACGTTACACGTAACTTTAATGGGCTCTATCTTTGTCATTTTTGGTTTAATTTAAAAATAAAAAAAAATACGTGTCCCTTATTTTTGAATAATCTAATAGACGGCCTTTAAATACATTTTTTACGGCAACTAGCCATATCTATAAGAGGATAGTCCATAAGAATCACCAAAAATGTACTTAGTTTTCATAGTTTTATCGTTTTATTCAATAAGGCACAAATTTTATTTTATAATATTGTGTTGTTACTTTTTATTTATCAAATAGTTATCTATGTATTTTATTTAAATAAAATTTTACACCCGTAGGTACACTAAATCAATATCTATTACACTTATGAGTATATATATATGCTTTACCCTAGTCCGTGCGTCACTGCGGGGTGCCAACTGAAAACCAGCGCTGGGTGTCTTACGTCCAGCAAATGCTGAGGTGGTCACCCTTTCGGTGCGGGCACGCTCGGCGTACTTTGTACTTTTATTTAGTTTGTGTATAAATGTAACCGTTGTGCTGTGTCTGTACCGAATAAAAGTTTTTCTATTCTATTCTAATTTCAAAAAATACACCGCACTGAATTACACAAAACAAATAACGTATAACCTAAATAGATGTGTCAAAAGTTTCACTACGAGACATTTGGAAACCTATCCCAAGGGTTATATTTCACCGGGACACCATGGCGGCGCGACCAGTTGCGCTACCAAACTAGACAGCATACAGACACCAGAGTCGCCACACGTCCGAGCTGGTCGCGCCAGCAAATTGGTTGCGCAACCAAACGGACACCAGGTGAGTAACTCTCTATAGAGCTGTATACATTTTGTTGGTAGTGGCGACTGGTCGCGCCGCGGCCGCCAAGCTGTCTCGGTCAGATATAGTTCTGAGCTACCAAACTAGACACCAAAGTCGCCACACGTCCGAGCTGGCTCGGTGAAATACGGGCTTTAATTTCGAGAGAGAAATAATTTTATTTACTAACACTCTATGATTATTGTTACTAACACCACATGAGTTTTGTCCGTAATATAGATTTATTATGATTATTAACCAAGGTCAGTGATTACACTACTTTACAAGGTTTTTTACCCATAGATGAAACTAATGTGAATCGGTAGAGTAGTAAACCTTAAATTAGATACTGAAGTGGAAAAAGAATAGGACGTCAAGTTTTTTAAATATTTACTATATTAGTTTTTAACAATTTTTTATGTGTTACTTATAAAAAAATCAAAAATGACACAAACCACTTCTTCTTTTATACTGATTAGCATCAATATCCTTAATATAGACCAGCAGTAATCACCCAACATATTCTTATCCCAAAAGCCTTGGTACCTCTCTTCATAAATCTTCAAATCTTGATGAAAACGTTCACCATGTTCATCGCTTACGTTTCCCAGGTTCTCAGGAAGTTTTTTTTTTCCTGCAGACCAGTTCAATAATATACTTCTACAATTTTCACATATCACTCGAGGAACCCAATTTTTATCAAGATTTGTCACCGAGATTTGGAAATATTGGTAATAGGCTCGTTTTACGGCTTCAGTAATATATCTCTTGTTTTTTGATAGAATAATTTGACCACAAACATAGCAAAAGTTATTTGGATCTAATTTACACTGTCTTGAGGCCATTTTAAAACTGTTTCATTCAAATCAAAATGTTTAATTATGAGATTAATACAACAAAAGCGAATATTATCTCAGCACCAGTAACAAGTTAGCGAAATAACTTAATGAGGGTGTCTTAAAAAAACTTGACGTGATAAAAATATAAGACATATATTTTTGTAATAAACGGGTAGGTAAAAACCACATTCAGTATTAATTATCTTTGGGTAAAAGAAAAAAATTTTTTTTGTAAAGTAGTGTTATTAACCAAGGCCAAACTTTGACAGTTTATTTGATCAGTGTTCTACCATCAGAACGTTATTGATTTTAATATGCCCGATATTATCATTCTACCAAAACTCTATTACGATACCACTGACCGATCAATGATCGATCATTATGAATTAGCAGATTACGAACTTTTAGCAAAATGACAATGAGATCGTGTTAGAATGACGAATTTATAAAAATAGCAGACTTGGGCCCCTGGTAAGGGTTTCGGAAATCCGATAGATACGAAACGCATAAGACCGTTCATGGTGGCGACACTTGGGGGAGGCCTATGTCCAAAAGTGGACGTCTTTCGGCTGAAATGATGATGTGGCTAATGCTTTCTGTTTGTTACAGCTAAAACTACAATCAGCACGGCTAATGTGCAGCTAATCTTCCACTCAGTGCTCTCTGAACTGTTGCATGATAAGAGACGAAAGTAAGTTTTTGACGTCCAGTAGCCTGATTCACGTAAAATCAAACAAGCCAAATATCGTAGAAGTTTTATAGTCGTTCGATCGAAGTCCTATCCAAAAGCGGTATTTACGTGTTTCTAAAGGCCCAAGCGCCCGAAAAGTGCCATAAAACAGTGACTTTCTAAAGCCTACTCCTCGGTAACGGCCAGGTTAATAGGTTTGAAAAAAATATATGTTTATTATAGATTCATGAACAACATTATCAACATTTGATTTTATCGTACTATTAATACTTTTGTCTAAAAAAATATTTAGCAATTTCGCAACTTTTCCCTACTCCTTCGAAACGGCTTGAATCTTTAGAAACATTTTTACACATAAAAATGGGTGGTTAAATATTTTTCAAAGTGAACATTGCATATGTCGTCAATCAATATTTCGCAAAGAAAATGGATTTAATGTTGGCCACAAATAAATGCACAGATTTGCGTACCGCCGCATAGGCGGGTGCGAGAGGTGCGCCCACATTATTTTGGTCAGATGGTTCAAGGGACTAAAAGCCTTAATCGGGATTGGATAGAACAACAACTGGACTGGCTCGAAACTAAACGATCTATCGACGACTTATTTCCAGTTACATTAATAAGTATTCTACCAGGATAATGTAATAGATTTTTTTTTAAATCGACTCTTCGAACAAACGACTTTAAAATCGGTGTCGTTCAATCTTGATTAAAGGATATGAATACGGCAATGGTCTAAACGACTAAATCGCTACGATATTGTTACGGATTTGATTACGTGAATCGGGCTACTATTTAAAAAAAAAAACCAAAAAAAAAACAGCTGAAAATATAAAACAGATTAGAAGAAGTAGAGTCTGTCTAATAAGTTAAACGACTTGGATAATTATTAGGAGTTAATGAAATCTGATGTAGTCAACACGGGTTCAATAATCAAGGTTGATTAAGAGATAGAGATCATTGTTTACCTTATAAAAAGTATCAAATATAACTATTTTTTAAATAATTAAATATTATACAAGCTATTATATATCGCAAGTCGGTTGACTTATTAGACAGACTATATTCCTCTTTCGGCACTAATAGGTACTTTAGCTTGGAGCTGAATGTGAAATAAAAAAATATATAATTTTATTCCTCATTCGACACCTACGATACAAAGCTCTATCGATAAAAATCTGTAGTACCTTTATTATTTCAATTAAATATTATTATAAAAAAAAAAAAATATTTATAATAATAACTTGCCGTAGTCTTAACATAGTTCCAAGTTACCAGTCCACTTAAGACTCAAACAGCCATAGTCCTATTATCTTTGAGCCAAATGAAGATTTTTTTTTTCTTATTCTACTTTCGGCGCCAAGCTAAAACACCATATTAGTGCCGAAATAGGAAGTTTTGGTGCGAAAACCATTGGTACCAAAAGAGAAATACTTTTAGAAAAAAAAGATCAGAAAACAAACGAAAGATATTTTTTCAACTGAAAATTAAATAGAAAAGAGAGTAAATAAAAGAAAAAATTAAGAAAACGTTTATTTCTGTCTCGCACAGGGCAAACAAAATGCGACAAAAAAAAAGACCTGTACGAGGCCATAATGGCTCATTTCTCAACAAGCTGCTAAATAAAAATAAAAAACTGGTTGTATGGTGAGAATATATCGCTATGATCTATACTCTTCCTCTCCACAGGTTCACCTTCTCCGAAACAGCGTACTTCTGGCGCTGGTGGAAGGAACAGCGGCCCACCACTCGAGCCACCTTCAGATCCTTGGTCCAGGAAGGTCGCTTGGAGTTCGCTGGCGGCGGCTGGGTCCACAACGATGAGGCTACTCCTGATTACCTGCACATTATTGACCAATTTACTTGGGGATTAAGGTGAGTTACCATCATCTGCTTCCTAACTAACCAGCATCAGTCCTGTAGCTTGGCCTGAGTGAAAAGGCCCCTAGATCACGGCCTCGCATCCAAAAGGGCCTCTTTAAGAACGAGCGTTTTTTTTTATAATTGACGGGCTTGTGTTTGACCACTTTTTCACCTGATGGTAAGCGATGATGAGGTTAAAACATTGTGACAGTCACTATCTTGTTTTAGAATTTTTGAAAGAAAAGGCCCTTAATTTGGTGGGAAAATCATCAATGAAAACCCCCGCTCTTGGGCGGAGCGGGAGATAGTGTCAGACTCTTACTGACTAAAAGACCCACCCCGTTCCTTCAAGCCTTCATACCGGAGCTCGAGTTGTCTTTCGAAACTAACTCTGGCCCCGGTAGGCTTCGACCCCTGCTGTTGCTAACAACTCCTTGAGACGCGCGGGAACAGTGCGCGCCGTCGACGACTTGGGCTTGATCCAGTTACCGGACGGTCGGACAGCAAGCTACTCATTGCTCGCCGTCCGCAAGCCCGCGCCTACGGTGGCCGGAAATCGGGATCGAAATCCCGGCGGCGGTGGCAGCGCCGTTGCCTGATGCAGTTGGCCTCCTCCTTTGCGAGCATTACTGCTTCGCAGAAGTCGGCGACCGCCTGCCACTAATAAAAGGCCTCATTGATGTGCATTCACCCACGTCAGTATTATTCTACGTTACGCCTCTGAGCTACTACCTATTTCTACTAGACTATTTTCCCATTTATCTGGGGATCGGCTTCCAGTCTAACCGGCTGCGGCTGAGCAGGAATTGCATGACTTGATTCCGCCATCACAACCTACCATCGGATAACCCAACGTACGGCGAATATCCACCCTTACGTTGTTGAAATCTCTACTGTCCGGACTAAGCGTTTCGCCTCGTAACTTATATCGCGTAAGTCGAAGGACTGGAACAGTGTACCTGCTGCGGTCTTCACGTCCGATTATAAGGGTGTCTTCAAGGCTAGAGTGAATAGGCTCTTAATAAACTAGTGCGCCTCACCATCAGAGATTGCATCACTGCTTACCATCATGGTGGGTTTACACTCAAGCACTAGTTTATATCAATTAAAAAAAAAAGAATCGCCATGCTTCCTTAAGTTTGGCGATTCTTTGAGCTATGACGGTATTGCCCTTGGCAATGGGCAGGGCATATAGCACGTAGAACATATATTATGGTCGATGGGTATGAAAGGTTTTGGAGTGGCGACCACGTACCAGAAGACAGCGTTGGAAGGCCTTCAACAAGGTGGACCGATGACTTGGTCAGTGTCGCGGGAATCCGATGGATGCGTGACGCACAGGGCCAGTCGTTGTGGCGACGCTTGGGGGAGGCCTATGTCTTATCTTTCGGCTGATAAAATAATAATAATGTTTATTGAATTGTTTGATTTACATCAATATTTCTACTATAAGGGCTAAAATTAGAGGCTACCTAACTACTATAATGATGATGATAAATACTTATGGTACTTTAAATTTGCAGAAAACTGAACGACACTCTTGGGCCGTGCGGAAAACCGAAGGCAGCGTGGCAGATAGACACATATGGACACACGAGGGAACAGGTTTCCTTACTAGCTCAGATGGGGTACGATGGACTATTCATAGGTAAGTTTAAATCATCAGGATCTCAACGGAAAGACGTCCACGGAGCCACAAAATAGCTAGGTACAGAAGACAACCTCATGTATGTACTTCACTTTTTATATCTACGCTCGGTGGACGCACACTAATGAGCGTTTAAGCTGGAACTGTTCGACGAGTGGTCCGAGGCGCGACTGAGACATCGTGTCCGTGAGCGGTGTCTATGTGTGCGTTGTGAGAGCGCGTTTTGTATGTAGATTGACTTCTGTAGCTAGCTTTTTGGAGCAACCAGCATCCGTTATCATCGCGTGGGCCGGATTATTCCGACGAATGTTTTCGCGTCCTATTCACCTGGGTCGTGTGTTAGCGACTGGGTACTCCATCTCGTTTAGCTCTTCAATCCCCATAGGTGACAGAAGAGCTGACGAGATGGAGTGTTTGGTCGTGCGACCCTGTGTGTGTATGTCGGATATATCCGAAGTGAAAAAGTTAATGTCACCAGCAGATTTTTAAATGTGTTTACGACCGTAAAGAAAAGAGATAAAGTTTGAATGCTTTGTTGTTATTCGATAATTGCGTCATTTGCTCGAATGTTTCACAAAACTTGTTCCAGGAAAAAAGTGTTTCCTGAAATATTTTTGGAGATTTTTTTTGTCATTTTAAAACTAGATAGAAAAAAAGAAACTCGCACAGCAAAAAAAACAAAATATGAGCACAATTAAAGAAATTAAAATAAAATGCTAACTAAACTATAAATAACTTAAAATAAAAAGTGTAACATTAAAAACAAAAAAGACCTGTGCAAGGCTATAGAGGCTTATGCTAAGATGGGCTTAGCACAATATGCAGCTATATTTAAACAAATCTCAATTAAAAGTGCAAGTTTTCCATAGCTATATTTTTTTAATGCTTTTAATAATAACTACATTATGAAAGCCAAAGATCACACAAAATAGCAGATTTTCAGAGGTTTACTGGATTAGTTTTACACAAATTTATGTTTTTATTTCTATAGAAACCCAGATAATATCCACAACAAATCTGCATTTGCAAACTATCAAGAGAAAGATGTGTAATGACGTCATAATTACGTAAGAACGAAAACAAATTTCGGGTTGGCTGCACCTAAATAAAAGTTTGTAAAAACAGCATTGACATTTATTATAATTCGATCATGCATATGATTACTATTAACTGGATTCACTCGAGCATAAAATCAGCTATTCATATTTCTAAAGACCAATATAGGCTCAATTTCCTACGACCTTTGCCTCATAACAACTGTCAAAGAAATAAACCATTACTTGACGTTTGTACCATAAATGCAATATGCGTGAGAAAAAAATAAAAAAGGCGCGAACTTCCTTTGGCCTTGGCCTTATGACAGCTGTCAAAACCTTTTTGGACAAGTAGGCTGCAATGGCGTAGTGACCGTCGGGCGAGGCGGGACAGTGCCTCGGGGCCCCCAAGATCGGGGCCCCCAAGATCGGGGCCCCCAAAACCTATAAAAAAGTTGCGTAGCTAACTGTCTGAAAAAGTCTCGCCATCTGTGTCGGTTCTTAGCATCATGAAGTGCGACGTGCAATTGGGTGTTCAGTAAAATTATTGCATAAGTAGCTACTTCCAGCGGTTTCGTTCGCGTGACAGTCGGTTTCTCCATACTAACTTTGTGACCCCTGTTTCATCCCATTTGGTGTAAGGGATAGCCCTCCACAAACTTTAAGGGCTTGCTCAGTAGACGAAACTGAAAAACCCACCATAAAAAAATTTTTCATTTAACGAAAATTCAGCCTCTCCATACAAACAGTCCAATCAAGTTAATAATTTTGTATGGTGAGGCGGATTTTTTTTCGTTTCCTGAAAAATTTTTTTATGGTAGGTTGTTCAGTTTCGTCTACTGAGCAAGCCCTTAAAGTTTGTGGAGGGCTGTCCCTTACACCTTGTATTGTCACAAAATTTTACAGACTGTAAGTAAATGTTATCGTGCATATTTCCGTGTGCAAAACAAAAATCGGTTCTGAGCGACAATGGCTTGGCAACGCCGCCGCCGCCGCCGGGATTCTGATCCCGATTTCCGGCCAACGTAGACGCGGGCTTGCGGACAGTGAGCAATGGGTAGCTCACTGTCCGGCCGTCCGGTAACTGTCCGGACCTAGCCCAAGTCGTCGACGGCGCGCATTGTTCCCGCGCGCCTCAAGGAGTTGTCAGCGACAGCAGTGACCCAGACGGGTCGAAGCCTACTGGGGCCAGGGTTATCCGAAAGGCGCTCGAGCCCCGGTATGAAGGCTAGAAGGAACGAGGTGGGTCTTTTAGTCAGTAAGAGTCTGACACTATCTCCCGCTCCGCCCAAGAGCGGGGGATGTCAATGCATGATTTTTCCCACCATAAAAAAAAAAACCTTGGCAAAATCCGTTCTTATCGGATATTTGCACCCTATTAGGACCCACATGACAAATTTTAAGTTTGTAGGTGTTACAGTTTCTGATATTTCGTGATTAATCAGTGAGTGGTAATATTAAATCATGCCTACGTAAAATATTAACATATATTCGCAATTAAGCAATGTTATGTGTTCCGGTTTGCCAAGTGCGTCCGGTTTGCTTCCAAATTGGTCCAGTTATTCTTGAGTTCAACGCTAGCGACATATTTCGCCATTATTTTCGTTATTAGCGGATACCAGGTGTTAAGGGTGTGGGAGGAGGGTAAAACGCAGCGTTGAGCGAAAAGATTTATAATTGGCCAAAGAAAATTAGCGAACAAATTTTAGGTTAGGAAGCGCGCGCTGTCCGTCGCATTGATTATGGCACTGCGTCATTGCAAAACAAAATGGCGGTTCGGGACACGCCCCTTTAACCCTCTCGGACACCGCGAGTTCCCTTTTACATTTTTTTATGTTTTTAAGGTATCATTAACACCAGGCGTGTGTCATTATGTAAGCTAGAAAAAAATAAACATTTCATTTATTTCATATTATTTTGAAAGAGAGCATTTTTTTAATAAGTAAGTAAATTAGCTTAATGGTTTTTAGTGGAAAATTTTCCAATGACTTTTCCACAGCTGGACGGTGTCAAACTATCAAAAATTTAAAATTCTAAATATTTCGTCAAAAAATACAACATTAAATAATAAAAAAAAAAAAATATTTAAAAGTACAAAAAATAGTAGCCCACCGGCATCGGGAACAGGGTCCAAGCTGCCGGCGGTCAGGGCTCCTGAGAGAGGAACCACATTATTATTATATTAATCATTTATTTCAAGTACACCATATGCAGGGTTATCCGAAAGGGCGCTCGAGCCCCGGTATGAAGGCTTGAAGGAACGGGATGGGTTTTTTAGTCAGTAAGACTGACACTATCTCCCGCTCCGCCCAAGAGCGGGGGTTGTCATAAGATGATTATCCCATCGAAAAAATAAAAAAAGTATACCATATGCAGGCACTTTTGAATAGTCAAGTGTCGGTCAGTCCAAGAAAAGTGACGCTAAATTGCACGTTCCAAAGCGTAGATCTCTATGGATTTGTTTTTTTTTTCAAAAACTAAAACCACACCTATGTCATTCAGTTGCCCTTTGCGTTCCAAGACTACGGATTTCCTTTTCAGAAAATCCTCACTTTTTTTTATGGTGGGAAAAAATCATGCATTGACATCCCCCGCTCTTGGGCGGAGCGGGAAATAGTGTCAGACTCTTACTGACTAAAAGACCCACCCCGTTCCTTCTAGCCTTCATACCGGGGCTCAAACGCCCTTTCGGATAACCCTGGCCCCAGAAAATCCTCACTTACCAAGCGGGCATCGGCCCTGCTGGGCCCCTATGATTGACATTTCTTTGAGGAGTGCGTGTATTACCTACTACACGCTGATCTAAAATTTTAGACGTTTGAATATAGAGATAAATACAATTATTTATTTTAAAACAAGGTTCAATTTTTATGTACGTAAGTAATGACATTAAGTGATTAATCAATAATAACATAATGATATGCTAAACCAATATTTAGATATACTTGATTAATTGATTATGCAATTATGTTATGCAGACATATTCAATGACCTAACTACTAATGTCCAAATTATAATTATTTATTAATGTGGGGGCGATCGGCGGTGGCGATCTCTCACGCTGGGCCTTGATACAGATCATGGTTCGGAGCGTGGAGGACTGGCAGGCGCTCGCCTCCTTCTGCGAAGCAGTAATGCTAGCAAAGGAGGAGGCCGACCGTATCAGGCAACGGCGCTCACGCCCCAACCACCGCCGGGATTCCGATCCCGATTTTCGGCCACAGAAGACGCGGGCTTGCGGAGCTCGCTGTCCGACTATACAGCACAAGTCGTCGACGGTGCGCATTGCGCCTCAAGGAATTGTCAGCAACCGTAGGGATCCAGGAGGGTCGAAACCTATTGGGGCCAAAGATCTGTTTCCGAAAGAGAAGCTCGGCCCAGGGCCCCAAGTCTGCTATTACAATAGTGTCAGAATGGTCTATCATTGATGTCATAATTGTCGATTTTGACAAGTTTGGTAATCTATTAATATAATAGCGTCATTATGACTTTCCAATGGTCAACCACTGACACTCCATTGAAAGAAGTAACATAGAATGGTAATCTCGTACATATTGACAAATGAATATTTGAAGTTTGCGGTAATCTGCTAAAACTTTGACAGTTTATTTAATCAGTGTTTTACCATTAAAACGTTATTGTGCAGTTATTGGTTTTAATATGCTCGAAATTATCGTTCTACCACAATTGTATTACAAGACCATTGACCGATCAATGATCGATCATTATGAATTAGCAGATTATAAACTTTTAGCAAAATGACAATTGGATCATTGAAAATTCGCTCAGCTGACGTTTTTTTAAAGAAATTAATTTCGTACATGCGTAAATTAATACGAGTTTTGAAAAAAAGGTACTTTATTTTTTTAAATTTTATCTCTACAAATCGATAGTGTTTCATGTACCGGATCGACCCTCCGCGGGATTAGAGCAACCACGCCGTGCTACATTTTTCGCACGGGGTGACATCACACGTAACTTTAATGGGCTATATCTTTGTCATTTTTGGTATAATTTACAAATAAAAAAATACGTGGCCCTTATTTTTGAATAATCTAAAAGACGGACTAATTACATTTTTTACGGCAACTAGTCTATTATTTACAACACAATGCCTACCAATTTTATGACAGTGAAAACACTTGAAATGCACTTTGCTATTAATTTATTTGCGCTTATAATTGAGATCTCAATAAACTTTATATGCAGCCATAGATAAATGACTTATTTACTCTATTCAGGTCGAGTAGATCATAAGGAAAGAGAGGCCATGATAGAAGAAGACAGGATGGAGTTCATGTGGAGAGGATCTGACGTACTAGGTGAGTAGGATTACTTACATAAGCATATTTAGAACTCAAGTCTCTTGGCAATGATGCTCTTGTGAAGTCAAAACTCTCTGTCTGTTTTCTATCGTTTACACTTCGGGGAGTGCGCACTTGAGTTACACAATTTAATTCCGCCAAGTCCGTTCCATCATCGGACCACAAGACGTACGGCGTTGCGCCACCGGTACATGGTGGACATCCCACTTATACGTATAAAGCGTTTTGGGAGTACATTCATTATGCGTACAGCTAAGGAATGGAATTCTCTGCCGGAGTCTGTGTTTTCTGATAGCTATAACCAAGGGGTCTTTAAGTCAAGAGTGAATAGATTGCTTCTAGGCAAGCGTGCTCCATCGTCGACCACATCATCGCTTACCATCAGGTGAGATTGTGATCAAACGCGAGCCAACAAAAGTGGATGTCACATGTCTTTAATTTTTTTAGTCTTCTCTTTGCGTCATTTATTCTCAAAGCTGAGGGTCGTGACCTCGACCTCGATCTCTATCGATCTATAGAATCAGGCGTGACCCATGTGTGCGTCGGTCTAATGTATAGTACAATTCACGAATGATGGCGGCTGTGAAGTTTGCGCAGAAGGCTGCGCAGTAACGTGTTTTAGGAACCAAATGACGTCGTGCGTGTGCGAGAAGAGTGTGGTATGCGCGAAAGTTCGCAAAGCCTAATTTCACGCCCGCCATCATTCGTGAATTGTACTGTAGTTCCCATTTAATTGGACATTGATTTATAACACTCACTTGTTGACAAAATTAATTATTTTTATTAGAAAAATGTCTTTATTATTGGAATTAATGTCTCACAATAGTAAATTAATTGTATTTTATTTTTTTAAATCTTTTGACAGTATATAATTTAGAATCATGCTTCGACATTTTATATCTTTCGACATTATAATTGACACTGTATGACATTTTAATAGATCGCTTGACATTATACAAGGTGCAGTTTTAAAACTGCACAATATTTCAGGAGGTTGTAATAAAACTCATAAATAATCATGTAAAAAAACGATACCTGGTCAATAATCAGTAATACTTGTTATTTTCTTTTTTAATTACACTAAACTAAATCGATTGATCGATGGCCGCGGAGGCGTGGCTAGGGTGTGGCGTGCGGGATGATGATTGGGTGATACGTTATTTGTGAAACTATCGTTGCGAGTTAGTGTGTGTGAAAACGCCCTTTATTGTTCCGTGTTTGTGTGTGTGAAAGAAAGCGCGGTTATAAGGCAGGTATCAGACTGGCTGCTTTTTATGAAACGTAGTTCACACATACCGATTTCCATAAATAAGAAAAAAAAAATTAAAAAATTACCTTCTCATTTTATTATTGATTCGGGTCGAGAATCACTACCTCCTCAAAATATCTCACCTCCTGAAATATTTTGCAGCTTCAAAACGACACCTTGTATATATATATTATTTGGAACTGTATGACACTTTATTTGAATTGTGATTCAGAATTGTATCTTGTTTCTGTTTTTTCTTTATATGATATGTTTTGTGCGTGTTTTGTCAATGGATTCAACACAATGCAAATTGTTATGAATAAATAAATGAAATAAATGAAAATTCCAGGCAAGATGTCGGACATTATGACCCACACACTGTTCAACCTGTACAACGCCCCTGATGGCTTCTGTTTCGATTTCCTCTGCAATGACGAACCCATCATCGATGATCCTGACAATAAGGTCTACAATGCTGACAAAAGGGTAAGATTTCACTGATATTATAGGTCAGATTTGCGGACGGTGAGCAATAGGTAACTCGTTATTCGACCGAGTCCAAGTCGTCGACGGCGCGTGCCGATCCTGCGCGCCGCAAGAAGATGTCAGTAAACGTAGGGCCTAGCAGAGCCGAAGCCTACTGGGGCCTTGGACCGGTTTCTGAAAGGTGGTCCTATGAAAGGCTAAGAAGGAACGGGGCAGGTTTTTTAGTCCATTAGTCTCCCGCTCCGCCCAAGGGTGGGAGATATGATTGAAACTTTTATCCACCGAAAAAAAAGGTCAGTTTAAGTAAACTTATTCTTAAGAGGAGAGTCGTTAAGAAACATCAAAAAGGCAGTTACAGTTTTCAAAAATTTCTAAATATACACCACGCTTAATTACACAAATTGAAAATGAAGAACGTAAATGGATGTGCCAACAGTTTCACCGCACTAAATTACACAAAAAAACAAAAAAAATAAGTCGTGTGTCCGGAACGTGGATCCACGCGAGACACAATAACTTTTTAATTGTGTCTCTAATTACGGCATACGAAAGGTTAAAAGAACTTTTTGATTCTAAAAGGTTTCTTTATTTCGGATATCTGCCCCCAGCCAAGTTACAACCGTTTCGCTTGCGCCGAACGCTTCAGGTGGCCGTAATTAATTTTAGGAGAGGAAGGCCGAAGAAAAGATGGATGGATTGTGTGAGGAGTGATATGAAAGAAAAGGGAGTTGGTGATAGTTTGACGGGAGACAGAACAGAATGGAAGAAAAAAACATGTTGCGCCGACCCCAAGTACTATGGGATAAGGGTAGGAAGAAGAAGAAGACGTCCACTGCTGGACGTAGGCCTCCCCCAAGCGTCGCAACGACCGATCTTGTGTGTCTCGCATCCACCGCTTTCCCGCAACTCTCGCCTGGTCGCCGGTCCACCTTATGGAAGGCCTTTTAACGTTGCATTTTCCGGTGCGTGGTCGCCAGTCTATAACCATTCGGTCAAATCAAATCAAATCAAAATCATTTATTTCAAATAGACCATTTGCAGGCACTTTTGAATAGTCAAATGTCGGACAGTCCAAGAAAAGTGAAGCTAAATTGCACGTTCCAAATCGTAGGTCTCTATGGAGAAGAACGTGCAAGAAACTCCATGGACACTCTTTTTAAAACATATTATGAGTTACATAGATCTTGGTTACATATTTCTTGTCACTTCTAATATGTCAGCACAATGTAGGCAGATACGCAACAATAATAAGTTATTATTCTTATTATTAAATGTAATTAAAAACAGAAACCGAATTAAGCCACTGGCAGCCAAGAGATGACCAGTCTCAACCGATGGCACCCGTTCACGGGCATGACACGTGCATCAGCCCCACTCAGCTCAACCACTTTAAAGGGAACCGAATGACCCAATAACACGTGCCACCACCAGCAAGACATTTGGGTGAGCATGACAAACTCTCAACTGCCATGCTCGTTATGTCAAACAAGTTGTAACCTAATAAAGATGCTCCATGGTGTTTCACATTCACAAAACCCATCGACCCTCCGTTCTACAAGCAATGTGCCCTACCCACTGGCACTTTAGTTTGGCGATTCATTGGGATATGTAGGCGACCTTGGTTCTCCTGCGGATATCTTCATCCCTAATTTGATTACTCAAAAAATATAGTAATGTATTAATTGTATTTTCACTTCGCAGGTAAACGACTTCATTTCCCAAATAGAGAGACAAGCGAAGTACTACGACCACGACAACATAATGGTCACTATGGGCGGGGACTTCACGTACCAGAGCGCAGCCAACTGGTTCATGAACATGGACAAACTCATCAAGTAAGTCCTGCTTTCCGAAATCTGTAACTGTTTACGGCTGTAATGGAGAATGTCTTCAAGGTTCTGGACTGGAGTGGACTAGGCATTAATGTCAATGGCGAGTACATCACTTACCTTCGGTTTGCCGACAATTTAGTAGTTATAGTTGAGACTACGGAGGAGCTCAGCACAATGCTCGCTGACCTTAGTACAGCTTCCGAAATAGTGGGTCATAAAATGAACATGGACAAAACCAAAGTCATGTTAAATAACCATGTATCACCCACTCCGATCAAGATCGGGGACTCTACACTTGAAATTGTAGACGATTACGTTTACCTGGGACAGACAATCCAGTTGGGTAGGTCTAACGATTGACCTCTTTCTCAATGAAAGAGATCTAACGTCGAATCTGACTTGGTTGGGCAGCATTCGAGAAGCTGCGCGATATCTTCTCATCTAACATAACACAGTATCTCAAGACGAAAGTCCATGACCAGTAGCCCGATTCACGTAATAAAAAGTAACGATATCGTACCGATTTAGTCGTTTAGACCATTTCCGTATTCACATCCATCAATCGAGTTTGAACGACACCGATTTTAAAGTCGTTTGAAAATCGTCGATTAAAAAAAAAAAAATCTGTATTACATTATCCTGGTAGAATACTTATTAATGTAACTGGAAATAAGTCGATAGATCGTGAATACCGCTTTTGGATAGGACTTCGATCGAACGACTATAAAACTTCAACGATAGTTGGCTTGTTTGATTTTACTTGGATCAGGCCACAGTGCATGTTGCCAGTGATGAAATATGGCACTGAAACATGGTCGCTCACAATGGACCTCATCAGAAGCCTTACCCAAAAGACAATGGAAAGGGAGTTTCCTGTCCGGTAACTGTCCGGATCGAGCCCAAGTCGTTGACAGTGCGTAGGAGCCCAGCAGGGTCAAAGCCTACTAGCCATGGGTTGACTTTCGAAAGGGAACCCCAGGGTTCTGGAACGTAAGATAAAGAAGGAACATAGGTGGGGTTTTAGTCAGTAAAAGTCTGGCACGCCTTTCTGCTCTGCCCTGGGGTGAAAGAAGTCATTTCTCATCTTAAAAAATGGTAAAAAATATATAGAGTTTTATTTTTTTTCCAGCCACGTCAACACGCATCCAGCGAATTTGTCAGACATCAATATTTTCTATTCGACGCCATCTTGTTATTTGAAAGCCATCTATTTGTATGGGAGGAGGGATAAGGCTGTGTACACTGAGAAGGTAATTTTTTTATTCAATAATTTACTCCAAAACCCGCTTTTATCTCTACCACTCATAAGCACGCAATAATTCCGCACGAAAATAATTTTCTGCTTTTCGCACTAGTGCGGAAAAGAGCCATAATTTATTACATTTACTTATCGTATTAGGCTGGGCGCAAAGTGACCCTCACTAGTCGCTCATAAACCCATGTTTATGTATTTCTTGTGCATTGAAAAACGTCGTTCGATACCCGTGGAAATTTGTCACTGCAGGACTCGGTTCCATATAGCGTTGCTAGGCAAGGCAAGCTGGACACGATCAGGCTTTTTTTTTTTCTTTAATTGAGATAAACTAGTGCTTGACTGCGATCCCACCTGATGGTAAGTAGCGATGCAACCTTTGACAGCGAGGCGCACTAGTTTATTAAGAGCCTATTCACTCTAGCCTTGAAGACACCCAAATTATAATCGGACGGGAAGACCGCAGCAGGCAGACTGTTCCAGTCCTTCGACGTACGCGGTATAAACGACGAGGCAAAACGCTTAGTCCGGACCGTAGAGGTTTCAACAAGGTTTCTTTTTAGTTCCGTGTCCAGCCAAATTAGGCGGAGTCCGGCTCGTCCGGCTATTGTTAAGCTTTTTAAAATTTGACCATTTTTAACCGACTTCGAAAAGGAGAAGGTTCTATGTTTGGCTGAATGTATGTTAATGTCTAGAATTGTTATTTGAGTTCTGCCTTACCTTGTCTCGCTAGCCCAAGCAGAGTGGACATGCAATTAGTCAAGCAATTATAGCACTCAATTTTATTGTTTTTTTTTTTTTTTATTACAATTTAAAAAGATTTAATTATTAAGATTGTTATTAAAAAGTTTGCACGTAGCGGAGATGAGAATGTTAAGATGGATGTGTGGTGTGACGAGAATGGATAAATAAAATTGAGAAATGAGTATATTAGAGGAAGTTTGAAAGTGGCCCCAGTGACTGAAAAGTTGAAATTGAATCGTTTGTCTTGGTATGGTCATGTGAAGAGGAGGGATGAAGCGCATGTTGCTAAAAAAGTTATGAGTTTACATGTTGATGGATGGAGGGGGAGAGGGAGGCCAAAGAAAAGATGGATGGATTGTGTGAGAAGCGATATGAAAGAAAAGGGAGTTAGTAATAGCGTGACGAGTGACAGGATAGAATGGAAGAAAAAAGCGTGTTGCGCCGACCCCAAATAAAACGGGACTAGGGCAGAAAGAAGAGATTGTTATTAAAATGGATGTCGGCCTTTGCGAAATGTCCGGGTAAATAGAATAGTCTGTCCAGCTTTTCGGTTCCAAGACCTGGAAACCCTGGTTCCATAACACCTTGGTCGCAATGACGAACTTTTAACACATGTATCAAAATGTTCTATTAGAGTTCCTTGATCGGTTTTGACCTGTGAATATTTTCAGGGCGACGAGTTACCTTACGGCAGTGATTCCATGACGTATTGGACAGGGTACTACACGTCAAGACCGAGTCTCAAGTACTTTACCAGAAGAGCGCATGTGTTCTTGCAAGTAAGTCGTTTACACAGAGGCGTAACGTGGTCTCATTTAGAAGTGGGCGAAGACACATAGGCTAGGCCTTTTTTTTTATAAATTCGAAAACGAGACAGCGACTGTCGCAACACAGTGTTCGACCACATTTTCGCTTATATCAGATGAGATAGTGGCCAAAAGCTCTTTCTTAAAGAGAGGCCCCTTTGGTTGCCAGGCTATGGGCGAGGGGTACACATACACACACCATCACTACACACATATAGTACAGACTAGCACAGTTTTCAACGTATCCATTTTGCAAGAACTCAAAATCTCACGGCTGTCGTCCGAGTGTCTTCGCAAGGTTCTGCAATACTTCACATTGCAAGGAAAGATGGTGGCAACCTCGAAAGGCTAATTGTGACCGGTAAAGTGGACGGGAAAAGGCCTCGCGGGCGCAGCCCAGTACGTTGGTCCGACCAGATCCGCACCGCCCTTGAGTCCACGATGTACAATGCCCTTCACACCGCCAGAGACAGGAACAGATGGAGGAATATCATAAGGGATAGAGTGATGAAACAGGGGGGTCACGACCCTCAGCATTGAGGAATACGACGCATGGATGAGGACTACAGTTTTCTCTTTGTTACTTGGAGAACTCTGGCCTATGAGTATATCTCATCGGGATACCAAGGCGACGCAACAGGGCCTCAAGTCTGCTATTACAATAGTGTCAGAATGGTCTATCATTGATGTCATAATTGTCGATTTTGTTAAGTTTGGTAATCTACTAATATAATGGCGTCATTATGACTTTCCAATGGCCAACCACTGATACTCCATTGAAAGAAGTGGCTTAAAATAGTAATCTCGTACATATTGACAAATGAATATTTGACGTATGCGGTAATCTGCTAAAATTTTGACAGTTTATTTGATCAGTGTTCTACCATTAGAACATTATTGTGCAGTTATGGGTTATAATCTGCTCGATATTATCATTCTACCACAACTCTATAACGATACCACTGACCGATCAATGATCGATCATTATGAATTAACAGATTACGAAATTTTAGCAAAATGACAATGTGATCGTGTTGGAATGAAGAATTTATAAAAATAGCAGACTGGGGCCCCAGGTTGCTCCACCATGGTGACCCAGTGAAATATAGCAAAGGAGGACCGCATCAGGCAACGGCGCTCATAACGCCACAGCCGCCGCCGGGATTCCGATCCCGATTTCCGGCCACCGTAGGCGCGGGCTTGCAGACGGCGAGCAATGGGTAGCTCGCTGTCCGACCATCCGGTAACTGTCTGGACCAAGCCCAAATCGTCGACGGCGCACACTGTTCCCGCGCGTCTCAAGGAGTTGTCAGCAGCAGCAGGGGCCCAGCCGGGTCGAAGCCTACTGGGGCCAGGGTTATCCGAAAGGGAAGCTCGGTCCCGGTATGAAAGGCAAGAAGGAACAGGAGTGGGTTTTTAGTTAGTGAAAGTCTGACACTATCTTCCGCTCCGCCCAAGAACGGGGGATGTCATTAGATGATTTTCCCATCGGAAAAAAAACCCATTAAAGCCCTAATTGCGCGATGCAGTATTTCGTAGTTTAGTTCTTATGTGGCGCCATAGATGTCGCTACATCACTTCTAATATTCGCAGGTAGTGAAACAGTTGACAGTGCTGGCTCGTCTCGGAGATTCGTATGAGCTACATCTTCTTAGACATGCTGTCAGCCTAGTCCTTCATCATGACGCTATTACAGGTAAAATGAACCTAAATAATTGTAGTTGATGTTTAGTATTTAAAACTATTGTAGCGCTAAAAACTTGAGGCGATTATGACACCGGCATGCATCAAGTTAATCTGATACTTGATGATTATTTCTAAATTCTACTACTGTCTTCCCGTCCGATTATAATTTAGGTGTCTTCAAGGCTAGAGTGAATAGGCTCTTAATAAACTAGTGCGCCTCACAATCAAAGATTGCATCGCTAGTTACCATCAGGTGGGATCGCAGTCAAGCACTAGTTTATATCAAATAAAAAAATATATCTAAACGACGACCTCCGGCATTGCAGTCAGGGTCACTAACCACTAGATCAACAGGCCTGTTAAATTTTAAAAATGTCTTTATCTGCCTTATCTATGCCAAACTATGTAACCGAATAACAGTATGAGACCTAAGGAGCGGGCCCACCGCGGCGCATGCTGTGTGGACACGCCGCGCATTTTAGCTGCGTGTATTAATTTGTTTGACAACATGGGTCTACGTTTCCACTGGAGTACACGAATATGACCCACGACTATGTGTAGCGTGGCACGGAGAGGCTACGCACGTGCCACTGCAATTTACGGACACGGGCTTCACTGCGGGTAGTGTATGACTGAAAACTTTGTTGCTTTAAGCGAGCGGTACCTACATGGTCGTAGGTCATATTCGTGTACTCCAGTGGAAACGTAGACCCACGTCGACAGCGTTGAGCTATGTAACCGCCTATTCGTGCAAGCTACGCATGTATCAATGACGTCATTGCATGCTTAGCCTCTCAGTGGGTTGCAGTGGACACAACCACATACATTTACGTACGTAGCCTCTCCGTGCACCGCGGTGAGCCCGCGCCTTCACGCTTCATGTTGCGTGTCAACGCACCTACGCGCGTACTTGCGGGAGTGCAAATCTGCATCAGCATGCGGGTTTTTTATGCAATCACGCGCGTAGGTGAGTTTTTGTAGATTCACGCAGGCTCATTTCATACAAAATCACCCACGGCACTACGACATATCATTGGATGACTTCCCGCCTAATAAAATGGTAGTGACTCGCCGTACAGTAAGCACAACGGATCTTGAACGCTCGGCGTCAGAGTGGGGATCGCTTTGCGCATTCCATACATTAATATTCCACAACTATCACACAGCGCCGTCTAGTCCCAAGCTAAGCAGAGCTTGTGTTATGGGTACTAGACAACTGATAAACATACTTATATATTTCTAAATACATACATATTATAGATAAATTACACCCAGACACAGAACAAATGATCGTGCTCATCACACAAACATTTGTCCTGGGTGGGAATCGAACCAACGACCTCCGGCATAGCGGTCAGGGTCACTAACCACTAGACCAACAGGCCAACTGTAAAAGTAGTTTCAACGTCATTTTGTTTAACAGGGACGAGTCAACAACATGTCACTTTTGATTTCATCAGAATCTTGAGTGAAGCCATCGATGCATGTACCAAGAAAGTCTCGAGTCTGCTCAGGTATGTTTATTATGTGTCATGGGTAGTCCAGGGTCAAAATAATTACATTTCATTTAGTCCGTATTTTAGATTATTCAAAAATATTGGACATGTATTTTTTTCTTTTTTCGACCCATTAAAAGTTACGTGTGACGTCGCCCCGTGTAAAAAAATGCAGCACGGCGTGACGTTACACGTAACTTTAATGGGCTATATCTTTGTCATTTTTGGTTTAATTTACAAATAAAATTGATTGCGCGACCAAACGGACACCAGGGGCCGTATTATGACCTCTTAAAACCATCATGTTTTCGGTGTAAAAAAGAGACGGAGCTATACAGGACAAATATCACTATCCTTTTCTCACACAGAAAACATGATGGTTTTAATATGTCATAATACGGCCGCAGGTGAGTAACTCTCTATAGAGCTGTATACATTTTGTTGGTAGCGGCGACTGGTCGCGCCGCCGTGGTGTCTCGGTGAAATATAGCTCTAAGAGGTGTTAGTAAATAGGCAATTATCTGTCTCTTTTTTTCAGTTATTTGACTCCAACATGGGGTGGAAGCCGCAGGACAAAGAATAACCAGCAGTTTGTGATCTGCCATCAGCTGAACATGAGCCAATGTAGAGTAAGTTGCTTTTCGAGTCCGACTCGCACTTGGCCGCCTTTTTAACCGACTCCAAAAAGAAGGAGGTTCTAAGTTCGGCTGAATGTATTTTCACAGATTTCTCTGTCAATTGTTAACTGATTTTGAAAATGTTTTTTTTATTGAAAGGTTATGCTTTCAAATTGGCCCCATAGAAATATTGTTATGATCTGATCATGAACTTCGAAGATATGGATCGAACTCCTCATAGGATCGCAGTAGAACTGACGTAACAAATAAAATTGCTTAGTTTATACTTGTGGTCGATGACTGGCTGAAAGAAGAGGGTGAGGGGGGAGAAGCCTTCTTCTTTCAGTCCCGCCACGCGACACCACGCTACGCGCCATTACATACAAATCAATTGTGGTCCACGTGTGCATCGCGTCTCGTTTTATCATAACCCACCTTAAAAAAAGGGCAAAAAACAGTGAATATTATGTCTGTCTACTAATAAAATGTTCTTACATCGCCAGTTCACAGAGAACCAAGAATCCATGCTCCTGATAGTCTACAACCCCCTTAGCGTGAAGACATACCACCACGTGAGACTGCCAGCCATCGCTCTGCATTACTCCATCAGAGATTTTAATGGTAAGCATAACTTGATACCGCGGCCCTAGAATATAGAGCTACATAGATATACAACAACAATAACAACTACAGCAACAACAATAACACGCTACAACTGCAACAACTACAACATTGGCAACAACATTAGCTACAACTTTGGCTACAACATTGGCTACAACATTGACTACAACATTGGCTACAACATTGGCCACAACATTGGCTACAACATTGGCTACAACATTGGCTATAACATTGGCTACAACATTGGCGACAACATTGGCGACAACATTGGCTACAACATTGGCTACAACATTGGCTACAACATTGGCTACAACATTGGCTACAATATTGGCTACAACATTGGCTACATCATTGGCTACAACATTGGCTACAACATTGGCTACAACATTGGCTACAACATTGGCTACGACATTGGCTACGACATTGGCTACAACATTGGCTACATATTGCTAGATATCTACAACAACACCAACATTAAGCAACAACGAGCAACAATTACAACAGTTACTACAACTACAACAATTAAACAACAACAACGAACGGAGCAACTTAATTCATTAAACCCCAAGCAAACGCCGGCGTTCGCGCACCTATTGTCTTTCAATTGTGTCTGCAATTATCACAATTGAAAGGTTAAAGAATATATGTGGGTTTTAGTCTCCTCCCTCTCGCTTCACCCAGAGTACGAGAAGTTCTTTGATAGATCATCAAAGAACTTCTAACTAAAACTCGTCTGCTCCCCTAGCCAAATTACAACAGTTTCGCTTGAGCCGAACGCTTCGAGTTGGCCGCGCCGCCAATTCTTTTGTTTTGACCATATGACTAGGCGTTGAGACCACGTCATTCCCGTAAAGAAGCTTTTTACTAGCGTTAACGATTGCAGATTTGCAACTTGGTCAGGGGTATTGTTTTCCTTCAACAGCCTTTTATGTTAGTGCCTAGTGACTTTTTTAAACGATCCTACAACCCTGGGAGATGTCAGCCCTAGCTGGCCTCGTATTCTGAAACCCTGGATCTTCAGATCCTCTCTGACAGTAAAAGATCCACGACTGACAGCCACAACCAACTGTTTAACGTGTTTACGATGATCATCTTTTTCTTCAGATGAGGAGGTGGAATACCAGCTGCTACCCCTACCAGCAGCCGTCATCAATCTGCCAGGTAGATCCTCTACAGCTATCCAGGAGTTGTGCTTCGAAGCGGAGAACATACCGCCTCTTGGGTTCACCGCATACTACATTGCTCCTGTAAGGGATCAATTGGTTAGTTACTCCGTCTTTTAGAGTTTTTTTTTTAGCTGTGAAATCGAGAAGGTGTGTCAGACTTTTACTGACTAAAACCCACTCGTGCTCCTTCTTTGCCTATACAGGGTTATTTGTAAAACACTAGCAACCTTGCAGGACTGTTACTATCATCATAATCAACAACTTTTGTTCTATAACTTTTTGCAAAACCTATTACATTTACCAAAAACAAACCTTCAAGATTGCGTTATTCTATCTAACACATTTTAACTCTGTATTTTGCTGTACCTACCTACAGTTGCCATCACGGACCTTGAGCGCTCGGCGTCAGAGTGGGGATCGCTTTGCGCATTCCATACATTGGCGAGCCAATCGTCTTCGTTGTTAGATACTAACAGCAATGCAGGGAACGAATTAGGAGTGACGTCTATGACGCGATGGCGCGGCGAGCCAATCACTGACACTCCCCGCCCCCTCGTCTTACTTCGCACCACTAAAGAGTCCGAATATTTGACATCTGCGCAACCGCTCAAGATCCATGATGGCAACTGTACGTCTCCCAAATACGATCCCTGCTTCCCTCCGCTATTGTACTATCGCTTGCTTCGCATAGACTTCGTAATATTTAGAACGATCAATTTAAATATTTTAATTTTTGTATGCAAATCTGATGAAATAAAATAAGATATTTTTTTTTTTAGTCATAGAAGAATAATTGTTGTTTATGATAATAGTAATGTATTGATAAGCTTATGATAGGATAGGATAGAAAAAAAACAAGAGCCATCACCACAAATTTCGCACTTGTAGTGCACAAATGCTCTCAATTGTGCGATTAAATGTACTTAATAAATGTTTATTGATTTCTTTTGTAACAGGCGGAGAATGAGTTTGCGAAAAAGTTCTCCAAATCAAGTTCAGGGAATTCAGACGCCGAACAAGAGATTGTTCCCTACATCTCTAATGAGGTAAATAAAAAAAAAATATTATTATTTTCTTTTGTACGATTTTTTCAAGCGTAAAGCCCGAAACAATCGATTATCGATATATTATCGAAACATCGAATTTTTTTTGGAATTTATTTTATCGGCATTGTCTTAAAAAAAAGTCGTAAGTCTGTCTAAGACATTTTGTCTCAAGTGTGCGCAGGCCCTAGCAGATCGTTATATTTTTTTCCGCAGTACCTGAAAGTATCGGTAAACAAAGCGACTGGTCTCCTGGAGTCCATCCAACACGTGGACGGGGTGAAGATCGACGTGACGCAGAACTTCTACTTCTACGCCCAGGGTCAGCAGACCCTGCAGTCAGGAGCCTACAGCTTCAGACCTGATCGCCAGCGGCCTCTTCCTGTAAGTGATTTACCAGATTCTCATAAAATGAGTCAGAGCTTGCGTGAATCTACAAAACGTAACTTCTGTTCGAACATTGAACATTGTGCATTGTGATGCAATGTTCAATGCACACACGCGCGTGGGTGCGGGGTGACACGCAAGGTATGGCACACTGAGTCTCGTAGTGTCGTATGGTTATGTATGAAATCAGTCAGAGCCTGCGTCAATTAACAAAACGCAACTATGCGCGTGAGTGCGTAAAAAACCCACACGATAATGCAGATCTGCACTCCCGCAAGTACGCGCATAGGTGCGTTGACACGCAACATGCAGCGTGATAATCGTCTTACCTATGAAAACAGTTCAATTCCCGAATTGAGTTACGAAGACATTCCGAATCGCAAAAAAAGTTTTTTTCGTATATGGTTTCAATTTCATTCTCAATTTACATTCCCGAGATAAAGGGTCAAGAGACTGACAAACAGACAGACAACAAAGTGATCCTATAAGGGTTCCGCTTTTTCATTTTAAATTGAGTTACGGAACCCTTAAAACCAAAATATCGTGCAAGATGTTGATCCATATTTCGTGAGTACGCATACACCGTTAAATTTTGACAGTTTTAATCCCGTGGAGGGTCGATCCGGTACATGAAACACTATCGATTTGTAAAGATAAAATTAAAAAATAAAGTACCTTTTCTTCAAAACTCGTATTAATTTACGCATGTACGAAATTAATTTCTTTAAGAAAACGTCAGCTGAGCGAGTTCAATGACCAGTAATTAATAGTCGGCGTTGCGTACAAACTACCTACAGATCATTGGACTCGCTTATCAAATACCTTCTTCCGCTCTGGGTGGAGCAAGAGGCTTCCAGACTTTTACTGAGTAAAACTGACCCAAGTTCCTTTACTTGCCCTTTACGTTCCAGGGGTCCTCCTCCATCCTCTCTTTCTATCAATTCCTCAGCCCCATCAGTTTGACAACCCCATTATTTTTCCAGGTGACTGACAAAGTAGCCTACAACACGGTCCGAGGGTCCCTAATCAAGGAGATCCGTCAGAGGTTCAGCGACTGGATCACACAGATCATCAGGCTGTACCGTGGCGAAGAGTTCGTGGAGCTGGAGTGGATCATTGGACCTATTCCTATTGGGTAAGTGTGTGCTGTGCCAAACTTAAGTGGCAATGGGCAGGGCACATTGTTCGCAGAACAGATGGCCGTTAGGACCGAAAGGTTCTGGAATGGCGACCACGTACCGGAAGACCTAGCGTTGGAAGTCCTCCTAAAAGGCTTACTGATGACCTGGTGAAGGTAGCGGGGATCCGATGGATGGTTGACGCACAGGACCGCTCATTGTGGCGACACTTGGAGGAGGCATATGTCCAACAGTGGACGTCTTTCGGCTGAAATGATGATGATGATGTCAAACTGATGGGGCTGAGGAATTGCTCAAAAGAGAGGATGGGCAGCATTCAGAATGCAGTGACTATCAAACAATATTTTTGAATACACTTACGACCCGTGGGGGTTGACGCGCGTCTTGTAGGGGTCGCCCGCCCAGTCTGTTACGATAAATATAAATGTAACAGTCAACTGCGTGCCTACAAGCAGTGAGATAAGAGCGGGTTTTAGAGTGTGTTGAAAAATAATTTAAATAAACGGTAATGATGAAAAATCTTGAAAACTTAACCAGTTGCTTGTTAATTATCTGAATTCTTTATTCGCAAGTTATTCAAATACTAGCTTTTGCCTAAGGCTTCGCCCGCGGCCCGCGTTAATAAAATATAGCCTATGTCACTCAGGAATAAAGCAGCTTTCTATCGGTGAAAAAAGACATTTTGATACAATTGAAATAAAATTGTCAATAAAACTGAGACAAAATTCACCCGAGCCGTACAGGCGAAGATGTTAAAGAGCTGAGTGCTGCAATGAAAAGTCTCCATGAGTATCAAACGACATTATTCAATACACTTACAAAGACATAATTATGCAACGCGTGGCAGATCGCCGATGCGATGAACTGACCAAATATAAACGGCTGATGTCGACCTATTTGAACGAGTGCGCCCGGATGACTACCAGCAGGTAAAATTGGCGGGAAGTCATGCAGTGTACCCTGACGGCTTCCAGAGAGCTACCTTCGTGGTAACCACGACCACTCTGGCAAGAGTGAAACGACCAAGAACAAGACAAAGACGTAAAGCGAAAACTTTGCCAAAAGGCTTTTTATACTGTTTTTCACATGATGTCTGACAGTTTTGAGTATTTGATGTGGCCTACCCAAATGTCCTTTCTTTGGCATTGTTCGTCAAGTCGTTGAGCTCCTTAGTAGTCCTGAGTTGAGCTACACGCATACTGACAAATGCTTGCACTGACTGGACAGGTCCACTTAGAACTGTGTGTTCTTTAAAAGACCATCTCAAGCTCAATCTGCATGTTTCTCATATGATTTTACCATTACATGTTTTGCTGTATGGACTTTAAAAGAGACCCCTGACCCCTGAGTTTGTTTCGGTGTTTCTTCTCAGAGTAGTCAGCTAGGAAACACCGGCCTCATCTAGCAATAATTGACGAAAAAAAAAATTAAATGTAAAAGTGTTTAAAATCTACTTGCAAAATAAAGATTTATTTACAATTTAAAGCAACAAAATATATACATAATAAACTAAAATTAAAATATTTAAGTATGCTTAACCTAACTATACACACTAAGGGCTACTTCCTACTAAAATATGGCGTCATGAAACTCCTCCGCATCGCTGTCGACTGGAAGTGTGCCCAAGAGCCTGGCGGCATTGCCACGTTGAATGGCAATGCTTAATCTCTGACCGAGATAAAAACCAGCCCTTGGGTCACGCGAAGTGTCAACTAAACGTCTTGACAGCTCTTTAAATAAAGATTATTTATAATTTATACTAGAGAGGGTGACACTAAGTGTGTTGTCCTCTATGTAACTTGTGCCGGCTCTCCAGGGTGCTGCTTAAGACTGAACATCGATTGTTCATTATGTATGTATGTTGCATGCACTAATGGATATCTGATCAGTTTGTGGGTGGTATCTCTGAGTGCTAGGCTATTTTGCGACTGCTTTTGTTACCTTGGGTATACCTGTTAAAACAATTGTATGTACTTATAATAATAAATAAAGGAGCAAGCATTGAATCGTCAGGTCCAGGCAACTGTCAAAGCGCTTATGATTCGAATTATTTTAATACATATGTACATAGAAAACTTAAATACTAAATAAACTATTTATACTAAACCTAACTACATATGTATAAATATAATACAAAATGACAAAGTACGCTCAGGCGTCAAAGTACTCCTCCACATCGCTGTCATCCGGAAATGTGCCCAGAAGACTAGCAGCATTGCCACGTTGAATGGCAATGCTAATTCTTTGGGCGAAGAATGAGCCAGCCCTCTGGTCTCGTGAAGTGTCGATCAGTCGGCGTGAATTTTCCTTGAAAAGGAGACGCTCACTCGGACCCCACGAACCAAGTGTTTCGACCCCAAACGGCTCAAAACTGTAATTCTCAGTATTTTCGCCGTTTAAGGGTCTCAGCAGCAGCAGCGGCAGCGCCAGCAGAGCCTGCCGTACTTGGAATATAGGATGGCGTAAGGGTGTCGACACAGGTTGCGTCCCACAGGTTGAGTCCTACCCACCTTCCATGGTACCAACGTCATACCATCTGGTCTCTTCCCATCGTCACGTACCAAACCATAAATAAATAAATACTTTCTTTGAATATAAAGACGCATTTTTGTCTATTTTGTACTGAAGAAAATTTTCCAAAGTTGCCATACATTTTAGCTTGAGGCTAATAAATCTGTTCTCACCTCTAACCTTCATCATCAGGACTGACCTTGGCAAGGAGGTAGTAAGCCTTTTCACCTCAAACGTCACCAGTAATGGCGAGTTCTTCACCGACTCCAACTCTCGGCAGATGATGAGACGGACTTGCTGGAACGAATCTGCAAGTAAGTCATCGTAGAATTACTATATACCACAATCAGCCTTTCAATGTTCCCACTGCTAGGACTCAGGCCTCCTCTCTAGGAGAGGGAAAGAGCCGTAATCCACCACGCGGGCCCAGTGCGGGTTGGTGGATGTCACATGTCTTCGAATTTTTGGTTCTAGGACATGCCGGTTTCCTCACGATGTTTTCTTTCACCGTTTTGAGAGCAGTGGTGATGAAATAAATTACACAAAGTAATGTGCTGGCTGGGTTTGAACCCGGGACCTACAACTCGTAAATTTGAGCCATTACCACTCGGCTAACAGTGTAGGCCGAAAGCTGTGACAAATTTGCACGTGCATCAAACGATGTTTTTCTTCACTTACGACTCGTGGGGGCGACAGCGGGAGCGAACACGCGCACTTTTCTGCACTAGTGCGGAAAAC
Source organism: Mythimna albipuncta (assembly GCA_929112965.1). Classification (NCBI taxonomy): domain Eukaryota; kingdom Metazoa; phylum Arthropoda; class Insecta; order Lepidoptera; family Noctuidae; genus Mythimna; species Mythimna albipuncta. The sequence continues at coordinate 11,072,870 of OV815987.1, forward strand.
AGTTAATTATGTGCCTAAAACGGCGGGATAAGAACGGGTTTTCTAAAAGTGTATTGAAAAATATTTTCTTTTTCAAACCATCTTTCTTTCTCCAGGTCAACAGCAAAAGAAACCGATCGCAGCGTGCTACTACCCCGTGACATCACGCATCTGTATCCATTCTTTAAACACTAGTGTAGAAATGTGTGTCCTAGTGGACCGGACGCAGGGAGGAACGTCCTTCAATGATGGCGAGGTGGAGTTAATGGTGAGAGACCTATTTTTTGAGTGGGAATATGTTATAATATGTTTTTTTTTTTAACAACAAATACACTACCAACCTTGCAGGACTAATTACTAACATCACAAATAACAACTTTTGTTCTACGATTTTTTACAAAACATAATTCATTTATTAAAAACAAACTTTCAAGATTTCGTTGTTCTATCTAACACATATCAACTCTGTATTTTGCCATATCTACCTACGTCTAAATGATGCGACGCAAGAGCATCAAGCACCCCCGCCATCCGATCCCACTCCCTTCCGCTATTGTACCATCACTTGCTTCGAATAGACTTCGTAATATTTAGAGCTTCGTAAAATTTAAATATTTTTTATTGTATGAAAAACAGATGAAATAAAATATGATGAATTTTTAAAAGTCATAGAACAAAAGTTATTGTTTATGATGTAAGTAACACAGTCCCGAGACCTCTTAAGGCCCAAGCGCCCGAAAAGTGCCATAAAACAGTAACTTTCTGGAGCCTACTAGCCTAGGTTTGAAAAAATTTATGTTTATTATAGATTCATGAACAACATTATCGACATTTGATTTTTTCGTGCTATTAATACTTTTGTCTAAAAAAAAATAGCAATTTCGCAACTTTTCCTTACTCCTTCGAAATGGCTTGGATCACACACTAAAACACACACTATACACATAAAAATTGGTGGTTAACTTTTATTTTGAATTTCTAACAATATTACATAAGAATCTGAAATATTAACTAAGGATTTATACTAAAACTAACTTTGTACATATATACATGTAAAAAAGTCTGAAAAACGGGGAAAACTCAGAGATTGGTGGTTAAATATTCTTATAAGTAAACATTGCATATGCAAATCAATCAATATTTCGCAAAGAAAATGGATTTAAAGGTCAGCCGCGCGCTTTCCGGGCGCTGCTGGCCGCAAATAAATGCACAGATTTGCGTACTGCCGCCTAGGCGGGTGTGAGAGGTGCGTCCACATAATTTTGGCCAGATAGTCCAAGGGACTATAAGTCTGTGTTAAGTACGAGAAAAAAATATATACATAATATAGAGGTATTATTTGTTTTCAGGTTCACAGGCGTCTTCTAACTGATGACGGCTTTGGACTCGAAGAAACGCTGAATGAGGAAGCTTACGGAGTGGGTCTGGTCGTCAAGGGGAAACACAGGATCCTGTTCGGGAATTACAGGCAGGAAGGTGAAGGTCTACCGCCATTTTCTTTTTATTATCTTTGATCATTACCATAGATCGGAATTTGGGTGTTACTATCAAAAATGTGGATATGATCTAAAACATTTATAATGTTCTATGACCGTTACAGTACTAATCTTGCGTCAATGTGATTTTTAGTCATATAGAAATATAAAAAACAGTTTTTACCTAACTACTTTTTTACTATTTTCTATAGAATGGTTTGTGTGTTTGTGTTTCCTGATAGCTACAACTTAGGAGTCTTTAAGTGAATAGGTTTCTTCTAGGCAAGCGTGCTTCATCGTCGACCACATCATCGCTTACCATCAGTTGAGATAGTGGTCAAACGCGAGCCTAACATTAATAAAAAAAAAATAGATCAAATAAGATAAAACATAATTACTAAGCTGTATTAATCGGAAAAGCATTAGAACAGCAACAATTGACAAATGCGATTTTAAGTCATATCCATATTTTTGATAATAATAGCACCCAAATTCCGATCTATGAATCGTTAGTCCAGGAATATCAAGTATAGCCAAGTATCTCAGAATAAGAGATAGACAAAGTAGAGGATACGACTAAGAACGATCTTTCGTATTTTCATTAGAATTTAAAAAGATAATTTTTATGATTTTTATCGTTATTCATGGTCGCCAGTCCAGAACCAAACGCAGCGTTGGCGCGACCTTCCTCGCGGTAGACCGACGACCTGACCTGGTGAGGGTCGCGGGAGTCCGATGCATGCGAAACGTAGAGGACCGGTTGTTATGGCGACACTTGGGGGCCTATGTCCAACAGTGGACGTCTTTCAGCTGAAATGATGATGATGATTGTATTATACTCAATTCTTTATTGCAATCCATATCTATGCATAGTTGGTTTTGAAAATTTTCATCCACAGTTCAATATGGACCCTATCGGGCACAGTAAAATGTAGGAGACAGGAAGAGGGCTAATTAGCGATTCACGGGATTCTATATTACACATCTAATTTGCTACATATAATGTGGTGTATTATTATGTATGTTCAATATTATAATACTACTCGTATCTGCGTATAAGTATGAGTAAATTATCGTATTTTGTATCGTCATTATTATTATAAACTAGCTGTAAGCCCGCGACTTCGTCCGCGTGTAATTCGGTTATCACACTCTAAACGTATTTTCCCGTGGGAATAAGATATTTTTCCGAGATGAAAGGTAGCCTATGTTCTTTTCCATGTCAAAGGCTATATGCATGCCAAATTTCATCCAAATCCGTTCAGCCGTTTTTGCGGGATTAAGTAACAAACATCCAAACATCCACACTATCACATTTATAATATTAGTTAGGATTGTTTAAATTAAATGAAAGTGTATAATTATTATGTCGTGTATAAGTATAAATTAATTATGTCAGGTATTCTTTTTTTATCGTCATTATAATTTAATTGTATTTTTATCATTAGTGACCCCCTCCAAAACAAGCTACGACCCCGCCTATATTGAAGTTCACGGTGTATTTTCAGTGGACGAGCAAACCTTCTCAGAGAGGATGACACTGGCCTCTAGAAGATGGCAGTACGAGCCCTGGCTCTTCCTGACTTCGGGGGAGAAGCTGAACAGGAGGAAGTGGCAAAACGTCAGGAACAAGAGAGTGAGTGGATACTGAAGCTTCTGATTTTATAGAACTTTACATACATCTGGTTATAAATGAGATTCTAAGTCATAATTAAAAACAATATTACTGTTATGGACTTTATAAGCGACTTGGACCCCTGAGTTTGTTTCGGTGTTTCTTCTCAGGGTAGTCAGCTAGGAAACACCGGCTTCATCTAATTTAAACTGACGTAAAAATAAATTGACGTGTTTTTAAAAACCTATTTATAAAATAAATATAATTTATCATTTGGGGTGCGAAACCCCTAAAAGAACATAAGAATGAATTCTTTCTTTACTTTTCAAGTTGGTCAACCAAAACTCACAGCTTTTTCTATAGTTTTCAGTACTGAAGGTGCACGGTCTACCGCGACATATACACGTCTTGACCCTGGAGCCTTGGAAGGCTGGGACAGTGCTGCTTCGGCTGGAGAATACCCTGGAGAATCCTATTAGAGGTAGGTATTCAAACTCGGGCAGAGCATCGCCGTGCCCTCGTGAGGGCGATCGGCGGCGGCGATCTCTCGCGCCGGGCCTTGGTACAGGCCATGGTCCGGAGCGTGGAAGAGTGGCAGGCGCGAGCCTCCGAGTGCGAAGGAGTAATGCTAGCAAAGGAGGAGGTTGATCGCATCAGGCAACGGCGCTCACAGCGCTGCGCCGCCGCCAGGTTTCCCATCCCGATTTCCGGCCACCGTAGGCGCAGGCTTGCGGACGCGAGCAATGCAAGCTGTCCGACCGTCCGGTAACTGTGCGGACCGAGCCCAAGTCGTCGACGGCGCGCACTGTATCCGCGCACCTCAAAGAGTTATCAGCAACAGCAGGGGCCCAGCCGGGTCGAAGCCTACTGGGGCCAGGGTTATCCGAAAGGGAACTCGAGCCCCGGTATGAAGGGTTGAAGGAACGGGGTGGGTCTTTTAGTCAGTAAGAGTCTGACACTATCTCCCGCTCCGCCCAAGGGCGGGGGTTGTCATTGGATGATTTTCCCCACCAAAAAAAAAAACCTAACAAAGATAAAAGACATTTTTTCTTACAATTTATTTTTCTTTTTTTTTACTTTGTCTTCATATAACTCGACACATTTCTTCCAGCGATGCCCACATCTCTCTAACCCATTCTCGTAGTACAATTGCCGAAACGGATCTTGAGCGATCGGCGTCAGAGTGGTGATCGCTTTGCGCATTCCATACATTGGCGAGCAACGCAGGCAACAAATCACGAGTGACGTCTATGACACGATGGCACGACGAGCCAATCACTGACAATCCCCGCGCGGGGAGTCTTTAGTAAGAGACCGAATAATTGACTTCTGCGCAACTTGAAGCCAGCGCTCAACTCCTTGAGACGCGCGGGAACAGTGCGCGCCGTCAACGACTTGGGGTCGGTCCGGATAGTTACCGGACGGTCGGACAGCGAGAACCATTGGGGGTCGAGAATCGTACTGGATCAGTGTTTTTCGTTAGTGCGTCGATGTCAAAGACACCATGTATAGCTCCAGCCTCTTCCTCACTCGCACGCCTAACATTTTAGCACATCATAGTAAGGCCCCTTTAAACTTAAATACAAACAAAAAGTATTCAATTCATGTATTCTACCTGTCATTGTGTCATGTCATGTCATGTCATTCTACGGATGTCAAACATGGAGTTTAACGCAATAAAACATACCTACGCACGGTAGAGACCTGCCAACATGGAATGGAAAGAAGCATGCTCAATGTTAAACTAAGACACCGACTAAAACTTGAAACAATACGGAAGCAAACCAGAGTCACAGATGTGACATATTGTATCAAAAAACTAAAGTGGAGGTGGACAGGCCACATGATGAGGAACAAAAAGAACAAATGGACAAAAGACGTAACCAAGTGGTGTCCAGGACAACACAAACTCGCAAAGGAGGAGGCCGAACGCATCAGGCAACGGCGTTATCGCCGCCGCCGCCGCCGGGATTCTGATCCCGATTTCCGGCCAACGTAGGCGCGGGCTTGCGGACAGTGAGCAATGGGTAGCTCACTGTCCGGACCAAGCCCAAGTCGTCGACGGCGCGCGCTGTTCCCGCGCGCCTCAAGGAGTTGTCAGCAACAGCAGGGACCCAGCTTGGTCGAAGCCTACTGGGGCCAGGGTTATCCGAAAGGGCACTCGAGCCCCGGTATGAAGGCTAGAAGGAACGGGGTGGGTCTTTTAGTCAGTAAGAGTCTGACACTATCTCCCGCTCTGCCCAAAGGCAGGAGATGTCATCTGGATGATTATTACCCACCGAGCAAAATAAAGCCATTGGGGTTTTTTTTATGGTGGGAAAATCATCAATGACAACCCCCGCTCTTGGGTGAAGCGGGAGATAGTGTCAGACTCTTACTGACCAAAACCCCACCCCTTTCCTTCAAGCCTTCATACCGGGGCTCGAACTATCTTTCGAAACTAACCCTGGCCCCAGTAGGCTTCGACCCAGCTGTGCCCCTGCTGTCGCTGACAACTCCTTGAGGCGCGCGGGAACAGTGCGCGCCGTCGACGACTTGGGGTCGGTCCGGACAGTTACCGAACGGTCGGACAGCGAGAACCATTGGGGGGTCGAGAATCGTACTGGATCCTTAGTTTTCGTTTGGGCGTCGATGTCAGAGACACCGTGTATAGCTCCCTCTTTCTTACTCGCTCGCCTGACATTTGAACACGTCTTATTAAAAGCCTGTCCAGATAAGGCGTTTTACGCGCAAGACCAATCTCTCGCTCTCAATTCCTCTCCGCGCGTCTCAATTTCTTCTGTGTCCAGATACCGCGATTTACGCGCGTTTCATCGCTGGGAAGGATCCAGTCCGTTACAATCTTGGACTCGAAAACAGCTCCGTTTCAAATTAAACACGTCCACTCGCAACGGACTCGCGCGTAGTACTGAACGCAGCAATGGCGCCCGAGTATCTCAACTCGCGCGTCGCTCGTGCGTGTGAGGCGCGCGTAGGTATCTGGGCGAGATATATATAACGAAGGGAGTTCACCCATTGGGGGTACTTCGTCATCAGAATCCAAGTTAGACATGGTGTGGGTATGAAATAATAGTCTCAACACTAGTTACAATTGTCTATTAATTCACTACCAATAATAAATCAACAAAATCTTAATTGATCAAGGCGATGTAAATAGATTAAACTACGGAAACGCGGTAAGTTCGGTACAGGCTGGCAGAACGACCGCTCGCCCTCGTGTCCAACTCAAAAGTGAAGTCTATCAAATGCTTTACGTCCAATGTCAAAACGAATGACAGCTGACATCCGTCAAATATGCCACGCCCCGTACCGACCTCACCCAAGCACACTGCTTGACGTTTCCGACAAACGATAATAGATGGCGTTACTCGATGGTTATTATAATAGTTGTGCCTCTTTGTTGATTCTGCGACATATATATATGGCTCTATTATCTCGGGTATGCGCAGGTGATAACGTGTGAGTGGACACGCGCATAAAACGCCTTATTTGGACAGGCTCTAAGACCCCTGTTCTAATTACAGAACGCTTCAGAACAGACAAGACAGACAGTCCAGATGACTACAACTCCAAGCCCACGCACATCACGGTGGAGTTGCGGAAGATATTCCTGCAAATGAACATCAAGCTGGTGCGGGAGACCACGCTGGCTGCCAACCAGTGGCTGGACGACGCCCGCCAGATGGACTGGAGCACCAGGTGAGGCATGGATAATGCATATCAGTAGTGTTTTTTTTATTTAATTTAAATGTATGTGTGTTCTTTCTAGTGAGAGAGCAGAGGTGGCCTAGTGCTAACTGCTGACTTATGGGTCCCAGGTAAAACCCAGCCAGATGCATTACTTTGTATAATTCATCATTATTATTTACTAGCTTTAGCCCGCGGTATTTTTTTTTGTGACGTTACTTCTTACAGTTTTCAGTTTTCTTCCTATATTTGTGCTATGAGACATTGCTTCATGCCTTTCAGAATTCTAGGTCAACCGTCACCGGAAAGTATCCTATGAATTTTGATTCCCTGGAGAGTGCCAAAATATATGTTTTTTACAACATAAACGGCCGTATCTATTTTGTACGTTAACTGAAAAGTTTTAATATGAACTCGATACATCCACGCGTTCCTGAGATAAAGAGTCGTAACAGACCGACAGACAACAATGGGTTCCATTTTTTAAGCTATTGCATAGCTTCTATCGCGGGCCTTGAGCGTGGAGACCGAATCCAGAAATTCCGTAACGAAAATAATCTAACACCCCCCACTCATTTGTTTTCTTATTGGTCACCACGCTCAAAAAGCGTAACTTCAATTAATATCAAAGAAAAAAAAAACAAAGGAAAAAAAAACTGCATAAATAAAATAAATAAATAATATATAATTGCATAAGTTAAAAAATGCTATGCAATAGCTTTACCGCGGCAGTCCCCGAGTGCCACACGTCTTTTGAAGTACGGGCCCCTAAATATGACGGCTGTGAAGCGTAACAAAACATCAAGCACTACGTAGCATTTCAAATATTATCCAATTGGTTCACAGGTACGTGTACAGTGGAGCTGATGATGGTATCCTGCCAGAGGATGCCGAAGATACTGAGGATAAAGCTCTGAGAGTGTCTCCTGAAAATAAAGATTCAGGTAGGTTACACAAAGATATAGAGATAAAGATAAGATAATGTTACGTACGTGGGTAATCAAATGCCGATTTACTAACAGACAACTTTGTTCACCACAAACAATAACAAATTAGTCCAGTCAACAATAATCCGAATCGCAACTAACACTAGAGTACCGTTACACTATCGCTTAGGTAGTTAGGTAAATCACTTCACACACTTAGGTAGTTCGCTCTTGATCGCAGTCGAAATCACAACTGACTCGCTTCCGGCCGGGGGCTCGTATTTATATGCGGAGCCAAGAAAATTCTAGATACCGACATCCAGAACAATTGAATCGCTTCTCGAAGTCATAAATCATTTTTATTGCACTTGGTACTCAGAGTCACTTTCATGCGTATTTCGACTCTATAGTTAACGTCGGAGAGTACCATTTCCCTTATCGGTAGATAAATACCTAACTACTAGTGGTACCTACTTTGTGAATGTTTCGTGATTTTTCTAAGCCTGGCTACGTCCAACCATTCTAGATCTTTTGAACAGCAATGCGTTTTAATTATTACGTGCTACTCGTTATTTTCTCGGAGATATGGCGTAACAATAAGATAAAATAAAGATAGTTTTTGCAAGGACTCAAAATCTCCTCACGGCTGTCGTCCGAGTGTCTTCGCAAGGTTCTGCAATACTTCGGTCACATTGCAAGGAAAGACGGTGGCAACCTCGAAAGGCTAATTGTGACCGGTAAAGAGGACGGGAAAAGGCCTCGCGGGCGCAGCTCAATACGTTGGTCCGACCAGATCTGCACCGCCCTTGACTCCACGATGTACAATGCCCTTCACACTGCCAGAGACAGGAACAGATGGAGGAATATCATAAGGGATAGAGTGATGAAACAGGGGGGTCACGACCCTCAGCAATGAGGAATACGACGCAAGGAGGGGACATAAAAATATGGAATTATACCTTGATCACACGTATAATACCGGCACGAATCTTGAGCTCTCAGCGAAAGAGTGAGGATCAATTTGCGCATCGTACACATCGTCGAGCCAATCACTGTAGCTACAATGACGTACTGCCAGCTCCCGCGTCTCACTTCATACCACTAAAGAGACCCAATACTTCACTTCTCATTCAAGTCGATTTCAAGTTTAAGATCCGTGCCGGTATTTGTACCGAGTTAAAGGGCGAGACGGTGATGTAAGCGAGTTGTAGGGATAAGCGGTCGGTCGAGCACTCGGCGCTTTGTTTATACGTACCGAGTACTCGGCCGAGAGGTCTGTCTCGCCCGTTTACTCGGTACGTGTGATCAAGGCATTACTCTATAGCAGCCTGAAGTTTAAGGCTGCCTGCCTACAATAGACTTTTTGTAGGACAGATAATCGGACCGATTTTGTATATTAAAACTTGTAACATTGTTCTGTACATTTCTGACCAACTTTTCGTGTGCGTTGCACTATTGCTATCAGTGACTTCTATTTTTCTCCTACAAAAAATCGGTCACCGATTTATCGGACGTGGCGAGGCACGCCACGGCCTTTCCATTGCCTTTTGGGTGTCTTTAAGCCTTCTGGTGAGGCACATTAAAAGCGACCACGTTTCAGTGCCACACAATACCAATGCGTGTTATCATTATTGGCCACAAGCACATGGTCACAGACTTTCATCTTGAGATACGTCGTGCATTGGACGAGAAGATACCACGGCGATGAGATAATGAGAAAACTATTAAACTGTAGCCCGTCAGTGTCCTTGGATGTAACGCTAAAAACATATGACTGGCGTGTTGGTGTAGTGGTTAGTGACCCTGATTGTTATGCCGGAGGCCGTGGGTTCAATTCCCACCCAGGACAAATGTTTGTGCGATGAGCATAATCATTTGTTCTATGTCTGGATGTAATTTATCTATAATATGTATGTATTTAGAAATATATAAGTATGTTTATCAGTTGTCTAGCACCCATAACACAAGCTCTGCTTAGCTTGGGACTAGACGGCGTTGTGTGGTACCTAATTGTGGAATATTATATTATATTATCATTTGTCACCTAAGAACTAATCCTGTATCGCGTAATTAAAGTTCTCCGCGTGATTTGGACTTAAACTTAGAACAGCCCAAAAACATCTGCCAATCAGTTGCCCATCAGACATAATACCCGTCTGGTTGAAGGATCTTCCCTTTTCAACGGAGGTATTTTACTCTCTGTACCGCATACTGCCGCATACCTCCAAACAACACACAGTGCGTTTCACTTAAGAAGTTCCTTCGCCGTAACGTAATATTGGAAATACGGAGAAACAGTGTTGCTATAGTTTGAGCAATGAAATTACCTAAAATTAGGGAGATTAACTGATATTGATATTCTACTGAATTTTGTTTTTTTTTTTAAGCTATAAAAACTAGGAATTTTTGTATAAAATATAGGACGCTGGGCTTCATTTCGATGCAATTCTTTCAAATACTTACCGAAAACTGCGCGCCACAATATCGTACCTCTTCATTAACAACTTCCTTATAAACCTGCTTTTTTTTAATAAATTCCCATTCCTTCATGATTCTCCAAAAAGTGTTGCAACTACCGAATAAAATCGATTTCGTTTCGCATTTCGTGCAACAATTTTGGTAGAGTAAGCAACTCATTCCTTTTTTCCTTTCTTTTTTCTGTAGACAGACAGGGGAGCCAACGTTACGGCGAAGGAACTTCTTAAGTGAAACTGTAGTAATATCTTATTAGAAAACACATGGATTAACATATTTTGTTTGATTTTTACCCACAGCTCATGCATCAGAAGAAGTAGCAGATTATCCTCGAAAGAAATACAACCGTCCCCGTTTCACAGACAAGAGTCGTTCAAAAATCAAAACGCCATTATACGCAGAATACGAAAGAAAAAAACGATCTGTCAACGTGACAGCTAACGTCATGGAGAACATCATTAATGACACTTCGGTCGATGACATTAAAATGAATGACACTACAGAACTTACGACTATCCATACCACATTAGGCTTCACAACCCGACTCGGTATGAATAATTCGACGAGATACCCCGAACAGTTTAAATTGTCAGTCACGCAAAAGACTCCTAGGTTGAGTTTTTTGAGTAGAATGAAGCCTAGTAAGTTAACGCCTGATTGGGGTGGAGAATCTGAAGAAATAGTGTCTTCTGAAGAAGATTTCTCTTCTAATTTGAAGAAGAGATCACCTAGAAAGAGGGGGACGAAAGGTCTAAAGAGGATAAAGGCTGAGGGTGAGTTTTTTATTCAACTGCATCAGGAGGGTTATGTTTTTAGGGTTCCGTAGCCAAATGGCAAAAAACGGAACCCTTATAGATTCGTCATGTCTGTCTGTCTGTCTGTCCGTCCGTATGTCACAGCCACTTTTTTCCGAAATTATAAGTAAGTAGATGTATTCTGTGAACCGCATTAAGATTTACACACAAAAATAGAAAAAAAGCGATAAATTTTGGGGGTCCCTATACATAGAACTGAAACTCAAAAATTTTTTTCATCAAACCCATACGTGTGGGGTATCTATGGATAGGTCTTCAAAAATGATATTGAAGTTTCTAAAATCATTTTTTTCTCAATTAAATAGTTTGCGCGAGAGACACTTCCAAAGTGGTAAAATGTGTGTAAAAGTTAGAGGGGGGGGGGCCTCTAACTTCTAAAATAAGAGAATAATAAAACTAAAAAAAATATATGACGTACATTATCATGCAAACCACCAACGAAAATTGGTTTGAACGAAATCTAGTTACTAGTTTTTTTTTTTAATACGTCATATATCTAAAAAAATAAACTATTATTAAAATATCGATCAAAATTACAACGAACTACAATATTCATAATAATATTATGTTACTTGCTGTTACGGAACCCTTCATGGGCGAGTCCGACTCGCACTTGGCCGGTTTTTTAGTATTAAAAGTATTTGTGTATGTAAATTTCTTAGGCACGCTCTAGGTCCTAAACGGCTTGAAGCATTTTAGCTTGAGAGAGGTCGTTAGATTCGTCTTAGTTGTGTGTTACTAAGTAGGTAAGTACGTACGTTAGAATTAAAAAAAAAATATAGCGGATTTTTTGCGTGCTAACTTTTTTTTTTTATTGCTATTCCTTTTTAATTTTTTTCGTCCACCCCTTTATTTTGATACTATAATACAACTGTTACGAAAAAAAGCATAATTTTGAAAACATAACTATTCGATACAATCATTACGATCGAACACGTTTTGCTGATCTAGCTACACAATTACGCTGCGCTAAGTGCAGTGCGGCATCAGTACATATTCGGACAGCAAACCGAGTGCTTTCGTACTCATTAGCATATCATATCATTTAGCGTAACTCAGCATAATTACCGTTTTATAAATAAATCTTTAAAGTTATTTAACGTATTTAATTTAATAGCATAGCAGTCCATACCACTTCGGTCGCGACTCATACAATAACTGTCGCCGAGTGCCAGTTATTTTTACGTTATCATGATCGAAACGTTTACTGCGTGTGGTTCTCTGCAAGCCTAGCCAAGCTACCACCGTTTCGTTTATCTTGCGACCAACGCCTCGAGTCGGCCACGTCTCTGATTCCTTTGTCCTGAGCACGTGATTCAGCGTTGAGATGACGTCAGAACACATTTATTGTGCGTACAGCCAAGGAGTAGAATTCCCGGAGAATACACAAAAAACAACTCATTGCCTAGGCACTGAGTTGTTAAAATAAAATTTCTAATATGCCGTAAAAAATTTAATTAGTCCGTCATTTAGATTATTCAAAAATAAGGGACACTTATTTTTTTATTTGTAAATTAAACCAAAAATGACAAAGATATAGCCCATTAAAGTTACGTGTAACGTCACGCCGTGCTGCATTTTTTCGCACGGGGCCGCGTGGTGACGTCACACGTAACTTTAATGGGCTGTATCTTTGTTATTTTTTGTTTAAAATCGAAAGAAGAAAAATACGTGTCTAATATTTTTTTATAATCTAAAATACGGATTAAATAAAATGTAATTATTATGACCCTGGAAATTACCCTATTCCCCAGAACCAGTAATAGACGATTCAGATGACGGAATAACAAAATCAATATACGAAATGTACTACAAACACCGCCCTAGAAACAGATTCCGCTCCCTACCCAAGAGTTCAGAAGAAGACAAGCCAAAGAAGAAGAAGAAGGCCAGAAGAATGCGTGAGAAGAATGATTATGATTACGAAGAACAAACGACGCAGAGGTATCCAAATCTTTTTGTTCACTGCACCGTTCCGGCGTCTCTATGTCGATACAGCCCCCAACCGGTTCACGCTGAAAACCAGCGCTGCGATGAGCTCATCGCACTATGCGTGAGACTGCAGCTTTAGGCCACAGCCACGCATCACACTCCATGTTGCGTGTCAACGCATCTACGCGCGTTCTTGCTGAAGTGCAGTAGCCCGATTCACGTAATGAAAACCGTAACGATATCGTTGCGATTTAGTCGTTTAGACCATTTCCGTATTCACATCCATCAACCGAGTTTGAACGACACCTATTTTAAAGTCGTTTGATATTCTTCGATTTAAAAAAAAAAAAAAACATCTGTATTACATTATTCGGTAGAATACTTATTGATTTGATTTTTGATTTTTTAAAGGTCTTTATTTTCATAAAATTTGAAAAATGCATACAATAAGATCTTATTCTAATTGTTTACAACCTTAAATGTAATTGGTTTATAGGTTAAACACTTACCTTTACAAACATTTCACATTAACATTGTTGTTGACTATTGTGTTTGACAAGTTCATATGGAACAGAGTATTACTATGAAACACAAAGAAGTCTTAGCACGGACTTATTTACACTATAACTGCACTATTTAATTTTCACAAAGTAATGCGACTCAATCGCAGAATAAATAATGTTACTAACAGATTTCATTAATTATTATAATAGTCTATCTAAATTGTGGGTAATTTGTTTTTATAATAGTTATGGTGGCCAAATGAGGGTAGCCCGGCCGGTCCGGTGGTACGTTCATATTGTTATTCACCTAGGAAATAGTGATGTGGTAAACGATATCGATTATATGTTTTTAAATACGGCAAATTATTTGATCTTCTTTTACCTATGGATGAAACTAACGGATTGTAGTGTTTGGGAATTTTAAATAAATAGAATTTACGCGCTAATTTTAAAATGAAATTTTTAATAAAGGGAAATTTAATTTGCTCATGCAGTCGTTTTAAGTTTGTTCGGAAAGCAGTGTTAAATGAAGTTTTAATTGCCTTATTCTGAACAATTTGCAATTTATTGTAGTTTTTGTCAGTCAGACAACTCCAGACTGGTGCTGCATAAGTCAAACATGGTCTAACGAGGGTAGTATAAATACGTAATTTTGTAGTAGCGCTCAGCTTTGATTTTCTATTTAAAATAGGTTTTAGAGCATTTATAGCCTTCAGACCCTTTTCGCGAAGTGCATCAGTGTTTTCATTCCAGGTCATTTTATTATCTAGAACTACACCTAGATATTTTACTGAACGACTCCATGGTATGGAAAATGAAGAATACTTATTAATGTAACTGGAAATAAGTCGATAGATCGTGAATACCGCTTTTGGATAGGACTTCGATCGAACGACTATAAAACTTCAATGATATTTGGCTTGTTTGATTTTACGTGAATCAAGCTACTGATCTGCATCATCGTGCGAGTTTTTTACGCACTCACACGCGTAGGTGCGTATTGTAAATTTACGCACGCACTTATTTCACACAAAATCACGCACTGTATGTACTACGAGACTCAGTGTGCCATACCTCTTGTCCCGCCCCGCACCCATGATCTGCATGACCTTGCGTGGATAAATGCATCCATCCATCGTTGTGTTGGACTGTGCATGTTTTCTATACAAATGGAGATATTAACAAGCAACGTCAAGGGGCCGGCTACGGATGAATTTCCATACAAACGTAATACCACGCTTTGAATTTGGAGCATATTTCCAACATGATATTCGGTTATAGACAATATTTATCTAGGTTCCTACGTCGAGAATATTAGAAATATTGTTATTTTTAATACAGGAAAAGCAAAGTGGCATGTTTTGCCATTTACGCTTTAAAAAAAGTGCGAAATACAATTCGCTTAAATTTCTTTTTGTTTTTTTTTTTTTTAAAGAAAGACGTAGGAACCTAGATAAATATTGTTTACAACCGAATATTATCATAATATGTTGGAAATATGCTCCAACTGCAAATGAGCGTGGTATTACGTTTTTGTGGAAATTCATCCGTCGCCAATCCCATAAGGGCCAAGCGCCCGAAAAGTACCATAAAACAGTGACTTTCTGTAGCCTACTTCTCTGTAACAGCCAGGTTAATAGGTTTGAAAAAAATATATGTTTATTAAAGATTCATGAACAACATTATCAACATTTGATTTTTTCGTGCTATTAATACTTTTGTCGAAAAAAAAATATTTAGCAATTTCGCAACTTTTCCCTACTCCTTCGAAACGGCTTGGACCTTTAGAAACATTTTTACACATAAAGATTGGTGGTTAAATATTCTTCAAAGTGAACATTGCTTAAGTAAATCAATCAATAACTCGCAGAGAAAATGGATTTAAAGCGCTTTCCGGGCGCTGCTGTCCGCAAATAAATGCACAGATTTGCGTACTGCCGCCTAGGTGAGTGAGAGAGTTGCGACCACATAATTTCGGTCAGATGGTTCAAGGGACTACACGCCTAAGGCACGCATTCACGCGCTACGCTGCGTGATGCGCGGTAGTGTAATAACCGGCCGATACTAAGCGTTCGGCCATTTTGCGCGGATGTGACGCATATCTTCTATATCTATTGATTATGTTTACCTATTAGCTAGTTTTAAGATTTTTATTACTTTCAGGTATTTTAGGACGAAGACTAAGAAACGACGGAGAGGATTTGCAGCTGACATGCCATTCTTTATTACCAATGGTAGGAGGTATAATAAGGGGGAAAGAGAGTATTTGGCGATGGATGGTGGTAGGAGGGAGAGGGAGAAGATGGGGGCTGAAGATGGACAGCAAAAAGGTAAAACAACCTATTCTATTATGTAGTAGTATTTATTTTTGTTCAACAATAAAAAGTATAATGTAGTGAAAAACAGTATTATACTGTTTTTAACAGTACGGTTGGCAACCCTAAGTACGCAAAGCACAAACTCTGCTTAGTTTCGAGACTAGATGGCGTTGTGTGACAGTTGTGGAATATTTATTAAAATTTCCAGAAATTCCACCACCATCGACAAAGCCTCGCTCGAGAAAGCGGAAAGACAACAGCGGTATGGAATTTCAAGACTACTCTGATGAAGAAGACACGGATAACGTGGAGAAGGAGACGGCTGATAGAACTCCAGAGAACAACAGGAGAAAGAGGTAGGCAGGTTCTTATTACTGGAGACGGGTTATTTTTTTTTTTTGGGCGGTTAAAAATCATCCAGACTGCTGACTACTACCCCGCCCTTGGGCGAAGCGGGAGATAGTGTCAGACTCTTATCATCAACAACTTTTTTAATGTTCCCACTGCTGGGACTCAGGCTTCCTCTCTAGGAGAAGGAATGGGCCGTGATCCACCACGCGCAGGTTGGAGACTGTCACATATCTTCGATTTTTTTTTGGTTCTTGGACATGCCGGTTTCCTCACGATGTTTTCCTTCACTGTTTTAAGAGCAGTGGTAATAAAATAAATTACGCAAAGTAATGCGCCTGGCAGGGTTTGAACCCGCGACCTACAACTCGTAAGTCGGAGCCATTACCACTCGGCCACCACTGCTCTCATCAGACTCTTACTGATTAAAAAACCCACCACGTTCCTTCGTTGCTTTTCATACCGGGGCCAAGCCTTCCTTTCAGAAAAAGACCTTTGGCCTCAGTAGGCTTCGACCCTGTTGGGTCCCTGTTGCTAACAACTCTTTGAGGCGCGCGGGAACAGCACGCGCCGTCAACAACTTGAGCTTGGTCCGGATGGTTACCGGATGGTCGGACGGCGAGCTACACATTGCTCGCCGTCCGCGGCGGCTTGGGTGCGAGGGCCATTGTCTTGCGCGTGCTGCCGCCTCCTCTGCTAGCATTACTGCCTTGCAGGAGGCTCGCGCCTGCGACTCCTCCTCGCTCCGGACCATGGCCTGTACGCGCGGCCCGGAGCGCGAGATCACTGCCGCACTACCCAAGCGGGGCACACTTCTATCATATGCTCCACCGTCTCCTCCGGGCGGTCCTCACAATGGTGGCACCCGGGCTGGCAGTAACATCTAAGAATATGTTTATTAGTAATGGAAAAAAAACCGGCCAAGAGCGTGTCGCTCAGTGTAGGGTTCCGTAGTTTCCCGTCCGTCACAATAAGTGTAACCACTTATGAGTTTAGAGAAAAGCTTGCATATACGATTATACTACAAACTTAGTCCAGAAATTATTTTGTAGAACCCTTTCGTCTTTTTTGTACAAAAACTGTTCTTTCCATCAAGTTCAAAATAATTTTCCTAGAAAGTCCTTATAAAGTTCTACTTTTCAGATTTTTTTCATATTTTCTAAACTTATGGTTCAAAAGTTAGAGGGACACACATTGTTTTTTACTTTTGGAGCGATTATTTCCGAAATTATTGACATTATCAAAAAATGATTTTAGTAAACCCCTATTCATTTTTAAATATCTATCCAACAACATATAACACGTTAGGGTTGAAATTAAAAAAAAAATCACTTCCCACTTTACATATAGGGGGGCTACCCTAATAAAACATTTTTTTCCAATTTTTATTTTACCACTTTGTCGGCATGATCGATATACATATTGATACCAAATTTCAGTTTTCTAGTGCTAACGGTCACAGAGATTAAGCGAGGACGGACAGACAGACATGGCGAAACTATAAGGGTTTCTAGTTGACTACGGAACCCTAAAAACTATAATAACTGAGTATATCTTTTTTGCAGGACACTACTAAAAGATGAAGAGGCCCCGCTACCTGACGCAGGGACCTCGGAGCCAGTAGATGATGTGGACTACGTCGTCACGCTACGGCCGACACAGATCCGAACATTCGTCATATGGTTCGAAAATAAGAAGAATTTTAACACGAGAGGAGTCGAATAAAGCCTTGATTATATACCTCTAGATAGAGCCAAGAGGCTGTAGGGAAGTGCAGAAGTGAGAAGCATATACCTATACGAAATAAGTAAAAAAATTGAGACAAAACATAACATGCTCTGTCTCATTCGGTGTACCGGTTTATTGCTTGGCTCACTTTGAAAAGTGAGCCACCCGCGCGCACACCCGCCCGTACGTCGCCAAATAGACCGTAGAATTGAATACTGCGCATGCCCCTTCCACTTTTGCCGAGCGACCTTGATTCATCGCGCGACCTGTACTTAGTGTTAATTACTGAAATTAAATACCAACCCTACCTATTCTAAAACCACTCAGTATGAAATCAAAAATTAGTAAATAGTTATAATAGAGTTTTATTTTTAATAAAAGTTGTTACTTATCTTATAATTAAAATGTTTTTGTAAATAAACTTACCTCTGTGTTTCATTTTAATTTTATTTTCAAACTAGCTGACCCGACGGACTTCATGAATGTAGTAATCTTTGGATATAGTCAACCGATTGCGATGAAACAAAGCCTAAGTAATACATCAAGTTACACACAATTCTAATGTATAAAAGTTATCTACATCGATGTCGTAGGTACTTTTCACGCGATGCGCAAAATACTACTTCAAAGATAGATACATTGTTAGAGTCTGTGCGGAAAGTAAACCATCGTGGGATTTGAGGGCGCTGCTGTAGATAAATATCGTTTTTGTCATGTAAGCAACATTGTGACGTCATTATAGCGCGACTGTTAAATCTTGATATTTTGAAACTATATTAGACTAGCTGTGCCCCGCGGTTTCACCCGCGTTTTTCTCGTTTCCGTGGAAATACCGAGATAAAATATTGCCTATAATTGCCTCCCTCAATAAATGGACTATTGAATATTTAAACAGTTTTCATATCAGATCAGTATTTCCCAAGATTACCGTGTTCATAAATGTATTTATTATACTCTTCAAAGATCTTATACTTACAATCATCAACAAATATATTTCGAAAAAGATTATTACAGGATTTTATGTTGATAAAAAACCATAACTCATTAATAGGTACCAACTCTTAACATCTTACACACGTGATAACTTTTAACCTTTCAATTGTGATAATGACAGACACAATTGAAAGACAATAGGTGCGCGAACGCCGGCGTTCGCTTGGGGTTTAATGAATTAAACGAAATATCCGATTGAGATGAAACAAAAAGTATACTTTTACTTCTACATAAATACTCTTGATAACATAATGCTTAATTTCGATAAAGATTAATATTACGGTACATATTTAACGTATTGTTTTTTTCTTCAGACGATTTAATAATTATTTTGAACACAAAATCGGTTATTGTGATTAAACCATGATAGCTAGATATATGTTCTCGCGGACTTTTTTGTAGGTCTTAATGGGATCTACAAACCCGTAGTACATCATTTTGTTCTATTGTCAATAGTTTTTGCAGCGCACGCAAAAATAGGTTTTCGGTTTACACCTTGTGTTACAAAATAGCAATTTTATTACGGATCCCTAATTTTGAAAAAAATAAAATAAAAAAGCCTATAGCCTTCCTTGATAAATGGACTACCCAACACTGAAAGAATCATTCAAATCGGACCAGTAGTTCCAGAGATTAGCGCGTTCAAACAAACAAACAAACAAACTCTTCAGCTTTATAATATTATATATATATAATATATAAGTATAAACTAGCTTCTTCCAGCGGCTTCACCCTATAATAAAAATTATTCTATTGGCTGAATTTGATCACCTAATGAAACTGCAAATTTATACCTTATGTGCTATGTTATTGCAATGTTTATGATTAAGTTCATCTGTCCAGTATTTTTTGCACAACACATCGTACATACGAGTACCTCCATCCATCTTCACAAACTTTTGCATTTATAATACTAGTAGCCTATTTATTGAATTTGCTCACGTGATGAAACTTAGCAAACATATAGGTTGTAAGCTATATTATTGCAAAGTTTACCTATCATTAAATTCATCCGTTTATAAGTTCGATTGTTATGATGATGAACATTTAAATGCAAACACGAACCGATAAAGGAAAATAGCGTGAAGAAACTGCTGTACTGCCTATCTAGGTAGGTTCCACCAACGACCACTTACCCAGTGCCAACGAAAATGGTTCTAACACTTTGACTGGGATCGGTCTATTGTCACTGACTAGAATACTGTAGCTAACAGCAAGTTTATGTTTACCCTAGTTAAATTTAAAGGTAAAAATGGGACACACTACCACTTTCTCGTTGTCTTCCTCGGTACATGTTTCCCTTTTGCTAATCAATGAAAAATATGAACTTAATGACTATGAAAATAAAGTACACTTCAGAATTTGTAATGTTGCTTCGTAAAAAATCTATTTAGCCTGTAAGCCCATTTCGTATAGAAGATCCTTGGGATCACTTGGTTGTCCGTCTGTTTATCTGTTAAGACCCTTTAACTCGAGAACGCTTGGAGGTATCAAGTTAAAATTAAAACCATACACTCAAATCTGCGGTCTTTTAAAGTTGTGAAAAAATCTGACTTCTGAGTTAACGAAAAAAAAAGATACGGCCGTTTATATCGTAAAAAAAAACATATATTTCGATACTCAAGGGAATGAGAGTTCAAAGGGGTGACGTTGACCTAGAATCCTGAAATTTGGCATAAATCAAGGTCTCATAGAACAAGTACCGGGAAAAATCTGAAAATTGTAAATTTGTAGATCCACCACAAAAAAAAAGAAAATTTTGCAATTCGGAAAAATCTTTGAAACTCAATTCGAGCATTGATTTCATAGGTAAATTTTTACAGAATCCTCAGTGCGCAAATCCGACTCGCACTTGCCCTTTTTATTTTAGTTACTGTATCCTTACTCAAGCCTGAAAAAAAATATTCTAAGTTAGTCGAAATGCATTATAAATTTAAAGTATCAATACTTTTTATACTAGCCATCGAAAATATTGACCAAAACAAAATAAACAAATATCGTCATGTTTAAATGAATTTCCGTTTAATTTATTTATATTTGGAGATAACAGGGATAGGAGCTAACCTAGGAAGTATAAAAACATTAAAATAAAAGTGTTACGTACCAATAAAACAGCATACCAATGTTTCCCAAGTTCGTGACTTTGTTTTGATTAATAATGGTGTGATTTGCCATTTGTTATCTTTGGCAAAACTGTAATATATTAAATATTATTTCCCTTACAGCTCAGTGAAATTTTTTATCACATTTATGAAGATTTCAATTAAAAATCACAATAAAATAACATAATAAACAAACATTATATGACGTTTGGCATTTGACGGATGGCTGGGTTGTGTTGCTACTTAAAATCTTTAATGTTGTTTTCACTTTACGCCACGACGGTTCTTTTATCGCACAGACAATATGAGGCCTCTTACAGTCCACTAGCGCCGCCAATCGAAAAAATGTCATAACTCGTAAATAGAATCAAAAATACAAAATATGTTCTATTATTACTGTGGAGGGAGGCCTTTGCCCAGCAGTGGGACAGTGTGGGCTAAGTAATAATAATAATATTACTGTGGAAAAGGCAATAACGTAATTGTATAACACCTTATCAACACTTGAAATATAGCTTTTTAGCTAAATCGTGCATTCAAAACATAAACGGCCGTTTTTGTTACAAATGCACGATTTAGCTAAACAGCTATATTTCAAGTGTTGACAATGTGTTATAAAATTACGTTATTGCCTTTTCTACAGTAATAATAGACCACATTTTGTATTTTTGATTCTATTTACGAGTTATTTTTCGATTGGCGGCGCTAGTGGACTGTAAAAGGCCCCTTAATAAGAAGTGTGCAAGCATTAGGTACTTAAGTACCATACCTACTAGCTGGGGTGCCAGCAGAAAAGCGCTGGGTGTTTGACGCCCAGCAATTGCTGAATTGGTGACCCTTTCGGTTCAGGCACAGTCACTGCAACTGTATTGTATGTCTGTACTCTTTTTTTATTATTATTTTATGTTGTTGTATATTGTGTTGCTTGCGCCGAATAAATGCTATTCTATTCTATTCTACTATTATAGTCAAGTGAACTCACCAAAGGTTTGGACATCTCAAGGAGGGATCTATAATAAAAAGGCTAAAAAAAAACATACATTCAGCCGGACATAGAACCTCCTCCTTTCCGAAGTCGGTTAAAAATCAAAGAACATTGGTGAGTTCTAGTCAGTCAATCTGACTCGCTCTCGCGTTCCACCCTAGAGCGGGGCGGTTGGCCGCCTTACATCTCGGCCCAAATAGGTACATTATGCTTGTAACTCGCACAGAAGTATACAAGTACCTTGCATGCCCTTTACCCAAAGCAAGTTATAATTAGTGTATCACAACGTTAACATCAATTTGACTGAAGTCAAGTGGAGGAGACGAATAAAGATGTCAGCTTGGCTTGCGAACAGGCGGCAAGCCATGGGTAACTCGCCGTCCGGCAATCTATTGAGGGCCAAGCTCAACGGAAAGTTACGTTCTTCAAAGAGATGTCAACAAAATTGACGGGGCCAGTTTGGGTCGATGTCTGGGTGTCTAGTAATTAGCAAAAAGAATACCTATACTCCGAACGAAGAATAAACAACAATCGTGGCCGCGCTTCTCCTAGTTTCGACCGCGTGGCCATGGTTAAACCTTTATAACTGAATATTGAATCGACGAATTGGCGACTGGTTTTACAAATTCCTTCGTAAGAGAGCATTCAAGTAGGTATTACGTAACGCAATTTAGGGGGAGGGTAGTCTTGTAAAAAGTTACGGTGCGTTACAAGGGCGGGAGTATTTAAACAACGCGTTACTTATCATATTTTTTATTTTAATAAAAAAGCTAGGGAATTAGAATCTTCCAAATCAGCAACCCTTTTCGTTTACGGGGAAACCCTCAATAGTAGTCTGTCTAATAAGTTAAATGACTTGGGTAATTATTAGGATTTAATTAAATCTGATGTAGTCAACACGGGTTCAATAATCAAGGTTGAGATCATTATTTACTACCTAACAGAAGAACCTTATAAAAAGTACCTACCGAATATAAGTATTTTTTAAATGATTAAATATTGTACAAAATGCCCAAGTCGGTTGACTTATTAGACAGACTATATTGTACGTTACTTTTATTTTTGTTTCCTAAGTTGGCAAACCTTTCGTTTACATAATTGAGACTTTAATGGTCACTTAAATGTTACGTATCGTTTAGGGAGGGGGAGGGAGGGGTACTGAAGAACGTTACAGTGCGTTACTTGGGGGGAGGGAGGGTCTAAAATCCTCAAAAATTGCTTTACGTAATACTTGAACGCTCCCTAATGCGAGCGTTGTCTTTATTCTGCCAAGACACTGTGACCGAGCAGCGAAACGGACACATGTCTGCCAGGGTTCTTTGAGATAGTAAATCATTATGACTTCTGCTGTAGGGTGGAGCCGGATGGCGTGTCAGACTTTTACAGACTGAAACCTCAACTACAATTACCGTCACGGATCTTGAGCGCTGGCTTCAAGTTGCGCAGAAGTCAAATATTCGGTTTCTTTAGTGGCGCGAAGTGAGACGCGGGGGCGGGGAGTATCAGTAATTGGCTAGCTACGCCATCGCGTCATAGACGTCACTCGTGATTCGTTCCCTGCGTTGCTGCATGTATCTAACAACGAAGACGATTGGCTCGCCAATGTATAGAATGCACAAAGCGATTCCCACCCTGACGCCGAGCGCTCAAGATCCGTTTCGGCAATTGTAAGTTCGTTCAGTTGCCTTTTGGGTTGCAGGACCATGAATATGTCTTTTTCAGAAGCAAGGTCGGGGTCTGCTGGGCTCCTATGGTTTTCTGACATCTCTGACGCATGCCTTATAGGACGAGCGGACGGCGAGCGCAAAAAAGAGCAGCTAAATATCACTGTGGGTTTTAGTCACTTAAAGTCCGCTCCACCCAGAGGGGAAGGAATTCTTTGATAACTTCTCACGTAAAAAAGAGGTGTAGTTAGCTAGAAGTGATATTTAATTATTCCTGATGCTAGGATTAACAGCTGATTTCAAATACTCTTCACCAAATAAAACGGTAGAAAGGTAATTGAAATAAAAAACACAACATATCTTTATTAAACGAATATGCTCTTGATTCTTGAAATTTTGAATCTTCAAAACAGTATTATTCCGTGGTTGAATCTTCAAAACAGTATTTTTCCTTGGTTAAAATCTTCACAGCAGTTTTCCATAAATCTTGACAACAATTTTTTTCTATGGTTGCATCTTCAAAACACTGTTTTTCTATGGTTGAATCTTCAAAACAGTATTTTTCCTTGGTTGAATTATCAAAACAGTATTTTTCCTTGGTTGAATCTTCAAAGCAATTTTCCGTACTTAGTAAATCTTGACAACAGTTTTTTTCTATAGTTGAATCTTCACAACAGTTTTTTTCCACGGTTGAATCTTCAAAACAGTTTTTTTCTATGGTTGAATCTTCAAAACAGTATTTTTCCTTGGTTGAATCTTCACAGCAGTTTTCCGTACTTAGTTAAATCTTGACAACAGTTTTTTTCTATGGTTGAATCTTCAAAACAGTTTTTTTCTATGGTTGAATCTTCAAAACAGTTTTTTTCTATGGTTGAATCTTCAAAACAGTTTTTTCTATGGTTGAATCTTCCAAACAGTATTTTTCCTTGTTTGAATCTTCCAAATAGTATTTTTCCTCGTTTGAATCTTCAAAACAGTTTTTTCGTGGTTGAATCTTCAAAACAGTTTTTTTCTATGGTTGAATCTTCAAAACAGTTTTTTCCGTGGTTGAATCTTCAAAACAGTTTTTTTTCGGTGGTTTAATCTTCCAAACAGTATTTTTCCTTGGTTGAATCTTCACAACAGTTTTCCGTGCTTAGTTAAATCTTCACAACAGTTTTTTAAACGAGATGGAGTACTCAGTCGTAAACACACGACTAGGGATGTGCCGTTGGCAGCAACATTGTCACCAATATTTCCTCTTCACGGCAATATTGCCAGCAACGACACATCTCTAGTCGTGAGTTAGCGACTGGGTACTCCCTCTCGTTTAGCTCTTCAATCCCCATAGGTGACAGAAGAGCTGACGAGATTGTACCCTGGTGAGTAGGCTGCGAAAACACTCGTCGGACCAATCCGAAGCAGTTAGTTTAACTGCGAATATTTGCTGAAAAAAAAACCAGATCTTTCGATCAGTTTTGACCACGTTTTCGACATTCTGCAAAGAAACAGAGAACCATATTTATTTTTTGGCGGCTACATCTTTTCTCTTTTTTACAAAAACAAACTGAAAACATTTCACGAGCCACTTTTTTTCTCGCGTTACAATAGTGCCGCTTTCATCGTAACTTAGAAAATATATTTTTTACCGCCATCTTATATTTTTTCAACGGCGCGTCTTTATTTTTTTAGTTAATGTTCTTTTTTACAAGTCTATTATTTATTAATAATATTAAATATAACTAGTATGTACATTATTTGCGTCGCTCGTTTCTGCGATTATTTTTATTGCTTTTGCAAGTACTTGTCCGAAGCATTATGACATTAAAAATCAAATTGAGACAGAGAGTACCTTGACTCATTAAAAACAGATACAGGCACTTAGAGTTTAGACATTAATTAATTAGCTATAAAAAAAATATTACATTAAAACTCTTAGTTTCAAAGAGAAATCTTCGCTCAAATCTTACTCAACCTTTGAACCAATCAGGTAATGAAACTCAGAGTGAGTATTCAACATTATCTATGGACATCGGCAATATAAGGTGTACATTGCACGTCCTTATCAAAGTACTGATTCAATCGATTATCATTACACAAAGGCTGACGTAAGACTTGATGAAAATTTCAAACGAAAAACTACCCTAATTCTCTCATTATAAGCGTCAAAATTGCATTCACAAATCCCGGTACCTAATACCAATTTCTTCTCAAGTTTTGCATCGAGAGAACGAGCGAACGCACCTTAAGACTAGGAACAAACGTTTGATTTATTTACAAAAAGAATAAAAATTAAAACTAAAATATCTAGCGATTAACGGCTATGATTAAACCAGGCTGGGCTATCAAGCTTTCTTTTTAAATTGGGCCATGGACTGAGAACTGCTGCTGAAGTTACAATGCACCCGAGCTGCGTGAGGGTACACAGGGTTGGACCTATCCACCCTACAGATCAGGAGATATTCATGTAGTGTCAACCCGAAAGAAAAATAACAGGTCATGGACTAGGATCTTGCAGCGGAAGTTCTACTGCGACCGAGCCGCGCGAGGGAACACTGGATTGGACCTATCCACCTTACAGATCAGGAGATATCCATGTGGAGTTTCATCCCGAAAGAAAAATAAAAGGTCATGGACTGAGATGTTGCAGCGGACGTTATACTGCACCTATAGCCCCCGAGCTGCGCGAGGGAACACCGGGTGGGACCTATCTACGCTCCAGATCAGAAGACATTCATGTGGAGTTTCTCCCCGAAAGAAAAGTAACTAAATGGACTGGGATCTTGTCTTATGGATTATTTTGTTAAAAGAACAAGTCTATTTATGGATCCATTACTCTGGCATTCTTTTCCACTTCCATAAACATTAAGGGGTAAGCCTTCATTGGAGATTTTCAGGACGAGAATTTGGGCATATTTCTGGTAGACATGACCCATAAAGGTGTATTTTTTTATTGTATACTATCTACTACCAGCGGCTCTGCCCGCAAGATAATAGAAAATTCTACGAAGGGAACATTAATAGTTGCCTTTGGAATAATTTTGTACATAACGCGGATGAAGCCTGTAGCAGTTTTTTTTACGTTTGTTTAAACGCGCAAATCTCTGGAACTACTTATTCGGATTAGAAAAATCTTTCTGTATGAGATGGACAAGTTCATGACGAATGTTACAGGTCATCTAACACCACGCTACGACCCCATACCCGCGGTGGAGCAAACCAAGACGCGGTTGAAACTACAAGTTACAAACAGGATAATCAAATTTCCACCTTATCCTCATTGGTATAAGATCTATTTCTCTCTGTTCCTAAAGCGTATATCCCCAGTCCATGGCCCACCCGCGGTGGAGCAAACCAAGACGCGGTTGAAACTGCAAGTTACAAACAGGATAATCAAATTTCCACCTTATTCGCATTGACATAAGATCATTTCTCTCTGTTCCTAAAGCGTATATCCCCAGTCCATGGCCCAACTTCACATCCATGCCAATTGCAGAGCAGTTAAACATTACATTAACGTTAGTAAAAACGAGACAAAAAAAATTCAAAACCAACCTAACTATGAGACATATTTTGAAAAACATTGAGACATTGTTAAGGCTTCCAAAAATCTAATTACACGTTGCCTTTACAGACAGAGACTAAAACGTTGACCAGCAACTAAAAACTAATTAAACTGACTGTTTATATGTTTATAGTCACAAACTCTATTTGAAATAAAATTAAACATTTACACAATTTTTTTCAACTGTTCGTACAACCGATTTTGACTTTTATTGCGTTGGTATTAAGACAAATGGCAGCTGCAGCAAATAGTTGGTTAACCACTTCTTTGCTTTTAACGCCATCTTTATTTCTACGGAAATAGAAGTCAAAATCAGTTAAAAGGACAGTAAAAAAAAAAAGCTTTTGTAAATATCTGATTTCAATTTGATTATAAATACTGGCAACGCGTAATCGATTTTCAATTAGTGTCGTATTTTATTTTTTATTGCTTTATGCGCGTCCAAACATGGCAATGTTTTTTCAAAATATATCCTACTTAAAACTAGTATAATAATAAAAACTAAAACTATATAATTTATTAATAAGAAATTAAGAATTATGTAACATTATTTGTAAGGTATAATTTTCATTGGTTGGACGAGACATGCTGTATCTTGAGAAATCATTTGGTTGGTATATATTGGACCACATATACCTCGTTAAATTTTAATCGTTTTAATCCTGTGGGTCGATCCGGTACATGAAACACTATCGATTAGTAAAGATAAAATTAAAAAATAAAGTATCTTTTTTTTAAAAACTCGTATCAATTTTACGCATGTACGAAATTAATTTCTTTAAGAAAACGTCAGCTGAGCAAGTCGAATGACCTGTAGGTAGTAGTCGGCATTGCGTACAAACTACCTACAGGTCATTGGACTTGCTCAGTCAGGTGTGTAGGGAGAAACTGACTGAATGACATATCAACGCACAACCAAAGCTACTGGGACTAGATGCGTGAAACTTTGCACAAGGATTCCTTTTATGACATAGGCGATCACTAAGAGAGGGGTTTCCCTAAATTCACCCGCTAAAGAAATGGGAGTCAAAGGCGTAGTTTAAGGCGGACGAAGCCGCAGGTAGAAGCTAGTCTCAAATATAAAACCACGATTTCATCAGATACAGTTTGACAACGTTCGTAACTTTTGTTAATATAATATAGGGTTATTTGTAAAACACTAACAGCCCCTCAGCACTATGTTACTAACATCATAAACAACAACTTTTGTTCTATGACTTTTTATAAAACATAATTCATTTACCAGAAACCAACCCTCAAGATTTCTTTGTTCCTACATGTTTCAACTCTGTTACCTACCTACGTCTGTATGACGCGACGCAAGTGCATTAAGCACCCCCATTGCCCGATCCCTCCGCTGTTGCTTGCTTAGCGTAGACTTCGTAATATTTAGAACGTACAATTTAAATATTTTTATTTTTGTATGAAAATCTGGTGAACGAAAATATGTTAAATTTTTAATTCATAGAACAAAAGTTGTTGTTTATGATGTTAGTAACATAGTCCTGAAGTTGCCAGTGTTTTGCAAATAACCCTTTGTAATAAGGCTTTTGCCTACATACGTAAAGGTCCATGAAGTGTTTTAAAAGTCAACGATTAGGAAAAAAAAGCATTGTAATAATAGTCAATTGATGATAGAACTAACAAAGAAAAAATCTTTAAGAAATACCGCTCCATAGTTTTTTTTAGTCCAAGAGCTAGAGATATCGTCTTATTTTGTAAGTAATATTTTTTTTTTATATTGAGCATTTTCTTTTTGCACCAAAATTAACCATAATATCTAGGTACCTATCCAGTCTGAAAATGGGTTACCGTAATACTTTGTAAGTGAATTGTGAAGGCCGGATACGCAGTCGCTTTAAGCTCACGCTTTGTTACTTCTAGGTAAGGTGAGATAGCGGTCAAGCGCCAACCATACACCAATTTAAAAAAAAAAATCGATGGGACTATAAGCTACTAGGCGAATTTACCCGCCAAAGGTAAAAACGGGTAGATTAATCCATACGTAGTTATGGTTAGCACTAAATTATTGCTAAAGAATTATGATTCGTAATTCAATAGCATTACGAATCGTAATACATGTCGCTCTTAGGTACATTACCAGTCGACAGCGATGCGAAGGAGATTTTCGACGCCATACTTTAGTTTAATTTCAGTTAGTTCTAATGGGCCTTTATTTTATTTTTGTAAATATTTTTTTTGATAGTCAAGTGTTTTTTTTTAATGTAAATTTTTAATCCACTGATCGGTCCCTGGTGACTATAGTTACCGACCGACATCTGTTAAGTTTCGTTCACTTTAAAAACATTAAATCCAGTTGTTTAAGAAAGGATTACTAGATGGCGCTATATGAAAGTTATCATTGGTTAAAAATATATTTTATCAGTAGAATGTCAAAATTTAGAAAAAAAAAATGACTGCCACATTTTTTTTAACTATTGATAGGCTCTCCTTTGACCACTATCTCACCTGATGGTAAGCGATGATGTGGTCGACGATGGACCCTAATTAATATTTAAGTCATCAATTTCATTGAATTTAGATTCACTTCACTAACTACTCCATGCTAACCATAACTTTGCGTGTAGCCAAGAAAGCACTCAATATAAAAACAATAATAACTTAAAAAAAAACGTTCGCTAGCTCTTCACCTATAACTCTATCAATCCGTTACCCATACGACTCCTAACTTCTGAAGCATACGTGTAAAGCTTTTGTCCAATATTCGTGTACCAATAATTTTACTGAACATACTGAGTTTTATAGCAGATCTCCAAATCGAATTGAGTTCCGCATCGGCTTGAGATTTGAATATAACAAAATCCTGTTCATCCGTATCCTGAACTTTGGTGTCGATTTAATATTTGATTTTTTACAGACATACAGCAGAATATTTCGCAGCAACTCGTGTTGTGTTAGGAACCATTTTGATCTAGCACTGACTTTAATTTTATTTTTCTTGTATTGCTAAGTTATGTAAGGCACTAAAAACACATTTCCTTTTCTTTTTATCTTTGTTTCATTTCCAACGGATTTTTAGGAATTTGAGCAAAATACTTTTTTTTATATAAGGCTCGACGTTACCGCTGTGAGCGGAGCTTAGCGCGGGGTGGCGAGCGGTAAAACAAATGTATAATGTTTGAAGCACGCTTCGAGACGTCACTCATAACGGCGCGCGCCCGCTTACCATGCTATTGGTCTGTCGACAGGCCTGTTGGTCTAGTGGTTAGTGACCCTGACTGCTACGCCAGAGGTCGTGGGTTCGATTCCCACCCAGGACAAATGTTTGTGTGATGAGCACGATCATTTGTTCTGTGTCTGGGTGTAATTTATCTATAATATGTATGTATTTAGAAATTTATAAGTATGTTTATCAGTTGTCTAGTACCCATAACACAAGCTCTGCTTAGCTTGGGACTAGACGGCGCTGTGTGATAGTTGTGAAATATTATTATTATTATTTTCATTTATTCATAAATATTTTTAAATATTTCAATATTAAAAAAAAAAACATTTAAAAATATAAAAAATAGTTATTATTATTATTATGCTGCCCCGCTCGCAGCGCCACACTTCGCTAGGAACAGGCGAAGTCGTGAACAGGCTGATAAACTTGCATGTTTTTTTCAATATTTCTATATATATATTAACTACTAGCTGACCCGGCAAACGTTGTTTTGCCATATAAATAATCTTTAAGTAATTTCTTAGTCTAGGGGTATGAAAAATAGATGTTGGCTGATTCTCAGACCTACTCAATATGCTCACAAAATTTCATGAGAATCGGTCAAGCCGTTTCGGAGAAGTACGGGAACGAACATTTTGACACGAGAATTTTATATATAAGATAATACAGTTGAACAGTAAAAGTCCAGTTGATATTGTTATTACACGAATATAATGACTTCAGCTATAAAGAAAGCGTTGTGGGGCTAGAAAATTACATTTTTCCGTCTCCGCACATCTTTCTTTCCAGCACAGCTTTACCGTAGCTTCGGATAAAGCGATTTCCAATAATAACGTATCTAATTTTCGACTAAGTCTGGCTAAATTTGAACTTTAATCTTCTAGTCTTAGTGACGGGAAGACTTTTATTTTCACATAAGTATATATATATAAGCGCTTCAGAAAGCCTATGTATTTAAATCTTATCATTATTTGTTTTTGGAGTACTTATTATTTTGGTTATTTCTACTGTTTTTTTTTTCTATTCCATTGGGGTAATATTTCACCAAGACCATGGCGGTGCGACCAGTCGCCGCTACCAACAAAATGTATACAGCTCTATAGAGAGTTACTCGCCTGGTGTCCGTTTGGTTGCGCAACCAATTTGGTGGCGCGACCAGCTCGGACGTGTGGCGACTCTGGTGTCTGTATGGTGTCTAGTTTAGTAGCTCAGGACTATATTTCACCGGGACACCATGGCGGCGCCCTAAGTGTAGTATTGTCTTACTGATTGTGACGCGTATGATGGATCATTCATAGCATAAGGTCGAGGGTTCAAACCCAGCCAGGCGCATTACTTTGTGTAATTTATTTCATCACCACAGCTTTAAAAACGGTGAAGGAAAACATCGTGAGAAAACCGGCATGTCCTAGAACCAAAAATTCGAAGACATGTGACATTCACCAGTACCTGCACTGGTGAATGTCACATGTCTTCGAATTTTTGGTTACTGGGCCCGCGTGGTGGATTTCGACCCATTATTTATTTACTATAACCTTGTGCTCATCTTTAAAAGAGTGTTTGTGGCGATTTTTGTGCATTCTTCTCCTTAAGAGATCTACTCTTTGAAATCTTCTATCTGCTCTTATCCCATGTAGCGACATCTATGGCGCCACATAAGAACCACGAAGAAAGTACGAAATCCTGCATCGCGCAATCAAAGTTCTCCGCACGATTTGAACATATACAGTTGGGCAGTCGCCCACCAGACTATAACACCTGTCTGGTCGGAGGATCCTCCCTTTTCAACGGAGGTTTGCGGGACTTTACTCTCTGTTCCCCATACCTCCAAACCCATATTACTTGGGGGTCGACGCAACACGTTTGTTTTTTTTTTTTTTCATTCTACGATCTACACTTTGAAATGTTAAAAAAAAACAGTAGAAATACCTATTTATCGCTTGTTTTTAGAGTCTATTTGGTGTTTAACGTGTTAAAGTTAATGCTCTAGGGTAGACCGCGAATTACAATATTTTTTAGGTTTTTCTGCATTTTGCAGGTTTATGGATTGATGGGCACAGAGATGGATACGATTAACAGTCGTTTACTACTTTTATTGCGTTGACAACAGACTGTCTTGGCAGAACGGCTAGCACGACTGTCGTAAAACAATAAAAATTTGTCACAACTAAGCCGTGACGGTAAATTTTTTGTCGTTGTTCCGACAATCTGACGCGTCCACGACTTATTGTCGTAACAGCTAGAGACAATAGTCGTCCGACGATAAATTTATTGTTACGACATAGTAGGAACGCAGCCTGATGGCCAAACATACAAACTCTTATTTCATCTACAAAAAGCAAATAACTTAAGAAAATTGTAATTCCGCGGGTTACCTTTGAGCATTTCTTTTAAAGCAGTATGTATTATATTAATATTTTACGTACGTAAGTCCAATTATACTGTATATTGCGTTATTTTTTTTTAATATAAAGGACATTTGGACGTACTACACGTATTTAAGGGACATTTATAGTGTTAAAATGAGAATAGGAATGGCGTATTCAGTACTTTTATCTTTTTCAGGGTTCCGTACCTCCGTTTTTACTCTTTGGCTGCGGAACCCTAAAAACGGTGTTTATTCATTCCTATTCCGATTCAAATCTCTCCCCAGATTCAAAACGTTACCGGGTAAAGTAGGGTAACTTTGGCCCTGGGGTATAACTTTGGCTAAGCTTATTAACCAATAGGAACATGAGAAACGGTGTTTACTGTGTTCCTATTGGTTAATGAGGGCGGATCAAAGTTATACCTTAGGTTCAAAGTAACCCGACTTTACGGTACTATAACTATTCGTGAAATTATTTTAATTCACAATATTCGGTATCGATATCGAATCGAAATTGTATTTTTCTTTCGTTATAGCTAAGTTCTGTATAAGAGGGTAGTAGGGGACAAAATCATTGAGGTAAGTCCGAAAACGCACTAGTGGGCTTCCTTAACGCCTAAAGCTTCAGCAAGTAGCAAAGCAGAACCTTCTAAAATGTTCGTAACGATGACCATGGATTTGTGCGGACAGCCAGGTAACATATCCTGTTATAAGCTTATAACTTTGTGATTTTTCATGATACAGTTATGAGATTATGTATATACGATTCTTTACATAAAAATACGTACATGTTTCGGATTTAAAACATACTAAAACTAATTTTGTTGTAAGTTTGTTTTCTTATTTGTAGGAGGTAATCTCTGGAAGTACTGGTCCGATTTCTAAATTTTTTTTATTCACAGAAAGCTTATATTAGCTTATTCCTCAGTGACATCCTAACTGATATTATAAATGTGAAAGTGTGAATGTTTGGATGAAATTTGGCATGCATATAGCCTTTGACATGGAAAAGAACATAGGCTACCTTTTATCCCGCTTCTTTAAGTAGTTCCTGAGGGAAAATTGAAAATTATATATACAAGCTCGCAGACGAAGTCGCGGGTAGAAGCTAGTAGGCTATATTTTATGTACGCGGGAAAAGCCGTAGGCAAAAGCCATTTCTATTATATTATTAGACACGCAAAGGAGTCAAGCGCAGTGAGGCCGATTAAGAACATTATAAGTTTCTACTACTTATCTGCGTAATTTATTTCATCACCACTGCTCTCAAAACGGTGAAAGAAAACATAGTGAGGAAACATGCAAGGCATGTCCTAGAATCAAAAATTCGAAGACATGTGACATTCACCAACCCGCACTGGGCCCGCGTGGTGGATTACGGCTCTTTCCCTCTCTTAGACGGAGGCCTGAGTCCCAGCAGTGGGAACATTAAGAAATGATGACGATGAGTTTCTACTTCGCTCTAGGTGCTAAGAAAGCCATCCCAAATGCATTTTTTGGCTTACGGGGAGTCAAATATTTGTATATTCTGTCACAATACCGCGACATATATGTTTATATTCCTAATTCGATGATAGCAGACGTAAAGTATAGATTTAGAAGAAAATACCATACTTTCTACACCGTTAAATTTTAATCGTTTTAATCCCATGGAGGGTCGATCCGGTACATGAAACACTATCGATTTGTAAAGATAAAATTAAAAAATAAAGTACCTCTTTTTCAAAACTTGTATTAATTTACGCATGTACGAAATTAATTTCTTTAAGAAAACGTCAGCTGAGCGAGTTCAATGACCTGTAAGTAATAGTCGATGTTGCATACAAACTACCTACAGTTCATCTCGCTCAGCTTTCGTATATGCGTAAATTAATACAAGTTTTGAAAAAAAGG
This sequence comes from Mythimna albipuncta, assembly GCA_929112965.1. NCBI lineage: Eukaryota > Metazoa > Arthropoda > Insecta > Lepidoptera > Noctuidae > Mythimna > Mythimna albipuncta. The sequence goes on from OV815987.1 coordinate 11,107,407, forward strand.
TACTTTATTTTTTAATTTTATCTTTACAAATCGATAGTGTTTCATGTACCGGATCGACCCTCCACGGGATTAAAACGATTAAAATTTAGCGGTGTATAGAAACTAAGTTTGAGTATCACACACCTTTCGAAAAAATCGAAATTATATTATATCCGACATACACTCTCGCGTTCCGCCAGGGTCACACATCCACGACCAGATACTCGCATCTCGTCAGCTCTTCTGTCACCTATGGGGATTGAAGAGCTAAACGAGATGCGAGTACCCAGTGGAAACACACGACTCTGGAATAGAACGCGAGAACACTCGTCGGAGAAATAAAAATGTACGATTAATATTGTCTATGTTTGTAGAACCGAAACTGGGAGTTATTATTTTATGCCAAGTATTAATTACCATTATACAAGGTATAACTTCCATTTAGATTTGGATGGAGAGGGAGAGGGAGGCCAAAGAAAAGATGGATGGATTGTGTGAGAAGTGATATGAAAGAAAAGGAATTTAGTGATAGCGTGACGAGTGACAGGACAGAATGGAAGAAAAAAACGTGTTGCGCCGACCACAAATAAGATGGGACAAGGGCAGGAAGAAGAAGAACTTCCATTTAGAACGAGAAGAAAGGAATAAAAACATAACAAAATAGCTTACACACATATTTTCTATGTGCAAACTACTTATCAGAATTACTATTTTATACCAAATATCGCATTTATATGAAGTATGACATCAAATTAAAGAAGAGTAGAAAAGAAAACCGGCCAAGAGCATGTCGGGCCACGCTCAGTGTAGGGTTCCGTAGTTTCTCGTCCGTCACAATAAGTGTTCCCACTTATGAGTTTAAAAAAGGCTATTTGTTACCTTTTAACTATAACGATAACCAAGCCGTTAACAGTTGTCAAATCGTCGAATTGACCAATAGGAGGCCGTCTCACGGCTGGTTATGGTTTGGTTATCGTTATAGTTAAATGGTGCAACTCACCCCTAAGTACGGAACTCTAAAAACGAAACTGGGCTTACTGTACTTTATGGTGTACTAATTAAAATTGTGTGCAAAATATCGACTTTATACGAAGTAGCTAGCTAAAATAGTTACTTCTACACCGGGCCCCTAATTATTATTTTATTGTTTTTTTTTCCAAATTGCATTCTAGGGTTTTTTCAAAAGTCGAAACGGGATTTTAATTTTTTAACGAGTTCATATGTTCTTTTTTCACGCTATCTTCGAGAGAGATCCGTTTATATATTTATAATAGTTTCGATTTGTAAGGTAAATCAATAAGTCATATGATAGCTGGCAAGTATCTTAGCTCAAAACAAAAAATTACGTCAATTCTGTTTCATTCTTGCCATATGAATGGAGTATTTTTACCTTTTAACCACTCACGTCGAATTGCTCCGACGAGTTCTCGCGTCCTATTCACTAGTGTCGTGTGTTCGCGACTGGGTACTCGCATCTCGTTTAGCTCTTCAATCCCCATAGGTGACAGAAGAGCTGACGAGATGCGAGTATTTGGTCGTGGTTGTGCGACCGAGGTAGAATAAACGCGAGTTTGTCGGATTTATCCAACGTATGCAGTTAATAGGAGAACATCTCAAAGCCTATTTGAAATTCAAACTTAGACAGGAATTTAGGCTGAAGTTTGAAAAACACTCAACTTTAAACGCCTTTTAACATATGAAAGAGGTTAGAATGGCCTTGTGGGCGGAGCAGTAGTGCCACAAAGTAGGACAACGCTCATAGTTCAACTACCAAATAGCAAACTTGCAACGCGTCCAGACACATCGATATATTATGTACTACGCACTAGATTAGGCGTGGCGAACATTCACTTCAGTCGACTTATATGTTATGTAAGTCCGTACACCTTGAACATTACACCATGTCGAACGAAACGCATAAGTGCCACGACAATCAAGGCGCTAAAGACATTATGGTCGCGAAAAACATTACCCGCTTAGCGCTGCATGTTTTAATAGTTCTGTTAGACGACATAATGCCAATGTAGCGCTGTAGCGAACTTTTGTTATAACTTTTCAGTATTTCGACAAATAGTTTCCATGAAAGGGCTTGTCTATAACTAGAATATAAGTCAATGTACAGACGTATGTACAATCAACGCACGAGGACTTAAATCAGAAATCGCGGTATATCTTTTCGCTTATGTTCAAGTTAATTGCCAGTTATTTATAAGTCTTATAAGCTAATGCAAGGTGAAATATAGTCGACAAACATTTCTCTTTATTTCTTTCCTTAAAGGAGGTAGTATTATAAGGCTACCCGCTACGTAAGACTTTTTGTAGGACAGATAATCGGACCGATTTTGTATATTTGTAACATTAATCTGAAAGACATTTTGTAGGACGTGTGCGTTGCATTATTGCTAACTATTTTTCTCCAACAAAAAATCGGTCACCGATTTATCGGACGTGGGCAACGACATTTTGTAGTACATGTGCAATAATGCTATCATTGTGTTCTATTTTTCTCCTACAAAAAATCGGTCACCGATTTATCGGACGTTGGTTGGCAGCCTTATGGATTTTTTTTAATATGAAGATGTTTGTCGACTATACTAGGCGCTAGATATACTAAGTAAATTGACCTTTTCCTAATTTCTCTGCTTAGGTTTCTGAAAAACAAACTGTTTTAATTATGAGAAAATATTGATATCTGTTTTAGATATTAAGATAGTTATTTTTTTTTCTTGAGCCCAAAGTAGGCTACCTTAGTTCATACTGCTTTGTGTTCGATAAGAATGTAGAAGAATTACAACCTAATGTTTTTGCAATCTTTGACAGCAAATGTATCGAGTCAGCCCTCTCAGCAAACTTCACTGAGGTAGTGAACACTACTATAAAATAGGATAGTTTCCAGTGCCAAAATAATTAAATTTTATTTAGTCCGTATTTTAGATTATAAAAAAATATTGGACACGTATTTTTTCTTTTTTCGATTAAACCAAAAATAACAAAGATATTGACCATTAAAGTTACGTCTAACGACACCCCGTGCGAAAAAATGCAGCACGGCGTGACGTTACACGTAACTTCAATGGGCTATATCTTTGTCAGTTTTAGTTTAATTTACGAACAAAAAAATACGTGTCCCTTATTTTTGAATAATCTAAAAGACGGACTAATAATATTTTTTATGGCAACTAGCCTATTCTCAGCCTCACTGAGATCGCGTCTGTTTCAATGATTCCACATATCGTCCATTTGCGCAGACACTTGAGACAACATTACGTTAATTTTACATCACAACTATCTACTTGGACTCAATTTGCGAATGATTAAAACAGCCACAGTAATAACTTTACTCAACAAAATGCCGCCAAAACCCTACTGTGCACAGCCGCGTAGCTTCTTAGACGCGTATTCGTTATTATATACTTGGTGTACGCCTGCGTGAAGCTTACGTACTGTACTATAGTCTGTCTAAAAGTTAAACGACTTGGGTAATTATTAGGATTTGATTAAATGTGATGTAGTCAACACGGGTTCAATAATCAAGGTTGATTAAGAGATAGAGATCATTGTTTACTAACAGAAGAACCTTATGAAAAGTATCGAATATAAGTATTTTTTTTAAATGATTAAATATTATACAAAATTCCCAAGTCGGTTGACTTATTAGATAGACAATATGAACCAATGTCGACGCCGCTCCGTCGATTTCACACAGGCGTACAACAAGTATATAATGACGAATACGCGTCTAAGAAGCTACGCGTCCTTGAACAGATGGATTAAGAACGTCAATAAATCGACGGGTCCCAAGAACAAAATCGAATCTGAAAAATTATTGATTAACGGTACGAGATTTTTACGTTCTGTGTAAACAATAAGAGTAATTGATTGGTTATTTCTATGTAAGTAAAAGGATATTAAACAAAAAAAAAATCTGCTTCTTCATACAAAATTATGAACTTGATTGGACAGTTTGTATGGAGAAGCAGACTTTCTTGTTAGTTTCCTGAAAAAAAATAATCTTGTGGAAGATTGTTCAATTTCGTCTACTGAGCAAGGTCTTAAGGCTATATTACACCGAGACAGCATGGCGGCGCGACCAGTCGCCGCTACCAACAAAATGTATACAGCTCTATAGAGAGTTACTCACCTGGTGTCCGTTTGGTTGCGCAACCAATTTGGTTGCGCGACAAGTAGCCTGATTCACGTAAAATCAAACAAGCCTAATATCGTTGAAGTTTTATAGTCGTTCGATCGAAGTCCTATCCAAAAGCGGTATTCACGATCTATCGACTTATTTCCAGTTACATTAATAAGTATTCTACCAGGATCATGTAAAACATTGTTTTTTTAAATCGGCGAATTTCAAACGACTTTAAAATCGGTGTCGTTCAAACTCGATTGATGGATGCGAATACGGAAATGGTCTAAACGACTAAATCGCTACGATATCGTTACGGTTTTCATTACGTGAATCGGGCTACGGCTCGGACGTGTGGCGACTCTGGAGTCTGTATGGCGTCTAGTCTGGTCGCACCGCCATGGTATCCCGGTTAAATATAGCTCTTAAAGTTTGCGGAGTTTGCTTACAATTTTATGCATAAGGTTAATAAGGCGTAGTTAGGTCATTAAGCGATATTCCTAGTGCATCCAGCGCCTGCAGTACATAGGTGTTAAGTGTGCGGGTCCCGCGAGGGGGAGCGCGGCCGGGCGCGGCGCTAGGCTCGCCGGTGTCAACGTCTCCACGAGCGGTCCTCGTCGGCGTCCTCCTCCTCCTCCTCGTCGAACCGGAGGAGCGTGTCCTCTGCGATTTCTACTGGCGTCTGTTGGGGAGAACAGAAACCGCTTTATTAATATTTCAAATGGAAATGGTCTAGTTTTGATTTTGATTATGCAAGCACTTTTGAATAGTCAAATGTCGGTCAGTCCAAAAAAAAAGTGAAGCTAAATCGAACGTTCCAAAGCGTAGATCTCTATGGAGAAGAACGTGCAAGAAACTCCATGGACACTTATAAATCATATTATGTGTTACATTTCTTCTTATGTGAGCATAATGTAGATAATAATAAAATAAAATTAAAAGATAGAAATCGAATTAAGCCACTGGCAGCTCAGAGATGACCAGTCTCAAATGACGGTGCCCGTTCACGGGCATGACATAGGGAGCTCCTTAGGGATTAGGCGCACAATGCCACATTCGCAAAATGACATACTGAAGCAAAATGCCACATTCGCAAAATGACATTTCGCAATATGCCACACTAGCAAAATGCCACATTCGCAAAATGACTTTTCTCAAAATGTCACATTAGCAAAATGCCACATTCTCAAAATGTCACATTCTCAAAATGACACATTCTAAAAAAATATCTAATAATTATCGCATAATGTGCGATTTAGGTAAATTAAAATAAAAAATTGTTAAAATTACTGATTTACTTCTTGCACTGGATTTTATAATGAATTTATAAAAAATAATACCAATTAATTTTTTTTAGTATTTGATCACATTTATACATTTTTATTTATTTTAACATAAAATAAAAATGTAAAGTAATTATTAAAATTTTTGCCAGGTGGCCGATATAAATTTTGTCATTACACTGATGTTATTTACTCTGTGAATAAACTAATTAGTTTTTTATTCCAAATTCGCTCATTTTTAGGGTTCCGTAGTCAACTAGGAACCCTTATAGTTTCGCCATGTCTGTCTGTCTGTCTGTCCGTCCTCGCTTAATCTCTGTGACCGTTAGCACTAGAAAGCTGAAATTTGGTACCAATATGTACATCAATCACGCCGACAGTGGTAAAATAAAAATTAGATTTTTTTTTTAGGGTAGCCCCCCTATATGTAAATTGGGAAGTGATTTTTTTTTTAATATCAACCTTAGTGAGTGATATATCGTTGGATAGGTATTTAAAATTGAATAGGGGTTTACTAAAATCATTTTCTGATAATGTCAACAATTTCGGATATAATCGCTCCAAAAGTAAAAAACAATGTGTCCCCCCCCTCTAACTTTTGAACCATAAGTTTAGAAAATATGAAAAAATTCTGAAAAGTAGAACTTTATAAGAACTTTCTAGGAAAATTATTTTGAACTTGATGGAAAGAACAGTTTTTGTACAAAACAGACAAAAGGGTTCTACAAAATAATTTCTGGACTAAGTTTGTAGTCTAATCGTATATGCAAGCGTTTTTTTTAACTCGTAAGTGGGCACACTTATTGTGACGGATGGGAAACTACGGAACCCTACACTGAGCGTGGCCCGACACGCTCTTGGCCGGTTTTTTTTTATTTAATAAAAATAATTAACTAGCTAAAGTATTATATTATTATAATAATAAATTCAATCAGTGTATGATTCAATCAATGTATCTTGCAGGCTATACTTGTAATCAAGCAGTTATTAAGTTTTAGCCAGATGGCTTTTCATAAAAACATACTAACATTCAAATAAAAAATTCTGAGTTCGAAGTGACATTTTGGCATTATGCGAAAGTGGCATTTTGCGAAAAGTCATTTTGCGAATGTGGCATTTTGCGAAGATGGCATTTTGCTAATGTGACGTTTTGCGATATGGCATTTTGAGAATATGGCATTTTGAGAATGTGGCATTTTGCGAATGTGGCATTTTGCGTCAATATGTCATTTTGCGAATGTGGCATTGTGCGCCTAATCCCTCCTTAGTAGTCCTGAGTTGAGCTTTGCGAATACTGACAAATGCTTACACTGACTGGACAGGTCTACATCTTTCTTCAAAAGGCCATCTCAGACACTAATCTGCATGGTTCTCATGTGATTTGACCATATTATGTTTACTGTATGAACTTTAAAAAAGACTGACCCTTTTTTTTCGATGGGAAAAATCATCCAATGAACACCTCCGCTCTTGGGTGGAGCGGGAGATAGTGTCAGACTCTTAATGACTAATAGACCCACCCCGTCCCTTCTAGCCTTCATACCGGGGCTCAAGCTCCCTTTCGGATAACCCTGGCCCCAGTAGGCTTCGACCCGGCTGGGTCCCTGCTGTTGCTGACAACTCCTTGAGGCGCGTGGGAACAGTGCGCGCCGTCGACGACTTGGGCTTGGTCCGGACAGTTACCGGACGGCTGGACAGCGAGCTACCCATTGCTCACTGTCCGAAGGACTTCGACCTCTGAGTTTGTTTCGATGTTCTACTCAGGGTAGTCAGATAGGAAACACCAGCCCACCCTCATCAGTGGTGGCCGAGTGGCCAAATATTTGGCCCCGGTACGAAAGGCAACGAAGGAACAGGAGTGGTCTTATAACAAGCTTTTATTAGCTTCACTTGTCACTAACTACGTATGTAAGAAAATCTTGGAGTCTTAACTTGACCCACTTCCCGGTCTTCGATTAGGATAAAATTTGCACACGCTCTGAGTTCTGATGACAATACATGACTAGCTAAGAAACGTCATTACAAATCCAATATGGCGGCCTCCTCTAAATGACGGACTGGCTGTTTGAAATCTACCCCCATGATATGGGTATCAAATGAAAGGGTTTCCTGTCAAGAATACGAAAAAAAAATAGTCACGTGACTCAAATCCAATATGGCGGACGTCCAAGATGGCAGATTGGCTATTTGAAAGGCACCATGATGTGGGTATTAAATTTAGTGCGTGTTTTTTAGTGTTTTAAACTATTATATTATTAGTCAGGAAAGTCTGACACTATCTCCCGCTCATCCCAAAATCCCCGCTTTTCGGCGGAGCGGGAGACAGTGTCTTTCGATGATTTTTCCACATAAAAAAAAATATATTATAGGTTTTTCACACAAAGCTCACCATGGTAACCTCGTCCTTCTCTTCTCTAGTGTCACCGTTGCGCGCGGCGCGAGGCTCTGGAGCGGGACGGGGAGTACTGTTCGTGGTCGCGTTCGTATTCGCCGTCCACGTTATCTGTGCAACAACACACATTCTATTTTATTATAATCATAATAATCGTTATATAATCGTTTATTTGCTAATTACATAAAGATATTGAAAATATTACACAAAGTGATGCGCCTGGCTGGGATCGAACTCGCGACCTACAACTCGTAAGTCGGAGCCGTTACCACTCGGCCACCACTGCTCTTTCTGACGAGTTGTAGGTCGCGGGTTCGAACCCAGCCAGGCACATCACTTTGTGTAATTTATTTCATCACCACTGCTCTCAAAACGGTGAAGGAAAACCTCGTGAGGAAACCGGCATGTCCTAGAAACAAAAATTCAAAGACATGTGACATCCACCAACACGCACTGGGCCCGCGTGGTGGATTACGGCCCATTCCCTCTCCTAGAGAGGAGGGCAGAGTTCCAACAATGGGAACATTAAAAAGGCTGGTGATGATGATGATTGAAAATATAGCACAGTCCAACCATATTACACTTTGAGGCGTGCAAATCACAAGCTTTATTGTTATAAATACATTTTCTTGCATTAACATTATTTCATAAATAATAGCACGAATTAGTTTGTTTCATTTCACCATAACCAATAACAAAGAAACACAAAATGAAAGTTGATAATATTGTCATTTGAAATTGAAGTTTAAAATGTCATTTGTTTAATAATAATGTCAAAACACAATAATGTAAATAATGAAGTAAAATTAAATGAAATTCGTGCACTGTTTTGTAAATTCACAATGAAAAATAGTAATGTCAATAGTTTAATCATAATGTGAATGTGAATGTCATGTATTAAGGCGTATAGTCCCTTGAACCATCTGACCAAAATTATGTGAACGCAACTCTCGCACTCGCCTAGGCGGCAGTACGCAAATCTGTGCATTTATTTGCGGCCAGCGGCGCCCGGAAAGCGCTTTAAATCCATTTTCTCTGCGAGATATTGATTGATTTACATACGCAATGTTCACTTTGAAGAATATTTAACCACCAATTTTTATGTGTAAAAATGTTTCTAAATGTCCAAGCCGTTTCGAAGGAGTAGGGAAAAGTTGCGAAAAGTTGCGAAATTGCTAAATATTTTTATTTGACAAAAGTATTAATTGCACAAAAAAAAAATCAAATGTTGATATTATTGTTCATGAATCTATAATAAACATATATTTTTTTCAAATTAATTGACCTAGCCGTTACGGAGGAGTAGGCCTCAGAAAATCACTGTTTTATGGCACTTTTCGGGCGCTTAGGCGGGTGCGAGAGGCGCGCTCACATAATTTTGGCGAGATGGTTCAAGGGACTATAAGCCTTAATATATTATGCTTGACAAAAATATGACCTGCAACTATCAGTCTGTTTGATATTAAACTACCTCTAATACACCTCTTTTGTGCTTAGAAAGCCATATTAGTACGACGTAAGAGACGTACGAACCTTAAAGTATCGTATCAGGCAGATGTTGCTAGATAATTTGACAAGCAACTCACCGATAGCGTCCTGTCGTTGTAATGCTTGCCGTTGGCGGCGGCGTGCTCGGCGTGCTGTCTGCACTTGTACTGGAGAACCAGCTGCGGGACGGACAGTTCCACTTCTTTGCTTATCACTTCGCCGTATTGCTGGAGTTAACAGAAAAAAAAAATGCTGACATTCCAAAGCGTAAATCTTCTACGGAGAAGAAGGTACAAGAAACTCCATGGACTCTCCTCAATCATGTTGTGAATTACAGTTTGTTTCACATAAGAAGTTCCTTTGCCGTAATGTTGACAATACGGAAAAACAGTGTTGCTATATTTTTAGCAATAAAATTAATCATTACCTGATATTTCGTTTTTCTTTTGGAAACTGTATAAACTGTTTTTGAAAATCCCATTCCCCTCATAATTCTCCATAAAGTGGTGCGACGACCGTTACAATCGATTTCGTTTCGCATTTCGTGCAACAATTTTGCTACAGTAGGCAACTCTTTCCCTTTTCTGTAGACAGCCATGGGAGCCAACATTACGCCGAAGGAACTTCATAAGTGAAACGCATACTACTGTACAAATATAGTTCCTTCAAAAAAGATTTTATGCCGTTTGCTGTTCATGAATATGAAAAATCAAGTACTGTATGTCCGGGACATGGATTGCTCGCCGTTCGAAAGTCACGAATCCGGCGCCGTGACGTGTTTCCAGCCAGTCTTCAAGGGGGGACTGACCGCCATTATTAAGGCATGCCAAATGAAAACTCCTCTAATGATTACTTGATGTTTCATATTCATGAACAGCAAACAGCATAAAATCTCATTTGTACTCGGAACATGATAAGTAGCTGCTTCAGTCCTTTTGAAGGAACTCATATCCTACTTACGTGCTACTTTAAGTCGATATTGTTATTTGTTTTATTTTAAGGTATGCGCCATGTTTGACGCAAATAAACACTTTTTAGTTCTTTCTTTCCTTCTTTCTTTACCGTGACCAAAAAAACTCATTAGTTCCTCCAGAGGAACTACTAAATGAATTACAGAGAACAAACGTATTATTATATGAAAACAATGTAAAGAAAGTAATAAAAAAAAATCTACGTAAACAGATTAAAATAAGCCACTTGCAGTTAAGAGATGACCAGTCTCAACTGACGGCGCGCGTTAACGGATATTATGACACGTACTAAGTAGTTCAACACCACTCAGATTAACCTTTCGAATGTCTTAAGTTACACAATTCGACATAAGCAATTGTCTTTCTATTGTGTCTCTAATTACGGCATTCAATGAGTTAACCGTGTGTGTGTGGGGTGTGGTGTGTGGTATTTGTATGCGCTTTAAACTGTTAAACTCACAGAGAAGTGCGTCAACAAGGCGTCCAGCTCATCAGCCTCGAATCCAGAAATGAGCAGCGCCCGCGGCCGATGGTCGACCGACTGGTTGACGCTGAACATCTTGCTAGTAATCCCACCTCTGGTGAACCGGGTGGGTGTGTTGAATCTGCCTCCCCTGTAGACATAAAAAGCGTTATAATAGAAAGAAAGAAAATAAAGAAAACTATTTTATTTGGCATAGACACTCGTAGATACACAGAATGTAGTAACAACATGTAAACACTATTTTTTTTTTCTGTCCCACTGCTGCGGTCAAAGGCCTCCCCCAAGTCCTTCCTATTTTATTTTATTGTTATATATATAAAAAAAGAGACAACTAACAATGTGTGTCTCACGGCGGCGCCAAATAGGTCCAGTTCAGCAATAATGCCAGACAACTACATGTTAGTTGCAAGACGCTGGTTTTCAACTGAACCTTATTTCGAGTGTACGGTTGAAAATTGGTTTATTTTTTAGTACTCAGTTACTAGTGATAATAAGAGTTCTTTACCTGTGAAATTGCCGTTTTTTTAAAACAGGTTGCTTTGAAGTGTTTATATCTTTAATTGACGTGGAATTATAAGTTTAAATAAACTTTATAATCAAGGTACGTTTTGTTACAAGGCCGACTTCGTTTGTCTTTTTTACTTATACCACTTTTAAGGCGTATAGTCCCTTGAACCATCTGACCGAAATTATGTGAACGAAACTCTCGCACTCGCCTAGGCGGCAGTACGCATTATTTGCGGCCAGCAGCGCCCGGAAAGCGCTTTAAGTCCATTTTCTCTGCGAGATATTGATTGATTTACATATGCAATGTTCACTTTGAAGAATATTTAACCACCAATTTTTATGTGTAAAAATGTTTGTAAAGGTCCAAGCCGTTTCGAAGGAGTAGGGAAAAGTTGCGAAATTGCTAAATATTTTTGACAAAAGTATTAATTGCACGAAAAAATCAAATGTTGATATTATAGTTCATGAATTTATAATAAACATATATTCTTTTCAAACAATTGACCTAGCCGTTACGTGGAGTAGGCCTCAGAAAATCACTGTTTTATGGCACTTTTCGGGCGCTTGGCCCTTGAATCACCATAGACACAGATACACGAATTTAATACTTAATTTTGGCAATGTCTCTCTTAAGTGCTCCCTATATTTGGGCACAATAGGTTACGCGGCGGCGTCCAGAATCTAACTAAACTAAGTAATGCATATAATTTCCATGCACTGGGTAAAAGTGCAAAATCAGCACGTACATCGAGACGGGAACAATTTGCCTGCCGTCTGATTATAATTTAGGAGTGTGCAAGGCAATTTTGAAAAAAAGACACTTTATTTTTCAATTTTATCATTACAAATCGATAGTGTTTCATGTACCGGATCGACCCTCCACGGGATTAAAACGATTAAAATTTAGCTGTGTATAGATAAACATTTTCGAAAAATAAATAACACACCTTGAATATAAAGTTTATTTGAACTTCAGAGCAACCCGTTTTACACTAATGTTGTATACAACATTAAGTTTAAATTAGAAATATCTATCTATCATCTTACCTAATTTTCCTCTTCACAATACGATAGCTTGAAAAGTCAATAGAATCATATTAAATCAAATGATTTAAAAACATAACCGTCCTTTTAGCGCAGTCGGGTAAAAACTTGGTGCTTTTAACGTTACAACCAGCTAGCTAATTCCCTGCCGGAGTCTGTGATCCTGATAGCTCCAACCTAGGGGTCTTTAAGTAAAGAGTGAATAGGTTACTTCTAGGCAAGCATGCTCCATCGTCGACCACATCACCACTTACCATCAGGTGGGATGGTGGTCAAACGCGAGCCTATATGATGATATGGCGCCATAGACATCGCTATAAGTTCAAGCAGTAAAGCAAAGTCAATAAGGAATTAAATTCTATGATTACCTTGTATGCGGCCTTCTCATCATACTATGCGAAGGGAACTGTATCGCCATCTGTCTCCGCAGCTCAGCGATCTTCTTCGTCAGATCTGTGACGTCTTGACCTTCCTGTTAGAAACAGATTGAAGCATGAAGCTAGAACTACACTGCGCACACGTGTGCCACACACACCGACCTGTCGCTCCATACCTTTTATATGGCAACTAGACTTGTAGAGCTACACTAGATCCACGCCACGCGACGTCGTTCTACGTACGAATCAGGCGTGTTACACGTGTGTCTAATTGTAATTCTATTCTAAGAAGTTTTTTTTTCTTTTTTACTGACACAAACCACGTAGCAGTGTCCAGAAATCAGAAACGTTTATTTCAAATAGATCGGACAGGCACTTTTGATTAAGGTACTTTCCAGGGCCAAAATAATTACATTTTATTTATAATAATTACGTTCTTCTCTATAGAGATCACGCTTTGACCAACATTTGACAATAGGCTAGTTGCCGTTAAAAATGTAATTAGTCCGTATTTTAGATTATAAAAAACTATTGGACCCGTATTTTTTCTTTTTTCGATTAAACAAAAAATAACAAAGATATAACCCATTAAAGTTACATGCGACGTCTCGCCGTGCGAAAAAATGCAGCACGGTGTGACTTTACACGTAACTTGGCTATATCTTTGTCAATTTTGGTTTAATTTACAAATAAAAAAATACGTGTCCCTTATTTTGGAATGATCTAAAAGACAGACTAATTAAATTTTTTACGGCAACTAGCCTATTGTCAAAAAATTGGTCAAAGCGTGATCTCTATGGAGAAGAACGTGCAAGAAACTGCATGGACACTTTTACATCATATTACAGTCCTCAGTAGCAGGACTAATGGTGGGTCGTCAACGTTTTTATAACCGACGAAACGAGACTGGTTTACCGTTCACGTTGAACTAGTTCATAAAACAGTTTAATTTTCGACTAGTTTACATTGTAGACTGAATAGCGTTTCGTAATCACTCGTTCAGTCGAGTCGTTGAGTCGTTCCATTCAGTTGTTCCGTTTCGTCGGATATCGTCGACTAGAATGCGAAACCAAGTTGATGCTTACAATGTCGTTCATGCGTTAACAGGTTTATTCGTTAACTGTAAACCAGTCGAACAGTTGACGGCAAGAAAACAGTCTAAAAAAAACCTTTCGTTCATTCAACGCCCACGCCTAGCAGGGACAGACAAAGAATATTTACCTGCTGCTTAGTGAACAGGTCCAGTTCAGCGTCCAAGATCTCCTTCTGCGCTTCCTCTTTAGTCTTCGGTTTCTTGGCCTGCTGACAAACGTATGGAAGCCCAGTTAAAGCTATGTACAAGGCTTTTGATACATAATGGTCATGAGTTTATGAAGCGTCTAGTTTGTAATTACAGTTACACGGGGTTATTTTTAAAACACTAGCTACTTCTCAGAACTATGATACTAACACTGGCCTGTTGGTCTAGTGGTTAGTGACCCTGACTGCTAGGCCGGAGGTCGTGGGTTCGATTCCCACCCAGGGCAAATGTTTGTGTGATGAGCATAATCATTTGTTCTGTGTCTGGGTGTAATTTATCTATAATATGTATTTATTTAGAAATATATAAGTATGTTTATCAGTTGTCTAGTACCCATAACACAAGCTCTGCTTAGCTTGGGACTAGATGGCGTTGTGTTATAGTTGTGGAATATTATTATTATTATATTAACATCATAAACAACTTTTGTTCTGTGACTTTTAAAAATCTATCATATTTTGGTTCATAATATTTTCATACAAACTTAAAAATATTTAAATTGAACGTTCTAAATATTACGAAGTCTATGCGAAGCAAGCGATAGTACAATAGCGGGAGTGGGTATCGGGCGGCGGTGGGACTTGATGCGCTTGCGTCGCGGTATACAGACTTAAGTATTCGTAAGTATAATACAATACAGAGTGAAAGAAGAAGAAATGTGTTAGATAGAACAACGAAATCTTGAAGGTTTGTTTTTGGTAAATGAATTATGTTTTGTAAAAAGTCATAGAACAAAAGTTGTTGTTTATGATGTTAGTAATACAATCCTGCAAAAGTGTTAGTGTTTTTCAAATAACCCTGTATAATTACGTTTTAAAATGTTTTTTTTCAACCGATTGTATTATTTTTATTTCCTAAAATATTTAAGTAAGTTAAGTTATTCTTGCCAATTATTCATGAATTAAAAATGCTATTTGGAATCGGAGAAGACAAACAAAGAGTACAAAAAGAATTTCTTATGATATTGAATAATAAACTTTATTTTCAGTGTCTTAAAGTTTACATGAATACACATGCAAGACCATTTTCATATCTCCATCAATGTTTGTACAACTCTGTTATTAATAAACATGGCAGTAAAGTGTATTTTCCAATGTCATTTAGAAATTTTAGGTACATATCCCATGATAACGAACAAAACGCAAATTATTTATAACCCATTCAAATGAGAGTTTATATTAGATCAGTAACATATTTATGTTTGTATGTATTAATACAAAAATGAACCCGCCCTGTGTGAGTTTAAACAAATGCGCAATGCTTAAACATGGGACTATATTAGCACAAAATAGACAGGCACAGAAGTCAATCTACATACAAAGCGCGCTCGAGCAACGCACACATAGACACCGCTCACGGACACGATATCTCGGTCGCGCCTCGGCCCGCTCGTCGAACAGTTCCGGCTCAAACGCTCATTAGTGTGCGTCCACCGAGCGTAGGTATAAAAAGTGAAGTACATACATGAGATTGTCTTCTGTACCTATCTATTTTGTGATATTAGCGAGGTATTAAATAATTAGACCCCAAACGAACGCCGGCGTTCGCACTGTCATTGTCTTTCTATTGTGTCTGTAATTGACGGTATCCGAAAAAGTTAAACGACTATAAATGAACGCGGGGTGAATAGAACCGCAGGGGTGAAATGAACCGCAGGGGCGAATAGAACCCGCTAGGACCATAGGGAATTTCTGAAAAGGAAACCCGTGGTTCTAGAACGCAAAGAGCAACTGATGAACACAATTGTGCATATAGTCAGTAAGTCTGACACGCCCTTTCGCTCCACACAAAAGCGTAAGCAGTCATTGGGAGGAGTAAGGGGTTGGAGATCCAATCTCAAGAAGAGGGGTGAATAGAAACCAAGACTGCGGAATTGTTTGAAAGAGTTACCGCGGTCCTAGAACAAAATGGGTAACTGAAGGAACAATAGAGAGAACAGGCGAGTTTTACTCAAAAAAAAGTCTGGCACTCTCTTTCTCTCTGTCTTGAAATAGAACGGGAAAAGTTATTTGATAATTGCCAGAGAGGGAGGAGATATTTCATTATTTCTCACACAAAAATGGCAGAGTACAACCCCGAAAGTATAAATAATAATAATATTCTTTGCGATTATTTTCCACCAAAACGGGCGAAGCTGCTGGCAGAAGCTAGTTTTTTTAATTATAAACAAAATTTATAACGTCACAACACTCCAAAGCTTCGTGGGGTGCGAGAAAGTATAAGACTTATTTATTTATTGAAACTTCATGCAAAACAAATGTTCAAGGTGGACGTAATGCCTTAGGCATTCTCTACCAGTCAACCTAGGGTGGTGAAGAGAAAACATGGCAGGTGCATAAAAAAAAGAAAATCCCAGCCATGATCATACTATTGCCTTGCGTTCCGGGGCGTTCGTTCAATCCCGCAGTCCTGATTGGTTCTATTCACCCCTGCATTCCTATTCACCTCATCTGACGGTGAACATTATTTAAAAAAAAATTTAGAAGACACTGTAGTCCCTCCGTATCTTTTAAAGATTAAGGCCTTTTTCAAATTTCCCGTAGAATTCAAATTTAGGGCTGAATTTAACCTTCTGACCGCCACAGTCGTGTAGATGTCGTGGCCAGATCTTATAAATTTATCACTTCATGATGTGGCCAAATAAAACTAGCCAGAAAGTTTTAAACGTTAAAGTTTGATGATATTTCAATTAGAGATGAAACGGATATCCGGTAACTATCCGTATCCGGCCTATTCGGCCTTGTTTTGATTATCCGGCCGGATACCGGATAGTAAAATTCAAACAATTTTCTTTATTTTACACCGGGCAAAATCGTTACAATAGGTCAAAAATGTTTATTTTATTAATTAATTTAGTATTCAAAATTAACCATTGGCAAATTGTGGTGAATTAATACCAAATTTTCCGCATTTTTTGATAAGAGGCGACTCCCCTTAGCTTCGTTAACTAGACAGCTTCTAAAAAAAATCCTTACGCTAAAAATGGTACTGTCAGGTGCTGAAAAATACATTCCAGCAAATCAAACTAATCAGTTATGAAATACGATAAAGGGCTAAATATCCGCTAGCCGAATATCCGGCTTCGTAGCTTGCCGAATATTCGGTATCCGGTATCCGGCCAAACCACTATCCGTTTCATCTCTAATTTCAATCCACCTTTTATTATCATTGAAGTCCTACATCAATGATATGGCCAAACGACGAACACTCTCGCGATTGTTAAACTAAGGACGCACATCCACGACCATACTCGCATCTCGTCAACTCCTGTCACCTATGGGGATTGAAGAGCTAAACGAGATGCAGTACCCAGTCGCTAACACACGACCCTGTCGAGTACTTTTACAATGATATTAAGCTAAATACAATATTAAAAAAGCAATGATTAGTTTCACAAAAAAAAATACAAACTTCAACACTATAATTAGATACACTAATTTACACAACTGATACATTTACACACGAACAAAACCAATGCCAGTGTGGATACAGAAGGATTGTTATATGAAACGCATTATTCGGTAGGAAATCTCAAAATTTGATCGTTATTTTTATGATTCAGGGAGTTTGGAGGAGGTATTAATTCAATGTTACTTTCTCTAACTAGGTAAATTACAGTCATCATCATCATGCAGCCTTTTTAATGTTCCCACTGCTGGGACTCAGGCCTCATCTCTAGGAGAGGTAGTGGGCCGTAATCCACCACGCAGGCCCAGTGCGACTTGGTGGATGTCACGTCTTCGAATTTTTGGTTCTAGGACATGCCGATTTCCTCACGATGTTTACCTTCACCGTTTTGAGAGCAGTGGTGATGAAATAAATTACACAAAGTAATATGCCTGGCTAGATTTGAACTACTCGTAAGTCGGGGCCGTTACCACTCGGCCATCACTGCTCTCACTCGTAATATTACGTAGCTGGTAATGATGGTAGATGGCGGCCGCACGCGTGAGGGAACGGACATCCTCACGCCCCAGCCGCCGAAACCATGACCTCTACTAACAACCATCATAGGCGTGGGCCTGGGGGCTTGTAAGAATCCCTTACCAATAAACTACTATGACTATGACTATGTGAAATGCCTCCCGGCCTCGCCTCCAGCCCAATACGTTGGTCCAACCAGATCCGCACCGCTCTTGACTCTACGATATATAATGCTCGTTACACCGTCAGAGACAGAAAAAGATGGAGGAATATCATACGAATGAAAGTAATAAAGCAGGGAGTACGACCCAAAGAGGTCGAGCCCCTTGAGATGTCATTTATACAAAAAAAAAAAAAGTGAAAGTCTCAAAAATGTCGATTACCGTAAAACGGGGTGAACACAGACTTTGTGGTGAATAGAGACAAAACTTTGGATTGATTTTTCACTTTGATACCATAATGTCGGTCTCTAACAAAGCATAATTTTTTTAGAATAACAATTCATTAATAAATTGATATTGTTAAATGCTGCAAAAAATATTCAAATGTCGAGAAAATACCCTTTAAAGTTTTGTCTCTATTCACCCCTAAGTCTCTATTTACCCCATTTTACCCGGTACTGCAAGTAGCAGATTTTTTGTCAGTCAAACTCCAATACAGCTTCTTGCTCCGCCCCCAAGCGGGAGAAGGCATAAGCCGATTTCCCACTTTAAAAAAAAAAGTCAGAAGCAGCAAAACCATCGATCTGTATCCACACTTACGGTATTATTTACATAACAACGCTATATGACATACTTATGGCATTATTGCAACAATGGCACACGATTAGTTACTATGTATTTCATACAATGACCAATGAGTAACTTACACAACATTACAACCCTTTAACCGCCCGCGTCGGATTAATCCGACGAGTATTACCGCGTCCTATTCGCCATGGTCGTGTATTCGCGACTGGGTACTCCACAGAACAAATGAAAGAGGTTAGAATGACCTTGTGGGCCAAAGTAGTAGTAATTGTCCTAGTTCAACTAACAACATTAAACTTGCGATCTAAGTATGCGTTTTTTTTTTATGGTGGAAATGTCTTCAATAATAACCCCCGCTCTTGGGCGGAGCGGAAGATAGTGTCAGATTCTTGCTAACTAAAAACCCACCCCGTTCCTTCAAGCCTTCATACCGAAGCTCGAGCTGTCTTTCGAAACTAACCCTGGCCCCGGTAGGCTTCGACCCATCTGGGCCCCTGCTGTTGCTGACAACTCCTTGAGGCGCGCGGGAAAAAATCAGACGTCCGACATCCGTCGACGACTTGGGCTTGGTCCGGACAGTTACCGGACGGTCGGACAGCGAGCTACCCATTGCTCACTGGAGTTAAAGAGTGGGAGACAAGCGGCGACACTCGTTGTAATACAAATCGGAAAGTATTTCCTTTCTAACATCTTTCGTCTTTTCTGTGGGGTTTTACATCTCGTTTGGACGACGAGATGGGAGTATTTGGTCGTAGATGTACGACCATGGCGTAATAGATGCGAGTGTTTGTCGGAAATATTCGACGTAGACGGGTTAAGGTTAAAGTATTATTGTAAATGAATTATTGTACAATACAGTGTGACTATTTTAAGATAAATAGAACGAGTTGCGAAACGCATGCGCGGTGCTACTTTTGCTCAAATGTTTATACACCGTTAAATTTTAGTCGTTTCAATCCCGTGGAGGGTCGATCCGGTCCATGAAACACTATCGATTTGTAAAGATAAAATTAAAAAATAAAGTAACTTTTTTTTTTTAAACTCGTATTAATTTATTCACGCATGTACGAAATTAATTTCTTTAAGAAAACGTCAGCTAAGCGAGTTCAATGACCTGTAGTTAATAGTCGGCGTTGCGTACAAAGTTTGTACGCAACGCCGACTTTGACGACCGCTGACGTTTTCTTAAATAAATTAAATTCGTACATGCGTAAATTAATACGAGTTTTGAAAAAACGGTACTTTATTTTTTAATTTTATCTTTACACAAATCGATAGTGTTTCATGTACCGGATCGACCCTCCACGGGATTAAAACGATTAAAATTTAGCGGGGTATACAACGCTAAATTACGAATGAGGATAATCAGATCAAATATTCTATCTTTGGTGTTGTTCGTCAAGTCGTTGAGCTCCTTAGTAGTCCTAAGTTTGAGCTACACGAATCCTGACAAATGAATTAGATCTAATATTACACGGAGGGACTGCATTTTGACCATAAATAAATTCTATCACAGGAATTTTAAGATGAAACAAAGCCTAAGTAATATATCAAGATTAACACAGTATTAATGTATGAAACTTATCTACGTCCATTTCGTACATTTTAAGTGATGCGAGCACAACTTTAAACTTATTTAGATTTATTATATGTGTAGATAAGTGCTATGTGTAAAGTTTTTTTTATCTGATTGAGATTTGTGATTTTCAATGCATGAAAACGAGTCGTAAAAAATATGAAAACCAAAAAACTAACATGCATTCTTAAAGTATGGATGGTAGAATCATTCAAAGATTTTTTGTTTGAAATATATATTATTGATCGTCTTGTAAAAACGGCGTGCCTAAAGGCGTTACCATGACGTTCAAAGTAAGATTGTTTATTCTTATTCCAGTGTGGGTAAGAAACAGAACTATACAGGTTGTCTAGCGCCATCCCTTACCCACACTGAAACAAGATTAAAACAATCTTACTTTGAACGTTATTGGCGCGACCTAGTACGTTGAATCTATTACTTAAAAACATTCCTATACATAACTTGCACAGACCAAGACAAATATATATGAAAGAAATAAGGGCGCTTTCAATTTATGCGTTTTTTGATGGCCTGCTGCGGTGCGGATGTGATGCGTTAGGCCTCTCGTCCACGGCGACATTTTGTAGCGATACTGACCATTACACGGTCATGCAAGCGTCAATCAATTCCATCAATCATGAATTATGGTTTTCGTCAATCAGTACTAAGAAACGTCAATCATCGCATTAAACAGTAGGTTTTTCGTTCAAGTTCAAGAAAATTTTGTTCAAGAAAACCCACCGTGTAATGTTCTAAATACAGTCGCGATGCTGTACCGCGTTGGAATCTATACTATCATAATCAGCCCTTCAATGTTCCCACTGCTGGGACTCAAGCCTCCTCACTAGGAGAGGGAATCTTTACTATAGCGCTTGCAAATGCAACTAACGCGCGTTAGCGATGCTGTCGCTCGTTTAAAAAGTCTCCGTGAGTGATGGACCTTAGTCGAACCGCTTCCGGAGGATCGTATTTTTCACACGAAGCGCGGGGTGCGGCAACCGTGCGGCGAACAGTCGACAACAGGACGGCAACGTCACAAACACCACGTGTTCAATTCGGTGTTCAACAGTGCATCACTGGCATACAAACGCACGGCAGCCAAATACGTTTTGAATTTAGGCGCTTGTTGTCGGACTGCTAACGTACTACAACCGGCCGGCTGCCGCACGTTTACTGTACGTACGTTTACGCATGAATTGAAAGCGCCCTAAAGGTCATACAAAACAAACCGCCAAGAAGGTTATTCATATATGAAGAAATGAAAATCAAGATGCATCCCATACAAAAATGCAGAATGTGTTTCGTAACAATCATTTTTCTGATGTTTGTAATAAGAATCATTTTACATTGCAGATTGTTAAAATCGACAATGTGCAATGACTCTTTTAAATATTTCAGCTAAAATCCTAAGTTTTATGCGTCCCGATTTACAAAATTAGTCTTTAATTGTATGATGAGAAGGTACATTTTCACAAAGTAAACTAAAAAACAGCAACTGACCTAAGTAAACTCAGTTATGCAATATTAAATTCAATTGAACACTACTAAACTCAGTTAGGCACTTCTAAATTCAGTTGGACACTACTAAACACAATAGTGACCTATTAAATTCAGCCGGTCACTTCTAAATTCAGTAGTGATTACTAAATTCATTTGGACACTATTAAATTCAGTTGAACAGTAAATTCAGTTGAGCCCTACTAAATTAAGTTGGACACTACTAAATTCAGATGGACACCATTAAATTCAGTTGGACATAGTGTTGGGATTTTATCTGATTAAATACTCAAAATGAATAAATACTCAATAAATACTCGTTTTTATTGGATAAATACTCGATTAAAAACGAGTATTTATTGAGTATTTATTCATTTTGAGTATTTAATCGGATAAAATCCCAACACTAGTTGGACACCATTAAATTCAGTTAGACACTGCTAAATTCAGTTGGACACCACTAAATTCAGTTATCTCGCTACAAATTCGGTTCCTCTTTTGATAGCAGTCTGTCAGTCACAAGGTTTCTTTTTCTTGAAAGTAGCTAAATCATAAAGAGAGAATTTTATTTACGGGTTGTTCGAAAGAGTCACTGCGACCCACGGGTGTGTTTGTGTAAAAAGTCATGACTCCCTCTGATTCCACCCAGAGCAGGAGAAGTCAGGGGCAACATTTTAGTTATTGGCCCTTAAACAGTTATTGGTCATCTCAACTTTGGCAGCCTAAAACTAGCAATAACCTACCAGATAGTAGATTCAAAACTGTGTTTCCTGATAGCTATAACCTAGAGGTCTTTAAGTCAAGAGTGAATAGATTGCTTCTAGGCAAGCGTGCTCCATCGTCGGCCACATCATCGCTTACCATCAGGTGAGAAGGTGGTCAAACGCGAGCCTATCCATTATAAAAAATATAAGTAATTAATTGGTTATTTTAGGCCGACAAAGTTGCACAAGCCAATGACTGTGTAGGGGCCAATAACTGTAGCTTTTACCCTATTCGCAGTATCCCAACCCCAAAGAAAGGGTGTAAGGTATATCCACTATGTTTTTAGCTGAATATTTATTCGTATAAATGCAAGTAAGTAGTGCACGGCATGCGTAACGCAACTGCTCGGTACCTGTGCCAGCTGTAGGCGCGACATATTCCTCGCGACCGACTCGTCCTGTCGTGTCACAAGCATTTTATTGAAATAATCGTCTGTTTAGGCTGCCCGCCAACGTCCGATGATCGGTGACCGATTTTTTGTAGGAGATAAATAGAACACTCTGATAGTAATAGTGCAACGCACACGGTCTATAAAAAGTGTTACAAATATACAAAATCGGCCCGATTATCTGTCCTACAAAAAGTCTAACGTGGGCGGGCAGTCTTATTGTAATTTCACTGGATGTAAACTAGTGATGTAACGAATATTCGCATTCGCATTCGAGAATATTCGCACATATTTTGACATTCGAAACGAAAATGTATTAAAGTATTGACTGAATGGATATAGAATGATAATACAACTAATATGTATTAGTGATGTAACGAATGTTAAATTTCGACGAATTATATTCGCATTCGCATTGAGAAATTAAACAATCGTTATATCACTATTATCAGTTGTATAATTATTCTGTATTCCTTCAAACTAATACTTTAATAAAATTTGTTAGTCAAAAAAAAAATTGCCAAATTTCGCATGTTTCTTGTGACTGGCCTGTTGGTCTAGTGGTTAGTGGCCCTGACTGCTATGCCGGAGGTCGTGGGTTCGATTCCCACCCAAGACAAATGTTTGTGTGATGAGCATGATCTGTGTCTGGGATGTAATTTAGCTCTGCTTAGCTTGGGACTAGACGGCGTTGTGTGATATTATTATTAATTCGAATGCAAATGTCAAAATATGTGCGAATATTCGCGAATGCGAATGCGTATATTCGTTACATCACTATGTAAACTATTATCCTGACTTCTTAACTAAGACTAAATTTCATGTTTAACCTTCTATGAGCCGCCGCACATAAAGTGATTACCAACTATTTACTGCAGCCGCCATTTGTCATATCACCAACGTAAACAGACATCGCGAGGCGTGCGTCGCGAATGGTTCGTCTCGGATGCCTCAGTGTGCTCACAGTGAGCATTCGCGTCGTACGATCGTTGCGAACGCCGCCTCAGTACGAACCGTGCGCTCCGTGTGGACGGACAAGTATTGTTTGCGTTTTCTACTGACGAACATGCGTGGTGATTTGCGTGCTCAGCTTGAGCATGTGTCGTTCGGGACGCACGCTTAAATATACCGCCATATGCCTCAGTTTGAGGCAAGCCTGACGAACAATTCGCAACGCACGCCTCGCGATGTCTGTACGCAGCTTTATAAAAATCAAAATCGTTTGAACGGAGATTAATAAAAGGTTTTCATACATTTCTAATGTTATTTTGAACTAAGTATAGTGGCACATACCTGCATCTGTTTCAGCGTGCCGTTGTACGCGACGAGCTCTTTACGAAGCTTCTCGATGCCTTCCTGCGCGGAGTTGATAGCTTCGAGTAAGGCTGCTCGCTGCGGACCGCTTACATTGCCTGTGTATATGAAAATAATAGTTTATTTATGAATTTGAGTGATTTCTTTGAGTGAAATTCAGTGGCTGTGTAAGGGCTATATTTCACCGAGACACCACGGCGGCGCGGCCAGTCGCCGCTACCAACAAAATGTATACAGCTCTGTGGAGAGTTACTCACCTGGTATCCGTTTGGTTGCACAACCAATTTGGTAGCGCGACCAGCTCGGACGTGTGGCGACTCTGGTGTCTGTATGGCAGCTTTTTTTTTTTATCATCGAATTCTACTGTATGTGTGAGGTACGAATAAAAGTTTTTCTTTCTTTCATAAGGGCCGACGCTACGTCACGTCGCACGGAGCCGGGGCCCGCGCCCGTGCAATGTCTAACCCATGGAATTTTCAACCAACTCCGCAGAGATATGGAGACAGGTTGAGAGAAAAGGAAAGGGAAAGTCTAACGTATGGATGCACCACAAAGCCAGAATTATGATAATAATTAATGGACTGGTATTGAGAGATATGGGAAGGAAGAGAGGGAGAGAGTGAGAGATAGGAGTGGGAGAGAGACGGTGAGAGTGAGTGAGAGGCGGTGAAACTGAGTGAGAGACAGGCAATTTAGCTTCACTTTTCTTGGGCTGACCGACATTTGACTATTCAAAAGTGCCTGCAAATGGTCTATTTGAAATAAATGATTTTGAGTTTGATTGATTTTGATTTTCAGGGAAAGTTTACTGTGCGAACGCACAATTAAGACATAAAAGATGACAGCATCTGCTGCTGGAGTTGAGTCTCCAACAACGCCTGCACTCTCTTGTGCATCTCCATAACTTGTTTGCTTTTTGTTACAGACAATGTCTATTCCATAGAAATTTCAACCAAGCACTTCGCAGAGACATAGAGGCGGGTTGAGAAAGAAGGAAAGGGTAAGTCTAACGTATGGACGCACCACAAACAAAGACAGAAGGGTGATGATGATAATAATTCATGGACTGGTATTGAGAGATATGGGAAGGGAGAGGGTGGCAGTGAGAGATAGGGAGAGATGGTGAGAGTTAGTGAGAGATGGGGAGAGATGGTGAGAGTTAGTGTGAGATGGTGAGACTGATAAAAAGTCTACGGACTATTAGGACATAGAAATGATAATAGACTCACCGGTTTCTAACCGCTGTATCAACAGCATCTGCTGCTGGAGTTGAGTCTCCAACAACGCCTGAGCCCTCTTGTGCATCTCCATAACCTGTTTGCTTTTCGTTATCGACTGTTTCACGATCTCCTTCTTTGGTGGTTCTTGCCCGTTCGCTAGCTCCTTCTCCTTTTCTTTTTCTTGCTGTAAAGATAAAAAGAGGTGTCGCGTTAGGGGGTAGGTTAACATTCAGTGGCGGTACCTTCATAGAAGCCGAGAAGCCCGGCATGCCTTACTAAAATGCTCGATAGAGAATCAATATCAAACCCGAACTATTTAAAAGTTCGCGCGCTTAATTCTTATCAAAATAACACAAAGTACCTATGCCACACTCACTACACATCGCGATTGTTCGCGCGCAGAGTTTCGCATTTGCAGCATATACATATAGCTATCTCGCTTACGCACGCCGGCTTTTACCGGGCTTTCAAATACTATCTCTGTCTCTTTCGCACCTATAGCGACGTGCCGTATAACGAGTTAGGACCTTTTGCGTCTACAGATCGATCATTATGGAAGATTTAAGCCGGGCATTCGTATGAAGTTGCTCGCGTAAGCGTGACCTTGTCACCTTGCCAACTCTGCAGTGTTGCCGTTTTAGCGACGTTGTGAGATCTTGGAGATTTTTAACGAGTTTGGAAACTTTTTTTAAGATTTAGCAACAATAAAAACTAGCGACTTTTTAAAACAACGAAATTAAATATTCAAGCAATATATTAAAAATTAAAAATTTGCGACATTTAGCTAGATTTTTCATATAACTGGAGACTTTATATTAACTAAATGACAACACTGGAACTCTGTTTGCAACTCACTTCAGTTTCATTTACTTGAGTGGAAAACATTTTTTGTTTTTTGTTGTTTTCTTAGATTTTCTCAGTGATACAATTGTTTTGGTGACTTACCTACAACAATGGAGGCAATTGTACCTTGTGAGGACTTAAAATGCGTTCTAGTTTTGATTGGCGAAGATAAGGTAAAATCTTTAAACTTTGCTCAGAAAAAACAGTTAATTTCTTCAAAACCGACGCCTAATCTATGTATTTCTCAGACTAGTAAATCGCATAAACGAAAATTTAATAGATCAGTGTATAAAACTAGTTGGATTGTTGGCTGTTCGCACACTAATAAGTTGTATTGCTGGTGCTGCATATTTTTTCTTTTTTTGAAATTGGTTAAAATTTTATTGGGCTTGCCTTATTTTAAAACCCTAGGCACGCCACTGTTAACATTATGTGCAAGGTGTCATCATCGTACGTCAAACATAGTCGTATATGAGTTACAAGGCGATTCCCGGCTACTTGCGGACGCCGAGCAATGGGTTGCTCACCCTCGAGTAGTCAGCGACACATAGTGTTTGTTCCATACGCGCCTCAGCAAAACCGTAGGGGCCCAGCAAGGCCGATGCTCGCTAGGGCCACGGAGAATTTCTGAATAGGATACAGTAGCCTTGGAACGCAAGGGCAAATGAAGGAACACAGATGGGTTTTAGCCAGTTAGTGTGAGAAATCATCAGTACATCTATACATATAAATAAAATTGCAGTGTCTGTTTGTAATATTGAAATAATTGCTTTTTACTACATGCATATGAATGGTACATACATATGCTTGATGACAAAATAACATTTTTTTTTTAATTTTTGTCTCTGTTTTTCCGGGCTAATTTCTGAAATGGCTGAACCGATTTTGGCGGGACTTTTTTTGGCAGGTAGCTGATGTAATAAGGAGTAACAGGCTACTTTTATTTTAGAAAAAATAAATTAAAAATCCTGTAGTCCACGCGAACGAAATCGCAGGCACAGCTAATTAGATGTTATTATTATAACATTTATTCATAATAAACACGTATAAATTAAATTTTTAATAGTTTTTAAACAAAATCTTACAAAAAAAAACATTTAAAAATATAAAATATCGTAAGCCCACCGGCATCGAGATCACGGTCCAAGCAACCAGCGGTCAAGGCTCTAGAGAGAGGAACCTCCTCACTATACGAGCCGTGTCCAGAAGTACGGACTTCTGGATCAAGCCCTTGGTCCAGTCGCCTAACGCGAGCCTCCTCAGATGTTGTTCGAGACTCTTAGCTATTAAGCCATTGGCCGTCACATCTACTAACTATAGTATTATTATCCCACATCCGTCTCTAAGAAGCTACGCGTCCTTGGGCAGCAGGCCGCGGGTCATCAGGTCAGATAGTGGTCAAGCGCGAGTCTATACTAATATACACTAATGTTACAAGGTAAAGTTAGTTTTTTAAGCTATTGCATAGCTTCTAACGCGGGCCTTGAGCGTGGAGACCGAATCCAGAAATTCCGTAACGAAAATAACCTAACACCCCCCACTCATTTGTTTTTTGAGCGTGGTGACCGATAAGAAAACAAATGAGTGAACAATCAATCAAAATTCAATTCAATGTGTGAAAGTGTAACTTCAATTAATATCAAAGAAAAAAAAAACAAAGCAAAAAAAATACTGCATAAATAAAATAAATAAATAATTATAATTGCATAAGTTGATAAAAAATGATATGCAATAGCTTTACCGCGGCAGTCCCCGAGTGCCACACGTCTTTTTTTTCTTTTGTTTTTTTGTTTGTAGGATGTAATCTCTAGAAGTCCTAGTCCGATTACTAAAATTTTTTCGCCGATAGAAAGCTGCTTTATTCCTGAGTGACATAGGCTAGGATAATTTTATGCACGCGGGTGAAGCTGCAGGCAAAAGCTAGTAATAAATAAAAATGTTATCCTCACCTTCTCTGCCAGCTGCTTAGCATTGTTGTCTGCGGTGGCCTTAATGTTGTCTCTGTTGATCAGGACCTTGTTATGAGACATGGGATGCTGCGAGTTCTGTCTGTCCGTTTGTTTGTTGGCCAGCTGACCGCCCGGGGCCATGTTCTCTTGTTTATTCTGTTGGGGATAAGGCTACAATGAAATTTAGTTTTGATTTAGAAGAGGAGAGTCCTAAAATGCCAAATGAAAAATGGAATGAAAAATGAAATGAAAAATGAAATGAAAAATGGAATAAAAAATAAAATAATAAGAAAAATAAAATGAAAAATGAAATAAAAAATGATATGAAATAAAATAAAATCCTCCTTCTCGAGGACTCTAGTACTCTATGCATGCAGGTAATCGACAGTCTGATCTTAATGTTCAGTTTACGTGAGATAGAGATATTGGTTCGGAAAGCAGTCCAGCACACAAAATAAAATAAATAATTTAAATAGGTGTACAAACCTCCGGGTTATGCCAGAAGACCTTGATGAATCTATTGTTGAGTACAGCCTCCGTGCTCTTATACGCTACGTTGGCTTCTGTGGGATTGCTGAACGTTATGAGGGCCGCCTCTGGGTCGCCGTCGTACGACACCTGGGGGAGAAGAAAATTGATTTTAAATTATGTTGGTCGACATTTTGCCTAGGTCTTTGTGAAGGAACTATACTATTAACCTTTTAATCGTGGAAATTACAGACACAATAGAAAGGCAATAGGTGCGCGAACGCTTGGGGTTTAATGAAAAAAAGTCACTGTTGTATTATATAAAAAGAATCCGCAAAACCTCCGACTCCTAGAACTTTGCCACACTTGACAGTTCAACGGACGGAACGTCAATACATGTTATTGCATATAAATTACTAATAGCGGGCAGAGTACGCGGAAGAGTGATCGCTCCTTCGCGACCGATCGGTCGGTAAATTTATATGGAATAACATGTATCGGCGTTCAGTTTTGAATTTCTATCAAGTGTAGCACCGACTTATTTGTTGCTCTTCCGCGGCGCGTCAGGAATTCCGTGTACCTATCGTGAATAGGGTCGCGTCAATATAGAAATTTAAAAAGCTTTTTTACTGTCTTTTCAACCGATTTTAGCTTCTATTTCATAGGCTTATTAAAAACATGGATGGCATTAAAAGCAAAAAAAAGTGGTTACAATACCAACTATTTACTGCAGCCGCCATTTATTATGCCACCAACGTAATAAAAGTCAAAATCGGTTGAACGGACAGCAATAAAATAAAGATCTAATGTTATTTTGAAAAGAATATAGTTTAGGAGCTCGGGCATTCGACAAAAATTTTGAATGATCTGTATAACCTACCGTTTACAAAACAGATATTATTATTTAAAAAAACCGGCCAAGTGCGAGTCGGCCTCGCCTATGAAGGGTTCCGTAGCAGCAAGTAACATAATATAAAAGTTCTTGTAATGTGTTGTAACTTTGATCGATGTTTTAATAATACTGTATTTTTTCGTTCAAACCAATTTTCGTTGGTAGTTTTTATAGTAATGTACATCATATATTTTTTTTTAGTTTTATCATTCCCTTATTTTACAAGTTAGAGGGGGGACAGACACTTCCAAAGTGGTAAAATGTGTCCCCCTCATTTTACCACTTTGGAAGTGTCTCTCGCGCAAACTATTCAGTTTAGAAAAAAATGATGTTAGAAACCTCAGTATCATTTTTGAAGACCTAGCCATAGATACCCCACACGTAAGGGTTTGATGAAAAAAAAAAATTGAGTTTCAGTTCTAAGTATGGGGACCCCCAAAATTTATTGCTTTTTTCTATGTTTATGTGAAAATCTTAAAGCGGTTCACAGAATACATCTACTTACAAAGTTTCAACATTTTAGCTCTTGTAGTTTCGAAAAAAAGTGGCTGTGACATACGGACGGACAGACAGACAGACAGACAGACAGACAGACAGACAGACAGACAGACATGACGAATCTATAAGGGTTCCGTTTTTTGCCATTTGGCTACGGAACCCTAAAAAGGAACTCCTACAGGGAAAGTATAAAGTGAGTAAAGTGTGAGTAACTCACCTGAATGTTAACAATCTTGCCGAACTTGCAGAAGTGGTTATTCAAATGTGTGATGTCGTTGAGTCCGCGCGGCACCTTCTTCACCTCCAGCGAGCAGTTGGCCGCGTTCGCCGGGAGGGGCGGCCGGGGGGCTCCTGTAACAGATGCCGATTACACTGACACGAACATAAATATACAACATTCATTTTTATCATCAAGAAAGAAAAGGGAGTTAGTGATATCGTGACGAGTGACAGGACAGAATAGAAGAAAAAAACGTGTTGCGCCGACCACAAATAAAACGGGACTAGGGCAGGATCAGCCTTTTTAATGTTCCCACTGCTGGGACTAAGGCCTCCTCTCTAAGAGACGGAATAGGCTGTAATCCAACACGTGGGCCCAGTGCGGGTGTGTGGATGTCACATGTTTACGAATTTTTGGTTTTAGGGCAAGCCGGTTTCCTCACAATATTTTCCTTCACCGTTTTGAGAGCAGTGGTAATGAAATAAATTACGCAAGTAATGCGCCTGGCTGGGTTTGAACGCGCGACCTACAACTCGGTAAGTTACCATTACTACTCAGCCACCACGGCTCTATGTTTAGTTAATTCGAAATCTGAATATAATTTGTTCAGAATCAGTAACTGAATAGATTTCAGTAGTTTTTACGCCATGTTATATTTTTCTAAATAAAATATTTTGTTTGGCACACAGAAGTGTGGTGAAGTATTAAATCAAGACTGACCCAGTGAATTTCGTACCGTCTAACAGTCAATGAATGTAGTATAGTAGTAGTATCTTTCGATATATTCAACCGATTGCGATGAATCAAAGCCTAAGTTATATGTCAAGTTACGCACAATTTTAAGGTGTAGAAGTTTTGCGAGGTGTTTTTTTAAGGATTCTCTTCTCTTAAGTGTGCGATTTGTACTTACCAAATCGATTGTAGTCGAAGTTCTTCTTGTGCGGCAGCGGGTGTCGTGGCGGCGCGCTGCTGGGGGCGCCGGCGCCGCGCAGCGCGGGCGCCTCGTGCCGGACTCTAGAAGTAAATCTATAACACATGTACAAAACTACTATACTATTGAACAATATGGATGTGTCACCTCAATGGACTAAGGCTGACATCATGGATGGACTGCATCGCAGCGACCGCGCGCAGTCGATATATTTAACTGCATGTGTTGTACGTTCGACTTCGTGAAGTCATGATATCAACTGCATGCGGTCGGCTGCAGTCGAGTGAAGTCAATATCAACTGCATGCATTCGTGCCTTCAACTTTACGCGGTCGGCTACAGTCATGCAGTGTCGACGCACGCTGTCCATCGCTAACCGCATACAGTCAGTGTGCAGTTAATTACAAAGAGCAAACGCACATTGACATTGTCAACTTTATTTTGAGGCACTTAAAGATCAAATCATACACTAAGCTCCTGAGCTAGATGCGTGGCGCCAACTGCGCAAAGTTAGGTCAAACTGCCTGCAGTTGAATATATTGATTGCATGCAGTTGCTGCGATGCAGTCCGTCTGATGGCAGCCTAACAGGTTGATCAATGGGGCTGAATGGTTTATCAATATAATGCTTGAAAAAGGCTACTAAGTCATAAGCACTAAAATAATATAATATCATCATTACACTTGGTTTGCAATAAAAGTTTTAAGTTTGACCTTATCACATTAAGTTACCAGACCGGATAACCGTGGAATAACGATCATTGACCTATCTACATTTGTTGTCATTCTTAATTTCTTAAACGGTAATCCAAACTAATATTATAAATGCGAAAGTAACTGTCTGTCTGTCTGTCTGTCTTTGCTTCACGCCTAAACTACTGAACCGATTTGTGTGAAATTTGGTACAGACATAGTTTGGAACTTGAGAAAGGACATAGGATAGTTTTTATTACAAAAAATAAAATAAAAAATAAAATTTATTCCGGACATACAGCGCCATCTATTGGTCAAGAGTCGGCATCAATTCAGTACTGAAAATTCATCGGAAAAATGTAAATAAATAGTAAAAAGGTATGAAAGTATAATATAATACAATCGGAGAAGTCACTATTCCACGCGAACGAAGTCGCGGGCAAAAGCTAGTGAAGACATAAAGCTGTCGTCGAATTCTTGAATCGACATGTATCGTGATCCTTTACATGATCTAGTAATGAAAAGCAATTCATTGGCATGTTCGTTTCGCGCCTCGGGCTGTGTGAACGAGTGTGCCCACAGTGAGCATTCGCGTCACGATCGTAGCGAACGCCGCCTCAGTACGAGCCGTGCGCTCCGTGTGGACAGGTGCTGTTTGCGTTTTCTACTGACGAACACTGCGCGTGGTGGTTTGCGTGCTCAGCTTGAGCATGTGTCTTAATCATAAATTTACCGTCACGTTGTATGCCTCAGGTTGAGGCAAGCATTCGCGGCGCACGCCTCGCGGTGTCTGTACAATGCGTTCCAAATGAGAATAGGATCGCCCGCCATTGTGACGTCACGACTTACTGTCAAATCGAGGAAATAAATCTTTATACATTAATTAATTTACGAAAAATTTTAATTTATTTATGAACTATGAACGAAAAAAGTTTAATCAGAATCCAGTTCTACAATTTTACTCATCTCTAAGTTCTTCAATTTTACCGAAATTTCTTCGATTTGACAGTACAACGAGACGTCAAAACATAAGAATCGGTCCTATTCTCATTTGGAACGCGTAATACGTGGTTTAATGTATTCGATGTCACATGTCTTCGAATTTTTAGTTCTAGGACATGCCCGTTTCCTCGACCGACGAGTGAAAAAGCAACATCTTAAGTGAATTAATATGAAAATTGAATGAGATTTACCTAGGTATAGGAATGAGTTCCCTGGGCGGGTGCGGGTGGTGCGGGTGCGGCGGCGGGTAGGCGGGGAAGCCGCCGCACCAGATGTCCGGCGTCAGCGGGTTGTACTCTGTAGACAAGAAGTTCAGCTCAATCCGGAGAAATTTGAACACCACGTTGTATGGATTTTTTTTTTCGGTGTGTAAAAATCACATCCCCTGGCCTTGGGCGGAGCGGGAGATAGTGGCAGACTCTTACTGACTAAAAAACTCACTCTGTTCCTTCGTTGCCTTTCATACCAGGACCGAATCAGAAATAGACCCTTGTACCTAGTAGGCTTTGATCCTGCTGGACCTCTACGGTTGCTGACATCTCTTTGAGGGGCGCTGACGACAACTTGGGCGCACTCCAGACATATACCGGACGGTCGGACGGCGAGCTTCCCATTGCTCGCCGTCCGCAAGCCCGCGCCTACGGTGGCCGGAAATCGAGATCGGAATCAAACCTAATGCGATCGGCCTTCGTCGAAATCGAACCTTGCTAGTATTACTGCATTAGGAGGGTCGCGCCTGCCACTCCTCCTCGCTGGGAACCACCACCGCCGCCATGCTGCAGAACTGTATAAGGAACTAACCTGGCACAGCGGGCGTGGGGGGCAGCGCCAGCACGGAGGACAGAGCGGCCGAAGCGTCCTCCAGCACGACGGGGTCACTGCCGTGGTCCCACTGGCACAGGTCGCCGCGCATGCAGTAGCCTTTCTCTGTGGAACAAACAAATCTATTATAGAGGCAAAAAATTGTTTGTATGTGTGTATACTGGAACAAAACAGGATACTTTGTCTACCAGCTAGACTAAGGGTGAGTTGCACTATTTAAGGCGTATAGTCCCTTGAACCATCTGACTGAAATTATGTGAACGCAACTCTCGCACTCGCCTAGGCGGCAGTACGCAAATTTGTGCATTTCTTTGCGGCCAGCAGCGCCCGGAAAGCGCTTTAAATCCATTTTCTCTGCAAGATATTGATTGATTTACATATGCAATGTTCACTTTGAAGAATATTTAACCACCAATTTTTATGTGTAAAAATGTTTCTAAAGGTTCAAGCTGTTTCGAAGGAGTAGAGAAAAGTTGCGAAATTTCATAAAAATAAATGAAATGAAAATATACAGCCGTGAAACGGCCTCCTATTGGTCAATTCGACGATTTGACAACTGTTAACGGCTTTGTTATCGTTATAGTTAAATGGTGCAACTCACCCGAAATTAGCCGATCCGGCGAACTTAGTACCACCTAACTGTCCCCGCACACGGGCCACAAAAAAACGCCGCTTCAAGCTCCTTCTCAGCTCCGCTTCAGGCTCATGTGCGGCGGTACCACCACAAAAAAAAAAACGCTTAAAGCGGCTTCAAGCTTCTCCGGACACAAGGTGTCGCGCGCTTCGGGTGTTTTTTGCGGCCACTTCTAGCGGTTTTTTGAAGCCCGTGTGCGGGACAGTAATAGTCAATGAACGTAGTATATCTTTCGACACAGTCAACTGATTGCGACGAAACCAAGCCTAAGTTATATTTCAACATGCACACAATTCTAATGTATAAAAGTTAACTACATCGATGTCATACATTTTACGTGAAGCGCGCACAACTAAAAACTTCTATTGATTTATAAAAATATCGCGGCCAGATCTTAAAACTGACCAATCAGTGGACTATATTGAAAGATATACTACATTCATTGACTGTTAGGTGGTACGAAGTTCGTTGGGTTAGTTAGTCATAGATAAATTACTCTAGATTATGCTCATCACACAAACGTTATTGTTTTGGGTGGGAATCGAACCCACGACCTCCAGCATAGCAGTTGAGGTCACTAATCACTTAATCCACAGACCAGTCAGAAAGTGCCCCACAAATATTAGTTACGCGCGCCACTCGCCGCGCATCAGTCAACCGCTCACCCATACCGTTAGATAAGGCTACTCACCGTCAAAGTCCCGACAGCGTCGTTTGTAAGCGTCGTTGTGTTCCAGCCGAGCTTCGGGGTGAGGGGACGTCGAGCCTCGCGAGCGCTCGCGTGATCTCTCGCGCGATCTGACAATGTAACATTATAGTTGTAGTAATAAACGATAAAAAAAAAAGCCTTTATTTCAGACTATTTGGATTGTGTAATGACACAGCCTTTCAAATTCAAACTCAAAAAGTAAAAGGATAAGTACTGGTAACACAAAATAAAACACAAACAATAATCTAGATAAAAAATATATATTTGGTTTGGATACCAAGTCCTTTAAGCCATGTATTCGTATTTATAGTTCATTAATTTACCATTAATCAGACACTTCATACAGTGACTCAGAGAAGAACAAAATTTAAGAACTGGATTCTAATTAAACTTTTGTCGTTCATGATTCGTAAATATTTTTTTTTTCAAACTTGTTTCGCTCACCCTACCCAATTTCTTCGATTTGACAGCTATGACACTAAATTAATTAGTACAGAAGTCAATCTTATGTTTGTACTTCACTTTTTATACCTACGGCAGGCGATCGCACGCACATCAGCGCGTTACACCGAACTGTACGAGTGCGAGCGCGCGATTGAGCCGAGATGTCGTGTCCGTGAGCGGTGTCTATGTGTGCGTTGTGAGAGCGCGCAAAGTATACACCGCTAGCGTAGTTAGTATGCAACGCCGATTACTACTTACAAGTCATTGGACTCGCTCAGATGACGTTCTCTTAAAGAAATTAATTTCGTACATGCGTAAATTAATACGAATTATGAAAAAAAGGTACTTTACTTTTTAATTTCTTCAATCTTTACAAATCGATAGTGTTTCATGTACCGGATCGACCCTCCACGGGATTAAAACGATCAAAATTTAGCGGTGTATAGTTTGTCTTCTGTACCTATCTATTTTGTGGCTATGACGTTACAACATGGCGTAAATATCGATCCTTATTTGGAACGCATTGTAAAGTAGAAGTCAAGTAAAAATCGTGTCACACTTACCGTTCCCTATCTCTAGAGCGAGACAGCCTGTCCCTGTGTTCTCTGTCGCGGGACATCCTGTCTCGCTCCAACTCGCGGGGCACGCGCAGCCTCTCTCTCTCACGCTCGTGATCACGATCGCGGATGGTCGGGGATCTCGATCTGTGGAAGGGAAAGGAAACTATAATACCACTTAAGTTTGTCGATTTTTCATTATATGTCGGCAACCTTGGTTCTGCTGCGAATATCTTCATTCCTAATTCTATCGCGCAAGGAAACTCCGAGCATAGCCCTTTCAATTGCTCATTGGGTGTCTTTAAGCATTCTAATTTGAGTGACTTGAAGCAGTTGTCTAGTACTCATAACACAAGCTCTACTCGGCAATTGCTGAGTTGGTGACCCTTTCGGTTCAGGCACAGTCACTGCAACTGTTTTGTATGTCTGTACTATTTTTTATTATTATTACTAGCTTTAGCCCGCGCGGCTTCGCTCCCGCTCTTCCCTACTTCAGCCTACTATACCCTACTCTACCCTACTATACCTTACTCTACTCTACCCTACTCTACCCTACTCTACCATCTTATGTCCGTCTCCTGGCTCTAAGCTACCTCCCTACCAATTTTCACCCAAATCTGTTCTGCCGTTCTTGAGTTATAAGTGGTGTAACTAACACGACTTTCTTTTATATATATAGATTTTATGTTGTGGAATATTCTGTTGCTTGCGCCGAATAAATGCTATTCTATTCTACTTAGTTTAGGACTAGATGGCGTTGTGTGATAGTTGAGGAAAAAAAATTAACCGGAACAATATCTGTCGACCATACAAATATGCTCCGTGCGGAGATCGTACCCGCGACCTGCAGCGGAACAGCCAATCGTTCAACCACTGCGCCAACCGCAAATTGCATGCACTTTCACTATTTCGCTGGTGATACGCACCTAGATCTGCTGCTCTGTCTGTCGACGGTGGGCGGGGGAGGGCTTCGGTTTCTGTAGCGCCCGCGCGGGGACGGCGAGCGAGACAGCGGCCGTCTGCCAACCAAGCGAATATACAATTTAATTACTTTTTCATAATAAGAACTATAGCTCCGTTACAGAAGTTTCTGCACTTAAGGCGTATAGTCTCTTGAACAATCTAACCGAAATTATGTGAGCGCAACTCTCGCACTCGCCTAGGCGACAGTACGCAAATCTGTGCATTTATTTGCGGCCAACAGCGCCCGAAAAGCGCAATAAATCCATTTTCTCTGCGAGATATTGATTGATTTACATATGCAATGTTCACTTTGAAGAATATTTAACCACCAATTTTTATGTGTAAAAATGTTTCTAAAGGTCCAAGCCGTTTCGAAGGAGTAGGAAAAAGTTGCGAAATTGCTAATTTTTTTTTTTTTGACAAAATTATTTATTGCACGAAAAAATCAAATGTTGATATTATTGTTCATAAATCTATAATAAACATATACTTTTTTCAAACCAATTGACCTAGCCGTTACGGAGGAGTAGGCCTCAGAAAATCACTGTTTTATGGCACTTTTCGGGCGCTTGGCCCTTAAGGGGATGCATCTCGACATACATTTTCTGCTCTTCGCGGCTCTTACGCGATTATGACGTTATTACACATTTTTCATCAGATATTTTGGAAACACAGTATCTAGTGGATATAGTTGAAGAGCGCCTGCATAATTCCTGATCTAGCACAAGTACACATCACACACACTACCTGTCAAAATGATGAAAAAAAATCGTGTAAATTATAGTACAATTCACGAATGATGGCGGCCGTGAAGTTTGCGCAGAAGGCTGCGCAGTAACGTCTTTTAGGAACCAAATGATGTCGTGCGTGTGCGAGAAGAGTGTGGTATGCGCGAAAGTTCGCAAAGGCTAACTTCACGCCCGCCATCATTCGTGAATTGTAACTGTACCTTCTGATTTCGTTGTTGTGTTCGTTATCCCGCCCATGTCTCCTGGCACGCGCCCGTCTCTCCCAAGACCTGGAGCGACGTCTTCTTCTGTCTGTGTCGCGAGTCTGTTGGTGGACAATATTATATTAGCCTCTTGAATTTCATTATGCTGATTTGATTATGTTATTTTGATAGACTGAGTTAGGTGCCTTTTTGGCCTCGCACTGATTAGATCTTTCTTTGATCTTTTCATTGTGTATTTTTAGTTTATACTAGCTTTTGCCCGCGGCTTCGCTCCCGCTCTTCCCTACTTCAGCCTACTATACCTTACTCTACCCTACTATACCCTACTCTACTCTACCCTACCCTACTCTACCCTACTCTACCCTACTCTACCCTACTCTACCCTACTCTACCCTACTCTACTCTACCCTACCCTACCCTACCCTACCCTACTCTACTCTACTCGACCCTACTCTACCCTACTATACCCTACTCTACCCTACCCTACTCTACTCTACCCCCCAAAAAAAAAACAAAAAAAAAAAGTATCCTATGTCCTTCTCCTGGTTCTTAGCAACCTTCCTACCAATTTTCACCCAAATCTGTTCTGCCGTTCTTGAGTTATAAGTAGTGTAACTAACACGACTTTCTTTTATATATATAGATTATTGTGTGAGGCACGAATAAACGTTTTTCTTTCTTTCTTTCATTTGCTTGATTCCCATGAGGTGAGATAGCGGTAAAAAAAGATACCCTTTCAGCTTTTCAGTCACTAGCGCCACTTTCAAAGTAATTATTCCGTTAATTTAAGAAATTAAGGTGGTTTGTACGCAACGCCGACTATTACCTAAACTGACGTTTTCTTAAAGAAATTAATTTCGTACCTGCGTAAATTAATACGAGTTTTGAAAAAAAGGTACTTTATTTTTTAATTTTATCTTTACAAATCGATAGTGTTTCATGTACCGGATCGACCCTCCACGGGATTAAAACGATTAAAATTTAGCGGGGTAGCGGTCTAATCGCGTTAAGAATAGAAATTTAAAGAAACCTTTTTGACTGTCTGTTCAACCGATTTTAACTTTTATTTCGCAAGCATAAAGATGGCATTAAAAGCAAAAAAGTGGTTACAATACCAACTATTTACTGCAGCTGCCAAATGTCATGCCACCAACGTAATAGAAGTCAAAATCGGTTGAATGGGCAGTAATAAAAGGTTTTCATAAAATTCTATTGCTATTTTGAACAGAGTATAATAGAATACTCACAGAATCTCCTCTTCTGTCTCGTCTTCTGGGTGGCTGGTCTACTGGTTCTTCTAGTAGTTCAGTCAATGGCAATACCTGAAGCAAATAAAAATATTTCATAACTTTTTTTTATTATTATTAATAATAGGCGCAATTGACCACCATCTCACCTGATGGTAAGCGATGATGTGGTCGACGATGGAGCACGCTTGCTTAGAAGAAACCTATTCACTCTCGACTTAAAGACTCCTAAGTTGTAGCTATCAGGAAACACAGATTCCGGCAGTGAATAACTTGCACAATTCGCTAGTGTTTGACGGCATAGTTTTTTCCTATTCCTAACTGTACCATTGCTGAGCAAAGGCAGAAAACAAATAGAAACAGAAGACAATCGCATGTATGTACTTCACTTTTTATACCTACGCTCGGTGGACGCACACTAATGAGCGTTTGAGCCGGAACTGTTCGACGAGCGGGCCGAGGCGCGACCGAAATATCGTGTCCGTGAGCGGTGTCTATGTGTGCGTTGCTCGAGCGCGCTTTGTATGTAGATTGACTTCTGTACCTATCTATTTTGTGGCAAAGCCGTCCCCTAAGTGGCAGTTTTTTTTTTTGTTATATTATTCTTTCCCACTCCTGGGCAAAGGCCTGCCCTCCACTCCTATCTTTCGCTCGCCAGCGCTTCTTTTTAATAGTTCTGGTGGAATCTGTCCAGTTCGTCGTATAGTTAGGTTTAAAAAAAAAATCTGTCGGTCCTAACAGATGTCTTGCCCGATTATAAAAAATTGTGAACCTGAGTTTTCAAATCATACAGGAATCTGTTTAAATATACGCAAAATTTTACCCTAATCGGTTAAGAGCCGTTTAGGAGTTAAGGGACCAACATATGTGCAGAAGAGATATA
Source organism: Mythimna albipuncta (assembly GCA_929112965.1). Lineage (NCBI taxonomy): Eukaryota > Metazoa > Arthropoda > Insecta > Lepidoptera > Noctuidae > Mythimna > Mythimna albipuncta. The sequence goes on from OV815987.1 coordinate 11,147,502, forward strand.
TTTACATTAATATTATACAGAGATAGAGATTCTTGTAGGAGGTAATCTCTGAAAGTACTGGTCCAATTGCTAAAATTCTTTCAACGATAGAAAGCTGCTTTATTCCTGAGGGATATAAGTTATATTTTACATAAGCTGGCGAAGCCGCGGACAAAGGCTAGTATTAAGATCAAAGTTGTGTATGTAATTGTAATATCCTGGTGCGTGGGGGTGGAAGGGGAGTGTCACAACGAAACAACTTGTTCTTAACCTTTCGAATGTCTTAAGTTACACTGTCCGACATAAGGCTATTGTCTTTCTATTGTGTCTCTAATTACGACATTCAAAGAGTTAATACGGTTTATTCCAAACTGACGACGCATACAAAATCTCCCGCTACCCGCTATGACTTACTGACTATTTATTACTTATATCTAAGTAGGTACCTACACTACAGTAATAACGATTTCTTAAGTTGGCCACCAACAAATAAATGTACATACCTTGACGAGCGTCTGCTCGTTATGTGGGTTGGATCTGGGCGGCACGGGCGCGACGGGCGCGGGCGCCGCCAGCTTGGCGCCGCGCGACACCACGAGGCGCGCGCGCACGGCGGCGCCGCCCAGCGACGCGGCGCCCAGCGCGGCGCCCGGCACGGTGCCGGCGCACGGGGAGCGCCCGCGGGCTTCCGCGCCCGACACCGGCGACGGGATTAGGGGGGCGCCCACTGGAAAAGGCAAACAGCTTAATAAAATAGCTAGAATGTAATAGACGAGCGTTTTGAAGGGGAATGTCTGTGTCTGTCCTTAAGAGCCACGGTGTCCCGGTGAATCATAGCCCTAACCTATCAAACTAGACACCATACAGATACCAGAGACACCATACAGACACCAGAGTCGCCACACGTCCGAGCTGGTCGCGCCACTAATTTGATTCCGCGACCAAACGGACGCCAAGTGAGAACTCTCTATAGAGCTCATTTTGTTGGTAACAACGACTGGTCGCGCCGCCATAGTGTCTCTGTGAAATATAGCCCTAACTCACAATTTGAAAAATCCCTTTTTTTTGTTTTTTTATGCCTAGTTTGACACTTCGGTTCAGAATTACCAACGTAACAAAACAAGTTAATTTTAGGCAAGCATGCTCCATCGTCGGCTACATCACCGCATGCAATCAAGTAAGACAGTGGATGATTTCCTCACGATGTTTTCCTTCACCGTCTTAAAAGTAGTGGTGATGAAACCAAGAGTTAAACTAGTGCTTGACTGCGATCCCACCTGATGGTAAGTAGCGATGCAACCTTTGATGGTGAGGCGCACTAGTTTATTAAGAGCCTAGTCACTCTAGCCTTGAAGACACCCAAATCATAATCGGACGGGAAGACCGCAGCAGGCAGACTGTTCAATTACACAAAGTAATACTCCTGTCTGAGTTTGATATCACGACATACAATTCATAAGTTTCAGTCAAAACTACTGGGTCACAACTGCTCTCAAATCAATAACTAAATACCTTAATAATAATAGTTTAGAGTAAGATAAAAATACTTTTATCTCTGAAACAATCATATTATATACCTATTTATATTGACAGGCCTGTTGGTCTAGTGGTTAGTGACCCTGACTGCTATGCCGGAGATCGTGGGTTCTATTCCCACCCAGGACAAATGTTTGTGTGATGAGCGCGATCATTTATTCTGTGTCTGGGTGTAATTTATCTATAATATGTATGTATTTAGAAATATATAAGTATGTTTATCAGTTGTCTAGTACCCATAACACAAGCTCTGCTTAGCTTGGCGCTAGACGGCGCTGTGTGATAGTTGTGGAATATTATTATTATTTGTATTTATAAATACTTATTAAGACCACCACATAGTATAAAGTTAAATAATCCCATCCCACCTGCCACCGAGCAAAAATAGAATTTCTCCCAACGAGATTTCTTATTTATATTCTTTGGGGAGGCCATTTTATATTTAACCCTTTAACTGATGCGTCGGATTAATAATAATAATATTCCACATCTATCACACAACACCGGAGGTCGTGGTTTCGATTCCCACCCAGGACAAATGTTTGTTTGATGAGCATGATCATTTGTTGTGTCTGGGTGTATTTATCTATAATATGTATGTATTTAGAAATATATAAGTATGTTTATCTGTTATCTAGTACTTATAATACAAGCTCTACTTAGCTTGAGACTAGACGGCGTTGTGTGGTAGTTGAGGCGCGGCATTAACGACTTGGGGCCTCTTCACATGCACACGGTTAACGTCTAAACGGGACGGCGCCGTACCGTGCAAGCTCTTTCACATGAACACAGTTTACGCTCGGTCGCCCGGCGGTGGCGGCAAGGGATGATCGCAGTATTATTGAGGTGCCTATTATGCCAGCCATACACCGTCAAATCTGTCGTCCAATCGGTATGACGCTACATGTTTGATCAAACCTGTACAGTACAATTCACGAATGATAGCGGCCGTGAAGTTAGCCTTTGCGAACGTTCGCGCATACTACACTCTTCTCGCACACGCACGTCGCCATTTGGTTCCTAAAACACGTTACTGCGCAGCCTTCTGCGCAAACTTCACGGCCGCCATCATTCGTGAATTGTACTGTACTTCGTCTATGCTGACCATACACAATCAGACCTATCGTCCAATCGGTATGACGGTACGTGTTTATTCAAACAGATTTGACCGTGTGTGGGAGTGGATTGGTATGACCAACATGTTTCGACGACACAATCGAGAAACGCAGGGAACGAATGAGGAGTAACGTCTATGACGCGATGGCGCGGCGAGCCAATCACTGACACTCACGCCCACGCACTCACTTCGCACCACTTAAGAGACCGAATATTTGACTTCTGCGCAACCGCTCAAGATCCGTTATGGCAACTGTACATTTCTACTTTACGCGGCACCGCGACCGTGCCGTGTGCATGTGAAAATCATCAGGTGAGATAGTGGTCAAACGCGAGCCTATCAATAATAAAAAAAAAAAAAAAAAGGGCCTTGGGCTCGGTCCGGACGGTTACCGGACGGCCGGAAGGCGAGCTACCTATTGCTCGTCGTCCATAAACTCACGCCAAGAAAGATGAGCTGGGATACTTGTTTTGTTTCCTAATATGTAAGGAAGTTTCTTACCATGGTTCTCAATGGCGGGTTCCTTCTTCGACTCGACGGCGTCGGCCGGCGGCGGGGACGGCTGCTTCTCATCTTCTCTGCCCGGCTTCAGGTAATCATTGCTTTCTAGCGCCTTGAATAACATCTCCACAAACGGTTTCGTTTCTGTCGATAAGAAAAACGTAATTAACTAAATGTAACTGGATTTTGCCGATTTATATTAGGAAACTATATTAGGTAGTTGGTCGCGGGTTCAAACCCTATCAGGCGCATTACTATATGTAATTTATTTCATCACCACTGGTTTCAAAACGGTGAAGGAAAACATTGTGAGGAAACCGGCATGTCCTAGAACCAAAAATTCGAAGACATGCGACATTCACCAACCCGCACTAGGCCCGCGTGGTGGATTACGGCCCATTCCCTCTCCTAGAGAGGAAGCCAGAGTCCCAGCAGTGGGAACATTAAAAAGGCTGGTGATGTTGATAATGAAAGATCTTGCCGGTAGTCCAATAACTTCTCCCGTTCTTGGGCGGAGCGTAACAACTCGTAAGTCGGGGTTACCACTTTGCGACCACTGCTTTTTTGAAATGGTTAGTCATTGTTACAATAAAAATATAGCAAACTTGTGTTATGATGAGAATAGAACCCCTTAGGGTCAATTCCCACTGAAAGAGCAGCGGCCGGCAGCGTCTTTTTGAGGCAAAATATTACAAATAGTGTTGGGTTAATAGCCGGATGCTTTGAGTTATTATCGATTATAATCCATAAGTAGCCATTAATAGCCGTCCAATGGATGATAACCCTGCTATTAATGTATTGTTAAAAAAATAAATGCTTTTTTTTTGTTAAGTCTAAAATCTGTGGGTGTGATCATAAATTGGGTGCGTGTACGCAATGTGATTCAATGTATTGTAATTCTTTTTATATAATTTCACTTTTCGAATGTGAAAAAGTGTTAATAATAAAATAAATACACATTTTTTGTGAAATTCAGTTTTGTAAATTTAGAGATCCAATGCTATAAAAACCATAATTACTATTGACACATCGCTTTGTGGTTTAACCATCTACCTAATTAATTACTTGATTTAACAAAATGGAGTACTATATTCCATTCTCCGACGTAGCCATGTCTGGTCGAACTCGCCCTTGATTTGGTGCGGAGTCTGATCGCGCTAACGCGCTCAAGCACGCAGCATATCAGGTATGGGCCGATGCTCGTATGCACAATACGAATGACGTAAGCCAGAACAAGAGAGCTTTCAACAGAGCTGCCAAGTCTTGCAAGAAGGTGATGCGGAGGTCTCGGTTCGACCACATTAGCCGCATCGGGAACAAACTAGCTTTATACCCTGCGGGTAGTAAGGCGTTTTCGTCCCTGGATAAGTCGGTTGAATCGAACTTCTGCCGCCCTTCACTACCACCACTGCTGAAACCCGATGGGTCGCTGGCACATACCGCTGAGGAGAAAGCAAATTTGTTTGCCTTACTCTTCGCGGAATCTTCGCGTTTAGATCCAGGTAATGCGCGACCCCTGTTCACCCTGATGGTTACGATACGAATATGTCGGTTATTCGCATCCAACAGAAGGACGTCCGTAGGGTGCTACGTAACTTTGACGAGAACAAGGCTAGCGGTCCAAACGGGATACTAGCAATTGTTCTGAGAACGTGTGCGCCTGAATTGTCTCCGATCCTGACACGCCTATTTAGGCTTTCATTTGAGGATGAAAAGTGACCGATCTCAGTAACGTCCATTCTCTATAAGACCATGGAACGTGTACTCAACACTAAGCTCCTGGCATACCTAGAAGCTAATGATATCCCTTAGGATACCAACCGTCAATACAGCTTTCGCCGTAATCGGTCAACTGGAGATCTTCTAGCGTATGCCATCCACATCTGGAGTGAGGCCATCGAGAAGCACGGGGAAGCGCTTGCCGTCTCCCTCGATATCTTGAAGGCTTGTGATAGGGTTTGGCAGGAAGGGCCTTATTAGTAAGCTTCCATCTTTCGGTTTACCCGCTGGATTATGTGGTTGGATCGCAGACTTCCTGAGTAACCAGTCCATCCGAGTGGTTATCGATGGTTGCTCGTCCGGTCAAATGGCTATTAATGCCAGGGTCCCTCAGGGGTCAGTACTCTCGGCAACATTATTCTTGCTGCACATAAACGATCTGCTCAAGCCCGGTACCTTTGAGTATGCAGATGACAGCACTGTTGCCGAGAGTTACATATCCAACGTGCAAGCTAGTAGGTCACAGATCCAGTCTCTTCGAGAGGCTATGGTTGAGCACTTGAACTTGTCCTTGCAGGCAGTCTCCGAATGGGGCGATGCCAATTTGGTCAAGTTCAATGCTGCAAAAACCCAGGCGTGTCTATTTTCCGCTAAAAGGAGCCAATTCAGCCTCGCTCCAACTTTCAGGGATGCAACCGTGCCGATAACCGACCATCTTGACCTTCTTGGTGTTAAGCTGACATCAACCCTCAACTTTGGGCCATACATCGAAGCAAAGGCTTAACTCAAAGGTCAGACAGTACTTCACGCCGGAACAGCTGCTGAAACTTTATCAAGCTCAAGTTCGATCGTGTATGGAGTATTGCTCTCATCTTTGGGACGGATCTGCCTGATACCAGCTTGATGCACTTGAGGCAATTGAGAGGCGAGCCAGAAGGATAATTGGCGATGATACACTCGTCGAGTCGAGGCTTCAAAGTCTTGAGCATCGACGCAGAGTCGCTAGCCTGTCGGTTTTCTACTGGTTGCATTTCGGAGAGTGTGCGTCAGAATTGCATAACTTAATTCCACCTAGCCCGTTCCCGTTCCATCATCGGACTACCAGACGTACGGTTATGCGCCACCGATACTTGGTGGATATCCCACCTACACGCACCACACGTTTTGGGAACACTTTCATTGTGCGTGCAGCTAGGGAGTGGAATTCCTTGCCGGAGACTGTGTTTCCTGATAGCTACAACCCGGGAATATTTAAGTCGAGAGTGAATAGATTTTTTTTCTAGGTAAGCGCGTTCCATCGTCGACCGCATCGTCGCTTTCCATCAGGTGAGATAGCGGTCAAGCGCGAAATTTGAACCGATACGTAAAAATGTAAGGTACAATAAGTAAGTTACTTATTAGCTCTTTTCTGTGAATACGACGTAGGTAAATTATAGACAATCGAAAATACCCGAGCGATTAGTTAGTAGCGCCAGAAAGATACCCCCGTTTCTGGTGTTATATCTTTCTGGCGCTAATATTATTCATGCCAGAAAGAGATGCATGAACTGCATTACAGCGACGCCAACCGAATCCGGAATCAGTACGTCGACTGATATGTTTCGATGAAGAAGTCCTTTTTCGTGTGTTGTTGGTTTGTGTGTATAATCATAAAATAATTAATATTTTTAAATGGGCCAGATTAGTTTTAAATTGCACATTTATTTACTACAAAGATGATGAAAATGAAGTCTAATCTGACAGTCCTAAGCCTGAAAACCATGGAGGGAAATTTCAATCACTACAATAACATTAATTGCAGGGTTATCATCCATAATTGCTATTAATGGCTATTAACTGGGTTTTAATCGATTATTAGCCAAATGATATTAACCGGATTATTATCATTGCCCATCACTAATTACAAACTATTTTGAATCTTATCTACGTGATTAAAAAGTTCATAGTCTCGGGATGCCGCGCTGCCTCTCGCGGCGCCGCACTGCCCCGCGCGGCGCCACACTGCCCCTTGCGGCGCCGCGCTCAGTCACTTGCTCTTACGGCCGCTGCGCGCCGCTGCTCTTTTAGTGGGGATTGACCCTTAATCATGAGCCACTCACCCTGCTGCAGGAACACATCGAGCTGATCCACCATCACCTCCCGGAGCTCGTCCAGGGGTTTGTCCTTCTTGACCAGGGCATAGACATACTTGGCCAAAGCTGCTGGGTCGGCATCGCAGCTGGAAAAAAATAAAACAATTTTTTATTAGAATTTTAGGACAATACCGAATAAAAATCGAATATTCGGCGCATCTCTATTTTTAACACTTCTAAAAAAAAACCGGACAAGTGCGAGTCGGACTCGCGCATGGAGGGTTCCGTAGCAGCAAGTAACATAATATAAAAGTTCTTGTAGTTCGTTGTAACTTTGATCGTTGTTTTAATAATAGTGTATTTTTTTAGATTTATGATGTATTAAAAAAAAACTACTTACTAGATCTCGTTCAAACCAATTTTCGTTGGTAGTTTACATGGTAATGTACATCATATATTTTATTTTTTAGTTTTATCAAATTCTTATTTTAGCCTATCATTAATAAAAAAAAAATAAAAAAAGTTACAGGGGAGGGACACACGTTTTACCACTTTGGAAGCGTCTCTCGCGTAAAGTATTCAATTTAGAAAAAATATGATATTATAAACCCCAATATCATTTTTGAAGACCTAACAATAGACACCCCAGACGTTTGGGTATGATGAAAAAAAATTTTTGAGTTACAGATCTAAATATGGGGACCCCCAATATTTATTGCTCTTTTTCTATTTTTGTGCGAAAATCTTAAAGCGGTTAACAGAATACGTCTACTTACTAAGAAGACGGACGGGCGGACAGACAGACAGACATGACGAATGTATAAGAGTTCCGTTTTTTGCCATTTATTAACGGAACCCTAAAAACTATATCTGAATACTTTACGTAATAATAAAGTAACTCTTATCGCCATCTTGCATCGTGATAAGATGTAGTCAATTATTACAAAAAAAAATTGGTCAGTATCTATAAACGGCTATCTATTTTCATGTATTATGCAAGGTTACAAATACGTAATTGTGGAAATAATAGTATATTAGTATAGATTATGTTGTATATTGTATCCATCCAAAATTCAAGATGATAACATGCTCATGTCAGACATTATAAATAAATGTTACGAGATGTTTAAATTCTATTTCTGTAAGACACACACAGAGGTTATAATTAACCAAGGCTTGTTTATTTTTAAACAAAGCAACAGTTAAATGTAATATAAATGGTTGAACCACACAGGTTTTACGGAAATAGAACACGTACAAGCTTTAGATGCAGCTGTACCTTTGAAATTAGACAAATTGTATAATCCATCCACCGTCCTTGGGCGGAGCGGGAGATAATGTCACTCTTACTGACTATAAAACCCACCCCATTCCTTCTTGCCTTTCATACCGGGGCTGAGCAACATTTTGGAGCTAATCCTGGCCCCAGTAGGCTTCGACCCAGCTGGGCCCCTGCTGGTTGCTGACAACCCCTTCAAGCGCGCGGGTACAGTGCGCGCCGTTGACGACTTGGTCTTGGTCCGGACAGTTACCGGACGGCCGGACGGCCGGACAGCGAGCTACCCGTTGCTCGCCGTCCGGAAGCCTACTGTGGCCGGAAATCGGGATCGCCATTGCCTGATACGGTCGGCCTCCTCCTTTGCTAGCATTACTGCTTCGCAGAAGGAGGCGACCGCCTGCCACTTCTCCTCGCTCCGGACCATTGCCTTTACCAAGGCCCGATTGTATGATGTAGTTGAATTTAATAACCACTAGCTTTTGCCCTCGACTTCGTCCGTGTACATAAAATATAGCCTATGTCACTCAGAAAAATCAGCTTTCTATCGGTGAAAAAATTTTAACAATCAAACCAGTGCTTCCGGATATTACCTCCTACAAACAAAAAAATATAAAAAGCAAAAAAACAAACTTTAGCTCTTTATTATATTAGTGTAGATTTAACCAATTAAATCAAATTAATCCAACAAATATTTTCGTATCCATTTTGCCAGGGACATTTTTTTTTATTGTTATACTAGTGCTTGAATGCGATCCCACCTGATGGTAAACAGTGATGCAATCTCTGATGGTGGTGCCGCATTAGTTTATTAAGAGCCTATTCTCTAGCCTTGAAGACACCTAATTTATATCGGACAGGAAAACCGCAGCAGGCAAATCATTCATACTTCGTACGAACATGATATGTACGCACCCAGTTCTTAAGTAGGGGTGCATTCGCCAGATCTGGATGTACCACTAATAAGAAATGTTTTGTTTTACAGTTTTCCATAATTCTTTTCCAATTACCTATCTATTCCTTTCAGTTTGTTTCTCTTCTCATCTTCATTACCTCCCTAAAGACTTCAACATATAATTTAAAACCGGACCATGGCCTGAACCAAGGCCCAGCACGAGAGGCCTCCGCCTTCAATCACCCCCACGTGGGCACGGCAATGCTCCGCTCAAGAAGGGCACGCCTCGACTGTGTTCTCCACCGTATCCTCCGGGCGTTCCACACAGTGGCACTTCCACATGAATCTAGTACGGGAAGCTCCCAAACTTATCATGTCTGGTGAAGACCTGCGTCATGCGGAAGGTGAGGACGCCGTAAGGTCTTTCCAGCCATGCCTCAATGAGGGGACTTACTGCCATAATTGTAATGCAAAACACTAACAGCCTCTCAGGAATATATTACTAACATGATAAACAACAACTTTTGTTCTATATCTTTGGGATCGGCTCTCTTCGTCATTTTTCACCAGACATTTCGGTTCTGGGTTGTTGAGTCACTCATGTGGGCTTTCTTTAGGTTCTTTTCATTGCTAATTACAGACATCCAAGTTAGAAGGGGTCTACCACACTTTTTTGAACTACTATCCACGTGTAGGATTTGCTTATCTATACATATAAATAAAATTGGAGTGTCTGTTTGTAATATTGAAATAACTGCTTTTTACAACATGCATATCAATAATATAAAAATGAATCGCAAAATGTGTTGGTAAGCACATAACTCAACAACGCCTGGACCAATTTGGCCAATTCTTTTTTGTTGTGTTCGTTATTGTGAGGAGAAGGTTCTTATGGAAAAAAAAAGATAATTAGGGTAGTGTAGGGTAGAGTTGAGTAGGGTAGAGTAGGGTACAGTAGAGTAGAGTAGGGTAGATTAGGGTAGAGTAGGGTGGAGCAGGGAAGAGCGGGGGCAAAGCCACGCGGGCAAAAGCTAGTGAATATATATACGGTGCATACACAAAAATTTTTTTTTTTTCAATTTTAGTCTGTCTATCTGTTTGTCCGGGCTAATGTCTGAAATGGCTGGACCGATTTTGACGGGACTTTAACCCACTCCAATGTCCTCATCTTAACATATGAATAACAGAAGACTTATAAGTTTTCATGCTTACATAGAGTTTTGACAAGTCCACAACTTCAAACTCAATTCAGAAATCTGGAGATAGTCATAAACAAATAATAATTACATTCGTAATGCTTGACTCAATACTCTAATTAGACCCTACGACAATAAAAGTTTTGTCATCGAGGTTAAAATATTTTAGTTATTATGATAACAAAAAAAAAACAGAAGTTTTTATCTAATCTATTCAACATTATGGACACAAATCCAAATTAACAAGATAAAAGTTCACGGTATTAAAACTGTCCAAATTAAGTGACAATTTCATCCAAGAGATTCCAACATAATTTGTCACTAAAACCGAATAATATCCTCGTACTCCATTATGAATGTATATTTTGATATTTTGTAAGGATTCAAAGCCATTATCAAAAACCTTAACAGGGTTCTGCATTTAAAATCTTTTCAATCACGAAAATAAACGCCATGTGTATGTCAAATAAAAAAATAAAGCTAAATGAAACTTGATACTTTTACTCATTAATTATTCATGTTGTGAGGAAATACTGCCCCTAAACTGATTCAGTTTAATTATTAGAGAATTAAATCACAAATTGCGAATTTCTAATTATTTTTCGCAGTAATGTAAATACTAAAATATGGCAGAGGATGTACTCACAGTGGCTCCAATATGGAGGTCAACCACGACTTGAAAGCGTCAGGATTCTCAATAATCATCTCGTCGCAACTATTATATCGTCCACAGATGACAATCCATCCACAAAGCACTTCTTAAAATATATAAATTACAATTATAACCACAGCAAAATCTACAATCACTTGAAAATAATCGTCCTTCACGTTTCTGTACACTTCACTTTTATGTAACTTTTTTGATAAATGAAGAAATTTCTAGTTGCAAGGGTGTCAAGTTATTCGGCCTGGGCAATGTTGCTACAGGGAAAAATATATTTTATCACTTAATACCACAGATTATAAATTCCTTAGTAAAGTGTGTTCAGTATATATTAAACGCGACAAATCAGGAAACTAAAATATGAAATGTTGACAAAGTTACTTTCCGCGTTAATATCTTTGTCCTTTAACTCTTTCGATACCACGTAATGCGTTACTATTATTTAGATCGTGATTATAAATTCCTTAGTACAGTGTGTTCAGTATATATTAAACGCGACAAATCAGGAAACAAAAATATGAAATGTTGACAAAGTTACTTTCCGCGTTAATATCTTTGTCCTTTAACTCTTTCGATACCACGTAATGCGTTACTATTATTTAGATCGGTTTTTTTTTTCACTATTTATATTTAACATCGGAATAATATTGTAGAAGGTTGCTAGCTAGTTGCTTCTAGTTGATAAATACTCCCGATTATAAAAACAAATCTATTTAATTATCCGTAGAGTCCATTTCACGAAAGAAGTCCCGCAGACGCAGCGCTGTATTCGCGCGACATAATGTTGCCACGGTTAAATATGGGGAAATCAGGGGAAATAATTTATAGTTCATTTATTTTCATTTTATTAGCTAGGTACCTACTCAAATAGTTAGATAAGAAAAAAAAATGTTTTTAATAGAATGTATTTTTGATATAATAGGTACCATTTGATGTCCATACTACTAAGGTCAGATTAGTGAAAAATAAATCTTCCTGAAATTTCTAAAATATAAAATGGAGATGTTCGACCAACTTTAAATTAGAAAAATAAAATAACATTTAAATTTTTTATTGAATAATTATGATCGGTCATACTATGATCACTGTCAGAAGAGTGAATAAAACAGAATCAGATTCTGTTTCACTATCACTAGCCGTGGATATAATAAATCGATCCATTGCTTCACCCATAAGACGATCATTTTTTAAATATTCTTCCTCCAAATGCTGTTCATGTTTACATTGAACTGCCCAATCTTCCGCTGTAACAGTCTCAAAAACCTCTTCTGTTAGGCGTACAATTTCTTTTCGATCGGATTGAGATCGCAGTGGTAAGGCGGTAATCTTAAAAATTCATGATTGTGAGATTTTAATAATGCCTCCACGGCACATGTAGGTGGACCTTTGTTTTGTTTATTTAATTCAAATAATACAGCTTTTGTCCAAAGTCCAAGTTGTCCAAGTTTATCTTCAAAATATACTCCCTTTTCTCGCAGCCATTCCTGCATGTCACGTTTAATACTTGAAATTGTAGGTGCTTTATCTATTTGAGTGCAGTGATACGGAGCGTTGTCCATTACCTACCACAAGTGACCTTTCAGGTAGGTTAGGAATGACTTTTTCACTCATCCATTTCAAAAAAATTAGTTGAGTTCATGTCATCGTGGTAATCTGAGGATTTGGATTTGGATATGAACATTAACAATGCACCATTAACAAAACCATTTTCAGTTCCCGCATGAGCAATTATCCAACGACTCCATGATGACTCTGACTCTGACACGAACATCCCAGGCTCCTCCTCACTTTGCCAGCAACTTTTGGCATGATAAGTGTTGTGTATATAGGTCTCGTCTAAATACATATATTACAGGTTTTTTCTCCACATTGCGATTTCTTCGGATTCTCTCCAAATATCTTGAATGCCATGCAGTAATATCATAACGTTCCATTAGTAATTTACGTTTCGATTGGCATCGCTTATACTTGAAACCGATGCAATATACGGTGCAATTTTGTGATGCTTCCTTGATAATTTATGTCTTCCCTCAAAGCTGCACGTAATTTAACCAATGTAGGTAGGTAATTCCTTCTTCACAATATAAAAACTGTGAATTTTTTGCCGTATAGCGCACAAATCAAATCCATCCAAGTCGAACTTTTTAGGATGCGGGTGACTCTTCCCTGGGGTGACGATAACTTTAGAAGTACTCGCCGCTGTTGCGCCTTCTTTTGTAACTCTCGTTACAGTTTTCTCTGAAACACCTGCAATAAAATAAAGAATAAAAAAAAATCAAACAAAGATTATTTTCGTATTTAATTACATTATTGTTGAATATAACTTTACAAATTTTTGTTGTGTTGTGTTAATTCCTTTTCAAATTTTCCTTAATAAAAATCGTGGAATTAAGTTTTTTGTTTTTTTAATAAAAACAAAAAACTTAATTCCAATCTGTAAATCAATCGGGAAAAAATCTGTATATGGCAGCCCCAAAATGTACCTGTCATGGCGGCGACTCTTTTGCGAACGTTGCTTATTGGTATTAAAACACCGCGATTCTTGTGTTCCGCTTCAGAGAACTCCTTCACCTTTAATATCATTTCTCGACCTGCCCTTTTTACAACTTTTGGCATCATAAATAAACCTTATAACGCACTAATCCAATAATAAACTCACAAAATATCTACCACAACAAACGCACCTTGATAACATCGACAAACGACAACATGGCCGATCTCCCCATCTGTCAAATTTAGTTCCACAATTGTCCACGGGACTTCTTTCATGAAATGGATTCTCATTTGGAACGCGTAGTACGTGTACGTACGTACTTCCCAGTTTTGCAAGACCAAATCACAAATTTCAGGAAATAAGAGTAAAAAACCAGAAGACTGATCTGAAAAATCAGGAGATCACTATAACACTTATAATATAAGTATTTTACAACCAAGTCTTTGACGGCACGTACTGTTCCCGCGCCTCAAGGAGTTGTCAGCAAACCGTAAAGGCTCAGCAAGACCTAAGCCTACCGGGGCCATGGACCGGATTTTGAAAAGAATGTCCGGTCCCAGTATAAAAGGCAAAGAGGGAACAGAGTTAGTTTTTCGTCAATAAAAGTCTGACACTATCCTGCCCCGCCCAAGGGCGGGCGATGTCATTGGATGATTTTTACTCACCAAATTAGAAAAATAAAAACAACTAGAACCGGGAGAATTCTATACGCAACAACAACACGAATATTGAAGAATTGGTAGTTCTTAGAATCTGGGTGTACAATACATGGCTTTTATTCAGAGTCTGACATTATCTCTCGCTCCGCCCAAGAGCAGTATATTACTAGTTTTGTAAGGAAACTCTAAGGAACTTGTACACGGTACACTAGAAGACTTAGATACGTTCCTTCTTACGCTTAGTTCAATCAATAAATATTTATTGAAAAACACAATTAACAGGAGATTTACTAACAAAATCAGTAGATCAGGAGAAATTTGACAAAATCAGGAAATCTCCTGGAAAATCAAGTGGTTTGGCAACACTGGTACTTCCCATTTCAAATAGTCATTAATATTATATATTATCTATGAAATATTTCTATATTTTTCTTTATGGTTTTTTATTCATATTGAAACTAACTTTTGGCGCGTAATGTGAATACAATCTGCACAACAATACATTATTATTTTTGTCCTTTGTATGTATTTGATATAATTTCAGTGTCATCTTTGAGTCGTGAACTCGTGACTGTTATTGCTCAACAATTGCGTACTGTAAAATATATAAGCAGCTAGATCATATATATTATAATTAGTTCGAGGAGAATTATCTACTTGACTTTTATTGATTGAATGCAATTTAGAGAATCTACATTGCGCAAAATGCCAAAGTAATTATATTTGTATTTTTGAAGTTGTCTTTCTGTAATATTTGATTATATCTCATTGCGACGCAATTTAGGTACTTTTATTTAGTATCAATCCTTATCCAAATATGTAAGAAAGTATTCTAGGGTATTTAATTTACGCATGTACAAAATTAATTATGTTACTATTTATAATTTTTGTTGTTTTTTTTTTTAATTTATAATTATTTTGTATTACTTGATCTATCACTTTTGACAGGCCTGTTGGTCTAGTGGTTAGTGACCCTGACTGCTGTGCCGGAGGTCGTGGGTTCGATTCCTACCCAGGACAAATCTTTGTGTGATGAGCATGATCATTTGTTCTGTGTGTGGGTGTAATTTATCTATAGTATGTATGTATATAGAAAATATATATAAGTATGTTTATCAGTTGTCTAGTACTCATAACACAAGCTCAACTTAGCTTGAGACTAGATGGCGTTGTGTGATAGTTATGGAATATTATATATATAACTAGCTGACCCGGCAAACGTTGTTTTGCCATATAAATAATTTTTAAGAGAAAAATGTTAAGGGTGGAAAACCATTATCACTAAAGGGTATGAAAAATAGATGTTGGCTGATTCTCAGACCTATTCAATATGCTCACAAAATTTCACGAGAATCGGTCAAGCCGTTTCGGAGGAGTACGGGAACGAACATTGTGACACGAGAATTTTATATATAAGATAAGTCATTCATACGTATATCATTTCTGTGGCTAGGACAAGTAAAGGTTTTTAAGAATATTTTGCACACAATAAGAAAAAAAAATATATGTCACTTATTATAGAGCATTTTTAACTCTAAAGTTGATATTTTTTATATCGTTATGGTAGTGTTTAATTGATGACAAATTCAAGCTATCAAGTATCGAATTTTTGGTAGCAATTACAATTTTACTTTAACCACCGACACATACCTTATTAGGTCTTATCATGTCTTATTACTTTCCTGTGTTATATTTTTATACTTACTGTATTATGCAAATTAATGTCTTGATTTGATTTAACATGATTGCAATTTCCTCACACTCCTTTTCCTAGAATATCTCTTTCCGGAAAACCAGTTAGATACCCATTCCCCGTTACAAAACCCTACTAATTAACCCTTGCCAACCCGCGTCTCAATCAAGCCGATCAGATTAAGGAAGCAACTAATAGTCGCCCAGTAGCATGGAGGTGTTAAGAAATAATTACTATCGGTCACGCCTCCCCTGATTGGTTTTCGTAAGAGATCATAAATCTAAACAAAACCCTGATGTTTTTTATTACAATTATAATGGTAATAAGTAGATGGGCGTTTTTTTGTGATGTAAATGCTAAAGTTGAAGTGGCTTATAGATGGTATAGCAACACTTGAATAGTAATAATAATTTTTGTTCAGGTCAAATACAGCCATTGCCATTTTTATTTAAAATACTACGCCCCTAATACATATATATATTAAAATAAAATCACAATAAAACAGAATCAAATTAAAATAAATTATTACTTAATAAAAATATAAAAATTAACTTCATTAAAATCATAATTAAATTAAATTCAAATCAAATGAATTAACAACACATCCGTATGTACACTGTAATGACATATGTGGGTCGCAGATTGCTCAAATCTCGTCAGCATAGTGACGCATATGCTTGAGACAAATTATAGTAAACGTACATACAATAATTAAGGGCTGGTAAATCAAAAAAAATCTCCCATTTTGGTTGGAGTGAAATGGAGTGTCTAAACTGTTTCTGACTAAATTCCATCTGTGTTCCTACAGTTGCCCGCAGCTAGGTATATATGCAAAAAGAGCCATTCTTAGGTGAAGAAGAGGGTAGATTGAAATTAGAAAGAAACCAACTTTAAATTTTCTAAAATATTTTAGTAATATTATTGTAAGTGCTCCATTTTTTATGTGAAAGTTTGCTCAGGAAATTAAAATAGAAGAATAACTATTTAGGCAATTTAAACAACTTAACTGTACAACACTTCTGTCTAGATATAAATAAAGATTAATGTATATTTAAAAAAATATTTCAATTTATAGTAATCGAGTTTCTGGGTGAGATGCAAGTTTTAAAATTTTCATACGTCATCACAACGAGGTTATGATTAACGATATAAAGTAGTCTAACATGCTCACATAACTTTAATTATAACAGAAAATAATAATCCACAAATTACCATATTAATACCAAATTAATAGTTTAGATATTTTTAAAATCAATCATATCTCAATGGCTGAACCGATTTTTTTATTGTTTATAGGCTCGCATTTGACTACTATCTCACCAGTTGGAAAGCGATAATGTGGTCGACGATGGACTCTTGCCTAGAAGTCACTTATTCATAGCATAGCATACCACAATCAACCTTTTTATTTTTCCACTGCTGGGACTCAGGCCTCTTCTCTATGAGAGAGAACGGGCAGTAATCCATCACGTGGGCCCAGTGCCGGTTGGTGAATGTCATATGTCTTCGAATTTTTGTTTCTAGGACATGCCGGTTTCCTCATGATGTTTTCCTTCACCCTTTTGAGAGCAGTGGTGATGAAAATAAATTGCACAAAGTAATACGCTTGGCTGGTTTTGTACCCGCGACAACTTGTAAGTCGGGGCAGTTACCACTCGGCTACCACTGGTTTGACTCTCATGTTTAAGGACTCCCTGGTTGTAAGATATGAGGAACCTTTTTCATTTTTTTTTGTTTGTTCGAAAAATATCAAGTAGCTTCTCCCACTCTAGATGAAGCGAGATGCAGCGTCAGATATATTTACGTAATTCAAAGATACAAAGCCGTGGGCAAAAGCTTGTCCTTACATCTTTATTCTTATAAATTACTAGCGACCCGCCCCGGCTTCGCACGGGTGCAATGCTTTTGCCGCACCGGGCGGCCGGCCGGTACCGCCGCAAACGCTACGTCCCGCAATTTTTAAATCTGTAATATCTTCGAAAATATGCACTTAAATCATACGGTGTTAAGGGCCATATAGATCTATATTAAATGAACAATGTATTCAAGGTATTTAATTGGTTAAGGATTAATGCTGTATTGGTTAAAATCGCTTCGAAAATTAGCCATTATTTGTCGTAAAAAGTAAATGAAAAAAAAAGTTATTGTGGGTTATCCATAAGAGATAGACATATACCATCACGGACTTTTCTGTAGACCTTTTCAATGTGTACAATACTTAGTACATTATTTTGATAAAACTCGTAGGGTTCAGCCTGCGTTTGCAATGTAAGCGGAAAAAATGTAATTATTTACGACATCACATTAGAAACCACAAAAATAACAGTACTTCTCCACTATTTAATGGATGTTATTATACATATAAACCTTCCTCTTGAATCACTCTATCATTTAAAAAAAACCGCATCATAATCCGTTGCGTAGTTTCAAAGATTTAAGCATACAAAGGGACATAGGGACAGAGAAAGCGACTTTGTTTTATACTATGTAGTGAAGTGACTATGTGAATTTGTAAATTACATACTCATTTAGTATTTCTACACCAGTAAAGGTAGGAGATGTGATTCCGTTTATTATTAAGGACGGTTCCAATCTTCAGTGTTTGTGCGACGTCTCCCCGCAGACCATGTCCCACCTTCCGTCCTGCATTACGTGCCCTGTTTCCTGTTCACGTAGGGACCTAATGACAGCATCAGCGGACGGCATTGCCACGGCCGAATTCTGGGCCAGGCATGGAATTTTGCCATCGATATATAATAAACTCTTCTCTTCTCTTCTCTTCTCTTCTCTTCTCTTCTCGTCTCTTCTCGTCTCGTCTCGTCTCGTCTCGTCTCGTCTCGTCTCGTCTCGTCTCGTCTCGTCTCGTCTCGTCTCGTCTCGTCTCGTCTCGTCTCGTCTCGTCTCGTCTCGTCTCGTCTCGTCTCGTCTCGTCTCGTCTCGTCTCGTCTCGTCTCGTCTCGTCTCGTCTCGTCTCGTCTCGTCTCGTCTCGTCTCGTCTCGTCTCGTCTCGTCTCGTCTCGTCTCGTCTCGTCTCGTCTCGTCTCGTCTCGTCTCGTCTCGTCTCGTCTCGTCTCGTCTCGTCTCGTCTCGTCTCGTCTCGTCTCGTCTCGTCTCGTCTCGTCTCGTCTCGTCTCGTCTCGTCTCGTCTCGTCTCGTCTCGTCTCGTCTCGTCTCGTCTCGTCTCGTCTCGTCTCGTCTCGTCTCGTCTCGTCTCGTCTCGTCTCGTCTCGTCTCGTCTCGTCTCGTCTCGTCTCGTCTCGTCTCGTCTCGTCTCGTCTCGTCTCGTCTCGTCTCGTCTCGTCTCGTCTCGTCTCGTCTCGTCTCGTCTCGTCTCGTCTCGTCTCGTCTCGTCTCGTCTCGTCTCTTCTCTTCTCTTCTCTTCTCTTCTCTTCTCTTCTCTTCTCCTCTCTTCTCCTCTCTTCTCTTCTCTTCTCTTCTCTTCTCTTCTCTTCTTTTCTCTTCTACTCTCTACTCTTCTGTTCTCTTTTCTTCTCCTCCCTTCCCTTCTCTTCTCTTCTCTTCTCTTCTCTTATATTCTCTTCTATTCTATTCCACTCTATTCTATTCTATTCTAATTCTTCCCGTGTTTTGTATTGTTGGACATCCGCTAGCATATGTTTAAGGGATAAATGATATTTATTTTGGAAACAGTTTAAAAAAAAAAACACTTTTACACGTCAATTTTTATTTTCAGTCATTTTAAACTAGATGAGGCCGGTGTTTCCTAGCTGACTACCCTGAGAAGAAACACCGGGGTCAAAGTCTCTTTTAAATTCCATACAGTAAACATGTAATGGTCAAATCATATGAGGACCATGCAGATTGGTGTCTCAGATGGTCTTTTGAAGAAAGAACTACACAGATTTGAATGGACCTGTCTAGTCAGTGCAATCATTAGTCAGTATTCGGGTAGCTCAAACTTAGGACTACTAAGGAGCTCAACGACTTGACGAACAATACCAAAGAAAGGACATTTGGGCAGGCCGCATCAAATACTCAAAACTGTCAGACATTATGTTAAAATTACCTTCAGAAAAGGAAAAGTAATCCACATATTCCCCATGTCGCAGCCATCTGGTTAAATTAGCCACCCAGTAGGACGCCTAGGGCGTTCGTTAAACGCCGTCATCTAATGAAATGGCTGAAGAACAACTAGCCATGTCGTTAACCGCAACGTTTAACCAGATGGCTGAACGTTGTGTAATGATTTAGTTTAGTAGGGTGACGAGTTTATAAATTAAAAAAAAAACTACTCTTTAGTAATAGTGTCCACCAAGTAATAGTGAAATATTATTAAATCAATAAATAGTGGAACAAAATTTGAATCACTTGGCTGAATCTTGATCAGTCATTTCGAAAGGGCTAACTTTCAATACGCCAAGCTGTTAAACGTTGAGTGATTTTAGTTCAAACAACTATCGGCCTAGGCATCCAATTGGATGCCGGCGTTTAACGAACGCCCTAGGCGTCCAATTGGATGGCTAATTTAACCAGATGGCTGCGATACCCACATTACCTTACCTTGGCGCTTTAGCTTTAGGACGGAAAAGTTAATTATTATTATTATTATTGTATCTAGCCCATACTGTCCCACTGCTGGGCAAAGGCCTCCCTCCATTAACCATTAGTCATTAGTCAGTCTTTTCAATGTTCCAGTTTTTGAGCCACTTCTTTCCATTTCCCAAAGAAGACAGTAGTCCCGCCATCTCCTTCTTGGTCTGCTGCGACCCCGTCATGCGATTTCAGGGCACCAACTTTGCGTCAAAATTAAATTAGATAGATAGATTCTTTATTGCACACCAAAAATAAAAATTACAAAAGGAACTTAAAATTAATAGGATGTCACAATGGGCGGTCTGATGACTGATCGCTAAAAGCAATTTTTTACAGACAACCGTTGGATGGATTTGACAGAGAAGGAGAAAAAGATACGCAGGTGTTTCTATTTACCTATACAGAATACATTTAAACTAATATCTATATATATAAAAATGAATGCCTATTTCCCTTGGTCACTCCATCACGCGTGAACGGCTGGACCAATTTCGCCAATTCTTTTTTTGTCGTGTTTGTTCTTGTGAGGAGAATGTTCTTATAGAAAAAGACGTGTGGCACTCGGAGACTGCCGCGGTAAAGCTATTGCATAGCATTTTTATCAACTTAAGCAATTATAATTATTTATTTATTTTAATTATGCAGTATTTTTTTTCCTTTATTTTTTTTTCTTTGATATTATTTGAAGTTACACTTTCACACATTGAATTGAATTTTGATTGATTGTTCACTCATTTGTTTCCTTATCGGTCACCACGTTCAAAAAACAAATGAGGGGGGGGGTGTTAGGTTATTTTCGTTACGGAATTTCTGGATTCGGTCTCCACGCTTAAGGCCCGCGATAGAAGCGATGCAATAACTTAAAAAATGAAAATTAGGGTAGTGTGGGGTAGAGTAGGGTAATGTAGGGTGGAGTTGGGAAGAGCGGGAGCGAAGCAGCGGGCAAATGCTAGTTATTATACAGGGTTATTTGTAAAACACTAGCAACCTCTCAGGACTATGTTACTAACCTCATAATTACAACATAATTTGTCATATTTTATTTAGTTCATCAGATTTTCATTCAAAAATAAAAATAATTAAATTGAACGTTCTAAATATTACGAAGCTTAAACGAAGCAAGCAATAGTACAATAGCGGAGGGTAGCTGAATATAAACTTGACTTATTTACGGGTAACCCTCACTAGTCGGACGGTCGCCTTGCCTCGCGTCGCGTCATACGTGTTTTTGTAGCAAAATTCGGCAGTGCGGATATTTACATGATGGTGTATCAATATTCTAATGTCGAGTACACGGAAATGGTGCGAATGCTTGATAAGTGTAATGGAAATGTTTCGAAAGCCCCAGTGCGTGGGAGGCGTAAGTATATTACGTCAAAATTCGTTTATATTCTAAAAACATTTTCAGTATGGCGCCACGTATATATACAATCACTTGCCAAAGTCCATACTAGAAACTTTATCAATCGATGCATTCAAAAGGAAATTAAAAAGCTTCCTGCTATGTAAATGCTACTGTTTATGAATATTTAATGGAGGATGTAAGGACATATTGAAGTAACTATTGCAATAATTTTATTAATATTAATTCTTTGACATTTATTTACTTTGACATTTATTTACAAATATATCTTGACATTCTCGTTTAATACATTCACATTCACATTTACACACACACACACATTGTTCACATTTTATTTTTCATTGTGAATTTACAGAACAGTGCACGAATTTAATTTAATTTTACTATATTATTTATATTATTGTATTTTGACATTATTAAAACAAATGACATTTTAAACTTCAATTTTTCAAATGACATTATTATCAACTTTCATTTTGTGTTTCTTTGTTATTGGCTGTGGTGAAATGAAATGAACTAAATCGTACTATTAATTATAAAATAATATTATTGCAAGAAAATGTATTATATCAATAAAGCTTGTGATTTGCATGCCTCAAGGTGTAATATGGACTGTGCTTTATTTTCAATATCTTTATATAATTACCCTTATTAGCAAATAAACGATTATGATTTAAAAAAATCAGACTTGAAAGGTATGTAGGTAAATAAAACAACGAAATCTTGAAGGTTTGTTTTTGGTAAATGTATTATGTTTTGTAAAAAATCATAGAACAAAAGTTGTTGTTTATGATGTTAGTAATACAGTCCTGCAGGGTTGTTAGTGGTTCAAATAACCCTGGATATATTCACTAAAAAAACGCCTACCATAATGAAGCTGTTCACGACGAACTACTGATTGCGATGTACATTTTGTCAGGCGTTTGCTGTTCGGGTCGGTTAAACTTAAACTGCCTGAAACGGAGCACAGGCCTAGTCTTTGACGCTTTAACAAAGGTCCAGGCTCAAGGTTTATCAGCGATCCATGGAGCGCAGTACGTATCCTGGGTGTTCGAATTTCCGACCGCGTAAGGAACACAATACCGTCAATCACCGTCGACGATGTCTGGCTGGTACTGAACATCAGCGCTGTGGCTCTGTCCTACACGAGCCCCAGCATTTTGCGGACAGGGAGCAATGGGTAGCTCGCTGTCCGGCCGTCCGGTAACTGTCCGGACCAAGCCCAAGTCGTCGACGGCGCGCGCTGTTCCTGCGCGCCTCAAGGAGTTGTCAGCAACAGCAGGGGCCCAGCCGGGTCGAAGCCTACTGGGGCCAGGGTTATCCGAAAGGGTGCTCGAGCCCCGGTATGAAGGCTTGAAGGAACGGGATGGGTTTTTTAGTCAGTAAGGGTCTGACACTATCTCCCGCTCCGCCCAAGGGCGGGGGTTGTCATAGGGCTGCCTCCTGCCTGCTTTTGCAATATTTTTATTTTATTTTATATTTTCTGACTCCAACCACATTAAATTCGTTAGTTTTTCTTTTTTGGTTGTTAACGTCTCATTTATTGACAGCTTTTTAGGGTTCCGTAGCCAAATGGCAAAAAACGGAACCCTTATAGATTCGTCATGTCTGTCTGTCTGTCTGTCTGTCTGTCTGTCTGTCTGTCCGTCCGTCCGTATGTCACAGCCACTTTTTTCCGAAACTATGAGAGCTATACTGTTGAAACTTTGTAAGTAGATGTATTCTGTGAACCGCATTAAGATTTTCACACAACAATAGAAAAAAAGCAATAAATTTTGGGGGTCCCCATACATAGAACTGAAACTCAAAAATTTTTTTTTCATCAAACCCATGCGTGTGGGGTATCTATGGATAGGTCTTCAAAAATGATACTGAGGTTTCTAATATAATTTTTTTCTAAACTGAATAGTTTGCGCGAGAGACACTTCCAAAGTGGTAAAATGTGTGTCCCCCCCCCTCTAACTTATAAGATAAGAGAATGATAAAACTAAAAACTTTTTTTTTCCTGTGGCAACACTACAGCTAACAGCTGATTTGAATTAGTCCTTGTAATTTTAATTTTAAATATTAATTTTCTATGTTTTTATAGCCTATTTCCAATTACTCATCAAGTTAATAGGGCATTTAAGTGTATTTCGTGTTAAAACCGTTCAATAAAGTGTAAATAATTGCATAATTTCGATCAAACTTTGTGACAGTTAGAGGTTACCGGTACGAGTGATTTTTGCATTGTCATCTGATATCAGGTAAAATACTACATTTTGATTTGCTAATATATAGTTTGCGATCTGTAATAATTATACTTACAACTTTATTCTTATAATAGACTGCATATTGTGGAAGGACAGTTGAAACGTAAACATAACCTTAGTTAGTTGGTGACAGAACTTAGTTTTCTAAAGTTTATTTTCTTTCATCTAACTATCTTTTAAACTTCTATCACAACCTTTCTAGTCTATTCTGTTTTCTTTTCAATTCCTTGTAATCATGCCTACGACTCGTAGCGCCTATGCTCGTCAGGAGGAGGCGAAACTCAGTCTGGCTTTGAGCGAATTAAGGGCGTCAAAAGAGTACTGTGACCAGCTGAATAAGGAAATAGATGACAATGAAAAGGTCCTCTTTGAAGCTCATGAGAGTAATAGAAAGTTAAAAAATGAAATGTCTCAGTTATATACTCAATTCACTGAGGTTGTAGAAGACCGGGATAGGCTCCAGCTTGTTGTGGACGGGTTCAGTCAATGTAGCACAGAGTATGAACATGCTCTGAGTCACAAATATTTATTGCAACAACAACTGCAAGAGGCAAAATCTCAAATATCTGAACTAGAGACAACTAATCATAACATCACTGCCTCGTTGAATCAAAGTCTATTCAGCGAGTTGGTGCCTATTGCCCCATCAATGGTTTCACATATTATCCCCTCCTATACCACAGATTTGAATATTGATGATGATTCTAAATCATGTAAAAGAATGAGGGTAGTTACTAGTAAAAATAAATTGAAAAAATATATTAAAATCAACAAATATATTGTAAAAACCAAGAAAATGGTCAAAAGACAAAAGTTCTTCATCAAAAATGTCAAACTAAATAGGGAAAGATTACATCTACTGAAACAATTAGATATGTACTCTTCTAACTTGGAAAAAAGTACTAGGAAATACCAAACTGACACTCAAGACTTGCAAAGTGAGTTAAGCCGTCTTCAAGACAAGCTAAGTTCAATGACCATAAAATATACTGCCTCTGAAAATCAAATGAGGGAATATGTATTGGCAATGAATGAACTGGTGAGCTCACAAAAAACGAATTGTGAGCATTGTCAATTACCATCTACTGATTCTGTGCCAGAGCATTCATTGACAATATGCGATACCACCTTACCTCAGTCCAGTGTCAGTTTGCCCGTTGCAATTACCAATTGTTTTTCACAACAGAGTGTAAATAAAGATATAGTAATATTTTGTGATGAGATTGGAAAAGAATTAGGTCACCTTTTGACAAATGAATATCCGGGACACTCAATATTAAACAACTGTATGCCTGGCTGTTCATTACTTGACATAATGAAAAAAATTATAAAATGTAACTTCAATCAGGATACTATACTTTTGATTTTTGTTGGTAATAGGGGTTATGTAAACAAAGGAGAATTACTCCAATATTATAGGACTTTAAGTAACCTCAGGCTAAGAAAAATTGTTATGTTCACATTCCCATACAGTCAAAGTTTGCCACAGGAGGAAAATCTAATTAGATATAAGATTAATGTAACATTGCACAATTTGACTATTAATAATAGCTTGTTTCACTTAATTGACACCAACAATTATGTTGGCACTCATTTTTATTTGACAAAGGATAGATATCTTGTAGATAGATACTATCTTTCAAAATTTTGTCGAAGACAGATAGCTGTGTCGCTATCATATAATTTTTTTATTACAGCCAAGAACTTGGCTAAACAAATTGCTCTTATTGAGCAATGCAACATTTCAAATGATTTTGCCAATAACTTGGCATCAAATGTTGATATAGTTAATAATTTAAATTAGAAATTAAGACAACAGAGACAATCTCTAGCATGGATGTACCGATGAATAAAAATGTTTCCAATAAAGTTTTAAAATCATTAAATAGTATCAACCTGGTGCATCAAAATATTCAAGGGTTTATGAACAAGGATCTAGAAGTAGAATTATTCCTCAATTGCAACAATATTGATATTCTTTGCTTAACAGAACATTGGCTTAAAAGTCACCAGTTCATGTTTAACTTTAGTAATCACCAGGTTGGTAGTTCATTTAGTAGAATTGATGCCATACGGGGTGGCTCATTAATCATAGTAAGTAACCAACTTAAATTTAAAGAACGCAAAGATATTGTGAGCCTATCTGTTGAGCGGTCAGTTGAAATAGCCTGTGTTGAATTGGAGCAATTTATTATATTAAGTGTGTACAAACCCCCTTCTGGATTGTATGACTGCTTTGAAAAAGTAATGGATGAAGTGTTCCACAAGATTTGTAATTCAAATAAGTACATAATTACTTGTGGTGATTTTAATGTTAATTTATTAGAAAACTCAGGTTTATGTAGTAAAATTTTAAGTCTATTTCGGTCATACAATCTTGTTAATTTATTTTTGGAGCCCACAAGAATAACTCCTACTAGTGCTACATGTATAGATAATATATATACAGATGTTGTACCAAGTCACAAAGAAATTATAAATTTGTTGGATTCTGATCATTGTGGGCAATTAATTACTTTTCATAACAAAAACATCATAGTGACTAAAAAAAATATCACTGTTAACCCTAAAACGGCAAGTCGTTTAAAAACTTTTAAAACTAAACTCACTAATAATTTACCAGACTTGTCTAAATTTGATGATGTCAATCACCAATATGAGGGTTTCTTTAACATGTACTGTAATCAATTTAATTCTACATTTATACCTAAGAATATTTCAGTTAATAGTAATGTGTCGTTCAGTGAATGGGCTACTAGTGGTATTCATAAAAGTAGAAATCGGCTTTACGAATTGTATGATGAAAGAGTTCTCGTTAACACTGCTGAATTTAGTTTATATGTGCGGAATTATTCAAAATTGTTTAAAAAAGTTTGCTCTGAAGCAAAATCGCGTTGTTTGAGTTCCAAGATTAAAAACAGTAATAATATAATTAAAACGACTTGGAATATTATAAATAGTGAAACTGGTAGGTCTACAAAACCATGTAGTGTCTTTAACCTGGTGATTAACGACAACGTGATCACATCGGACTCACAGGTAGCCGCAGCTTTTGAAAACTTCTTCTCAGAGATCCCCATATCAACAACAAAATCTCTGAATTCATCACCCGCAGCAGCAGAGTCTCTGCTTAGGAAAAATGTTAAAGTTTGTGATTCTGATTTTAATTTCAACCATGTATCTTATGTAGATATTATAAAGACCTTCAACTCTTTAAATGTAAAAAAGACTGCAGATTTATGGGGTAATTCTGTGGACGTTGTTAAGTCTATAATCCACATTGTAGCTCCTTCTTTAGCTTTTATTTTTAATAATAGTATCGATCGCGGTGAGTTTCCTGACTTAATGAAAAATAGTAAAATAATACCATTGTTTAAAACCGGTAGTACATCGGACCCCACAAATTACAGACCTATTTCAGTACTACCTACCTTTAGTAAAATATTTGAAAAGCTCATTCTACAACAATTACAGAGATTTTTTAATAGACATAAATTGTTGCATACCAAACAGTTTGGTTTTACAAGGGGTCGTTCGACAACCGATGCTGGTGTTGAACTTTTAGGACATATTTATAATGCATGGGAAGATAAATGCGATGCCCTGGGCATTTTTTGCGATTTGTCCAAGGCCTTCGATTGCGTTCCCCATGAAACATTAATCAGGAAACTACACCATTACGGGATCCGGAACTCCTCCCTGGATCTTCTTACATCATATCTGAGTGAAAGAATTCAGAGAGTTGACGTAAACGGAAAAAGATCTCCCGGATCGGTTGTAAAAATGGGTGTCCCCCAGGGCTCAATTCTTGGTCCATTTTTGTTTCTAATTTACATAAACGACTTACCTTACCTCATAGAAGAAAATCATAATATAGTGTTGTTTGCAGACGACACTTCACTTTTGTTTAAACTTAAACGTCAGCAGCAGGTTACTGACGATATAAATATAGCTCTTTCAAAAATAGTACACTGGTTTAATGTAAATAACCTGCTCCTTAATGAAAAAAAAACAAAATGCATTAAGTTTACCATGCCTCATGTTAGGCAAGTAGAAACCAGTGTGCTAATAAAAGGTAAAGAGTTGAGTCCTGAAGATACTACAGTGTTCTTGGGCATTACTCTAGACGCTAAGCTTCAGTGGGGCCCACATATAGACAAATTGTCGAAAAAACTTAGTTCAGCAGCATATGCTGTAAGACAAATTCGAAATTTAACTGATTTAGAGACAGCCCGTTTAGTTTACTTTAGCTATTTTCATAGTGTCATGTCGTACGGTATTTTATTATGGGGAAATGCCGCCGATATACAGACAATTTTCGTTTTACAGAAAAGGGCTATTCGATCAATTTATAAATTAAGTCCCAGATACTCCCTCAGAGATAAATTTAAAGAAATAAATGTAATGACTGTGCCTTCACAGTATATTTACGAGAATATTTTGTACGCCCATAAAAATATAGACATGTTTAAAAAATACAGTGATATTCATAATTTTAATACAAGAAACAAACATAAATTTGTAGTTCCTGCAACCAGGCTCAAAAAAATAGGGGGCTCATTTAGATGCCAATGTATACACTTCTATAATAAACTTCCTAGCCGTATTCAACAACTAAGCCTTAATAAGTTCAAATCATTTGTAAAACGTAAACTTTGTCAAAAGGCTTTTTACTCTGTAAAAGACTATATTCAGGACGAAAAGGCTTGGGATTGACCTGCTCCAGTACCTAATACAACTGTTGTCATTTTTATTTTTCTTCTTTTGTATTTTTTTAATTATTTTTATTTTTAAATGTGCTTTTCCTTTGTTTATATATATATATATATATATTTTTTTTAAACAATTTGATAATGGAGATTATTTTTATTTTACAAAATGACATGTATACATTTTAAGTACTTAAAGTATATATATATTTTTTTTTCTTTGACATAAATATTTACTTCTCTAAATATTTTGTAAACTAACAATTTGTTTATATTATTGTAAATGTGAGGACTATGTTGATTGCTTTTTCTTTTCTTTTCAGTAATTTTAACGTATGTCTGGCAATTTGAGTGTTTTCAGCGGCCTACCCAAATGTCCTTTCTTTGGTATTGTTCGTCAAGTCGTAGAGCTCCATAGTAGTCCTAAGTTGAGCTTTTCGAATACTGACAAATGCTTACACTGATTGGACAGGTCCACTCAAATCTGTATGGTTCTTTCTTCAAAAGACCATCTCAGACAAATCTACATGGTTCTCATGTGATTTGACCATTACATATTTACTGTATGGACTTTAAAAGAGACTTTGACCCCTGAGTTTGTTTCGGTGTTTCTTCTCAGGGTAGTCAGATAGGAAACACCGGCCTCATCTAGCATAAACTGACGAAAAAAAAAAAATTTGACGTGTAAAAGTGTTTTTTAAACCTATTTACAAAATAAATATCATTTATCATTTATCATTTAAAAAAATATATGATGTGCATTACTATAAAAACTACCAACGAAAATTGGTTTGAACGAAATCCAGTAAGTAGTTTTTTTTAATGCGTCATAAACCGAAAAAAATACACTATTATTAAAACATCGATCAAAGTTACAACACATTACAAGAACTTTTATATTATGTTACTTGCTGCTACGGAACCCTTCATGGGCGAGTCCGACTCGCACTTGGCCGGTTTTTTTTTTATATAGCCCCTTTTTATAATGTAAATGGAAGAACACTGTAGACTCCACGAATTCTTAGATTACTTCATATTTTGACTCACTTTTTAGGGTTCCGTAGTCAACTAGGAAACCTTATAGTTTCGCCATGTCTGTCTGTCCGTCTGTCTGTCTGTCTGTCTGTCCGTCCTCGCTTAATCTCTGTGACCGTTAGCACTAGAAAGCTGAAATTTGGTACCAATATGTATATCAATCACGCCGACAAAGTGGTAAAATAAAAATTGGAAAAAAATGTTTTATTAGGGTAGCCCCCCTATATGTAAAGTGGGAAGTGATTTTTTTTTTTAATTTCAATCCTAACGTGTGATATATCGTTGGATAGATATTTAAAAATGAATAGGGGTTTACTAAAATCATTTTTTGATAATGTCAATAATTTCGGAAATAATCGCTCCAAAAGTAAAAAACAATGCGTCCCCCCCCCCTCTAACTTTTGAACCATAAGTTTAGAAAATATGAAAAAAATCTGAAAAGTAGAACTTTATAAGGACTTTCTAGGAAAATTATTTTGAACTTGTTGGAAAGAACAGTTTTTGTACAAAAACACAAAAAGGTTCTACAAAATAATTTCTGGACTAAGTTTGTTGTATAGTCGTATAGGCGAGCATTTTTTTAAACTCATAAGTGGGTACACTTATTGTGACGGATGGAAAACTACGGAACCCTACACTGAGCGTGGCCCGACACGCTCTTGGCCGGTTTTTTTAAATGATTATTTTGATGATTTGATTGTTCTTTTGAGTACAATATAGACCGGTTTACACTGTTCTTAAATAATACCTATTAATACTGTAATATGGAAATATTGTAACTACAACCACTTTTTTAAAAGAGTAACCATGGAGTTTCTTGCCGGTTCTTCTCCATAGGAAACGACCAATTTCGAACCGTGCACTAGCTTCTGACGTTTTATAAGTGCCCATGTAGGACTATGTGAAATAAAAAACTTTTGACTTGACTTTTTTTTTTTTTTTTATGGTGGGAAAAATCATGCATTGACATCCCCCGCCCTTGGGCGGAGCGGGAGATAGTGTCAGACTCTTACTGACTAAAAGACCCACCCCGTTCCTTCTAGCCTTCATACCGGGGCTCGAGCGCCCTTTCGGATAACTCTGGCCCCAGTAGGCTTCGACCCGGCTGGGTCCCTGCTGTTGCTGACAACTCCTTGAGGCGCGCGGGAACAGTGCGCGCCGTCGACGACTTGGGCTTGGTCCGGACAGTTACCGGACGGCCGGACAGCGAGCTACCCATTGCTCACTGTCCGCAAGCCCGCGTCTACGTTGGCCGGAAATCGGGATCAGAATCCCGGCGACGGCGGCGGCGGCGATAACGCCGTTGCCTGATGCGTTCGGCCTCCTCCTTTGCAAGCATTACTGCTTCGCAGAAGTCGGCGACCGCCTGCCACTCCTCCTCGCTCCGGACCATGGCCTCAACCAAGGCCCGGCGCGAGAGGTCTCCGCCGCCGATCGCCCCCACGAGGGCACGGCGATGCTCCGCCCAAGCAGGGCACACCTCGACTGTGTGCTCCACCGTGTCCTCCGGGCGTTCCGCACAGTGGCGACACCCGGGCGTCACTTCCGCATGAATCCGGTGCAGGAAACTCCCGAACGAACCATGTCCGGTGAGGACCTGCGTCATGCGGAAGGTAAGGACGCCGTGAGGCCTTTCCAGCCACGCCTCAAAGAGGGGACTTACCGCCATGATTGTGGCGTGCCCAGCACTGGGTTGCGATAGTCGTTGACGCCATTTCACCATGAGATCCCGCTGGAGCTCTGTCCGCCATGCCGTGACCTGTCGCGGCAGTGGACTTTCACCCCGGCGTTGCATCTCCACGCGCATATCGTGCATGTGTGCAAGGACTGTTGCCTCCAGATCCCACGGTGGTAGGCCAGCCAGAAGGCTCGCCGCTTCGCGGGAGACCGTGCAGTATCCCCGCACCATCCTTATCGCCATGACCCTCTGACAGGCGTTCAGTATGGCCGCCGGTTGCTTTTTCAGCGACGGCGCCCACACCGGCGCCCCGTAGAGGGCCATGGACCGAACGATCCCCGCGTAGAGCCTCCGGCAGGAGGCGTCTGGACCCCCAAGGTTGGGCAGGAGCCGCTTGAGCGCAGCCCCAGCCCGGCTGAGTTTGGGAGCCAGACGTCGGAAATGCTCCACGAAATTCCACCGGCTGTCGAGGACGAGTCCCAGGTACTTCATCGTCGACCCGACACCGATGTGAACTCCTCCTACCGTTAGTTGGGAACTCAATGGCGGCGCGTTCCGAGACCGGCGACCGTGAAAACACATCGCCTCGGATTTGTGAAGCGCCACCTTGAGTCCCAACTCCTGGATCCGATCAACGACTATCGCAACCCCGCGTGTCGCTAGAGCGACCGCCGCCTGGTACGACTCTCCCCGCGCTAGGACCAGCGTGTTGTCTGCGTAGCAAACCACGCTGACCCCGTCAGGGAAGTCGCCGCGCAGCACGTAGTCGTACCCGATGTTCCACAAGGGTGGCCCTAGTACCGACCCCTGCGGAACACCGCACGACATCTCTCGACGTTTCCAGTCTCCCTGGTGACCGGGGTAGACTATTAGTCTCTCCGACAGATAGGCCTCGACCACTCGACAGAGGTACTCGGGCACCCGGTGGTACCGGAGTGCCCTCCGGATCGTACTCCAGGGCAGGGAGTTGAACGCGTTGGCAATGTCCAAGGACACTGCCACGACACACCTGCCCCGGGACACCGCATCCCCCGTCGTGAGGGCTCGCACGCGCATGATGGCGTCCACTGTAGAGCGCATCCTGCGAAAGCCGAACTGTCCGTCCGAAAGGTCCGGCCCCACCCGTGTTAGGCGCCCGACGAGGCGGTTTGCAATGACTCTCTCAAAGAGCTTGCCCACCTCGTCGAGCAGCACAATGGGCCGGTACGCGGACGGAGAGTCCGCAGGGCGCCCTGGCTTCGCTATGAGGACCAGTTTCCCCGTCTTCCAGCAAAGTGGGAACTGGCCCCTCTCCATGCATGCGCTGAAGAGCCCTCTCAGTCGAGGCCCGAGAGCCTCCATGGCCAGGACCCAGGCCCTTCCAGGCAAGCCGTCGGGTCCTGGGGCGGTGTTTTTGGCACTCAGCCTTCGCACCGCCACTCTCAACTCTACCTCGGTCACCTCTGGAGCATTGTCGTCATCGTCGCTGTTGCGGTCCGCGTCAGACACCGCTGGCAGTGGAGGCGGAGCCATGGGCGGGGGGGAGTGTTCCCCCCGCGCAGGGAACAGAGCGTTCACCGCACCCTCTACGATCTGGGGCCGGAGACTCTGAGTCAGTGGGGGAGCCCAGGGACGGAGCTTTTCCCGTACCAATTTGTACGGGCGCCCCCATGGGTCCGCGTTCAGAGACCCCAGCCACACGTTGCGGGCCTCCAGTTTGGCCCGCTTGATCTCCGTTCGGAGGGTGTGTTTTGCCGCTCTGTATCCTTCATACAGCTCCGCCTCTCTGACCTCCGCATCCGGCAGGCGGATGCGGCGCCTGCAGTGTCTGGCGTACCGGCGCCGCGCGTGACTGCATGCGTTGCGCAGTGCAGCAATCTCCGGCGACCACCAGCACACCTGGCGCTTAGCTCGTCCTGGACGGACTCGGGGCATTGCCGCGTCGCAGATTTGCGACATGGCCTCCCGGAACCACTCCGCCTCGACGTCTATGTCGACAGGCCTGTCCGGTGCTTGCACCCAGGCCTATACCGTCGCGGCTTCCAGGAGGAGCTCCCGGTCCATCTGTCTAAGCGCCCACCGCGGACCGCAAGGGCTCTGTCGGACCGGCGCGGCCGAGGTTTCGGCGGAGACGTCCAACCGGATGTACCGGTGGTCGGAGTACGTCTCCACCTCCTCCATAACGCGCCAGTCGACGACACGCGGCGACAGAGCGGGGCTGGCGAACGAGATGTCCACCACTGATTCACCCCGCATCCGCACCAACGTGGGGACAGAACCCCGGTTCAGGACGACCAGGCCCAGCTCCAAAGCCCAGTCCTCTACCATCTGACCCCGTGGGTTCGTGTACCGGGAACCCCAGGCCGTATTCCAGGCGTTGAAGTCCCCGCAAACGACCACGGGAAGGGTACCAAACCCAGCGACGACGACATTTAGCTCCATAAGGGAGACTTGGAGTTCATCGAGAGATCTGTTCGGGGACAGGTAGACGCCTACCACTGCAATGTCCCCGAACCGTGCTGCCACGCAGCCCCGTCCCCTCGCAACAGCCTCGAGGGGCGGGGTACCGGCGGCGGCCGACGAGATTAACGTCACCGAGCCGTCTAGGTCCTGAACCCAGTTTCCACGGGGATGGACGTAGTACGGCTCGGAGACGATGGCAACATTTATCGACCACTGCGCCATGCTCTGGAGCAACAGATCCTGAGCGGGGGCGCAGTGGTTGATATTCGCCTGGAGGAGACGGAATGGCGCCGTTATTGGCAGTCCATCGTCTCCTCCCGAGCCCTTCTAGGGGGCACTGCCGCGGCGTGTGCGGCGGCGACTGCGATGGGTGCGGCAGCGACTGCGGCGGGTGCGGCGGCGAGAGCGGCGGGTGCGGCGGCGATAGCGGCGGCGGCCAAGGAGGCGGCTGCGGCGGTGAGGACGTCGGCGGGGATGGGCCTACGGGCCCTGCCCTTGTCCTTGGCGGGGGGGTCGCAGGACCTGCCCCCAGCCCGGTGGTTGGCCGGCTTGCCTGCCGCCGCACATGCGTAGCAGTGCGGCGGAGCACGGCATTCTGCGGCCTTGTGACCAGGTTGGCCACACTGGTGGCAGCGGTCGCTGCGATCCACCTCCGCGGCGCAGTGGGCGCCAACGTGGTGCCCCACTTGGCACCGGAAGCACCGCAGAGGTCTGGGCTCCAGCAGTTTAACCTGCGTGGAGACCCAGCCCACCAAAAGCCGTGGGCCCTCCCCGGTGATGGTCCTGGCCGCCGCAACGGGGCAGCTAACTGTCACCGCCCGCATGCCCGTGCCGTCAGCGCGGATGGTGCCCGCCCGAACCTGATCGGTCGTGCACCCGCCCGCCCTGACGATGGCGGCCACCACCTCGTCCACCTTGACTGAGTCGTCCAGGCCCATGATGCGCATGTCTATGCACTTGGTGGGCCTGGACACTCGGGCCTCCTCCGCATCGAGGGACGCTCTGATCCTAGCGGCCAGAGCATCAGCCGCAGGGCCGCTGGTCGCACCGGGGACCTCCAGGATTCGGGCCCCGGTGACCGTGCGCCTCATGCGAAAGCCCCCAGCGGCTCCGAGCTCCTCAAGGTGGGGCAGCACCGCCTGCTTCGCCTTTTCCATGACGGCGTCATACGTCACGCCCTTCTTCTCCGCTTCTGGCTGCAGTGTTATCACCACAGCCTCGGAGTTCGGGGCGCGAAGTCTCGCCGCCATGGCCCGCTTCTTGCGCTCTCGGCGCCTCTCACGCTTTTTGGCCGACCTGGCCGCCTTGCCCGCCTTTCTCGCGGCGCCAACGACCGTCCATTCGGCGCCAGCCGAGGATTCTTCGGGGGGAGGCAGCTGACGCGGCCTGGTCGCCACCGCGGCAGGAGGTCCTGCCGGTTTGGGCGCCGCCCTACCCTTGAAGGGGGGAACTGCTGGCTTCCCCCGCCGCCGCTGTTTTGACTTGACTTGAGGAAGATTTTTCCCATCGAAAAAAAAAAGCCCCAGAACTTTGCTGAGCACCAGCCGTTTTGCGCTGATGTGACGCATTTCCTACATACGTGCTACTTCAGTCGAAATTGTTATTTGTTTTTTTTTTTTAAGGTATGCGCCATGTTTGCAGCGAATAAACACTTTTTCTTTCTTTCTTTTCTTAAGATGTTACCGGACATGTCTACCGCATGTCGGATGAGTTTTAAGCTAAAAGAGCCACTTATTGGGTCCCATTAAACGCAAGGTGACATCGTGGCAGACAAAGGTGACGGTGGAGAGATGAGCTGGCAACTAACGGAGGAACTGGCCTGCAATTGAGGGCAGACATGTATAAAAAAGGGAGAGGGAGACCTTCGCCCAGCAGTGGGACACAAATAGGCTAACTAACTAAAATTGACCTAATCTACATCTCATTTAATAGTCAGGTTGTCGGCTTCTGCGAAGCAGTACTAGCAAAAGAGGAGGCCGCACGTGAACACGCGAGGAGGCGGCCCTCACGCCCGAGCCACCGCCGGAATCCCAATCATAATTTCCAGCCACCGTAGGCGCGAGCTTGCAAACGCCGAGAATGGGTATCTCGCCGTCCAACCGTACGGATCGAGTCCAAGTCGTCGACAGCGCGTACTGTTCCACGTGCGCTTCAAGAAGATGTCAGCAAACCGTGGAGGCCCAGCAGGGTCGAAGCCTACTGGGGCCACGGGTAGTGTGACAGTGAGCCTCGGGGTCCTGTGTCGATGGTAAAGAAGGAACTGCCCCCCTAGCCATGTTAAAACCAGTTTTTGTCGAATTCCGTTCTCTAATCGGTAACGCCTCGGTGACAGCAATTGTAGAAAACGATAAGTTGGTAGCCATGTTGACGCGCCTGAGTCGGCCGCCCGTTCTACAATGTAGCGTTTGTATAACAAAGGATGTAGCGTTAAACATTGTAGAAACGATTTTGAACGATGTGAACTTGGCTGCGAATTGTCTATTCGTTTGTTCTGACCACGCGACTTTACATTGAGATGACGTCATTCCCATACGTTTCGTCACTTTTCGATAGCGTTAACGATTGCAAAATAACGACTTGGCTGAGCGTGCAGGAGTGGATTTTTAGTCAGTAAAAGTCTTACACGCCCTCCTGCTCCGCCCAAGAGCAGGGGATGTCATCGAATGATGCCTAAGAGCGGGGAGATGATGATTTTCCCACCTAAAAAAAAATACGCGGTAAACGTTTTGATCGTCTCGACGTAAAATTAAACCTACCTTCAATGTAAAAAACACTGAAAAGTACAAAATAACTTTAATTTCGGAAGTCGGTGTTTTTTCGTTATTTAATGAAGAAACACTTTTTTTTTTTGTAATTTTTCACTTTTTTACCCGTCAGTTAGTACCCCTCAGCCAAAGATAAATCGCTTATAGCCAGAATGCATATCATTACATTATACACGGTTAGATTACATTAACTTACCTTCCGGCTTCATCACCAGATCAGTTCGATACATCCCCCACCTTTTTCTTTCAGTCAGTTACGATTACCTACACGTATAAACAAAGCAATTTTTCTTGTTACGACAGTTCAGATGTGATCCTATGAGGAGTTTTGTTCCATTTCATGATCAGATCATAACAATATTTCTATGGGACCAACTTAGAAGCCATAACCTATCAATCAAAAAAATAATTTTCAAAATCGATCCACAATTGACCAAGATATCGGCGAACATACATTAAAAAAAATACATTCCGCTAAATAGAACCTCCTCCTTTTCGAAGTCGGTTAAAAAGAACTCGCATTTGGCATACAGAAGGTTATGGAGCCTTTAAAGGGGAACAGGAAAAACGTTAAAATACTGTATTGTGACTGTGACTTAACGATATAGCGTTTTTACATACTTTTGTGTGTATTGCTATATTGGCACTTCGCGACTAGAAATGGGCCATTCACATGAATTCCGAACAATCCGAACCGGAACCTAATTTAATTATTTTTTTAATGAAAACCAGTGCTTGACTGCCATTACACTTGATGGTAAGCAGTGATGCAATCGTTGATGGTGAGGCGCACTAGTTCATTAAGGGTGTGTTGCTCCATTTAACTATAACGATAACAAAGCCGTTAACAGCTGTCAAATCGTCGAATTGACCAATAGGCGGCCGTTTCACGGCTGGTAATGATTTGTTTATTGTTATAGTTAAATGGTGCAACTCACCCTAAGCGCCTATTCACTCTAGCCTTGAAGAGATCTAAATTATAATCGGATGGGAAGACCGCAGCAGGCAAATTGTTCCAGTGTTTCGATGTACGCGGTTAAACGATTAAGCGAAACGCTTAGTTCAGGCCGTAGAGGTTACAACAACGTAAAGGTGGATAGTCGCCGTACGTCATGTTGTCCCACAGAAAAGATGAAAGAAGTTAGAAAAAAAATACTTTGCGATTTGTACTACAACGAGTGTTGCCGCTTGTCTCCCACCCTTTAACTCCACTACAGGCAATAAACCAATACGAACGCGCATTACGCAACTAATAGATCACGCACACTTAGATCGCAAGTTTGCTATTGGTAGTTGAACTATGAGCATCGCCTTACTTTGAGGCACGCCTGCCCCGCCCACATGGCCATTCTCACCTCTCGCATCTGTTCTGCGCCCAGACCCGGCGTGTGTGGCACACGTGTGCGCAGTGTAGTTCTAGCTTAATTATCTTACTAGACAAACGGGGTTACTATGATGTTCAAAGTTTATTTTAATCTTGTTTTGGTATGGGTAAGAGATGGCGCTAGACAACCTGTATAGTTCTGTCTCTTACCCACACTGAAACAAGATTAAAACAATCTTACTTTAAACGTCATGGTCTAGGTCAAATAACGATGTAATTAAAGGACATTGACCATTTATGTTTGGCAAAAGGCAGCGCGTGGTCCTACGACCATTTGCTGCCAGGAATGGATAAGTGCATACCTATACCTACATTATTATTATAGTGTTCCTTTTAAATAATATAAACAAAGCTCTTCAAAATTAATTAAAATTAATAATATATTATATAATTATTTATTAAATTAATTTGTTAGGTAAATCAATAAATATGTTTCGATTGTAAAAAAAAAAATTGTAAGAAAAAGTAGATACTTTTTAATCGAATTGATTTTATTGAGTAATCTTTTTTTTTTTTATAATGGATAGGCTCGCGTTTGTCCACAATCTCACCTGATGGTAAGCGATGATGTGGCCAACGATGGATGATTGTAATAATCAATGGCGTATTTTCGTTTTGCCACTAATTATTAACGAATTATAATGACTAATGACTGAACAATGATGATTTCTAATAAGTTATTTATGAAGTGGCACATTAAACAGCAATTTAATTAAAACTAGCTTCGCTCGCTTTAAATTCGGGGTAACAGTAACACGGTTCCCCTTTCTGTGGGGGGTTAGTGGACTGGACTCCCCTTAGCGAACTCCACTGCGGGTGACGTAACCTACGACAAACTTATTATTTGCAGTTGGTACAGTAATCGGGTCTAGGGATCGAACCGCAAAATTAAGTTAGTTTTTTATTGTAAGTATATACATTTCCGGGATAAAAGGAACCCAGT
This sequence comes from Mythimna albipuncta, assembly GCA_929112965.1. NCBI lineage: Eukaryota > Metazoa > Arthropoda > Insecta > Lepidoptera > Noctuidae > Mythimna > Mythimna albipuncta. The sequence continues at coordinate 11,186,428 of OV815987.1, forward strand.
GTGGTGTCCAGGATATTAAAGAATAATTATACCAAGTTTCATCGTAATCGTTTAAATAGTTTTTGCGTGATGCCTGAACAAACAGACAGACAAAAATTTTTTTAATCACATTTTTGGGTTCGGTATCGGTCTAGAACACCCCCTGCCATTAATTTTTTTGATATTTTCAATTTTCAGAATTTTCACTTCTACAGATTTATTATAATTATAGATATAGATTATTTCAAAAATAGTAGCAGTCTATCGTGAACAGGAAAACTTCTATCCTTAAAATATCTCTTACTATTCACGACTTCACGAGATAATGACGTCCAAAAATGTCTATTTTTGTAACTGACGCACTTATTTAACAAAATATTGAACCATTCCATTCCAGGTGACAGGATGTTGTCAGCAACCGTAGGGGCTCAGCAGGGTCGAAGCCTACGAAGGCCATGAATGACGCGAAAGAGAATCCCAGGAACAATGACAAAGAAGGGACCAGAGTAGTTTTATAGTCTGTAAAAGTCTGACACTATCTCCCGCTTCGCCTAAGAGCGGGGGATGTCATTAAATGATTTCCCACTTAAATAAAAGTGACAGGAAATTGGCGTAGCGGTAGATTATTGGAAAATAATGTATTGGAAAAAACTTGCACAGTGCGAGTTAGCTTTGCTGACGATGGGTTTCGTACATACAGTCCGCAGCAAAAAAAAGGCAAAAAAAAACACTTTTTTTTTAACGGGAGCTCCTTCAAATATTCATTTCATTCTGTTTTTAAAAATATATCATCTGTGAAAATTTCAACTGTCGAACTATCACGGTTCATGAGATCATCGATGGTTTTTGTGCCCAGTATGTCGCCAAGGCTGTTCACGAGATACCGCCTAGTGACAGATGGACAGACAGACAAACTGATGGACAGCGGAGTCTTATTATTAGAGTCCCATTTTACCCTTTAGGTACGACGGAAACCTAAAAATCTGAAATAATGATACATATTAACGCTTCATATTCGCTCAATATTGTGACTTAGTAAATTGAAAAACACTTTTAACAAAATTATACTTCAGGTTCAACATCATCATCATCATTTTTACCAAAAGTCGTCCAGTGTTGAACATATGCCTCCCCTAAGTGTCGCCAAGTCTCGCATCTTTCGGATTCTCGCAACCTTTACCAAGTCATCAGTCTACCGTGTAGGAGGCCTTCAAAGCTGCAACTTCGGTACGAGGTCGCCACTCCAGAACCTTTCGGCTCCAGCGGCCGTATGTTCTGCGAGCAATGTGCCCTGCCCATTGCCACTTCAGTTTGGTAATTCTTCTTGCAAAACGAAGCGTGGTCGTTGACAATGGGCCTCATCAGGAGGCCTAGAGTCATCAAAAGGGCAATGGAAAGGGCTATGCTCGGAGTTTCCTAGCGTGATCGAATCAGGGATGAAAATGTCCGCAGGAAAACTAAGGCACTTCAGGTTGGTGGATAAAAATTTGCCAAGTTGTACTATTAGGTAGCAAAAAAACCAACAAATTTTCTTTTAAAGCAATTAAAGTGGTTGTGTATGTACCTATATAACTGGACCTAGAATAGAATAGAACAAATAGAATAAACTTTATTATACACCAAAATATTAACAAAACTATTCAACTAGCTTAATTCTATGGGTACGATGGCGATCTTATCGCTGACACTAATATCTACCATTCTCAGGATGGACTGTAAGAATTTGAAATAAAAAAGGCGTAGTCTATGGTGTACTGAAAATTAATAAAGTAATATAGTAGTAGTATGATTTAAGGAATATCGAGGTTACATTCATTGTAGCTCACTGTCCGGCCGTCCGGTAGCTGTCCGGACCAAGCCCAAGTCGCCGACAGCGCGCACTGTTCCCTTGCGCCTCAAGGAGTTGTCAGCAACAGCAGGAACCCAGCCGGGTCGAAGCCTACTGGGGCCAGGGTTATCCGAAAGGGCGCTGGAGCCCCGGTTTGAAGGCTAGAAGGAACGGGGTAGGTTTTTTAGTCAGTAAGAGTCTGACACTATCTCCCGTTCCGCCCAAGGGCGGGGGATGTCAATGAATGATTTTTTCCCACCATAAAAAAAAAGTTACATTCTTTCATTGTGCGTTTAAGTAAGGAGTGGAATTCCCTTGCGGTGTCGGTTTCCTTATAGCTACAACCTGAGTGATGAAGTCAGTAGGTTACCTACTTCTAAGCAAGCGATAGTCGTCGACCATATCATCGCTTACCTTTGGGCCAGTGTGTTTAAATCCTAAATGCCAACCAAAGCAATTTCTCTTTTATTTTACAAGATTTTTTTTTACAAAGGCCTTGGCATTTTTTCACATTCAGGTTCTAGTCTACAAGTATCGATTAAACAAATCGATTCTAAGAAGGCACAGCACAACTGTAATTCTAAAAGTGGAGCAAAGATACCCATCAAAGTTCAGGGATCACACGATAAAACGTACATAACGAAACAAAAAAGCGCTTCAGAGCGCTTCCCTCCGACGCACACGCTAGACGCACAATAATACTACAAGGTCATACATCGCTTGATTTCAGTGTCACAGTGTCAGAGTTACGCGGTCGCTCACAACGCGTGAACAAATAAAATAACTAGCCAATTAAACTGTTTCATAAATAAAATTAAGTGTTTGTTGATTATAATTATAACGTAGTAATAATACGTGAAAACGGTAATCGTATTGAACGGTCGAGTGTGAGATCGGCGTTGGGCGCGAACGGTTGGCACATGTCAAAGATTGGCGGGAAATTCGATCAGTCATGTGCATGCAGTGACAGTGTAGTGATGTGAATAGTTTTCAAACAATTTTTATTTTATGTTTACGGTTATATTTTTTATCGGATTTGTTTTAGTTTTTGTTGTTATTAAGTTATTGGAGTGGGCTGAGGATTATAGTAAGTAATTTAATTTAATTTTTTTATGTCTAAAATGCATGTGTCACACGTTTGAAAAAAAAAGTTTATTGCGCAGTGTTTTTTTTTTTGTTGCACAATGTGTCTTTTTATCAATTTATATTATAGTCAAACGGATGATTTTGGTTTTGATTGAGCTATACACCGTAATATTAAAAACAAAAGTGTTTTTTACGTAGTAAGAATTAAAAGTCACACGATAGAATAATAAAATACCGTATGAATAACAAATCTTAGGAATTGACGACAGTGCCGACTCATTTGCATATAATAGCATATATTGTTCTTGCTCTTTAACATTTAACAGTGTATTCGAATACATTTACCTCTGAGGCCCAGAAATATATTAAGCAACGTAATTATTGTTGTAAATAGGGAAAAGAATTCAACGAAAACTTGAAGTTTTAATTAATTCTGATATTTTAGCATGCTTAAGAGATTATTTTTTATCCTTATTTACTGTAAGCTGACTAATTATTTACTAGCTTTTGCCTGCGACTTCGCCCGAGTACATAAAGTATAGCCTATGTCACAAGGAATAATGCAGTTTTCTATCAGTGAAAATTTAGCAATCGGACCAGTATTTCCAGAGATTACATCCTACAAACAAAAAACAAACTTTACCTCTTTATTATATTAGTATACATTTATCTCGGTAAATATACAGTACTAGCTTTTGCCTGCGACTCCGACCTCGTAAATAAAATATAGTCACTTGGGAATAAAGCAGCTTTCTATCGGTGGAAAAATTTAGTAATCAGACCAGTACTTCTGAGATTACCTCCTACCACAAAAAAAACAAACGTTACAAGTTTGTTCTCTTATTCTTTGAAAAAATTTGAAAATTATTAAAATGCCAGAATTTGTCCTTAAATTAAAAATGTGCATGAATTCAAAATAGCTACAAGGAAATGTCTATGATAGTTATTATTTTACGTACGAACAATAGCCATGTGATTTTAGAGGTCAGTCAGATAACATAAAAAAAAACCGTAAAACCGTTTTAGTCCTTCGACTTTTAAAAAAATGCTACAAAAAAAAAACTGATTCAAGACAGAAATGTTAAGCTTCTTTTTTTTAAAAAAAAATGAAATTTTTTAAATAACTTCTCACGCTATGGGCAGAGCGAGAGGTAGTCTGAAACTTTTACCGACTTTTTGGGCTCAGACTTTTATTTATTTTACTGTTTATATACACACAAAAATAAGATAATACATAAGAGACATTAGTACAAAGGTACTGCTTTTTACGTAAATTCTATAGCTCTCACCAATTTACACCACCTAGGTTTGTTATATACGATTTTTTTTTAGCCTATTCTGTCCCACTGTTGGGCAAATGTCTCCCCACACTTCTTCCACGTATTCTTTTCTTGTGCCACCTCGAACCAGGGGTGCTATTCTCTAAGAATACAGCCTTGAGCTCAGCGCTGGCACAGCGACGAGTCGTGAGCGCAGTACATTGAATTAACAATCCAATGTAAAGGAGCATTGGGTTGTTAATCGTCGCTGTGCCAGCGCTGAGCTCAAGGCTGTTTTCTTAGAGAATAACACCTCAGGTCGACTCGCCACCTCTTCCCAAGTCATGTCCGTTTGCTCCACACGGCCCCACATGATCTGCGATAAAGGAGTACACCAAAGCAATGTACTCGTGTTTAGGAATCTATGTACCGCTTTCTTTTCGACCTAAGCAATATTGTAGAGATTACTACAGATCTAATATGACTGGCCTGTTGGTCTTGTGGTTAGTCCCTGACTGCTGTACTGGAGGTCATGGATTCGATTCCCACGCAGGACAAATGTTTGAGTGATGAGCACGATCATTTGTCCAATGTCTGGGTGTAATTATCTGTAATATTTCACACGTATTTAGAAATTTTATTTGCAAGTATGTTAATTAGTTGTCTAGTTAGCTTAGATTGGGACGAGAGAAGCTAAAAAAAGAATTGGTGTCAAGGACTTCCAGGAGCTCTTAAGGAACTATATAGGGCGTTCCTCTTTCTCATTCGCACTCTTGACATTTTATTACGTCATGATAAGTCCACAGCTGTCTCTCTGTGGTTATCAGAGACCCAAGTCTGCTATTTTTACAAATTCGTCATTCCAACACGATCCAATTGTCATTTTACTAAAAGTTCCTAATCTGCTTATTCATAATGATCGATCATTGATCGGTCAAGTCTCGTAATAGAGTTGTGGTAAAATGACAATATCGAGCTTATTAAAAGCAATGACTGATCATAGGAACTGTCAAAATTTTTGCAGATTACCTCATACGTAAGACATTCAATTGTAAATATGTACGAGATTACCATTTTAATCCAATTCTTTCAATGGAGTGTCAGTGGTTGATCATTTGAAAGTCATGGTGACGCCATTATATTAGTAGATTACCAAACTTACTCAAAACCTTAAAGGAGAGAGGAAGGTTACAGCCAGAAAGGACTACAAGAATCCTCATCTCAATCAACAGTCAAAATGTAAACCGTTCCGGTAGAATTGTAAAGCCAACTATTGATGAAATAGATTGAATATTATAATTGTATTCTAAATTAAGTCATTATAAAGTCAAAATACTTTGTAAGAAAACTGATACTGTATATCAATTTGAAAATTAGTCAAGTCAGTGCATAGTCTTAATTATATTGTTCGTTAAGGGTTAATTTGAACTTAACAGGGGGGATGTTGTAACATCACTAATTAGTAATGACTAATGTCGCAACCCTAGTTATAATATGCATGTCATTATTGACTTACCGGTATTAGCGTGAACATCCTAATCAATGTATTAATTGATGTGTAATAAACGACTGAACTTTCATTCAATAACCACAATTCACTACAATCAACAATTATGAAATCAATGATAGGCCATTCTGACACTATTGTAAGGCCCAGGTCAACCACGTAGGCCTAGCGCTAGTTTAAAAATGTAACGTGCACCAAAATCAAAAGCATTTATTTGAAATAGACTATTTGTAGGCTCTTTTGAATAGTCAAATGTCGGTCAGTCCAAAAAAAGTGAAGTGGAATTGCACGTAGCAACGCAGCGTACTCCATCGTCGGCCACAAAATAATAAAAAAAAAAACATATGTTTTTTTAGTTCTACAACATGCCGTTACCTAAACGCCAAAAGTGACAGAGATAGCTCATAGAATTCATTACGTATGTTTCCTTTTCCATTTGCATTGCTCAGTTTCAAGTTGCATGTTAATTAAAATACGGAATTATAATGATTAAAATCATCAATATACAACTCTCTAAGTTAATCTTCGTTAGTCGTCAATCGAATGACTAATTCATAAAAAAAGCAACAAACTTCAACAAACAAAAAAAATCGCGGACTATCTTTTAGCATCCTTCTTTATCTGTGAAACTAGACTTGTAGAGCTACACTAGATCCACGCCACGCGACGTCGTTCTACGTACAAATCGCAGGCGTGTCACACGTGTGCGTTTTTTTTTATTGTTGATAGTTTCGCGCTTGACCGCTATCTCACCTGATGGAAAGCGACGATGAGGTCGAAGATGGAACGCGCTTACCTAGAAGAAACTTATTCACTCTTGACTTACAGATTCCCGAGTTGTAGCCATCAGGAAACACAGACTCCGGCAAGGAATTCCACTCAGCTGTACGCACAATTAATGTGTTCCCAAACGTTTTGTGCGTGAAGGTGGGATGTCCACCATGTACCGTTCGGAACAGACAGACTATGGTTTTTTAAAGTACAGTATAGGACAATAAGGCATTTTAATATTATTTTTCGTTAATTATTATGTTGCGCAGTCTAGTTAGTTTTGACAGGCCTATTGGTCTAGTGGTTAGTGACCCTGACTGCTATGCCGGAGGTCGTGGGTTTGATTCCCACCCAGGACCAATGTTTGTGTGATGAACATGATCATTTGTTCTGTGTCTGGGTGTAATTTATCTATAGTATGTATGTATTTAGAAATACATATAATATAAGTATGTTTATCAGTTGTCTAGTACTCATAACACAAGCTCTACTTAGCTTGAGACTAGATGGCTTCGTGTGACAGTTGTGGACTATTATTATTATATTATTGGTTAGAGAATGAACTGCCTGAACAGCAAGTGCGCAACGCGGTTCTTACTAGCGGCGACAGTGCCACGCCTACTTACTTCTTCCACTGTTTTTACTGAACTGTTCCGTGATGTACCGGCAGCGCATACGCCGTATGTCTGGTGGTCTGTTGATGGAACGGGCTAGGCGGAATTAGGCTATGCAATTCCGACGCATACTCCCCGAAATGCAACCGGTAGAAAACCGACAGACTAGCAACTCGGCGTCGATGCTCAAGACTTTGAAGCCTCGGTAAAGGAAGTGCGTCGGGCTTTATGTGGTTCTAACTTATTTTTCACACTTCGCAAGACCTAAGAGGTGGCTTTTATCTTGTAAAAAGCATGAGTATTGCCATACTTGTGGCAATGCCGCCAGTCTTTTGGGCACATTACCAGTCGACAGCGATGCGAAAGAGTTTTTCGACGCCATATTTTAGATTAATTTTTAACCGACTTCAACTAAAAGAAGTTTAATAATTTGCTAAGGGTTTTTATTACTCCATTGTTTTAAAGTAGGTAGATATAATTAAACTTCGTTAAGTTTAATTTAAATATGTAAATTATACATAAAAAGACTACATAAAAAAATGACTTGAAATTAAAAAAAAAACAATATTTTTATAGTGAATAGCATAGGCGATTATCAAACTGCCACGCACCCCACGCAGTGTAGCGCGTGAGGTACGTGTTTTGACGTTGCTTGTAAGTATCTCCGTTTGTATAGAAAACACGCACAGTCAAACAAACCGAAAAATCATCCACGCGTGTTCATGCACATCACGCGCCTACATGCGGAGAAACATGCATATACAAGCGCGTGGGGGACGGTGGGGGATACGCAAAGTATGGCATATTGAATCTCGTAGTGCCGTGCGTGATTTAGTATGAAATGAGTCGGCGTGAAATTACAAAACGCATAGGCGCGCGAGAGTGCGTGAAAAACCCGCACGATGATGCAGATCTGCACTCCCGCAAGTACGCGCGTAGGTGCGTTGACACGCAATATGCAGCGTGATGCGTGGCAGTGTGATAATCGTCTTAGCGTCTTTTTTTTTTGGAGTGGGCATCCTCATGGACGTCCTCCGCCTTGGTGTAGGTGAAGAGGTCTGTCAGACTCTTGCTGACTAAAAACCCACTCCTGTTCCTTCTTTGCCTTCGTTCCAGGGCCCCGAGGCTCACTTTCACACAACCCATGGCCCCATTAGGCTTCGACCCTGCTGGGCTCCTACGCTTTGCTGAAATAGACACAGGCGCGCGTAGAACAATACGCACAGTCGACGACTTGAGCTCGGTCCGGACGGTTACCAGCCGGTCGGACGGTAAGCTACCTATTGCTCGCCGTCCGCAAGCCCGCGCCGACGGTGGCAAGAGTTGCTTACTTAATTTTGGAATTTAACCCGTGCGGCTGATGACTCATACATGAGGTCCACTTCAGTAGGGCGCTATTCAAATATTGCGTAACCACTACAGGGGGATGGGGCCGTGGAGGGGGTCCTTATGTTTGATGACGTGGGGGTCTGGATGGTAAATACTGATTACGTCAGCAGTATATACAACATCAGTCCTCCAGAAACCTGAAACACGTCTCTGTTATTTTTATGTAAAAAGTCTATGTACATTTCATAACTGTATCATGAAAAATCACAAAGTTATAAGCTTATGTCAACAAAAATATTACATAGTCGCCGGCCCATCCAGGCGACTTAGGGGTTGTTTTGCACTTGCTCAGCTCCCAGCTTTTGCTGGCTCCTAATACTCGCTATGAACTGTGTTGCACTTAGTGTTGGTAGCTTAAAATATTGTTGTACCTAGATAAAAAAAAAACTTCGAGATATTCTACAAAGTAGATATAATATCTTTGTAATCAGATAAATGACAATAAGAGGATTTCTTCGAAGTTCACTGTTCTTTGAAATATAAAAAAAAATAGACTATTCTGAAAAAAGAAACTAAAAGTTAAAAATAATGGAAAGTGACACAGTGCGAAAAGAAATGAGGTCATAGTGCCATAGTTTATGAAAAAGTATTATTTTACTTTTCTTTTTTGACTTATAATTTCTTCTTTTTTTTGCATATACAAGGTGTAAGAGACAGCCCTCCACAAACTTTAAGGGCTTGCTCGATAGACGAAACTGAACAACCTTCCACAAAATTTTTTGTTCAGGAAACGAAAAAAAAAAATCAGCCTCACCATACAAAATGATAAACTTGATTGGACAATTTTTATGGCAAGGCCGACTTTTTTTTTTTTGGTTGTTCAGTTTCGTCTACTGAGCAAGCCCTTAAAGTTTGTGGAGGGCTGTCCCTTACACCTTTTATAGGGTGACTGGTAATTAGTGTACGATACTTAAACACGTGATTGTGCTCATGATAACAAACATTTTTAATTATGGGAGCAAAGCCGAAATCGCGAAAAAAATATCAGCTGTTCAGTACATTGGGCAAACATAAATGTAGCTGATTTTTTTTCGCGATTTCAGGTTTGTTCATTTAGTAAAAGTTGTTGGTTATCATGAGCACAATCACGTGTTTAAGTATCGTACACTAATTACCAGTCACGCTATATATCATATCGAACCCTTTCTTTCACAAAATTTTTTGAATGTGTTTTAGGTATTCAAAGGAAATTGATTTGAATTAAAAAAAAAAACGTCAAACGTTTTAGAATAGGTATGCGAAACCCCGAAACACGCGTCGAGTATTTGTACGTAAAGAATCCATAACTGTATCATGAAAGATCATAATGTTATAAGCTTGTTATGTTACCAGTGCCTCAAGTCTGCTATTACAATAGTGTCAGAATTTTTTTAAGCTATTGCATAGCTTCTATCGCGGGCCTTGAGCGTGGAGACCGAATCCAGAAATTCCGTAACGAAAATAACCTAACACCCCCCACTCATTTGTTTTCTTATCGGTCACCACGCTCAAAAAGTGTAACTTCAATTAATATCAAAGACAAAAAAAAAACAAAGGAAAAGAAATACTGCATAAATAAAATAAATAAATAATAATTGCATAAGTTGATAAAAAATGCTATGCAATAGCTTTACCGTGGCAGTCCCCGAGTGCCACACGTCTTTTTTTCAGAATCATCATCATCATCATTGTTGTCATAATTGTCGATTTTGACAAGTTTGGTAATCTACTAACTTCAACTTCAACTCTTAATGTATAACCTTTGTGGAAGAGACACCACAATTTTGCCGATCACACGTGCGGACTGTTAATAAGCCATCAAACGTTGGACAGTATTTAGCGTGAATTAACAGTAAAAAATTCAAAACTAATAATATAGTAATCTACTAATATAATGGCGTCATTATGACTTTCCAATGGTCAACCACTGACTGACACTCCATTGAACGAAGTGGCATTGAATAGTAATCTCGTACATAATGACGAATGAATATTGGACGTATGCTGAGTACGAGGCCGACCGCATCAGGCAACGGCGCTCTCGCCGCCGCCGGGATTCCGATCCCGATTTCCAGCCACCGTAGGCGCGGGCTTGCGGAGAGTGAGCAATGGGTAGCTCGCTGTCCGGCCGTCCGGTAACTGTCCGGACCAAGCCCAAGTCGTCAACGGCGCGCGCTGTTCCCGCGCGCCTCAAGGAGTTGTCAGCAACAGCAGGGACCCAGCCGGGTCGAAGCCTACTGGGGCCAGAGTTATCCGAAAGGGCGCTCGAGCCCCGGTATGAAGGCTAGAAGGAACGGGATGGGTTTTTTAGTCAGTAAGAGTCTGACACTATCTCCCGCTCCGCCCAAGAGCGGGGGTTGTCATAAGATGATTTTTCCCACAGAAAAAAAAAAACGTATGCTGAGTATATGGTTTTAATTTCAACTCGATACCTTTACGCGTTCTCGTATCGGTATTGACAGACAGACAAACAGACGGACGGACAACAAAGTGATCCTAGAGTAGGGTAGAGTAGGATAGAGTAGGGTAGAGTAGGGTAGAGTTGGTTAGAGTAGATTAGAGTTGGTTAGAGTAAGGTAGGGTAGGGTAGAGTAGGGTAGAGTAAGGTAAAGTAGGGTAGATTAAGGTAGAGTGGGGTAGAGTGACAGCTTAGCTAAAAGGTATCACAATATAACTATTAGGCGGTACGAAGTTCGCCGGGTCAGCTAGTGTAAAATAAAGATGTAATAATATTAAAATAAATTCAGTGTGACGTTCTTATACGAATGTAATTATGTATTTTCGCACTTTATAACTGCCTATATATTTAGTAGGCTTTGATAATATATGTCTGTTTATTTAATCAAAGTATTGTAAGGTTTCAACTATTCGCGATACGTACGATTGTGATTGCTTTTATTTGTACCACAAAATAGATAGATACAGAAGTCAAACTATACAGTGTTATTTATAAAACACTAACAACCTTGCAGGACTGTATTACTAACATCATAAACAACAACTTTTGTTCTATGACTTTTTACAAAACATAATTCATTTACCAAAAACAAACCTTCAAGATTTCGTTGTTCTATCTAACACATTACAACTCTTTGTTTTTTTCTAAATATCTACCAACGTCTGTATGACACGACGCAAGCGTATTGAGCCCCCTGCAGCCTGATGCTCGCTCTGCTCCGCTATTGTACTATCGCTTGCTTCGTATAGACTTCGTAATATTTAGAACGTTCAATTTAAATATTTTTATTTTTGTATGAAAATCTGATGAACTGAAATATGATTAACTTTTAAATCATAGAACAAAAGTTGTTGTTTACGATGCTAATAACATAGTTCTAAGAGGTTGTCAGTTTTTAACAAATATAGGTACATAGCAAAAAATAGATAGGTACAGAAGACAATCTCATGTATGTACTTCACTTTTTATACCTACACTCGGTGGACGCACACTAATGAGTGTTGAGCCGGAACTTTTCGACGACTGATCCGAGAATGCGACCGACATATCGTGTCCGTGAGCGGTGTCTATGTGTGCGTTGCTCGAGCGCGCTTTGTATGTAAATTGACTTCTGTACAGTCCAGTTCACGAATGATGGCGGCCGTGAAGTTTGCGCAGAAGGCTGCGCAGTAACGTGTTTTAGGAACCAAATGGCGACGTACGTGTGCGAGAAGAGTGTAGTATGCGCGAACGTTCGCAAAGGCTAACTTCGCGGCCGCCATCATTCGTGAATTGTACTGTACCTATCTATTTTGTGTACAAAGCGCGCTCGAGCAACGCACACATAGACACCGCTCACGGACACGATATCTCAGCCCGGTTGGAACCAGAACGAGCTCGAGTGCCATCCGCTTGAGACACGCGTCTGTCAACTTTTTTTGTGCAATAATGAAGCAACAAAAAAAGTTATGATCGTTCAGTGGACGGTTGTTTAAATTCAACGTTAATTGGTAAATTATCGTTTTCAGTTATTTCAGAGAGGTAATTAAGTATTTGACGTAGAACAGTTAGGTAGGTAACTACCTCAGTAGCCACCAGCTCTGCGCCAAGAAAGAAAGCGAACATGACTGGGCATGTGATATTTATACAATTTATACCTTTAATAGGTACCGATTTACCCGTACGCGCTTGGACGGAGCGGCGCCAACCCTAGCTCAACCGTCGAGCGTAGGCATGAAAAGTGAAGTACATACATGAGATTGACTTCTATACCTATCTATTTCGTGGTTGTACATTCGATATTTTAGTCAACATACACACTTATTCGAAAATGGCTCTTAATGACCCTGCTCTTAGGTTTAGAATCCAGTTTACTTCAAACAAGTGTTTTTCCTACTTACGTTTTTTTTTTCTTTTCTATAGCCAGACGTGAGCTTTGCTAGGGTTCCGTACCTTAGGCAAACACGTAAGCCATAACGTATAGGATCCCTTTGTTGTCCGTCAGTCAAGACACTTTTTCTCAAAAAGGCGTCTAGGTATTGAACCTTGAAATTCGAAAATTGAAATGAATATCAAATACCGTGCTAGCCCTTCTCATGGTGATACTTTATCACTGAGCCTCGATCACATACAGTACAATTCACGAATGATGGCGGCCGTGAAGTTAGCTAAAACATGTTACTGCGCAGCCTTCTGCGTAAACTTCACGGCCGCCATCATTCGTGAATTGTACTGTACTTATATTTCAACACAGTCTAAAAATAAAGCCGTTTATGCTCCCTATTATAATAAAGAGGTAAAGGAATATATAGGAACGGGGTGGGTCTTTTAGTCAGTAAGAGTCTGACACTATATCCCGCTCCGCCCAAGAGCGGGGGATGTCAATGCATGATTTTTTCCCACCATAAAAAAAGTGGCTACCAAATGCTGCAAAAAAAAAAAAACATAAATATATGTTACTTTGTCATTCTAACATAACTCAAATTGACTGTAAAGAGAAGGAGTAAGAGAACGAGAGAGAATGTCAGATTTTTACTGACTAAAACCCAAAGTGTTACCATGTGTCGTTACCGTGACTCTCTCTCGGCGACGATAAAAGTCTGTATATAAAGTCATACGACTTGGGTAATTAGGGCAAAATGAAATCTTCTTTCTTTCTTAGTCAACACTGGTTCAATAATCAATGTTGATTAAGAAATCTTGATCATTAACAACTAATAGAAGAACCATAGAAAAAGTATCGTATTTAAGGCGTATAGTTCCTTGAACCATCTGGCCGAAATTATGTGAACGCAACTCTCGCACTCGCCTAGGCGGCAGTACGCAAATCTGTGCATTTATTTGCGGCCAGCAGTGCCCGGAAAGCGCTTTAAACCCATTTTCTCTGCGAGATATTGATTGATTTACATATGCAATGTTCACTTTGAAGAATATTTAACCACTAATTTTTATGTGTAAAAATGTTTCTAAAGGTCCAAGCCGTTTCGAAGGAGTAGGGAAAAGTTGTGAAAAGTTGCGAAATTGCTAAATATTTTTTTTTTTTGACAAAAGTATTAATTGCACGAAAAAATCAAATGTTGATATTATTGTTCATGAATCTATAATAAACATATATTTTTTTCAAACCAATTGACCTAGCCGTTACGGAGGAGTAGGCCTCAGAAAATCACTATTTTATGGCACTTTTCGGGCGCTTGGCCCTATTTTTAAATGAGTAAATATTATTACAAAATTCAGTCGTTTGACTTTTTAGACAGACTATACGCCGATCTGGGTGCGTTAGTCTCCATACATTTTATATGGCAACTAGACTTGCAGAGCTACAAAGAGAAAAGGAAAAAAAAGAAAGAAAGAAACACAGTTTATCTTAAAAGTAAACACAATACAACAACAATACAACACGCGACAATACAATACACAATACAACAACAAACAACAACAATACAACAACACAACAACAATACAACAACACAACAACAATACAACAACACAATAGATCCACGTCACACGACGCCACACAACTCGCCGCTAGGTACAATTCAGGCGTGGTGTACGTGTGCATCGGTCTAGTGTAGTTCTCGCTTGACTGTTAAAAACAATCCAGCACTGGCAAGCTGGTAAAGATGTTGGATTTATCTATTTAACTACAAATAAATCAGTCAAGTTTATTATAAACATTGCTGTTTAATATTGTTCACTAAGGCTCAATTCACACTAGTGCAGAGATGAAGCGTTGCGTCGCTTCTATTTTTGCAACCATATCGCGCGACGCGACGCTCGTTGCGGCCCGTTCACATCCCTTTGAGCAGGGACTTAAAAACATCTTCATAAAGGTTACAGAATTATAAGTGTTACATGTTGAATTGGCAACAGAATCAAATATGTAACACTTATTAATGTGTTTTCAACGTGTTAACCCAAACACTTATAAAAGTGTAACCGTAACATATCTGTAACAGATATAAAAGTGTTAACAGTGTTAATAAGTGTAACAGGTAAACGCAGCGTTGCCAAAGTTACAATTTACTTATTTATGGTAGTTTTCAATTATTTATCCCTAAAGCTATACTAAAACTGATTATTTCAGTTACACATATTAACACATATAACAGGTTACAGTTTGATTCGGTAACATTATTGTATCTGTTACATTTAAAAGTGTTTTTCTGTTAAAACTGTTTTATAAAACAGTGTTAAAACACAATATTACGGTTACAGTTTGAGTGCTAAGCTAAGCGCGGCGCGGCGAGCGGTAAAAACAAAAGCATGAAAATGTTTGAAGCACGCCACGAGCTGGCTTACCGATGCTGCCCCGCTCGCCGCCACGGCAGTGTATTATTAAAGTTAGAACTACATTAGACCGACACATACGTGAGTCACTCTTGCCCCTCTAGCCAAGTTACAAGCAATTCGTGTCGAACATTCTCCAATCGGTAACGCCTTGGTGTCAGCAGTTGTAGAAAACGATAAGTTGGTAGCCATGTTGACGCGCCTGAGTCGACCGCTCGTTCTACAATGTAGCGTTTGTATAACAAAGGACGTAGCGTTGTACATTGCAGATTTTTTTTTTTTTTTTGAAATTTGTAACTGCAACAAATATTTAAAGATGTAATAATTTTGCAATTATTCTAATTAATGTAAATTTCCTTGTATGTAACTACATTTTATTGTACGCCTTAAGGGTAGGACATATCTGTTCGCAAAATATTCAATTATCACCATCTGTATTATGTACAATTAGTACAATTACCTATGATCCACAATAAAGATGATTTGATTTGATTTCAAAAACGAAAACATTTCATTCTATCACTTTGAACGATGTGTTCTGATAACGTGATTTAACGTTGAGATGATGTAATTCCTATACATTTGATTCGTTTTCGACTAGCGTTAACGATAACAGATAATCAACTTGGCTAGGGGTACTGACTTATACGTCGCATCATGTAGCTCTACAAGCCAAGTCTAGCCCAGGTCGACGTGTGTGCAGTGTGGTTCTAGCTTAATAAACACACGAACGGTATGTTACTAATGGCAGAGGTAACTGCAGCCGTCAACAAGAGAAGCGGAGGTAAAAGATAAATGATCTTTATTTTGCAAGTAGGTTTTATAAAACACTTTTACACGTCAATTTTTTTTTCGTCAATTAATGCTAGATGAGGCCGGTGTTTCCTAGCTGACTACCCTGAGAAGAAACACCGAAACAAACTCAGGGGTCAAGTTGTCAATGCGTAAGCGGCCACGCCCTAAAGCGTCCCGTTATTACCAAGCGTCGACTCGTGAAGACTCTATTGAATATTTATGTGACACTTTGTACCCTGACAGATACACTTTGTGACCTAAAGACATATTATATTCACCAACCCGCATTGGGCCCGCGTGGTGAATTCCCTCTCCTAGAGAGGAGGTCTGAGCCCCAGCAGTGGGAACATTAAAAAGGCTGTTGATGATGACTTTGTAGCCTAACTATAGAAAAATAGGGATGAATATTCTAAAGGCGAAAAAATTACGCGTCGCGACGCTTCCACTGCACTAGTGTGAGTCGAGCCTAACTGGGCTGGCATTTAGTGTTTATTTCTAACTACCTTGTCTTAATATTTACCGTTTTCACAAAAAATTTACGGTATCCGTAATGTTTTAGTGATTAATCATGTCTGAATTTTGTTTTAAACTGTCTTCTTATTTTTTTTTACAATCTTTTATTTAGTTTCACCTGTCCCGATGTTTGTCTGACATCAAATCTTGTAAATTAAATTTGACCCACTTCCCAGTTACCGATTGTGCTGAAATTTTGCATGCATGTGTAAATCAGATGACAATGCAAAATTATTATGACATGGAGCTGATCTGATGATGGAACAGAAAGGTGGCTATAGGAACTTGGTAGTTAAACGACACAACCCCATCGAGTTTGGGCCCGTATGATTCGTCTTGACAAGTACTAATTATACACCGTTAAATTTTGATCGTTTTAATCCCGTGGAGGGTCGATCCGGTACATGAAACACTATCGATTTGTAAAGAACAAATTAAAAAATAAAGTACCTTTTTTCAAAACTCGTATTAATTTATGCGTGCACGAAATAAATTTCTTTAAGAAAACGTCAGCTGAGCGAGTCCAATGACCTATAGTTAGTTTGTACGCGACTCCGACTACTACCTACAGGTCATTGGGATCGCTCAGCTGACGTATTTTTATATAGTTTTGAAAAAAAGGTACTTTATTTTTTAATTTTATCTTCACAAATCGATAGTGTTTCATGTACCGGATCGACCCTCCACGGGATTAAAACGATTAAAATTTAACGGTGTATAAGTATTATACCGTGTTATTTATAAGCTTGCTATAAAAAAAATGTTTTCATTAAAAACTTGTTTTTTGTATGCACACGCATTCGTTCGATATATTATTATATAAATGATGACTTTATTACTCAATAGTCGTTATGTCGGAATATAGTGACCGCAAGTAAATATTAGCGCATAACTATCACAGCAGCCCAACATTATAGGTATGTACTTATACTGCACTACAATATAAAATATTGCTTTGTATCGAGTACTTTTAATTTAAGTTCCAATTTAATCGTAAACTTTTTAGTGGTGTGAAATGGTAGTATATATTTAATGTCTTTGTGTGAAATAAACAATTATTATTATTTCACTGCCAGTAGTCAATTACTTCTCTGCCAGTAGTCATTTACTTCACTGCCAGTAGTCAATTACTTCACTAATAAAATATCTTTAGTTCACAAGACAGGGGCCTAAGTCTGCTATTTTTATAAATTCGTCATTCCAACACGATGCCATTGTCATTTTGTTAAAAGTTTGTAATCTGCTAATTCATAGTGATCGATCATTGATGATCGGTCAGTGGTCTTGTAGGTAATAGAATAGTGGTAGAATGATAATACCAAGCTTATTAGAAGCACGAACTGCGCAATGACGTCGAAGTGGTAGGTCAATGATCAAAGGAACTGTCAAAATGTTTGCAGATTACCGCATACGTCAGATGTTCATTTGTCATTATTTACGAGATTACAATTCTATGTTATTTCTTTTAATGGAGTGTCAGTGGTTGACCATCGGAAAGTCATAATGACGCCATTATATTAGTAGATTACCAAACTTGTCTAAATAAACAATTTTGACATCAATGATAAACCATTCTGACACTATTGTAATAGCAGACTTGAGGCCCAGGACAGTCCAACTTTGACGCCATTGATTAACCACTTGACGGTAAGCAACGATAATTATGGCCGACGATGGAGCACGCTTGCCTAGAAGTAACCTATTCACTCTTGACTAAAATACCCCAAGGTTGTAGCTATCAGGAAACACAATCCGGCAGGGAATTCCACTCCTTAGCTGTACTCACAATATTCCAAAACGGTTCATGCGTATGGCCTTATATCATTAAATCCGATGACACCCATACGTAAGCGTGTAAGTCATTCCATTGTTGGCCAATTGACATTTTCCTTGAACAATTTTTAGCATAATAGTACGTAGATAAGATTGTGTATCTAATCTAGCGAAAAGATTCTACTTTGTGTTTCTGTTTGGCCTCTAATCTTTAAGACGAGAAAGGTCGGATACTGAGTCGACGATAAAAAAAAACCTGCGTAAAAAAATACAAACTAAAAATACTTTAAATAAAAACTGAAAAGAATAATAAACAAGTTCAGTCCACAGTTCAGCAACAGTCGGGACTCGGGACCCAAATTAGATAGAATGATTATAGTCTAGATTATTTTAATGAGTCCCGACTGTTGCTGAACTGTGGACTGAACTTGTTTTTTTATTCTTTTCAGTTTTTATTTAAAGTATTTTTTTACGCAGTTGGTTTTTTTTTATTTTTTAAATTAGTTTTTTATTTTCACTTTAGTTACAATTATAATATCTCTATTTGTTCACTATATTTTAGACGTAAATCACTCGTTCAAAAATCGACCTAGTCATTATTTCGCCTCAGTACAAAATAAATAACATAGATTTTCTGTTGTACTTTTTTTTGCATATGGTCATGACATACCATTTTGAAATCCTCATGTAAAGCCCTTTAATTTGATACCCATATTGCAGAATTAAAATATATATTTTTTTTTACTCTAACGTATAGCATCTCACAGTCGATATGTTGTTTTTTTTTAACGTCACCTATCTAAGAACACTTGGATTATCAAGACGAATCTAACGATATGTTAATTATAAAAATCTGTTCAGCGGTTTGGAAGATATGAGGTAATAATGAATATTACATACATACAAACATACAAGATACGCGCGAAAAACATAACCCTTCTTGCAGTCGGGTCATAAAAAAAGAAAATCATTTGTTTTATTTTATTTACTCATTTGGGAAAACAAACTCAATATATTACAATTTTACAGTAAATTATACTATTCAATAAATGTGATAATTGCACAATCAACAACTTGTTACGCATAATATAAAAGGGAATGTGAATTTTAAAATCAGTAATTACGATGCCATTATAGTAAAAAGAGTGATCAATAATAAAAAACTAGCTTTTGCACGCCGCTTCGCCCGCGTACTTAAAATATAGCCTATATCACTCAGGAATAAAACAGCTTTCTATCGGTGAAAAAAAATTAGCAATCGGACCAGTGCCTTCAGAGATTACCTCCTGCAAACAAAAAACATAAAAATAAACTTCACCTCTTTAGTAGTGTAGATTAATATTAAAATTAAATCAAACTAACATTAAAATCTTGTAGGAGGCCTTCCGGCGCTGCGTCTTCCGGTACGCGGTCGCCACTCCAGAACCTTTCGGCCCCAACGGCCTATCTGTGACCGATGTGTGACGGACCGAGGCTGAAAATGCCATGGGCCAAAAAATTGTGGGTATGCTATCTTAAAACCATCCTGCAATTCAGTTTTGCAATCAGAAGTGAAGATATCCGCAGGAGAACCAAGGTAACCGACATAGCCTAAACTTAAGTGGCAGAGGGCAAGGCACATTGTTCGCAGAACCGTCGATGGGGACGAAAGGTTCTGGAGTGGCGACCACGTACCGGAAGACGCAGCGTTGGAAAGCCTCCTACAAGGTGGACCGATGACCTGGTGAAGGTTGTGGGAATCCGATGGATGCGGGACGCACAGGATCGATCGTTGTGGCGACACTTGGGGGAGGCCTATGTCCAACAGTAGACGAAAAACGAAATGATTATGATGAACATTAAAATAAAATTAAACAAAGTTTTCACAAAACTTGACTGTGAAGTCGGATACGATTTCGAGTTTTTCGATTTCGATTTCGGCCTACTTTCAGCAAAAGCATCTTTCGGCCGCCAGCACCGCAACAGAATACAAGAGGTTTACCCTGTATTACAATTACTGGCACAGATCTTGAGCACTGGCTTCAAGTTTCGCAGAAGTCAAATATTCGGTCTCTTTAGTGGTGCGAAGTGAGACGCGGGGGCGGGGAGTGTCAGTGATTGGCTCGCCGCGCCTTCGTGTCATAGACGTTACTTCTGATTCGTTTCCTACGTTGCTGCATGTATCTAACAACGAAGACGATTGGCTCGCCAATGTATGGAATGCGCAAAGAGATTCCCACTCTGACGCCGAGCGCTCAAGATCCGTTTGTAAGTAAGCAAGGTGTACGCAAGAAACTCGTAGCGTTTGCGCAACGTTGGCGCTGCGCAAACGTTGTAGAAGCGCTAACGCTCATAGAACACTGGTGGAATAGCAGCCTTACTGTTCTGCCTAGGGAGCATTCAAGTATTACGTCACGCAATTTGGGGGGAAGGGGGGTCTTGTAAAACGTTACGATGCGTTACAAGGGCGGGAGGGGGAGTATTCAAACAACACGTTACGTAATTATTTTTTTACACCACCTGCTCGATAATGTCGTTTTAGACGTCATACAAACCTCACAACAAGCAAGTCATTATATGCCTAGGGAGATAATGCAGTATGGCCGATCCCTTGGGAATAATGAGATTTGAATTTGGAGCATCAAGAATCGTCAACACTGTGAATGAAAATGTAGGCGCATCGAACAAGTTGACTCAAAATTCAAACCAAAGAGTATGTAATCACTATGATTCAAACTGGCCACTAACAAAAAAAAGAAAATAGAATAAAGCGTGCGTACTGACAACACGGGAGCATTATAGAAAATTGATACTATCTTGGAGTAGTGAATTTTGTTTGTTTGATGAACTTGTAAATATAATACATATATTTCTCTAATATATGATTTGGTCGACCAAATTGTATTATTAATTATCTCACAGATGGTGTAAAAAGTAGAGTATGCAACACGGGGATAAAGCTGTCTTTGTCTTGGGCGGCTTGAACTCCTCACTTCACTCAGGTTTCTGTATTAACTCCCTCGCAATGCTCGGGAGTTTTATTAATCCCTCACTATCGTTCGGGAACCTTCGTTTCGTTCGGAATTCAACCTGCCGCCCGCGACTTAAAGACACTGCTTTATCCCCAGGTCACATAAACTACTATTATTTTAATAAAAAAGCTAGGGAATTAGAATCTTCCAAATCAGCAACTGTTTACGAGGAAACCCTCAATAGTATTGTACGTTACTTTTATTTTTGTTTCCTAAGTTGGCAAACCTTTCGTTAAGGCCTTGAAGCATCTGGCCAAAATTATGTGGACACAACTCTTGCACCCGCCTAGGCGGCAGTACGCAAATCTGTGCATTTATTTGCGACCAACAGCGCCCGGAAAGCGCGCGGCTGACCTTTAAATCCATTTTCTTTGCGAATAATTGATTGATTTACATATGCAAAGTTCACTTTGAAGAATATTTAACCACCAATTTTTATGTGTAAAAATGTTTCTAAACATCCAATCAGTTTCGAAGGAGTAGGGTAAAGTTGCGAAAAGTTGCGAAATTGTTAAATATTTTTTTTAGACAAAAGTATTAATAGCACGAAGAAATCAAATGTTGATAATGTTGTTCATGAATCTTTAATAAACATATATTTTTTTCAAACCTATTAAAACCCTGGCTGTTACCGAGGAGTAGGCTTCAGCAATTCACTGTTTTATGGTACTTTTCGGGCGCTTGGGCCTTAACATAATTGTGACTTTAATGGTCACTTAAATGTTACGTAACATTTAGGGAAGGGGAGGGAGGGGTACAGAAAAACGTTACGGTGCGTTACATGGGGGCTTAAATCTTCAAAAAATTGTGTTACATAATACTTGAACGCTTGCCTACCCTTTAGAAGTTTATAGGAACGCAGGCGTGATAAACCATACCTACTTAAGTAGATTTCTTGGTTATAACTTCAGTGTGAAAGCAAATAAGTATTATTTGCTACTGAAATGTACTAATTGACCAGTCAAACAAGCGCAAGAAGAAACGTGGCGTGTTTCTGTACAATAAGTATTATATTTAAATACTCCACAACGTGTTAAGGACAGGTCTCCACAAAGTTTAATGGCTTGCTCAGTAGACGAAACTGAACAACTTTCCGCCAAATATTTTTTCAGGAAACGAAAAAAAAAACAGCCTCGCCATACAAATTTATTGTCCAATCAAGTTTATCATTTTGTAAGGCGAGGCTGAATTTTTTTTCGTTTCCTGAAAAAAATAATTGTGCAAGGTTATTCAGTTTCGTCTACTGAGCCAGCCCTTAAAGTTTGTGGGGGGCTGTCCCTTACACCCTTTATAATGTGTTAAGGACAGGTCTCCACAAACTTTAAGGGCTCAGTAGACGAAACTGAACGACCTTCCACAAGATTTTTTTTTGGAAACGTAACTTCAGTGGACCATATCTATACATCTATACATATAAATAAAATTGGAGTGTCTGTTTGTAATATTGAAATAACTGCTTTCTACTACATGCTTAAGAATATATATACGGTACATACACCAAAATATTTTTTTTTTTTATTTTTGTCCGTCTGTCTGTTTGTCCGGGCTAATCGTTATTTGTTGTATAAGTGCCCATGTAAGCCTATGTGAAATAAAAAAACTTGGCTACTTTTATTTTAGAAAAAATAAGTCCACGCGCACGAAGTCGCGGGCACAGCTAGTTAATTTATACGCTCCAAATCTCTTTCCTCTTTAACTTTTTGTGTTTATGTAGCGATAAAAGAAAAATAATTCAGTTGTATAATTTGGGTGTCTTCAAGGCTAGAGTGAATAGGCTCTTAATAAACTAGTGCGCCTCACCATCAACGATCGCATTACTGCTTACCATCAGGTGGGATCGCAGTCAAGCTCTAGTTCATATCAATTTAAAAAAAAATCAAAACGATCCCAAGCATCCAAACTTTTCCCTCTTTGTTATCAGTGCCCAATTAATTAACAAATAATAACAAAAACTGCAATCAATCAACACTCGCTACTTTTTATCTGCGTGTGCGCAGCGTGTTCAGGAGAGGCTATCAGAAGACGTCAAGAACACGTATTGAATGAGAGATACTGATAAAGGTAGCACTACACTGCGCACACGTGTGCCACACACGCCGATCTGTAGCCTGATTCACGTAAAATCAAACAAGCCAAATATCGTTGAAGTTTTATAGTCGTTCGATCGAAGTCCTATCCAAAAGTGGTATTCACGATCTATCGACTTATTACCAGTTACGTTAATAAGTATTCTACCAGGATAATGTAATACCTATTTTTATTTAAATCGACGAATTT
This sequence comes from Mythimna albipuncta, assembly GCA_929112965.1. NCBI lineage: Eukaryota > Metazoa > Arthropoda > Insecta > Lepidoptera > Noctuidae > Mythimna > Mythimna albipuncta. Next base: position 11,209,936 of record OV815987.1, read on the forward strand.
CAAACGCGTTAAAACTCGATTGATGGATGTGAATACGGAAATGGTCTAAACGACTAAATCGCTAAGATATCGTTACGGTTTTCATTACGTGAATCGGGCTACAGGGCGCGTCGGTCTCCATACATGTTACATGGAAACTAGACTTGTAGAGCTACACTAGATCCACGCCACGCGACGTCGTTCTACGTACTCGTACGCACACGCATGATTTGTACAAGTCGTCGGTCTAATGCTGCTGTTCTAGCTTTATCCACGTAGCGTTTTCCCGTGGCTATGATATCTTGCTTCATGCCAAATTTCAGGATTCTAGGTCAACAAATATATATATACTTAATAAATATATAATTTTGATACCCCTTAACAGTGTCGAAATCGAAATACACTTTTTTTACATAAACGACAGGCTTTTTTTTTTTGTTAACTCAGAAGTTGGATTTTTTCACAGTTTCAAGTGACCGCAAACTTGAGAATATGGTTTTAATTTCAACTCGATACCTTCAGGCATTCCCGGGATAAAAGGTCTTGACAGAAAGACAGACAGACGGACGGACAACAAAATAATCCTATAATATAAGGATTTTTAAGGTACTTTCCGAGGCACGGAGGAATCTTACGATGATGGCCATCCATACAGAGGGCGACCTTGTTAGTGTTGCCTAACCTTGGAAATCGACCCGTGTGACTGTTATTATGTTAACCATGTGTTTTTCATTGTTTTGCTTTAAATTAGATATTATCCCCCTGTTAAATTTTCATCGTTTTAATCCCGTGGAGGGTCGATCCGGTACATGGAACACTATTAATTAAAAAATAAAGTATCTTTTTTTTAAAACTCGTATTAATTTACGCATGTACGAAATTAATTTCTTCAATAAAACGTCAGCTGAGCCAGTTCAATGACCTATAGGTAATTAGTACGCAACGCCGACTACTACCTACAGGTCATTGAATATACGCGGATAAAGCCGCGGGCAAAAGCTAATAAATAATAAATCAACTAGTAAATAAATCGCTTACCCATTCAAACGGATAATGACAGAACAAATGTCATCCAAAGTCAATCTTAGACATATGATTTGCCCTTTATTTCACTTCCGAAGATTTATCGTCTGTCCTATTTCACCTTCACAGCGCATGCGCTCCCCGAACGAGAAATGTCAGTCGCTGACACCGTGTCGACTTTTGAACTTCGATAACCGTTAATATTCAGATAGCGATAAATAACAAGCTGTGAAATAACCGATATCCGATATCGAGTCTTCCTCATCACTAGTGTTTTTCTTCTTTTTTTATCTATGTGTAATGGGTGTGTTTTTAAGTGTTGCCAGGTGTTTAATGAATTTTGTTTTTGGTAGCAATGAGGATGATAAAGGTAGAATATTTTTTTTTTACTTGTGAAATATTGATTTTGTTTTGTGGGATAATGTAAGTAATAAGAAAATATTTTACTCTGCAAAAATAGTTGTTGGAGTACCGTAAAAGGTTGTTGTATTAAAGTGTAAGCTAGCTTCTGCCAGCAGTTTTGAGCATGTGAAACCGTGTGTTCCCGAGATAAACGGTCTTGACAGACAGGCAAACGCACAACAAAATGATCCTATAAGGGTTCAGTTTTTTTTTTCTTTTGAGGTAAGGAACCCTAATTACAAAACCCTATGCTAGATATCCCTACACTGATCAATATAAACGCTTCTATATTCCTACGAGGTCCTCGATAATAGCATCCGCTCGTGGAATGGAATCTTATCGATTTTCATCAAGGAATTCCATCTGACAGTCGAAGTTATATTGAAAAATATGATCAGAAGGTCCACTCATAACGGTATGGAGACCATCTTGGTCTAATAGAGGCTTGTATACCGTTTCTCCATTATACGATAACGATAAAGACACTTATATCGGCAGACTGGTACCTAGTATGCGTTTCGCCTCGCCATTTATATACGGTGTACATCGAGGGACTTTAACAATTCGCTGAGGTGTTCCCGACCGATTACAATTTAGCTGTCTTAAAGGCTAGAGTGAATTGGCTCTTAATAAACCAGTGCGTCTCTCCATCAACGATTGCATAACTATTTACCGGTAATCGCAGTCAAAAGTCACCAGTGGTATCGCAGTCAAGTACTAGTTTATATCAATTAAAACTATAAGTTTCTAATTAGAATAGGAATGTCAATAACCTCTTCTGTCTAATGTTACTTGAAAAACTTACACAAAGTTTTTCAAGTAACATTAGTAATATCTCAATTACTACTGTAACCTTCAACAAAACTCCCATATTGTATAATATAGAGGCTTGTAACTGGATCATTGTAATCTACCCTGTCGTAATAATTTTATGCTTAGCTGTAAGCCACCCAAATAAAATGAAATAACCAGTTAAATCCTGCTCTTGCTCCCTCGCTCAGCTCTTTCTAGCATGGTTTCTTGAGAGGACGGTCCACCACCTCTAATCTGAAGACAGCCAGGTCGATGTGGTTCATACTGATTATAGCAAAGCATTTGATCAGATTGGTCACGACACTTTGTTAAAGAAGCTAAATTTTATAGGCATTCGTGGCGACCTTCTGACGTGGTTTTCTTCTTATGTCAAAAACATGTCGCAAGCAGTAGTGATTAATAATTATATTTGTAGTAGGGACTCAGTGTCTAGCGGAGTACCTCAAGGTTCGTTGCTCGGTCCCTTTTTATTTATTTATTTTCTATATAAACGACATCGATATTTGTCTGCAATCATCCAAATTATTCTGCTTCGGCGATGATATGAAAATCTTTGCCAAGGTTTCGTCGATTGAAAATGCGCTTTAGGCTGACCTGTATCGTCTTGAGGACTATTGTCGAGATAACAAACTTGGTTTAAATCCATTAAAGTGTTCAGTAACTACTTAAACTAGGAAACGGAAAGAAAAGTTCACTTACACTTTTTATATTTAAAAATATAATTTCTATGTAGGTAGATATATGTTACTGAATAAATTGTGTAATAATATTTTTTTTATTTAAGTCAAAAATACCCATTAAAACAATTAAAACACATCACAGCGCAAACAACACATTTAAATCAAATTAAATCAATTTAAAATTAAAGTCTATTTATATCCCAATTAATTAATAAAAAAACGGATAAAATAAATAAAAATCAAAAACTCAATAAAATAAACAATAGCTAAATAAAACAAAATAAAATTAATATTTTCTCTAAGCATTGGTAACGGAATATGTCTACTAGAACAATTGCTACCGGATGAAAGTACAATCTATTCGAACGATGTTGGGACTAGCCCGCACTTTAGGGCCCAAATCTCCTATTTTTAAAAATTCGCTATTCCAACACGATCCCATTATCATTTTGTTAAAAGTTTGTAATCTGATAATTCATAATGATCGATCATTAATCGGTCAATGGTCACGCAACAGATTTGTGGTAAAATGACAATAACGAGGTTATTAAAAGCAATAATTGCACACGCTGACGTTCTAATTGTAATTCAATGATCAAAGGAACTGTCAAAATTTTAGTAGATTGCCGCATACGTCAGATATTTATTTATTTATTTATTTAAACTTCATGTACAGTAGTGGTACATAGGCGGACTTAATGCAACAAGGCATTCTCTCCCAGTCAACCTTTGGATTAAAAAAGAGATCACTGTGGTAGGTTTGCACAATAAAAAAATAACAAATTGTGAAAATGGAAGAACAAAATTAATAAGTTATTTATATATAATATATAATAAAATACATAAATATGCTAAAATAATAAACTAATAAATACTATAAAAAATATCAAATCTTAAAGAGAACTTAATAAAAATTCTGACGAAGAACAAACTAAGGTTGAGAGGATTTCAAGTAGTAGTTCCGAATTTTACGATATTGATTTGTTATTTTGTACGAGATTACCATTCTATACCATTTCTTTCAATGGATTGTCAATCGTTGACCATTAGAAAGTCGTAATGACGCCATTACATTAGCAGATAACTAAAACTTGTCAAAATCAACCATTATGAAAACAATGATAGAACATTCTGACACTATTGTAATAGCAGACTTGACGCCCCGTTCACCAAGGATGTTGCGCATGTTGTTAAACGAGTACTAAGTGGGACTTCTGCACATTTCGTCCAATGATTGAGGAGTCCACCTCAAAAGAATTTACGCCGGAATTGTCGGGTACTTCGTATTCCTAATGCTTTGTGAACGAGTTTTGTGGTGTTATTATTTAATAGTAGATATTTCTTATTCTATTGTGGCGACATCTGAGCACCATAGGCACTAAAAATTAAAAAATCTCCTTAAATTAATACGAGTTTTGAAAAAAAGGTACTTAATTTTTTAATTTTATCTGTACAAATCGATAGTGTTTCATGTACCGGATCGACCCTCCACGGGATTAAAACGATTAAAATTTAACGGTGTATAGAGAGAGGTCAATGGGGATAAAGGAAAGAAAAAACGAAACATGAACTACGCGTTCCAAATTAGAATAAGACCGATTCCTGTTTTGACGTCTCGTCGTACTGTCAAATCGAAGATATTTTGGCAAAATTAAAGAACTCAGAGATGAGTAAGGTTGAACAACTGGATTCTGATTAAACTTTTTTCGTTCACAGTTCATAAATAAATTAAATTTTTCATAAATTAATTAATATTTAAAGATTTCTTTCCTCGATTTGACAGTAAATCGTGACGTCACAACATGGCGGGCGATCCTACTCTCATTTGGAACGCATTGTACATAATAGAGTTCTCCGCGCTATTAAAACGTATATGTCGTGGCCAGTACCCCTAGCCAAGTTGCTAATCTACAATAATTAACGCTTGTAGAAAGCTTCAAATGTACGTAAATGACGTCGTCTTAACGCTCAGTCACGTGGTCAGAACAAAAGAATTGGGTGCAAGGTCAACTCGAAGCGTTCGGCGCAAGCGAAACGTTTGTAACTTGGCTAGGGGAGCAGTTCTTAGGATTAGGGTTGCCAACTATTACTGTTAAATACAGTATTATACTACATTATACAACAGTAAAAAGTATAACGTAGTTTTTCACTACATTATACTTTTTACTGTTGAACAAAAATAAAGTAGGTATACGAAATACTGTTTTCAGCATCAAAATGCTTAACACTATACTCATAAGTGTAAATTATGGCACTGCTCGTTCACTTGAGCCCTAATGGGCAGAGGCAATCTTGCTAGCCACAGTCTACGATGCGCCGGCCAAGCACCGATAATCTCAACACATTCTAATAATACTCAAAGATCAAGTGCAAGATTGTGCGTAAAAAGCGCTTCGAGCAAATGATACACTGCAATAGTAACCGTGACATTTTGACTTCAGTACAGATTAATTCAAGTTGATAACACTTACATGATATAACCTATGTACGAGTATTACTTGCGATTGCCGTCTGTCCGTCTGTCAAGACCACAGAATAAATGAAAGAAGTTAGAAAGGAAATACTTTCCGATTTGTACTACAACGAGTGTCGCCGCTTTTCTCCCACTCTTTAACTCCACTACAGGCAATAAATCAATACGAACGAGTAACTAACAGACCACGTATACTTATATCGCAAGTTTGCTATTGGTAGTAGAACTATGAGCATTGCCCTACTTTGTGGCACGCCTGCCCCTCCCACAACGTCATTCTAACCTCTTTCTAAAGCCTGTTTCTAAACTTTCGCCTCTAGAATATTCGTGTGATATTTTATTCGGAATTGAAGCTGTATTTCTAGGGATTAACTACCTATTACATTCTTACACACAATTTCAACTCTTTACAATGTCATTATAAATTTAAATTACATAAAACACTACTAGCAAGTCACACAATTCGATGTTATTGCCCTAGTTTCTAGTTAACAATAGTATTTCATAACGTTAATGAACTAAACACGCCTACACGAATGACGTTAAAGTTCTTACTTACAACTTATTGCTATTCAATGTGAGTAGGCGTTTACGTGTGACGTTTCATTGCTAATCGTTAAACAACAGGCGTCCTTTGATTTTAAGTTATTCAAAATCCAATCAAATTAAACTATTGGCATTGATTAATGTTTTTTTTTTTTCAGGACATAAGATGGCCGAGCAACAGGACCAGGCCCGTTGTTCGTCAAGTGAAAGCGATAACTTTGAGAAAATCGACTCTGAAGAGGCGAGGGAAAATGTGAGTAAATAGCTTTAAATGTTTACTCCCACCCTTAAGTACAAATCTTTTTGGGAACATTAATTATACGTAACGGCTAAGGCTTGGAATTCCCTGTTAACTATGATATGTCTGTTTTTCCTGATAACTATGACCTAGGGTCACTATGACCTAGGGTCATAGTTATCAGTGAATTTATGTAAATAATGAATAGGTTCAGAGGCCAAGGCCCTGTTTCCGAAAGGGAGGCTCATCGGCCCTGTTATGAAAGGCAACGAAGGAACGGGGTGGGTTTTTAGTCAGTAAGAGTCAGACACTATCTCCCGCTCCGCCCAGGGGCGGGATTATAACCCACTGAAAAAAAAAGAGTGAATAGGTTGCTTATAGGTGAGCAAGCGTGATCCATCGTCTGCCACGTCATCGCTTTCCATCTGGTGAGATAGTGGTCAAACACGAACCTATCCATAATAAAATAAAAACGAAACTTTTCGCAATCGAAACTAGTTTTCACGGCTGAAAACGAAACTAACTTTTGACTTCAGTCTCAGTTTTGGTCGAAACTTCCATATTCTTGTTTTCGTGGTAGAAAATGGTCTATCGTTGTTTTTAAAACACATTAAAATTTTTCTATTAATCATTCAGTCTCTGATATTAAAGGTAAAAAACCAATATTATTTTTTATCTAATAAATAAGGTGAAACATGGCGTAGTTAAGCATGGGTGAAGTGGGCCCTGGCCCGGGGCCTCGCACAAGCGAGGACTCTTTAAGATCAAGGGTTTTTTATAATGGACTAGCTTTTGCCCGCGCTGCTTCGCTCCCGCTCTTCCCTACTCCACCCTACTCTACACTATTATACCCTACTCTACACTACTCTACCCTACTAAACCCTACTCTACCCGACTCTACCTTACCCTATCCTACTCTACCGCACTATACACTACTCTACCCTACTCTACACTTAACTACTTTACTCTACATTACTCTACCCTACTATACCCTACTCTACCCTACCAAACTTCACATAAACCATCTACTAAATAGTCCAAACAAAGCCTAAAAAATTGGTTTGGATAGGTGAGCCACCGCTCTTGAGTTATAAAATTACAACGAAAAGTGGCATTAATTTTTCTTAACGAGGATATAGATAGGCTCCCGTTTGACCACTATTTCACCTGATGGTAAGCGAAGATGCGATCGAACACATTGGTTTGCGACAGTCGCTGTCTCGTTTTCGAATTTATGAAAGAAAAAGACCTCGCTGATATGCCTTCACCCACGTCCAAATTAGTCCACGCTACGCCACTGTAATATAACATGTCCGATCGCAGCACGAAACCTCTCTAAATTAGAGAGGTTTCGTGCTGCGATAGAGACTCTAATTTGATGGTATGGTTGGCGCAATGGTCACGCGATTGGCTGCCGCACTGCGTGTCGCGGGTTCGTTTCCCGCACGGAACAAATATTTGTATGACCTAGATAGAAATAAATAGAATAGACCGAGTTGTTGCGAGTCTAGGTTTTTTATACACCACAATTTTTTTAATAGTAAAAATACTTAAAGGGCTTATTAGAAAAGCCCTTGTTATTTTATAAGTAAAATCTCAATAAATAATATTCATAAACAGCAAAGTTATTAACGTTGTTTTACGTCCCAAAATATCACTCTATTTATGGAAATATTGTGCAGGCTATTAATTAGTGAATGAATAAGTGACAATTACTAAGGAAAAACACTGCCCGCAGTATTTTCTACTAGCAATTGTTATGTATGATTGATTCTATGATGAATTTACCTTGTCATGGTCAATTTTAGGATTTCGGTTTTTTCTACTTTTGACTACAAAAATATGATCAGTAACGGGTACAGATAGAGCCCCATTTTTTTTGTACCAATTAAAAAGTGTATATGTGAATTCACATGCTTGTGAACACACCTACCATACATGAGTTAAGTGGGAACTACATTAGACCGATGCAGAAGTGTACCACGCCTGACCTAGGCACGAGTAGAGTGGCATCGCGTGGTACGAGTAGAAGTCTGGTTGCCATATAAAATATAATATGGAGAACGATGCATCCAGGTCCTCCTCCTTACGTCGTACTCCTCAATGTTGAGGGTGGTGACCTCCCTGCTTCATTACTTTCATTCGAACTATTCCTCCATCTGTTTCTGTCTCTAGCGGTGTGAAGGGCATTATTAGCGTAGAGTCAAGGGCGGTGCGGATCTGCCCCTTTAGCCAAGTTGCTAATCTGCAATCATTAACGCTTGTAGAAAGCTTCAAATGTACGGGAATGACGTCATCTCGACGCTCAGTCACGTGGTCAGAACAAAAGAATTGGCGGCGTGGCCAACTCAAAGCGTTCGGCGCAAGCGAAACGGTTGCAACTTGGCTAGAGGGGCTGGTCGGACCAACGTATTAGGCTGCGTCCACAAGGCCTTTTTCCATCCACTTGCCCAATGTAGTTCTGTGTCTGGGTGTAATTTATCTATAATAAGTATCATGTATTTAGAAATATTTAAGTATGTTTAATTGTTTATCAGTTGTCTATTACTCATAACACAAGCTCTGCTTAGCTTGGGACTAGACGGCATTGTGTGATAGTTGTGGAATATATAAATAAATTCCTAGTGTGGTACAAAGTTAACAAAAAACCGTTTCGGTTTCAGCCGAAGTTGGATGATAACGGAAACCGAAAGTTTTTTTGCCGAAACTAAGCCGAGAAACCAAAAATTCAGTGCGACATTACTTAGAATAGTTATCCTTCTAATTCCAGGGCAACGCTGCCAACTTCGTGATAGGCGAGGAAGTGGAACAGGAGGCAATAGACGATGGACCAGCTCACGAGGGTCGGGACTCCTTCCCTGGCGCCCCGGTTCCCCGCCCGAATCGACCGCGGCCTCTGACTGTGGCACAGCAGCTCGCTCTAGCGGAGAAAAGGAGCACTTTAAGGTAAGAGATTTAAACGATAGATGGCGTTGGTTTAAATTTTGACGTTTTATTGCATTTATGGATTTTATTATTTTTGCTACAAATTTTAACTTAGGTTTTCTAATGTTTGTATGTTTTGTTATATATGTAGGGTTCACCCCTACCGCATAGTTTATTTGCGTTTATAATAAACTCATGCAGCACAAATAAAACACACACACAGTTATATTATCGTGTACGTTTATTAATAATTACTGAGCACCTCTGCTGAACCTTAATATTTTGCGAAGTGTGGGTCAGTCGGTTATAGACCTTGCCGCCAACCGCCTGCGCCCGCGCATCTTCCTAATTGTGATGTACATCGTTTCTATTGTTAAACTTTTACGTGGAACGTATTGTGCTGTGAAATAAAGCAATGGAAGTGATAAAAATGGTCTTGGGACTTTCAAACTACTACTACTCCTACGTTTACGTAAACTTATCAGTAAATGGAATAAACAGCGATCAACAGTGATAGGTTTTTTTTTAAATTTCACGTCTAAAACTTTTCCATTTGGAGTTCCTCAGGGATCTATTTTAAGTCGTGTTTTGTTTAATTTATTTTTAAGATTTTTTCTATTCGAAGGTACTTTTTACTGACTTAAGTAACGAGATGTACACCAAATAAACCTTATAATGCATGCATAGAGTTTTTTATTATAATTTAGGTGTCTTTAAGGCAAAAGTGAACAGGCTCTTAATAAACTAGTGCGCCTCACCATCAACGATTGCATCACTGCTTACCATCAGGTGGGATCGCAGTCAAGCACTAGTATATATCAAATAAATAAATCTATGAACGAATGAAAAAGGAGCGAATGATGCCATGACGACTATTCGAAGAGAATGAAAGTGAACAGTTTTTTGAGCCTTCTCAAATAAATTCTTTTAAAAATTTATTTTTGTTTCTTTTACAATATTGGTAGATAGGCAGAAGCGTAGCTAGGCTTGTGCGAGGGCTCTTTAAAAACGATTTTTTTTTTTATAATTGGTAGGTTCACGTTTGACCACTATTTCACCTGATGGTAAGCGAAGATGTGTTCGAACACTGGGTTGCGACAGTCGCTGTCTCGTTTTCGAATTTATGAAAAAAAAAGGCCTCACTGATGTGCCTTCAAAACCCACGTTCAAATCAGTCAACGCTACGCCACTGTAGATACTCGTATATCGCAGTAGAAATCCAAATCATAAGATTTGTCTGATAAATAAACCTGAGATTTTACAAGTCACAAATTGCTAGATATCTATAAAGGTTGAAGATACGAAAACTTATTAAGGCTTATAGTCCCTTGAACCATCTGGCCCAAATTAAATGGATGCAACTCTCGCATCCGCCTAGGCGGCATTTATTTGCGGCCAGCAGCGCCCGGAAAGCGCGCGACTGACCTTTAAATCCATTTTCTTTGCGAGATTTTGATTGATTTACATATGCTATGTTCACTTTGAAGAATATTTAACCACCAATTTTTATGTGTAAAAATGTTTCTAAAGATCCGAGCCGTTTCGAAGGAGTAGGGAAAAGTTGCGAAATTGCTAAATATTTTTTTTAGACAAAAGTTTTAATAGCATGAAAACAAAAACAAATGTTGATAATGTTGTTCATGAATCTATAATAAACATTTTTTTTTTCAAACCTATTAACCTGGCCGTTACCGAGGAGTAGGCTTCAGAAAGTCACTGTTTTATGGCACTTTTCGGGCGCTTGGGCCTTAACACATGAAAAACTACTGTTACACAAACTATTGTTTCGTAACACATTTTTTTGGTGTGGGATACAACTTATTTAGAGTATATCCCATAACTACATTTCTGATAGAAAGTTTTAAGATTATTTACACCTTTGCGATAAAACTCTTGTGTATCTGGACTCCACAAGCTTTCTGCAGGCGTTCCCATACTAATACATGTCCAAATTTATATAATCGCGTGGCGTGGATCTGGTGTATCTCTACCGGCCGCCTCCTTTGCTAGCATTAAGTTAGAACTACATTAGACCGACGCACACATCTTTACGATTTGTACGTAGAACGACGTCGCGTGGCCGTGGCGTGGATCTAGTGTAGCTCTACAAGTCTTGTTTCCATCCAAACTAATATTATAAATGCGAAAGTAACTCTGTCTGTCTGTCTGTCTGTCTTTGCTTCACGCCTAAACTACTGAACCGATTTGTGTGAAATTTGGTACAGACATAGTTTGGAACTTGAGAAAGGACATAGGATAGTTTTTATTGCAAAAATCCAAACTAATATTATAAATGCGAAAGTAACTCTGTCTGTCTGTCTGTCTGTCTTTGCTTCACGCCTAAACTACTGAACCGATTTGTGTGAAATTTGGTACAGACATAGTTTGGAACTTGAGAAAGGACATAGGATAGTTTTTATTGCAAAAAATTAAATAAAAAATAATAATAAAAAAAAAAAAAAATTCCGGACATACAGCGCCATCTATTGGTCAAGAGTCGGCATTAATTCAGTACTGAAATTTCCGGAAGTCACTATTCCATGCGAACGAAGTCGCGGGCAAAAGCTAGTAAAAAATAAATGGATATCGATGCGCACAGATCGGTGTGTGGAGTGGCACACATGTGCGCAGTGTAGTTCTACCTTTACTGCTTCGCAGCGGAGTGGAGTTTGATCTATGGTCAACTATTTCGTTTTTCACCTACGATTGTTACATAACTATTAATCTGTGGTAGTACCCATTGTGTCGTAATGCACTTTTCGTCACAATCCGGTCCAAAATCCCTTCAATTCTGGACCGGTTTGACAAGATATTAAAGTATTTGTATTCCGGGCTGGTGTCCGCAATTCCACGCCATTTTGCGCACGGGGGGGACAAATATGTCATTTAGTCCACACTAGTACCGCCTATCTTCAACATCGAGCATGGTTTAAAACAGGGGTTCCCAAACTTATTTTGTCTACTGCCCACTTCGAGAATAAATTAATTTTTAGCGCCCCCATTTTTTCACCTACTTAAAAACCACTATAACCTCAAATTAAATTAATTAATTGTTGTGAGCTATATTAGCGGAGATTAAACATTCATTCTAAAAGAGATTTTTACTATAATCCGCAAGAGTTAATTTACACAGTAGGTAGTACACAACGACGCTCAGTTAACTCTTACGGACTACACCTGCCAATGAGAATGATTATTGAAACGAAACTTTATAGTATTCAGACAGAGTATATTTTATTCAAAATAAAACAAACATAATCGATTCTTATATAAAAACTAATATGAAGGATGAATCTGACGTTGTTTAATAAGTTGATGAAATTACAAATCGCCCCCCGAAGCTTCTACACAACGCCACCATTTTTTTTTCTGGGTCTCTTACCCCCCTTTAGGCCTGCAGCGCCGACAAGGGGGCGTTATCGCCCACTTTGGGAAAGGCTGGTTTAAAAGCTTGTTGGCACTTCATCTAAGCAATTCAACGCGATTTTTGACGAAGAGGCCATGCTAAAAATGAGAAATAAAGCTTAAAAAATCCAAATATTTCACTTTTGTTAGGAAATATGTTTATTTTTAACCTTCAAAAATTTTTTAAGAAAAATTGTCGTCTTTCAGAACCTTGATTAATGTGCAAGACCTATTATATGTTCACGTATAGTACTTGGCCTCGTATCGCAACTACATTTTCATGTATTAATTTTACCAATTTGCTGTAAATGGGTCAATAAATGAGCAGTGGGGGCCGGAATGGTAACGCTGGACTTACGAGTTGTAGGTCGCGGGTTCAAACCCTGCCAGGCGCATTACTTTGTGTAATTTAGTACATCACCACTGCTCTCAAAACGGTGAAGGAAAACATCGTGAGGAAACCGGCATGTCTTAGAAACAAAAATTCGAAGACATGTGACAGTCACCAACCCGCATTGGGCCCGCGTGTTGGATTACGGTCCATTCTCTCTTCTAGAGAGGAGGCCTGAGTCCCAACAGTGGGAACATTGTAAGGCTGAAAATGCCATGGGCCAAAAAATTGTGGGTATGCTATCTTAAAACCATTCCTGCAATTCAGTTCTGTAATCAGAAGTGAAGATATCCGCAGGAGAACCAAGGTAACCGACATAGCCTAAACTTAAGTGGCAGAGGGCAAGGCACATTGTTCGCAGAACAGATGGTCGATGGGGACGAAAGGTTCTGAAGTGGCGATCACGTACCGGAAGACGCAGCGTTGGAAAGACTCCTACAAGGTGGACCGATGACCTGGTGAAGGTTGCAGGAAACCTTTGGTTGCGAGACGCGTAGAAACGCTCGTTGTGGCGACACTTGGGGGAGGCCTATGACTTGGACGTCTTTCGACTGAAATGATGATGATTAAACAACGAATTATTTCTATAATAAGCACTTTGGCTATCCAAATACCTATAATAAATAATATATAGTAATATCTAATAATATAATAATAATATTCCACAACTATCACACAACACCATCTAGTCCTAAGCTAAGCAGAGCTTGTGTTATGGGTACTAGACAACTGATAAACATACTTATATATTTCTAAATACTACATATCATAGATAAATTACACCCAGACACAGAACAAATGATTATGCTCATCACACAAACATTTGTCCTGGGTGGGAATCGAACCCACGACCTCCGGCATAGCAGTCAGGGCCACTAACCACTAGACCAACAGGCCAGTAAAACCTATTCTGTAGGTACCTATATCTTGCAATGACAACTGACAGCCCTAACTACACCTTACTCTTCTTTACCAATGCAAACGCGACTCAATTAAATTCAACTTTTTCACACATCTGTACCAAGCAGTTTTATGTAACACCAAACTGGAAATATAGAACGAAAATCTACTTTCCAGTTTCCACGGACTGAATAAAACATCGTATAACATGAACAAGCATTTTATAACCGGTTATCAAAATGCAATAAGCGTCAAATTACGTAATCTGTCAGGAGCGGCCATATTAATTTTATGACGTTTGATCATTTTCGCGGCAAAGCCTGTAGTACCTCTCGGCCGCTGTTCGCGACACAACGTTCTATCACATTCCAATTGACAACATCGTGTTACTATTTACGAAGTGATTTGCGGCACTGTGTTTACTCTGTGTTTTTGTGTGAAGTGAATTTTGAGCGGGAATTTTTTGAAGTTTGTGACGTTTGGATTTTTTTTTTTGGATTTTTGGTTTGTGATGTTCATTTGTTTTTTTTTTGTCAAGAAATTTAGCCCTCAGTTTTGATTAGTAATTTTCCTGTTGGATATTTCTTCTATTATTATAATTATGAATACTTACCTATTATAAAATGCGTAAAAACATATGTTTATATATACTTACACCCCTATTTTTTAAATAGTAGAAAAATAAATGGATCTCCATTCGTAACCGTTACTGATCATATATTTGTAGTCAAAAGTAAAAAAAAAACCAAAATTGTCCACAAAATTTTGTCATAATAGTTAAATTCATACTTAATAAAATCAATCATTCATAACAATTGCTACTAAAAAATATTACACGCTGTGTTTTTCCATTTTGATTGTCATTTATTCATTCATAATCAATAGCCTGTACAATATTTCCATAAATTGAGGGACATTTTGGGATCTACACAAACGCTAATAACTTTGCTGTTTATGAATATTATTTATAAGCCCTTTAAGTGTTTGTACTAATTAAATATTAGTAGTGTATTTGCAGCTTAATCTGCAATAGGTAGAGCGGAGTCCCTTATTACAGGTATAGCCTGCTAAAAGGAGGCTCTAATCAAACCAAAAGCGCACGCCGGCGTTCGCGCTGTCATTATCTTTCTATTGTCTCTAGTTGACGATATTCGAAAGGTGTTTTTTGAATTTTTTTAATTTTAAAATAAAAAACATTTTACACACAGTTTGTAAAGTTGACAAAAAATAAACGGACCATTTTGAGAAATGTCATATTTAAATTCCAACGCAATAAAAAACTTTTAACAGAAAAAAAACTAAAAGTTCAATGTTAAAAAAACACTGAAAAGTACAAAATAACTTTAATTTCAGAAGTCGGTGTTTCTATAATAGTTTTGTCTCTTCGTTATTTAACACCGACTTCCGAAATTAAAGTTATTTTGTACTTTACAGTGTTTTTTTAACATTGAAGTCGGTTGTATTTTTTTTTTTTGTAAAGTTTTTTATTTTACACTTTTTAGTTATGGTACCACCACTAAAAAGCACCTCTCAGCCAAAATTAAATACCTTATAGCCAGAGAGCATCTCATAACGATTCTAATAATCCCAAACACGGTTAGATTACATTAATTTACCTTCTGGCTTCATCATCAGATAAGTCCGGTACACCCCCTCTCCCTTTTCCTTCAGCCAGTCATCGACTACACGTATAAACAAAGCAATTTTACTTGTTACGACAGTTCTGCTGTGATCCTATGAGGAGTTCTGTGCCATATCTTCAAAGTTCATGATCAGATTATAACAATATTTCAATGGGACCAACTTGGAAGCATAACCTTTCAATAAAAAAAATAATTTTCAAAATCGGTCCACAATTGTCGGAGATATCGGTGAACGTACATAAAATAAAAATACACACACATTCAGCCGAACATAGAACCTCTTCCTTTTCGAAGTCGGTTAAAAATAATACTCGCAATATATTCCATCATATTATTTTTAACGCACCAAAAAAATGTATAAAAGGTGTAAGGTACAGCCCTCCACAAACTTTTTTTTTCAGGAAAAGAAAAAAAGAATCAGCCTCACCATACAAAATGATAAACTTGATTGGACAATTTGCATGGCGAGGCCGATTTTTTGTGGAAGGTTGTTCAGTTTCATCTACTGAGCAAGCCCTTAAAGTTTGTGGAGGGCTGTCCCTTACACCTTGTATATGTATTTTTTTTAAATCTATGTAATTAATTATTATTTAATTGTTTCTTTCAGTATCGTTCCAAGTTACATTCTGAGGTCTTTCTTAACCTTTCGAATGTCTTAAGTTACACTGTCCGACATAAGGTAATTGTCTTTCTAATTACGACATTCAAAGAGTTAAATGTCAAAACAAGCATTTTGTTTTTTTAATGAGTTGACTAAGCTAAATTTAAATATGTAGGTACGTGTACCTAACAAATATTCGGTAAATACATAAATACGTTACTAAACTTTATTTTATCTAAATCCAATATAAATAAATAGATACAGCCTTGGTTTATTGAAAGGTATGTCCATTATCTAATCTATTACAATATTAAACCAGGTAGGTAAGTCTCTAGGTAGGTATATTGTTTTCGAAATATTTAACACGCAGTTTATGATAAAGATCTTTATAAAAGAGATAGGTTTTGAATTTTTATTTTTTTATACTTCATGTCCAGTCACTACTAGATATGAAGTATAAATAAATAATCGGATAGTTTCCAGGGTCAAAATAAATACATTTTATTGAGTCCGTATTTTAGATTATAAAAAAAAAATGGACACGTATTTTTTCTTTTTTGGATTAAACAAAAAATAACAAAGATATAGCCCATTAAAGTTACGTGCGACGTCACCCCGTGCGAAAAAGTGCAGCACGGCGTGACGTCACACGTAACTTTAATGGTCTATATCTTTGTCATTTTTGGTTTAATTTACAAATAAAAAAATACGTGTCCCTTATTTTTGAATAATCTAAAAGACGGACTAATTACATTTTTTACGGCAACTAGCCTATTGCATTAAATCCGCCCATGTACCACTGTATATGGGTGGATTTAAAGCAACATGGCATTCTCTACCAGTCAACCTTTGGGTGAATTTTTTGAGAAACTCAGCAAAAATAATAAATGGTGTAAGGGCCAGCCGTCCACAAACTTTAAGGGCTTGCTCAGTAGAAGAAACTGAACAAACCACCATATAATTTTTTTTCAGGAAACGAAAAAAAAAAATTCAGACTCTACGCCATACAAACTGTCCAATCAAGTTAATAATTTTGTATGGTGAGGCGGGGCACCTTGTATATGTGTATTATTTTATTTCATATTTTTGGGTTTATTTATCTCATAAAAAAACATTTATGTCTCTCGTGCATCACTGCAGGGTGCCAACTGAAAATCAGCGGGTGTGTAACGCCCAGCAAATGCGCACACAACACTTTTGGTCTTTTTAAATTTGTGTTTGTTGTGCTGTATCTGTTCCGAATAATAGCATTTCTATTCTATTCTATTCATGAGCCTGGGGTTCTGGACCTTTGGAAGGCGTACGAGGGTCCGAAGCCAACTCACAGATGCCCTTTAGATACTTTTTAGGGTTCCGTAGCCAAATGGCAAAAAACGGAACCCTTATAGATTCGACTCAATTTTGACATTTATAATTCCTACTCAAAAATGACATTAATAATTCTGACGCAATTTTGACATTTATAATTCTGACTCAATTTTGACATTTATAAATCCAACTAAATTTTTGATTCAATTATTTGTTAAATATTTTCTTAGTACAATCTGTAATTTATTATTGTATGCCTAATTGGCAGGACATAATGGAACTGTAATTTATTATTTAATTTTAACACCTGTATGTAACCTATGCCCACAATAAAGACATTCTGATTCTGATTCTGATTCATGTCTGTCTGTCTGTCTGTCCGTCCGTCCGTCCGTATGTCACAGCTACTTTTTTCCGAAACTATAAGAGCTATACTGTTGAAACTTTGTAAGTAGATGTATTCTGTGAACCGCATTAAGATTTTAGAAAAAAGCAATAAATTTTGGGGGTCCCTATACTTGGAACTGAAACGCAAAATTTTTTTTTTCATCAAACCCCTACGTGTGGGGTATCTATGGATAGGTCTTCAAAAATGATACTAAAGTTTCTAATATAATTTTTTTTCTAAACTGAATAGTTTGCCCGAGAGACACTTCCAAAGTGGTAAAATGTGTGTCCCCCCCCTCTAACTTCTAAAATAAGAGAATGATAAAACTAAAAAAAATATATGATGTACATTACTATAAAAACTGCCAACGAAAATTGGTTTGAACGAAATCTAGTAAGTAGTTTTTTTTTAATGCGTCATAAATCGATAAAAATACACTATTATTAAAACATCGATTAAAGTTACAACACATTACAAGAAGTTTTATATTATGTTACTAGCTGCTACGGAACCCTTCATGGGCGAGTCCGACTCGCACTTGGCCGGTTTTATAGAACATGGTAGGTACAAACCAAAGATTATCCTCGTACGCGCTATGCATTCAAGGACAACCCATTCTTGATGGGAACCTATTTGCCATATGGAAAACAAATATTAGACTGTGGCTTTTCCTTTTTGGAGACTAAAATGGACTGGTTAGTCTGGTTACCAAGAACTATATTAAGACTGTGACCCCTGCCTGACCAATGTTATAAATAGACATCCAAACTAATATTATAAATGCGAAAGTAACTCTGTCTGTCTGTCTGTCTGTCTTTGCTTCACGCCTAAACTACTGGACTGATTTGTGTGAAATTTGGTACAGACATAGTTTGGAACTTGAGAAAGGACATAGGATAGTTTTTATTACAAACAATAAAATATAAAATTTATTCCGGACATACAGCGCCATCTATTGGTCAAGAGTCGGCATCAATTCAGTACTATCTGCCGGAAGTCACTATTCCACGCGAACGAAGTCGCGGGCAAAAGCTAGTTGATAATAAAGTCTTATAATTATTACGTTTTCCAAGACCTGTTACTTTTTCGTTGGGAAATTCTTTATTTGTGGAGAACAATTAGCAATTTATTAAAGCATAAATTTTTATTATGTTTACTGATTTAAATAAACATAGAATAGAATAAACTTTATTTTACATCAAAAAGTAGATAACACAATTTATTATTATTGTACTTATTATATAGAGTCGTGTTTGAATTAGTTTTATTTTTGAAGTAATGTGCTATATTTGTCGTAAATCTATGTAACACCATTTTATACCATGTTTAACGCAAGTAAAGGTTTCATAATCATCAGCCTTTTTAATATTCCCACTGCCGGGACTCAGGCCTCCTCTGAATCGGCCGGAACCCACTACGCGGGCCCAGTGCGGGTTGGTGAATGTCACATGTCTTCGAATTTTTGGTTCTAGGACATGCCGGTTTCCTCACGAAGTTTTCCTTCACCGTTTTGAGAGCAGTGGTGATGAAAAAAATTACTATTGCGCCTGGCTGGGTTCGAACCCGCGACCGATAACTCGTAAGTCGGGGACGTTATCATTTGGCCACCACTGCTCTAATAAAGAATTAATTATTATTATTTCGTATATACATTTTCATTACATATTTTTAACATTTTTAAATATTTTTAACGCACTTTAAAAACAAAAGTATAAAAACAGTTGTTGTCCACCCGTTTCGGGAACAGGGTCTTCTTTTTTTGTTATGATGGGAAAAGTTCATCCAATGACCTCCATACTTATTACTATTAAAATAAGCTCTTTTTTTTCTTTCAAGGTTTTTAACAAAAATAAATAAATGGGTACAAAGGTTTTAAAGGTGGTTTAATTTTTATCAACCAGATAACCTCAGGATGCACAAATAGGTAATAGGTATATCCAAGTAATTTATTTGAAGACGCATGAGGACTTAGCCATTATAATCACACGATGCATGTAGGTTGTTCAAACATATATAAAAGATCAAACATTAGCATCATAGTATGGAAATTATTCTTACTTTTGTTTTTATTGTAGTTTCTTATAGGTACTTTACATATTATTATGCGAAAAACATTAAGCAGGTAACGTGCCTTTTTTCGTACCTAGGTACATTTTTTTTCTCAAAAATAACAACGACTACTATATCATCGTAATCGTATAGTAAAAAAAAACTGGTCAAGTGCGAGACAGGCTCGCGCATGAAAAGTTCCTTAACGTCCTTAGGAAAATTCGGCAAAAAAAAAAAACGCGTTTGTTGTATGGGAGCCCCCTTTAAATATATATTTTATTTTGTTTTTAGTATTTGTTGTTATAGCGGCAACAGAAATATATGATTTGTGACAATTTCAACTGTCTAGCTATCGCGGTTCTTGAGATATAGCCTGGTGACAGACGCCCTGGTCGAGGCCATGGTCCGGAGCGAGGAGGAGTGGCAGGCGGTCGCCGACTTCTGCGAAGCAGTAATGCTCGCAAAGGAGGAGGCCGACCGCATCAGACAACGGCGCTCTCGCCGCCGCCGCCGGGATTCCGATCCCGATTTCCAGCCACCGTAGGCGCGGGCTTGCGGACAGTGAGCAATGGGTAGCTCGCTGTCCGGCCGTCCGGTAACCGTCCGGACCAAGCCCAAGTCGTCGACGGCGCGCGCTGTTCCCGCGCGCCTCAAGGAGTTGTCAGCAACAGCAGGGACCCAGCCGGGTCGAAGCCTACTGGGGCCAGGGTTATCCGAAAGGGCGCTCGAGCCCCGGTACGAAGGCTAGAAGGAACGGGATGGGTTTTTTAGTCAGTAAGAGTCTGACACTATCTCCCGCTCCGCCCAAGAGCGGGGGTTGTCATAAGATGATTTTTCCCATCGAAAAAAAAAAAAAAGCCTGGTGACAGACAGACGGACAGACAGCGAAGTCTTAGAGGGTCCCGTTTTTACCCGAACGCCGAACGTTTCCAGGGTACGGAACACTAGGAACAAAAAACTTTAAGAAATTAAAAAACCAAAATGATCGTGAAAAATGTCGTCAGGCTTTTGAAGCACCCTGTATATTTTGAGTTGCTATAGTTCGTTGACACGCAAACCATATATAGAGTTTTGCAAAATATAATTTTAACATGAATTTCTAGTTTCGAGGCAACCGCAGGTCAAAGAAAAGAAAGGATTGCATGAGGAATATTTTTTTTTAAAGGTAGGAAATAATCCAATTACATCTCCCGCCCTTGGGCGGAGCGGGAGGGCGTGTAAAACTTTTACTGACTAAAATCCACTCCTACTTCCTTCGTTGTCTTTCATTCCAGGGCTGAGCTTTCCTTTCAGGAGCAAACCCATGGCCCCAGTAGGCTTAGACCCTGCTGGGTCCCTACGGATTTCTAACATTTCCTTGAGGCGCGCGTGGAACACTATAGTGTGTTCCACGTAAGAATTCCCTTCGCCGTAATGTTGGCAATACAGAAAAACAGTGTTGCTATATTTTTAGCAATGAAATTACTTAATATCAGTTAATCCCCCTAGATTATGTTATATTTCGTTTACTTACTTTTGGAAACTGTAAAAAATATTTTTGAATGAAGTATATAACGCTAGGCTCAATTTCGATTGTCCTGCAATTCTTTCAAGTACCGAAAACGCTACTCCACAATATCCTACTGTTCCATTAACACCTACCTTTTAAACATGCTTTTTTTAAAATAAAATCCCATTCCCCTCATAATTCTATATAAAGTGTTGCGACAACCATTAAAATCGATTTCGTTTCGCATTTCGTGCAATAATTTTCTAGAGTAGGCAACACTTTTCCTATTTTTTGACAGATGGCAGAACCATTATTAGGGAATTCTTAAGGTTGGGCCTTAAAGTAGCGCCCGAAAAGTGCCATAAAACAGTGACTTTTCGAAGCCTACTCCTCGGTAACAGCCAAGTTAATAGGTTTGAAAAAAAATTATGTTTATTATAGATTCATGAACAACATTATCAACATTTGATTTTTTCGTGCTATTAATACTTTTGTCTAAAAAAAATATTTAGCTTTTCGCAACTTTTCCCTACTCCTTCGAGCGAAACGGATTGGATCTTTAGAAACATTTTTACACATCAAAATGGATGGTTAAATATTCTTCAAAGTGAACATTGCATACATACGAGTAATTCAATCAATATTTCGCAAAGAAAACTGATTTAGAGGTCAGCCGCGCGCTTTCCGGGCGCTGCTGGCCGCAAATAAATGCACAGATTTGCGTACTGCCGCCTAGGCGGGTGCGAGAGGTACGTCCACATAATTTTGGCCAGATGGTTCAAGGGACTATAATTCATTAAACCTCAAGCGAACGCCGGCGTTCGCGCACCTATTGTCTTTCAATTGTGTCTGTAATTATCACAATTGAAAGGAAGAAACTTGAGTGAAACGCATCGCGCCGTCAATGACTTGGGCTTGGCGCGGGCGGTTACCGGATGGTCGGATGTCGAGCTACCCATTGCTAATTTTCCTCTGCTGATTACGAAAACCGATACAAGAGGCGAATTCTAACCAACTTGTAGGTATTTACTTAAACAAACTTACGTTTATGTGACCATTTATGTGTACCAAGTAATGAATTAAGTAAAGTGCAAAGTTTAACAACTGAAGGTCGAAGCATACTGTTTGTTTCTTTAGTTAATAGGGTGACGTCGGCGTTATACCGGCTGTTGGTCAAGTTGCTACTGAAGATATTATAATGGGCCACAGTCTTTAAAATGGACACTCATTGAAGGCCAGTACCCCTAGCCAAGTTTCTAATCTGCAATAGTTAACGCTTGTAGAAAGCTTTAAATGTACGGGAATGACGTCGTCTCAACGCTCAGTCACGTGGTCAGAACAAAAGAATTGGCGGCAAGGTCAACTCGAAGCGTTCGACGCAAGCGAAACGGTTGTAACTTGGCTAGGGGGGCTGATTCTATTAATTCTGAACTTTTTAAACCCGGCCCGACCCAACAAACTTCGTACCGCATAATAGTCAATGAAATCTTTCGATATAGTCAACCGATTGCGATGAAACAAAGCCTAAGTAATATACCCAATAATAGTAGTTTATGTGACTAGGGGATAAAGCAGTGTCTTTAAGTCGCGGGCGGCATGTTGAATTCCGAACGAAACGAAGGTTGCTGATTTTAATCCCGAACGATAGTGAGGGATTTATAAAATTAACTCCCGAGCATTGCGAGGGAGTTAATAAAGAAACCTGAGTGAAGTGAGGAATTCAAGCCGCCCAAGACAAAGACAGCTTTATCCCCGTGTTGCATACTCTACTTTTTACACCATCTGTGAGATAATTAAAAAACAATTTGGTCGACTAAATTATATATTAGAGAAATATAAGTATAATATTTACAAGTTCATTAAACAAACAAAATTCACTAGGTAGAGTCTGTCTAATAAGTTAAACGACTTGAGTAATTATTAGGATTTAATGAAATCTGATGTAGTCAACACGAGTTCAATAATCAAGATTGATGAGATACAGATCATTGTTAACTAACAGAAGAAACTTAAAAAAAGTATCGAATATAAGTATTTTTTAAATGATTAAATATTAAACAAAATTCCCAAGTCGGTTGACTTATTAAACAGACGATACTCTAAGATTCTATACTTTCAATTTTCTATAATGCTCCCGTCAGTAAGCAGGTTTTATTCTATTTTTGTTAGTGGCCAGTTTGAATTTCGAGTCAACTTGTGCGATGCAAGTACATTTTAATTCACAATATTGACGATTTTTGGTGTTCCAAATTCAAATCTCATTATTCCCTAGGGATCGGCCATACTGCATTATCTCCCTAGGGATAGAAGCCTTGCTTTAAGTGAGGTTTGGATGATGTATAAAACGACATTATCGAGCAGGTGGTGTAAAAAGTTATTTACATCGATTCGGTACATTTTACGTGATGCGCGCACAAATAAAAATGTCTACAGATTTACTATGTGTATAGATTTCTATGACTTACACTCTATGTATGGTCACCACCATTACAGGAAATATATTGAGGATATTCCTTTTTGTAAACTAGGCAGCGTTTATTTGTTTACTTGATTTTTTCCTTCCTCGATTTGTGATTGGATGCGCAAAAAAGCAATTATAATACTTAGAACCATCAATTTACATAATGTATATGTCGCAGTGAGATAGATGAATCCGTAATATAGTTATATCCCTAGGGATATAACTATATTACGGAAAAAAAGTCATATTTTACAATATGACTTTTTTGAGACAAACCCTAATATTTTTATAACACTGAACTTAATCTAGTAATATAAGTATATCACTAAACTTGGACCGTTTTATAACTATATTCCTAGTGAGATAATAATGAATCGCTTTTGTATAACTATGTTACGGTATATAATTATATCCCTAGGGATATAACTATATTACGGCTTTATCTATCTTACTGCGACATATACAACTTTTGACACTATTTAAACACATTTTGAAAGGGTGTGTCCAGAATCGGATACTGAATCAACTTCAGCTATTTTTAAAATAGGATTTTTTTTATCCTATAACTAGCTTTTGACTAGCTTCGCCCGCGTACATAAATTAATATTATGCCTATGTCACTCAGGAATAAAGCAGCTTCCTTTCGATGAAAAAATTTTAGCAATCGGACCAGAACTTTCAGAGATTACCTCCTACAAACAAAAAAACCGGCCAAGTGCGAGTCGGACTCGCCCATGAAGGGTTCCGTAGCAGCAAGTAACATAATATAAAAGTTCTTGTAATGTGTTGTAACTTTGATCGATGTTTTAATAATAGTGTATTTTTTCGATTTATGACGCATTAAAAAAAAAACTACTAACTAGATTTCGTTCAAACAAATTTTCGTTGGTAGTTTTTATAGTAATATACATCATATATTTTTTTTAGTTTTATCATTCTCTTATCTTAGAAGTTAGAGGGGGGGGGACACACATTTTACCACTTTGGAACTGTCTCTCGCGCAAACTATTCAGTTTAGAAAAAAACCGGCCAAGTGCGAGTCGGACTCGCCCATGAAGGGTTCCGTAGCAGCAAGTAACATAATATTAAAGTTCTTGTAATGTGTTGTAACTTTGATCGATGTTTTAATAATAGTGTATTTTTTTCGATTTATGACGCATTAAAAAAAAACTACTTACTAGATTTCGTTCAAACCAATTTTTGTTGGTAGTTTTTATAGTAATGTACATCATATATTTTTTTTAGTTTTATCATTCTCTTATTTGGGGGGGGACACACATTTTACCACTTTGGAAGTGTCTCTCGCGCAAACTATTCAGTTTAGAAAAAAATGATATTAGAAACCTCAGTATCATTTTTAAAGACCTATCCATAGATACCCCACACGTATGGGTTTGATGAAAAAAATTTTTTCGAGTTTCAGTTTTAAGTATGGGGACCCCCAAAATTTATTGCTTTTTTTCTATTTTTATGTAACAATCCTCATGCGGTTCACAGAATACATCTACTTACAAAGTTTCAACAGTATACCTCTTATAGTTTCAGAAAAAAGTGGCTGTGACATACGGACGGACAGACAGACAGACAGACAGACAGACAGACAGACATGACGAATCTATAAGGGTTCCGTTTTTTGCCATTTGGCTACGGAACCCTAAAAATGATATTAGAAACCTCAGTATCATTTTTGAAGACCTATCTATAGATACCCCACACGCATGGGTTTGATGAAAAAAAAATTTTTGAGTTTCAGTTCTATGTATGGGGACCCCCAAAATTTATTGCTTTTTTTCTATTTTTGTGTGAAAATCTTAATGCGGTTTACAGAATACATCTACTTACAAAGTTTCAACAGTATAGCTCTTATAGTTTCGGAAAAAAGTGGCTGTGACATACGGACGGACAGACAGACAGACAGACAGACATGACGAATTTATAAGGGTTCCGTTTTTTGCCATTTGGCTACGGAACCCTAAAAAAAACAAAATGTTTTTTATACACCACTAATTTTTAATTAGTACAAATACTTAAAGAGCTTATTAGAAAAGCCCTTGTTATTATTTAAGTAAAGTCTCAATAAATAATATTAATAAGCAGCAAAGTTATTAGCGTTTGTGTTTATCCCAAAATGTCTCTCAATTTATGGAAATATTTTGCAGGATATTGATTATGAATGAATAAATGACGATTAAAATGGATAAACACTGCCCGCAGTATTTTCTACTAGCAATTGTTATGTATGATTGAATCTATTATGAATTTACCTTTTCGTGGTCAATTTTAGGATTTCGTTTTTTTCTACTTTTGATTACAAAAATATGATCAGTATAACGGGTACAGATACAGCCCCATTTTTTTGTGTACTAATTAAAAAGTAGGGGTGTATTAGTGTAGCTTAGTACATAAACAACATTTGACGCATTATGCACACATTCTGAAAGTATGTCCAGAATCGACTACAGCAATTTTTAAAATAGGTAATTTTTTATTAGGAATAATTTTAAGACAAAAAATTACCTATTTTGATAAATCTTGATTGCGTCACTATATACTTAAAATGGGAGAATTTATTATGATTTTTATTAGATTTGTTTTTTGCGCTATTTGTATTGAATATTTCAACGTTTAGGAATTTGCTGAACCAAGTAAAACTGTTTATGCGGTACGTGACAAATCTTAGTTTTGTACGCTGTCCGAGAAAATTGCTATAACTAGCATCTTGGCTTGCATAAAATCACGCTAGGTATAAATGGTGATTCAAAATTGACAGATAAAACCTAAAAGAGCAAAAAAATAATAATAAATTTATAGCATAACATAATCAGCCTTTTAAAGCTCCCACAGCGTACAAAACAACCCCTCAGTCGCCTGGATGGCCCGGTGACTATGTATTTTTGCTGACATAACAAGCTTATAACTTTGTGATTTTTCATATTACAGTTCTGAAATTTTGTACAAAGATTTTTTAAATAAAAATACGAGACTAATGTCTTCTTCGAATTTCTTGCACGTTCTTCTCCATAGAGACCTACTCTTTGGAACGTGCAATTTAGCTTCACTTTTCTTGGACTGACCGACATTTGACTATTCAAAAGTGCCTGTAAATGGTCTATTTAAAATAAATGCTTTGATTTGATTTGATTTGAATGTTTCAGGTTTCGTATATATAGTGACTGGTAATTAGTGACCGATTACAGACAACTTTCCCAAAGAAACTTCTTTGTCATCATTTTGACCCCTGAGTTTGTTTCGGTGTTTCATAAACTGACGAAAAAAAAATTTGACGTGTATAAATTCTTTTTTAAACCCATTTGCAAAATAAATATAATTTATCATCATTAAAAAATATACTGATAAAAATCTCTATCTAGATAAATATTGTAACCACTGAGTAGATTCATTACAATATGAAAGTGTTTGCATGATATCCTTTTTCTAATAATAATAATGAGTAATATCAGCAATATTAAAGATTGTACACAGTTAATCTCTTTTCGATAACTAGGTATCATAAACAAATATAATAAAGCGAAAGATATTTGTGTGTTTGTTTAAATGTACTAATCTCTGAAAGTATAGTCTGTCTAAAAAGTCAAACTGTTTAAGAATTTTGCATTATTTAATCATTTAAAAAATACTTATAGGTATTCGATACTTTTTAGATTTGTCATGTCTGTCTGTCTGTCCGTCCGTATGTCACAGCCACTTTTTTCTTCTTCTTCTTAGTGAGTAAATGTATTCTGTAAACTGTATTAAGATTTTCACACAAAAATAGAAGAAAAAACTATAATATTTTGGGGTCCACATATATAGAACCCATACGTGTGGCCCGTGTGGGGTATCTATAGATAGGTCTTTAAAAATGATATTGAGGTTTGTAGTATCATTTTTTTCTAAACTGAATAGTTTGCGCGAGAGACGCTTCCAAAGTGGTAAAATGTGTCCCCCCCACCCCCCCCTGTAACTTCTAAAATAAGGGAATGATAAAATTAAAAAAAATATATGATATACATTACCATGCAAAAAATACATAAAAACAACGAAAATTGGTTAAAACGAGATCTAGTAAGTAGTTTTTTTTTTAATACGTCATAAATCGAAAAAAAAAACTTATTAAAACATCAATCCAAGTTACAACGAACTACAAGAACTTTTATATTATGTTACTTGCTGCTACGGAACCCTTAATGGGCGAGTCCGACTCGCACTTGGTCGATTTTTTAAGGTTCTTCTTAAGTTTAGGTTTAAGGTAAACAATGATCAAGATCTCTTAGTCAACCTTGATTATTGAACCAGTGTTGATTACATCAGATTTCATTTTACCCTAATAATTACCCGAGTCGTCTGACTTTTTAAAAAGACTCTACCAGTCGGACTGAAATAGTACATTTTGATACAAGTGCAAAAATTTTGTCATTGTGATCGATACAGAATTCGCACGAGCCGTAGGCGAGAGTGTTATGGAGCCGAGAAAGAGACTTTGCACATGTATCAAACGACTTTTTTCAATACACTCACTGAAATGAATAAAACGGGGGTTGACTGGCGACCCATGGGGGACGACGAACGCATAGCCTGATACGATACATGTAATAAAATTGTGGCGGAGTAAAACAGGCGCACTTTTCTGCACTAGTGCGGAAAACCGTCTATTGCGTGCCTAAAAGCGGTGGTATAAGAGCGGGTTTTCGAGTAAGTGTATTGAAAAAATCTTTCTGTATGGAATAGCCAGGTTAACCATTGAAGTGGGTGAAACCGCGGGGGATAGTACAGTCATTCATAATATTGTTTTGAAGTTAAGTAGGTAGTATCTTGTCAAGAGATACAGCGAAAATGTCCTCTAAAGTGTTTTTAATGGCTTTTTAACGATTCTGATTGCCGAGATCGTCTTTCTTGTACGTTAAAAAGTGATCAAAACTATTAGAGTGGCTACTTACCATCAAATAATGTTAGTTATCTGCTGTATAACTTTTTAAAGGCAAGATTACCGACATAGCGTGAAGAATCGCCAAACTTTAGAGGCAATGGGGACGAAAGGTTCTGGATCCGAGATCCAGCATAAGAAGGCCTTACCCAAGGGCCGATGGTGATGGTGAGAATCGCGGGAACCTGATAGATATAATAATTATAATAATATTCCACAACTATCACACAACGCTGTCTAGCAGAGCTGTCCCAAGCTAAGCAGAGCTTGTGTTATGAGTACTAGACAACTGATAAACATACTTATATATTTCTAAATACATACATATTATAGATAAATTACACCCAGACACAGAACAAATGATTATGCTCATCACACAAACATTTGTTCTGGGTGGGAATCGAACGCACGACCTCCGGCATTGCAGTCAGGGTCAATTAACCACTAGACCAACAGGCCAGTCAGATGCGAGAGCACGGGACCGTTCGTAGCGGCGACAATTGGAGAAGGCGTATAAGCAACAGCTTTTTGTAATGGGGAAACCGACCTTCATATCTTCATGTAGGAAAATTCAGGAAAAATGAATTTTATCAGCCTAGGGTCTTATAGGAACAGACACATGTCCAATATTTGTTGTCAAAATCAAGTCATCCTGTATAAGTGCTTAGTGGGTAGAAGCTATAAATGGTGCTCATAAATTACTTACACGATTTCTATTTTCTTTTTTGGATTTTTTTAATGGTTTGGGTCTAATGCAGTTTCGGTACAGATCCTTTTTAGAAATGTCTATTTATAGGAACGTGAACGTGAGATAGTTTCTTCCAGCGGCTTCGCTCGCATTAAATTAGGAAATTATTTCAAGGCTAGCTGACCCGACGAACTTCGTATCGCCTAACAGTTAATGAATTTACAATTGTCGTCACGGATCTTGAGCGCTGGCTTCAAGTTGCGCAGAAGTCAAATATTCGGTCTCTTTAGTGGTGCAAAGTGAGACGCGGGGGCGAGGGTCGTGTCACTGATTGGCTTGCCGCGCTTTGCGTCATAGACGTCACTCCTGATTCGTTCCCCGCGTTGCTGCATGTATCTAACAACGACGACGATTGGCTCACCAATGTATGGAATGCGCAAAGCGATCCCCACTCTGACGCCGAGCGCTCAAGATCCGTTTCGGATATTATAGTATATATTTCGATATAGTCTACCGATTGCGATGAAACAAAAAGTAATATCATTATCAAGTTATACACAATTTTTTGTGTATAAGTTATCTAAACCGATTTTCGTACATTTTACGTGATGCGTGCACAACTAAAACCTTCTACTTTTAGATTAATTATGTATACACCCCTACTTTTTAATTAGTACACAAAGAAATGGGGCTCTATCTGTACCCGTTACTGATCATATTTTTGAATTCAAAAGTAAAAAAAAACCGAAATTCTAAAATTGACCACGAAAAGGTAAATTCATCATAGATTCAATCATACATAACAATTTTATTGCTAGTAGAAAATAATGCGGGAAGTATTTTTCCATTTTAATCGTCATTTATTCATTCATAATCAATAGCCTGCCCAATATTTCCATAAATTGAGAGACATTTTTTGATAAACACAAACGCTAATAACTTTGCTGTTTATGAATATTATTTATAAGCGCTTAATAGGTGTTTGTACTAATTAAAAATTAGTGGTGTATATAAAGCATAATTCTGGGATAAAAGTATCCTAAATACTATCCCAGAACACAGTCTATTAGTGCCAAGTTTCATCTAATTCGTGTAACCATTTGAGTGTGAAGAACAATAGTTTTTTTCTTTTTTAATCCATCCAAAGGTTGTCTGTAAGAAATTGCCCTGTGCTATAAAACCGCCCACCGTACCTAAACACACAATTTTTTCACAAATATTTGTCCTACTGTTTCATTATGAAATTATATCTAACTAGCTCTTGCCCGCAGCTTCGCCGGCGTACATAAAATATAGCCTATGTCACTCAGGAATAAAGCAGCTTTCTACAGGTGAAAAAATTTTAGCAATCGGACCAGTACTTCCAGAGATTACCTCCTACAAACATAAAAATAAACTTTACCTCTTTATTATATTAGTGTAGATATATAAAAATCTAGTGTCACAGTGTTTGTTATCCAACGCCTCTGAAAGGGCTTGACCGATTTTTATGAAATTTAATTCATATTATTGGAACGAAGTTCCTTATCGCGCGTTGTGAAAGGGTGCTAGACGGAAAAAATTATCACGAAAAGTTGTAACGACACTTTTTGCTTTAGTAAGCTATTGTAAGCCGTGCGGCGTGCGCATGTTTCTCTGTCTGTCTCTCTCTCTCTTATATATATATATGAACTTCGTTCCATCCGGGTGTCCCTTGACACCTCTCAATTTTATTTATTTTTTATTTATTTATTATTCTATGACTATTTTATTTAATTCAATAATGTTACTATGGATTAATTAATACCTGAAATAATCGATAAATACTAATAATAAGCGTCTAAAAGGACCCTCATACGCCTTCCAAGGGCCTGTACACACAGCGGTATTTCACCGCGCGGTTTTTTTTTTTCGTTATTCTGTAACACATTGAATCTTATGAAAGTTTCCGCACTGGCAATAAAAAATTCCGTGATTTTTTGCAGATTTGACGCGGTGCGGAAATAAATCCGCGCGAATATTTTCCGCGCGGTAAAATATCGCTGTGCAGAAACGTCCAGGACCTCTATCCTGTCCTACTTCAGAACCCTCCTGAGATAAATACATGTATAAAAATAATAATAATATATCTAGTAGGTGTGAGAATAAATCGTAAGGTATTCTTATAACCCTAGATAATAAGATAAATCTAGTATCACGTGAGTGAGAGCAGGTAGCGGCTAGTAATAGATAAACTATAATTAAACTTTTTTTTTTTTTTAAACTTAAACATAAATCTATTGATTTCAACAATATGATCAGATCTACGACCTTGATCAGGGAGTAATCTTTAACTAACAAAAAAACATAAAAAATACAAGTTTTGTTAATTAAACAACAAACAAATCAAGGTTGTGTAGCACAAAAAGTTTTAATGCATTTGGTGTTTACAGGAAATCTACATCCACACCAATATTATTAAGAAGTTAAATTTGTTTTTTGTAGGAGGTAACCTCTGAAAGTACTGGTAAGATTGCTAAAATTTTTTCACCGATAGAAAGCTGCTTTATTCCTGAGTGACATAGGCTATACTGAGTGTAAGAATAAACTTTAAGGGCTTGCTCAGCAAACAAAACTTCAACAACCTTCCACAAGATTTTTCAGAAAACGAAAAAAAAAATCGTCTAATAATCATGAGCTATAAATATAAAAAGTCACAATTGGATGAATGTAGCACATAATTCTTTAGGCGATATTTTTGTGGCGACGCACACGTATTATTGGTTACTGGGTTAGATTAGGTTAGGTTTTTTTTTTTTGTAGTTGAAGTGGGAAATCCATCATGAAAGAGCAGTAGGTAATAATCAGTAAGATGAAATAGTGTCTACAACTTACCGTTTGGAATTATCTTTAAGGGTTTATTAGTTTTATTCCAAAGAACATTATGTGTTTTTATCATTATGCGTTTATAACATTATGATTTATTATTATTATGCTAACAGTATTTATGGCAAAAGTTTCATGCCTAATAATTTTATGCGTAATGATCATTAAGCTGTATTTGGTTATGCCAATGTAAATTATGGCAATATATTTTATGCTAATCATTAGTAAACCGTGTCCAAACTTTTTTAAATATTTTAAAAATTATTGGTATCGATTCATTTACTGAATATAAATAAACCATATTCAGATTTCGCTAATACTAAAAATTATGTTGTGTGCACAGAAATTTTAGACATAAGGAAATTCATTTACATGATATGCCATAAAAAATATTAATAATAATAATATTTATTCAAAATTCTTTACAGGATAAATTAATACAGTCTTAAATATAAATCTTAATTCTGAGTCTTTCATGCCTGAACTAGGAAGTCCTGTGTTTCAGGCGAGAAGTGCTAAAATAATTTAAAATTAACAAATAATCAAAAGATTCTTTATTACAATACAAACGTGTAAAAAATCTATAATGTAGGCAAGTTACAATTAGAACTATTAAGTATAATATTACCAAATCTTAACTTCCAGTTTCTTAAATAACAAGGTACTTAAAGTAGGTCAAAAATTGTATAAGAAATAAAAACAAAAAATCACTTTAGCACAATCAATAAATTCTCCGTATCATCGTAAGACATTTTTTGTAGTCTGTTCAAGAATTCTCATTGCAAGTTAAATAAAAGCTTGTTATTAAAATATTTGACCTCACATTAAACTGAGCATATTTAGTTAAGTACCTATACTCGTATGTCATTGAAATAGGTTAACTTCAAACAGGTTTTAGAGAGACCATATTGGTTTATTTTTGATGTTAATTTATTCAAAAACTGCTTGTTTTGAGTCAATAGAGTATCATCAGATCTTTGGAAATACCGGATGAATGCGTAATAATAAAGGTAGAAACTACTTACATAGCGCACACGTGATTCACGTAAAATCAAACAAGCCAAATATCTTTGAAGTTTTATAGTCGTTCGATCGAAGTCCTATCCAAAAGCGGTATTCACGATCTATCGACTTATTTCCAGTTACATTAGTAAGTATTCTACCAGGATAATTTAATACAGAGTCTTTTTTAAACCGACGAATTTCAAACGACTTTATAATCGGTGTCGTTCAAACTCGATTGATGGATGTGAATACAGAAATGGTCTAAACGACTAAATCGCTACGATATCGTTACGGTTTTCATTACGTGAATCCCCGTTCCTTCTAGCCTTCATACCGGGGGGCTCGAGCGCCCTTTCGGATAACCCTGGCCCCAGTAGGCTTCGACCCGGCTGGGTCCCTGCTGTTGCTGACAACTCCTTGAGGCGCGTGGAAACTAGACTTGTAGAGCTACACTAGATCCACGCCACGATACGTCGTTCTTGTGTGTGCGTCCTATTAACCTGGCCGTTACCGAGGAGTAGGCTTCAGAAAGTCACTGTTTTATGGCACTTTTCGTGCGTTTGGGCCGTAAGGGCTTGCTCAGTAGACGAAACTAAACATCCTTCCACAAGATAAAAAAAAAATCGGCCTCTCCATACAAACTGTCCTAACAAGTTTTCAATTTTGTATGGTGAGGCTATTTTTTTTTTTCGTTTCCTGAAATAAAGCCTTCTGGAAAGCTGTTCAGTTTCGTCTACTGAGCAAGCCCTTAAAGTTTGTGGAGGGCTGTCCCTTACAGCCTGTATTTTATATACGCGGGTGAAGCCGCGGGCAAAAGGTAGTGTACTTATTATAAATGTGATTAATCAGTCTTGAATCAGCTTGTATCTAACAGAATAGCTATAGGGCGAATGTTTCTCATTAAAGTTACAAACGATCTTTGATCAACACGTTTTCTTATTGCGTACTTCTATTAACGTAAACAAATAATGTTTTTGAATTCAATATTTGTGATAATCGTAATCAAGAATCGATTGTAGTGTTGTGTGTTTTAAGTTGATTTTGAAGTGGCAAAATTCGAGTTGGGATCGCACGCGAAGGGTTGCGTACTATGTTAAAATAGAGCATAAAAAGTGCCGGCAAAATAACGTAGAAGCCCCTTAATACCTTTAAAAAAACCTTAACCTTTTTTTAAGAAGACCTTTAATTTTTTACTATTTGTTGTACTGGTAATATGTAGAAATACACAGAAAAATTCACTTCTCTACCTCTCGTACCGACGGATAAACAGCGGCATAGCAATAGGATCCCGTTGACACCCTTCATAAACGGAACCCTAAAAATCTTGAAAATGGGCTGCAAAACAATTTGAACATTGTCGCCTATCACATAAAGTTGGTTGTTTAAAAACCGTATGACTATCTCGAATTTCGAATCCATAAAAAGATTTATACATTTCTAATACCAAAACTAATACCACTTGTATTTTATTGAAATCATTTTTTTTTCTATTCCGAACGAATACCAACTACTTGAATTTGGTAGTAAGCTCAATCAAACCTAATCAGAATAAATTTTCAAATATAAGTCCAAACAAATACCAGTGGTAAAATATAATAAAATTACTTACATAACCTGCATACCTACATAGATACCTCAAAGAAGTGTCAAAAAAAAAAACAAGTGACAGTGCTGTGAAACAAAATAAAAATGAACAATCAGTGAATATATGAACTTTTTTGGATCAGTTTTCAATTACGTGAGCAAATCTTTCACGATGATGAAACGAAGGACTTCGAAGCGTTTCGTGCTTGGCGAGAGCACGGAACAGCAGAACTTCGACGATGACGAGGTTACCGAGGTGCTGCCGAACTTGGCGCAGAAGTTCCAGATGACATTGAGCACGGATCCTGATGAGAGGAGGCATGATGCGGAGCAGAGGCAGCAGGACGGTAGGCTGCTCAGAACTCCGAATTCTGGGACTATGAAGTAAGTTTCCGGTGGTAGTTCTTTGATACTTTAAAAATGTACTAGTTTTACATACATACAAGGTGTAAGGGACAGCCCTCCACAAACTTTAAGGGCTTGCTCAGTAGACGAAACTGAACAACCTTCCTCAAAAATTTTTTTCAGGAAACGAAAAAAAAAATCGGCCTCGCTATACAAATTTAATTCTCCAATCAAGTTTATCATTTTGTATGGTGAAGCTGACTTTTTTTTTGTTTCTTGAAAAAAAATCTTGTGGAAGGTTGTTCAGTTTCGTCTACTGAGCAAGCCTTTAAAGTTTGTGGAAGGCTGTCCCTTACACCTTTTATATGTATATTTTTTTTTAAATTATACCAATAAAGAATGGGTCTCAATCCTTACCCGTTACTGATAATATGGGTGTAGTCAATAGTAAAAAAAAAACGAAATCAAATTGTCCACGATGATGGTAAATTCCTAAAAGAATTAATCATTCACAACAATTGGTACTTACTAGAAAATTACTACGCGCAGTGTTTTTCCATTTTGTTTGTTATTTGTTTATTTATAATCAATAAATGTAGCCTGTACAATATTTCCATAAATTGAGTGACATTTTGGGATATAAACAAACGCTCATAACTTTGCTGTTTATGAATATTATTTATTCTTTCGTTATTATTCAAGCAAAGTCTCATTAATGCCCAAGCGCCCGAAAAGTGCCATAAAACAGTAACTTTCTGGAGCCTACTCCTCGGTAACGGCCAGGTTAATAGGTTTGAAAAAAACATATGTTTATTTTAAATGCATGAACAACATTATCCACATTTAATTTTTTCATGCTAATAATACTTTTGTCTAAAAAAATATTTAGCAATTTCGCTCTAATCCTTTGAAACGGCTTGGATCTTTAAAAACATTTTTACACATAGAAATTGGTGGTTAAATATTCTTCAAAGTGAACATTACATAATTATGTAAATCAATCAATATTTCACAAAGAAAATGGATTGAAAGGTCAGCCGCGTGCTTTCCGGGCGCTGTTGGCCGTAAATAAATGCACAGATTTGCGTACTGCCGCCTAGGCGGGTGCAAGAGTTGCGTCCACGTAATTTCGGTCAGATGGTTTAGGGGACTATAAGCCATAAGACTGCTTAAAATAATAACAAGACCGTTTCTACGAGTATTATTTTTATTAGTATAAACCCTTTAAGTATTTATAATAATTAAAAATTAGTGCTGTATTGTATGTATATACATGGTATATACCATTTCTCTGACATCATAGTGATACTCCAGTAATAATGTACATAAGTAGCCATCGCAGTACCTACTAACTACTAGTGTTGAAGTAAACAAATACTAGTTAGTCTATCCAGATAACTTACTTTGACGAGGTCACGCAGAGTGGCTGAGTTAATAAGTAATCTGTTATCAGTTTAGTAAGATGTAGAGTTCTGCAGCAGGTACTTTTCGGCATAAATTCTTTCTGTTTGCGAATTTTGTTTTGATTCAATGAAAAAGATTTTTTCGCTCGCATTTGGCCAATCCATTCAGCCGTATGAGCAATGACCGCTGGGCAAGTATCGCCACCCGGTGGGTTCCTGCAAACGGTAAGCGCCATCGAGGTCGCCCTAGAAAGAGGTGGCGAGATGATAGAACTGGTTAGAGACGGCGCGAGAGAAGAATGTCTGGAAGGACTTGGGGGAGGCCTTTGCCCAGCAGTGGGACAGCCACTGCTGGGCAAAGGCCTCCCCCAAGTCCTTACTGGATATATAAAAAAAAAAATTGCGGACAAATGCGGAGTCGAAATCGCGCTCGAGGGGTTCCGAATGTGGCTGCGAACCACAAAATAGATAGGTACAGAAGACAATCTCATGTATATACTTCACTTTATATACCTCAACTCTCTTCTCTTTTTATAGCTCCGTCAATTAGTTATCTACCATATCTCGTCTAGGATATGCTAGAAATAATATTTATGGAGCTTTTTTTTTATACACCGCTAAATTTTAATCGTTTTAATCCCGTGGAGGGTCGATCCGGTACATGAAACACTATCGATTTGTAACAACACATTTTACCACTTTGGAAGTGTCTCTCGCGCAAACTGTTCAATTTAGAAAAAAGTGACATTAGAAACCTCAATATCATTTTAGAAGACCTATCCATAGATACCCCACAAGTATGGATTTGATGAAAAAAATAAATTGAGTTTCAGTTCAAGTATGGGGACCTCCAAAATTTATTGCTTTTTTTCTATTTTTGTGTAAAAATCTTAAAGCAGTTCACAGAATACATCTACTTACTAAGTTTCAACAGTATAGATCTTATAGTTTCGGAAAAAAGTGGCTGTGACATACGGACGAACAGACAGACAGACATGAAGAATCTATAAGGGTTCCGTTTTTTGCCATTTGACTACGGAACCCTAAAAAGTGAAGTATATACATGAGATTGTCTTCTGCACCTGTCTATTTTGTGACCCAGCTGTGCGCTAACACCTAACCTGTGAATGACCCGTGTTGTACTACTTGTACTGAGTGTCGGTGATGTGTGACCTTATTTAAATATTTTTGAGAAAAATCTAACATGGTGTAAAAATTATTAAAATCGACTGGTCATCTCTTAGCTGCCAGTGACTTAATTCAATTTCTATTTTTTTTTGTTAGGTATTATTATTTTTTCAAATTTTTATAACTTATCTTCATTGTGCTCACATAACAGAAGCAACAAGAAATATGTAACGAAGATTCATGTAACTCAATATGATTTATAAGAATGTCCATGGAGTTTCTTGCACGTTCTTCTCCATAGAGATCTACGCTTTGGAACGTGCAATTTAACTTCACTTTTTTGACTGACCGACATTTTGACAATTCAAAAGTGCTTTTTCAATTGGTCTATTTGAAATAAACGTTTCTGATTTCTGATTTCCTGGGGTGCGGGTTTAGTAAACGAATTACCGCGATCTGAACCTAAAGGTCAATTGAAGGATCGCAGGTGGGTTTTAGTTATTATCTGATACTTCACCTTACTTTGCCCAGAACAGGAGAGGTAATTGAATGAGTTCCCACTAAAAACGTACGAGGTGTTGATGATTTGGACACAGTGTCCGAATTAGCATATTTTAATTTCAATACTATTTGACCCGGCGAACTTCGTACCGCCTAACAATCAATTAATGTAGTATAACTTTCGATATAGTCAACCGATTACGATGAAACTAAGTCAGTAGGTATTAGGTATATCAAGTTCCACACAATTTTAATGTATGAAGTTATCTACATTGATTTCATACATTTTACGTGATGAGCGCACAATTTAAAATTTCTACAGATTTATTATATGCATAGATTTTATCACTGACGATTCGGACACATACATACATACAGTTTAGTACAGTCAGATAAAAAGTTGTTAAAGCGTTACCAAAACTATTTTAATAATATTAGATTTTAAAACTTGTTTTTATTTCACTGTTTAGTGTGAATGGTGTTCGAATCGTCACTGAAACAATATTGTAAATAAAATGTGCCGATTCGGACACTGTCCGAATAGTCAACAAGTCTAACCAACGGTTATCCCCTTCCAACATACTTACATGATAATGAATTAGTAGTCATCTATTATATTAGTAGTCATCTATATAAAAAAAAAATTTAATATACCTTGTTCGCGTTAAGATTAGAAATTTTTAGAAACCTTTTTTACTGTCTGTTCAATCGATTTTAACTTCTATTTCGTAGGCATAAGGACAGCATTATGAGCAAAAAAGTGGTTACAATACCAACTATTTACTGCAGCCACCATTAGTCGTGTCACCAACGTAATAAAAGTCAAAATCGGTTGAACGGACAGTAATAAAATTTTTAGTTTCTAATGTAGATCATTTTGTACAGAGTATTAGGTACTTTTATAATAAAATTTTAAAAAAATCCAAGAACATTAAAAATTCAAAGAAATAAAAACAATGCAAGAACATTGGAAATTCAAGGAAATAAAAAAAAATCCTAGAACATTGAAAATTCAAAGAAATAAAAAAAATCCAGGAACATTGGAAATTCAAGGAAATAAATAAAATCCAAGAATATTGGAAATTCGAAGAAATAAAAAACAACACTTATGGTATTATCCGTCAACACTTTTCCTTTTAATTTTTACTTAAAATTATTTAATAGCGTAACCGTAAATAATTAAAAATCGTTGTTTTCCTCATCAAAGCTGTTATTTATAATTTTGCAATCATTTATTTATCATCGCTATCAATTACTTAATTTGACGTTTGATTTACATAATAATAACATCAAAACATAACACCTAAATTAATTTCTGCTTTTGTATCTAAAGTTTTTCTTTTCACAATTAATTTTCTGGTTAGTTCCTTTTTTGCACACGAAGAATAGCTATCTTGACCTCACTCAAGAGCAAATGGATAAACTTGAGCAACTTCAAAGATTCATATTTGGTTTGCGCAAATATGATCACGTTTCCGAATTTCGTATAAAGCTCAAGTGTTTGCCAATTCGTGCTCATATTCTTCCTCTTCTGTATAATATCCTCTTTTCCCCTTTCACGCCTGTTTACCTTAAAAAACTTGCGACTTAAATTGCCAATCCATACCACGGCGTTCTTTGACAAATCA
The DNA here is from genome assembly GCA_929112965.1 of Mythimna albipuncta. Taxonomy (NCBI): domain Eukaryota; kingdom Metazoa; phylum Arthropoda; class Insecta; order Lepidoptera; family Noctuidae; genus Mythimna; species Mythimna albipuncta. Next base: position 11,249,700 of record OV815987.1, read on the forward strand.
TTTACTGTCCAGGCAGAACCTTGTGATTATATATTCTTTGGTCCAGGCTGCTCGTCTGTGGAATGGATTACCAGACACAATTAAACGCGCTCAATCGTTGCCTGTTTTAAAAAGACTCGTTAAGGAACATTACCTGTCCCTGTGAATATCTATAGTCGTCATTTATGTACATATAATTTTGTCTTTATTCTTCAATAATTATGTATATATTTATGTATCGATTATACAGCATATGTATAAATCTATGTATCGATTATACAGTATATGTATATGTTTGTGTATATGTTATTATAATATATATGTGTAACCCTAGTTTGTCACACCAACAACAGCCCCATTTCTTGTCCAGGCAATTACTGCCCATTCCAGGTTGCCTGGAAGAGATCGCGGAAAGCGATAAGGCCGCCCATTGTATGTATGTGTTTTAGTTTCCTTTTTGTATATGTAATGGTGTACAATAAGTGTATAGAATAATAAATAAATAAATAATTTTGATAATCTGCAAAATGACGTAAGTTTTCCAAGAAAAACTACTAATCTACCAAAAAATAATTGAATATTAAATCTGTCAACATTTTTTCTGTCACTTTTTTATTTTAGTGATGAGACTTTATCGATATTTCATTTGACAGATTTAAAACTATGATAGACTATGGTTTTAAATTAGGAAAGACTTTTTTTTAATAATATATATTATAACTAGTGCGTGACTGTGATCCCACCTGATGGTAAGCATAATTAGTTAAAGGTAAAATAAAATTAGAACTCTTTGTATGGCATGTCCTAAAACTCAAAATTCGAAGATATATGACATTCACCAACTCGCACGGGACCTACGTGGTAGATTACGGCCCATTCCTTCTCCTAGAGAGAAAAAAAGACATTTATATGTTTTCCCAAAAATTTATTAAAAAGATCACAAGTTGGACACCACCGACACTAAGGTCACAACACAGGTCACGTCTAGTCCGTCGCTGAAAAAGCAACCGGCGGCCATACTGAACGCCTGCCAGAGGGTCATGGCAATTCGGATGGTGCGGGGATACCGCACGATTTCCCGCGAAGCGGCGAGCCTTCTGGCTGGCCTACCATCGTGGGATCTGGAGGCAACAGTCCTTGCACACATGCACGACATGCGCGTGGAGATGCAACGCCGGGGTGAAAGTCCTCTGCCGCGACAGGTCGCGGCATGGCGGACAGAGCTCCGGCGGGATCTCATGGTGGAATGGCGTCAGCGACTATCGCAACCCCGTCATGGGCACGCCACAATTATGGCGACAAGTCCCCTCTTTGAGGCGTGGCTGGAAAGACCTCACGGCGTCCTTACCTTCCGCATGACACAGGTCCTCACCGGAAATGGCAAATTCGGGAGGTTCCTGTTCCGAATTAAAGCGGAAGTGACGCCCGGGTGTCGCCACTGTGCGGAACGCCCGGAGGACACGGTGGAGCACACAATCGCAGTGTGCCCTGCTTGGGCGGAGTATCGCCGTGCCCTCGTGGGGGTGATCGGCGGCGGAGACCTCTCGCGCCGGGCCCTGGTCGAGGCCATGGTCCGGAGCGAGGAAGAGTGGCAGACGGTCGCCGACTTCTGCGAAGCAGTAATACTCGCTAAGGAGGTGGCCGACCGCATCAGACAACGGTGCTCTCGCCGCCGCCGCCGGGATTCCGATCCCGATTTCCAGCCACCGTAGGCGCGGGCTTGCGGACAGTGAGCAATGGGTAGCTCGCTGTCCGGCCGTCCGGTAACCGTCCGGACCAAGCCCAAGTCGTCGACGGCGCGCACTGTTCCCGCGCGCCTCAAGGAGTTGTCAGCAACAGCAGGGGCCCAGCCGGGTCGAAGCCTACTGGGGCCAGGGTTATCCGAAAGGGCGCTCGAGCCCCGGTACGAAGGCTAGAAGGAACGGGATGGGTTTTTTAGTCAGTAAGAGTCTGACACTATCTCCTGCTCTGCCCAAGGGCGGGGGATGTCAATGCATGATTTTTCCCATCGAAAAAAAAAAAAAAAAAAGGTTACGGCTAGTCATAGCGGGTGTTAGGTGTCAAACAATCCCTCAGTCGCCTGGATGGCTCGGCGACCATGTATTTGTACGGACAACTACGTAACAAAACAAGCTTATAACTTTGTGATTTTTCATGATACAGTTATGAAATTTTGTACAGATTATTTACAGAAAAATACAAGACATGTGTTTTGGGTTTCGCATATACTAAAATTTATGTTGTATGACTTAATAAATTACTCGTATCTTCGTAAACTAGAGTTTTATTTACATTCCAACACGACCTCTGCCATTGCATTGATCTAAATACCGCACAATGATCTCGGTAAACATACTCTAATGCAAATCTGTAATAGCTTGCACTATCAGCCTTGAATGCTTTATCAATAAACTGGGGTTTAAATAATGATTATATTACGAGTATCTATACACCGTTAAATTTTAATCGTTTTAATCCGAGGGTCGATCCGGTACATGAAACACTATCGATTTGTAAAGATAAAATTAAAAAATAATATACCTTTTTTTCAAAACTCGTATTAATTTACGCATGTTACATTCGCGTCAAGATTAGACATTTAAAGAAACCTTTTTTTACTGTCTGTTCAACAGAATTTAACTTCTATTTCATAGGCATAAGGCTGGCATTAAAAGCAAAAATATGGTTATAATACAAACTATTTCCTGCAGCCGCCATTTGTCATGCCACCAATGTAATAAAAGTCAAAATCGGTTGAACGGACAGTACTAAAAGGTTTTCATAAATGTCTAATGTTATTTTGAGCAGAATATGTGTTTATTTAAATCAGCAAACATAATAAAAATAAAATAGTAAAATTTATGCATTTATAAAAATTGCTTATTGTTCTCCACGAATAAAGAATTTCCTAGCGAAAAAGTAACAGGTCTTGGAAAATATAAATAAAAGACTTTATTATCAATGTATTTTTTTTTATTCTTTATTACAAAAGGTAAGTAATATAAATTACTTACCTTCTAGGCTGGGCTAGGTAAGCCCCACAAAACCGTTTCAATGGTTTGGCTGTTTGGCTGTGGGGTCGATGAGTATCTGCTTAAATATCTTATATCTAAATATTATTTAAACTTACTCTTACATAAAACTTAAAACATTTATAAGTAATATGATTTTAATAAAAAACTTAAGACTTTATTAACAATATATTTTTTTAATGTTTTTTTTTTTATGATTAAAAGCGTCATTGCATGCCAGGCGTATTACTTTGTGTAATTTATTTCATTACCACTGCTCTTAAAACGGTGAAGAAAAACAGCGTGAGGAAACCGGCATGTCCTAGAACCAAAAATTCGAAGACACGTGACATCCACCAACCAGCACTGGGCCCGCGTGGTGGATTATGGGCCCATTCCCTCTCCTAAAGAGGAGGCCTGGGTCCCAGCAGTGGCAAGTTTCAACATTAAAAAGGGCTGATGATGATGATAAATGTCTAATGTTAATTTGAACAGAATATAGACACGGCTCCGATATCAAAGTTATCCTTGAATACTTAAAGAACAAACAGTGTTTTATTTGCTGAATGATTTGCAAGTGCGATTAAGGTAAGCGTCTGTCATATTGTCGATGAGGTATTTACACCTTTTTGTTGAGTTATTTCCGTAAAAAGGTGTATAGTTGTATATCCGTGTACCTATGTACTAAGTATTGTTAGCGAACCGATTTTTAACAAATCCAAAAAAAATCTGCAAGTTTTTTTTATTCCGTTTTAATACCACTCAACTAATACCACTGGTATTTGTTGAGACATGTATAAATATAATAAATCTGTAGATATTTTTAGTGCGCGCATCACCTGAGTTTGTTTCGGTGTTCCTGAGTTTGTTTCGGTGTTCCTGACCCTTAGTTCCGGATTACGTCAACAGCGATTATATCGCGAGTCCGACCGAATTTAATAGTCACATAATATAAGGACTATTGAGTACTGTTTGTGACGTTGCGCATTTGACGCAATTCGGAACGCGGGGTGAGTTTGTTTCGGTGTTTCTTCTCAGGGTAGTCAGCTAGGAAACACCGACCTCGTCTTGTTTAAACTGACTTAAAAAATAATTGATGTTTATAAGTGTTTTTTAAAACCTATTTTCAAAATAAATATTATTTATCATCATATAAACTGTACGAAAGTGATGTATATAACTTTTGTACATTGAAATTTTGAGGTTGACTATATCGAAAGATATACTACATTCATTGACTGTTATGTGGTCGCTGGGTAAAATAGTCATCAAAAAAGTTTTTGCCGTAACGCTTATTGACATGTAAAAAAGTTTTTTTTTAAACCTATTTGCAAAATAAATATCATTTATCACAATTTTACTAGGAAATGTAAAATTGTATGTTATGATTTTTAAAGAAAATATTCATAAATCGTTCAACTTCCAATAATAAGCGATAGATGGCGCTAGTAGTTACATGAACTTTAGACATTCATTGTAGATATTAAGTAATAATTTATAATATTACACTTTATGGATTTGTTTTGTATAATATATCATATCTGTTAAAATGAAATATTTACTTGCAGTTAATTATTAGATAAACTCTAATGTATATTAGATAGTCAATCTCTTTACTTTGCGCTGATTGGTCGGTCAGTCGACCGAGTGTTTGTGAAAGTGGGTAGTAGCAAAACACGGGGGTTTTTGTAACGATCTTTTGGGACAGGGCGGTCTGCTTTGAGTTGTTGAACAGAAAACATGTCCGACTAATCTGTGTATTTGTAAATGATTGTTAATAGAACGTAAGTATGAAATTGTGTTTATCAAAGTGAATAAAATATTTATACAATTTATCCTGGAGTGTTTGAATTGTTACAATTCAGAAGTGACACGGACCAGACAAAAAGGTATGGTTGAACAAATATTATAACGTTTATCGAGAAATTTTCAACGCCCACCAATGTTAATTTCTATATCACATAGATACATAGTCGTTAATCTATCAACTATTCACATTAAAACTGTCAGCAGACAAATAATCTCGATATAACCTACAAAATTTTTAGTTAATATACATTTTGAGTACTATTTCTTGTATAAGCGTTTGGTCGGGGCTACACTCCGATAACGTTCATCTTAACAGACGTTTAACATGTGTTAGATAAACAAATTGAGAGAGAGAGCCAGAGCTTCACTCTGGTAGCGTTTTGATTTCTTTGTTTTACTTCTCACATCGACAATATATACTGCATTACGATCACGCATTATCTAAATATGACACATTATATAATAACACATGAAATATTCAGGGTAATTGTTAATACATCGTAGAACTGATTTTTAAATCTCTATCTAATGATAAAGTATCGTATTGATTTTAAATATTTTATATCGAGACATGATATGGGTGAACTATGTATGTTCATCGGATTATGTTAGGGGGTGAACTATGTATGTTCATCGGATTATGTTAGGGGGTGAACTATGTCTGTTCATCGGATTATGTTAGGGGATGGACTATGTATGTTCATCGGATTATGTTAAGGGTGGACTATGTACGTTCATCGGATTATGTTAGTGGATGGACTATGTACGTTCATCGGATTATGTTAAGGGTGGACTATGTACGTTCATCGGATTATGTTAAGGGTGGACTATGTATGTTCATCGGATCATGTTAGTGGATGGACTATGTACGTTCATCGGATTATGTTAAGGGTGGACTATGTACGTTCATCGGATTATGTTAAGGGTGGACTATGTATGTTCATCGGATCATGTTAGTGGATGGACTATGTACGTTCATCGGATTATGTTAAGGGTGGACTATGTACGTTCATCGGATTATGTTAAGGGTGGACTATGTATGTTCATCGGATCATGTTAGTGGATGGACTATGTACGTTCATCGGATTATGTTAAGGGTGGACTATGTATGTTCATCGGATTATATTAAGGGTGGACTATGTATGTTCATCGGATTATGTTAGGGGGTGAACTATGACCTGTTCACCAGTGTACATATGTGTACGATCTTACTAGAAAGTACACTACCCACTAGTTGTGTGTAGGCGCATCGTTGCCGGTTGATAGTGAGCTATGTATGCTTGTTAAATTCTCTTATTCTTAATTATGCCTACAAATATGTGCAGTGATAACAGGAAGAGGTTATGTGTGCCTAAATTGAAGCTAAATGAGCTTGAGATTTATTTATTTTTTTTAGCCAAATGTGCCAAGTATTTTAGACCAGTATCATACTCACCCAAATTTCTTACTGATGGTGACAGGCTCGTGTATTGAATCATTCGATTCCCTGCAAATGTGTGAACTGAATGGTATTATATCAATACCATTGCGCGTCATGTTCGTAATCGAACGTTGACAAGACTAAACACCTCTTATATGCTGGTGACTAAAATGACTAAATTTTAGTTTCTATATTTCAAATTGGGTTGCTTTTCCTTTCTTTATTTTCATCGAATTCGTATAATGATAAATGATAAATGATGAATGATGAATGATAAATGATAAATGATAAATGATAAATGATAAATGATAAATGATAAATGATAAATGATAAATGATAAATGATAAATGATAAATGATAAATGATAAATGATAAATGATAAATGATAAATGATAAATGATAAATGATAAATGATAAATGATAAATGATAAATGATAAATGATAAATGATAAATGATAAATGATAAATGATAAATGATAAATGATAAATGATAAATGATAAATGATAAATGATAACTGATAAATGATAAATGATAAATGATAAATGATAAATGATAAATGATAAATGATAAATGATTGATGATTGATGATTGATGATTGATGATTGATGATTGATGATTGATGATTGATGATTGATGATTGATGATTGATGATTGATGATTGATGATTGATGATTGATGATTGATGATTGATGATTGATGATTACTGATTAGTGGTTGGTGATTGATGATTGATGATTGATGATTGATGGTTGATGGTTGATGGTTGATGGTTGATGATTGATGGTTGATGATTGATGATTGATGGTTAGTGATTGATGATTAGTGATTGGTGATTGGTGATTAATGGTTAATGATTAATGATTGGTGACTAATGATTAATGATTGATGGTTGATGATTAATGGTTAATGATTAATGATTGATGGTTGATGATTAATGGTTAATGGTTGATGATTGATGGTTGATGGTTAATGGTTGGTGATTGATGATTGGTGATTGATGGTTAATGGTTAGTGATTGATGATTAGTGAATGATCAGTGATAGTGCTTTGATGAGGCCAAGAGTGTCTTTGATGAGGCCAAACGTGACTTTGATGAGGCCCAACGTGCCTTTGATGAAGCTAAGTGTACCTTTGATGAAGCTAAGTGTACCTTTGATGAGGCCCAACGTGCCTTTGATGAAGCTAAGTGTACCTTTGATGAAGCCAAGCGTGCCTTGATGAAACCAAGCGTGCCTTGATGAAGCCAAGCGTGCCTTGATGAAGCCAAGCGTGCCTTGATGAAGCCATGCGTGCCTTTGATGAAGCTAAGCGTGCCTTTGATGAAGCCAAGCGTGCTTTTGATGAAGCTAAGCGTGCCTTTGATGAAGCCAAGTGGGCCATTTGATTTGGCCAGATGAGCCAATTAAGATTCGGGTTAAGTGTGCCCGGTGCAGATGAAGTTATCCTCAAGAGCGTAAGTAACGTATGAATTTACCTATAGTCTGACTACGTTGGTTTAATGCAGATGTTGTAAATGAATTGAATAATTTATTAAGTTTATTCATATCATTTTTGAACTGTTTATTGGATGAGATTTGAACATTCTGTTATAGTTTTTGAAGATATTATAGGTTTAGATAAATTGAATTGAAAGTATATTTTAACACTGGGATTTGATTCTTAAAAGAGTTTCAAATGAATGATACAAGTACTATTTCCTGTAAATGTTTTAACCACTGATTTTTTTTTTATTTTTGAGGACTTGGATTCCGACAGAACTACAGAAGGAAAAATTGCCAGTTTTATTGAACAATAGATAGTTCCTGGTTCAAACAGTACAGGCTTGAAGAAAAATGATGCAAAGAGACGATTTGGAAGGAATAAGACACCACCACGATGCAAGAAGCGAAGAGGTACCCCACGTTGGTCAAAGAGAGTGGTTGATTTTCAAGGAGGAAGGCGTTACAGGTATCGAGGTTTGAACATATCCATTGGAACTTTGTGATACGGGAGTTCTACCATTTCTGTAAATTTTTAGAGTATTTAAGTTTGATTAGAAAGAGTAATTATAATTGATTTGTATTAAGCAAGTAGGATCAGAAACTGACTATAAAATTTGTCTCAAAAACTTGCTAGTCTTACCAAGAGAAAATAGAAAATTTACGGAACCTTGCCAAGTTTTGTAAGTTAGCATCTCGTGACGAAGTGGTAAACTAAACTAAAATGATTTTATCTAATGAGCAGAATTATGGTCGGTTTCAAGCAGAAATGTTAGCTGGTAAGAATTAAGGTGTAACTTATGTGAATATTATTACGACAAATTAATGCTTTTGTACGGATAACATATAAGTAAAAGAGCTACAGATAGGAGTTTAAACACACGGTATTAATGATAAATCTATTAAGAATTGAGCCAAACCATTAAATTGTAGACGAAGAAATGGATTTATCACACGTTTTCAATTCCTGTGACGTGTGCATACTGTAGCAGAGACTGATTCCATAGATAGAGAACACAATGATATTTATTTTACAAGTAGGATAAAATATATACTATTACATGACCATAACTAGTTCTCGTCGTCCAGACTGAAATCGAAGCCGGTTCCTAAGATGATTATGATACAATGAATGATTTAAATAGAGCTAAATATTACATTGTTATTTATTCGGTTAAGGGGAAGATGGATTGAAAATCCATACACTAGAGTAGAGGACCAATTTCAGGGTTTCAAATAAAAATGAAGTTTGACGAACAGTGCGATCCGAACTTCATTATTGGAACCTTTACTTGGTACGAAATCACGCACATATGCTGCTAATATTATTTGAGAGATAATTTTAGTACAATTAAGCCCTAAGCCTCTAGCCGAAGGATCACCTTTATTCTAAATGCTTAAGTTTCTGTTTTATATTATGCTTCCAAATAATGAAAGTAATGAACTCTGACTAAACGAGTCGCCACACAACATGTAGCAACATGGTGGCTACAGATTTGTGAGTTTCGTTTAACCGCTGAGAGTGTAAGATCTAGGACGCGTATGTCGATACCTTAAGCCGTAATATCATGTTTTCCACAGAAATTAAGACGAATACTGTTTCTGTTTATAGTATTGAGACGAGAATTGATCTAAATATCAACTTTTCGAATACTTTGACTAGAGACACAATAGAGGGACAATGAGGGGCCGGCGTTTGCTTGGGATTAAATGAATAAGATCTAGATTCCAAATTCTTATAGCTGAACCCTATGAAAAACCTAATGACATGAAGTGAATTCAGTGCGCGTAGATAATGAAGAATACTTTCGAACAAAAAGCTGATCAATTTTACTTTATGCTTACAGTCTCGCATAATTAACATTGACCAATGGTTTTGAGTACCTAATTTAGTGTTGGTTATAAAACATATTTGACAGTAGTTTATTAACTTGAATAATAGTGCAATCATGGATTTCTTTTAGATACCCTACTATCAAGAGCTTTTGCGATAGTCATAGTATTGACCTTGTTTTTAAAGCTGTATATTGTCTAAGTCGAGCGCGGTTTTGCTAAAATGTATAACCACTATTTTAAATCCCCTAGCAAAATAAAATGATTCCTATGACGAACACCAATGAAACATATACTTATGGCGTGTTATTAATTCTGTTAAATGTCCCACTAGACGGACTGCCACAAAACTACGTAAATATGTATCGTAATATTAATCTTTATCGAAATTAAGCATTATGTTATCAAGAGTATTTATGTAGAAGTAAAATTCTTTTTGTTTCATCTCAATCGGATATTTCGTTTAAAAGTTATCACGTGTGTAAGATGTTAAGAGTTGGTACCTATTAATGAGTTATGGGCCATGGAGTTTTTTATCAACGTAAAATCCTGTAATAATCTTTTTCGAAATATATTTGTTGATGATTGTAAGTATAAGATCTTTGAAGAGAAATAAATACATTTATGAACGCGGTAATTTTGGGAAATACTGATTTGATATGAAAACTATTTAAAATATTCAATAGTCCATTTATTGAGGGAGGCAATTATAGGCAATATTTTATCTCGGTATTTCCACGGAAACGAGAAAAACGCGGGTGAAGCCGCGGGGCACAGCTAGTACGTTATAAATTTTAAAGATATGAAGTGAGCGTCAATATCTGGGTTAGACTAGCAAAAAGATACTTTCGTTATCAGTAAGCTCCTTGATACAGCATACAGCATAAGTAGTTTAATAAAGATTAGTAGATCTGATTGCAATTATGAGGGTAAAATTGAATTTGCCTCATTTTAAAATTCATAGATTAACTATTCTTCGTGTGATGAATACTATAAATATATGACGTGACGATAAAGCAAATAATCAAGACTAAGCCGAATGTTATGATTATGAATGTAAGACTCGGTTCCTTGTAGAACTGGAATTAAGTTTCATAATTTTAATGAAAATATCCTATCATGTTAATTGTAGTCGTGCGTCAGGAGATCGCACGATGTCGGATGGCCGAATGTTATGATTTTTAAAGAAAATATTCATAAATCGTTCAACTTCCAATAATAAGCGATAGATGGCGCTAGTAGTTACATGAACTTTAGACATTCATTGTAGATATTAAGTAATAATTTATAATATTACACTTTATGGATTTGTTTTGTATAATATATCATATCTGTTAAAATGAAATATTTACTTGCAGTTAATTATTAGATAAACTCTAATGTATATTAGATAGTCAATCTCTTTACTTTGCGCTGATTGGTCGGTCAGTCGACCGAGTGTTTGTGAAAGTGGGTAGTAGCAAAACACGGGGGTTTTTGTAACGATCTTTTGGGACAGGGCGGTCTGCTTTGAGTTGTTGAACAGAAAACATGTCCGACTAATCTGTGTATTTGTAAATGATTGTTAATAGAACGTAAGTATGAAATTGTGTTTATCAAAGTGAATAAAATATTTATACAATTTATCCTGGAGTGTTTGAATTGTTACATGTACAATCATTGATGTTTAGGTGTGTCAATTTTTAGTGAAAACAAAAATTTATAGTATAGTACGTAGCGTGAGCGTCATATAGATGTCGTAGCCAAATCTTGGAATTGATCACTTCATAATTATGACCAATTAAGGCTAAGTAGACAATCCAAATTTGAAAAAAAAATCCTAATAAAATTAAATCTATTTTACGAATGATCAGCCATGTTTGGCCATACTATGATACGGTCGTTGACTGGCCTGTTAATCTAGTGGTTAGTTGCCCTGACTGCTATGCCGGAGATCGTCAGAAACGTTTATTTCAAATAGACCAGTTACAGGCACTTTTGAATTGTCAAAATGTCGGTCAGTCAAATAAGTGAAGCTAAATTGCACGTTCCAAAGAGTAGGTCTCTATGGAGAAGAACGTGCATGAAACTCCATGGACACTCTTTTAAATCGTATTGAGTTACATGATTTTTCGTTACATTTTTCTTTTTTGTTTTTAATATGTGATATTGTGAACACAATGAAGATAAGTAATAAAAATTAAATAATAATGGTAACAATAAAAATAGAAATTGAATAAGTCACTGGCAGCTAAGAGATGACCAGTCTCAACTGACGGCGCCCGTTCACGAGCATGACGCGTGCATCAGCCCCACTCAGCTCAACCAAGCCCTTAAAGTTTTTGGAGGACTGTCCCTTACACCCTTTATAATTAAATTTAAAAAAAAAATACGACTAATTACTAGCTAAAAGTTACTGTGGGTTTGATTCCCACCCACCCAGGACAAATGTTTGTGTGATGAGCATGCTCATTATTCTGTGTCTGGGTGTAATTTATCTATACTTAATATGTATGTATTTAGAAATATATAAGTATGTTTATCAGTTGTCTAGTACCCATAACACAAGCTCTGCTTAACTTGAGACTAGACGGCTTTGTGTGATAGTTGTGTAATATTATTTCATAAAATGGTCGGTTCTATCATGAAATCATCAATTCTAAGATCTAGCTATAACATTAGATATAACGTGTCGGTGTTTATTCGACGATTAACCCATTGATTCAATAAAACAGCTGGACTTCAGCGGTAGATAAGATAACACCTACAGTTGATACAACATGGCGTGACTGTGTACTGAATAATGTTTAATACTAAACAGAGGTCGGAATTAGGAAGAGTTATTCATGCATCACACTTACACTTCCACTCACACTTGCACTTTCATCGAATTTTTTTATGTCGAAAGTTTTTTATGTCACATAGGCCTACATGGGCACTTATAAAACGTCAGACGTCAGGCTAGTGCACGGTTCTAAATTGGTCGTTTCCTATGGAGAAGAACCGGCAAGAAACTCCATCGGTATTCTTTTTAAAAAAATGGTTGTTCTTACAGTATGTCCATATAGATATTATATAAGAACAATGTAGACCGGTCTATATTGTACTCAAAAGCACAATAAAAATAATTTTATTTTAGTTCGTATTGTTTTTTATTTAGTTGGTTGATGGGGCCGAAAGGTCTCGGAGTAGCGACCAAGTACCGGAAGATGCAGAGTTAAACCTCCCACAAGTGTTCCGATGACTGGTGAAGGTCCGATGGAGGAGGAATCTGATGGATGCGATCCGCATAGGACTATTCGTTGTGCTGACACTTTTGGAGGCCTTTGTCTAGCTGTACACATTTTTCAGCTGAAATAATGAGTAATAATAAAATAAATAACTTTTTTGGAGTTCAGATGCAAAGTTATTCTTTTTGTAGTTATAATATGGCTATGGCTACAATGTTGGGTTTGCGTCTTTCCTTCCTTATACGACAAGTTGACATTGTAAGCGATAACGTAAGGTACTGATTATATTAATCTCTTTTACTTTGTATTCATAGCTCAATATAAAGATCCTTATTCTGTAACTTGTAATTTTTTCTTTATACTAGCTTTGAATGGTCTGTTACATATTGAATAGATTATTTTTTTCTTCTTTTTTATATTAAGTTTCCTAAGACTTGTTTTTCTTTCTTTTGTTTCCTTTCTTTCTTTTCTTTAGTTTCTTTCTTATTTTCTTATACAAACAAAAACAATTGATTTGACTACTCCATTTCATTAACTCCACTCCTATTTCATTCAGTTCCATTTCTCTCCATTCCATTCTGTTCTAGAAACTGGGCATCAAAGTAATATTCTATCAAAATCTCCACTCTTAAGATCTTTCAACTAACGATCGACTGTAAAACCATAATGTTCTCAACAACTTTGATGTTTATTTCCGTATAAAAATTGACATTGAAATGAGAAAAAACTATAAACATGTTACAGTCAATACTGTTAATTAGTTAACACTAGTTTTATCTGACTTCTGTCAAAACTCTTTAATAAGTTAAAAGGCTGTTATTATCATCATCATCTTTCTGTCCTTGACCTAGACCATGACGTTTAAAGTAGGATTGTTTAAATCTTGTTTTAATGTGGGTAAAGGACAGAGCTATACAGGTTGTCTAGCGCCATCTCTTACTCACACTGAAAGAAGAAAACAATCTTACTTTGAACGTCATGGTAACCCCGCTTGTCCCGTCTTACTTGGGGTCTGCGCAACACGTTTTTTTCTTCCATTCTGTACTGTCACCTGTCACGCTATCACTAACTCCCTTTTCTTTTAAATCACTCCTCACACACATATTTTCTTAGACTTTACTCTCTCTATCCATATTTGTTTTCAAATTTAGATTTTTTTTTTTAGAAATTTTGTTTTATTATTCTATGCCTAAGTACTTACCTGGAACCACAAAAAAAAGTTTTTAAAATAGACGGTGTCTTTGACATTGATGCACAAACGAATACCACAGATTCGATACGTGATTCTGGAACCCCCAGTGGTGGTTTTTTTCGTTGGATTTTTCCTAATAAAAAAGCTTAATTTGAAAATACAAATACTTTTGACCAGTTAAAGTCTTCTTACAGTCAAAAGCAGTTTTGACCAAATAATCAAGTTTAGAAGGTGACTAATACATGTTTATTTATTGATTTTTTATTATGTACACAGGTCTGGCACAAATGATGAGCCTCGGTAACTATAGCGTAGAACTACTGGTTTGAGATTTGTATGCAAGTAAAAAAATATGATCACTGTCTGTATTAAGTTTTTATCTACGTTGCTTGGCAGTAGCTATCAATTGGTTTTCCCGGGTATTAGTATTTTTTATATGTATCCGGAGGAAAAATACAGCGGTGTATGTAATCTGATTGATGTCGGCTTATGCAGTTTATTTCGATTTTTAATCAATTATTATACAGGTTGATTGGTCCATCGTATGCTAAATATAAACAACATTAAAAAGTCGATGAAAAAAAAAAACACAGGGTATGAGACGTGTAGGGGTCTGAAACAATAGCAGATGACCCCACCAGTCGACCATTTCAATTTGGCACACGTTGGACCAAACATCCTGTATAATTATGAGTATTTTAATTTTTAAAGGTAGTGTAAAAATGGCTTTTTTGTCTACAGCTCATGTTGTTCACTCTCTCTTGCTTCCTAGTAGATAGTAGTTGTATTACTGTAATATAGTTGACAGTTTGTTCGTATGTTTATGATGTGCATATATGTAGGTAAGTATAGAGAATCATTTTAAGTCTGTACTTCAGTGTTTTGTCCAAGTTAAAATACAACATATCAATTTTTCTGGGGTCCCCATTAAATTATTTTACAACGGGCCTCAGACCGTATAGCTTGACGCCACTGAACAGGTCCATCTCTAAGGTAATACATTACTCTTTGAGGTCAATTTATAGATGGGTTATCGTCTAAATATATCTGGAGAATCCTTGTCTTCGTTGGCAGATGATAGCCGTCACCAATCGTCGACGCACGAACTCGAGATTCAATATTTGCATACAAACGCATTTTTACCTCATTATTAGGAAAATAGAGATGAATAACGCTATTGGGGAAAGACGTGACGCATCGCGTCGCGACGCTTCGACTTTGCGTCAGTGTGAGATGAACTTAATTTATTGTCACTGCGATACGGCCTTGTAATGCTTTTATAAGAGACCAAGTAACTAGTTAATGTTTGCACTCTTAAGAGTGTCTTAATTAGCAAGTTACATAGTAAGTAATACCTACTCGCATATTATTTAACAGCTACAATATTATTATCAATCAGAGGCCCTACCACGACCGTGTTACAGGTAAAATGCGTTCCAAATAAGAATAGGATCCCCGCCATGTTGTGACGTCACGATTTACTGTCAAATCGAGGAAAGAAAATTTTAAACATTAATTAATTTACGAAAAATTTAATTTATATTTATGAACTGTAAACGAAAAAAGTTTAATCAGAATCCAGTTCTTAAATTTTAATCATCTATAAGTTTTTCAATTTTGCCAAAATTTCTTCGATTTGACAGTACGACGAGGCGTCAAAACGTAGGAATCGGTCCTATTCTCATTTGGAACGCTTAGTATGGAGTTATGTAGGGTTATTATTATTAAGACACACTAGCAGCTATTAGCTGATGCGTGTTTCATATAGTTTGGAGATGTTTGGTGTGTTTAGGTGTACCTACAGCACCATCCCTATTTTTCGCTCATTCGCCAGACATTTTAACACCGGACTCCCCGCGAATGTCGGATTACCGTCTCATCGAATTAGGAGAGTAAAAAAAACAGATTGTACAAGACGGCGCTAATCTTTTCTTTTTTTTTTAGTTATGCTAGTTCTTAGTATAAGATATTTGCTCAAATCGGATATTCCACTTTATAGAAATTAGTCACACAATATTGCCTCAATGTATTCTAGTATACGGTACTAATTTAATATTATGATCTTCCGCATACTTTTCTAATCTCAATTTAAATTGGCCACCGTTGTAGAAAATCGGACGGGACGATCGACTCATATTCTAGTGATAGATAAGCCCTTTTATGGAAACTATTTGTCAAAATAGGTACTGAAAGTTAAAACAAAAGTTCACAGCAGCATTATGTCGTCTAACAGAACTATTAAAACAGCGCTAAGATAGTTTTTTTAGGGTTCCGTAGTCAACTAGGAACCCTTATAGTTTCGCCATGTCTGTCTGTCCGTCTGTCTGTCCATCCTCGCTTAATCTCTGGGACCGTTAGCACTAGAAAGCTGAAATTTGGTACCAATATGTATATCAATCACGCCGACAAAGTGGTATATGTAAAGTAGGAAGTGATTTTTTTTTTAATTTCAATTTCAACAATATATCACACGTCAGGGACGTGTGATATATTGTTGGATAGGTATTCAAAAATGAATACGGGTTTACTAAAATCATTTTTTGATAATGTCAATAATTTCGGAAATAATCGCAAAAAAAACAAAAAACAATGTGTGTGTGTCCCTCTAACTTTTGAACCATAAGTTCAGAAAATATGAAAAAATTCTGAAAAGTAGAACTTTATAAGGACTTTCTAGGAAAAATATTTTGAACTTGATGGAAAGAACAGTTTTTGTACAAAAAAGACAAAAAGGTTGTACAAAATAATTTCTGGACTAAGTTTGTAGTATAATCGTATATGCAAGCATTTTTTTAAACTCATTAGTGGGGTACACTTATTTTGACGGACGGGAAACTACGGAACCCTACACTGACCGTGTCCCGACACGCTTTTGGCCGGTTTTTAGAGGATACTATTTTCGCGACTAAGCGCCATGAATTTCGTGGCACATAGGCGTTTCATTCAACATAGTGTAATGTTCAAGACGTACAGTCTACATTACACCTGAGTCGATCGAAGTAAAGGTTCAGCACGCCTAGTGCGTAGTACATAGTCGGGAGAAATATAATAAATCGTCTTCCTACATAAGTTTTTTATTATTAATATGCCTATATCCATGCAAATGGTAAACAATATACTTTAAATTAAGCAGGAACTCTGACAGAGTGTGGTGTATATAATATAATATATGGTAATAAATGCCCATCATCATTTAAAAATCACTTTAATTGGTAATTTTCTTGAAGGTTACTTTATTCATGTCCTAGAACCAATAATTCGAAGACATGTGACATTCACCAACCCGCAAAGGGCCCGCGTGGTGGATTACAGCCCATTCCCTCTAATAGAGAGGAGACCTGAGTCCCAGCAGTGGGAACATTAAAAAGGCTGATGATGATGATGATACATAATTCAGCAGTGTTCCCAGACCTCCCGCAAGGTGGACTGATGACCTGATAAATGCTGCGGGAATCCGATGGAAGTGACGCATAGAGCTGATCGTTATGGTGACATTTGGGGAGACTTATGTCCAACAGTGGACGTCAATACCTCTTAACAGTGGATGCTAAGATAAAAATACCAGTACCTACCATGTTTATCGTTGTAAATCGATTGTATACGGAGCAATGTCTCGTGAAAAGTTTTTATCGAATGTGCTTTGAAGGATGGGTAGATGAGCGGTTACTGGACGGTCGGACGGTCAGCTACCTATTGCTCGCCGTCCGAAAACAATCAAGTAGTCTCCTAGAACTAGGCTTTTCCAACCAGAGCCAAGAATCGAGAATATACTTACTTTTTCATTCCAAACTGTCGACACAAAAACACAGTGTTTTATGATTTATTTTTAACAGCCATGTTTACAATGAAGCGTCGTTCTTTTGACAAGTGGCCAGTGGAGTGAATCACGAGAAATAGAGCGTTGTTTGAAAACAATAACACGTGGAGTGATACAATACACAGGAAAACATAAACATTAGTGCAGTGCCAACGTTTTGAAGTTTACAGCAGATTTTTATGGATGCGAGTGGGCGGTAATATCATTTTCAACACACTTACTCGAAAACCCGCTCTTATCCCACCGCTTTTAGGCACGCAATAGACTGTTTTCCGCACTAGTGCAGAAAAGTGCGCGTGCCCTCATCTACACAATTTTCATTACATTTATCGTATCGGGCCGGGCGCGCTTCGATCCACACGAGTCGCCGGTCAACCCCTGTTTATTACTTTCTTTGTAGGTGTATTGAAAAAATGGCGTTTGATACACGTGCGAATTTGTCACTGTAGCCTTCGGCTCCATAATATCACAACTCCGCCTCGGTAGCAATGACAAACTTTCTGCCCTTGTATCAAAATGTAATATGATGATAGAGCTCGCTTGGCTGTAAAAAATGCTATTGAGTCGAGTTTTGAAGACTGGGTCACGGTAATATTATTCTAACATTACCGCGACTGGGTGCTTCTTCTATTAGAATCTGATAGAGAAAAGAAATAAGTATACCAAATCCTGAAATTTGGCATGAGGCAAGGTCTCATAGTACAAAGACAAGAAAAATCTGAAAACTGTTTATTAGTAATTACCAATTACGTCACAAAAAAAAAACTTTTATTGCGATTCAGAAAAATCATCGAAACTCCATGAACTATTTAAATAGGTAAGTTTGTACAGAACCCTCACTGTGCGAGTCCGAATCGCACGTCGAAGGCCTGCCATAGACGACCACCTGGTGTGAGTCGCGAGAATGCGGTGGATGGGACACGCACAGGAACGCTCGTTGTGGCGCCACTTGGGGAAGGTTTATAACCAACAGTGAACATCTTTCGGCTGAAATGATGATGATAACTCTACATGCGTAGAGCGTACTCCTACCAAAAGGGTTCCACCAAAGTGTACCAAAGTGTTCTCTTTACTTTATCTTTATAATCGTTGTGTGTTTGTCTCGAATAATAGTACCTACATTATGATATAAGTGTTTAATGTTAGCGATTACAGATGAGGCGGTATTTAAACCCGAGCCGTGGCGAGGGAAGAGAGCCGAGAACGGTTATTATTAATTACTCACGGCTATATTTTATGAACTCTGGCGAAGTCGCGGGCAAAAGCTAGTAGTATAAATAGTCTGTTTACTAGTTTACTGTTTATCGTTGCGTGATTTAGAAGATATTAACGGATAATATTTACCTTCTAAATCACGCATCGAATTTTGATGCGGTTTTCAGTCATAGAAATACCAATAAACGAAAAAGGTAGATATATAATTTCACCTATATGAAATCTGGCGGGTTACTAATAGGTAATTTACAAATTACGAATTCCATTAACATTTACACTTCTCGTTCATTGATCTTACTAGGTCAATTAGTAATGACTGATGCTAGGTGCAGGCGCCAAAATACATTGTGAGCTACTTTGATTGAACGTGCGTAGTTATTTAAATGAATAGACCACTTGATATCGATGTGTAGCGTAGCTGAAACGGTCAGGCAGTTTACAAAGGCGCAAAAATCTCTACTGATTTGGCCGCTCATAACAAAAAAAATAAAATGTTGTGAGACTTATGTTAGTGAGAACTGCATGGAAGCTTCGGGTCATCTCGTCTGCGTTGTGCTAAAGTTATTTAAAAAGGTAGAGCAATACTTAATGCGTCATTTTGCGCAGATCATCACTCCAGGGTTTTAAATGACTCAAATTTAAATCGCTCGCCCTAATTTAGTTTTGACTCATTACAGGTCGTTAAAATAATATAGATTCTGCGGTAAAAGTAATTTAGTTAAACTGGGTACTTATTGATAAACTGGATGTTCAGGTTTAAACTATTTTAATTAAGTTTTTGGAAGTTGAAGTAGTGAAACATGATTATTTGTTTTTATTAATTATTCTAGTATCTTCTGTTTCTTTTTAATGCTGAATTTCAAATTTGTTATGTGATGAATTGATGATACTTACTTACTATTACATTGCAGAAAATTTTCTTTACTCAAGGTTTTGTAAAGAACCTTGGCTACCAAAAAGACATTTTGTTAATTTATTCTCCCGTAACTTTGGACTTTACTCGTAATATTCTTTTGTGGATCTAACATGAATTAAACAACGTAATACCTACTCGATATTCATGATAAACACAAGAGTCTAATTATAAATCAACTTATTCATGAATAATAATTAGTGAGATAATCATATACGCTTGATAAACGTGCAACGAATACAATAATAACAGTATGCACGCAAATTATTTTTATCTTATCGAATTGTGTTGACCCTTTCCCAACCCTAACTTTGGGATAAACAACTTTTCTTATGCAACCTCCTACAATTTTCTTAGTATGGCAACTTTGATCAATTAGTATGCCATCTCTTTCACGCGTGTGTGAAGAATGGGTGCGAGCGAGAAAGCACGATCGTATGATCCGTCATGCCAGTTCATTGCGAATCCTTTACGTCAAAATAAGAAAACAAAACGGTAGCGCTCTCGTATTGCAGAAATTTTTAGTTAGAACCGTTTTAATGAATTAATTAGTACTGTTATCTGTGCTATTTTGTTAAACAGTGTGTTCAGTGAATTATCATTGATTAAAATGTACCAAGGGCTGAATGGATTATACTCAGATGCGCCTTACAGGTTAGAAAAAAAATTCTTCTAAGCTACTTTGATTTTTTTCGTAATTTAAAGTTATTACGGTTCGAAAAAACATTTGGATTGCTGTTTTAATTAGTTTAGATGCCGATTTTGATGATGGCTAGTTTAAAAAGTAGGAATTACGTGACGAAATGCTAAAAGTATGCCACGGACCGTGATTTCTCTTTACTTTTCATTTTCTCTACATACCTAATAAAAATTACTGTATACTAAGTAAATGGTAATATAAAATCGTCATATCATACATTACCGTCATGTGATATTTGGTTAAGTTTTTCTGATAAGCTTACTATTTAGTAGATACTATTAAGAAAAATTAAGATTATGTACTTCTTTGCTTAAAAAATAGGGTGAGCGAAAAATATTAGTTCCAAACTATTAGTAGACATTCCAATACATTTTTATAGTCTACTTAAGTATTGGTCCGATAACCGATACTCATAAAAAAATACTTTTTGTATTTATTGTGTTCCTTATTTTATTTATTCAAGGTATATGTATATAGAACCATTTACTAAATAATTGTGTTTTACTAGGGTTTATTTTTTGGGTAAAAAGATCGTAATGTTTAGTCGTATGATCGTAATGTTGCACTTGTGATAAAATACCAGAAAGTAGTAAAAAAACAATAATTTTTAATTACTTAGTATTTCTATTTAACCTTTCAATCGTGGAAATTACAGACACAATAGAAAGACAATAGGTGTGCGAACGCCGGTGTTCGCTTGGGGTTTCATGAATTAGGTCCGCCTTTGTACCTTTAGGTGCATGAAGATTGAATAATACAATTCTTATCAGCTGCGGGTATAAGCTGGTTAATAATAAATTACAATTTATTTTTTAAATTGTAATTTATTATTAACCAGCTTATACCCGCAGCTTCGCACGCATGCATAAAATATAGCCTATGTCACTCAGGAATAAAGTTGCTTTCCATCGGTGTAATCATTTTAGCAATCGGACCAGTACTTGAGATAACCTCCTACGAACAAAAAAAAAAACAAATCTTATCTCTTTGTAATATATTAGTCTGTTTGAATTTTTGTATGAGAATGTGGAAAGACATAGACCTAGACCATGACGTTTAAAGTAAGATTGTTTTAATCTTGTTTTAGTGTGGGTAAGAGATGGCGCTAGACCACCTGTATGGCTCTGTCTCTTACCCACACCAAAACAAGATTAAAACAATCTTACTTTGAACGTCATGGTAACCCCAATAGACTACAGATAGTTGTTCTAGGTATGGGTGGCTTTTAGATTTGCGGTTTATTTGTAAGAGTTACCGCAATAATTGGCAATTAAAGAGAATAAAGAGAATAATAATAATGTTCCACAACTATCACACAGCGCCGTCTAGTCCCAAGCTAAGCAGAGCTTGTGTTATGGGTACTGGACAACTGATAAACATACATATTTCTAAATACATACATATTATAGATAAATTACACCCAGACACAGAACAAATGATCGTGCTCATCACACAAACATTTGTCCTGGGTGGGAATCGATCACAACAACACAACCTCCGGCATAGCAGTCAGGGTCACTAACCAATAGACCTGTCAAATTGAAGATATGATTTCGAATTTAACCGTTTTTAAGCTTTAACCTTTCGAATGTCTTAAGTTACACTGTCCAACATAAGGTAATTGTCTTTCTATTGTGTTTCTAATTACGACATTCAAAGAGTTAATTAGAGACAAAATTAAAAAGTCATAGTGTCCCACGTAGATCTGCATTCACAATACAATAGGTTAAAGTCATTCACTTCCTCTCGCTCCATCCGAAGCGGGAAAAGTAATTTGATAAATTCCCATATAACAAAAAGTATTGGTGTCTTGTATATGCATGTTTACATGTTAGTAAACACCCCCACGGACACCATACAGTAGTAATTCATAGTGTGGGGTAACAGTATTAAATAAAAAACAACATTGATAAAAATCTATCAAAATATATAAACCTACAAAGATTGATAGCTCCTTGTTATCATAATTTAAATAATCATCAGATTTATCAATAATATTAAAAACAAATCTTTGATAAATTATATTTAAACTTGCTAGTTTGTGCCAGCGGCTTGTCCTATGTAAAATAAGTAATTTTCTCTTACAAACTTTGAAACCCCAACTCCCCTTCAGGGAATGAATTTTGGGAAACCCTCTCTCCTCTCTTTCGCTTTGTGAAAAACTCAAGCTCCCAGTTGCGTAGTGCGTTAATATGCACTACGCGTTCCAAATGAGAATAGGACCGATTACTATGTTTTGACGTCTCGTCGTACTGTCAAATCGAAGAAATTTTGGCAAAATTGAAGAACTTTAAGATGTGTAGAATTAAAGAAATGTACCCCTAGCCAAGTTTCTAATCTGCACGCTTAGCCAAGTTGTTATTCTGCAATCGTTAATGCTGTCGAAAAGCGATAAAACGTATAGGAATGACGTCATCTCAACATAAAGTCTCGTGGTCAGAACAAACGAATATACAATTCGTAGCCAAGTTCACATCGTTCAAAATCGTTTCTACAATGTTTAACGCTACATCCTTTGTTATACAAACGCTACATTGTAGAACGAGCGGCCGACTCAGGCGCGTCAACATGGCTACCAACTTATCGTTTTCTACAATTGCTGTCACCGAGGCGTTACCGATTAGAGAACGGAATTCGATACAAACTGGTTGTTACTTGGCTAGGGGGGCTGCAATAGTTAACGCTTGTAGAAAGCTTCAAATGTACGGGAATGACGTCGTCTTAACGCTCAGTCACGTGGACAGAACAAAAGAATTGGCGGCAACGTCAACTCGAAGCGTTCGACGCAAGCGAAACGGTTGTAACTTGGCTAGGGGGGCTGGATTCTGATTAAACTTTTTTCGTTCACAGTTCATAAATAAATAAATTTTTAAAGATGACCAAGTACCATTTACCAGCAGTTTTAATAGTATTAGTTATCCAGTAGCTGATGGCTGCTAGGGCTGTGGGATGGTTCAAAAGAGTTACCTTGGCCCTAGGACAAAAGATCATTAGAAGGAACCCAGTGGGCTTTAGTCAGTTAAAGTCTGACATTCTGTCTCGCTCCACACAAACCGAGAGAAGTTATGTGATGAATTTTCTGTGTTTGCGACTGGGTCCATCATCATTTACATCAGCCTTTTTAACGTACCCACTGCTGGGACTCAGGCCTCCTCTCTAGGAGAGGGAATGGGCCGTAATCCACCACGCGGGCCCAGTGCCGGTTGGTGAATGTCACATGTCTTCGAAGTTTTGGTTCTAGGACATGCCGGTTTCCTCACGATGTTTTCCTTTTTCCGTTACCGTTTTGAGAGCAGTGGTGATGAAATAAATTACACAAAGTAATGCGCTTGGTTGGGTTCAAACCCGCGACCTTTACTCGTAAGTCGAGGCCCTTACCACTCGACCACTGCTCACTGCGACTGTGTACTCCTTCGTTTAGCTCTTCAATACCCATAGGTGACAGAAGAGCTGACGAGATGTAATATTTGGTCGTAAATATGTGACACTGGCGGTGTAAACACGAGTGTGTGTGTTGGACACCTGTTAAAAGTAGTGAAAATTAAGAAAAAAAAATAGTAACAAACATACACACATATACAGACAAACTTTTGCCTTAACATTGATATGATAAGCAGGATAATGATTGTTACAGAATGATCAAATCAAGATTTCGATTGCCTGATAATAAATTGCATGATAGATTGTTTATTTCAGTATTCAATCGAAAGCCATAATAATCACGTACAGTTATTTATTCCATTCACAAGTATATCAAAATATATTTTTTTAGACCCTTTAATTATTTACGTCGGATTTGTCCGACAAATATTTTCGTGTTCATTTCGCCAGAGTCGTATAATATATATATATATATATATATATTTAATAATATGAACTAGTGCTTGACTGTGATCCTATCTAATGGCAATAATAATATTGTTTTCACATTCCATTAATTCATGAAACCCAAGCGAACGCCATTGTTTTTCTATTGTGTCTCTAATTACGGTGTATGTTTTTAAAGTGTGTTTGTCAAATAAAATAGTTTTCTTTCTTTCTTACGGTATTCGAAAGGTTAAAAGTGACCAAAGGGCCTCTGCGAGTAGGTTTCAGTTCCTCGTACTCCTTCCAAAGGTCCAGGACCTCAAGGTTCTGAGATATATTGATACTAATTGATACTACTACTTGATATCCTTAATAATAATTGCTTATTTATTCCTTACTAAAATTTAAGTACCTAATAAGCTTATTTTTTTTTATAATGGATAGGCTCGCGTTTGACCACAATTTCACGTGATGGTAAGCGATGATGTGGCCGACGATGGAGCACGCTTGCCTAGAAGCAATCTATTCACTCTTGACTTAAAGACCATCAGCCATATCAGGAAACACAGACTTAGCTAATATCGTGTTCTGGTGGAAGAATCGTTCTGGCGGTGAAAGCCTCCTCCATTTCCCAGGGTAGTATGTTTTTGACCAAATTCAATTTTGAAACTTATAATTCCCTGCCGGAGTCTGTGGTTCCTGATAGCTACAACTTAGTGGTTTTTAAGTCAAGAGTGAAATGGTTACTTCTGGGCAAGCGTGCTCCATCGTCGGCCACATCATCGTTTACCATCAGGTGAGATAGTGGTCAAACGCGACCTTATCAATAATAATAATGAAAAAATACTCTCATTTCGTCAGCTCTTTGGTCACCTATTGGAATAGAAGATTGAGAAACAAGATGGATACGACCCCTGGCGAACACACCAAAATTTTGTCGGATTTGTCCGACATAGCGATTAAAGGGTTTAAAAATACGCGAGCCAATAATTAAAAAAAATACCATAGGGAGTTTTAAATATTATTCCTAGCTGATTCTTGTTAGTTTGTGAAGTGATAATATTTCAGATGTTTACCAGTGTATGATGTAGCCAGATGGTTTATCTTAAGATATTTTTTTTTTTTTATTGTAGCTGTTATCAACTTTTCCGTGGATTCTTGTGTTTGAAATAGTGACTGTGATTCTTCTTAATAATCATCAAATAAGATTTAGGTCTTTAGTTTTGAAGCAGTGATTAATAAAAGTTACTTATAGGCCCATTAGAGCTAACTGATACCCGACCAGCACTCCCTTATCTTTTTTTTTATGGTGGGAAAAAATCATCCAATGACAATCCCCGCTCTTGGGCGGAGCGGGAGGCACTACCTCATCTCGAGCGGTATTCTTTGTATCTATAATATAAAAATGAATCGCAAAATGTGTTGGTAAGCGCATAACTCAACAACGCCTGGACCGATTTCGCTAATTTTTTTTTTGTTGTGTTCGTTATTATAAGGAGAAGGTTCTTATGAAAAAAAAAATGAAAATTAGGGTAGAGTAGAGTAGGGTAGGGTAGAGTAGGGTAGAGTAGAGTAGGGTAGGGTAGAGTAGGGTATAGTAGGGTAGAGTAGGCTGAAATAGGGAAGAGCGGGAGCGTAGCCACGCGGGCAAAGCTAGTAGACTATAGATATACGCTCACTACATTCACTCCGGAGTGCCCCACCCGCCGGCTGACCACGTGTACTACTCGGTGGTCACCCGTCGCTTGCCTTGCGTTGCCCACGCGCTGGTCTTGAATGGATTGTGTGAAAATAATGCATTGGCGGCGGCACACCGCAGCCTTTCCCGTCATTCCGAGATATATTATTCATCTATTCGTGGACAACGCAACATGACGTTTAGTTCACGCATCACGCTGCATGTTGCGTGTGAACGCACCTACGCGCGTACTTGCGGGAGTGCAGATCTGCATCATCGTGTAAGTTTTTTTACGCACTCACGCGCGTAGGTGCGTTTTGTAAAGTCACGCCGGCACGCACTCATTTCATACAAAATCGCGCACGGTACTACGAGACTCAGTGTGGCATACCATGCGTGTCGCCCCGCATCCACGCGCGTGACTGCGTGTTTCTCCGCATGAACGCGCGTGAATGCATTTTCGGTATGTTGGACTGTACGTGTTTTATATACAAACGGAGATACAAGCAACGTTGAGAGACGTATTCACTCACCACGCTGCGTGTTGCGTGGCAGTGTGTAACCGCCTTACTGGTTAAGAACATGGTATCAACCCGTGGACCACTTGACCTTAACTGGTTGACATGTGGCGTCCAACCGTGGACCACCGTCGGCAACGATTAGACACCGAGCGATGAGGTGGTACTGGTCGGAAGCCGGGTGAATCTAATGGGCTATGACCTTAATGCTTGTGTGCTGGCATTCAGCTGTATCTAAACTTTATTCGCAATTTAAGACTAGACATTTGTACGGATTAGGCGCACAATGCCACATTCGCAAAATGACATATTGACGCAAAATGCCACATTAGCAAAATGCCACATTCGCAAAATGACTTTTCTCAAAATGTCACATTAGCAAAATGCCACATTATCAAAATGACACATTCTCAAAATGACACATTCTAAAAAAAACATAATTATCGCATAATAATCGATTTACGTAAATTAAAATAAAAAAAATAGTTAAAATTACTTATTTACTTCTTGCAGTGGTTTTTTTTTTTCTTATAAACTTACCTACTAACGTCCAAATAAAAAAATACTGAGTTCGAAATGACATTTTGGCATTATGCGAAAGTGGCATTTTGCGAATATGGCATTTTGCTAATGTGGCATTGTGCGCCTAATCCATTTATACAAACCTTTTTCACTGACCATTCAACCCATTTTGTCTTCTATTGCTTTAGTAGTATGACTAATAATGGTAAGCCCCGATATTAGGCGTTCGCATTTCTGTGGCGTGTGAGTAGCGGGGCAGCCGCGTGCGCGCCGAGATCGCGCTGTGTGAGCGTCGTATTTTGCTGCTACGCGGCGTGGGTGGAGTGCACGCGGCGCTCACGTCGCGTTCTACCCGTTTCGCCGCTTACCACTGTTTCCAAAAAAATCTCTTAAAAAAAAATACTTCTTCGTGTGACGAGTTTGCACATCACAACATAGTAAAACGCGACGCTTAGGGATCTCTCAGTACAATAAAAAGTTCTCAACTTTTTTTGCTTTGAATGTCGTCCTTATGATTACAGAATAAAAGTCAAAATCGTTTGAACGGACAGTAAAAAGAAGTTTGTTCTATGTCTAATCATATTGCAGATAAAGTATAGGTAGAGTGAAAGTCGTCTCTAACATAGTTGTGAAAAGACTGGGTAAATTGCAAGACGCTATAAATCTTAAAAAAGATTTAAAAGTCATTTTGACTTTTTGATTTCATATTGCTGCAATGTGGACATCATGGTATGTATAATTATTAATTTCATATTCTGTTCTAGTTATCTATATCTATAAAATGGCGCGCCTGTTTGTTACAAGGCGTGCCCGATTATAAAATATCGTTGTATTGTAATGCGGCTACTTCATATTCGGTCAGATTTCAATTCGGCTCAGTTTTAATACAAAAAAATAATATAAAAGTTAGAAAAACATCCAAGATGAAGTCCACCATTGAGATGTTCAGAACAGAGGCGTAGCGGGGATTAATTTAGGCGTGGGCCAAGGAACATCCGCAAGGTTTTTTTCATTAATTTGAAAACGAGACAGCGACTGTCACAACCCAGTGTTCGATCACATCGTCGCTTATCATCAGGTGAAATAGTGGTTAAACGTGAGCCCATCAATTATATAAAAAAAAACCCTCGTTCTTCTCCCTGAGACCCCAAGCATTTAAATAGGTATAAATACAAGAATAATGGAAAGGTTGCTTATTTTCGAAATTTACAGACTACTTTATGAAAAATTTCTTATTTGCATTCTTAGATACATAACCAATAAATAAAACGCTCAAAATTTTAATAATCTACGCGGACTTTTAATAATCTTAGTGTTCAACCGAATGGCGCGAAATCACGCGCGAACACGTTCGCTTGGGGTTTGAGGGGGAACAACTGAGGACCCTCGCCTATTTACGCTACTGGTCCAGAATCGTGTACTGGGTCAATAGTACACGTTTATATGTTGACGTCCCACACAAACACACGGTGTAGATATAAAAGATGGTCATAAAATATTGATTTATAATAGTGTGTTTTATGACCTGTTAAATTTTAATAACTTTTGAGAAGTTGATGTCAAGGTAGGGTCAAGATGGCGACGATTATGCAGTTAAGAAGTGCCAGTGTGCATCTTCCTGCTTACGTTGTACTTCTCAATGCTCAGGGTCGTGACCAGGCCCCGAGCTAGCTATTTAGCTATTTTGACTGGCCTGTTGGTCTAGTGGTTAGTGACCCTGGCCGCTATGTGGGAGGTCGTGGGTGCGATTCCCTCCCAAGACAAATGTTTGTGTGATGAGCACGATGCGATCATTTGTTCTGTCTGGGTGTAATTTATCTATAATATGTATGTATTTAAAAATATATAAGTATGTTTATCAGTTGTCTAGTACCCATAATACAAGCTCTGCTTAGCTTGGAACTAGACGGCGCTGTGTGATAGTTGTGGAATATTATTATTATTTAGCCGCTCCGGGGCTCCGGGCCAAATTTTCGCGCCCTTTACATACACAAAAACATATTTGGGATACTTCAAGTTGGATAATAGAATTACTTAAGACACTTGACTTTGTCTTAAGTAATTCTATTATCCAACTTGAAGTAGGTTGGAAGGTGGCACATAGAATTCTCAACCTGCCAAAAGTCAATTTTGCCGCCACTCATTTTTTGCCGCTCTAGGCAAAAATCCGGCTTGCCCGCTACCCCTTAAGAACCTATTACACTGCGCTGAATATCGCGTGCGATCTTACTATTTTTCATTCCTAGAAAGACAGTCTAGTCTATGGTTCGACGTCTATGAATGAAAAATAGTAAGATCGCTCGCGATATTCAGCGCAGTGTTATAGGTCCTTTAAACCGGGTCCTAGTCGTGACCTGGGATACTTCATCATTTTCATTCTAACGATGAAGAAGTTGAAGGGCACTGTATACCGCGGAGTCAAGAGCGGTGCGTATCTGTAGCCTGATTCACGTAAAATCAAACAAGCCAAATATCGTTGAAGTTTTACAGTCGTTCGATCGAAGTCCTATCCAAAAGCGGTATTCACGATCTATCGACTTATTTCCAGTAACATTAAGGAGTATTCTACCAGGATAATATAAAACAGAGTTTTTTTTTAATCGACGAATTTCAAACGAATTTAAAATCGGTGTCGTTCAAACTCGATTGATGGATGTGAATACGGAAATGGTGTAAACGACTAAATCGCTACGATATCGTTACGGTCTTCATTACGTGAATCGGGCTACTGGTCGGACCAACGTATTGGGCTGCGCCCACGAGGCCTATTCCTATTTAATTTTTCTGAAAAAGTGTGCATAGTCCACAGCAAAATTCTGTCGCCGAAAGACGTCCACTGTTGAATTTAGGCCTCCAAAAAGTATCGCCATAATGACCGGGAGTATAAAGCACTAGTTTACTAAGAGTAAAATAAGAGTAAACCATAGCCTGTAAGATGCTCCGTCACACTGTTGACGCGCCTGATCTTCTTACTATGCTGGCACGTTTCTTTGTCCCAGACAATTACTGCCGCGACAAGAAGCACAGAATGTTTGCTGTGCCTAAGTGTCGCACTGTTGCCCGTGCTCAGTCTCCAATACCTCGCACTTTGGCTGCACTAAATGATCTCTTGGATTCTTATCCAACAAACGATCTTGCGGGTAAATGGAAGATGATTTTATTGGCATGTCAGAAGTACTGTGACGGGAATTGATGTACGTGTTGTTTATAATTTTACTTTTTTTTTTGTTTAGTTTTTGTAATTGGTCGTTGAACGGTTGTAATTAACCTTTTGAATGTCTTATGTTACATAGTTCGACATAAGCAATTGTCTTTCTATTGTGTCTCTAATTACGCCATTCAAAGAGTTAAATAAAATAAATAAATAAAGAGCTTATTCACTCTAGCGTTGAAGACATCTAAATTATATTTCATTCTCGAATGTTGTTACCTTTCATGCTTTGATCTGTTCTTATTCTTGATCTTTCTGTTCCAGGCCGTCTATGTCCCAGGGTACCGTGATCCACAGCCAGCGGTTCCAAGAGAAAGACTTCACGGTCGCTACCCCTGAGGAGTTTGTGAGGAGGTTCCAGGGCACGAAGCCTATTAATAAGGTCAGTTTTACATTGTACCAACGACCCACCCGAGCTTAGCGCAGAAGTTGGAAATCTTTGAAATTGTCAGTTTTTCTGTATCGTGATGTGCATGACTGGCCTGCTGGTATAGTGGTTTGTTGCCGTGACTGCTGTGCCGGAGGTCGTAGATTCGGCTCCCACCCAAGACAAATGTTTGCTTAATGGCCACGATCATTTGTTCTGAGTCTGAGTATAATTTATCTATAGTATTTAGAAATGTATAATAAGTATGTTTTATCATTAACGTTTGCATCACTGCTTACCGTCAGGTGGGATCGCAGTCAAGCATTAGTTTATATCAATTAAAAAGAATAAACAAATGATTATCAGTGGTCTGTCTGTCTGTCTGTCTCATAATACAAGCTCTGTATAGTTTGGGACTAGATGGCGTTGTGTGAAAGTTGTGGAATATTATTACTATTCCATTTATTAATTAACTAGCTTTACTCGCGACTTCGTTCGCGTGGACTACAGGAAGTTGAATTTATTTTTTCTAAAATAAAAGTAGCTTATGTTACTCCTCCTCCGGTCCAGCCATTTCAGAGATTAGCCCGCCCGGACGGACAGACAGACAGACAAAAATTAAAAAAAAAATGTTATTTTGGTGTATGTACCGTATATATATTCATATGCATGTAGTAAAAAGCAGTTATTTCAATATTACAAACAGACTCTCCAATTTTATTTACGAGTATAATAATTAATAATATGTATAGATATTTACATAATTTTAAATTATATTTGTAAATAATGTATTATTATAGTATACTTAAACCTTTCTTTGATAATTAGTTTTCTGCGATTTGGATAAATTATCAATATTTGATTCGGGAATCGAACTACATAATATTAACATAGGTTTGTACGGAATTTTGTAGGGAACCCTTAGTGCGCAAGTCCGACTCGCACTTAACCGTATATACTTCTCATCAGAAATCATCTTAACCAGAAAATGGAAAACCAACATTTTATTTTCTTTTTCTACTTGCAGGTCCTGATCGCGAACAACGGTATCGGCGCAGTGAAATGTATGCGCTCAGTCAGAAGATGGTCGTACGAGATGTTCAAGAACGAACGGGCTGTGCGCTTCGTCGTTATGGTGAGTCTACACTAGATAGGCTAACTGCTAGGGCTGCATGTACATTTAAAAGATCACACTGAGCCTGCTCTTACTTCGCCACAGTGCCCACTGCTATTTATTTAATTCAAATAGAACGGCCGAAACCAATTACACTATTTAAACACATAACACAAAAAGAGAAAACAATGAAACATTAAGAAGAACACTGACAAGTCATATGTAGCACAGGGACGTTGAAGCGTTCCTTCAGACAGAATATTCGCAGACGGCCATCGAGGCCCCTTGGGTACTCCTACCCAAGGGGTCCATTGGCCGCCTTCCAGGGTGCACCGTCCCGCAGACTGGCCTTCACTCCGGATGTATCAGCAGGGGAACTACTGCCTGCGGGAACTCGTGGAGGATAAAATAAAAAATTAAGTGTCCACGTACACCGGCCATAAAAAAAATCCGCTTCAAATAGGATTCCAGCGACACTCCGCGATACGCTACAAGTACATGGTGACCCACCTATACGCACAAAACGTTCGGGGAACACATTCATTGTGCGTACAACTGAGGATTGCGATTCCCTGCCGGAGTCTGTGTTTCCTGATAGCTACAACCTGGGAATCTTTAAGTCAAGAGTGAATAGGTTACTCCTAGGTAACCGTGCTCCATCGTCGCTTTCTATCAGGTGTGATAGCGGTCAAGCGGAAACTTGTCAACAATAAAAAAAACAATAAAAAAAACAATCTAGAACGAGAACCTGGTGAGGTTCTCGTTCTAGATTGTGGGAGGCCTTCTAACGCTGCCTCTTTCAGTACGCAGCCGCCAAGTTTTCCAGATAATATCATGTTTCTTCGTCTCACAGGTGACCCCAGAAGACCTGAAGGCCAACGCCGAGTACATCAAAATGGCTGACCACTATGTGCCTGTGCCCGGAGGGTCGAACAACAATAATTATGCCAACGTCGAGCTGATCGTCGACATCGCAGTCAGGACGCAAGTACAGGTATATACTGACTATACGAGGCATTTCTCATTGCCTTTTTAGGGTTCCGTAGCCAAATGGCAAAAAACGGAACCCTTATAGATTCGTCATGTCTGTCTGTCTGTCTGTCTGTCTGTCTGTCTGTCTGTCTGTCTGTCTGTCTGTCTGTCTGTCTGTCTGTCTGTCTGTCCGTCCGTCCGTATGTCACAGCCACTTTTTTCCGAAACTATAAGAGCTATACAGTTGAAACTTTGTAAGTAGATGTATTCTGTGAACCGCATTAAGATTTTCACATAAGAATAGAAAAAAAGCAAAAAAATTTGGGGGTCCCCATACATAGAACTGAAACTCAAAAATTTTTTTTTCATCAAACCCATGCGTGTGGGGTATCTATGGATAGGTCTTCAAAAATGATACTGAGGTTCCTAATATCATTTTTTTCTAAACTGAATAGTTTGCGCGAGAGACACTTCCAAAGTGGTAAAAAGTGTGTCCCCCCCCCTCTAACTTCTAAGATAAGAGAATGATAAAACTAAAAAAAATATATGATGTACATTACTATAAAAACTACCAACGAAAATTGGTTTGAACGAAATCTAGTAAGTAGTTTTTTTTTAATGCGTCATAAATCGAAAAAAATACACTATTATTAAAACATCGATCAAAGTTACAACACATTACAAGAACTTTTATATTATGTTACTTGCTGCTACGGAACCCTTCATGGGCGAGTCCGACTCGCACTTGGCCAGTTTTTTACCTAATATTTTTGGCTTGTATACAAAGTTTTTTAAGTCAATACTTTGTAGTATTTAGCAACAAATTATTTTTTTAACTTTTATACTTGCACCAAGTGCAACCCCATTTTGTGTCCATGCAATTTTTGTAATGCAAGGAATAAGGTAGTTTTCAGGGTCAAAATAATTATATTTTATTTAGTCCGTATTTTAGATTATAAAAAAATATTGGACACGTATTTTTTCCTTGTTCGATTAAACAAAAAATTATAAAGATATAGGCTATATCTTTGTTATTTTTGGTTTAATTTACAAATAAAAAATAGGTGTCCCTTATTTTTGAATAATCTAAAAGACAGACTAATTACATTTTTTACGGCTACTAGCCTATGGTTCCGGATGCGGAGCTGCTGCCCATATCACGCCCCGCATCCCGCGTACATATTCCACGCATTACAATAAAAACTTGTATGAAAAAATCATTTGCAGGTACTACGCGTGCGGAGCAATCCTGCACGCGTGATGAAATCCGCACGATATTAAGCTATACAAGGTGTAAGGGACAGCCCTCCACAAACTTTAAGGGCTTGCTCAGTAGACGAAACTGAACAATCTACCATAAAAAATTTTTTCAGGAAACGAAAACAAAAATCCGCCTCGCCATACAAAATTATTAATTTGATTGGACAGTTTGTATGGTGAGGCGGATTTTTTATATATATATAAGTTATATGATAAGTTTGTGGAGGGCGGTCCCTTACACCATTTATTTCACCGGGACACCATGGCGGCGCGACCAGTCGCCGCTACCAATGAAATGTATACAGCTCTATAGAGAGTTACTCTCCAACCAATTTGGTGGCGCGACCAGCTCGGACGTGTGGCGATTCTGGTGTCTGTATGGTGTCTAGTTAGGTAACCATGAGACACCATGGTGGCGCAACTGATCGCCCGTACATGCTATCCTGGTGAAATATGGCCCATAGGCCTTCGGCGATAACGACATCCATTATCAATATTATTTCTCTCTCCTTAGGCTGTGTGGGCAGGTTGGGGCCACGCATCCGAGAACCCCAAGCTCCCCGAGCTGCTGCACCGCGCGGGGGTCGTCTTCATCGGACCCCCGGAGAAGGCTATGTGGGCTCTAGGAGACAAGATCGCTTCGTCCATTGTGGCGCAGACCGCTGAGATACCTACGTTGCCTTGGAGCGGTAGTGGTAAGTTACTTGTGATGTTTTATAGCTGAGATAGTCTAGGCATGCTCTGAAAAGATCTAACGCCCGTTTACGACCTAGCCGTTGTGAGCGGTAGCTTAGCGCGGTGCGGCAAGCGGTAAGATCAAAATGGCTGGCCTGTTGGTCTAGTGGTTACTGACCCTGACTGCTATGCCGGAGGTCGAGGGTTCGATTCCCACCCAGGACAAATGTTTATGTGATGAGCATAATCATTTGTTCTGTGTCTGGGTGTAATTTATCAATAATATATGTATGTATTTAGAAATTTATAAGTATGTTTATCAGTTGTCTAGTACCCATAACACAAGCTCTGCTTAGCTTGGGACTAGACGGCGTTGTGTGATAGTAAAAAAAAAAAGTATGGGAATGTTTGAAGCACGCCACGAGACGCCGCTCACAGCACCTACCTAAGCCGCCCCGCTCGCCGCACCGCTTCCCGCTATGACCGACTCGAGACCAGCTCGTTAAAGGTTCTTAAAAGATCTACGGAACTTAAAACATCACTAACAAGTTCTATCAATCTAAAGAGGGTTTAAAAAGCTCGTAAATGAAAAGGAAGAAAAAAAAAAAATTTGCGTCAAACATGGCGCATACCATAAAAAATAATACGTACGCGGGCGAAGCCGCGGGCAAAAACTAGTGTTTTTATAAAAACTTAAAAATTGTGATACAATATTTATTTGTATTAGTAGAAAAAAAAACATAAAAAAGGAAACAAACAAAACAAAAAAAAAACAAAAAAAAAGTTACGAATTTCATTATTATAATTATTTTTCAGGACTACTAGTTAGGAAGACGAGAAAAAATAGTATTGTAAATGTAATGTAAATTATATATGGTGTGTGTATCGATTGTAAAGCTCCTTCACTAAATAAAGGCTATTTTATTTTATTTTTATTATTAATTCGTATTACAGATCTGAAAGCCGAGTACAACAGTAAGAAGATCAAGATATCTTCAGAACTGTTCGCCAAGGGCTGCGTCACCACTCCCGAACAGGGTCTCCAGGCTGCACAGAAAATTGGTGAGTTTGACTCCGTACTGGGGATTTTTATACACCTATAGGTTTTCTTAGGAGAAGCCATTTACACAGGGTTATTTGTAAAACACTAAAAACCTTGCAAGACTGTATTACTAACAACAGGGTTATTTGTAAAACACTAAAAACCTTGCAAGACTGTATTACTAACATCATAAGAAACAACTTTTGTTCTATGACTTTTACCAAAAACAAACCTTCAAGATTTCGTTGTTCTATCTGACACATTCAACTCTGTATTTTGCTATAGCTACCAACGTCTGTATGACGCGACGCAAGCGCATCAAGCACCCCCGCTTCCCTCCGCTATTGTACTATCGCTTGTTTCGCATTGACTTCGTAATATTTAAAACGTTCAATTTAAATATTTTATTTTTTGTATGAAAACCTGATAACCTAAAATATGATAATTTTTAAAAGTCATAGAACAAAAGTTGTTGTTTATGATGTTAGTAACATAGTCTTGAGAGGCTGTCAGTGGCTTATAAATAACCATGTAAACATTCACCCCTATTTTTAACACGCTTATATTAGCTTCATCTGTGTTTTTGTAACCAACGCCTTTGAGCTCGATTTTGACCTACTTTGGGCGATCAGATTTTCTTCAAACTTTGCACACTCATCAAAGACTGATGGCAATACAATAATCCGTTTTTTTTAGTGAAAAATAAAAATATAGTTTATTATATATATTTTTTTAATTGTATTTCGCAAACTTTTTGACAGTTTACAATTTCGCGAGTTAGATTATGATCAAACGGTATTTACAATATTACGGGATTTGTTTAGGTGTTGCTGCTATAATATATATATATTTTTTTAAACAACATATACTAGTGCTCTCCTACGTTCCCACCTGATGGTAAGCAGTCATGCAATCGTTAATGGCACCAATGTTATTGTATTTTCTTTCCATTGTCCAGGATTCCCGGTGATGATCAAGGCGTCTGAAGGTGGTGGCGGTAAAGGTATCAGGAAGGTGGATAATCCTGACGAATTCAACAGCGCCTTCAGACAGGTAACATTAGCTTTATTTTTCCCCTAGTAATAACTGTCCAAGGTAACCGACGCATCGCCAACTTAAGTGGCAGTGGGTAGGGCCCATTGTTCGCAGAACAGCCCTTCAAGCCAAGTTATAATCGTTTTTATTCTGTTGTGTCGAACGCCTCGAGTTAGCCATGCCTCCGATCCCTATGTTCTGACGTTCAGTTGTCTACTGTGCGTTTCACTAAAGAAGTTCTTTCGCCGTAATGTTGGCAATACGGAAAAAACAGTGTTGCTATATTTTTAGCAATGAAATTGCTTAATATTTGGGAGATTGTCTTATAACTTTTTTTTTCTTTTGGATTTTAAAAAAGTATTTTTGAATAAAGAATACGACGCTGGGCTCCATTTCGCTTGTCCTGCAATTCTTTCAAATACCGAAAACGCCACGCCACAATATATTCCTTTCTTCTAACATCTTCCTTTTAGATCTGCTTTTTTTTTTAAATAATATCCCATTCTCCTTATAATTCTCCAGAAAGTGGTGAAACTACCGTTAAAATCGATTTTCTTTCACATTTCGTGGTAGAGTAGGCAACTCTTTTCTTTTTTTCCATCTTTTTTCTGTAGACAGACAGGGGAGCCAACATGACGGCGGCGTAGGAACTTCTTATGTGAAACGCACAATAACAAACTCTGATTAGTTTTGGACTAGATGGATATTACTAGCTTCTGCCGGCGACTTTGCCCGCGTAGAAGTAGGTTACTCCACATAAACTTAGGACCCCCTTTTACCCTCTTATGGGTGGAGTTTCGTAAAATCCGTTCTTAGCGGATGTCTACACCCCATAAGAAACCTACCTGCTAAATTTTAAGTTTGTAGGCGTTATAGTTTCTGAGATTTCGTGATTAATTAGTGAGTGGTATTTCTTTTTTATATACATAAGTACAGTATGATTCACGAATGATGGCGGGCGTGAAGTTTGCGCAGAAGGCTGCGCAGTAACGTGTTTTAGGAACCAAATGGCGACGTGCGTGTGCGAGAAGAGTGTAGTATGCGTGAACGTTCGCAAAGGCTAACTTCACGGTCGCCATCATTCGTGAATTGTACTGTATATAGATTATTATATTATTATTGTATTCTAGGTGCAAGCTGAAGTGCCTGGCTCTCCTATTTTCGTGATGAAGCTGGCCAGGTCTGCTCGGCATCTGGAAGTACAGCTTATTGCTGATCAGTACGGTGAGTTTATAATAATCCTCTACTACGTTTACACCTGTTTTGCACCTGTAAAAAGTATTGGTCTACCATAAAAATTATATGTCTACCATAAAAAGTATAGGGCTACCATAAAAAGTATAGGTCTACCATAAAAAGTATAGGTCTGCCATAAAAAGTATAGGTATTCCATAAAAAAGTATAAGCCTACCATAAAAAAGTATAGTTATAGGACTTTTAATTAGCTTGTCATCGTCTGTTTGTTTTTATTTTTAGTTTGTTTAAGCTATAAGTCCTTCAAGCTGTAATAAATAAATAAATAAAGCCTTAACTCATGTATGTCCATTTCCTCAGGTAACGCGATCTCCTTGTTCGGTCGTGATTGTTCCATTCAACGTCGTCACCAGAAGATCATTGAGGAGGCTCCTGCGGCTATCGCGAAGCCAGAAGTGTTCATTGAGATGGAGAAGGTATGTACTACATGAGATACTAGGTTCTGCCCGCGGCGGCGCCCGCATACAAAATATAGCCTACGTAACTCAGCTAAAATTTTTTCTTCGGTGTAAAAATTTTAGCAATCGGACCAGTACTTCCCGCGATTACCTCCTACAAACAAAAAATCAAACTTTACTCTTTATAATATTAAGTACCTACTAGCTTTTGCCCGCGGCATCGCCTGCGTACATAATATAGCCTGTTACTTAGGAATAAAGCAGCTTTCTATTGGTGAAAAAAATTTAGCAATCGTACCAGTACTTTCAGAGATTACCTCCTACAAACAAAAAAGCATAAAAACAAACTTTACCTCTTTATAATATTAAAGTATAGAACTATAGATGTCCTGTGACCCTGTAGCTCAGTGCCTATTGCAAGTACAGAGATAAAATTGTACCGACGTTATCATATACTACTACTAAAGCAGTATGCCAAATTTCATAGATATATACACCCTTAAATTTTGATCGTTTTAATCCCGTGGAGGGTCGATCCGGTACATGAAACACTATCGATTTGTAAAGATAAAATGAAAAACTAAAGTACCTTTTTTTAAAAATCGTATTAATTTACGCATGTACGAAATTAATTTCTTTAAGAAAACGTCAGTTGAGCGAGTTCAATGACCTGTATGTAGTAGTTGGCGTTGGCATTCCCTCTCCTAGAGAGGAAGCCTGAGTCCCAGCTGTGGGAATGTTAAAAGGCTGATTATGCTTTAGCTATTCCTTCAGTTACCTTATGAGTTCGTTTTTTTTTTTTTTTTTTTTTTTTATTTATGTTCAAGATAAAAACAGTATACATTTGACTTTTTTATACTAAAAACCACTAAAGCCATTACTGGCTTATGCATGGTTAGTGAGTTCGCATAAATTAAATGTTAGTAATAAGTTTATCTAAACTAATTCACTTTTTGCAAAAAGTACTTTTTTAATTCACGCTTTGATTTTTTAGGGTTGCTGAGGTATTTATTTTGTATGTCCACAGGAAGTTCGTTAATTATTTTTGGCAGAATGTATGTGTATGTTCTCATACCGTATGTATTGTTGTATCTAGGCAAGGTAAAGGTGTTCATGTTCGATAACGTTCTTAGTTTTGGATGACGTGCATTCTTAATTAAATTATTTATGTTATTAAATTCATCTTTTAGTATGGAAAGTTTAGCCATGTTGTGAACTGGCAATATGTTGCAATAATGAAATAGTTCTGAGTAATCATTTTGGTATTTTGTTTTAATTTTAGGTGGTACTATATTTTTGAGAATTCGTTGTTGTAATTTGTAAATTTTATCTAAATGTGTTTTGTAAGTTCTCCCGTAGCTACTGAGACCATAGCCAATAATGGAGTCAGCTAGAGCTAGGTATAGTAGCCTTAAAGTTTTATATGGCATTTTATGTTTAAGTACGATTATTCGACCCAGGATAGATCTTAGTCTATCACATAGATAGTTTATATGAGGGACCCAAGTGAACTTGTCATCGATTATAAGACCAATATATTTGTGTTCTTTGACGAACTCTAATTTTTCACAGCTACAACTTCCGGCACATGCAGTGTGCAGACAGTCATGGCTATGGGCTTTGATGGAAGGTGTGTAGGTAGCTTTATTATGTGAAGAATGTATGTGCATGGCTTTGGTTTTGTCAGCATTTATGACGAGACCAACGTCGTGCGACCACTTGCATAGTAAGTCGAAGTTCGTTTGAAGAAGGCGCTCGGCCCTTTCAGCATCTTTATCAGCCACTACGATGCAGGTGTCCGTTAGAATATCTGCTATGGAATGCACTGATGAACCTGTTAATCTTTACTTATTTTGTTTTAGGCTGCAGTCCGTCTAGCAAAAATGGTCGGCTACGTCAGTGCGGGCACAGTAGAGTACCTGTATGAGCCTGCGACGGGTGCTTATTACTTCCTGGAGCTGAACCCTCGTCTGCAAGTGGAACATCCTTGTACTGAGATGGTGGCCGATGTCAATCTACCGGCTGCGCAGCTGCAGGTTTGTAGACTCAAAGACTTATTAGACTAACTGTAGACTGAGTAGATCGAGTAGTAGACCGAGTAGACCAAGTAGTAGACCGAGTAGACCAAGTAGTAGACAGAGTAGACCAAGTAATAGACTGAGTAGACCGAGTAGACATGTGTTAGTATGGGTTCTGAAGAGCGCCTGTAACCTGCTACCGGCGCCTATTACTTCCTGGAGCTGAACCCTCGTCTGCAAGTGGAAAATCCTTGTACTGAGATGGTGGCCGATGTCAATCTACCAACTGCGCCGCTGCAGGTTTGTAGACTGAAAAGCTGATGATACCAAGTAGACCAAGTAGTAGGCCGAGTATACTGAGAAGATCAAGTAGTCCAGTGTTTTTGCTCGTTCAATAGAGCGCCTACAAAGACCAGCGAGGTCCTGGGGTTGAACCCTCGTCTGCAAGTGGAACATCCTTGCACTGAGACGGTGGCCAATATCAATCTACCGGCCGCGCAGCTGCAGGTTTGTAGACTGAAAGACTTATTAGACTAAGTAGACCAAGTAAACCGAGTAGACTAAATAGACCGAGTAGACCATGTAGTAGACTAAGTAGACCGAGTAAACCAAGTAGGTCAGTGTTAACGCCGGTTCAATAAAGTGCCTACGCGGATCAGCTAGGTGCACATATTACTTCCTGGGGTTGAACCCTCGTTTGCAAGTGGAACAGCCTTGTACTTAGATACCAGCCGTATAGCTGCAGGTTTATAAACTGAAATATTGAGTAGATCGAGTAGACGGGGTCAGCTAGTGCCATAATATTTTCAAAGTATCTTCAAATTTTCGTCTCGGAAATCTTGATAAAGCTCTCAAAAATAAACTGTAACCCTATTATTTATTCCACAGATCGCCATGGGTCTGCCCCTGTACCACGTGAAAGACATCCGTCTCCTATACGGCGAGTCCCCGTGGGGTCTCTCTCAGATAGAGTTCGACGAGCCCAAGCAGCGCCCGTCGCCCTGGGGACACGTTATCGCCGCTAGGATTACTTCTGAGAACCCCGATGAAGGTAAGCAGTAGAGAATGTAATACAATATTGTTTGATTAGGGTTCCGTACCTCAAAAAGAAAAAAACGGAACCCTTATAAGATCACTGTGTTGTCCGTCTGTTTGTCTGTCACGACACTTTATCTCAGGAATGCTTGGAGGGATTGAGTTGAAATTAAAACCATATAGTCAGACCTGCGGTCTCTTGAAGCTGTGAAAAAAACAAACTTTAATTAAAAAAAAAAGATAATTTAATAAAAAATTTAAAAATTCCAAAAAATATTACAATAGAAGCCTTATCGCAAATTTTATCAACATTCTAAATGACGCCATTTTTTTTTAAATTATAAACCGTTTTTCCTGGAACAAGTTTTGTAAAATATTCGAGTAAATCACGGAATTACCGAA
The DNA here is from genome assembly GCA_929112965.1 of Mythimna albipuncta. Classification (NCBI taxonomy): domain Eukaryota; kingdom Metazoa; phylum Arthropoda; class Insecta; order Lepidoptera; family Noctuidae; genus Mythimna; species Mythimna albipuncta. The sequence goes on from OV815987.1 coordinate 11,291,585, forward strand.
TGCCAACAGAGTTTTCAGGCGTTATCTCTTCATCAAACATCGCGTTGGATTGCGTTAGATGAAGTAACAAGCTTTTTAACCATGCTCGATGTTGACGACAGGCGAGTGGAGAAGCAGCCGCTTACCCCTTCTTCCCCCTACATCGCAATATATTATTATTGGACTGGCCTGTTGAGTCTAGTGGTTATTGGCCCCAACTGCTATGCCGGAAGTCGTGGGTTCCCACCCAGGACAAATGTTTGTGTAATGAGCATGATCATTTGTTCTGTGTCTGGGTGTAATTTATCTATAATATGTATGTATTTGGAAATATACAAGTATGTTTATCAGTTGTCTAGTACTCATAACACAAGCTCTGCTTAGCTTGCGACTAGACGGCGTTGTGTGATAGTTGTGGAATATTATTTTTTATTTCTATGACCAGGTTTCAAGCCATCATCGGGTACAGTCCAAGAGCTGAACTTCCGCTCGTCTAAGAACGTGTGGGGCTACTTCAGCGTGGCCGCATCAGGTGGACTCCACGAGTTCGCTGACTCGCAATTCGGACACTGTTTCTCTTGGGGAGAGACTAGGGAGCAGGCGAGAGAGTGAGTTTACTTTGAAATAAGAAAATATAAAGACTTCGCTTGTCTAGCATATGTAAAGAATCTTTGTACAAAATGTCATACCTGTATCATGAAAATTCACAAAGTTATAAGCTTGTTATGTCAGCAAAATACATAGTCACCGGACAATCCATGCGACCGAGGAGTTGTTTTGCACTAGCACCCGGTTTTGCTGGTACCTAATTCCCGCTATGACGTGCCGTGATTTGTGTTGTACTAAGTGTCGGTGGTGTCCAATTTGTGACATTTTAAGTACTTATTATTGGGAAATAAATATGACATGGTGTAAAAATTATTGGAGTTGATTCAGTTACTGATTTTGAAAATAATATATTCACGTTGTCCATATACTATAAATAATGTTGTATACAGAACAGCTCGAATCTAACTATCAGACAGTTGCCTGGACCACGGCATATGTATAGATTAACTATATTGTATTTCTTTCCTCAGAAACCTTGTGATAGCTCTCAAAGAACTCAGTATCCGAGGTGACTTCCGAACTACGGTGGAGTACCTGATCACTTTGCTGGAAACAGCCGCCTTCCAGAACAATGATATCGACACAGCCTGGCTGGATGCGCTTATTGCTGAGAGGGTGAGTAGACTGAGAAGACGGGTAGACTAGTAGACTAAGTAGACCGAAAGATTAAGTAGACTGAAAGACTTAGAAGACCGAAAGACTAAGTAGACCGAAAGACTAAGTAGACCGAAAGACTAAGTAGACCGGAAGACTGAGTAGAATAGAACGCCAAGTATACTAGAAGGCTAAATAAACTAAGATATACGTAGATTTATAAGCCAAATAGACTTAGTTCAAGTCTATACACTGTTTAAACAGTAGAACAATAAGCTTAAATAGTTTAGCACCCTCGGTGACTTGTATCTCACTTTGCTGGAAACAGGCGCCTTCCAGAACAATGATATTGAGACGCCCTGGCTGGATGCGCTTATTGCTGATCAGGTGAGTAGACTGAGAAGACGGGTAGACTAAGCAGACCAAAAGACTAAGTAGACCGAAAGACTAAGTAGACCGAAAGACTAAGTAGACCGAAAGACTAAGTAGACTGAAAGACTAAGTAGACCGAAAGACTAAGTAGGCTGAAAGACCAAGTAGATTCAAAGACTAAATAGCATAGTTGACCAAGTATACCAGAAGCCTAAAAAAACTGTACGTAGTTGTAGGCCAAATAGACTTATTAGACCAAGTCTATAGCCTGTTTAGAACAGTAGAACAAAAGGCTAAGTAGACCAATAGTTTAGCATCCACGGTGACATGTATCTCATTTTTCTGGAAACAGGCGCCTTCCAGAACAATGATATCGATACAGCCTGGTTGGATGCAGTTTTTTACGAGAGAGTAAGTAGACTGACAAGATGGGTAGACTAAGTAGACCAGTAGACTGAGTTTACCCGGAGGCTGAACAGACCAATGTATGTCTAGAGTTCAGTATTAGATTCGATTCTGAAAATCGGACTTCAGTTCTACGTTTTGGAACGTGTAATTTAGCTTCACTTTTCTTGGACTGACCAACATTTGACTATTCAAAAGTGCCTGCAAATGGTCTATTTGAAATAAATGTTTTAGATTTTTTTTTATCAGATTTCGGTATCAGACTCTAGAATCAGTCTCTAGAATCAGATTGTCGAATCAGACTTCAGAATTAGACGTCAGTTTGACTTGACTTGATATTTACTTACAGATGCAATCAGAGAAGCCAGATATAATGCTGGGTGTGATCTGCGGGTCCATTCTCATCGCTGACGCTTACATCACTGCAAACTTCCAGGAATTCAAGAGTGCGCTTGAGAAGTAAGTCTTAAGCTACAACTACACTACACACGTGTGACACATACGCCGATCTGGGCACGTCGGTCTCCATACATTTTATATGAAAACTAGACTTGTACAGTTTTGACTGGCCTGTTGGTCTAGTGGTTAGTGACCCTGACTGCTATGCCGAGGGTTTGATTCCCATCCAGGACATATGTTTGTGTGATGAGCACGATTATTTTTCATTTTTTATCATTTTCTGGCTGGCCTGTTGGTCTAGTGGTTAGTGGCCCTGACTGCTATGCCGGAGGTCGTGGGTTCGATTCCCACCCAGGACAAATGTTTGTGTGATGAGCACGATCATTTGTTCTGCGTCTGGGTGTAATTTATCTATAATATGTATGTATTTATTTAGAAATATATAAGTACTAGCTGTACCCTGCGGTTTCACCCGCATCATTGGTTACTGCTCCGCTCCTATTAATCGTAGCGTGATGTTATATAGCCTATAACCTTCCTCATTAAATGGGCTATCTAACAGTGAAAGAAATTTTCAAATCGGACCAGTAGTTCCCGAGATTAGCGCGTTCAAACAAACAAACAAACATACTCTTCCGCTTTATAATATTAGTATAGATGTTTATCATTTGTCTAGTACTCATTACACAAGCTCTGCTTTGGACTAGACAGCGTTGTGTGATATTTACGGAATATTATTTATTTATTTAAATGTCATGTGAAAAGGAGGGATGAAACGCATGTTGCTAAAAAAGTTATGAGTTTACATGTGGATGGATGGATTGTGTGAGAAGCGATATGAAAGAAAAGGGAGTTAGTGATAGCGTGACGAGTGACAGGACAGATTGGAGGAAAAAACGTGTTGCGCCGACCATAAATAAAACGGGACTAGGGCAGGAACATGATGATGATTTATTTGTTTAAAATATCCTTTATCATTTGTCTACAGGGGTCAAATCCAGGGTTCCAGCGCCCTCTCAAACTGCGTAGAGGTTGAACTGATCCACACCGGGTCCAAATACAAGGTCTCTGCTACAAAGTCGGGTCCGACTTCCTACTTCCTCGCCATGAACGGCAGCTTTAAGGAGATGGAGGTGCATAAGCTTACTGATGGTGGTAAGTATACTGTTTTATAATCTACTTTTGCCCGCAGCTTCGCCCGCATACATTAAATTTAGCCAATGTCACTCAGGAATAAAGCAGCTTACTTAAAAAAAATTAGCAATCGGACCAGCACTTCCAGAGATTACTTCCTACAAACAAAAAAACAAAGAAACAAACTTTACCTCTTTATTATATTAGTGTAGATAAACACCGTTAAATTTTAATCGTTTTAATCCCGTGGAGGGTCGATCCGGTACATGAAACATTATCGATTTGTAAAGATAAAATTAAAAAAAAAAACGTCAGCTGAGCGAGTTCAATGACTTGTAAGTAATTAGTACGCAACGCCGACTAATACATACAGGTCAATGGACTTGCTCAGCTGAAGTTTTCTTAAAGAAATTAATTTCGTACATGAGTAAATTAATACGAGTTTTGTAAAAAAAAGTACTTTATTTTTTAATTTTATATTTACAAATCGATAGTGTGTCATGTACCGGATCGACCCCCCGCGGGATTAAAACGATCAAAATTTAAGGGTGTATATATCTACAAAATTTGACATACTGCTTTAGTAGTATATGATAACGTTGGTATATAATCTCTGTACTTGCAATAGGCACTGAGCTACAGGGGGGTCAAAAGTGGGTCGAAACGGTTCGTGTAAATAGTGTACGGCATGCGCGCGGCCTGTTGCTGGAACTTGGCCTGGGCACAGCCGTGCGCTTAGATAAAATACATACAGTCGAAAATATTACTCTCCTTATATGGCAGTCGGCTTAACCCTTCCCGCGATCTTTCGCGCGCGCGCCAAATCGCACGACGGCAGACGTACTTATACGATTGTTTTCGTTTTGGGTTGACCTTCAGAAAAACGATGATTTCGTCAATAAATAGATATTAACATGGGATAAATTATACCTTCCCAGAATCCTTATGAGTTTTCCTATCTACTAACTTTACTACATAATTAAATAAAACTGACCTGACTTCGCAGTTACGTGATATATTTTCATTTTGATAATTTTCGTACACTTAACCTTGACAATTTATCACAATACACCGAATTAACACATATATTCACCAAAATGACACTATAATACGATAACACATATGTTTACACATTCATATCATGACTATAACACTTGTAAACAAACTTTTTGTACGTGATAAAAACTTTTTACGCGCGTCGAGAATACTCTAACACAATGGCGGCAGTTACGCGGCGGCCCGGCGGCTAGCCGCTCGTACTGCGCATGCGTGGCGCAGTAACATGGCGGCTTGGTACCGTTGCCACAAAAATCTAAAAACTAATATTTAAATGTTATTATTTTATTGTTAGCTTCAAGGAATGTTTTTGTATATTTTTTATAATTGAGTATAATTATAATTCTAGTGATATTTTTTGTTTGCAATGTTAATAAAATTCTATTATATTTTAATCGACCACGAACAAAAATTACAATCTAACTATTAATTTTCAAAGAAACCTTTTATTGTTATTTTATCATTTATTATTGTGATATTTTCTGTTTGTGGTGTGGTGTTACTTCATTCTAATATAATAAAAATTTGTTTACCGACTTCAAGAAAGGAGGAGATTTTACGTTCTGTTGTTTGTAATGTTTATTTTTTATAACCAATTTATTTGTATTCACTAGCTGTAGCCTGCGGCTTCGCTCGCGTTAACTAATTTTGACACTATCCCTCGGGAACTGAAATTTTTCAGCAAAAGGTATCCTATTATTTATTCTGGACTTCTAATATGATGTATGCCAAATTTTTTGTCATTCGATTCAGTAGCTTAGACATGAAAGTGGAACTAACAAATTCACTTTGTAAGGATAAGGATTATTTGAAAGGTGCTATAGGTACTCCCAAGCGAAACGAAATCATTGTATATTTTGCACTAGCTTTTGCCCACGGCTCCACCAGCGTACATAAAATATAGCCTATGTCACTCAGGAATAAAGTAGCTTTCAATCGGTAAAAAATAATAATAATCGGACCAGTACTTTCAGAGATAATTTCCTACAAATAAAAACAACATCAAAACAAACTTTACCTTAGTATAATATTATAGTTATTTATTTCTTCGAAAATAAAAATCATTATGTCTGCACTTATTTACTTACTAACAGCTGCGTCAAAAGGCGTTTTGATGTAATACCAATCTTCCTTTCCTAATAATATCTAAGAGGGGGCTTCAAAAGGGTTAAAATAAAATTAATTTTCTTTTCAAAATATTTATATTATATAATAAATCTATAAAAACATTAATACAAAATATTTTTTGCAAAAAAACATTACCTTCCTTCTAGGGCAGTCGAGTAAAAATAGCATAGTGCGAAAAAGTTGAATAGAATATACTTTATTAAACACAATAACTGGAATATAGCTCAATGTGCGCTATTTTATACTACTCAAGCTGAACAAACCGAATCATTACACAAAGTGACGCAAACGTCATATTATTATGTTATTTTTGTAAAAAAATATGAAAAAGCAAAGAAATATTTATTATTTACCAAACAAAGTGTACGTTATAAAGGTAAATGGCAAAAGCTATAAATATAAAATTTGTAATGGTATCCTTTACTGTAATAGCGAGTAAGTATACCGAGGTCTTTATTCTAAGGTTTTGTCTTGTATCGTGGATTTTATTTACAAATATGTAATTTCAGAATGCACAAACGCAGACTAAAGCAAAAATATCAAATGTGTTCAGACATTTATGGAATATAATTGTAAAGAATCAAGATAGGAAGGGTTTGACCTGTATCGTGGGTTTTATTTACAAATATTATGATTTCACAATGCACAAACGCAAGACTAAAGCACGAATAGCAAATTTATTCGGACATTTATGAATATAATTGTGAAGTAATAAAATAGGTACATTTTATTGTAACAACTAATAAGCATACTGAGGTTTTGACCTGTATCATGAGTTTTATTTACAAATATAATATGATTTGACAATAATGCATAAACGCAGACTGAAGTACAAATAGCAAATTTATTCGGACATTTATGAATATAATTGTGAAGAATTATTTTATTGTAACAGCTAATAAGTGTACTAAGGTTTTGACCTGTATCGTGGGTTTTATTTACAAATATGTATATTATTTCACAATGCACAAACTAAGACTGATATCTGTCCCGTAAGATATCATTCACAATGCACAAACCCAGACTGATATTCATCCCGTAAAATATCACCAGAGAAGCTAATACGCTATTGCCCAAAAAAGCGGTGACGTCCCCGTCAGCAACAACCAAAGCAGCAGTAAGCGAGATATATTATGATAAACGGTTAGGCGTCCCGTCGAAACGGGCCCCTCAATCGAGGGCTCCGGATCACCACCACATTCAAACACACTCATAACCCACATCCACACCCCAAAAAGGTTCACACTCAACGCTTCCGTTTACACCCACGTATATCTACGCCTGGAAGCACTGCAACAGAATGCCAAATTCTCCAGCAGTCCGCAAAACATAGATATACGTCACACTGGACGCATTTAGTACGAACTAATTTGGTTATCTTCTGTCGATTACAAATCACACATCTACTTCTATTCGCAGTTCCCAAACCCTCTGGCTCGTGCACAATATCTCGCCTCAGCCTCATGTGTACACTTATTGCTTGGCTGACCTCTACTAAACAGGGGCGATGCCGTTTAACTAGTGATTCAGTAAGCGCAAAGCGAAACTCACGATGCGTCACAGGCAATTTATCGCGTCGAGTCAGTGAACTTTGGTACATCACAAGCGCATTGTGTACACTAACATTCAGTAATCTTTTAAAAATTTTCATATACCATTTCACGCCTCTCTTTCGCTCTAACAGATACATGGAGAGTTTTTGATCTTTGAGATCAATACCCCCCATGGTCGTGTTATAATCTTTCACACAAACTGGTTTCAAAAGTGGTTTACCAGCCTTAGTTCCATGGTAGGTATCGGGTCCGTGATAAGTGGATATTATATTCACCATCTTGGAGTCCATCCATGCAATGATGGATACGTCTCCAGAATGGCGAGCTATAATAGTCCCCTTACTCACTTTCTTCGGTACCTTCGCAATGTCACTAGGGACGTTTCGACGGTTTGCACGAAGGGTCCCTAAGCAATCAAAGCCCAAACTCTTGAGGTATCGTGCTAATGATGGACAATTGTAAAAATTATCCATCACCACACAATGCCCCCGACGTTCAAGACCTTGCAACAGCTCAAGGACCACTTTCGTGCTCTTCCCCCCCAAATTGACACCAAGTGATGGATCACCATCGGAACTGTCATCCTTGCCCGTGTAGATTTGGAATTTAGCCATATAACCAGTGCGGGACTCACATAGTTCATATGACTTGATTCCAAATCGCGCAGCCTTTGACCTTATTGTTTGGGCCCAGGTCAAGCGGCCCTTGAATAAGGTCAAAGACTCATCGATGCTAATGTCAGGCCCTAGGTTATACAGGGATTTGAATTTTTTTTCGAGATGTTGAATAATAGGTGCCACCTTACCCAGCTTAGTCGATAGCTTTGCTGAAGAAGCAACCCCAGTTTGTGACAATGACTGACTCTCGACAGCGTCATTGTCTACAAAATGAAGAAACTTATTCAACAAAGTGTAACGATTATAGGACATCAAACTCTTGAACCCCGGTAATTGGAGAACTTCGTTTGATGTCCAATATTCATTTACCGATGTCCGCGGGTCGATAGCCATATACATCAACACCGCGAAAAAAATCATTATCTCGTCTGTATTTGTGTCAGTCCACGAATAAAGGCGAGATGATGGTTTCAAAGTCCCTGCGATGCGCATTGACTCGATTGTCTGTTGGGCATATCGATTAGTTTCCGTGGCGATCAACCCTATGATATCTTTATCCCAAATATCGGTAAAAGCATCATAGGGCGTATCGTAGTCTGTGATTGGCCCAGGGGTAGGACCTGAGAATTCCTCACGAACACCCCTGAACGAATCAAAGTCCGCTACCCACGTGAAACTAGCCGACGTACCCAATAGGCAATCGACGGCATCATCCATCCCCGTATCAATCTCGCTTACCAAAGCCTGTAACGGTTCTTCCAACTCCTCGATGTCAGGAATATTTCTCCTGGCATCTGGTATGACCGGGGCATCGAACTCGTCATCAAATTCGCTGTCAAGGTCACTACCATCACGCCTAGGCAACATCTGTGAAGATGCTGTCACAGCCGAAGTTGATGGACGAACATCAATTTCAGCGGCGACAGTCACCTCTGAGATATTGCTAGGCGCGAGAGGAGCTGGACCAACCGTGTTGCTGCTGCTGGCTCCCGGCGTGTCGCTGACTCCCGGCAGGTCCCGCATCCACCGCCGTAGATGCCCAGGGTCCAGCTGTAATAGCTCCTCCGCTTCGTCGTCAGACATGTCTAATGCCTCTACGCGTTCCGCCACATGGGAACTGTGAGAAAATATAACCATAAAAAAAATATAACCATATTTTAACAAGTACTACGAAGATACTCAATGAAGAAGAGTTTACTTACCAGAGAGGTAAGTCCAGGCTGGGTTGCCTGGACTTTCTGGCCTGCCCGATGTGCACGTGGCCACCTGGGGTCTTCTCAACGACAATGGCGTCGCCGCGCACATTGACCGACCCCCCAGGTGTCACCTTAACTGGGAACGCGTAGGAACTAAAATAGTAAGAAATACAAATTACTCCACTGAAACTAAATAAACAAAGTGTGTAAAGTAGTAGGTATAGAAAAAACACTCACCATGGCGGTGGAGACATGGAGTTTTCTGGTTCACGCGCCGGGTTGTCGTGAACCAGATCCAATAATAGGGCCCGCCGAGCCGCGCTCTGGCGGTCGGGACCACGTTCACCTCCCATCACGGGGGTAACGCTCCTCGACCGCCCTCCCATTACGTATTGCGCGAATCTAAAATATTATTAAACTTTATCACTACTTGTACAATCAACTAATCCGACCACATAACCGAATTAATTTAAAAATTATTAAATATAACAAAAAAAAATGGCATAAAATCATAAATCCTACGTAAAAAATTCATAGATATGACCGCTAAGAATATGTTTACGTAATAATAAAATAACAACCAACATAAAAAAAAATCGTTTTTTTTTGCTGTTAGTACTTTTTGCGACTGCTGCCATTTTGGCGCCAATTTCAACGAATTTTACTCTTTGAACTACGATTACGATATCAATACGCAATATTATTACTATATAGTAGCTAAACTATGTTCATAGGTAAATAAGCTAGCTACTTATGAGAATTTAAAACTATTTATAAGAATATTTGTCACAAAAACCATGTCGTAATTTGATCGCCATAGTGCAAACAAATTGCGTATTCTAAAGTTTCGTTACTTTTTCACTGATATATTCATTACTTTTCGAAAAACAATTACTCAATACAGAATCTACATTTATTTCTCAGTAATCCTATATAAATTTTTATAAGATAACTTACCTTTTTCTCCGAGAATTCATTTTATTAGCTTCGCGTAAGCACAACACAAATTCAACGTTACCGCGTCACAGCGCCGCCAAAATTTGAAATGACGGACGGTTTTGTTTTTTTTTATTTATTTCGTTCTAAATAGCGTTGTTACCATAAAAAAATATTAAAATAGTGAGTGAATGAACTATTTAGTATAAATATGCGTAAAACGTGTTGCCACGAGCAAATAAACGTCAGATATAGAGCGACCAATGTCGGCCGGTCCATATTGTACAGACGTATGTACAATCGGCGCTTGGAGCATTTTTCAAGTTGTACAACCGTATGTACAATCGGCGCGCGAGGGGTTAAGGGCCAAGCGCCCGAAAAGTGCCATAAAACAGTGATTTTCTGAGGCCTACTCCTCCGTAACGGCTAGGTCAATTGGTTTGAAAAAAATATATGTTTAATATAGATTCATGAACAATAATATCAACATTTGATTTTTTCGTGCAATTAATACGTTTTGTGAAAAAAAATATTTACCTAGCAATTTCGCAACTTTTCCCTACTCCTTCGAAACGGCTTGGGCCTTTAGAAATATTTTTACACATAAAAATTGGTGGTTAAATGTCCTTCAAAGTGAACATTGCATTTGTAAATCAACCAATATTTCCCAGAGAAAATGGATTTAAAGCGCTTTCCGGGCGCTGCTGGCCGCAAATAAATGCACAGATTTGCGTACTGCCGCATAGGCGGGTGCGAGAGTTGCGTTCACATAATTTCGGTCAGATGGTTCAAGGGACTATACGCCTTAACATGAAAAAAATATAATGGAAATCAATTTTTTTCCTACCCCCAGGTATGCTGCTCTCAATCGACGGCGCCTCGTACACGACATACCTGCGTGACGAAGTGGACAAGTACAGGATCGTGATTGGAAATCAAACGGTGGTGTTCGAGAAGGAGAAGGATCCGTCCAAGCTGCGCGCGCCTTCCGCCGGCAAGCTCATCAACACGCTGGTCGAGGATGGTGGCCATGTGGATAAAGGACAGCCCTATGCTGAGATTGAGGTTAGTAAAAATCTAGTTTGAGCTATATTGGTAAAAATGGGCCATGTTGATCCATGCTGGTCGATGATGGGCCATGCTGGTCGATGATGGGCCATGCTGGTCGAAAATGGGCAATCCGGGTCGATGATGGGCCACGGTAATATTGGAGAAGGAGAAGGATCCCTCCAAGCTGCGCGCGCCTTCCGCCGGCAAGCTCATCAACACGCTGGTCGAGGATGGTGGCCATGTGGATAAAGGACAGCCCTATGCTGAGATTGAGGTTAGTAAAAATCTAGATTGAGCCATATTGGTAAAAATGGGCCATGTTGATCCATGCTGGTCGATGATGGGCCATGCTGGTCGAAAATGGGCCATGCTGGTCGAAGATGGGCTATGCTGTCCGATGATGGGCCATGCTGGTCCTTGACAACAAATCATCAACACGCTGGTCGAGGATGGTGGCCATGTCGACAAGGGACAGTCCTATGCTGAGATTGAGGTTAGTAAAAATCTGGTTTGAGCCATATTGGTAAAAATGGGCCATGCTGGTCGATGATGGGCTATGCTGGTCGAAGATGGGCCATGCTGGACGAAGATGGGCCATGCTGGTCGAAGATGGACAATCCTGGTCGATGATGGGCCATGCTGGTCCTTGACAACAACTCATCAACACGCTGGTCGAGGATGGTGGCCATGTGGACAAGGGACAGCCCTATGCTGAGATTGAGGTTAGTAAAAATCTAGTTTGAGCTATATTGGTAAAAATAGGCCATGCTAGTCGATGATGGGCCATGCTGGTCGAAAATGGGCCATGCTGGTCGAAAATGGGCCGTACTGGTCGAAGATGGGCTACGCTGGTCGATGATAGGCCATACTGGTCCTTGACAACAACTCATTAACACGCTGGTCGAAGATGGTGGTCATGTGGACAAAGGACAGCCCTATGCTGAGATTGAGGTTAGTAACACACACAGCACAGTCGGCCTGATAATGTTCCCACTGCTGGGACTCAGGCAGGTTAGTAACGCTAGTATAAAACGAAAAGTTTGAGCCATATTGATAAAAAATGGACCATGTTGCTCCATGCTGGTCGATGATGGGCCATGCTGGTCGATGATGGGCCGTACTAGTCAAAGATGGGCCATACTTGTCGATGATGGGCCATGTTGGTCCATGATGGGCCTGGATAGCTATATTTCTTATAGATCAACTAATTCTTATTCGTCTCATGTACAGGTAATGAAGATGGTGATGACTCTCGCCGCCCCTGAATCCGGCAAAGTGACCTGGATCTTGCGTTCCGGAGCCGTATTGGACATGGGCGCTATGATTGGAACACTGGGTAAGTTTGTGTACCAAAAAGTATAATTTGAACTTTAGAATTTAATTAATTAAAGTCTAAGCAAACGCCGGCGCCCGCATAGATTATAAAATATTGAATGGTTATTTATCTAAGAACGTAAATAAGAAGTTCTTCATAGTCTGTAAATATCGAAAAAAAAGGAAACCTTTCCGATATTCGACAGGCCTGTTGGTCTAGTGGTTCTAGTGGTTAGTGGCCCTGACTGCTATGCCGGAGGTCGTGGGTTCGATGCCCACCCAGGACAATTCTGTGTCTGGGTAAATTTATCTATAATATGTATGTATTTAGAAATATACAAGGTGTAAGGGACAGCCCTCCACAAACTTTAAAGGCTTGCTCAGTAGATGAAACTGAACAACCTTCGTTCTTTTTTGTGGATAAGTAGGAGTTTTCTTGTATAAGTAAGTTTATCAGTTGTCTAGTAGCGTAATAAAGCTCTGCTTAGCTTGGGACTAGACAGCGTTGTGTGATAGTTGTGGAATATTATATTATAATATTATTCCCTCAACAGCGTTATTTGTAAAACACTAACAACAACTTTTGTTCTATGACTTTTTACAAAACATAATACATTTACTAAAAACAAACCTTCAAGATTTCGTTGTTCTATCTAACACATTTCAACTCTGTATTTTACTGTATCTACTTACGGCTCTCGCGCACTGTTCTCTTAATAATAGTAAGCAGACTTCCAAAACATGGTCATTACACCTGCCAAGTATTCGCATCATTTCCGTCAACTCGACATTAGAATATTGATATACCATAATGTAAAGATAATTACGTCCGCACTGCCGAATTTCGCTATCTGTACCTCTACCATGAGTTTAAAGCAATAGTATTTGTCGTTACTCGATACCGACTGCGTAAATATTTTGTATGGCAAATTTTACAGCGCCTCTAGAGGTCACTTACGGAACCAAAATTTGCCATACAAAATATTTATGTAGTCGGTATCGAATATCCACAAATACTTTTGCTTTTAACTCATGGTAGAAGTGTTTAGCTACCCTCCGCTATTGCACTATGCAAAGCAAGCTAACGCTAGTTTTGCATAGTACTCGTCGTTCGTAATATTTAGAAAAGTGGTTATTTATGATGTACTGAACATAGTTATGAGTGGTTGCCAGTGTTTTGCAAATAAAGGGTTATTACCTATAATAATAATAATTATTAATTTTTTTAGGGCTAGGCTAGTAGCCGTAAAAAATGTAATTAGTCGTCTTTTAGATTATTAAAAAATAAGGGACAAGTATTTTTTTATTTGTAAATTAAACCAAAAATGACAAAGATATAGCCCATTAAAGTTACGTGTAACGTCACGTCGTGCTACATTTTTTCGCACGGGGTGGCGTCACACGTAATTTGAATGGGCTATATCTTTGTTATTTTGGTTTAATCAAAAAAAAAAAAAGAAAAGTACGTGTCCAAATAAAAAGTAAATGGTCTATTTGAACTAAACATTTCTGATTTTTAATTAACTCTTTAAATGCCGTAATTAGAGACAAAATAAAAAGACAATTGCGTATGTCGAACTGTGTAACATAAGACATTCAAAAGGTTAATAACACAATCTTCTTTTTCCTTCTAGAACTAGACGACCCGTCATTGGTGACCACAGCCATACCGTACAAGGGTCAGTTCCCCATCGAAGAGAACCCGAATCTGTCAGAGAAGCTGAACCATTCACACCAGAAGCTGAGGGCTGTGCTCGAGAACACGTTGCAAGGTAAGAGAATCTACTGCAGGGTAAGTTCGAAAGAGTTAGTGCAACCCTAGAAGTTTTAAGTCAGTAAAAGTCTGTGTTTCCTGACAGCTACAACTCGGGAATCTTTAAGTCGAGAGTGAATAGGTTTCTTCTAGGTAAGCGCGTTCCATCGTCGAACGCATCGTCGCTTTCCATCAAGAAGGGTGGAACTTTTTATTTTATTTTAGGACTTTGTAATGGATATTTTTAGGTCAAGTCTTTATTTTTTTATTAAATACTTTGTTTACCATCAGAATACGGGTCCTCTCACAGGCGTACAGTTTGGGACATTATTAAAGCCTACTGACCACGGACGCGTAGCTTCGTAGACGCATATTCATCATTGCCGAAGCGGCAGCGTCATGACATCGTGTTGCGTCTAGGAAGCTACGCGTCCGTGGTAAATAGGCCATAGTTTTGTATGTAAGCATCACGCAGGCGAAGACCAAGCGTACAATGTAGAATACACATCTAAGAAGCAACGCGTCCGTAACAGTAAGTCTAACCCCAAGGGAACAACAATGGATACGCGACTACGATGCTACGCGTCAGTTACAGTAGGTCTAACTTCAAATTCTTAACTCCTAAACATGCGGTACAAACGCGGTAATTTCTTCCTAACCACTTAAAAAAAAAATCGCTTGAATCCTCCAGCGCGGCGCCAAACCAAACCCTTTGAAATTTTCGTTACGAGTGCGAGCAAAAATGAACTTAGCGGTGGTCATGCAAAAGTGTCTTTGATGGTACATCAAGCATACAATGACGGATACGCGTCTATGAAGCTACGCGTCCAAGGATAGTACGCCATAGTTTAGTATGTAAGCTTAACTTCGTTACCTTAATAAAATAACCCTTATCTTTTGATCAGGTTACTGCCTCCCCGAACCGTACAACACTCCTCGTCTGCGCGAGGTTGTTGAGAAGTTCATGCAGAGTCTCCGAGATCCTTCCTTACCACTTTTGGAGTTGCAGGAGGTAAGCATGAGAAATGACAATGAAGGAAGACTTGGTAGATGAATGATATTGGATGCCGTTATTATTTAATTTGGAATCTGTTCTCAGATATGTATTATATTTTTGTTTGAATAAGTATGGGACGAAAAAAACCATTACAGTACTTATAGCTTATACGGGGTTATTCTCATTATAACTTCAATTCTACGACTTATTAGAAAAACTTTTTATAATTAATTTACCAAACATAAATCGTCATTTCTTTGTTCTATCTAACATATTTTACTCTGTATTTTACTATACCTATCTACGACTGTATGACACGACGCAAGCGCACCAAGCACCCCCCGGCGGCGCCCGATCCCTGCTCTATCACTCCGCTATTGTACTATCGCTTGCTTCGCATAGACTTCGTAATATTTAGAACGTTCAATTTAAATGTTTTTATTTTTGTATAAAAATCTGATGAAGTAAAATATATGATAGTTTTTAGGGTTCCGTAGCCAAATGGCAAAAAACGGAACCGTGTGGGGTATCTATGGATAGGTCTTCAAAAATGATACTGAGGTTTCTAATATCATTTTTTTCTAAACTGAATAGTTTGCGCGAGAGACACTTCCAAAGTGGTAAAATGTGTGTCCCCCCCCCTCTAACTTCTAAGATAAGAGAATGATAAAACTAAAAAAAATATATGATGTACATTACTATAAAAACTACCAACGAAAATTGGTTTGAACGAAATCCAGTAAGTAGTTTTTTTTTAATGCGTCATAAACCGAAAAAAATACACTATTATTAAAACATCGATCAAAGTTACAATACATTACAAGAACTTTTATATTATGTTACTTGCTGCTACGGAACCCTTCATGGGCGAGTCCGACTCGCACTTGGCCGGTTTTTTTAAAAGCCATAGAAGAAAAGTTGTTGTTTTTGATTTTAGTAATATAGTACTGAGAGGTTAGCCAGTGTTTAACAAATAACCCTGTTTAACAGAAAAAAAACATATTATAGGGTATAATTTATAATGGGGGGAAGTACTAAATCCATGCGGGCGAAGAACCTTATTCATTTTTTTACCACCAGGTCCTGTCATCAACGTCAGGTCGTATCCCAATCGCAGTAGAGAAGAAGGTGCGCAAGCTGATGGCGTTGTACGAGAGGAACATCACCAGTGTGCTCGCACAGTTCCCCAGCCAGCAGATCGCCAGTGTTATTGACCAGTAAGTGTAGCCATTAAACATATACAGTACAGTTCACGAATGATGGCGGCCGTGAGGTTAGCTTTTGCAATCGTTCGCGCATACTACACTCTTCTCGCACACGCACGTCGCCATTTAGTTCCTAAAACACGTTACTGCGCAGCCTTCTGCGCAAACTTCATGGCCGCCATCATTCGTGAATTGTACTGTACAGTACCCGAGCTTGTATGGATGTGGCGGCTTGATAGCAATGACGTGGTGCGATGTATGACGATGACAACTAAATAAAGAATGGCGCCCAGCACGGGACTAACTAAAGAGTGGCGCCCAACAAGGGACTAAACATAGGATGGCGCCCAGCACGGGACTAGGGGCGCCGCGTAGTGTGCAGCCGCGCGGCGGCCGGCCGGCCTGCCACCAAGCTGCTTTGTTATCACAAATAAATAAAAGGAGCACGACTGCAGCGCTATACCCGCGCTGCAGTAGCACCAGTTCAACAACATTATCATGCTCGTACCTAGCGGTTGCAGCGTGACGGCAGCGCTGGCAGCGCTGCTAACGCAAGGCTCCTTGCGGCTAATTTAAAAGCGCTTCACATAGAGGGTGGCGTCCAGTATTGGATTAAATAAAAGTGGCGCCCAGCATGGGACTAAACCCTATTATCCACGGACGTGTAAACCTTTGGCCGCGTATTCGTTATTATACGCTTGGTGTACGTCTGTTTGCAGCTTACACACAAAACGTCCCTAAGCCATAGCATGCACTGGTGACTTTTGTCACCATGCTTATGAACCCAACTTGTAGTGCGCGCACTTGGTGACGTGACAGTTACAAAAAATGAGTAGAAAAATTATTTTCACCTTGACAAAAGTCCCCGCGCCGTATAATTGTATTTTTTTATTGTTGATAGGTTCGCGCTTGATTATCTCCCCACCCCCCCTTTTTTTTTCTACGATTCCTTTTTAATGTGAGAGAGGTACCCAATTAATGCAGCAGTCCGCCATATTACTATCTAAATAGACCTAGGTCTCATATATCACTGTCCTTCTAAATTTGGTCGTATCCCAATTGCAGTTAAAAAGCAGGTTCATATGTTATTGGCGTAATACGAAAGGAATGTCACAACACTTATCTCACAGTCTCCCAGTCAGCAAATTAGAATTACTGACCAGTAAACGTAGCAAATATAAACAGTACTTGGACGTTGATAATAAACATTGTGCCAGACCTGGCAATAGCACCGCTAGCGAACGGTGCGCGTGCATTTCTCACGCGGCCTGGCGCCTGCGCCGCGCGCTGAGAACATGAAATGCGCGCACGCAGTTCGCGCGCGGTGAGCGAGCGGCGCAATCGCCATATCTGGACGCACCTTTAGAAAGATACTGTCTAAGGTTTGAGTTATTGCGGGATTGTTCACTCCAAACAAAACTGAAAGAGCTGTTTGTAGATTTCCTCACATAAAAAAGGTAGGTCACGTTAAAATTTCAGTAAAATCGGTCTATATATATATTTTTTTTTTTACAGCCACGCAGCTTCACTGGCAAAGAGAGCAGACAGAGATGTGTTCTTCATGAGTACTCAAGCTCTGGTCGTTTTGGTGCAGAGATATAGGTAAGTTACTATGTGTCACTATTTGCAACCTTTTAAATGATCAAAATGTTGTGTAATGGTCCTTTATATTTTTATAATTACGACGAGTATCCACCCATACGTTGTTGAAACCTCTACGGTCCGGACTAAGCGTTTCACCTCGTCGTTATACGTACGTTGAACTGGAACAATCTGCCTGCTGCGGGCTTCCCGTCCGATTATAATTTGATTGTCTTCAAAGCTAGAGTGAATAGGCTCATAAACTGGTGCGCCTCACCACCAGAGATTGCATCACTGTTTACCATCAGGTGGGATCGCAGTCAAGCGCTAGTTTATATCAATTAAAAAAAAATAACAAAGAAATATGTTTTAATTCAGACTATTTTGTGTTCTTCAGGAATGGTATTCGAGGCAGAATGAAGGCAGCTGTCCACGATCTATTGAAACAGTACTATCAAGTGGAAAGTCACTTCCAATTAGGTGAGGCTAAATAACAAAATATTGATATGGGAACAAACCTGAAATCGCGAAAAAAAATCAACTGTTCAGTACATGTTTATATTTGCCTAATGTACTGAACAGCTGATTTTTATTCGCGATTTCAGGTTTGTTCCCATAGTAAAAGTTGTTGGTTATCATGAGCACAATCACGTGTTTAAGTATCGTACACTAATTACCAGTCACCCTATATATAAGATTTCAGGCTTGCGGACGGCGAGCAATGGGTAGCTCGAGGCATAAATGTTTTGCCATGAGACTTTGCATGTTTATTTATTTAGGATCTCCAACAAAGGATGTACACAATATTTGTATCTTATCATATTAGTGGTTCTGGGGCCAGGGTTATCCGAAAGGGCGCTCGAGCCCCGGTATGAAGGCTAGAAGGAACGGGGTGGGTCTTTTAGTCAGTAAGAGTCTGACACTATCCCCCGCTCCACCCAAGGGCGGGGCATGTCAATGCATGACTTTCCCACCATAAAAAAAAAAATTAGTGGTTCCAGTATCTTTTTGGTGTACTCCTTCACTTATAGGAGACCACATCATGCAAAAAATAATTTAAACAAGCTAACAAAAGTAGAATGTTAAACATATTTTGGTTTTTTTTTTTTGTTTTTGCTTACATAAACAAATAAGTTCAAATGTCAAAACAAGTGCTAATATTCGTTACATCACTAGCGAAAACGTTATGCCAAACTATATTATGCCTTAAAATTTTATATCAACAGGGGTATTACCGCATTAACCATGTGTTACCCAGTCTCATTTAAATTGTACAGCCTTTTGAACCTCGGCGTTTTCACTGATATTGTACGATTGGTGTGCAGGTTCATACGACAAATGCGTGGTGGCCTTACGAGACCGCTACAAGGACGACATGCAACAAGTGTCCAACATCATATTCTCTCATAACCAAGTCGCTAAGAAGAACTTATTGGTAAGTAAATTTAAGAAGTACCCACTTGAAAACAAGTCGCAAGTCGTCAGGCTGGTTCATTATTTATTGCATTTTTTTTTTTCTTATAAATATTTTCTTATATCTAACACATAACAATGTGTCCTGCCCATTGCCACTTAAATTTGGCGATTCTTCGAGCTACGTCGGTTACCTTGGTTCTCCTGCGGATATCTTCATTTCTGATGTGATCACAGGACCGTCGTTGTGGCGACGCTTGGGGGAGGCCTATGTCCAACAGTGGACGTCTTTCGGCTGATAATATGATGATAAACACATAACACGTATTAACATAAATTCACTCTATTTACCAATGTTATATATTTATTATTTTTCCAATATAATTTATTTGTTTTATCAATGTTCGTATTTAATATTTTTTTTTGTTTCGATACCTTTTAATTTATTGAACCTCCGTGAATATGACCGTGGCATCGCCGCGGGTCATAACAGAATACCAGCGCTGCGTTATTTATCTTTTTAAATATCGCAGCATATGCTGAGTTAGGCGCCCTTTTGGCCTTGCACAGATTTTAAAGTTTTCTTTTTTTATTATTATTAATCCAATTCTTCTGTATGTGTGAGGTACGAATAAAAGTTTTTTCTTTTCTATGGAGGCTTACGGATCTTGTGGACCCCCTCCCCCATTTATTTCTCGTCCAATTTACTTGGTTATAGACTCCTTGCCGAATGGCGTAGATCTCTAGGCGTAGATGGACCACTTTGAGAATGGCTGTCAACCAAGAGTAACCATGGAGTTTCCTGCCGGTTCTTCTCCATAAGAAACGACCAATTTGCAACCGTGCACTAGCTTCTGACGTTTTATAAGTGCCCATGTAGGCCTATGTGAAATAAAAAAAAATAACTAATGTTATTACTTTTTCTGCACAGGTAACCCTCCTGATCGACCACCTATGGTCAAACGAGCCCGGCCTCACAGACGAGTTGGCGACTACCCTCAACGAGCTCACTTCGCTACACCGCGCCGAACACAGCCGAGTGGCGTTGAGAGCGAGACAGGTAACTATTGCTATCTCTCCCTAAGGAGCCAGAGAGTTCTGTCATTGAGCTCACTTCGTAGCTTATTTTTAGGGTTCCGCACCGAAAAAGGCAAACACGGAACCCTTCTAGGATTACTTTGCTGTTCGTCTGTCTGTTTGTCTGTTAAGACCGCACCTCAGCCTCCTCTACGCGGCTGCAGATGCGTCCGCAGTTAGATCACCACGAGCTGTCCACACGTCTGCAGGTCGATCAGGCTCGGTTCATTCTCGACAGACGCAACACGCAAGTTTAAAAATGGATATTGAGACCATAGCTGCCGCAGCTATTTATTTATTTAGTACTTTTAACTACTACGTGAGTGTGCTCATATTATTAGCCATTTCAACAAGAATTAAACAGCAAAAAGCACGCGTGTACTCTCAATCGCAACTCCGATTAAACTGATGCGTCGC
The DNA here is from genome assembly GCA_929112965.1 of Mythimna albipuncta. NCBI lineage: Eukaryota > Metazoa > Arthropoda > Insecta > Lepidoptera > Noctuidae > Mythimna > Mythimna albipuncta. The sequence continues at coordinate 11,312,370 of OV815987.1, forward strand.
CAGACATGTGGACAGACGCCGGACGTCCGCGCCGAAAGCCTTTTGATCTGTGCCACAAAAACCGACAATAATCGGATTCGAGGTGGACGCGTCTGCGTGCGTCTGCGGACGTTAAATACCTACAACAGATGCACAAATTACCCCCTCTATACGTCTACAGACGCATCTGCAGACGTGTAGAGGAGGCTAGCTGTAAGCACGCGTTTTCGCTATGAGCGTCATCTGGTGGCACTTTTGCAGCACTTCAAACTATCACACTTTTTTGTTTTACCGCTCGCCGCCCCGTGCTTGGCTACCGCTCACATCGGCAAGTCGTGAACGTGCCGTTAGAGGCTGAATTTTGGGAAATCCTCTCTTCCTAGTCCCAATAGTTTCGATTATACATTGATGTGTCAGTCAGACAGTCTCTCCTTTTACCCAGATCAAAATCTAATCCACCATTTTCCTGCCAGGTCCTGATCGCAGCCCACCAGCCGGCCTACGAGCTCCGTCACAACCAGATGGAGTCCATCTTCCTGTCGGCTGTCGACATGTACGGACATGACTTCCATCCCGAGAACCTGCAGAAACTGATCCTGTCCGAGACTTCCATCTTCGATATACTACATGACTTCTTCTATCACAGTAATGCTGCGGTAAGTCATAGTAATATAAGTTTTAATTTTTTTTTTGTTTATATTTTTGTCTTGGATACTAAGTCCTTTAAGGTTTGAGTAGTCGATACTTATCCATACAAATTTTGGGGGGTTTTACTCCACAGTTTAACATTTATACATCCTAACTAATATTATAAATGTGAAAGGGTGGATGTTTGGATGTTTGTTACTTAATCACGCAAAAACGGCTGAACGGATTTGGATGAAATTTTGCATGCATATATGCCTTTGACATGGAAAAGAACATAGGCTACTTTTTATCCCGGAAAAACATCTTATTCCTACAAGAAAACACGTTTAGAGTGCGATAACCGAAGTACACGCGGACGAAGTCGCAGGCGGACAGCTAGTCTAAAATAAAACATTATATGGCTTTATCTTATTATTAATTTGGTCTGTGCGGAAACAGAATAAAAAAATGTCACTAAAGAGTTATTAGCCAACATAGTCTCTGTTTTTTAATGATTTTGACGCAACTTTAGGTGTTAATAAGTAACAAAAATCGCAAATCTTCAAAGTGAAATCGGTACCGACAAAGCTTTATTACCGCAGAGTCCCGTGTCATGTTGGGGGATATTGCCAGTGACTTATTCAATTTCTATAATTATTCTTACCATTATTATTTAATTTTTATTACTTATCTTCATTGTGTTCACATAATAGAAGCAAAAAAGAAATATGTACAGTAAAACGGGGTGAATAGAGACAAAATTTTAAGGGGTATTTTCTCGATATTTGAATATTTTTTGCAGCATTTACTGTATCATTTTTTTAATGAATTGTTATTCTAAAAAATCGATGCTTTGTTAGAGGCCGATATTATGGTATCAAAGTGAAAAATAAAACCCAATTTTTGTCTCTATTCACCCGTAAGTCTCTATTCACCCCGTTTTACGGTAACAAAGATTCATGTAACTCAATACGATTCATTACACAGGCCTGTTGTTCTAGTGGTTAGTGACTCTGACGGCTATGCCGGAGATCGTGGGTTCGATTCCCACCCAGGACAAATGTTTGTGTGATGAGCACGATCATTTGTTCTGTGTCTGGGTGTAATTTATTTATAATATGTATGTATTTAGAAATATATAAGTATGTTTAATAGTTGTCTAGTACTCATAACACAAGCTCTGCTTAGCTTGGGACTAGACGGCGCTGTGTGATAATTGTTGAATATTATTATATTATTCAAAAGAGTGTCCGTGGAGTTTCATGCACGTTCTTCTCCATAGAGACCTACTCTTTGGAACGTGCAATTTAGCTTCACTTGTTTGACTGACCGACATTTAGACAATTCAAAAGTGCCTGTAACTGGTCTATTTGAAATAAACGTTTCTGATTCTGATATGTCCCCCGTGTCATGTATAGGGTCCCTTAACATATCCGACGTTTTTAATACAAAAAACACCCTTAATCTAGTTTCTTTTAATTATTGACATGTCATGCTTCGTGCAATACAATATTTAAAAACGCAGTGTAATGGTATTTATTTTACATTGACTAGGCGTGAACAATATTGTTTCCTTAACGATTTAAGATCTCAAGAGCGTAAACATGGAGTATGATGATTGCAGAATCTGAAACAAACATATTTTTGTTATAGGAACAATTATATCTATACACATATTATAAAGAGTGGGAAAATTTGTATTTATGTGTGTATGGTTTTAATGAATAAACTCAAAAACTACAGGCCGATTTCAAAAATTCTTTCACCATTGGAAAGCTACATTCAGCCTGAGTAACATAGGCTATATTTATTGCCCGCACGAAGCCGGGACAGGCTGCTAGTATATTAACAATTACCAGCACGGAAACAGGACATTTGTTGTAAGTACATAGGCGAGCTTAACCCACAACTGGGTTTTCTTACAGTAAACCATGTCATTAAAAAAAAAAATTGCATTTGAGGAACCTTGAAAATGTACAATAAAAGAAAAAAAAACATATAAATACTTCAGTACTCTGTGTTCGTGTATTCTTCAGTACTTTCAGAGATTACCTCCTACAAACAAAAAAAAACATAAAAACAAACTTCTTATATTAAATGTAGATTATAGCGGTCAAAATTATACAAAAATATTTAAAATAAGCACGTAGTGGCCTGGCATAATGCTGAACTGGACCTATTTGGTGCAGCCGTGGGACATACAATGTAGATATATTTTAAGTGTAAGATCCCATACTACAATCATTTTTTATTTCATTGTGTGTACCTGTGTGCCAAATAAACTTATTTTCTTTCTTTCTTTCTAAAAAAAACTTGATCTAAAAAATAAAATAAACTCACGGAAGTGAACAGCTCCATATCGAAGGCTAGCATGTTGAAGGCAGTGATCGCTATAGGTGTCTGCGCCCGCGCAACCATGAAGAGAATCATTCTTCTAACTCTCTGGTCGTCTATTTGCTCCCAGCCACTGCTGTAGAAGCGGTTTGATGTCTCCACCGACTGGTAACCAAGAGTTACGTTTAAGATGAAACAGCACGTCCACTGTTGGACATAGGCCTCCGCCAAGCGTCGCCACATCGAACGTTCCTGTGCGTCCCGCATCCATCGGTTTCCCGCTACCTTTACCAGGTCATCGGTCCACCTTGTAGGAGGCCTTCCAATGCTGCATCTTCCGGTACGCGGTCGCTACTCCAAAACTTTTCGGCCCCAATGGCCATCTGTTCTGCGAGCAATGTGCCCTGCCCATTGCCACTTAAGTTTGGCAATTCTTTGTGCTATGTCGGCAACCTTAGTTTTCCTGCGGATATCTTCATTTTTTATTCGATCACACAAGGAAACCCCGAGCATAGCCCTTTCCATTGCTCTTTGGGTGACTTTAAGCCTTCTGATGAGACCCATTATGAGCGACCACATTTCGGAGCCATATGTATAAGAATATATATATAATAAGATACATTTAAAATTACAAAAACTATACAACGCAAGTAACGCAAGTAAAAACAGGCTGATGATGATACCATCATCAGCCTGTTTTTGAAGTTCCCACTGCTGGAAAATAAGCCTCTTCTCTAGGAGAGGGAATGGGCCGTAATCCAACCACGCGGGCCCAGTGCGGGTTGGTGAATGTCACATGTCTTCGAATTTTTGGTTCTAGAACATGCTGGTTTCCTCACGACGTTTTCCATCACCGTTTTGAGAGCAGTGGTGAAATGATACTTATAAACTAATCAGACCAGCTCAAATTAGTACCAAATTTTAATTACATGTCTTAGTTTTGCAAGTGGGACCCATGGCCGACTGGGGTATGTATGCCTGGTTTATATGGTATGCGACTTGACTATGGTTTTTCGACGAGAAAAAAAAAACAACTCTCAAAAAAGGCTACATCGTCATCTTTTATTTGCAGTTCATTAAACCCTAAGCGAAGGTGTTCGCGCATCTATTGTCTTACTATTGTGTCTCAAATTGACAGTATCTTAAAAGTTAATTAAAGTTTTGTGAATATGAAACCGATTAGCATTCAAAACTAAAGTTCGCGAGATAATTCGCAAGAGGTTGGCAGTAGTATCATCACAGCGTTAAAGTTTTCCAATTGTCGATTTGAACCAATTGTTTGATTATATTAGGGTATATATGTATGTAGTTTATTAATTTGAGTATGTATATATTATATTATTGTAAGTGTATTGTAATATTTATGGTTTATTAGTATATCAATTCTCGGAATCACCTTATCTCTTTCTCTTATTGCATCTACCACTGTTTTTCTCTGCACCACCCAAAGGTTGACTGGAAGAAAATGCCTAAGGCATTAAGTCCGCCTCTGTACTTTTATGTGCATGAAGTATAAATAAATAAATAAGCACCATGGAGCATCTTTCTTAGGTTATAACTATAATATGTTTGACATTACGAGCATGGCAGCTGAGAGTTTGTCATGCTCACGCAAATGTCTTGCTGGTGGTGGCACGTGTTTTTGGGTCATTCGGTTCCCTTAAACATGCTTGAGCTGAATGAGGCTGATGCACGTGTCATGCCCGTAGTGAACAGGTGCCATTGAAACTGGTCATCTCTTAGTGGCTTAAATCGGTTTCTATTTTTAATAATCTTTTTTTTTAAATAATAAATAACAATGTATTATTATTGCGTATCTATATTGTGCTCACATATTAGAAGCGACAAGAAATATGTAACCAAGATCTATGATAATCATAATATGTTTTAAAAAGAATTTCCATGGAGTTTCTTGCACGTTGTTCTCCATAGAGACCTACGCTTTGGAACGTGCAATTTAGCTTCACTTTTCTTAGACTGACCGACATTTGACTATTCAAAGGCGCCTGCATATGGTCTATTTGAAATAAATGTTTTTAACTTTGACTTTAAATATTTTTTGCCATTTTTCTCAAAATCAATGATAGGGTTGCAAATATCTCGCGGTGAAACTGTTGATACATCTATTTACGTTCTTAATTTTTTTTTTGTGTGTGTGATTCAGTGCGGTGTATTTTTAGAAATTTTCAAAACTGTATGTGACTTTTAAGTGTTTTAAAGGACTCCCTAATAAGTAAAGAAGTTTATATCTTACCAATGCTTTCAACTTGGCTGCATAACGGCAAGGCAGATAAATATGAATAACTGCTCCAGTTACGAATATCATATAGCGGAGATCGAAGCCATAGCCCTGAAATTCATATTCAATTATGACTGACCTGTTGGTCAAACACAACTACACTGACTTGTAATGACTTGTTGGTTGGATGGTGTTGATTGTAATTTATCTATAGTATGTATTTAGAAATACACTGTTAAATTTTAATAGTTTTAATCCCGTGGAGGGTCGATCCAGTACATGAAACACTGTTAATAATCGGCGTTGCGTACAAACTACGTACAGGTCATTGAACTCACTCAGCTGACGTTTTCTTAAAGAAATTAATTTCGTACATGCGTAAATTAATACGAATTTTGAAAAAGTGGTATTTTATTTTTTAATTTTATCCTTACAAATCGATAGTGTTTCATGTACCGGATCGACCCTCCACGGGATTAAAACGATTAAAATTTAGCGGTGTATATATAAGTATCTATGTTTATCAGTTGTCTAGTACACATAAAAAAAGCTAGACTTAATACCAAAAAATGGTTACAGGGTAACGTCGGTATTTCATTCTTTTTTTTTTATCAAAGAATATAATTTTAAAACTGGTTCTTACCTCGGTAATATGATACAAGCAAGTGCATATTTGTATCATAGTAGCTATGAATATGAGGCCCAACCAAATGTTGAAGGTATCCTGTATCAAATCTACATATCTGTAAATAAAATTATACATAGCATTTTAAATGGTTTGAAGTTTAAGAAAAACGTCATAAGCTACAGTTGCCATCACGGATCTTGAGAGGTTGCGCAGAAGTCAAATATTCGGTCTCTTTAGTGGTGCGAAGTGAGACGCGGGGGCGGGAAGTGTCAGTGATTGGCTCGCCGCGCCATCGCATCATAGATGTCACTCCTAATCCGTTCCCTGCGCTGCTGCATGTATCTAACAACGAAGACGATTGGCTCGCCAATGTATGGAATGCGCAAAGCGATCCCCACTCTGACGCCGAGCGCTCAAGATCGATTTTGACAACTGTAACTCTATTGCATTGCTTATTAAGGTATTTTACGGTTCAACGCCACGGCACACATTCATTCGCACATCCAATTGCTTTGGTCGACTGCCGGATCTCGACTGACATTAGAAATTCCGGGAAGATCCATATTAATATCAACATTTCGATGCAAGTAAATGTATAACTCTACTTAATTCCGACCCCTGATTATAATCGACGGCGCGCACTTTTCCCGCGCGCCTCAAGGAGTTGTCAGCATCAGCAGGGGCCCAGCTGGGTCGTAGCCTACTGGGGCCAGAGTCTAGTTCCGAAAGGGAGGCTCGGCCCCGGTACGAAAGGCACGAAGGAACGGGGTGGGTTTTTTAGTCGGTAAGAGTCTGACACTATCTCCCGCTCCGCCCAAGGGCGGGGGATGTCATTTGGATGATTTTTACCCACCAAAAAGAGCCCCTGATTATAAGGTTTCTGTCAGCTGTAAAATAAAATAATCTTGTAATGGAACTGTCCAGTTCTCGATCATTGTGGCGACACTTGGGGGACGCCTATGTCCAACAATGGACGTATATCGGCTGAAATAATGATGAGTTAAAGGTCTTACCTGAACAACCGACATTGTTCCTTGATAACACCAATAACCCTCCCGCAGACCTCCTCTCCAGGAGCCACCATGGCCTCCTCCAAAGCTCTGCAGTACAGGTCCATCTTCAGACAGGCGTGGTTGATGGACAGCCCGAAGAAACCGTCGTAGCCGATGAAGTTGACCACGTAGAGGATTGAGCAGTAAAACATGTACAGGAACATCACCTGGAATGTGATTATTTAGGGTTCCGTACAAAAGCGGAAAACGGAACCCTTATAGGTTCTTTTTTTTGTCCGTCTGTCTGTCAAGACCTTTTATCTCGAGAACGCTGTTAGGTATCGAGTTGTCAATTCACTGCCGCGGTAAAGCTATTGCATAGCATTTTATCAACTTATGCAATAATAATTATTTATTTATTTTATTTATGCAGTATTTTTTTTCCTTTGTTTTTTTTTTCTTTGAAATTAATTGAAGTTACACTTTCACACATTGGATTGAATTTTGATTGATTGTTCACTCATTTGTTTTCTTATCGGTCACCACGCTCAAAAACAAATGAGTGGGGGGTGTTAGGTTATTTTCGTTACGGAATTTCTGGATTCGGTCTCCACGCTCAAGGCCCGCGATAGAAGCTATGCAATAGCTTAATAATCCGAAATTCAAATATAATCTGAAAAATTAGATTTAATGTCACATGAATGATAACGAGAATGACATAATGCGCCTCTTTAAATGTAAAAGCATTATTTGACAAAAATAAATGGATTGTAAATACACCAAAACTAAGATTTATTCCATTTTAATACCATTAGTATTACTTTGGAAGTTTGAACGCATTTTTGTTGCCTATTCTGAACGGAAACCACTCAATTAATTAACACAATTAAATTTAATGTACAATTATTTGTGTAATTTAATTGACAGTTTAATTTAATGTACGAACCCATACCAGTGACTTCAATTTAGTACAGTCAGCTGAAGTCAAACCTAATCAAATTTTGGTTTCCGAATATTTTTATACAATCGTAATATACAGAAACTTTCACTAACTAATCACTATTTTTTAAATATGTCTGAGGAAGCTACGAGTATAATCCACGCTCAACATCTTGGAGAAAAACAGAAAGCTTGTGAAGAAGTGTTGGATCACTATTTATTCTATTTAATTCTGTATTAATTCTCTATTGTTCTGTTTTTATTCTCGTCGACAAGATTGTTTTCCAGACACCTAACCAGATCGCGGAGAATCTCATTTGCGACGATAAGAAAGTGACGTAATTGACCAACTCCATCTGTGGGCTTTTAACAGTATTATGACTGCTCAACGCGCGACCGGTATACATCTTTGGCCAATAGATGTCACTAAACAAAAACTAAAAAGTTCGGTTAAACAGCTTTGCATAAAAGAAATGGTGGCTTGTTGTTATTTAGAGCTGGTTATCAGAACACAATTTATTATTAAACTAGATATTTGTTAAATAAATACTTTTTTGGATTTAGCTGAATTTAATTTCAATTATAGGTCCTATACAAAACATTTTGGCTGACTGTACTTTAAATCCTTAAATTTATTTAAGTATTAGTTAGAACAATGGTATCCATTCGGAATAAGCAATAAACACGAGCTCAAACAAATTACCAGTGGTATTAGATGAGTAGTATTAAAATGGAATAAATCAAAACTAACGCCATCTAGTAATAAAATACGACCGCTGTTTCTAACCTTAAAATAATAGCTGTCACACACTGCGACCAGTGCCAGATCAATTTAAAATGCCATCCAAACAATTAGATTCCAACATGTTGTTTAATAAACGAAAAACCGGCCAAGAGCGTGTCGGGCCACGCTCAGTGTAGGGTTCCGTAGTTTCCCGTCCGTCACAATAAGTGTACCCACTTATGAGTTTAAAAAAATGCTTGCATATACGATTATACTACAAACTTAATCCAGAAAATATTTTGTAGAACCCTTTTGTCTTTTTTGTACAAAAAATGTTCTTTCCATCAAGTTCAAAATAATTTTCCTAGAAAGTCCTTATAAAGTTCTACTTATCAGATTTTTTTCATATTTTCTAAACTTATGGTTCAAAAGTTAGAGGGGGGGGGGGGGGGGACACATTGTTTTTTACTTTTGGAGCGATTATTTCCGAAATTATTGACATTATCAAAAAATGATTGTAGTAAACTCCTATACATTTTTAAATACCTATCTAACAATATATCACACGTTAGGGTTGAAATTAAAAAAAAAAACACTTCCCACTTTACATATAGGAGGGCTACCCTAATAAAACATTTTTGTCAAATTTTTATTTTACTACTTTGTCGGCGTGATTGATATACATATTGGTACCAAATTTCAGCTTTCTAGTGTTAGCGGTCACAGAGATTAAGCGAGGACGGACAGACAGACAGACAGACATGGCGAAACTATAAGGGTTCCTAGTTGACTACGGAACCCTAAAAAAGCCATAGAAAATGGATTTAAAAAAAAATACCTCAAAATACGGCGACTCGAATCTCACTTCGTTCTCCGTGTTCGGAATTACCAGGTCATGAATCATGTACTTCTCAGGCTCCGACTTGAATGTAAAGTTGTATATGTTCAGGACGATAGCCATGACTGGGAAGGTCATGACGCAGGTGGAGACGGTGATGGCCCAGCCTCTCTCGCTGTAAACCTGGCTGTTCTTGATAGCGGCCCGAGCTATGTCCTTGTAGATATTGGAGCATTGGTTGAAGAGCTCATGGTCGCGGTTGATTTCGTCCAAGATCTCTTTGGCTTGAATTCTCTTGTGGTACATTAAGATCATCTGGAAAGAGAAGTCTTGTTGTAGATTCTTCTGTGAGGTCCAGCTACATTGAAAGCAGTGGTTGCCGAGTGGTAACAGCCCTTACGAGTGTCAGATGTCAGCAAAATGGACTGTTTTCCACTAGATTTAGGAGTAGCAGGAGAGTTAGGTACCGCAACCGTGGATCGCAAAGGGCAAATAAAAGAACACAGTTAGGTTTTACTCAGTAAAAGTCTGATTTGCACTCCACCCAGAGCGGGAGAAGTGGTTTCATGATAACCCAGCCCAAAAAAAGGAAGGGTCAAAGCAGTAATAACTTACCTTGAAAAATCCTCCAAGAAAGGGTCCCACCACGGTGCTATGCCTGATAATATTGACTATGTCCTTTATCATCCAACATTTGTACATGTCGTATAGTATCATTCCAGCGAGAGGCGTTATGGATGTTACTAGTAAAGCTGTTGAATACAATTAGATCTCATTAACCTTGTGAATGTCTTAAGGCCCAAGCGCCCGAAAAGTGCCATAAAACTTTCTGAAGCCTACTCCTCGGTAACGGCCAGGTTTTTGGGTTTGAAAAAAATATATGTTGATTATAGATTCATGAACAACATTATCAACATTTGATTTTTTCGTGCTATTAATACTTTTGTCAAAAAAAAAAATATTGAGCAATTTCGCAACTTTTCCCTACTCCTTCGAAACGGCTTGGATCTATAGAAACATTTTACACAAAAAAATTGGTGGTTAAATATCCTTCAAAGTGAACATTGCATATGTAAATCAATCAATATCTCGCAAATAAAATGGATTTAAAGCGCTTTCCGGGCGCTGCTGTCCGCAAATAAATGCACAGATTTGCCTACTGCCGCCTAGGCGGGTGCGAGAGTTGCGTCCACATAATTTCACATAGACCCTCACTTCGGCAAACATGCTCGACTGCCGATTATACCCTTCAGTATTTGGGCAGTTTTATAAGAGCCTAGCTTTTACCCGCGGCTTCGCCTGCGTGAAAAAAATAGCATATGTCCGTCTCCAGGATCCCAACTCTCTCTGTACCAAAATTTAGGCGTGAAGACGTAACAAACAAACTCACTTTCGCGTTTATAATATTAGTAAGGATGTTTGTTCGTTTCGCGCCGCATCGCTTCGCATTCGCGTTGACTCCTCTACGTAGTACACCTTGTTAAGGTAGCCATACACGCTAGGGTATATCTGGCAAGTTTGCCTGTACAGTTATACCCGTTAGGTAAGCTTGTGTGGAAACTAGCACAGTTGTGCAACATACAAGGTGTAAGGGACAGCCCTCCACAAATTTTAAGGGCTTGCCAGTAGACGAAACTGAACAACCTTCCACAAAGCTTTTTTTTTCAGGTAACGAAAAAAAAATCCGCCTCACCATACAAAATGATAAACTTGATTGGACAATTTGTATGGAGAGGCTGATTTTTTTTTCGTTCTACTACTGAGCAAGCCCTTAAAGTTTGTGGAGGGCTGTCCCTTACACCTTTTATACGCTCTGGTTTGTCTACATAACTCAAATGTACAGGCAAACCTGTCAGGTATACCCTACCTTTAGGATTAGGATGACAATGAACAACCAAATGATGAAATGAAGCCATTATACAGTACAATTCACGAATGATGGCGGCCGTGAAGTTTGCGCCAAATGGTGACGTGCGTGTGCGAGAAGAGTGTAGTATGCGCGAACGTTCGCAAAGGCTAACTTCACGGCCGCCATCATTCGTAAATTGTACTGTACATTAGTCTTACGTATGCTAGCCAGTCTCCATTTCTCTGTCTTCGGATTTGGGTATATCATACCCACGCTTAGTGCGAATGTTATCATCTTGTATGTGTCGCTGAACGGCTTGAATTCCAGCTCTTCGTCAGCCATTTTGAAGTCTTCCTTTAAAAAAAAAAACTTAAAATTTTATAATTGGTAGTAGCATGCAATTTATTAGCTAAAGGAAATAATTTTTAGCTTTAAGGGGCCGGCGACGGATGTATTTCCATACAAACTTAATACCACGCTCATTTGCAGTTGGAGCATATTTCTAACATATTATGATGATATTCAGTTATAGACAATATTTATCTAGGTTCTTTTTAAAAAAAAAAGAATACAAAGAAATTTAGCAAATTGTATTTCGCAATTTTTATTTGTTTATTTATTTAAACTTCATGTACAGTAGTGGTACATAGGCGGACTTAATGCAACAAGGCATTCTTGGCTTTTTTATAGCGTAAATGGTAAAACATGCCATTTGGCTTTTTCTGTATTCAAAATAACAATATTTCTAATATGATCGACGTAGGAACCTAGATAAATATTGTCTATAACCGAATATCATCATAATATGTTGGAAATATGCTCCAACTGCAAATGAGCGTGGTATTACGTTTGTATAGAAATTCATCCGTCGCCGGCCCCTTAATAAACAAATTATGTGATAGGAATGGCTATAGCTTAGGGATCTTTAAGTTATGAGTGAATACTTCTAAACAAGAGTGCTCCATCGTCGACCACGTCATCCACAGAACTGATGAAAGAGGTTAGAATGGCCTTCTGGGCGGGGTGGGCGTGTCACAAAGTAGGGCAATGCTCATAGTTCAACTACCAATGGCAAACTTGCAATCTAAGTGTGCGTGGTCTGTCAGTTGCGTAATGCGCGTTCGTATTGGTTTATTGCCTGTAGTGGAGTTAAAGGGTGGGAGACAAGCGACGACACTCGTTGTAGTACAAATCGGAAAGTATTTTCTTTCTAACCACTTTCATCTTTTCTGTGACATCATCGCTTACCATCAGGTGAGATAGTGGTCAAACAAGAGCCTAGAAAAAGTAAGGAAAAAAAAATTCAAAATATCTTCCGAAAATAACAAGTTTTTTTTTTATAAAACAAGTTTAATGTTTTAATGTAACTGAAGGACTACTACTACAAGGTTGTAGCTATCAGAAAACACAGACTCCGGCAGGAATTCCACTCCTTAGCTGTACGCACAATGAATCGGTTCGTAAAACGCTTTGTGCGTATGGGTGGGATGTCTACCATGTACCGGTGGCGCAACGCCTTACGTCTTGTGGTCCGTAGCAGAGGAGAATGTTTTAATTAGTTCTAGTATTCAGTGATTATATTAAGTGAAATTACAAAGAGCGCCTTAATCAATTTAAATTAAGACATTACCAGTAAATTCTTTGTATCAAAAGAAATGCCTGGAGCGTCGAGCTTTGATTAAATCCAGTAATTGATTAAATTAACTAATGATCCCATTTTCCTTTGCCTCGTAATGGTTAGCAGTGATTTTAATAATTAGAACAAAATTTCTTTTAGTGAATTGTTTTCTTTGATGGGTTAAATACAGTGTGATTGTCATAGGATAGTTAATGCTCGTGACTATGCTTGCCATTTGCAACTTTTTATTATTATTGATAGGCTCGCGTTTGACCACTATCTCACCTAATGGTAAGCGACATAGCACGAAGAATCGCTAAATTTAAGTGACAATGGGCAAGGCACATTGCTCGTAGAACAGATGACCGTTGGGGCCGAAAGGTTCTGGAGTGGCGACAGCGTACCGGAAAACGCAGCTTTGGAAGGCCTCCTACAGGGTGGACCGATGACCTTTGCACAGGATCGTGCATTGTGGCGACACTTGGGGGAGGCCTATGTCCAACAGTGGACGTCTATCGGCTAAAATGATGATGATGATGATGAAAGCCCCAGGAAACACATACACACAGTTTTTTTCTTTTAAAAGCCTTTTCTTTCAATTTTTTTTAACGCTCTCATTGTCTTACCCAGGTATGCAACGCTGCGTTAGAAGTATACGTCCGTCGTGCGTATACATCATACGACATCACCTGTCTTCAACACTTGGCGCTGTCAGGAGAGCTGGGCGTTGTCCACTTCCAGTTTATATTGCCCACCGGACATCCTAACAGGTATGTGTCACCACCGCCTTAAGGAGATGTCAGTAAACCATAGAGGCCTAGCAAGGTCGAAGCCTACTAGGACCAAAGGTCTGCTTCTTCCGGCCACTGTAGGCGCGGACTTGCGGACGGTAAGCAATAGGTAGCTCGCTATCCGACCGTCCGTCATATCCTCGTGGGAGTGCTCGGTGGCAGCTCACTGTCACGCCGGGCCGCGCGTACAGGCCATGGTCCGCAGCGAGGAGGAGTGGCAGGCATGAGCCTCGCAAGTGCAAAGCAGTAATGCTCGCAAAGGAGGCAGCCGGGATTCCGATCCCAATTTCCGGCACCGTAGGCGCAGACTTGCGGACGGCGAGCAATAGGTAGCTCACCGTCCGGTAACCGTCCGTACCGAGCCCAAGACGTCGACCATGCGGATTCTTCCACGCGCGCCTCAAGGAGATTTCAGCAAACCGTAAGAACCCAACATGGTCGCAGTCTACTGGGGCTGCTTCTGAAAGGAAGACTCGGACCTGGTATGAAAAGCAACGAAGGAATAGGAGTGGGTTTTTAGTTAGTAAAAGTCTGACGCATCCTTTCGCTCCGCCCACGAGCGGGGGATCTCATTGGATGATTTTCGAGAGCGGTTCGGTATTGGTAAGCATGCGCGTTTTCGCTATGAGCGGCGTCTCGTGGCATCAAATATTTTCATACTTCGATCTTACCGCTCGCCGCACCGCGCTTAGCTACCGCTCACAGCGGCACAGTTTTGCGCGGACGTGGCGCATGTTTTTTATAAAAAAAAATTATAATCTCTAATTTAGTCTTAAGGGCCAAGCGCCCGAAAAGTGCCATAAAACAGTGATTTTCTGAGGCCTACTCCTCCGTAACGGCTAGGTCAATTGGTTTGAAAAAAAATATATGTTTATTATAGATTCATGAACAATAATATCAACATTTAATTTTTTCGTGCAATTAATACTTTTGTGAACTTTTTCCTACTCCTTCGAAACGGCTTGGACCTTTAGAAACATTTTTATACATAATAATTGGTGGTTAAATATTCTTCAAAGTGAACATTGCATATGTAAATCAATCAATATCTCGCAGAGAAAATGGATTTAAAGCGCTTTCCGGGCGCTGCTGGCCGCAAATAAATGCACACATTTGCGTACTGCCGCCTAGGCGAGTGCGAGAGTTGCGTTCACATAATTTCGGTCAGATGGTTCAAGGCCTTAAGATCGAGTCTTTTCCTCGAATGAAATATTTTTCATTCTTTCTTTTTGAACTTAAATCCTAATATTCCTTCTCCTTTACCCAGAATCCCCATCAGCCAAGCAGAAATCGAGCTGGCCGCGGGTTCAGACGCCGAAGGTATTCCTGCGGAACTGAGTACGGCAGCCATGAGGAAGTGTCATCACCGCACTGGCGCGCTAGCTTCCTTCGAGTCTTTCGAACAGTTCGTCCAGTACTCTGATGAGCTACTTGATCTGGTGCACGACTTCGCTAGTTCTGCTACTGTGAGGAAGGAGGTGAGTGAAAAAATAACCCCCAAAAATACCTCTAGGTATTTTAAAAATGACCCACAAATGACTAAAAAAAATTAAGGTAAAATTACCCAGATTACTAGTCAAATTTACCTAAGAGACAAACCCCATCGTGGTCTAAACACGACACCAACTTTGGCTCCTGAAAGACTTTGGAAGCACCATAAATGGTCTTTTGGATTCTTATCTAATAAACGGTATGTTGGCGAATGAATGGAAAATGATTTTATTTATTTATGGTTTTACTTTAACAACAATTCGCCAATTACATTAGTTAAAGACAATATACAAAAAAATTCACACTTTCATCTCACAAAACTCCAGACACACTGACATGATCGTCTTCCATTCGTTCGCGAACACATCACAGTCAGGTTGAGCGCAGAAAGAGTGTGAGGGACAGGAGACGGGGCTCGCGCAACAGTGTGACTCGCAGGCACAGCGAACAAGCTGTGTCTCCTGATGCGGCTGTACTTGACTGGGGCACATAGTTGAGACAGTTCGGCATGTCAGAATACTGTGAGAGGAATTGATCTACATGCTGTGTGTAACTATTTTTTTTTTTTTTAAGTTTAACTAATAAAAACCACAAAAATAACAACCAATCAACTAATTACAGTAACTACTGTAATTGGTTGTCTAACCGTTGTTACAAGCAGGGACTTAAAAACACCTTCATAAAGGTTACAGAATTATAAGTGTTACATGTTGAATGTGTAACAGAATCAAAAATGTAACACTTATATATGTGTTTTCAATGTGTTAACCCAAAACACTTAAAAAAGTGTAACCGTAACATATCTGTAACAGATATAAAAGTGTTAACAGTGTTAATAAGTGTAACAGGAAAACGCAGCGTTGCCAAAGTTACAATTTACTTAATTATGGTACTGTGCAATTATTTCAGTTACACATATTAACACTTATTAACACATATAAAAGGTTATAGTTTCATTCGGTAACATTATTGTATCTGTTACATTTAAAAGTGTTTTTCTGTTATAACTGTTTTAAAAAACAGTGTTAAAACACATTATTATGGTTATAGTTTGAGTCCCTGGTTACAAGGGTGGGTTTTAGTCAGTCATCCGACACTCCTCGCTCCATCTAGAACGGAAGAAGTTATTGGATAAGTCCACGCTCGATGCTATTTTAAGATAGGAACCCATCCAATGTAGGCAGCTCCCGCTTTCCCCCGCTGTAAGAACGGCATGTCAAACTTTTACAGACTTAAATCACATTACACATTACCACCACACACCCCCACTTGTTCCTTCTTTGCCTTGCGTGCCAGAACCCAGGGTCCCAGTAGGCTTCGGCCCTGCTAGGCCGTGCTTTTGAGGCTGACTGTTATTGTTGCAGGACCTGGCAGCATTGCAGGACGGCAGTGAGAGTCGCGGTGACAGCACCAGCATCAATGTCGGCATGGACTTCAAGCCCACTGAGGCTGATGTTGAGGTAAGGAACTTTATTATTAAGCATGCATGTACTTGGCGCCAAACTTAAGTGGCAATGGGCAGAACAGATGGTCGAAGAGGACGAAAGGTTCTGGAGTGGCGACCATGTACCGGAGGACGCAGCGTTGGACGGCTTCCAACAAGGTGGACCGATGACCTGGTCAGGGTCGCGGGAATCCAATGGATGCGTGATGCATAAGACCGGTCGTTGTGGCGACGCTTGGGGGAGGCCTATGTCCAACAGTGGACGTCTTTCGACTGATATAATGATGATGATGTAGTTGGAGAATAATGAAAGTTTCTGGATTCTGATAAATGAGGCCAATATTTAATTTATTACACCTTAAGCGAACTCCGGCTTTCGTTGTCTCATTGTCTTGGTATTGTGTCTAATTAGGTTATTCGAAAGGTTAATTTTAGTATATGCAAAACCCGAAAAACGTATTTAGTATTTTTATGTAAAACATATTTGTACAAAATTTTATAACTGTATCATAAAAATAACAAAGTAAGCTTGTTATTTCACCAAAAATACAAGGTAACCGGGCCATCGTGGCGACTGAGGGGTTGTTTTGCATTTACACCCAGCTGTTTGTTGGCTCCTAATACCCGCTATGACCTATGATAATTTAAAAAATACTTATATCCGATACTTTTAAAAGGTTCTTCTATTAGTATACAATGATCAAGATCTCTTAATCAACTTTGATTATTGAACCAGTGTTGACTACATCCGATTTCAAGTTGCCCTAATAATTAACCAAGACGGTTGACTTTGTAGACAGACTATCTGTCTAATGTCTTTTGTCCTGTTCTATACTCTATGCTCTATTATATTAATACTCTCTGTGAAAACTTGTAATAAATTGGCCTTCTTTCAATATTTTTCAACTATCAGTATTCTAGCTGTAACTTTTCGGAAAAAAATAAAGTAAATAGGCTTCTGGTACCATGGAGGAATGTGAGGATGCGTTATCATGGTGGAGGGGTATATTGCTTCGAGGACGCTTTTCGCTAATTGTTTTTTTTTTTTTCATTCCTTTGTTGTAAGTGGTCAGATCCAGAGACTTTCAGTATGTCCAAGTATAGCACTCGTTGACATGGTTCGCACAGAAACTTTTGTGATTTTTTTTATTTTATTTTAGCTACCTCCGACGTCATTGGAGACTTTATTGAGACTACCCTTTCATACCTGTTCTCGCAATTATTCCTCTGGTACTTTTATGCTTCATACTTTATCTTTCTCTCTTTCGTCATCGTACATTCATAATGGGTGAGGCTCCCATTTTGTAAATTTATTTTATCTTAGCATTTTTTGAGAAAATAATGACTTCACTTCTTTTTAATTTCTCTTTTGCTCTTACAGTTTATCTATCTAAAAAGTCAAACGACTTGGACTTTTTTAAACAAGTTAAAAAAATCTTTTATATATATTACATACACTACATTTTATAAGATTCTATTAGTAAACAATGATCATCTCTTTGCAGCCTTGATTATTCAACCAGTATTGACTATATCAGATTTCAAGAATTTGATTATTTCATTAGATTACCCAACTCGACTTTTTAGACAGACTCTAATATAATTCTATATAAATTCTAAAGCTTCTACATACTATACTGCAGACCTATTACTATCTTTTCTTAACATACTAAATACTAAATTTTCTAATTTCTGTTAATCAAATAAACGTTACATTATTGGCTTCTTTGTCTCTAGCAGTTGCCATACGCCGTCATAGAGTCAGCGCAGACAGAGAACAGCGCAGCGGAGAGGATATTATTAAGGCACCCGAAAATCAACTTTAAAATTATTGAAATAAAGTTCATATTTGCTTAAACATGACATAAAATGCTCGCGCATCCTCGAAGAGGTGGGGAGCGTATCTTCGACTTACGCCATCCGTCAGAAAATGCAACCGCGTGAGAATTATTCCTCTCTGGCTGTGCTGACCCCAATCCCTGAGCTTTGTAGATCGACCGTCAAAACTGAAATTTCTTACAGAAATAATACTAATAATGAGCTTGTAAATAGTATTACTCCTACCTACAGGCGCCCTTAGAGCCCATTCACATCCTAATGATCGGAGTGCGCGACTCCGGTGAGAGTGACGACAGCGCTGTCTCGCGGCGCTTCGGTAACTTCTGTCGCGCGCATCGACATGAGTTGCACCAGAAGAGGATCAGAAGGATCACCTTTATGTTGCTTATCAAGTGAGTAGACTGTGTGGGACCCTCTGGAACCCCTCCCATCCCTTGTAGGTTCGACTCGGGTCAGTTGACGACAGCGCTGTGTGGCGTCGCTTCGGCAACTTCTGTCGCGCACACCGACATGAGCTGCACCAGAAGAGGATCAGAAGGATCACCTTTATGTTGCTTATCAAGTGAGTAGACTGTGTGGGACCCTCTGGAACCCCTCCCATCCCTTGTAGGTTCGACTCGGGTCAGTTGACGACAGCGCTGTGTGGCGTCGCTTCGGCAACTTCTGTCGCGCACACCGACATGAGCTGCACCAGAAGAGGATCAGAAGGATCACCTTTATGTTGCTTATCAAGTGAGTAGACTGTGTGGGGCTCTCTGGAACCCCTACCATCCCCTGTAGGTTCGACTCGGGGTCAGAGTGACGACAGCGCTGTCTCGCGTCGTTTCGGCAACTTCTGTCGCGCACACCGACATGAGCTGCACCAGAAGAGGATCAGAAGGATCACCTTTATGTTGCTTATCAAGTGAGTAGACTGTGTGGGGCCCTGTGGAACCCATCCCATCCATTTTAGATTCGACTTGGGCGAGATTGACGCGCTAACGTTGACTTGCGACGCTTCGGTAACTTCTATGGCGTGCGCACCGACACGAGATGCTCTATATGAGGATCAGAAGAATCACTTTTATGTTGCTTATCAAGTAAGTAGACTGTGTGGGACCCTGTGGAACCCATCCCATCCCTTCTACGTTTGACTCAGGCGAGTGTGATAATAGCGTCGCCTTACTTACGACACTAGTTGGACCAAAACAGGATTAGAAGGCTCACCTTTATGTTACTTAGAAAGTGAGTATACTGAATGGGACCTTGTGGAACCCATCCCATCCCTTCTAGGTTCGTCTCGGACGAGAGTGATGACAGCAATGTTTCGCATTGCTTCGGTAAGTACAGTCGCGCGCAACGACATGAGCACCTTTACGTTACTTATAAAGTAAAGAGATTGTGTGGGACCCTCTGGAACCCATCCCATCATTTGTCTGTATCATTGTTTTAAGCTAGAACTAAATTAGACCGACGCACACATGTAACACGCCTGATTTGTACGTAGAACGACGTCGCGTGGCGTGGATCTAGTGTAGCTCTACAAATCTAGTTGCCATATAAGATGTATGGAGACCGACGCGCTCAGATCGGCGTGTGTGGCACACGTGTGAGTGTAGTATAATTTGTATTATTCTAAAACTAACCCAGACATATCTTTCAGGCGTCAATTCCCCAAATTCTTCACATTCCGCGCCCGTAACGACTTTACTGAAGACACAATCTACCGTCATTTGGAGCCAGCATCAGCCTTCCAGCTGGAGCTGTACCGCATGAGGAGTTACGAGCTGGAAGCACTGCCTACCAGCAACCAGAAGATGCATCTGTACTTGGGCAAGGCTAAGGTACGAACTGAACAAACTTGAGCTGGCTTCAAAGCAAAATTCATTCTTGCACCTTCTAGATTCGCTGACTATACCTCTTATTATCGCGAGACGCACAGGGCCATCCGTTGTGGCAACACTTGGGGTTGGCCTATGTCCAACGGTGGACGTTTTTCTGCTGAAATGATGATGATGATTATACAAATCTACAGGGTTATTGGTAAAACACTAACAACCTTACAGTAGCCTGATTCACGTAAAATCAAACAAGCCAAATATCGTTAAAGTTTTATAGTCGTTCGATCAAAGTCCTATCCAAAAGCGGTATTCACGATCTATCAACTTATTTCCAGTTACATTAATAAGTATTCTACCAGGATAATGTAGTACAGATTCTTTTTTAAATCGACGAATTTCAAACGACTTTAAAATCGGTGTCGTTCAAACTCGATTGATGGATGTGAATACGGAAATGGTCTAAACGACTAAATCGTTACGATATCGTTACGGTTTTCACTACGTGAATCGGGCTACAGGACTGTATTACTAACATCATAAACAACAACTTTTGTTCTATGACTTTTTACAAAACATAATTCATTTACCAAAAACAAACCTTCAAAATTGCGTTGTTCTATCTAACACACTTCAATTCTGTATTTACCTACGTCTGCACGATGCAACAAGCGCATCAAGCACCTCCGCCACCCGAACCCCACTCCCTTCCGCTATTGTACTATCACTTGCTTTGCATAGACTTCGTAATATTTAGAACGTTCAATTTAAATATTTTTATTTTCGTATAAAAATCTGATGAACTAAAATATATGTAAAATATGATTAATTTTTAAGACATAGAACAAAAGTTATTGTGTATGATGTTAGCAGAGTCCTGCGAAGTTGCCAGTGATTTACAAATACCCTGTAAGCACATAAAAATAACAAGAAATATCAGCAATTCCACTAACCACCTTATGACCGTCTGCAGGTGAAGAAGGGACAGGAAGTAACGGACTACCGGTTCTTCATCCGCTCTATCATCAGACACCAGGATCTCATCACCAAAGAGGCTAGCTTCGAGTACCTACAGAATGAGGGAGAGAGGTAACTTATTTTTATTACTAGTGATTGATGTTCCCACTGCTGGGACTCGGGCCATCTTCTTTAGAGATGGATAGGGCCGTAATCTACCACGTGGGCCCCGATGCAGATTGGTGTTGCTTGGTTCTATGACATACCAGTTTCCTCACGATATTTTCCGGGATTAAATATAATGACCACCATAAAACACTTTGGTACTTACCCTTAGTTCTTTTGTCAAAAATATATTACTTGACACCAGAAAAATGAAATCCTAAAGTTACAATATTATTTTAGTTACGACTGTACTTTAAATTGTATTGGAACACCAAATGTAGTAAATGATAACCAAATCTTAGCGAGCAAATTAATGCGCTCTTTTTAGCGCCGTAGAGCAAGATGATACTTTGTCTAATCAATAATCTATCTTAGTGGAATTTTAGGGCACCCCGGGTCGGATTTTTTTTAAACCACCCAGAAGTCCGTCGAGCTGTCTTGGCAGGTAGTTAACCTAACCTCAAAATTTTAACTACTGATATCTCCGTAACCATGGGGTTCTGCCGATGCTTTATTTGGATTCATTTTGCTTAAATAGGATAGCGAGATGTTAAATTTTGGTTATAATTTTACATTAAAATGTAGGTTTAATTTTGGTGATCATTTACTATTTTTGTCTTTTATATGTTACTATATCTGGTGGTAAGTTAAACATAAGCCATATTTTTCTACACTGTCTTGAGAGTAGTGGTGTCGGAATCACAAGAAGCAAGAAGTTGGTAGAATCATCACAGCACCGATTGGTTGGTTTTGTTTTTTCACAACAATATTGTTTATTTGTATGTATTTTGACTGGCCTGTTGGTCTAGTGGTTAGTGACCCTGACTGCTATGCCGGAGGTCGTGGATTCGATTCCCACCCAGGACAAATGTTTGTGTGATGAGCACAATCATTTGTTCTGTGTCTGGGTGTAATTTATCTGTAATATGTATGTATTTAGAAATATATAAGTATGTTTATCAGTTGTCTAGTACCCATAACACAAGCTCTGCTTAGCTCGGGACTAGACGGCGCTGTGTGATAGTTGTGGAATATTATTATTATACGATTATAGTTATAGAGATGTTGTTTTCTTCCCACAGAGTACTTCTGGAAGCCATGGATGAGCTGGAGGTGGCGTTCTCGCACCCCCTCGCTAAGAGGACGGACTGTAACCACATATTCCTGAACTTTGGACCCACTGTCATCATGGACCCAGCTAAGGTATGAATATAAAGCATTTACTGGTTTGCAATTGTGAGTGATTGATGCATAGATGTTTTGTTATAATTATATTGAGCCCATACATATTCTACCGTCGCATGGTCATGTAAATTACATTATATTCACTTTACAGAAAAAATATATAAAAGCGTTACCCTTAGAAGTAAGGCGCGCTCAAACGCTACCAACATTTAAAAAGATGGTGAAGGAGCATTACCTTTCTCTTTGATATATTTTTCTTCTCCTGGTTTAACCATATATTTGATATTTATTAGTATATTTTTTTTTTGTATTGTATGTATGTATTTGTGTTAATGTATCTTGTTAGTATTACATCTGATGTTTGTACACTGACAACCCTTAATCTATCTCCTTTCTCTCAGTCCATCCAAAGGTTGTCTGTAAGAGATCGCCCTGTGCGATAAGACCGTCCATGGTGCACTTATTCTTTTAAATGTTTGTCCTGTATTTTTGTTTATTTGGTGTACAAAAAGATTATAATAAATAAATATAAAATTCTATTGTTTAAATGTCAAGCACAAGGTGGACCGATGACTTGGTGATGGTAGATGCGAGACACACATTACCGGTCGTTGTGGCTACACTTGAGGGAGGCCTATGTCCAACAATGGTCGTCTTTCGGCTGAAATGATGATGATGATAATGATGGTGATTCTTTCGCAGATTGAAGAATCAGTGCTTGGCATGGTGATGCGGTACGGCCCTCGTCTTTGGAAACTGAGGGTGTTGCAGGCTGAAATCAGATTCACGCTTCGTATTGGTAAGTTACATACTTAAGGGCCAAGCGCCCGAAAAGTGCCATAAAACAGTGATTTTCTGAGGCCTACTTCTCCGTAACGGCTAAGTCAATTGCTTTGATAAAAATATATGTTTATTATAGATTCATGAACAATAATATCAACATTTGATTTTTTCGTGCAATTAACACTTATGTCAAAAAAAAAAATTAGCAATTTCGCAACTTTTCGCAACTTTTCCCTACTCCTTCGAAACGGCTTGGACCTTTAGAAACATTTTTACACATAAAAATTGGTGGTTAAATATTTTTCAAAGTGAACATTACATATGTAAATCAATCAATATCTCGCAGAGAAAATGGATTTAAAGCGCTTTCCAGGCGCTGCTGACCGCAAATAAATGCACAGACTTGCGTACTGCCACCTAGGCGAGTGCGAGAGTTGCGTTCACATAATTTCGGTCAGATGGTTCAAGGGACTATACGCCTTAATGGGTGCTCCAGTCACCTCCTGGTCCACTCACACTGCCTATGTTTCCTATTAAGAACAGGCTGCAAGAAAATAGAAATGGGAAGTAGTAAACTAAGTAACGTTATCGATGATGTTATCGGTATAAAGTTACCATGGCCCAAGGCTTGATAACGTTATCAAATGCGTTACTATAAGTACTGTAACGTAGCTCAGCTAGTCGGTAGGCTCGTATAGGGATTTTTCTATATAATGAAACACGGGCCGGCGGCGCACTGCTGTATTTTTTACTTATTTGAAAGCACAAGCACTGCTTACAAAAATCACTTCAACACTGAAAAAACAACACACATTCTTTTTTCTACAAATTTTCAAACCTATTCTAGAACAGCATAATCCTTCGAATTATATTTTACAAGCCAGGTCGTTGGCTACATAAAAAAAGCAACTCATGCGATCTCCTTTCGATATCACAGTACCGTTATATAACGTTACTTTGTAAAATCTCTTTGTTTCGTTTAGATTAATGCAGTAATTAGTTTGATCACGTATTTTTCTCAAATTTTTCATTATACATAGGAAGTACATTTATTCTATTAAAATGTCAAAAGGTATACGTAAGTTTAAGGATTTAAGGATTATACTGCGCCGCACAGCAACGCTTTAAATAATGATAAAAGTATCGATACTTGTAACGTTAATTGGTATCGTTATTTTATATATTCGATACCAAAGTATCGTTACTCGTGTCACCGTTGAAATGTTAACTTTATGAAGATATCATTACTTACCGATACTTATAGTGTGAATTTAGTAACGTTAACATGCCCTGATCACTAGCAGTCAGATATCACGATATTATCAGGTTGCCCGCGCGCGGGATGACGCTGATTGGGTTTGCGTTGAGTTCGAACTTTTGTTCTATGAGTTTTAAAAATTTATCAGATTTTCATACAAAAATAAAATTATTCAAATCGGACGTTCTAAATATAACGAAATCTATGCGAAACAAGCGATAGTACAATAGCGGAGAAGAGCGGGGTACGGGCGGCGGGGATGCTTGATGCGCTTGCGTCGGCGTTGGTAGGTATAGCAACATACAGAGACGAAATCACGAAATGTGTTAGATAGAACGACGAAATTTTGAAGGTTAATTTTTGGTAAATGTATTATTTTAAAAGTTGTTGTTTATGATACCGTCCTGAAAAGCTAGTTAGTGTTTTACAAATAACCCTGTATAGATGCAATTAATTTAACTTTTTCAAGCTTCTAAGTAAAAAATCTACAGAAAACTGAAGTGACTTCTATAGATTTATGTATTTTAGTTAAAATATTATTCTATTTGGTGCAGGCCCCGGAGCGCCCACGAAGAACGTGCGACTGTGCTTGTCCAACGGCTCCGGGTACTCCTTAGATGTCTACACTTACGAAGAAATCTCTGATCCTAAGATCGGTGTGGTGAGTTGACTCGTGTCCCATATGTTATTCTTTGTTTATTTATAACCATTTCGTACTCTTAATTCAAAAACCTACTAAATGCATAAACATTTTTGTATTATTATATTCGATCAAATCTGTATGGATCAGAATGTTGGGCTGTGAAAAAGAAGGATGAAAAAAGATTGCATGTAGCGGAGATGAGAATGTTGAGATGGATGTGTGGTGTGACGAGAATGGATAAAGTGAGAAATGAGTATATTAGAGGAAGTTTGAAAGTGGCGCCAGTGACTGACAAGTTGAAAGGTAATCGGTTGTCTTGGTATGGTCATGTGAAGAGGAGAGATGAAGCGCATATTACTAAAATTGTTCTGAGTATACATGTAGATGGATGGAGAGGAAGGCCGAAGAAAAGATGGATGGATTGTGTGAGGAGTGATATGAAAGAAAAGGGAGTTAGCGATAGTTTAACGAATGACAGGACAGAATGGAAGAATAAAACATGTTTCGCCGACCCCAAGTAATATGGATAAGGGCAGGAAGAAGAAGAATATTCGATCAAATCTGTAGGGTATTTATTTTTTGTCGAAACTATCTTTGTAAATAACTGTAGTAGTTGATAACCGGTAGATTCGTCTTGATAACACGAATCTATAACTATATTTAACTTACTTTGTTGGTTTTTGCAATAAGGGTACGATTCAGACAACTACTAACAAAACTAAAACTAAAACTATTTTTATTTTTTGCAGATAATGTTCCAATCGTTCGGTCCCAGACAGGGACCCATGCACGGCCTACCGATCTCCACTCCATACGTTACCAAAGATTACCTGCAGCAGAAGAGGTTCTTGGTAAGTGTCTTATTTTATACCTTACGTCCTGTTCACAACTTCGGTCTGAGCGGGGAGGCAATGGTAAGCGGCGCCATGGTGTCCTGGTGAAATATAATAATAAAAAAAGACGAGTGTGGCACTCGGTAACTGCCGCGGTAAAGCTATTGCATAGCAATTTTTATCAACTTATGCAATAGACCTCGCCAACAGCTGCTTAATCCCACCCATCCAAAACCAGATCTTACCAACAGCTGCTTAATCCCAGCCATCCAAAACCAGACCTCACCAACAGCTGCTTAACCCCATCCATCTAAAACCAGATCTCGCCAACAGCTGCTTAACCCCACCCATCCAAAACCAGACCTCACCAACAGCTGCTTAACCTCTTCCATCCAAAACCAGACCTCGCCAACAGCTGCTTAACTTCTTCCATCAAAAACCAGACCTCGCTAACAGCTGCTTAACCCCACCCATCCAAAACGCTGACAGCTGCTTTCACTCATTTGTTTTCTTATAGGTCACCACGCGCAAAAAACAAATGAGTGGGGGGTGTTAGGTAATTTTCGTTACGGAATTCCTGGATTCGGTCTCCACGCTCAAGGCCCGCGATAGAAGCTATACAATAGCTTAATAAAATCTTTATTTCGAGCAAAACTCGTATAGTGTTAGTAACAATAATCTTAACCTAAGTGTTAGTAAATAAAATTCTGGCAAGATATATGCAAATCACAGCAGTGAACCAAGTATGGACAGTCCACTCTGTCAGCTATCCATCTTCAGAACCCTGTTGGGGCTAGCCATTACCTTTGAATAGTCAAATGTCGGTCCAGTCCAAGAAAAGTGAAGCTAAATTGCATGTTCCAAAGCGTAGATCTCTATGGAGAAGAACGTGCAAGAAATTCTCTTTTAAATCATATTATGTGTTACAAATAATGCTTGGTTACAAATTTTCATGTTGCTTCTATTGTGTAAGCAGAATGTGATAATAAAACAATAATAATTAAAAGAAACAAACTGTCCATGACTCGTGATACCGCACGCTGCCGCAATGTAGCATAAAAACAGTCTACACTCGCAGCCGTAAACATCCCTGAAGCACTACAACACCATGGCAACCCCATCATTATAAAGCCCCTAGTGGTTTCGTTGCAGGACCTCGGATTCACTTCTTATATCTCATTATGTGGTCATATTCAATAGTTATTCTTGTTCTACAGGCCACATCACAAGGCACTACCTACGTGTACGATATCCCCGACATGTTCCGCCAAATGATTGAGAGGAGATGGCGGGAGTGTATCGAAGATGGCAGCGTTGAAGGTAATGCACTTTCACTCTTGATTCGTCTCTTTTGATCTTGTATAGTTCGCGAATGATATTTCGAGCGCTCTTATAAGTCACAAAATAGATAGGTACAGAAGACAATCTCATGTATGTACTTCTCTTTTTATACCTACGCTCGGTGGACGCACACTAATGAGCGTTTGGGCCGGAACTGTTCGACGAGTGGTCAGAGACACTCCGAGATATCGTGTCGATTCGTGTCCGTGAGCGGTGTCTATGTGTGTGTTGCTCGAGCGCGCTTTGTATGTAGATTGACTTCTATACCTATATATTTTATGTATGAGTGAACTAGGTCCCAGATCTTAGATTAAATACCTGTAGATGTCGCCACCTCGTGGCCGCCCATGAGACAACACTACAAAACTTCAATGAGGTTATTACGTTAACTTTTCCTTAAGGCCACTGAAATACACTAAAAACATACTACATGTGTATGTTTTTAGTGTATTTCAAAACTCTAAAACTTTAATTTAATTGCCGAAATTATTATAAACATAAAAATTGTCATGGGTATGTGTTAAGTGGAAGCAACTGAACACAAAAATAGTTTCCTTATGAGGGAGTTGATGATTTCATACTGGTTCTATAGAAATCAAATATTCATTGGTAGCTTGTATATGACACAAAACACAAAAGTGTCCACTCATGGTCCAACAGAACTAAATCAGCAATTTGCTATCTCAGGTCCTATGCCAGACAATGTGATGACCGCAGTGGAACTGGTGGTGGAACCGGACGGTGAGCGACGTATTGTTGAAGTCACCAGGTTACACGGACAGAATAACGTAAGTAGATGTGTTATGTGTGGAGAGTGAAGTGTGTGTGTGTGTGTTATACACATTGTCTTTGACATCGACGCACAAACGAATACCAAGGATCGTACATGGATTTGGACACTCCAGTGGTGGAATTTTAATCTGCTTTTTAAAAAAACTCTAATAATTGTAATTTTTAATAAATATAAATATAATTTGGACACCCCAGTTAATGTGGTGGAATTTTTTGTCGGCTTTTTTTCTAAAAAATCTGTATTAAAAAAAAAAAACAAATCTGTAATTTTAATTTAAAAAAAAAGTAAAAAAATGAAATAAAAATTAATTAATTAAAAAATCATTGAGTTAGATAAAATCGTTATTCTAATCAACCCCGATGATATTTAATTTTAAAAGTATTTCATTCATTTTTTTTTTTTCACTAAAAATGTTAGAATATCTATTTCATTTTTATACAGTTTAAATTAAAAAAACCGTTAAGTTTTTTTTTAATAGGAAATATCCGACGAAAAATTCCACCACTGGGGTGTCCAGGTTCAAGTACTGGATCCATGGTATTCGTTAGTGCGTCAATGTCAGACACCCTGCATATAAATTCGTTCAGCAGATTAACAAACAATTTTCAAACGTTACTTATAAATATTCTTCTTTCCCAGGTCGGCATGGTAGCATGGCGTCTAACACTATACACGCCTGAATGCCCAGACGGTCGTGATATAATACTAATAGCCAACGATCTAACCTACTACATGGGGTCTTTCGGGCCCAGCGAGGACTGGGTGTACTACAAGGCGTCCGTGTACGCCAGGGAGCTCAAAATACCTAGAGTAAGTTATAAAATAAATAACACATTGTTAGCTACATGAGGTCTGTTAGACTCGGCGAGGTCTGGGTGTACCATAAGGCGTCCGTTTACGCCAGGGAGTTCAAGATACTTAGAGTATTTTATTAAATAAATAACACATAATAAGCTTAATGGGGTCTGTCGGACCCAGCAAGGTTTGGGTGTACTACAAAGCCTCTGTATACGACAAAGAATTCTATATACCTTTTTTTTTAAAGATAAAGATTTGTCTAAATATGGGTATACATGCAGTTTTAATATGCAACATGTTACAATATTAGTGTTTTATTGGTACATGTTCCACCGTAAAAAATGCGTGTAGCATTAATAATGAAGTTTACAATAATTTTCTAAAGCTAAATTACAAAAGGCACTTCAAGGTTGATTAATCAGTGAAACAAATTAATAAAACAACCTTGAACAAACAATATCTTAATGTTAAAAATAAACAACACAAATTACTATGTGGGGTCTGTCATACCCATCGAATCCATCTTCTGCCTACCATTCTTCAGTTTATATTGTTGTGTAAAATTAATATTTACTGATAAAATTTGTTCCCCACAGGTATACATCAGCGTAAACTCGGGCGCTCGCATAGGAGTCGCCGAAGAAGTGAAGTCCGAGTTCAACGTGGCCTGGCTGGACTCGGAGCGGCCTGACCGCGGCTTCAAGTACCTCTACCTCACGCCCGAGTCTTACTCCAAGCTAGGTACTTGTTTATATTCTGCCTATACTTTTCCACTACTGGGCAAAGACCTCCCCCTGTTTCTTCTAAGTTAGATATTATATTATTACTAGCAGTCCCGGCAAACGTTGTCCTGGGATTTAGTCAAAAACAAAAAAAAAAAAAAAATTTGAACCCGATTGCAGCGCCATAGACAGGTTCCCACTAGGAGTACTGTTGATCTGGTAAGAGTCGCGGGAATCCAATAGATGTGAGATGCACAGGACCGGTCATTATAGCGACACTTGGGGCTTATGTCCAACATTTACGTCTTTCGGCTGAAATGATGATGATCTAATGTATACTTTCACGCCGGAACAGCTGCTCAACCTCTATCAAGCGCAAGTTCGATCGTGTATGGAGTACTGCTCTCATCTTTGGGATGGGTCACTCAAATACCAGCTAGATGCACTAGAGTCTATTGAAAAGCGTGCCAAGATCATAGGCAATGATGCTCTTGTGAAGTCAAAACTCCAAAGTCTTGACCGACGGCGAGTTGCTAGCTTGTCTGTTTTCTATCGTTTACACTTCGGGGAGTGTGCTCTAGAGTTACACAATTTAATTCCGCCAAGTCCGTTCCATCATCGGACCACAAGACGTACGGCGTTGCGCCACCGGTACATGGTGGACATCTATCATACGTACAAAGCGTTTTGGGAGTACATTCATTATGCGTACAGCTAAGGAATGGAATTCCCTGCCGGAGTCTGTGTTTCCTGATAGCTGTAACCTAGGGGTCTTTAAGTCAAGAGTGAATAGATTGCTTCTAGGCAAGCGTGCTCCATCGTCGGCCACATCATCGCTTACCATCAGGTGAGCTTGTGGTCAAACGCGAGCCTATCCATTATAAAAAAAAAATACTGTCTCACAATGGGACAAAGACCTCCCTACATTTTTTCCATTGTTTCCGGCTTTGAGCCAATTCCTAAGGAAGACATCTAAGTCGTTCTGCCAGCTTCTTGGTCTGCCGCGACCCCGTAGTGTGACTTTAGGCACTAACTTTGTGTTTTACTGTCCCACCGCTCGATCGGCATGCGGCAGACATGCCCAGTCCGAACCCCGGTATGAAGGCTAGAAGGAACGGGGTGGGTCTTTTAGTCAGTAAGAGTCTGACACTATCTCCCGCTCCGCCAAAGAGCGGGGTCACTGGATGATTTGTTCCCACCATAAAAAAAATGACATGTCCAGTCTAGACCCACTTAAGATCTCTGCGTTTTGCGAAGCGCAGTAGTGTTTCGAACGCGATCCGTTATTTTAACACTAAGTATACTGCGCTTCATAGCACGCTGGCATATCGTAAGTTTGCATATATCTAACGTACTTTTTTCCTATCATTGCTTCTAGGCCCGCTGGGCTCGGTGAAGACCACGCTGATCGAAGACGAGGGCGAGTCCCGGTACAAAATCACCGACATCATCGGCAAGGAAGACGGCCTGGGCGTGGAGTGTCTGCGCGACGCCGGCCTCATAGCGGGCGAGACCGCGCAGGCCTACGAAGACATCGTCACTATCTCTATAGTCACCTGCAGAGCCATCGGTATAGGATCCTATGTAGTCAGGTATGTACCCTTTTAGGGTTCCGTAGTCAACTAGGAACCCTTATAGTTTCGCCATGTCTGCCTGTCCGTCCTCGCTTAATCTCTGGGACCGTTAGCACTAGAAAGCTGAAATTTGGTACCAATATGTATATCAATCACGCCAACAAAGTGGTAAAATAAGAATTGGAAAAAAATGTTTTATTAAGGTAGCCCCCTATATGTAAAGTAGGAAGTGATTTTTTTTTTTTTGTTTCAACCGTAACGTGTGATATATTGTTGGATAGGTATTTAAAAATGAATATGGGTTTACTAAAATCATTTTTTGATAATGTCAATAATTTCGGAAATAATCGCTCCAAAAGTAAAAAACAATGTGTCCCCTCTAACTTTTGAACCATAAGTTTAGAAAATATGAAAAAAATCTGAAAAGTAGAACTTTATAAGGACTTTCTAGGAAAATTATTTTGAACTTGATGGAAAGAACAGCTTTTGTACAAAAAAGACAAAAAGGTTGTACAAAATCATTTTTGGACTAAGTTTGTAGTAATAACAACAAGACAACACAATTTTGTCTTTGATAAGAGACTATGAAATATCGATAGATTTATCGATAATTTAACCAAAAAAATATATATAGCCTGAAAAAGTTTGCTTTTGTATCCAGGAGAATGGTTGATCAATATTTTAGAAAATACACAGTTTAATTTTTTCATAAAAAAAATTAAACCAGTTAATTTTTGTAGGTATAATTTTTATCAGCTTTTTATACCATATCAAATTAAAAAATAGTAGAAAAGGTTTAAAAGCAGACTCTTTTACATTTTCTTTCATGTTTATAAGAATTTGGCCTCACTAAACTCCAAATGTAGTCCTAAATCATATTTTCGTTGTATTGGCTCTGATAACAGCTTTCGAAGTTCATGATGTCTAGATGAAAACGTGCTCCTTGTTCTTATGAATACATGTTACCCATGTTGTTTTTAAATGTATCTAAATAAGCATGTACCCTTAAAGACATTCTGCAGCCCATAGTTTTAAAATCTTCTAACATGTTTTCAACTCGTTCTCGGTAACAGTCTGTGAGAGTGAGAGAATTCTTCGTCTTCAATATTTGAACTCTGAGATAAGCTTGAATGACACAATTTTGTAGGAGGTTTAGGTGCTGGAAGTTGTGGGCTATGAGAGATTGGAGCCGAAGACAGCAAGATCAGGATATTCAATAGGTTTTGCATTTTTCAGCAGGATTAACTACGCGAAAATAACAGTCATCGACGTGGTCTTTTGGCCATAGCCAAATTCTTGGTACTGCGAATTTCATATTCCGTTTTTCATATCGATATCAACCTAAATTAAATAAAGATAACAATACAAAATTGTTTATTTAAAAGAAATGTTTTTTTTTTTTTTACTAAACATTTCTTTACCTGCCTTCTAAACATCTTTTGCAATTACCGCAAGCAACATGTGGAGCCCACGGTATATCTAAATTACGAACAGGGCATTTAAAATAAGTTTCGTAGGCTTCACAAAGTTTTCACACGTATTTAAATAAAATGTTATCTCTCTAACTTTAAATAACTGTACCACATATATAACTCAATGCATCAGCTTCATTTTAACACTTTCTAGATGATATTTTAACCTCTTTGAGTCTTCTAAAAAACAGTTAATTCTTTTTTATCACTTAAGTAACATCATTAGATGCTGTATGACAGTTACGGCATCTTATTTTTTTCGCGATATTTTTAAAAACTTCATGATGACTATTGTATACTTTTTTCATTATACTAATTCAAGAAAAAATATTTATTGTGATAATCACCACAAAAGCAAACTTTTTAAGGAATATTGGTATTTTTCCTTCTTAATAGACCATAGTGAATAGAAAAATCACAAAATAAACTTTAGGACAGACATTTTTTTTTTCTGTAGAGTTGTGATCGTATATGCAAGCATTTTTTTAAATTCATTAATGGGTATACTTATTTTGACGGACGGGAAACTACGGAACACGGTACACTGAGCGTGGCCCGACACGCTCTTGCCCGGTTTTTTTTTTAAATGATATAAACTAAGGCCTAATAAAATTAATAAAATCAAAATCAAAATCTTATACAAGGTGTAAGGGACAGCCCTCCACAAACTTTAAGGGCTTGCTCAGTAGACGATACTGAACAACATTCCACCAGACTTTTTTTCAGGAAACGAAAAAAAAAAAATCCGCCTCACCACACAAAATTATAAACTTGATTGGACAGTTTGTATGGAGAGGCCGAAAAAAGTTTTGTGGAAGGTTGTTCAGTTTTGTCTACTGAGCAAGCCGTTAAAGTTTGTGGAGGCCTGTGAATGCCATTTGTTAGTTTCTGTACATATGCAAATCTTAATATATATAAATCTCGTGTCACAATGTTTGTCCTCAATGGACTCCTAAACCACTTAACCGATTATAATAAAATTCGCACACCATGTGCAGTTCGATCCAACTTGAGAGATAGGATAGTTTAAATCTCAAATTATAGTCACAATTTTAATTTATTGCTAATTATTTGTCTGTTATTATTTGACAGTCACAATTATCTGTTAACTCCAAATGATTCTAACAGATGTCGATACCTTTCGACTGGGTTGAGTAAGTAATCAATAGATGGCGCTGCTATGTTTAGCCACAGCAACGCGTGGCCGGGTCAGCTAGTATATTATATTTTATTTAGTTTTTATCATACGTAGTTGGCTACACTCGCGTATATAAACTATAGCCCATATTATTCAGGAATAAAGCAGCTTTCTATCGGTGAAAAAATTGTAGCAATCGAACCAGGACTTTCAGCGATTACATACAAAAAAAAAACTTAATATCTTTATTATATTATATTATTATTATACTTGTGTAGATTCATACGACATTGCTTAAAAGACTTAGTATCCAAGTCAAAAACACTAACAACAACAAATACAATACTTCTCCTTCTAGTATCAAAACAAAAAGAGACAGCAGTTACTAAACTCCACCCAACTCTTCTTTCTTCCACAGATTAGGGCACAGAGTGATCCAAGTAGAATCGTCATACATCATCTTGACGGGTTACGCGGCCCTCAACAAGGTGCTGGGGCGCGCGGTGTACGCCAGCAACAACCAGCTCGGCGGCCAGCAGGTCATGCACCACAACGGAGTGTCGCACGCCGTCGCCCCCACCGACCTCGAGGCCGTGCGGACCGCGCTCCGGTGGCTGGCGTTTGTGCCTAAGGTGAGTCAAGGTCGTCTTAAGTCGCGTACATACGTCGCGAGGCGTGCGTCACTAATGGTTCGTCACGCATGCCTCAACCTGAGGCATATGACGGTACATTTATGCGTGCGTCCCGAACGTTACGTGCTCAAGCTGAGCGCGCAAACCACCACGCCTGGTGTTCGTCAGTAGGAAACGCAAACAATACCTGTCCGTTCACACGGAACGCACGGCTCGTACTGAGGCGGCGTTCGCAACGATCGTATGACGCGAATGCTCACTGTGAGCACACACGTTCACACAGTCCGAGGCATGCGAGACGAACCACTCGCGACGCACGCCTCGCGAGGTCTGTACGCAGCTTTAAGTAAATGTCGAATATTAAAGTAATTTTACGTACGTGAGTAATTAAATGTCGGTTTACTAGCAGAGAACTTTATTCACCACAAACAATAACTTTGTCCAGTCAACAATAATCCAAATCACAATTAGCACTAGAATTCCGTTACACTATCGCTAAAAAAATCACTTCACACACGTCGCTCTTGTTCGCAATCGAAATCAAAACTGATTTGTGTCACGGGGCCATAAATCATTATTATTGTAAACCGCCGAATCTACTGAAAGTTATGATTTGGGCGTCACAGTCACCCGACCTCAACCCAATTGTTCTATTTCCACTTCACGTCTTTGGGATATCCTGAAAAACGAATGGAATCAAATAGACGACGATTATTTGTCGAAATTGTTACAGAGAATGCCAAGATTGTGCACCAAAATAATAAAAGCAAAAGGGGGTTACATCGATAAATCTAAAATTCAAATATGCAATAATTACAGACTGTAGTTTTATTATTATTATATTCTTATCTATATATGTTCTTTAAAATATAAATATCAAAATCGCTCGTATTGTCTTTATTTGTTGTGTATCACGCAAACTATAGGGTGGGCAAAAACTTTTGACCGGTAGTGTACCTCCTTCACTTTCACGCGAATTTCGACGCTATTATTGAACATGGAAGACACGGAATTCCTTATCTACCTATCTACCTACCTACTAAATAATAATAGTGGTAGGTACTTACGGTGTACTTTACTAGTACTGACTAGGCCTAGGTATCTACTTCCATTCTAGAACTTTTGAACAGCATTGCGTTTTAATTTTTGATGCTACTTATTATTTCATTGAAGATATGGCGTGTTCTATTTTAACGGCGTCACAGTAATTTGGGAAAGGAGCACTGACCTCTACTATTTACCACTGGACAAGCTGTTCGATATGTTTGACAGCTAGCTAGCTTCTTCTAGGCAAGCGTGCTCGATCGTCGACCACATCATCACTTACCATCAGGTGAGATTGTGGACAAACGCGAGCTTATCAATAATAAAAAAAAGCTAATTTGAAGCGCCACTCAGAGCGAACTAATTTTGACGTATAATGCAAATGGCTGCAGAGAAGTCTACAGTACTCTGAAGTATATTAATGCATTTTGAATTAATTTATTTCGAATTCCGAGTTATTTCTGCTTCACAAATTATATCCTCCTCCTCAAGTCACATTCCTCATTACTGAGGAAGTTTCCGCTGGATTAGCTTCTTATTGATGGTGTCTCGCCATCTCTGACGGTTCTTAGCGTCATGAAGTGTAACGTGCAATTAGGTGTACAGTATGGAGCGGACATGATCTGCCCATCTTTTTGGGCTGCGGCCTCTTGGTCATTTGCCATCAATTGTGATGAGCTGCTCTAGGTTGTGGCCATTTTTCCTGGCAATGTGGCCAAAGAACTCCAGTACTCTGCGCATGCAGGTAATCGACAGTCCGATCTTGATTCAGTTCACGTAAGATAGTGCGGTTTGTACGGAAAGCAGTCCAGGGAATTTGAAGCATTTTCCTCCAGAACCACATCTCGAATGCATCAATGCGGTCCGCTTTTTTTAAAGTCCAAGTCTCAGCCTCGTAGCTAAATATGGAGAAGACTAAACATTTGACCAGTTTAATTTAGGATTTGCGTGAAATGTTACGACACCTCCATATGCCTTGCAACTGCTACATTGTACTTTTGGCCATTCCTATGCGCCTCCGGATTTCCTTTTCACAAGAACCCGTATTGCTGATGTTCGCACCGAGATAGATGAAGTCATCAACCACCTCAAACCCAAGAGTTCCCGTGAGTTGCAGCTTTCTGCTTCGGTCCACCACCATCACCTTGGCCTTGCATTGGTTAATCTTGAGACCCATTTCCAGCCTGCACGATTTATATAAAACGAAAAAAATGAGGTCATATATATACAAGGTGTAA
Source organism: Mythimna albipuncta (assembly GCA_929112965.1). Lineage (NCBI taxonomy): Eukaryota > Metazoa > Arthropoda > Insecta > Lepidoptera > Noctuidae > Mythimna > Mythimna albipuncta. The sequence goes on from OV815987.1 coordinate 11,349,095, forward strand.
GGGACAGCCCTCCACAAACTTTAAGGGCTTGCTCAGTAGACGAAACTGAACAACCTTCCACAAGACTTTTTTTCAGGAAACGAAAAAAAAAATCAGCCTCACCATACAAAATGATAAACTTGATTGGACAATTTGTATGGCGAGGCGAATTTTTTTATTCGTTACAGTATCGTCTACTGAGCAAGCCCTTAAAGTTTGTGGAGGGCTGTCCCTTACACCTTGTATTGTAAGCGACGCGTCATTATTAGTTTTAGTACCGTAGATATTCACCACTACCGACAGCGCCAAAATGGCGAACATAAAACGAGCACAAAACTATTTTGACGGCCGTCAGTCCAGCATGGGAAATAGTAGAGGTCAGTGGATAAGAGTCTATATTCTAAGGCTATTTGCCTAGACAGATCGATAGCGAATTTTTGACTGATTACCGTGGAATCTTAAAGTCAAAGCACACTTAAACGACTCTGCTCCTACCCGGCAAAAAGAATATCATTCAGATATAGGCTTTAAATATTGCTCTTTGGATATATTTTACAACGGCATTATAAATTACCGCCGCCAGACAGCTCGGTAGTTGACGCCTCGCTGGGCGCACGTTGTGGGCGCGCGGTAGGCGCGGCGTCCGCGTGGTGGCCGCGCGCTGACTGCTAGCAGTCGCCGCGCCGACGCCGCGCCGATCAGTCCGCTCAGTGACAGTCTAGTCTGTATCTACCAAGCATTTTTTCTATTAATTGATTGATTTATTTATTTCATAAACAATTTTTACATTGTATCGAAAATTTATGATAATAATACATACTTATGTGAATTTAATATACATGAATCTTTATACCTACTACAAAGCAAAACAAAGATAATTATAACAAATTACAGAATTGTAGTTTCAGAACATATTATGAACAATATAAATTTAATGTCAACAGTGAAATAGCGATTACAATTAATGTCAAAAGTATATTAATATAATGTCAATAATGATTATCAATTAGTAATGTCGATATTAAAAAATGTCACGTCAATATTTATCACAACTTAAGCTTGTCAAAACAAATAGTTACAATGTTATGTCAAGCCTAAAAATGTCATGTCAATAAAAAGAAGAAGTGATAACAGTACAAGAATACATATATTGTTATTACTATTACAATTTAATGTCAAAAAAAATGTTAATAAAAATTGTGATTATAATGTATTAAAAACTAGTTGAATTTGTCAGTTTATTAATTGGTGTTATTGCTTGTCTGAATTTCGTATTCTTCTTTGTTGTCTTTTTCAATAAATGATAATATGTAGTCATATAAGTACCGATCCATATGAAAGTAAATGTAGAATTTTTCTTCGTCATCTAATAGATGTCTCTGGATCTGCCAAAATTCTCCTTCTGCATGTCTTGCTTTCAGCATGTTATGCTCCCAAAATTGTCGTCTGTTATTTCTTGCGCTTCTCCCTTCATCCTCACGTGCAATAGCAATATAAATAAATTGCTAGTTTGCGCGTTGTGAATCGGGACATAGTAAAAAATACGAGTTGCTTTAATGGAAACCGATCGCGAACTGTGTCTTTTGCGAAATCGATTGTGGTCGCCGCGTGGACTGCTGGGCGCCTGTTAGCTGGCGTCGCGTGGACTGCGAACAGCCGTCTTAGTTTAGGGTAGTGTTAGGTGGGAGTGGTGTTGGAGCAGAGTCGTTTATGTGTGCTATGACCAAGGCTTGGTCACGATTTCGGTCGGCTCGGACGCGGCGAGCGGGGCGGCACCGGTCAGCCGTTGTGGGGCGCTATGAGCGGTGTTTCGGGGCGTGTCAACATACTTTTGATCTTACTGCTCGTCGCCCCGCGCTTAGCTACCGCTCACAATGAAAAGGTCGTGAACGGACTGTAAAACCGTCTAAGTACCTGAAATCACTGAAGTTTAAGCACGACAGAATAGTTGTCTGAAATACTAACATTACTCTTCTCTCACAGGACAAACTAAGCATGGTCCCCATAATGCGAGTGTCGGACCCCATCGACCGTCCCGTGGAGTGGACCCCCCCGCGCGCGGCGCACGACCCCCGCCTCATGCTGGCGGGCGACGCCGCGCGGGCCGGCTTCTTCGACGTGGGCACCTGGGACGAGATCATGAAGCCGTGGGCGCAGACCGTCATTACTGGTCAGTAACTACTATATAGTGGACCCCCCGGGGGCGGCGCACGACCCCCGCCTCATGCTGGCGGGCGACGCCGCGCGGGCCGGCTTCTTCGACGTGGGCACCTGGGACGAGATCATGAAGCCGTGGGCGCAGACCGTCATTACTGGTCAGTAACTACTATATAGTGGACCCCCCGGGGGCGGCACACGACCCCCGCCTCATGCTGGCGGGCGACGCCGCGCGGGCCGGCTTCTTCGACGTGGGCACCTGGGACGAGATCATGAAGCCGTGGGCGCAGACCGTCATTACTGGTCAGTAACTACTATGTAGTGGACCCCCCGGGGGCGGCACACGACCCCCGCCTCATGCTGGCGGGCGACGCCGCGCGGGCCGGCTTCTTCGACGTGGGCACCTGGGACGAGATCATGAAGCCGTGGGCGCAGACCGTCATTACTGGTCAGTAACTACTATGTAGTGGACCCCCCGGGGGCGGCACACGACCCCCGCCTCATGCTGGCGGGCGACGCCGCGCGGGCCGGCTTCTTCGACGTGGGCACCTGGGACGAGATCATGAAGCCGTGGGCGCAGACCGTCATTACTGGTCAGTAACTACTATGTAGTGGACCCCCCGGGGGCGGCACACGACCCCCGCCTCATGCTGGCGGGCGACGCCGCGCGGGCCGGCTTCTTCGACGTGGGCACCTGGGACGAGATCATGAAGCCGTGGGCGCAGACCGTCATTACTGGTCAGTAACTACTATGTAGTGGACCCCCCGGGGGCGGCACACGACCCCCGCCTCATGCTGGCGGGCGACGCCGCGCGGGCCGGCTTCTTCGACGTGGGCACCTGGGACGAGATCATGAAGCCGTGGGCGCAGACCGTCATTACTGGTCAGTAACTACTATGTAGTGGACCCCCCGGGGGCGGCACACGACCCCCGCCTCATGCTGGCGGGCGACGCCGCGCGGGCCGGCTTCTTCGACGTGGGCACCTGGGACGAGATCATGAAGCCGTGGGCGCAGACCGTCATTACTGGTCAGTAACTGCTATAATAACTGTAGTAGAGCTATGACTCAAAACGCAGGGCCGCGGCGACCACGAAGGAGGTGGCGGGACGACCTGGATGGCTTCCTTGACAACTGGAATGAGAGAGCGAGGGCTGTGATCGTTGGAAGGAGTGGCGGGAGGCCTTTGCCCAGTAGTGGGACGATATGGTTTAACTATATAATATAATTAAGAAGGTTAACGTCAGCTGAGCGAGTTCAATGACCTGTAGGTAGTATGTCCGCAACGCCGACTATCAACTACAGGTCGTTGAACTCGCTCAGCTGGCGTCTTCTTAAAGAAATTAATTTCGTACATGCGTAAATTAATACAAGTTTTGAAAAAAAGGTACTTTACTTTTTAATTTTATCTTTGCAAATCGATAGTGTTTCATGTACCGGATCGACCCTCCACGGGATTGAAACGATTTAAATTTAAAGATGTATATCCGACGTAAAGTGAATGTATACGGTTTTGTTCCGCAGGTCGCGCCCGCCTCGGTGGTATCCCGGTAGGTGTGGTGGCGGTGGAGACGAGGACAGTGGAGCTGACGCTACCCGCCGATCCTGCCAACTTGGACTCTGAGGCTAAGACCTTGCAGCAGGCTGGACAGGTAACTACCAACCTTTTGACTGGCCTGTTGGTATAGTGGTTAGTGGCTCTGACTGCAATACCGGAGGTCGTGGGTTCGATTCCCACCCAGGACAAATATTTGTGTGATGAACATGATCATTTGTTCTGTGTCTGGGTGTAATAGATATATTACACCCAGTAATATGTATGTATTTAGAAATATACAATATATGTATGTATGTTTATCAGTTGTCTAGTACTCATATCACAAGCTCTGCTTAGCTTGAAACTAGACGGCGTTGTGTGAAAAAAAAAAAATAAAAAAAAAATGTCTACTAATTTAATTTAAAAAAAATTATATGGTGATTTTTTTTTATCCAATCTGGATCCAGCCTAATTAATCAGACGACAATCTCACATGTTGATTTGCAAGAAGCCGCTCATAAAAATGTAGCGACATTTACGGCGTCACATAAGAACTAATCCTGCATCGCGAAATTAAAGTTCTCCGCGCGATTCGAACATATAGAACAGCCCGAAATCATTTACCGGGCAGTTGCCAACCAGAAATAACACCCGTCTGGTCGAAGGAACCTCCCTTTTCAACGGAGGTTTGAGAGACTACATAAAAAAACAGTGCTTTTTAAGTTGCTTTGTCTTGCCCAATGCGGTGTTCACTAAAATCACTAATAACAGATTTAGGTTTATAGTAAACTAGCGACCCGCCCCGGCTTCGCACGGGTGCAATGCTGATACTAAATACACTACAGAAAAACTGTGAACGTTGTATATAAAAACATAGCGGCCCGCTCCGGCTTCGCACGGGTATAAAATATATAGCCTATGTGATTAAAATCGATTCAGTAGTTTTGATTTATTCATTACTGCCTGTGGCCCGCACGCGTTAAATTTGGAGTAAAACAATCCCCCTTTCCCTAAGTATACCATGAAGAGGCACGCTCTTGCCGCACCGGGCGGCCGGCCGGTACCGCCGCAAACGCTACGTCCCGCAATTTTTAAATCTGTAATATCTTCGAAAATATTCACTTAAATCATACGGTGTAAAGGGCCATATAGATCTATATTAAATGAACAATGTATTCAAGGTATTTAACTGGTTAAGGATTAATGCTGTATTGGTTAAAATCGCTTCGAAAATTAGCCATTATTTGTCGTAAAAAGTAAATGACAAAAAAAAGTTATTGTGGGTTATCCATAAGAGATAGACATATACATACCATCACGGACTTTTCTGTAGACCTTTTCAATGTGTACAATACTTAGTACATTATTTTGATAAAACTCGTAAGGTTCAGCCTGCGTTTGCAATGTAAGCGGAAAAAATGTAATTATTTACGACATCACATTAGAAACCTCAAAAATAACAGTACTTCTCCACTATATAATGGATGTTATTATACATATAAACCTTCCTCTTGAATCACTCTATCTATTAAAAAAAACCGCATCAAAATCCGTTGCGTAGTTTCAAAGATTTAAGCATACAAAGGGACATAGGGACAGAGAAAGCGACTTTGTTTTATACTATGTAGTTTTTATACTATGTAGTGATAGTGATGAAACAAACAAATTGTCAGTAAGCAGGCAAACCCAAGGAGTGACGTGTAGTCGATCCCTCGATGGGATTACAACTGGCATGACGTCAACTACTTGACTTGCCCTACATTTAATGTGAATACCACATGTTATTTTTTCAATCTCCTCAACAGGTATGGTTCCCTGACTCCGCCTACAAGACCGCCCAAGCCATCAACGACTTCTCTCGTGAAAATTTACCCATCATGATCTTCGCCAACTGGAGAGGCTTCAGCGGTGGACAGAAAGGTAACACGTGTACCCTATTCATCTGGGCTTGAGGCAAAATGTAAACAAAGAAAACCATGTAGGTACTGTGATATCGAAAGGAGATCGCATGAGTTGCTTTTTTAGGGTTTCGTAGCCAAATGGCAAAAAACCTAACCCTTATAGATTCGTCATGTCTGTCTGTCTGTCCGTCCGTATGTCACAGCCACTTTTTTCCGAAACTATAAGAGCTATACTGTTGAAACTTAGTAAGTAGATGTATTCTGTGAACCGCTTTAAGATTTTCACACAAAAATAGAAAAAGAGCAATAAATTTTGGGGGTCCCCATACTTAGAACTGAAACTCAAAAATTTTTTTTTCATCAAACTCATACGTGTGGAATATCTATAGATAGGTCTTCAAAAATGATATTAAGGTTTCTAATATCATTTTTTTCTAAATTGAATAGTTTACGCGAGAGACACTTCCAAAGTGGTAAAATGTGTCCCCCCCCCTGTAACTTCTAAAATAAGAGAATGATAAAACTAAAAAAAATATATAATGTACATTACCATGAAAACTACCAACGAAAATTGGTTTGAACGAGATCTAGTTATTAGTTTTTTTTTAAATACGTCATAAATCTAAAAAAATACACTATTATTAAAACATCGATCAAAGTTACAACGAACTACAAGAACTGTTATATTATGTTACTTGCTGCTACGGAACCCTCCATGGGAGAGTCCGACTCGCACTTGTTTATATAACCAACGAACTGGCTTGTAAAATATAATTCGAAGGATTATGCTGTTCTAGAATAGGTTTGAAAGTTGGTAGAAAAAAGAATGTGTGTTGTTTTTTCAGTGTTGAAGTAATTTTTGTAAGGAAATCATGAATTCGTTCAAATAAGTAAAAATATAAGAGTGCGCCGCCCGAAGTGTTTGATTTCATAGAAGAATCCCTATACAAGCCTACCAACGAGCTGAGCTGCGTTACAGTGTCTTCCGCCAAGTTACGACGTGTATGAAGACATTAATGACAGTTTCCTTTTCTGTTGAATACATAATTTCTCAGCATGATTTTTTTTTTTTGGCGTAGAAAGAGTGCAAGTGTTGTTTGGTCCATGTTCACTTATGTTTTTAAGCAACACTTTTTATGGTTTGTTTACCTTTTGGCTACTAGCTCCCTGAATAGGGCATAGTTCAATCTATATAGAAAAAAAAAACGATTATAAGTCAACCGACTTGGGAATTTTTGTATAATATTTAATCATTAAAAAAATACTTATATTCGTTACTTTTTATAAGGTTCTTCTGTTAGTAAACAATGATCTCCATCTTTTAATCAACCTTGATTGTTGAACCCGTGTTGACTACATCAGATGTAATTAAATCCTAATAATTACCCACGTCGTTTAACTTATTAGACAGACTCTGAGTGACCGAATTATCCTGTCAGTGCGTTTTTGGCATTAAAAAACAAAAAACTTTCATCTCCAACAGACATGTACGAACAGATTCTGAAATTCGGCGCGGAGATCGTCCGAGCACTCCGCGGGGCCACAGCACCCGTCATCGTGTACATCCCTCCCGGAGGAGAGCTGCGAGGAGGCGCCTGGGCCGTCGTGGACCCCTCCGTCAACTCTCTGCGCATGGAGATGTATGCCGACCCCGAGGCCAGGTGAGCTACAACACTCCTCCATCACCCTGTACGTCCCTCCCGGAGGAGAGCTGCGAGGAGGCGCCTCGGCCGTCGTGGTTAACCACATGCAAATAAATAAACCGCTCAAAAAATTAATGAGCCACACAATGCGATCCCACCTGATGGTAAGCAGTGATGCAATCGTTGATGGTGAGGCGCACTAGTTTATTAAGAGCCTATTTACTCTAGCCTTGAAGACACCAAATTATAATCGGATGGGAAGACCGCAGCAGGCAAGTTGTTTCAGTCCTTCGATGTACGCGGTATTAACAACCGTAGAAGTTTCAACAACGTAAGGGTGGATACTCGCACTATGTCGGTTTCTCCGATGGTAGAAATGAGATGGCGGAATCAAGTCATGCAATTCCCGAGCACACTCTCCAAAATGCAACCTGTAAAACAGCATAGGTTGGCTATAGGATTATATGTACCTATTGTAGGGTGGTAGGTACAGTACCTACTCCTACGCTACACGGGAATCTAACCCGTATAGCTATGTTTATACGAAGCAATTTAGCGGAAAAAGCAGAAGAATGGGTGAGTGCGAAAGATGAAGAATGTAGAATGAAGTAAGGAAAACGAAATGAGTAATTATTGTTAAGCGACGGAACAATGGAAAAAAAATAAAAGGAAAAAAATTAGGTAAATTGTTAAGGTAAATTATTAAGCTAGGTAACCGCGACGTGACCGACTTCGAGGCTAGCTCAGAGCGACTGTCCAGGTGCGGCGCTTGAGTGCGGCACAGGTAGGTGGCTCGCTGACCTGACGTCAGCGCGAACAAAAGATCGTATGATCTGTCTGTGTGGCCCAAGGTTCATAAGCGGAGCGTTTCCGCTGGTCATGAGGCGTAGACACGCCACAGTATAGATCATTCTTTGACCATAACTATGTGTTCACAGGGGAGGTGTTCTGGAAGCTGAGGCTATAGTGGAAGTGAAGTTCAAGCAGCGAGATATCTTGAAGACCATGCACCGGCTGGACCCTGAACTGCAGAGAGTCGGGGCGAGGATTGCAGGTAGGTCACATTAATCAAAAAAAAAAATCTCGACGGGTTTTGTGGCGGTCTTTGGACTCGCTTACCAATCGCGTCGAAACGCCAAAGAACGCCGCTTTAGGCTCTAAAAAGACGGACCGCATTTCAACTGCAATTTCAACCGCAAATTGCAGTTTAAGTAGTTAACGTGCAGTCCGATTGCAGTCGTGTGAACTGCACACCAACTGCATCCGAACTGCACCATGCACGAGAAGGCGGAGCGTGCGAACGGATGGGTATGGTGCAGTTCGGATGCAGTCGGTGCGCAGGTTCACACGACTGCAATCGGACTGCACGTTCGGTTTCCAGTTCTAATGCAGTCGTGTTTGCAGTTCTATTGCAGTCGGGTCATCTGCATTCAAACTGTAATTTGCGGTTGGATTGCAGTTGAAATGCGGTGCGTCTGTTTAGACCCTTAGTTGTACGCACAATAATTGTGTTCATAAACATTTACCTCAAATGAGTATGAAAGTACCTATAGTACATTCTGATACAAGTGCAAAAAGTTTCTCATTCCGTCCGAGGTAGAATTCGCACGAACCGTAGGCGAGTGTGTTAGGGACCCGAGAGGTGCAGTGACAAATTTGCACATGTATCAAACGACAAGTATAAAAATGGTGGAATAAGAGCGAGTTTTCGAGTAAGTGTATTGAAAAATAAATGGTATTGTTACAGAGTTAAAGGAACAAATCAAGGAGATCTCGAAGGGTCTGGATCGTAGAGGGTCCGTGGATGAGAGTCTCATCAGAACAGACGCCGGCAGAGCAGGTAAGACGGACAGAAATCTATACACAACATTACTTTTAGTATAGCGAAACCTGAATATATCTCGTTCAGAATCAGTAACTCCAATAGTTATAACACCATGTTATATTTGTTCCCAAAAATATTTTATTTATTTATTTAACACTTTATGCACATGGGTACAGAGGCGGACTTAATGCCTTAGGCATTCTCTTCCAGTCAACCTTTGGGTGATGCGGAGAAAAAGTAGTGGTAGGTGCAATAAAAGAGCGAGAAAAAGGCAAATACAAGAATTTATATACTAATAGACCATAGAATAGATATACTAATAAACCATAGAATAAATATATACAACTATACAATATATACTCTAATTAATACACTACATAAATGCACTAAAATAGTCAAACAGTTCCAGTCCAAATCGACAATAGAAAAACATTAACGCTGTGATGAAACTACTGCCAACTTTTTACAAATCAACTCGCGAACTTTGCCACCACTTATATTAAACCACTTATATTAAATACAACACCGGTCAGGTCATAACGGGTATTAGGCGCCATCAAACAGTTGGGTGCAAAAGCAACCGCTCTGTCGCCTGGATGGCCCGGTGACTATGTATTTTTGGTGACATAACAAGCTTATAGCTTTGTGATTTTTCATGATACAGTTATGAAATTTTGAACATGGATTCTTTACATTAAAATACTAGACACGTGTTTCAGGTTTCATACTAAAAATAATGTTGTATTAAATGAGAAACTGATTGACTGACATAACAACGTACAGCCGAACATTATGCGTTATTATGTTGGCGGTATGCAATTCCAATACACACTCCCCAGGCTAGCAACTCGGCGTCGATGCTCAAGACTTTGAAGTTTTGACTCGACGAGTACGTAATAGGGTAATTTCCAGGGTCAAAATAATTACATTTTATTTAGTCCGTGTTTTAGATTATAAAAAAATATTGGACACGTATTTTTTCTTTTTTCGATTAAACAAAAAATAACAAAGATATAGCCAATTAAAGTTACGTGTGACATCACTCCGTGCGAAAAAATGCAGCACGGCGTGACGTTACACGTAACTTTAATCGGCTATATCTTTGTCATTTTTGGTTTAATTTACAAATAAAAAAATACGTGTCCCTTATTTTTGAATAATCTAAAAGTCGGACTAATTACATTTTTTACGGCAACTAGCCTATTGTCGATGATCTTCTTGGCTAGCTTCTCAATCGACTCGGAGCATAGACAAGAGGCATTCGCTCCGTGACGTATTCGCTTCGAGGTTCGATTTCGCTTTTGCGATGTCAACTAGCGCATCAAACTGTAGCCTGATTCACGTAAAATCAAACAAGCCAAATATCGTTGAAATTTTATAGTCGTTCGATCGAAGTCCTATCCAAAAGCGGTATTCACGATCTATAGACTTATTTCCAGTTACATTAATAAGTATTCTACCAGGATAATGTAATACAGATTTTTTTTTAATTTAAACAACTTTAAAATCGGTGTCGTTCAAACTCGATTGATGGATGTGAATACGGAAATGGTCTAAACGACTAAATCGCTACGATATCGTTACGGTTTTCATTACGTGAACCGGGCTACTGCTATTTGGCAGACCCATTCCAAAGATGAGAGAAGTACTCCATACTCCGAATTAACTCCGGACTGTTAATCAAGTAAAATGTTTGCCTTTCAGCTGAAACCCGGGTACGGGAACTAGAAACGGAATTATTAGCCGCCGAGAAAACGGCTAAGGCGCGCGAAAAGGAACTCAGCCCTATTTACCACCAGGTATGATATTATTAGCTCACGGACGCGGTCAGTTGAAACTGGTCATCTCTAAAGCCGTGTACGCACGTACGAACAAATTTGTTGCGTTGCATGATATGCAATAACTGGTTGCGCACGTGTGTACCACTAACGCACAACGCACACTTTCGTCAAACATGTTTGCGGTGATCCTATTAGTATGTTTTGTACATTCTGGAATCAATGGCAACGAAAAAGCCGATGAACTTGCACGGGCTGGGGCTCAAGGTCATCAGATAGGACCAGAACCAGGAACCAGGCCATGCAGACCCTTAAGGCAACTTATTTGGCGATTCAAAAAAGCACTGGTTGGTACAACCAGGTCTGCTACACGCCAAATCTCTCATAGAAGGCTACTCACAAAAACGAACTGCCGAGCTTCTTGAGCTTAGCAGGACGAACATCTGTGCGATAGCCCGCGCCTTAACCGGCCACTGCAAACTAAACAGGCACCAATTTCACATGAAACTGAGTGACACTGATGTTTGCCGGTACTACAATCAGGAGAGGGAGACGCCTAAGCACCTCTTGTGTGAATGCGGGCCCCTTATCCACAAACGCAGTGTCCATCTGGGCCGACACATTATTCGCCCGGAGGAGATTAAAACTCTAAAAGCTAGGAGTATTCTAAATTTCTTGGAAGCCTCCGGGCTAAAAGAGTTACTCTAACAAGGTGGCGAGTCACAATAGATCATTGTGCACTTATTCTTTTAAATGTTTGTCCTGTATTTTTGTTTATTTGGTGTACAATAAAGATTATAATAAATAATAGATCTTTTAGGTCGCAGTGACTACATCTCCTACACTACGGGTGATGCATAGCCCCTTATCTTCTAAATAATAATGTTTTGTACGGACTTCGTGAATCATTGCGAACACCTATAAACTTATCGATATTTAACAATCCACCACTTTCAACGACGCCGCCTTGGCTATTAAGAGAGTTCACGTTTGTTGTGCGCGAACTCGATTCTAACTATGTTCGCCTTCGAATATGGCCGTCCTCACGTACAAACTAAATATTCATGTTGTATGTGTTCGCTATGTTCTCGTACATGCGTATACGGCTTTAGAGTTCCCGTCGAGAATATTAGAAATATTGTTATTTTTAACACAGGAAAAGCCAAATGGCATGTTTTGCCATTTAGAATGTAAGTGCGAAATACAATTCGCATAAATTTCTTTTTGTTTTTTTAAAAAAGAAAGACGTAGGAACCTAGATGAATATTGTCTATAACCGAATATCATCATATGTTGGAAATATGCTCCAACTGCAAATGCGCGTGGTATTACGTTTGTATGGAAATTTATCCGTCGCCGGCCCCTTAAGCACCCTTCTACTTCGTGTCCACAATAATCGACATCAACTGATTTCATACAGCGCAACAATAAAGTGGATATGTCTCAAATCCAGAGCTAGCTAGTACTATTAGCGTTTAGTATTGTTGGCCACACGAGATTTTTTATAGAAATCCCGGGAAGATCCATATTAATATCAACATTTCGATGACTTCATGAATAACTCTACCTAATTTCGACCTGAGAGCAGTGGTGACCGAGTGGTAAAGGTTCGGGTTCAAACCTTGCCAGGCACATTACTTTGTGTAATTTATTTCATCACCACTGCTCTCAAAACGGCGAAGAAAAACATCGTGAGGAAACCGACATGTCTTAGAACAAAAATCAGAAGACATGTGACATTCACCAACCCGCACTGGGCCCGCGTGGTGAATTACGGCCCATTTCCTCTCTTAAAGAGAAGGCCTGAGTCCCAGCAGTGGGAACATTAAAAAGGCTGTGGATGACGATGATGATAATTCTGACCTCTGTATATAACAAACATGTTGTTTTTCTCTTCGTGCGTCAGTCCGACTCACACTTGGCTGGTTTCGTTTCTAAAACAAACGATGTTATTTCAGATCGCTGTCCAATTCGCAGAACTACACGACACTGCTGAGAGAATGTTAGAAAAAGGATGCATATTTGTAAGTTTTCATAATTTCACTTAATAATTATATCACTGTCATATTTCTGTGCTTTTTTTTTATGCTGTTGCTAGTGTCCTACCGAAACCGGTTTTTTAACCGATACTGAAACCGAATTTCGGCAACAGTCTCAGTTTCAGCCGAAACCTAATTTCGGCAACAGTCTCAGTTTCGGCCGAAACCGAAACTTTCTAAGATCATGTTTTGAGAGAAAAATAAAGAAAACGTAATTATAATCAGTCAGTCCTTACTTTTTTTAATGCATTTTAAATTAACATATATTTATATTTGTTAATTATCATGAATTTTACCTCACTCGATTTTAGTTTGGGAGTAGGTAAAACGAAATGCAAACACAAGCCAGTCACGACATGATTAGGCGCGTGGACACAGCAAAATGTCTTTGTTGCTTACTCCCTTGGAAGAAATTTAACGCGCCGAACAAGATCGATCACAGCGCGAGAACTGCCGAGTGCAGTTTCAGTTTCGGTCGTAGTTTCGGCAAGTTACCGAAACCGAAAGTGTCTAAACACACTATACCGAACGTACGCGACCGAAGTTCCGCGGCTGATTTTACGTTCCAACGTATTCGGCTGATATGACACACCATAAGTGCCGAACTTACGCGGCAGAAATTCAGTTGCGCAATTTTGTGCGTATATTCAGTGTTTCGGGCGCGGGCGGGGGCATGCCTGCCTCCCGCTGCTCCCCACTCCCGATCTCCGTCGGCAATCGAACCGAACTTCGGTCGCGTATAATGTGTGTTCTACAGAATACGTTGCCGCCGAATTTCCGCTGAACTCGCCCGACTGAAGTTCGGCTGTACGCTATAACGCAACGTAATTTCGGCATAATGTGTCGCCAGTAATTCAAATAGCATTGCAGGCGTAATCATGCCGAACTTCCTTCGCGTATCCACGGCATAGTGTGTTTAGACACAAACTCGTTTTTTTGCCGAAACCGTAATCGAACATTCAGTCTGACACTAGCTGTTGTCCACTGTTTTGCCTGCATCGAATAAATCCTATTCTATTAATTTTAAGATTATAAAGGCGAAAGGTTGTGAAGATGTGTGTGTGTGTGTGTGTTTATGGATACGTAAATCCAATAGAAAAAAAGAAAAACATTTAGTTGTACCTCTCACATACATTTAAATTAAAAAAAAGCAGAATTATGATACATTAAAAAACTTAACAACAGATAACGGGTGATAACGGATTTTAGATAACTTCAAAATCTGTGTAAGGTCAAAAAGGCGCCTAACTCAGTATGCTGCGATATTTATAGAGATAAATAACGCAGCGCTGGGATTCTGTTAGGGCCCGATAACACATAGGGGTAGGTTTTTTTTGAGGCAAGTTTCTACTTTCATAACTGGTCTACATAGTGGTGAAGCTAACTGGAGGATTTTTGCCTACTCCACGCTTCGAATCTGTTAATATGAATCACGTTTAACCTTTTAATTCGTCGGACCAATCTGACGCAAGCGGTGTCGTATTGGTTCGACGAGTGATTTCATGTTCTAATCGCCAGGCTCTTGTGTTAGCGACTGGATACTCCATCTCGTTTAGCTCTTCAATCCCCATAGGTGACAGAAGAGCTGGCGAGATGCGAGTATTTAGTCGTGGATATGTGACCCTGGCTGAAATGCGAGAGTGTTTATCGGATATATAATCCGACGTAGGCAGTTAAATAAGGGTAGCTAAATAAACCTATGAGGAAGCAAACTATTTTGGATATAAAAATATTGATTCTCGTTTCTTTTGCTTCTCCAGGACATAGTACCGTGGCGTGACTCCCGTCGCCAATTCTACTGGCGTCTCAAACGTCTTCTACGTCAGAACGAACAAGAGCGGAGGGTACAGGAGGCGGTGAAGCCAGCTGACAAGATGGAGCAGGGACCCGCCGCCGCCACGCTGCGGCGCTGGTTCACTGAGGACCGAGGGGAGACGCAGGTAACTAGTTGTGTGGCTTGTGGACGTAGTGGTAGCTGACACGAACAGGAGCGAGCTCCAGGAGGCGGTGGAGCAAGGGAGTCTCTACTCATAATGAGATGCCTATCCCATTGTACCAATGAGCCACGGGGGTAGGCATGCTCATCGGTTCACGTCAGTTTACACTTTGGGTCACGAGGCCGTTTGCGGGATGTTTTGCCACGCCAAGGAGGTGCCTAATGACATCGAATGTTTGTTTTTATTATTGAACACCTTATCTTGTTCCCACAGTCCCACCAGTGGGAGCACGACAACGAGGCGGTCTGCAAGTGGCTCGAGGCTCAGGCCGGAGACGACAACTCGGTGCTGGAGAGGAATCTACGTTCCATACACCAGGACGCGCTCTTACAAGCAGTGAATAACCTCGTAGTGGTGAGTACACATTGTCGACATGGTCTTTAGTAGCCTGTAGTGGCCCATGCTGGTCTATAGTGGCCCATGCTGGTCTGTAGTGGTATATGATGTAATTACCCAAGATGGCCTGTAGTGGCCCATGCGGACTTCACGATGGCCTGTAGTGGCCCATACTGGTCTCTAGTGGCCTTTGCAAGTCTGTAGTGGTAAATGATGTAACGACCCAAGATGGCCTGTAGTGGCCCATGCGAGTCTTTAGTAGCCCATACTGGTCTCTAGTGGCCCTTGCAGATCTGTAGTGGTATATGATGTAACGACCCAAGATGGCCTGTAGTGGCCCGTGATGGCCTATAGTGGCCCATGCTGGTCTCTAGTGGCCCTTGCAGGTCTGTAGTGGTATATGATGTAATTACCCAAGATGGCCTGTAGTGGCCCATGCTGGCCTTCAGTAGGCCATGCTGGTCTCTAGTGGCCCTTGCGGACCTTTATGGGTATATGATGAGATGGCCTGTAGTAGCCCGTATTGGCCTATAGTGGCCCATGCTGGCCTGGTAATAGTGTGACGGGTGACAGGACAAAATGGAAGAAAAACACGTGTTGCGGCGACCACAAGTAGCGTTATAAAAAAAAAATAGTTTAATAAAACTAAAAAAACACGCTTTCATAGCATATCAAACTAAAAAGTGTAAAATAATTTTCAGTATATGTAGAAAATAATAATAATGAACGAAAAATATAAATATCATTTTGAAAAAAGCGTGGGGCGCTCGATTTACGAAAAATATGGCACAAAGCGCCCTATGCGCGCCCTATTTCAAAGCGCGCTATGAAAGCGTGTTTTTTTAGTTTTTTTAACCTATTTTTTTTTCATTTTGCACTAAAAAAAAACAGATTATTGTATTGTCATCAATCTTTGATGGGTGTGCAAAGTTTGAAGAAAATCTGATCGCCCAAAGTTGGTCAAAATCCAGCTCAAAGGCGTTGCTTACAAACATACAGGTGAAGCTAATATAAGCGTGTTAAAAATCTATTTGCAAAATACATGATATTTATTTCTTTGACAGGAACTCACACCGTCACAACGAGCGGAGTTTATCAGAAAATTGACAGCATTGGAGATGGAGCATTAATATAGTATAGTTAATTTTAACCACTTAGGACGAACAAATTACGTAGGGTATATATTTATTGTTGGGGCTTTATAGATGCGAAGCGGGTCTGTTATATTTAATGTGTGAGGCTTCAGAAAGTCTGCCCGTGTCGATGTGAGCGGTAGCTCAGCGCGGGGCGGCGAGCGGTAAACTCAAAAGTAAACGCGCGCGCTTATCGATGCCGGCACCGCTCGCCGCGCCGCTTGCCGCTAATATGTAATGACCAGGCCGTAATGTAATCCGCCTTATAATGTTCCCACTGCTGGGACTCGGGCCTCCTCTCTAGGAGGGAATGGGCCGTAATCCACCACGCGGGCCCGGTGCGGGTTGGTGAATGTCACATGTCTTCGATTTTTTATATTAAAAATAGACCTAAAGATGTCTAATTTAAAGTCTATATTGCAATAATAAATATAACAGACTCGTATGTTTTAAGTTCAGAATTTACTAAAAAATTTAAGTTTCACAGCTTGACGGAAAACTTAAAAAAATATCACTAGTTCTTCTTTTAAGAATTTTTTATTTACTTTCGACCTTCAGCCTTCTAATGTTCCCACAGCTGGGACTCGGGCCTCCTCTCTAGGAGAGGGAACGGGCCGTAATCCACCACGCGGGCCCAGTGCGGGTTAGTGGACGTCACATGTCTTCGAATTTTTCGTTTAAAACGATCTGGTCACGACATAAACATACACACCAGATATGTTATGGAGGTTCGAATCCCGATTGGTTTGAACCTCTGATCCCCATTTCGGTTCCAATAGAGTTTAATTGGAACTTACATCGGAGGTACAAACTATACTGGTAGCGCGGAGAACCTCCCTCCCCCTCACATGTCGATTACTCATTTACTTATCACTTTTTCCTTCGTATTTAGAATGTTGTGAATTCACTCTTCATTGTGTTTACATGTAGGCCACATGCAACAACCAGAAGCAAAAAAAAATATTTTTACTTCACATAGGCCTACATGGGCACTTATAAAACGTCAGAAGTTAGTGCACGGTTTCAAATAGGTCGTTTTCTATGGAGAAGAACCAGCAAGAAACTCCATGGCATTCTCCAAGTGGCCACAAAGGAAGCCGATGCAAGCGACAGGCACTTGTGGCCTTTGGCTGCTATTTTTTTCAACCCATGCTCGCAGTATCATAATTGACTTTGTCGAAGAAGGTTTAAATTCGCGAATGGCGTTAGTGTCCGGTTCGGACCACAAGAAGCGAGCTGCGGCGATGTGTAGCGTGTGGCGGCCACCGGCGTCAACCGTTTGCGGCGAATCCATATAAAATAATTATATGAAACCCACATGAAAGCATCAGGCAACGGCGGTCTCTCTGCCGCCCGGATTCCGATCCCGATTTCCGGCCACCGTAGGCGCGGGCTTGCGGACAGTGAGCAATGGGTAGCTCGCTGTCCGAACGTCCGGTAACTGTCCGGACCGAGCCTAAGTCGTCGACGGCGCGCACTGTTCACGCGCGCCACAAGGAGTTGGCTGGGTCCCTACTGTTCCTGACAGCAGGGACCCAGCCGGGTCGAAGCCTACTAGGGCCAGGGTTAGTTTCGAAAGACAGCTCGAGCCCCGGTGTGAAGGCTTGAAAGAACAGGGTGGGTTTTTAGTCAGTAAGAGTCTGACACTATCTCCCGCTCCGCTCAAGAGCGGGGGTTGTCATTGATGATTTTCCCACCATAAAAAAATAACCCACATGAAATATGCTGGTGGCGGCTTTTAATGGTTGTGTTTGGCGACCCTTAACAGAATTTTTGATGAATCTATAATATGTATATATTTAGAAATATATAAGTATGTTTAACAGTTGTCTAGTACCCATAACACAAGCTCTGCTTAGCTTGGGACTAGACGGCGTTGTGTGATAGTTGTGGAATAATCTTCCGTTTGGCTGTGAAACTAAGTGACATGACAATTTTTGTGTATAGAGTTTTATTTTATTTATTTATTAACTTAGATACACCTAGATACCTCTTGGTACGTAAACAATGGACTTTGGTCCTTTTTTGTTAGCTTTTTGATCGTTAGGACTCGGCCAATTGATTATGAGCCAGTTTCTAGAAGTCACAATTATCGCAAAAGTGAGACAAATTCTTAAACGCACGTCGCTGTAGATGAATGAATTATGTTAAAGGATCAGTTTCAACTGTGACGAGATGCGGTGCGATGTATTACTCAAAAAATAACTATATTTTCTACACGAAAATATACATTTCATTGTGATGATTCAGAATACTTTGCGCCACGCAGCGCTTCGCCGCGAGGTATCTCGACCAGTAGCCTGATTCTCGTAAAATCAAACAAGCCAAATATCGTTGAAGTTTTATAGTCGTTCGATCGAAGTCCTATCCAAAAGCGGTATTCACGATCTATCGACTTATTTCCAGTTACATTAATAAGTATTCTACCAGGATAATTTAATACAGATTTTTTTTTAATCGACGAATTTAAACGCCTTTATAATCGGTGTCGTTTAAACTCGATTGATGGATGTGAATAAGGAAATGGTCTAAACGACTAAATCGCTACGATATCGTTACGGTTTTCATTACGTGAATCGGGCTACTGGATGCTATAAAGTTATATTTTGAGTCGCTTTTCAAACCGCGTCGCATCGCAATGCGTAAGCGGACGACCGCATCGTTTGTCATGCATTAATATTTGTAACTCGACGATAATTACTTTCCAGAAAGTGGAAGAAACTGGTTGAACATATATATGAATGTCTTGGCTTAGTATAGATAGAGTCAATTCTGTAATAAAATAAATTGTTATAATATTTTTGCTTGGTTTTAGGAAGCTTAAAGCGCAAAATTAAGAATAAAATTAGTCAGTAATAATCAGAATTGACGTATCTTTACTAATCATCTTGTGTTAAAGCTAACTTAACCTTTCGAATGTCTTAAGTTACATTGTCCGACATAAGGTAATTGTTCTTCTATTGTGTCTTTAATTACGACATTCAAAGAGTTAATTCGCCATTTAATTAATGGCCTAGCCAAATAACTGAATGGCGGTGTGATATAGTTAGTCAGTGCGTCAAATATAATAATTAGGCCAGCTGTCCACGGACGCGTAGCTTCGTAGACGCGTATTCGCATCGATATACACCCCTACTACTTAATTAGTACACAAAAAATAGGGCCCTATCTGTACCCGTCACTGATCATATTTTTGTAGTCAAAATTAGAAAAAACCGAAAACCTAAAATTGACCACGAAAAGGTAAATTCATCATACAATCAATCAAACATAACAATTGCTAGTAGAAAATACTGCGGGCAGTGTTTTTCCTTAAAAATTGTCACTTATTCATTCATTAATGAATAGCCTGCACAATATTTCCATAAATTGAGTGAAATTTTGGGACATAAACCAACGCTAATAACTTTGCTGTTTATGAATATTATTTATTGAGATTTTACTTGTAAAATAACTAGGGCTTTTCTAATAAGCCCTACAAATATGTGTACTAATTAAAAGAAATGTGGTGTATATGTACTACGCACTAGATTAGGCGTGGCGAACACTCACTTCAGTCGATTCAGGTGTAATGTCGACTGTACAACTTGAACATTACACTATGTTGAACGAAACGCGTAAGTACCACGAAATTCACGACGCTTAAGACATTTTGGTCGCGAAAAAGTGTCCTCTAAAGGCTATCTTAGCGCTGCATGATTTAATAGTTCTTTTAGACCACAACTTTTGTTTTAACTTTACAGTATTTTGACAAATAGTTTCCATGAAAGGGCTTGTCTATAACTAGAATATAAGTCGATGTGTATTCGTCATTATACGCGGCAAGATCATGTCATATTGTCATGTGTTTAATAAGTAAGCTTCACGCAGGCGTACACCAAGCTTATAACGCCGAATACGCGTCTTTGAAGCTACGCGTCCGTGGACACTACGCCTAATACAACATTTATTCTCAATCCTACTCCTAACGGTCAAAAAGTAAAATTAAATCTGTTCGAATTCTCAAAAATGTATAAATTATTATACATTAAATTGTATAATCTTGTGTAAATTTATTAGACTTGTTGCGAATGTAAAATGAAATGTATATTTACAGCTAATTCGAGGCAATTTGTAATGTTTAATTTCAATTTTGTATGGATGTGGCTTGGAAAATTTCTGATTGTAGCTAGGTATGAAATATCAAAAATTATTCTGTTGTTTTACCAATGCAATACACCGCTAAATTTTAATCGTTTTAATCCCGTGGAGGGTCGCTCCGGTACATGAAACACTATCGATTTGTGAAAATAAAATAAAAAAATAAAGTACCTTTTTTTTCAAAACTCGTATTAATTTACGCATGTACGAAATTAATTTCTTTAAGAAAACGTCAGTTTAGCGAGTCCAATGACCTGTAGGTAGTTTTTACGCAACACCGACTACGTTTCATTTACCGGATCGACCCTCCACGAGATTAAAACGATTAAAATTTAACGGTGTATAAACCGTGTCTTGCACATCGACGCATGAACAGAATCCGGAACAGGAACCTGGATCCAGAATCCTTACAAAGACGTGTTCAAATGTCAAGCGTGCGAGCGTGAAAGTGGTATGGAAATCAGAAATCACAAACATTGATTTCAAATAGACCAATTAGAGTCTGTCTAATAAGTTAAACGACTTGGGTAATTATCAGGATTTCATCAAATCTGATGTAGTCAACACGGGTTCAATAATCAAGGTTGATTAAGAGATAGAGATCATTGTTTACTAACAGAAGAACCTTATGAAAAGTATCGAATATAAGTATTTTTTAAATGATTAAATGTTACACAAAATTTCCAAGTCGGTTGACTTATTAGAGACTATGCAGGCACTTTTGAATTGTCAAAATGTCGGTCAGTCAAAATAAAAAAGTGAAGCTAAATTGCACGTTCCAAATCGAAGATATATATGGAGAAGAAAGTGCAAGAAACTCCATGGATGTTTTTTGGTTACATATTTCTTTCTGAATGGTTTTCGCACTGCCTATTTATGTGATTCTGTACAATTCCAATTACCTCATCTACTACTATTTGTGCCTCAATTTTAAGTGGCGTAAATGTTGCCATTGTCATCATCGATGTTCCATCAATGTCTTTCACGGACTGTCCTACATACGCCACTGTTCTGTTTCACTGTTCAGCCCTCAACTGGATACCACAATACCCCTTGGCGATTCTCAGAGATTTTCCGATCCGCATATTACTATCTAATCATAAAAATATAATTATTGTTGTGTTCATAAATCGCTATGCTATCGAATGTGTGAATTGTAAACCGGCTGTATGTACAAAATGTACGATGAATACATTCCCGTGGTAAATTTTGTTGAAGATTTCTATATTGTTGGCAAGCTTGCGGTTGAAACTCCATTCGCTTAAGGGTTCATACGCACTATGCGGGTATTATTATTATATTCTGCGACGCGGCGACCCGCTGCCCGCGATCCAGCCGGCCGCACGGCTACCCGCATTGTGTGTAGAATAATTTGAAGTGTAAGCTGCGGCCTCGAGCGTAGTCCGTCTTGCTAGATGGCGCTAAACTCAACATTACTATATACGATATTTACACAACCTTATAGCACAAAATAGATGGGCACAGAAGACAATCTCATGTATTTACTTCACTTTTTATACCAACGCTCGGTGGACGCACACTAATGAGCGTTTGAGCCGGAGCTGTTCGACGAGTGATCAGAGACGCGACCGAGACATCGTGTCCGTGAGCGGTGTCTATGTGTGCGTTGTGAGAGCGCGCTTTGTATGTAGATTGACTTCTGTACCTATCTATTTTGTGCTTAGATATAGTATATACGAAACGTGAAATACGTGTCTAGTATTTTAATATAAAGAATCTTTGTACAAACAAAACTGTATTATGTAGAATCATAAAGTTATAAGCTGGTTCAGTTACTTGGTTGACCGCACAAATACATAGTCACCGAGTCATCCAGGGGACTGACTGACAGGGGTGCGGAAGCAAAACAGCCCGTGTTACTTCCGCACCCAGCTGTGCGCTGGCTCCTAATGCCTCGTATGACCTGCCATCACCTGTGTTGTATTTAGTGTCGGTGTCCAACTTATGACCTTTTTTAATTATTTTAGGGAAAAAATATGACATGGTGTAAAAATTTATTGGAATCGAATGCCTTATGTTTCCTTTCGAATGTCTTATGTTACACAGTCCGACATAAGGTAATTGTCTTTCTATTGTGTCTCTAATTACGACATTCAAAGAGTTAAGTTACTGATGCTGACCAAGCTATATTCATGTTTCGCGTTTCCTAAAAGTTATGTTAAAGTCGTTTTCTCGCCTCAGTGGCGCCAACTGGTGGTAATTTAAGCAATGGAGTTTCAACATACCAATGTAGTTTTTTAAGTGTAGGAACACTCAAACGCTAAAAGCCGCTATTTCAATATGTAGTGATATTAATATTATGTTTGCGCGAACATGAAGCACGTTATTTATTATTTAATGTTATTTATGTTTAAAATGGGACCAAATAAATACATGGTGTATATTATGATTTAATTTTTGTTTTATTTTTACCTTTAAACCTTTCTTGAGCAGAAAAGTGGAAGATTCATGAAAAATATTCATACAAGAATGACAACAGATCCCAAATTCTAATGTAATATCGTTTTTTTTGGGAGGGGGGGGGGGCTTTCCATACCTAATGGGTAAAACGGAACCCTATTACTGAGACTCCGCTGTCCGTCCGTCTGTCACCAGGCTATATCTTTTTTTTTATGGTAGGAAAAATCATGCATTGACATCCCCCGCTCTTGGGCGGAGCGGGAGATAGTGTCAGACTCTTACTGACTAAAAGACCCACCCCGTTCCCTCTAGCCTTCATACCGGGGCTCGAGCGCCCTTTCGGATAACCCTGGCCCCAGTAGGCTTCGACCCGGCTGGGCCCCTGCTGACCAGGCTATATCACAGGAACCGTGATAGTTAGACAGTTGTTTTCACAGATGATGTCGTTCTGTTGCTGCTATAAGAAATAAATACTACAGTGCGTTTCATTTAAGAGGTTTCTTTGCCGTAACGTTGGCAATGCAGGAAAACAGTGTTGCTATATTTTTAGCAATGAAATTTTATACTTTTCAGACATTGAAGTCGGTTTTTTTTTTGTAAAAAGGTTTTTGGTTCTAGGACATGCCGGTTTCCTCACGATGTTTTCCTTCACCGTTTTGAGAGCAGTGGTGACGAAATAAATTACACAAAGTAATGCGCCTGGCTGGGTTTGAACCTGCGACCTACAACTCGTAAGTCGGGGCCGTTACCACATGTCCACCACTGCTCTCAATTGATTTAAATATGTATATCCTGATTGCACAATATGGCCACAGTGTGGGTACTGTATGCCCACATTGTACTTATCTTATTTCCCGACGCGAATGATAAGAACATTTTTTATCTGAACTTAAAACAATGTTAATATTGTTCCAACAGGGTATGATACTTAGAGGTCAAAAATACCCAGCATTATAGATTGTGTTGCGGAACAGTAAGTACGCGTCGTCGGAAAATGTTGAAGCCACTAGTTTGTGTATCACTGCTATTTGTGACGGGTAAGTTTTTTTTTTCCAAGAGAACATTTCCTCATTTCTTTTTTTTTATTATTGATAGGCTCGCGTCTGACCACCATCTCACCTGATGGTAAGCGATGATTTGGTAGACGATGGAGCACGCTTGCCTGGAAGTAACCTATTCACTCTTGTCTTAAAGACCCATAAGTTGTAGCTATCAGCTACCTCATGAACGTTTTTAAAAATAACAATAATCAATTCATCACCACTGCTCTCAAAGCGATGAAGGAAAACATCGTGAGGAAACCAAAAATTCGAAGATATGTGACATCCACCAACCTGCACTGGGCCCGCGTGGTGGATTACGGTCCATTCCCTCTCCTAAAGAAGAGGCCCGAGTCCCAGCAGTGCGAACTATAAAATAGCTGATGAACAATCAATTCTACCATCGGAATACCCGACGTACGGCGAGTATCCACCCCCATTTGCTGTTGAAACCTGTACGGTCTGGAATAAGCGTTTCGCCTCATCGCGGCGCTTATGCCGCGTACGTCGAAGGACTGGAAAAATCTGCCTGCTGCGGTCTTCCCGTCCGATTATAATTTGAATGTCTTTAAGGCTAGAGTGAATAGGCTCATAAACTAGTGCGCCTCACCATCAGAGATTGCATCACTGCTTACCATCATGTGGGATCGCAGTCAAGCACTAGTTTATATCAATTAAAAAAAAACTGTTTAATACAGGCAACATGTACGCATATCATAGATTATATATGTACCCTTAGACATGCATACTAGCATCATCATCACCAGCCTCTTTTTAGGGTCAACTCACACTGAAAGAGCGGCGAAGGGCAGCGAAGCGGAGCGCAGTTTCAGTTTCATATGAATTTTAACTTTATTATCATTACCATAATACTTATTATCGCATGAGAAACTCGAACGAGTCGCGCGGATGCCCGCGGCGCCGCAGGAATTCCGGGGAATTCTCTCGTTCGGGTTTCTCATGCGATAATAAGTTTTATAGAAATGAAAATAAAGTTAAAATTCATATGACACTGAAACTGCGCTGCCCTTCGCCGCTCTTTCGGTGTGAGTTGACCCTTAATGTTCCCACTGTTGGGACTCAGGCCTCCTCTCTAGGAGGAGGCCTGTGTCAATATATGACAATATATTTAAAAATGTAATATCTAGGGTAGTATGTAACGGATTTTACTTGTTTTTAGATTTGGTGTTATGTAAGCCGGACTACTTGTTCAGCAATGACGTGGATGGTTGGCTCAAACTGCACGCCGTCCCAGCGACATGGCAGGAAGCCTTCCTAAGCTGCCACTACGAAGGTAAATCCAGCCACATTGCGGGCTTGCGGACGGCGAGCCGCCCATTGCTCGCCGTAAGACCGTCCTGTAACCGTTCGGATCGCGTAGTCGCGAATTTTTTGCGTATTTAAGTATTCGTTTTGACAAATGTCAAAACGTGTCATATAGTTTTTTAACAAATTTAAATACAACATTATTTTTAGTTTAGCGTAATCTGAATAAAGTTTGTTTAGAATCAGTTACTGAATGGATTCCAATAGTTTTTACACCATTTTACATTTTTTCTAAAAAATATAAAAGTCATAAGTTGGATACCTCCGACACTAAATACAACACAGGTCACGGACGGTCATAGTGGGTATTAAGTGCAGCAAACAGCTGGCTGCAAATTAAAAAAAAAAACAATCCCTCAGGCGCCTGGATGGCCCGGTGACTATGTATTTTAGCTGACATAACAAGCTTATAACTTTGTGATTTTTCATGATACAGTTAAAAAAAAAAGTATAAATAGTTTCTTTACATAAAAATACTAGACGTGTTTCTGGTTTCGTAATAATAAAACTAATGTTGTATTCTTTATTGTACACCAAAAATAAAAATTACAAGAGAAACTTAAATACTAAATAAACTATTTATACTAAAACCTAACTATGGACATAAATATAATACAAAATGACAAAGTACGCTCAGGCGTCAAAGTACTCCTCCACATCGCTGTCATCCGGAAATGTGCCCAGAAGATGTTGTATTGTAGTTTCACTGACCTCTGCACAGAGGTCAGGTTGTTAGTATTTTACAACTAACTCTTTATAGGTTTATTTTTAAACACTAACAACCTTGCAGGACTGTTTTACTGACATCATAAACAACAACTTTTGTTCTATTATTTTTTACAAAACATTATGTACGAGCCAATAATGCATATACAGCAAATTACATTTTATTTAATAAACAATATACATTTAGTTAGTCGTAACTACACCTCCGTCACGCGGTGATGTGTTGCAATAGATAAGTGCGGCTCTTTAAATACTATTGTATTTACCAATAAACATTTTAAGGCGTATAGTCCCTTGAACCATCTGACCGAAATTATGTGAACGCAACTCTCGCACTCGCCTAGGCGGCAGTACGCAAATCTGTGCATTTATTTGCGGCCAGCAGCGTCCGGAAAGCGCTTTAAATCCATTTTCTCTGCGAGATATTGATTGATTTACATAATTATGCAATGTTCACTTTGAAGAATATTTAACCACCAATTTTTATGTGTAAAAATGTTTCTAAAGGTCCAAACCGTTTCGAAGGAGTAAGGAAAAGTTGCGAAATTTCTAATTTTTTTTTTTGACAAATGTATTAATTGCACGAAAAAATCAAATGTTGATATTGTTGTTCATGAATTTATAATAAGCATATATTTTTTTCAAACTAAAAAGTTTTAGTTTGATACGCCATAAAAGCGTGTGTTTTTAGTTTTTTTTAACTATATTTTTTTAATATTTTCCAGGTGCTGTGTTAGCGTCTCCCATAAACTCGAAGCTCGCCACTGCTCTCCGCAGTCTAATGAGACAGTCAAATCTGGATAGTTCTATTTTCTTAGGAGTTAATGCATTTTCTCCAGGAGACTTCATTTCCATTGAAGGTAAGTAGTCAATGGCCGATATGTAGTCAGTAAGAGTCTAACACTAGCTCTCGCTCGGCCCAAGGGCGGGGTTTTTCATTGGATGATTTTTCCCACCATAAAAAAAGGTCAAGTACTCTATAGCGATTTTTTTCCGAATTTTCCTAAGGACGGTACGGAACTCTTCATGCGCGAGTCCAATTCGCACTTGGCCAGTTTTTTTTTTTTTTTATATGCTCTATGTTTGACGCAAATAAACTCTTTTTCTTTCTTGTGGAATATTATTTTATTATATTCCCTTTCTTTATTTATTTTTTACACATATAATATTACATTTTTTATTTATTTTTATTCCAATAAAAGAGAAAACCATTTAAAAATATAAAATCATAGTTATCCGCCGGTGTCGTTTTGCAGGGTCCAAGCTACCGGTGGTTAAGGATCCAGAGACAGGAACCTCCTCACAATGCGAGCCGTATCGAGGAGTACTGCCTTCTGTACAAAGCCCTTGATCCAGCCGCGTAACGACAGCTTCGACAGATGGTTGTCGAAGCTTTTAATTAATTATATTATTATTGAAGTCCTTTTTTTTTCAGGAGTTCCACTCGCCGATTTGACAATAACATGGGGAACTTATGGCAATGGCCAAACACCTGAGGACTGTATGACTTTGTCCACCAGCGGAAAAACGTACATCTCTTCCTGTAAATTATCGCTGCCGTACATATGCTACAAGAAAAGAGATAATACCACAATACTTAACCAGTGCGGCACTTTTGACAACGGTAGGTATTGTGATAATGTTTTTTAATCGCTTCGCTTGCGTAACTAGTGCCTGTAAATTAAAGTTTTAAGTGACAAAAATAATTAATTTAGGTAATAGAATTAGTAAGTGAGCGACTGACTTCGAGTGACGAGAAATTAACGGAACATCGACTTACAAATATTAATTTAAGTTCCTAAAAATACAATGTACGAAGCTTCATAATATTTGAGCGATCTAATAATTTGGTTGAGTGTCAACGTTACGACCTGCATTTTTTTCATTATTTGGCAAATGATTTATTTATACTTAGCGGCATATTATCTTAAATGAAGTCTTTGAATGTCCTTAATATATTTATGTATTTAGGACATTCAAAGACTATTTATGTATTAATTAATAAGAGGTAATTGGATAATTCGGATATTGCGAAAACCCGAATACCTAATTAGAAAATGGTGAAATTAAATCTTTGAGCAACTTGTGTAGCGTTCGCCGACCGCTGCCGTGGCACCGCTCGCTTCGCTCGCTCGGCTTACGCGCGTCAGGTGTAGGTCACAATTCTAACCTAACCTATTTCACCCTGTTAAAAATTATGAATCTACTGCGACTTGATAATTAGACAATGGTGAAAACAGTTACGTTAGTAGTTCGTTATTTAAAACCTCAATTTTATTTCTAGTCGCTCACTTATTAATTTAGCCGAACGGCTATAATTTTAAATATCTAAAACGGATTAATCACAACCCACTTTTAATATACTCGTTATGGATTTTATCCTAACTAATATTATAAATGTGAAAGTGTGGAGGTTTGGATGTTTGTTACTTAATCACGCAAAAACGGCTGAACGAATTTGGATGAAATTTGGCATGCATATAGCCTTTGACATGGAAAAGAACATAGGCTACTTTTTATCCTGAAAAACATCTTATTCCTACGGGAAAACACGTTTAGAGTGCGATAACCGAAGTACACGCGGACGAAGACGAAGTCGCGGGCGGACAGCTTGTTATTAATAAATATTTGTCGTTAGTTTGGTTAATATGTCGCTTAATTCAAATTCATACCGCTCAAGTTATTAAGCCATCAGTTACTAAGTTTTTTTTATTCGCTCGTTTTATTTATATATTTTATTTTAATTTAATTATACAGGGTTATTTGTAAAACACTAAAAACCTCTCAGGACTATGTTAAGGACATCATTAAAAAGTAACAACAACTTTTGTTCTATGACTTTTTAAATTTTACCACATTATAGTTCATCAGATTTTCGTATAAAAACAAAAATATTTAAACAGAACGTTCTAAATATTACGAAGTCTATGCGAAGCAAGCGATAGCACAATAGCGGAGGGTAGCGGGGATCGGGCGGCTGGGGTGCTTGATTCGCTTGCGTCGCGTCATACAGACGTGATATAGCAAAATACAGGGTTGATATGTGTTAGATAGAACAACGAAATATCAAACAGTTATTTAATCAACTTCCAAAAAATGTAAAAGAAGCGACTTCATTAAGTAGTTTTAAAAATAAATTAATCAACCATATTTACAATAACGATACACTATATTAATGTAATTTCATCATTTTACAACTTATTTTCAATAAGCACTAACATCTTTTAGCTTGGGCCACAGCCTTATCTCAGGAATGCAGTGATTTCGCTTCTTCTAACTTGTCGATAGCTAAAAATGTATTTTTCAAGTACCCACACTGGAACAATATTACTATTTTTTTTTATTTAAATGTAATGTTCTCATGTAAGTGACAATTATGTTTTAATGGGAATAAAGATCTTTTAAACCGAAATCTTGAAGGTATATTTTTGGTAAATTAATTAATTATTTGTAAAATGTC
Source organism: Mythimna albipuncta (assembly GCA_929112965.1). Classification (NCBI taxonomy): domain Eukaryota; kingdom Metazoa; phylum Arthropoda; class Insecta; order Lepidoptera; family Noctuidae; genus Mythimna; species Mythimna albipuncta. The sequence goes on from OV815987.1 coordinate 11,378,531, forward strand.
AAAGAACAAAGTTGTTGTTTATAATGTTAGTAATACAGTCCTTGCAGGTTGTTAGTGTTTTACAATTAACTCTGTTTATGTGGCAGCCGTACCGTTATTATTGGGGAATATTACTATTATCATATATGTAAATAAATGTCAAAGTTTTTTCTTACATTAATAATTAAATTTTGTGTACAGTTACTCACATCCTCCATTTAATAATCATGAACACTATAGTAACATTTACATAGCAAGAAGCTTTTTAATTTCATTTTGAATGCATGATACATTGATGAAGTTTCTAGTATAGACTTTGGCAAGTGATTGTAGACAACCTTAATCTTAGTATATACACTGCTAAATTTTAATCGTTTTAATCCCGTAGAGGGTCGATCCGGTACATGAAACACTATCGATTTGTAAAGATAAAATTAAAAAATAAAGTACCTTTTTTTCAAAACTCGTACCTATTAATTTACGCATGTACGAAATTAATTTCTTTAAGAAAACGTCAGCTGAGCGAGTTCAATAACCTGTAGCTAATAGTCTGCGTTGCATAAAAACTACCTACAGGTCCGACGGTAAGCAGTGATGCAATCTCTGATGGTGAGGCGCACTAGTTTATTAAGAGTCTATTCACTCTAGTCTAGAAGACACTTCAATTATAGTTTATCATATTTACAGAGTATAAGTTACACGCAGCTACGGGCAGTTGTTACAAACACCATGAGAAGCGCAGGTCCTGGGTCGAAGCACACAAGATATGCGCCGCCGAGGGAGCCTACCTGGTTATCATCAACGACCAAAAAGAGGCTGATGCTATCAAAAACGACTATTTGCATCCACCATCTTATGGCAATAATTGGGAGTATGAAGCAACTCACATTGGGCTGCGAAACTGGAATGGAGACGATACCTGGCTTTCTATTCACGGTAAGCATTAGGGAATCTAATCCCGTAAATGCGAGATCCCGCACGTCTTCGGGTGAAGTTTTTTTATAAGAATATTGGAATCCGTTTCATTTTTTAGGGTTCCGTAGCCAAATGGCAAAAAACGGAACCCTTATAGTTTCGTCATGTCTGTCTGTCTGTCTTTCTGTCCGTCCGTATGTCACAGCCACTTTTTTCCGAAACTATGATAGCTATACTGTTGAAACTTTGTAAGTAGATGTATTCTGTGAACCGCATTAAGATTTTCACACAAATATAGAAAAAAAGCAATAAATTTTGGGTGTCCCCATACTTAGAACTGAAACTCAAAATTTTTTTTTTCATCAAACCCGTGCGTGTGGGGTATCTATGGATAGGTCTTCAAAAACGATATTGAGGTTTCTAATATATATTTATCCTAAACTGAATAGTTTGCGCGAGAGACACTTCCAAAGTGGTAAAATGTGTCGTCGTCCCCCCTCTAACTTCTAAAATAAGAGAATGATAAAACTAAAAAAAATATATGATGTACATTACTATAAAAACTACCAACGAAAATTGGTTTGAACGAAATCTAGTAAGTAGTTTTTTTTTTAAATGCGTCATAAATCGAAAAAAATACACTATTATTAAAACATCGATCAAAGTTACAACACATTACAAGAACTTTTTTTATTTTGTCGAAGTCGGGTTTTTATTTTTTCATATCACTCCTCACATAATCCATCCATAGGTATATTCTTCGTGCTCCCTTCCTCTCGTTCTCCTCTTTAATGGTTACTTTTTTAATAATTTGCATTTCACACCTCTTTTTCACATGACTATACCAAGACAAACAATTCAGTTTCATGTAGGTAGTGCATAATAATCACTGCAACCAATTATCGTATTTTATTTATTAGGAACAGTATTTATGACCACTAATAATATCGTATTATTTTATTTATATAGTCATAGAGAGGATTTAAATAATAATTATAAATACTATTAGGAATACTAAACGTACCTACAATTACCGGCACGGATTTTGAGCGCTAGCTTCAAGTTGCGCAGAAGTCAAATATTCGGTCTCTTTAGTGGTGCGAAGTGAGACGCGGGGGCGGGGAGTGTCAGTGATTAGCTCGCCGCGCCATCGTGTCAGACGTCATTCGTGATTCGTTCGGTTCGCCAATGTATGGAATGCGCAAAGCGATCCCCACTCTGACGCCGAGCGCTCAAGATCCTTGCCGGTATTTGTAACTATGTACAATATAATAAAAAGACACAAAAGACACTCTCCTCCACATCGCTGTCATCAGGAAATGTGTCCAGAAGGCTGGCAGTAATGCCACGTTGAATGGCAATGCTAAATCTTTGTTCGAAGAACGAGCCAGCCCTCTATCACATTAAACGACATTATTTCTATGCGGAACCTGAATATAGTTGGTTCAGAATCAGTAACTGAATGGATTCCAATAGTTTTTACACCATGTTAATTTTTTTTCCCAAATATACAAGGTGCAGTTTTAAAACTGCACAATATTTTAGGAGGTTGTAATAAAACTCATAAATAATCACGTGGAAAAACGATACCTGGTCAATAATCAGTAATACTTGTTATTTTATTTTTTAATTATACTAAACTAATTCGATTGATCGATGGCAGCGAGGGCGTGGCTAGGGTGTGGCGTGCGGGATGATGATTGGATGATACATTATTTATGAAACTATTGTTGCGAGTTAGTGTGTGTGAAAACGCCCTTTATTTTTCAGTGTTTGTGTGTGTGAAAGAAAGCGCGGTTATAAGGCAGGTATCAGACTGGCTGCTTTTTAAGAAACGTAGTCACACATACCGATTTTCATAAAAAAGAAAAAAAAAAGAAAATTTCCTACTCATTTTATTATTGATTCGGGTCGAGAATCACTAACATAATTACCTCCTGAAATATTTTGCAGCTTCAAAACGACACCTTGTATTTTAAATTACACGTTGTACACCACCGACACTAAGTACAACGCAGATAACGGCAGGTCACAGCGGGCATTAGGAACCAGCAAAAAACTGGCTGCAAGTGCAAAACAACCCCTCAGTCGCCTGGATGGCGCGGTGATTACGTATTTATGCTGACGTAACAAAGCTTATAACTTTGTGATTTTTCATGATGTAGTTATTAAATTGTGTACATAGATTATTTACATAAAAATACTAGTTTGTTTCGTGTTTCGCATATATAAAACTATTGTTGTTTAATGCTTTTGACTGGCCCGTTGGTCTAGTGGTTAGTGGCCCTGACTGCTATGCCGCAGGTCGTGGGTTCGATTCCCACCCAGGACAAATGTTTGAGTGTTGAGCATAATCATTTGTTCTGTGTCTGGGTGTAATTTATCTATAATATGTATGTATTTAGAAATATATAAGTATGTTTATCAGTTGTCTAGTACTCATAACACAAGCTCTTCTTAGCTTGGGACTAGACGGCGTTGTGTGATAGTTGTGGAATATTATATTATTTTATATTATATTATATATTACAATGCTCATAACAATTCCAACATTTTAATAGAATGTAATGCTTTTAGCACTTTGTTTTTATTCTATTCTAACTTTGTTGCAGGCGAGAAAATCGAGAACTTATTTAACAAATGGGCTTAAGGTCGGCCTTATCAACGAGGAACCTATCGTTGTGGCCTATTTAATGGAAAATGTACTCTGAACGATGTTGCTTGTGACCAAGCAGATGATGCTATGTATTCATTTATATGTGAGAAAGACCCTCATATTTCACGTTTCGAAAATATATCTGTTGATTCTTCACTGAACTAATGTAAGCATAGATTATAAACCTATAGTTGTCGCCACCTCGTGGCCGCCCATGAGACAGCACTACAAAACTCCAATGAGTTTATTACGTAAACTTTTCCTTTAACATAACCAAGTGAAATACACTAAAAACTTAATTTATCATCATCATCATCATTTCAGCCGATACACGTCCACTGTTGGACACAGGCCTCCCCCAAACGTCGCCACATCGAACGTTCCTGTGCGTCCCGCATCCATCGGTTTCCCGCTACCTTCACCAGGTCATCGGTCCACCTTGTAGGAGGCTTTCCAACGCTGCGTCTTCCGGTACGCGGTCGCCACTTTAGAACCTTTCGGCCCCAACGGCCATCTGTTCTGCGAGCAATGTGCCCTGCCCATTGCCACTTTAGTTTGGCAATTCTTCGTGCTATGTCGGCAACCTTAGTTTTCCTGCGAATATCTAAATCTAAAAAACTTAATTAATGGAGTCTACTTCTCACACACATTAAAACTATTATTTTAAATGCCGAAATTATTCTAAAACATATAATTTAAAATTGACTCGAGTCGACCTCTCAGTGACAGTAACAGGCCTTTGTTTGGCTAACTTTTCAAAATGAGCCAAGAAAAAAACCAATGCGCCGAATGAGACAGAGAATGTTATGTCTTGTCTCAATTTTCTTACATATTTCGTAAATATATGCATCTCACTTCCGCACTTCCCTTCAGTCTCATGGCTTCATCTAGAGGTATATATCAGAATGTAATAGAGGAAAGTTGTTGCGAACATTGAAAGAAAATTTTAAATCATGCTCAACTTACGAAAACAAGTTAATTATAAATAATAGTAGTAATATAGGTAAGTACATAATTAAAATTAAGTAGGTATTCAACGTCTAACCTTTAATATTGCACACCCTTATGCACCCCAATTATAAAATGAATTTACAATTATAATTCAAACACTAAATACTTAAATGCACTTTAGGCTAAGTTTTGTAAGAAATTCTACCTAGGTCAGAGAATAAGCATTGCCATACAATGGCAATGCCGCCAGCCTTTTGGGCACACTTCCAGTCGACAGCGATGCGGAGGAGTTTTATGACGTCATATTTAGCTAGGCATTTAGTGTATATATTATTTTTAATTATTGTTAACTAATTTAAGTATTTTTAAATAAATTTCCAAAGAAATTCCAATTGTAGGACAATAATACACCACTAATTTTTAATTGGTACAAATACTTTTTATAAAATGGTTTATTACAAAAGGTCTTGTTATTATTAGTAAAGTCTCAATAAATAATAGATACCTACTCATAAACGGCAAAGTTCTTTGCATTTGTTTATATCCCAAAATGTCACTCAATCTATGGAAATATTTTACAGGCTATTGATTTATGAATGAATAAATGACGATGAAAATAGAAAACACTGCGCGTAGGAATTTTCTAGTACCATGATTGATTCTAGTAAGAATTTACCAATTTTGGGATTTCGTTTTTTTTTTCTTTTCAATAAAAGTATATGATCATTAACGGAGCTCTATTTTTTTTTTTACTAATTAACAACTAGGGATGTATACAGGGTGTAATGGACAGCCCTCCACAAACTTTAAGGGCTTGCTCAGTAGACGAAACTGAACAACTTTCCACAATTTTTTTTGCTGGAAACGAAAAAAAAAATTTGCCTCTTCATACAAAATTATGAACTTGATTGGACAGTTTGTATGGAGAGGTCGGTTTTTTTCCGTTTCTGCTTTTGTCTTTTACACACATTACCTACCCGCTGTGCATTTTGTATAGAATATAAGCAAAGTATAAAATAAATAATATTTCATCGCATCAGGTATTCTATTACTTTGCCCAGGAATTGTAAAGAATACCTGAATTAGGCACACAGATTGCCGATAAAATATATATTTAAAAACACAAAATACACTCAGACATTGAAGTATTTTTCCACATCGCTGTCATTCAAAAATGTGCCTTGAAGACTGGCAGCATTGCCACGTTGAATGGCAATGGCGTTAGGCAAAGAACGAGTTAGCCCGCAAAATCACGCCAAAGTGTCAACCAATCCGTGTGTTTAATTAGGAGGCGCCAAATATAACGTCAAATGAAACCCTTCCACCTAAAATGGCATTAGCCCTTTTGGGCGGAAGGGATAATTTTATTTTCTGCCTCATAATCCTTTGTAATAATATTTTGTATCACTTTTACTAACACTAGAATATAAGTTTTTAGTAATACTAACAAAATACACATGGACCATTGTTGTCCAAATTCAATAAATTTTAATTTTTTACTATTGTGTCTTTCAATTGCTGATCATAATATTATTATCAGCTGAGCGAGTTCAATGACCTGTAGTTAATAGTCGGCGTTGCGTACAAAGTACCTACAGGTCATTGAACTCGCTCAGCTGACGTTTTCTTAAAGAAATTAATTTCGTACATGCGTAAATTAATACGAGTTTTGAAAAAGAGTTACTTTATTTTTTAATTTTATCTTTACAAATCGAAAGTGTTTCATGTAACGGATCGACCCTCCACGGGATTAAAACGATTAAAATTTAACGGTGTATATCCTACTTTTGGACAGTAGGGTTTATATGACCTACCCTGCAAGGATATTTTGGTTAGTATATGTTTCTTGCCCTTTATTGTAACGTCGGTGTGATGAAAAAACTCTTTTGTCGTTGCACAGGATTAGAGTCGCTAGTAGCAGAAGGCCGATGGTATGGACTGTTGCACACAGGCATTATGGTAGGTTAGGGGAAGATCGGCATTGGGGCAAGAACATATAAATCAATCAACACGCTTAGCCAAGTTGTTATTCTGCAATCGTTAACGCTGTCGAAAAGTGATGAAACGAATGGGAATGACGTCAGTCATCTCAACGTAGTCGCGTGGTCAGTCAGAACAAACGAATAGACAATTCGTAGCCAAGTTCACATCGTTCAAAATCGTTTCTACAATATTTAACGCTACATCCTTTGTTATACAAACGCTACATTGTAGAACGAGCGGCCGACTCAGGCGCTTTAACATGGCTACCAACTTATCGTTTTCTACAATTGCTGTCACCGAGGCGTTACCGATTAGAGAACGGAATTCGATTGTAACTTGGCTAGGGGGACAAGTATACCACTTATTTAGCTTTATTTTTAGTGCCAGCCACATTCCTGGGCAAGGTGGAACATAATGACGGGGCACGCAATATGATTAGTATTAAAAATAAAGCTAAATAAGTGGTATAATTTATATTTATACGTTCTTACCCCGATGCCCTTCTTACCCCAACGCACTATTTACATTTCCCACTTTTGGACAGTAAGTTTATACGATCTACCCTGCGAGGATAGTTTAGTTAGTGCCGTTTGGATACTTTTAACCTTTCAATCGTGGAAATTACAGACACAATAAAGAAGAATTTTTAACGACCACTAACGAACAGTTCCGTTCAAAATTCAAATATCATTACTATCGAGAAAGTTATAAAAATAATAATGTATAATATTTGTATGTAAATGCTTGTACCTGTATAAAATCTATTGTATACTTAATAATATATAAACCATTTTAAGCCACCCTGCGCTTGACTGAAAGCAAAACAGATGTGGGCCAGTTAAACATTATCAATTTTTAAAAGGGGTAACTGGTCCGAGGTCCCAGTTCCATAGTGGGCCGAACGACCCCTAAGGCCCTAACCCTACAAAACTTGGGGTAGAATTATAAAGTTTTTATACTTCAGAATAACGTAATTAAGCCATTGATATACAAAACACCCCGGCAAAATGAAATGTTGTAATTTTTTAAGTAAGGGTCAATTTATACTAGCGCAGAGTCGAAGCGCATCGAAGCGTCTATCCAAAACTGTACATAACAAAGTCAACCTAAACTCCACACAGCGTAACGCACACATTACTTCTGAGAATTTATAAAGACGCACGCATTCTTCGGAATTCGCGCGTCTGCGCGTGAACAACGCCGATTACTGCGTAGAAAAATCTCAGAAGTAAATGTGTAATATAAAAATATAATATTCCACACAACTATCACACAACGCCGTCTAGTCCCAAGCTAAGCAGAGCTTGTGTTATGGGTACTAGACAACTGATAAACATACATATATATTTCTAAATACATACATATTATAGATAAATTACACCCAGACACAGAACAAATGATCATGCTCATCACACAAACATTTGTCCTGGGTGGGAATCGAACCCACGACCTCCGGCATAGCAGTCAGGGTCACTAACCACTAGACCAACAGGCCAGTCAATACTATGTGGAGTCAGTTACTATGTGGAGTTAAGGTTGACTTTGTTATGTACAGTTTTGGATAGACGCTTCGATGCGCTTCGACTCTGCGCTAGTATAAATTGACCCTAACTCGAGACAAGTATTATTTGTCTGTGATGAATGCGACTTGAGGGTAGTTTGCAATATCTATCATATCAGATCATTATCCACTTCGGTAGGGCTCTATATTCTCTCGAGCATGCACGATTGAATACTACTTTTAACAGTAAGGTTTTACAGCGAGTCTTGAAAAAGTATCCTCTAATTTACTTAGCTTCAAACGGCGGCGCTGCTCCTTTCGCCTGCGATGTCTCGTTCTACGCGCCGCTGAAGAAGAACCGCTGCTTCTACTCGAACCACAAGATTGCGACCGAGCACGTGGGGCTTTGTCCATACTAACGACATTAAAATTATTCTAATGCATTCACTTTTGAACACCAAAAAATAATTCTACTTAACACTTAAATCTTTGAAAAAGTAGGACACCCTTTTTTAAAAGTAACGAGTTACTTTTAAAACGCGACTACACCGTTCGGAAATCCGAACGCTAATGAGGTTCTTGGATGTCGTCATGCGCTTTGCAAACGTATCCCTACTAAGTACCGGCACGAATCTTGAGCGCTCGGCGTCAGAGTGGGGATCGCTTTGCGCATGCCATACATTGGCGAGCCAATCGTTGTTAGATACATGCAGCAAGCGCAGGGATCGAATCGCGTGTGACGTCTATAACACTATGGCACGGCGAGCCAATCACTGATATTCCCCGCCCCCGCGTCTCACGTCGCACCACTATAGAGACCCGATATTTTACTACTGCGCAACTTGAAGCCAAGATCCGTGCCGGTATCTGTACCTGCCCGATTGGGGGCGGATATGACGCTGCTGGGGCTTATAGCGTTGTACCGTACCGGAACCGGATACGTCTATCTCAATTTATGGCTCAGAGAAAAATACAGTTGAGCTTAATATCACCAAATTGATTGTCTTTTTGGAAGTCGGTTAAAAATGGATGTATTTCTACAAATTAAACAATAAATTGTTAAAAATATATTTATTTACTATATTATATCACATTAAGTACCACTGGTACGCGAAAGTGGCGTGTTTGTACATTAACAGGACCAGTAACAAATATACCAATAGAAATACCTGAAATTGTAGAAAAAAGAATCGTTCTTATTTATTTATTCATACATACAAAAGTACAGAGGCGGACTTAATGCCTTAGGCATTTTCTTCCAGTCAACCTTCGGGTGACGCAGAGAAAAATTGTGGTAGGTGCAATAAAAGAAAGAGATATGGTGAATACAAGAATTAATATACTAATAAACCATAAATAAAAAACCGCCCATTTTTTTAAAAAGGGAAATGATATAATAACAGCTCTTGGTCTAGAGCCGAGACGGTATGCCTAAGGCTGCCATCAGACGGAATGCATCGCAGTAACCGCACGTAGTCCATATACCTATTCAACTGCATGCAGTTTGATCTGACTTTGCGCAGTTGGCGCCACGCATCTAGCCCAGGAACTTAGTGCATGATTTGATCTTTAAGTACCTAAAAATAAAGTTGAAAATGTCAATGTGCGTTTGCTCTTTGTAATTAACTGCACACTGACTGTATGCGGTTAGCAATGGACAGCGTGCGTCGACACTACACGACTGTAGCCGACCGCGTAAAGTTGAAGGCACTACTGCATGCAGTTGATATTGACTTCACTCGACTGCAGCCGATCGCGTGAAGTTGATATCATGACTGCACGAAGTCGAACGTACAACTGCAGGCAGTTAAATATAACGACCGCGCGCGGTCGCTGAAATGCAGTCCGTCTGACTAACTTTGGCTGATAAAAACCACAACTATGTTCCAGCAGTAACTCTTTGCATCCCAAGACCATGGGTAACCCTTTCAGAAGACAACCCATAGTCCCAGTAGGCTTCGACCCCACGTATTGCCGACATCTCTTTAAGACGCGCGTAGTACCTACACTACGCGCCGTCTCCTAATTATACACCACAAATGTTTAAATAATACAAATACTTAAAGGGCTTGTTAGAAAAAGGTCTTGCTATTATTTAAGTACAATCTCAATAAATAATATTCATAAACAGCAAAGTTATTAGCGTTTGTCTATATCCCAAAATGTCACTCTATGGTGAATGAATCAAAATGGAAAAACACTGCGTGCATTATTTTCTAGTAGCAATTGTTATTTAGGATTGATTCTATTATGAATTTACCGAGTAATGACAAATTTTCGTGGACAGTTTTTGGGACTCAGTTTTTTTTTACTTTTGACTACAAAAATATGATCAGTAACTGGTACGGATAGTACCCCATTTTTGTTGTACTCATTAAAAAATAGGGGTGTATATTAGAGAACGAAACACGGAGGCAAATTTTGTTCATAATACTAAGTTAAATACATCAGGAACACATTGTTTATGCATTTTAACGAATACTTTTTTCATACAATTCCATTTATTCCTATTGAAAAACAAAATTATTATACTATACTACATATTTATTTCCATTACCTATCTATTTTTAAACATTAAATTGAAATTGACATAATTAAATTAATTACAATAAAATTGGCTAATTATATAATATTACAATTTTTCTAAGAACAAAATTTGTTTAGAGATACTTTTTATACAGCATGGCTGAGTTCGTTAGCAATATTTAAGGGGATGAACGTATCGATGAATTAACAACAATCAACTAAGGTATCAACAATGCCATAAAAAATAACCGGCCAAGCGTGAATCGGACACGAAGGGATGTACCACAAAAAAAAAAAACATGTTTCTTGCATTTTAATTTAATTATATTTATTTGTGGTTAGCGGCAATACGAGTAGACACACATCATATTGTGAACATTTCAACTGTCTAGCTGTTAATGAGATACAGCCCGCTGACAGGCAGACAGACAGTGTAGACTTAGTAATAGTGGTCCGTTCCGTTTTATATCTCCCTCCGGGTAAAGGGCTGCGGGAACGCGTGAAAAAGTTATCGTGACCCTTAAAGTTTGTGGAGGGCTGTCCCTTAAACCGTATACAAGGTGTAAGGGACAGCCCTCCACAAACTTTAAGGGCTTGCTCAGTAGACGAAACTGAACAACCTTTCACAAATATTTTTTTCAGGAAATAAAAAAAAAATCAGCCTCACTATACAAAATGATAAACTTGATTGGACAATTTGTATGGCGAGGCCGATTTTTTTTTCGTTTCCTGAAAAAAAAATTTTTAGCAGGTAGGCAGCCTGTATAATAACGAGTTTTTTCTTTAATATTCATCATAAACGACCATTTAGGTTTTTAGCTGGAATAGCTTTTCTCTTCCATTACATTTATATTTGTAATTATTCATTGATTAAAAAGAATGCCCATGGAGTTTCTTGCACGTTCTTCTCCATAGAGACCTACTCTTTGGAACGTGCAATTACACTCCATCTGTTTAGGTACTTAACTAATCGTAAACAATCTTAATATGTCTTTTTATTTAAAACTAGCTATGCCCGCGACTTCGTTCGCGTGGACTACAGGATTTTGAATTTATTTTTTCTAAAATAAAAGTAGCCTATGTTACTCCTTATTACATTAGCTACCTGCCAAAAAAGTCCCGTCAAAATCGGTCCAGCCATTTCAGAGATTAGCCCGAACAAACAGACAGACCAGACAAATATTGTAAAAAATGTTATTTTGGTGTATGCACCGTATATAATATATATTCATATGCTTGTAGTAAAAATCAGTTATTTCAATATTACAAACAGACTCCAATTTTATTTATATGTATAGATGTATATATAAATCGAAATCGTATACATACAAAGATTATTTAAATTTAGTTAATTACCTAACTTCGGTTTAGGTAAAAAGCTAATTGTAAACATTTTTAGATACTTTTTTAGTTTTTTTTTTTAGATAAAAGGCATGTTGAATGTTCTTGACGGCAGATAATATTTTACTGATTATTAATATTGGTTGACATAAATAATGGCGGTCCTTCAGAGGTTAAAAAAGATTGTTTACATTTAGTTAAGTACTTATACAGGTGGAGTGTAGTTTCATCTTATTTCTTCTCTTTTTGTGACTGCTCGCTCTTGACGATTCCAAATTGTCCGTCAAATAGTTTACTAGAAATAAATGCTTTGATTTTTGATTTTTTTCTTTGTGACATGTAAAGTTTATGAATGATTCTTTGTGACATGTAAAGTTTATGAATGATTCTTTGTGACATGTAAAGTTTATGAATTATTCTTTGTGACATGTAAAGTTTATGAATTATCCTTTGTGACATGTAAAGTTTATGAATGATTCTTTGTGACATGTAAAGTTTATGAATTATTCTTTGTGACATGTAAAGTTTATGAATTATTATTTGTGACATGTAAAGTTTATGAATGATTCTTTGTGGCATGTAAAGTTTATGAATGATTCTTTGTGACATGTAAAGTTTATGAATGATTCTTTGTGACATGTAAAGTTTATGAATGATTCTTTGTGACACGTAAAGTTTATGAACTATTCTTTGTGACATGTAAAGTTTATGAATGATTCTTTGTGACATGTAAAGTTTATGAATCATTCTTTGTGACATGTAAAGTTTATGAACTATTCTTTGTGACATGTAAAGTTTATGAATGATTCCTTGTGACATGTAAAGTTTATGAATGATTCTTTGTGACATGTAAAGTTTATGAATTATTCTTTGTGACATGTAAAGTTTATGAATGATTCTTTGTGACATGTAAAGTTTATGAATTATTCTTTGTGACATGTAAAGTTTATGAATTATTATTTGTGACATGTAAAGTTTATGAATGATTCTTTGTGACATGTAAAGTTTATGAATGATTCTTTGTGACATGTAAAGTTTATGAATGATTCTTTGTGACATGTAAAGTTTATGAATGATTCTTTGTGACACGTAAAGTTTATGAACTATTCTTTGTGACATGTAAAGTTTATGAATGATTCTTTGTGACATGTAAAGTTTATGAATCATTCTTTGTGACATGTAAAGTTTATGAACTATTCTTTGTGACATGTAAAGTTTATGAATGATTCTTTGTGACATGTAAAGTTTATGAATGATTCTTTGTGACATGTAAAATTTATGAATAAAGGTAATTTGTTTAGTTCGTTCATTTATTTAACATTAGCTTTTGCCCGCAGCTTCGCCTGTGTACATAAAATATAGCCTGTGTCACTCAGGAATAAAGCAGCATTCTATCAATGACAAAATTTTAGCCATCGGACCAGTATTTCCAGAGATTAACACAAACAAACAAAAAAGCAAACTTTACCTCTTTATTATATTAGTGTAGATTACACAATTTACACATATTTTAGTATATTTTGCGATTCTACGCATAATAAAAATAGAGCGTAGGAATGGGTCAAATTTGGGTCAACCGCACTTCAAGTGTTAAATTATGAAAAATGTTAAGTACTCTCTCCAGAATTTGCTAAATAGTAATAGTAGCGCTGTCTCACTCTTTTGTTAAATTCTCAGTAAATTTTAACGTTCGAATATTTGTTTTGACAGCCGAATAAGAACATAATACGTACGTGAAATAAAAAAATACTGTCACAATTATTTTGTATCACATGATTAACTTATCTATATATATAAAAGAAAGTCGTGTTAGTTACACCACTTATAACTCAAGAACGGCTGAACCGATTTGGCTGAAAATTGGTGGGGAGGTAGCTTAAAACCAGGAGACGGACATAGGATACTTTTTTTTAATTTTTTTTTTTTTAGGGTAGAGTAGAGTAGAGTTGGGTAGGGTAGGGTAGAGTAGGGTAGGGTAGAGTAGGGTATAGTAGGGTAGAGTAGGGTAGGGTAGAGTAGAGTAGAGTAGGGTAGGGTAGAGTAGGGTAGAGTAGGGTAGGGTAGAGTAGGGTAGAGTAGGGTAGAGTAGGTAGAGTAGGGTAGAGTAGAGTAGAGTGTGGTTGGGTAGAGTAGGGTAGAGTAGGGTAGAGTAGGGTAGAGTAGGGTAGAGTAGGGTAGAGTAGGGTAGAGTAGAGTAGAGTGTGGTTGGGTAGAGTAGGGTAGAGTAGGGTAGAGTAGGGTAGAGTAGGGTAGAGTAGGGTAGAGTAGGGTAGAGTAGGGTAGAGTAGGGTAGAGTAGGGTAGAGTAGGGTAGAGTAGGATAGAGTAGAGTAGAGTAGGGTAGGGTAGAGTAGGGTAGAGTAGGATAGGGTATAGTAGGGTAGAGTAGGGTATAGTAGGCTGAAGTAGGGAACAGCGGGAGCGAAGCCGCGGGCAAAAGCTAGTTGTTTATAAAAATAACAGCTGAAAATTAAAAAAAAAAATTTCGTAGTCATTCCTGGCGCATTTGCCTTAAGTAATATAATTACATTAATTTTAAGTACTTGCATAAGTACACATTTCAGACAACCGCCAATTTCTGAATTGAGAATTTTAAGATAGAGTTTTTCGCTAAAGTCAAAGAAAAAGAAGTGTTTGGCATTAAAGAAGGCTTCGAAAAGTTGTTAACTCAAATTCTCAATTTGGAAACCGCTGGCCGCTTCAATTAAGTATAGTTTTTAAATTGTTTGCATTTTTACACTTTATTATTTGTTTGTTTAAACTAGAAACAAGATTCCAGGAATTTTAAATAGAATTTAATAATAGATTTCTAGTTTTTTTTTTATTACCACATTCAAATTGTTACAAAAAAAAACTATTGACCTTCAATAATATTCAAATTGACAAAATACAGTTAAAATATATAATACATATTTACATCGTTGAAACATAAATATTTGGGGTTTCCAAATTGACATAACAATTCTGTTTATTTTGAAGTACATATTATACTCGATTCGTTAGCAATATTTTGGCGGTGAAAGTATAGTTATCGGCACGGATCTTGAGCGCTCGGCGTCAGAGTGGGGATCGCTTCGCGCATTCCATACATTGTTTAGCCAATCGTCGTCGTTGTTAGATACATGCAGCAAGCGCAAGGAACGAATCACGAGTGACGTCTATGACACGATGGCGCGGCGAGCCAATCACTGACACTCCCCCCCCCGCGTCTCACGTCGTACCCCTAAAGAGACCGAATATTTGATTCCTCCGCAACTTGAAGCCAGCGCTCAAGATCCGTGCCGGTATCTATACATATAAATAAAAATACATTTTACTGTGACGGTGAATAGCGAGAAGAAAGGTTATCTCTGCATTTTGTCGAGGATTTTTTTATAGGATGGTAAGCCGTGATACAAATTTAGTTTTTATTTAGATTTGTATATTTATATTCCCTGCCGGAATCTGCGTTTCCTGATAGCTACAACCTAGGGGTCTTTAAGTCAAGAGTGAATAGGTTACTTCTAGGCAAGCGTGCTTCATCGTCGACCACATCATCGCTTACCATCAGGTGAGATGGTGGTCAAACGCAAACCTATCAATAATATAAAAAAAATAGATGAATAATCACATATTCACGGAGTACTCCACCCCCCAGAAAGATTGCGAACGAATTCAAAATCATTTCTTTCGCATTTTTCATAAAAAATCATTACCTACTCATACAAAGGCATAATAAGGCATTTTTAAATTGACGCTAATAAGTACTAATTTTACAATTAATAATATTTTTTCTATTATAATTACAATATTATTATATTTTAAATACTGGCGGTATAAAGATTACCGAAAATGGCAGCTTTTTCTGCCTACACGATGGCTGACCACCTACTGGAGCCAGGGTTATCCGAAAGGGCGCTCGAGCCCCGGTATGAAGGCTAGAAGGAACGGGGTGGGTCTTTTAGTCAGTAAGAGTCTGACACTATCTCCCGCTCCGCCCAAGGACACAAACATCCCCCGCGATGTCAATGCATGATTTTTCCCACCATAAAAAAAAAAAAATGGCTGACCAATGAAAGCTTTACCCTCGGTTTCTGAATTGTGATTTAAAGTTGAGTATTCGTCAAAACGGTGATGGAAAACATCGTGAGGAAACCGGCATGTACTAGAACGAAAAATTCGAAGACATATGACATTTCCCAACCCACACTGGGCCCGAAATTCGAAGACATGTGACATCCACTAACCCACACTGGGCCCGCATTGTGGATTACGGCCCATTTCCTCTCCTAGAGAGGAGGCCTGAGTCCCAGCAGTGGGAATTAAAAAGGCTGATGATGATAATGATTCGTCAACATCCAAGAAAAAACAAAAATGGCGGAAGTGGTACATAACAACCAAAAAAATTAAATGAAAATGGGCGGGTCTGCTAATCAGAAACAGACAGGAAAAATGGGGCTAAATTAGTAGTTGAATGGTTCCCCAGAGCAGGGAGACGGATGAGAGAGATAAGAAGATTGGACGACGATATACAGGTGGAAGCGGGGCCAGTGTGGAAGAGGAAAACCCATGACCGGGAACCGTGGAAGAATATAGGGGAGTTCTATACACAAAGCAAAACAATCTTCTAAAGCCGCGTATATACATCGCGAGGCGTGTGTCGCGAATGGTTCGTCACGTATGCCTCAACTTGAGGCATACGACGATACATTTATGCGTGCGTCCCGAACGACACATGCTCAAGCTGAGCGCGCAAACCACCACGCATGTTCGTCAGTAGAAAACGCAAACAACACCTGTCCGTCCACACAGAGCACACGGCTCGTACTGAGGCGGCGTTCGCAACGATCGTGCGACGCGAATGCTCACTGTGAGCACACACGTCCACACAGCCCGAGGCATGCGTGACGAACCATTCGCGACGCACGCCTCGCGATGTCAGTACGCGGCTTAAGGCCCAAGCGCCCGAAAAATGCCATAAAACAGTGACTTTCTGAAGCCTACTCTTCGGTAACGGCCAGGTTAATAGGTTTGAAAAAAATATATGTTTATTATAGATTCATGAACAACATTATCAACATTTGAATTTTTCGTGCTATTAATACTTTTGTCTAAAAAAAAATTCAGTCATTTCGCAACTTTTCCATACTCCTTCGAAACGGCTTGGACCTTTAGAAACATTTTAAAATTTTAACATTTTATATCAATCAATATTTCGCAAAAAAATGGATTTAAAGCGCTTTCCGGGCGCTGCTGACCGCAAATAAATGCACAGATTTGCGTACTGCCGCCTAGGCGAGTGCGAGAGTTGCGTCTACATAATTTCGGTCAGATGGTTCAAGGGTTCAAGCCTTAAAATATGTTCTAATTAACTAAACAGTGTATTAGATTGTTACTATACATTAGCTTACGCTGGTCAACCATCGTGTGAAGGCGTTAGGAAGGAATGTAACAAGTCACTGTGTTGTACGTTTTCACGACGTTTTCTTCGTCTCCATCATATTGTTGTAGCTCTGTAAGAGAAAACAATGAAATTAGTATCGAATCATTAATTTAAAGATTTATATTCATAACTAAGAACTTCGTACCGCATAACAGTCAATGAATGTAGTAGTTATCGGCGCGGATATTGAACGCGGCGTCAGAGTAGGGATCGCTTTGCGCATTCCATACATTCTCGAGTGACGTCTATGACGCGATGGCGCAGCGAGCCAATCACTGGCGCTTTCCGCCCCCGCGTCTCACTTCGTACCACTAAACAGACCGAATATTTGACTTCTGCGCAATTTAAAGCCAGCGCTCAAGATCCGTGCCGATAACTATATACCTTTCGATGTAGTCAACCGATTACGATGAAACAAAGCCTAAGTAATACATTAAGTTACACACTATTTTATTGTATAAAAGTTATCTACAGCGATTCCGTACATTTTACGCTTTACATTTTGCGCGCACAACTAATAACTTCTACAGATTTTTTAAATGGACTCGTATAGATTATTCAGAACTGAATTATTCATAATAAAATTATTCAAAATCGATTTATTGAAAATCGTATAATTCACCATAGAATTATTGAACATCGATTTTTTGTAATTTATAAGCCTAATTTATAAGACTTAAGATCGCGTCATTCCCCGCAGATACAATGTTACCGACTAGCCTGTTGGTCTAGTGGTTAGTGGCCCTGCCTGCTATGCCGGATGTCGTGGGTTCGATTCCCACCCAGGACCAATGTTTATGTGATGAGCACGATCATTTGTTCTGTGTCTGGGTGTAATTTATCTATAATATATATATTATTTATTTATTTATTATAATCTTTATTGTACACCAAATAAACAAAAATACAGGACAAACATTTAAAAGAATAAGTGCACAATGGGCGGTCTTATCGCACAGGGCGATCTCTTACAGACAACCTTTGGATGGACTGAGAGAAAGGAGATAGATTAAGGGTTGTCAGTGTACAAACATCAGATATAATACTAACAAGATACATTAACACAAATACATACATACAATACAAAAAAAATATACTAATAAATATCAAATATATAGTTGAACCAGGAGAAGAAAATATATCAAAGAGAAAGGTAATGCTCCTTCACCATCTTTTTAAATGTTGGTAGCGTTTGAGCACGCCTTACTTCTACGGGTAACGCATTCCACAAACGTGCAGCTTGAATTGTGAAAGATTTGTCAACGAAGGTAGTGGAATGCGCGCGAATACTTAATTTTAGGTTTTCCGATGATCTCAAGGACCTACTATGTGTGTCACTAAGGAACTGAAAACGTTCTTTAAGATAAAACGGGGTACAAGGATTATATATATGTATTTAGAAATAGATAAGTACGTTTATGGGTTCGATTTCCACCCAGGACAAATGTTTCTGTGATGAGCAGGATCATTTGTTCTGTGTCTGGGTGTAATTTATCTATAATATGTATGTATTTAGAAATATATAAGTACGTTTATCAGTTGTCTAGAACCCATAACACAAGCTCTGCTTAGCTTGGGACTAGACGGCGTTGTGTGATAGTTGTGGAATATAAAATGTTTTCCTTTATTACCTCCTCAGCCATCTGGTAGAGCAGCCTGGCTGTCTCCGGCCCCGTCTGCTCCACCAGCGTCTTGAATATGCCCGCGCTGTCCAGTTCTGTCGCTTCAGACCTACAGACAGAAGTACGTCCTTACAATAATTTATTGAAAATTAACTTATACAACATTACAGCCTAAACTATTGTACAGAAACTGAGAAATAAAAGCAGAAAACATACGTTACCACTAAAATAAAATAAAATAAAATAAAAACCGGCCAAGAGCGTGTCGGGCCACGCTCAGTGTAGGGTTCCGTAGTTTCCCGTCCGTCACAATAAGTGTACCCACTTATGAGTTTAAAAAAATGCTTGCATACACGATTATACTACAAACTTAGTCCAGAAATTATTATGTACAACCTTTTTGTCTTTGCTGTACAAAAACTGTTCTTTCCATCAAGTTCAAAATAATTTTCCTAGAATGTCCTTATAAAGTTCTACTTTTCAGATTTTTTACATATTTTCTAAACTTATGGTTCAAAAGTTAGAGTGGGACAAACACATTGTTTTTTACTTTTGGAGCGATTATTTCCGAAATTGACATTATCAAAAAATTAACAATATATCACACGTTAAGGTTGAAATTAAAAAAAAAATCACTTCCCACTTTACATATAGGGGGGCTACCCTAATAATTTTTTTTTCCAATTTTAATTTTACCACTTTGTCGGCGTGATTGATATACATATTGGTACCAAATTTCAGCATTCTAGTGCTAACGGTCACAGAGATTAAGCAAGGACGGACAGACGGACAGACAGACTGACAGACATGGCGAAACTATAAGGGTTCCTAGTTGATTACGGAACCCTAAAAATATCCCACAAAACCATATAAGACTAGGTTTGCTCCTCTCACAAAACCTCAGACATTCACGACACACATCTATCCATCTCCCAGCAACAAGTCACACTCTGGTGTTAGAGTCAGAAGAGCATTAAGCACAGAAAGCGCACGAACGAGTGGCGAGTTAGCTAGTGACACTGTCTGCGATAAAGGATCAGCTAACAAACGGTGTGTTCACGGCCTGAGGTGTTGATATATTATATGGTTCTCCCATCAAGATAAGCTCAAATAATCCGGCCAAGTGCGAGTCGGACTCACGCACTGTAATATGTTAGATGATACGGGAGTAAATAACGCACAATTTGATTTATCTAAAAATAGAAATGTTTAATGTTATTATAGAATTAAAACACTCAAATTAATTGAGATCAAATATTTACACATTACGAATATTATGATCTACTAACCTAAAAATAGAAAAATCGACAATTAAAGGTTTTTTACTTCCGATATTTTAGTAGATCGACACTGTATTACTTTACTAAGTTAAACTAGCAATTTTATGAAATTTACTTCCTTTTCTTATTACTTTTATGCAGTAAATAAATCAATTTACGAGCAGGCAAAATTCTCTGACTCGGGTGTGCTGTCATCGTATGTGTTTATAATCATTTAATAATGCACTAATCATATGTGGCCGGAAATTGGAACCGCAATCCCGGCGGCTGGGGCGTGAGGGTCACTCCCTCGTGCGGCCTCTTCCTTTGCTAGCATTAAATTCTGACGCATACTCATCATCAGCCTTTTTAATGTTCCCACTGCTGGGACTCAAGCCTCTAGGAGAGGGATTCTCTGGGGTACCATTCAACTACTAATTTAGCCCCATTTCTCCTGTCTGTTTCTGATTAGCAGACCCGCCCATTTCCATTTTAGTTTTTTGATGTTATGTACAACTTCCGCCATTTTTGTTTTCCCTTGGATGTTGACGAATCATTATCATCACCAGCCTTTTTAATGTTCCCACTGCTGGGACTCAGGCCTTCTCTCTAGGAGAGGGAATGGGCCGTAATCCACCACGCGGGCCCAGTGCGGGTTGGTGAATGTCACATGTCTTCGAATTGTTGGTTCTAGGACACAAACTCCCCTGATGATTAAGTTTTGCCGGTAAGGTTAGGTTAGGTTAGGGGCGGCAAAATGATACGCGTGTTCTTGGTTTGAAGTTTATTGAACGACACGAACAGTAACCTAATGTGCCTAAGACTAACTATGACTATAGGCTAGTTGCCGTAAAAATTTAATTAGTCCGTCTTTTAGATTATTCAAAAATAAGGGACACGTATATTTTTTATTTGTAATTTAAACCAAAAATGACAAAGATATAGCCCATTAAAGTTACGTGTAACGTCACGCCGTGCTGCATTTTTTCGCACGGGGTGACGTCACACGTAACTTTAATGGGCTATATCTTTGCTATTTTTTGTTTAATCGAAAAAAGAAAAAATACATATCTAATATTCACAATCTTGACAACGAAAATAGCGCCCTATTGCAGATTCAAAACTGGTTCACTGCTAATAATCTGGTTCTAAATGGAAAAAAAACTAAATGCATAAGATTTTCCTTACCGAATGTCAAAAGTAGCGATTGTGACATTGTATTGAATAATGAAAAACTAGAATTTGTTGATAAAACAATTTTCCTGGGGATTACGCTTGACTCAAGGCTATAATGGGGTCTTCACTTAACATCTCTTGCAGGGCGGCTTAGCTCTAGCTAAAAAATGCGTGTACAATATTTATTTATAATCTAAAATACGGACTAAATAAAATGTAATTATTTTGACCCTGGAAACTAACCCTATTGCGCCTACGCGCTAGAAAGTCATGGGCAGGATATATTACCTTTCAGAATAGCTTCTGATTCTGTCTCTGGATACTAAAAGTGTTTCATTCTGATCGTTCTGCGCTGTGCTCGGCTCGAATGTGAAGTTTTCCGGTATAGCCAGGGGCGCCTGAAATTATAAAAATAAATTATATAGGCTTATTAGCAAAACACTGACAACCCTTTCAGTGCTAAGTTACTAAGATCATAAACATAAACTGTTGTTGTATGACTTAAAACTCTATAATAATACTAGCTTCTGCCAGCGGCTTCGCTCGCGTGAAAATTGTGAATATAAACCATTCCCAGATCCCCTTGAACACACACAAAAAATTTCATCAAACTCGGTCCAGTCGTTTGAGAGAAGTTCAATGACATACACACTCACAGAAGAATTATATATATAAAGATTATAAATGTGAAAGTGTGTGAGTCTGTTTGTCCGTCTTTCACGGCAAAACGGTGTTGAATTGACGTGATTTTTTAAGTGGAGATAGTTGTAGGGCTGGAGAATGACAAAGGCTGCTTTTTGTCTCTTTCTAACCCCCCAGTGAAAGGGGAACTGTGTTACCCCGAATTTAACGCGAGCGAAGCCGCGGGTAAAAGCTAGTTTATCATATTTTAGTTCACCAGATTCACATAAAAAAATAAAAATAAAAATAGAACGTTCTAAATGTTATGAAGTCTATGCGAAGGATGCGATAGTACAATAGCGGAGGGGAGCTGGGATCGGGCGGTGGGGGTGCTTGATGCGCTTGCGTCGTGTCATATAGACGTAGGTAGGTATAGCAAAATACAGAGTTGAAATGTGTTAGATAGAACATCGAAATCTTGAAGGTTTGTTTTTGGTAAATGTGTTATGTTTTGTAAAAAGTCATGGAACAAATGTTGTTGTTTATGATGTTAGTAATACAGTCCTGCAGGGTTGTTAGTGTTTTACAAATAACCTTATATAGTATAGAACAAAAAGTAACTTTGATTTATAAAAGCTGCAAAATTTCATGCTTTTAGTGCCAGTAGTCGCGGAAGACGCAGCGTTGGAAGGCCTCCCACGCGGTGGACCGATGACCTGATGAGGGTAATGGGAATGCGAGACGTACAATTACCAGCACGGATCTTGAGCGCTCGGCGTCAGAGTGTGGATCGCTTTGCGCATTCCATACATCGGTGAGCCAATTGTCTTCGTTGTTAGATACATGCAGCAACGCAGGGAACGAATTACTAGTGACGTCTATGCGAGCCAATCACTAACACCGCCCCCGCGTCTCACTTCGCACCACTAAAGAGACCGAATATTTGACTTCTGCGCAACTTGAAGCCAGTGCCGGTAATTGTAGGACCGTTCGTTATGGCACTTGGGGGAGGCCTATGTCCAACAGTGGACGTGTTTCGGGTGAAATGATGATGATGGAATTTCTTACCTGGCTCTTAGATAGTAAACGGTTCCTGGGCACCGCATCATCTTTTCGCGGCGCAGTCGCTTGATTGAGCAGCTCGAATGGATGGCCTGATTCTACTACACGACCCCTGGCGAAAGAATACTGCATTATTATTTGGTTTTTAGAGCAATTGGATGATTGTTAAATATTTAATTTTTCTATACTTTATCTACACTTATACCGGGTGTCTCTGGACATCGATGCACAAACGAATATCATGGATCCAAAACATGATTCTGGACCCCCCAGTGGTGGAATTTTTCGTCGGTTTATATATTTAAAGCTTTATACACAAAAATTTGCGTGCCTTAGGCATTATCTGCCAGTCGACCTTAGGGTGGTGCAGAAACAAAACATGGCAGGTGCAACTTAATATATAGGCAAAACAGAAGAGAAACAAATACAACAGTAAATACATACTTAGATACATACATACAAATAAACAATGCTGTAGTGAAAAACTACCAACCCGGCAACCCGATTTTTCCTATTTTTTTTTTTTATTCTAATCAATTCTGAAAACATTTTTAATTGCAAAGGTGATCCATTAATTTTTTTCACTAAAAATGTTAAAAGAACGATTTTATACAGTTTAAATAAAAAAATGTAAAAAAAATAATAATATTTCACAACTATCACACAACGCCGTCTAGTCCCAAGCTAAGCAGAGCTTGTGTTATGGGTACTAGACAACTGATAAACATACTTATATATTTCTAAATACATACATATTATAGATAAATGACACCCAGACACAGAACTAATGATCGTGCTCATCACACAAACATTTGTCCTGGGTGGGAATCGAACCCGCGACCTCCGGCATAACAGTCAGGGTCACTAACCACTAGACCAACAGGCCTGTCAAAATTACCCTGCCCGGCCTGTAATAATAATAGGAAATAACCGACGAAAAGTTCCACCACTGGGGGGTCCAGAATCATGCACTGCTCGCTTAGCCAAGTTGTTATTCTGCAATCGTTAACGCTGTCGAAATGTGATGAAACGTATGGGAATGACGTCATCTCAACGTAAAGTCGCATGGTCGAAACAAACGAATAGAAGTTCGTAGCCAAGTTCACGTCGTTCAAAATGATAGAATGAATTTCTACAACGTTTAACGCTACATCCTTTGATAAACAAACGCTACATTGTAGAACGAGCGGCCGACGCAGGTGCGTCAACATGGCTACCCACTTATCGTTTTCTACAATTGCTGACACCGAAGCGTTACCGTTTTGAGAACGGAATTCGACACGATACGGTTGTAACTTGGCTAAGGGCTGGTTCCATGGTATTCGTTCGTGCGCCGATGTCAGAGACACCCTGTATATTATACAGGGTGAAATTTGTTATTATGTTTGTAGGACATAATCTCTGGAAATACAGGTCCGATTGCTAAAATTTTTTCTATTGGCTATATTTTATGTACACGGGCGAAGCCGCGGGCAAATGCTAGTATACTCATATGACGTATACTTACTTATCCATGACGATGACTCGGTGGTAGTCCATGACGGTGTTCAGTCGGTGCGCGATGGTCAGGACTGTCGAGTGCGCGAACTTGGTGCGGATCGTGCGCTGTATGTGCTTGTCAGTGCTACGGACAAGACAGTATTGGTGTTTATTTATTTACTATTTATTTATTAGACATACAGCTATCATTACAGATCAACTCAATGTTATTATTATGTGAATTACAACAATAATTTCATGTCAATTAGGTAAATCTAATTCATAACGTTGACAAAAAATAATAATAATCATAGCAGATGAACCCAATGCGATAATGTAGTCAAAAATCTTAATAATTTCAGCCAAAATACCAATAAGTATAATATAAGATAAAGCTGTCTTTGTCTTGGGCGACTTGGATTCCTCACTTCACTCAGGTTTCTCTATTAACTCCCTCGCGATGCTCAGGAGTTAATATACATCCCTCACTAACGTTCGGGATTAAACTAGCAACCTTCGTTTCGTTCGGAATTCAACATGCCACCCACGACTTAAAAGACACTGCTTTATCCCCTAGTCACATAATCTACTATTGACTGGCCGTGGGACTAGTAGTTAATGGTTCTGACTGCTATGCCGGAGGTCATGGGTTCGATACCCACACAAGAATGTTTTTATCACCCAAATATGAATAATTCCGTTAGTATATGTACAATTTACTCGTGTTACAGCCGCCAATCATATTTTTCATAGTTGGCGCGCGATGCTGCAACCGTGCGGCGAACGGTCAACAACAGGACATCAACGTCACAAGCACGTGTTCAATTCGGTGCTGAACAGCGCATCACTGGCACACAAACGCACGGCAGCCAGATACGTTTTCAATTTAGGCGCTTGTCACGGTAATCAGGCGGCAGCCGGCCGGTTGGAAAACGCATAAATTGAAAGCGCCCTGACGTAATAACTGTACTAACTCGGTGTCAACATTAGCAGTGGCCTCGTCCAGCACCAGCACCCTGCAGCCGGCGAGCGCGGCGCGCGCGAGGCAGATGAGCTGCCTCTGTCCCGCCGACAGGTTGCCGCCGCCGTCGCCCACCTTCGTGTTCAGCCCCGCAGGCATGTTGCTCACCATCTCTCGCAGTTCCACCTGATCAAATAAAGGACACCCTTTAACTCTTTGAATGACGTAATTAGAGACACAATAGAAAGACAATTGCTTATGTCGAACTGTGTAACATAAGACATTCAAAAGGTTAACTAAGGCCACTTATTAAACAGATTTTTTTAACCCTTTTTTTGAGTCCTTAACGCCAGGGCACGACTTTGATTTGATTAACAGAGTCAAATCAAATCATTTATTTCAAATAGACTATTTACAGGCACTTTTGAATAGTCAAATGTCGGTCAGTCCAAGAAAAGTGAAGCTAAATTGCACGTTCCAAAGAGTAGGTCTCTATGGAGAAGAACGTGCAAGAAACTCCATGGACACTCTTTTAAATCGTATTATGTGTTACATATAATGCTTGGTTACATATTACTTGTTGCTTCTATCATGTGAGCACAATGTCGATAATGAAATAAAAATGTATAATAATAATTATAATAAAATAATGACTGGGTACTTCATCTCGTTTAGCTCTTCAATCCCCATAGGTGACAGAAGAGCTGACGTGATGCGAGTATTTGGTCGTGGATATGTGACACTGGCGGAATAGACGCAAAATATATCCGACGTAGTGTTAAGAGGATCCACTAGCCTATCGTCAACATCGAGCATGGTTTAAAAGCTTGTTGCTTCATCTAACGCAGTCCAACGCGATGTTTGATGAAGAGGCAACGCGAAAAATGAGAGATAACACCTGAAAACTCAGTTGGCATTCGGTGATTGGTAACACGAATATTTCACAAAACTTTTTCCAGGAAATTCGTGTCTTTTTTAAAACCTTTATGAGTAATTGAGAAGAACAATTATTGTCGTCCTTCTGAATCATGATTTAATGTGTAAGGCTTCTATTCGCGAAGATACACAGATTTTCTATGTAAGCCACTTTTTAGGTGTTTATAAAGATATAATCTCTAAGGTTAAGGTAGGAGCTCCGCTTCGCTCCTGCTTTAGCTTTCTAGCCTAACCTATCCGTGTCGAGGAAAGAGCCCTACAATTTCGAGCTCGCTTCATTTATTCTTGGACTAAGAATATTTAATTGGCGTTGTAAATAAGACAAATTGGATTATTAATTTACTAGTTAACATAGCATAGTATAGTCGGCCTTATAATGTTCCCACTGTTGGGACTCAGGCCTCCTCTCTAGGAGAGGGAATAGGCCGTAATTCATTACGTGGGTTCAGTGCGGGTTGAATGTCACATGTCTTCGAATTTTTGGATCTAGGACATGTCGGTTTCCTCACGATGTTTTCCTTCACTGTAGCAGTGGTAATGAAATATATTACACGAAGTAATGCGCCTGGTTGAGTTTGAACCCGAACCTACAGATCGTAAGTTGAGGCCGTCACCTCTCAGCTGTCACCGCTCTATATTTTCCAGTTTCATAGTTATAAAATGATAAGTTAAAGGGTCGAAAGCAATAAAAACGCTGTGTCTGACCTGGTCCAACGCTTTATAGATGTCAGCATCACTATAGAGCCCCTCGGGGTCGAGGTTGTCGCGCAGCGTGGCGGCGAAGAGCGCGGGGCGCTGCGGCAGCGCGCACAGGCGCGAGCGCCACGCGCGCAGCCCCGCCGTGCGCGCCGACACGCCGTCCACCAGCACCGAGCCCGACACGCGACCTAGCCTGGGGACACACTACTGTGCTTACAAACATGTCACTCACATACATAAAACACCCCGACCCGACACACCTATCTGTAGAAAAAAGGTCACACAAAAATTTATCCCGTGCGAGAATCAAACCCACGATCCACAGCGCAGCAGCCAATCGCTCAACCACTGCATCAACCGTGCCGCCCTTCGGTTATTCCGGATCTGGATGTTTTTTATATGAGAGTTTACCTAAAGCCCAAACTCGACGTGTTTACCACTAAACATTCCAATGTTCCATTAGCCACCTCCCAGTTCTAGCGTCAAGTCCTCGTCATCATTAAACATGCTCAGTACTGGTCACATATAAGTGTTTATTAGTAAAGTATATATCTGTCGCAGCCATCTGGTTAAATTAGTCATCTAATTGGACGCCTAGGGCGTTCGTTAAACGCCGGCATCCAATTGGATGCCTAGGCCGATAGTGGTTTGAACTAAAATCACTCAACGTTTAACAGCTTGGCGTATTGAAAGTTAGCCCTTTCGAAATGACTGATCAAGACTCAGCCAAGTGATTCAAATTTAGTTCCGCTATTTATTGACTTAATAATTTTTCACTATTACTTGGTGCACACTATTACTAAAAAGTAGTTTTATATAATTTATAAACTCATGATTACTCAGCTAAACTAAATGATTACACAACGTTCAGCCATCGTGTTTAAGATTCCTGCCACAGCTAACAAACTAGCTGATGACCTTGAACACCTGGACAGATATTTATAAATTGTAGCTAAAAACAGATTAGGTCAGCTTTTAAACAATAAAAACCGCATCAAAATTCGTCTATTCGTTCGGGCGCTACGCCACGGACAGACACAAGACAGACAAACACGTCAAACTTATAAGCTACCTCGTTGCTAAGCAGATCTAGGGCCAGCTCCAATAGTATAGTGTGTGTGTGTAATGATTTGCTATTTTTCATA
Source organism: Mythimna albipuncta (assembly GCA_929112965.1). Taxonomy (NCBI): domain Eukaryota; kingdom Metazoa; phylum Arthropoda; class Insecta; order Lepidoptera; family Noctuidae; genus Mythimna; species Mythimna albipuncta. The sequence continues at coordinate 11,406,764 of OV815987.1, forward strand.
GTATTAATTATTAGTTTATTATTTTAGCATATATATGTCGGCGTTAAGTATGAAAAACACAAAGAAAGGTGCGCGTGCGCAACGTGACATCATCGTACCACTCTATGAGTCAGGCGAGGTGGGGGCGAGCTATTATTGCATCAAAATATTCAAGGGTTTATGAACAAGGATTTAGAAGTAGAATTATTCCTCAATTGCAACAATATTGATATTCTTTGCTTAACAGAACATTGGCTTAAGAGTCACCAGTTCATGTTTAACTTTAGTAATCACCAGGTTGGTAGTTCATTTAGTAGAATTGATGCCATACGGGGTGGCTCATTAATCATAGTAAGTAACCAACTTAAATTTAAAGAACGCAAAGATATTGTGAGCCTATCTGTTGAGCGGTCAGTTGAAATAGCCTGTGTTGAATTGGAGCAATTTATTATATTAAGTGTGTACAAACCCCCTTCTGGATTGTATGACTGCTTTGAAAAAGTAATGGATGAAGTGTTCCACAAGATTTGTAATTCAAATAAGTACATAATTACTTGTGGAGATTTTAATGTTAATTTATTAGAAAACTCAGGTTTATGTAGTAAAATTTTAAGTCTATTTCGGTCATACAATCTTGTTAATTTATTTTTGGAGCCCACAAGAATAACTCCTACTAGTGCTACATGTATAGATAATATATATACAGATGTTGTACCAAGTCACAAAGAAATTATAAATTTGTTGGATTCTGATCATTGTGGGCAATTAATTACTTTTCATAACAAAAACATCATAGTGACTAAAAAAAATATCACTGTTAACCCTAAAACGGCAAGTCGTTTAGAAACTTTTAAAACTAAACTCACTAATAATTTACCAGACTTGTCTAAATTTGATGATGTCAATCACCAATATGAGGGTTTCTTTAACATGTACTGTAATCAATTTAATTCTACATTTATACCAAAGAATATTTCAGTTAATAGTAATGTGTCGTTCAGTGAATGGGCTACTAGTGGTATTCATAAAAGTAGAAATCGGCTTTACGAATTGTATGATGAAAGAGTTCTCGTTAACACTGCTGAATTTAGTTTATATGTGCGGAATTATTCAAAATTGTTTAAAAAAGTTTGCTCTGAAGCAAAATCGCGTTGTTTGAGTTCCAAGATTAAAAACAGTAATAATATAATTAAAACGACTTGGAATATTATAAATAGTGAAACTGGTAGGTCTACAAAACCATGTAGTGACTTTAACCTGGTGATTAACGACAACGTGATCACATCGGACTCACAGGTAGCCGCAGCTTTTGAAAACTTCTTCTCAGAGATCCCCATATCAACAACAAAATCTCTGAATTCATCACCCGCAGCAGCAGAGTCTCTGCTTAGGAAAAATGTTAAAGTTTGTGATTCTGATTTTAATTTCGAACATGTATCTTATGTAGATATTATTAAGACCTTCAACTCTTTAAATGTAAAAAAGGCTGCAGATTTATGGGGTAATTCTGTGGACGTTGTTAAGTCTATAATCCACATTGTAGCTCCTTCTTTAGCTTTTATTTTTAATAATAGTATCGATCGCGGTGAGTTTCCTGACTTAATGAAAAATAGTAAAATAATACCATTGTTTAAAACCGGTAGTACATCGGACCCCACAAATTACAGACCTATTTCAGTACTACCGACCTTTAGTAAAATATTTGAAAAGCTCATTCTACAACAATTACAGAGATTTTTTAATAGACATAAATTGTTGCATACCAAACAGTTTCGTTTTACAAGGGGTCGTTCGACAACCGATGCTGGTGTTGAACTTTTAGGACATATTTATAATGCATGGGAAGATAAATGCGATGCCCTGGGTATTTTTTGCGATTTGTCCAAGGCCTTCGATTGCGTTCCCCATGAAACATTAATCAGGAAACTACACCATTACGGGATCCGGAACTCCTCCCTGGATCTTCTTACATCATATCTGAGTGAAAGAATTCAGAGAGTTGACGTAAACGGAAAAAGATCTCCCGGATCTGTTGTAAAAATGGGTGTCCCCCAGGGCTCAATTCTTGGTCCATTTTTGTTTCTAATTTACATAAACGACTTACCTTACCTCATAGAAGAAAATCATAATATAGTGTTGTTTGCAGACGACACTTCACTTTTGTTTAAACTTAAACGTCAGCAGCAGGTTACTGACGATATAAATATAGCTCTTTCAAAAATAGTACACTGGTTTAATGTAAATAACCTGCTCCTTAATGAAAAAAAAAACAAAATGCATTAAGTTTACCATGCCTCATGTTAGGCAAATAGAAACCAGTGTGCTAATAAAAGGTAAAGAGTTGAGTCCTGAAGATACTACAGTGTTCTTGGGCATTACTCTAGACGCTAAGCTTCAGTGGGGCCCACATACAGACAAATTGTCGAAAAAACTTAGTTCAGCAGCATATGCTGTAAGACAAATTCGAAATTTAACTGATTTAGAGACAGCCCGTTTAGTTTACTTTAGCTATTTTCATAGTGTCATGTCGTACGGTATTTTATTATGGGGAAATGCCGTCGATATACAGACAATTTTCGTTTTACAGAAAAGGGCTATTCGATCAATTTATAAATTAAGTCCCAGATACTCCCTCAGAGATAAATTTAAAGAAATAAATGTAATGACTGTGCCTTCACGGTATATTTACGAGAATATTTTGTATGCCCATAAAAATATAGACATGTTTAAAAAATACAGTGATATTCATAATTTTAATACAAGAAACAAACATAAATTTGTAGTTCCTGCAACCAGGCTCAAAAAAATAGGGGGCTCATTTAGATGCCAATGTATACACTTCTATAATAAACTTCCTAGCCGTATTCAACAACTAAGCCTTAATAAGTTCAAATCATTTGTAAAACGTAAACTTTGTCAAAAGGCTTTTTACTCTGTAAAAGACTATATTCAGGACGAAAAGGCTTGGGATTGACCTGCTCCAGTACCTAATACAATTGTTGTAATTTTTATTTTTCTTCTTTTGTATTTTTTAATTAATTTTATTTTTAAATGTGCTTTTCCTTTGTTTATATATTTTTTATTTTTTTTTAAACAATTTGATATTGGAGATTATTTTTATTTTACAAAATGACGTGTATACATTTTAAGTACTTAAAGTATATTTTTTTTTCTTTGACATAAATATTTACTTCTCTAAATATTTTGTAAACTAACAATTTGCTTATATTATTGTAAATGTGAGGACTATGTTGATTGCTTTTTCTTTTCTTTTCAGTAATTTTAACGTATGTCTGGCAATTTGAGTGTTTTCAGCGGCCTACCCAAATGTCCTTTCTTTGGTATTGTTCGTCAGGTCGTAGAGCTCCTTAGTAGTCCTAAGTTGAGCTTTTCGAATACTGACGAATGCTTACACTGATTGGTCAGGTCCACTCAAATCTGTATGGTTCTTTCTTCAAAAGACCATCTCAGACAAATCTGCATGGTTCTCATGTGATTTGACCATTACATATTTACTGTATGGACTTTAAAAGAGACTTTGACCCCTGAGTTTGTTTCGGTGTTTCTTCTCAGGGTAGTCGGATAGGAAACACCGGCCTCATCTAGCATAAACTGACGAAAAAAAAAAAAAAAAATTGACGTGTAAAAGTGTTTTTTAAACCTATTTACAAAATAAATATCATTTATCATTATAAGGCGGCGCGCTAGCCGGCTCGAGCACAGAGTACATTTTTTATATAGGGTAGGGCTCGAGTCACTTGGATCGAAGCAGTCGCAGCGTCAACACCTCTGAATTGTGATGCACACCTGAGTCATAATTGTAGTTTATTGTTAAATTTTATTTTGTTTATTTAGTGAAGTGAATTGTTAATTTAACTAGTTAATTCATTAAACCCCAAGCGAACGCCGGCGTTCGCGCACCTATTGTCTTTCAATTGTGTCTGTCATTATCACAATTGAATGGTTAATTATTTAATTGTGATTTCGATACAATAAATCAGTTTTTAACTTTATACTGAAGTTTCCGCTACGCCATGTCTAGAAAGCAGTCAAGAACCGACCCTGATGACCTCATGGATTTCCGCCCGCCTTCACCAATTCTTCAGCAAGTTTCTGTTCCATCCGAAATATATGTATTTTATTATTATAAATAACTTATTTTATATTTTTCAATTTGAACTATTTGTTATGTATTTATTTATCCTGCAAACCTACCACAGTGTTGTCTTTTAAACCCAAAGGTTGACTGGTAGAGAATGCCTTGTGGCATTAATTCCGCCTATGTACCACTACTGTACATGAAGTTTGAATAAATAAATAAATAGTATTCTTAGAACCTTAGCCGACAAGCATGATGCGCTAGTGATTAATCAATGGTTGCGATTGGTGGTGCGGCAATAAATTAAAGCTTTTTGTAATTTTATTTATTTATTTATTTATTATATTCTTTATTGTACACCGCATAAACAAAAAAGATACAGGACAAACATTATTCAAAATAAGTGTACAATGGGCGGCCTTATCGCACAGGGCGATCTCTTACAGACAACCTTTGGATGGACTGAAAGAGAGCAGAAAGATATAGGGCTGTCAGTGTACATCAGAATAATACAAATATAAAATAACAACACAAATACATACATACATTACAAAAAATATACTAATAAATATTATATATGTAATCAAGCCAGGAGAAGACAAAATCAAAGTGAAAGGTAATGCTCCTTCACCATTTTTTAAACGTTGGTAGTGTTTGAGCACGTCTCACTTCAATAGGCAACGCATTCCACAAGCGAGCAGCTTGGACTGTAAACGATCACGTAATTTTGTGTTTTTTAAAAATGTTATATACTCACCCTTTAGTTGATAAGTTGTTACTAACCATTGGACGTATGCAGTCTTTTTAGGGTTCCGTAGTCAACTAGGAACCCTTATAGTTTCGCCATGTCTGTCTGTCCGTCTGTCTGTCTGTCTGTCTGTCCGTCCTCGCTTAATCTCTGCGACCGTACGCATTAGAAAGCTGAAATTTGGTACCAATATGTATATCAATCACGCCGACAAAGTGGTAAAATAAAAATTGGAAAAAAATGTTTTATTAGGGTAGCCCCCCTATATGTAAAGTAGGAAGTGATTTTTTTTTTAATTTCAACCCTAACGTGTGATATATTGTTTGATAGGTATTTAAAAATGAATAGGGGTTTACTAAAATCATTTTTTGATGATGTCAATAATTTCGGAAATAATCGCAAAAAAAACAAAAAACAATGTGTCCCCCCCCCTCTAACTTTTGAACCATAAGTTTAGAAAATATGAAAAAAATCTGAAACGTAGAACTTTATAAGGACTTTCTAGAAAAATTATTTTGAACTTGATGAAAAGAAGAGTTTTTGTACAAAAAAGACAAAAAGGTTGTACAAAATAATTTCTGGACTAATCGTATATTATATGCAAGCATTTTTTTAAACTCATTAGTGGGTACACTTATTTTGACGGACGGGAAACTACGGAACCCTACACTGAGCGTGGCCCGACACGCTCTTGGCCGGTTTTTTTAATAATAAATATTATTTGTTATAACATTATTTTTTGTTTCGGTGACCTCTTCGGGGAAACCGAAGGTTTTGTCTTTGCAATTATGGACGAAGTTATGATGACGAACAATTACCGGAAATACATTGTGAAGGATGGTACGGTTGACATCTGTCGGGCATGCCACCGGCCCGGAGAATCAATCCGTCACATTATTTCTGGGTGTTCTCGTCTGGCTAACGGAGACTATTTGCATAGACATAACCTCGTAGCCAGGATTATTCACCAGCAACTTGCTCTTAAATACAATCTTGTAGAATCAGAAGTACCGTACTACAGGTATGTGCCCGACCCAGTTCTCGACAATGGCAGTATCACGTTATATTGGGATCGATCTATCATCACTGACAGGACTATTGTTGCCAATAAACCTGATATAGTGGTGATAGATCGACTAGAGCGTCGCACAATGATTGTTGATATAGCGGTCCCTCATGACGAGAACCTTGTGAAAGCTGAGAAAGATAAGCATATCAAATATCTTGACTTAGCTCACGAGGTTGTCGACATGTGGGAAGTGGATAGAGCAATCATTGTGCCGATAGTCGTAACGGCCAATGGCTTAATAGCTAAGAGCCTCGAACAACATCTAAGGAGGCTCTCGTTAGGCAGCTGGATCAAGGGCCTGATCCAGAAAGCAGTACTCCTGGACACGGCGCGTATGTTAGGAGATTCCTCTCTCAGGAGCCCTGACCACCGGCAGCTTGGACCCTGTTCCCGATGCCGGTGGGCTACTATTTTTTATATTTTTAAATGTTTTTTTTATGTACTTTTTAAGAAATATTTAAAAATGTAAATAATATGTATATATATATAATAAATGGAATATTATTATAACACCCTTCTTTTCCGTCGGGGTTTAAAAATAGAATAGAATAGACAAGTTACCTGAACAGCGCGCTGAGCAGCGAGCTCTTCCCGGCGCCCGTGCGGCCCACGACGGCCACCTTCTCCGCCGCCTTGATGGAGAAGTTCACGCCCTTGATGGCGTACGTGGGCTCGCCGGCCGGGCCGCCCGGGGGCTTCTCGTACTCCAGGGACACGTCTTCGAACACGATCTCGCCTGCAAAAAGTAATTTTATAGGGTTCTGTACCTTAAGAGGAAAAAATGAAACTCTTATGGAAGCACTTTGTTGTCCGTCTGTCTGTCTGTCTGAAACACTTTATCTTGGGAACGTATCGAGTTTTCGAGTTAAAATTAAAACTGTACACCGTTAAATTTTGATCGTTTTAATCCCGTGGTGGGTCGATCCGGTACATGAAACACTATCGATTTGATACGAACTCGTATTAATTTACGCATGTACGAAATTCATTTCTCTAAGAAAACGTCTCGTATCGTCAATTAAAACGATCAAAATTTAACCTTTCAATCTTGAAAGTGAAATGTCAAAAGTAGTGTCGTCAGTGAGCGCAATAAACAAAATGGCGGCGAAAATATTACTTTTTACTAAAAAAATTATAACTGCATTATAAAACGGCATTTTATCATTCTGTAAACGTGCTTTCACTAATAGATAAATTTCTTTTCTACCAGGCATCAAAACCAAGTGATCACCGATACAGAATATTTTCTCTACGAGTTCAAATTTTAGAAACCAGATTGTCGAGAAAATTTCAAGAAATATATGAAAACATAAACAAAATCCGTAACACAAGGGCCTGTGTTATCTAATTATATAAACAATTCGACAAAAGAGCTCGAGATGTTTACAATAACACCACTTGAAATTCGACCCGACTAAGCATAAAAACAACTAGAGATGCTCCTTCACTTTTTGTTAACTTCATCGATAGTTGTTCTATCTGTACGGGATTTTGGTATTAGTGAATAAAAACACAAACTCATGAAACATTTTGTTTTATTTACAACTAGTTGCTGCCAGTGGCTTCGCTAGCGTGATTGCAGAAAATTAAAAATACAAACACATGAAACATTTTATTTTATTTACAACTAGTTGTTGCCAGTGGCTTCGCTCGCGTGATTGCAGAAAATAAAAAATACAAACTTATGAAACATTTTATTTTATTCACAACTAGTTGCTGCCAGTGGTTTCGCTCACGTGAATGCAAATATTCATTTCTTTCACTATCATTCATCACACGTTCTACAGGGGACACATACAAAGCGTGGGCATCCGGGGTCCAAAAATTGCCCACGTCGACCTCCACGATCACTTCTTCGTGGTCGATGTCGCCAACTCCAGCGTCCAGCGGTTGGCCATTCTCCCCAAAAATCTGCAACACCCTGCCGTGCTCAGGTGCCAGTACACTGTAAACATAAATACTTTTACTAAATTTATTTTATATACGTCCATATCGGTAAGATGACTATTCATAATTAATATCAGTAGATAAAAACTTACGATTGCGGCGGCACCACAATACCGCTTGTGGAAAGCTCCCCATGCGTTCCGGCGATGAACAGCGATGCAAGACATCCTGTGTACAAAGAAATATTTCCATGCAAAAAATTCTTATCAAAATGCAATAAAAATACAGCTCACAAATTATTATAGTAGTAATAATAAGGCAAACATTACAACCTCATCGTCGATGAACTCATCCTATTCATCGCCGCTCGAGGAGAGCGACGTCCGGATCTTCCTGATCGTAGAGCAAGTCCAGGAAGTCCGCAGGAGGCTGCTCATTCACTCTCTAGTTAGACATGCTAAAAAACAAAAAGAGAAAAAAAAATACCAAATTATAATAATAATAACCCATATCTACCACTTAACGCCGTCTAGTCCCAAGCTAAGCAGAGCTTGTGTTATGAGTACTAGACAACTAATAAACGTACTTATTTATATATTTCTAAATACATACATATTATAGATAAATTACACCCAGACACAGAACAAAAATGATCATGCTCATCACATAAACATTTGTCCTGGGTGGGAAGCGAACCCACGACCTCCAGCATAGTAGGCAGGGCCGCTTACCACTAGACCAACAGGCCAGTCAAAAGTATTGTAAGTTTAAAAACATTAGTACTTATATAATAATTTTGTTTTATAGAAAAAAAAAAAAACTATAAATTCATGTTAGAGCTTTAGAAATAACAAAGTTATCATGCAAAAATAATTATAAAATAAATATAAAATACTGCTATCACTATCAATGATGACAAAATTCCATCGACATTTTTATCGACATACTACGTTTCACTAGTCAAACCTTCAAAAAAGAACAGTTTCAAACCAATTTTGTACTTGGACATATACAAATAAGGACTAAAATGGCTTGTTGGATTTTGAAGGGCAAAACAACCGTTACGGGTGCTTTTTTGTCAAGATTTTTTTTCACTAAAATTGAACAAAAACGTTATTCTTTCGTCATACAAACGAGTATAATTACTTTTTACAATAGTTTCATTACATTTACTGTTAAAAATCATCATAATTTACACGGAAATCGGAAAACATGTTCACAAACTATAACGGCTTTATGTAAAGTTATAACAATGTATTTCATGCAAATTATACTCTAAATAGAACCATTATTAGCAAAATAATAACTTTACAATACCAAACAATACTTACTTGAGTAAAATCAGGTAGAAAACACACGAAAACAACAAACAAAATTCCGCCCGCACCGAAATTATTGACGAGAATGTCAAGCCGAAAAAAAAAAAAACTGAGCATAGATTATGAAATATAATGCGTTCAACCTATAGGAAATTTATCCAAGAACGTAAATATCCAAACTTGTTCATAGAGAAGTAGTCTGTAAGTTACCAAAAATAAGGCTTATAATGAAGTGGGTGAGAGCGAACGCCGGCGTTCGCTTGGGGTTTGACGGAATGGCGCGATGACATTAGCGCGAACGCCGGCGTTCGCGCGGGGATTAAGAGGTTAAGGGTGTATACTTAAATCTGTAGTCCTTTAAAGCTGTGAAAAAATCTAACTTCTAAGTTAACGGAAAAAAAATACATATACCATCGTTTATGTCGCAAAAAACGTATATATAGTGTTGGGATTTTATCTGATTAAATACTCAAAATGAATAAATACTCATTAAATACTCGTTTTTTCTTTTTTTCTCTTTTTGATTCTTTTACATTTGATACGTGTTTTTTTTTTTTGTTTATTATTGTGTTTGGGCCTTGTGCTGTACCAAATAAATTATTTTTCTTTCTTTCTTTTTTTTTCTTTCAATAAAAACGAGTACACAACACTACGTATATATCGACACTCTCAAGGGAATCAAAATTTATAGGGTTCTTGATGTTGACCTACAATCCTGAAATTTGGCAAGAAGCAAGGTCTTGTAGCACCAGTATAGGAAGAAAACTGAAAACTGTTAAGGACAATGCTCTGGGTACAAAAAAAAGACCAGCTCCGGTAGAAATGAGGTTTGTCTAAAAATTATCAATAATAATAAAATTCCTGACCCTGTTCCCGATACCGGTGGGCTACTATTTTTTATATTTTTAAATGTATTTTTTTACTTTTTATTGAATATTTAAAAATATAATTTTCATCCCACCATCTCGGAAAGAATATTTTTGCTCCTCGATATCTGAGAGCAAAAGCCGTTTTTATTCTCTAGAGAGATAAAGTAAATTGAATTTAGAACATCGCGTGCACTATGTTTATGTATTCAAAACATCATTAAACCTATTTACTTTTACCTCCATGGCTTAAAATTTGTCATACAACTTTTTTTTTTAATTTGTTAAAAACTCCATGGTTTACTTTTTTTGCATTTAGTCATTTCCTCGCTGAGGTGGGATGAAAAGTTGCACTCGACAGCAAAGATTTTGTACCTCGTGCTCTTTTGATTCTCTCACTAACGCTCAGGATTCTAATGTCTGAATCACTCGCTGCGCACATGATTCAGTTTTAGAATCCTTCGCTTGCTCGATCATCAAAATTGAGCACGCGATTAAAAAGCAACTTTGCACTCTTGTATAATAAATAACTATTATATGTATCTTTAAATTAACAAACGAAGTAATACATATATGCATGTATAGTAGAAGTTGGATGTGTGGTGTGACGAGAACGGATACAGAGATATACTATTTCTGAAAAGTTGAAAGGAAATCGTTTGTCTTGGTATGGTCATGTGAAGAGGTAGGAAACGCATGTTACTAAAAGAGTATGAGTATACATGTGGATGGTTGGAGAGAAAGAGAAAGGCCAAAGAAAAGATGGATGGATTGTGTGAGGAGTGATATGAAAGAAAAGGGAGTTAGTGATAGTGTGACGAGTGACAGGACAGAACGGAAGAAAAAAACGTGTTGAGCCGACCTCAAGTAATATGGGACAAGAGCAGGAAGATGATGGTGGGTCGGGCTTGACCACCGTCCCACCTGATGGTAAGTGATGACGTGGTCGACGATGGAGCCCGCTTACCTAAAAGCAACCTATTCACTCTTGACTTAAAGACCCCTAGGTTGTAGCTATCAGGAAACACAGACTCTGGAAGGGAATTCCACTCCTTAGCTGTACGCATAATGAATGTGTTGCTTTGTACCATCGCGGTCATTTCTGCCTGATCACTTAAAAAAATGTCGCTTGAATTGTGTGGCGCGGCGCCAAGCCAAACCCTTTGAAGTTTTTGTTTTTCGTTAGAGTGCAAGCAAAAATGAACTTAGCGGTGGTCAGGCGGAAGTGTCTTTAATGGTACGTAAGAGTGGGGCGACTACCATGTAACGGTGGCGCAACGCCGTACGTCAAATGGTCCGATGATATGGCCTTAGTAGAATTTAATTTTATTCTTCGAAATGTTTGTATGTGTGTGTGTGTTTGATGTATGTAACTGTCAGAAAGCATAATAATTATTGTCATACCTTTCGTAGGCCACTTCTCAAAGTCAAGGTCAGGATGGTTCTGCTTCAAGTCATCTTTGTCTACATCCAAAGGCTTTTCTGCTGGTAGGTTCGTATATTCCAGAATTCTTTCAACCTGGGAAACAAATAAAACGTGTAAAACACTAGCCTTTCGGCTTATCGGTATCGGAGTAGGTATCGGAACCGTTACCGGAACTGGTATCGGAGTCAGTATTGAAACCGATATCGGAACCGGAATCGGTGAAGGTATCGGAACCGGTATCGGTTTCGGAACCGGTACCGGAGTCGGTATCGGAACCGGTATCGGAGTCAGTATCGTAGTCGGTATCGGAGCCGGTATCGGAACCGGCATCAGAACCTGTATCGGAACCGGTAACAGAGTCGGTATCGGAACCTGTATCAGAACCGGTATCTTACTTATACGCGCATCATGTACCGATGGCGTATTACCTACGCCGTAGGTTTAGAACCTGCGCACGCCTGAGACAGATATACGATATACGAGTCTGTCTTGCACTTGCGAAACAAGCCTGTCTAAGACTGTCTTGTCTCAACTGTGCGTAGGCCTTTAGGGGGCCGACGACCACTAGACTAGGTGATGCTGCAAAAAGAATTATGTAACGAAGATTCATGTAACTCAATATGATTTAAAAGAGTGTCAATGGAGTTTCTTGCACGTTCTTCTCCATAGAGATCTCTTTTGAACGTGCAATTTAGCTTCACTTGTCCGACTGACCGACATTTTGACAATTCAAAAGTGCCTGTAGCTGGTCTATTTGAAATAAACGTTTCTGATGACGATGACGGTATTACTTACAGAAGTCATTTGGTTCTCCACTTCAGCGGTTTGCCTCATCCCGTACTGACACATGCCGACTAGACCTATCACTTGAGTTATGGCCAAGCCGACGTTGCCTCCAAGCGTGTCTGGAACAGATAAACGAATATTATACAGGTGATAGTTTGTGAGTGCATCTGTTTATTTGTATGGTTTTATAATAATAATATTCCACAACTATCACACAACGCCGTCTAGTACCAAGCTTAGCAGAGCTTGTGTTATGGGTACTAGACAACTGATAAACATACTTATATATTTCTAAATATATACATGTTATAGATAAAATACACCCAGACACAGAACGAATGATTGTGCTCATCACACAAGCATTTTTGTCCTGGGTGGGAATCGAACCCATGACCTCCGGCATAGCAGTCAGGGGCACTAACCACTAGACCAACAGGCCAGTCAAGTCTGGTTGTTAGTTCTTTAGGCTGATTTTCCACCAGAGATGTGCAAATGTGCGGGGATGCAATATCTAAGCTGTGAAGCTATGTGACCGTTTCTACTGACACTAAGCTATGTAGCGATTTTCTTTTTGGTGGGTAAAAAACCCCTGCCCTTGGGCGAAGCGGGAGATAGTGTCAGACTCTTACTGACTAAACAACCCACCCCGTTCCTTCTAGCCTTCATACCGGGGCTCGAGTTCCCTTTCGGATAACCCTGGCCCCAGTAGGCTTCGACCCGGTTGGGTCCCTGCTGTTGCTGACAACTCCTTGAGGCGCGCGGGAACAGTGCGTGCCGTCGACGACTTCATACCGGGGCTGAGATACCTTTCGGAGTTAACCCCGGCCCCAGTAGAAGCTATGTAGCGATGCGAGTAAGATGTGCTATGAAGATGCGCCGCCGCAAAGTAGATGTGCGAGAAAGATGCGCAGCTCGAGCTATGCGTTGCTTCTGCGACGCATTTCAGCGACAAAATCTGTCCTACTGTAGGCACGTAGTTTATTTAAAGCCTATATATAATTCACTCATTTACCATTACTCCCTCACACATCATTTCACTCTTTTATTTTTTCATTAATTTACTCTAGCCTTGAAGACATGTGAATTATAATAGGACAGGAAGACCGTAGCAGGCAGAATGTTCCAGTCCTTCGATGTACGCGGTATAAACGTCGAGGCGAAACGCTTAGTCCGGACCGTAGAGGTTTTAACAACGTATGGGTGGATACTCGTCGTTCGGGTCCAGCTGGGTCGAAGCCTACTGGGGCCAGGGTCAGCTCCGAAAGGTAGCTCAGCCTCGGTGCGATAGGCAACGAAGGAACAGGAGTGGGTTCATCTCACCGAAAAAAAAAGCTCATCGTTCGTCGGGTTGTCCGATGGTAGAAATAAAACGTCTAAAGAAAACCCTTCTTACCTTCAGAAGTGAAGAGGAAGAAGCTAAACGTCACCAGCGCCAGGTAGAGACAGCATACCATGTCCATCCAGAAGCCGAAAGCTCTCGTGGTGTTGAGCACGAGACTCCAGCACGAGGAGTGCAGGTCTTGCTGCTTGTCGAACTCCCTGACCAGGGTCCGCTGGTGTTGACGAGCTGATCTGATGGTCGTCAGGCCTGATACCGTCGCTGATAAGTGGTTTAGAGACTGGCTGCGGGCTGGAAGGAGAACATTTGGTGTTAGGAGTTGTCTGAAAATGAAATCTTATGGTTAAGGCGTATAGTCCCTTGAACCATCTGGCCGAAATTATGTGAACGCAACTGTCGCACTCGCCTAGGCGGCAGTACGCAAATCTGTGCATTTATATGTGGCCAGCAGCGCCCGGAAAGTGCTTTACATCCATTTTCTCTGCGAGATATTGATTGATTTACATATGCAATGTTCACATTGAAGAATATTTAACCACCAATTTTTATGTGTAAAAATGTTTCTAAAGGTCCAAGCCGTTTCGAAGGAGTAGGGAAAAGTTACGAAAAATTGCGAAATTGCTAAATATTTTTTTTTTTTGACAAAAGTATTAATTGCACGAAAAAATCAAATGTTGATATTATTGTTCATGAATCTATAATAAACATATTTTTTTTTCAAACCAATTGACTAAGCCGTTACGGAGGAGTAGGCCTCAGAAAATCACTGTTTTATGACACTTTTCGGGCGCTTGGCCCTTAAGGAGATACAACTAGACATCCATTTTCACTTGTTTTCATACCACCGCGATTATGACATTATTACACATTTTTCATTAGATATTTTGGAAACACAGTATACACATACATATGTATCTTGTGGATATTATCTAGGCTTCTATAAAAATAAATTTAGTGTAAATCTAATCCAGGAGAGACCTCTGGAACTCTGCTATTTTGCATGAACATTGACACTTCATAATATACTCAAAAATTTAAAAGTATAATACTTAATTGCAAATTTTATCCAGATTCTAAATTACGACAATTTATTTCAAAAACATAAAAAGACGTCTTTCCGAATGTTGACAGCTTTTGAGGCGTTATCCGAGTTGAATCAAAACACCAAAGCCTTGAGCATCGTCGCTAAGTTGCTAACCTGTAGGCTTCTATCGTTTACATTTCGGGGAGTGTCCACACAATGGTGGCACCCGGGCGTATTTTCAACACGAATCCGGTGCAAGAACCTCCCGAACTTACCATGTTCGGTGAGGACTTGCGTCATGCAGAAGGTGAGGACACCGTGAGGTCTTTGCAGCCACTCCTCAAAGAGGGGACTTACCGCCATGATTAATGCGTGTCCAACAGGTTATCCTGGATTATTCATCTAAAAGTGAAAGCTAAAGGTGTCTAGACACCGAAGCGACACGACCCCGGCGCTAGCGGACCAAGCCGCGCGCTCCGCTAGGTGTAGCAGCAGACCTGGCTGGTCTAGTGACCAGATTAAGCTAGGCAACCTTTACGGAATATCTTAATGAACGCATTATCTAGCACATAACACCACAGACTACCCCGTGTATTATTTTAAGCTCTTATCCATCCTAAGGTTGTCTGGAAGATATCGCTTTCAGCGATAAGACCGCCATAATTGTACCCACAAATTTAAGTTTTTGTATAAGCTGTATTACTTTTTGGTGTACAATAAAGTCTATTCTATTCTGTAATACTAATCACAGTCGAATAACTGATGAAAGAAGAGATCTCTTCTTCGGATCTCGTACTATTCACCATTCATCATCATTTCAGCCGATACTCGTCCACTGTTGGACATAGGCCTCCCCCAAGCATCGCCACATCGAACGCTTCTGTGCGTCCCGCATCCATCGGTTTCCCGCTACCTTCACCAGGTCATCGGTCCACCTTGTAGGAGGCCTTCCAACGCTATGTCTTCCGGTACGCGGTCGCCACTCCAGAACCTTTCGGGCCCAACGGCCATCTGTTCTGCGAGCAATGTGCCCATTGCCACTTTAGTTTGGCAATTTTTTTGTGCTATGTCGGCAACCTTAGTTTTCCTGCGGATACGTTCCTCGTACTATTATTATATCATAACCCGGTAAAAAGAATATAGGGGTAAAAAATCTCACCGATAGCCTCAATCCTCTTGAGCTCCCGACTGGTGTGCAGGAACAGGTCCCTGAGCAGGAACAGCAGCACGGCCACCACGCCCGTGGGGATCAGTAGCCACCAGTTGACGAGGCACACCACCACCAGGATGGCCATCACTTCCAGGAAGAACTGTGGGATGAACGAAGAAAACACCATTAAAACGGGCGCGTAGCTTCTTATTTTGTGGTGGCCTTTTTTTGTGGCCCATGTGCGGTGGTGCCACCACAAAAAAAAAGCTAGAAGCCGCTTCTAGCTTCTCCGGCCATACACCTTAGAAGATAGAGTAGATATCACAAACTCGCATAACGCGCAGACAGTCGTAAGCTAGACTCACCCCAAGACAGTCGACCAGCGCGACCGGCAGCAAGGTATCCACTTGTCCCATGTCCTTGGAAAACCTGTTCAGGATGCGACCTGATGGGTTGTGGTGGAAGAACCACATCGGGGCACTGGTCACGCCTCTGTGGACAAGAGAATGGTGATTAACAGCTGATTTTTGAATTGAAGACTTGAAGTAAGCTCTCTGCTGGAGCATACGTTTCTTCTAAAGATCTCATGGACGCTCTCCAACACGGTGGACAGACCTCATCAAAAGCGCGACACACTGCAGCGTAAATGAAGACTCCCAAGCCGCCTGCACACAGAAATGCATGGCGTCGTATCGCCAGAGAGGCGGTGGTGCGGGACTCGACCGAGACATGACCATGATCTCTCAAGAGTGTACGACTGAGAAGAAGCGCTACTGGAGCAGTGGTGACCCAGAGGTAACACCAACAACTTAGGATGTTTCACATTTAGCGATAAGTATAACGACATGATGATACTTGTTCTGCGATTTCGGCAGTCTCTCCAATCCAGTGCGTTTAGCTCTCGCCGGAACGCCCATACCGATCTGTTCCGATTTTCGGTACCTCGGGTCGCTCGTCCAAGGGGATGGTGAGGTAGACCGGGACGTAACACATCGGATCAACGCAGGATGGATGAAATGGCGACAGGTCACAGGAACAACTTGTGACTCACGGATGCCCCTCAAGTTGAAGGGTAATATCTACAAGTCCGTGATAAGACCTGGTATACTGTGTAGATCAAAATGTTGACATGGATGTGTGGTGTGACTAGAATGGATAAAGTGAGAAATGAGTATATTAGAGGAAGTTTGAGTGGCTCCAGTGACTAAAAGTTGAAAGGTAATCGTTTGTCTTGGTATTGTCATGTGAAGAGAAGGGATGAAACACAGGTTACTAAAAGGTCTGATACGCAGTTCTGGTAGTTGTACATATTTAATATTTATTTACAATTTCATTTATGGGTTATCCGAAAGGGCGCTCGAGCCCCGGGGTATGAAGGCTAGAAAGAACGTGGTGGGTTTTTTAGTCAGTAAGAATCTGACACTATCTTCCGCTCCACCCAAGAGCGGGGGTTGTCATTGGAAGAACACAACAGGAGGATAATAGCACAGTAGCTTACCGGAACATATTGTCGTGCAAGTTGGTGGAGGCGCGGATGCACGTGTTGTAGAAGATGACCAGCTTGTTCCACGTGAACACGATGCAGATCCCGATCAGCCCGCCGTAGATGTACAGGCACTGCTCCCGCGTCAGGTGGAACCGGTTGCTTGGAATCTCTTCGAACTTTACCACTGGGGAATAAAGGAAATACAGCGATAGTACAATAGCGGAGGGGAACAGGAACGAGCGGTGGGGGTGCTTGATGCGCTTGCGTCGCGTTATACAGACGTGTAGCAAAATACAGAGTTGAAATCTGTTAGATATAACAATGAAATCTTGAAGGTTTGTTTTTGGTAATGTTTTGTAAAAAGTCATAGAACAAAAGTTATTGTTTATGATGTTAGTGATACAGTCCTGCAAGGTTGTTAGTGTTTTACAAATAACCCTGTATTATACAATATATTGATGGTCAGGGTTTGAACCCGCGAACTATAACTCGTGAGTCGGAGCCTTTACCAATCGGCCATCACTGCTCAAACCCTGTCAGGCGCATTAGAGTCAGCGCAGCGGAGAGGATTTTATTAAGGCACTCCAAAATCAACTTTAAAATTTTAAAATAAAGTGTATATTTGCTTAAACCTGACAAAAAATGCTCGCGCTTCCTCGAAGATACGGCGGCAAGCGTATCTTCGACATACGCCATCCGTCAGAAAATTATTCCTCTTTGTCTGTGTGTATTAATTTCTTTTAAATCCTTAGTGTCTACATGTTGTTACTATAGTCTGTCTAATAAGTTAAACGACTTGGGTAATTATTAGGATTTAATTAAATCTGATGTAGTCAACACGGGTTCAATAATCAAAGTTGAATTAGAGATAGAGATCATTGTTTACTAACAGAAGAACCATAAAAAAAGTATTGAATATAAGTATTTTTTAAATAATTAAATATTATACAAAATTCCCAAGTCGGTTGACTTATTAGACAGACTATACATCGTGTGTATCTACGAGTGTGTATGCCAAATTAAATAGTTTTATTTATTTCATCACCACTGCTCTCAAAACGGTGAAGAATGGTTCTAGGACATGCTGGTTTCCTCACGATGATTTGTAAGGAAACCGGCATGTCCTAGAACCAAAAATTCGAAGACATGTGACATCCACCAACCCGCACTGGGCCCGCGAGGTGGATTACGGCTCATTCCCTCTCCTAGAGAGGAGGCCTGAGTCCCAGCAGTGGGAACATTAAAAAGCCTGATGATGATGATTAAATTACAGGTCTAGTTTAGAGCCTGAGGCGTTCAGTTGAGGTGTGCCCTGCTTGGGTAGAGCACCACCTTGTCCCCGTGGCAACGATCTCTCGCGCCGGGCCGCGCGTACAGACCGTGGTGTGGAACGAGGAGGAGTGGCAGGTGCGAGCCTCCTTCTGCGAAGCTGTCATGCTAGCAAAGGAGGAGGCCGACCGCGATCCAGCAAGCTCGAAGTCTACTGGGGCCATGGGTTCGCTTCTAGTGCACAGCCGTCAGCGAAATAAGAACACGGACCTTGGGAGCACCGAAGTCAGTCATGAACGGCCTGAGCATACTGAATAGACTTGTCTGCCATTTTTTATTTTCAGTGGCTACAAATCATTCACATAACATCCCCCGTCCTTGGGCCGAGCGAGAGATAGTGTCAGACTCTTACTGACTAAAAAACCGACCTCGTTCCTTCTTGCCTTTCATACCGGAACCGAGCCTCCCTTTCGGACTCTTCTGCCTTTAGAGAGAGGTGGGTTGGTAGAAATGAAAGCCACCATAGCCCAACCACAATGATCCACCAAGGACAAACAGTCTGTTCACGGCTTCGTTCTTAAAGGCACGCGGCGCGGCGAACGGTGCGGCATCGGTAAGCACACACATTTTTTTTGTTCTGATATAAATTAGTACTTGACTGCGATCCCACCTGATGGTAAGCAGTGATGCAATAGTTGATGATGAGGCGCACTAGTTTCTTGGGCGGAGCATCGCCGTGCCCTCGTGGGGGTGATCGGCGGCGGAGATCTCTCGCGCCGGGCCTTGGTCGAGGCCATGGTCCGGAGTGAGGAGGAGTGGCAGGCGCGAGCCGACGCGTGCGAAGCAGTAATGCTCGCTAAGGAGGAGGCCGACCGCATCAGGCAACGGCGCTCTCACCGCCGCCGGGATTCCGATGCCGATTTCCAGCCATCGTAGGCGTGGGCTTGCGGACAGTGAGCAATGGGTAGCTCGCTGTCCGGCCGTCCGGTAACTGTCCGGACCAAGCCCAAGTCGTCGACGGCGCGCACTGTTCCCGCGCGCCTCAAGGAGTTGTCAGCAACAGCAGGGGCCCAGCCGGGTCGAAGCCTACTGGGGCCAGGGTTATCCGAAAGGGCGCTCGAGCCCCGGTATGAAGGCTTGAAGGAACGGGATGGGTTTTTTAGTCAGTAAGAGTCTGACACTATCTCCCGCTCCACCCAAGAGCGGGGGTTGTCATAAGATGATCTTTCCCATCGAAAAAAAAAAAAAAGGCGCACTAGTTTTTTCTATTATTTTAACTATGAACAGCGTCTCGTGGCGTGATTTTGATACATTTTATATTTTTGCTTTTTTATTATTTGATTCCGCGCTGAGCTACCGCTCACACCGACAAGGTAATGAACGGACCGTAAGCACCGCAAGTGCGGAAACCATTTCACAAAGATAAGAAGATGATTTACCTGGTGGTGGAACGGTAGTGTCATTAGATGTCGTCGGTGGCGGCTTGTTGGCTATTTTGATGGCGCTGTTCGCTTCTTCTAAATTAACCCTGAAAAAGAAAGTACATCAGAAAATTGACATGATTCTTTATTGTGGAGTACCAATTTCTATAGCTAAATGGAACTTGACGAGATCTCAACGCACAGTTACGTGGTCAGAACAAAGGAATCAGAGGCGTGGCGGACCCGAAGCAATCGAAACGAAACGTTCGTAACTTGGCGAGGCCAGCTGGAGTGGTGGCCGCGCAACGGAAGACGCAGCATCGGAACTTCGGAAGGCCTCGCAAAACAGATGTCCGTTTGGGCCGAAAGGTTCTGGAGTGGCGACCGTAGGCTATAGGCTCGAGGTTTCATTGCGTGATCGAATAAAAAATGAAAATATCCGCAGGAAAACTAAGGTTGCCGACATAGCACAAAGAATTTATTTATTTATTTACAATTTACTTATACAACATTACAGTCTCAGTCTAGTTGTACAAAAACAAGAAAAAAAATATGTATATACATTACCACTAATATAAAATAAAATATCCCACAAAACCAAATAAGACAACGTATATATAAAGAATTGCCAAAACTTAAGTGGCAATGGGCAGGGCACATTGCTCGCAGAACAGATGGCCGTTGGGGCCGAAAGGTTTCGGAGTGGCGACCGCGTACCGGACGCAGCGGTGGAAGGCCTCCTACAAGGTGGACCGATGACCTGGTGAAGGTAGCGGGAAACCGATGGATGCGGGACGCACAGGAACGTTCGATGTGGCGACGCTTGGGGGAGGCCTATGTCCAACAGTGGACGTCTTTCGGCTGAAATGATGATGATGATAATATAACTCGGAGTACTCACCATTCTTTGAGCCAGACATCAGTCGAGGAGTAGAAGAACTGCGCCAGAAGGAACAGTAGAATAAGCAGCGCCATAGACAAGGTGCTGCCGCCGCTGCGGATGTATGACACGTAGACACTGTTGTCCACCGAGCCCTTCTTTTGACTCTCACCTACAATGAATACGGTCACAATTTAATTGGTTTCCTGAATAAAATCTTGTGGAAGGTTGTTCTACTGAGCAAGCACTTATAGTTTGTGGAGGGCTGTTCCTTACACCCTGTATATACACCGCTAAATTTTAATCGTTTTAATACCTTTAGATAGTAGTCGGCGTTGCGTACAAACTACCTATAGGTCATTGAACTCGCTCAGCTGACGTTTTCTTAAAGAAATTAATTTCGTACATGCGTAAATTAATATGAGTTATGAAAAAAAAAGGTACTTAACTTTTTATTTTTATCTTTACAAATCGATAGTGTTTCAGGTACCGGATCGACCCTCCACGGGATTAAAACGATTAAAATTTAACGGTGTATGCTTATAAATAAATAACTCCTTACCTTCATATTTAGGATCTAAATTGTTGTCTAGATCTAGATTGAAGGACAATTGCGATGCTTCCGACATGGAGCGCTGCGATCGGAGCTTGTAGCTGTGTTCCTACAAATAATTACATCAGCTTAGTTTAAAATGATTCTTTAGAACGTAGACAATAGGTTTTGATATGTTGTGTCTAAAACTACATACGACAAAACCCACATAATTTTAAAATTTTGTTTTTTTTTTTATTTTATTTAGTGATACAGTGAATCCTGGTAAAGTGGGCCTTGGATAAGTGATAAACCTCTCCTACAATTGCTGTCATGGATCTTGAGCGCTGGCTTCATGTTGCGCAGAAGTCAAATATTCGGTCTCTTTAGCGGTGCGAAGTGAGACGGGGGGAGCAGGGAGTGTCAGTGATTGGATCGCCGCGCCATCGCGTCATAGACGTCACACCTGGTTCGTTTGCTGCGTTGCTGCCTGTATCTAACAACAAAGACGATTGGCTCGCCAATGTATGGAAAGCGCAAAGCTATCCCCACTCTGACGCCGAGCGCTCAAGATCCGTTTTGGCAATTGTACGTATATTTACTTATTCTTTACTAGTTAAACCCGCGAACTTTGTAACGCCAACAGTCAATGAATGTAGTAAAGAGTTATGAGTATACATGTAGATGGATGGATTATGTGAGGAGTGATATGAAAGAAAAGGGAGTTAGTGATAGTGTGACGGGTGCCAGGACAGAATGGAAGAAAAAAAACGTGTTGCGCCGACCCCAAGTAATATGGGATAAGGTCAGGAAGATGATGGTGATAATGATACCAAGAATGTATCAAACAAGTTACCGATTTCGTACATTTTTACACTACACACATCAAAACTACATATTTCAATGATTTATTTTTTTAATTACTCTTAATATTGAATAGAACTAACGCTTCGCTTTAAATCCGCTTTATCCAATTTTACCATCACGTTATACACCTAGTAATAAAAAGATTACATTAATACTGAGTATTCATTACTTGACTCCACAGTATATAAGGCCCTTTACACCGCCAGAGACAGGAATAAATGGGAAAACACCATATAAATTAACCCGCCAGAGCTTAATGACCCAAAAAATTGCCGTGTTTACGTAAATCACCAATAAAATAAATAAAATATTTTTTTAGTTTTTTTCTATCAAAAACAAATAATATAATAAATATGGAATAATATAATATAGAAATTAAAATTTTCGGCCAAACAAGTTTCGTACAGACGTGTGTACAAAATGAAAATTAAGCATTTTTCAAGGTCTTCAAGTTGTACAGACGTATTTACAATCGGCGCTCGAGGGGTTAAAGTGATGAAGCAGGGAGGTCACGACCCTCCGCATTGAGGACTACGACGCAAGCAGGAGGAGGAAGCGTGATAAATATTAATTGACAGTACAGTAAAACTCACCACAGTCTCCGTATTTTCATAAGTCGTAGCTTTCGCCTGCTCCTCTTTGACTTTCTCCCCCATTTCGATGAGCTTCTCGAATTCCGCCACTCCGTTCTTCAGTTCGTGGTACGTGCCTTGGGCTACGATCTGGTGGAAACAGAATACAAAGATCAGGAACTAATTACTTTATAAGGCGTCGGTGCGTTATTGAAAAAGAACCATGGGCAAAAATATCTAGAGCGTGGGCTCTTCTACCAAAAGAGATGGGATCACTTCGAATAGACTTGTGCTTCAATAAATATCTTTATATATATAATTCTTCTGTGAGTGTGTATGTCACTGAACTTCTCTCAAACGACTGGACCGATTTTGATGAAATTTTTTGTGTGTGTTCAAGGGGATCTGGGAATGGTTTAGATTCACAATTTTGTCCGCTGGACAATGTTTTTTTAATTAATTTTTAATTTATTAGTAGTTCTTGATTTTGGAATATTTTACATTGGATCCGACAGACGGCGCTACCATCGCAGTGTCAAATTTTAAATAATATTCGAATTTTAATTTTAGTCTGTCCTGACAGTTAGCGCTGCGATCAAATTAAAAAAAAAAGTTTCTAATATAAAAGAAAGTCGTGTTAGTTACACTATTTATAACTCAAGAACGGCTGAACCGATTTGGTTGAAAATTGGTAGGGAGGTAGCTAAGAACCAGGAGAAGGACATAGGATATCCCGATATTTTTTTTTTAACTTAGAGTAGGGTAGAGTAGGGTATGGTGGAGTAGGGTAGGGTAGAGTAGGGTAGAGTAGGGTAGAGTAGGGTAGAGTAGGGTAGAGTAGGGTAGAGTAGGGTAGAGTAGGGTAGAGTAGGCAGAGTTGACAGCTTAGATAAAAGGTAACTATTAGGCGGTACGAAGTTTGCCGGGTCAGCTAGTTAAGATATAAACTAATTTTTGTAACAAATCCATGGGGTTATTTTGCTATAAATATTTTTCTCCTACCATAAATAAACCATTTGCTTTGTTCGTTTTGTTGTTTGACATCTTATAGTTATTAACCGACTTAAAAAAAGGAGGAGGTATTGTTCGGCTGTATATATATTTTTTTTAAGTACCGTTTCTGTTTTTTTTTTTCGGTTTAAATTGATCGATTTGTAAAGATAAAATCAAAAAATCAAGGACCTTTTTTTCAAAACTCGTATTAATTTACGCACCTACGCAATTAATTTCTTTAAGAAAACGGCAGCTGAGCGGGTTCAATGACTTGTAGTTAGTAGTTGTAAATTAATTGTATGCGTAAATTAATACGAGTTTTGAAAAAAAAGATACTTGATTTTTTGATTCTATCATTACAAATCGATAGTGTTTCATGTACCGGATCGACCCTCCACGGGATTAAAACGATTAAAATTTAACGGTGTATATAGATATTATCTTCCTGAGACTGAACACTCACCCGCCCAGATCTCATGACGCACACGTTGTGCGCGTGCTTGGCGTACTGCACGTGGTGCGTCACCAGCACTGTCGCTTTGTCGCGCAGGAAGTTCTTGATGCAATCCTCGTAAATTGCGTGGGCCACCTGGAAACAGAGCACATTATTATCTTATTTATTAATTCATTTATGTACACACAAACACTTAAAAATGAAATAGACAAATACAGAAAAAAAAGAGTACAAAGGTACTGCTTATTTCAAATGAAATTTCTTCCAGCAGACCAGCAGACAGGAGAGTTGGATGAGAGATGTACACACAGTGTATACAAACGAATCAGAAAATTAAGAATTTACTATATTATCTAAATTAACTTATATATACTTATATTATAAATAAAAATATCTATAAAATAAAACATTACGAGATGGTTGAGAGGTTGGATCTTTGACTAGTTTTTTGAAGATGAATATATTTTTATCTTTCTGTTTACAAACTAATAATTGCTCCTTTCATGTAAGTGCGTTCGCAACATGTAAACTCACTTGAATAAGACACAGAACTGGAACAAAATAATATTTATACCCTATTCGCGTTAAAATTTTAAGAAACTTTTTTACTGTCTGTTCAGCCGATTTTAACTTCTATTTCCTAGGCATAAGAATGACATTAAAAGCAAAAGGTGGTTACAATACCAACTATTTACTGCTGCCGCCATTTGTCATGCCACCAGCGTAATAAAAGTTAAAATCGATTGAATAGACTGTAAGCAAGTCCAATGACCCGTAGGTAGTTGTCGGTGTTGCGTACAAACTATCTACGGGTCATTGGACTCGCTCAGCTAAAGTTTTCTTAAAGAAATGAATTTCGTACATGCGTAAATTAATACGAGTTTTGAAAAAAAGGTACTTTATTGTTTTTTTATCTTTACAAATCGATAGTATTTCATGTACCGGATCGACCCTCCACGGGATTAAAATTTAATAGTGTATATAAATGTAACTATAAAAAGAAATGAGAGTCAAGCCTATTCATACTAAATTTGCATGCTGCGCGCCTACAGTGGCTGGAGACCCCTATTCTATTTAATGCTATAGTTTGAATCACTCCAAATCAAATCATTTATTTCAAATAGACCATTTGCAGGCACTTTTGAATAGTCAAATGTCGGTCAGTCCAAGAAAAGTGAAGCTAAATTGCTCCTACGCTGTTGTCTCTAAATGTGTGGATGAGCATGGATGTAGACCTCACCTTGGCATCCACAGCCGCCAGGGGATCGTCCAGTAGATATACATCAGCGTTCTGGTACACGCAGCGCGCTAACGATATCCTGGCGCGTTGCCCGCCGGACAGAGAAGCACCTGGAAATCATTATTTATGTATTATACAGATTAGTAGATTTATTAAGAAAAATTATCTCTACATATAAATAAAATTGGAGTGTCTGTTTGTAATATTGAAATAACTGCTTTTTACTACATGCATATGAATATATATACGGTACATACAACAAAATAACATTTTTTACAATATATTTGCCTGTCTGTCTGTTTGTCCGGGCTAATCTCTGAAATGGCTGGACCGATTTTGACGGGACTTTTTTTGGCAGGTAGCTGACGTAATAAGGAGTAACATAGGCTACGTACTTTTATTTTAGAAAAAATAAATTCAAAACACTATAGTCCGCGCGAACGAAGTCGCGGGCACAGCTAGTAATCTATAAAACTGCAGTTTTTAGGTGAAACCAAGAGGATAAGTCCACAAAATCATAATTTTCTTAACTTAACACTGTGCAGATCAATGTCAGGTCAAAAAACCGGGCAAGTGTGAGTCGGACTCGCGCAGTGAGGGTCTGTATGAACTTATCTTTGAAAACACTGCAATTTACGAATCGAATTTCAAGAATTTTCCAAAACGCGTTTCTTTTTTTGTCAATTCAACTACAATTGTGCTATGAGACCTTCTTTAATTCTTAAATTCAGGAATCTAGGTCAACGAGAAGTATCTTATGAATTTTGATTCTCTTGAGAGTGTCAAAATGTACATATATTTTTTTGCGACATAAACAGCCGTAACTTTTTTTTTTCACTTGGATGTTTGAATTTTTTCACAGCGTCAAGGGACCACATAACTGAGAATATGGTTTTAATTCCAACTCGATACCTTCACGTGTTCCAGAGCTAAAGGGTCTTTTTATATGGTGGGAAAAAATCATCCAATGACATCCCCCGCTTTTGAGCGGAGCGGGAGATAGTGTCAGACTCTTACTGACTAAAAGACCCACCCCGTTCCTTCTAGCCTTCATACAGGTCGCGCGATGAATCAAGATCGCTCGGCAAAATTGGAAGGGGCATGCGCAGTATTCAATTCTACGGTCTATTTGGCGACGTACGGGCGGGTGTGCGCCGTCGGCGACACGTCATTGGTAGATAGAGTCGCTCTTCAATTCTCTCATTGGATATTGTTGTACTTGGGTACTGTTGCGTACAGCTTGTGTTATCGTAATAGTAATACGTAGTCGTAAAAAAAATTGTTAAAAATAATGTTTTAAAACGGCTAGCCAGAAAAATGGTTTAAACGTGAATTATTACTTTAAAGAAAGAAACTAACGAATTTTTTAATTTTATGTTTTAATTTAAAAAATTTAATGTTTTGAATTTACCTACTTACAAGATAAATTACAAGCAAAAACTAGTGTTATTATAAGTTATGTTACTAAGGTTCAAACATACGAAATTAAAAATTAAATCCTAACATACTAAGAATTTCTGTGCGCAATTGTACACATGCGCCGATTGCCCCCACTACTTTCACCGAGCGATCTTGATTCACCGCGGACCTGTACCGGGGCTCAAGCTCCCTTTAGACCCCAGTAGACTTCGACCCGGCTGGGTCCCTGCTGTTGCTGACAACTCCTTGAGGCGCTCGGGCCGTCGAAGACTTAGGCTTGGTCCGGACATTTACCGGACGGCCGTACAGCGAGCTACCCATTGCTCACTGTCCACAAGCCCGCGAGATAAAGGGTCTTGACAGACACATATACAGACAGGCAGACAGATCGACGGACAGACAGACGGACAATAAAGTGATCATATAAGGGCTCCGGTTTTTCCTTTTCAGTAACGGAACTCTAAAAACGAACTCACCTCGTTCCCCCACCACAGTTTTGTCACCATTCGGCAGTATTTCGAGGTCAGTCTTCAGTTGGCAGCACTTGATCACCTGCTTGTACCTCCGCAGGTCCATATCCTGGCCGAAGAGGATGTTTTGACGGACCTGAACAATAGGGTTAGTTTCCAGGGTCAAAATAATTACATTTTATTTAGTCCGTATTTTAGATTATAAAAAAATATTGGACACGAATTTTATCTTTTTTCGATTAAACAAAAAATAACAAAGATATAGCCCATTAAAGTTACGTGTGACGCCACCCCGTGCGAAAAAGTGCAGCACGGCGTGACGTTACACGTTACTTTAATGGGCTATATCTTTGTCATTTTTGGTTTAATTTATAAATAAAAAAATACGTGTCGCTTATTTTTGAATAATCTAAAGCCTATTGTCGATGATGATCAGATTTTTTTTTCCCCATGGCAATGCATTGATACGTCATTCAGTCAGTTTCTCTTTTAACTTTTCTATTTATACACACTCTCCTGTCGCAGATCTACTGGAAGAAATTTCGTTTTAAATAAGCAACATCTTTGTGCTCTTCTATCTGCATTTAGAAACGCATAGCATAGTCGGCCTTATAATGTTCCCATTGGCTAAATATAATAAAAGCTGTATGTATATGTGTGTAGAAATATTTAATAGTATACCGAGTGAATTAAAAATTCTTAATACAAGATTATTTAAAATGAAATTGTACGATTGGCTGTCTACTAATCTTAATATATATAAATCTCGTGTCACAATGTTTGTCCTCAATGGACTCCTAAACCACTTAACCGATTATAATAAAATTCGCACACCATGTGCAGTTCGATCCAACTTGAGAGATAGGATAGTTTAAATCTCAAATTATAGTCACAATTTTAATTTATTGCTAATTATTTGTCTGTTATTATTTGACAGTCACAATTATCTGTTAACTCCAAATGATTCTAACAGATGTCGATACCTTTCGACTGGGTTGAGTAAGTAATCAATAGATGGCGCTGCTATGGTAAATCTACGAACGTGTCATATAAGCTACATTTTCAATTTAGGGTAGAGTAGGGTAGAGTAGGGTAGAGTAGGGTAGAGTAGGGTAGAGTAGGGTAGAGTAGGGTAGAGTAGGGTAGAGTAGGGTAGAGTAGGGTAGAGTAGGGTAGAGTAGGGTAGAGTAAGGTAGAGTTGGGTAGAGTAGACAGCTTAGCTAAAAGATATAACATAACTATTAGGCGGTACGAAGTTCGCCGGGTCAGCTAGTAGTTTTTATAGTATTAAAGAGTTCTTTGACAAAAAATATTAATGACTTAACTGTATGCACAAAAATTTGCACGCTTATAATGTTAAGCAAAAACATGTATGCTCTGTATTTAATCCTTGTAACATCTTTCATACCGTGTTTTTATGCAAATAAATGTTATTCTATTCTATTCTACTGCTGGGACTTAGGCCTCCTCTCTAGGAGTGGGAATGGACTGTAATCCACCACGCGGGCCCAGTGCGGGTTGGTGAATGTCGCATGTCTACGAATTTTTTGTTCTAGTGCGTTTCCTCACGATGTTTTCCTTCACCGTTTTCAGCGATGATGAAATAAATTACACAAAGTAAAGAACCTGGTTGGATTTGAACTCGTAAGTCAGGGCCGTAACCACTCGGCCACTAATGCTCTCGAATAAAATATTAAAAAAAAAATATTTCACTAAAAATGTTAGAATAACGATTGTACACAGTTAAAATTAAAACAATACAATTTTTTTTTTTATTAGGTTAGATTATTAAAATTCCACCACTGGGGTGTCCAGAATATAATAATAATTTATTTATTTACTTTCCAGAAATTACAGAGAAATGAAATAGACAGTGTACAATCAGAATAGTGAAATTAATTTGTTTGTGTAAAGTTTTTTAAAAAACCTGTGTGTCAGGTCACCAGGCCCCCAAAACAAAGTTTTGAAGAAGAATCATCATCAGATGTTTGACACACCTTATAATATAGATAGATATATAAATAGTATAACTTACGGAGGCCTCGAACAGCCAAGGCTCCTGCGCCGCGTACGCGACGACGGCGTGGACGTGCAGATGCCCACTGCTAGGCGACAGCTCGCGCAGCATCGCCTGCAGCAGCGTCGACTTGCCCGACCCCACCGTGCCCACCACTGTTGTTAGCGTTTCTGGCTGTATCTGGGAGAAAAAGGTGGAAGTGGCTATTTAAGATATGCTATGCTCCGAGTTTCTTTGCGTGATCGAATCAAGAATGAGGATATCCGCAGAAGAACCAAGGTTACCGACATAGCACGAAGAATCGCCAAACTTAAGTGGCAATGGGCAGGGCACATTGCTCGCAGAACAGATGGCCGTTGGGACCGAAAGGTTCTGGAGTGGGGACCGAAAGGTTCTGGAGTGGCGACCACGTATCGGAAGACGTGGCGTTGGAAGGCCTCCTACAAGGTGGACCGATGACCTGGCAAGGGTTGCAGGAATCCGATTGATGAAAGACGCACGGGACTGCTCGTTGTGGCGACACTTGGGGGAGGCATATGTCCTACAGTGGACGTCTTTCGGCTTAAATGATGATGATGTTATCGATGTTAAATAGCACACCCTCGCATTACTCGGAAGTTAATTATACAAGTCCCTCACTAACGTTCGGGATTAAAACTTAGCAACCTTCGTTTCGTTCGGAATTCAACATACCGCCCGCGACTTAAAGACACTGCTTTATCCCCTAGTCACAATATCTACTATTTTGGTATACTAGTATCAGTAGTTTGGTTTTGGTTGGTCCGGGAGTAAGTTCCCTTGAGTTGGTTTTTCTACTATCGCGCGGGCGGAGCCGCTAGCAGCAGTACTCACACCGAAGCAATTAACCGAAGTCGTCTTCGGCCTAAGAGGCGCGCGGCGCGGCGAGCGGTGCGGCATCTAAAAACGCGCGCGTTTTGGCTACGTGCGACATCTTGTGGTGAGCTTCAAATCTATACTATAATATTTATAATATTATAAAGCGGAAGAGTTTGTTTGTTTGTTTGAACGCGCTAATCTCAGTCATCTCTTATTATTATTATTATAATAGGAGCGGAGCAGTAACCAATGATGCGGGTGAAACCGCAAGGTACAGCTAGTATCTTCATACTTTTGTCCTTACCGCTCGCCGCGCCGCGCTAAGCTACCGCTCACATTGGTATGATCGTGAACGGGTTGTAAAACCATTCAACATTTTTCTTTCTTCCTATCCCTTTCAGATACCGTCAATTTGAGACACAATAGCAAGACAATAGATCCGTGAACCGGCGTTCGCTTGGGGTTTCATGAATTTATTCATAAAACTTCGCGTTCGCGCTGCTATTGTCTTACATTGTTTCTCTAATTGATGGTATTTAAAAGGTTTTTGGAGGTAGGCGGAACAGAGAGTAAAGTCCCGCATGCCTCCGTTGAAAAGGGAGGATCCTCCGACCAGACAGGTGTTATGGTCTGGTGGGCGACTGCCCGATAGATGATTTCGGGCTGTCGTATATGTTCAAATCGCGCGGAGAACTTTGATTGCGCGATGCAGGATTTCGTATTTTCTTCGTAGTTCTTATGTGGCGCCATAGATGTCGCTACAGGTTAATTACCATCTTTCTTTCTTTCTTGATTTCTTTCTTTGGTTTTCCCATCATCATCAAATTCATCATTTCAGCCGATACACGTCCACTGTTGGGCATAGGCCTCCCTCAAGCGTCGCCACATCGAACGTTCCTGTGCGTCCCGCATCCATCGGTTTCCCGCTACCTTCACCAGGTCTTTGGTCCACCTTGGAGGACTAGGAGGCCTTCCAAGACTTTCCCATATTACAATATATGAATAAATATATATTATTCATATTTATATTTCACAATTATAAATATTTACACTGACTATATTACAATGGAAGCTTAGTCTTCCCAATATTTCTTTACGGCACAGAAACGTGGACGGTTCGCCTCAAAGACCGACGCAAAATCGATGCACTCGAAATGTGGTGCTGGCGGCGACTGCTGCGGATCCCTTGGACAGCACTTAGGACTAACGTTTCGATTCTGGAGGAGCTAAACATCAAACAGAGGGTATCGTCGACTGTGCAAGTACGAATCCTCAAATATTTTGGTCACGTTGTTCGCAACGAACACTCCATTGAGCGACTCGTTGTCCAGAGACAAGTGGAGGGGAAGCGGTCACGCGGGCGCTCACCTACGCGTTGGACAGACCTCATCAAAGCTGCAACACAAACCTCCTTAGTTCAGAGTTCTCGAGACGCCGTAAACCGGGACAAATGGAGACGCATCGCGAGGGCCTCACTCGCCAAATGAAAATGCAACATGAGTGGTCGTGGTTGATAACCACGACCACTCTGTCAAGAGTGAACGACTAAGGAGGAGGATATTCCAATGACTCACAGTTAAGTTAATATCCACTAGCGCCGGTATCTTGCCGTCCACGGCGACGTCGTCGACGTTCTTCCAGTGTGCGGTGTAGTCCTTCATGGCGATCAGCACCTGCGGCTTCAGCTGCTCCAGGTTGCTCTCGGACTTGATGTACGCTTGCTGGCTGCGAGTGGATGGGAAGAAGAACTTGGTAAGAAGTACACTTTTTATACACCGTTAAATTTTATTCGTTTTAATCCCGTGGAGGGTCGATCCGGTACATGAAACACTATCGATTTGTAAAGATAAAATTAAAAAATAAAGTACATTTTTTTTTAATCTTATTAATTTACGCGTGTACGAAATTAATTTCTTTAAGAAAACGTCAGCTGAGCGAGTCCAATGACCTGTAGGTAGTAGTCGGCGTTGCGTACAAACTACCTACAGGTCATTGGACTAAATTAATACGAGTTTTGAAAAAAAGTTACTTTATTTTTTAATTTTATCTTAAGAAGCGAAGCCAGCAATCAAAAGCTAGTCAATAAATATAAATAAAATTGGAGTGTCTGTTTGTAATATTGAAATAACTGCTTTTTACTACATGCATATGAATATATATATACGGTACATACACCAAAATAACATTTTTTACAATTTTTGTCTGTCTGTCTGTTTGTCCGGGCTAATCTCTGAAATGGCTGGACCGATTTTGACGGGACTTTTTGCTAGTACACACAGCTAGTAATAAATAAAAAAACTCACCCATTTCCAATCTTCTCAAAAACCCCATTCTTCATAGAAACCACATTACTCTCCTCGATCGTCCACAAATCGACGCCATCTTGGTTATCAACTTCGGGCAACAACAAGAACTCTTGCATCCTTTTCACACTTACGTATGCTTCTAAAGTGAACGTTATTGCGAGAGGGAGAAAGTCGACGAGCGTGTATTTCAGTATTTCGTAGTAGGAGAATATTACGAAGACCTTGGCGGCGGTCAAGTCGTTGCCGAAGGAAATGTATGACATGATGCTGAGCAAAATGGCGACTTTGGTGTTCAGTTTTACGCACGATATCATTACAGCTCGGAGCCAGGACATTTTTTTTATTACGTTCATTTCTTTTCTGTGGACAAATATTTAGAAGATTATTTTTGTTTTTTTGGTGTCATTTTTTTTTGAGCGAGAAAATGAAAGAGAAAAGAATGAAGAGAAGGAAAGGAAAAAAAAGAATGAAAAAACATAAGAAAAAGAAAGCAAATAAAGAAAGATATAAAAGATGTAAAGAAAACGTTTTAGAGATTATTTTTGGGTTTTATGGTAAGATTTTATTTGAGTGAAAAAATGAAAGAGAAAAGAAAGTAAAAAATGTAAAGGAAAGAAAGAAAGAAAGAAAGGAAAGGAAAGGAAAGGAAAAAAAAGAAAAAAAGAAAGCAAATAGAAAGATGTAAAGAAAGGTAAGAAATAAAAAGTTTTAGTGCCCGGCCGAAACTGGTATTTCAGCTGAAACCGAATTTTGGCAACAGTCTCAGTTTCGGCCGAAACCGAAACTTCCTTACAAGGATCATGTTTTGAGGGAAAAATAAAGAAAACGTTATTATAATCAGTCAATCCTTATTTTTATTTAATGCATTTTTCGTTGATTAGCATGAATTTTACTGCACTCAATTTTAGTAGGGAAAACGGTGACTGGCTTGTTTGTAGATGCAAACAAGCCAGTCACGATATCATTAGGCACGTGGACATGACAAAATGTGTTCGTTGCTTACTCGCTTGGAAGGAATTTAACGCGCTGAACATGACCAATAACAGGATGAAAACTCCCAAGTGCAGTTTCAGTTTCGGTCGTAGTTTAGTGACCGACCGTTCGGTCGGACACTAAGAAGTTTACTCGACCCTCACACAATCGTACGAGTATAAATTAAAAATACATAGGTACACTTACTTTCTCGCCTTCCCAATGATTTTGACGAAAGCGTTCTCCCAGGCGTACATCTTGATAGCTTCGATACTCTGTATGACTTCGTTCATCAGTCTGATCCGATTGTCTGTCCGTATGGCAGTCTGTCGACGCAGCTTGCTCGATATCTTGCCGAGGTATCCTGGGAAATGTCATGGGGTTATTATTGTGTAAGGTTATATGTCAGTATTGTGTGGGATTGTTCGAATGAGTGGCAGATAGATAAAAAATACGAAAAAGAAAGAAAGAAAAAAAAATAAAGAAAGAAGAATAAAGAAAGAAAAATAAACGAAAGAAAAACAATAATTAAAATGTTTCTTTGTTTTATTATCTTTAATTTTAAGAAAATATATACTGGGTAAGTGCGAGTTGGA
Organism: Mythimna albipuncta; assembly: GCA_929112965.1. Classification (NCBI taxonomy): domain Eukaryota; kingdom Metazoa; phylum Arthropoda; class Insecta; order Lepidoptera; family Noctuidae; genus Mythimna; species Mythimna albipuncta. The sequence goes on from OV815987.1 coordinate 11,440,787, forward strand.
CTATCGCACTGAGAGTTTCGTACAAACTTGCCTAAGAAAACAGTTTGATTCCCGAATTGAGTTACGAAGATTTTTCCGATTCACAAATAAAGTTTTTTTTTTTTATTACAAATTTACATTTTTCAGATTTAGGTTACTCTAAAGTTGATCTAAAGTCCTGAAATTTGGCGCGAAGGTTTCATAGTACAAGTATAGAAAAAATCTAAAAACTGTACATTTGACGTCATAAAAAAAAAACTTTTTATGCGATAGGGAAAAATCTTCGTAACTCAATTCGGGAATTGAACTGATTTTCATAGATAAGTTTCTACAGAACTCTCAATACGCGAATTGGACTCGTTTCTTTCTTTACCAACCTTGCAACGGAATGAACATGATGAGGAAAGCGACCCCAATGAGGGTCGCCACGCCAATCTGTCGGTACATCAGGTAGACTATCAGGGTGCTCTCCACCGGCGTCCGGACCAGGTCTACCATGAACAGACTCGCCATGTCGAAGCGCTGGGCGTCAGTCGTCAGCAGGTTAACCACATGACCAGCCAGACCTTCGGAAGCCTTGCCTCCTTTCGTCAGATCTAGGCGGAGGAGCTGGAAATATGGAGAAAGACATATTATAGTGAAACTTGGTTGTGTAGGCCTTAAATATGTATATGAGAAACCTCTCATCTTTATCTCTTAGTCCCGTAATCAACGAGTGGACTGATAACAAATGGAACGAACAAAATGGAGGAAAAAAACGCGTTGCCCAGATTATTTTCTTCCATTCTATCCAGTCTGTCCGGTGACTATAAGCCACTTAAGAGGGCCCTTCCCGACTCGCTTATCGTCAACGTCGAGCGTGGTTTAAAAACTTGTTGCTTCATCTAACGCAATCCAACGCGATATTTGATGAAGAGGCAACGCGAAAACAGAGAGATAACGCCTGAAAACTCTGTTAGCATTCGGTAATTCCGTGATTTACTCGAGTATTTTACAAAAGTTGGTCCAGGAAATAGGTACGTGTTTTTATAAAACCCTTAAATTTTTTTTGAAAATAACTTCGTCATTCAGAATATGGATTAAATGTGCAAGACTTGTATAGACGTACTTTTTTATATTTTTTATATACATTATGAAGGTCCAAAGTTCAAATAGAAGATAGCAAAGACCTCTGAAAATAGCAGATTTTCAGAGGTCTTGGATTAGTTTTAGTTTCATATCACTCTTCACACAATCCGATCTCTTCTTTGGCCTCCCTCTCCCTCTCCAACCACCCACATGTACATGTATACTCATAACTCTTTTAGTAACACGCGTTTCATCCCTCCTCTTCACATGACATCAAGCACACAATTAATTACCTTCCTGTATATAAGAGATCCACAGGCGACTCGTATCTTCATCGCCATGCTGAGTAGCCATAATATCAGTGGGTGAACTAAACTAGCGCTTAGAGCCATGAAACTGAAATAAAAATACAACATATTAAATAGTTATCATATTTAATAGTTAGTTTGATAGTTAGTTATTTATTAGTTAGTGTTATTAGTCATAGTTTCTGTGAAATTGTTACTATTTTGGTGTACAATAAAGTTTATTCTATTCTATTAAAATTGATAAAAAATAAAAGACCTTTTAATACTTAGATACGCAAAAAGAATACTCGCAATATAAAACATTATTTTTAGTTTATGCAAAACCATGATGTCTTAAAATCATAACGATATCGGTGTGACACAGAGACAAAGCTATACAACCCTACTTTTTAATTAGCACACAAAAAAATAGGGCTCTATCTGTACCCACCACTGATCATATTTTTGTAGTCAAAAGTAGAAAAAACCGAAATCCTAAAATTGACCACGAAAACGTAAATTTATCATAGAATCAATCAAACATAACAATTGCTAGTAGAAAATACTGCGGGCAGTGTTTTTGCTTAATAATTGTCACTTATTCATTCATTAATCAATAGCCTGCACAATATTTCCATAAATTGAGTGACATTTTGGGACATAAATCAACGCTAATAACTTTGCTGTTTATGAATATTATTTATTGAGATTTTACTTATAAAATAAAAAGGGCTTTTCTAATAAGCCCTTTAAGTGTGTGTCCTAATTAAAAAATTGTGGTGTATAGTACGTATATCATCACTAGGTAATTCACTATCAATTTCTGACGACAGAAACATGATGGCATTGGCACGTCGTAGTTGAGGCAAAAATATTTTAAAAAAGGTCAACTGTTAAATACCACCGACACAAAGTACAACACAAGTCACGGCAGGTTATAGCAGGCATTAGGCGCCAGCGCACAGCTGGGTGCAGGAGCATAATAACCCCTCAGTCGACCGAATGGCCAAGTGACCATGTATTTGTACGGACAAGCAGGTAACATTAACAAGCTTATAATTGTGATTTTGCATGATAAAGTTATGAAATTTTGTACATAGATTCTTTACTTAAAAATACTACTCGTGTTTCAAGTTTCGTATATACTAAAACTAATGTTGTATAAATGTCGCAGCCATCTGTTTAAATTAGCGATTAAATTAGACGCCTGGGGCGTTCGTTAAACGCCGGCATCCAATTGGATGCCTAGGCCGATAGTTGTTTGAACTAAAATCACTCAACGTTTAACAGCTTGGCGTATTGAAGGTTAGCCGTTTCTAAATGACTGATCAAGACTCCAAGTGCCGCCAAGTGATTTAAATTTAGTTCCGCTATTTAATAATATTTAACTATTACTTGATAGGCATTATTACTATAAAGTAGTTTTATCTAATTTATTAACTCATGGTTACCCAACTAAACTAAATGACTACACAACGTTCAGCCATCTGGTTAAACGTTGCGGTCAACGACATGGCTAGTTGTTCTTCAGCCAATTCATTGAATGCCGGCGTTTAACGAACACTCTAGGCGACCAATTGGATGGCTAATTTAACCAGATGGCTGCGACATATATAATCGTGTAAAATAGTTAGTCTTACCCGACTACTCCTAGTGCGTATAAATACGCTTCGTGTGCCTTCACGCCGGAGTGCGACGGCGAGAAGTAGTGGATCAGGCCTTCTAAACACATCGGGATTGATAGTCTGCGGAAATATAACACTAATATTAACATAACATAAAGTCTGTATTCCCCTAACATTAGTTTGAAGTAGGGTTTCCATCTCTTAGTATAAAATCATCATATTTTTTTTTTCTTAATGATACTTTTGTTTTGCCTGTCTGTTTGTTCCAGTTAAACTCCGGAATAGTTTGACCGATTTTGACGGGACGGGACACTGATAGATATCAGACAGAGAAACGTTTATTTAAAGCAGACCAATTACAACTTTTTATTTGTTAAAATGTCGGCCTGGCAAAAAAATAAAAATAAATATGAACAACTAATAGTATCAAGAGTAGTTCAGATTGCATTTATAGAATATTATAGTTCGGTGCAAAAAAAAAAAATCTTGTTAATGTGTCCAAATTTCATTACGAGTTCTATCACCAGTTCAACAATGGAAGTTAAGGACCTATTACACTGCGCTGAATATCGCGTGCGATCGTACTATTTTTCATTCATAGAAAGACAGCCTAGTCTATGGTTCGACATATCGCGTAGTGTAATAAGGGTTAGACTGTCTTTCTATGAATGAAAAATAGTACGAGTCGGAATATCGCACGCGATATTCAGCGCAGTGTAATAGGTCCTCTAAGACTTACCTAACAGCAGCGTCAACGAAGGCATATATAGTATTCCCTATGATGAATTTGAGGCCGTACGCCCGGATTATGGCGCGCAGGAGCGATGGCTGTTTGCCTTTATCTGTAAAGAGAGGAAATAAAAGTTACAATAAAAGGTGTAAGGGACAGCCCTCCACAAACTTTAAGGGCTTGCTCAGTACACGAAACTGAACAACCTTCCACAAAATTTTATTCAGGTATCGAAAAAAAAAATCAGCCTCACCATACAAAATGATAAACTTGATTGGACAATTTGTATGACGAGACTGATATTTTTTCGTTTCTTGAAAAAAAATTTTGTGGAAGGTTGTTCAGTTTCGTCTACTGAGCAAGCCCTTAATGTTTGTGGAGGGCTGTCCCTTACACCTTGTATACACCGTTAAATTTTAATCATTTTAATCCCGTGGAGGGTCGATCCGGTACATGAAACACTATCGATTTGTAAAGATAAAATTAAAAAATAAAGTACCTTTTTTTAAAACTCGTATTAATTTACGCATGTACCTACGTAATTAATTTCTTTAAGAAGACGTCAGCTGAGCGAGTCCAATGACCTGTAGGTCATTGAACTCGCTCAGCTGATGTTTTACGACTAGTATTATATTATAGCTAGCCTATATTGTCCCACTGCTGTGCAAAGGCCTCCCTCCCTCCATTCTTACCGATAGTGGAAAATGATGACAGTTCTTTGCTTTTTCATTCCAATACATAGGCTCCTTTTCCACTCGCCTGTAGTCAACATCAAGCATGGTTTAAAAGCTTGTTACTTCATCTAACGCAATCCAATGTGATGTTTGATGAAGAGGCAACGCAAAAGAGAGAGATAACGCCTGAAAACTCTGTTAGCATTCGGTAATTCCGTAATTTACTCGAATATTTCACAAAACTTGTTCCAGAAATGTCGTCATTCCGAATCTCGATTATGTGTGTCCTTTTTAGGGTTCCGTAGTCAACTAGGAACCCTTATAGTTTCGCCATGTCTGTCTGTCTGTCCGTCTGTCTGTCCGTCCTCGCTTAATCTCTGTGACTGTTAGCACTAGAAAGCTGAAATTTGGTACTAATATGTATATCAATCACGCCGACAAAGTGGTAAAATAAAAATTGGAAAAAAATGTTTTATTAGGGTAGCCCCCCTATATGTAAAGGGGGAAGTGATTTTTTTTTAATTTCAACCCTTACATGTGATATATCGTTGGATAGGTATTTAAAAATGAATAGGGGTTAATAATTTCGGAAATAATCGCTCCAAAAGTAAAAAACAATGTGTCCCCCCCCTCTAACTATTGAACCATAAGTTTAGAAAATATGAAAAAACTCTGAAAAGTAAAACTTTATAAGGACTTTCTAGGAAAATTATTTTGAACTTGATAGAAAGAACAGTTTTTGTACAATAAAGACAAAAGGGTTCTACAAAATAATTTCTGGACTAAGTTTGTAGTATAATCGTATATGCAGGCATTTTTTTGGTTTGTTCTTCGTTCGGCCCACTGAGTTTTGTCCCACATAAAAAATTCCTGGTTTGTCCCAAACTACATCCTTCTTTCGTCCCAAAATGTTATTTTAATTATTTTGTTCTCGATTCATCCTATTTTATATTCCTTGTTCGGCCCATATTTTTTTTGTATAGGCGATTTTTACATTTTTGTACACTCAGCAACAAAAACGTATTACTTTTTTATGAGTACAAACTATATACTAGCTTTCGCCAGCGACTTCGCCCGTGTGATAATAGAAAATATTTGCCTATGTCACTTTGTGTAAGGAGGTAGGATTTTTCTGGTCAAATTATTATTAAAGGCGGTCTTGCAGTTTTTTTATTTTATTCAGTATTTACACCAAAACGTAAATCTTTCCTCATTATAATATTTGTATAGAAGTAAAGACTTAGCAACAATAAACTATTTAAAACAATTGCTTCTCTCTGCCTTCTCCTTGAAAGAAAATTTACACATATTGTTTTTTATTAACTCTTTACCCGCTGTTAGTAAGCAAGTTAAGAGCTGACGTCACTGGAATCTGTTTAGAAGAGTAGGTTTTTTTTTTTAATAATAATCCTTTGTTTGCTTGTATCGGCTAATGTTGGCCAATAGTATTATTTTCCGTAATCAGTATAATACTCATGTTGTTAAAAATACTCTCACTTTAATCTCGGTGAATTTCTCAGGAACTAAAATTATAATGTCTTAATTAATATTTATTATAGATCTGACTATTGTTTAGTGCTATTTTAGTTGTAATTAGCCTAGGGTTTTTATTATTACTATTTTATTTTAATGTAATAGTTAAATATTTTTTAAATAGGTGATTAATGAGCAAATAAAAAATATTGTTACGTTTTAATTAGTTAAGTTTTTTTAATTATTAGAAGTATGTTTATATTTTTTTTTAATATTATCAAAAATATAAAATAACCACTTACATTATTTTTGATGACTGTACTTTTAAAGTACTTGTGATTCAGGACGAAACAGAACTTCAATATTGATGTGGGACGAATAAATAATTTTTTGGAATGTGGGACAAAACTTCGGGACGAACGAAGAACAAACCATTTTTTTAAACTCATAAGTGGGTACACTTATTGTGACGGACGGGAAACTACGGAACCCTGTTGTGTAATAAAACACCGTAGTTTGTTTAGCGACTGACCAAAGAGTCGAGTGACTTTATTATATAGGTTGAAGGTTTTATGTACATCATATATCTATGATACCCACAAACATCTTCCCCTTATAAACGAACTTATTATAACATCAAATAAACTGTTTCCTACATAAAAATAAACTAATAAAACTAGCACTAATAAACTTGTTATATTTTTTGTTTCTTGCTACGTGTAACAGGTGGTGAATAAGAATCTTGCATACTTTTATTTATTTCACCCCTAGGCACATAATCCTCATCGTTCTCATTACCTGAAAGGTAGATATCGTCGTCATCATCATCCGATACAACAACATTATCATTCATTATTTTTTCCCTTTGATTACTCACTGACGTATTCCTAATCAAATGTCGGCGATTACGGCGGTAGATACCCTTTTTATTTTTCACTAAGTATGAACGCGGTGCTGGTGCCTTTGCTACTACTTTGCCATGGATTCGTTCGTTATTATTTTCAAGCATGATAACGTCATCGCCCACATTTAATTCAGGTAACGACTTACAATGTTGATCGTAATATGTTTTACTTTTTATTTGTTGCTTTAATAATATTTTATGTTGTATATCGTCATTACAATTGTTTCGTTTTAATAGATCAGGATGAACAGGCAATCTACAATTTAAACGCCTTCCCATCATTAGTCGTGCAGGAGAATCCAAATTTTCTCGCGGAGTGTTTCTGTAGTTTAGTAAACTTAAATAAAAATCTGTATTGCTCTGTAAAGACTTTTTTAACATCCTCTTTATAGTCTGCACTGCTCTTTCACTCTTTCCATTTGATTGTGCATAATATGGAGAAGATGTGACATGTTTGAAACCCCATTCTAACGCAAAAGTTTTAAAAGAGCGGCCAGAATATTGTGGACCATTGTCACTAATGACCGTATCAGGTATTTCATATCGCGCAAAATTTTCCTTTATTATTTTAATTACCGAATTAGAGCAAGTATCCCTTAATTGCGCTACTTCTACAAAACCCGAATAATAATCAACTATGATTAAAAAACTTTTCTTCGCGTACTCAAATATATCCGTCCCAATTTTATTCCATGGTAAATCTGGTATGGACACAGGTACCATCGGTTCTTTACTCGGTTTGTTTGAATTCTCCTGACACACTTTACATTTTTTAACAAAACATTCGATGTCTTTTGCTATACCCGGCCAAAATAACACTTCACGGGCACGTCTTTTACAACGATCAATACCTAAATGACCTTCATGAATTACTTTCAACATCTCATTTTGAATGGACTGGGGTATTATTACCCGTTTATTTTTAAATAACACCCCATCCACAGAATATAGTTCATCTCTTATAGACCAATAATATTTTAAATCATCCGATACATGGAACTTGTCAGGCCAACCCTGATTAATGTATTGTAGCAATAACTTTAAAGTTTTATCTCCCATTGTTGCCCGTTTCACATAGGTAAACTTATTTTGTGACATAGGAACGTTACTAACAATCATTTTTATTTGACAAAGAATATCCTCACTAATGCCATCGTTATACAAATCCGGAAGAGGTGCACGTGACAATGTATCTGGTATATACATAAACTTTCCCGGCTTATAAGAAACCCATAAGTCATAGCCTTGAATTTTCAACATCATACGTTGTAAGCGTGCTGGGATCGCATCTAAAGGTTTTTTAAAAATACTTTCTAATGGTTTGTGATCAGATTCAACAATTACCTTATTTTTACCGTAAATATATTGATGAAACTTTTCACACGCAAACACTATAGCTAACATTTCCTTTTCGATTTGTGCATACCTCTGTTGTGTTTCGGTGAGCGTGCGAGATGCGTACTCGACTGGGCGTCCGTCCTGCATGAGCACGGCCCCCAACGCGACACTGCTCGCGTCCACAGACAACAGAACCGGACCGCGAACGTTATACAATGACAATACCGGCGCATTACATATTAACTCCTTTAGTTTGTTGAATGCTTGCACGTGCCCAATTTCCCAATTCCATAAAACATCTTTTTTTAATAATCTTGTTAATGGAAATGTATGTTCTGAATAATTAGGTATAAATTTTGATAGAAAGTTAACAACCCCTAAAAATCTCTCTAAACCTTTGCGATCCGTTGGCTCGGGCATTTTTTGAATAGCCCTAACTTTTTCCGAGTCCATTTTCATTCCATCTTTGTTAAAAATATGACCTAAATACGTAACCTCCTGCACACTTATTCGACATTTATCTTTGTTAAATTTTAACTTGATTTCCCGAGCTCTATTCAACAGAGCTTTCAATCGCATGTCGTGCTCATTTTTACTTCTACCCCAACAAATAATATCATCTATAAAAGAATCTACTCCTTCTAATCCTTCTAATAATTGTTTTATTTTTGCATGAAACACTTCAGGTGCACAATTCAGACCAAACGGTAATCGCAAATACTGATATCTCCCAAAGGGAGTACTAAATGTACATAGGTCTGCACTCGCATTATCTAGTTTTACTGTCCAAAATCCTGAGTTGGCATCTAAAACGGAAAAATACTTAGCACCGTGAAGCTTAGTAGCCAATTCATTTATTGTTGGTAATTGAAAATGTGCACGCTGTATAGCCTTATTGAGTGGTCTCGGATCTAAACAAATACGTAACTGCCCATTTTTCTTAGCAGCAATCACTAGTGAATTAACCCATGGAGTTGGATGAGTCACTTTTCTAATAACTCCCAACTCAATCATCCTATTCAATTCATCTTGTAACTTATCGCGTAAACCTAACGGTACTTTACGAGTCGCACATATGACCGGCATCACCGATTTATCTACTACAATGTGATATTCGCCTGGCAAACACCCTAATCCACTAAACAAGTCCTGGTAATCTGCGATATTAATATTATGCACTCTTTTAACTAATCCTAAAATTAAACATGCTTGCAGTCCCAGCACACTTTGACATTCCATATCTGCTATTGCAAATTTTAATTCATATGGAATATTTTTGTACCACCATTTCAAATTACAAACACCTCGTATTGGTATGAAATCACCACTATAAGACTGCAATTTAACATGTTTACCTTTTGTTATAATTTTACTATCGTATCCGAGTAATAAAAATCGTTTAATAGATAAAACACTAATATCTGCACCCGTATCTAGTTTAAATTTTTTAGAACCAAACTCCCCGCGGAGTATTTCAAACCAGTCTTCTGATGAAGTGTTTATCTCCGATACATTATATAACCCAGATATAAAAAATGACTCACAGTCGTCTCCCTCGTCGTTTTTCTCTTCAGCAATACCCAAATCATACATTTTTTTAACATTTTTCTTTACCTTGCACATCCTAGCAAAATGACCGTAATTTTCGCAAACATAACACTGCACAACAATAGCCGGACACGATGCAGGTTCAGAACAATCGCCTCCACACCTGAGACAACATCCAGATGCACCTGATTGCCGAGCCGTTTTGGAACTGGAACCAACCGCGCCACGTCCCCGACGTTGCGGGTGCCTCCGGCCTCGCCAGACGCCGCGGCCGCCGCCGCCGCGCACGCCAACAGCATCAACTTGCACGGAAGCCGATTCTGACGAGCTTGTTGCACCTCGTGTCTCCAACAAGCGATTACTGTCATTAGATATCTCACTAACCTGACAGATTTTTATAGCTTTTTCTAAAGTCAAATCTTCAGTTCTCAACAGCCGATCTCTTACGATTGAACTTTTCGTACCGCAAACAATACGATCACGAATCAGCTCCTCTTCTATTAATTTAAAACAACAGTTTCTGCTCAATAATTTCAATGCTGTTACATATTGATCAATCGATTCGCCAGCCTCTTGGTTCCTCGTAAAAAAGTTGTATCTAGCCAAAGTTATATTCTGTCTTACACCAAAATATTCATCAAATTTTTTCATCAACAAAGTGACATCATCCTTGTCACTATCTTTCTCAAATGTGAAAGTCTCATATATATCGAACCCCTCGGGTCCAATTAAGTTGACCAGTAAACTGGCCTGCACACCATGCTCCTCTTTATGCACCCCCGATGCTTTTAGAAACAACACAAATTGAGTTCTCCACTTTTTCCAAGCGTCAGCCCGGCTGACGGAGCCGCCTTCCAAACTTAGTTCCGACGGTGGTCGCGCGTGTTCCATACTTGAACAATACTTATATGTACCCTGTACGTATAATAATTACAACCACTTTCAATAATTATGTATTTTATGGATTTTATTTTCACCGCTGTCACCATGTTGTGTAATAAAACACCGTAGTTTGTTTAGCGACTGACCAAAGAGTCGAGTGACTTTATTATATAGGTTGAAGGTTTTATGTACATCATATATCTATGATACCCACAAAACTTCGGGACGAACGAAGAACAAACCATTTTTTTAAACTCATAAGTGGGTACACTTATTGTGACGGACGGGAAACTACGGAACCCTACACTGAGCGTGGCCCGACACGCTCTTGGCCGGTTTTTTTTAATATATGAGTACATTATGAAGGGCCAAAATGCCCAAATTTTACGTAAAATAGCAGTTTCTCAGAGGTCTTTACTAGATTAATTTTTACACATTTAGAGAGATAAACTCACCTTTTTTCTCCAATTGTTTCTTCCACTGTACGCCCAACGCATCGCCCCGTGGGGTCGCTTTGTGTCCCGGTGTACACCTGTGTGCAATGTAAATTAAAACATCATGTGGGAATCATCTGGGCTCGGTCCGGTCGACTACCGAACGGCCGGACAGCGAGCTACCCATTGCTCGACGTCCGCAAGCTCGCGTCTACCGTGGTCGGTTTGCAAACAGTACTTTTCAATCAACATTTGACAGATCGAGATTATTAACTTCCCTATTCTTATTTGGCACGCGTATTAACTTACGGTTAGGATTACCAGATGAAAAAATCAAAAGTCCCAAAAAAGGGCCTGATTTGCATTGAAAAATCCTTTAAGAATAGGGTGGCTTCCAGGGTCAAAATAATTACATTTTATTTATTCCGTATTTTAGATTATAAAAAAATATTGGACACGTATTTTTTTCTTTTTCCGATTAAACAAAAAATAACAAAGATATAGCCCATTAAAGTTACGTGTGACGTCACCCCGTGCGAAAAAATGCAGCACGGCGTGACGTTACACGTAACTTTAATGGGCTATATCTTTGTCATTTTTGGTTAAATTTACAAATAAAAAAATACGTGTCCCTTATTTTTGAATAATCTAAAAGACGGTCTAATATAATATTTTTTTACGGCAACTAGCCTATTGTCTCTCTAACGTTCTTAACGATTTAAAAAAATCGTACTTAATGTTTTTATACACTGCGGGACCCGCTTACGCGTCGCACACCGCACATGAAACAGGGAGGGCAGGGACCCCCGCTAATTTACTTTTTTTTTTAAATTGATATAAATTAGTGCTCGACTGCGATCCTTACACAATTGACTTACACAATTTTTAATTGCTCAAGAATATACAAAAGATTATGTCTGTAAGTTATTGAAATTCTTAAAAATCCTGAGATTTCATGACATTTGCAAAATCCAGCAGCAATCCCGAGTTGAGTCCTAAAATCCTGACAGATCCTGAGATATGGTAATCCTACTTACAGTAGCCCCCCAAGCACAAAATAGATAGGTACAGAAGACAATCTCATGTATGTACTTCACTTTTTATACCTACGCTCGGTGGACGCGCACTAATGAACGTTTGAGCCGGAACTGATCAACGAGTGGTCAGAGACGCGACCGAGATATCGTGTACGTGAGCGGTGTCTATGTGTGCGTTGCTCGAGTGCGCTTTGTATGTAGTTTGACTTCTGTACCTATCTATTTTGTGCCCTAAGTAAATGTACTTTATTTTTACTGACCTGTATACATCTGATATGCTGAGCTGACCTTTCCTGCCTTTCGCGAATACGGTCCGTGTGTACCTGGAAACGAAAAACGTTTATATTTCAGACAATTAATAAGAACCGAGGCCCTACCACGAGCTAACGATTTGAAAGTTGGTCTAGTGGCTCTGACTGCTATGCCGGAGGTCGTGGGTTTGATTCCCACCCAGGACAAATAGACTGATGAGCACGATCATTTGTTCTGTCTGGGTGTATTTTATCTAAAATAAGTATGTATTTAGAAATATATATGTATGTTTATCAGTTGTCTAGTACTCATAACACAAGCTCTGTGTTGTGTAATAGTTGTGGAGTATTGTTATATTATTATTTTAGCTAAATTACAGACCACAACTTGAGAACCGCTTTTCGGAAAACTGTTTTTTTTTTTCAGTGGATAAAAATCGTTCAAATGACATCCCCCGCCCTTGGGCGGAGCGGGAGATAGTGTCAGACTCGTACTGACTAAAAAAACCCATCCCGTTTCTTCGTTGCATTTCATACCAGGGCCTAGCCTCCTTTTCGAAACAAGACCCTTGGCCCCAGTAGGCTTCGTCCCTGCTGGGTCTCTACAGTTGCTGACAAATCCTTGAGGCGCGCGTGAACAGTGCGCGCTGTTAACGACTTGGGCTCGGTCCAGACCGTTACCGGAAGGTCGGACAGCAAGCTACCCATTGCTCGCCGTCCGCAAGCTCACGCCTGCGGTGGCCGGAAATCAGGATCGGAGTGAGTGCCGCTGCCTGATGCGGTCGGTCTCCTTCGCGACCGCCTGCCACACCTCTTTGCTCCAGACCATGGCCTGTGGAGCGAGGAGGACTGGCAGGCGGTCGCCGACTTCTGTGAAGCAGTAATGCTCGCAAAGGAGGAGGCCGCATCAACGCATCAGGCAACGGCGTTATCGCCGCCGCCGCCGCCACCGCCGGAATTCTGATCCCGATTTCCGGCCACCGCAGGCGCGGACTTGCGGACAGTGAGCAATGGGTAGCTCGCTGTCCGGCCGTCCGGTAACTATCCGGACCAAGCCCAAGTCGTCGACCGCGCGCACTGTTCCCGCGCGCCTCAAGGAGTTGTCAGCAACAGCAGGGACCCAGCCGGGTCGAGGCCTACTGGGGCCAGGGTTATCCGAAAGGGCGCTCGAGCCCCGGTATGAAGGCTAGAAGGAACGGGGTGGGTCTTTTAGTCAGTAAGAGTCTGACACTATCTCCCGCTCCGCCCAAGAGCGGGGGATGTCAATGCATGATTTTTCCCACCATATAAAAAAAAGAACATGGCCTGTATCAAGGCCTGAAAACGGGGGTAAATTAATCAGTATGAAAGTACTTACCAGAAAAAAAATTTCGATAGAAAACTCGCATTTTCTCTAGGATTCTGTTTCCTCTCAATATCGAAGTAACCAGGATCCATATTTGTTCACTTAGGTAACTATTATTTTATTTATTTGGCACTTATAGTGACCTCGTAACTCTTCGTCAATCTCCGTAACATTAAGTACTTAGATCATTTAAGTATTTAACACCAACAGTTTTGGATACCTGTAACAAGAGAAAATATTGTGATTAGATTCCTTCCATCAACAGGCCACACGTTGCACCACCGGTACACGGTGAACCCAAACGTACAAAGCGTTGGAACACACTCAGAGAGGCGGAGCCGCTGGAACCAGCAAGTTTATTGTATAAATAAGTCTGTTTTTGGTTCGACAGGTTATGTTTTTAAATGTGGTTAATAAGCAATGAATTCCCCTGACTTTATGTAGGTGTGTGTACACATCTAGCGAATGTACTGCTAGCGACCCGCTCGCGCGCCTGCTTCGGGCTAGCTACGAGCCTCATAAGCGCCTGCTACATGCCTGCTACGCACTTACTACGCGTCTGCTACGCACTTACTACGCGCCTGCTACGCACTTGCTACACACTTGCTACGCACTTACTACGCGCCTGCTACGCACTTACTACGTGCCAGCTACACACTTGCTACGCACTTACTACGCGCCTGCTACACACTTGCTACGCACTTACTACGCGCCTGCTACGCACTTACTACGCGCCTGCTACACACTTGCTACGCACTTACTACGCGCCTGCTACGCACTTGCTACACACTTGCTACGCACTTACTACGTGCCTGCTACGCACTTACTACGCGCCTGCTACGCACTTACTACGCGCCTGCTACACACTTGCTACGCACTTACTACGCGCCTGCTATGCACTTACTACGCGCCTGCTACACACTTGCTACGCACTTACTACGCGCCTGCTACGCACTTACTACGCGCCTGCTACACACTTGCTACGCACTTACTACGCGCCTGCTACGCACTTGTTACGCGCCGTGCGTGAAACGTCGTAGGCGAAGCTTAGCACGTGCGTCGTAGCTTTATTGTGCGTCTGCGTACAGCTAAGGAGTGGAATTCCCTGGCGGAGTCTATGTTTCCTGATAGCTATAACCTAGGGGGTCTTTAAGTCAAGAGTGAATAGATTGCTACTAGGTAAGCGTGATCCATCGTCGGCCACATCAACACTTACCATCAGGTGAGATGGTGGTCAAACGCGAGCCTATCAGTAATAAAAATAAGAAAGGTTCTCCTTTTCTTTTATAATTATCTTCCTGCTCTTATCTCTGTCTGTTTGTGTGTCAAAACCGTATATCTCTGGAATGCGTGGAGGTATCGAGTAACTAAAACCATTCACTGAGGTCTGCGGTCCCTTGAAGCGGTGAAAAAATCAGGCCTCGGAGTTAACGAAAAATAAAGATACGGCCGTTTATGTCACAAAAAACGGATGTTCGGACACTCTCAAGGAAATCAAAATTTAGTAAACCGCATTAAGTTTTTAACACAAAAAAAAAGAAAAAAATATCAATAAATTTCGGGGGTCCCAATACATAGAATTGAAACTCTATATTTTTAAACCCATGTGTGTAAACGCACGTGTGGGATATCTATGGATAGGTCTTCAAAAATGATATTGGGATTTCTAATATCATTTTTTTCTAAACTGAATAGTTTGCGCGAGAGACACTTCCAAAGTGGTAAAATGTGTGTAACTTCCCGCCCCCCCGCCCCCCCTGTAACTTCTAGTAGGTTTTTTTTTTATATGTCATAGATCTAAAAAAAATCACTATTATTAAAACATCGATCAAAGTTACAACGAACTACAAGAACTTTTATATTATGTTACTTGCTGCTACGGAACCCTTCATGGGCGAGTCCGACTCGCAATTTAGCCGGTTTTTATTTTTTGCGATTCGGAAAAAATCTACCAAGACTCCATTCCGGAATTTAACTATTTACATAGGTAAGTTTGCGCAGAACCCCCAAAGCGCGAGTCCGACACGCACTTACCCAGTATTTTTTTTTTGCTTTGTTTTTTAAAAAGCTACTCGCCATATCAGTCCAGTCCATTAACTTTACACGCAAAATCTTCATCGCGACGGTTAAAAAAAAAACAAAAGGTCAGTCGGTCGAAGGTTACAGACTATACGGCTATACCCATACTACAAGTAGGTCAAATTTTACACGCAAGCGTTGCTAGGTTAGACGGGCGACGAGACGACACGGAGTAGACAAGTCACAGAGGCTAAAGGTGCTGTCTCACGGGAAGCATTCGCGGGTAATGTAACATCAAACATGCCATACACGGTCAAACCTGTCGTCCAATCGGTATGACGCTACATGTTTGATCAAACCTGTAGTTCGTCTCTATACACCATACACGGTCAAACATGTCGTCCAAACAGATTTGCCGTGTATGGGAGTGACAACATGTTGACAACATGTTAGACGGCACAATCGAATTTCAATTCTTTTGGTTTGATCATACCGATTGGACGAAATGTTTGACCGTGTATGGCTGGCATTATAGGTTCGACTTTGAGCATTAGCTTTTAGTTGATTCCATAACGTCAGACGGTCATTGTGCTGTGTGTGGCAATATATATATTATAATTTGTGATATTCTATTCTAATTTGTATGTTACAAGTTGTATCAAGATATTACACATTGTATCATTATAAGATGCGCATTGTAATGCTCAGTTATCCTCCTTCACTGATGTATGTAACGTTACATTACATGCGAATACTCACGGTGAGGGAGCACCTTTAGCTTACTGTGGCAGAACACAGAGATAGGCACAGGGATATTTAGGGCATTTATTTTATTCTGTAACTAATTAAATACTAAAACAAGAAAAATTCAAACAATTAATTAAAACTATATCTACACAAATATTATAAAGAGATAAAAAAAGGGTGGTGCTTTGTTAGTAGGAGGTAATCTCTGAAAGTACTGATCCGATAGCGAAATTTTTTTTTCTATCCGTCAGCACTCTTCAGGCTCTCACAAACCGTGAACTAAACAGTTGAAATTTTTTCACAGATACACAAAAAAAAAACAGAATAAAATAAATATTTAAGTGGGGTTCCAATAAACGTGTTTTTTGCCATTTTTTAACATTATAGTACGGATCTCTTGGTGTCAGAATCTTTAAGGTCTGATCGGCCGATTTGGGAGGTCTCCAACTCTCCATACATTTTATATGGCAACTAGACTTGTAGAGCTACACTAGATCCACGCCACGCGACGTCGTTCTACGTACAAATCAGGCGTGATCTACGTGTGCGTCGGTTTATTGCAGGTCTAGCTTTAGTCTCTGGAGAATATCTACTCTGTGGCCACTGGCGCCACGATCTCATATTTATTGGGACAGCCTCATTTACACAGGGGTAACGACACGAAAACTGGCAATGGCAGGATACTTTAGCACTCGCTAAATTTGCTTAATGTTTACAGAAACAACGATGCAAAAAAACTTCAAGATTTAGACAACGGGGTGAATAGAGACTTAGGGGTAAATAGAGACAAAACTTTGGTTTGGTTTTTCACTTTGATACTATAATATCAGCCTCTAGCAAAGCATCGATTTTTTAGAATAACAATTTATTAAAAAAATTATATATTTATATGCTGCAAAAAATATTCAAATATCAAGAAAATACACTTTAAAGTTTTGTCTCTATTCACCCTAAGTCTCTATTCACCCCATTTTACTGTACTTCGATAGAATAGAATAGAATAGAATAACATTTATTTGCATAAAAACACGGTATAAAAGATGTTACAAGGATTAAAAACAGAACATACATGTTTTTGCTTAACATTATAAGCGTGCAAATTTTTGTGCGATTATGGAAGACTAGCTTTTGCCCGCGCGGCTTCGCTCCCGCTCTTCCATACTCCACCCTACTGTACCCTACTCTACCCTACTATCTATACTATATATACATAACATCACGCTATGACCAAAAGCAGCAGTATTATTATTATCCCGTCCAATTATAATTTGGGTGTCTTCAGGCTAGAGTGAATAGGCTCTTAATAAACTAGTGCGCCTCACCATTAAAGATTGCATCGCTATTTACCATCAGGTGAGATCGCAGTCAAGCACTAGTTTATCTCAATTTAAAAAAAAAAAACTATCCCACACTGTCCCACTGCTGGGCAAAGGCCTCGCTCCACTCCTTCCAATGTTCCCGGTTTTGATCCACCTCTTTCCAATTCCCAAGGAAGACATCAAAGCAGCAGTATAGCTGTTTTTATCCCCCGCCCTTGGGCGTAGCGGGAGAGAGTGTCAGACTTTTTCCGACTAAAAGACCCACCCCATTCCTTCGTTCCCTTTTATACCGGAGCCAAGCCTTCCTTTCAGAAGCAGGCAACGGCCCCAGTAAGCTTCGACCCTGCTGAGCCCCTACGGTGGTTGACAACTCTTTGAGGCGCGCGTGAACAGTACGCGCCGTCGACGGCTCGTAGTCCGATTCACGTAATGAAAACCGTAAAGATATCGTAGCGATTTAGTCGTTTAGACCATTTCCGTATTCACATCCATCAATCAAGTTTGAACGACACCGATTTTATAGTCGTTTGAAATTCGTCGATTTAAAATAACATCTGTATTACATTATCCTGGTAGAATACTTATTAATGTAACTGGAAATAAGTCGATAGATCGTGAATACCGCTTTTGGATAGGACTTCGATCGAACGACTATAAAACTTCAACGATATTCGGCTTGTTTGATTTTACGTGAATCAGGCTACTGGGCTCGTTCCGGACGGTTACCGGACGGTCGGACAGCGAGCTACCAATTCCTCGACATCCACAAGACCACGCCTACGGAGGCCGGAAGCGGTATAGCGGTATGAATCTCGATACGCTAAGATGGTCACCCATCTACAGACTAACCGCGGCTAGTGTAGCTTAACCTTAGACATCGACCCGTGCGACCGTTATTATACAACACAATAGATAAGTACGTAAACCCCATGAAGGTCGCATTTATTCTGGATGGTTTGCGATGAATAGCACGTAATTGCCAAAAATGTACCATAGATTGGACCTTGGATCGGTCATGTGACAAAAATAATTGACATTGTATTAAATATTGTGTCATTTAAGGTTTCCCAGAAAAGTGGACACATGTATGTAGGTACAAGGTTCTTTCGGTAGAGCAAAAAAGCACACTGTATTTATTTATTAATAGCTTTTGCCCGCGGCTTCACCCGCATACAGAAAATACAGCCGGTCACTCAGGCATAAAGCAGCTTTCGATCGGTGAAAAAGTTTTAGCAATCGAATCAGTACTTTCAGAGATTACCTCCTACAAACAAAAAAAACAAACTACCTCTTTATATATAACTAGCGACCCGCCCCGGCTTCGCACGGGTGCAATGCTGATACTAAATACACTACAGAAAAACTGTGAACGTTGTATATAAAAACATAGCGGCCCGCTCCGGCTTCGCACGGGTATAAAATATATAGCCTATGTGATTAAAATCGATTCAGTAGTTTTGATTTATTCATTACTGCCCGTGGCCCGCACACGTTAAATTTGGAGTAAAACAATCCCCCTTTCCCTATACCATGAAGAGGCACGCTCTTGCCGCACCGGGCGGCCGGCCGGTACCGCCGCAAACGCTACGTCCCGCAATTTTTAAATCTGTAATATCTTCGAAAATATTCACTTAAATCATACGGTGTATAGGGCCATATAGATCTATATTAAATGAACAATGTATTCAAGGTATTTAATTGGTTAAGGATTAATGCTGTATTGCTTAAAATCGCTTCGAAAATTAGCCATTATTTGTCGTAAAAAGTAAATTACAAAAAAAAGTTATTGTGGGTTATCTATAAGAGATAGACATATACCATCAGGGACTTTTCTGTAGACCTTTTCAATGTGTACAATACTTAGTACATTATTTTGATAAAACTCGTAGGGTTCAGCCTGCGTTTGCAATGTAAGCGGAAAAAATGTAATTATTTACGACATCACATTAGAAACCTCAAAAATAACAGTACTTCTCCACTATTTAATGGATGTTATTATACATATAAACCTCCCTCTTGAATCACTCTATCTATTAAAAAAAAACCGCATCAAAATCCGTTGCGTAGTTTCAAAGATTTAAGCATACAAAGGGACATAGGGACAGAGAAAGCGACTTTGTTTTATACTATGTAGTGAAGTATATAAATATTTAAAGAGTGAGTGTGACGTTCCATCTGGCCGAAATTAAATGGACGCAACCCTCGCGCCCGCCTAGGCGGCAGTACGCATATCTGTGCATTTATTTGCGGCCAGCAGCGCCCGAAAAGCGCGCGGCTAACCTTTAAATCCATTTTCTTTGCGAAATATCGATTGATTTAGATATGCTATGTTCACTTTGAAGAATATTTAACCACCCATTTTTATGTGTAAAAATGTTTCTAAAGATCCAAGCCGTTTCGAAGGAGTAGGAAAAAAGTTGCGAAGAGTTGCGAAATTGCTAAATATTTTTCTTAGACAAAAGTATTAATAGCAAGAAAGAATCAAATGTTGATAATGTTGTTCAACATATTTTTTTTAAACCTATAAACCTGACCATTACCGAGGATTAGGCTTCAGAAAGTCACTGTTTTATGGCACTTTTCGGGCGCTTGGGCCTTAAGGAGACACCCAAGAAATCCGTCGCAATAGCAAAATCAAAAACCCAGGACAAACTATGATATATGACTCACTGGACAGTCCTGCAGGTCAACAAGAACTATACCGGCTTACCAGACTAAGAGAGAGAAAGACGATAGATGTTTGTCAGGTAAGATGTATAAGAGATAAAATCTGTACCTCAGAGGTAAACAATATTAACTCCACTTTTATGAAAGTGTGTTTTTTTGCACTGTTAAAATCGTAAGAACTAGTTCTACGTAATGGTATAGCATCAAGTCCTACATCTAGGAAGTGAAATATTCAATCGTATATGACAAAAACATATCGGGTATAGGATTTAAAATGATGATAAGATTGTTGACTACTACTTGAAAGCTGGGGCTTTACCCGCACTTAATGTTTTTCTAAACTTTAATGTAATTATGTGTATATAATATATATACATAATAATTCCATCTAATAATTATAAAAAATACAATTGAGTTTGTTTCAATATCTTTAAAGCAACTATGTTAAAAATACATTTAAAGTATCTATCCGCACGTTTTTGCCTCTCCTGTAAAATTTACTTTTTGGCACATGCTGTTGTTTACCTATAAGGTACAGAAATTGGAATGGTTATATCAGATGATGAGAAAATCAAAAAGAGGTGGAAGGAATACTTTGAAAAGCTGATGAATGAGGAAAATAATTGGAGTAGTGTGTTAGAGAATAAACCAGTGAATGTGGGGTTAGTGAGAATGGTTAGTAAGGATAAAGTTAGGATCGCAGTAAATGGAATGAAGAATGGTAAAGTCATTGGTCTTGATTATAAAGAAGAAGAAGCCGCAGGCAAAAGCCAGTGTTTTAATATTTAGATACCACCTAAATGGATTAAAACCTTCTAATTAAAAAAAGAATTTTGTTCATCAACGACGGAGATCTGAGGTAAAAAACATTAAAAAAAAACGAATTGAAAACCTACGAGTTGACCGTCACTCTACCACTTCACAAAATACAAGCTGATTTCCGTATCGATCGCGCAAATGGAGACGTTGACTGGAACTGAAAGGTCAATGGTTACATTTGCCAATTGATTTCCGTCGAGCCCAGCCCATGGCGTTATGGTAGACTAACTAAATGGCAGGCTGTTCCCTAAACGATGGTTAACCTAGATAAGAAATTGAAGCTATTTTTTTGGGATAATGAATTGACTAGAATGTACTGTCGAGGAAAGTAAAGGTTATGCAACTTTCATCATCATAATTACAGCCGATATACGTCCACTGTTGGACATAGGCCTCCCCCAAGTGTCGCCACAATGAACGATCCTGTGCGTCTCGCATCCATCGGATTCACGCAACCTTCACCAGGTCATCGGTCCACCTTGTATGAGGCCTTCAAACGCAGTATTTTCCGCAACATGTAAACACTGTTAATTTTCAAATTATACTCGAAGTTGAAATCAGAGAAAAGGAGAGCGAGTTTGTACTTGACTAGCTTTGCCCGCGGATGCGTACATAAAATATAGCCTATGTCACTAAGGAATAAAGCAGCTTTTTTTTAATCGGTCCAGTACTTTTAGATATTATCTCCTACAAACCAAAAAAAAAAAATACCTCTTTATTATATTATTAAAATAAATGTAGATTGACTACAGCATCAACATTTATTTTTTTAATCTCAGGAAATCCACATTAATATAAAAAATAACATCATGAAAAAATATTCGGTTAATGAGATGCAGCCTAGTGACAGACGGACAGACAAACAGTCGGACGGACAGCGGAATCTTAATAATAGGGTACCGTTTTACCCTTTGGGTACGAAACCCTAAAAAGTTTATGAACAATTACCTATCACGTAAAGTCCGCAAAACAAGCGAAGTATGCAAAAAATATTTTTTTTTTTTTCGTACCTATAACACAAATTCCAATGTAATCATTTAATTTAGTAAGTAACTATGCAAAAACCAACAGGTATATTCTGACCCACGTATCTGGTATTTCTGTTCGATAACGCAGTTTAAGATACACTGGCCGTACATGTAGGTCAATGACATAAGCGAATGTATTGAAGATAAATCGCAGATATAAATGTTATATCATAATTATTCATAATTTATGATAATAATATATACTATATTAATATAATATATTATTTTAGTGTAAATGAAAAATGATGGATTACTTTTAGATATTTAAAATTCGGTATAATTTTTACATTCGGTGACTGACTTTTTTTTATGTGGGAAATGATCTAATGACATCTCCCCTTAAGGCGTATAGTCCCTTGAACCATCTGGCCGAAAATATGTGAACGCAACTGTCGCACTCACCTAGGCGGCGGTACGCAAATCTGTGCATTTATTTGCGGCCAGCAGCGCCCGGAAAGCGCTTTAAATCCTTTTTCTCTGCGAGATATTGACTGATTTACATAATTATGCAATGTTCACTTTGAAGAATATTTAACCACCAATTTTTATGTGTAAAAATGTTTCTAAAGGTCCAAGCCGTTTCGAAGGAGTAGGGAAAAGTTGTGAAAAGTTACGAAATTGCAAATTATTATTTTTTGACAAAAGTATTAATTGCACGAAAAAATCAAATGTTGATATTATTGTTCATGAATCTTTAATAAACATATATTTTTTCAAACCAATTGACCTAGCCGTTACGGAGGAGTAGGCCTCAGAAAATCACTGTTTTATGGCACTTTTCGGGCGCTTGGCCCTTAAACGGAGCGAGAGGGTGTGTCAAACTTTTACCACAAAATAGATAGGTACAGAAGTCAATCTACATACACACACGATATCTCGGAGCGCCTCGGCCCGCTCGCTGAACAGTTCCGGCTCAAACGCTCATTAGTGTGCGTCCACCGAGCGTAGGTATAAAAAGTGAAGTACATACATGAGATTGTCTTCTGTACCTATCTATTTTGTGCTTTTACTGACAAAAACCCATTAATGTCCTTTCTTTGCCTTACGTTCCAGGGACCCGGGGATTCATTTTCACTTAACCCATGGCCCCAGTAGGCTTCGACCCTGCTGGGCCCCTACGGTTGCTGACAACTCCTCGAGGCGAACGACGTAAAGGTAGATGCTTTCCGTACTTACGTCGCGTTGACCGATGGTAGAAATGGTACAACCCGTGGAGAACTGTTGGATCACTGTTTATTTTATATTAAATTCTGTATCAATTCTGTTTTTATTCTCGTCGACAAGATTGTTTTCCAGACACCTAACCAGATCGCGGAGAATCTCATTTGCGACTTATAAGATAGTGACGTAATTGACCAACACCATCTGTAGGTTTTTAACAGTATTAAGACTGCTCAACGCGGGACCGGTATACATCTTTGGTCAATAGATGTCACTAAACAAAAACTAAAAAGTTCGGTTAAACAACCCGTAATTACGTCGCGTTGACCGATGGTAGAAATGGTAGAAAGCAGATATGTATAGTAGGCGTCTTTATATTATTAGTTCAGTTTTTTCCTCAAACGATTCATACTCATACGAGATGCAAATGACAAATTAAATAGCAATTTAGCTCTACCTACATGCCATAATCAATGATGACAACGCCATTGTTTAACGCTAACCGTGTAGGTAAAGAAAATAGTAAAATCCTCCAAATTACCTGTCTTAATTTCCTTATACATATAGACTAGCTGTGCCCGCTACTTAGTTCAAGTGAACTACAAGATTTTGAATTTATTTTTTCTGAAATAAAAGAATTTTTCTAAAATAAAAGTATTTCCGAGATTAGCCCGGACAAACAAACAGACAGGCAAAAATTAAAAAATACGTTATTTTGGTGTATGTACCGTAAATATATTCATATGCATGTAGTAAAAAGCAGTTATTTCAATATTACAAACAGACAATCCAATTTTATGTATAAGATGATTATGATTATTTATTTATTTATTTAAACTTCATGTACAATAGTGGTACATAGGCGGACTTAATGCCACAAGGCATTCTCTACCAGTCAACCTTTGGGTTAAAAAAACACTTAGACTATCAAAATAACTTTAATTTCGGAAGTCGTTGTTTCTGTAATAGTTTTGCCTCTTCGTTATTTAACACCGACATCCGAAATTAAAGTTATTTTGATAGTTTATGTGTTTTTTTTAGTAAGGCGGTGTTTTTTTTTTTTGTAAAATATTTTTTATTTCACACTTTTTAGTTGCAATACACTTACAGACACTTCCAATTAACTCAAACCCTACTAGGATACATTAATTAATTACGGAGTTCCGGTGCCTATCTTCCGGCTCCATCATCATCATCAGATCACATCGAATATACCATTTTCAACATACCTATTCACAACTATTCGTTTATTTGTAACTTTGGGAGATCTGTGTGAGTATGAACTTCCGTTGGCCATTTCTGATCTTCTTCACCAGTTCCACTTCATCAAATTTCATGTTTTGACTATAAATGCTTAAGTCTTTGACGAAAATACCAAAAGAATTATATAGTTGCCTATAATATTTGAGGAGTTCCCTCGATTTCGCCAAGATTCCATCATCAGATCCCAACTTGGTGACTATGGGACCATTTGGGAAGTATACCCTTTCCAACAAAAGAAGAATTTTTCAAATCGGTTGCCAAGTAACGAAGTTATGCGCGAACACACATAAAAAAAAAAAAAAATACAAACATCCGAATTGAGCACCTCCTCCTTCTTGGGCGGAGCATCGCCGTGCCCTCGTGGGGGTGATCGGCGGCGGAGACCTCTCGCGCCGGGCCTTGGTCGAGGCCATGCGAAGCAGTAATGCTCGCAAAGGAGGAGGCCAACCGCATCAGGCAACGGTGCTCTCGCCGCTGCCGCCGGGATTCCGATCCCGATTTCCAGCCACCGAAGGCGCGGGCTTGCGGACAGCGAGCAATGGGTAGCTCGCTGTCCGGCCGTCCAGTAACCGTCCGGACCAAGTCTAAGTCGTCGACGGCGCGCGCTGTTCCCGCGCGCCTCAAGGAGTTGTCAGCAACAGCAGGGGCCCAGCCGGGTCGAAGCCTACTGGGGCCAGGGTTATCCGAAAGGGCGCTCGAGCACCGGTATGAAGGCTTGAAGGAACGGGATGGGTTTTTTAGTCAGTAAGAGTCTGACACTCTCTCCCGCTCCGCCCAAGAGCGGGGGTTGTCATAAGATGATTTTTCCCATCGAAAAAAAAAAGCACCTCCTCCTTTTCTAAAAGTCGGTTAAAAAGACAACACTGTGGTAAGTTTGCACAATAAACAAATACATAACAAATGGAAAAATATAAAATACTTTAGTTATTTATATCATAATAAAATACATGACGATGATGAAGCCACAGTTAAAACCTAATTGTCATTACTCAAGTTCTATGATGTTGAGGAATGAATGAAATGAGAAATACGAATGGGTTGAGGTAAACTGGAGGATAAAACACATGCTTTCATTAGATAGAATAGAATAGAATGGCATTTATTCGGCGCAAGCAACACAATATACAACAACATAAAATAATAATAAAAAAAAAAGAGTCCAGACATACAATACAGTTGCAGTGACTGTGCCTGAACCGAAAGTGTCACCAACTCCGCAATTGCTGGGCGTCAAACACCCAGCGCTGATTTTCAGCTGGCACCCGTGGGAAAAAATCATGCATTGACATCCCCCGCTCTTGGGCGGAGCGGGAGATAGTGTCAGACTCTTACTGACTAAAAGACCCACCCCGTTCCTTCTAGCCTTCATACCGGGGCTTGAGCGCCCTTTCGGATAACCCTGGCCCCAGTAGGCTTCGACCCGGCTGGGTCCCTGCTGTCCATAGCTAACTGTCCGGCCGTCCGGTAACTTTCCGGACCAAGCCCAAGTCGTCGACGGCGCGCACTGTTCCCGCGCGCCTCAAGGAGTTGTCAGCAACAGCAGGGACCCTGCAGATCTGGTGAGGACAGGGCGAGTTCAAGGGGCCGCGGACCTGAGTATATGGTTTTAATTCCAACTGGATACCTCCACGCGTTCTCGAGTTAAGGGCCAAGCGCACGAAAAGTGCCATAAAACAGTGATTTTCTGAGGCCTACTCCTCCGTAACGGCTAGGTCAATTGGTTTGAAAAAAATATAAGTTTATTATAGATTCATGAACAATGATATCAACATTTGATTTTTTCGTGCAATTAATACTTTTGTCAAAAAAAAAAAAAATAGCAATTTCGCAACTTTTCCCTACACCTTCGAAACGGCTTGGACTTTTAGAAACATTTTTACACATAAAAATTGGTGGTTTAATATCCTTCAAAGTGAACATTGCATATGTAAATCAATCAATATCTCGCAGAGAAAATGGATTTAAAGCGCTTTCCGGGCGCTGCTGGCCGCAAATAAATGCACAGATTTGCGTACTGCCGCCTCACGGTGCCGCCTAGGCGAGTGCGAGAGTTGCGTTCACATAATTTCGGTCAGATGGTTCAAGGGACTATACGCCTTAAAGGGTCTTGACAGACAGACAGACGGAACCCTTATAGGATCACTTTGTTGTAAAGTGATTCTATAAGGGTTCCGTTTTTTTCTTTTTGAAATACGGAACCCTAAAAATGGTACTTACTTATAGACGTTTTCTCTAAAGTAACATTTATGGGTGTAATTTATCTATAATATGTATGTATTTAGAAATATATAAGTATGTTTATCAGTTGTCTAGTACCCATAACACAAGCTCTGCTTAGCTTGGGACTAAACGGCGCTGTGTGATAGTTGTGGAATATTATTATTATTGTTATGGTTTTTTGGGCAATTTTTCTCAGGCTAATACCTGGTGTTCTATCGGAACCTCACGGGTGTGAACCAAGGTGAGATCCTAATAATTGAGTTTAAGGTGGTAAAAGACTTTGTACTGGATTTATATTATAATCTAAGTCCAATTGTAAAAATTTTCTAACTATACGACAAGTATTCAAAATAGCCGCTTTTTGTAGTGTTAGATATGTGTATTTTGATAGGTTGAGAACATTGAAACTATTAAATATTTGTTTTGGGATAACACCTGTTGTTGATATTATTATTGGGACTATTGTGACTCTATTCATTTTCCAGACTCTAGTGATTTCCTCTTGTAATTCTGTGTACTTCCTAATTTTTTCCGTGATAGTTTTTTGTATGTTATTAGTGTTTGGGACTGCTATATCAATTATATATGCATGTTTGTTTTCTTTATCAACAAGTGTTATGTCGGGTCTGTTGTTATATATAGTGTGATCTGTAATTATAGTGCGGTCGTAATATATTTTGTAAGATTGATTTTCTAATACCGCTCTTGGTGAATATTTATAATATGGTGTGTATGGGTCTTGCATGAGTTTAAGTTTTGTAGCGAGTTTTTGGTGTACGATGTTAACCAGTTGATTATGTCGGTGAGTATAATCGTTCTGTGTCAATGTCATACAAGCACCCGTGATATGTTGTATTGTTTCAGGTTTACTGTGACATTTTCTGCATAAATCATTCCTTACTGTTTTATCTTTTATTATAAATTTTCTGTAATTTTTGGTATTAATGACTTGGTCCTGAATAGCCAACATAAACCCTTCTGTTTCAGGGAACAACCCACTTAGTTCTAGCCATTTGTTGGAAGCTTCTTTATCTATATGCGATTGTTGTAAATCATTGGGATGTCTCCCATGTAACTCTTTTTGCCTCCATTTTCTATTTATCTCTTCTATGTGTTGCACTTTATTTACTGTCTCAATATTATCATCATTGTTAAGGTTTAATGGTGTATAATGTTTATCTTTATCTATTATTGTTTTATGTAAATTACTAGTACTTTTCTTTCGCCTGAAAAATTGTTTTAGATTTATTATTTGTCTTCTGTGAAGATGTGAAATTTCGATTAATCCTTTTCCGCCTTCGTTTCTGGGCAATATAACTCTTTCTATCGCAGATTTCGGGTGGTGGTATCTGTGTTGAGTCAGCATAGTTCTTGTTTTTACTTCGAGACTATGTAATTCTGTGTTAGACCATTTTATTACCCCGAAAGAATAAGTTATTATTATTATTATTTGCATTAGTCACACCAGTTAAAGTTAACTTTCACAAACTAGTTTACCTTACTTTCAAATCGTTTTAAATTAACTCTGCTTCAATAAGTTAATGAAATAACCAGGGTCATATGAACTTGAGGTGAACTTAGGCACCACTTCAACGAGCGAGTGAGTTGCGGAGATATTTTTTTTATTCAATTTTATACACCGCTAAATTTTGATCGTTTTAATCCCGTGTAGGGTCGATTCGGTACATGAAACACTATCGATTTGTAAAGATAAAATTAAAAAACAAAGTACCTTTTTTTCAAAACTCGTATTAATTTACGCATGTACGAAATTAATTTCTTTAAGAAAAGTCAGCTGAGCGAGTTCAATGACCTGTAGGTACTTCGTACGCAACGCCGACTATTAACTACAGGTCATTGGACTCGTTCAGCTGATGTTTTCATAAAGATACTAATTTCGTACATGCGTGAATTAACAAGATTTTTGAAAAAGAGGTACTAGGTATTTTTTAATTTTATCTTTAGAAAACGACAGTTTTTCATGTAGGTACCGGATCGAACCTCCACGGGATTAAAACGATCAAAATTTAACGGTGTATAGGTACAGTAGTGGTAAATACGCGGACATAAGGCCAGGTTCTACTCATTTTGAACTGCTGGCAATCCTTAAATACAAAAAGGAACGCCATGAAAAACTTTTATCAAAATTGACCATATGACCAACCGCTGGGTAAAAAGCAAATATGATTATAAATTAGTTGGCTCGATAAAAGAAAATCGCGAATCTTACACCAACTTATTTTTTTAAAATCTGATATAAGCTAATACTTGACTGCGAACCCCACGTAATGGTAAGCAGTGATGCAATCGCTGATGGTGAGGCGCACTAGTTTATTAAGAGCCTAATATTCACTCTAACCTTGAAGACACCTAAATTATAATCGGACGGGAAGACCGCAGCAGGCAAATTGTTCCAGTCCTTCGATGTACGCGGTATAAATGATGAGGCGAAACGCTTAGTCCGGACCGGAGAGGTTTCAACAACGTAAGGGTAAATACTCGCCCTACATCGGTTTGTCCGATGGTAGAAATGATATGGCGGAATCAAGTCATGCCATTCCTGCGCACACTCTCCAAAATGCAACCTGTAAAACACCGAAAGGCTGGCTACCCTACGCTTGTGCTTAAGGCTTTGAAGATAGGACCCTTACCAACTTATGATTTCTAACGTGTATATCTACAAAATTACGTCATGGCAGTATACTTTTTTTATCTTTTTTACTCATGGACGCCCTCTTATCTATTTGCTAATAAAAGTATTGATCATGAAATCTATCATTCTCTATCATTGACATTCTACACTTCTGTTATCTGTGACACCGTACGTTGAATTAGACACGAACACAGCGTGAATCATAGTGATTCCTGAAATATTGGCATATTGACATACTGACATAATTATCAGGGGCCGACGAACTGTGGGTTTTTTTAGGGTTCCTGTACCCAAAGCGTAAAACGGAACCCTTTTTATGGTTCCGTAGTCAACTAGGAACCCTTATAGTTTCGCCATGTCTGTCTGTCCGTCTGTCTGTCTGTCTGTCTGTCCGTCCTCGCTTAATCTCTGTGACCGTTAGCACTAGAAAGCTGAAATTTGGTACCAATATGTATATCAATCACGCCGACAAAGTGGTAAAATAAAAATTGGAAAAAAAATGTTTTATTAGGGTCACACACAAAAAAAATCACTTCCCACTTTACATATAGGGGGGCTCCTATATGTAAAGTGGGAAGTGATTTTTTTTTTAATTTCAACCCTATCGTGTGATATATCGTTGGATAGGTATTTAAAAATGAATAGGGGTTTACTAAAATCATTTTTTGATAATGTCAATAATTTCGGAAATAATCGCTCCAAAAGTAAAAAACAATGTGTGGGGGGGGGGACATAACTCTAACTTTTGAACCATAAGTTTAGAAAATATGAAAAAAATCTGAGAAGTAGAACTTTATAAGGACTTTCTAGGAAAATTATTTTGAACTTGATGGAAAGAACAGTTTTTGTACAAAAAAGACAAAAGGGTTCTACAAAATAATTTCTGGACTAAGTTTGTAGTATAATCGTAGCAAGCATTTTTTTAAACTCATAAGTGGGTACACTTTATTGTGACGGACGGGAAACTACGGAACCCTACACTGAGCGTGGCCCGACACGCTCTTGGCCGGTTTTTGTAGGAGTCATAAATTATCCTATGACATCCGTAGAGGCAAACCGTGACCAGCAGAGTTGAAGCCTACTAGCACAAAATAGATAGATACAGAAGTCAATCTACATACAAAGCGCGCTTGATCAACGCACCGCTCACGGACACGATATCTCGGAGCGCCTCGGCCCGCTCGTCGAACAGTTCCGGCTCAAACGCTCATTAGTGTGCGTCCACCGAGCGTAGGTGTAAAAAGTGAAGTACATACATGAGATTGTCTTAGTACCTATCTATTTTGTGACAAGGGTCTGCTTCTGATAGGAAGGCTTAGCCCCCGGGCCTTGGTTGAGGCCATGGTCCGGAGCGAGGAGGAGTGGCAGGCGGTTGCCGACTTCTGCGAAGCAGTAATGCTTGTAAAGGAAGAGGCCGAACGCATCAGGCAACGGCGTTATCGCCGCCGCCGTCGCCGGGATTCTGATCCCGATTTCCGGCCAACGTAGACGCGGGCTTGCGGACAGTGAGCAATGGGTAGCTCGCTGTCCGGCCGTCCGGTAACTGTCCGGACCAAGCCCAAGTCGTCGACGGCGCGCAATGTTCCCGCGCGCCTCAAGGAGTTGTCAGCAACAGCAGGGACCCAGCCGGGTCGAAGCCTACTGGGGCCAGGGTTATCCGAAAGGGCGCTCGAGCCCCGGTATGAAGGCTAGAAGGAACGGGGTGGGTCTTTTAGTCAGTAAGAGTCTGACACTATCTCCCGCTCCGCCCCAGGGCGGGGGATGTCAATGCATGATTTTTCCCACCATAAAAAAAAATAAAAAGGCTTAGCCCGGAGAGATAATCTTTATCGGATATCTTTTTATGTTTAACAGCGTGTATAGTTAGGTACACGTGTAGTTTTGAGAAGATTTATCTAACACGGAAGTCTATCAAAATATATCAGATATACATACGTGCCTATGTAACAAGAGTATTACATTTTGGGTTCTGTACCAAAAGGAAAAACTGGGCAAGTGTGGTTCTGAAAACTTTGATGTAGGACTTAACTGTTTTTAGGGTTCCGTAGTCAACTAGGAACCCTTATAGTTTCGCCATGTCTGTCTGTCCGTGTGTCTGTCCATCCTCGCTTAATCTCTGGGACCGTTAGCACTAGAAAGCTGAAATTTGGTACCAATATGTATATCAATCACGCCGACGAAGTGGTATTTTTTTTTTTTTTGAAACATAAGTTTAGAAAATATGAAAAAAATCTGAAAAGTAGAACTTTATAAGAACTTTCTAGGAAAATTATTTTGAACTTGATGGAAATAACAACAAGTTTTTGTACAAAAAAGACAAAAGGGTTCTACAAAATAATTTCTGGACTAAGTTTGTAGTATAATCGTATATGCAAGCATTTTTTTAAACTCATAAGTAAAACACTTATTGTGACGGACGGAAAACTACGGAACCCTACACTGAGCGTGGCCCGACACGCTCTTGGCCGGTTTTTTCAGTCTATTTCTGTAGAATCAAATATTATAAAATTTCGTGTCTTAGGTTTTGTTATCGAACGCCTGCGAAACGATTTAATCGATTTTTTTTTCTAGGTCTAAGAATAGGTCATACGAAATTTTTTACCCTCCTGGATGTGTATCGGCCGAAATGATGATGACGATGACATTTTATTTTATTTTATTGGATACAAAAACAGTTACCAAAATCTTTAAAGCTAGATAAAGAAACTTGTAACTAGTGTTGCCAGGTGTCCCGATTTACGCGGGATGTCCCGATTTTCAGGGGTCTGGGGACGCGTCCAGATTTGCGCCTGATCGGGACGCCAAATGTCCCGATTTATCAATAAATTAATTAAAAGCCATTATAATTAAATATTACAAAGTAACAAAGCAAGCCTATTCGTATTATTGTCACACATTAAATGCGCTAACTTAAAATGACACACGGCGACGGCACATCTAGAGAGATTATAGCCCTGGAACGCAACTGAAGAACATAGTTCCACCCTAGAGCGAGAGAAGTAATGGAACGATTTTTCACCACAAAAAAAAAACCGTTTTTTTTTATTTGTCCCGATTTAAAACCCTAAATCCCGATTTGTATTACCATCAGTCCCGATTTTACTCCAATCGGACCTGGCAACACTACTTGTAACCCACTCCAATGATTTCGACATCAAGCACTGTGTGTGACACGTGATCTTTATGTATTAAAAAGATTATACTAGGATTTTTGCACGCATAACTACTGAAGAATAGGCGACCGTGACGAACCGTCAGATAGATAAATGTTATCAGCCTTACAGTAGTTCTCAGATGATAAACGGCGTCGAGATAGCGGGAGGCTGAAACAATAATTTCACAATATCTATTTTATTTCCTTATTTACATTTTTCATGACGCAACAATTTGGGCAACAGCGATCAGAAATTCAATAGCCCTAACGTTTTCTTAAAGAAATTAATTTCATACATGGGTAAATTAATACGAGTTTTGAAAAAAAGGTACCGGATCGACCCTCCACGGGATTAAAACGATTAAAATTTAACGGGGTATAGAGGAAAACAGAAAATATATGTGTTTTTGTTTTCTTTCCGGATAATATTTTGGCTGGCCTATTAGTCTAGTGCAGCGGTTCTCAAACTTTTTTTCCAACGGAACCTTTATAGAAGACAAAATATTTGACGGAGCCCTTAAATAAAAAAAAAAAAGGTTTGCAGGTAATGTTTACTTTGAATGAGTTACAGTAAAATCTAATACGAGGACTAATTTTTATTTTTTTACAATTAAACAAAAATTTTAATATTCCCTACCACGATATCATGACGTGTTCCATTTGATGACCTAAACTAAGAGATGGGGCTATAGGGTGTATAGCGCCATCCCTCTTTCTCGCTGGCACACTAGTCATTTTAACACGTCATGGCGTCATTGTGTGAGGCACGAATAAACGTTTTTCTTTCTTTCATGGCAAGATGGCTTTTTCCACATTATAATTTGTACATAGAGCCCTGAAAGAGGCTTTGCGGAGCCATAGGGTTCCGCGGAGGACACTTTGAGTATAGCTGATCTAGTGGTTAGTTGCTCTAGACAGCTATGCCGGAGTCATTACTACTCGGTCGACACTGCTCTCCGCTTCGCTACTACATTCAAGATACTAATCAAACAGATACAGGGATACATAAAGTAATTATTTATTAGCAAGAGTAATTGCTAATTAAACAACGTTGTTATTTATTAGAACAAGGTAAATTCTGCCTACTGCTAATATTGGTTTATATTATGTTATGTTATCATTTTATTTTATCAATGATGAAATACACGTCGTACCTATTTGCAAGTTGTTTCGCAATGTTATGTTAGAGAGACGGGGTTACAGTTGCCATCACGGATCTTGAACGCTCGGCGTCAGAGTGGGGATCGCTTTGCGCATTCCATACATTGGCGAGCCAATCGTCTTCGTTGCTAGATACATGCAGCAACGCAGTGAACGAATGAGGAGTGACGTCTATGACGCGATGGCGCGAAGCCAATCACTGACACTCCCCGCTCCCGCGTCGCATTTTGCACCACTAAAGAGACCGAATATTTGACTTCTGCGCAAGTGTCAAGATCCGTGATGGCAACTGTATTTTAATGTAATTACATGTAATATAGACGGTTATATAACGTAAATAACAAAAACAATCAAATGTCAAAACGAACATATTATTTTGCGTAACCGCTCGGAAAGACTTTTGAAAGAGGTCACAATAAAGAACAATACAATAGGTATTGATATTACATAGGTTTGTTTTATTTTATTAACCCAAAGGTTGACTAGTAGAGGATACTAGTCCATGAAGTTTTTTTTTTTATCGATATAAACTAAATAAAAGATTTAATTATTATTTATAGCTAAAAATAAACTCTCAAGAGAGCTAGTTTCAATATTTATTTTGTTTTATCAGGGCGCCCTCTGTAGTATGTTGAAAACACTATTATTTGCTAACGATAACATGTTGTTTGATCACGTAAGATAATTTTTATGGAGGGATTTCTCAACAATTACATTATTTACTACACTAGACTCACCGAGTTCATTGATTCTTAAGGGCCAAGCGCCCGAAAAGTGCCATAAGACAGTGATTTTCTGAGGCCTACTCCTCCGTAACGGCTAGGTCAATTGGTTTGAAAAAAATATATGTTTATTATAGATTCATGAACAATAATATCAACATTTGATTTTTTCGTGCAATTAATACTTTTGTCAAAAAACAATATTTAGCAATTTCGCAACTTTTCGCAACTTTTCCCTACTCCTTCGAAACGGCTTGGACCTTTAGAAACATTTTTACACATAAAAATAGGTCGTTAAATATTCTTCAAAGTGAACATTGCATATGTTAACCAATCAATATCTCGCAGAGAAAATGGATTTAAAGCGCTTTCCGGGCGCTGCTGGCCGCAAATAAATGCACAGATTTGCGAACTGCCGCCTAGGCGAGTGCGAGAGTTGCGTTCACATAATTTCGGTCAGATGGTTCACGGGACTATACGCCTTAAGACCCTAGCTCCCGGGCACTGCCATAAAATAGTGTTTTTCAGAAGCCTACTCCACGGTAACCTCGACTTTGTCAATAGGTTTGAAATGAAACTTGACCGTCTTCCGAATAACTGCATTCGATTTGTCTTCAACCTCCTTAACTATTCACATATCTGAGCATCGTTCGCTCTTGAAATAGTTGCCAATTCGTCAGGGCAGACCGCTAAGGGCCTTGACAACCCTGTGAGTCTTGATAACCCTTCTTCCCCTTCTTATCTGATTTCAAAAATTCAATTTCTCTGCTCTGGGCACAATAAAAATCTTCGGTCTACAAATAATCGTCTTCTACGATGTCCCTCACATCGCTCTGGACTTATCCACTCCTCCTTTTTTGTCCAGGCGATGTTTCTCTGGAATGCGCTCCTTCTGAATATCAGGATGGCGACCAGCCAACGCGAGCATATTCGCAAGAAGTTGGTAGAATCATCACAGTAGTAATTGGTTGGATTTGATTTTTCACCACAACATTTTATAATTGTATGTATGTATCTAAGTATGTATTTACTATTGTATTTGTCTCTCTTCTGTTTTGTCTATTTATTAAGTTGCACCTGCCATGTTATGTTTCTGCACCACCTTAAGGTCGACTGGTAGATAATGCCTATAGCATTAAGTCCGCCTTTGTACAGTGTAATATGCATAGAGCATTAATAAATAAAATAAATAAATAAATGAAATCATATATTGATTTATTATAGATACAAAATAATTTAATAAATAATATCTTCACTGCGGGGTGCCAGCTGAAAACCAGCGCTGGGTGTGACGCCGTGCAATTGCTGAGTTGGTGACCCTTTCGGTTCAGGCACAGTCACTGCAACTTGTATTGTATGTCTGTACTCTTTTTAGGGTTCCGTAGCCAAATGGCAAAAAACGGAACCCTTATAGATTCGTCATGTCTGTCTGTCTGTCTGTCTGTCTGTCCGTCCGTATGTCACAGCCACTTTTTTCCGAAACTATAAGAGCTATACTGTTGAAACTTTGTAAGTAGATGTATTCTGTGAACCGCATTAAGATTTTCACACAAAAATAGAAAAAAAGCAATAAATTTTGGGGGTCCCCATACATAGAACTGAAACTCAAAAATTTTTTTTTGATCAAACCCATGCGTGTGTGGTATCTATGGATAGGTCTTCAAAAATGATACTGAGGTTTCTAATTTCATTTTTTTCTAAACTGAATAGTTTGCGCGAGAGACACTTTCAAAGTGGTAAAATGTGTGTCCCCCCCCCCCCTCTAACTTCCAAGATAAGAGAATGATAAAACTAAAAAAAATATATGATGTACATTACTATAAAAACTACCAACGAAAATTGGTTTGAACGAAATCCAGTGAGTAGTTTTTTTTTAATGCGTCATAAACCGAAAAAAATACACTATTATTAAAACATCGATCAAAGTTACAACACATTACAAGAACTTTTATATTATGTTACTTGCTGCTACGGAACCCTTCATGGGCGAGTCCGACTCGCACTTGTTTATTATTATTATTTCTTGTTGTTGTGTATTGTGTTGCTTGCGCCGAATAAATGCTATTCTATTCTATTCTACACTAATACAATAAAGGGGTAAAGGTAATCTCTGGAAGTACTGGTCCGATTGCTAAAATGTTTTCACCGATAGAAAGCTGCTTTATTCCTGAGTGCCAGGCTACATATTTTGTGTATGCAGGTGAAGCTAGAAACAATTAAAACCTTAGCCATATATTATTATATGTTACCTTATAACGTGTTCTACAAACCCATTACACGTCAGAAAACATCAATCACGGTTGACCAATAAAATCAACTGTCACATAATTTGCAACGACAAGACAATTACATAGTAATGTTAATAACAATTTGTAATGAGCATTTATCGCTGCAGAAAGTA
Source organism: Mythimna albipuncta (assembly GCA_929112965.1). NCBI lineage: Eukaryota > Metazoa > Arthropoda > Insecta > Lepidoptera > Noctuidae > Mythimna > Mythimna albipuncta. The sequence continues at coordinate 11,477,696 of OV815987.1, forward strand.
ATTACTCTATCTCTTTGTGCTCGACCGAACATTGTCACTAAATAAATATTTGCAGAAGGTGAGCTCCCGTAATAATAAAGAAAAAAAACCGACCAAGTGCGAGTCGGACTCGCCCATGAAGGGTTCCGTAGCAGCAAGTAACATAATATAAAAGTTCTTGTAATGTGTTGTAACTTTGATCGATGTTTTAATAATAGTGTATCTTTTTCGATTTATGACGCATTAAAAAAAAAACTACTTACTAGATTTCGTTCAAAACAATTTTCGTTGGTAGTTTTTATAGTAATGTACATCATATTTTTTTTTAGTTTTATCATTCTCTTATCTTAGAAGTTAGGGGGGGGGGACACACATTTTACCACTTTGGAACTGTCTCTCGCGCAAACTATTCAGTTTAGAAAAAAATGATATTAGAAACCTCAGTATCATTTTTGAAGACCTATCCATAGATACCCCACAAGCATGGGTTTGATGAAAAAAAAATTTTCGAGTTTCAGTTCTATGTATGGGGACCCCCAAAATTTATTGCTTTTTTTTTCTATTTTTGTGTAAAAATCTTAATGCGGTTCACAGAATACATCTACTTACAAAGTTTCAACAGTATAGCTCTTATAGTTTCGGAAAAAAGTGGCTGTGACATACGGACGGACGGACAGACAGACAGACAGATATGACGAATCTATAAGGGTTCCGTTTTTTGCCATTTGGCTACGGAACCCTAAAAAGAAAGAGAGAAATTTTATTTGGCGCACATAGTTACAACACACAATGCAGAAACCACATTTAGGGCTATATAGTGTGACTGGTAATTAGTGTACGATACTTAAACACGTGATTGTGCTCATGATAACCAACAACTTTTACTGTGGGAACAAACCTGAAATCGTGAAAAAAAAATCAGCTGTTCAGTACATTTATGTTTGCCTAATGTACTGAACAGCTGATATTTTTTCGCGATTTCGGTTTTGCTACCATAATAAAAATTGTTTCTTATCATGAGCACAATCACGTGTTTAAGTATCCTACACTAATTGCCAGTCACCCTATATTTCACTGAGACACCATGGCGGCGCGACCAGTCGCCGCTACCAACAAAATGTATACAGCTCTGTAGAGCCTGGTGTCCGTTTGGTTGCGCAACCAATTTGGTGGCGCGACCAGCTCGGAAGTGTGGCGACTCTGGTATCTAATTTGGTGGCTTAGAGCTATATTTCACCGGGACACCATGTCAGCGCAACTGATCGCGCCACTTAAGATAATAATGAATTAAGATTTAAATTTTTTCAATACACTTATTGGATAACCCACTCTTATCCCTACCGCTTTCAGTTATGAAATGTACTGTTTTTCGCACTAGTGTGGAAAAGTGGACGCGCTCGCCCCGCCACAGTTTATAAAGTTGGGCGCCAAGCAACCCCTACGAGTCACTCGTCGGTCCCCTTTTATTTATATCTTTGTAAGTATTGAAAAACGTCGTTTCATACATATGGTTTTTTTTTTACTGCAGCACTCATCGGCTCCACAGCACCCTCGCTTTTCCTTTATTTATTTTTTTATATTTCTCAGGAAATTGTTAATTGATGTATGAAGTTGACTAACTGTACCTATTTTGTCGTGCATACATGCAAATAATTAATCTTTGGGTTACTACATTGCTGTTTAGTACAGCTGATAACAAAACTGGGTTATGAGCACGAAGTATGATTAACTCTGTCAGTTAAACTTAGCTACATGTTTAGAGATGACCTTATGACCGGTTTCGCGAGAAAATTACAACACCTGGTTCCCCTCAAGGGATTAGACAGGAGTGTCCTTATCACACTTTTTTTTTCGTTGAGCAAAAGTCATCCAGATGTCATCCCCCGCCCTTGGGCGGAGCGGGAGATAGTGTCAAACTTTTACTGACTAAAAAACCCACCCCATTCCTTCTTGCCTTTCATACCGGGGCCGTGCCTCCCTTTCGGAAACCGACTTTAGGCCCCAGTAGGCTTTGACTCAGGCTTAGTCACTCAGCTGGGCCCCTACGGTTGCTGACAACTCCTTGAGGCGCACGGTAACCGGACAGTCTGACAAAGAGCTACACATTGCTCGCTGTCCACAAGCCTGCGGTGGCCGAAAATCGGGATCGGAATCCCGGCAGTGGCTGGGGGCCTTGCCTGATGCGGTCGGCCTTCTTTTGTTAGCATTATTGCTTCGCAAGAGGCGACCGCCTGCCACTCCTCCTCGCTCCGGACCAATACCCGGCGCGAGAGATGGCCGCCTCCGATCGCCCCCACAAGGACACGACCGATTTTTGCCCACCAAAAAAAAGACCTCCACAGTCCAGTATCTATCTATAAAGGTAAAAGCAGGGACTTAAAAACACCTTCATAAAGGTTACAGAATTATAAGTGTTACATGTTGAATGTGTTACAGAATCAAAAATGTAACACTTATATATGTGTTTTCAATGTGTTAACCCAAAACACTGAAAAAAGTGTAACCGTAACATATCTGTAACGGATACAAAAGTGTTAACAATGTTAATAAGTGTAACAGGTAAACGCAGCGTTGCCTAAGTTACAATTTACTTATTTCAGTTACACATATTAACACTAGGGAATGGTCCCGGGAAATCCCGGTCCCGAGAATCCCGGGAAATCCCGGGATTTTTGTATAGACTAAAGAACCGGGACGAAGACACCTTGTCCCGGGAGTTTCGGGACCTCCGGGACTTAGTTGAAAAGTATAAAAGCTGCAATTTAGCTTCACTTTTCTTGTACTGACCGACATTTGACTATTCAAAAGTGACTGTAACTGGTCTGTTTGAAATAAACGTTTCTGATTTCTGATTAAGAAGAGAGTTTCCCCATTCAGATATCATAATAAAAGGATTCTTACTAAGATTTTATTTAAAACTAGAGGTCCGCTTAGCGGTTTCACCCGCTGCTACACGTTTTTCCGAGCGAATGAGGTCAAAAGTAGCCTTTGTTACTTAGGGATCTTGTAGCTTTTTAGTTTTGAAAGATTTTTTTAAATATAATCAATAGTTTTAGAGTTTATTGGTTACATACCTAGAATACCTACAAAAAAAAAAACAAACTAACCTAACCTAATAGTGTAGAATCTACACTGTACCTTAATAGTGGTTCGCTCATCGGTTTACCCGGTGTTTGCTACTGTTGCCTGTTTTCCCGTCAGAATAAGGCATTTTCCCGCGGTAAAACCGTCTATGTCACTCATACTCAGAGCTAATGTTGCTTTCTAATGAATGATGATATATTTTTTGAAATTGCTTTTGTAGTTTCGGAGTTTATCGATTACATACATACAAAAAATCTTGCCTCCTTATAAACTCCCGCGTTTTGCACCTCGAGTGAACGCTTCTCGGTTGGCCGGGGGAGTCTCCAATTGTCTGCTATCAACACATATAAAAGCACAAAAATGACCACGTACCTGAAACAAAGATATTCTGCACGCCGTCTACTAGAAACTACAGTCCTATAATAAGTCCCAGAATTAAGAAAAGGATTTATGTTTTATTTTGTTTTATGGAAAGTAACTATGTTTTTGTTGATTGATATTGGTATATAATTTATAATAATAGCGAGCATTAAATGCTGATTTGACTTGTTGTTTTCTTCTGTTGATTATTTTTACAAAGAATAGTAAATGGTTCTGTTATCGTTGATTTTTTAAATATATATCTTTAATTAATACTATGTAGTTTTCATTACCTACGTACATACATAAATACTAAAGACCTATTAAAATTAAAATACCAGCAGTAGGTAAAAAAAATACCCAAAAGTCCCGGTTCTCCCGGTTCCTTCAACAAGTAATCCCGAAAATCCCGGGACGCAAGAAGAGCACCGGTTCTTCATTCCCTAATTAACACATATAACAGGTTACAGTTTGATTCGGTAGCACTTCTTAACACATATAAAAGATTACAGTTTTATTCGGTAACATTACTGTATCAGTTAAATTTAAAAGTGTTTTTCTGTTATAATTGTTTTAAAAAACAGTGTTAAAACACATTATTACGGTTACAGTTTGAGTCCCTGGGTAAAAGTTCTTACAGAATACGTACAAAGTATAAACACACTGTATTTCATAATTGACGCGCATGTCCTCACTTGAACGTTGAACCCCACTCGTGTGAGAATATGTCGTCACTACTCGTCTGATAATATCGCTTTGTGCACCAGTACGAACTAGAGAGATATCTGACAGTTTTGCCAATCATATCTGTTTAATTATTGACATAATAATTATACTCGTACGTGCAGAAAAGCATGCTTAAAATCCCTAATTTACTGAATAGTACTGAATATGGTTTGTTCAGAATCAGTAACTTAAGAGGCCGGCGACAGATGAATTTCCATACAAACGTAATACCACGCTCATTTGCAGTTGGAGCATATTTCCAACATATTATGATGATATTCGGTTATAGACAATATTTATCTATCGTCGAGAATATTAAAAATATTGTTATTTTTAATACAGAAAAAGCCAAATGGCTTGTTTTGCCATTTACGCTGTAAAAAAGTACGAAATACCATTCGCTTAAATTTCTGTTTGTTTTTTTAAAAAAGAAAGACGTAGGAACCTAGATAAATGTTGTCTATAATCGAATATCATCATAATATGCTGGAAATATGCTCCAACTGCAAATGAGCGTGGTATTACGTTTGTATGGAAATTCATCTGTTGCCGGCCTCTTAATCGACTCCAATCATTTTTACACCACGTTATATTTTTTCACTTTTCGCTGTCACAAGTTGGACAACACCGACACTAAGTACAAAAAACCGGCCAAGTGCGAGTCGGACTCGCCCATGAAGGGTTCCGTAGCAGCAAGTAACATAATATAAAAGTTCTTGTAATGTGTCGTAACTTTGATCGATGTTTTAATAATAGTGTATTTTTTTCGGTTTATGACGCATTAAAAAAAAACTACTTGCTGGATTTCGTTCAAATCAATTTTCGTTGGTAGTTTTTATAGTAATGTACAGCATATATTTTTTTTAGTTTTATCATTCTGTTATCTTGGAAGTTAGAGGGGGGGGGGACACACATTTTACCACTTCGGAAGTGTCTCTCGCGCAAACTATTCAGTTTAGAAAAAAATGATATTAGAAACCTCAGTATCATTTTTGAAGACCTATCCATAGATACCCCACACGCATGGGTTTGATGAAAAAAAAATTTTAGAGTTTCAGTTCTATGTATGGGGACCCCCAAAATTTATTGCTTTTTTTCTATTTTTGTTTGAAAATCTTAATGCGGTTCACAGAATACATCTACTTACAAAGTTTCAACAGTATAGCTCTTATAGTTTCGGAAAAAAGTGGCTGTGACATACGGACGGACAGACAGACAGACAGACAGACAGACAGACAGACAGACAGACAGACAGACATGACGAATCTATAAGGGTTCCGTTTTTTGCCATTTGGCTACGGAACCCTAACAAAGGTCACGGCAGGTAATAGCGGGCATTAGGCGTTAGCAAACAGCTGGGTGTAAGTGCAAAACCACCTCTCAGTCGCCTGGATGGCCCGGTGACTATGTATTTTTGCTGCCATAACAAGCTTATTGACTGGCCTATTGGTCTAGTGGTTAGTGACCCTGACTGCTATGCCGGAGGTCGTGGGTTCGATTCCCACCCAGGACAAATGTTTGTGTGATGAGCACTGTAGTGTTTATATCTATATAATAGATATAATACGTTGTCTCACGTACACAACCAGAGGGGGCGGCGTCGACGAGTCAGTCGGGCTATCTGATACAAGTAGAACGTAGTGATTACATACTCTTTGGATATGAGTGTCTCTTACTACTCTATGTACGCACTGACGTATCGGAGGTAGAGTCTGTGACGTGACGGTGGGACGTGCGGCCTGCGCTCGGCGGTGTGTAGTAGTGAGCCAGTGTAAAACTTAACTACCACCATTAGACATAATATATAGTATTACCATCAAGCAAAGGATCACTACAAGTGGCGACGAGGATAAAGGTCAGTGAAATAAAAAAGGGCGCAATTTTCTAAACAAAAAATTTAAAAAAAATGGCGGGAAGTAATGAATAGTTGTGTTGTTATTAGCCACGAAGACGAGCGTTCTCGCAACGGACAGTAAATTCATTGTTTTGTGATCTGTATTTCGGACGTTTTGCCTAATATCGATTCGTTTAACATTGTTATAAATGTAAATGTGTTACGATCGATAGATTGTTAAATAAAGTAAAAAAAAAAAAAAAGAATAATATAAAATAAAGCAGAAACCAATTTTTTTTTTGTTTTGGATTTTTATGATTTGGTCACTTGGACCTTTAAGTCAATATGAAAACAAAACGTTATAAAAAAAAAAAACATTATTGTTTATTAACTAATGTGGCATAGATAATGTACGCAACACCATTATACCCTCTTTATTCTTGAATAAAATTAAATTCACAGGATTGGCATTATTTGTTATTGACGATAATATTTAAAAAAAATATAAAATACACTGCGTGTGATTTCCATTCATTTGGAATTGAGCTTCGGATTTTCATTAAATTGGAAATAAGCTTCGGATTTCCATTCAATTGGAAATGAACTTCGGATTTTCATTAAATTGGAAATAAGCTTCGGATTTCCATTCAATTGGAAATGAACTTCGGTTTTCCATTCAATTGGAAATAATTTCGGTTTTCCATTCAATTGGAAATGAACTTCGGTTTTCCATTAAATTGGAAATAACTTCAGTTTTCCATTCAATTGGAAATGATCTTCGGATTTCCATTTAATTGGAGATGAACTTCGGATTTCCATTAAATTGGAAGTACTCACATTGTGAATTGTCAAAAAAAAAAAAAAATTATGTGGTAACTTTCATTAAATTGGAAGTGTTTTGACATCCATTCAATTGGATGTATTTTCAGGTCACCCAATAAGATCAAACATGGCGAACCAACTACCACCACCTAGGAAATTGGATCTCGAGGGAGATAGTGCATCAGTCGGTTTAAGATGGGAAAAATGGAAACGTTCCATACGAATCTACCTTAAAGCAGCTGATATCACGATTCCAACTAAAAAGAGAGCTATATTGCTAGTACTAGGAGGAGAGGCACTTCAAGAAATATTTTACAATTTGCCTGGAGCAAGCATAGGCCCTGAAGATAATGTTGATGTTTTTGAGGTAGCTATTAACAAACTAGATGAATATTTTCTCCCCAAACAAAATAAGACCTACGAGAGACACCTTTTCAGACTTGTTAAGCAAGATGCAGGGGAAAGCTTTGAAAAATTTCTAATCATACTAAGGGACCAGGCAGCCAAGTGTAAGTTTGAAAAACCTGATGACCACATAATTGACCAAATATTAGAAAAAAGCTTATCATCAGAGTTAAGAAAAAAAATATTGACTATGGGTGATGAAATTACACTAGACAAAGTCATTACAGTGGCTAATACATTAGAAATTGTAAACTATCAACTGGATAGTTACGAACAAAGAGAAAAGAAGACAAACGAAGTAAATGCAATAAAAATTAGAAATAGAGAAAATTCAAAGTGGACTAAACAAGAAAAAGAATCTAATGAAGAGAAAAGGGCTTCAAGGTGTACTAGATGTGGCAATTTTACACATGTTTCACAAGGTTCTGTTTGTCCAGCAAAGAACAAGAAATGTCACGGTTGTGGAAAAATAGGCCACTATGAAAGATATTGCAGAACAAAAACACAGAAACGTAAACTCGAAAATCAAGAACAAGACAAAAACTATAACAAGCGACAAAAGACGGAAACTACAGTAAATGCATTAGAAAACGAAGAAGTATACATATTCAATTTGAACGATGATGCGACAGTCAAATGTGAAATAGGAGGAGTAGATTTAGATATGTTAATTGATTCAGGATGCAAATTAAATTTAATATCAGAAAAAGCCTGGGATAATCTAAAGAATAATAAAATAAATTGTTACAAGCAAGTGAAAGAACCAAATAAGATTTTATTAGCATATGGAAGTAAAACACCTTTACAGATCAAAGGATCCTTTGAAGCAATAATAAAAGCGAACAAGAAAACAGAACGGGCCATTATTTACGTTATTAAAGATGGATCACGAAACCTACTTGGTAAAGACACTGCGTTGCAATTAGGCGTTTTGAAATTGGGTCTGGGCATAAATCAAGTTGAACTAAAAACAAATACACCTTTTCCGAAATTCAAAGATATTTTAATCGAGATTCCTATTGATTCATCAGTAAAACCAGTTATGCAACCTTACCGGAGGATACCAATACCGTTAGAAGAAAAAATAAATAAGAAAATTAAAGAATTACTAAATTTAGATATCATAGAAGAGGTACATGAACATTCACCATGGGTTTCTCCTTTAGTCCCAATCATTAAGGACAGTGGTGATGTACGCTTATATGTTGATATGCGACGCGCCAACGCTGCTATTTGAGAGAGAATCACCCATTACCCTGTATGGAGAATTTACTACCTAAAATAAAGAAAGCAAAATTCTTTTCTAAACTAGACATAAAAAAACGCATTCCACCAAGTTGAATTACATCCAGATTCTAGATATTTAACTACTTTTATAACATCTAATGGGCTTTACAGATATAAAAGACTCATGTTTGGAGTCACATGTGCTCCAGAACTCTTTCAAAAAATAATGGAAAAAATGCTAATAAATTGTGAAGGAGTTATAAATTTTATTGATGACATTCTTATCTGGGGTAGTGATGAGGAACAACATGATCTACGACTTTCCAAAGTGATGGAAGTGTTGAAACAAAACAGAGTTTTGTTAAATCAAGAAAAATGCATTTATAAAGTTCGGACAATACAATTTTTAGGACATGAACTAAAACCAGAAGGAGTAAAACCGCTGCCTAAATATATGAAGAGCATATCAGAGTTTAGAGTGCCAAAAACAACAGAAGAGTTACAAAGTTTTCTTGGTTTAGTAAACTACATAAACAAATGGATTCCAAATTTGGCCACGACAACAGAACCGCTTAAGCAGATACTAAGACAAAAATTAGGGAAAAAGGCAAATATAGAAGAATACTGGAAAGTTGAACAAAATGAAGCATTTGAGAAGTTAAAGGAAATGTTATCAAGAATAGAAACTTTAGGATACTACGATGCAAAAGATAAGACACAAGTTATAGCAGATGCTAGTCCTGTAGGATTAGGAGCAGTCTTAGTACAGATAGATAGTAAAGGACCAAGAATTATTGCGTACGGAAATCGAACACTCAGCCAATGTGAAAGAAAGTACAGCCAAACAGAAAAGGAGGTCCTTGCTCTAGTATGGGCAATCGAACATTTTAATACATTTCTTTTTGGTAAAAAATTTGATTTAATAACCGACCATAAGCCTTTGGAATTTCTTTTCAGTCAAAAATCTAAACCTTGTGCTCGTGTTGAAAGGTGGGTTTTACGGTTACAAGCTTACTGTTATAGCGTAAAATATAAACCGGGTAAGAGTAATATTGCGGACCCATTATCAAGGCTGTGTAAATGCTCGGATCAGCCAAAGTCAGAGGATTATGTTCATCAGATAGTTGAACTTGCAAGACCTAATGCAATTCCAATGCAACAAATAATAAAGGAATCAGAAACCGATCAGGAAATCAGTAAAGTAAAGAAAGGAATTTATAGTCACCAATGGGATGAATCTGTCAAGCCATATAAAATATTTTCAGATGAATTATGCTTTTATGAAAATATTCTGTTGAGAGGAAATAAAATAGTTATCCCACAAAATCTCAGAAAGGAAGTTTTACTAGCTGCTCATGAAGGCCATCCGGGAATAGTGGGCATGAAAAGTCGCCTTCGCTGTAAAGTTTGGTGGCCTAGAATCGATAAGGACGTCGAGTTGATGGTAAAGAGCTGTAAAGGATGCACTCTAGTCAGCTTACCGAATCCTCCAGCACCAATGAAACGTCGAGAGCTTCCATCTGAACCTTGGATCGACATAGCAATGGACTTATTAGGTCCATTACCGAACAATGATTACATTTTAGTCATCATTGATTATTATAGCCGGTATAAAGAAATTAAAATTATAAAAACAATAACAAGCATACAAATAATTAAAATTTTGAAAGAACTTTTTAGTCGACTTGGTTATCCTCAATCAATTACTGCTGATAATGGCCGGCAATTTGTCAGTGAGGAGTTTAAACAATTTTGTCAAGACTGTAATATTAGGCTTTTTAACACAATACCGTATTGGCCGCAAATGAATGGAGAAGTAGAGCGGCAAAATAGAGATATAATAAAAAGGCTTAAAATTAGTTCTAGTGAAAAACGAGATATGAAAGAAACACTTTATGAATATCTTATGATGTATAACTCAACTCCTCATTCAGTTACTGGAAAGACACCGTCAGAACTTTTTTTTAAAAAGAATGAACAGGGATAAAATCCCCATGTTGAAAAATATGAATGAACTGAACAATGATGGGGAAGTTAGAGATCGAGATAAGTTGCAGAAAGAAAAGGGGAAAGAATATGGAGACCGAAAAAGAAGAGCAGAATTACCAGAACTGACAAAAGGAGAGAAGGTGTATGTAAAAGGAATGGAAAAAACCAATAAGCTCTCAACTACATTTACTTCCACACCACACGTAGTGGAACAATCAGTAGGAGGAGATGTTACGATAAGGAACGAAGAGACTGGACAAAGACTACGAAGGAATGTTATTCATTTAAAGCGAGTGGAAGGACAATGGAAAACAATGGAAGATGAGAAAGTCGAAGAAGATGAAACGACTTAAATAAAAGTTTATTTTTATTATTAAAGTTCATTGTTTATTTGAGTAAATAAAAATAATAATTACTATGATTGTTTCAACAAATAATGTTTATTACATTTATGCACTAAATAAAATTTGTTAAAAGGGAAGAGATGTAGTGTTTATATCTATATAATAGATATAATACGTTGTCTCACGTACACAACCAGAGGGGGCGGCGTCGACGAGTCAGTCGGGCTATCTGATACAAGTAGAACGTAGTGATTACATACTCTTTGGATATGAGTGTCTCTTACTACTCTATGTACGCACTGACGTATCGGAGGTAGAGTCTGTGACGTGACGGTGGGACGTGCGGCCTGCGCTCGGCGGTGTGTAGTAGTGAGCCAGTGTAAAACTTAACTACCACCATTAGACATAAGGACATAATATATAGTATTACCATCAAGCAAAGGATCACTACAAGCACAATCATTTGTTCTGTGTCTGGGTGTAATATATCTATAATATGTATGTATTTAGAAATATATAAATATGTTTATCAGTATGTCTAGTATCCATAACACAAGCTCTGCTTAGCTGGGGACTAGACGGCGTTGTGTGATAGTTGTGGAATATTATATTATATTATTTAATATAACTTGGTTATTTTTCATGATACAGTTATGAAATTTTGTACATAGATTCGTTTCGTTTCGTTACGGGTTTCACATATACGAGTACTTACTAAAACTAAGGTCACCCAAAGGACAATGGAAAGGGCTATGCTTGGGGTTTCCTTGCGTGATCGAATCAAAAATGAAGATATTCGCAGGAGAACTAAGGTTGCCGACATAGCATGAAAAATGGCAGGGCACATTGCTCGCAGAACAGATAGCCGTTGGGGCCGAAAGGTTCTGGAGTGGCGACCGCGTACCGGAAGACACAGCATTGAAAGGCCTCCTACAAGGTGGACCGATGACCTGGTGAAGATTGCGGAAAGCCAATGGATGCAAGATGCACAGGATCATTAATTGTGGCGACACTTGGGGGAGGCCTATGTCCAGAAATAATGATGATGATGATAAAAACTAGTGTTGTACTCGTATATGGATCAAGAGTGTTTGTAAATCTCATTTTCGCTCGTCGACCGTACCAACGAACCGTTTGAGGAAGCGTCGCAGGCATCCTCATGTTATATCAACACGCTGCCCGCTGGACACAAACAGACACACTGTTTACAAGAAACTCAACAGTTTTTGCCATTATCTGTCGTTTTTCTTTTCCATAAACATCGGCATTGAGTCGCCATTTTGTTTGTTATGACAAATGTGAGGTGCGTATACTTCCGGAACTTAGATTAAATAACATAAAAGGTGTAAGGGACAGCCCTCCACAAACTTTAAGGGCTTGCTCAGTAGATGAAACTGAACAACCTTCCACAAATTCTTTTTCAGGAAACGAAAAAAAAAATCGCCCTCGTCATGCAAATTGTCCAATATCATTTTGTCAACGTTGTTCGTCTACTGAGCAAGCCCTTAAAGTTTGTGGAGGGCTGTCCCTTACACCTTGTAGATGTCGGCACCTCGCGGCTGCATTTGCATAAAATATCAATTACTATTACGTACATCATCGTTATCAGCCTTTTTAATGTTCCCACTGCTGGGACTCAAGCCTCCTCTCTAGGAGAGGGAATGGTCCGTAATTCACCACGCGGGCCAAGTGCGGGTTGGTGAATATCACATGTCTTCGAATTTTGAGTTCTAGGACAAGCCGGTTTCCTCATGATGTTTTCCTTCACCGTTTTGAGAGCAGTGGTAATGAAATAAATTACACAAGTAATGCGCCTGCCTGGGTTTGAACCCGCGATCTACAACTCGTAATTCGGAGCCATTACCACTTGGCCACCACTGCTCGCTATATTTTGTAAACATTTCCTTAAATATGGCCACTGAAATACACTAAAAATTTAAATATTGGTTGTGTTGCGCCAACCCCAAGTAAAATGTGACAAGGGTATGAGAGCCACGATTATAATGATAGCCGATAATATAATGATACTAGCTTCTGCCATTGGCTTAGCCCACGTTAAGGTCGATTTCTCCATAATAAATTCCAAACCCCGTTTCATCTCCATAAGGGTGAAGTATCGTAAAATCCGTTCTTAGAGGATGTCTACACCCTATAGGGAACCTACCTGCCAAATTTTACGTTTCTATGTGTTACAGTTTCCGAGATTTCGTGATTAATCTGTGAGTAGCATTTCGATAGGTTCTGCATCATTCCCTTTAAGCCAGCCAACCAAGTCGGAATCATTTGTGCAAAAATAACCTGCATTTTTTGCATTTAATCTGAACAGAACTAATTAAGTTTTATTTAAAGAATCTAATAAATACGCGGAAGGTTCGATTAGTAATTGCTTTTAAACTAATTAACTGTACTTTGTGCTGGTTTCCTGGTAGGAAATGTTGTTCACGAAAAAGTAATTTAATAGGGTTAAGGGCGCTTTCAGACGTTTCATGTCGGAATGCTGCCGCACGTTTACCGCGCCGCATTCGGACGGTTGCAGTACGTTAGCAGTCCGACAACAAGCGCCAAAGGCTTCCAACAGTCGGACAGCAACGCAGCAACCGCGCGCAGGCGACATATTCAACTGCATGCAGTTATCTGCAGTCGGAACTGCCTTTGCGCAGTTGACGCCACGTATCTAGCCTAGGAGCTCAATGTAAGATTTGATCTTTAAGAGCCTCAAAATAAAGATGACATTGGTCGCATAATGCATTCAACGTGACTTGACTTGACTAATTACTACACACTAATTGTATGCGGTTAACGATGGACAGCGTGCGTCGACACTACACGACTGTAGCCGACCGCGTAAAGTTGAAGGCACGACTGCATGCAGTTAATATTAACTTCATACGACTGCAGCCGACTGCTTAAAGTTGACATCATGACTAAACGAAGTCGACCATACAACTGCATGCAGTTGAATATATCGACTGTGCGCGGTCGCTGCGGTGCAGCCCGATCTGTGCGTTTGTGTGATGCGGTATTTAACACCGAATTGGAGACGTGGTGCTTGTGACGTTGCCGTCCGATTTCTTTTTTTGTCCACCGCCCTTTCACGCACAAAATACCGGTAAAGGCTAGACGGTAATAGCCAACGGAACCGGGTGTCACGGAAGAGCTGCTCCAATCGTTGCTATGTAGACTAGACGAGGAAGTTAAAGGCACAGAGGACCCTGCGAGGCCACGGCAGCCGAGCTCTGAGTCCTACAGATGTACCTACTTTAGTAGACAACTAGCTGTTGTCACTTTCTCAGCAAAGTGTATTAAAAAAAAACCCCTACGCTAAAATACACTATCTAAAATATGGCGTCAAAAAACTCTTCCAAATCGCTGTCGACTGGTAATGTGCCCAAAAGACTGGCAGCATTGCCACGCTGTATGGCAATGCTTATCCTCTGTCCAAGGTACCAACCACTATAATGCCTACTGGGGCCAGGTTTAGCCGAAAGGGCGCTAGAGCCCCGGTATGAAGGCTAAAAGGAACGGGGTGAGTCTTTTAGTCAGTAAGAGTCTGACACCATCTCCCGCTCCGCCCAAGAGCGGGGGATGTCATTGGATGATTTTTTTCCACCATAAAAAAAAACCGGCCAAGTGCGAGTCGGACTCGCCCATGAAGGGTTCCGTAGCAGCAAGTAACATAATATAAAAGTTCTTGTAATGTGTTGTGACTTTGATCGATGTTTTAATAATAGTGTATTTTTTTCGATTTATGATACATTAAAGAAAACTACTTACTAGATTTCGTTCCAACCAATTTTCGTTGGTAGTTTTTATAGTAATGTACATCACATATTTTTTTTAGTTTTATCATTCTCTTATTTTAGAAGTTAGAGGGGGGACACACACATTTTACCACTTTGGAAGTGTCTCTCGCGCAAACTATTCAGTTTAGAAAAAAATTATTTTAGAAACCTCAGTATGATTTTTGAAGACCTATCCATAGATACCCCACACGCACGGGTTTGATGAAAAAAATATATTTGAGATTCAGTTATATGTATGGGGACCCCCAAAATTTATTGCTTTTTTTTCTATTTTTGTGTGAAAATCTTAATGCGGTTCACAGAATACATCTACTTACAAAGTTTCAACAGTGTAGCTCTTATAGTTTCGGAAAAAAGTGGCTGTGACATACGGACGGACGGACAGACAGACAGACAGACATGACGAATCTATAAGGGTTCCGTTTTTTGCCATTTGGCTACGGAACCCTAAAAAGGTACCACTATAATAATATTTAAACATTTACTCTGAAGCACTTAAAGTCTGAACCAGTTTGTTAAATATTTACAATTGCATTTATTTTACCTGACTTTGCAACTAATTATCTGCAACATAATGGCTTTGTTATTTTAACGGAATACTTTAGTATATTCAATGTATTTTTTATAAGTAGTCAAACCAGTTTTGATAAAGTATTCGCTAATTTAACTGTATTTGTATAATTAATGTATCCGTGTCACCAATCGCTTTCAGCTGTTTGGAAAGCCACCGGAGGCATGGCCTTGCGGACGACAAGCAATGGGTAGCTCGCCGTCCGACTGTCCGGTAACCGTCTAAACTAAGCCCGAGTTGTTGACGGTACGATTACCGGCACGGATCTTGAGCGTTTGGCGTCAGAGTGGGGATCACTTTGCGCATTCCATACATTGGCGAGCCAATCGTCGTCGTTGTTAGATGCATGCAGCAAGGGCAGGGCATGAATCACGAGTGACGTCTATGACATGATGGCGCGGCGAGCCAATCACTGACACTCCCCGCCTCCGCGTCTCACTTCGCACCACTAAAGAGACCGAATATTTGACTTCTGCGCAACTTGAAGCCAGCGCTCAAGACCCGTGCCGGTAATGGTGCGTAGTCATAGTCATAGTAGTTTATTGGTAAGGGATTCTTACAAGTCAATACAGAATTTTTAAATTACATGTTAACAAATGATTACATAAAAATGTCAAATAATATAAAATTATGTATTCCACGCACGGCCTCATAGAGATGTCAGAATGTCAGTAAAGCCATAGGATGGGCCAACCATGGCAAAACCATGGTTTTGCTGGTTTTCCTATGGTTTTGCCTAGCAGGGCAATGGATTGGCTTCCGAAAGGGAAGCCCGGGGTCCTGGAGGAATAATAGAAAAGTTAAGGAAACCAATTAACAACAATTGGTAACTAATTGTAATATGTATGTATTTAGAAATAAAAGTATGTTTATCAGTTGGCTATTACCCATAACTTTTTATTATATTAGCTTGGGACTAGACGGCGCTGTGTGATAGTTGTGGAATATTATTATTATTATTACTTTAAAGCAACCTGTTTTATAATCCTAGAAAATGCTTGATTTTCTATGAGGGCAACAAGAGCTCAGCAGCGGGTCATCATCATCATATCAGCCGAAAGACGTCCACTGTTGGACATATGCCTCCCCCAAGCGTCGCCACAACGACCGCTCCTGTGCGTCACGCATCCATCGGGTTCCCGCGACCCTGACCAGGTCATCGGTCCACCTTGTAGGAGGCCGTCCAACGCTGCGTAAGGGGTAGCCGGATCTCTTCCGGAGATTCTTCGCACCCCTTGCCTCGCCATTGCCTTGACCGCTACCGGAGTCAAGGGTAGACGGGCTGCCGGGCACTAGGGGCCATCTTTTAATTGTGTTCTTCATTGGGGGGGTTTGCCATAATCGCCACACTTGGCAGGCGGGTTGGCGATCGCAGTGTGGTTTTTGAAATCTACAGAGAATGCTGCTGCCCATTCTCTGGTATGTCCCTTAGTCGCCTCTTACGACACCCACGGGAAGAGATGGGATGGTGCGATTCTTTACGTCCGAACACCATACGTTCCGTATGGTGTTGGTGTGGTGGTGTAGCGGGTAAAAACTAGTAACAAAACAAAAACAAATCAAAGTCAACGACTGTATAATTAATTCAAATCTTGTAGGTTACCTTTGGAAACAAATAATGTTAAATTCAAATGTTCTATACCTACACATAACTCTATTGATCTTCTAGAATTAATTATTAAGTCATTGACTTCAAGAGGTAAAATATTTTTTTTTTTAACTAGGTTTTGCCGCGATATTGCTTATTATTAAATAAAATAAATAGCCTTTATTTACTGAAGCAGCTTAATAAATAAGAAAAAAAAAAACCATACAGAATTTTTGCAATAGTAATTTTTCTCAACTTCTTGGATCTTTAGAAACATTTTTACACATAAAAATTGGTAGTTAAATATTCTTAGTGAACATTGCATATGTAAATCAATCATATCTCGCAGAGAAAATGGATTTAAAGCGCTTCCCGGGCGCGGCTGGCCGCAAATAAATGCATAGATTTGCGTACTGCCGCCTAGGCGAGTGCGAGAGTTGCGTTCACATAATTTCGGTCAGATGGTTCAAGGGACTATACGCCTTAACATAAAACATAAACATTCTAGATAAACTTGTTGATTATACCAACGTTATTGTAGGTACCGAGGTACTCTTGACCATACAAAACAGCAGGCCTAGTTAAGTTACTGTAAGTACAGTAACTTGGCTAGGGAGTCCCCCTAGCCAAGTTAAATTATACTAGTTGCGGCATAATAACATAATATATTGTGTAAACATAAAATACACAATTTACACATCGATTCATTTAGCACGTGTTTCTAGTTACTAAGCATATTGTGTGTATGATTCAAGTTCAAAGTTAAATGCCATGAGTCACGAGTTCACGACTCGTTATGTATTTTATTTTCCGGCGGTTAAAATCATCCAGATGATATCCCCCGCCCTTGGGCGGAGCGGGAGCTAGTGTCAGACTTTTATTGACTAAAAAAACCAACCCTGTTCCTTCGTTGACTTTCATACCGGGGCCGAGCCTCCCTTTCAGAACTAGACCCTTGGCCCCAGTAGGCTTCGACCCTGCTGGGCCCTTACGGTTGCGGACAACTCCTTGAAACTAGCGTCCGGACGGTTACCGGACGATCGGACAGCGTGCTACCCATTGCTCGCCGTCCGCAAGCCCGCGCCATCATGGCGGCAGCTAGGTCGTGAGCGCCGTTGCCTGATGAGGTCGGCCTCCTCCTTTGCTAGCATAGCTTACATATATAGATTTATGAACAAAATTTCAGAACTGTATTATGATGATAAATCACAAAATTGTAGTACGTAGTTGGCGACATAAATACATGGTCACCGAGCCACGCGGGCGACTGAGGAGTTGTTTACCCGTTATGACCTGCCGGGACCTGTGTAGTAGTTAGTGTCGATGGTATCCCACTTGAATATTTTTGGGTAAAAATATAACATGGTGTAAAATTTATTGAAATCCATTCAGTTACTGATTCTGAACAAACTATTCAGGTTTCGAATAAAATAAAACTAACGTTGTATTGGTGGCTCTCATCATTTTACTACCCTTGTACCATTTTACTTGAGGTCGTCACATATTCTATTCTGTCAACCGAGGCAAGCTAAATAAAAAGAAAACAAGACGTGTAGAAAAATATTTTTTTTTTTTTCTTTACTATTTTCCTGAATCATAATCATTTATTTGTTAGAACATGGTAGGTATGTACCACGGAACTTACATGGTCTTAGGTTTAAACAATCAGTCTCGGCACGTTTTGCCAGATGGGCGTACAAATAGTAAAGTTATTTATGTAATTAATTACCTACATTAAGTTGTGATCATTAATATAATTGAAGTTAGAAATGTCAAATAAAATCATATACAGTATGATTCACGAATGATGGCGGGCGTGAAGTTTGCAGAAGGCTGCGCAGTAACGTGTTTTAGGAACCAAGTGGCGACGCCGACGTGCGTGTGCGAGAAGAGTGTAGTATGCGCGAACGTTCGCAAAGGCTAACTTCACGGCCGCCATCATTCGTGAATTGTACTACAGGTGTGTACTAATGTACATACATACATGGACTTAGGTTTAAACATTCAGTCTCGGCACGTTCTACCACAAGGGCGTACAAATAAGTTATATATGTAATTAATTACATTAACTTGTGTTATTTAATATAATTGGAATTAGAAATGTCAAATAAAATCATATAAATAATTATTGAATTAAATGTGTAAGTGTCATATAAGTATTCATTACTGAATTTCTCGGTATTAGTTTAGTTACGTACAGATGCAGATTATAATATTTATCGCTTTTTTGTTTTATTGAAAACTATACTCAAATTGGTTGCATAATTTAAACAAAGTTTTTAATATGTAATCCACAACTATCACACAATGCCGTCTAGTCCCACGCTAAGCAAAGCTTGTGTTATGGGTACTAGACAACTGATAAATATACTTATTACAGATAAATTACACCCAGACACAGAACAAATGATCGCGGTCATCACACAAACATTTGTCCTGGGTGGGAATCGAACCCACGACCTCCGGCATAGAAGTCAGGGTCACTAACCATTAGCTCGCTGTCCGGCCGTCCGGTAACTGTCCGGACCAAGCCCAAGTCGTCAACGGCGCGCGCTGTTCCCGCGCGCCTCAAGGAGTTGTCAGCAACAGCAGGGACCCAGCCTGGTCGAAGCCTACTGGGGCCAAGGTTATCCGAAAGGGCGCTCGAGCCCCGGTATGAAGGCTTGAAGGAACGGGATGGGTTTTTTAGCCAGTAAGAGTCTGACACTATCTCCCGCTCCGCCCAAGAGCGGGGGATGTCATAAGATGATTTTTCCCATCGAAAAAAAAAAAGGGTCACTAACCACTAGACCAACAGGCCAGTCGAAAGTCAAAGTAAGTGGATACATACAAGGTAGAACTACATTGCGCAAACGTGGACCACCCCACGTACACCGTCTGGGTGCATCGGTCTCCATACCTTTTATATGGCAACTAGACTTGTAGAGCTACACTAGATCCACGCCACGCGACGTCGTTCTACGTACAAATCAGACGTGTTGCAAGTTTGATTTTTTTACAGCTTCAAGGGATCGCAGACCTGAGTATATAGAGTATGGTTTTAATTTACCATTACATTAATTATTTGACCATAACATGTTTTGCTGTACGGACTTCAAAAGAGACGTTGACCCCTGAGTTTGTTTCGGTGTTTCTTCTCAGGGTAGTCAGCTAGGAAACACCGGCCTCATCTTCCTTTAATTGACGAAAAAAAAATTGACGTGTAAAAGTGTTTTTATAAAGCCTATTTGCAAAATAAAGATCATTTATCATTTAATTTCAACTCGATACCTCCACACATTCCCGAGATAAAGGGGGTCTTGACTTGACAAACAGACAGACGGACAAATTAGTGATTCTATAAGGGTTCCGTTTTTCTTTTTGAGGTACAGAAACCTAAAAAAGACTACCATGAGTAGGTACATACGTAAAGTTCAAGCTCAAATGAATAAGTTCAAATGAAAGCAATGTCCAATAAACGAACAGATGGGCAATTAAAACGAATGATTCTAAATTGAATGCGTGGTACTACAGTACACAAGATCGGTTTGATGAGATGACCCATCCTAGCCCGGCTGTTATTCCCCGGTCAAATATGAGAGAGAGAGAGAGAGAGAGAGATTAAGAGCAGAGGCGTAGCGTAGACTGATTAAGACGTGGGTGAAGACACATCAGCGAAGCCTTTCTTCTATAAATTCGAAAACGAGACAGCGACTGTCGCACCCAGTGTCGACCACATCGTCGCTTACCATCAGGTGACATAGTGGTCAAACAAAAAAACCCAGGTTATTAAAGAGCCCTCTCTTCTGCGAACCCGTGAGCGAGAGCCCACTGCACCCACGTCTTGTTACGCTTCTGTAAAAGAGGTAGAAATAGAATTGAGAAAGGGAATACTTTAATCTAGAGATGTCAATTTATTTATTTAACCAGAACGACAGAATGCCAATTACACTGATAAGAATAGGTACAAATTATGTAAAACCTAATTAAAGAAAATATAACAGATAATTTAACTAAACCTCACACTCGGTCTTCTCGCAAATTGTTAGACATTCGATCAATATCTCCTTCCATTCATCAGCGAATAGACCTAATCTAGGGCTGGATTCAAGGAGAGCGTTGCGCGGAATAAGCGACATACGTCGTGCAATCGTACTCTACAAATAATTTATGCCGTCTTGGCAAATAGTTAACCAGGGACAAAAATTTTACACAGCTCCCCATGCTAACTAGACGAATCGATTTTTCCGTGTATGATCTTGCAGGCAGTTACAAGCTGATCAAAGGCTCGTCTAACCTGGAGTGAAGTAAAACCCGAACAACCTAACAGAAACTTGGTTGGATATAAGTATGGATGGTAACCAAACCTACGTTTTTAAAAAGAAATACCTTAAAAATGCTTTTTGGACTTTTTCTATCATAAGGGTATAGGATTTCTCGTATGGATTCCAAACACACGAGCTTGAATCAAGTTTGTTTCTAACAAGCGTGTTATACAGAAGTCGTATTACTTGATGGTTTGCAAACTCACGACAATTTCTAAGGACAAACCCCAACCTCCGAAATGACTCTTTGGCTAGAGAAGTAGTGTGATCATGAAAAGTAAACTTAGTATCGAAGATAACACCAAGATCTTTGGTCAAGCCATTCCATCATTTTTTACGATAAGTCATTCTGTTTAAACACTTATATAATAGGTAATTGAATCTTTTGCATTTCTTTTAGTACTTAGTCAAGGTCACTAGCTCTTTTCTTTTATGTTTTAATTATTATATTTTAATTATGTAAATTATACACTACGCGTATTTCTTTCCTTCTTCACCTTTACACGCGACGATGGTAAGAGACCAGACGGTATGTCTTTATTTCCTTGGAAGATGGGTAGGCCTTTAGTGTGGGGCGCTATCTTTGTTAATACTGCTGTCCCATCCCATCTTCCTAGCTCATCGTGCTGTGCTGGTGCTGCCGCGGCGGCTGCAGAGAACCTCAAGCGGCGGAAATATAAAAGCGTCGTTGGCAGTTATATTTTTGGGTTGAAACTCTTGGGCCGTGGGGTCCGAGTGCTCATACGCTTTTTAAAGAATTATCCAAACGCTTAGTTGACTTTTTGCGTGACCCAAAGGCTGGCTTCTCTATCGGTCAGATATTTAATAATTGCCATACAACTTGGCAATGCCTTTTGGGCACACTTCCAGTCGACAGCGATGTGGAGGAGTTTTATGACGTCATATTTAGCTAGGCATTTATTTGTATATATTATTTCCAATTAGTTAAGTGTATTTTATAATTTAATTTATATACATAATTTAATTTTTCAATATTTTTTTTTTAATTTTTAACAAATTTATTTTTTTCTGACTGGCCTGTTGGTCTAGAGGTTAGTGACCCTGACTGCTATGCCGGAGGTCGTGGGTTCGATTCCCACCCAGGACAAATGTTTATGTGATGAGCATGATCATTTGTTCTGTGTCTGGGTGTAATTTATCTATAATATGTATGTATTTAGAAATATATAAGTATGTTTATCAGTTGTCTATTACTCATAAAACAAGCTCTGCTTAGCTTGGGACTAGACGGCGTTGTGTGATAGTTGTGGAATATTATATTTTATTATATTATACATAACCTTACATAAAAAGTAATGTGAAATTAAAATAAATTCTACCAACTATGTTAAAATTTATTTTAATTTAATTAGATTGGACCTGCATAATTCTAACTAACTTGTTTCGAACTTTTCAGTCGTGTTTTTGCGGTCGGCTTTTTTGACACTCAACTTATTTTTATTTTCGACATTTTACTGAGTAATAAAGTAATATATAAATAACAGGTAAATTACGTAGTAACAGGTAAATACCGAGAACCTGTTATTTCTTTACGATTCCTAGTACGCGAGTATTTGTACTTATTAGCATAGTACTTAACAGTCGAGGAAGAGGATACATCAGTACCAGATCACAATGACCGCGTTTCGCATGAATTTTATTTATTTTGATACAGCGTTTTCCTCAAACAGTGTGGGGCATTCCGACACGTCACCATTACTGTACCTACTATTTATACAGTACTTACCTACTTAATTAAACAGTGAGTAAATATTGTTTAGTTCACCTAAGTACTATCCTAACTAATATTATAAATGTGCAAGTGTGGATGTTTGGATGTTTGTTACTTAATCACGCAAAAACGGCTGAACGGATTTGGATGAAATTTGGCATGTATATAGCCTTTGACATGGAAAAGAACATAGGCTACTTTTTATCTCGATTCCTTAAGTACCTAATGCCACGCGGGCGAAGCTGCGGGCAAAAGCTAGTAATTTATAATTTTTACAAGAGATTTTTAGAGTTCCGTACCTCAAAAGGAAAAAAACGGACAACAAAGTGATTCTATAAAGGTACCGACCTCTATAGGACCACTTTGTTGTCCGTCCGTCGGTCTGTCTGTGTTATCTCGGTAACGCGTGGATGTATCGAGTTGAAATTAAAACCATATACTCAAATCTGCGGTCCCTTGAAGCTGTGAAAAAATTAAACTACTCAGTTAACGAAAAAAAACATACGGCCGTTTATGTCGCAAAAAACATATTTCGACACTCAAGGGAATAAAAAGAAAGTAACAACTAAAAATATTATTAATTCTTTATTAAGTTTTTTAAGCTATTGACCGATAAGAAAACAAATGAGTGAACAATCAATCAAAATTCAATTCAATGTGTGAAAGTGTAACTTCAATTAATATCATAGAAAAAAAAAACAAAGGAAAAGAAATACTGCATAAATAATTATAATTGCTTAAGTTGATAAAAATGCTATGCAATAGCTTTACCGCGGCAGTCCCCGAGTGCCACACGTCTTTTTTTTTGTTGTATTAGCTTGTTTAAATAAAAGCTAATGTTGAGTTAATATTTTATTTCGTTGTCTGTCCAGTACGAGTCACAAATAATTGTTTTTCTTTTTTGCTGTTTGCTTGTGTATTCAAAAGACATTCAAGGCTTATGGGACTGAGGAGTTCGCTGAATCAGACGATGTAGCGTGCGAAACTTGATGATACACAATGTTGATGTATCTTGAAGTTTAAATGATATTTATTTTGCAAATAGGTTTTAAAAAACACTATTACACGTCTACTTTTTTTTCGTCAGTTTAAACTAGATGAGGCCGGTGTTTCCTAGCTAACTACCCTGAGAAAAAACACCGAAACAAACTCAGGGGTCAAAGTCTCTTTTAAGTCCATACAGTAAATATGCTATGGTCAAATCATATGAGAACCGTGCAGATTTGTGTGAGATGGTCTTTTGAAGAACCATACAGATTTGAGTGGACCTGTCCAGTCAGTGTAAGCATTTGTCAGTATTCGCAAAGCTCAACTCTGGACTACTAAGGAGCTCAACGACTTAACGAACAATACAAAGGAAAGGGCATTTGGGGAGGCCGCAGAACACCGCAGAAAATACTCAAATTGCCAGACAAAAAATTACTGAGCATAAGTTTCTATATATAATTAATATCTCATTGTGTGTACCTGTGTGACAATTATACGTGTTTTCTTTCTTTACTTTAAGGAGGTCTATGATGTTTGTAAGATTTGAAGGTGGCCTATGAAAAGAAATCGTACTGTAGTGGTCCGAGTTTTTGTAGTACCGTGTTATGCCGATACCCCGGCGTTTAAAGCCACTATTTGCGAATGAGAACTTGATCCAATTTTTTTTTCTAAGGCATCCATAGGTGATACGGTTACGATTACAAGTATTAAGACCCCGAAACGAAGCAACAGGTAAGCTAGTAGCAGACTTCAAGTTTGCCTCACCCTCAAAGCGCAGGCCACACCGGCAGCTAGCGGGCGGGCGGGCTAGGCGGGCGAACATCGTTTCACCTCTTTACATACTTCGGTTCACACCGCGAGTTACCGACGAACCTAACGAGCTAAGCTAACGAAATATCCGACGATTCCAGCGAAGCTACTCGTTCACCTCGTTGGCGCGCCCGCGCTTCGCTAGCTTAGCTCGCCTTCCAGCCCGCTCGCCCGGTTCGTTCGCCCGTCCTCCCCGTTTCGAGTAGACTAGTCGACGCTCGTCTTTCGAATAGCAGTGTAGTGTTTAGTTTGGGAACGATGAATATGTCATATATCGACGAAAGTTCTGTTGATGACTTAACTACAAATACTACCCCCGCTTCGCCCGCTTAGCCCGCTCCGCTCGTCGCTCGTCTTTCCGTAGTTTTCGGTGTGAACCCCATAGTTTAGTTCGCCAATATTTCGCTTAGTTTGTTTAGTTTCCTTCGTTCGCTTCGCCCGCCCGCCTAGCCCGCCCGCCCGCTAGCTGGCGGTGTGGCCTGCGCTCAAAAGCTCATAAAGTGAAGTGTTAAAACAATGAGCATTTAAAAATTACTGTCACGAAAACATTCACACACACCGAATGAAACCTTCTTTAGGCCTCTCACTCACGGCGTCTTTTTGTAACGAACTAACTATGCTGTAGCGCGTTGACATCTTTCTATAGCTTGCAAATGTGACTAAGGCGATTATCACATTATCTGCATCATTGTCCGGGTTTTTTTACGCACTCACGCGCGTAGTGCGTTTTGTAAATCCACGCAAGCTCAGACTCGTTTTACGGCACTATAAGACTCACTGCCATACCTTGCGTGTCGCCCCGCCCCCACGCGTGTGTGTGCATTTTTCTTCGCATATAGGCACGTGATATGCATGAACGCCCGTGGATGCATTTTCGGTGTGTTGGACTGTACAAAGTGTATATGGCCTTGAGCGAGGGACCTTAGCGACAACGATGCTTAAGTGTTACTGACTCGCGAATGGTAACTCGATATCCGTGGGTAACTCTATACGCTCCTAGCGGCAGAACCCGGTACTAGAAAAACTCGACCCACCATATCAGTTCGGTTTTGGGTACTCCCTGGTATTTATCTACAACTAAAGCTCTGTTGCTAAGCAACATTCACCACAAATAAGGTATTTTCACGTTACGTAATGAGGATAAAAAAACATACTCGACCTTGAAACGTCAGCCGAGGAAAAAGTTTATTTGAATATTAGTTTGTGGAAAATTCTTACTAAGGGATTGGAAGAATGCCCAATAACTGTCAAATGCTGGCTACATTTCAGATGGCACCTTACGTCGTCATTAACTGATCATGAATTTGAGACCGCTCTATCGTAGTCATTGAGTCTACTATGCGTTCCAAATATTAGGATCGATCGGCACGTTGTGAATTCACGTCATACTGTCAAATCGAAGAATTAATAAGATGAGCAAAGCAAGAAACCTAAAATAAATTTAATTTATTTATGAGCTGGGAGCGAAAAATGTTTAATCAGAATCCAGTTCTTCAATTTTGCTCATCTCTGAGTTCTTCAATTTTGTCCAATTTCTGGCGATTTGACGGTATGACGTGCGTGACGTCACAACATGGCAATTGATCCTATTCTCATTTGGAACGCATTGTATATATCTTGTTGTTGACGGGTTTTTTTATGGTAGGAAAATCATCCAATGACAACCCCCGCTCTTAGGCGGAACGGGAGATAGTGTCAGATTCTTACTGACTAAAAACCTACGCCGTTCCTTCAAGCCTTCATACCGGGGGCTCGAGCTATCTTTCGCAACTAACCCTGGCTCCGGTAGGCTTCGACCCAGCTGGGCCCCTGCTGTTGCTGACGACTCCTTGAGGCGCGCGGGAACAGTGCTCGGCGTCGACGACTTGGGCTTGGTCCGGACAGTTACCGGACGGTCGGACTGCGTGTTGTTGACGGGTGGGAAATTATCAAATAACTCCCCCCAGTTTAGTTAGAGTGAAAAGAAGTGTCCGACTTCGACGACCTCGAGTAGGCCTTCTACATGTGCGTCGGTTTAATGTAGTTCTAGCTTTAAGGTAGAACTACACTGCGCACACGTGTGACACAACCGCCGATCTGGCCGCGTCGGTCTCCAAGCATCTAATATGGAAACTAGACTTGTAGAGCTACACTAGATCCACGCCACGCGACGTCATTCTACGTACAAATCAGGCGAGTTACACGTGTGCGTCGTTCTAATTTTATTGTTATCGCCATTTACAGATACATGGACTGTAATAATATCTATTAGTTAATATGTAATAGAAATAATGACTCACGACCACGATTCTCTTGATGGATAGACTTATTAATGTTACAATTTATGTATACTCCATCTGTATAGTAGTTAACTATATGTAAACCATCTAAACATGTCTTATAACGACAAATTTACCTAAAACAAAAAAAATTAAAATGTTTACAATTAGATAGGTATCTAAACCGATAATAAGTAGTTAATTAAATTTAAATAATCTTTTTATGTATTTTATACGATCTATTTAAACTAATATCATAAAGAGGGTATGTTTTTGTGTGTATGTTTGTAATTAATAAACTCAAAAACTGCTGCGCCGATTTAAAAAATTCTTTCACCATTTGAAAGCTACATTCACCTTTGAAAACATAGGCTATATTTATTGCCCTTGCGAAGCCGGGACGGGCTGCTAGTTTAAAATAAAAAGACATGTATCAAGATTGTTTACATATAATTAACTATCTAAACTGATGGAGATTAGGTAGATGGGCAATTTACGTGATATTCACGGGATTTTTTTGAGGAAATATCAGTCGGTGATGCACCTATTTACCTACTCGTGAATTGGTTCCTTAAGGCTTATCTTTAACTTACCACCAGATATAGTAACATATAAAAGACAAAAATTAAACCTTCATTTTAATGTAAAATTATAACCAAAGTTTTAACATCTCGCTATCCTATTTAAGCAAAATGAATCCAAATAAAGCATCGGCAGAACCCCATGGTGACGGAGATATCAGTAGTTAAAATTTTGAGGTTAGGTTAACTACCTGCCAAGACAGCTCGACGGAGCCCCGCTACGCGGGGCTCCTACTTCTGGGTGGTTTAAAAAAAAATAACCTCGAAGAAGGTGACGGGGTCTGTGTTCGCTCGCTACGACCCCGCCACCTTCTTCTAACCTAAATCTATCCGACCCGGGGTGCCTTAAAATTCCACTAAGATAGATTGTTGATTAGACAAAGTATCATCCTGCTCTACGGGGCTAAAAAGAGCGCATTAATTTGCTCGCTAAGATTTGGTTATCATTTACTACATTTGGTGTTCGAATACAATTTAAAGTACTTACAGTCGTAACTAAAATACTATTGTAACTTTAGGATTTCATTTTTTTGGTGTCAAGTAATATATTTTTGACAAAAGAACTAAGGGTACCAAAGCTTTTTATGGTGGTCATTATATTTAATCCCGTTCCATAAGGGACATTGTGATGTAAAAATAGTGTTATTAATTTATTATATACCTATCTATCTCACTGGCTGTCAGCGGCTTCGTTATCAGTATGGTATTGAGTCCTTGTGGCATTACCCGTTTTCAATAAAGAATTGTTTATTTATATTTCCTCTTTCTTTTCCTTTTATCAGAGGCAACAAGGTCACTATTTGACAAAGATGTTTTAATTACAAGTGGAGGTAGTAACAAGAGCGTAACGTAATTATCAGATGTCGGAATTAGGTAGTAAAAAGTATTCATGTACTTGCATCGAAATGTTGATACTGATACCCCAAAAGAACGCCGGCGTTCGCTCTGATCCAGGGCTTGCGGGATTGGATTCCCTAATCCGAAGCAATAATAAAAAAGAAACAGTAAGTTTTGTATTTCTTACTCAGGATACTGAACTAAATAAAAGTCACAAGTTCCAATAGATGTAAATAGGTAACAGTGATAAATACGGAGGCTCGATTCCAGTTTCGAAAGTTCGGAACTTCCGGTTGATTTTGCACCTGATTCCGATTTCGGTTCCGATAAATATCGGAGCTACAAATATATTTATACTTGTCGCACAGGAAACATCCCTGTCTTGTGCGTGCCTCCTGTCGATTAAATCCACCATACCTTAGAATACTATTTGGATTACTTAGGTACCTACCTACTAATTCACTTGTTGTTTAGTTTCGTATTTGGAACGCTGTGAATCCACTTTTAATTTATACGTACAATAGGGTAGTATCCAGGGAGAAAATAATTACATTTCGTCTAATCCGTATTTTAGATTATAAAAAAATATTGGACACTTTTTTTCGTTTTTCGATTAAACAAAAAATAACAAAGATATAGCCCATTAAAATTACGTGTGACTTAACCCCATGCGAAAAAATGTAGCACGGCGTGACGTTACACGTAACTGAGCTATATCTTTGTTATTTTAGGTTTAATTTACAAATAAAAAAATGTGTCCCTTATTTTTGAATAATCTAAAAGACAGACTAAGTAATCACATTTTTTACGGCTACACTAGCCTATTGTACTTATCAAAGTTTTTGATTAGTTTTAGTCTGTTTTAGTAGGTAGAGGTACCGTTTCATTTGACGCTTCTACCTCTATTTTCGGTTCAGATTCCGATAAATCAAATTTAAAAACTCCCGTTCCAAATTCGGATCGGATAATGCCTACTTCCGTTAGGTACTTCCCTTGTCCCTAGAGTAAGTAGATAAGCATAGAAAAAAACAAATGTATTCTCTTTATTGAGGTTTTTAAAATTCTCAGCAGAAACCTTAGCAACATTAAAGTTTTGGGAACTCATTGTGATTAGATACTAAGGTAAACGCACACTTATTCGAACCGAACGCGTCGAACGAATCGATTTTTAGAATTCTTTACGTTGTTATTTAAAAGATATTAAACTAGTTTTTTTTTTATTTTTTATATCACGTACGTTATTAGAATCTATAATCTGCAAGTTAAATTATTAGACAACACTAACTGTGAATATATTTATTATTTTGTTTTACACGCCACGTTATACCTACCTAGCTATGTGCCGTTATAGCAGGATATGCTGAAACAAATTTATTTCTAACGTCCTTTAGACGATATTCTAGCAAATAAATATTTTGATTGATGATTATTCTGGAGTCCTTCCAAATTCGGACGATTCGGCGCGGTTGGGTGTGCGAGGTTTCATAGTTTCTTGTACAAAATTCCAAGGCCCGTATTTAATAAACGATGTCTAACTCCGTCTTCAAGTGCGATATCATTTGATCTCCGATATAAGATGTCAGAAGCTCAAGATCATTGCTAATTAATAAACACATGAGTACAGAATCTGTTACCAAGTACCTTGAGCTTATGAACCTCAAACTTCATATCAAGTAGGTAGGTACATATAGAGATAGATCTTTGGCTGAGGAACGTTTATTAAAGGGCCTAAAATTCTTTCCTTTCAATTCGTTCGACGCGTTCGGCTTGGATTAGTGTGCGTTCACCATTAGAAGCAAAGGATTCATAAATAATCACATGACCGGTTTCACTGACCTTACTATAGGAAGTAAGGTCCCATGTGTACCTAATGCAAAATTCTTTCAAACGCATTGAATTAAGGTTTTTGTATAACAATGTTCAAACGGTTGTGCAATAATAAGTAGGTCGGTACAAAAGGTACGCGAGCGAGTGCCGTTAGGTAGGTAGGTATGTACTCGCAAATTCCCATGAATGAAACAGTAATAATAATACGATAAGAGCATGGCTTTGTTATGAATTGAATTGAGATAAAATTAGCTTGCATAATAATCCTGAATAGGTAGGCAGGTACTAACTGTTCACACAGAAAAAAAAAAATTAAATTGGTTAAACCCTTCACAAAAAACTTAATTCTCTTTAACGTACATAAATGAACAAAAACACTGAAGACTCGTTTAGAAAACTTTTTGTAAGAAAAGAATCACCACGCAAAAAATTTAACAAAAAGTCCTTAGACGATTCTTTTTTTATCGCGCAGCGTCCATAGCAACAATCTGTACGAACTTTCCAAGAACTTTTAAAGATCGCAAACAACCTTTTTGCCGAACGTTGTGCAATAAAAAAAATTCATGGTTACCATAAATAGATTTGGTGCGATTGAAAATAATATACTTTTAATTCAAAATAGATGAAAAAACTCGTAATATTGTATTGATAAATCTTTCTATGGTAAAAAATACATAAAATTCGACTGTTACTTACCAAAATTGGAAATACACAACAGTATCAGCTGTTGCACAGCTGATTTTTCGCAAATCGTATATCACAAGCACTGCACCAAATTATAACTAGGATAACAATGTACGCTATTATTGTAAACAAACACAACAAACTAAGAGCAAAATTGGCCCGCACAAAGGCACAGAAATTCGAAAAATTGTCTCGAGACTGTCACTCAATCTGTCACCGAGCGACACACGACGGCACAGCAAACACGATGAATGAAACTGAATGAAACTCGACGATTCACGATGCGACGAATCTAAACTTGTTTGGTTGATGCTGCCATTTAAAATAATATTTCTACTTGTCGACTTATTTGTAGTTTGTCAGTTTAAAAAAAAAAACGACACAATTTTATCCTTCACCTTTACGAATTTTTGCAGTCAATTTTATTGTTTTAACCAATTAAAAGTTATTTTTTAGGCTTCGCCTGAAATATTTGTTGACAGTGATTTGACGCAGGTAGTTACGACGCTTGGTACTAGATGGCGCTGTTATAAACTCTGTAATAATATCTATCGAGCTTTATGATAAAAAGAGTAAAGCTCATTTGCATTTCAGACTACGCTTTATTGCTTTAATATAATAGCAATTATCTTACAGTTCTCATAACACAACAATATCGCTCACTATACATTTATTTAGAACACGTTCTTCACACTTTGCTATACTACCTACATAATATTATTGGCTAAATTAAATAAATGTATAGTATTGTGCTATGAACTTTAAGCTTTATTCTGTTAGAGCACACTAAAACTAGAATAAGTAAATAAGTAAGTAGTTTTCTAGTTCTGAAACTAGAAAACTACTTACTTATTTTTTCCCATACCATTACTTTTAAAAAACCGGCCAAGTGCGAGTCGGACTCACCCATGGAGGGTTCCGTAGCAGCAAGTGACATAATATAGGTAAAAGTTCTTGTAGTTATTTGTAACTTTGAACGATGTTTTAATATTAGAGATTTTTTTTTTGTTTTATGACGTATTAAAAAAAAACTACTTACTAGATCTCGTTCTAACTAATTTTCGTTGGTAGTTTGCATGGTAATATAAATCATATATTTTTTTTAGTTTTATCAT
Organism: Mythimna albipuncta; assembly: GCA_929112965.1. Lineage (NCBI taxonomy): Eukaryota > Metazoa > Arthropoda > Insecta > Lepidoptera > Noctuidae > Mythimna > Mythimna albipuncta. Next base: position 11,509,563 of record OV815987.1, read on the forward strand.
TCTCGTATTTTAGAAGTTACAGTTAGGGGGGCACACATTTGATACCCCACACGGATGGGCATGACGAAAAAAAAAATTTTTTGTTTCAGTTTTAAGTATGGCGACCCCCAAAATTTATTGCTTTTTTTCTATTTTTGTGTGAAAATCTTAATGCGGTTCACAGAATACATCTACTTACCAAGTTTCAACAGTACCTACTTATAGCTCTTATAGTTTCGGAAAAAGTGGCTGTGACATACGGACGGACAGACAGACAAGACAGACAAACAGACATGACGAATCTATAAGGGTTCCGTTTTTTGCCATTTGGCTACGGAACCCTAAAAACTGTAGATAATGTAGATATAATTAATATTTTTTTTTATTATAGCTACACTAATACTATAAAGAGACGATGGGTATTGGATTTTTGTGTGTAGGTATGTTTGTAATGAATAAACTCAAAAACTACTGTGCCGATTTCTAAAATTCTTTCATCATTGTAAAGCTACATTTACCCCGAGTAAACATGGGCTATATTTATTGCCAGTGCGAAGCAGGGACAGGCCGCTAGTTGTAAAATAAAACAACACAAAAAATATTTTAATAAAAGTCTTTTATTCGTTAGAAATAAAATACAAACCAAGAAGAAAGAAAGTCTAACATAAAATTCTAAGCGTACTTTGGTGATAAGAACATAAATTGTATACAAATTAGCTTATCCAGAAGCGAAAATTTATATTTACATACTTAAAATTATTAAAACAAATAATTATTAATATAATTAAAACTAATAATAACATGATTAGTTTAATTTTATTGTCAGATACATGAAATATATTAGATAATTTTATCACTATGGGTTTTCATTAAAATTCAAACTACCAATTGACAACACTGTCGTGGCCGAAGCGTTTTCTAATTTGAAAACGGGTCTTAGTGGCGCGATCTGGTGGCGTAAATTTTCCCGAAAACCTTTAACAATTTTTAAATGCATAATTATTATTTTAAGTTGTCTAAAAGTACAAGACCCGTTTTGACGTTTGTCAAAATGAATACCTAACTAAGCAAAAAGAATACTCGCAATATAATAAATCATATTATTTTACGCGCCAAAAAATGTATGTATCTAAGGGTCTAAACAGACGGACTGCAATCCAACTGCAAATTGCAGTTTGAATGCAGTTGACTAGACTGCACACCGACTGCATCCGAACTGTACCATGCGCGAGAGGGCGGAGCGTGCGGGCGGGTGGGTATGATGCAGTTCGGATGCAGTCGGGTTTGCAGTTCTATTGCAGTCGTGTCAACTGCATTTAAACTGCACTTAATTCATTAAACCCCAAGTGAACGCCGGCGTTTGCGCACCTATTGTCTTTCTATTGTGTCTGTAATTTCCACGACTGTAATTTGCAGTTTGATTGTAGTTGAAACGCAGTCCGTCTGTGTAGACCCTAACGCTGCCCGCCCACGGCACACTTTTTGTAGGACAGATAATTGGACCGATTTTGTATATTTATAACATTGTTCTGTATTTCTGACCGACTTTTTGTAGGACGTGTGCGTTGCACTATTCCTATCAGTGTTTTTAATTTTTCTCCTACAAAAAATCGGTCACCGATTTATCGGACGTGAGCGGGCAGCCTAAGAAGTATAGTGGGCAAATCTAAGAAGTACCATATGACGGTTCTACACGTAGTACATTTTAATTTGTTGAATAAAAATTGTATAAGTTGTGTTAAAATTAAAATAGCTTCATAATTCAATGGTTTTGCGAAAAAGACATTAGAAATAGTGTGAGTTACCTATATACAGGATTCCGCCATCGCAATTCTACCATCGGACAACCCGACGTACGGCGAATATTCACCCTTACGTTGTTGAAATATCTACGGACTAAGCGTTTCGCCTCGTCGTTTATACCGCGTACGTCGAAGGACTGGAACAGTCTGCCTGCTGCGGCCTTCCCGTCTGATTATAATTTGGGTGTCTTCAGGCTAGAGTGAATTGGCTCTTTATAAACTAGTGCGTCTCACCATCAAAGATTGCATCGCTACTTACCATCGGTGGGATTGCAGTCAAGCAATAGTTTATATAAATAAAAAAATTATACGAAGCTATTTGTCTAGAAAAGTGTGAAACATCCGATACTTCATAGGTTTGTTGTGCTATAGCCTATAATTATTACCGGCACGAATCTTGAGCGCTCGGCGTCAGAGTGGGGATCGCTTTGCGCATTCCATACATTGGCGAGCCAATCGTCGTCGTTGTTAGATACATGCAGCAAGTGCAGGGCACGAATCACGAGTGACGTCTATGACACGATGGCGCGGCGAGCCAATCACTGACACTCCCCGCCCCCGCGTCATACTTCGCACCACGTAAAGAGACCGAATATTTGGCAACTTGAAGCCAGCGCTCAAGATCCCTGCCGGTATCTTTAATTTATTGTTTTTTCTCAATATCGTTACAAGTTACATTCTAGGCAAAACGGATCTTTCATTTTTTGACAATTACGAGTAAAACTATTGGCAAAATGTGAGGTTACCATACACCAGGGACTCAAACTGTAACTGTAATAAAGTGTTTTAACACTGTTTTTTAAAACACTTTTAAATGTAACAGATACAATAATGTTACCGAATGAAACTGTAACCTTTTATATGTGTTATGGAGTGCAACCAAATCAAGCTGTAACATGGTAATAAGTGTTAATATGTGTAACTGAAATAATCAGTTTTAGTGTAGCTTTGTAAATTGTAACTTTGGCAACGCTGCGTTTACCTGTTACACTTTTTAACACTGTTAACACTTTTATATCTGTTACAGATATGTTAGGGTAACACTTTTGTAAGTGTTTTGGGTTAACACATTAATAAGTGTTACATATTTGATTCTGTTACCAATTCAACATGTAACACTTAAGCTAGAACTACATTAGACCGACGCACACGTGTAACATGCCTGATTTGTACGGAGAACGACGTCGCGTGGCGTGGATCTAGTGTAGCTCTACAAGTTTAGTTTCCATATAAAATGTATGGAGACCGACGCTCCCAGATCGGCGTGTGTGGCACACGTGTGCGCAGTGTAGTTCTAGCATTATAATTCTGTAACCTTTATGAAGGTGTTTTTAAGTCCCTGCCATACACTCCTGTCTAGCTCTTCGGAGAATAAGACAATTATCACACTGCCACGCACCCCGCAGGGTAGCGCGTAAATGCGTGTTTTAACGTTGCTTGTAATCTCCGTTTGTATAGAAAACATGCACAGTCCAACACACTGAAAACGCATCCACGCGCGTTCATGCACATCACGCGCCTCAAGCGGAGAAACATGCACACACGCGCGTTGTTGCGGGGCGGGACAAGAGGTATGTGTAGGTGTATCGAGTCTCGTAGTACCGTGCGTGATTTTGTATGAAAGGAGTCAGAGCCTGCGTGACTTTACAAAACGCACCTACGCGCGTGATAACGTAAAAAACCCGCAAGACGATGCAGATCTGCACTCCCGCAATTACACGCGTGAGTGCGTCGACACGCAACATGTAGCGTGGCAGTGTGATAATCACCTTAATATTAATCTTGAAGGGAGAGAGTGTATAATTTAATCATGTCTTCAACTTATGGTGTAGCATATAAGCTTCCGTTCGGTACAAACACAGGTTTTTCTCCTAACGCCAGTTCGTCAGCTTGCCTAATAGTGGTACAAACTTGTAGCGGGGTGCGTTTGCTGGCGCTGTGTGCGTGTGTACTGAGCCGCCCGCTGCGTCGGACGGGCGTGATCGTGAACTTCGGGGCTTCGGGCTGGTTTGATTGGCGTCTGAAAAGAAAATTAGAATGTTAGTACTCGCTTGGCAAAATACCGGCACGAATCTTGAGCGCTCGTCGAAAGAGTGAGGATCAATTTACGCATCATACACATCGTCGAGCCAATCACTGTAACTACAAAGATGTACTCCCAGCTCCCGTGTCTCACTTCATACCACTAAAGAGACCCAATACTTCACTTCTCATTCAAGTCTGCGCGATTTCAAGTTCAAGTCAGCGCTCAAGTCCGTGCCGGTATTTGTAAATCTTCGTTCTAAAGTCTGTCTAATAGTCAAACGACTTGGGAATTTTGCATAATATTTAATCACTAGCTTTTGCCCGCGGCTTCACCCGCGTACGTAAAATATAGCCTATGTCACTCAGGAATCAAGCAGCTGTGAAAAATAATTTAGCAATCGGACCAGTACTTCCAGAGATTACCTCCTACAAACAAAAAAAAACGTGTGGCTCTCGGGGACTGCCGCGGTAAAGCTATTGCATAGCATTTTTATCAACTTATGCAATTATAGTTATTTATTTATTTTATTTATGCAGTATTTTTTTCCTTTGTTTTAGGTTAGTTTCGTTACGGAATTTCTGGATTTGGTCTCCACGCTCTAGGCCCGCGATAGAAGCTATGCAATAGCTTAAAAACAAACTTTACCTTTTTATTATATTAGTGTAGATGTAGCTATGTTCTCGTTTGACCACTATCTCACCTGATAAGAGTAACCTATTCACTCTTGAACATTAATTTTAATTTGTATTTAGCGGAGTCGTTAAAAAACAAATTTTCTGAAAGTTTTTGCATTTAGCAGGTTAGTACCTATCAAGTTGTTTTAAACAAGACTAGCTTTTGTCCGCAGCTCCGCCCGCGTATATAAGATATAGCCAATCTCAATCAGTAATAAAACAGCTTTCTATTTTGAAGTACCTTAATTTGTACGGAACCATCAGTGCACGAATCCGATTCGCACTTGCCCTGCTTTAGGAAAAAAGTTTCTTTCAGCTCTTCTTTTAGTAAACTTCTAGTAAGTACACCATTTCATGTTGTTTAACTACTTATAATCATTTTGGCCCACCTTCACACTTCATCGTGAACCAACAGAACATTCATGAGTGGATCCATTCTCTTACGACCACCAAACCTTTTCTTTAATGGTCTTCCAACATTGTGAGACATCTTCGTACCTGAAGAGTGCACATTTTTATCACAGGTATATTAGAGGGGAGAGGGGGGAGAGTATGACGTTGCCCTTTCTGTTCCAGAGCCTCTGTAATTCTAAATTTTTGCATACGATACGAGTTGCTGAGCTGAACCCCTACGGTTGCTGACATCTCCTTGAAACCATACGCGCCGTCGACGACTTGGGCTCGGGTCGGACAGTTACCGGACGACCAGACGGCGAGCTACTCATCACTCGACGTCCGCAAGTCCGCGCCTAGCCGGAAATTGGGATCGGAATCCCGGCGGCGGCTGGGGTGCGAGCGCCGTTGCCTGATGCGGTCGGCCTCCACCTTTGCTAGCATTACTGCTTCGCAGAAAGAGGCAACCGCCTGCCACTCGCACCATCCTCGCTCCGGACTATGGCCTGTACCAAGACTGGAATCTCGCGAAGTTACAATGTCCGGTGAGGACCTGTGTCATGCGGAAGGTAAGGGCGCTGTATTGTCTTTCCAGCCACTCCTCAATGAGGGGACTTACCGCCACAATTATGGCGTACCCAGTATTTGGTTGCGACAGTCGCTGTCTCCATTCCACCGTGAGATTCCGCCGGAACTATATCAGGTGGGGCGTGAGGGGCGTTCCCTCGCGCGTGCGTCCTCCTCCTTTTCTAGCATCACTGCTTCGCATAAGGAGGTGACTGCCTGCCAATAATGTAAGGTTGGTTCGTTGATGCCTGCGACTTGTGTTAAGATTCTTGTGTTACACTGCCACATGTTAATTTAGACTAGTTAGTGGGTGCAGTACTGCTCTTCTAGCTAAATTACGAGGTAACCTGTGTTTAAAAGAGACAGTTGCGATCCCCTGTCATAGGTTGTTGATTGACTTGTAAAGCACATGCTTTACAAGTCAATCAACAACAAGTCGAAAAACCATGTATACATGTGACTAAATACACGTGTATTTAGTCACATGTATACAGGGTTTTTCGTAAAACACTAACAACCTTGCAAGACTGTAACACTAACATCATAAACAACAACTTTTGTTCTATGACTTTTTCAAAATATAATTAATTTGTCAAAAACAAATCTTTAAGATTTCATTGCTCTATTTAACACATTTTAACTCAGTATTTTGCTATACCTACCTACGTCTGTGCTTGTGCATCAAGCACCCCCACCGCCGAACCCCCGCTCTCCTCCGCTATTGTACTATCGCTTGCTTCGCTTCAAAAGTTGTTGTTTATGATGTTAGTAACATAGTCCTGAATGGTTGCCAGTGTCTTACAAATAACGCTGTATAAATATTATTGAAAAATAAAAATAAAGACAATTAAGATGAACGTATACTTACAGCTTAGCCTTCTGAACAGCGAACCTGATGATGGTGCTCTTGAAGACGTTCTTGACGTCCACCAGCTTGGGGTCTGCCGGGCGATGCTTGCCACTGGTGGGGCTTATCTTGAGCTGCATGAACTTGTCCAGCAGCTGGTCCAAGTTGGCTTCTACTACTGAGTGCTGGAATTAGAAGGAAAACACCGATTTAAGTGATCAGTTGCTCGACCGTGGCCATTTTCGCTGGCGATGGCGTGGAAGTAAGGAGGTTACAAGCTTTCATTTAGTATCACCGGTTCCGATATTGGTCTGTAATCAAATCTTGCAGATTAAAGTTTATCGATTGAGCTGAAATTTTGCATGCATGTGTAAATCAGATGACAATGCAAAATTATTATGACATGGAGCTGATCTGATGATGGAACCGGAATGTGACCATAGGAACTCTGATAACCTCATTGTGTTTGACGTTTTTGGAATGATCTGGATGAGTATTATTATATAGCTATATAATAATAATAATAATAATAATAATCTTTATTTCATTTTTTACACAAAATAGTTACATGTAACAGCCACAAGTAAATCTTAAACAATTATGCTGTGTCCAATTAATAACTACGAGTATAATAATGACTTATCAAATATTTAAACTACAGGAAAATTTACTTTATTAACTAAAAAGGTATAATTACGACTTGCCCGAGCTAGGTTTATAAAACCTGTGTTTCGGGTCATCACTTACAAGACTATCACTACGGGTGCACGTAGACAGAAATTACAGAAAAACAACTTACAAACTAAGAGTACAATCATACTAAAACTTCCAGCAGTTTCTCTGTGTCTGTGTAGTTAAGATTCAGTAGATAGTCCAATACCAATGTACTACATTTAATATAATTTACGCTATAAATATCCAATAATTTGTTAAGCTTGTTGTATAAAAAAGGTCCTAAAAATACATAAAATCTATGTGCAAATGCATGTTTCGTCTGTGGTTTAGTGCAAACCAAATCTTTCCTCCTCCTGGTTGAAGGTACTGGGTTAAAAGGAAGCTCAGAGTGTTGATAAAGTATAGTGTGCAATATAAATAGTTGGCGTACTGTTAGTACTTTACATGCAGTGTACAGCTGATGTGTGGGAAACCTAAAAGGGCGGAAGGTTGCAACCTTTAGAATTGCTCTTTGAGCACGTTCTAGAGGAAGTAAGATAGTCTTTGCAGTTCCACCCCATGAAGTAATACAGTAGGTGAGAACAGATTGACACAAAGCCAAATAAACCTGTTTAATTAACTTATAGTCGGCTATGTGACGTAGGTTCTTAAAAATATACATTAATTTACGCACTCTTGTGCATAGTAACTCGATGTGTTTACGGAAGTTTAGATTTGTGTCAATCGTAACACCTAAGTATTTTACGTGATCAGCTTTAGCTAAAGTAGGGCAGTTACAAGCAATGTCAGCATGCTTGCAATTATTATGTGCAAATAGGTTTAGGTTCGTAAGCGGTATATTAATGTTTCTCATTGAAAATAAAATGTATTTAGTCTTATCTATATTTAGTGTTAGAAGATTTTGATGAAGCCAATTAGACACAATATTAAAACCGTTTTGGGCAAGTTCATACGCTTCAACTTGAGATTTAGCGGAAAATAGTAGAGCTGTGTCATCCGCGTATGATAATATTAGCCCATTATGAAGGACTAAACTACACAGGTCATTAATGTAAATTAAGAATAACGTAGGGGCCAAAATACTTCCTTGTGGTGTTCCGAAACAACTATTTTTCATCTCAGAACTTTTGTACGACCCTATTTTAACGCATTGCTGGCGGTCCCTAAGATAATCGGAGAATAGCTGAAGTTGCACGCCTCTTATTCCAAGTTTTTCGAGCTTTTGCAGTAATATAGAACACGAAATTGTGTCAAAGGCTTTAGCGAGGTCCAGAAAAATCCCAATGGTGTGCATGCCCTTATCTAGTTTGGTGCTAATATATTCAGACAGTCTGTGCACTGCTTGGTTAGTTGATCTTTTTGGTCTAAACCCAAATTGGTTATTGGAAAGCAATTTGTTAACTTCAAGATATTCTATTAATCTATTATTTATAATTTTTTCTAAAATTTTTGAGAGTCCTGTTAGTACTGAAATCGGTCTATAGTTATTAACACAGTTTTTATCTCCCGCTTTGAAAACTGGCGTAACTACTGCCTTCTTAAGCGGTTTGGGGAAAATTCCGTTAGACAAACATGACTGAAAAATATGTGTTAATGGGGGAGCAAGAAGGTGTTTAAACCTTTTCAGTATATTATTAGGAATACTATCCCACCCAACAGCGCAGTCATCCTTTAACCCTGTAATTATCCTTAAAATTTCATTGACGTCAGTGTCTAATAAAACAAAGGATTTTGATGTTTTCTTAGGGCTGATCACAGGCGTTGACGTTTGGTGGGAAGAACTACTAAGGTTCAAGGATTTTTCAGCCAAGGTTTTGCCAACGTTAGCAAAAAAACTGTTTACTTTATTCGCGGCTTCGACTGGATCTATTTCTATTGACAGTAATTCAAGGGGAGGTTCAGAATTTTTCGATCGAAAAGTATTAGTTTTAATAAATTTCCATACAAGTTTGCTGTTTTTTCCTGCCTTCTGTAGTTCGTTTTTCTCATGTTGATATTTAATTTTTTTTAAAAGATTATTGCAAAAGTTTCTATACCTTTTATATGAAATAGAAAGTATTTCATTATCAGGTGCAAGTTTCGACTTTTGGTGTAGTTTATCTCTATGTCGTATACAACGTACGAGTCCAGGAGTGATCCACGGTTTAATAGAATTATACTTTCTAGACGTTATTTTAGTAATTGTATTTTTGCTTATTGCATGTTGTAGCGAGTGTATGAAGTACTGTAAAGAAATATTTGCATCATAAGTTTCGTAAACAGGGTCAAAGTCAATACCGCGAATGTCATGTTCTAGATTAATCATGTTAATTTTTGTACAACTACGCATGCAGTTTATTCTAGGTGAGGATTTTTGTATTGTTAGTAAAATAGCTTGATGGTCCGTAAGCGATGAGTTAGTAACTAATGTTTTGTTCGGAAGTTTGGTTTTTATGATGAAATGATCCAAACATGATCCAGTCTGGTGCGTGGGATAATAATGGGTTGGTAAAAGACCATGAAATGAACAAATATTTAAGTAATTATGAACATGTGTATCTGATCTCCCGGAAGCAATATTAATATTTATGTCACCCATTAGAACAATGTTCTTAAAAGCTGATAGATGTTTTAAATTTACATCAAGTGATTCTAAAAAACTGTAAATGTTTTGAGACGGTGGCCTATAAATGGCCATAATTACAGTATCCGGGATAATTTTAATTAATAAACAGTTACTATGTTGAACTATAGGCTCTTCCACGAGTGCTTTTAAGTTATTTTTGATGTATACCACAACACCATCATTCTGATTCATGTTTGAATTTGTTTTGTGAGTGCAGTAGCCGTCAAGGGAAGGTAAATTGTCTGTCTGAGCTGACAGCCAACATTCTGTCAATACAATAACGTCACAGCTAATGTCAAGACTTTGTAATAGAACTTCAAACCCATCCATGTTGCGATTAATACTGCGAATATTTTGTGTAAGCAGCGTAAGCATATTTTCCCCAGAAGGAAGAAGAAGTTTACAATCTTCTACATTACAGGTATTGGCTTCCGACACAGAGAATCCATCCAAATCGGAGATTAGCTGACTAGCCATAATAACTAGTTACTAAAGTAATAAAAGATTAACTAACTCTAACGAAACCGTAACTAAGTGCTACTATATAAACTAGTCGGGGCGCTCTTAGGCGCCTTCATAGTCTATCGAATTAATATAACTAACTTCCGCATATTTACGCGCTGGACACTCTGCGTCACCGGTCTGATGGTCACATTTCCTCTTGAAACGCTTGCACGTCGCACATTGGGGTGGAGAAGATTTGCTGCTACACTCCTTGTGGGAATGCCCAGTCTCTCCACAATGGTTACAAGTAGGACTGGTTTCACGACAAAACTTGGCTGCGTGGCCGAACTGCTGGCAGTTAAAACATCTTGTGACTATTGTGAAATCTTTCACAGGGCATGATGTCCAATTTATAAAAATCCGGCCTTGATTTATTAGGACTATCCTGACGGCAGCGGGTACTTCAAAGATAAAGTTGCAGGTGGGAAGACCTTTTTTACCTGACTTATGGCTCAATTTGACAGTCGCAAGGAAGGACTCACGAGTAGTGTTTGCCAATTTATCTGAGATGTTTTGCTCATAAATGCAGTCCAATACTTCCTTTTCAGTAAGTGCTACTGGAACTCCAACGACAGCAATCCTAGGTCGGCGTTTAGGAGCTTCTTCTACCGTAAGGCCTGATGACACCAGTTTCGTGGAATTCCTGAGCTTTTCGATATCGCCTTTGCTTTCGGTCCTAATAAGAACACCTCCGTTTCTAACTTTCTTTAGGCCACGGACATGAAGCTTAAGTTCTTCAGGCGATATAATTTTCTGCACAAGTGTCTTTGTATCATCACTTGTTTTAGTCTTGTCACAAGGATAGATGGCCACTGAACTCAGATTTGCTGGACGGATGAAGGTTTCGGAACTTTTTTTAACCATGCTAGCGTAGGATGAAGAGGTGTTGCCGGAAGGTGATAGTTTGTTAATTACAGCCTCTTTGATTACCTTAACAGATTCTGTAAGGTCCAGCTGGTCCCTAAGGTGCTGTGCTGTGTTATGTGCTTGAATCGTTTTTTGTTTTAATGATTGATACAGTATCGCCATCTGAGATGTTCCATTGTAAACCCTGCGACAAAGAGCGGAGACACGGAGCTTCTGATCACTGTTCATTTTCCCGTCCGAAACTATGGTGCAGACCTCAGTAAGAATAGTGTCTATTGACCCCATCCATTTCTGGATCTCTGGTGTCGAGATAATTTCTTCCGGTAACTCACCATCCGACACGGGTGGAGCTCGAGGTGGTGTTTGCTGCCTAGGTTGAACTGGTTCAGGTTGGGTTGGAGTCGGCGGAGGACTTCGACGTAATAGTTGACTACGCCCAAAAGGGCTAGCGTCTTGATTGGACATAACTAACACAGATAGTATGCTATGACTATGAGTTATTTAGTTCATCTTGCACAATTTAAAAGTTGATTATATCACACTCGCGACACACTTTACTTTCGAACTGACACCGCAAATAATTTTATAATATCAATTGTTGTAAGTTAATTTAAGATATTACATTATTATTAAATGCAAAATACACGACTACCAAGTATCGCGTCTCGTAAGCGAATCTATATACGGTATATATACGGTGATTGAGTTTAGTTTACTTATGTTTTTAACATGATTGTGTAATTGGAGCTTTACAACGATATTTGTACACGAACTTCTTCTAGTTTAATTGTGGCACCATGGACTTGAAAAGTTGAAAGAGAGCTTTTTGTCTTGGGATGAAAGAAAGACATATTATTAAAAGAGTTATAGTAATATGAAAGAAAAGGTAGTGTTACACTGGTACGGTCCCAAGGCTTGCTTTAACATTGTACCTAGTCAATGTCATGCCATCTACAATCTAAGGAGCTATTTACCTCGATCCCTTTAGCGATGGGCTCCTCCCAGCACTGCACGGAGGCGGGGAGGTCGCCCCTGCGGTCGTCAAGGATGGCGCGACACTGCCAGTACTGAAGGAGATAGTTACCTCGATCCCTTTAGCGATGGCCTCCTCCCAGCACTGCACGGAAGCAGGGAGGTCGACCCTGCGGTCGTCGAGGATTGCGCGACACTGCCAGTACTGAAGGAGATAGTTACCTCGATCCCTTTAGCGATGGCCTCCTCCCAGCACTGCACGGAGGCGGGCAGGTCTCCCCTGCGGTCGTCGAGGATAGCGCGACACTGCCAATACTCGAAGTACTTCAGCACGAAGGGGTACCTCTCGCGGATGGCGCGTAACCAGCGCGCGCACTGTTCCCAGTCGTAACCCTGGAACCAATTCACACATTCATTATGCATATAGCTAAGGAGTGGAATTCGCTGCCGGAGTCTGTGTTTCCTGATAGCTATAACCTAGGGGTCTTTAAGTCAAGAGTGAATAGGTTGCTTCTAGGCAAGCGTGCTCCATCATCGGCCACATTGCACCACCGTAGAAAGACGACGTCGCGTGGCGTCGCAATAGGCGAGTGTTAAGTGTAGCTCTACAAGTCTAGTTTCCATATAAAATGTATGAAGGCCGACGCGCTTAGATCGGCGTGTGTGGCACACTTGTGAGCAGTGTAGTTCTACTTTAATTCAGTAGCCCAATTCACGTAATGAAAACCGTAACGATATCGTAACGATTTAGTCGTTTAGACCATTTCCGTATTCACATCCATCAATCGAGTTTGAACGACACCGATTTTAAAGTCGTTTGAAATTCGACGATTTAAAAAAAAAACCTGCATTACATTATCCTGGTAGAATACTTATTAATGTAACTGGAAATAAGACGATAGATCGTGAATACCGCTTTTGGATAGGACTTCGATCGAACGACTATAAAACTTCAACGATTTTTGGCTTGTTTGATTTTACGTGAATCAGGCTACTGGTTGCTTGCTACTTACTAAAAAAAACTCAAATAAACAAACTTACCTCTTGTAGCACCTCAATAAGATCCTTTAAAGCACCAATCACTACATCGTCTTCATTGACCACATCGCTAGCAGTTATCGTAGTATCGTTACCATGAGACTCGTTGAAATCAACACTGTCGCTCACACAGCTGGCAGTTCTCCACTTCTCCGTAGTACTGGGAACTGCCTCGTTCATATTCTCCGTGTAAGAATCATCATCACTGTCCGATTCTAAGGCTATATTTTCCTTATTTTCTTCGTCAAAAACTTTGTGATCGAACTTAAGAGTATGAGGCAAGTGATGTATGCCAAAGCACTGTAAGTGATGGTAAGAATCCAAAGATTTCCCTCGTTTTTGAAGCCAGGACTTCAATCTTGCTTGCAATTCCTCCGGTCTCGGAGTATTAAAGTTGGACATAGGCGTCATGAATGTAACCTTTTTTCTTTCACTTTTAACAGCGGAGACCACTTTATCTGCTTTAATATTTTCATCCTCGTTTATTAGTTTTAAATGCTCATTATTTAATTTATCACCGATGGATGACCATTTGTGGATGCAGTTGCCGAGCTCCTGCTTACCGATGCGTTTGAAATGTACAGCAGATATAGAGCGACGCACAGGCATGGCTATTTTAGGCTTAGCGTGTTCAAAAACTGTGTGCCGCTTGTTCAAAATAATCCCAGAATTGTGGATAGCTTTCTTCAAATAACTTGGATCATTGCGAAGCTTCTCCGCCTCACTGACATGAGTATTTGTGACCGCTTTTGGTTTGTACAGTCGTTCAAAAACTGAACATTGAGATGTGGATTTTGAGGCACTTTGAGGGATCATTGATTTTCTGCCTACGTTAGGTTTGGGCTTGTCATTGGTAACGGCAAGGCTTTGTCTTAGTTTCAAATTGGTGGTCACAGTCTCGGTCTTTCTGATAGCGAAATTTTGTTTCTTTTCTCCAATTAAAGCTGTGTTATTATTGACTTTATCAGATTTTGGTAAATGACTAACAGTACCAGTAACCTTTTTGTCATTATTTTGAATTTTCTTGTCCCCGATAGGTGCATAAAGTTTTCTATCAGTGTTAGCAGCGTTAGCAGGCTTTGACACCAGTTTCTTTGTTACGTTAGAGGCGGAAGCCTTAGGAATGTTGGAGTTTTGACCTTTTCCGACAGTTTTCGGTTGAGAAACACCTATTTTAGGTTTAGTCAATTCCTTGTTCAGCGGTTTTAATGTGGGTATGGATATTGATCTTTTAGTTGTGCCGTTAACAGCGAAATTGTTTTTGGGTGCTGAGGTAGTGTTAGTTTTTAAGTTGACTTCCGATTTCACAGATTTGTTAATTGTAGAAAGGTTCGACATTGAGTTCTTTGTCGGCTCTTCCTTGCTGTACTTCTTGAGATTCAATTCTCTTAACTGAAATTTGTGAAGGGTTGCATTAACATGAGGGTAGACATGGGAGATTGGAAGAAGAAAATGTGTGACAGGGGCACGAAGATCATTTAGAAATTCTCGGGCATTTGATAGTCGTTTAGTTTACACATGTTACCGGGTAAAATGTTGTGAATAGAAACTCAAGGGTGAAAGGAAACAAAACTTCAAAGGGTAATTTCTCGATATTTATCTTTCAGATATCGTCAACACAAAATAGATAGGTACAGAAGTCAATCTACATACAAAGTGCACTTGAGCAACGCACACATAGACACCGCTCACAGACACGATGTCACGTCTCGAATCACTCGTCAAACAGTTCCGGCTCAAACGCTCATTAGTGTGCATCCACCGAGCGTAGGTATAAAAAGTGTAGTACATACATGAGATTCTCTTCTGTACCTATCTATTTTGTGCTGTCAATTTGAGACACATTAGAAAGACAATAGCTGTGCAAACTGCTAAAAAGTCAATGCTATGTTAGAGGCCGTAAATATGGTATCAATGTGAAAAACCAAACCTAAGTTTTGTTTCATTTACCCCTGCGTATCTATTCACCCTGTTTTAAAGTATGGGCAAAATTGTGGTGTCTCTTCAACAGATGCCACTAATGAAGAGTTGAAGTTGACTCTCTCTGGGTGAAGTCAGAAAGCATGAGATAATGACTTGATAAATAATATTATGTTAAAATAAAGGAATGTTCAAAATTCAAACATGAATGAAAACAAAAGAATTCTGCTACATATACTTCTAACGAAACTACAAAAATTAAACTCTGAGAGATAAACATAAATCATATGACCTAGGTTAACAAATTGTTAGCAGAAGAAAATGTCTATTAGATTATAAACAATAACTAATGAATACAGAGGGAATTTGTTTTGAGCGAATAAAAATGGGCCGCAATGTTTCCTGGAAGGTCGTTTTATGCAAGCAAAAGCGAGAATTATTAACTATTATGGTAACGGTTGCCTTACCTTTTCAATTCGCGCCTTTTCTCTAGCCATCCTTTCTTCCCTCAGCTTATTCAAGCGATCGGTTACAGAATCCATTTTTTCGTCAAATTAATGTAAACCCAACCACAAATAAACCTTCACAATGAATTTATTTGCAATTTTATAGAAAGCAGCGTCGTCAATTTACAAACTAAAGTTTAGTAAGCATTTGTTTTTAGAAAAACTACGCTAAAACTAAATCACTGGGTAAATGTACTATAGTTTTAAAAGCTTATTCTAATACACTTCACTTTTCCTACAAATATCTTGCAGCTACACACAGTTTAAATAAAACATATCAGTTTTATTTCAAATAAATTATCACGACGCGTTCGTTTCGAAACTTCAATTGGAAAAATGGCGGTTGGAAACCGCTAATGTTCAAAAATCAAAACAACAATAAGTTCGCGTTCCAATCACTGTCAAGCAAAACTTTAACATTATTCCAAGCATTGTGTTTATAACGCCGGGTACACACATATTTAACACGTTTTAAAAGTTATTAATTAAAATTATAATAAGATTTTAAATACAAGAAATACATTTGGAGGAACACTAATATCACTCTGCCTATCTTTTTCCCAATTATATTAGGGTCGGCTTTCAGCAAAATAAAGTGAGTTAAAGTTCCGTTCTGAAAGTGGGACACTTCCAGTCGACAGCGATGCGGAGGAGTTTTATGACGTCATATTTAGCTAGGTATTTAGTGTATATATTATTTTTAATTATTTAAGTTGTTGTTTAATTTGTTTATTATTTCCTAGCAATTAATTTTAATTAATTACTTTGTGTAAAACTTATTCAATAAAGATTAAGATGTATATATTTATTAAATAATAGTACATTAAAATATAAAAAAGTAAATTAATGACCTATTATTTTATTGTTTCCCTCAGTTTCATTCCACGTAACATTTTATAGTCTTTCTCAAATGTTAAAGCGCGCCTATTATTTTTTAACGAGTTTAGTGATAACTAAGACTGAAAGCTGATCCATATTTACATGGATTGACTCCATATCAGTCTGGCGTCAACCCAGTAATTTAACACGATATCTCCAGCTGAAAATGGTTTCGAATGTAAAGATTTGCTTCTGAAGATCTACACATGACTCAAAAACTAGTTTCAATAAATACGGTTCACTGACCGTATTGAACTAGTACGGAGTTCTTAAAAATGATTGAGTAGGCACAAGAATTACATATACTAGCCAGCTGGCAGCCCAGACTTTAATCCTATAGAATATGCATGGGAGAAGCTTAGAAAAAAACGCTCTAAAAACGCTACGCTCTGGAGTTTCTCCGTAGGCACGGGCTTGCAGATGGCAAGCAATGGGTAGCTCGCCATCTGACCGGCCAGTAACCAAGCCCAAGTCGTTGACGGTGCATAGTATTCCACGCGCCTGAAGAAGATATCACCAAACTTTAGGGGTCTAGCCAGGTCGAAGCTTACTACAGCGCCCCCGTGAAGTAAAGTAAACCCCGTAAAGTGAACCCCGAGGCCCTGGTACGAAGGCAAAGAAGAAACAGGAGTGGATTTTAGTCAGTAAAAGTCTGACACACCCACCCGCTCCGCCCAAGGGCGGGAAATATCATTAGATGATTTCTCACCTAAAAAAATGCTCTAGAGTTCAACTTTTACATAGTCGATACTATTGATTATAAATTATTTATGAAAATAATATGCAATAAAGACTATTATATTAGAAAGTTTATTTATAAAATAAAGCGTTTCTAACCTTTACAATATAAAACAAATTGTGTGTGAAAGTCGAAATATCGAAATTTTCTAATGGGGAAGATTTTGTGTTCAGAGGGCGCCACGCGTATGATCTATTTACATTCTGTGGTTCGGAGCGGTTCTTATGAAATTGTATGAAATATTTAATATTTTTGTATTGACGATGTATTGTTCCTGGAAATTAAATCAGCTAAAAGAGGAACTAAAGAAGAGGGGTGTGACCTGTAGTGAAAGAAAGGCAAACCTTGTAGAGAGGTTGGTAAATAATAGTAAAAAAAATACTGCAGTATTTTATATTTTCTTGGTGAATGTTTTAACTGATTAACAATAAACTCCTGGCCTTATGAACTTTTATCCACTTGTTTATTATTGTTTGTGTCAATCAAAATCTAAGCTATTCTGTTTTTGTAGGTTGGAAGCGTATGATAGAAATTTAAACTTCACCGATAATTCATATCCCTTAGAACCAGTACAAACCGAAGTTATGGACATACCAAAAGACGATTATTATAAAGATATAAACAGCAATGAGGTATCCCATTGCCACCATTAAATAAACATCAAATACAAGAATATCGTGGAATATTCCCATTGACATCGATGTGGACAAATTTTTTGATGCCCTCTGAATTTTCCCCGTTTTTCAGCCTTTTTTACTCGTTTGTACATATTATTATTTTAAGTTTGTATATTTATACCTAGTTATTATTTATTAGATTAATTGATATAGTAAAATTGTACATTATGTGTAAAAAATAAAATTGTGGAGAGTGAGTTTATTAGCTCATTTAATTTTTTTTTTGTGCCTTTCTATGGTCATTTTTCAGAAGCAGGAAAAAAGTATGCTGTGTTATTCTACTTAATTTAACACAGTTTTATAATTATTTTCTGTAAAATGATGCCCACATAATCGTAAATATGTAGATTGGGATTTTACGAATTCTGGTCGTTTTATTGCTTTAGCACTGTCTTTTCCTATTTTTATCTTTTGGGAATAAATGATTACCATTTTCTTTGCATCCCGGCACTGCGCAGTTCATCATTTTTATTATTTATATTTAATAGAATGCCAAAAAGTTATAAATAACGCTGCATAGATAAGCCGATAACGGATCATAAGGATCGCGACACCTAGCGGGAAAAAATGGCAAAAATCTTCCCCATTATCTGTGTTTTCTTGTTCAGGGTCATCGATGACCGATGAAAGAACTTCAGGGTTCTGAAAGTTTTTGTATTTTTTTAGAGATTTGTAGGATTACAAAACTGAAACGCAGAATATATATACTGGCTTATAGCCGGTTGAATTGATATTGTCTTGTAAATAAATTGCTACTCACTTTAAAGTTTATCGATTATACAGTCTGTCAAGAAAGTCATGAAAAGAATGTTTTGGGAACTACTGTTTTTGCTAATACTGGCAACACTGAAGAATTGTTAAGCTGAGTACTTGAACTGTCACGTCGTATCTGTGTGGTTGATTTTTTATAATATTTCGGTGCTATTTCGAGTTTTTTTAATCGTGTAAGCGTTAAGATACAAAAAATGAATCGAAATGTTTATAAGAGCGGTGCGAGACAAATTATATTTAAAGTTTTTCAAGGGTGTATGGCCGAAATTCAAGGTGGGAGTGCTGGGACGAACAAAGACGATGTTTATGGTCGAACAGCAAAGTTAACCGGTACGTAAATATATTCTAAAGTTTAACACACTAACGGAAATATAATGTTTTAACAATCTTCTGTTTTTAAGTACAATTTATCTATCTTTAACATTGTTTATGTCTTGCTAAGGTTATGAAATTTACCTACGATTTATTATACTACCACTAAACGGTTTTGATATTTTGGTGTTTTTTATTTAGGTATGATAAATGTATTTGTATATTTAACATAATTATCTTTATTGACTTCAGGTGTTTCCGAAAGTACAGTTCAGTGCATTATGGACTAAGACATGAAGAATGGAGATAAATTTTCAACGCTTGGAAAACACAGGAAAGGCCGACCTACGAAACAAACTACGAGTCAGATGTTGGCCGGTTTCATTTTGAAGAAGTTTCAGGCAACATTTCTGGAGTCGAATACCTCGACTCTGATTATTTGGATTCGGATTAATAAAGATTTATTTCATAAACTTTTTATTTTTGCAATGAGCTCATACCTATCGATACTCAGCGCCATGCTGACGGCAGTGCAGAGAGGCAAAACATCGTGATTTGTACTTTGTAGTAAGTACATAAATGCTAGTAGCTGAAAGGACGAAAACAAGGGTTGACCAAACCAGACATTCTTATGAATATAAAACCAGATATTCAGAAGAATATCTGTTTTGATAAACGTGTAGGTACCTAGGATAAACATATAATTATCCTAATAAGCAAATAGAGAAGTATGGTTTCGTCGCAATGTTTATAAAACAAAATTCAGACTGGTACAGAATGCCTAAGGCATTAACTCCGCCTTTGTACTTTTGTGTTGGATGAAGTTTTAATAAATAAATGAGAACTACTATAACTATTATGTATCAGTTAAAATTACACGTTACTTGAATGAAAATTAGTTCTAATAAAAATGTTGTTCGCCACTACGACAGAGTTAGTACTTTTATTTATAGGGAGCCACTACCAATGAAAGTCAAAACTCGTTTGCAAGCATGTATTAAATAGATAGACGAGTGTCAGATAGATCGGTAAAATAATGTACCTACACGGCAGTAAAGGGACCGTAAATCGGTAATTATTATTTTATAAATAAAAGTATCAATATCTCTTAGTCGAAATTTATTGGGATACCATGTTTAATGATGGTGGCGCCCTCCCTTCTTTTCATGACTTTCTTGACAGACTGTATGTGTGTATCCGACATAAGATCAAGCTATACAATTGCTTCAAATCATCATTTTTCATCAAGTTGTATCTGGAACGCGCTCAAGTCATAAAGCTGCGTTCATTTCATGAGTTCATTGAACTTTGTAGTGTTCAATTTCACTTGAGTTTTTCATCAAAGTACTACACATTCATTAATTTTAACTAATTCATTATTATGACAAAAGCCAATATTGGATAACAGCATTATTGATAACACCTGAGAAAACGCTCCGTAATCTTGCAGATCCGTATCAGAAAAATACTGCCTTCAATGCGCACCAACCTAATGACAAAAATACCGTCTCGTCTGCCGTCATCTGTCACGTTGGCACTTCTGTCAGTGCTAATGTCCGCAAGGGTCACGAGTGTGCGCTGGTGAATTGTGTTTAGCGAATTATTGAATTAAAATATAGTTTCGTGCCGGTTTAAATTACAGGTGAGTGGAAATAGATAATTAAGATTATGGTATCTTTTGTGTTTTCCCAAGTGTTTTATCTAGCATCATGTGTGTAAAAAGAAATAATAAAAAAAAAACTGCCGACGCACCGGCCGCGCGAAATCGTGAGATTTTTGCAAACAGGTTTCCTCGGCTGCTTTTGTTTTATAAACTTTATTTTTGCTGCATAGCGAATCGGGTTATATCGGTTAATGTGCCTTGTTAAACTTAAAACGCGTAATGTTTTATACCAACACGATTCTTATTTGAATTGTAAGACATCTCCTATAAGTATTTGTGCGGTATGGAGAAATATTTTTTCTTGATTGTAAAAAAGAAAAAAGACGGATATATTTATTTAGAGGGTAGATTAAAAAAGTAAGAAGCCCTTATTCATTTTTATTAATTTCTGAACAAATAAGACGTAAATAATGGTGCTGCAAAAAATACCATTTTGTTTAGAAATAAAATAAAATTTATTTTCATGAGATCACGATGAATCGCCGATATTACCAATGATGACAGCATTATTTGAAACTTTCGGCTGTTTAATTTTATTATTTTAATACATTAACACAATGGGCATTGAGGTAAGTTGATATTTTTAAACATTCCGTCGTAATCCTCGTTACAATTATTATTTATTAAATTTTCCTTCCGATCCGATTATAAATCGCCGGCTAAAGAGATTTACCTCCACACACCAACATTATCAATATTTTGCAGGAGAATAGTAATTTATTCAGCCAGGCCTAGGGATCCCGATTCTCGATTCTCATCCCTTATTTTTTTAATTGATAAAAATTGAGGATGAATCATTTACGCACTTGCATAGAATCATAGTTGAATTTTACCATAGGATTTTACAGACGGGTAAAATAGCTAGATTTTACAATTACCGGCACGGATCTTGAGCGCTGGCTTCAAGTCAAATATTCGGCCTCTTTAGTGGTGCGAAGTGAGACGCGGGAGCGGGGAGTGTCAGTGATTGGCACGCCGCGCCATCGTGTCATAGACGTCACTCGTGATTCGTTCCTTGCGTTGCTGCATGTATCTAACAACGACGACGATTGGCTCGCCAATGTATGGAATGCGCAAAGCGATCCCCACTCTGACGCCGAGCGTTCAAGATCTTTAAACTTACTAGAACTTCTAAAAAAAAAAGACAAATTCTTTTGAAATAAGAAATTTTAGAGAGTTTACTGTGATTATTTGTCTACTGTTAACATAAGTGCATATCGTATATTACAATCGCTACTTCATTTTTATGTTTTCAAAAAATCCAATGACTGCATCTCCCGGACGAATCGACAGGACGAAATTACTATGTTCCAATTTTAACATTCGGCTACGGAGCTCTAAAAAAATAAAAACATTCACCAAAAAGTTCGCAAACTTTTTTAAAATGCATCTGTCTCGCCCGACCAATCAGACAACAGATGCCGTCATCAAACTGGAATCTTATTGGATAGTTTATTGTTTTTTTTTTTTAACTTATCGAAGAGCTAATGGACTCGATCATTTAAGCCAGTGTCATCGTGGAGATTTCTAAATCGGTTTTTTATTGACACAGTCGTTAAAGGTTTAAGTGATAAGGATATGGACGAAGCATACTAATTTTCTTCCTATAACGACACACAAAAAAAAGCTTTGAGATGTTTCTTTCGCATTACATCTGTTAGTATAATACTTTCACATAAATAAACATAGACTCAAAGACATAGTCAATAGCAGTGATACTGAATGATATACGGCCAGTGACGGATTAAGACTACTTGACAGTGGCGTAACTATAGGCAAGGCTGGCAAAAGGCCACGGGCCCCAGGGCCGACGGGGCCCCCGGTTTTAGAGGCCGCGAGCTCAGAAGAAGTAACCCAAAATAATATTAAAATGAAATCACAACGTAACGTGATTTATCGGGGGCCCCATCTAATGAATTTGCCACGGGCCTCAGATGATATAGTTACGCCACTGCTACTTGATGTCCTAAGCAAGCCATGCCTGTGAGCCCCCCTGTTCGTATGTCAACTAAAATCGTTCTTCAAACCTTTACCGCAAGAAACATTAGTTTTTTAGGGTTCCGTAGCCAAATGGCAAAAAACGGAACCCTTATAGATTCGTCATGTCTGTCTGTCTGTCTGTCTGTCTGTCTGTCTGTCTGTCTGTCTGTCTGTCCGTCCGTATGTCACAGCCACTTTTTTCCGAAACTATGAGAGCTATACTATTGAAACTTTGTAAGTAGATGTATTCTGTGAACCGCATTAAGATTTTCACACAAAAATAGAAAAAGAGCAATAAATTTTGGGGGTCCTCATACTTAGAACTGAAACTCAAATATATTTTTTTTCATCAAACCCATGCGTGTGGGGTATCTATGGATAGGTCTTCAAAAATGATACTGAGGTTTCTAATATCATTTTTTTCTAAACTGAATATTTTGCGCGAGAGACACTTTCAAAGTGGTAAAATGTGTGTCCCCCCCCCTCTAACTTCTAAAATAAGAGAATGATAAAACTAAAAAAAATATATGATGTACATTACTATAAAAACTATCAACGAAAATTGGTTTGAACGAAATCTGGTAAGTAGTTTTTTTTTAATGCGTCATAAATTGAAAAAAATACACTATTATTAAAACATCGATCAAAGCTACAACACATTACAAGAACTTTTATATTATGTTACTTGCTGCTACGGAACCCTTCATGGGCGAGTCCGACTCGCACTTGGCCGGTTTTTGTAAAATAAGATGAGATGTAACGTATCTTATAAGTGGTGCGAGGTGCGACAACAATGAAAACCGAAGCGTAATTTATTTATTTATTGAAATGGCATTGAATTCACGCAAGATAGTTTTCAACATATCGGACTCTATGTAAAATATCGATCACGTGGTACCCTTTTTATGCTGGGAAAAAATCATCAATTTAAATTGACGTGTAAAAGTGTTTTTATAAAACCTTCTTGCAAAATAAAGATCGTTTATCATTTATCCAATGACAACCCCAGCTCTTGGGCGGAAATAGTGTCAGACTCTTACTGACTAGAAGACCCACCCCGTTCCTTCTAGCCTTCATACCGGGGCTCGAGCGCCCTTTCGGATAACCCTGGCCCCAGTAGGCTTCGACCCGGCTGGGCCCCTGCTGTTGCTGACAACTCCTTGAGGCGCGCGGGAACAGCGCGCGCCGTGCTTGGGGGAGGCCTGACAGTGGACGTCTATCGGCTGAAATGATGAATCTTGATGCGCGGAGATTGACGCTACCTCCACTTTTGATTGCCTAAGGCTTTTAGTGCCGCCTTATATACCTAAATACCTCTATATGTATGTATTTAAAGGTTTTGTAACAACCGCAAAACGAGCCCGTAACATGTAAGGAAAAATTAAATTTTCCTGGTTCTAATTGAATAGAGTACGTTATGGATATTTTGTGTGTCAAAACCGTGAAACTTTCCTTGTCTAAAAATATAACAAAATATCGACCCTTTTTAAGAGCGACCAACACATGTACGTTTCTATACAACCGCTCTTATGTGATTATGATGTTATTATACATCTTTCTTCAGATATTTTCGATACACAGATATTTAGTGGATATTATCTAGGCTTCTATAAAAATCAAACCATACATCTGTGTCAAAGTCAAAACTAATCCTGTATAGACCTCTGAAAATCTGCTTTTTACGTGAACTTTGGCCTTCCATAATGTTTTCATATATTCAAAACATAAAAAGGTACATTTAGAAGCCTTGCACATTTAATCGAGATTTTGAATGGTGACAACTTTTTTCAAAAGCTTTAACGGGTTAAAAAAAAACAGGTAATTCCTGGAACAAGTTTTGTGAAATATTCGAATATGGAATCTGTCTAATAAGTTAAACGACTTGGGTAATTATCAGGATTTAATGAAATCTGATGTAATCAACACGGGTTCAATAATCAAGGTTAATTAAGAGATAGAGATCATTGTTTACTAACAGAAGAACCTAATAAAAATGACCGAATATAAGTATTTTTTAATTGATTAAATATTCTACAAAATTCCCAAGTCGGTTGATTTATTAGACAGACTATATCACGGAATTACCGAATGCCAAAGTTTTCAGGCGTTATCTTTCTTTTTGCGCGTTGCCTCTTCGTCAAACATCGCGTTGGATTGCGTTAGATAAAGCAACATGTTTTTAAACCATGCTCGATGTTGATGAGGCGATTGTAAAAGGACCCTCTTAATTACACTAGTCTAGAATTTTTTATTTTAAA
This sequence comes from Mythimna albipuncta, assembly GCA_929112965.1. NCBI lineage: Eukaryota > Metazoa > Arthropoda > Insecta > Lepidoptera > Noctuidae > Mythimna > Mythimna albipuncta. The sequence goes on from OV815987.1 coordinate 11,534,217, forward strand.
TTACAACCGATATGGCCTAAATGCTTCTTCATAATTTAGTTCGATTAGATAGTTGGAAAATCCCACCACGTCAGCGGCACTACCTTCAGTTTGTATCCCGTACTCTGAATCCTTTAGAGGCCGGAAATCGTTCCGCGGTACGTCTACTACGGATATGGAAAGATGTGGTGTTCTTCCGTTCCCCTTCCGTGCCATGCTATTCCTAAGGACCAGATAACAGAGGTTCGATCCCAAATCTGAAAGTGGGTAACCACTGCCACCCTCTTGCCATCTATACATCTATGTATACATATAAATAAAATTGGAGTGTCTGTTTGTAATATTGCATATGAATATAAATACGGTACATACACCAAAATATTTTTTAAGCTATTGCATAGCTTCTATCGCGGGCCTTAAGCGTGGAGACCGAATCCAGAAATTCCGTAACGAAAATAACCTAACATCCCCCACTCATTTGTTTTTTGAGCGTGACCGATAATAAAACAAATGAGTGAACAATCAATGAAAATTCAATTCAATGTGTGAAAGTGTAACTTCAATTATTATCAAAGAAAAAAAAAAATACTGCTAAATAAAATAAATAAATAATTATAATTGCATAAGTTGATAAAAATGCTAAGCAATATCTTTACCGCGGCAGTCCCCGAGTGCCACACGTCTTTTTGTTTTACAACTTTTGTCTGTCTGTGTGTTGATGAAGATGATGACGCCATCTATAATTAGGACAATCGCACATGTTGTATCAATAATACAATCATCGGTGAACACGATGCTTCATACGAAAGCACAGAAAACAGAGTGACGTCATCTTTAAAATATTTGTGTGACACCCGTTGCAAGGTTTTTTTACTCTATTTTGTTCTCTCGGGCTGGCTGATACGCTACCACATGTTTTGTTTGAGTGATGCAGCTGGTTAGGAATTTTAAGTAGGGGATATGAACGGTTTAAAAAGGATTTTGATCATGGATAATTTTGCCAGAAGGCTTGTTCTTTTTTTAAAGAAAATATCTTTTGTTTATTTTCTATAAATAAAAATAAAATTCGAGTGTCTGTGTGTATTATTGAAATAACTGCTTTTTACTACATGCAAATGAATATACACCGTTAAATTTTAGTCGTTTTAATTCCGTGGAGGGTCGATCCGGTACATGAAACACTATCGATTTGTAAAGATAAAATTAAAAAATAAAGTACCTTTTCTTGAAAACTCGTATTAATTTACGCATACTACGAAATTAATTTCTTTAAGAAAACATCAGCTGAGCGAGTTCAATGACCTATAAGTAGTAGTCGGCGTTGCGTACAAACTACCTACAGGTCATTGAACTCGCTCAGCTATAGGATAAGTAAATTTTGCCTCCCCCCCCCTCATTTTTTGCCACTCTGGGCAAATGCCCCCCCTTAGATCGGGACCTGAACATGGCAGTGGCAAAATTGCCAGAGTTCTGGGCAGTTTTCCCAAAAAATTTAAACCTGAGCTAGTCTTTTTTTTTTGGTAGTGAAAATCATTCAATGACAACCCCCGCTCTTGGGCGGAGCGAGAGATAGTGTCAGACTCTTATGCCTTGATCACACCAAGTAAACGGGCGAGACAGTACTCTCGGCCGAGTACTCGGTACGTGTAAACACAACGCCGAGTGCTCGGCCTACCATTTATCTGTACAACTCGCAAACATCACTGTCTCGGCCTTTTACTCGGTACGTGTGATCGAAGGCATTACTGACTAAAAAACCCACCCCGTTCCTTCAAGCCTTCATACCCGGGCTCGAGTTCCCTTTCAACATTAGCTAGCCCCAGGAGCCGCCCTATGACCTAGACAGACACTGACCTTGAGTCCTTCTGACCTTATTTCCTACAGAGGTGAATTGCGCGTACATCGGCGCACGTACTAAAAGATGCATTAATGTGGAAAAACAAAGGAGCTAGGTACGATCAATAAGTTTTACCGGCGTTACGTTGGTAGTCTGCTTGCCTCTTGGGACTTCATGCGTGATGTTTCACGTTTTAATTAGCGGGATGTTTCAAATTTTGCCCCAGAATAAACATAATTCTGGCTTGAGTGTGTACCTTTTATACATGGTAGACCCGTAGGTACACTACATCAATATTTATTTCAATTACACATACGAGTATATATATATATGCTTTAGTACCTAGTCCGTGCGTCACTGCGGGGTGCCAACTGAAAACCAGCGCTGGGTGTCTAACTAACGCCCAGCAAATGTTGGTCACCCTTTCGGTGCGGGCACGCTCGGCGTACTTTGTACTTTTATTCTTCATTACTTTGTGTATATAACCATTGTGCTGTGTCTGTACCGAATAAAAGTATTTCTATTCTATTCTATTCTACCTTTCTTGTAAAATCCTTCAGGGATTACACAACGTGATGATATGTTCAAATTTTTAGGTAACTATGTAGGCAGGCGATAGATTGTGTCGCAAAAAGTAATATTTATTTCTAACAACCGACCACCGACCCAACCGACGCACGGCGAGTATCCATCCACTCTTACGTTGTTGAAACATCTACGGTCCGGACTAAGCGTTTCGCCTCGTCATTTATACCGCTTCGAGGGACTGGAACAGTTTGCCTGCTGCGGTCTTTCCGTCTGATTATAATTTAGGTGTCTTCAAGGTTAGAGTGAATAGGGTCTTAATAAACTAGTGCGCCTCACCATCAACGATTGCATCACTGCTTACCATCACGCGGGATCGCAATCAAGTTCTGGTTTATAACAGATTAAAAAAAAAAAACTGTGGAGTGAGAAAGAGTCAGACTTATCGATTAAAAAAACCGTGTTCTTAATCTTAAATTCTTCGTTAGGTTGCTCGCTTTGCAGGATCAGGGCGACTTGACTAGTGGGCTCTGTCACTTATTCTGACTTTTCTATGAGGCAGTTTCGATTTAGGGCCTGCCCCCCTAGCCAAGTTACAATCTAATTCCGTTCTCTAATCGGTAACGCCTCGGTGACAGCAATTGTAGAAAACGATAAGTTGGTAGCCATGTTGACGCGCCTGAGTCGGCCGCTCGTTCTACAATGTAGCGTTTGTATAACAAAGGATGTAGCGTTAAATATTGTAGAAACGATTTTGAACGATGTGAAGTTGGCTACGAATTGTCTATTCTTTTGTTCTGACCACGCGACTTAACGTTGAGATGACGTCATTCCCGTACGTTTCATCACCTTTCGACAGCGTTAACGATTGCAGAATAACAACTTGGCTAAGCGTGCTGGTCACGACTTTGGTCTTAGCGGTGAGTGGCGCGTCAAGCGGGGCGGCTTCGGTAAGCGGTCACGCGGCGCTGTGAGCGTGTCTCGTGGCGTGCTTCAAACATCTTCATACGTTTGATCTACCGCTCGCCGCCCCGCGCTTTTGCCGCTCACAGCGGCAAGGTCAAGAACGGGCCGGTAGGAATGGTACAAGTAATGCATCTGGTTCTTATATGGTATTGCAGATGTACATTGGTCGCGTTGACCACATTCCATCCAGTAAGGGTTATATTTCACCGAGACACCATGGCAGCGCGACCAGTCGCCGCTACCAACAAAATGTTATAACTCTATAGAGAGTTACTCACTTGGTATTCGTTTGGTTGCGCAACCAATTTGGTGGCGCGACCAGCTCGCACGTGTGGCTACTCTGGTGTTTGTATGGTGTCTAGTTTGGTAGCTTAGAGCTATATTTCACCGGGACACCATGGTGGCACAACTGGGCCTCAAGTCTGCCATTACAATAGTGTCACAATGATCTATCATTGATTTCATAATTGTTGATTTTGACAAGTTTTGGTAATACTAATATAATGGCGTCATTATGACTTTCCGATGGTCAACCACTGACACTCCATTGAAAGAAATGGCATAGAATGGTAATCTCGTACTTAATCACAAATGAATATCTGACGTATGCGGTAATCTGCAAACATTTTGATAGTTCCTTTGATCAGTGACCTACGACTACGACGTCATTGCGCAGTTAGTGCTTCTAATAAGCTCGGTATTGTCATTCTACCAATTCTATTACAAGACCGTTGACCGATCAATGATCTATCATTATGAATTAGCAGATTACAAACTTTTAGCAAAATGACAATGGGATCGTGTTGGAATGACGAATTTATAAAAATAATAGACTTAGGCTCCAGGTCCCGGGGAAAAACTATTTAGAAGCCAGCTTGTTGCCAACTTATTTCCTTACAACTAAAAACACTTTACTTATTGAATATTGTTTGTACATGATAAGTAGTGTTTTTAAAACAAAATAAACTAGACGGTTAATGCAGTAAACGTTTCCAAGGACTTTGACCGAAGCATTGATAAGAAGCAAGAAATTCTTATTCAATGCATCATTGTTTTGTAGATGAGTAAAAATGCACTGATTACTGTGTTTCTTAGGGTTCCGTACCTCAGAAGGAAAAAACGGAACCCTTATACAATCGCTTTGTTGTCCGTCTGTCTGTCTGTCAAGACCCTTTATCTCGGGAAAGCGTGGAGGTGTCAAGTTGAAATTTAAATTATATACTCAGGTCAATGGTCCCTTAAAGCTGTGAAAACTTCTAAGTTCATAATTCATGATCATCATTTCAGCCGATGGACGTCCACTGTTGGACATAGGCCTCCCACAAGTGTCGCCACAATGATCGATCCTGTGCGTCCCGCATCCATCGGATTCCCGGAACCTTCACCAAGTCATCGGTGCATCTTGTAGGAGGCCTTCCGCCGCTGCGTCTTGCGGTACCGGGTCGTCACTCCAGAACCTTTCGGCCCCAACGGCCATCTGTTCTGCGAGCAATGTGCCCTGCCCATTGCCACTTGAGTTTGGCGATTCTTCGTGCTATGTCGGCAACCTTGGTTCTCTTGCGGATATCTTCATTTCTGATTCGATCACGCAAGGAAACTCCGAGCATAGCCCTTTCCATTGCTCTAACTTCTAAGTTAATGAAATAAAAAGGATAGGTGCTTACATCTGTTTTATTTCGACACTTTCAAGTGAATCAAAATTCATTGGGTACTTCCCATTGACATAAAATCCTGAAATTTGGCATGAAACAAGGTCTCATAACAGATAAAATCTGAAAACTGTAAAATTGTAGTTACGTTACAAATCTTCGTAACTCAATTCAGGAATTGAACTGTTTTTATAGGTAAGTTTGTACGGAATCTTCGGAAATAGTTTTTTTTTTGTGAAGGAATGTGTTTTTTTTTATAATGTATAGGCTCGCGTTTGACCACAATCTGACCTGATGGTAAGTGATGATGTGGCCGGCGATGGAGCACGCTTGCCTAGAAGCAATCCATTCACTCTTGACTTAAGGACCCCTAGGTTATAGACTTATAGCTATCAGGAAACACAGACTCCAGCAGGGAATTCCATTCCTTAGCTGTACGCATAATGAATGTACTCCCAAAACGCTTTACGTATAGGTGGGATGTCCACCATGTACCGGTGGCGCAACGCCGTACGTCTTGTGGTCCGATGATGGAACGGACTTGGCGGAATTAAATTGTGTAACTCTAGTGCACACTCCCCGAAGTGTAAACGATAGAAAACCGACAGACTAGCAAAGCATTTTTCTAACTAAAACACTTTTTCTTTCTTTCTTTCTTAAAAGGCGATGCAAATTTCGTCGAGATCACACAGAACCTTGAAAATCCGACTGTTGTTTACCATTACCGTTGCTTATCGTGCTGCACTAATTTTTAAAGCGTACAATATTTGTACAGAAACTACGATATTATTAGGTACTGGTACCCGGTGAACTTCGAACCGCCTAACAGTCAATAAATGTAGTATGTCTTTCGATATTGTCAACCGATTGCGATGAAACAAAGCGTAAGCCCTAGCGCGCACTGGTGACTTTTGACAAAAAAAAGTCACCGTGCTTATGATTCTAACATGTATACATAGTGCGCGCACTTGGTGACGCGACAGTTACAAAAAATTGGTAGAAAAATTATTGTCACCGTGACAAAAGTCAGTGCACTATGTCTAAGTAATATATCAAGTTACATACAATTTTAATGGGCATTGCCCGCAGAACATGGCCGTTGGGGCCGAAAGGTTTTGGAGTGGCGACCGCGTATCGGAAGACGTAACGTCGGAAGACTTCCTACAAGGTGGACCGATGACCAGCAGGTTTACTCTCGAAATTAATTTCAATTTCAATCTAAAGTCAATCCGATTGCAATGTCAATTTTGTCGTTACGTGATTTGGTACTCTTGAAAACAATATTGTTAACATATACGATTTCACTTAGTTCTCAAAATGGTCACGCAATTTTGAACCAATTTGGCGCTAACATTGAATTAAAGGGTACGAAACGTCACAATCTCAATGTCGACCGATCGGAATTGAACTCAAGAGTAAGCCTGCTGGTAAGGGTGGCAGGAATCCGATGGATGCGATACGACACACAGTACCGTTAATTGTGGCGACACTTGGGGGAGTCCTAAGTTCAACAGTAGACGTCTTTCGGCTGTGAAGATGATGAGGATTAATGTGTAGAAGTTATCTTGATGTAGATTTCGTACATTTTACGTAATGCGCGCAGAACTAAAAACTTCTACAGATTTTCTATAGATGTCGCTACACGAGTATTTGTATAGGTAATTTTGTTCTTTATAGAAGCCGTATAAAAGTGTCTTCTTTTACATAATATGAGTCGTAGACAATACAGTGTGACATTGGAATAAACTTTCAAGGTTAACTTTAAAATACGTGTATAACTTACATGAGAGATATTACACAATGTTTATTCCTTGGGGATACATAGAAACTTATTAACGCCTCCTTTAGGGTGCTTTTCCACTAGAGATGTGCTATGCTACGTTGCTATGGATGCGTTTGATAACCACGAATAATTTTAATAGGCAAAAACGTGCGGATAGAAACTTTAAATGTATTTTTGACATAGTTGCTTTAAAGATATTGAAACAAACTCAATTGTATTTTTTATAATTATTAGATGGAATTATTATTACACATAATTACAATAAAGTTTAGAACAACATTAAGTGTGCTAAAGCTGACGAGTAAACAATTTTATCATCATTTTAAGTCCCATACTCGATATGTTTTTGTCTTAAACTATTGGATATTTCTCTTCCTAGATGTCGTAGGACTTGATCCCCAATACCATTACGTAGAACTGGTTCTTACGATTTGAACAGTGCAAAAAAACATATTTTTAAAAAAGTGGAGTTACTTTTGTTTACCTCTGAGGTACAGATTTATTGTGCTTACAGCCAAGGAGTGGAATTCCCTGCCTATGATAGCTACAACTTAAGGGTATTTAATAGATAATAAATAAATAATATTAAAGACAATAATAATTAGAAAACAGAATCAAACACTTTCTCCTAAACAGGACATTGTATAACATCTCGTTCGCCAAATTCACATCTCAGTACTTTAAGGTAGCGCCAAGGTTTTGCGGCTAAGTGTAGGTGGTGGTATCGTATGCAAGTATCGAGTAACACGCTTGTAGTAGCTCGTTGTATTAATAGTATTTACTCGTGTTATTACTGAACCATTCGTTAAGGTGTGTTTCCCGATATCACAACTTGGCACGCAGAATACTACTGTAGAAATGTAAAAATCTTGATACTTTTGGGTGTGTAGGATTGCTGGAAAGAGTTTCCATCGCTTTGGTACGCCGCCCATACGTATAAAGCGTTTCGGGAACCATTCATTATGCGTACAGCTAAGAAGTGGAATTCCCTGCCGGAGTCTGTAATTCCTGATAGCTAGAACCTAGGGATCTTTAAGTCAAGAGTGAATCAGTTACTTCTAGGCAAACGTATCTTCATCAGCCACATCATCGCTTACAATCAGGGGAGATAGTGGTCAAGCGCAGGCCTATGAATAATAATAAAAAACCGGCCAAGTGCGAGTCGGACTCGCTCATGAAGGGTTCCGTAGCAGCAAGTAACATAATATAAAAGTTCTTGTAATGTGTTGTAACTTTGATCGATGTTTTAATAATAGTGTATTTTTTTCGGTTTATGATGCATTAAAAAAAAACTACTTACTGGATTTCGTTCAAACCAATTTTCGTTGGTAGTTTTTATAGTAATGTACATCATATATTTTTTTTAGTTTTATCATTCTCTTATCTTGGAAGTTAGAGGGGGGGGGGGACACACATTTTACCACTTTGGAAGTGTCTCTCGCGCAAACTATTCAGTTTAGTAAAAAATGATATTAGAAACCTCAGTATCATTTTTGAAGATCTATCTAAGATACCCCACACGCATGGGTTTGATGAAAAAAAATTTTTTGAGTTTCAGTTCTATGTATGGGGACCCCCAAAATTTATTGCTTTTTTTCTATTTTTGTGTGAAAATCTTAATGCGGTTCACATAATACATCTACTTACAAAGTTTCAACAGTATAGCTCTTATAGTTTCGGAAAAAAGTGGCTGTGACATACGGACGGACGGACAGACAGACAGACAGACAGACAGACAGACAGACAGACAGACATGACGAATCTATAAGGGTTCCGTTTTTTGCCATTTGGCTACGGAACCCTAAAAAAGAAGTGGCAACTCAAGGAACACAAGGGGTGGTTTTAGTCAGTAAGAGCCTGGCACTCCCTATACTTTCTCAATGGTGGGCTAAAGCCGAAAAAAGGTGCCTCGAACCAGTCCTTGCGGCAGGTCGACGTCTAGGCCATCTTCCAGGGTCAGCTGCGATGGCGTTGTCCATCAACAGGCACTCACTTTGTGGTTATTCGATAACCACCAAATGCATTTTTTTGGTTGCAGATTAAGCACCCTCAACTATGTCATCCCATGGTGTACTTTTTACACCGATTCCCTTGAATCTTAAACTATCATAAGAGTAAAATGTAGTAAATATAAATGTACACGAAAACCGATAGTTTACTCACTGAATAACAGGTTTTTTCGCAGACAGCTAAACCCACTTTCGCTTGCAGATTCTTAAAATAATGTACTTGATCTCTTATGAATGAATAAACATGTTTATATACATAAAGACAGTTCTTATTTCAATAAACATTCCCAAATTTTGAGTAGTAGCCCTAATGAGTAATAGCCCTAATCAGAAGTAGCCAAAATGAGAAGTGGCCATAATGAGAAGTAGTCCATTAGGGAGTCGGTTGCCAAAATGAGAATTAGCCCTAATGCGCCTAAACCATAATAACTTGTATGACAGAACGTAAATGTTCCAAAAGTACGATCACTTTAAGATTACTTTATCACTGCCACAAGTCACGACCTTGACAGGTATTTTTCACTTTCTGTAAATATAATTAAACGTGTTTCTTGTGACTGTATGTCTATATTACTCATACAACATCATTATCTCCGTAGCCTTTTCACTATTTTTTTAAGGTGGGTAATCATCCAATGATATCTCCCTCTCTAAGGCGGAATGGGAGAGCGTTGATGTTGTTTTTTTTATTATTATCTGATATAAACTAGTGCTTGACTGCGACCCCAGCCGATGTTAAGCAGTGTTGTAATCGTTGATGGTGAGGTGCACTAGTTTATTAAGAGCCTATTCACTCTAGCCTTGAAGACACCATAACCATAATCGGACGAGAATGTTCTTTATTTGCCGTGTGTTCCAGTATCCCGATTTTCCATTTCGGAGGTCAAGTCTACGGTTTTGCTGACATCTCCTTGAGGCGCGCGTGGAACACTACGCGTCGTTGTCAATTCAGGTTCGATCCTGACGGTTACTGTCCAAGTGGATGCGGCTGAATACCCGTGTTTTGCATGAAGCTACTGCTTATCAGACCTCCACATCCCAGTTACTGGGCAAAACGATACTCCTTGGATAGACTGATGATCAGGCTGGCGTCTCGAGTACCTGTAACGACTTTCAAAGACCTACGAATGACAACCGGATCCAACGGCTTTCTGATCGAGCATCTCTTCTGCGAGCAATGCCCTGCCAACTGACACTTAGGCCATCTTCTACGCTTAGTATAGAAAGCTGAAACAAAAAAAATCCAAGGCTCCATTAAATATTATTCAAGAAAAGTGGGGCCAAAGACAGTTCCTTTGGGAACTCACGACTTCAACTTCACTAAGTCCTTATAGAATAACTAGGAAAATGAAAACTTTCGTAACTAAATTTATTTACGTAGGTCGCTCTCAACATCCCACGCAAAATTTCAAAGGTCAGGTCGGTATTATGAGGTCTACACGGGTAAAATTATTAATAAAGGACCGATGACCTCGTGTCGAAGGCGTGCCTAAAATATATTGTCTTCATTTTGTGTAGTTTCTAGTTAATTAGGTACATTTATTTTTATTGGTCTGTAATACCTTTATAGTTGGGTCTAATCTTCATGATAGACAGGTAAAAACAAGTTATTAAAGCTTGGTATTTTCTTGTGTTTATTTTTTATTTTAGAACTAGCTACCCAGTAGCTAGCCAGTGGCTTTTCCCGCGTGATAGCACAAAATTCTCTTAAAGGTACATACTTCCGTGATAAAAAGTATCCTATATGTTATTCCATCATATGGTCTATCTGTGCATTAAGTTTCATAGATATCGGCCGTTGGTGTGTGAAGAACTAACCACACTTTCCCGTTTTAGAGCAGTGGTGATGAAATAAATTACCTACACAAAGTAATGCGCCTGGCTGGGTTTAAACCCGCGCCCTACAACTCGTAATTCGGCCACCACTGTTTATTGTTTTTGCTCACATTCAAAATACAGTCTTTTAACCAAAAAACGCCAAATCGACAGTCTCAGAATTATTCCCTAATCCGCAGATGATTTCGGCACTACATCTTACATGAGATAGAATTCGAATACCAGCGACACTAACACACTTAGTTTTTATATCGGTTACAGTAATATCATTCACGCTTCATCGTATACCACACATGACTGCTTACATACATACATTTATATGTTGTACATAATACATATCTGTACGGCCATATACTTCCACGGCGATGTGCTATTGAGAATAAAAATAGAAATTTGTTGTTTATCATTTGCTGTTGAAGTTGCAAGTTGAAGGGTAAAATTTACAAGTCCGTGATAAGAGCTGTTATACTGTATGGATCAGAATGTTGGGCTGTAAAAAACATTGCACGTAGCGGAGATGAGAATGTTGAAATGAATGTGTGGTGTGACGAGAAAGGATAAAGTGAGAAATGAGTATATTAAAACAAGTTTGAAAGTGGCGCCAGTGACTGAAAAGTTGAAAGGGTCTTGGTATGGTCATGTGAAGAGGAGGGCTGAGACGCATGTTACTAAAAAAGTTCCGAGTATACATGTGGATAGATGGAGAGGGAGAGGCAGGCCAAAGAAAAGATGGATGGATTATGTGAAGAGTGATACGAAAGAAAAGGGAGTTAGTGATAGTGTGACGCCTGGGGAGCTATTAATATAGTTCTTTTTACAGCCTTGGAAAGGAAAGGTCAAATAAAAGAACACGGTTATTTTTATTTTTTTAAAGGGTGGAAATCAGCTAATGACTTCTCCCGCTCTGGTTGGAGCGGGAAGGCATGTCAGACTAACTGAAACCACACCTGTGTAAGGATAAAGGTGTGATGTGGTTCTAAGACTATGGGATTCCTTTCCAGAAATTCCCTGTTAAAAATTGTGTCGCGCCCATTTTTAATTCGGACCGTAAGCTATAGGTTGACGAGATGAAACGCTTAAACCGGACCGTCTAAGTTTCATCAACGTAAATGTGGATACTCGCCGTACGGTTGTCGGATGGTAGAAAGGAGTCTTGCAATTCCCGCGCACACTTCAAAATTCCGAAAGTCTGGCTACCTTGCGCCTGCACCAGCCAACCAGTACAATCCAGTTAGAGCAAGCTAGAATCATGGTGATAACCAGAAATGCGCCGACAAAATGGATCTTAATGAGTCTCAGAGTATCCAATTATTCTACTGTAACTGTCTGACAGTTATTGAAAGGCATACATTAATTATATCTCTCCAAACATCTAGTGTACATTAGCTACCTGTGACCTTCACTGGCCTTCACGGGGTCATATGCCTGTGAGTACGTCACTATGTAGTAAGCTGATCGTGACTCATGGTTGTGTGACTAAATCAAAAATGTATGAGTCCATTTTTGAATCGATCCACGACGGTCGACCTCGCCTTGAGAATGACCGATGTGGATCCAGATGTCTGGCAGACGGTATAATCTGTCTAAAAAGGCAAATGACTTGGGTAATTATAAGGGTAACATGGTAACATTAAATTTGATGTTGTCAACACTGGTTCAATAATCAAGGTTGATGAAGAGATCTTGATCATTGCTTCCTAATAGAACCTTATAAAAAGTATCGAATTATGTTGAAGATTTTTTAAATGATTTAATATTGTTAAGGGAATTTTTAACAATAAAAAAAATGTAATAGACGCAGTCACCTTTATTCACAGTTCTTCAGAATACAAAAATCGCCATTCATTCAGCCGAAAAACGTCCACTGTAGTAATAATAATATAATAATAATATTCCACAACTATCACACAATGCCGTCTAGTCCCAAGCTAAGCAGAGCTTGTGTTATGGCTACTAGACGACTGATAAACATACTTATATATTTCTAAATACATACATATTATAGATAAATTATACCCAGACACAGAACAAATGATTATGCTCATCACACAAACATTTGTCCTGGATGGGAATCGAACCCACGACCTCCGGCATAGCAGTCATGGTCACTAACTACTAGACCAACAGGTCTGTCTGTGGGACATAGACCTCCCCCAAGCGTCACCACATCGACCGGTCCTGTGCGTCTTGCATCCATCGGATTTCCGCAACCCTGACCTGGGGTGCTATTCTCTAAGAATCCTTGAGCGCAGCGCTGGTCGTAGCGACGTAATCCAAATAAGGGCATTGGATTAACAACCCAATGCCCCTTTACATTGGATTGTTAATTCAATGTACTGCGCTCACGACTCGTCGCTGTACCAGAGCTGCACTCAAGGCTGTTTTCTTGTATATCCATGACCATGACGTTGTCCATGACGTTTAAAGTAAGGGACAGCTATACAGGTTGTCTAGCGCCATCTCTTACCCACACTGAAACAAGATTAAAACAATCTTACTTTGGACGTCATGGTTACCCCGCAGGACATCGGTCCTCCTAGTGGAAGGCCTTACAATGCTGTGTCTTCCGGTACGCGGTCGCCACTCCAGACCCTTTCGTCCCCATCGACCATCTGTTCTACGTGCAGTGTGCCCTGTCCATTGCCACGTAAGTTTGGCGATTCTTCACGTTTGATCAATAGATTTGCTGGATCGATAAAATTGTGAGTCATTGGTGGTATTCATTCAAAACACGATGACTTGTACACAATGATTTTACTTGGGGTTAAGTTATATGAGTCATTCAAATATATATATAAAAATCTCGTGTCTCAGTGTTTGTTATCGAATTCCTTCGAAACGGCTTGACTGATTTTTATGACTATTTATGGGTTAAGTCGAAGAATAGCTCGTGGATTATATTTTACAGTCACAGGTACCTCCACCTCCCATTTTTAGGGTTCAGTACCTCAAAAGGGAAAAATGGGAATCTTATAGGATCGCTTTGTTGTCCGTATGTTTGTCTACTTTTATCTCGGGAATGCGTGAAGGTATCGAGTTGAAATTAAAATCATGATATACTCAGGTCTGCCGTCCCTTGAAGCTGTAAAAAAATCAACCTTCTGAGTTAACGACAATAAAAGATACGGCCGTTTATGTCGCAAAAAAAAAGTATATTTCGTCACTCTCGAGGATATCAAAATTTATATGGTCTTCCCGTTGACCCAGAAACCTGTAATTTGGCATGAAGCAAGATCTCATAGCACAAGTATAAGAAAAATCTGAAAACTACTTGTAGTTACGTAACAAAAAATTTTTTTTTTTTTGCGATACGGTAAAATTCTTAACTTAATTCGGGAATCGAACTGTTTTCATAGGTTTCTACGAAACCCTCAGAGCGCGAGCCTGACTCGCACTTACTCTTTTTTAATAACGCTATTTAATGAACTTTAGAACCTTTTCCAAAATGTACCTATTTTTATTATTTTTGAAGATAAAGGGCTATGCATCACCCGTAGTGTAGGGGATGTAGTCACTGCGACCTAAATGATCTATTGTGACTCGCCACCTTGTTAGAGTAACTCTTTTAGCCCGGAGGCTTCCAAGAGATTTAGAATACTCCTAGCTTTTAGAGTTTTAATCTCTTCTGGGCTATTAATGTGTCGGCCCAGATGGACACTGCGTTTGTGGTTAAGGGGCTCGCATTCACACAAAAGGTGCTTAGGCGTCTTCCTCTCCTGATTACAGTACTGGCAAACATCAGTGTCACTCAGTTTCATGTGAAATTGGTACCTAAGTAAAGTTATTAGCATTTAAATAAATGGGTTTTTGTCCAAAATATGTTGCTGGTCATGAATGGACCGCATTTGAACCACAATGAACTATCCTGTGTAAGGAGCGTACCACTGTGGGTGGCAAAGATATTATTGAAACTCGGTCGCGATACTTGCCAACTGACAGCAAATTAAATCACAGGTGGCCTGCATTTAAATAGCCTTCACGAATAGCAATTCAAATGTTTCTTTAGGGGTCTCTAAGAGCAGTGTTGCAACAGAACTCTGCTTCCGTTTCTGCAGAAGTTCCGCAAGCATTATCACTTTCGTTTCTGCTTCCGCAAAATTTAGAACTCTAAACAGAAGAATACAGTGAGGAGGCGCCATCAAAAGAGGCGTGGCGGTACACAAATGTGTCGCAACGAGTTTCTTTATTAACATATATTTTTCTACTAATAATATTCAATTAAACAAATCTTACAAAAAAAAGAAATTGTGCTTCTTCTTCATAGTACTAACACTTCAGCATCCGCAAAGATTTACTTTTGACATCTGTTTAAGTTACCGCTTCAGTTAAAACACTTCCGTTGCATCACTAGTTAAGAGTCGATCAGTCAGTGTATAGGGTAGCCAGTGATACAGTCGAATCTGAAAAATATCGTTCCGAAGTAGCCCTAGTACTTGTCGAAAGGGTTGGTCACTACTTGATCCGAATCGAAACGTTAAACGTTTTGAGAAAATGTTTATTGTGCGTCCAACTAAGAAGTGGAATTCCTTGACAGAAACTGTGTTTCCTGATAACTACAATCTTTTAGTCAAGAGTGAATGAGTTACTTCGAGGCAAGCATGCTCCATCGTCGACCATATTATCGCTTAGTGCATCAAGCGCGACCCTATCTTCATCACTAATATTATAAAGAGGAGGTAATCTCTGGAAGTACTCATCCAATTGCTAAAATTTTTTCACCAATAGAAAGCTGCTTTATTCCTGAGTGACAAAGGCTGCATTCTATGTACGCGGGCGAAGCTGCGGGCCAAAAGCTAGTCAATAATAAAAAAGTGTCGGTCGCACCTAGGCTGACAAGTCCTAGCAGTATTTGTAACACGTTATAAGCTATGCTTGCCTGAAAAATTGCCAAACCTAAGTGGCAGAGGTTAGAGTTCGTCGAATGTAAAACGGATGGAGCCGAAAGGTTCCGAAGTGCTGTTCGTACACCAGAAGGTGCAGCATTAGGGTTTTCCGCAAGGTGGACCGATAACCTAAAGTGCGTTGGATGTTGGAAGCACCGGAATGGTCATAGTGAAGACATTTGCGGGGAGACAAATCTAGCACTGAATATCTTTAGGCTAAGATGATATTGATGAAAAGTTTAAAAGATATCAGTCGAGGACAGGTTTTAAGAGGCTGATGTACAATTCACAATCGAGAAGGTACAGGTCAATGTACCGTAACCACTCAACCTGGAGACCCCAAGCGTATCCGAGGAAAAACTGTAGTACAAAAATACACAATGCTAAAACAGATCCTTTTGCAAAACAATGAGAGGAAGACGGCAGTGACGATTGTATGATAAATAATATGATAAGTAATGACGCTATTCTATGTGCAGTCTATTCAATATATTAGTTTTGAGAACCTCTTTGTGTACCTGGGTTCAACGAAGGATGACCAGTCATTATTTAAATATAGAGCCGATGTTAAAGCTAGCGAGAAATCAAACAAAATTGGAGCTGTAAAAATAAGGTTCGATGAAACCGGTTTCAAAAATTCTGATTATGTTCTGTCAAGACCCTGATCAGCATATCTTTTTTTTTTATAATGGATAGTCTCGCGTTTGACCACAATCTCACCTGATGGTAAGCGATGATGTGGCCGACGATGGAGCACGCTTGCCTAGAAGCAATCCATTCACTCTTGACTTAAAGACCCCTAGGTTATAGCTATCAGGAAACCCAGACTCCGGCAGGGAATTCCATTCCTTAGCTGTACGCATAATGAATGTACTCCCAAAACGCTTTGCTTTTTTGATATCTGCTGTCATGTTACATCATTTGGTATATAAAAAGACAAAGGCCTGACTTACTCAATGTCTTATCAATGCGTAACCCTAGGACCTTAGAACGCTGAATTTTTGGGTAGGAACTTCTTTTTTAATGTGTACAAAGAATAGGAAACGATTTTCCGAAATTACACCCCCTAGAGTAGTGTTAGTAACTACTAAAATTTCCAGACAAATGTTGAAATTATTGAAAAAGAGAATTATCTACATGGGCCTCATATTTCAACAGCATATATTGTAAGTAGATAGCTATACTCTTTATTGTACCTCTTCTTCTTCCTGCCTTTGTCCCGTTTTATTTAGGGTCGGCGCAACACGTTTTTTTCTTCCATTTCTCTTCTTTTACTCTTTATTGTACCTACACCATAGAAAATTACAGTAGGCACTAAGTAACATTTTATGTTTCACAGTATTTTGTGTTTGTGCCCCTGTCTTTACCTTCCGTGGTCTCGTCACTTGCATGTTTAGTTTGCAGCACAGGTTGCTACTGTTTTGTCATCATCTTTCTGTCCTCATCCCATTTACTATTCTGTCCTGTCATTGGTCGTCACACTATCTTTAACTCCCTTTTCTTTCATTTCACTCCTCACACAATCCATCCATCTTTTCTTTGACCTCCCTCTCTATCTACATGTATACTCTTAACTGTTTTAATAGTGGTGTTTCTTTATATGGCCATACCAAGACCAAAGATTTCCTTTCAACTTTTCAGTCACACACCTTGCTACCATTCCACTGTAGCTTACATCGACATTGTCAAGTTAATAGTCAATTAATTGTAATTTTTCAGCAACAGAATGGCTCCTTACAAATCTCTTTTCAGTGGTGATTTGGTGAATGTCTCCGAAATTAAGTGTTACCAAAATTGTCTGCTTGAAAAATTGTGTGGACGTGTTTATTGCTATTTTGTCAACCATTTACAAACGCTTATGTGAATTCATGAATTAGGTACCTACTATTGCCGTCACGGATCTTGAGCGGTTGCACAGAAGTCAAATATTCGGTCTCTTTAGTGGTGCGAAGTGAGACGCGGGGGCGGGGAGTGTCAGTGATTGGAATAGGTACCTACTATTGCCGTCACCGATCTTGAGCGGTTGCGCAGAAGTCAAATATTCGGTCTCTAGTGGTACGAAGTGAGACGCGGGGGCGGGGAGTGTCAGTGATTAGCTCGCCGCGCCATCGCGTCATAGACGTAACTCCTGATTCGTTCCCTGCGTTGCTGCATGTATCTAACAACGAAGACGATTGGCTCGCCAATGTATGGAATGGGCACAGCAATCCCCCACTCTGACGCCGAGCGTTCAAGATCCGTGATGGCAACTGTAATATATCAAGTTACACACAATTTTAATGTATAAAAGTTATCTACGTCGATTTTTAGTTGTGCACGCATCACGTAAATTGTAAGAATTTTACGTGATTCGCGCACAACTAAGATATTTTTCGAAAACTGGTTAGTTGAGGTCAATTCTTGAAAATAAGTTTTATTCACAAACAGTTAGGTACCTACTCCTAACCGGTTGAGCTGAAATTCAGACATGTTCTGTTTGTTTGCCAATACAAATGTCTTTCTAAATCTAATATGGCGGACTTGTTAATTTTTTTATAGACCCCCTCGATCATCATCATTATTAATCATCATCATTTCAGCCGATACACGTCCACTGCTGGACATAGGCCTCCCTCAAGCGTCGCCACATCGAAAGTTCCTGTGCATCACGCATCCATCGGATTCCCGCTACCTTCACCAGGTCGTCAGTCCTCCTTGTAGGAGGCCTTCCAACGCTGCGTCTTCCGGTACGCGGTCGCCACTCCAGAACCTTTCGGCCTCAACGGCCATCTGTTCTGCTAGCAATGTGCCCTGCCCATTGCCACTTAAGTTTGGCAATTCTTTGTGCTGTCGGCAACCTTAGTTTTCCTGCGAGACCCTTACGATATGGGTATTAATTAAACGGTGTTTATTGAGAAGAATACAAAAAAAAAAACGTAATTTTTCTTTTAATATTCTTAAAAAACTGAGACGGTAGCCATATTGGATTTATTGTGACTTCACAATAAATCCAATATGGCGGATATTTTTTTTTTAAATTGCTAATAAATAAACGTTGCCTTTAGTCCTATTTATATATAACTACGTTATATGTTTTATGATAAATAACAGGATAACGTCTGTGAATAAGTTATATTATCCTGTTTAACTTTCCGCATGACGAGGTATATATTAATAATGGTAGCTATACATGTATAGGTATTTCAGCCAAAGGTTTATTAGTAGCAAAAGTATCAGTATATATATATATATATATATATATTATATATATACTGATATTTTTTGTAATGTGAAAGTGTGAATGTTTGTTACTTAATCAAGCAAAAACGGCTGAATGGATTTAGATGAAATTTGGCATGCATATAGCCTTTGACATGGAAAAGAACATAGCCTACTTTTTATCCCGGAAAAACATCTTATTCCTACGGAAAAGCACGTTTAGAATGCGATAAACGGACGGCTAGTTTTAAATATTTTATTAACCTTTCGAATACTGTAACTAGAGACACAATAGAAAGACAATGAGAGAGCTAACGTTCGCGTTCGCTTGGGGTGTAATGAATTAAAAAAGTTCACTAAAAAAAAAAAATTGTAACGTCTTTATGCGTTGGAGGTCGATCGATATTGTGTCGAAACCTTTTCCTGTGAATGTTTTTACTGTGTTAGTATCTTTTTTTTTTTCACTAAAGCTTTTTATTTATAACTTAAAGCAACAAAATATATACATAATATTTCTTATTGTCAGGAGAAGGTTCTTATGGGAAAAAACAAATAAAATTAGGGTAGTGTAGGGTAGAGTTTTTTCTTTCTTTCCTTCTTTCTTTCTTTCTTTCAATTTCCTTGCTGGGAAATGCGGCCTAAGACAAAGCATTTAATAACATCCGCCGTTCTATTCAAACGTCTATGTACTATAGCTTGTTGAAATGATAAGTCGGTCATTGCTTTGTAATAAATTCTATCAGTATTCAATAGTGAGTATAAACATTACATATACAGGCTGCGCTTAAATTACGCGGGTGAAATTTGTATTTAACTTGGAAACGATGTTTTTGTGGGGAAAATCTTTAAATAATTCCTCTCCAATTCCAAAAATGTCTAAATTTTACTGAATCACCATAAATAAAAGGAGAAACTGACGGACTGTCCTGTCAATGAACAGCCGACACTACTAAGACCAAGAGTGAAATTTTGCATAAGGTATCCTTTCGTAATATTGAGAATTTCCCAAAATTCTCTTCCTAACGGGATGAAACGGTGGTCCAAGTTTTGTATGTAGAAACCTACTCTCACGCGAGCGAAGCCGGTGGTAGAAGCTAGTCTACAGTAGTTGGCGTTGCGTACTAACTACCTACAGGTCATTGAACTCGCTCAGCTGACGTTTTCTTAAATAAATTAATTTCGTACATGCGTAAATTAATACAAGTTTTAAAAAAAAGGTACTTTATTTTTTGTTTTTATCGTTACAAATCGATAGTGTTTCGTGTACCGGATCGATCCTCCACGGGATTAAAACGATTAAAATTTAAAGGTGTATAAAAGAAAAAACTGACTGACTGACATATGTTCCCACTGCGGGGACTCAGGCTTCCTCTCTAAGAGAAGGAATGGGCCGAATTTGGGAAATAAAGGAATTATTATTAATGTTGCATAGATATAATGTAAGAAGCGGAAACATTGCATTAGGTTTTTTCATTCGATTTTAATATGCTTCGTAAATAAGTAATGAAAAACTTTACGAGAGACTTTAAACGATTTTATGTTCAACTTGTCTCTATTATTAGATCAGCAAAGTCACAATTGTATTGTTATCAAAACTACTCGTGTGTGAATTTTAACGCAATCGTTTAAGGCGTATAGTCCCTTGAATATCTGGGCGGAATTAAATGGACACAACACTCTTACCCGCCTAGGCGGTAGTAATAGTATCTGTGCGTTTAATTCCGGTCAGCTGCGCCCGGATAGAGCCCCGCTAACCTTTAAATTCATTGTCTTTGCGAAATATTGATTAATTTACTTATGCGATCTACACTTTGAAGAATAATTAATCACCAATTTTGAGGGTTCCGTAGCCAAATGGCAAAAAACGAAGACTACACTATTACTAGTTGACCCCTGAGTTTGTTTCGGTGTTTCTTCTCAAGTCAGATAGGAAACACCGGCCTCATCTAGTTTAACTTTTTGAATGTCTTAAGTTACACAGATCGACATAAGCAATTGTCTTTCTATTGTGTCTCTAATTATGGCATTCGATGAGTTAAACTGACGAAAAAAAATTAATTGACGTGCAAAATTGTTCAATAAGACCTATTAGCAAAATGAAAATCATTTATCGTTAGTAACGAGGGTATATATCAATAAAATTGTGTGCCGTAATAAAACTGAATTATTGGTGCTTCGCGTTAAGATCTTAAATGTTGGAAATGGGTCTGAAAACTTGGCACGGTCTTCCGATTAATAAATAGATATAACACTTCATATTCCTACTTAAAATCTACTTGAAACTACTAGTAGCGTAGCTAGGCATGGGAGAAGTGGGCCCTAAAGGGGCCTCGCACAAGCGAAGGCTCTTTAAAAACGAGTTTGTTTTAAGCTATTGCATAGCTTCTATCGCGGGCCTTGAGCGTGGAGACCGAATCCAGAAATTCCGTAACGAAAATAACCTAACACCTCCCACTCATTTGTTTTCTTATCGGTCACCACGCTCAAAAAGTGTAACTTCAATCAATATCAAAGAAAAAAAAACAAAGGAAAAAAATACTGCATAAATAAAATAAATAATTATAATTGCAATAATTATAATAAAAAATACTATGCAATAGCTATACCGCGGCAGTCCCCGAGTGCCACACGTCTTTTTTTTATAATACATAGGGTCGCGTTTGACTACTGTGTCTCCTGATGGTAAGCGACGATGTGGTTAAACACTAGGTTGCGACAGTCGCTGTCTCGTTTTCGAATTTATGAAAGAAAAAGGCCTTGCTGATGTGCCTTCACCCACCTCTAAATTGGTCTACGTTACGCTTCTGAGTGAGGTCATTAAAACACCAGCAGGCCTAATAAAGTTACGACCATTTCATTTCGATTCTCTTTCGCGGATCGCCTCGAGTCGGCCACGCCTCGGATTCCTTTGTTCTGACGTCATCACAACGCTCAATCGTGTGGTCATAACAAAGGAATCGGAGGTGTGGCCGACTTGACCGCATCAGGCAGCGGCCCCCTCGCCGCTGCCGGGATTCCGATCCCGATTTCCAGCCACCGTAGGCGCAAGCTTGCGGACAGTGAGCAATGGGTAGCTCGCTGTCCGGCCGTCCGGTAACTGTCCGGACCAAGCCCAAGTCTTCCACGGCGCGCTTCCTGCGCGCCTCAGGGAGTTGTCAGCAACAGCAGGGGCCCAGCCGGGTCGAAGCCTACTCGGGCCAGGGTTATCCGAAAGAGAACTCGAGCCCCAGTATGAAGGCTTGAAGGAACGCGATGGGATTTTTATTCAGTAAGAGTCTGACACTATCTCCGGCTCCGCCCAAGAGCGGGGGTTGTCATTGGAAGATTTTTACCACCGAAAAAAAAAAAGGTGTAGCCGACTCGAGCCGATCGACGATAGAGAATCGAAACGAAATGGTCGTACGTAACTTGGCTAGGCCTGCAGATGCATCTTGGAGACTTTAAAAGTTATCCGGTTTCTTTTTGCATAAAATCACCCTGTATAGTAGTTAACTATCCATCCGTTGGAAAACAATTAAACTGCAAGATAATGAGAAGCGCTAGTGCACATTCACACTTTGCTTAAGTATTACTAATCAGTAAAAGTTAACTATGCGTTGCAAATGAACTTTATGTTAAATACTTGAAAGCGCGGTCCAGGTACTCTGTCCTTGTCTCTCATTTGAAATGAGGTGGAAAAGACACATGAAGAGAATAAGCTACTAGACTTTTGAAATTCTCTATGACCACGTAAGTACTCGAAAACTTGCTCCGCACTAGTGTAGTTTTTTTTTGAAAATCATCTAATGACAACCCCCGCTCTTGGGCGGAGCGGGAGATAGTGTCAGATTCTTTGACTAAAAAACCCATCCCGTTGCTTCAAGATTTTATGCCGGGGCTCAAGCTCCCTTTCGGATAACCCTGGCCCCAGTAGGCTTCGACCCGGCTGGGCCCCTGCTGTTGCTGACAACTCCTTGAGGCGCACGAGAACAACCAATCCAATTGCGTCCAATTGGATGGCTAATTTAACAAAATGGCTGCGACATATACATACAGCCATGTGGCATACGGTTAGACCATCTCCACCATCTCCTAGAAAGACATATTGATAGAATGCTTTTAATCCCGAGAGTATGTTCTTTGGGTAAATTTTACGGGCGATGTATATGGTGGATATCCCACCAACACGCACAAAACGTTTTGGGAGCACATTCATTGTGCGTGCGGCTAGGGAGTGGAATTCCTTGCCGGAGTCTGTGTTTCCTGATAGCTACAACCCGGGAATCTTTAAGTCGAGAGTGAATAGGTTTCTTTTAGGTAAGCGCGTTCCATCGTCGACCGCATCGTCGCTTTCCATTAGGTGAGATAGCGGTCAAGTGCGAACCTATCAACAATAAAAAAAAAAAAAATGTCGCTGACATGGCAGTAGTTTACAATAATTAGAGTGACTGCCCAATGCCAGCAATCTTTACCGTTGTCAGTGAGACGCAGCCATTCAGGTTGGACCTGGTCCCGGTTGTAAAGAAACTGGTCTTGCTCCTAGCACTACTTGCGCCCACGTCGTATGGGTTATTTATAGCCCTTTCCTTACCGGTATTGTTACCGACCTTGAACACCAGGCTAGTGTTTAACGCGGCTAGACAGACGGTTCTGCCTTAACCGACCGAACGTGAAAGAAGCATGAACTTAAAAACCTTTTTTTTCGATGGGAAAAATGATCCTATGACAACCCCCGCTCTTGGGTGGAGCGGGAGATAGTGTCAGACTCTTACTGACTAAAAAACCCATCCTGTTCCTTTAAGCCTTCATACCGGGGCTCGAGCGCCCTTTTGGATAACCCTGGCCCCAGTAGGCTTCGACCCGGCTGGGCCCCTGCTGTTGCTGACAACTCCTTGAGGCGCGCGGGAACTGTGCGCGCCGTAGACGACTTGGGCTTGGTCCGGACAGTTACCGGACGGCCGGACAGCGAGCTACCCATTGCTCACTGTCCGCAAGCCCGCGCCTACGGTGGCTGGAAATCGGGATCGGAATCCCGGCGGCGGCGAGAGCGCCATTGCCTGATGCGGTCGGCCTCCTCCTTAGCGAGCATTACTGCTTCGCAGAAGTCGGCGACCGCCTGCCACTCCTCGCTACGGACTAGGGCTTTCAAATACCGGATTTTTTCAATACCGGTATCAGTACCGGTATTAGAATATTCAATACCGTGATCACGTGATCACGGTATTCAACTCAAGTTTTTTTTTTAAACTAATTCTTGACTGAAACCCCGTCTCACAGGAACTTTAATTAGGAAATTAATAAAACCATTTAAATACGTTTTTTGTGTTTTCGAATCAGTGTTTATTCTCTCTTAACCTTTCTAATAAGGTTCTAGTTCACCATCAAAGATTGCATCACTACTTACCATCAGGTGGGATCGCAGTCAAGCACTAAATTTATATCAAATATAAAAAAAAATAGTAAGCATGGCGCTGCCATACTGAGTGTTTACCGGCGATTAGCAAATAAGGTAGATTAAAACCATAGATCTGCGTAAGGTTTAGGCTTAGTTGACTCTGTAACTTTTTTTACGACATTTCTAATAAAGTTAAAAAGCAGTTCTAAGGTTTAAGTAAGCATGGCACTGCCGTACCTATAGTTTACTGGCTGATATATTCGATGCGTACCTATACTGTCCTTAGAGGTCAGCAAGCGTCAAGACTCGTGTCTTTCTTATTATTATATTAATATTTCACATGTAATTGTTGTACCAAACTACCAATTAAATGTATAATTTTGAATTGTTTCTTCGAACACGAAAGTAGTTAATAAGTACTAATTAGGCAAAATTAATAATATTTGAAGTTAAAAAAGAAAGCCACATCCAAACCGCTCAAATATTCAATTTTTAATTGTAGATCTAACGGATAACGTGATTCGTTAAAGTAAAAATGATATTAAACAAAGTGGAAAATGACACAATTTTAGATGCTTCAATTTGTTGTGAATTCGTAATTCGGCATTAGATTTTACAAAAAAAAAAAAAAACGATCGCCTGATTCGTTGAGAATTGAGTCAAACTCCATAAAATACAAGTATTAATATTATGTACCATTTTGCTCGTCAAAATTACAAACTTATCAAAAATACACAATGACCAAGTTCACATGCACGTGTTACCCGGACGCTTTTGCGATACTGACTAACAAAAATATAACGTCGTATAGTGCCTATTACACTAGGCGTTCGACGTATCCCGAAGAGTTGGCGCTTAATACAAGTGTGAGAATAATATTATATCATAATTTATATTATATAATACAACTTCTTACTACTTATTACAACAAAACTCAATAATATATAGATATTAAAGATTGTAATACCGTAATCACGGTATTGGCTCGTCAATACCGTGATTGAAAAAATACCAAAATATATCCGTGATCACGGTATTACGGGATCCCGTAATACCGGTATTGAAAGCCCTACTACGGACCATCCAGGCTTCGACCAAGGCCCGGCGCGAGAGATCTCCGCCGCCGATCACCCCCACGAGGGCACGGCGATGCTCCGCCCAAGGAGTTAAACACCCTCATCATCAGCATCTTCCTGCCCTAGTCCAGTTTTATTTGGGGTCGGCGCAACACGTTTTTTTCTTCTATTCTGTTCTGTCACTCGTCACGCTATCACTAACTCCCTTTTCTTTCATATCGCTTCTCACACAATCCACACAAGTAGTTAAACACCCTATCATCATCATCATCATCATCATCATCATCACCAGCCTTTTTAATGTTCCCACTGCTGGGACTCAGGCGTCCTCTCTAGGAGAGGGAATGGGCCGTAATCCACCACGCGGGCCCAGTGCGTGTTGGTGAATGTCACATGTCTTCGAATTTTTGGTTCTAGAACATGCCGGTTTCCTCACGATGTTTTCCTTCACCGTTTTGAGACCTAAACACCCTATATCAACATTTTTTATGTAAAGAATCTATGTACAAAATTTCATAACTGTATCATGAAAAATCACGAAATAATGTTCCAATAATTACATGTAACCCGTGCAATCCTATTGCTATAAAAAAAGCTGATCCATAAACTCTAACAGCAATAGTAAAGGTGCTTCTACATGGTCACCGGTCCATCCGGGCGACTGAAGGGTTGTTTTGCTCTCGCACACAGCTGTGCTGGGGTCCCTGAACCTCTGGCAAGTAGAAGATCACCCTAAAGGTAGAACTACATTTGGCACACGTGAGTTACGGACGCCGATCGGCCTCCATACATTTTATATGGCATCTAGACTTGTAGAGCTACATTAGATCCACGCCACGCGACGTGACTCCACGTACAAATCACACCTGGCCCACTATTTATTATTTTTTTATGATTGATAGGCTCGCGTTTGACCACCATCTCACTTGATGGTAAGGGATAATGTAGCCGACGATGGAGCACGCTTGCCTAGAAGTAACCTATTCACTCTTGACTTCGAGACTCCTAAATTGTAGCTATTAGGAAACACAGACTCTGGCTGAGGCACTCCATTTGTGCGTCTGTCTTATGTAGTTTCGCTTAACTCTATAATTCTCTTCTGCGAAGCAGTAATGCTAGCAAAGGAGGAGGACGCACGTGCACGCGCGACGGAGCGACCCTCACGCCCCTGAATCCCAATCCAAATTTCCGAACACTGTAGTGACGCCCGGGTGTCGCCACTGTGCGGAACGCCCGGAGGACACGGTGGAACACACGGTGCAGGTTGTGCCCCGCTTGGGTAAAGCGTCGCCGTGCCCTCGTGGGGGCGATCGGCGGCGGCGACCTCTCGCGACGCGAAAAAAATAAAAATAAAAATTAGGGCAGTATAAGGTAGAGTAGAGTAGTGTAGGGTAGAGTAGGGTATAGTAGGGAAGAGCGTTAGCGAAGCCGCGCGTGCTAAAGCTAATAAGTATATAATTCTAAATCATCGCCCAGCTCAAGAATTTCAGTCTACACAGCATCAATATAATGTGTAAATTTTCCTTTCGTGAGATGTAATAGCAAATCAACAAAAACGTACTAATAATAACTTTCAATAATTAAAATTAATGACGTTGTTACAAGTAGAGATTTAGCACGCAGCCACGTTCTGTAATCGTGTTGTATTAATGTTGATTCTTACTGATTTTTTAGTAGTTGAAGATTGGTACTTTACAAATGAAATTAGCATTAGTTTCATCATCTTCCTGCCCTTGTCCCATTTTACTTGGACTCAGTGCAATAGGCTTGTAGGGTTCAGTAGCTCAAGAGGAAAAACGGAACCCTTATCGGATAAGTCGTCGACGGCGTACTGATCCCGCGCGCCTCAAGGAGTTGTCAGCAACCGTAGGGTCGAAGCCTACTGGGGCTAAGGCACTGTGACCAGATTCAGTATTTAAATACTTTTTGAGTATATTTTAGTAAATTTTCCGAATCTGGTCACACTGGGCCAAGAGTCTGTTTCTGAAAGGGAGGCTCGGCCTGTGAAAGGTAACGAAGGAACAGGGTGGGTTTTTTAGTCAGTAAGAGTCTGACACTATCTCCCCCTCCGCCCAAGGGCGGGGGATGTAATCTGGATAATTTTTACCCACCGAAAAAAAAACCCTTATAGGATGACTTTGTTGTCTGTCTGTCTGTGTGTTAAGACGATTTATCTCGGGAACGCGTGGAGGTATCGAGTTGAAATTAAAACTGTATACTCAGGTCTTCGTCTTTCCTTGAAGCTGTGAAAACTTCTGAGTTAAAGAAAAAAAAAACGGCCGTTTATGCTGCAAAAAATGTCTATTTCGACACTCGAGGGAATCAAAATTCATAGAGTACTTCTCGTTGACCTAGAATCCTAGGCATGATGCAAGGTCTCCTAGCAAAAGTATAGGAAAAAATCTGAAATCTATCAATTTGCAGTTTCGTCAATTTGGGAATTGAACTGTTTTCATCATAGGTAAGTTTGTACGGAACCCTCATTGCGTGAGTTCGACTTGCCCGAATTTTTTTCTCCCATTCTGTCTTTTCAACCGTCACGCTATTACTGTATCCTTTATCTAAACTAATATAATAAAGAGGTAAAGTTTGTTTTTATGTTTTTTTGTTTGTAGGAGGTAATCTCTGGAAGTACTGGTCCGATTGCTAAAGTATTTTTACCGATAGAAAGCTGCTTTATTCCGGAGTGACATAGGCTATATTTTATGTACGCGAACGAAGTCGTGGGCAAAAGCTAGTCTTTCATTTCATTTCCAATCCATCCGCCTTTTATTTGGCCTTCCTCTCCCTCTCCACCCATCCACATGTATATTCATAACTCTTTTAGTAAGATGCGTTTCATCACAGTTTCGTTCCTTCTCTTCACGTGACCATACCAAGACAAACGATTCTCTTTCAACTTTTCAGTCACTGGCGCCACTCTCAAACTTCCTCTAATACACTCAACGGCCCGGATTTACGAATGGTAATTGCGTTTTACTTTTTGTAGTTTATTTCATTACCAGGAAAATATCGCAAGGAAACCGACATGTTTTTACAACCAAAAAAAGATAGTTTTATCTATCTATCTGCTCTGGGTACTCGTGAGTTGTGGTGGACTAAAGCCCATTCCTCCTCCTAGAGAGGAGGCCTGAGTTCTAACTGTGGGAACTTTAAGGCTGGTAGTCCGGACTCAACCCCTCCAGCTTCAATTTTTTTAAAGGATATAAAAAAATATATATAGGGTGACTGGCAATTAGTGTACGATACTTAAACACACACACGATTTCAGGTTTGTTCCCATAGTAAAAGTTGTTGGTTATCATGAGCACAATCACGTGTTTAAGTATCGTACACTAATTACCAGTCACGCTATATACTTTGTAGCGACATGTGTGACGTCACATAAAAACTACATCATGCAATTAAAGTTCTCCGCGCGATTGGAACATACAGAACAGCCCGAAATTATCTACCGGGCAGTTGCCCACCAGACATAACACCCGTCTGGTCGAAGGATCCTCCCTTTTCAACGGAATTTAACGCATACCTCCAACACTTATTTAAATTAGTTGGTAATTAGGTAGAGTAGGGTATAGATTAGGGTTTGGGGGAGGCCTATGTTCAACAGTGGGCGAGTTTCGGCTGAAATGATGATGATGATAATATATTCCACAACTATCACACAACGCCGTCTAGTCCCAAGCTAAGCAGAGCTTGTGTTATGGGTACTAGATTTTGTCCTGGGTGGGAATCGAACCCACGACCTCCGGCATAACAGTCAGGGTCACTAACCACTAGACCAACAGGCCTGTCAAATGATGATGAGGTAGTGAAGGTGTTTTTAATATCGTGCGGGTTTGTTCACGCATGCGGGCTGCTCCGCACGCGTAACAACCACAAAACAAATGTCCATATCATAGAAGTATTTCTTGCAATGTGTGAAATACGCACGCGGGTCGCCTTTTTTATGCATGTTTTTTTTTATGGTGGGAAAATCATGCATTGACATCCCCCGCCCTTGGGCGGAGCGGGAGATAGTGTCAGACTCTTACTGACAAAAATACCCACCCCGTTCCTTCTAGCCTTCATACCGGGGCTCGAGTGCCCTTTCGGATAACCCTGGCCCCAATAGGCTTCGACCCGGCTGGGTCCCTGCTGTTGCTGACAACTCCTTGAGGCGCGCGGGAACAGTGCGCGATGTCGACGACTTGGGCTTGCTCCGGACAGTTACCGGACGGCCGGACAGTGAGCTACGCATTGCTCACTGTCCGCAAGCCCGCGCCTACGTTGGCCGGAAATCGGGTTCAGAATCCCGGCGGCGGGATTATGCATGTTGAGCAAACCCGCATGCGTAATGAAATCCGTACGATTAAAAACACCACCGGTATTAATTATAAAATATAATGAAATTCTAAGACAAGTATCATTCACCAACCCGCACTGGGCCCGCGTGGTGGATTACGGCCCATTCCCTCTCGTTTAGAGGAGGCCTAAATCCCAGCAGTGCGTACATTAAAGAGACTAATGATGATATAAAATGAATGGAAGTCGCCATGTTAATATATCAGTTACAAACGCCATATGTCTTCGATTCCCATAACCTTAGAAGAATGACTCACAGGACGCAATGGCTGACAAATGTCGTTGACGGGGAGTATGCGAATTTTAATGAATCATTAGCATTCCGATCTCGTCTGTTGTATGTGTATGTTCAAGTCTTAGCCTTCGTGGGTAGGCAGTTAAGTGGCGCCTAATAACGGATAATTTGTGTCTGAGACCGATTTTTGAGACGGCCGATTCTTCGTATTATCTTTAGGACTTTGTTGTTCGTCTGTCTGCCTGTCTGTCGAGACCCTTTGTCTCAGAAACGCGTGGAGATATCGAGTTGAAATTAAAACCATATAGGTACTTAGGACTAAGGTTGAAAAAATCAGACTTCTGAGTTAACGGGAAAAAGATGCTGTCGTACGTGTATTTCGACACTCTCCTTCTTCTTCCTGCCCTTATCCCATATTACTTGGGGTCGGCGCAACACGTTTTCTTCATCCATTCTGTCCTGTCACCCGTCAAACTATCACTAACTCCCTTTTCTTTCATATCACTTCTCACACAATCCGTCCATCTTTTTTTCGGCATTCCTCTCCCTCTCCATCCATCTACATGTACACTCAGAACTCTTTTAGTAATATGCGCTTTATCCCTCCGCTTCACATGACCATATCAAGACAACCGATTACCTTTCAACTTCTCAGTCACTCTGTATTTCGACACTGAAGGGAATTAAAATTCATAGGGTACTTTCCGTTGGCCTAGAATCCTGAAATTTGGCATGAAGCAAGATCTTATAGCACATATATAGGAATAAATCTGAAAACTGTAAGTAGTACCTAACTGTTACGTCGTTTTTAGTGATTTATAAACATCTTTGTAACTTAATTCGGAAAAACTGTTTCCATAGATAAGTTTGTGCGGAACCTTTAGTGCGTAACTCGTACTTACCCGGTCTTTATTATTACAACGTCAATTTCCGTTTGGGTTACGGCCGATTTATTTTAAATTTAGAACATGTTTGATTTATTCATTTATTAACCTTTCAATCTTGATAATGACAGACACAATTGAAAGACAATAGGTGCGCGAACGCCAGCGTTCGCTTGGGGTTTAATGAATTAATGAAATTTTAATTTATTATTTTTAAATTCTTGACATTTTTACTTTTTTTTTTGTTTTTTTAAACTGTAATTTTAAAAAAAAAACAAAAAAAAAGTAAAACAAAAAAAAAATTGATTGGTTGTAATTCAGATACAAATTATTTGTTCATGAATAAATGACTAATAAACGTTCGGTTAAAGTCTCGGTTTCAGCTGCAATTCGGATTTTAAAAAGTGTCTTGTTTCGATCTTGAGGGCCTAATAACTTCCAAAAATAATATTTAAACATTTTCATTATTTTTTATTATTAAGTATTATTGTTTTTTATTTTATTTTAATTATTTTTGTTGACATGGAATAATTTTAATTATAAATGATTTGTTTTTTAATGATTTAATGTTTAGTTTTGATTTGTTGTTCATTCATTAAACCCCAAGCGAACGCTGGCGTTCGCGCACCTATTGTCTTTCAATTGTGTCTGTAATTATCACAATTAAAAGGTTAAATTGTTATTTAAATTTAAATGATAAAATTAGAGATTTTTAATGACAAATGTGTACATACTGCATCCTAAAGATGTAAAATCTAAATATTTGTACAGCTGAAATGCCGAATATAGTGTGGTCCAACTAAATTTTAAGAACTTGTAAAATACCTATATTCATGCAAATAAATATATCATTCATTAACTCAAAAATCTTTTCGCTAAGAGACTGCAGCCCACCATGCGAATACAGCATGGATTGATAGCCATCACATTATTGGCCTTGTGAACACAATTAATTCAATATTTACTGTTCTAATCTACATTTACGACGGCGACGTTCATTGAACTCCTCGACGAAGAGATCAATATAAAAACAGGTACAACGAAACATGACTAGGTATTATCCGGTATTCTCACCGCTCGCATACCAATGACGCTGCATCAACATGAGACAAGAAAGTAAATAAATACTAGACTTTTACTTCGAAAGGCGACACAGAGCGCGGAAGCCGATAGACATGCTGTCACTAACAATATGCAACTTTAATTTTAGTATTTAATAAACTAGTGCGCCTCACCATCAGAGATTACATCACTACTTACTATCAGGTGGGATCGCAGTCAAGCACTAGTTTATATCGATTTTAAAAAAAAACACATGTCTAGTATCTTTCTGTAAAGAATCTATGTACAAAATTTCACAACTGTATCATGAAAAATCACGGAGTTATAAGCTTGTTATATCAGCAAAAAAATATAGTCACCGTACCATCCAGGCGACTGAGGGGTTGTTTTGCACTTGCGCCCAGATTTTTCATCATCATCAGCCTTTTTTAATGTTCCCACTGCTGGGACTCGGACCTCCTTTCTAAGAGAGAGAATGGGCCAATCCACCGCGCGGGCCCAGTGCAGGTTGGTGGATGTCACATATCTTCGAATTTTTGGTTCTAGGTTATTTATTTCCTTCACCGTTTTGAGAGCTACTCCTCTAAATATACAGAGAGAATACTACTCTAAATATACAACATTAATTTTAATACGTACATATATGTATATACGAAACCTGAAACACATGTCTAGTATTTTTATTTATTTATTATAATCTTTATTGTACACCAAATAAACAAAATACACCGCTAAATTTTTAACCGTTTTAATCCCGTGGAGGGTCGATTCGGTACATAAAACACTATCGATTTGTAAAGATAAAATTAAAAAATAAAGTACCTTTTTTCAAAACTCGTATTAATTTACGCATGTACGAAATTAGTTTTTTTAAGAAAACGTCAGCTGAGCGAGTTCAATGACTTGTAGTTAATAGTCGACGTTGCGTACAAAATACCTACAGGTCATTGAACTCGCTCAGCTGACGTTTTCTTAAAGAAATTAATTTCGTTTTACTCTAAATTACCCAAGTTGTTTGGCTTTTTAGGCAGACTCTAACCATCTGGTCGACTCTGTACTCTATGGACAGCAAAGAAGATAGAACTTTTACCGATGCCTGTCCGTCTTTTTAATTTAGTGGTGATCTCATGCTGAAGTCAAAATGATAAATTACGCGTTTTATTTTGTTTTGCACAGTTTGTGCTTTGGCATGGTCTCGGGCCAGTAAATACCGAGGATGCGATGAAGATCGGCTGACGAAAACCTGGATCTTTTTTTTTTTTTTGATGTGAGAACTTCTTTAGCGGCGTTGAGCACTTTTTCTGTAATGGGTATAAAATCTTAAACTCGCGTCAGGACACGTGACCTGATCGAAAAAGCGTAAGACGGATGGAGAGTATTTAATGTAAAATAATTGTAATAGTTTTAAAGTGTTAAATTTTTAATGTAATATAAATTGTCATGTTTGTGTACGATAGCGCAATAAATGAATATTGTATTCTACCACATAAATGATATTACTTTTATACTGATAAAGCAATTGGTGCAAAATTATTCCCTAACCATTCCAAAATATCAAACATGCTCAACGTTAATAATCAAGTTTTCACTCCTGCCGGCACTCCCGGAGTGCAACCCGTCTTTTTTTTATCGAGTACTTGACTGCGATCCCGCCTGATGTTAAGCAGTGATGCAATCGTTGATGGTGAGGCGCACTAGTTTATTAAGAACCTATTCACTCTAGCCTTGAAGACACCCAAATTATAATCAGACGGGAAGACCGTGAGATGGACTTTGTCACCCTCCACATTTCGCACCCGTAAACGTCACACACGCTTAGGGTATACCTGACAGCTTTGCCTCTACAGTTGAGTTGTACAAATAAACCGGAGCCTGTATGTTGCACAACTGTGCAGGATTCCACACAAGCTTACCTGACAGGTATAACTGTACAGGCAAAGGGGATAAAATCTGAAATCATCTCGTTAAGGGCCAAGCGCCCGAAAAGTGCCATAAAACAGTGATTTTCTGAGGCCTACTCCTCCGTTACGGCTAGGTCAATTGGTTTGAAAAAAATATATGTTTATTATAGATTCATGAACAATAATATCAACATTTGATTTTTTCGTGCAATTAATACTTTTGTCAAAAAAAGTGATTTAGCAATTTCGCAACTTTTCCCTACTCCTTCGAAACGGCTTGAACCTTTAGAAACATTTTTACACATAAAAATTTGTGGTTAAATATTCTCCAAAGTGAACATTGCATATGTAAATCAATCAATATCTCGCAGAGAAAACGGATTTAAAGCGCTTTCCGGGCGCTGCTGGCCGCAAATAAATGCACAGATTTGCGTAATGCCGCCTAGGCGAGTGCGAGAGTTGCGTTCACATAATTTCGGCCAGATGGTTCAAGGGACTATACGCCTTAACTGTAGAGCACTTATTTTCTAAATGAATCTTTTTGAAGTGAATACCCATAAAAACTTTTACAATAATATTTATTTAGACATTCGTAACGTCGATAGCCAGACAGATCGTTAACCGTTATAATATGTGGATGGTAAATGATTTGTCAATACGTAACGTTTATTTAATATTCTGTACGGTGTTTTATAACGTTGGAGTTAGGGTTGTCACACAACTCGGAGAGATGTTAGCATGAGTGACGGGGTCCGCTAGGTCAGTAAGGCTCAGCCATGTTTGCAGGCCATTTTATTTTTTTAACAGGTCAAAATCCTTAGGTGTTATTCAGTACATGAGTAGACCACGTCTTGCAACAGGATATACTTAAGTCTTTTACTCTTATTATAAATAATCGAAATTACAGTTTTAATATCGGAAATACCGGTCAGTATGCAATTTAAACCTGTTCTTTAAATACTATATTTCTTCTGGTATCCAGTTTTTTTTTTATTGATGTAAACTAGTGCTTGACTGCGATCCTACCTGATAGTAAGCAGTGATGCAATCCTTGATGGTGAGGCGCACTAGTTTTTTTAGAGCCACCCTTGAAGATACCTGAATTATACATAATTAGCCTTTTTAATGTTTCCACTGCTGGGACTCAGGCCTTCTCTTTAGGAGAGGGAATGGGCCGTAATCCAGACCACGCGGGTCCAGTGTGGGTTGGTGAATGTCACATGTCTTCGAATTGTTGGTTCTAGTTCATGCCGATATCCTCTCAATGTTTTCCTTCACTGTTTTGAGGGCAGTGATGAATAAAGTTACACAAGGTAATGCGCTTGGCTGGGTTCGAACCCGTGACCTACAACTCGTAAGTCCGGGCCGTTACCACTCGGCCACCACTGCACCTAAATTATAATATAAATTTAAAAGATATTTATCAAAATTCGAGATCCTGGCTGATGACCTACTTCTTTTTTATTTTTGACACCCAAAATACTGAAGATAAAACTTTTCTTTTGTTAGCCAAATAGAGTCTGTCTAATAAGTTAAACGACTTGGGTAATTATTAGGATTTAATTAAATCTGATGTAGTCAACACGGGTTCAATAATCAAGGTTGATTAAGAGATAGGGAACATTGTTTACTAACAGAAGAACTGAAAAGTACCAAAAATAAGTTTTTTTTAAATGATTAAATATTATACAACATTCCTAAATTGGTTGACTTATTAGACAGACTATAGATGAAATTATTTTTTGTTGGCACTGTGACAACCCTACATTTAATAATGTAATACGTTTTTAAGTTCGGCCGACACTTGTCGCGATACTTTCACTTGCAAAAGTTTTATACTGCAAGGTCAGTGGTATCCGTGCCGTGCGATGCAAAAGTAAAAGTATCGTACTTATGTAAGTGCAGGATTCGATGCTCGAGTCGACAGTTATTTTGATAGGCTCCCGTTTGACTACTATCTCGCGCGATGGTAAGCGATGATGCGGATACGCAAAGACTTGATTGGGTACACAGTTGATTTTTTTTAAAATTATTATTAATGTTAAATAATAAGGAACTTTTTACAAAAGCTTACAACTACAACCGACTTCAATATAAAAAGAAAAAAAAGTGTTCAAAATAACTTTAATTTCGAAAGTCGGTGTTTCTATAATAATTTTGTACCTTCGTCATTTAACACCGGTTGTTTTTTTTTTTTTTGGAAAAAGATTTTTATTTTATACTTTTTAGTTATGGTACGAGTTCTGTGCCTCGAAGTTCATGACCAACTTGGAAGCATAACTTTTCAATCAAAAACATAATTTTCAAAATAGGTCCACAATTGACCGAGATATCGGTGAACATACATAAAAAAAATACATGTAGCCGAACATAGCGTCACCCTCCGTGCTAACTGTCGTAACTAGCAATTGATATTTTGCCAGGGCGACCGTTTTTCGGTCGGGCGTTAAAATCATATTCCTGTAGTTGCGTTGGCTGTAGCTTTATTAATGAATTAATAAGTTTTTTATATTAATCTTGGCATATTCTTTTAGTTAATAGTGGCCCTAAAGCCCTAACTTAAGAAGGTAGTGAGGATAGTTTTCCCTATCTTTTACACTTCCGCAAAACGAAATACTTAGGTACTTGAATATCTTCTAAACGGTAAACGATACAGATATGACGATCAGAGAGAACTTATTCGAAATAATGTTATGAACACGTTGGTAATATCAGTGCAGATACGCCAGTTTGTGAGATACGACAGTTAGCCGGGAGGGCGACTATAGAACCTCTTTGTGTTTTTTGAAGTCGGTTAAAAGTAACTTTATCCAAGACCTGGACCATAACTTTAAAGTAAGATTGTTTTAATCTTGATTCAGTGTGAATTTTAAAAATTCAACTTTACCTCTTTATAATATTATATTAGTGTAGATAAATGAAGTACGTTGACTTTCATATCGCACTTTGCGAATAAAAGGAATTTAGATAACATACATTTTGGCATATTTACATAACGTAATGTAATGCAAATATTCTCTTCCGCATATACTCGTATTATAGGGTAAACCTGACCGGAGAAACTTGAGAGGTTGCAAACTAACCTTCCAACCAAGGAGACCTTGGTGTGTGTGTTGCGTTGTTTGGATGTAAACCACGCGCCAACACCTTCGGTGGTTGGCACAACGCACCTCCCAACCAAGGGCGTTGAAGGTTATGGATCACAACTGAAGTCTACACGGATTGAAAGCAAGGTCACCTTAGTTGAGACGTTAGTTTGCATCAGGCTTATAGTCCCTTGAACATCTAGCTGAAATTAAATGTACATATCAGTCGCACCCGCCTAGGCGGCAGTACGGGTATCGTGCATTTAATTCCGACCAGCTGCGCCCGGGCAGAGCCCCTTCTTCTTCGTTTTCTTCCTGCCCTTATCCCATATTACTTGGGGTCGGCGCAACACGTTTTCTTTTTCCATTCTGTTCTGTCACCCGTCAAACTATCACTAACTCCCTTTTCTTTCATATCACTTCACACAATCCATCCATATTTTCTTCGGCCTTTCTCTCCCTCTCCATCCATCTACATGTATACTCAGAACTCTTTTAGTAATATGCGCTTCATCCCTCCAAGACAACCGATTACCTTTCAACTTTTCAGTCACTGGCGCCACTTTCAAACTTCCTCTAAAATACTCATTTCTCACTTTATTCCATACCATTCTCGTCAGCCCCGCTGACCTTAAAATCCATTTTCTTAGCGAAATATTGATTGATTTACATATATGCTGTCTTCACTTTGAAGAATATTTAACCACCAATTTTTATACGTAAAAATGTTTCTAAAGATCCAATCCGTTTCGAAGGAGTAGGGAAAAGTTGCGAAATTAAAACACACAATAGAAAGACAATAACAGCGCGAACGCCGGCGTTCGCTTGGGGTTTAATGAATTAATCGCAGGGAAAAATCAAATGTTGATAATGTTGTTCATGAATCTATAATAAACATTTTTTTTTTCAAACCTATTATCCTGGCCGTTACCGAGGAGTAGGCTTCAGAAAGTCACTGTTTGATGGTAGGTACTGCTCCGGGCGCTTGGGCCTTAATCTTCGTTGCCAGGATCAATATAAGGATGGGTATCCACATCCACAGACTAGAAAGCTGACGTCACCGCGTTATCTTCGTGCCAAGTTTTTGAAGTGGGCCAGCGTGAACTGCTCAATTCTCACGGCTCATGAGATACTAATCTTTTGACGTTATCTTTTCTTCCACTATCTTATTGAGTGTTTATCTTAGATATACAGCTATGTGGGATTTTTGCTCGTTATTGTATGTTCGTGCTGTTTTATAGTTTGTGTTTTTTTTTTAACTTTCATTTAGTTTATATTGGAATGAGTCATGGATGACGCGATTGTATTTTGTCTCTCCAGGTTCGAAAGTTTAGTTAAAAAAATAACCATTCTCCCGTCTTCAAAAGTCTGCCATATTGGATTTAAAATTACGTCACTTAACTAAGCATGCATTGCCAATTGCCATCCAAACTGAACATGTTTGTAAAATGTCAGCTCAATTGGCAAAACAATTTTTTTACTATGGATAGGCTCGCGTTTGACCACTATCTCACCTGATGGTAAGCGATGATGTGGTCGACGATGAAGCACGCTTGCCTAGAAGAAACCTATTCACTCTCGACTTAAAGACTCCTAAGTTGTAGCTATCAGGAAACACAGATTCCGACAGGGAATTCCACTCCTTGGCTGTACGCACAATAAATGTGTTCGCAAAACGTTTTGTGCGTATGGGTGGGATGTCTACCATGTACCGGTGGCGCAACGCTGTACGTCGTGTGGTCCGATGATGGAACGGACTTGGCGGAATTAGATTGTGCAATTCCAGTGCACACTCCCCGAAGTGTAAACGATAGAAAACCGACAGACTAGCAACTCGGCGGCGATGCTCAAGGCTTTGGAGCTTCGACTCTACAAGTGCATCAATGCCGATGATTCTCTTGGCTCGCCTCTCAATCGACTCCAGCGCATCAAGCTGATATTTGGCAGATCCATCCCAAAGATAAGAACAGTACTCCATACACGATCGAACTTGGGCTTGATAAAGATTGAGCAGCTGTTCCGGCGTGAAGTACCGTCTCACCTTTGCTAAGATCCCCAATTTTTTGGCAGCCAGTTGAGTTTGCAAAAGTCCGCCATATTGAATTTAAAATATTACGTCACTTAACCTTTTGAATGTCATAAGTTACACAGTTCAACATAAGCAATTGTCTTTCTATTGTGTCTCTAATTACGGCATTCGAAGAGTTAACTAAGCATGCATTGCCAATTGCCATCCAAACTGAACATGTTTGTAAAATGTCAGCTCAATTGGCAAAACAATTTTTTTTACTATGGATAGGCTCGCGTTTGACCACTATCTCACCTGATGGCAAGCGATGTTGTGGCCGATGATGAAGCACATGAAGTAACCTATTCATTCTTGACTTAAAGACCCCTAGCTAATTGTAGCTATCAGGAAACACAGACTCCGGTTGTGAATTCCACTACATAGCTGTATGCACAATAAAGTTCCCAAAATGGTGGTAGTGGGATGTTAAAGCTAGAACGTGCTAGAACTACATTAGACCGACGCACACATGTAACACGCCTGATTTGTAGATAGAACGACGTCGCGTGGCGTGGATCAAGTGTAGCTCTACAAGACTAGTTTCCATATTGAAATGTATGAAGACCGACGCACCCAGATCGGGGTGTGTGGCACACGTGTGAGCAGTGTCTTCTTCTTCTTCTTCCTGTCCTTGTCCCATTTTATTTGGGGTCGGCGCAACACGTTTTTTTCTTCCATTTTGTCCTGTCACTCGTCACGCTATCACTAACTCCCTTTTCTTTCATATCACTTCTCACACAATCCATCCATCTTTTCTTTGACCTCCCTCTCCCTCTCCATCCAACCACGTGTAAATTCATAACTACGTGTGAGCAATGTAGTTCTATCTTAATAGTTTGTAGAAACAACCCCACATAGATAGGTACTTCTTTTGTTCATATCTGCCCCGTTCACGAACATGCCGTTGTGAGCGGTAACTAAGCGCGGAGCGGCGAGTGGTAACCAAGCGCGGGGCGGTGAGCGATAACATGAAAAGTATAAAAATGTTTGAAGCACGCCACGAAACGCCGCTCATAGCGCCGCGATACCGTCCCGCTTGCCGCGCCTATCCTGAAATCGATTATTTTATTTTCTTAACCGTCAGCCATAACAGGCCATTGTTAATACGACTTTCCTTCACGGCTGACGTATGTGAAAGAATACAAACACTGTCACACTATTGTTTGAACTCTCTGTTCATTAATTGGTGAGTCATTTGAGTGTATCGCAGTTTTTGAACGTTCGTCATCTGAGACACATGTTTTAGTTCTCAATTTTGTTTTATATACGACTAGCGTTTGCCTGCGGCTTCGCCCGCATATTCAAAATAAAGCCTATGTCACTAATAAAGGGGATTAAATATAATGACCACCATAAAACGCTTTGGTACCCTTAGTTCTTTTGTCAAAAATATATTACTTGACACCAAAAAAATGAAATCCTAAAGTTACAATAGTATTTTAGTTACGACTGTACTTTAAATTGTATTCGAACACCAAATGTAGTAAATGATAACCAAATCTTAGCGAGCAAATTAATGCGCTCTTTTTAGCCCCGTAGAGCAGGATGATACTTTATCTAATCAACAATCTATCTTAGTGGAATTTTAGGGCACCCCGGGTCGGATAGATTTAGGTTAGAAGAAGGTGGCGGGGTCGTAGTGAGCGAGCGAAGCGAGCGAACACAGACCCCGTCACCTTCTTCAAGGTTATTTTTTTTTAAACCACCCAGAAGTAGGAGCCCCGCGTAGCGGGGCTCCGTCGAGCTGTCTTGGCAGGTAGTTAACCTAATCTCAAAATTTTAACTACTGATATCTCCGTAACCATGGGGTTCTGCCGATGCTTTATTTGGATTCATTTTGCTTAAATAGGATAGCGAGATGTTAAAACTGGTTATAATTTTACATTAAAATGTAGGTTTAATTTTGGTGATCATTTACTATTTTTGTCTTTTATATGTTACTATATCTGGTGGTAAGTTAAACATAAGCCCTAATAAAGCAGCTTTCTATCGGTGAAAAAATTTTAACAATCGGACCAGTATTTTCAGAGATTATTATTCCTCCTACAAACAAAAAAAAAAAGAAACTTTACCTCTTTATAACATTAGTAAAGAAATATAGATTTTATATATCTCGTAATTCTTTTTTGAAAAATAAAAATAAAACTTTTTACAAAAAAAAAAAATTAAACCGACTTGCAAAAAACACCGAAAAGTACAAAATAACTAAAAAATAATTTCGAAAGTCGGTGTTTCTATAATATATAGTTTTCTCTCTTCGTTATTTAATCGTTATTTTTCACTTTTTAGTTATGTTACCACCACTGAAAAGTACCCCTCAGCCAAACTTAATACCTTATAGCCAGAGTGCATCTCCGATTCTAATAATCCCAAACACTGTTAGACTACATTAATTTACCTTTTTAAAAAATTTCAAAATCGGTCCACAATTGACTGAGATATCGGTAAACATACATAAAAAAAAACATACATTCAGCCGAACAACCTCCTCCTTTTAGAAGTCGGTTAAAAATCTGGCCATGTGCGGGTCGGACATGAAGGGTTCCGTACGATAATTATCAAATAAAGCCAACAAAATTATGTTTCTTGTATAGGGACGGACGTACAAGAAACGAACATTTGTGGGCAATGTTGATCATCATCATCATTTCAGCGGATAGACGTCCAATGTTGGACGTGGGCCTCCCCAATGTCGAAATCCCCAGTTAATGAGAAATACTATGATATTAAAGCTATTGCATAGCTTCTATCGCGGGCCTTGAGCGTGGAGACCGAATCCAGAAATTCCGTAACGAAAATAACCTAACACCCCCCACTCATTTGTTTTCTTATCGGTCACCACGCTCAAAAAGTGTAACTTCAATTAATATCAAAGAAAAAAAAATATTATAATAATTGCATAAGTTGATAAAAAATGCTATGCAATAGCTTTACCGCGGCAGTCCCCGAGTGCCACACGTCTTTTTTTTTTATTATGGATAGGCTCGCGTTTGACCACTATCTCACCTGATGGTAAGCGATGATGTGGCCGACGATGGAACACGCTTGCCTATAAGAAATCTATTCACTCTTGACTTCAAGACCCCTAGTTTATACTCGTAGCTGTCAGGAAACACAGACTCCGGCAGGGAATTCCATTCCTTAGCTGTACGCATAATGAATGTACTCCCACGCTTTGTACGTATAGGTGGGATGTCCACCATGTACCGGTGGCGCAACGCCGTACGTCTTGTGGTCCGATGATGGAACGGACTTGGCGGAATTAAATTGTGTAACTAGCATCTTAGAGAAACGTTTCTCCCACAAGTAGGCTCTTAGGCATTGAAATACGCACAAGTGTAAGCAGATTAGTGTCTATACGGCTTCAAATTGTCAAGGGGACGTCTCCCTTCAACACGTGGTTAAGCCGTGGTATAGAGATGAATATAACCGGAGATGCTACCGAGGTTCTATTCGGATTCCAAAAGTTCGGAAATTTCGATTGATTTTGCATCTCTGATTCCCATTTCGGTTCCGGTTACTTATCCGAGCCGTACACGTCGAATTTGGATGTTACAATTGTTACAAACCAGGTCGAAGCTAGAACTTTTTAAGGTATTTCTGGCAATTTGAGTGTTTTCAGCGGCCTACCCAAATGTCCTTTCTTTAGTATTGTTTGTCAAGTCGTAGAGCTCCTTAAACTAGCTTAACTCAACTTAGGACTACCGTCCTAAGTTGAGCTTTTCGAATACTGACAAATGCTTACACTGATTGGACAGGTCCACTCAAATCTGTATGGTTCTTTCT
This sequence comes from Mythimna albipuncta, assembly GCA_929112965.1. Classification (NCBI taxonomy): domain Eukaryota; kingdom Metazoa; phylum Arthropoda; class Insecta; order Lepidoptera; family Noctuidae; genus Mythimna; species Mythimna albipuncta. Next base: position 11,576,698 of record OV815987.1, read on the forward strand.
TCAAAAGACCATCTCAGACAAATCTGCATGGTTCTCATGTGATTTGACCATTACATATTTACTGTATGGACTTTAAAAGAGACTTTGACCCCTGAGTTTGTTTCGGTGTTTCTTCGTTTCTTCTCAGGGTAGTCAGATAGGAAACACCGGCCTCATCTAGCATAAACTGACGAAAAAAAAATTGACGTGTAAAAGTGTTTTTTAAACCTATTTACAAAATAAATATCATTTATCATTTACTACATTATACCGACGCCACAGAATACAAAGTGTAAGGGACAGCCCTCCACAAACTTTAAGGGCTTGCTCAGTAGAAGAAACTGAACAACTTACCATGCAAAATTTTTTTAGGAAACGAAAAAAAATCCGCCTCACCATACAAAATTATTAACTTGATTGGACAGTTTGTATAGAGAGGCTGAATTTTTTTTTTCGTTTCCTGAAAAAAAAAAAATATGACGGTTTGTTTAGTTTCGTCTACTGAGCAAGCCCTTAAAGTTTGTGGAGGGCTGTCCCTTACACCTTTTATGTAAGTAATTACACCGACGCACGCGTGTAACACGCCTGATTTGTACGTAGAACGACGTCGCGTGGCGTGGATCTAGTGTAGCTCTACAAGTCTAGTTTCCATATAAAATGTATGGACACCGACGCACACAAATCGGCGTGTGTGGCACACGTGTGCGCAGTGTCGTTCTAGCTTTATACTTGTCTCTTTCTTTTGTTGTTTTGTTTCGAATTTGGAATGTCGTGAATTCGGTCTTCATTTATAAAATACTTATCCAAGTCTTTGATTAGTTTTACTAGTATCTCATTTGACGATTCTGTCTTCGATATCGATTCGGTGCCGATATAACCACATTCGTTACATCCCTAGTTGTAATTGTGTGAATTCGGACGGTATCAATTGGATTTTTGTCTGATCGCTTTTCCAGACAGATTACACTGTTTCTAATCCTAAATCTGACGACTTGATATTGAACTGATTTTCAAGTAATCAGTCTGTTATCGAATGGCGTAATGTTGTTCTGCCACCGTAGATCTGGTGAAGGTCACAGAAATCCGGAGCTTGCGAAACTCCCTGAAGCGTTCTAAGTGGTCCTGGTACAGGCCATGGTCCAGGTCATGCTCCGAAGCGAGGAGGAGTGGCAGGCGATCGCCTCTTTCTGCGAAGCAGTAATGCTAGCATAGGAGGCGCGTGGGAGCGGCCCTCACGCCCCAGCCGCCGGGATTCCGATCCCAATTTCCGGCCACCACAGGCGCGGGCTTGCGGACAGCGAGCACTAGGTAGCGTGCCGACCTGACCAACCCCAAGTCGCCGACGAGCCCAGCAGGGTCGGAAGCCAATTGGGACCATGGGTTCGCTTCTGAAAAGAAAACGTCTGGCCCTGCGGCCCTGGTATGAAAGGCAACGAAAAAACTAGAAGTATATTTTAGTCATTAAAATTCTGACACGCTCTCCCGCCCCGTTCAAAGGTGGGGGAGGTGTAAAAAAAAAGCGGTCAAAGTGACTTTTCTGAGGGCGGCAAAATGCTCATAACGCGAGCACTCTAGGCTTAAAAAATTCTGGAATCGACCTGCAATTAAGAATTTTGAATTTACTTACCAAGGCGCCAGAAGTCTAGCCTCATCTGGCCGACCTAGGTTCTGTCTATCTAGGTTAGTCGCAGTATGATGTCATTCTACTTATATTACGTCACTGAGTGCACGTCTAGACATCTTACAACATTATGTACCTCTGAAATGAATGATAGTATTTTTCTAAATACTACCCTCCATTACCTTAGTATTTTTCTAATACTACCCTCCATTTTGGAGGTAATTATTTGATTACCTATTTTGTTATTTCGACCACAAAATAGGTACAGAAGTTGATTTCATGTGTATGTACTTCATTTTTCATGCCTACGCTCGACGGTCGCGCTATGGTCGGCGCCACTCCGTCCAAGCGCGCTCTGGTGCGGTGATAAATACCTAATTTAAATTGTAAAAATATTACATGGCCACGTAGTCATGTTCGCTTTCTCAGCGAGGGGCTGGTGGCCACTGAGGTTATTTACCTACCTAACTAACTGTGCTGCGTAACCTACGCTAAAACAGTTCATAAAAATACAGGCACGCTTGCTTCGACGTAACTTATTCACTCTTAACTTGAAGACCTTAGGTTGAATTGGAACCCTTCTTTGAAAAAACTTATAACAAAAAAAAATATGACTGACTTCAATGTTAAAACATTCAGCCGAAAATAGAACCTCCTCCTTTTCGAAGTCGGGAACTTTTGTAAGCACTACAGAACTGCAATATACACGTCGAGGTAACTAGCACAATTCGCCTAGCCTTCTTACTACACAGTGCCATTCAACAAAAATTCAAATGATATTCAGCCATTCTAGCGAACAGCTATGCAAATCGATAACGTATAATTACTTGCTTAGCTTCAGACGTTGAAGAGAAGTTGCGAAGTTGTAAAATTAATTTTGATTTGCGTTCAGCTGGTAAGGTGCTGACGAGATGGTTGTAACTTGTAGGTAAGCCACCACAGCGTATATTTAGAGCGTAATTCTGTCTGTAGGGTCTAAAGAAAATAGAAATGGTAATTGTTACACATAAAACGTATTGGAATCACTTTACACCACGCGAACTACAAAGGACTATATACACTACTAGTGGCTTGTCCCGGCTTCGCACGGGCAATAAATATAGCCTATGTTACTCAGGGTGAATGTAGCTTTACAATGGTGAAAAAATTTTTGAAATCGGGTCCGGAGTTTTTGAGTTTATTCATTACAAACATACACATAAAAATACATTTCCCTCTTTATAATATTAGTGTAGATTTCATCAAGGTAAGCATGCTCCATCGTCGACCACATCATCGCTTACCAGCAGGCGAGATAGTGGTCAAGCGCGAGCCTATCCACAATAAAAAAAAATCAAAGTTCCGTTCTCTCGAATATAAACCGTTCCCAATTCGAACATTTTTTTTTTAAGTTGTGTAAACTAGTGACTGCGATCCTGATAGTAAGCAATGATGCAATCGTTGATGGTGAGGCGTACTAGTTTACTATGAGCCCATATATATAAAGTCTATTAACTCTAGCCTTGAAGACACCCAAATTATAATCGGACGGGGAGACCGCAGCACACAAATTGTTCCAGTATGCGGTATAAACGACGAGGCGAAACGTTTACCTCCGGACCGTAGAGGTTTCAACAACGTAAGTCCCCATACGACTTTCTGTAGCGATGCTATCGCGCGTTTCGTAAACATCGCTACTATCGCGCGTTTCGTAAACATCGCTACTAACGCGCGTTTCGTAAACATCGCTACTAACGCGCGTTAGTCAAAAGATGCCAATTGACGCGCTACTGCATCGCGACTAGAGATGCGCCGTTGCCGGCAATATTGCCCGTAGTAGGAATTTTGCTGGCAATATTGCTACCAATATTCATACCTCGGGCAATATTGCCATCAATATTGATACCTCGGACAATTTTGCCACCAATATTCATACTTCGGGCAATATTGCCACCAATATTCACACTTCTCGGCAATATTTCTGGCAACGACACATCTCGCGACTGTATCGATCTGAACGCGCTACAACATCGCTACTAATAGCCGCCGTGGGCGAGAGGCCTAAGTGCATACATTATATCCACTTTTAGACCCCCCGCCCTAAACGACTTTTAGTAGCTATGCTGAAGCGCGTTCACATCGATACAGTCGCGATGCTGCAGCGCGTTGTCATTTTTTTTTATAGCGCTTGCAAATGCGAATAACGCGCGTTAGTAGCGATACTGTCGCGCGCTTACGAAACACGCGACAGTATCGTTACAAAAAGTCGTGAGCGAGGGGCCTTAGAACGTAATGTAGTCTGTAGAAGTAGATAAAGTATGTGTAGAAGTAGCAAGTAGTTAAAATATGTCTGTCTCTCTCTTTCCAGCTTGTCCAACCATGATAACAGCAGTCAACGACTTTTTAGACGACCTGCGGTGAGTTATGTTTAGTTAAAGACTAAACTAACCATTGTGACTAAAACTAACTAAATTGATTAACACTTATTATTGGTGTACTTACTAACAAGACTAACAACTAATTGGTGTACTAAATACTGATACAAACAGTGATTTACGTAATTACGTACTAGGTAACTGGGACTACTAATATAAATATTTAACTAATGTGGGTGAAAAATGGGCGCTCACATTGGGGTGTTAACATGATCCATTTTACGACGACCTAATCAGACCTGTTTAAGGGTTGGGGCTAGTGATGTGCCATTCCCGGCAATTTTGCCGTGAACTGGGAATATTGCCCGAAGTATGAATATTGGTGGCAATATTGCCATTTTGCCGACAACGACACATCTCTAGTTAGAGCTATACAGGGTGTTAGGGACAGTCCTCCACAAACTTCAACTTATTTTTTTCGTTTCCTAAAAAAATAGTCTTATGGAAGGTTGTTCAGTTTCATCTACTGAGCAAGCCCTTAGTGTGTGGAGGGCTGTCCCTCACATTCAGTATAAACATATAACTTAACTAATGGTTTTGAAACGTGGTCGCTAACAATGGGCCTCATCAGATGGCTTCATGTCTCCTAAAGAGCAATGGAGAGGGTTATGCTCGGAGTATTTTTGCATGATCTTTGAAATGAAGTTATCCGCAGGAGAACTAAGGTTACTGAAATAGCCCGAAGAATCGCTAAACTTAAGTGGCAATGGGTAGAGCTGCTTGCCGAAAGGTTCTGGAGTGGCGACTGACTCGCATTAGAATTAACATTCGCATTCTTATGGAAAAAAGTAACTGTTTTCTGTGTTTAGACGCTTTCGAAGGTATAAATTGATGTGCGACCCTCGACTGATACGATAAATCTAATAAATTGTGGGGGGAAACTTTTCCACACTAGTGCGACAAACAGTAAGTAAATTGCGGTACTAAAACTTTAGGGATACACGGATTTTCGAGTACGTACACCTAGCGCCCAGCCTGATACGATAAATGTTATATATTGTGGCGGGGACGAGCTCACGCACTTTTCCGCACTAGTGCGAAAAATAGTAAATTGCGTGCCTAAAAGCGGCTTTTCGAGTAAAAATATGTCTAAGGCGATAGAAGATAGATCAATCGGCGATAGATCAAAAATTCGGTTTACGTACAGTAAACTTATATCTACATTGCATAATAGTACACATGATTTGTGTGTCTAAGTGCTAAACGGTCGCTCAGGCTCTCTTTAAATATACCAACTTAACCTTGAAGTATACCTAGTGATGGTTTTAAATGAGTTTATTCAGCTCTGATAAGGCGTATAACCGTAACTGTACGTTTTATGATTGCTATGACTGAAGAATGCGTCATGAATTTTCACTGATATTATGTCATCGGAAATAGTGCTTGACTGCGATCCCACCTGATGGTAACGCTCTTTGAGACGTGGCTGGAAAGACCTCACGGCGTCCTCGCCTTCTGCATGACGCAGGCTCTCCCCGGACATGGTAAGTTCGGGAGGTTCCTGCACCGGATTCGTGCGGAAGTGACGCCCGGGTGTCGCCACTGTGCGGAACGCCCGGAGGATACGGTGGAGTACACAGTGGAGAAATGGATACATAAAAAAGTTTAATAATAAAATAGAATTGATTATCCTAGTTCAAACGATTATCAATAAATCGAGATTTAATACCTTTCAACATCAAATATTAAATTATCTACAATTATATTCCCATCACCTCACCTGTAGCGCCAAGTTTACGTAACGCTATTTACTACGTCCTCGTAAATAGCTACATATATTATGTAAAACCATTGAGTATGAGCCTCAAAACTAATTTGCACTATCCATCTACGTCACTGATAATAATTGATCTTGAAATTTCCACGCAGTTGTGAAGCTGGCTGAATGTAGCGTTCGCCTTTGTTTAGAACCGGTGTCGTTAAAGAAAATGTGAATTTATTGTCTTTGGAAAAGTGTTGCCGCGATTTTTTGAGTTTAGAAGTTCTCTTATTAAAATTATGACGTGATCTCAATTTGAATTTGGAAGTGTTATTAACGGTTTTTTTTTATAACTTAGTGGCATGGCTTTTTGGTCTTTGTGCCTTTATTAAGTAGGTTGGTTTTTGTTGGATTTAAAGGATCAGTATCCATATTTTATGGCAAGAACCTTAGAAGAGCTGATAATATTAAAAAGGACAGCCTTACGGTACCTTTTGGCAAGGGAGTCGAAACTTCTCGCGCTTGGAAACAAACCGGTTAACAAAAAAATTGCCAACTTCGTTCGGAAATACGAACACAATGACAGTTGGTCTGGTTTTTTGGACTCTTTTAATGAAGATGTTACGAGAAATGTGAATATTTATGATTGGAAGTTCAAAGACAAAGGAACAAGTAACCTGCCTAGAAGGTACAGGCTGGATTCCACTTCCAGAGAGCTTTTGGGCAGTTTTAGAGCGCGTGTAAGGTAAGATTTAAAAGTCCTGGACACAGTTAGACAGACATACTGTCACAATTTTCATGTATTTAGACCAAGATTGTTAGTTTCCATTCCATGCTCATCATTATCACCGTAGGCGTGGCCTTGCGGACGACAAGCAATGGGTAGCTCGCTGTCCGGCCGTCCTGTAACCGTCCGTACCAAGCCGGTCCGGTGATGGTTTTTTTTTTTTCGATGGGAAAAATCATCTTATGACACAACCCCCGCTCTTGGGCGGAGCGGGAGATAGTGTCAAACTCTTACTGACTAAAAAACCCATCCCGTTCCTTCAAGCCTTCATACTGGGGCTCGAGCGCCCTTTCGGATAACCCTGGCCCCAGTAGGCTTCGACCCGGCTGGGCCCCTGCTGTTGCTGACAACTCCTTGAGGCGCGCGGGAACAGCGCGCGCCGTCGACGACTTGGGCTTGGTCCGGACTGTTACCGGACGGCCGGACAGCGAGCTACCCATTGCTCACTGTCCGCAAGCCCGCGCCTACGGTGGCTGGAAATCGGGATCGGAATTCCGGCGGCGGCGGCGAGGGCGCCGTTGCCTGATGCGGTCGGCCTCCTCCTTAGCGAGCATTACTGCTTCGCAGAAGTCGGCGACCGCCTGCCACTCCTCCTCGCTCCGGACCATAGCCTCGACCAAGGCCCGGCGCGAGAGGTCTCCGCCGCCGATCACCCCCACGGTCCGGTGATGGGTCCATCTTGTGGGAATCATTCCAACGCTACATGTTGTGGTTCGCTTAGAAACCGTTTACTGTCTGTGACCATTCTGCTTATGGCTATGATATGACTCACGAAAGTGGGTGGTCACATATTAGTAAAAATCCTGTGGTTGGACGCATAGCAAACACTTCCTGTATTGTAAAGCGTAGTTATAAATAAAGTTGTCAAAAAATACAATGCCCGTTCTGGCATTTTTATTTTGACTACCTAACACAGCCTTTCCCAAAGTGGGCGATAACGCCCCCTTGTGGGCGCTGCAGGCCTAAAGGGGGGGGGGGGAGTTGTAATGTCATCAACTTATTAAACAGCATCAGATTTACCCTTCACATTAGTTTTTTATATAAAAATCGATTATGTTTGTTTTATTTTGAATAAAAGATACTCTGTCTACATACTATAAAATTGCGTTTCAATAATCATTCTCATTGGCAGGTGTAGTCTTTAAGAGTTAACTTGAGACCTGAGCGCCGTTGTGTACTACCTACTGTGCTCAGGTCTGAAGCTAATATAGGTTACAACAATTAATTAATTTAATTTGAAATTATAGTGGTTTTGAGTAGGTGAAAAAATGGGGGTGCTAAAAATTAATTTATTTTCAAAGTGGGCAGTAGAAAAAAATAAGTTTGGGAACACCTGACCTATCAGCATGTCCGGTGTAGTGTAGCTATTACACCAGACTTCTTGTTTCTTTCAGTTTCCTTCCAAGTTAAATTCTAGGGTTTTTCTCAAAAATCAAAATGGGCCACTTATTTTTTAACGAGTTTAATGTTGTGTGTTTGTATAAACTAAAGGTAACAAATATCTTTTGTTTCCTATCAGTTGATATCGGAAATGTTAGAGATTCCAATCTATGATTAAGATTTTTTCTAAGAATCAAATACAGTCGGAAGTGTTTTACGATCGATGTATGAGTAATGTACGATTTATGGATTTTCAAACTTGAGACGCTCGTGGTTAAGTAATGTAAAGTGGTGATCAGATGGTTGCAAACCAACGTCCCAACGGATTAGGCGCACAATGCCTCATTCGCAAAATGACATATTGACGCAAAATGCCACATTCACAAAATGACATTTCGCAATATGCCACACTAGCAAAACGCCACATTAGCAATATGCCACATTCGCAAAATGACTTTTCTCAAAATGCCACATTAGCAAAATGCCACATTATCAAAATAATCAATATATCATTTTGCGAATGTGGCATTGTGCGCTTAATCCGTCCCAACCATGGTGACCTTGCTAGTTTCAATCCGTGTAGACAGTAGTTGTAATCCACGACCTTCAACGCCCTTGGTTGGGAGGTGCGTTGACCACCGAACGTGTCGGCGCGTGGTTTACATCCATATAGCCGCAACACAAACCAAACATAGAAGCCAAGGTCGCTAGTTTGCGACCGTGTGGCCAACCCATTATGTATGATTTACAGACTTTCCAACATTGCGATCTATCCTCAAGGATAATCAATACTTGCTGAGGATGGTTAAAAACTCAAACTCAAAATTATTTATTTCACATAGACCTGCATGGGCACTTACAAAACGTCAGAAGCGCTCGATTCCAATTGGTCGTTTCCTATGGAGAAGAACCGGCAAGACACTCCATGATTACTCTTATAAATAAATGTTTCTAGAATATTTCCATATTACAATATTAATAGATATGAGAGGACAACGTAGACCGGTCAGCATTGTACCCAAAAGCATAAAATGATTGGTGTACATTATAATAAATACTAGTGAAATTAAGGTGACTGTGGTTTAATTAATATAAAAAGCAGAAGCTGCCAGGGAAGCCACATGTGCGGAAGTAGTTATTGCCAAACAAGCGTGTCTTCAACGTAGTCCTTAACCAAGTGATACGCTTTCTTGGCAAGGACTGTTTTTTTTACTGAGTACCTGTAACTTCCTTCATCATGAGATCAGTTCGATATATCCCCTCTCCCTCTTCTTTCAGTCAGTCATTGACTACACGTATAAACAAAGCAATTTTACTTGTTACGACAGTTCTACTGTAATCCTATGAGGAGTTCCGTTCCATATCTTATTAATTAATATTTGAAAGCATAACTTTTCAATCAACAAAATAATTTTCCAAATCGGTCCACAATTGACCGAGAAATCGGTGAACATACATAAAAAAAATACATCCAGCCGAACGTAAAACCTCCTTGTTTTTGAAGCCGGTTAAAAAACAGATTTCGGTGATTTTAATACCCCAGGCACTGAACTAAATATTTCATTCAACCAAAATAATACTAATCATTCATCATATCCCTTACAAAACTAATTTATTACGAAATACTATTTACGATACGGTATCACTATATCAATGATAAAAACCTTCAGTATATCTACAACAGTTGTGGTATCTAGTTCTGTGGGATTACTCTCGGAATTATCTGTGAAATTTGGTAAGTAATACTTCTGTTAAAATATTCATGTATGTATAGGTATTGTGGCGCAGCTCAGCTCATCGATAGGCACGTACTGGGATACTTTAGGAATGAAAAACTTTGTAGCGCGCACACTTATATTTTGTAACTTATTTCACCATTTACGAATACATGTTGTCTTTACAAAATCTGTTCCGCCCTGAAAAAAACAACCGACACACTTTTTTCTACTAACTTTCAAAACTATTCTAGAACAGCATAATCCTTCGAATTATATTTTACAAGCCAGTTCGTTGGTTATATAAAAAAGCAACTCATGCGATCTCCTTTCGATATCACAGTATCATGTAGGTGAATGGAGAGGGAGAGGAAGGCCGAAGAAAAGATGGATGGATTGTGTGAGGAGTGATATATAAAGAAAAGGAAGTTAGCGATAGTTTGACGGGTGACAGGACAGAAAGGAAGAAAAAAAACATGTTGCGCCGACCCCAAGTAATATGGGATAAGGGCAGGAAGAAGAAGAAGGAGTATAGGCATCATGGGAAAAGTGATCGATATTGCGGAATTTATAAGAGGTAATATGCCATCGGGAAGCTCCACGGTATCTTCTTCTCCAATATACCACAGTGTCTCAAGACGAAAGTCTATGACCAGTGCATGTTGCCAGTGACGACCATAGATCGGAATTTGGGTGCTATACTATCAAAAATATGGATTATTATTATTTAGCAAGACACACTAGCAGCTATTAGCTGATGCGTGTTTCATATAGTTTAGAGATGTATAGTTTGTCCAACCGATTTTTGAAGCAGTTCCTTGTGGGACCTTTCACAACACTTTCCGGGAGCCTGTTCCATGCTGTTACAGCTCGGTTAGGTCGAAATTGTTTCAAAGGCTTCTTTTTGGATGCGTTTCTCCACAACTTGAGGGAATGTCTTCGTAAATGTTTGTTGGCATTCAGTGTGTCTTGAAGGCTGGACACATAGTAGTATTCTGGGAGGATCTGGATTTTATTAGTCTACCCGTTTATCTACGTTGTTCCAATGTGGCTTCGTAAGATAGATTGCGACTGGCACGGACCATCGTTGTTGCCCTTCTCTGTACATTTTTATTTGGAGAAATGTCCTTTTTTGGAATATGGGTCACAGATGACATTACTCCAAAAGAGGTCTTATGTAGATGATGTAGGATATGACTTCAACACAGTCATGTTGTTTGTTACAGTCATATTGTTTTATGACTATAACAGTACTAATCTTGCGTCAATGAGATTTATAGCTATATTTTTACTATTTTTAAAGATAAAAAAGATACAAGATAAAAGTTACAGTGGTGGCCTAGTGGTCATGGCTCCGACTTATGAGTTTTAGGTCGCGGATTCAAACCCTGCCAGGCGCATTACTTTGTGTAATTTATTTCATTACTCATTGCTCTCAAAACGGTGAAGGAATACATCATAAGGAAACCGACATGTCCTAGAACAAAAAATTCTAAGACATGCGACATTCACCAATTTGGACTGGGTCTGCGTGGCGGGTTACGGCGCATTCTCCCTCTCTTATAGAGGAGGCCTGAGTCCCATTACAGAACATTAAAAAGGCTGATGATGATCAAACGGAAAAGTATTAGAACAGCACTATAAAACAATTCACAAGTGCGATTTTAGGTCATATCTATAATTTTAATAATAATAACACCCAAATTCCGATCTATAGTGATGACAGATGTCTCCGAAACGTGGTCTTAAGACTTAAAGTCACCCAAAAGGCAATGAAAAGGGCTATGCTTGGAGTTTCCTTGCGTGATCACATTAGAAATGAAGATATCAACAGAAGAACAAAGGTTACCGACACAGTTCGAAGAATCCCCAAACTTAAGGCTTATAGTCCCTTGAACCATCTGACCGAAATTACATGGACGCAACTCTAGCACTCGCCTAGGCGGCAGTACGCAAATCTGTGCATTTATTTGCGGCCAGCAGCGCCCGGAAAGCGCTTTAAATTCATTTTCTTTGCGAAATATTGATTGATTTACAAATGCAATGTTCACTTTGAAGAATATTTAACCACCAATTTTTATGTGTAAAAATGTTTTTAAAGGTCTAAGCCGTTTCGAAGGAGTAGGGAAAAGTATCGAAAAGTTGCGAAATTGCTAAATATTTTTTTTAGACAAAAGTATTAATAGCATGAAAAAATTAAATGTTGATAATGTTGTTCATGAATCTTTAATAAACATATATTTTTTTCAAACCTATTAACCTGGCCGTTACTGAGGAGTAGGCTTCAGAAAGTCACTGTTTTATGGCACTTTTCGGGCGCTTGGGCCTTAAGTGGCAACGGGCAGGGCACGTAGTAGTCTCTGAAAGAACTGTTCCGATTGCTAAATTTTCTTCGCCGATAGAAAGCAGCTTTATTCCTGAGTGACATAGGCCATATTTTATGTAAGCGGGCGAAGCTGCGGGCAAAAGCTAGTCAATTATAAACCCTCGTTAAAAAGCCCTCGCACACGCGAGGCCCCTTTGGTGTGATGCCGCGAGTGAGGGGTCACATCGCCCACGCCTAGCGTTGCCAGGCGTCTGAGTAAAGCCGGACGTGGTCAGGCTTTTTACCTGCGTGTCCGGCCAAGCTACGCGGAGTCCGGCCGTTTGGTTTTTGTTAGGCTTTTTAAATTTGACCATTTTGTTTAGAATAGTTATTTGAGTTCTGCCTGACCTTGACTTGGCTGGCACAAGCAGAGCGGACATGCAATTAGTCTAGCAATTATATCACTTAATTTTATTGCTTTTTTTTATTATAATTTATAAATTTTATTGTTATTAAAAAAAAAGCCGAGTAGAATTTTTTTATGGTTTAAAAAAAATGTTTTTTAAGCTTAAAAAAATATGAAAATATAGTTTAAAAAAAAACAAAAAAAAACACGCTTTCATAGCATATCAAATTATTATATACGATATTAATATTTACGTTCATTATTATTATTTTCTACCTACATTGAAAATTATTTTACACTTTTTAGTTTGATATGCTATGAAAGCGTGTTTTTTTTTTTAAACTATATTTTCATTTATCACTAAAAAAAAAATCGGATTTTTGTATTGTAATCAGTCTTTGATGGGTGTGCAAAATTTGAAGAAAATCAGATCGCCTAAAGTTGGTCAAAATCGAGCTCAAAGGCGTTGGTTACAAACATACAGATGAAGCTAATAAAAGCGTGTTAAAAATGGACTTTTTTGATCAAATGTCTGGCTAAATAGAATAGTTTGTCCGGTTTTTCGGTTTCAAGACCTACCCATGCCTAATGACGGTACTGTTAGGAGTAATCTTCCATCACTTATATGTCTTAGCGCCTGTGACGGATTACGATAGTTCATGGATCAGCTCCACATTTAAATAAGTCATGTCCGATAATACGATATCATAATGAATTGTTTGTGCTATTTTTATTTATCTTACAGATACGATAGGTTTAATATCGTGAAATATTTTAATCTTTAGATTAACGGGTCTTAGGACATCCTCGTGTGGAAAAATATTGAATGTTTGCACGGCCTAGACAGCAGGCTTAGGCTGCTTTTCCACCGGAGATGTACTATGCCTCATCTGGTTTGAATTCTAATTCCGCCAAGTCCGTTCCATCATCGGACCACACGACGTACAGCGTTGCGCCACCGGAACATGGTAGACATCCCACCCATACGCACAAAACGTTTTGCGAACACATTTATTGTGCGTACAGCCAAGGAGTGGAATTCCCTGCCGGAATCTGTGTTTCCTGATAGCTACAACTTAGGAGTCTTAAAGTCGAGAGTGAATAGGTTTCTTCTAGGCAAGCGTGCTTCATCGTCGACCACATCATCGCTTACCATCAGGTGAGATAGTGGTCAAACGCAAGCCTATCATTAATAAAAAATAAAAAAAAATAATTCACGAAAAAGGGATGGAACAATTTGCCTGCTGCGGTCTTCCCGTCCGATTATAATTTAGGTGTCTTCAAGGCTAGAGTGCATAGGCTCTTAATAAACTAGTGCGCCTCACCATCAGATATTGCATCACTGCTTACCATCAGGTGGGAACGCAGTCAAGCACTAGTTTATATCGATAAAAAAAAAAGATTATTTAATGTTTAACTAAATCATTTGACTGGATTCTGTCAGACGCTAAGGCACCTCAGCTGGTGTAAAGGCACTTTTGGGCTGCGGGAGGTTTCGCAAGAGTCAAGGAATACGTGTGGTTAGGACTGTAACGGAACTTCGCCTCCGATTCTGTTACTGCGGAAGTTCCGCTAGAAAACGTAAACTTCGCCTCCGCCTCCGCAAAATATAGAACGCTGAGTATAGAACGCGTAGAGTACAATACCTCGCGAACAGCGATGCTCGAAGACGACTCAGCCGTCCGGGCGCGTTTTGCGTGTGAATGTGTGATGATGGTCAAGGATCAGCGTGTGCACAGTTGAAGCGCGTCCAAGGTTGAACCTGACGAATTCCTTGTGGCGATGTTATTGCATCTCCGCTTCCGTTATCCTCCCTTACAACCCTAGTTGGTAAAACTCTGACATTCTCTCTCGCTCCACCTAGAGCGGGAGAAGATATTTGATGATTACTCCACCTCCAAAACAAAGTATTTTAGTTGCTACCGAGAAGCAACGACAATGTTTAATAATAAAAACTAAGTATATTAAATTTGTAGTAAACTCATTATTGACAGATGTTATCGTCAAGAATTGATGTCTATCTTAATTTCTTTATCAGCATATCTCAAAAACGGCTTCATTGATTTTGATTGATTCTTTTAGCCTCCGTTCCTGATATGATCTGTGTGATGATCAGTAAGTCTAAATCTTGAAATTCTAGCACTAACTACATTAGTCCTAGAATTTCAAGAACGAATTTCTAATCTATACATATAATATATAAATCTGTAGAAGTTTTTAGTTGTGCGTGCATCACGTAAAATGTACGAAACCGATGTAGATAACTTTTATACATTAAAATTGTGTGTAACTTGATGTTTTACTGAGTCTTTGTTTCATCGCAATCGGTTGACTATATCTAAAGATATACTACATTCATTGACTGTTAAGCGGTACGGAGTTCGCTGGGTCAGCTACCTTTAAAACACAATTTGAAAATTTTGTCTCTCTGTTTCTTCCAGTTAATCTCCAAAACGGTTGGATCAAAGTCAAAGTCAAAATATTTTATTTCACATAGGCCTATATGGGCACTTATAAAACGTCAGAAGCTAGTGCACGGTTCCAAATTGTTTGTTTCCTATGGATCGATTTTGATCGGACTCTTAGGCCCGTATTAATAAACGATGCTCAACTCCGTCCTCAAGTGTGATATCATTTGATCCCCGATTATACGATGACAGAAGCTCAAGATCTTTGCTAATTAATAAACACTTATGTACAGGATCTCAATTACCAAGATCAGCTCCTCAATGCGTACTCAAGCTTTGCTTACGTGAACGATTACCTACGTCATATTGGCCGAAGTTTAAAATAAAATGCCTTCTATTGGGAATATAAAATATCGAATCTTGATCAAATCTGATTTTTTTTTATTTACTTGGCAATCCAAAAGGATTTGAAGCATTTCTTACATAAATTTTTGATAAACGATATCGCAAAGGCCATAAAATAGCATAATAGTACTCTCTATTTAGTCGTAATACCTAATTAATTCGACTCAAAATATTTACAAACTCCATGTTTCGCGCTACGATAATCACGACCTCAAGTCCCGGTCGGTCTACACTCATGATCTGGCAGCTCAAGTACAGAGATTGTTGTAAACTTAAGTTTCGAGTTTCGTTTATTAATCAGACAACACTCGGCTGATGCCGTATACCTAAGCTGAGCTTGAGCTCGAACTTGAGCTTGAGCTTAAGCTTGTGAATCTCGTTTATTAATAAGATCAAGACCTCAAGCTTGGTATTAAGTACGTGATCTTGGGCTGAGGACCGTTTATTAATACGGGCCTTACTGACGTACTCGTATAGCTAATGTTACAAGGAGCAACATAGGTTACTATTATTTTATTTTCCCGCCAATTAACGTCTCTCAAGGTGTGCCGATAACCTGATGGATGTACAAGGTGTACCGATGGTTGCGAGATATACAGGACCCGTCGTTGTGGCGAACTTTCGAGCGAAATGATTATGATGATGATCGTGATAAATTTTGCAAGGTCCAGGATCCGATTCTGATTTACGGCCACCGTAGGCACGGGCTTGCTCGCCGTCCGACCGTCCGGTAACCGTCCATACCGAGCCCAAGTCTCGACGACGCGTACTGAGGCCCAAATCTGTTATTTTTATAAAGTCGTCATTCCAACACGATTCCATTGTCATTTTGCTAAAAGTTCGTAATCTGCTAATTCATAATGGTCTACCACTGATCGGTCAATGGTCTCGTGATAGAGTTGTGGTAGAATGACAATATCGAGCCTATTAAAAGAAATGACTGCACAATGACGTTCTAATGGTAGGTCACTGATCAAAGGAACTGTAACATTTTTTGCAAATTACCACGTCAGACATTCATTTGTCAATATGTACGAGATTACCAATATATGCCACTACTTCTAATGGAGTGTCAGTGGTTGACCATTGGAAAGTCAAAATGACGCCATTACATTAGTAGATTAGCAAAACTTGTCAAAATCAACAATTATGAAATCAATGATAGACCATTCTGACACTATTGTAATAGCAGACTTGAGGCCCTGTTCCCGCGCGCCTCTGGGATTTATCAGCAACCGTAGGGGCCCAGCAGGGTCGAAGCCTATTTCTGAAAGGGAGGCCCGGCCTCGGCATGAAAGGCAACGAAGGAACGTGGTGGGTTTTTGGTCATCAAAAGTCAGACACTCTCCCGCTCCGCCCAAAGGCAGGTTATGTCATCTGGATTATTACCCACCGAATTTGTCTTTCGGTGGGGAAAAAAACCTCTAGGATCTGAAGCGTTATTAAATCTGATCTATTTTGTCCACAGAGGGGGAAGGATGACAGACGCACCGGTAGTGAGTGTGGAGCAGGGCCAGCTCCAGGGCAAGGTGGTCAACAGTCCTTCAGGGAAGGCCTTCTACAGCTTCCAGGGCATCCCTTATGCGAAGCCGCCCCTAGGATCCTTGAGGTTCAAGGTAAGGATCACTCTGCTGTAATTTATGACTTAATCTCGATTAAGAATTTGATGATCTTTACTTTATCTGAAGACATATCAAGCGATTCGACAATTGATCTCTTTCTCGTAGTTAGACCTATCCAACTACTGGGGCCAAGGGTTGGCTTCTGAAAGGAAAGCTCGGCTCCGGTATGAAAGGCCACGAAGGAACGGGGTGGGTTTTTAGTCAGTAAAAGTTTGAAACTCTCTCCCGCTCTGCCCAAAGGTGGGGTATATCATTTGGATGATTTTTACCAACATAAAAAAAACCTACCCAACTGGACTTCGCCATAACTTCGAGTGTAATCTCTGATTTTGATAGGAGTGGGTGCTATATGGTAGTTTACCATGACTTTGGTTTTGTCTATGTTCATTTTAAGTTCCACTCTTTCGGAAGCTCTACTAAGTGATGAGTCATAAGTTTGACTGGCCTGTTGGTCTAGTGGTTAGTGGCCCTGACTGCTATGTCGGAGGTCGTGAGTTTGATTCCCACCCAGGACAAATGTTTGTGTGTTGAGCATGACCACTTGTTCTGTGTCTGGGTGTAATTTATCTATAGAGTCTGTGCGGAAAGTAAACCATCGTGGGATTTGAGGGCGCTGCTGTAGATAAATATCGTTTTTGTTGTGTAAGCAACATTGTGACGTCATTATAGTGCGACTGTTAAATCTTGATATTTTGAAACTCAGTTAGACTAGCTTCTTCCAGCGGCTTCACCCTATAATAAAAATTATCCTATTGGCTGAATTTGCTGACCTAACGAAATTGCAAAGTTATTGCTTATGTGCTATATTATTACAATGTTTATGATTAAGTTCATCTGTCTGGTAGTTTTTGCACGACACATCCATATATACGAATACCTTCATCCATCTTCACAAACTTTCGCATTATAATATTAGTAGCCTATTTATTAAACTTGCTCACGTGATGAAACTTATAAAAAAAAAATAGGTTATAAGCTATATTATTGCAACGTTTATCATTAAACTCATCCGTTTATAAGTTTTTGCCTTATGAGTAACAAACCGTTAATTGTAGCGACACCTGGGGGAGGACTATGTAGAACAGTGGACGTCTTTCGATTGTAATGATGATGGACATTTAAATGCAAACAGGAATCGGTAAAGGAAAATAGCGTGAAGAAACTGCTGTACTGCCTATCTAGGTAGGTTCCACCAACGACCACTTACCCAGTTCCAACGAAAATGGTTCTATCACTTTGACTGGGATCGGTCTATTATCACTGACTAGAATATTGTAGCTAACAGCATGTTTATGTACTCCCTAGTTAAATATTAAGGTAAAAACGGGACACACTACCACTTTATCGTTGTCTTCCTCAGTACATTTTTCCCTTTTGCTAATCAATGAAAAATATGAACTTAATGACTATGAAAATAAAATACACTTCAGAATTTGTAATGTTGCTTCGTAAAAAATCTATTTAGCCTATAAGGTATCATCTCGTATATAAGATCCTTGGGATCACTTGGTTGTTCGTCTGTTAACCCTTTAACTCGAGAACGCTTGGAGGTATCGATTTAAAATTAAAACCATACACTCAAGTCTGCGGTCTTTTGAAGTTGTGAAAAAATCAGACTTCTGAGTTAACGAAAAAAAATACGGCCGTTTATGTCGGAAAAAATACGTATATTTCGATACTCAAGAGAATCAAAGAAACCCGAATCCCGTTGACCTAGAATCCTGAAAGGCATAAATCAAGGTCTCATAGAACAAGTACAGGGAAAAATCTTAAAAATTTAATTAGCAATTCGGAAAAATCTTCGTAACACAATTCGGGAATTGATTTCATAGGTAAATTTGTACAGAATCCTCAGTGTGCGAGTCCGACTCGCACTTGCCCTTTTTATTTTAGTTACTTCCTTCCTTACTCAAGCCTGAAAAAAAAAATTCTTAGTTAGTCGAAACGCATTATAAATTTAAAGTATCAATACTCTTTATACTAGCCATCGAAAATATTGACCAAAACAAAATAAAGAAATATCGTCATGTTTAAATGAATTTCCGTTTAATTTATATATATTTGGAGATAACTGGGACAGGAGTTAACCTAGGAAGTCTAAAAAGATTAAAATAAAAGTGTTACGTACCAAAAAAACAGCATACCAATGTTTCCCAAGTTCGTGACTTTGTTTTGATCAATTATGGTGTGATTTGCCATTTGTTATCTTTGGCAAAACTGTAATATATTAAATATTATTTTCCTTGCAGCTCGGTGAAATTTTTTATCACATTTCTGAAGATTTCAATTGAAAATTATAACAAAATAACATAATCAACAAACCGGTGTCAACATTTTATGACGTTTTGCATTTGACGGATGGCTGGGTTGGGTTGCTACTTAAAATCTTTAATGTTGTTTTCACTTTACGCCACGACGGTTCTTTTATCGCACAGACAATAGTATGCATGTATTTAGAAATATATTGGTATGTTTATCGGTTGTCTATTACTCATAATACAAGCTTTGCTTAGCTTGGGACTAGACAGGCATTGTGTGATAGTTGTGGAATATTATTTTTATTATAACATAAATGAGGTAAAATGTCTAAAAATGTATCTCTCTAAAAGTATCGCATTTTCCACCTCATATAACATTATTCCACATTGCAGGTGTACAAATATTATTCAGTTACTACACAGTGATAAGTAATATCTGTATACTGTGTATCTTACCTATCTACGAATAAATAAGATAACAGCCGCAGCATCTTAGACACGTCATTGAGTAGATTATGTAACTGAAATGGAGGAAAAAGTATTGAAATTTTTGCCAAAAATATGTAAATGTAACGATTTCAGTTTCGTTGCGATTCTCTCACGTAACTTACGTCATCAGATAACTTGAGACTCATAATGACAAAACATTCAACTGCTTTACTGGCTCTTGGGCGGAGCGGGAGATAGTGTCAGACTCTTACTGACTAAAAACCCACCCCGTTCCTTCAAGCCTTCATACCGGGGCTCGAGCTGTCTTTCGAAACTAACCCTGACCCCAGTAACAGTGGCGTGCCTGATGCCTTTACAGGGGGCAAGCCAAGGAATCTTGACCTAACTACTACTTACCTATTAAAAAAAAATGTCGTGTTACCACGTGTCATCAGTGCAGTAATGCTGATTTTTCTGAATTGCTACACTACTATTAACAAATATAATGTTAATAGTAAGTAATAAATAATGATAACAAAAGCTTCACCACAACAACTTTATCATCATACCAATAATCGTGAAGTTTGAATACATGAATAGAAAAAAAAAAATTGTATTCTAATTCAAATTGTGTATCTTTATTTAAAAATGATTTTATTACTTACACCAGCGTAAAAAGTTTGTGAACGTTTTAATTCTCAACACCAACAGCTAATTTATGACGCCGACGCCATCTAGTTATGAATGTGTAACTAATACATTTTTTTTTTTTTGAAATTTTGGTGTTTCAAACACTTGTTCTTTATAATAATATGTAATATTATTGGCAAATACTCACAATTATTGAAACAGCGGTAGCTTTTCGATGTTCGCTTTTTTTAAACACAATTATCACTTAATTGTCGAGAAAGAGAACCAACTTTCTTTTGGCGGTTTACCAATAATAAAGAATGAAATAACAGCGTTCAAGTACTTTTGAGAATTTTCATGGCACTAGCGAAGTTATTTGAGTCATACCTAATGTATTCCAAGCATTGTTATTAACTTTTCTGAGAAATATTCAAAATAGTAAAGTTACAAGATTATATTTATCTTTAAAACTCAAACCCTACCTGGCTAATATCAATTCCACACATAATAATATCCACACACAACCACAAGTATAGTTTCCGAATTCATAAACTATTAAATGACGGAAAACAAAAAAAACTATCAAAACAATAATTACGTACAACACGATAACCGATCAAAGCAAATTTGAACTGAGTACTTTTTAGTTCGTACAACTTTACGCGTCATAGAGGGCGCCTCGTATTATAATATGCGTAAAAGATTCATTGATAAAATTCCCGAACGTGGGCTTATTTTACTACAAATCTGGTCGACGAGTACTTGCACACAGTCACATACTTTACTCACACAGACTCACATTTTTCATGTTTTTATAGGGAAGAATAAGATGGCAGATAAAGCCCGGTAGCCTATCGGTTAGAGCGAGATCGGAGATCGCGTGTCATTGTTACGTAGAACTGTGCAAGATGGCAACGTTGCATTAACTCTGCGTCCCGAATTACGATAAAAGTGAATATACCGCGAACACGACCAACGCGCGACGTCACAATTATTATTCAGTTGCGCTTAATTTTGTGACTATCAAATTTAGTCGGATTCGCGATTCATTTTTATCTCGATTTGGAATGCTGGGTAAGTTGTATTTATGAATGAATCTTCCATTACGCGCGAAGTTTAAAGTTTAGATTTTTATTTTAGATAATTGGTTAAATGTTCCATGACCTTAGATGTTGTGTTGTGTCATGAAATTTTACCGCAAGCCAGGCTTTTTTGCTTATATGGCTCGCACGCCACTGCCCAGTAAGCTTCGACCCATCTGGGCCCCTGCTGTTGCTGACAACTTCTTGAGGCGCGCGGGAACAGTACGCGCCGTCGACGACTTAGGCTTGGTCCGGACAGTTACCGGACGGTCGGACAGCGAGCTAACCATTGCTCATTGTCCGCAAGCCTCAAGGACTAATTCTTTAGGACTATATTTCACCAAGAGGCCATGGCGGCGCGACCAGTCGCTGCTACCAATAAAATGTATACACCTCTTCAGAGAGTTACTCACCTGGTGCCAGTTTGGTTGCGCAACCAATTTGGTGGCGCGACCATTTCGGACGTGTGGCGACTCTGGTGTCTAGTTTGGTGGCTATAGGCTATCTTTTACCGGGACACCATGGCCAAGACGACCAGCTGGTCGCGCCGCCCTGGTTTCCCGGTGAAATATAGCCCTTATGAGCGTCCTTTTCGACATACATTTCCATACAACCGCTCTTACGTGATTATATTTTGGATACACAGCTAGTGTATCCAAAATATCTGGAGAAAGATGTGTAATAACATCATATAGAAGCTTAGATATCGAATAGAAGCTTAGATATATCTTGTGGATATTATCTAAGCTTCTATAGAAATCAAAACATAAATTTGTGTAAAACTAATCTATTAAAGACCTGAAAATCTGCTATTTTACGTGAACTTTGGCCCTCCATAATCTACTCATATAAAGTACATCAATGGAAACCTTGCTCATTTAATCGAGATTCTGAATGTCAATTTTCTGAAAATCTTTTAAGGGTTAAAAAAAAACACGCATTTGCTGGTACAAGTTTTGTGAAATATTCAAGTAAATCACGGAATTCCAATAGTTTCCAGGCGTTATCTCATTAGGCAAATCGTTTTTCAGCAAAACTAGCAAAACAATAATCCTAATATGATAACAGGCATAGACAGGTATTTCTACAGGGTATTTTAGAACTATTCGCCGATCGCAATGAATTGTATGAACATAAACTATAGATATTATATCAATTCTTTAACTATCGAAAAAATCTCGTTATCAGTTATTCTACCAATATTTTCTACGACTATGGTCTAACATTATTCCTTTTTCCAAATTCCAGGCCCCTCAGCCTCCAGAACCATGGGAAGGCATCCGCGACGCGACCGCAGAAGGAAGCGTTTGCGCACAAATCGATTTATTCAACAACAAACAATTCACTGGTGATGAGAATTGCCTCTTCTTAAACGTTTACACCCCCAACCTTGATGGAGAATTCCTTCCAGTCATGATCTTTATTCACGGAGGAGCATTCAAGTTCGGTTCAGGAAACTCCAACTTCTACGGCGCTGATTACTTGGTTGAAAAAGATGTGGTTGTCGTCACACTAAACTACAGATGCGGTGTCCTTGGATTCCTGAGTTTAAACACCCCTGAGGTTCCAGGCAATGCTGGTATTAAAGACATTGTCCAAGCTATCAGGTGGATTAAAAATAACATCCAGAACTTCGGTGGTAACAGCGGGAATATTACCATTTTTGGAGAATCTGCCGGAGGAGCGGCAGTTTCTCTTCTCACTGCCAGTCCGCTGTCTAAAGACTTAATCAACAGGGCTATTATTCAATCCGGAACTGCATTATCGCATTGGTCCATTCAAAAGAACCCAATAGAATCTGCCAGAAGTATTGCTAAGATTCTCGGTTGCGAAGCAGAAGACCCAGAAGAGATTTTGGACTTCTTGAACGCTACTTCTGCAAGAGACATAGTTGAAGCTCATGAGAAGTTGAGCCCAATGGAATATTTCCCTGATGTGCTGAACGCTTTTGGGGTAGTCGTTGAAAAGGAGTTCCCAGGAGTTGAAGCAGTAATTACAGAACCATTTAAAGATTTGTTAACATCTGGCCGCGTTGCAGATACTCCAATTATGATCGGATCGACTTCCTTAGAATTCGCTTTGGAGCGAAAAACAGATGATTTACAAATCTTCATTCCAGAGGAACTGAACATTGAGAGGAACTCTGAAGAATCTTTAGCTATAGCAGAACAGATCAAGAACTTATACTTCAAAGGTAGTCACTCGGGTGTCGAAAGCCTTGAGGAATACTTCGAACTGCTCTCAGACCGTCTGATCAACATAGATACTCACAGATACGTTCAATATCTGGTCAATGTGTCTAAAAAGCCAATTTATTACTACAAATTTGACTATGTTGGAGAATTAAACATTTCAAAGAAGTTGCTGAATAGTTTTGGCCTGACACATGCTATGCATATGGACGAACTAGGGTATCTGTTCAAGAATGATCTGCAGAAGGATGTGGAGCCTACCACTTTGGATATTAAGATGAGGGAGAGAATGCTGAGGCTGTGGACCAACTTCGCTAAGGGCGGGTGAGTTGGACTTTTTATATTATCTTCTTCGTCCTGCCCTTCCTGTTACAAGCTCCTTAGCAGTCCTGAGTTGAGCTTTGCGAATACTGACAAATGCTTGCACTGACTAGACAGGTCCACTCAAATCTGTATGGTTCTTTCTTCAAAAGACCATCTCAGACTAATCTGCATAGTTCTCATGTGATTTGACCTGCCATGCCTTAAATATAAAATTAATTTGAGATTAAAATTTCAAAGTGATCCGAAGTTATGATCTTTTTTTTCATATGAAAATGGAAATGGGTGTATTTGACCCATATAAAAATGATTATTGTTTTAATTAAGATAAACGTGGAAGAAAGGTCATTGAACTTCCTACATTTGATGATATTTTTAATTTCAAAAACGGAAATAATTACATAAAGCTGTCTTGAATCGACATGTATCGTGATCCTTTACATGATCTAGTAATGAAAAGCAATTCATCGTTTGTTTTTCGAGTACCTACGCAGAGATATTAGGAAAAGGTCAATGCACTTTATTACACGGTTATCTCGCGCCTTTTATAGTGCTACTCTACTGTCTTTTTTATCACTTTTAGTAAAAAATACTCAAGCAACCTTTTTCTCAATTTCAGAAACCCGACCCCCGATGAGAACCACTACCTAACCGTAACCTGGTTACCAGTAACCAAGGACAATATCTACTACCTAAACCTAGGCCAAGAGCTGGCTCTAGAGACCAACCCAGATAAGGAAAAAATGGAATTCTGGGACAACCTTTACAGCAAATACTACCGTATCTGGGATCACCCAAGAACCAATATTGTAGAAACTACATTCAAGAATACAGAACCGAAAATCGTTGAGGCTTTCACTGAAAGCGTAACCACATACTCTCAATCAAGCGAATTCACTGAATCCCATACATTCGTTTCGGAAATTAGCGAAGTCATCACGGAAAATAACGAAGTCATTTCGGAATCCCACCACGTAATCACAAGCAACGATGTCGAGCCGGAGAATCACGAAGTCATCACGGAAAATAACGTAGTCATCACGGAAGCGAACGATGTCGTTCCAGAGAATAACGAAGTCGAACCGGAAAGCAACGAAGTGGTTCCGGAACGCAACGAAGTTGTTCCGGAAAGGCACGAAGCTGTCCCCGAAAGGCACGAAGCTGTCCCGGAAAGACATGAAGTCGATAACGTAGTTGAAATTAAAGAATTGCCACCGGCGAAAATTGAAGAGTTGGCTCCAGTGAAAGCGGTAAATGGTGATAGAAAGCAGGCTTCTCCTAGGCCTTCGAACGAAATCAAAATGGTGTCCCGTTCCAATGGGGCTCCTAAAGATGTGATCAGAGCCAACGATCCACCAGAAGATGATCTTCCTAAGAATATTGGAGTCAATAAGTTTGTGAATTTCTTTGAATCGCTTGGAGGTAAGAAGTAGGATAGTCATGTTTTTGAGAGGTTCCAGACACGAGGGTAGTTTAAGTCAAGAAGATATTTTACTGACTCTGTTCAAAATTACATTCGAAATTTATGAAAACCTTTAATTACTGTCCGTTCAACCGATTTTGACTTTTATCACGTTGGTGGCATGACAAATGGCGGCTGCAGTAAATAGTTGGTATTGTAACCACTTCTTTGCTCTTAATGCCATCCTTATGCCTACGGAATACAAGTTAAAATCGGTTGGACAGACAGTAAAAAAGGTTTCTTTAAATCAATAGGGTATAGGTACTCATTGCACTGTCTTCAAATATATTTATGCATGAGGTCAGTGACTAAACTGTCAATGAGGATTTTCAGAGGCCCTATTTAGTTAATTTCTGAAAATTGTCATTGATGTCGTTCTACGTACTGCGGTGTAATACGTGAATGCGATTGCGAAGCGAAGCGACACGATAAAAACAATCAATTGGACCTACTTATGCAAACAGTAACCAATCCACACATAGTCCAAAATAGAGATAAAAAAAACACAGAAGGTTTAAAAAATGAGCCTTATATCGACCCGGTAAAGATCAAAATGATCTGACAATGTCAATGAAAAGTAGGTCCAATTGATTCTCTATTGCGGTGGCCTACGTGACTAATTGCACGTGAGTGCGGTGCGGGGACGAGCGAAGCGAAGTGGACGCGATTAGTTGCTTTGATATTTTCGCGTGAACTCTTACGACATGAAACCTTCTTTAAAAATAAAATTGCGTTTCAAGCGGCGACTTGGCGCTCATTTAGAACAGAGACACCGCATCGCGTTGAATTTGCGTAGACTGCATCATTAGGGTACCGCGTAAGAGAGAGACGGAGCACACAAAACCGATAATGCTATCTCTTTCGAACAGAATCCTATTAAAATTGATAATTCATAATACTGAACTGACACGCTATTCGGCCTTGTGTCTGGAACCCATGTGGCTTTGATTTTCATATTTTTGGAGTGAATGAGAAAATGGCGTTGTATGCAGTAGTGATAGACTTGAAAATCATGGTCATTGTATACCATGGCTGCGGAATGTTCAGAAGAGTTACTGCGGCTCTGGAACGCAAATGGTAACTGAAAGAACACCCGTGTGTTTAGTCAGAAAAAGCCTGACATTTTTCGGTCTACCCAGAACGAGAAAGGTTACTTGATAAAATCTAACAAAAAAACAATTCTTTGTAAGTACAGGAATTTTTTTTTTGGTGTGTAAAAATCATCCAAATGACATCTCCTGCCCTTGGGCGGAGCAGGAAATAGTGTCTGACTTTTACTGACTAAGAAACCCACTTCTGTTCAGGATATGGTCAGGCCTCATTTTGGAATCGATCTTAGAGGAAAGACAGTATTTACATTCCATAATAAGTATACACCACTGTTTTTAATTAGTACAAAAAAAATAGGCTGTATCCGTACTCGTTACATCATATTTGTGTAGTCAACAGCAAAAAACTGAAATCCCAAAATTGTCCACGAAAATTTGTCATAATTGGTGAATTCATAATCAATAGCGAGTACAATGTGTCCATAAATTGAGTGACATTTTGGGATATAAACAAACGCTAATAACTTTGCTGTTTATGAATATTATTTATTGAGACTTTACTTAAATAATAACAAGACTTTTTCTAATAAGCCCTTTAAGTATTTGTACTAATTAAAAAATAGTGGTGTATTTCGACCAACACTAGATGTCTATTATTTTTTGTATAACATTTATATAATCTATCAGTTTCATAAAAAATACTGATAATCCACATTTATGAAGACTGAAAAAGAATCCTAGTATTATATTTAAAAAAAAAAAGACTTATCTACACTAGTATAGTTTTTTTGTTTGTAGGAGGTAATCTCTGGAAGTACTGGTCCGATTGCTAAAATTTTTTCACCGGTAGAAAGCTGCTTCATTTCCGAGCGCGGGCGAAGCTGCGGGCAAAAGCTAGTAAAATATAAAGATCGTTCCGATTTGAGGCAAAAACGCCATGAACAAACATCGTTCACTCCAAAATTGAAAATCAATTCAAAACGTAGTTTGTAGATATTAGTCATTATTCTAGTTTCTAATTTACAGTATTTATTTACATTCCATCTATAATTTTAAGAATATTTCCGTAAATAAAAAAATCGATTTGTATTTATGAAAATCAGTTTTTTTCAATCATCAATTCATATTTAAATTCATTGAACTTCTTTTTCATAATTATTATAGTATTGTATAGAATTTGCAAAAACTATCATCCTTTTTGATGTAGGCAGAAATTTAACTTTCAATTAAATTAAATACTATGGAAAGTTGAATGGCCGC
Source organism: Mythimna albipuncta (assembly GCA_929112965.1). Taxonomy (NCBI): domain Eukaryota; kingdom Metazoa; phylum Arthropoda; class Insecta; order Lepidoptera; family Noctuidae; genus Mythimna; species Mythimna albipuncta. Next base: position 11,604,122 of record OV815987.1, read on the forward strand.
CGTACACGCTAGAGTATAAGACAGGAATAATTTAAACAGGAATATTTTTTTTTATTTTTTTATTCCACAACTATCACACAACGCCATCTAGTCCCAAGCTAAGCAGAGCTTGTGTTATGGGTACTAGACAACTGATAAACATACTTATATGTTTCTAAATACATACATACTATAGATAAATAAGGGTCAACTCACACCGAAAGAGCAGCGAAGGGCAGCGCAGTTTCAGTGTCATATGAATTTTAACTTCATTTTCATTTCTATAATACTTATTATCGCATGAGAAACACGAACGAGAGAATTCCCCGGAATTCCTGCGGCGCCGCGGGCATCCGCGCGACTCGTTCGAGTTTCTCATGCGATATTATGTATTATGGTAATGATAATAAAGTTAAAATTCATATGAAACTGAAACTGCGCTCCGCTTCGCTGCCCGTCGCCGCTCTTTCGGTGTGAGTAGATCCTTACACCCAGACACAGAACAAATGACACCTGACAGCTTTGCCTATACAGTTGAGTTGTACAAGTAAACCGGAGCTTGTATGTTACACAACTGTGCAGGCACACACGCTTACCTGACAGTTATAACTGTGCAGGCAAAGCTGTCAGGTATACACTAGCGTGTATGGCTACCTTAAGACATCTTCACTAACCAGCAGATGAGATAATGAGCAAATGAAAACATGTAAAAAAAAAGAGTGTGCTAAAGTCTACCACACGAAAACTTCATCTAGGCGAAGATCGTTATCGTTCGGATAAGATCAGCCGACTCGAGTCGAACTTACCCGAACGAGCGTTACATACTCGAGCGTGACGTGAGCCGTCACTTTCACACAAAACTAATTGCTCTGCACGCCTAAAAAAGTACACACCTCAAAAAATAAATTACACGACAAAAGTAAAAACTTCATTTTAACATAGGTCGTAATCGTTCGAATAAGGTCGGCCGACTCGAGCCGAACCTACCCGAAGGAGCGTTACAAATCCGAGCGTGACGTGAGGCGTCACGCTGATTCACTTCAAAAAATTAAATCTACCTTCCTCAGTCCACCGCTGGGCATATTATTGCCAATGGTGAATTAAAGAAAATTACATCAGAACCCTACTCAAAAAGGAACTTAAAAGTCTACTCTCATCATATTTACCTAAAGATTACCTATAGGGCGATTTCTAAACTGAAATTCAGGCAACAATTTCCCCATTAAAGATAATATTCTTTTTTTTATTATTATTGATAGGCTTGCGTTTGACCACCATCTCACCTGATGGTAAGCGATGATGTGGTCGACGATGGAGCACGCTTGCTTAGAAGAAACCTATTCACTCTCGGCTTAAAGACCCCTAAGTTGTAGCTATCAGGAAACACAGATTCCGGCAGGGAATTCCACTCCTTGGCTGCACGCACAATAAATGTGTTCCCAAAACGCTTTGTGCGTATGGGTGGGAAGTCTACCATGTACCGGTGGCGCAATGCCTGTACGTCGTGGGGTCCGATGATGAAACGGACTTGGCGGAATTAGATTGTGCAATTTCAGTGCATACTTCCCGAAATGTAACGATAGAAAACCGACAGACTAGCAACTCGGCGGCGATGCTCAAGGCTTTGGAGCTTCGACTCTACAAGTGCATCATTGCCGATGATTCTCTTGGTGATGATTCTTGGTTTTTAAGGATACTTGGTACCAAAAAATACCTGCATGTTATTTTGAGTATAAAGTGTTGATTTAAAGGCTATATTTCACCGAGACATCATGACAGCGCGAATAGTCGCCGCTACTAACAAAATGTATACAGAGTTACTCACCTGGTGTCCGTTTGGTTGCGCAACCAATTCGGTAGTGCGACCAGTTCGGTCGTGTGGCGACTCTGGTGTCTAGTTTGGTAGCTTAGTGCTATACTTCTCCCGGACAGACCATTTGCGCCGCCATGGTGTCCCGCTGAAATATAGCTCTAAAAACTTACCACCAAGAGGTTATCACACAATCAAGCCTTACCAAGGGATTATGTTGCCTGTAAAATCATCAAGTGACTTATCTTCTCTCCCGCTGTCCTAGAACGTTCTCAGCCGTTATGGTTTTAGTCAGTCTGACACATCCTCTCGCTCCAATTTTGAGCGGGAAGCCATTTGATGATTTCGCACTTCAAAAAAATAACATAAAACATACTTGTGAAAGGCTAGGCATCTTGTGACGATCGAAAAAATCGGGCTCGAAAAATGGTTTAAAAAATTAGGGTAGACTTAAAAGATTCCTCTCAAAAATCGAATATCATTGTCTTCCGTGATGGTTGTATAATATCTTGTATTTATCATATATATTTTACTGTTGATGTTCCCGAAAATAAATGTAATTTTCGTCTTGGCCATTCGAAATTGTATGCCATAATCTACTAATTAAAAAAAAAAATTGGTAACCTGACAAACTTAGTTCTGTCATATAAGTAATTAAAGAAAAAAAGTGGGAGGTAGGGATAGGAGGGTAAACCTAATATACCAACTAAATCTAAAATTATAAAAATCTCATATCACAGTGTTTGTTATCGTACTCTTTAGCTAGAACTACACAACTCACACGTATACCACACACGCCGAGCTAAACGCGTCGGTCTCCATACATTTTATATGGAAACTAGACTTGTAGAGCTACACTAGATCCACGCCACGCGACGTCGTTCTACGTACGTCGTGTGCGTCGGTCTAATGTAATTCTAGCTTGAAACGGCTCAACCAATTTTGAGAATAGGTCGTAGACTATATTTTACCCTACTACCCTCTCCTCTATTTTTGTTTTTATTATTTACATAGCAGATCTAAATTTGACAGGTCATCGAGTATGTTGTATGTTACTTCTAGCTCAACCTTTTTGCATCATGTTACTTATATTTTCAAGGATATCGGAGGCTTAGTATTTGAAATTTGAGGGCTTAAGCAAATAGTTTTTCTCGATAGGGTTAACTTTAGATGCCCAAGATTCAAGCATGTGGGTAGTACAAAAATTGAAGTGTGCTAAGCATAATTAGATTTGGACTCAGCTAGTCGGGTCCTGGGCATGAACACAAGTCTACAATAGCTACGAATAGGCAAGCGGGTTGTGAACAGCTAAAGATGACTAAGACCTACTGTCCACGGACGCGTAGCTGCATAGACGTCACCATGCGCTTGGTGTACGCCTGCGTGAAGCTTACATACTGTCGACGAAGCTGTAACGATACTCCTGTTTCATAGGTGCGTTCAAACATGTCAACTGGAAACATTTGCTCCGTGTGGGAGATAAATGATAATGATAAATGATCTTTATTTTGCAAGTAGGTTTTATAAAAACACTTTTACACGTCAATTAAAAATAGATGAGGCCGGTGAATCCGCGACACGCTGCGCAGTTATAGCCAGAGATCGGAATTCATGTACTTACAGTGATTTCATACAGCGAAATAATGAAGTGGATATGCCTTAAATCCCGTGATTAATTTTAAAGAGCAGAATATTTTTTATGACACTATCTATAGCAGAAAAAAATTCATCCTACATTAATGTAGAGGAGGAAGTGTATAAATTTATTAACCTCGCCTCAGTTGATGTAGAGAGATCTTTTTCGATAAAAAATACTAATAAAAATTGTATGTTAATGATCTTTGTTTTGTCTCTGAGGTTTATATTATTATTTTTGTAATATTGTTGTCCACTCAGGATTTTTCATTAGAAATCCCGGAAACATACATATTAATATCAACATTTCGGTGTACATGTATATAATTCCGACCTCTGGTTAAAACCAATCGCCTCAACCCCTGCGCCAATTGTACCGTCAGATTGAGGCCCTGCGCAGACGGCACACTTTTTGTGCGATCGAGTCTGCGGCGCACAAAAAGTCTGCATGGTGCGCAAAAAGTCGGTCGCGGATTTTTCACAGACTCAACGCACACGACGCACATCTTCGATCATTTGGTCGGCAGAGCTGTAGGGACGTAGACGCTATGGAAATCGTGCAGAGATCGCGAAGTATTATTTTGTAAAGATTACGATTACGTTACGTCCACCCCTAGCAAATGCAGATTGCCGACTAAAGTGTGCGCCGTCTGCGTTAGAGCGCGTTGAAGCAAACGTTCAATTTTTTTTACACACTTTTTGTGCGGAGCGGCGCGCCGCGGTGCGGTGCGGTCTGCCCGAATTACACGGATTTTTTGTGCGCCGGACTTTTTGCTCGTCGTGTGCGTTACTGCATATAATTGCATAGGTTCTATTTTCACAGACTAAAAAGTGCGTCACGGATAGTCTGTTGTCTGCGCAGGGCCATAGAGAATTTTGGATACATCCTATACTTTCGGAAAGATTACGATTACGGTACGTCCACCCCTAGCAAATGCAGATTGCCGACTAAAGTGTGCGCCGTCTGCGTTAGCGCGCGTTGAAGCAAACGTTCAATTTTTTTCACACACTTTTTGTGCGGAGCGGCGCGCCGCGGCGCGGTGCGGTCTGCCCGAATTACACGGATTTTTTGTGCGCCGGACTTTTTGCGCGTCGTGTGCGTTACTGCATATAATTGCATAGGTTCTATTTTCACAGACTAAAAAGTGCGTCACGGATAGTCTGTCGTCTGCGCAGGGCCTGAGAATGTTAATAATTTGCTCAACTCCTCAAGTTATTGCGTTTTTGTGGGTATGTGGAATTCTTTCTAAAATGAGTGTGTACCTATTTAGTCAAATTTTTAGTCTTATTATATTGGGTTTAATGATTACTAAGTCTGCGATATCTTTGCGAATATTTAACTTTTTCTTTTTTTGGCCTGTAATTCCTGTCAGGCCATAATAAATATTCAGGAATTGTATGTAATTATATTTATAACATAATATTTTTGTCTCTAAATTGTATTTTATATCTATAGTGTAGATATTATGTGCCAATATAATTGTTAGTCTTTATCATTTCCATTTTAATTATAATTATATGAATAGATTAGAATTATATTTTTGTATAATTATTATGCGTAAATAAAATATGTTATATAATTTTTGTTGGTTTTTATTTTGACTTCTTTTTCTAAATGTTTTCACCTGTAAACAATGTACTTAAGTTTATAAGATTTATTGAAATAAAACAAAAATATATATTTTATTTTGTTTAAATATTTTATTATAAATCTGATCTGACCCTTCTTCCATAACAATTTGGTTTTGATAAAATATAAATAATACAAAAAAGTATAATGTCTTTTCATAGATAACATTATTCTATAAAAAAATCATATATAAAAATAAAATTGGATGTAATTAATATAACAGTATGTATATTTAAAGTAAAAAAATATATTAAACACAGGTTTCGTTCAATTGCTTAAAATAACGCATATATTTTCTGTATAAAATTTTAACATGAATTTTTAAATAAACACATAATTTTAATTAAGTATTTAAACAAGTAACAATAAATAGAAAAAACCCAGATAACATTATGCGTGAATAAAAATTAAGTCATTTGTACTATCACTGGTAAAATTATTAAAAAAAATCTGGTTAGAAACGGTGAAGGAAAACATCGTGAGGAACACGGCATGTCCTAGAACCAAAATTTCGAAGACATGTGTCATCCACCAATCCGCATTGGACCCGCGTGGTGGATTACGGCCCATTCTCTCTTCTAAAGAGGAGGCCTGAGTCCCAGCAGTGGGAACATTAGAAGGCTGAGCTAGAGTACACGGTGGAGCACACAGTTGAGGTGTTCCCTGCTTGGGCGGAGCATCGCCGTGCCCTCGTTCAGGCTATGGTCCGGGGTAAAGGGGTGGATTTTTTGTCAGTACGAGTCTGACAATATCTCCCGCTCCGCCCAAGAGGGGTTATCATTAGATGATTTTCCCACCAAAAAAAAGGCTGAGCTTATTTGCTGGTTAAGTTTTTGAAATTTACAGCTCAATTTTTTTTTAAGTAATTTAAGCCATTGTATGCATATAAATAATAGTATAATCAGTGCTACAACTTTCAAGTCATCGCTTTTATTCATTGTTTTTTTATTTATATTTCCTTTTTGTTTGTTCTTGTAACTAATTTACCTAAACATATACACCACAAATTTTTAATTAGTACAAACACTTAGAGGGCTTATTAGAAAAAGTCTTGTTATTATTTAAGCAAAGTCTCATTAAATAATATTCATAAACAGCAAAGTTATTAGCGTTTGTTTATATCCCAAAATATCACTCAATTTATGGACATATTGTACAGGCTATTGATTATGAATGAATAAAATTAATTGACGATCAAAATGGAATAACACTGCGCGTAGTATTTTCTGGTAGCAATTGTTGTGAATGATTGATTCTAATATGCATTTACTAAGGTCAATTTTGGAACTTTGTTTTTTTACACAAATATGAGCAGTAACCAGTACGGAGCCCCATTTTTTTGTACTAATTAAGAAATAGGGGTGTTTAATAAATTAAATTATAATTTAGAAGTTTCCCCTGTAATACTTAACCAGAAGTTGAGTCTATCCAAGTCAGGGTTTCTGACACAAGCTATTGTGGAGTCTATGATTAAGACGTGTTTCCCGCTCTTGGTGTACGGTAGCCACTCCGTTTCCTGGTTTTGCCATGTAGGTTGTCTGAAATGGAAAATAATATTATAGAAGGTAAGTTACCCGTATGTGGTGATTTGATGGAGTTCACGCGAATTCAGTGCAACGCAGCTACTGTGTCACCGCTTTAGGCTGTCCACGAACGCGTATACGGTACACTCAGTCGACGAAGCGGCAACCATAGTTCCATAGTTTTGTATGTAAGCTTCACGCAGGCGTACACCAAACGTATAATGACAAATACGCGACTATGAAACCACGCGTCCGTGAACAGTAGGCGTTACATACAAAAACTAGAACCATTTAGTCTTCTTCTTCTTATCGTATCGATATCAAAATTAGTTAAATTTCTTGCCTGGCCCAGAATTCGGCCACGGCAATGCCGTCCGCTGATGCTGTCATTAGGTTCCTACGTGAACAGGAAACAGGGCACGTGATGCAGGACGGAAGGTGGGACATGGTCTGCGGAGAGACGTCGCACAAACACTGAAGATCGGAACCATCCGAGAACCCCCACCTGTGGAGATTGTCTTTGCTGCGCCCAACCTGGGTGCGGAGTCTGTTTAGAGTTTTCCAGGTTGGCCATGGCAACTCGTCTCCAGGAGAGAGGCTCTCCGACGGCTCGATAAAATCATCGGGAGGTTTAAACTTCTGCCGCCAGAGTCGCATCTCAGTTAAATAATAAAAACTACTACTATTTTCCTGTATTGTACTGTGTCGGTGGTGTCCAACTTGTAATATTCTTAAATCTTCTTCTTCTTCTTCCTGCCCTTGTCCCATCTTATTTGGGGTCGGCGCAACACGTTTTTTTCTTCCATTCTGTCCTGCCACTCGTCACGCTATCACTAACTCCCTTTTCTTTCATATCACTTCGCACACAATCCATCCATCTTTTCTTTGGCCTCCCTCTCCATCCATCCACATGTAAATTCATAACTCTTTTAGCAACATGCTTTTCATCTCTCCTCTTTACATGACCATGCCAAGACAAACGATTTCCTTTCAACCTTTCAGTCACTGGCGCCACTTTCAAACTTCCTCTAATATATTCATTTCTCACTTTATCCATTCTTGTCACACCACACATACACACACACATTGTTAAATATTTTTGGGAAAAAATATTACACGGAGCCAAAAACTATTGGAATCGACTCAGTGAAGTATTTGATGTAAAAGTGTATATTTTTCTTGAACAATAAACCAGTTACTGATTCTGAACAAACTATATTCAAGTTTAGCATATACAAAAAATTATGTTGTAAATATGAATACTCACCCAGTCCTAGCAAAACTGCACCAAGCTTCAGCCAGCATTTTAATAATTTTTGTATCAGCTTCGCAAGCTTTCTCATGTTTGTTCTCTCTATAAAACTGATACTGTATCATATCTCCATGACTGGCCCCCCTTAGCCCCAAATTTCCCATAGTCCTGGTGTGCAAATTACCGTAATACTGAAACTTATAGAAGTATATACTGTTACTGTATCTTGCCAACAGCTCTGGGAATAACACCAGTGGAAATTGGAAGTATACATCAGAAATCATATTCACATATTCCAATTTCGTATTTTCGCACACATCTTGATTACGAAAGTAAAATTTCTTTAGTTTCGCCTCGATTTCGCAGACTCGACTGTCCTCTCGGGGAATGTGTAAGTATTGAGGAATAAAATAGTAAAAGTCTTCTTCAAACTCAATGTTACCTCGCGCATCTTTTTGCAAGAACAATGCCCCTTCATGAGAATTGATGCCAGCTAAAACAGGCACATTCGTGTACCGATTCATAGGTATATCGATACGTGGGTATTCGGATAAAAACTGCTCGACACCAGGAAACTGCATTTCGACTACCGGTAAGAAGAACGCTTGAATCACAGAAGGTGGTCTAGCAATTTCTGCCATGCTAAACGCTACAATCAACTCCTGGATCGGAACTTCCAGGAAATACTCATACAGTTCTCTTTCGGTTACCAGGTCATCGCGATCTAAGCTCCGTGCCACTTGCCTTGCTTTTGCAATCGGATCTTCTTCGACCATATAAACATCAGCAATGGAATTCCCTGACTGTGCTATAACTTTGTGGTAAAGTCCTAGAGTCATTGGCGAAGTCATATACGAAGAGACAGCCCCACCTCCCGCGCTTTCACCGAAAACAGTGACATTATTACAATCTCCATTGAAATATGCTATATTATTTCTGACCCAACGCAAAGCAAAAACTGTGTCTTTCAATCCAGCATTTCCTGGTACTTCTGGTATGTTCAAGCACATAAATCCTAGTATATTCAATCTGTAATTCACTGTTACAATAATAACGTCATGTTTTAAAAAATAATCAGGTTTGTAATAGTCTCCGTAGCCAAATATAAATCTACCACCATGAACGAAGAACATTACGGGTAGGTTTTGTACGCCTTCGCTTGGTAGACATGGAGTGTAAACGTTTAAGTAAAGACAATCTTCTGATCCTTCCATTCTGGAGGAGGTGTATGGGTTAAGCTGGCAACACTTGTTGCCTGGTTTAGTAGCGTCACGGACTCCATTCCAGGGCAGTGGTTCTTGTGGGTCCTGGAATTAAGGCTCGTATTAGTTTTAACAAACATCGAATTCTGATCGCATCAGGAATGAAGTTATTCGCACGAGAACCAAGGCCGTCGTTATAGCACGAAGAATCGTCAAACTTAAGTGGCAGTGAACAGGGAATATTGCTCGCAGAACAGATGGTCGTTGGGCCAAAGGTTCTGGAGTGGCGACCGCGTACCAGAAGATGCGGCGTTGGTAGGTGGATCGATAAGCTGATGTGGGTCGCGGTAATCCGAATGCGAGACGCACAAGATCATTCGTTGTGGCGACACTTGGGGGAAGCCTATGTCCAACAGGGAACGTCTTTCGGCTAAAAAGATGATGATGATGTGGGTCGGACGGCGAGCAATGGGTAGCTCGCTGTCCGACCGTCCAGTAACTGTCCGGACCGAACCCAAGTCGTCGACGGCGCGCACTGTTCCCGCGCGCCTCAAAGAGTTGTCAGCAATAGCAGGGACCCAGCTGGGTCGAAGCCTATTGAAGGCACGAAGGAACGGGGTGGGTTTTTAGTCAATAAGAGTCTGACACTATCTCCCGCTCCGCCCAAAAGCAGAGGTTGTCATTAGATGATTTTCCCACCATAAAAAAAATGATGTGGGTATATAAAAAATGTATTATTAGTTGCCGACAAGTTGGATGAAGCGAATTCACTGCATTCTTGAGATAATTATCTCGATTTTTACAAATAAAAACCAAAAAAAATACTAACGCTAAATCTTAACCGGCCGACAGGAGGCCTAGCATACGGTATGCCTTCAAAACTATAATATTTCTTGCCGTAGAACGTCGAGCATTGCTTCCCCTTTAGCGTACCGTTTACTACTTGCACCTGGATGAACATAGCTTCTGAAAAAAGAAAAAAATATATTACTACTAGCCGTCGAGACAGATATTATCCTGCAGGAAAGTTAGCATTCTGTCAAAAAATTCAAGTTTTTTATTTCACATAGGCCTACATGGGCACTTATAAAACGTCAGAAGCTAGTGCACGGTTCAAAAATTGCTCGTTTCCTATGGAGAAGAACCGGCAAGATACCATGGTTACTCTTATAAAAAATGGTTGTTCTTATAGGTAATATTTTCATATTACAGTATTAATATAGATATTATTTAAGAACAGTGTAGACCGGTCTATATTGTACTCAAAAGCACAATAAAAATAACCATTAAAAAAAAGTGAGTCAAAATATGAAGTAATCTAAGAATTTGTGGACTCTACAGTGGCAAAAAAAAATTGTAACCCGGTTGCAGCGCTACCTACCGAGTTCAATGAGGATCAATCACTTAGCAAATCCGATTTCTAGTAAGTACATCATATGTGTAATAATTTGCCGAGTATTTATTATTTTAAATTATTTAAATCTGTCAAGAAATGGTGGATTTATTAAAGCTTTTCTGAACGGAAACAAAACGCGCGCTTGCGCTGGACTGTTTACAATGACGTCATCTGTCTTGATCCGTGCGACGAACGCCGACAGACTGCGCGGTGGATACCGATCATGACAGTTGACGTCACAGCGAGTGGCTTCATTCTCGGGCGCGCTTCCGGAAATAATACACTAAAATTGCTGTAAATTCGTCATTTTTAGTCTGATTTTAATAATTTCTTCACATAAATTTTTGGTTACGACATAGCATAGCATAGTCGGCCTTATAATGTTCCCACTGTTGGGACTCAGGCCTCCTCTCTAGCAGAGAGAATGGGCCGTAATCCACCAAGCGGGCCCAGTGCGGGTTGGTGGATGTCACATGTCTTCGAATTTTTGGTTCTAGGACATGCCGGTTTCCTCAAGATGTTTTCCTTCACCGTTTTGAGAGCAGTGGTGATGAAATAAATTACGCAAAGTAATGCGCCTGGCTGGGTTTGAATCCGCGACCTACAACTTGTAAGTCGGGGTCGTTACTACTCAGCCACCACTGCTCTCACGTCTCTTACGTCATAAGAGAAATAGATAAATATAAAAACACTAGCTTTTGCCCGCGGCTTCGCTCCCGCTCTTCCCTACTTCAGCCTACTATACCCTACTCTACCCTACTATACCCTACTCTACCCTACCCTACTCTACCCTACTCTACTCTACTCTACCCTACTCTATCCTACTCTACCCTACCCTACTCTACTCTACTCTACCCTACTCTACCCTACTCTACCCTACTCTACCCTACTCTACCCTACTCTACCCCACTCTACCCTACTCTACTCTACCCTACTCTACCCTACTCTACCCTACCCTACTCTACTCTACTCTACCCTACTATACCCTACTCTACCCTACCCTACTCTACCCTACTTTACCCTACCCTACTCTACTCTACTCTACCCTAAAAAAAAAAAAAAAAAAAAAAAAAAAAAAAGTATCCTATGTCCTTCTCCTGGTTCTTAGCTACCTCCCTACCAATTTTCAGCCAAATCGGTTCAGCCGTTCTTGAGTTATAAGTGGTGTAACTAACACGACTTTCTTTTATATATATAGATAATTGGAGAGTGTAAAAAAACTAATAAAACCTAACTAAAGTACCTAATACCAAATAACTTACATGAAACTAATCCCTCTACTTGCAATATTTCCTTGATGGCTTGTATCAACAAATGAATCTAAAATGTAACCATCTAACCATCTTTAAAAATACAATAATTCTACCTATTGTTACTAATATTTTTCCACTAATTATAAGTGTGGGAGTTTTTTTTTACTATAGTATTGTTTTCATTATTATATATAGACGACATCTACCATTAACTACACCAATATAATAAAGAGGTAGTTTGCTTTTTTGTTTGTAGGAGGTAATCTCTGGTACTGGTCCGATTGCAAAATTTTTTTCACCAATAGAAAGTTGCTTTATTCCTGAGTGACATAGGCTATATTTTATGTATGCGGGCGAAGCTGCGGGCAAAAGCTAGTTATTTATAGTCTTCCAACACTGTATTACTAACATTATAAACAACAACTTTTGTTCTATGACTTTTTACAAAATATAATACATTTACCAAAAACAAACCTTCAAGATTTCGTTGTTCGTCTGTATGACACGACACAAGCGCATCAAGCACCCCCGCTGCTTAATTCCCGCTCCCCTCCGCTATTGTACTATAGCTCGCTTTACATAGACTTCGTAATATTTAGAACGTTCAGTTTAAATATTTTTATTTTTGTATGAAAATCTGATGAACTAACATATGATACATTTATAAAAGTCATAGAACAAGTGTTTGTTAAATATGTTAGTAACATAGTCCTGAGAGGTTACCAGTGTTTTACAAATAACCCAGGTCAAACAAACTCAGTAGACGAAACTGAACCACCTTCCATGAGGTTTTTTCCGGAAATTAAAAAAAAATCGTCCTCCCCATACAAACTGTCCAATCAAGTTAATAATTTTGTATGGGGAGGCCGATTTTTTTTTTTAATTCTTTTTTAGTTTTCTATACCCTAAGGGTAAAAAGTCTCTCAGTCACCAGGCTGTGTCTATGTAGTGTTAGTTGAAATTTTCACAAATTATGTATTCTTGTTGCCGCTATAACAACAAACTACATATAATTATGCATTATGGTATAACCCATGGGTCTCCCATACAACAAACGCGATTTTTGCGATTTTTAACAAAAGTACACATATTATAATATACACATGTATACATATACTTCTATATATTTCAAAAGCCGATTTGCATCTGTGACTCACGCTCAAAGGTTCAGTTGAAAACCAGCGTCAGGCAACTGCTACGGTTGTCTGGCAGTATGCTGAACTGAACCTATTTGGCACTACCGTGAGACATATTGTTGCTGTTTGTTTTTATTTTTTCTTATTTTATGGTTTTAATATTATTTATGTTTTTTAATACTTACGTGTTATTTTCATTGTGTGCCAAATAAACATTTTTTCTTTTCTTTCTTATTTTTTTGCCGAATTTTCGTAAGGATGGTATAGAACCCTTCGTGCGTGAGTCCAACTCGCACTTGGCCAATATTTTTAAATTACGTCAATGTTATTTCAAAGACGATCTCACAGTATAGCAATTAACAATAAAGGGTCTTGACAGATAGACAGACAGACGGACAGACAGATAGACAGACGGACGGGACGGGCGGACGGACAACAAAGTAATCCTATAAGGGTTCCGATTTTTAGGGTTCCGTAGTCAACTAGGAACCCTTATAGTTTCGCCATGTCTGTCTGTCCGTCCTCGCTTAATCTCTGTGACCGTTAGCACTAGAAAGCTGAAATTTGGTACCAATATGTATATCAATAACGCCGACAAAGTAGTAAAATAAAAATTGGAAAAAAATGTTTTATTAGGGTAGCCCCCCTATATGTAAAGTGGGAAGTGATTTTTTTTTTAACTTCAACCCTAACGTGTGATATATCGTTGGATAGGTATTTAAAAATGAATGGGGTTTACTAAAATCATTTTTTGATAATGTCAATAATTTCGGAAATAATCGCTTCAAAAGTAAAAAACAATGCGTCCCCCTCCTCTAACTTTTGAACCATAAGTTTAGAAAATATGAAAAATATCATAAAAGTAAAACTTTATAAGGACTTTCTAGGAAAATTATTTTGAACTTGATGGAAAGAACAGTTTTTGAACAAAAAAGACAAAAGGGTTCTACAAAATAATTTCTGAACTAAGTTTGTAGTATAATCGTATATGCAAGCATTTTTTTAAACTCATAAGAGGTACACTTATTGTGACGGACGGGAAACTACGGAACCCTACACTGAGCGTGGCTCGACACGCTCTTGGCCGGTTTTTTTACTTTTGAGTTCCGTACCTCAAAAGTAACCCTGAATTTATAGAAGTAAAATTGCTGTAATATTTTTATAGGTACTTAAGGTGCTTGTTTTATTGTAAATTGACCTTAACAAAGGTTCAAGTGTAACTATACATTATTATGTACGTAAATAATAAAATTAATATGCGAAACCTTGAAGCGGTCTTTTTTTTATTTATTCTGTTCAATTCAAAATACTTTATTTTACATATAGTGGAGTGCCGTAAGGCGTTAAATTAGTAAAACAAACTATTGGACTGTATTGTTAAAAGTTCACAAAAAAAATTGTGCACTCTTATGACCTTAGAACTTTTTTTTTTTTTATGGTGGGAAAAATCATGCATTGACATCCCCCGCCCTTGGGTGGAGCGGGAGATAGTGTCAGACTCTTACTGACTAAAAGACCCACCCCGTTCCTTCTAGCCTTCATACCGGGGCTCGAGCGCCCTTTCGGATAATCCTGGCCCCAGTAGGCTTCGACCCGGCTGGGCCCCTGCTGTTGCTGACAACTCCTTGAGGCGCGCGGGAACAGTGCGCGCCGTCGACGACTTGGGCTTGGTCCGGACAGTTACCGGACGGCCGGACAGCGAGCTACCCATTGCTCACTGTCCGCAAGCCCGCGTCTACGTTGGCCGGAAATCGGGATCAGAATCCCGGCGACGGCGGCGGCGATAACGCCGTTGCCTGATGCGTTCGGCCTCCTCCTTTGCAAGCATTACTGCTTCGCAGAAGTCGGCGACCGCCTGCCACTCCTCCTCGCTCCGGACCATGGCCTCTCCGCCGCCGATCGCCCCCACGAGGGCACGGCGATGCTCCGCCCAAGCAGGGCACACCTCGACTGTGTGCTCCACCGTGTCCTCCGGGCGTTCCGCACAGTGGCGACACCCGGGCGTCACTTCCGCATGAATCCGGTGCAGGAAACTCCCGAATGAACCATGTCCGGTGAGGACCTGCGTCATGCGGAAGGTAAGGACGCCGTGAGGCCTTTCCAGCCACGCCTCAAAGAGGGGACTTACCGCCATGATTGTGGCGTGCCCAGCACTGGGTTGCGATAGTCGTTGACGCCATTTCACCATGAGATCCCGCCGGAGCTCTGTCCGCCATGCCGTGACCTGTCGCGGCAGCGGACTTTCACCCCGGCGTTGCATCTCCACGCGCATATCGTGCATGTGTGCAAGGACTGTTGCCTCCAGATCCCACGGTGGTAGGCCAGCCAGAAGGCTCGCCGTTTCGCGGGAGACCGTGCAGTATCCCCGCACCATCCTTATCGCCATGACCCTCTGGCAGGCGTTCAGTATGGCCGCCGGTTGCTTTTTCAGCGACGGCGCCCACACCGGCGCCCCGTAGAGGGCCATGGACCGAACGATCCCCGCGTAGAGCCTCCGGCAGGAGGCGTCTGGACCCCCAAGGTTGGGCAGAAGCCGCTTGAGCGTAGCCCCAGCCCGGCTGAGTTTGGGAGCCAGACGTCGGAAATGCTCCACGAAATTCCACCGGCTGTCGAGGACGAGTCCCAGGTACTTCATCGTCGACCCGAACCTTTGAACTTGGCACCCATTTAGATCTCACTTCTTTTGTCAATGAAGCAACCAAGGCATATTTCATAAAATTGAACTTGGCTCTCATTTCACATTTATGTTTTTGATGGGATATCATTACTTTTTGCACATAAATGATTAGTAGGTACTTATTTATTATAAAATTAATACCAAATGGTTTTTGTTAAACTATGTTGCTAATAGAATCAATTATGTGAAAAATTATAATCGATACATATTATAAAACAATGTCCCCCACCGCGTCTGTCTTCCTGTCTGTTCGCGATAAACTGAAAAACTGCTGCACTGATTTTCAATCGGTTTTCACTACTCGATAGCCTGATTCTCGAGGATAATTTTAGTATATAATTTGTTTAGTTTTTGTATTTATTTCTGCGCACATTAACGATATTTGTTGAAGATGTCGGGAAAAAAGAAGTCTGGGAGCTTTCAACGAAAATGCTGCCTAAACCCTTTGAGATGTCTACAGAAAAGTCCGTGGTGGTATATGTCTATCTCTTAAGGTTAACACACTATGTATGGAACGAGTGGTCAATAATAAGCTCCTGGCATACCTGGAAGCTAATGACATCCTCAGTGATCGTCAATACGGTTTTCGCCGAAATCGGTCAACTGGGGATCTTCTAGCGTATGCCATTCACATCTGGAACGAGGCCATCGAGAAGCATGGGGAAGCACTTGCAGTCTCCCTTGATATCTCGAAGGCTTTCGACAGGGTCTGGCATGATAGCCTTATTGCTAAGCTTCCTTCCTTCGGTTTGCCCACTGGTCTGTGTAGCTGGATCGCAGACTTCTTGAGGGGGCGATCCATCCGAGTAGTTATTGATGGCTGCTCGTCCGGGCAAATGGATATTAATGCCGGGGTCCCTCAAGGGTCCGTGCTCTCTGCAACACTGTTCTTGCTGCACATAAACGAGCTACTTAAACCCGGTACCTTTGGGTATGCAGATGACAGCACTGTTGCTGAGAGTTACGTGTCCGATGCACGTACTAGTGGGTCACAGATCCAGTCTTTGAGGGAAGCTATGGTTGAGCGCTTGAACTTATCCTTGGAGGCAGTATTCGATTGGGGCGATGCCAACCTGGTCAGGTTCAATGCTGCTAAAACCCAGGCGTGTCTTTTTTCCGCCAAACGAAGCCAATTTTACCCGGCTCCTATATTCCGAGGTGTGACCGTGCCGATTACCGACGGCCTTGAGCTTCTTGGGGTAACGTTATCATCTACCCTCAATTTCGGCTCTTAAATCGAGGCAAAAGCACAACAGGCTGCCAAAAAACTGGGGATTTTAGCTAAGGTGAGGCGGTACTTCACTCAGGAACAGCTGCTCAACCTATACCAAGCGCAAGTTCGATCGTGTATGGAGTACTGCTCTCATCTTTGGGATGGGTCTGCCAAGTATCAGCTTGATGCTCTGGAGTCGATTGAGAGGCGAGCCAAGAGGATCATCGGTGATGATGCGCTTGTTGAGTCAAAGCTCCAAAGCCTTGAGCATCGACGCCGAGTTGCTGGCCTGGCGGTTTTCTATCGATTACACTTCGGTGAGTGTGCGTTAGAATTGCAGAATTTAATTCCGCCAAGTCCGTTCCATCATCGGACCACTAGACGTACGGCGTTGCGCCATCGGTACATGGTGGATATCGCACCCATTCGTACAAAGCGTTTTGGAAACACATTTATTATGCGTACAGCTAAAGAGTGGATTTCCCTGCCGGAGTCTGTGTTTCCTGATAGCTACAACATAAGAGTCTATAAGTCGAGAGTGAATAGGTTACTTCTAGGCAAGCGTGCTCCATCGTCGGCCACATCATCACTTACCATCAAGTGAGATAGTGGTCAAACGCGAGCCTATCAATAATAAAAAAAAAAAAAATACTATATCCATTTTACTACTTTTCAAAATTCGCATTCATGAAGCGTTTATTGAAAAGCTATTTACATAATTACGGTATTAATTCTTATCAAAATAAATTACTTCGTGTTCAAGGCCATATCAGTATCTGTTAATTACTTTTTGAATCATTGAAATTTGACGTACCATTTGAAAGTTATCATAAGTTTAATAATTCTCAAAATTAAATATAATAAGCCGAACGACAATAACGTACGACTTATGACTGTGTTTTCTTTCGATTGTTGTTGAAAAGTTATAATTGCATTTTTGTTTTGTGATTGTTACCTTAACTAATATCCGATTCGTTTAGTTTTGTTTCGTGTCGTTATTTATTAGAAAATCTATATATATTATACTAGCTTTGGCCCGCGCGGCTTCGTTACCGCTCTTCCCTACTCCACCCTACTATACTATACTCTACTCTACACTACCCTAATTTTCATTTTTTTTCCATATGAACCTTCTCCTCACTATAACGAACACAACAAAAACGAATTAGCGAAATCGGTCCAGCTGTTCACGCGTGATGGCGTGACCAAGGAAATAGGGATTCATTTTTATATATTTATAGATAAAAATGAATCCCTATGAAAATTAGGGTAGTGTAGGGTAGGGTAGGGTAGAGTGAGGTAAAGTTGGGTAGACAGCTTAAATAAAAGGTATCACAACATAACTATTAAGTTCACCGGGTTAGCTAGTAAAATGATAAAAATACCTGTTTCTGATTTATTCTTTTGTTTTCACCGAATTACTTAACTGCTTCTATTCTAGGTCATCTGGATCTGGGTTTAAATTTTGATCTATAGGACAGTGATAAAATGAAATTTGGAGCACAAATGTAAATATCTCGCAAGTCTCAATATATGAGCCAAATTTGAAATGTTTATGTGAAATAGTTTTTGAGTTATGAGGGGGTTAAAAGTTAATTACATTCGTGTAACAACGTGTAAACCATTTGGTGGCTCCAAAAAATATTAACACAAGGTGCTGCTCGCCAGTTCTGCTACTTGAACTAAAGATCTAGACACGGCAGCGTGTCAAGCCAGACACGCTGCCGTGTCTAGATCTTTACAGACTTTATATTAAAAAAAGACGTGTGGCACTCGGGGACTGCCGCGGTAAAGCTATAGCATAGCTTTTTTCGCTCAATAAACAAATGAGTGGGGGTGTTAGGTTATTTTCGTTGCGGAATTTCTGGATTCGGTCTCCACTCTCAAGGCCCGCGATAGAAGCTATGCAATAGCTTAAAAAAAAAAACAAAGAAAATCTTTAACAGGCAAGAAAAAGTAACTAAGCGTTACGATGGGCGTGCTCCAGGGAGCAATTCTGGGACCCTTTTTTAGGGTTCCGTAGCCAAATGGCAAAAAACGGAACCCTTATAGATTCGTCATGTCTGTCTGTCTGTCTGTCTGTCTCTCCGTCCGTATGTCACAGCCACTTTTTTCCGAAACTATAAGAGCTATACAGTTGAAACTTTGTAAGTAGATGTATTCTGTAAACCGCATTAAGATTTTCACACAAAAATAGAAAAAAAGCAATAAATTTTGGGGGTCCCCATACTTAGAACTGAAACTCGAAAATTTTTTTTTCATCAAACCCATGCGTGTGGGGTATCTATGGATAGGTCTTCAAAAATGATACTGAGGTTTCTAAAATCATTTTTTTCTAAACTGAATGGTTTGCGCGAGAGACACTTCCAAAGTGGTAAAATGTGTGTCCCCCCCCCCCCCTCTAACTTCTAAAATAAGAGAATGATAAAACTAAAAAAAAATATATGATGTACATTACTATAAAAACTACCAACGAAAATTGGTTTGAATGAAATCTAGTAAGTAGTTTTTTTTTAATGCGTCATAAATCGAAAAAAATACACTATTATTAAAACATCGATCAAAGTTACAACACATTACAAGAACTTTTATATTATGTTACTTGCTGCTACGGAACCCTTCATGGGCGAGTCCGACTCGCACTTGGCCGGTTTTTTTTTAGTTTATTAATAACCATTAGAAATGGGCAATGGAAAGGGCTCGCAGAACAGATGGTCGATGGGAACGAAAGGTTCTGGAATGGCGACCGCGTACCGAAAGAAGCAGCGTGAGGGTCACTTGGGGGAGGCCTATGTCCAACAGTGGACTTCTTTCGGCTGAAATGATGATAATGATTAATAACCAATTCCCAAGCAAGACATCTAAGACATCCTCCATCTCCTTCTTGGTCTGCCGCGACCCTGTCGTGCGATTTTAGGGCACCAATTTTGCGTCTTACTGGCACACCGCGAGGCATGCGGCAGACATAGCTTGGACCTTTGGATGTTGGTCAAAGACAAAGTCTTTGCGCCATAAGTCAGAACGGGGAGAATACACATGTCAATTTTACGCTTAAGTGATATAGGCAAGGTGCTTTGAATAGTTCTGTAGCGGTGCGCACACCAGCCGAACCCGCTACACACTGAACACGTCACCGCAGCCGCCACCCTGGTGACTATGTATCATGAACATATAGGAACGTATATGTGTTAGGAACTTTTGTACATACATTCTTTACATAAAAAGACTAGACACACATTTTGGGTCAAGGTGGACCGATGACCTGGTCAGGGTCGCGGGAAACCGATGGATGCGTGATGCACAGGACCGGTCGTTGTGGCGACGCTTGGGGAGGCCTATGTCCAACAGTGGACGTCTTTCGGCTGATATGATGATGATGATGATGATCAGGAAGACAGGAACTCAAACTGTAACCGTAATAAAGTGTTTTAACACTGTTTTTTAAAACAGTTTTAACAGAAAAACACTTTAAATGTAAAAGATATAATAATGTTACCGAATGAAACTGTAACCTTTTATATAACTTTGGCAACGCTGCGTTTACCTGTTACACTTATTAACACTGTTAACACTTTTATATCTGTTACAGATATGTTAGGGTTACACTTTTGTAAGTGTATTGGGTTAACACATTGAAAACACATTAATAAGTGTTACATATTTGATTCTGTTACCAATTCAACATGTAACACTTATAATTCTGTAACCTTTATGAAGGTGTTTTTAAGTCCCTGATGATGATGATTTCGGGTCTTGCATATACTAAAACTGTTGTGTAGGTTGAATAGAAACTACTTTTGAATGTATTAAAATGTGACGTTAAGATTTAGTTCAAGCCTTCAGCACATAAGGAAAACTAATTAATTTATGGTACTACAGTTTTAACAATTTTCCTGCAATGGGCAAAAAAACAAGTTTTTATATTTATCCCTTGCAGTTGGATGTACAATTTTTTTTTTCTGTATAATTCCCCTCTCTTAGTGAAGCCAAATGGTGACGGATTGGTACCCAAGGGATGGAAAGCGGAGTAGGGGAAGGCAACTGATAAGATGGGAGGATGAGTTCAATCTGACTGCGGGCCCCAATTGGAGGAGAGTGGCACGTGATACAGTACAGTAGAAGCAGCTGGAGGAGGCCTTTGCCAGGAGGCATACTGAATTAAGAGACATAATTTAAAGGAAGAAAAAGGATTGGAAAGAGGATAATTCAGAATAATATGACCATTATTTATTAAGTCCCCTCTCCAACCTTTCATGAGAGGTTTATCTATGATCGGACTTTTGTTTTTGTTTATCTATATACTAGCTTTTGCCCACGCGGCTTCGCTCCCGATCTTCCCTACTTCAGCCTACTATACCCTACTCTACTCTACCCTACTCTATCCTACTCTACCCTACCCTACTCTACTCTACTCTACCCTACCCTACTCTACTCTACCCTACTCTACCATCTTATGTCAGTCTCCTGGCTCTAAGCTACCTCCCTACCAATTTTCACCCAAATCTGTTCTGCCGTTCTTGAGTTATAAGTGGTGTAACTAACACGACTTTCTTTTATATAATTATATAGATAAGTAATAAATCTGTAGTAGTCCAAAAATATATAATAAAATACCTAAATCTGTAAGCCAAATCAATGATTTAAATATATTCAAAAAGGAACTGAAAAAATTTTTAAATAAAAAAACATACTACTCAGTTAGTGAATTCCTATCGAATTATGAGACTGATAATTATGTGTTATCTAATAAGTATAGTTAAGCTAAGTTAGTTATTAAATTTTAATTTAACCTTTCAATTGTGATAATTACAGACACAATTGAAAGACAATAGGTGCGCGAACGCCGGCGTTCGCTTGGGGTTTAATGAATTAAAAGAAAATTAGTGTGCATGTAATAAATTAAGTAAATATGCATCTTTGTATTATAATAGTAAATGTTTAATATAAATATGTACGTCCAACAATATAAAGTGTTGTACTAAATATTATAAAATGAGTAAACATACCCTGTGTATCCGTTTAGGTACTTATTTCAGTAGTATTAAATACCTATGTTATTATTATTTACATTTGTAAGCCACTTACTGTGGCAGAACACAGAGACACTATACAAATAATTGTAACACCTAAATTGTACCTGTGCGCACAAATAAATTTTTTGTATTATTTTGTATTAGAGGTTTATAGTCGTGGGCGCGTCACGTAAACTGTACAAAATCCATTTAGAAAACTTTTACACATTAAAATTGTGTGTGATATATCACTTTATTTAATTACAATCGGTTGACTATATCGAAAGAACATTCATTGACTGTAGAAGTGTGTGTGTGCGAAGTTCGCCGGGTCAGCTGGTATATAGATAATTACGGCAACAAAAATTTAAAGGATTCAACATAATCGACTTGCAATTATTATCGTTCAGATTAGATAAATCCGTCCCAATGTGCTTTCAAAACTATTTAATATTTACTTACTTTTAGACACTTGAGAGTTTCTTGAGAGAAATCTGGTAAATTTTGAGAGTTGACGAAACACAAATTGCAAGTTTTACTCTTGTTCCTCAGCTTCTTAACGAATAAGTGTAAAGATTCAATACATCGTTTTTATATTTTTATGCCTTGGCTTGATTAGTTTTATCTTTCAAGATCACATCATCACATCACAACAAAATAATTTACCTACTGAAAAACACTCCAAAATTTGACTTTGACAGAAAACAAATGTGACATTAGTACTGACATTTCTTTTCATTACATTTTTTTTATTAACCCTTTAAAACGGAAGGCTACAGTCTTTTCATCATAATAATAATATGTATCTGTTCTTACATCCGTTTTCTTGCTTGATGAGAGAAAAATCTCGCTAGAACACTTTCTAAATAATAATAGAATCTATGTATAATAAGTAACAAATAATTTAATACTGTCATGCTTCGAGCCCCACGCATGCTAATTATCTTCAATGTTATTTTTGAACAAATGTATTCATTCGCTTACCATTGGGTGAGATAGCGGTCAAGCACGAACCCATATATAATAAAAAAAAAAAATTATTAATATACAAACAGCCCACAGCCACAGGACTAGAACAAATGTTACAAGATCTGAGCGATGCGAGCCTTGAGGTTGGATTGAAGATGAACATGTCGAAGACCAAAGTTATGACCAACAGCTCCAAAAGGAATTAATCAAAATTTAATTCAATGTGTGAAAGTGTAAGTTCAATTAATATGAAAGAAAGAAAACAAAGGAAAAAAGATGTGCGGCACTCGGGGACTGCCGCAGTAAAGGTATTGCATAGCTTCACTCATTTGTTTTCTTATCGGTCACCACGCTCAAAACTAATAAGTGGGGGATGTTAGGTTAATTTCGTTACGGAATTTCTGGATTCGGTCTCCACGCTCAAGGCCCGTTATAGAAGTTAAGCAATTGCTTAAAAAAATACTGCATAAATTATATAAATAATTATAATTGCATAAGTTGATAAAAATGATATGTAATAGCTTTATCGCGGCAGTCCCCGAGGGCGACACGTCTTTTTTTTTTAACAAAATTACCATTAATTAGAAGGCCCATATTTATTAGAACGGTTATGAGAGAAAAGATTGATTCGAAAACTAAAAAAAGTTTTTAAATGGTTTTATTAATGTCCTAATTAAAGTTCCTAGAGAAGGGATTACAGTCAAGCACTAGATTAAAAATTAAAAAAAAAAAAAAACAGAAAATATGTAAGTAAAGTATTAGCTTACAGGGCTGGAGCACCAATAATATAATAATCTAATCATGGCCTGCCACGTTTCGAGGTATTATCTAAGTATTAATTCCTCATGACTAATGACAATACACGTTAGGGAGCAAGTTTAACGTTTTCTCATTGAAATTAATAGGTAAATAAATTGTCTGAAAAGCTAAACTGCATGCTGCTGCATGCGTTATGTTTACCAGAGGTTTACAGTAATAAACAATGTATACGAGAATACCCTATTTTTTTAAAAACAAAAAGGAGAAAACTATTCCCTCACTACTTTTTAGTAAGTGTGGGCACGTCACTAGCCCAAAATATCATGGCCGCCTTCGCCATTGCGACATATGTACCGTGACAAGTCATGTCATTTGTGTCCATGATATATGAAAAATTCCAATGGCAGATTCTTTCTTCGGGTTCGATACTTCGTTATCGGTGAGTCCAAATGTTATTCTACCGAAAAAGACAATTTATTTGATATATAATAACCCTAAAACTGTGAGGTTTGAGACTGCCAGCACGCCACTTAAAATGCTGCATTTCACTACACAGTCAAGTATTACCACTTTCTACCCTATATTTACGTGTTATATCTCTTGTTGGGGCAACTTGCATAATAAAAACAGTCCAATAAAGCATAACAAACATGAAAAGCGTCGTATTGTGGCCTATACATTTTATAATTATGTATTTTTTAATTTCAACTTGTCACTTGTTTGTTTCCGCTCACAATTTCGAGAAAAACACGTAATAGTTTAAATTAATGCCATAAATTCCGCCTATACATGTTTGTCCATCTAAAGCGCGCCAAAAAGTGTGCTTGAAACATGTTAAAACGTTACGAAATACTGTTTTCTTGACTCTGTATATTTTTAGTAATATTACTGAGTCACTCTTGTTTTGAAATACGCGATAGTCGTTGTATATCGCATTTTATACATTTACAAGCTCTGGTTACATGTCTACCTCTACAGTTGCTATCCAACTTAGGGCAGAGTTGTATTACAATCTACCAATAGGACTTAATTTGTATCCATATGTGATGGTAATTACAGATGCACTTATAAACTATGTAGAAGTATGTATTGCTCAGAAGTGACATGATAAGACTGTTTACTTTGTATATAAGAAGTTGATAACTAATAAACGGACATTGTTGCATTAACTATTACAAGTTAGTTAGAAACAAGTCAGTGTTCCTTTAATGTAAATTGTATAGTAAACAAATTGTATGAAATCACATTACTATTATAAACGAAAAAGTTTGTGTGTGTGTGTGTGTGTGTGTTTGTTTGTTACTTCTTCAAGCTTAAAATGGTGATACACTTTGATTTTTATATTAGCCTGTCACTCACTGACTGGCCTGTTGGTCTAGTGGTTAGTGGCCCTGACTGCTATGCCAGAGGTTGTGGGTTTGATTCCCACCCAGGACAAATGTTTAAGTGATGAGCATGATCATTTGTTCTGTGTCTGAGTGTAATTTATCTATAATATGTATGTATTTAGAAATATATAAGTTTATCAGTGGTCTAGTACCCATAACACAAGCTCTGCTCAGCTCAGGACTAGACGGCGATGTGTGATAGTTGTGGAATATTATTATTATACTCAGAAATAAAACAGCATTCTATCAGAGACAAAATTTTAGCAATCGGACCAGTACTTTCAGAGATCATATCCTACAAACTAACTATCTCTTTATAATATTATTGTAGGCTAGAAATTACTCCTGTTTCGTCAATTGTTTTAGCAAGTATGTAAACTATGTG
The DNA here is from genome assembly GCA_929112965.1 of Mythimna albipuncta. Classification (NCBI taxonomy): domain Eukaryota; kingdom Metazoa; phylum Arthropoda; class Insecta; order Lepidoptera; family Noctuidae; genus Mythimna; species Mythimna albipuncta. The sequence continues at coordinate 11,629,341 of OV815987.1, forward strand.
AGTTACAAAAGGCATACAGACTTGGGACCAATATCTGTAGGTCATACAAATATTTGTTCATGCAAGAATCAATTAATAAACATTAAAATCAATAAACCTATTAAATATAGACTCATCTATAATAACTGAACTGTGGAGTCATACCCAATCTGGGTCCGTCAACCAATGTCTGACTGAGAGAGGACCTCTGCAGTTCCCTGAATATCAAAACTGAGGAAAAAGGTTAGAGGGATGATACTTTTTTATGTAGGTTTATATTGTACACTGGATCCTAATCCTGGAGATCTCTATCACTCAAAAATTGGTTGTGAGAAAACTCACTCTGAACGAATTTTCTTATAATTTCTTCTCTTTATAATTAAATTCTTCTTCTTTTTCTTCTTCCTGCCCTTGTCCCGTCTTATTTAGGGTCGGCGCAACACGTTTTTTTCTTCCATTCTACCCTGTCACTCGTCATGCTATCACTAACTTCCTTTTCTTTCATATCGCTCTTCATGCAATCCATCCATCTTTTTTTTGGGCTCCCTATCCCTCTCCACCCATCCACATGTATACTCAGAACTCTTATGGTAACATGCATGTCATCCCTCCTCTTTACATAACCATACCAAGACAAACGATTCCCCTTCAGCTTATCAGTCACTGGTGCCACTTTCAAACAATGATAATAATGTAATTTCTGACAGTGAGGTGGACCCTCCAGTCAACACAAATGTGAGAACACTGTAGACTCCGCAAATTCCCTATTCATCATCATATCAGCCAAAAGACGTCCAGGACATAAAAACATTTGTGTAGTGAAATTTTTTGAAAAAAAAGCCCAGTAGGAAAAAGAACTTTGGATACAGAGAAAAGTACAGGCTGATGACATTACCAAGGTTGCAACAAGGACTAGATAAATGTTGCTACAAAGAGAAATAAAAAAGAATAATGCTAGAGAACTACACTGTGTACACGTGTGCCACACACGCCGATCCGGGCGCGTCAGTCTCCATACATTTTATATGGAAACTAGACTTGTAGAGCTACACTAGATCCACGCCACGCGACGTCGTTCTACGTACAAATCTAGCGTGTAACACGTGTGAGTAGGTCTAATGTAGTTCTAGCTTAAATGTCTCACTATTTGAAATACACGCATCAGCTAATAGCTGCGAGGGTGTCTTACGAAATTATAATTGATGCGGAGCGGGGTGGAGTAGAGTTGAGCCACTCTCCGATTCTTAGTGCTTGGCCACACTGGCAGCGCGGTGCGGATGCGGTAACGCGTGCGAATTGTTCGGCCGCGGTGTGGGTACGCGGGCAGCCCGCATACTCACTGTGGCCACTGGTATGAACGAGCAATGTCATGAGTTGCCGGCGCGCGTCCCGCGTTTAGCAGCCTGCGCCCGTGTGCTCGTTATGTACACTCAAAAGAAGTTCTTATGAGATACCTGCGCTTCCAGTGTGCCGAGCATATACTTTTCTCTCACCACAGTGTGCTGCGTCAGTGGACGCGTAATGTTCCACGCGCGCTTCAAAGAGACGTTAGCAAAACCGTAGGGGCCCAGCAGGGACGATGCCCGTTACGACATGGCCGAAAAGCGAAAAACAATTTCTGAAAATGATATTCGTGGTCCTAGAACATTAAAGGAACCTTAGGGGTGATTTTAGTCAGTGGAAGTCTGACAAGCTCCACCCGCTCCGCCCTAGAGCAGAAGTCATTGGATGATCTTGCATTAGCATAATCAACTTTTTTAAAGTTTCCACTGCTGGGACTCAGGCCTCCTCTCTAGGAGAGGGAATGGGCCGTAATCCACCACGTGGGCAAGTGCGGGTTGGTGAATGTCACATGTTTTCGATTTTTGGTTCTAGGACATGCCGGTTTCCTCCCGATGTTTCATATGCATAGCAGTCAGGGTCACTAACCACTACACCAACAGGCCTGTCAAATGATGTCCTTCCTGAAAATGGCAGCAAAGCCGCGTGAAAGAGCTAAAGAGAAAAATCACTGCTTATAAAGTTAAATACAAACAGCGTGTTACAAATGCAGTTTTTGTGATATCTGGGTCACTCTGTCATTGTAATTCAAGTTCCATGTTGCCACTACATTGCCCTCAATTTTGTTCATCTCTATGTAGTAATGAAATGTAAGCATCACGCCTATGTTTCGTGAAGGTAAACAGAGATCATACCTGTATTTCTTCAGTTGTCAGACTGGCAAGTTGGTCTAGTAGTGGCCCTTGTGGCCCTTACTGCGATGCCGGGGGTCGTGGGTTCGATTCGCACCCAGGACAAATGTTTGTGTGATAAGCACGATCATTTGTTTTGTGTCTGGGTCATGATTATTTCAGCCGATATACGTCTACTGTTGGACATAAACCTCCCCCAAGCGTCGCCACAACGAACGTTCCTGTGACTCTCGTTTCCATCGGTTTCCCGTGACCTTCACCAGGTCATCGGTCCACCTTGTAGGGGGCCTTCTAACGCTGCGTCTTCTGTGTCTGGGTGTAATTTATCTATTTATTTATTTATTGTATTCCTGTCGTTTACAACTTCTAGTTAGGTTTTCATAAATGTGTAATGTTATTTTGAAAAGAGTATAGATGACGTTGTGTTATAGTAGTGAAATATGAAAAAAAAATACTGACTGGTTTTTTCCCTTCCCCGCCTTTAAGGTAATCTCTGAAGTTAGTATGAATATTACAATGCGTTCCAAATGAGAATAGGATCGCCATGTTTGAAGTCACGATTTACTGTAAAATCGAGGAAAGAATTTTTTAACATTAATTAATTTATGAAAAATTTAATTTATTAATGAACTGTGAACGAAAAACGTTTAATCAGAATCCAGTTCTTCAATTTTTAGGGTTCCGTAGACAAATGGCAAAAAACGGAACCCTTATAGATTCGTCATGTCTGTCTGTCTGTCTGTCTGTCTGTCTGTCCGTCCGTATGTCACAGCCACTTTTTTCCGAAACTATAAGAGCTATACTGTTGAAACTTAGGAAGTAGATGTATTCTGTGAACCGCTTTAAGATTTTCACACAAAAATAGAAAAAGAGCAATAAATTTTGGGGGTCCGCATACTTTGAACTGAAACTCATTTTTTTTTTCATCTAACCCATACGTGTGGGGTATCTATGGATAGGTCTTCAAAAATGATATTGAGGTTTCTAATTTCATTTTTTTCTAAATTGAATAGTTTACGCGAGCGACACTTCCAAAGTGGTAAAATGTGTCCCCCCCCCTGTAACTTCTAAAATAAGAGAATGATAAAACTAAAAAAAATATATGATGTACATAACCATGTAAACTACCAACGAAAATTGGTTTGAACGAGATCTAGTAAATAGTTTTTTTTTAATACGTCATAAATCTAAAAAAATACACTATTATTAAAACATCGATCAAAGTTACAACGAACTACAAGAACTTTTATATTATGTTACTTGCTGCTGCGGAACCCTCCATGGGCGAGTCCGACTCGCCCTTGGTCGGTTTTTACTCATCTCTGAGTTCTTCAATTTTGCCAATATTTTTTTCGATTTGACAGTAGGTACAACGATGAGTAGGTACGTCTTATCATGAGATCGGCGCAACACGTTTTTTTCTTCCATTCTGTCCTGTCACCCGTCACGCTAACTAACTCCCTTTTCTTTCATATCACTCCTCACACAATCCGTCTATTCATATGTATACTCATTTTTATTTAGTAATATGCACTTCATCTCTATTCTGAGTCCGATAATTTCTTTCCGGAATAGGTTCGTGATTTGAAATTATTATCTTATTTAAAAATCCAATATCTTTTGTTTCAGAACTTAAATGATGACGAAGGAGGTGGAGAGCCTTCCGAAGATGAGTACGACGCACTCAACGACGAGACCTTTGGTCAAGGTTGTGAGTATTGTAGCTTGTCACCGCTGGATCGTTGAGGAGGCTTTGTTCACGCGGGGGACACGCTTATCAACCTCTTCTAAGTGTTCAGATGGACTGGCAGCGTGGTGCGGGGAGCGGTGCGGGTGCTGGGAGACGCACGCTTTGTGCCTGTCTGCAGTTGAACCATTTGGGTTACCCTCACCTGCACGGGTCCACTGCGGCCACTTGTATGAACGAGCTATAGCATGAGTGGACCGCGTGCGTCTCGCGTTGAGGAGTCAGACTCTTACTGACTAAAAGACCCACCCCGTTCCTTCTAGCCTTCATACCGGGGCTCGAGCGCCCTTTCGGATAACCTTGGCCCCAGTAGGCTACGACCCGGCTGGGTCCCTGCTGTTGCTGACAACTCCTTGAGGCGCGCGGGAACAGTGCGCGTCGTCTACGACTTGGGCTTGGTCCGGACAGTTACCGGACGGCTGGACAGCGAGCTACCCATTGCTCACTGTCCGCAAGCCCGCGCCTACGTTGGCCGGAAATCGGAATCAGAAGCCCGGCGGCGGCGGCGGCGATAACGCCGTTGCCTGATGCGTTCGGCCTCCTCCTGCGACTGCATTACTGCTTCGCAGAAGTCGGCGACCGCCTGCCACTCCTCCTCGCTCCGGACCATGGCCTCAACCAAGGCCCGACGCGAGAGGTCTCCGCACGATGTGGTCTGCGCATATAAGAAGTGCGTATTCTGTAACAGCATAATCAGCCTTTTAATGTTCCCGCTGTTGGGACTCAGGCCTTCTCCCTAGGAGAGGGGTTCGGCCGTAATCCACCACGCGGGCTCAGTGCGGATTGGATTGGTGGATGTCACATGTCAATGTCATCCAAGTTTTGATTCTTGGACATGTTTTCCTTCCCAACTATGTGCCAGTGGGCAGGGTAGATTGATTTCGAACCACTGGCACTTAGATTTGGTGATTCTTTGGCGGATTGTCGAATGGTGACATCCATAGAAAAGCTGAAAGAGTTTAGAAAGGAAATACTTTCTGATTTGTACTACAACGAGTGTCTTCGCTTATCTCCCACCCTTTAGCTCCACTGCAGGCAATAAACCAATACGATCCCGCATTACGCAACTAACAGACCACGCACACTTAGTTCGCAAGTTTGCTATTGGTTGTGTTAATTATGATCACGCTCATATTTCGTGGCACGCCTGGCCCCACAAGATCATTCTAACCTCTCATCTTTTCTGTGGCGACATCTACACCGTCAAAAATGAATCACAAATTTGATCTGATGTCATGTAAATCTTGCATCGCGCGATTAAAGTTCTCCGCAAAAAATGTACATCGTGTGACGTCATTTATGAATGGTTTCAAAGGACTACAATTAACACTTGTATTCAATTACGAACTCTGTTGATAAGCGTGTTTTCGTCATAAAATGCCATATAAAGGTGAATGGGATCATACATTACTAACATTTGCCAACATTATGCTTCAAATACTAATCTACAATTGTCAAAACGGATCTTGAACGCTCGGCGTCAGACTGGGGATCGCTTTGCGCATTCCATTCATTGGCGAGCCAATCGTCTTCGTTGTTAGATACATGCAGCACCGCAGGGAACGAATCAGGAGTGGAGGAGGCCGACCGCATCAGGCAACGGCGCTCTCGCCGCCGCCGCCGGGATTCCGATCCCTATTTCCAGCCACCGTGGGCGCGGGCTTGCGGACAGTGAGCAATGGGTAGCTCGCTGTCCGGCCGTCCGGTAACATGTCGTCGACGGCGCGCGCTGTTCCCGCGCGCCTCAAGGAGTTGTCAGCAACAGCAGGGACCCAGCCGGGTCGAAGCCTACTGGGGCCAGGGTTATCCGAAAAGGCGCTCGAGCCCCGGTATGAAGTCTTGAAGGAACGGGATGGGTTTTTTAGTCAGTAAGAGTCTGACACTATCTCCCGCTCCGCCCAATAGCGGGGGTTGTCATAAGACGATTTTTCCCATCGAAAAAAAAAAATGGAACGAATCAGGAGTGACGACTATGACGCGATGGCGCCTCGAGCCAATCACTGACACTCCCCGCCCCCGCGTCTCACTTCGCACCACTAAAGAGACCGAATATTTGACTTCTGCGCAACTTAAGCTAGCACTCAAGATCCGCGACGGCAATTGTATTTATCTATACATATAATAAATCTGTAGAAGTTGTTAGTTGTGCGCGCATCACGTAAAATTTACGAAATCGATGTAGATAACTTTTATACAATGAAATTGTGTGTAACTTAGGCTTTGTTTGCCGGTACTGCAATCAGTAGAGGGAGACGCCTAAGCACCTTTTGTGTGAATGCGGGCCCATTATTCACAAACGCAGTGTCCATCTGGGCCGACACATTAATAACCCGGAGGAGATTAAAACTCTAAAAGCTAGGAGTATTCTAAATTTCTTGGAAGCCTCCGGGCTAAAAGAGTTACTCTAACAAGGTGGCGAGTCACAATAGATCTTTTAGGTCGCAGTGACTACATCCCCTACACTATGGGTGATGCATAGCTCCTTATCTTCTAAATAATAATAATAATAGGCTTTGTTTCATCGCGTGTTGACTGGTCTGTTGGCCTAGTGGTTAGTGACCCTGACTGCTAGGCCGGAGGTTGTGGTTTCGATCCCACCCAGGACAAATGTTTGTGTGATGAGCATAATCATTTGTTCTGTGTCTGGGTGTAATTTATCTATAATATGTATGTATTTATGCCTATATCACACCTCCGCTGCGAAACAACAACTGCGAAACCGCTGCGTGAGTTTCGCTGTGCAACAGTACTTCACTTACGCGAAACTATAATAGCGAAACAGAGCGAAACCTAAAACTAGAAGAAATAAGACTCGAAAGAAAATATCGTCGCTTTCGGAGTCAGAGGAGGAACTAATCTTACTGTGGTCAACTACTTTAAAAAGGCGTCGTACCTACCTGGGTGCATGATATCAATAAAAAAAGAAAGAAGTTGGGAGAGCTTGTATAAGTTTTTCAGTAAATTCCAAATCCATTGTTCCTATTTCGCTCATAAAAATTGTCGATTGCTACAGACGCGTCCGAGATACACGCGGAACCGCTCCAAAATGACAGACAACGGACGGAGATGTAGACGGCGCCTAAGCAAATGAGCGAAATCATGTTAGAAAGAGACAACATCATAGTCTGTTTTGTACGTTAGAGCAGGGAATTTCGCTATTGTTTCGCCGCCCAACAACTCACAACTCAGCGAAACTATGGCGGTTTCGCCCTTTGAGTTTCGCAGCGGAGGTGTGCTACAGGCATTAGAAATATATAAGTATGTTTATCAGTTGTCTAGTACCCATAACACAAGCTCTGCTTAGCTTGGGACTAGACGGCGTTGTGTGATAGTTGTGGAATATTATATTATGGCAATCGGTTGACTATGTCGAAAGATATACTACATTAATTGACTGTTAGGAGGTACGAAGTTCGCCGAGTTAACTAGTATCTAATTTAAGCCCACGTGATAAGAAGTACCCTCTATGCTATTCCAAGATATAGTCTACCCGTGCATAAATTTTAATCCAACTACCCTCGCTCAGCATAAAAGAGTAACAAACATACTCGCAAATAGCTGTTCCGTTTATGAGTTAGTTACTCAGGGGAATCCCCGGTTTTAAAAACATAGTCAATTGGAATATGTTATTGAATTTCTTATCAATGTATATTATGTTAGAACTACATTATACTGAGGTACACGTGTTACACGCTAGATTTGTACGTAGAACGACGTCGCGTGGCGTGAATCTAGTGTAGCTCTACAAGTCTAGTTTTTATATGAAATGTATGGAGACCGACGCGCCTGGATCGGCGTGTGTGGCACACGTCAAAAAAAATTTTTCAAAATTCAAAATCATTTATTTCAAATAGACCATTTGCAGGCACTTTTGAATAGTCAAATGTCGGTCAGTCCAAGAAAAGTGAAGCTAAATTGCACGTTCCAAAACGTAGGTCTCTATGGAGAAGAACGTGCAAGAAACTCCATGGACACTCTTTTTAAAATATATTGAGTTACATAAATCTTGGTTACATATTTCTTGTCGCTTCTAATATGTGAGCACAATGTTGGTAGATACATAACAATAATAGTTTATTATTCTTTTTATTAAATGTAATTAAAAATAGAAACCGAATTAAGCCACTGGCAGCCAAGAGTACGTGTGCGCAGTGTAGTTCTACTTATGTTGAAAAAGTTACCACGAGTCTGGAGCGCAAATGGACACTGAAGGAACCCGGGTGAGGTGTTAGTCAGTAAAAGTCTAAGGGCTTTATCATACAAGCGGATTGCGAGCGTCCTCAAAGCGGAGCGGGCGCGCAACGAACACGCCACGCATGCGCAGCGAATTTGTTGCGGACACGCAACGACATTTGGCAACGAGATGAGAGTGTCCGGCGGCATCTTCGAAGTAACAAAGCCAAAAGCAGTGTCTAGTGTCCTTACACTTCTTTTGGCTCCACTCAGTCCGGGAAAAATTGTTTACTGTTTCCATTCAGATACTATAAGTCCAGGTACCGGCACGAATCTTGAGCTCTCGGCGTCAGAGTGGGGATCGCTTTGCGCATACCATACACTGCGTGTCAATCGTCGTCGTTGTTAGATACATGCAGCAAGCGCAGGGAACGAATCACGAGTAACGTCTATGACACGACGGCGCGGCGAGCTAATTACTGACACTCCCATCCCCCGCGTCTTACTTCGTCGTACTACTAAAGAGACCGAATATTTGACTTCTGCGCAACTTGAAGCCAGCGTTCAAGATCCGTGCCTCTTTCGCTAAATCTTTGGCTATGGTCACAATATCTAATGGGGTTGTATGTTGCAGCTGACGAGTTCGACTGGGAGGTGGAACATGAGCAGCTGGCGGAGCAGTTGGAGAGCAGTCGCCGACACAACAGCAGCGGCATCGATGACCTCGCGAACACGCAGCTTGGTAACGAAATATTACATTTTAACTTTGTCCATGTGTATCAAACGATGTTTTCCAACAGTTTGTTGAAAAACGTCGTTCTGAAGAAAATAGTTAGAATTTCCATGCAGATGCTGGCTAGTCCCCACAAAAATCGGTGGGGACTATCCAGCATCTACCCTGATAATATGATATCATAAATTAGATAGGCTTGGAGGCTAGCCGGAGCATTTTCCGCACTAGTGCGAAATAAATTTCATTCCGTGCTTAGAAGTGATGAGGAATGATATTTTTCAACACATTTATTCGGAACCAGTTTCCGAATAAATGTGTTGAAAAATATCAATTTCATATTTTAACTCCCTACTTTTGAAGGTCCTCAAAAACAGTAAAAGGGCGTCCATTTATGTCCATTTAAATGTTGTGCATACCTGTTACCTATTTGCATGGTTACTGAATTGTCGATTAATGGGGTTAGACTGTCTTTCTAAGAATGAAAAATAGTACGAGTCGGAATATAGCACGCGATATTCAGCGCAGTGTACAGGTCACGGGAACAACTTGTGACCCACGGATGCCCCTCAAGTTGAAGGGTAAAATCTACAAGTCCGTGATAAGGCCTGTCATACTGTATGGATCAGAATGTTGGGCTGTGAAAAAGACGGATGAAAAAAGATTGCATGTAGCGGAGATGAGAATGTTAAGATGGATGTGTGGTGTGACGAGAATGGATAAAGTGAGAAATGAGTATATTAGAGGAAGTTTGAAAGTGGCGCCAGTGACTGAAAGGTTGAAAGGAAATCGTTTGTCTTGGTATCGTCATGTAAAGAGGAGAGATGATAAGCATGTAGCTAAAAGAGTTATGAATTTACATGTGGATGGATGGAGAGGTAGAGGGAGACCAAAGAAAAGATGGATGGATTGTGTGAGAAGTGATATGAAAGAAAAGGGAGTTAGTGGTAGCGTGACGAGTGACAGGACAAAATGGAAGAAACAAACGTGTTGCGCCGACCCCAAATAAAATGGGACAAGGGCAGGAAGAAGAAGAAGATTCAGCGCAGTGTAATAGGTCCTTTACCTACAATAGTGATAATGCATCCAAAATGAGCTGATACTCATCTAATTTAGGTTAACACCAATATATTGTGTTGTTACAGAGGCATCGCTCTCCCAGCTAGTACTAGACGAGACAGACGCGCCCCATTCCAGGTCACTGGGGTCCAGCGTGTGGAGACACGACCCTGTATTCCCTAGCGCACCCACTGTGAGTATACATACCGTTATTTTTAACAAAAACTGGTGCTTGACTGCGATCCCACCTGATGGTAAGCAGTGATGCAATCGTTGATGGTGAGGCGCACTAGTTTATTAAGGGTCAATTTATACTAATGCAGAGTCGAAGCGCATCGAAGCGTCAAATTCTTTACAACTAAAGTGAAACCGCACGAATGCGCGCTTGTTCGTCAGAATACGCGCGCACTCTTTTACTAGTAGTAACGGGCATCAACAGCAGTGCTATTGAATTGGTCAATTTCCGACTGATGGCGCGTAGGTTCGCTAATGGGCACAAATTCCGAAGAATGCGCGCGTCTTTTTAAAATCTCAGAAATAATGTATGCGTTACGCTGTGGAGTTAAGGTTGAATTTGTTCTGTTTTGGATAGACGCATCGATGCGGTTCGACTCTGCGCTAGTATAAATTGACCCTAAGAACCTTCACTCTAGCCTTGAAGACACCTTAAAATAATTCGGACGAGAAGACCACAGCAGGCAAATTGATCCAGTCCTTCGATGTACATGGTATTAATGACGAGGTGAAATCTTCTTACTCGCCGTACGTCCGATGCAGAAAGGTGTGGCATAATCCAGTCAAATACCGAAAGGCTGGCTACCTTACATCTGCGCTCCAAGGCTTTGTAGATTAGACTTAACCAAATCTGGATCACCAATTAGCTTTGCACGCCTTATCAAAGTCCAAAGTTGCTAGAAGGCATTTTGTAGGACCAGACTATATGTGGTTGCAGTCCACACACGATCGGTGGCGCTTAATCAAACGTAATTTGTATCGGACCAAGCCTAAGTCGTCGACGGCGCCGGGTCGAAGCCTACTGGGGCCAGGGTTATCCGAAAGTGAACTCGAGCCCCGGTATGAAGGTTTGAAGGAACGGGGTGGGTTTTTTAGTCAGTAAGAGTGACACTATCTCTCGCTGCGCCTAAGAGCGGTGGTTGTTATTGGATGATTTTTTCCACCATAAAAAGAAAAAAAACCTAATTTGGATTCATAAGATTTAAAGCCCCAGAAAGGTAGGAGGACCAGGGTAGATCGGTATTGTCGACCCGTCCGTAGAGTTCGGCCATACTGGAAGAGCGGATGCGAGGTGGGTGCGGCGCGGCCATCTCAAACATATGAACTTTAGGTGTCCATAGTAGGCATGCGGGCGAGGGAAGCGGTGCGGGCTGCGAGATGTGGGACGCATGCGGGACACTCTTGACACAGCTCGTTCATATTTCCTGTCCTTGAACTCGCACTGCTAGTGTGGCCAAGGAACAAACGCGCGTTCCCGAATTGGCGCCGCTCCCCGCACCGCGTTGCCAGTACCCAGTGGCCGAGCACTTATCCCACCAATAGTATTGGTCATAGTGTCAGTCAAAAAGGTGATTCTCAGGCAAATTGTAATGACCAGTTTTAAATGTAATTTTGTTTGGTCCTTCAGGTGAATAACACCTCTTTTCCCCCGCAGCCGGTGGCGGGACTGAAGAATGTGTGCACGGTGGAGGAGCTGGAGCGGCAGCTGCGCCAGAAGCAGGTGCAGCAGCCCTCCTTCAATCAGAACTACTTCCAGGTATGTTACTTATGTTGTGGTTAGTTTTAAACTAAGAGAAACAGTAAACATCAGAGGTCGGAATCTGGTAGAGTTATTTAAGTACTTCTACTGATTTCGTACAGCGAAAGAATAAAGTGGATATGCCTTAAATCCCGAGAATCAGAATCAGAAACGTTTATTTTAAACGTTTCGTTTCGAGATTAATTTTAAAGAGCAGATTTTTTTTATGACACTATCAGAAATGTAGCAGAATGGATGGATGGATGGAGAGGGAGAGGAAGGCCGAAAAAAAGTGATATGAAAGAAAAGGGAGTTAGTGATAGTTTGACGGGTGACAGGACAGAATGGAAGAAGAAAACGTGTTGCACCGACCCCAAGTAATATGGGATAAGGGCAGGAAGAAGAAGATCAGAAATGTAGAAGAAAAAAAATCTTCCTGTATTAATAACGAGGAGGCGGAAATGTATTTTTTTAACCTCACCTCAGTTGACGTAGACAGATCTTTTTCAATGAAAAATACTAAAAAAATGTATACTAATTATCTTTGTTTTGAGGTTTTTATTACTATTTATTTGTAATATTGTTGGCCACATGGGATTTTTCATAAGAAATCTCAGGAAGATCCATATTAATATCAACATTTCGATGCAAGTATATGAATAATTCTACCTAATTCCGACCTGTGGTAATCATTTATTTACAGAATTATAATCATTAAAATCTTCAATACATACCTCTCAATTCCTCTAACCTTAGTTCGTTTTGATTCACCTGTTGGTCTAGTGGCCCTGACTGCTATGCCGGAGATCGTGGGTTTCGTTTCCCACCCAGGACAAATATTTGTGTGATGAGCACGATCATTTGCTCTGTGTCCGGGTGTAATTTATCTATAATATGTATTTTTTTAGAAATATATAAGTATGTTTATCTGTTGTCTAGTACTCATAACACAAGCTCTGCTTAGCTTAGGACTAGACGGCGCAGTAAAATATTATTATATCTTTTTATAAAATATAAGGTAATATTAAAAACAAATTTTCTTTTCAGCCAAGATTTCCCCCGGTAATACTCCAAAGGCCGCCGGGCCTCCAGGCACCGGTACCACTCCCATTTGCACCACAACAGTCAATGTCCCATAACATGAACCAAATGAACCAACCACTCAGCAAACTCATGAACCAAATGGGTCAAAACAATCAACTCTTACAGAACCACGTCAACCCAATGGGTCAAGGAACACCTTTTATGAACAATCAAATTGTTAACCAGTTCCCAAATAATCCCATCGGACCTGGAAACAATATGATGAATCAATTAAGCCAAAACATGAGTGTACATCAAATGGGTCAAAACAATCAGATGTTGGGTCAAAATGTCAACCAAATGGGACAGAATTTAAACATGACGCAAAGTATGGGCCAGTTGGGGCAAAGTATGAACCAAATGGGTCAGAATGTTAATCAAATGGGACAGAATATGAACCAGATGGGTCAAAACGTGAATCAGATGAGTCAGAACATGCCTCCGATGGGTCAAAATGTGAATCAGATGGGTCAAAATCTGAACCAAATGGGACAAAATCTGAATCAAATGGGTCAGAGTATGAACCAGATGAGCAATCACTTACCAAACAACCAAATGGGTCAGAATCACAATCAAATGGGTCAGAATCATAGCCAGATGAATCAGAACCAGATAAATCAGAACCAGATGATTCCGAACGGCAATCAGTTTCCTGGGATGAATCAGTTTCAGCATATGATGGGGCAGCCTCCGAGAATGATCGCCCCTCCTCCGGGTATTAGCATGCAGAGACAAAATTTTAATTCCAATATGCCTCAATATAATCCTAATTTTCGTGTAAGTACCTAACATAATATGCCTCAAAAACGTAACTTGTGAAAAAACATACATTCAGCCGAACATAGAACCTCCTCGTTTTTGAAGTCGGTTAAAAAAACCGAAGGTCGCAACTTAGTTCTTCTGTCGTAAAAAAATGTGAGATCCAGGTAATACCAAGTCGGTTAATTTACGACGGCGCGCACAGTTCCCGCGCGCCTCAAAGAGATGTCAGCAACCGTAGGGGCCCAGTCGGGTCGAAGTCTACTGGGGCCATGGGTCTGTTTCTGAAAGGGAGGCTCGGCCCCCGTATGTAAGGCAACGAAGGAATGAGGTGGGTTTTTAGTCAGTAAAGGTCTGACACTATCTCCCGCTCCGCCAAAAGGCGGGAGATGTTATTTAGATAATTTTCCCGCCTAAAAAAAATGAAATACCAAGTTAGTTAATTTATTCAGTCTCTACTTGAGGGACGTTTTGCAGAGTCAGGGTTAGTTTCGAAAGAGTAGCTCAGCCCCGGTATGAAGGTACGAAGGAACGGGGAGGGTTTTTAGTCAGTAAGAGTGACATTATCTCCCGCTCCGCCCAAGAGCGGGGGTTGTCATTAGATGATTTCCCCACCATAAAAAAGGGATGTTTTGCAACACCTTATAGTGACCATATCAATATTACAAATCTTGTATGTTTTAAATAAATATATTGTACCTTTATTGCAAAAACGAACTATCTGCATTTTATTATTATGTTCGATCAAATCTTTATATTATTTACCTTTTGCCGACGCCATCTTGGTAAATAAGTGTCATAGCTAATATCCAGTATTACTTGCAGATTCGTCTTGAGACGAATCGATAGCTATAATTAACTTAATTTGGGTAAAAATGCTGATAGTTGGTTTTTGTAATAAAGGAGAAATTGATTTGGCAATCGACACTTTATGTTACAATACCTAAATTTTTCTTCCAGCCTTCAATGCCAACAAAAACTGAGCAGCAGCCAATAAGCCAGCCCAACATGATGCTTAACCAACCAATGCTAATAAAGAACCAACCCCAACCAATCAACAACGTGAAACAGTCACCCAGCAACCAGCTCAACCATTTGAATCAGCTCAACATCTCGCCGCAAAACAAAACTCCGATCCAAAAGGCAACTCAACAGCAAAAGGAACAGAAAGTGCAGAAAAGTCGAGTGTATAACAATTCTAAACAGAACCAAGGGATGACTTCGCAGAATTTGGTCGCGTTGATACAGAACACGCATCCGATGCTACAGTTCAACAACAGTTTTCACAACGCGAACCATCACCCGATGTTGAATAACAGAAGTAATGTGTTTACTAATAGTCAGTTCAATCACCCTATTTTTAATAATCAGAGGGTCAATGGGACGTACAATAATAGGTGAGTTTTTGGGTTCATTTTGTTTTATAATTTCAGCTAAAGGACGTCCACTGTTGTGCATAGGCCTTCCCCAAGTGTCGCCACAACGAACGGTCCTGTGCGTCTTATATCCACCATCACCAGGGGCCCAAGTCTGCTATTTTTATAAATTCGTCATTCCAACACGATACCATTGTCATTTTGCTAAAAGTTCATAATCTGCTAATTCATAATGATCGATCATTGATAGGTCAATGGTCTCGTAATAGACAATATGTGTGGTAAAAATAATGACAATATCGAGCTTATTAAAAGCAATAACTGTATAATGACGTTCTAATGGTAGGTCACTGATCAAAGGAACCATCATAATTTTAGCAGATTACCACATACGTAAGATATTCATTTGTAAATATGTATGAGATTACCATTCTATCCCACTTCTTTCAATGAAGCGTCAGTGGTTGACCATTGGAAAGTAATAATGGCGCCATTATATTAGTAGATTACCAAACTTACTCAAAATCAACAATTATGAAATCAATGATAGACCATTCTGACACTATTGTAATAGCAGACTTGGGGCCCAGGTCGTCGGCCCACCTTGTGGTCGCCACTCTAGAACCTTTCGGCCCCATCGACCATCTGTTCTAAGAGCATTGTGCCCGGTTCACACTGTGCCCACTGCCATTTTAGCTTGACGATTCTTCTTGAGGATCTCCTGCAGATATCTTCATTCTTGATGTGATCACGCAAGGAAAATTGGTTTTATCATTTCAGCTTAAAGTTGTCGTCAGTATGACATGGGCTCCGGCTGTGAGATTGTTCGAAAAAGTTACTTGCCATAAGATGCAAAGGGTAAATGGAGGAATATGGTGGTTTTTAGTCAGAAACAATTTACTGGACGCAATCTTAAGATTAGCTTACAAGTTATAAACGTTACAGGCAAAATATGCGGCATATCCGCGTAAAATGGCCGAACGCTCAGCGTAAAGCCTTGGCCACATGTATTATGCGATGTGACCTTAGCGCTGACTTTCAGCGTGACACTCTCTCGCTCCAAAAACAGCAGGAGAAGCTCAAAAAAATAAACTCAACAACTCGACATGCACACCAAGATATACTGCGTAATTGCCCTGTGATGCTACAATCGGTATAATCTCTAAAACATTACAATCTCTATTCCAGGCACTCAATAAACGGCGACGACGCAAGCGGTAGCGACACGGACGACTACGCAGGCCTCATGACCCTCCGAGAGAAGCAGTGGCTCATCAACATACAGATGCTGCAGCTCAACACGGGCACGCCGTACATACACGACTTCTACTACACGGTGAGTAGCTCAACAACTCGCGCGGACGTAAAACTCAACGCTGGAACCACGGCGAGCAATAGGTAGCTCAAAAATTCAAGTCTTCTTCTTCCTGCCCTTATTCCATATTACTTGGTTTTTTTCTTCCATTCTGTCCTGTCACCCGTCAAACTATCACTAACTCCCTTTTCTTTCATATCACTCCTCACACAATCCATCCATCTTTTCTTCGGCCTTCCTCTCCCTCTCTGTCCATCTACATGTATACTCTGAACTCTTTTAGGAACATGCGCTTCACATGACCAAACAAAGTCAAAAAAAAAAAAATCAAATAAAAAAAAATATTGCACATAGGCCTACACTTATAAAACGTAAGAAGCTAGTGCACGGTTCCAAATTGGTCGTTTCCTATGGAGAAACACCGGCAAGAAACTCCTCACTCGCTGTCCGACCGTCCGGTAATTGTCCGAACTGAGCCCAAATCGTCGACAGCGTGTACTGTTCCACGCGCTCCTCTAGGAGATGTCAGCAAACCGTAGGGGCCCGGCAGGGTCGAAGCCTACTGGGGCCATGGGTTCGCTTCGGAAAGGAAAACCCGGCCCTGGAATGAAAGGCTACGAAGGAACTAGGAGTGGGTTTGAGTCAGTAAAAGTCTGACACGTGCTTCCGCCCTGCCCAAGAGCGGGAGATGTCATTGAATGAATTCCCATTAAAAAAAAAAACGCTGAAATCAGAAACGTTTATTTCAAAAGACCATTTACTTGTACTGTAGAGTGGCCATCGAGATTCTTGCACATTCTTCCCCATATAGATCTACGCTTTGGAACTTGCAATTTAGCTTCACTTATTGACTGACCGACATTTTGATAATTCAATGATAAATGATAAATGATACTTATTTTGTAAATAGGTTTAAAAAACACTTTTACACGTCAAATTTTTTTTTTTTTTCGTCAGTTTATGCTAGATGAGGCCGGTGTTTCCTATCTGACTACCCTGAGAAGAAACACCGAAGCAATCATATATTATGTACGCGGATGAAATTGCGGGCAAAAGCTAGTATTAATATATGTTTCTAATTTCTGATTGGGGCCACATACTTCTGTCTTACGTGATCTATGGCCAAGCTTGACCCATAAGACTGGCTTGTTGGTCTAGTGGTAAGTGACCCTGACTGCTATGCCGGAGGTCGCGGATTCGATTTCCACCCAGGGCAAATGTTTGTGTGATGAGCACGATCATTTGTTCTGTGTCTGGGGTGTAATTAATCTATAATATGTATGTATTTAGAAATATAGAAGTATGTTTATCATTTGTTTAGTACCCATAACACAAGCTCTGCTTAGCTTGAGACTAGACGGCGTTGTGTGATAGTTGTGGAATATTATTATTATTTATTAATGTCATATATTTCATTTTGCAGGTGTTCTTAGAGCGACAAGCGAGTAAAGAGAAGGAAGGCGTCAAAGAGGCGCATAAGGCGAATCAACAGAATCATCCGTTTTATAGTGGAGGTAAGTCATTTGAAGTATATCAACTATACAGGGTTTTTGTAAAACACTAACAACCTTACAGGACTGTATTACTAACATCATAAACAACAACTTTTGTTCTATGACTTTTTACAAAACATAATTCAATTATCGAAAACAAACCTTCGAGATTTCATTGTTCTATCTAACACATTTCAACTCTGTATTTTGCTGTACCCACCTACGCCTCCAGCGTACGATCCCCGCTCCCCTCCGCTATTGTACTATCGCTTGCTTTGCCTACACATAACATTTAGAACGTTCGATTTAAATATTTTTATTTTTGTATGAAGATCTGATCTGATTATTTTGTTTTTATTATTTGTTGTTGTAGCGGCAACAGAAATACATAACTTGTGAAAATTTCAACTGTCTAGTTATTGGTGACAGACAGACGGACAGACAGCGAAGTTTTAGTAATAGGGTCCCTAAAAAGTGTTTTCATGACAAGAGTTTCAGTATCAAAAGGCTGATTATTTTATGCTATGCTATGGTATGCTAAATTATCCTATAATATATCCTAAATATGGTAACTGGTAATTAGTGTACGATACTTAAACACGTGATTGTGCTTATGATAACCAACAACTTTTACTATGGGAACAAACGTGAAATCGCGAAAAAAAAAATCAGCTGTTCAGTACATTTATGTTTGCCTAATGTACTGAACAGCTAATGAGACAGACTTATTTTGTTGTACTTTGGGGGACTTCATAAGGAATGCAATATTTATAATTAGTTATAGATGTTAGTAGTAATAAGTTAGAAAAAGCGCATTTATCGCATTGAGAATTAAAAAAAAAACCTGTAAAGATAGATGTAAGATGAAGAAAATACAAAAAATAAATCTTGTCTAATTGTATTTTAGGTGTAAAACAAGAGACGCACACGCATCGCGAGCGTCACAACTCTAATCGGCACAACTCGACGAGCGAAGACAGCGGGACGCCCCGGACTTACGTGCCCACGCAGTTCGAGAACTCGCTGGGCAAGTTACAGGTAATATACCTCATCACAGCGGGCTTGCGGACGGCGAGCAATGGGTAGATCGTCGTCCGACCGTCCGGTAACCTTCCTGGCCGAGCCCAAGACGTCGACGACGCGTATTCTTCTACGCGTGTCAGCAAACCGTAGGGGCCCAGCAGGGTCGAAGCCTACTGGGGCCAAGGGTAGTGCGAAAGTGAAGCCTAGGGCCCTGCGATGGAGGCAAAGAAGGAACAGGAGTAGGTTTTTAGTTGAAAAGTGTGACAAGCCAACCTGTTCCGCTAAAGAGCGAGATGTCATTGGATGATTTCCCATCAAAAAATAAAAATTCGTCAATAATATTTTTTATTCTTCCGGGTAAGAAAACTGCTAGAAAATATTGTACTTATCATTTAAAGAACTATCTAAGTTATTGTTTATTGACCTATTATTGACTTGGTTAGAGTCACGCGAATCCGATGGATGCGGGACGCACTGGACTGTTCGTTATGGCTACCCTTGGGGAGGCCTAAGTCCAACTGTGGACTTCTTTCAGCTGATACAAGTTTCGAACTATTTAGATAGTTTAAAGTTAGAAGGGTAAAAGGTGGAACGGTACACTGCGGCACAAAATAGCTAGGTACAGCAGACAATCTCATGTATGTACTTCACTTTTTATACCTACGCTCGGTGGACGCACACTAATGAGCGTTTGAGCAGGAATTGTTCGACGAGTGATCCGAGGCGCGACCGAGACATCGTGTCCGTGAGCGGTGTCTATGTGTGCGTTGTGAGAGCGCGCACAGTATGTAGATTGACTTCTGTACCTATCTATTTTGTGACTTTGGCACATACAGGTCGCGCGATGAATCAAGATCGCTCGGCAAAAGTGGAAGGGACATGCGCAGTATTCATTTCTAAGGTCTATTTGGCGAAGTGCGGGCGGGTGTGCGCCGTCGGCGACACGTCATTGGTAGACAGAGTCGCTCTTCAATTCCCGCGTTGCGTTCTCGCGTCTCATTGGATACTGTTGTACTTGGGTACTGTTGCGTACAGCTTGTGTTATCGTAGCAGTAATAAGTAGTCGTAAAAAAAAATGGTTAAAAATAAAGTTTTAAAACGGCTAGCCAGAAAAATGGTTTACGACGTGAATTATTACGTTAAAGAAAGAAACTAACGAAATTATTTTTTTTAATATTACGTTTTATTAAAAAAAAAAAAAAAATTTGAATTTACCTACTTTCAAGATAAATTACAATCAAAAACTAGTGTTATTATAAGTTACGTTACTAAGGTTCAAACATACGAAATTAAAAATAAAATCCTAACATACTAAGAATTTCTGTGCGCAATTGTACACATGCGCCGATTGCCCCCACTACTTTCACCGAGCGATCTTGATTCACCGCGCGACCTGTACGTGTGCCACACACGCCGATCTGGGCGCGTCGCTCTCTATACAGTTTATATGGAAACTTTTTTTTCTTTTATCTCTTCTAAATATCTGTAACTTGGCAACACACAATGTTACACACAATGGGCCATTCGTGTGTCGAGTCATGAGCTTATAATAGGCATCTCCAAAGGAAGCTTCATTAAGCTTGCCTAAGTGGTGGAGTCTTCAAAGCGGAATTTATATGGCAACTAGACTTGTAGAGCTACACTAGATCCACGCCACGCGATGTCGTTCTACGTACAAATCAGGCGTGTTACATGTGTGCGTCGGTCTAATGGAGTTCTAGCTTCAGACAGTATCTCTTTTTACATATTTATATAGCACAAGTTTGAAGTTATCCATGTAGACTATATTGCTTTATTTTATTGTTTGCAGTGTGGCAGCGTAACAGCGCCTCGCAAGATTATCGACGTGGAGGTGGTGGGCACGGAGACGGCTCCGTCGCGGATGTCCAGGGCCTCCAGTGTCGCCAGCACTACGCACCCCACTGAGGTAAATATATTCTTTGTTATTTGTTGAGACTTGGACTAACATCCAGAAGTTCACCGATTTCCGGCCACTGTAGGCGCGGGCAACGACGAGCAATGGGCAGCTCGCTGTCCGAGCGTCCGTCATGGAGTTGTCAGAAACTGCTGGGGCCCAGCAGGGTTAAAACCTACTGAGGCCATGGGTCTGCTTTTGAAAGGGAAGCTTGGCCCCGGTGTGAAAGGCAAGAAGGAACGGGATGGGTTTTTTAGTCAGTAAGAGTCTGACACTATCTCCCGCTCCGCCCAAGGGCGGAGGATGTCATCTGGTTGATTTTTACCCACCAAAAGAGTATAAAAAAACCCTTAAAGACCTCACTGTTGTCCTTCTGTTGGTCTGTCAAAATCTTGTATCTCGGAAACACGTGGAGGTATCGAGTTGAAATTAAAATCATATACTCAGGTCAGTGGTCCCTTGAAGCTGTGAAAAAATCAAATTTCTGAAATAACGAAAAAAAAAACAAAAAATTGATACGGCCGTTTATATCGCAAAAGAAGGTGTAGGTGAAGAAGAAGACTTGGTCTACGGCCTGTCTATCTTATTCCATATATTCTTTTCTCGAGCCATTTCGAACAAATCAAATCAAATCAAAGCATTTATTTCAAATAGACCATTTACAGGCACTTTTGAATAGTCAAATGTCGGTCAGTCCAAGAAAAGTGAAGCTAAATTGCATGTTCCAAAGAGTAGGTCTCTATGGAGAAGAACGTGCAAGAAACTCCATGGACACTCTTTTAAATCATATATGTGTTACATATAATGCTTGGTTACATATTACTTGTTGCTTCTATTATGTGAACCAACCCTGAGGTACGCTAGGCGTCTAGGTCATCTCACTACCTCAACCCAGGTCAGTACACACCTGACTATTTCCTAACAAAATGTCATTTCCAGGTTCCCAGAGAAATGAAAAGGACGAAACAGTTACTGCTGGACATTGAGGCGCTTTACCTTATACTGTTGAGGCTAGAGGAACTCAACGACCCGCTGGCGATATCCAACGCGCTCATACTGAAGGCAAGTTTTATGTTTAAACCTTTTCCGTAATATTATCTTAATTTTTAGTTGAGTGATTTAATTTGGCTTTGGATGGTATTAACTGACAATAATTTGAAAACTAAATTCGATAATGATCCATCTTTACACATTACACAGGCCTGTTGGTCTAGTGGTTAGTGACCCTGACTGCTATGCCGGAGGTCGTGGGTTCGATTCCCACCCAGGACAAATGTTTGTGTGATGAGCACGATCATTTGTTCTGTGTCTGGGTGTAATTTATCTATAATATGTATGTATTTAGAAATATATAAGTATATTTGTCAGTTGTCTAGTACCCATAACACAAGCTCTGCTTAGCTTGAGACTAGACGGCGTTGTGTGATAGTTGTGGAATATTATTATTATTATGTGTAAAACACTAATAATCTTGCAACACTGTATTACTAACATCATAAACAACAACTTTTGTTCTATGACTTTTTACAAAACATAAAACATTTACCAAAACCAAACCTTCAAGATTTCGTTGTTCCAATACATTTTGACTCTATATTTTGCTATGCTTACCTACGTCTGACGCGAAGAGCATCAAGCACCCCCGCCGTCCGATCCCGCTCCTTCCGCTATTGTACTATCGTTTGCTTCGCATAGATTTAGAACGTCCAATTTAAATATTTTTGTTCTTGTATGGAAATCTGATGAATTACAATGTGATAAACTTTTAATCGTCATAGAACAATAGTTATTTGTTATGCAAGAGTGCAAAGTTGCTTTTTAACCGCGTGGTAAATTTTGATGATCGAGCAAGCGAAGGATTCAGACATTAGAATCCTGAGCGTAAGCGAGAGAATCAAAAGAGCATGAGGTACAAAATCTTTGCAGTCGAGTGCAACACGTAACTTTTCATCCCACCTCAGCGAGGAAATGACTAAATGCAAAAAAAAGTACACCATGGAGGTTCTGAGTCTGAGCTTTTAACAAATTAAAAAAAAGTTGTATGACAAATTTGATGCCATGGAGTTAAAAGTAAATAAAGTCCGTCTAACGAAAGCGTGACCTGAGAAAAGGAGGTTATAACCAAAAATTTTGAATGTGGTATTATTGAAATAATAGGAGGAAAAAGTTTTGATACTAGAGTATTTTTTGTATTTAAGACAATTTAGAATAGTTGTACAAGAACTTAAATCCTAGTCAAAAACATGTGTGTAGACTTAATTATTTGGTGGGTGTATGGTAAATAATGAAAATAACACACAAAGTTTAATTATTATTATTTTCTACCTAAATTGAAAATTGTTTTACACTTTTTAGTTTGATATGCTATGAAAGCGTGTTTTTTTTTTTTAAAACTATATTTTTATTTTTCATTAAAATAAAAACGAAACATTATTGTATTGTCACCAGTCTTTGATGGGTGAGCAAAGTTTGAAGAAAATCTGATCGCCCAAAGTTGGTTAAAATCGAGCTCAAAGGCGTTGGTTACAAACATACAGGTGAAGCTATAAGCGTGTTAAAAACGGCTTTTGCTCTCAGATATCGAAGAGCAAAAATACTTTTTCCGAGATGGTGGGATGAAAAAGTTGTTTATGATGTTAGTAACATTACATAGGAGGTTTCCAGTCATCATCATCATCATTTCAGCCGATACACGTCCACTGTTGGACATAGGCCTCCCCCAAGCGTCGCCAGTGTTTTGCAAATAACCCTGTATAATTATGTTTATCTAGTATTCATAACACTAGCTCTGCTTAGTTTGGGACTAAAGGTCTAAACAGACGGACTGCATTTCAACTGCAATCCAACTGCAAATTGCAGTTGACACGACTGCAATAGAACTGCAAACCAAACGTGCGGTCCGATTGCAGTCGTGTGAACTGCACACCGACTGCATCCGAACTGCACCTTGCGCGGGAGGGCGGAGCGTGCGGGCGGGTGGGTATGATGCAGTTGAAATGCAGTCTGTCTGTTTAGACCCTAACTGGTGTCGTTTGATAGTTGTAGAATATTATATCATTCTTTCTCATCAACAGGAAAGGGAAGAAAAACAGAAGCAATTAGAAGCAGCGCAGAAGGAAGCTGAGAATGAACAGCAGGACGTGTCCAACTTGTTCCTCAAGAACATCGAGTCGGTGCAGCGGAGGCCCAAGCAGGACAGTCCCAAGTCCGAGAGCATCGACAAGAGACAGGTGACGAACTTAGTTAGTTTGGAAACGGTCAAAACTTGTGTTCAGTCAAGAGGATATTGGCAAATAGGGATTTTTTCCAGTCGATAAAAATCAACCAATGACATCTCCCGCCCTTTGGCCAAGCGGGATATGTGCTGACACTATCTCCCGCTGCTTTAAGTCAGTAAGAGTTTGAACTGTTACTGACTAAACGGACTAAAAAACCCACATCGTTCTTTCTTGCCTTTCATACCGAGGCCAAGCCTCCCTTTCGGAGCTAACTTTGTCCCCAGTAGGCTTCGACCCGGCTGGGTCCCTGCTGTTGCTGACAACTCCTTGAGGCGCGCGGGAACAGTGCGCGCCGTCGACTTGTGCTCGTTCCGGACAGTAAAATAATAATAAATAAATAAATAATAAAATCGTTAATTTATAACATAGGGCTCACTTACAATAAAGTACAGAACAGTGACAGCGAGCTACCCATTGCTCGCCGTCCGCAAGCCTGCGCCTACGGAATCCCAGCGGCGGCTGGGGCGCTGTGAGCGCCGTTGCTGATGCGGTCGGCATCTGCGAGTTAGTTTCGGCTCCTCGTACGCCTTCCAAAGGTCCAGCACCTCAGGGTCTAAGATTTATTGACACATATTTAAATTGTTTTTTTTTTCTTGTTGTCAGGTGGTGAACCTAGCAATAAACCAGAAGCCGGCGCCGGTGAAGAACCTTCTGGACGAGGACAAGGACGAGCTCGTCAACAAGATGTTCGCGGGCGTGCTGCACAGCGACCGACTGCAGCAGATGCTCAGCGTCAGGAAGGGCCGGGTGAGTTGACTACCAGCTTTTTTATCCGACTACGGCAAAGCCAAAATCATATACTAGAATTTGGAATGTCGAAACCATATAAAAAAATATTATTAAGTGAATTAAATTAAATTCCTCACTTCACTCATGTTTCTATATAAATTCCCTCGCGGTACTCGTGCGGTTAATGTGTTGTATAAATCCCTCACTGCGTTCGGGATTAAAACTTAGCAACCTTCGTTTTGCTGAATACATTAAAAAAAATATTAAAACAATTATACAGTTAAAATTAAGTCGCCATTGGATTATTTACAAAAGCCAAGGAACGTATTTATATTATCGTGGTGTACACCTACTAAGTCACAGCGGCCATTGAGGATTTTATATAATCTATGTATCGGAGAATTGGCACCAAGCACAGACTTTCGAAGTGGTCGACATAGGGGTGTTATCTATAGCATGAAACTCGTACTTATTCGTTTGTTTTGCTCCCCAGACACTGATATGTCGGTTCATCAGCCGCGTGTGCGCGTCGCACTGCCGCCTGCGCACCTTCTGGGCCAAAGTGTTGCGCGCGCTGCCTTCTGCCGCGCGGAGGGACTCCGGCAACCTGGCCGCCCTGGCGCCGCACTATAGGAAGTAAGTCACCATATTTCAACCGAAACACGTCCGGTGTAGCACGGCGACCTCTCCCCTCACGTTCCAGCGCGTGTGAGGCCGCGCCAATACTGCGTAGTCACTCCAGAACCCTTCTTTCTCCAGAGCAACTCCCTGTCTAAAATCGATAACATTATTGACAATGGGTTGCCATTTTATTAGATAAGGTTTCTGTTTTTCTTTTTGATAGACTTGCTTTTCTCTCTCTCCTAATGATAAATGATGATATTATAGAATGCGTGTATGAATTATTGAAGAGGAAGATTGAGTGAAAAGATGATTGAAAGTATAATTTAATATAATTTTAATAATATGTCGGTCGCTACACTATGGTTGACGATGGGACAAACTTGTTTGAAAGTAACCTATTCACTCTTGACTGAAAGACCCTAGATTGTAGCTCAGGAAATGCTGACTCCGGCAGGGAATTCCAGCTGTACATACAATGAATATGTTTCAAAATCATTTTGTGAGTGTAGGTGGGATGTCCATCATGTACCGTTTTTAAATGAATAAACTGGTTCTTGATTGTGATCCTACCTGATGGTAAGCAGTGATGCAATCGTTGATGGTGAGGCGCACTAGTTTATTAACTATTCACTCTAGCCTTGAACACACCCAAATTATCATCGAAAATCGCTGCCGAAGAGCAGTGGTGGTCGAGTGGTAACGGCCCCGACTTACGAATTTTAGGTCGCGGGTTTAAACCCAGCCAAGCGCATTACTTTGTGTAATTTATTTCATCACCGCTGCTCTCAAAACGGTGAAGGAAAACATCGTGAGGAAACCGGCATGTCCTAGAACCAAAAATTGAAAGACATGTGATATTCATCAACTCGCACTGGGCCCGCGTGGTGGATTACGGCCCGTTCCCTCTCCTAGAGAGGAGGCTTGAGTCCCAGCAGTGGAACATTAAAAGGCTGATTATGTATGTATAGGAAGATCGCTGCAAAAAAAGTTCCAGTCTTTCGATGTACGCGGTATAAACGATGAGGCGAAACGCTTAGTCCGGACCGTAGATTTTTGTTGTATTGCTTTCTAACTATGTTTTCGTTACAGTTACATTCAAACGACGTCGGGCTGGTCGCCTATACTGGAGTCGTGCAGTCTACTAGCGGAAGCGTTCGACCCAGCGAGAACGCCCTACGCTCTCACTACTTCTGTGAGTATAAATAAGTATTAAGGGGATGCATCTCGACATACATTTTCGTAATATGTAACCGCTCTTAGAAATATGTAACCAAGAAATGTAACCCATAATATGATTTAAAAGAGTGTCCATGGAGTTTCTTGCACGTTCTTCTCCATAGAGACCTACTCTTTGGAACGTGCAATTTAGCTTCACTTTTCTTGGACTGACCGACATTTGACTATTCAAAAGTGCCTGTAAATGGTCTATTTGAAATAAATGCTTTAATTTGATTTGATTTGAATATGATTCAAAAGAGTGTTCATGGAGTTTCTTGCACATTCTTCTCCATAGAGACCTACGCTTTGGAACGTGCAATTTAGCTTCACTTTTCTTGGACTGACCGACATTTGACTATTCAAAAGTGCCTGCAAATGTTTTATTTCAAATAAATGCTTTGAATGTCAGGTCGTAATAGTGTTCGCTAAGGTCATGCAATTCGATAAACTTTTTCACTGTTTTTCATACAACCGCTCTTACGCGATTATGACGTTATTACACATTTTTCATCAGATATTTCGGAAACACAGTATCTTGTGGATATTATCTAGGCTTCTATGAAAATCAATTTATAAATTTGTGTAAAACTAATCCAGTTAAGACCTCTGAAAATCTGCTATTTTGCATGAACTTTAACACTTCATAATTTATTCAAAAATTTAAAAATGTCTACAAAGTACAGCTATACAAGTCTAGCAAATTTTATCAAGATTCTAAATAATGACAATGTTTTTCAAAAACTTTTAAGTATTTAAAAAAAAAAACCACGTATTTCCTGGAACAAGATTTGTAAAATATTCGAGTAAATCACGGAATTACTGAATGCTAACAAAGTTTTCAGGTATTATCTCTCTTTTTTTCGCGTTGCCTTTTCGTCAAACATCGCGTTGGATTGCGTTAGATGAAGTAACAAGCTTTGAAACCATGCTCGATGTTTACGATAGGCGAGTGGAAAAGCAGCCTCTCAAGCTAGAATTACACAGTGTCTACTTTTCTGACTCAGACTCACTGTTTTTAAGGTGGCAAATTATCTAATGACTGCCCCGCTCTAGGTTGGAGCGAACGGGCGCGTCAGACTTTTCTAACTATAACTTTATTTTTTTGGTGGGTAAAAATCATCCAAATGACATCTAAATGACAGCGGGAGATAGTGTTGGACTTTTCATCATCATCATCATATCCGCCGAAAGAAGTCCACTGTTGGACATAGGCCTCCCCCAAGTGCGTCTCGCATCCATTGGATTCCCGCAACTCTATCTCATACATCGGAAACCCACCCCGTTCCTTCTTGCCTTTCATGCCGGGGTCGGGCTACCTTTCGGAGCTAACCCTGGCCCCAGTAGGCTTCGACCCTGCTGGGCCTCTCCTGTCATTGACAACTCCTTGAGGCGCGCGGGATGACTTAAACTCCTTCAGTTGCTCTTTGCGTTCTAGGACTACAGGTATTCTTTCCATGCTTTTCCCCATGAGACTACACCGTTAAATTTTGATCGTTTTGAGCGAGTCCAATGACTTGTAGGTAGTAGTCGGCGTTGCGTGCAAACTACCTAGAGGTCACTGGACTTGCTCAGCTGACGTTTTCTTAAAGAAATTAATTTCGTACATGCGTAAATTAATACGAGTTTTGAAAAAAAGTTACTTTATTTTTTAATTTTATATTTACAAATCGATAGTGTTTCATGTACCGGATCGACCCTCCACGGGATTAAAACGATCAAAAGTTAGCGGTGTATAAACTCCACCTGTGTCCCGGTACGAAAGGTACGAAGGGACAGGGTGGGCTTTTAGTCAGTAAGAGTCTGACACTATCTCCCGCTCCGCCCAAGAGCGGGGGTTGTCATTGGATGATTTTCCCCACTATAAAAAAAAAACCTGTGTTACTAACAAATCTAATTTCTCTTCCAGTTCACCCTAAGCTGCGTGTGCGCACTCCTCGAAAAAGCATCAATACTCGTCAACACTCCCGAGGCGACGTCTAACGAAAGACAATGGTCCAAATTCCTGAAAACCCTCGCCAGAGCGCTGAAGAACACCACTTTAAACGTGGCCAGGCCACTCCAGCCACTCTCTTCAAACAAGTTAATGTATCATATGAAACAATTGGACTCCAGAAGCACTATAGAAATCTTACAGCGAGGTAAATCAGCTCTAGAGTTCGCGGATCTATCGAAAGCAGACGTTACAGAGCAGCTTGTGAAGCATCTGTGTTGATCCTGGCTTAAAGGTCACAAGGTTGGTGACGTAACGCAAAAGAAATGCTCTAAAATGCAACTTCAAGTGTTCTCAATATATATTTTAAACAGACTAGCGTAGGCTAGACAATAGTGCGTTTTACATAAGAAGTTCCTTGTCCGTAATGTTGGCTCCCCTGTCTGTCAGAAAAGTGTTGCCCACTCTAGCAAAATTGTTGAACGGAATCGATTTAACGGTAATTGCAACACTTTTTGGAGAATCATGAGGGGAATGGGATTTTATTTAAAAAAAGCAGGTTTAAAAGGGAAGTGTTGTAAATGGAGAGGTACGATATTGTGGCGTGACGTTTTCGGTATTTAAAAGAATTGTAGGACAATCGAAATGGTGCCCAGCGTCGTATACTTTATTCAAAAATAGTTTTTACAGTTACCAAAAGAAAAAAACTATAAGACAATTGTTAAAAGTAACGAAATGTCAGTTAGTCTCCCTAAGGGTGTTACCACACCAATCGATCGATCATCGATCGATGGTAGAATGCATTAATCGACGTCGATCGATTGTTTCTACCAAACCCATCAATCGAATCGACGATCGATCGAGGTTACAACGGATTAGTCAACGTCGATCGCTTGCAAAGTCTTCTAGGTTTGCGTCTCAGTAATAAGTAGTTCGAGTACGAGCAGCATCGTCAGTACGATTCACAAGAGGAATACACATTTCTAACGAAACTGATAGCGTATATTAATCTGTCATCGTCGATCGAGTCCATCGATCGATTGGATAGTCGATCGGTATCCGTCGATCAATTAAAGCTACCACACCAATCGATCAACGTTTACTGACGATCGATCGATTGGTAACACCCTAATATTAAGTAATTTCATTGCTAAAGACATGGCAACACTGTTTTTCCGTATTGCCAACATTAAGGCGAAGGAACTTCTTATGTGAAACGCACTATACATCTATGACGACTTTGAGATAGCAAGAAATGACGTTGCTGTATTTTTTTTTTAATTTCAGTGCGAAGGCACTCGCGTATAGGCTAAAAATGAAGTTGACACTTCAAAATGATTTTTTTAAAGACTTGATTATAAATAAAATCAAAATGTCGCCAATATCTGCAGTGTAAATATATCAATATAACACAATTTATTATTTAAACAAGCTGTTTTTATTGTTTTTTTTTTTTTAATATCATTAGATGACAGAATATATATTATCGTTTTTTATAAACGAATGTAACGAAGCAATATGATGACTGTCTGCCGAATAATAGTGAAAATTTGTTGCTTAGCTTAATTGGAGATTTACGAAAAATGTTGAAAAATGATTCTGTCAAAGTTCCTTATACATGAAAATGTTGAATATCATATTTTTTGAGCTGAAAAGCGCGACCTATTAACCGCATACGTCGTATTTATCCGACTAACACTCGCGTTTATTGCCCCGGGGTCGCACATTCACGACCAAATACTCCATCTCGTCAGCTCTTCTGTCACCTATGGGGATTGAAGAGCTAAACGAGATGCAGTACCCCGTCGCTAACTCACGACCCCGGCGAATAGGATCACTCGTCAGAACGATCCTAGGCTAGCTGTTAAAGGTTTAAAGATTAAAACCCTTATAAAATTATATTTGCTTAAATAACAAACATTATTCAAGAATAAATAACCAACGTGTAGCTGCTGAGAATGGCTTTTTCCTAAATCAATAACTATTTTTACGTGAGGTCCAAACGCAAAAGTGTAATGCGATGTCGCATCGCTTAAAATCTACGAACATCGCAAGAAAATACCTAGGGAATCCAAACCCGTATCAAAATCGCGATCCAGTATGCCTGCGGGATTGAAGTCAACAATCCTGCAGATTCCGCGGGATATGCGGGATCCACAAAATTCAAAAATGGGTTCCCTAAACATACCAATCCATTGCCACATGAAATCGTATTCCATGTTTTGTGTGGGAGCCGTTAATGCTTAGTTTGTACAAAAATTAAGATCAAAATCAAAGTAACATCAAAATACCCCAGATGAATAGGTTACTTCTAAGCAAGCATGCTTCATCGACGACCACATCATCATGTGAGATGGTTATCAAACGTATATTATCGTATGTAGTGCCGAATTCAAGCTTAGGTAACATAGACAGTTGCCTACAGGCCGCCACACCGCAAAAAAAGTACTGAGTTTTGTTACAAACAGACGAAAAACTTTTTCTATTTCTTTGAGTGGGAAAAATTAACATTAAAAAATCTGTGAGATTAAGCAGCACGAAATATGAACACTGATGGCGTCTTTCGCGCATGCTACCAGCATCGCTAGACTGATAGCAACAGCAGAAAATGGCGTGTCACACGTTGCGGGCATAATTTTTACAATGAAAAAAAAAGCAGGACTTTTCCCATTGAGAAAGCGAGTGAGATGTGTTTATCAGTCAACAGTTAACCATAAACGATTTGAAGACCTCCACTACATGCTCAGCCTGTAAGCTGCCGAAGTCTATCTGGCGCTGACCGTATGTCAACCGAGCGTTCAGGCGCTATATTCACGTTGACGGTAGACGGAACGTGAAAAACCCTCTTTAATCTGCCTTTTAACAGTGTTTCTTACTAGTACATAAAGTATAAATAACTTCACAAATCGTCACCTGTATGGCAATGTTGCGCAGTGTGCGTTAACGGCATATTGGCAACTTTATTTCCTGTATGATAAAGTTTTGAATCTGCTGTTTGCGTAAACGGCAGATTCGCAACTTTGCCGTGTAACAGGTGACGAAATGTGGCATGGTATCGCATAAGTTCATAATAGAAAATATCCGAAATATCAGTCGAATACTGTAAGTACTGCTTATCAGTAGGTCCAAAATATCTTGACACTTACGGCGTTTTGGGATAAGCTAAATAATCCAGTAAGGGTCGAATCGCGAGCTAAAACTGTATGAATTGTGTAGAATTTTGTATTAACTTAATTTCATAAAATCTAGATAAGGGTAATTTTGGTCAAGGGTAATTCATGGTATGGGTAACTTTGATTAACATCTGAAAAATGAGCATTCAAAAAGCAATTCTTAGCGGCACACTGAAACTAAATTATACTAAAACTGTTTATTCCGGAGTTTAATTTAAATATGCTTACAAATATTTTGATTTTTTTAAAATAGGGAATATGCCTGAAAAAATATTTTTTTATTAACCAATTTATTAATAAATATACAAAAATAAAATAAGAACAGTAAAAAAAATATCAACATTGGTTGAAAAGCAAACAATTTTAAACTAATAATCCGTTCTTGTCAAAACGCTGTTTTTTATGGTGGACCGAAGTCGTGACCGGGCGTTTACCTGGTTACGACGTCGGTCTTAGCGTCGAATGGCGCGGCGAGCGGTGCGGCATCGGTAAGCTGGTGCGCGTTACTATGAGCGGCATCTCGTGGCTTGCTTCAAACATTTTCATACTGATCTTACCGCTCGCCGCTCCGCACTTAGCTACCGCTCACAGCGGCAAGGTCGTGAACGGGCCGTAAGCGTGATGAACTTTGACGTCAAAGACTTCTCTTTCTTATTGGTAACTTCGAAGCTTTATAACTTCGTTGTTGATGAGGACATTTTAAAAATTCTTTCATTAAACAACATTAATTTTAGTATATGCAAAACCTGAAACACGTGTCTAGTATTTTAAGTAAAGAATCTATGTACAAACATAACTGTATCATAAAAAAATACAAAGTTATAAGCTAAGTCATGTCGGCAAAAATACATAGTCTGTAGGCCATCCAGGCGACTGGCGGGTTGTTTTGCACTTGCACCCAGCTGTTTGCTGGCGCCTAATACCCGCTATGACCTGCCGTGACCTGTGTTGTACTTAGTGTCGGTGGTGTCCAACTTGTGAATTACGTGATTCAGATACAAGTTTCTTGTTATTGAATAAATGACTATGACAATGTGACCTTTTTAAATATTTTTGTCAAAAAATATAACACGGTATAAAAACTATTGCATAGAATGCAATAGTTTTTAGTAATGGAATCATTCAGTTACTAATTCTGAACAAACTACACTGTTAAATTTTAATCGTTTTAATCCCGTGGAGGGTCGATCCGGTACATGAAACACTATCAATTTGTAAAGATAAAATAAAAAAAATAAAGTACCTTTTTTTTCAAAACTCGTATTAATTTGATCTGTCGGTAGTTTGCACGCAACGCCGACTATTACCCTAAAGGTCATTGAACTCGCTCAGCTGACATTTTCTTAAAGAAATTATTTCGTACATGCGTAAATTAATACGAGTTTTGAAAAAAAGGTACTTCATTTTTTAATTTATCTTTACAAATCGATAGTGTTTCATGTACCGGATCGACCCTCCACGGGATTAAAACGATTAAAATTTAGCGGTGTATATTCAGGTTTCGTATAAACTAAAAATAATGTTGTATATAATATAGTAAAAAAGTAAATAATTGATTGCATATTCCCTGTTGTTAGTGACGATCTATTTCAATTGTGTGGTTTCAATATTTATGTATGTCTTATAATATCTATATTAACCCTATAAACGCCTGCGTCGGATTGGTCCGATGTGTATTTCCGCGTCCTATTCGCCAGGGTCGTGTGTTCGCGACTGGGTACTTACCACGTACCATCTCGTTTAGCTCTTCAATCCCATTGGAGACAGAGTGCGTTGGGCGTGGATGTGTGACCTTGTGTTTTTCGAATATATCTGACGAAGGCGATAAAAAGATAAAAAAAAACTGCCTTAGCTATTAAACTCATTACTTTTTAACGCTTTTAATAGGCACACGTAATTAAACTTTCAAATTGGTGAAAATGACTCACAGCAATAATTCCTTTTCACAATAGCATACTTGTAACATTTCTAAATATGTGTGCGTACCTTAACACTACTGAACAGTTATTAAATTAACAGTACTATACTCTGTTCAAAATAACATTAGACATTTATAAAAACCTTTTATTACTGTCCGTTCAACCGATTTTGACTTTTACTACGTTGGTGGCATGGCAAATGGCGGCTGCAGTAAATAGTTGGTATTGTAATCACTTTTTTGCTTTTAATGCCATCCTTATGACTACGAAATAGAAGTTAAAATCGGTTGCACAGAAAGTAAAAAAGGTTTCTTTTATATGTCTAATCTTAACGCAAATAGGGTATACTAGGGTGTGAAAAGGTGTAAGATCTTGTTCAGACTGCTCTTGTAGTTTAGTCGAGTGAGATAGTTTAGTAACAAGTCGTGTTTAAACATATTTAGTTGTTAGTCGAGCTGATTAGTATTCATTTATAAAGCTTACACTGGCTCATGTGCGTGTACAGTCTGAGCAAATGTATTTATGGAGGGTATATTTGAAATAAACAAATTTCTTCGGGAGTATTGTCGAAAGCACTAACCTTCTCGTGGTATTATTATTCCACCCCATTGGGGCTTTAATCACTTAATTAACTCACCCCATTTAGGGTAATTTTGGGTACTTATTACCTCAGGGTACTTGTTACCCTAGGACATTTCTCACCCTATGCGAAAACTAAAAATGAGATTTAACCCTGATCCACGACTTACGGTATTGCCAACTTATAAAATCATAATATTTATTAAAAAAATAACTTAAATGTAAAAAAAAAATGAGCACTCTTGTACGCAATAACGTGTAGATAATTATAATTTGTCTTTTTGTAATAAAATCACCTCGGTAACTGAACGTAAACACATTTATCATTTTAATCATTTATTCTTGTAAATATTAAGCTAAAAAATAAAATTTAAAAACAGTTTATTCTTTGTAGATTTAGTAGCTTTTAATTTAAATGAGAAAAAAATACAATTAATAATCTTGCTTTTTTTATAACTTTAGTGGGGCTTATCCATTGAATTTAGCTACTATGGAACTCATATGTTTTAGCATCCATACGAATTCATGGAGAATTATTATTATTAATGAGAGAAAGGGTAATTTCAATTAACTTTAAACTTTTCTAGTATTAAAACGCGGTTTCAGTATGAGAGCAATTAGGGCTCAGATGATTTTAATTTGAGGGTAACTTGTAACACAAGATTTATGGAAATGGTGGGGGTAAATTATATTAATTTATTTACTTGACCCTAATTTCTTTCATATAATCTTTTATTTAAAACGTCAAGCATTTATTACAACTTGACAATACTAGAAAACGCAGTTCCTGCATCGAAAAATAATTTAAAAACGGTCAGACGCGTGCGTTTTAATTCCCGACGCATCATAAACCGGGCTTTATTTTACCTATGAACTAAATAGTAAAAAAAATACCGTAAGTTTAAGTTAGAAAAGTTTTAGGCCATGGAATTTACCATTTTTCTGTGTCTCGGCCTCACGGTCAGCGGTAGTCGCGTCTAACTTCGTATATTCTTATTTTCATAACGCGTTTTCCGCTTCCGTCAGGCCAAACTGAGGCCTGACTTTGAATACGAATTCTAATTTTAAAACGATCGTAAACACTGAGCCTATTTCTTTAACTCAAAGCGATCTTTCTATTTTTTTTTTATTACTCTTGTGATAACAAAGTCAGTCCTCAGTTTCCAAATTCAAAATCACATTTGAATATTATTTGTTTTTGATTTAATGTGATTTTGGACTATTAATGTTTTTTTTTTGTGGTTAGGCCTGAGAACAGTTTTAAGGCCTCGGATTATCGCATCACATATAATATGTTATTGAATAAAGTTGTTTAAAGTTACAATTCGTGGCCTCACAGCTGTAGCTCAGGCCATTTAGTGGGGTAAAGTATGTTTTTGGCCCAAAAATTTGGACTCAATAAATATTTTTTAACAAGGAGGAGTCTTTAACTAGATGAATGCAATCAGGTAACGCTTTTTACTTTTGTGTGCGCTCCTGAAAATAATAAAATTACTGTTAATTATGTCGATAGTTATATTTTTTAAATCAAAATCGACAGCTGTTCTGTTTTGAGAATTAAAAATGAATTAAATAAGACTTGATTGTCGAACGAAAAATCGACGCATTTATAATTTGGCGATAAGCAACGATCCTGACTGTCGATAAAAATAGAATTTATCGATAGCAAAATATGCACACAAAAGTGGGGCGCAATAATATAAAGATATAGATTATATATATTTGTATATACCATACTGCCAATAAATTAAAAAAAAAAAGAAAAGTAAATCGTGAAAGTTATTAAAAAAAAAAGAAATTCAATGTTTTTTTTTTTGTAAAAAGAAACGTTTTTCATAATTTGGTAGGCAAAGGTCGCGTTGTATTCTTTTTTTACTATTAGTAGTTTTTAGTTATTTTTTATCCGATACAATAAAAATAGTATAAATTGTTTATAGAAATAATTGTTGTTTTATTTCCTAATACGATACAAAAGAGACCGAAACGGTGACTAAAGGAATGTGAAGAGACCGAAATCTTTCAGACCTTATGGCCAGTAGGAATCTAGCCGGATCGAAGCCTACTGCGGCCAGGGTTATCCGAAAGAGAACTCGAGCCCCGGTATGAAGGCTAGAAGGAACAGGGTGGGTCGTTTAGTCAGTAAGAGTCTGACACTATCTCCCGCTCCGCAGAGCGGGGTTTGTCATTGGATGATTTTTCCTACCATAAAAAAAAGACCTTATGGCGATTATCACACTGCCACGCTCCCTGCAGCGTAGCGCGTGATTGCGTGTTTTAACGTTGCTTGTAAGTATCTCCGTTTGTATAGAAAACACGCACAGTTCAACACACCGAAAATGGATCCACGAGCGTTCATGCGGACCACGTGCCTACAAGCGGAGAAACATGCGTACACGCACGTGGGTGCGGGACGAGATGCAGAAATGGCACACCGCAGACGAAGGTCTGCACTGCACTATCACCACAGCGAACGGCTTTGAATGAAGTGGATCAGAGTCGTGAATCAACAAAACGCAATTACGCGCGTGAGTGCGTAAAAAAACCCGCACAATGATACAGATCTGCACTCCCACTAGAACGTGCGTAGGTACGTTGACCGCATCATGCAGCGTGATGTGTGGCAATCGTGTGATAATCCCTATCTCCTAACTGGATTTGATTTCCATACAGAACGATTAAGGAGAGATTGTTCGAAAGAATCGCCGCATCTCTGGACTGCAAACAGCAACAAAAGGCATAGGTAGGTTTTAGTAAGTCTTTTGTTCAAAATAACTTATGAAAGCCTTTTACTATGGTCCGTTCAACCCATTTTGACTTTTATTACGTACGGCATGACAAATGGCGGCTGCATTAAATAGTTAGTATTGTAACCACTCTTTTGCTTTAATGCCATCCTTATGCTTACAAAATAGAAGTTAAAATTGCTTGAACAGACAGTAAAAAGGTTTCTTTAAATTTCTAATCTTAACGCGTATAGAGCGGGAGATATATACTTGATGATTTCCCGCCGTACAAAAAAGTGGTGTTTCTACATCCCCACGCCCTAGCCACCGAGTCTCCGACCCCCTACTACTAGCTACGGTAGACGCGTGCTTGCTGACGCCTAGGAATGGGCAGCTCGCCGTCCGGCAGTCCTGTAATCAACCGGATCGAGCCCAGGTCCTCGACAGCGGGTAGTGATCCAAGCGCTCCTCAAAGATATCACTAAACCGTAGGGTCCCAGCAGCGACGATGTCCGCTAGGAGCGCGGGGATTTTCTGAAAAGCAAACCCGTAGTCCTAGAACGCAAATGGCAACTGAAGGGCACATGTGTGGCATTAGTCAGTAAAAATCTGACACGCCACCTCCACCCAAACAGGGAAAAAAGTCATGAGATGATTAAGTACTTATCTAATTTAAAATAAACATGTTAGTTACGTTTATATCGCGCACGTCGAAGGACTGGAACAATTTACCTGCTGCGGTCTTCCCGTCCGATTATAATTTGAGTGTCTTCTAGGCAAGAATGAATAGGCTCATAAACTATTGCGCCTCACCATCAGAGATTGCACCACTGCTTACCATCAGGTGGTATCGCTGTCTAGCACTAGTTTATGTAAAAAAAAGTCTTAGAAGTAAAAGTATCAAGTCTGCCTTCTCGGCAAGCTTCGCTGAGGTAGTCAGTACTATAGTCTGTCTAAAAAGTCATTGACTTGGGAATTTTGTATAATATTTAATCATTCAAAAAATAAATAGATTTAATATTTTTTATATATGGTTCTTTTATTACTAAACAATGATCAAGATCTCGGACCTTGATTATTGAACCATTATTGATTATGTACATCAGATTTCATTTTATCCTAATAATTACCCAAGTCGTTTGACTTTTTAGACAGACTCTACAATAAAATTAACGATGTCCACTAGGAATCAACTTTCTATAATCAAAACAGCCAAAGTCAAAGTCAAAAGTTTTTTATTTCACATAGGCCTACATGGGCACCTATAAAACGTCAGTATCTAGTGCACGGTTCGAAATTGGTCGTTTCCTATGGAGAAGAACCGGCAAGAAACTCCGTGGTTACTATTTTAAAAAAATGGTTGTATTTACAATATTTCCATATTACAGTATTAATAGGTATTATATAAGAACAGTGTAGCCACTGAACTCCACTCGAATATCAATAATATTGTTTACCCGAACTTTTTAATTTTTGTTTAGTGACATCTATTGGCCAAAAATTTATACCGGTCGCGCGTTGGGCAGTCTTAATATTGTTAAAAACCCACAGATGGAGTTGGTCAATTACGTCACTTTCTTACTTTGTTTAGGTTCATAGTAATCATCCAGAAAGTTACTATTTATTGCAATTGCTATCCAAGGTCTGATGATGGAGAGTAGAAAGGTGGATAGTGAAACTGATGGCTCCTGGCTAAGCTTTCAGTGGAATGATAAATAGGGTAGGTATAACGGTAATAAATAAAACAGCACCATATATACAGAATTGATTTTATGTATATTATGTATTTACATGATAGCAATGACAGGCAAAACAGGGGTAGTCAGAGAAATTCATTTTCTTTTTTTTTTCTTCTGTTTTTGTTTGTCAAAGAAGTCAGACAGGAAATAACGAGGGTAGGGTTGGGTAGGGAAGGGTAGGTAGGTAGTGTAGGGTAGGGTAGGGTAGGTACTCAGTTGATGGGAGCGAAGCCGCGGGTAAAATCTAGTATAATATAAAGTACTTCAAAGAATATAAACTAATAAGGCGCCCACTACCGGCACGGCACGGTATAGCACGGCAGGTCGCGCTACGGACCATGCCGCGGCATGCCGTGGCATCGTACTAAAAGCCTAGCCACTCTGGCATCAATCAGTTTTGCTAATCTCTTGCCGTGCTTGGTCAGTGTGAGAGACAAAAAAAAAACGCGCGCGCAAGTGCGTCTTTTCCCTCCCTTGCTCATCGACCGGACCACATTAACCAAATGACAGCTACACAAGTTTCAACCATATTTCAACTAACTCAGCAATCATAATTCATTGACACAAAGTGACAAATTACGTCTCGCGAAATGCAAATGCATCCTGTCATGCCGCGGCATGCCGCAAGACGCCACGGCATGCCGCGGCATCGGGGTATCGAAATAAAGTAACTGAAAAAAAAAAAGAATTCTAAATTCATTGAAATAAGATTCAAAATAACTTGATTAGTAGTTAAAATCCTTTGCCGTGCCATGCTGGCAGTGGGCGCGAATATTTATTTGTTATTTCTTCACATTCTTACGGCTGGACAGATTTAGATGAAATTTGATACACGGGTAGACTACGTCTTGGAATAGCATATAGGATTTTTGTCTCAGGTGTACGTTCCCTTAGGACAATTTTCAAACGATTTTTTTTTTTTAGGTTCTGAATTTCTACTGTACAACGCTTTAGACATTGTCTGAACAAGTGCTTGTAAATAAACATAATAAATGAGTTCTGTTTTTGGCTAGACAGGTTTTTTTTTTATTCGGTGGGAAAATCATCTAATGACATCCCCCGCTCTTGGGCGGAGCGGGAGATAGTGTCAGACTCTTACTGACTAAAAGACCCACCCCGTTCGTTCGTGCCTTCTTACCGGGTCTGAGTAGGCATCGACCCAGCTGGGCCCCTGCTGTTGCTGACAACTCCTTGAGGCGCGTGGGAATAGCGCGCGCCGTCGACTACTTGGGCTCGGTCCGGACAGTTCCTGAACGGTCGGACAGCGAGCTACCCATTGCTCGCCGTCCGCAAGCCCGCGCCTATGGTGGCTGGCTAGACAGGTTATGTTTTTAAAAGTAGATAATAGTAAGCAATGAATTTCCCTGACTTTAAAATATGTAGGTGTGTGTCCACGCCTGGCGAATGCGCCGCTGGCAACACGCTCGAGACCTATGCGTCTGCTACACGCCTTCTACGAGTCTGCTACGGGCCTGCTACGCGCCTGCTACGTTCCTGCTACGCGCCTGCTATGCCCCTGCTATGCGCCATCTACGTGTCTGCTTCGGGTCTGCTACGGGCTTGCTACGGGCCTGCTATGCGCCTGCAACGCACCTGCTACGCGCCTTCAACGAGTCTGCTACGGGCCTGCTATGCGCCTGCTACGCGCCTTCTACGAGTCTGCTACGAGCCTGCTACGCGCCTACTACGTCCCTGCTACGCGCCTGCAACGCCCCTGCTACGCGCCTTCTACGTGTCTGCTACGGGCCTGCTACGCGCCTGCTACGAGCCTGCTACGCCTAACACGCGTAGTACGTGCGTCACGCGCACCCACTGTGTACACATCAAACAACAGTATTTTATTACAATTGAATTGCAGTATAATACCATGTTGGTCTAGTGGTTAGTGGCCTAGACTGCTATGCTGGAGGTTGCTTCGATTCCCACCCAAGACAAATGTTTGTGTGATGAGCACGATCATTTGTTCTGTGTCTGGGTATAAATCTATTTATAATATGTATGTATTTAGAAATATATAAGTATTTTTATCAATAATCTAGTACTCATAACACAAGCTCTGCTTAGCTTGGGACTAGACGGCGTCACAAAATAGATAGGTACAGAAGACAATCTCATGTATGTACTTCACTTTTTATACCTACGCCAAGCGATCGCGCACACGTCAGCGCGGTGCACCGAACTGTACAAACGCGACCGGGCGATTGAGCCGAGACATCGTGTCCGTGAGCGGTGTCTATGTGTGCGTTGCTCGAGCGTGCTTTGTATGTAGATTGACTTCTGTAGCTATCTTTTTTGTGACGGCGTTGTGTGATAGTTGTGGAATTATTATTTGCTGCGTGATTGTTAGCGGCACATTAGCTAGATGTGGACACTCTCGTATATTTAAGAATAGCTGCACGGTTTGATTTCCTGCAAAAACTCGAAGACTGTCTCCACGAGCTTGTACTTCATGTTGAAGGTCGTGCGCCTTGCGTCCACCGAGCCGTACATCATGTTGAAAGTGAACAGGCAGGGAAAGAACTGGAAAGACAAATTTATGAAACATATATTTCAAGTTATTTTATTTATTTACACGAATAATTTACATTTAAAAAATACTTACTAAGGTAGTGAATGGATCAGAATGTTGGGCTGTGAAAAAGACGGATGAAAAAAGATTGCATGTAGCGGAGATGAGAATGTTAAGATGGGTGTGTGGTGTGACAAGGTGGTGGGAGGTGTCACAGTGGCGCCAGTGACTGAAAAGTTGAAAGGAAACCGTTTGTCTTGGTATGGTCATGTAAAGAGGAGGAAAGAAACACATGTTGCTAAAAGAGTTTCCGCAGTCAAGCACTAGTTTATATAAATTAAAAAAAAAAGTTATGAATTTACATGTGGATGGATGGAGAGGGAGAGGGAGGCCAAAGAAAACATGGATGGATTGTGTGAGAAGTGATATGAGAGAAAAGTGACGAGGGACAGGACAGAATGGAAGAAAAAAACATGTTGCGCCGACCCCAAATAAAACGGGACAAGGGCAGAAAAATGATGATGGAATTACATTAAAAAACTACTTAACTAAGGTAGGCGCCAGATATCTGTGGAATAACGGTCATTGACCCTCCCACATAGTGATTTTAATGTGGTGACGACTAATGTGGAACGTAATTTTATTTCTTTACCTGATTAAATACTGTACCAACATTTCTATATAAATTGATAATTTTAAGTATTGTGATTTTTTAATGTTGTGTTTTTTATTATATTTTTAAACTTTTCAAGCTTTCGACACAAATGTAAATTTGTTGATGAAATGAATAAATGAAATATATGTTCATTTTGGTCACATTCGTTTCAAAAACGGAAATAAAGTCTGTCATGAATCGACATGTATCGTGATCCTTTACATGATCTAGTAATGAAAAGCAGTTCATTGTTTGTCTTTCGGTTACCTACGCAGAGATGGGTATTAGGAAAAGTTCAATGTACTGTATTCCACGGTTATCTGGCTCCTACTATAACTATAATTACAGTAAAATAATAAAAAAACAACAATAATAATAACCTTGCGCTAATAACAACTAATTAAAATCAAACTAAAATATGGCGTCAAAAAACTCTTCCACATCACTGTCGACTGGTAATGGGCCCAAAAGGCTGGCGGCATTGCCACGCTGTATGGCATGCTTATCCTCTTCCCAAGGTAAAAGTCAGCCCTTGGGTCACGTGAAGTGTCAACTATACGTTTAGACAGATCTTTAAACAACTTGTAAGTACTCGGACCCCACGATCCGAGAGTCGAAAATATAACTTCCAACTAGGTTATCATATTTCTGCCGCTTGAGGTTCTCCGCAATTGTCATTTCGAGTTTAAATTATTATTTTATGGCCCTATAATGTTCCCACTGTTGGAACTCAGGCCTCCTCTCTAGAAGAGGGAATAGGCGGTAATCCACCACGCGGGCCCAGTGCGGGTTGGTGGATGTCACATGTCTTCGAATTTCCGCTTCTAGGACATGCCAGTTTCCTCACGATGTTTTCCTTCACCGTTTAGAGCAGTGGTGATGAAATAAATTACACAAAGTAATGCGCCTGGCTGGGTTTGACCCCGCGACCTACAACTCGTAAGTCGGGGCCGTTTCCATTTGGTCACCACTGCTCTCATTATTTTAGAAGATTTATAAAATTGGCCAAGTGCGAGTCGTGCCCGCACGAATAAAAAAAAAATAAGCTTAAAATTTGAGATGATGATCTTACCGGCAAGCCAAGTTGTGGGTCCATGCTGAGTTCTGGTGAGGAGTCGGAACACTTCAGCATGACTGCTCTTTCAGGAGTCAGTGCCATCAACTGCAGTTTAGCCTGAAATCGAACATCAATTTGCACACTAAATATTAGAGGAGCATAATTATGCTGAACTGAACCTATTTGGCACTACCGTGAGACACAATGTTGCTGTTTGCTTTTATTTTATTTTTTATTTTGTTTTAAGTTTTATATTTTATTAATGTTCCTATACTTGTTTTGTCATTGTGTGCCAAATAAACATGTTTTCTTTCTTTCTTTCTTCTTTTCTTTGAAGCTACAAGTGTGTCCACATCAGATGCATGCGCCGGACGTCGCTAGCAACCCCACTCGCGAACTGCGTGCGTGCATTTCAACTTCACGCACTGTTCTTGCGAATTGTGCAGAAGTAGCGAGGCAAACGCCTCGGACGCTACACAGAAATTGTACATATTTTTTTGTAGTACCTATATAGGGAAGTGTGCGTCATCTGCATGGTTCTCATGTGATTTGATCATTACATATTTACTGTATGGACTTTAAAAGAGACTTTGACCCCTGAGTTTGTTTCGGTGTTTCTTCTCAGGGTAGTCAGATAGGAAACACCGGCTTCATCTAGCATAAACTGACGAAAAAAAATTGACGTGTAAAAGTGTTTTTTAAACCTATTTACAAGATAAATATCATTTATCATTATCATTTATAATTTCACGATTTATTTCCTCCAAACCCATTCCACCATGAGGCTATAAGTCGTACGGCGATGCGCCACCGGTATAATAGTGAACATCCCACCCATATGTATAAAACTTTTTGAGAACACTTCCATCTTGCGTGGCTACAGTTAAGAAACGATTTCTTTTATATAATGGATAGGCTCGCGTTTGACCGCAATCTCACCTGATGGTAAGCGATGATGTGGCCGACGATGGAGCACGCTTGCCTAGAATCAATCTATTCACTCTTGACTTAAAGACCCCTAGGTTATAGCTATCAGGAAACACACTCCGGCAGTTTTTTTTTGCTTTTGTCTGCGTTTATAGCTTGTGGCTATAAAGGGGGTCCTAGGGGTCTTTAAGTCAAGAGTGAACAGTACCCCTAGCCAAGTTACTAATATGCAATAGTTAACGCTTGTAGAAAGTACGTACTAGTTCAAATGTACGGGAATGACGTCGTCTTAACGCTCAGTCACGTGGTCAGAACAAAAGAATTGGCGGCAAGGTCAACTCGAAGCGTTCGGTGCAAGCGAAACGGTTGTAACTTGGCTAGGGGGGCTGGTTTAATTGCTTCTAAGCAAGCGTACTTCATTGTCGACCACATTATCGTTTATAAACAGGTGAGATAGTGGTCAGACATGAGCCTATTTGTACTATGTACGGTTTGCTTTTAGATTATCTCTGAAAATATCGGTCCGATTGCGAAAATTTTTTCACCGATAGAATGCTGCTTTATTCCTGAGTGACATAGGCTATACTTTATATTCACAAACGAAGCTGCGGGCGAAAGCTAGTCAATAATAATGAAACAATTAAACATCGGAGTAAAGCGCCGGTTTGCCACCCAATAAAATAGTGTAAAAGTTACCGTTCTCTTAGTGTCGACCGCTTCTCTGGCTTGCATGATGATGGTGCGGTAACCTGCTCCCTGGTTCCATCTAAAAACCACATCGCTGGGTCA
Organism: Mythimna albipuncta; assembly: GCA_929112965.1. Classification (NCBI taxonomy): domain Eukaryota; kingdom Metazoa; phylum Arthropoda; class Insecta; order Lepidoptera; family Noctuidae; genus Mythimna; species Mythimna albipuncta. The sequence continues at coordinate 11,673,787 of OV815987.1, forward strand.
AAAAATAGACAAGTACAGAAGTCAATCTCATGCTTGTACTTTCCCACGGCGCGCACTGTCCCGCACGCCTCAAGGAGTTGTCAGCAACAGCAGGGGCTCAGCCGGGTCGAAGCCTATTGGGGACAGGGTTAGTTTCGAATGACTCGAGCCCCGGTATCAAGGCTTGAGGAAACGGGGTGGGTTTTAGTCAGTAAGAGTCTGCCACTATCTCCCGCTCCGCCCAAGAGCGGGGGTTGTTTTTGTACCTACGCTAGGCGATCGCACACACGTCAGCGTGTTGCGCCGAACTGTACGGCTGCGACCGGGTGGTTGAGCCGAGACATCGTGTCCGTGAGAGGTGTCTATGTGTGCGTTGCTCGAGCTCGCTTTGTATATAGATTGTCTTCTGTACCCATCTATTTTGTGGCTGGGTCTTAGCCATTGCTCGCCGTCTGCAAGCCCGCGCTTATGGTGCGGTGGTCGGAAATCGGGATCCGGATCCTGGCGGCGGTTGGGGCGTGAGCGCCGATCCCTCGCGCGTGCGGCCTCTTCCATTGCTAGCATTACTGCTTTGCAGAAGGAGACGACCGCCTGCCACTCCTCGCTCCGGACCATGGCCTGTACGTGCGGCCTCCTCTTTTGCTAGCATTACTGCTTCGCGGAAGGAGGCGACCGCCTAGTTCTTACCTGCTAGACTGAAAGTTGTAAGCCCTGGACATGAACGCCATGGCGTGGTAGGTGTGCCTCTCCATCACCCACTCCTTGCGAGCTGATCCTTCCACGTGCGTGTAGCCATCGAAGTCTGGGAAGAAGTCGCAAGCAGCTTCGCGCATGAGCTGTAAGAGGAATATAATAATTTTTCAATATTATTATAATATATTAGCTGCCTGCTCGTATCCCACCGGTTTTAGGACGCAATTGACTGTTTTCCCCACTAGTGCAGAAAAGTGCACATCGTATCAGTCTGGGCGCGCGGCGACCCCCTCACGACTCACGAGTCGTAAGTGTGTTGAAAAAAGTTGTTTGATACATTGGAGCATCACCATGCACCGTGTCCTCGTGGGAGAAATTGGCGACAACGATCTCTCGCGATGGGCTGTGGTACAGGCCATGGTCCGGAGCGAGGAGGAGTGGCAGGCGGTCTTCTCCTTCTGCGAAGCAGTAATGCTGGGAGGGAGACGTTATTAGACGATTTCCCACCTAAAAAAAAATAAGTCCCATTTTAGCCTAGCAGCCTTTTTGCCCCTGTTTACCATAAAATTGACCACTAACCTGAACCATTTTCTTGACGCTGTACTTCTTATTGAAGTGTTCGGTTAACGCTGGTGTGGAGGCGTTGGTAATGGACTTGAGCTTCACGTAGTTGCTCAGGCAGACCCAGGTGCACGTCACGCAGAGGCCGGTCACCGTGATTATGACGCCGCTTCTGGGGGAAGATGGGGAAAGACTGGTGAAGTATCATCAATATCCAGAAACGTTGGAACTACCCACAGCGGCAGAATTAAAGATTTCTCATCTCCAAAAAAATACTGGGGCCAGGGTTATCCGAAAGGGCGCTCGAGCCACGGTATGAAGGCTTGAAGGAACGGGATGGGTTTTTTAGTCAGTAAGAGTCTGACACTATCTCCTGCTCCACCCAAGAGCTGGGGTTGTCATAAGATGATTTTTCCCATCGAAAAAAAAAAAAAATCTCCAAAAAAAGTCTTGGAGTATTTACCCAGCGGGATCTGGTTTAATGTCATATCCTTGGTATGGCAAGTTGCTGTATCTCAACGTCGCTATACCTATTGGCCCTGAAAATACAAAACAATTAATATTATAAAGAGGTAAACTTTGTTTTTTTGTTTGTCGGAGGTAATTTCTGAAGGTACTGGTTCGATCGCTATTTTTTTTTTTCATTGATAGAAAGCTGCTTTGTTCTTGAGTAGGGCTGCCATCTCTAAAAACTGTCCCCCAGGACCGGAAGCGTAGGTTCCCCGGATTTTGGAGCTTTTACCCCGGACATTTCAATACTTTTTTCATATACTTACATCTTGATTAAAATATATTTCACTCCATACTTGATAGAAGTGAACTTTAATTGTAAGCCTCTTTTATTGCATGAAATAGTGTGTTTAATCGTTTTTGTGACTACAAGTGAGTAATTTTACTTTATTTTTTAACCTTCTTAGGTATTCAATAAAAGATAAAAAAAAATAACTTATTAATAAATAGGTTATGATGTTTTTCGGATGAAATACTGTCACTTTTTGTAAAACATCGAATGTTTCTACTCTAGTGGTTATGTGCTCGGTTAATCAAAATCCCGGACTACAATTGAAACCCCGCCCGGACGCTCCCCAGACGTCTTCCAAACTAGGACAAATCCGGGGAAACCCGGACGGATGGCAGCCCTATTCTTGAGTGACCGGCCAAACCGCGGCCAACAGATAATGAATTATATTTTCCTTTGTTTGTAAAAAACCGGGCAAGTGCGAGTTGGACTCGTGACCTGAGGATTCCGTACAAACTTACACTTTTAGTTTTGTGCTCTTCCTTGCTTCATGCCAAATTTCAGGATACCGACCACAGAAAAGATCAAAGAGGTCAGAAAGGAAATACTTTCCGATTTGTACTTCAACGAGTGTCGCCGCTTGTCTCCCACCCTTTAACTCCACTACAAGCAATAAACCAATACGAAGGCGCATTACGCAACTAACAGACCACGCACACTTAGATCGCAAGTTTGCTATTGGTTATTAAACTATGAGCATTGCCCTACTTTGTGACACGCCTGGCCCACAAGGCCATTCTAACCTCTTTCATCCGTTCTATGATTCCAACCTATCAATTATATCAAAACCGAACTCACAGAGGACTCCGGTCCTGAACTGGATGGTGAGCTTGTCCTCGTTGAACTTGTAGTCGTTGACGAAGTTGGTAGTCCACAGCTTGCGGGAGTCCTGCCACTGGCACACCACCGGCGGCTCGCTCCACATCACGTCTTGAGGGAGGCTGCGGGAAGACTTCGATGATGGATGATTGAATAGTAAACCTACGGAAAGCACTACTCATCTAAGATACGTAGGCGAAATATCTTACCACATCTGTTATTTAATTATGATAAATATTATATGAAAGATTCATTCATTAAGAAGATCGTTCATTAAGGGGCCGGCGACGGATGAATTTCCATACAAACGTAACACCACGCTCATTTGCAGTTGGAGCATATTTCCAACATATTATGATGATATTCGGTTATACACAATTTTTATATAGATTCCTACGTCTTTCTTTTTAAAAAAAAACAAAAAGAAATTTAAGCGAATTGTATTTCGCACTTTTTTACAGCGTAAATGGCAAAACATGCCATTTGGCTTTTCCTGTATTAAAAATAACAATATTTCAAATACTCTCGATGTAGGAACCTAGATAAATATTCTCTATAACCGAATATCATCATAATATGTTGGAAATGTGCTCCAACTGCAAATGAGCGTGGTATTACAATTGTATGGAAATTCATCCGTCGCCGGCCCCTTAAGACATTGTGCATAGGTTGCCTAGATAAATTCATTGTGCGTGCAGCTAGGGAGTGGAATTCCTTGCCGGAGTCTGTGTTTCCTGATGGCTACAACCCGGGAATCTTTAAGTCGAGAGTGAATAGGTTTCTCCTAGGTAAGCGCGTTCCGTCGTCGACCGCATCGTCGCTTTGCATCAGGTGAGATAGCGGTCAAGCGCGAACCTATCAACAATAAAAAAAATATCTGATGCCAATGATGTTAAGCAATAAAACTTGTTACATTATTGACATCAATTACCCCTCATTTGTTATTTGGGAAAGTCGAGCTCGAGCATTAGCTGAAAAAACAGGGATACCTACGTCAGTGCAAAAGCTATGTCCTTTTTTTGGTGCAAATAGGACGGTTGCATCGCTTAAATAATTTACTGTTCGTTTTTTTTTCATGTTAATTAGTGTTTTTTAGTATAATAGAAGCCTTTAGTAACGATAGTACTCAATTTGGAAGTATTTGATTAAAGTCAAAAATATCAAAATGTTCGCGATCTCAGACAAATATTGTTTAACATCATTAGCACCAGATTTATCTAGGCAACCTATTCGCAATGTCTTAATGAACGCATTATCTAGCATATAATCTTCTTCTTCTTCTTCCTGTCCTTGTCCCGTCTTATTTGTGGTCGGCGCAATACGTTTTTTTCTTCCATTCTACCCTGTCACTCGTCATGCTATCACTAACTTCATTTTCTTTCATATCGCTCTTCACGCAATCCATCTATCTTTTCTTTGGCCTCCCTCTCCCTCTCCACCCATCCACATGTATACTCATAATTCTTTTGGTAACATACATTTCATCCCTCCTCTTTACATGACCATACCAAGACAAACGATTCCCCTTCAGCTTATCAGTCACTGGCGCCACTTTCAAACTTCCTCTAATATACTCATTTCTCACTTTATCCAATCTCGTCACACCACACATCCATCTTACCATTCTCATGTCCGCTACATGCAATCTTTTTTCATCCTTCTTTTTCACAGCCCAACATTCTGATCTATACAGTATGACAGGTCTTATCACGGACTTGTAGATTTTACCCTTCAACTTGAGGGGCATCATTATTCAGCATATAATATTTATCATAATCAAATAACAGACGAGGTAAGAGATTTCTTCTATCGGATCTTAGATCATTAGGATCTCCGAACTCCTTTATTGATGCCCTGAAAAACCTGAGAGGCCTAATCTGCTTTTGGAGAGAAGTGAGCTGGTTGATGAGCAGTGGTGGCCGAGTGGTAACGGCCCCGACTTAAGAGTTGTAGGTCGCGGGTTCAAACCAGACGCATTACTTTGTGTAATTTATTTCATCACCACTGCTCTCAAAGCGGAATGGAAGGAAAAAACGTGTTGCGCCGACCCCAAATAAAATGGGACAAGGGCAGGAAGAAGAAGAAGAAGAAGAAGAAGAAGAAGAAGACTGCTCTCAAAGCGGTGAAGGAAAACATCGTGTGGAAACAGGCATGTCCTAGAATTAAAAATTAAAAAATATGTGACATCCACCAACCCGCACTGCACCCAAGTGGTGGATTACAGTCCGTTTCCCTCTCCTAGAGAGGAAGCTTGAGTTCCAACAGTGAAAAAATAAAAGTCATCGAGCCTACCAGGCTTCAGGTAATTGTTCAGGGCCTTAAGTCTGCTATTACAATAGTGTTAGAATGGTCTATCATTGGTGTCATAATTTTCGATTTTGACAAGTTTGGTAATCTACTAATATAATGGCGTCATTATGACTTTCCAATGGTCAACCACTGACACTCCATTGAAAGAAGTGACATAAAATGGTAATCTCGTACATATTGACAAATGAATATTTGAAGTTTGCGGTAATCTACTAAAACTTTGACAGTTTATTTGATCAGTGTTTTACCATTAGAACGTTATTGTGCAGTTATTGGTTTTAATATACTCGAAATTATCATTCTACCACAATTCTATTACAAGACCATTGACCGATCAGTGATCGTCACTGTGAATTAGCAGATTACAAACTTTTAGCAAAATGACAATTGGATCGTGTTGGAATGACGAATTTATGAAAATAGCAGACTTGGGGCCCAGGTTAATTGTTTTAATACTTGCACAGTTGCACCCAGCTGTTTGCTGGCGCCTAATGCCCGCTATGACCTGCCGTAACCTGTGTTGTACTTAGTGTCCAACTTGTGACCTTTTTTAAATATTTTTGGGAAAAAATATAACATTGTGTAAAAACTATTGGAATCCATTCAGTTACTGATTCTGAACAAACTATATTCAGGTTTTTTTTTTTATTGAGATAAACTAGTGCTTGACTGCGATCCCACCTGGGCCCCAAGTCTTTTATTTTCATAAATTCGTCATTCCAACACGATCCCATTGTCATATTGCTAAAAGTTTGTAATCTGCTAATTCATAATGATCTATCATTGATCGGTCAGTGGTCTTTTAATAGAATTGTGGTAGAATGATAATTTCGAGAATATTAAAACCAATAACTGCACAATAACATTGTAATGGTCAAACACTGATCAAATAAACTGTCAGAGTTTTAGCAGATTACTGCAAACGTCAAATATTCATTTGTCAATATGTACGAGATTACCATTTTAAGCCACTTCTTTCAATGGACTGTCAGTGGTTGACCATTGGAAAGTCATAATGACGCCATTTTATTAGTAGATTACCAAATTTGTCAAAATCGACAATTATGACATCAATTATAGACTATTCTGACACTATTGTAATAGCAGACTTGAGGCCCTGATGGTAAGTAGCGATGCAATCTTTGATGGTAAGGCGCACTAGTTTATTAAGAGCCTATTCACTCTAGCCTTAGGTTTCGCATATATTAAAAAAAAATGTTGTGGAGATAAATAAACTGCATCCTTCTTCTATCTCTTTTTCACATCCACATTAATCTTCTATCTCTTTTCAACTAAAACAAAAGAAGAGTAACGCAGACTCACTCAATAAACACCATGGCCAGCTTCTCGTACTGCTCCTCCATAGCTTTGATCTCCTGTTCTATCTCCTCGGGGGTACGCGTGACCCCCGGGGGTGGCGGCAGGGGGGCGCGGTACTGGACTTGGTACTTCACGGGTTCTAGGCATTTTGGGAGTTGTACTGAGGACAAAATAAGGTAACTTTAAATTTGAGACAGATTATCTTCCTGGCCTGTCTGAGTTATCAGCAACCGTAGGGGCCCAGCAGGGTCGAAGCCTATAGAGACCATGGGTGATGCGAAAAAGATCCCCGGGGTCCTGAAACAATGGCAGAGAAGGAACAGGATTGAGTTTTTAGTCAGTAAAAGTCTGTCACTATCTCCCGCTCCACCCAAGGGTGTGGAGATGTTATGGGATGATTTTTGCACCTACATTTTATTCGTTACATCACTGCCGTCGACGACTTTAGACTTTGGCTCGGTCCGGACGGTTACCGGACGGTTGGACGGCGAGCTTCCCATTGCTCGCCTTTGGTGGAATATAAGGTGCTTAGCTTAGTCGGCCTTATTATGTTCCCACTGTTGGGACTCAGGCCTTCTCTCTAGGAGAGGGAATGGGCCGCAATCCACCACGCAGGCCCAGTGCGGGTTAGTGAATGTCCCATTTCTTCGAATTTTTTGGTTATAGGACATGCCGGTTTCCTCACGATGTTTTCCTTCTCCGTTTTGAGAGTAGAGGCGATGAAATAAATTACACAAAGTAATGCGCCTGGCTGGGTTTGAACCCGCGACCTACAACTCGTAAGTCGGGGCCGGTACCACTCGGCCACCAGTGCACTAACTAATATAAGGTGACGTCATAATTATTCATATTGATAAGGATATCACCTATAATATGGCGTCGAATCCTTGTCTTTGACCGGCGTAGATAAGATATATTATTATCATATTTTGTTAGATTACGATATATTATCGATTGAAGAACTTGTGCAAAATACACTAAAATACAAATATAATTTATTAATACGTAAATATTAAATAAAACGGTGTGTTTAAGAATTGTGTTTGTGTTTTTAACTGGAAGGTAAAAAATTGTATTTTTCGAGGGCTGTGCAGTGTTTTTTGTGGGAGTGTGTGTGAAGTGTATTTTTTTTACGATGACGTAGTGATGTTATTTTGTGCGTATTAATGACAATGTTTCTGAGGGCAATAATGTAAGTAGTATGAAAAATTTAAAAACAAAAATAGGTTAAGTGTGATCCGGACTCGCGCACCGAGAGTTCCTTACAAACATCTATGTAAATAGTTCCAATTCGCGAATCGAGTCTCGAAGATTTTTCCAAATCGCAATTTTTTTTGTGAAGTAAACATAAAGGGGAATATTTTTTTTTTCTTTTCTCCAAAAGTGAAACCTAGGTCATATCTCAATCAATCAAAACATTTATTTGCTAGAACATGGTAAATAAGGTGTTACAATTTTGTTTCAGCATGTCCTGCCAAACATGGCGTGCAAATATATTCACAGTCAGTGTCGTTAATTAATGTCACTAAATTTGCACATTACAGGTTCTTATTGACTTGTCTCTTAATTTCTTTTAAAGCACTGTATGAAAAATCAATAGCAAAAAGAATAGGCTAGTTGCCGTAAAACATGTAATTAGTCCGTCTTTTAGATTATTCAAAAATAATGGACACGTATTTTTTTATTTGTAAATTAAAACAAAAATGACAAAGATATAGCCCATTAAAGTTACGTGTAACGTCACGCCATGTTTGTTGGTATCCTTGTTATTTTTTGTATAATCTAAAAAAGAAAAAATACGTGTCCAATATTTTTTTATAATCTAAAATATGGACTAAATAAAATGTAATTATTTTGACCCTGGAAACTACCCTATTATGTCTACCAACCGTAACCAAATGAAGTTGGAGACTATTTAGTAGCTTACTATTATATTTTTATTAGGCGCTTTTTTTTTTTCTTTTAAAAAATACTCCGTGTCTGATGTTTTAAGTTTCCCATTGTTAAATAGACTACACGGTTTCTCTAATGAGTTCTGCGTATTTCGCTTCAGCATATCGATGGTCATAGGTTGACAACTCGTAACCCACATTTTTTCGCAAAATGAGTTAAGCACATCAAAAATTTTTAAATTAAGCGCCGAATCTTCCTATTGATAACTCGTAATAAACAAAAAATGTCACTCGAACAATTTGTTCTACAGTTGACAACCCACAAAGAAAAAGTATCAACCTGAGCTCACTAGTACGCGAGTTACAAGGTGTCAACGCAAAATGCAGTTCGCAATAACAGAATAAGATTAGGCTACCATACTAAATAAATATCGGAACAGCAATAAAAATATCATCAGCTGAGGAAAAACAATTAAATAAGAGGCAGATGAAGGAAAATGCATCTTGTATGTTCTGTGAAAATATGTCATTATTATAGGAGCAAGCTTTTCCGAAGTCAACTCTGATACTCAGACAAGGTCATGCATCAGTTTTTGTTAGATGCATATTAGATTAGCTTTATGATATGATTTCCAATTCTGATGGCGAATTTGTAACAAAACCTATCATTATTTAGAGTGACGGTTGTGCACCTATCAAAATAGAATGCAGTGGTGGCCGAGTGGTAACGGCCCCGACTTATGAGTTGTTGCGGGTTCGAACCCAGCCAGGCGCATTACTTTGTGTAATTTATTTCATCACCACTTCTCTCAAAACGGTGAAGGAAAACATCGTGAGGAAACCGGCATGTCCCAGAACCAAAAATTCGAAGACATGTGACATTCACCAACACGCACTGGGCCCGCGTGGTGAATTACGGCCCATTCCCTCTCTTAGAGAGCAGGCTTGAGTCCCAACAGTGGGAACATTAAAAAGGCTGGTGATGATGATTAGTAGCTAAATGCTCTAGCCAACTTTGCTGCTGTAAATAATGTGGTTATTTACCACTAATGTCTAAAACCTGAGCATAAGCAGATGAAAGTGGATAGCATCATGCTGCTATCGAACGTGGCATAAAAAAATATGACGCTATTTATGTTCCATCTATCACCAATATGCAGACATAACTTGGATATCACGATAAGATCCATACGACAAATTTTAACAAAATCCAAAAGTGATGCGTCATGAAAGTATCAGGCTTGAAAAGAAAACAGGAGATCCTGCTGTCACAGATCTTGAAAGTTTTATTGTACAAACCAGATAGCAACAAAACTATTCTTTGTTGCCAAGCAGGCCAAGAAATCTTGGTTCTCCTGCGGATATCTTCATTTCCGATGTAATCATGCAAGGAAACTTCAAGCATAATCCTTTCCATAGCCCTTTGGTTGACTTTAAACCTACTGATGAGGTACATTGTCACTGGCAACATACACATACACAGTCATGGACTTTCATCTTGAGACACTGGTATATTGAACAAGAAGATACCGCGCAGTTTCCCAAAAGCTGCCCAGCTGAGTCGGATTAGACGATTGTTCTCTTTCTAGAAGTTAGACATACCTAACAGAACAGTCTGTCTCAGGTAAACGTAGTCCAAAACTTCGAGTGTAGTCTCCGATCTTGATAGGAGTGGGTGCTACATGGATGTTTACCATGACTTTGGTTTTGTCCATGTTCATTTTATATCCCACTCTTTCGGAAGCTCTACTGAGGTCACCGAGCATTATACTGAGCTCCTCCGTAGGCCTTTCACAACCGATGACCCGGTGAGGGTTGCGGAAATCCGAGGGATGCGAGACGCACATGATTGGCCGTTATTGCGACACTTGGGGGAGGCTTATTTCCAAGAGTGAACGACGATGATTTGGTTGAAATAATGATGATGATGAGGCCAAGAAATATAAATTTTCCGGTAACAACCTACGAGCAACATTTTAAGAACTCGCATAAACTTTATAAAATTTTAATGACTTGCAAGCTCCTAAAACTGTACTATCTACTGATTATTACTCTTATTTACGATAATTAGTCGCAAATTTAATTGTTTCAATTTATTAAAATAGTGTTTATTTAAATTGACACCTCGCAAGTGTACGTTGACTGCTCGTAACTCGTCAGAAGTGAGGATTTTTTAATATTGTTTCCTCGCAATTGTTTGTATATTGAATAATTAATAAAAAATCTATGTGGGTATTTCATTTTTTTTAAATATATCAATAGATAACTTGATTTTCTACCAACTACTTTTTTATTTCATTTTTTTTTAATTTAATTTCGAAATTATACAGTTTTTTCCCTCTCCTGTAAAATTCTATACATTACAGTTACGTGCTGTCAACCTATGACCATCGATATATCACCTGGTGTGATATGGCGGCGACTAGTGTTGAAAAGAACTCGAGTCCTCAAATCATCCTAAATAAAGGGTGTAAGGGACAGCCCTCCACATACTTTAAGGGCTTGCTCAGTAGACGAAACTGAACAACCTACCATAATTTTTTTTCAGGAAACGAAAAAAAAAAATCGGCCTCGCCATACAAATTGTCCAATCAAGTTTATAATTTTGTATGGTGAGGCGGATTTTTTTTTTCGTTTTCTAAATAAAAGAGTTGTGGAAGGTTGTTCAGTTTCGTCTACTGAGCAAGCTCTTAAAGTTTGTGGAGGGCTGTCCCTTACACTTTGTATAGTATAAGAAAAATAGGTAACGCCGGACAAAAAGTTACAAGCAATGCTTCTATAGGTATCTTCGTTGGGTTACGATATAAATACCTGATTCTTCTTGCTATTAATTCCTCGTATATTCGTCTAACTTACGACCTACAATTTATTTCTGCATAGCATAGCATAGTCGGCCATAATGTTCCCACTGCTGGGACTCAGGCCTTCTCTCTAAGAGAGGGAATGGGCCGTAATCCACCACGCGGGTCCAGTGCGGGTTGGTGTATGTCACATGTCTTCGAATTTTTGGTTCTAGGACATGCCGGTTTCCTCACGATATTTTTGTTCATCGTTTTGAGAGCAGTGGTGATGAAATTAATTAAAAAGTATTAATTGCACGATAAAATCAATTGTTGATATTATTGTTCATGAATTTATAATAAACATATATTATTTTCAAACCAATTAATTGACTTAGCCGTTACGGAGGAGTAGGCCTCAGAAAATCACTGTTTTATGGCACTTTTCGGGCGCTTGGCCCTTAAGTTATTCACAAATGCAAATCATTATCTATTTACTAGTTAGGTTAGTAGGTGCAGAGCGATAAGTCAGTGACTGACTCATTTATACACGATATTACGATTACTTTTGAAAACAATCGTATCTTTAAATTCAACCCATTTGTTTTGATTATACTCGTAATACATTTGAGCTAAGGCTTAGGGTGAGTTGCACCATTTAACTATAACGATAACAAAGCCGTTAACAGTTGTCAAATCGTCGAATTGACCAGTAGGCGGCCGTTTCACGGCTGGTTATCGTTATAGTTAAATGGTGCAACTCACCCTTATAGTTCTATGAACTCTTCTTCCTGCCCTTATCCCATATTACTTGGGGTCGGCGCAACACGTTTTTTTCTTCTATTCTGTCCTGTCACCCGTTAAACTATCGCTAACTCCCTTTTCTTTCATATCACTGGTTACACGATCCATCCATCTTTCCTTCGGCCTTCCTCTCCCTCTCCATCCATCTACATGTATACTCAGAACTCTTTTAGTAATATGCGCTTCATCTCTCCTCTTCACATGACCATATCAAGACAACCGATTATCTATTATAGTTACCTATTACTGATTATAGTTCCTTAACCAGCTGGCCAAAATTAAACGGACATAAAACTCGCAGCAGTGCATTTAATTCCGGCCAGTTACGCCCGGGTAGAGCCCCGCTAACCTTTAAATCCATTTTCGTTGCGAAACATTGATTGATTTACATTATGCTGTGTTCACTTTGATGAATATTTAACCACCGATTTCCATGTGTCAAAATATTTCTAAAGATCCAATTCGTTTTGAAGGAGTAGGGAAAAGTTGTGACATTGCTAAATATTTTTTTTAGACAAAGTATTCTTCGCAAGAAAAAAAAACAGTAATTGATAATGTTATCCATGAATCTATAATTAACAATTTTTTTTTTAAACCTTTTAACCTGGCCGTTACCGAGGAGAAGGCTTCAAGAAAGGCACTGCTCGGGCGCTGGGCCTTAAGGACCTTGCTTCCATTAAAATGCTATAAAACAGTGACTTTTTGAAGCCTAATCCTCGCTAACGGTTGGGTTAATATGTTTTAATGGTTGTTTTCTCTACCCTTTGAAACAGCACGAAAAAATTCACCACTATTGGGTCGGCCAAAGTAGGCGCGGGCTTGCGGACGGCGAGCAATCGGTAGCTCGCTGTTCGACCATTCGGTAACTGTCCGGACCGAGCCCAAGTCAAATATAAATTAACTTTGTCTTAATCTGACGCGCTCGAGTTTTTCCGAGGATTATTTTTTGCCCTCAACGAACCCCACCACATTAAGGGTCCATATTCGGTAGGGGAACATTACAGCGTGCAAGGCTTCTCTCCATATGTTTTTCTGACGCGCTCAAGTATCCTACAAAATCCACATTTGGCATTTTTTAAATTCACTGAAGGCCCATTTTATTATAAACATTTTATTATTTTTTAAATTTGATATAAACTAGCACTAGTGCTTGACTGCGATCCCACCTGATGGTAAGCAGTGATGCAATCGTTGATGGTGAGGCGCACTAGTTTATTGAGAGCCTATTCACTCTTGTCTTGAAGACATCTAAGAAGATGTTTTAGGTGTCTTCAAGGCAAGACAAAGAGAGAGAGGCCAGATGGGCTGCCTCTACCATAATCCATATTACGCTTTTTTCATTTGGTTTGGCTTCGACTTACAAGGTGTAGGTCGCGGGGTCAAACCCTACCAGCCGCATTACTTTGTGTAATTTATTTCATCACCACTGCTCTCAAAACGGTGAAGGAAAACATCGTGAGGAAACCGGCATGTCCTAGAACCAAAAATTCGAAGACTTGTGACATCCACCAACCTGCACTGGACCCGCGTGGTGGATTACGGCCCATTCCATCTCCTAGAGAGGAGGCCTGAGTCCCAGCAGTGGGAACATTAAAAAGGCTGATGATGATGACTGTATGTTCTATGTTCCAGTATAAGCTGCTGTCTCATCTGCTCATCAGCTCCTCCGCCACCTCCCAAGTCTCCACAATGTCTCACTGGCTACATGACAGATGTACAGAAATGGGTCGACGAATCAGGAAGGCTGATATCCACCAACCCAGGTGAGAGTCAATCGTAGGAATTATAATAATATTCTAGTCTCAAGCTAAGCATAGCTTGTGCTGTGAGTACTAGACAACTGATAAAAATACTTAAATAATTAGAAATATACAACGTTAAATTTTAATCGTTTTAATCCCGTGGAGGGTCGAATAATAATCGGCGTTGCGTAAAAACTACCTACAGGTCATTGAACTCGCTCAGCTGACATTTTCTTAAAGAAATTAATTTCGTACATGCGTAAATTAATGCGAGTTTTGAAAAAAAGGTGCATTATTTTACAATCTTATCTTTACAAATCGATAGTGTTTCATGTACCGGATCAACCCTCCATGGGATTAAAACGATTAAAATTTAGCGGTGTATTGATAAATTACACTCAGACACTGAACAAATGATCGTGCGTGCACCCACGACCTCTGGCATAGCAGTCAAGACTACTAACCACTAGGACAACAGGCCAGTCCAAATGTTTCCGCATAGAAGTTTTCCGAAAGAGTTACGGCGGCTCTAGAACCCAAAGGGCAATTAAAGAAACACGGTTTTTTGCACTAGTGCGGAAAAGTGCGCGTGCTCGCCCAAACTACAAGTTTGTTACATGTATCGTGTCAGGCTGGGCGCGCTTCGCTTCGACCCCCACGAGGCGTGTGTCAATCCCGGTTTATTTATGTCTTCGTAACATGTGGGTGGGCGCGCTAAACGACCCCCTCGAATCGCGAGTCAACACTCGTTTATTTATGTCTTCATAAGTTGTATTGAAAATCGTCGTTTGATACACGTGGAAAGTCCCAGCAGCCCTCGGCTTCAAAACATCCTCGCTTACCGTTCGGTTGAATGCCGCATGCCGCCTTGCAATGTCAAACTTTCTCCGTTTGTATCAAAATGTACTATTTTCACGCATATTTCCCATAACGCGTTGTATAAATCGATATGTATGTTACAGTGGACCAAGCCAACTCAATAGACCTCTCGATGACCGACAACGCGGTACGGACCCTGCAACAGAAGATGACCGTGCCGAGGTTACCGAGACAACTAGTGAAGTTCCTCAGCTTGGCCCGGTGCGAGCTGACCAGAGTACCACAGGTAAGTGAATATGCTCCTCATCCACGGCAGGCGCAGGCTCGTGGACGACGAGCAATGAGTAGCTCGTCGTCCGACAGTCCGTTAACCGTCCGGACCGAGCCTGAGTTGTCGACGGTGGAGATCTAAAAATGTAATCGGACGGGAAGACCGCAACAGTCTAATTATTCCAGTCCTTCGATGTAAGCGGTATAAATGACGAGGCGAAACGCTTAGTCCGGACCGTAGAGGTCGACATCCCACCCATACAAAGCGTTTTAGGAACACATTTATTGTGCGAACAGCTAAGGTTTATCCCTGTCGGAGTCGATGTTTTCTGATAGCTACAACTTAGGGATCTTTCTTTAAGTCAAGAGTGAATAGTTTACTTTAAGGCAAGCGTGTTCCATGGTCGGGCCCATCGTCGCTTACCATCAGCGTCGCTGAGATGGTGGTCAAAGGCGAGCCTATAGAAAAAAAAATTCAGTGCTAAAAAGATACATAGATCATCTCAACCGACACGTTCACTGTTGGACATAGGCCTCCCCTAAGCGTCGCCACAATGCACGATCTTGTGCGTCCCGCATCCATCAGATTCCCGCTACCTTCACCAGGTCATGGGACCACCTTGTAGGAGGCCCTCCAACGCTGCGTTTTCCGGTGCGCGTTCGCCACTCCAGAACTTTTTTGCCCCAACGGCCATCTGTTCTACGAGCAATGTGCCCTGCCCATTGCCACATAAGTTTGGCGATTCTTCGTGCTATGTCGGCAACCTTGGTTCTCCTGCGGATATCTTCATTTCTGATTCGATCACGCAAGGAAACTCCGAGCATAGCCCTTTCCATTGCTCTTTGTGACTTTAAGCCTTTTGATGAGGCCCGTTGTGAGCGACCACGTTTCGGATCCATATGTCATCACTGGCAACACACACTGGTCATAGACTTCCGTCTTGAGACACTGTGGTATGTTGGATGAGAAGATACCGCGTAGCTTCCCGAACGCTGCCCAGCCGAATCGGATTCGACATAGATACAGAATTATTATCCAGTCAAAGCAAGATCTACATAATAACATCATCTGTTCTCCCGTTATCGATTTCGTCAGACAACAAACTATGTGTTATCACTTTATCTCGAGTGTTTGTTATCAGTACGAGTGTACATGACTTGATGAATGCTTTGAAAGTTAAAAGCCATTCATACCCATTCTGTTCGATGATGTGGGATTAAATAAGGAAGTAGGCGGCCAGGAATGAATTATATTTTATTTAGTCGTGTGGCGTGGATCTAGTGTAGCTCTACAAGTCTAGTTGCCATACAAAATACCTCTACCTCTAATGGTAGGGTATTGTCCAAAGAACAACTCTTTAATTTTATACCACCTCATGTTTTACCCATACTCAAACAAATAAATGATTCGTATTTGTAATGTATGGAGACCGACGCGCCCAGTAGCCCGATTCACGTTATCAAAACCGTAACGATATCGTAGCGATTTAGTCGTTTAGACCGTTTCCATATTCACATCCATCAATCGAGTTTGAACGACCCCGACTATAAAGTCGTTTGGTCGAAAGAGAGTCGATTTAAAAAAAAAAACTGTATTTCATTATCCTGATAGAATTATTATTAATGTAACTGGAAATAAGTCGTCGATAGATCGTTTAGTTTCGAGCCAGTTGAGTTGTCGTTCTATCCAATCCCGTTATGGAACACGTGAATACCGCTTTTGGATAGGACTTCGATCGAACGACTACAAAACTTCAACAATGTTTGGCTTGTTTGATTTTACGTGAATGACAGCGGCGTAAGGCGTGTGTAGCAGACGCGTGCGCAGTTTAGTTCTAGTTTAAACGGCCTTATCTTTAGATTACGTAGGCATACAATTTTATTTTTTGCTTGATGAAGAAGACCTGAGTATCGGATATTATTCCTCGATCACACGTAAAGAGTTGTGCTAAAAGAGTTATGAATTTACACGTGGATGGGTGGAGAGGGAGAGGGAGTCCAAAGAAAAGATGGATGGATTGTGTGAGGATTGAAAAGTTGAAAGGAAATCGTTTGTCTTGGTATGGTCATGTAAAGAGAGATGAAAAGCATGTTGCTAAAAGAGTTATGAATTTACACGTGGATGGGTGGTGGGGAGTCCAAAGAAAAGATGGATGGATTGTGTGAGAAGTGATATGAAAGAAAAGGGAGTTAGTGATAGCGTGACGAGTGACAGGACAGAATGGAAGAAAAAAACGTGTTCCGCCGACCCCAAATAAAACGGGACTAGGGCAGGAAGATGAAGAAGAAGATTATATGCTGGATAATGCGTTCATTAAGACATTGCGAATTTTTGTCTTTAAAGGCTAATTGATCATCTCATTTAGATAACAATTAAAGATAATTTTATTAAATTGTTATTGTATTTAAATATATCATTATTGTAACAGCAATCAACGATGGATATGGATTTTGTCGTCTGTCTGTGATTAAATCAATAAATTATAGATTTTATAATTTAAAAGGCTTATAAAGATCACATGTACAAAGGCCATCGACGTTGCTAATTAAATTATTAAAAGATGGTTGTACCGAATATGCCCTTTGTGTTTTCATATGAATTAAATAACCAATTTTTTTAAATAATAATCACACTAGTATTATAAAGATGTAAAGTTTGTTTTTATGTTTTTGTTTGTAGGAGGAAAACTATCTCTCTGGAAGTACCTACTAGTGGTCCGATTGTTAATTTTTTTTCACTAATAGAAAGCTGCTTTATTCCTGGGTGACATAGTCTAAGATCCGACTAAGAACGACCTTCACCGGTCTTTTTAATGGATGAAACGTATTTTATGATAAATTTAGTTATTAAATAATATAATACGGGTGGGTTGCCTAAGAAATTCCTGACCAGACTATTATTAATTAAAAATTGCAAAAATTTACTTTTTTTTTGTCAAATGCACTACCGTTATTCATACCAGACTTTTTTGCAGACAACACTATAACATCGTATTCGTAATGAAACAGTGTTTATTTTGATATAGAATTTGTTGTATATCAAAATAAACACACCTGTTTATACCTGGCAACCCATAGTTAACTCAACAAATAGGCAACTCAACATTTTTATGTTCTAAAAGCTTCATTCTTTTGGTTAGTATTAAATTTATTCGTTAAAAAAACAGATGCATTAAAAAAAAAAAAAAAAATTGTTTGGCCAGGAATTTCTCAGGCAACCCACCTGCGTTATATTATTCAATATACTAAATTTATCATAAAATACGTTTCAAAAAAAAAAAAAAAATTGACAAATGCCACCACTGGGAGATCCAGAATAATGTAAGTAGGTACTGGATCCATGGTATTCGTTTAGGCTGCCATCAGACAGACTGCAGCGCAGCAACCGTACGCAGTCCATCTAGTCAACTGCATGCAGTATGATATAACTTTGCGCAGTTGGCGCCACGCGTCTAGCCCAGGAGCTTAGTGTATGATTTGATCTTTAAGTGTCTCAATATAAAGTTGACAATGTCAATCAATGTGCGTTTGCTCTTTGCAATTAACTGCACACTGACTGCATGTAGTTAGCGATGGTCAGCGTGCGTCGACACTACACGACTGTAGCCGACCGCGTAAAACTGAAGGCACGACTGCATGCAGTTGATATTGACTGCACTCGACAGCCCTTGGGTCAAGCTAAGTGTCAACGAAGCGTTTGGATATTTCTTTAAACGGTGTCATTTTTTCCAGATATTCCAACTTCGTGACAGCCAGCGCCGTCCCTTGGCTACTACGCTGGAGTACCTGACTATGAACGGCAATCGGTTCTTGCGCATGAGCACTGCTG
Source organism: Mythimna albipuncta (assembly GCA_929112965.1). Lineage (NCBI taxonomy): Eukaryota > Metazoa > Arthropoda > Insecta > Lepidoptera > Noctuidae > Mythimna > Mythimna albipuncta. The sequence goes on from OV815987.1 coordinate 11,692,404, forward strand.
GGGAACATTACACGCTGACCTTCAACGCCACGGGGTCTACCATCATGAATTTGAGCAGCTCTCCTCAGAGACAACGTGAGTAGTCATAGTTATAGGGTTATTTGTAAAACATCATAGAACAAAAGTTGTTGTTTATGATGTAGTAATACAGTTCTGTTAGGTTGTTAGTAACCGTGAATATTTAAAAAAAAGACGTGTGTCACTCGGGGACTGCCGCGGTAAAGTTATTGCATAGCATTTTTTCAACTTATGCAATTATAAAAAAAATGCATTTGAAAAATATTATATGCTAAATAATGTGTTTATAAACAGATTTCTATCTCGTTATTTTCAGATGTAGACGTTTGGTCTTCCGGCTTCTCAGCAGTTACGTTCCCAAATCTTAAGGAGTTGGATCTAAGAGCTTGCTCCATAGAGGTCTTAGGGCCCAACCTATTCAGAGGGATGCCCAAGTTAACTTCTCTCTACATAGGAGAAAACGAAATATATTTTATAGATTCCACTGCTTTCTATGGCCTCAAGAATTTAGTTCACTTGGATTTTAGCAGAAATCAAGCATTCGATGAGAATGGCAACCCAAAAAATCTAATCACAGAGAGTTACTTTGCCTTCCAACATTTAGAGAGCTTGGTGTCTCTAGATATGTCACATACAAAATTGACACCAAGAAACCTTGGTATGATCAAGAGCCTCGGAAAAAGTCTTAAGAGTTTGTCGTTGTGTGAAACTGGTTTAAACAGTCTCACTGAAGACATCTTCATGACTACATCGATACAGATTTTGGACGTGTCTAGAAATAATGGGATCCTAAATCTCAGTAAAGCTTTGAGAGGACTTGAGCAGAGCTTGCAAATTTTAAACGCACAAGAGATTGGTCTACAGACTTTTGACATATTCCAGAATTTTTCCAAACTGATGATATTACAATTAGGAACCAATGAAATAAACACCGTACGTGATCTAACAGTGAAGACTTTGAAGAAATTAAAGATCCTAGATTTAAACAAGAACAGGATAAGTTCTTGGTTCGAACCAACGTATTCCTTAATGCCAGAACTACAATTCTTGTCTTTGAGCAACAACAATATAAACATTATATCACAGGAAATGATACAAGACATGATGAACATAGAATACTTGGCAATATCAGAGAATTTCTTAGTCTGTAACTGTCATTCGAAAGATTTTTACAAAATGGCTGCCAAAAACGAACTCATACATAAAGATCATCTAATAATCTGGCCTGGCAATCAGCTACATCACAATGGAAACAGATTTTACAATGATTTTATCCTTAACAGAACTAAAGTTGATTTGCATGATTGTGATGATAAGTGCTTTGCTGATATTGGTGATTCAGGGAGATTTCGCTTAGTAGACTATGAGGCCAATCATTATGTCTGCATGATGATTCCTGAAAGTAAAACTATCTATATAGCAGATGTTCTGGGCTGTGAGAGGGCAGCTAGAGATGTGAATTATGAACAGCAGCTTACTAGTGGAAAGAACAAGCTGCTAGCGTTGTTAGTGATACCTTTTACGCTGCTACCGGTGGCTTTCGTTTTCGTTTTCAGAAGACATATTAGATACTTCTTTATAACGATGAGGAACTCGGCGATGCTGAGTCTGATCAATAAGAAGGATGCTGTTGATGGTAATTGTATTTTTTGAGGGTACCTATTGCAATATCGTATTTTAAAATACCTATGGAAGAACTAGCGAAAAATTAAACGCCGAACGATTGTTTGGTAGAAAGTTTTAAATCTCGAAAGTTCATTTGCCCGAAAGCTTACAATCCATATCCCGAAGTTCCAAAATATCGGCTATCGGTATTTAAAACTTTCGGTATTTTAGTTTTAGTTATTATGAAATTGTGGGATTTTAATACGTACCCAATTTTGATATTCACTTTTTAAAAGTTAACCTTGGTCAGAGATTGCCAAGAATAGAGAGAAATAGGTTGATGGGAGAAACGGACGTCCTTTGCTCAATTGTGAGATAATGTAGGCTACAAAAAAGTATTTGGAAGTAGTGTGGAAAGGAGGTAAAGTCCCAAAAATCTCCGTTGAAAGGGGAGGATCCTCCAACCAGACGAATTTCATATCCCGAGAGTAGCCCTGGTTCCCAGCAGTGGGAACATTATAAGGCTGATAATGCTAATGGAGGCTATTATAATTGTATTATCTTAATTCCAGACAATACGATCTTCAATTATGACGTGTTCGTGTCGTACTGTAACGAGGACCGCGGCTGGGTGCTGGATCACCTCCTGCCTCACATGGAACAGGAGTGCAGCATCAGCGCCTGTCTGCATGAGAGGGACTTTCTTGTGAGTGGCTAGCTTTTCAAGACTATTGAAGAAGTCGGTACTGTCGTAAGGATGACCCAGTGAAGGTCGCTTTTTTAAGATTCCGCAGGTACCTCAAAAGGAAAAATCGGAACCATTATAGAATCACTTTTTTGTCCGTCTGTCTGTCTGTCAAGACACTTTCCCAAGAGTGAATCAGTCTTTTCATACGTAAGTTTGTACTGAAGTGTGAGTGCGCGAGTCCGACTTGCACTTGCCTGGTTTTTTTTTTAAGGTTAGAAAAAGATAGTCAGTAATGGTCTTGAGCATGCCATAATTATGACGACGTTAAATCCCCTCTTTGAGGCGTGGCTGGAAAGACCTCACGGCTTCATCACCTTCCGCATGACGCAGGTTCTCACCGGACATGGCAACTTCGGGAGGCTCCTGCACCGGATTCGTGCGGAAGTGACGCCCGGGTGTCGCTTTTGTGTGGACCGCCCGGAGGACACGGTGAAGCATACGGTAGAGGCGTGCCCCGCTTGGGCAGAGAACTGCCGTGTCCACGTGGGGGCAATCGGCGGCCGCGATCTCTCGCGCCGCCGATTGCCCCCACGAGGACAGGCGGTCGCCTCCTTTTGCGAAGTAGTAATGCTAGCGAAGGAGAAGTCCGCACGCGTGAGGCAACGCCCCAGCCACCGCTGGGATTCCGATTATGTAGGCTTGCGCACGTCGAGCAATGGGTAGCTCTCCGTCCGACCGTTCGGACAGAGCTCAAGACGTCGGCGGCGCATATTGTTCCACGCGCGCCTCAAGGAGTTGTCAGCAACCGTAGAGGCCAAGCAGGGTCAAAGCCTACTGGGGCCAAGGGTTTGCTTCTGAAAGGAAGATTCGGCCCTGTGATGAAAGGCAACGATGGAACAGGAGTGGGTTTTTAGCGGAGCCCAAGGGCGCGGAGATATCATTGGAGGATATTCCCACCTACAAAAAAAAAGTCAGTAAAGGTCTGAAACTCTATCGTGTATCTAATACGACTTCCCTCTTCACTCCAGGTCGGTCTCTCGATCCTGGAGAACATAGTGTCCTGCATGGACCGCTCCAGGTCTATAATGCTGATCCTGTCGCAGCGGTTCCTGCTCAGTCAGTGGTGTCAGTTCGAGATGCACCTGGCACAGCATAGGTGAGATATTAATCCATACTTTACTTTCCTTAGATTTTTTTGTTTGTGGCAATCTTCTATTCTAGGACGAGCAGTGGTGGCCGACTAATTCGCCGTCCGACCGTCCAGCTCGCCGTCCGGTAACCATCTGAACAGAGCCCAAGTCATCGAACGAATTGTCAGCAACCGTAGGGTGCCAGCAGGGTCTAAGCCTACTGGCGCTATGGCTGATAGCAAAAGAGATCCCCGGGGCCCTGGAACCCGGGGTTCCGGGGCTCCCACTCGAGAGCGTGTCAGACTTTTACTGACTATAAACCATCTCTGTTCCTTCATCCTCCAGAGTCCCGGGGTTCACTTTCACGCAACCCATAGCCCCAGTAGGCTTCGACCCTAATGGGCCCCTTCGGTTTTGCTGACTGAGGCGCGCGTGAAACACTACACGCTGTCGACGACTTGAGGCTCGGTCCACACGGTGAGCTACCCATTGCTCGCCGTCTGCAAGTCCTCATCAGGCCTCTCCTGAGGTTAGCTACGAGTGTACGACCCTTCTTCAACGACAAGTCTTTCATTTTTGAAGTGAAAACTTCTTTAGCGGCGTATATATATTTCAACGTATATAGATATATTATATGTATATATATATATATATTTTACATATATATATATATATATATATTTCAACGTTAATAATCAAGTTTTCACTTCTGCCGGCACTACCGGAGTGCAACCTGTCTTTTTTTTTTTTTTGCTCAGAAGTCTCGACCACTACAACCATGTTCTTCTCATTCCAGATTACTAGAGACACGCAGAGAAGACCTAACCCTGATCCTTCTAGAAGACATACCACGCCGTCTTCGACCGAACACTCTTCACTACCTAATGTTAACAAAAACTTACATCGTATGGCCGAAAGACGAAGCAGAGAGACCGATCTTCTGGAAACGTCTCAAGAAGACTCTGATAGCACAGAAGGCTAAGCCCTCAGAAAATGTGTCTTTGGCTTAAGATATTGTTGATCTGCTAGAAGAATGTAAAAGAAGAATTATGCCAATGCATCGTGATAGGGATGGTCTGATGGGTATTTTGCGGGGATACTCGACTTTCTCTCTGTCTGTCAAGTATAATATAATAGAGAAACACTGATATAATTTGAAGCCGCATATAGTTGCCATCACGGATCTTGAACACTTGCGCAGAAGTCAAATATTCGGTCTCTTTAGTGGTGCGAAGTGCGACGCGGGGGCGGGGAGTGTCACTGATTGGCTGGCCACGCCATCGCGTCATAGACGTCACTCCTCATTCGTTCACTGCACATGCTGCATGTATCTAACAGCGAAGACGATTGGCTCGCCAATGTATGGAATGCGCAAAGCTATCCCCACTCTGACGCCGAGCGTTCAAGATCCGCGATGGCAACTGTACAGACATCGCGAGGCGTGCGTCGCGAATGGTTCGTCTCACATGCCTCGGGCTGTGTGGACGTGTGTCCTCAAAGTGAGCATTCGCGTCATGATACGATCGTTGCGAACGCCAGCTGTGGGCAAGATTTTGAATTAAGTATTTAAATTAAGAACGTGTGAAACTCTAATGTCAAATTTTGACAGGTTTTAGGGGTTTTTTCAGGTTTTAGAGTTTGGGATAAACTCAACTTCAACTGCTTCAAATCAGAATTAAAAAAATCTGTTGTGATTGTTATCGATAGTTATTATGTATTATACAGGGTTAGTTGTAAAACACTGGCAACCTGTCAGAACTATATTGAATGGCCTGTTGGTCTAGTGGTTAGTGAACCTGACTGCTATGCCAGAGGTCGTGGGTTCGATTCCCACCCAGGACAAATGTTTGTGTGATGAGCATACTCATTTGTTCTGTGTCTGGGTGTAATTTATCTATAATATGTATGTATTTAGAAATATATAAGTATGTTTATCAGTTGTCTAGTACCCATAACACAAGCTCTGCTTAGCTTGGGACTAGACGGCATTGTGTGATAGTTGTGGAATATTATTATATTATTATTATATTAAGAACATCGTAAACAACTTTTGTTCTATGACTTTTAAAAATTCATCACTCATCAAAAATTTTCATACAAAAATAAAAATATTTAAATTGACCGTTCTAAATGTTACGAAGTCTATGCAAAGCAAGCGATAGTACAATAGCGGAGGGTAGCGGAGATCGTGCGCGGGAGGCGTAGGTGGGGTACAGCAAATACAGAGTTGAAATGTGTTAGAACAACGAAATCTTGATAGTTTGTTTTTGGTAAATGTATTATGTTTTGTAAAAAGTCGTAAAACAAAAGTTGTTGTTTATGATGTTAGTAATACAGTCCTGCTAGGTTGTTAGTGTTTTACAAATAACCCTATATTTGTATGTCTGTCTATTTAGTATACTAATGTAATAACGAGGTAAACTTTTATGTTTTTGGTTATAGAACGTAATCTCTAACCGTATTGGTCCGATTGATAAATTATTTTTCACCGATAGAAAGCTGCTTTATTCCTGAGTGACATAGGCTATATTTTAAATACGCGGGTGAAGCCGCGGGCAAAAGCTAGTAATAAATAGATTAAGACAAGCGATAATGCATTGCTAGTTTTTAGAATTTACCAAATACCAAATTCTCAATTCAGAAATTAGTAGTTACAGAATCTGAGAAAAGTGGGGCAGTGGCGAAGTTGTAATGAAAAAATATAGAATGGTCACTTATTGAATTTCAATAAAATTAATCTATACTCTATACATATAAATAAAATTGGAAAAAAAGTGTCTGTTTATAATATTGAAATAAACGCTTTTTACTACATGCAATATTGCAAATTTTACTAAGTGAATTAGATTATATCATACACCAAAATAACAATTTTTTACAATTTTTTTCTGTCTGTCTGTTTGTTCCGGTTAATCTCTGAAATGGCTGGACCAATTTTGATGGGACTTTTTTTGGCAGGTAGCTGATGTAATAAGGAGTAACTTAGGCTACTTTTATTTTAGAAAAAATAAATACAAAATCCTGTAGTCCACGCGAACGAAGTCGCGGGCACAGCTAGTATTATATATAAATTTAAATTCTTAAGTAAATAATTAAATGGTCATGGTGGTAAGATGGCTTAAATAATAAAATATTACTTGTAAATAGAGCAAATTGTTTTTCTTTAAATCCTAGATTCCCGTTTTTAAGGAACTGGAGTCTTCCTCAAAGGACAACCGAAGGAACACTGCTGGATTTTAATCGGTCAAAATTTGACACTCTCTCTCGTCCACTCGGGGCGGAAAATCATAACGCTATCTTCTACGCTCGATTCCCGAAAGAAACGTTCAGAACAAACTTTAGTGACAGAGTCATCTATCGGCTTATGAAATCAACTTTGACGTTCACTATACATAATATTATACCCACGGAACAGTAAAAACAGTGGAAGAAGTAAGTAGGCGTGGCACTGTCGCCGCTAGTAAGAATCGCGTTGCGCACTTGCTGTTCAAGCGTCCTCATTCTCTAACTAGACTGCGCAACATAATTATTAACGAAAAATAATATTAAAATGCCTTATTATCCCAAACTGTTACTTTAAAAACCATAGCCGGACTAAAAATCTAACTCATGGAGGTGTATCATACCACCGAAAAGTATTATTTTCGGATTTGTTCCGTGATTATACCTAATGAATCTGTAGAAGTTTTTAGTTGTGCGCTCGTCACGTAAAATTTACGAAATCGATGTAGGTAACTTTTATACATTAAAATTGTGTGTATCTTGATAGGTATATTACTTAAGCTTTGTTTCATCGCAATCGGTTGACTATATCGAAAGATATACTACATCCATTGACAGTTAGGCGGTACGAAGGTCGCCAGGTCAGCTAGTAATATTAGGTCCTTACACATGACATTAGCGATTTGTCGTACTGATCACTTTGATCTGAAATATCTCCTCTTTGATTAAGAATTCCAAATTCAAATGTATCTATAAATTCATTAGCTGATACATTTGAGTTTTGAAAACATTTGCTTCCTAATTTTTTTTCCCTTGGCTTCACTTATTAAGTTAGCGCACAATGGAAAACATGAAATTTCGGTATATTTACGAGAACGAGTTCTACCGTGGCACCAGTGCTGCAGAAACAGCTCGAAGGATCAAAGTGTACGGCGTTGGTGTCGCAAAAGAAAGCACGGTACGTTTTTGGTTTCAACGTTTTCGTTCTGGAAATTTCGGCCTTCAGAACCAACCCCGTGGACAGCCGGAGACCAAAGTGGAAAATGAAGAATTAAAGGCTATTGTGGAAGCGGATCCATCAAAAAGCACTTCAGAGATCACTGCAGGCTTCGGGGTAAGTGATACAACTGTATTAACCCACTTGAAGCAAATCGGGAAAGTAAAAAAACTTGAACGATGGGTACCTCACGAATTGAGTGAATCGAACTTGCAAACACGCGTCGACTGCTGTGTTACGTGTTACTTTGCTCCACCGACACAATAATGAAGGGATTTTAAATCGAATCATTATTTACGGAAGCGCTCCTCGTAATGGCTGAACCCTGGAGACCCAGCCAAATCCTGCTCTAAACGAAAATTGACTCAGAAAAAGTTACTTGTGAGTGTTTGGTGGACTAGCGCCGGTGTCGTTCACTACAGCTTTCTATAATCTGGCCAAACAATTGCGGCACATATCTATTGTCAGCAACTGCAAACCATGAAGGAAGAACTAGCTGCTAAACAAGCGAGATTGGTGAATCGCTCAAGGCCACTACTGCTTCGCAACAACGCAAGACCACACACTGCACAGCAAAGACCCACTAAGACTAAGTTAGATGAGTTATAATTGGAATGTCTGCAACATGCACCGTACTCCCCGGACTTTAGGGCCAGGCCACACGGTGCGGTGCGGCTCCGGCGCGGCGCCTGAGCGACGAATCGGCGGGCCGTACGAGCGGGGTGGCGCCCTTCGTGTGCCCGCCGATTCGTCAATCGCTATCGTGGGCAAAAGCTAGTAATAAATAAAAATAAAGTAAAAAAAAAAATATAGAGTTATAACGCCCGTTTACTTATGACATTTGACATGGAAAAGAACATAGGCTACCTTTTATCCCGGAAAAACATCTTATTCCTACGGGAACACACGTTTAGAGTGCGATAACCGAAGTACACGCGGACGAAGTCGCGGGCGGACAGCTAGTAAAATACTTTTTACAAAAGAAAAGGATTTTAAATTCGTCCCGTACAAAACGCCAATTTCATATGTAAGAACATAATATACTGCCAAGTTATCTGGTAATTATTGTAAACTTATGTTAGGTTATGATGGGGCTGACATGCTCTTTGAGAATATAGTACCTAAAAAAAAGAAAAAAAAAAAGAAAGTTTTCTAGTTGTAGAAATCAAAAACTTTGACTGACCTGTTGGTCTAGTGGTTAGTGACCCTGACTGCTATGCCGTAGGTCGTGGGCTCGATTCCCACCCAGGAAAAATGTATATGTGATGAGCATGATCATTTGTTCTGTGTCTGGGTGTAATTTATCTATAATATGTATGTATTTAGAAATATATAAGTATGTTTATCAGTTGTCTAGTACCCATAACACAAGCTTTGCTTAGCTTGGGACTAGACGGCGTTGTGTGATAGTTGTGGAATATTATTATTATATTATTATTATTAACAAACAAACTTACATGTGGTCACTGTAACCCCGTATTGCATGCGTTTTGGTTGCGGGGGTGTGACGATCAGGTCCAGGTTCAGCACTCCTCCGCAGATCCTGGAACAACCCAGTAAGATGACGATGACACCTTTTTGTAAGTTTGGCAAATCATTCAATGACATCTCCCGCTCCTGGGCGTGGCGGCAGGGCGTGTCAGACTTTTATTGACTAAAACCCAAAAATACTTAGGAACAAATAAAGAAAACTTTTTATTTGAAACTCATACAGGACATCGACAAAATAAAACAAAAACCGGCCAAGTGCGAGTTGGACTCGCCCATGGAGGGTTCCGTAGCAGCAAGTAACATAATATAAAAGTTCTTGTAGTTTAATAATAGTGTATTTTTTTAGATTTATGACGTATTAAAAAAAAAACTACTTACTAGATCTCGTTCAAACCAATTTTCGTTGATAGTTTACATGGTAATGTATGTACATCATATATTTTTTTAGTTTTATCATTCTCTTATTTTAGAAATTACAGGGGGGGGGGACACATTTTACCACTTTGGAAGTGTCTCCCGCGTAGACTATTCAATTTAGAAAAAAAATGATAGGAACCTCAATACCATTTCTGAAGACCTATCCATAAATACCCCACACGTTAGGGTTTGATGAAAAAAAAATTTTGAGTTTCAGTTCTATGTATGGGGACCCCCAAAATTTATTGTTTTTTTTTATTATTTTTGTGTGAAAATCTTAAAGCGGTTCACAGAATACATCTACTTACTAAATTTCAACAGTATAGCTCTTATAGTTTCGGAAAAAGTGGTTGTGACATACGGACGGACAGACAGACATGTCGAATCTGTAAGGGTTCCGTTTTTTGCCATTTGGCTACGGAACCCTAAAAATGAAATTAACCTACATATAATAAAAAAAAAAAACTTTAAAACAATTTTTGAAGAGAGCAAAAAAAGACTAGTGTGAAGCAAAAAGGTCCAAAAAATCCATACTAATATTATAAATGGGAAAGTGTATGTGTGTGTCTGTTTGTCCGTCTTTCACGGCAAAACGGAACGACGAATTGACGTGATTTTTTAAGTGGAGATAGTTGAAGGGACGGAGAGTGACATAGGCTATATTTTATGTACGCGAGCGAAGCCGCTGACAAAAGCTAGTCTTTTTTTAATTTAGAAACTATATCTGGTGGGCTTATTATTTATTTTTCCAAATACCCCCACTAGGCTGATATTGTATAACTAGTGGGGATTTGTCAGTGAAGAGTTCTGGAATAAACCAAATTATCGCTTATGTTATTGGTGTGATATTTGGACTTTAGATGAAATCAAAGCAAATGTCTGGAAAAGAATTTCTGGAAGGACTTGGGAAGACCTTTGCTCAACTGTGGGGTAATACAAGGTGTCGTTTTGAAGCTGCAAAATATTTCAGGAGGTAATTATGTTAGTGATTCTCGACCCGAATCAATAATAAAATGAGTAAGATTTTTTTTTTAAGAAATGTTTTTTTTTATGAAAATCGGTATGTGTAAACTACATACGTTTCTTAAAAAGCAGCCAGTCTGATACCTGCCTTATAACCGCGCTTTCTTTCACGTTTTTCGTTTTTCAGTTTCATAAATAATGTATCATCCAATCATCATCCCGCACGCCACACCCTAGCCACGCCCCCGCTGCCATCGATCAATCGAATTAGTTTAGTATAATTAAAAAATAAAATAACAAGTATTACTGACTATTGACCAGGTATCGTTTTTTTACATGATTATTTATGAGTTTTATTACAACCTCCTAAAATATTGTGCAGTTTTAAAACTGCACCTTGTATAGACTGTATATATAGGTATATGTGTGTAAATATCCAACTGTTGTGGGTTTACGTACTTACCTATATTTTCTCAAGTTGACTTCTCCCAGTCTGGACTTGGACACGACCGACTTCAGATATCTTTGAAAATCACGCTCTGTGGACGAATAGATATTTTGTAAATAGAGAAAGAAGAAGAAGAAGAAACACGGATAGACACGATACAATAACGCGCGATCAGCTCACGTTGGAAACCAGCGCTGTGAGCTCTTCGCATTTTGCGTGAGGCCGCAGCTTAAGGCATCGTCCTAATAGATCGCAAACGTGCGATCAACGTACATAGGTTCGCGCGAATTTTACTCGTACGAATGCGCGATCACTCATATTGAACTCGTATAGGTGTCCTAACTGACAATCGCATGACGCGATCGCGCAACTCAAATGTTTATAAATCTATTCGCGCGAACTTAGTTCGTATGATCGCGCGATCAAACATATTGATTTCGAATAGGGGTCCTAACTGAAATTTGCGTGAATATTGTAAAATAAAATAATACAATAAGTCATTCAAATATTTCCCGTCAGCAAAAATTGAGCGTCTCTGACGTCCATGGTTGTTGGTATCGACCGTGTGAGTGAGCCTCGCTCGCGTCGTCAATTCGCGCGATGATCATTAGGACACCCAGTTTTTGCCATCGCGCGAACACACGATGGTCGTCACTCGCGCGATCGCTTACTCGCGCGATGATCGCGCATTCGCGTTCTATTAGGACGATGCCTTATTCTGAGCGTTCGGCCGTTTCGTGGGGACGTGACGCATATCTTTCCTAACTATTGATGTTATGTTGTTTGTTAGCTAGTTTTAAGATTGCGTCTTTTTTCACGTAAATTGTTTTTCTTTCTTTTTTTTCTGTTTTTGATAGCCAGAGGCGTAGCGTGGATTAATTTAGAGGTGGGTGTAGGCACATCAGCGCGGCCTTTTTCTTTCATAAATTGGAAAACGAGACAGCGACTGTCGCAACCCAGTGTTCGATCACATTGTCGCTTACCATCAGGTGAAATAGAGGTCAATAACGAGACTATCCATTATAAAAACACCCTTGTTCTTTTTTTTTTTTCGATGGGAAAAATCATCTTATGACAACCCCCGCTCTTGGGCGGAGCGGGAGATAGTGTCAGACTTTTACTACGTGACTAAAAAACCTATCCCGTTCCTTTAAGCCTTCATACCGGGGCTCGAGCGCCCTTTCGGATAACCCTGGCACCAGTAGGCTTCGACCCGGCTGGGCCCCTGCTGTTGCTGACAAGTCCTTGGGGCGCGCGGGAACAGCGCGCGCCGTCGACGACTTGGGGTTGGTCCGGACAGTTACCGGACGGCCGGACAGCGAGCTACCCATTGCTCACTGTCCGTAAGCCCGCGTCTACGTTGGCCGGAAATCGGGATCAGAATCCCGGCGACGGCGGCGGCGATAACGCCGTTGCCTGATGCGTTCGGCCTCCTCCTTTGCGAGCATTACTGCTTCGCAGAAGTCGGCGACCGCCTGCCACTCCTCCTCGCTCCGGACCATGACCTCAACCAAGGCCCGGCGCGAGAAGTCTCCGCCGCCGATCGCCCCCACGAGGGCCCGGCGATGCTCCGCCCAAGCAGGGCACACCTCGACTGTGTGCTCCACCGTATCCTCCGGGCGTTCCGCACAGTGGCGACACCCGGGCGTCACTTCCGCATGAATCGAGTGCAGGAATCTCCCGAACGAACCATGTCCGGTGAGTACCTGCGTCATGCGGAAGGTAAGGACGCCGTGAGGTCTTTCCAGCCACGCCTCAAAGAGGAGACTTACCGCCATGATTGTGGCGTGCCCAGCACTAGACCCTACTCACTCTGTATCGGTGATTTAAACAATAGTTATTTTTCCATTTCCTACCATATACGAACCGTTCTCAAAAGCGATCTGTTCCCTTGGAAGTGGCATAAACGGTGGTTCAGCCATATTCAAGTTGTCCAGTTGCTCCTTCTCTTTGTCATTCTTCAGGAACCTGAAAGAGAAGAACATTTTAATTCGCTCCTTCCTTGCGTCGTATTCCTCAGTGCTGAGGGTCGTGACCTCTCTGCTTCATCACTTTAACTTTTATGATATTCCTCCATCTGTTTCTATCTCTGGCGGTGTGAAGGGCATTGTATACCGGAGAGTCAAGAGCGATAGTCGGACCAAAGTATTGGGCTGCGCCCGCGAGACCATTTTTTCCATCAGCGTTTATGCCTTGATCACACACACAAAACGTTTTGGGAACACATTCATTGTGCGTGCGGCTAGGGAGTGGAATTCCTTGCCGGAGTCTGTGTTTCCTGATAGCTACAACCCGGGAATCTTTAAGTCGAGAGTGAATAGGTTTCTTTTAGGTAAGCGCGTTCTATCGTCGACCGCATCGTCGCTTTCAATTGAGATAGCGGTCAAGCACGAACCTATCAACAATAAAAAATAAATAAAAAAAAAAACGTACCGAATAAACGGGCGAGACAGTGCTCTCGGCCAAATAATAATAATAATAAGCCTTTTATTTCATTCCCTCAAATTACAATACATTTCAATTAACAATAGGTTAGTTGAAAATTGATACATTAAAATTGATTATTATAGTTGATTATTGATTATAGTTGATTATAAGAATTTTAATTAACTTTTTTTTTTTTTTTTATTGAAACATCTGCCAAATACTCGGTACGTATAAAAACAAAGCGCCGAGTGCTCGTCCTCATGCATCTCTACAACTCGCTTACATCACTGTCTCGGGCGAGTAACATTTTACTGTCTCGCTCGTTTATTCGCTACGGCCCGGGCCACTCGGCGAAATACTCGGTACGTATAAACAAAGCGCCGAGTGCTCGTCCTCATGCATCTCTACAACTCGCTTACATCACTGTCTCGGGCGAGTAACATTTTACTGTCTCGCTCGTTTATTCGCTACGGCCCGGGCCACTCGGCGAAATACTCGGTACGTATAAACAAAGCGCCGAGTGCTCGGCCTCATGCATCTCTATAACTCGCTTACATCACTGTCTTGGGCGAGGAATATTTTACTGTCTCGCTCGTTTATTCGCTACGGCCCGGGCCACTCGGCCAAATTCTCAGTACGTATAAACAAAGCGCCGAGCGCTCGGCCTCATGCATCTCTATAACTCGCTTACATCACTGTCTCGGGCGAGCAACATTTTACTGTTTCGCTCGTTTACTCGCTACGGGCCAAAAGAAGCAAGCAGCGGCGATTTGTGGCGTGTGGCGGCCACTGGCGTCAACTGTGCGCGGCGAATCCATATAAAATATATGAAAAGTACATGCGATATGGCGGTGCTGGTGTTTCGTGGTTGTGGCCGGTGGAACGTGTGCGGAGAATTGTAGCAATAGTAGGTACATTCTGTTACAAGTCCGTTCCATCATCGGACCACTAGACGTACGGCGTTGCGCCATCGGTACATGGTGGATATCGCACCCATTCGTACAAAGCGTTTTGGAAACACATTCATTATGCGTACAGCTAAAGAGTGGAATTCCCTGCCGGAGTCTGTGTTTCCTGATAGCTACAACCTAGGGGTCTTTAAGTCGAGAGTGAATAGGTTACTTCTAGGCAAGCGTGCTCCATCGTCGGCCACATCATCACTTACCATCAGGTGAGATAGTGGTCAAACGCGAGCCTATCAATAATAATAAAAAAAAAGTGCAGAAAGTTTTTCATTACTACCTACCGAGGCGGAATTCGAACGAGCCGTAGATGAGTGTGATAGAACCAGGGACTATAGTGACTTTGCAGGTGTATCAAACGAGGTTTTGCAATACACTTACGAAGTCATAAATAAACTGGTTTGATGCGCGCTTTGTGAGTCGCTTAGCGCCCAGCCTGCTACAATGTATGTAATAAAATTGGGAGAGCACGCGCACTTTTCTGTACTAGTGCAGAAAACAGTCTATTGCGATTTGCGTGCCAAAAAGCGGTGGGATGAGAGCGGGTTTTCGTGTAAGTGTATTGAAAGAGAATGACTCACACGTTAACTTTGAGGTAGTTCTCCAATTCCTTAATCTTCTCTTTGACGTCCTTGTAGAACTTGGTCCTCGCATCTTCTTGCAGCTTCTTTATTCTCTGGCTCTCCGCCATCTCCTTCACGTTAAACGTGAACAGGTCTGGAACATTAAACTTATTGTATTTCAATACACTCACTCGAAAATCTGCTCTTATCACACACGCAATTTATGGTTTTGCGCACTAGTGCGGAAAAGT
The DNA here is from genome assembly GCA_929112965.1 of Mythimna albipuncta. Lineage (NCBI taxonomy): Eukaryota > Metazoa > Arthropoda > Insecta > Lepidoptera > Noctuidae > Mythimna > Mythimna albipuncta. The sequence goes on from OV815987.1 coordinate 11,707,586, forward strand.
ACGTGAGTGTGCAGTTTTTCAATCAGTAACTGAATCGATCGATTCTAATATTTTTTACACCATATTAAATTTTTTCTCAAAAATATTTAAAAAAAAGGGTCACAAGTTGAACACCACTGACACTAAGTACAACACAGGTCACGACAGGTCATAGCGGCGTATTAGCCACCAGCGCACAGGTGGGAAAAAGGCTGGTGATGATGAGGATGCACAGCTGGGTGCGAGAGCAAAACAACCCCTCAGTCACCCGGATGGCTGGATGGATAGGTTTGACTGGCCTGTTGGTCTAGTGGTTACTGACCCTGACTGCTATGCCGGAGGTCGTGGGTTCGATTCCCACCCAGGACAAATGTTTGTGTGATGAGTGTGATCATTTGTTCTGTGTCTGGGTGTAATTTATCTATAATATGTATGTATTTAGAAATATATATGTACATTTATCAGTTGTCTAGTACCCATAACACAAGCTCTGCTTAGCTTGGGACGAGACGGCGTTGTGTGATAGTTGTGTGGAATATTATATTGTGGAATATATATATTATTATGGCCCGATAACCATGTATTTGTGCGGACAACGAGGTGACGTAACAGACTTGCTTTTTGATGTTACGTTATGTTTGTTAGCTAGTTTTTAGATTGCGTCTTTTTTCGCGTCAGTAACTATTTTTCTTTCTTGTGACTTTGTGATTTTTTTTTAGTTATAATTAAGATTTTTTTTTCTGATATTTTGTATATATAGATTCTTTACTTTACCTTTTGAATGTGTTATGTTACACAGTTCGACATAAGCAATTGTCTTTCTATTGTGTCTCTAATTACGGCATTCAAAGAGTTAAAAATACTAGACACCTGTTTCGGGTTTCGTCTATACTAAAACTAATGTTTTAGATGTCGCTCCGAAAATAAAACGCGTACCATCAAAGACACTTCCGCCTGACCACCGCTAAGTTCATTTTTGCTTGCACTCGAAAGGAAAACTTCAAAGGGTTTTGTTTGGCACCGTGCCGCAGGATTCAAGCGAATTTTTTTTTTCAATTGATCAGACAGAAATGTATACAGGATTATTTGTAAAACACTGACAACTTCTCAGGACTACGAGAATGTTAAGAACATCGTAAACAACAACTTTTGTTATATGACTTTCAATAATATATCATACATTGATTCATCAGACTTTTCATACAAAAATAAAAATATTTAAATTGAATGTTCTAAATGTTACAAAGTCTATGCGAAGCAAGAGATAGTACAATAGCGGAAGCGGGGATCATGCGCAGGAGGCGTAGGTGGGTACAGCAAAACACAGAGTTGAAATGCGTTAGATAGAACAACGAAATCTTGATTTTTTTTGGTAAATGAATTATGTTTCGTAAAAAGTCATAGAACAAAAGTTGTTGTTTATGACGTTATTAATACAGTCCAGCAAAGTTGTTAGTGTTTTACAAATAACTCTATTTAATATACCTACCTTCATATCGTTTCGGCATGTCAAACTTCAAGGCGTAAGACCTGGAGTTCTCACTGAGCAGGTCGATGAGAGACCTCGCCGCACGCACGCAGACACAGGACCCGTCTATTATTTTTGGCAGCTTCACCGTCACTTTCATGGATGGGAAGGTAAGTTCCACTGGCTCTCTGAAAAAGGTTCATTGTTTATTCAGAAGAATAACGTGCAAGTTTACAATTTAGAACGCGAAACAGCGAGAGCGATGAAAGTGCAACCCCCCACTTTTACTGGCTAAAACTATACCTACATATTATTTGCCCTCACGCCTGCGGCCTCCTCCTTCGCTAGCATTGTTGCTTCGCAGAAGGAGGCGACCGCCTGCCATTCCTTTTGTCTCCGAAACATGGCCTGCCTCAAGAGGCCGCTGCTTCCTATCGCCCCCACGAGGACATCAAGGACACCGCAATGCTCCGCCTAAGCGGGGTACACCTCCAACGTATGCTCTACCGTGTCCTTCAGGCTGTCATCATAATGGTGACACTCCGGCGTTTCTTCCGTCTTAATCAGGTGTAGGAACCATCCGAACTTACTATACCTGGCGAGGACCTGCGTCATGCTTCTGCATGACGCGTGGTTGGTGAGGACACCGTGATGCTTCTACAACTACTTCTTAAAGATGCTTTATCATCATGATCATTTCTTTTTAGGTCGATAACTCATCCTAAGGCGTCTCCCGCACTTGGGCGGATTGAGAGGGCACATAGACTTACTGACTAAAAACCCACTCCTGTTCCTCTTCCTCCACTTCCTTTCATACCAGGGCCGAGTCTTCCTTTCAGAAGCAGACCCTTGGTCCCAGTAGGCTTAGACCCTACTGGGCCTCCACGGTTTACTGACATCACCTTGAGGCGTGCGTAGAACAGTACGCGCTGTCAATGATTTGAGTTCGGTTCTAACGGTGACCAGACGGTCGGACGGCGAGCTACTGGCGGGTCTCCCTGGCGCTATCACCTTACGTTGTAGAATTATGTTCCTCACCTTTCGGGTTCTACTGGTTTAGGTCTCCTTGTGGGCCATTTGATATGAACCCAGATGTTAAGCCTGAGGCCCCGGAACTCTCTCTGGTACGTCGCAACCTTCGTGGACTCGGCGACCAGATTCTTCTCCAGATCTCGTAGAAGAGTGTACGAGGTCATTTGTATGGCGTGGGAAAGCTGGGCTCTGAGGGCTAGACGGACCTGGTAACAAAAATGATCACCTCATGAAGCATAGTCGGCCTTGTAATGTTCCCGCTGTTGGTGGATGTCACATGTCTTCGAATTTTTGGTTCTAGGACATGCCGATTTCCTCACGATGTTTTCCTTCACCGTTTTGAGAGCAGTGGTGATGAAATAAAATTACACAAAGTAATGCGCCTGGCTGGGTTTGTACCCGTGACCTACAACTCGTAACTACTGTCCTAGTTGTGTTTTAAGTGCGTGTGTGATCACAGTTTTTAAATTTAATATTCGTATACAATGGTAATTCTTCAAGAATAAATAAATCAATCAATCAATCAATGCCTGCACTGACTGGACAGGTCCACTCAAATCTGTGTGTGTCTTTCCACAAAAGACAATCTCAGACACTAATCTGAATTGTTCTTGAATTCGACCATTACATGTTTGCTGTATGGACTTTAAAAGAGACTTTGACTTCTGAGTTTATTTCGGTGTTTCTTTTCAGGGTAGTCAGCTAGGAAACACCGGCCTCATCTAGTTCAAACTGATGAAAAAATGGCATGTGTTTTTTAAAATCCTATTTGCAAAATAAATACACACAATAATACACAGGTTTTTGAAGGCTTTTCCTCGACAGCAAAAATAAGGTGCGTTAGCTTAGTCTGCAGGGACCCAGCCGGGTCGAAGCCTACTGGGGCCAGGGTTATCCAAAAGGGTGCTCGAGCCCCGGTATGAAGGCTAAAAGGAACGGGGTAGGTATTTTAGTTAGTAAGAGTCTGACTACTACACTACTGATGCTCTAGAGTCTATTGAAAAGCGTGCCAAGAAGATCATAGGCAATGATGCTCTTGTGAAGTCAAAACTCCAAAGTCTTGAGCATCGACGCCGAGGTGCTAGCCTGTCTGTTTTCTATCGTTTACACTTCGGGGAGTGTGCTCTAGAGTTGCACAATTTAATTCCGCCAAGTCCGTTCCATCATCGGACCACAAGACGTACGGCGTTGCGCCACCGGTACATGGTGGACATCCCACCTATACGTACAAAGCGTTTTGGGAGTACATTCGTTATGCGTACAGCTAAGGAATGGAATTCTCTGCCGGAGTCTGTGTCTCCTGATAGCTATAACCTAGGGGTCTTTAAGTCAAGAGTGAATAGATTGCTTCTAGGCAAGCGTGCTCCATCGTCGGCCACATCATCGCTTACCATCAGGTGAGATTGTGGTCAAACGCGAGCCTATCTATTATAAAAAAAAAAGAAAAAAAACACTATCTCCTGCTCCGCCCAAGAGCGGGGGATGTCATTGCATGATTTTTCCCATCATAAAAAAAAAGAAGCTTAGTCTAGAATTACCTCATCATAGTTGTCTGCTTGTCTCTTAGTGAACTGTCTGTTGTTCAAATGGATTATTTCCAACATCTCCAGGATCTGCAAGAATAAAATAGTAGATAATGTGACTAGGGGATTAAATATCATTAAACAGTGTCATTCAAGTCGCGGGTGGCATGTTGAATTCCAAACGAAACTAATGTTACTAAGTTTTAATCCCGAACGCTAGTAAAGGGTTTATTTAATTAACTCCCGAGCATTGCGAAGGAGTTAATATAGAAACCGGAGTCAAGTGAGGAAGTTGATATTCAATCAAAAAACTAAAATAACATTTTTCTTTTTTTTTTGCACTTTTTAAACGTCATTCATTCGCCCCAGCACGCTTAGCCAAGTTGTTATTCTGCAATCGTTAACGCTGTAGAAAAGTGATGAAACGATGGGAATAACGTTATCTCAACGTAAAGTCGCGTGCTCGGTACAAACGAATAGAAAATTCGTAGCCAAGTTCACATCGTTCAAAATGATAGAATGAATTTCTACAACGTTAAACGCTACATCCTTTGATAAACAAACGCTACACTGTAGAATGAGTGGCCGACGCAGGTGCGTCAACATGGCTACACATTTATCGTTTTCTACAATTGCTGACACCGAGCGTTACCGATTGGAGAACGGAATTCGATACGATACGGTTGTAACTTGGCTAGGGGGGCAGGTGCGCTCGTCAAGCACATGGGTTATGAAGCTTCATCTCGTTGTCAAATTGGCTTCCGTACTATTGACTTTTAACAGCCCCTGTACTATAGACTGCCGACAGATATTTACATACCGGTAGAACTTGAATGAACTTCTTGTCCAGTTCGTTGTCATCTAAGATTTTGTTCTCCCGCCAAACATGGAGGAAGGTGTTCAGCTCGGTGATGATGCGAGGGTCCGGGAGACCGTCACATTTCAAGTATTGTTGCCACTGTAGGAATAAACCGAGGAATAGTTATATTAGCGTAGCATAACCAGCCTTTCAATGTTCCCACTGCTGGGCCGTAATCCACCACGGGGGCCCAGTTGGTGTATGTCACATGTCTTCGAATTTTCGGTTCAAGGACATGCCGGTTTCCTCACGATGTTTTCCTTCACCTTTTAGTAATAGTTATATTATATTTTTTTTTTTAGCAAATACAGGATGTGTGGTGTGACGAGAGAAGATAAAGTGAGAAATTAGATAGAGGAAGTTTTTTTATAGGTGTAAAATTTTGGAGGGAAAATTGCGGGATACTGGGCAAATTTGCAGCGTCACTTTGAGCGTTGCGCATTATAATGGGGACAGTTTGACCCCAAGTATATCTGAGGCTTATTTTAATCAGGAGCTCAACGTTTACAGGAAACCTAAAAACCAAAAAAAGTTTGCATACCTCGGCCTCCTTCGTTTTTTTGGCTTCATACTCCATCTTTTGGATCTCATAATCTAAAATAATCAAAAATACGATAATATATCCGCTGACTCTTTTGAACTTAATCTAGGAATTATTTAGAGAAAGAAAAAGAAAAATAAAAAAAGAAAAAGAAAGAGGAAAAGGAAAAGAAAAACCATTTGTCAAAATGGAAAATTTGCGTTTGTCAAAATGCGCTGGTTTTCAGTATGGGTTGGTCATCGGTACCTACTGGTAGAGTCTGTCTAATAAGTTAAACGACTCGGGTAATTATTAGGATTTAATGAAATCTGATGTAGTCAACACGGGTTCAACAATCAAGGTTGATTAAGAGATAGAGATCATTGTTTACTAACAGAAGAACCTTATAAAAAGTACCGAATATAAGTATTTTTTAAATGATTAAATATTATTCAAAATTCCAAGTCGGTTGACTTATTAGACTTACTATATCGACACAACGATGTCGGCACTGTATAGTGTGATGGCGGAACCAGTCTTGTGCATTCTGTGAAATACCGAAAGGCTGGCTATCCTACCTACCCTACCTACCTACTATGCTTCGGGCTTTGTAGATCGGACTTAACCAAATCTGAATCACCAATTAGCCTCTTCGTTTCACCGAGTCCAAAGCTGCCAGGTGGCATTTTGCAGCACCAGCCCATATATGGCTGCAGTACTCCACACACGGTCGAACCTGTGCTTTGTATAACATCAGAAGCTATCCCGGAGTGAAGAATCATTCTACCAAGTTCGTTTCATCATCGGACCACTAGACGTAAGGCGTTGCGCCATCGGTAATGGTGGACATCCCACCCATACATACAAAGCGTTTCGAGGCGCGTATAGACATTGCGAGGCGTGCGTCGCAAATGGTTCGTCACGCATGCATCATCATTTCAGCCCAAAGTTGCTCCTCCAAACCTGAAGCATACGACGGTAGATTTATCCGTAGCTGAGTACGCAAACCACCACGCACGGTGTTCGTCAGTAGAAAACGCAAACAACACCTGTCCGTCCACACGGAGCGCACGGCTCGTACTGAGGCGGCGTTCGCAACGATCGTGCGACGCGAATGCTCACTGTCAGCACACACGTCCACACAGTCCGAGGCATGCGAGACGAACCATTCGCGACGCACGCCTCGCGATGTCTGTACGCGGCTTTGGGAACACATTCATTATGCGTACAATGCGTTCCAAAGAAGTATAGGATTGATTGCCATGTGACGTCACGCTATGGTGTCAAATCGAAGAATTTGTAGCGACATCTATGGCGCCAAATAAGAACTACGAAGAAAGAAATCCTGCATCGCGCAAGTAAAGATAAAATAAAAAAATAAAGTACCTCTTTTTCAAAACTCGCACCTCGTGACCTGTAGGTAGAAGTCGGCGTTGCGTACAAACTATCTACAGGTCATTAAACTCGCTCAGCTGACGTTTTCTTAAAGAAATTAATTTCATACATGCGTAAATTAATAAGAGTTTTGAAAAAAGGTTCTTTATTTTTTAATTTTATCTTTACAAATCGATAGTTTTTCATGTACCGGATCGGCCCTCCACGGGATTAAAACGATCAAAATTTAGCGGTGTATACGACAGCCCGAAATCAATTATCGGGCAGTTGCCCTCCAGACAAAATACCCGTCAGGTCGGAGGATCCCTTTTCAACGGAGGTATGTGGAACTTTACTCTCTGTTCTACATACTACCAAAAATTATTATGGTGATCAAAACAAGTTTTTATTTTTTTATTTATTTACGAATTGTAAACGAAAACAGTTTAATCAGAATCCGGTTCTTCAATTTTGCCCAATTTCTTGCGATATGCCAGTACGACGTGACGTCACAACATGGCAATCGGTCCTATTCTTATTTGGAACGCATTATACAGCTAAAGAGTGGAATTCCCTGCCGCAGTCTGTGTTTCCTGATATGTAGCTATCAGGAAACACAGACTGCGGCAGGGAACCTAGAAACCTAGGGGCTCAAAATAGCAGAAGTCAATCTCATGTATTCGTATAGATACCGGCACGAATCTTGAGCGCTCGGCGAAAGAATAAGGATCAATGCGCATCGTCGAGCCAATGACTGTAACTACAAAGATATACTCCCAGCTCCCGCGTCTCACTTCATACCACTAAAGAGACCCAATACTTCTCATTCAAGTCTGCGCGACTTCAAGTTCAAGTCAGCGCTCAAGATCCGTGCCGGTATCTGTATGTACTTCCCTTTTATACCTAAGCTAGGCGATCGCACAGACGTCAGCGCGTTGCACCGAACTGTATGAGCACGACCTGGCTATTGATCCGAAATATCGTGTCCGTGAGTGGTGTCTATGTGTACGTTGCTCGAGCGCGCTTTGTATGTAGATTGACTTTGTGCTAGGGGTCTTTAAGTCAAGAGTGAATAGGTTACTTCTACGCAAGCGTGCTCCATCGTCGGCCACATCATCTTTTACCATCAGGTGAGATAGTGGTCAAACGCGAGCCTATCAATAATAAAAAATAATTATCGTAAGCAGTCGTGGATACTTACTGGCGAACAGATTCACGGCCTTCTGCAGTATGTCTCTTCTCACTTCCTGCTCCCCTGCTTCTCTGGCCATCATCTCGATTCTCTCTCGTGCCAATTGGGCACGTTTCTCCTTTGCCCCCGCCAGGATGGCTTGTCTTAAGACAGGATTATCATCAGAATAAAATTATATTATAGCCTAAAGCCATACACAAGACGAACAAATTTGTTGTGTAGCATGATACGCAACAACTTGGTTCGTAGGTGTATACCAGGGATGTTACGGAGCTTCGACTCCGACTCCGTTAAGTTGGAACTTCCGATATTATTACACCTTCGGTTTCGACTTCGGCTCCGATACTTTTAAATCGGAGGTCCGAAATCCCCCTGACTCCCGCTACGTTCACTCTATTGACAATATTTTTTCACTTGTTGTTAGTTTGTTGACGTACGCGACACGTCTATGTTCTTTAAAAAAAAAATGAAAAAAAAAAATGACTAAATAATGTTTTCCACTTCTAACCCTCTTCCACCTCCGGTTCCGATTCCGGTTCCGACTCCGATAAATCAAATTTAAAAACTCTGACTCCGCCTTCGGTTCCGATATAATTACCTCCGTTACATCCCTGGTGTATACCAATAACGAACATGTTTTTTGGTGTTCGCATTGATTAATGAAGAACACCGCCCGTTACAGACTAATAGGATCGCCGCAGAAGAGTTCGATGTTCGTTAGTAGTACTCACGTGCGAACCAAGTTGTTCGTAAGTGCCACGGAGTAGAGAAAGAAGCTTTACTTCACGGTACGTGCGTACACGGACGACGTGACGCGGCGTGATTTCACAATGTGTAAATTCACAGTTGGATGGCATACAAAGAAGTGCATCGCATAAACTAATTTGAAAGGCTTAAAATTATTTTCAAAGTCAAAGTCAAGTCAAAGTCAAAAGTTTTTTATTTCACATAGGCCTACATGGGCACTTATAAAACGTCAGATGCTAGTGCACGGTTCGAAACTGGTCGTTTCCTATGGAGAAGAACTAATTTTTATCTCTTTCTCGTTAAAACGATTAGTAAAAGGGAGCGATAAATTAAAATAAGTTTAGTTGGTGTACAAGAGAATTCAACCATTCTCGAAGCCAAAAATATTCTACATAATTACAAGCGCTGTGTGTGTCAACCAGGAAAGGAGAGGTCAAAAGGACAGGATTAGGGATAAACTAACTTCTCCGCCTCCTTCTCCGCCCTCCATTCTTCTATCCTCTGTAGAAGCCATGCATCTCGGTCCTTCTTCGCCATCTTCTTCCATGCTTTTGGCTATGAACATTTTTAGAAAGTCAAAGAAGAGACTTAATATTAAATATAGCTGTGCTCCACTGTGTCCTCCGGGTGGTCCACACAGTGGTGACACCCGGACGTTTCTTCTGCACGAATCAGGTGCAGGAACCTCCCGAACTGACCATCTCTGGAGAGGACCTTCGTCATGTGGAAGGTGAGGACTCCGTGACGATTTAACAGTCACTCCTCAAAGAGGGGACTTACCGCCATGATTATGGCGTGCCCATTTAAAATTTAAAGTTAAGATTTATATTTTGAAACTCAAGTAAGTGACTTTGTGTCTTTTTTTTTAAACTAATATAATTAAACCTTTATTGTAAACGTTTTGTTTTAAAAACCTAAGATTTTATCAAAGGCTTATATTATTTAGTTTTTGTTTGTAGCAGGTAATCTCTGAAAGTACTGGTCCGATTGCTAACATTTTTTCACCGATATAAAGCTGTTTTATTCCTGTCTGACATAGGCTATATTTTATGTACGTTAGCAAGCTAGTGAGATGTATTTTAAACACTTACTAATTCATTCATTTCACAAACTTAAAAACACACAATTTTAAAAGCACTTCCCAACGTTTCGTTCTAAAAAATATTCTTTGACAATACTAATTCGTTTTTATCCTTTTAAAAACGATTCCAACAACTTATCTTTTATTGTATTCTAGATTTATTTTATACTCTTCAGAAACAACTTCATCGAGAGAAAAAAATTAACCAAATTCCGTGCGCTTCCGTCATAAGACTGGATTAAAATGCTGAGACTTGTAAAAGGGTACGGTTTTATTGCACTTTTTAGCATTATAGTCATTGTAAAAAGTAATAAAACGACATTTTTATGGCTGGAAAAGGGGAATCGAGGGATCACAACAAAATAAAATTGGGGACGTTGTGGTTAGGGATACATAGACGCGTGGACTGCTAGAGGCGGCATACGTAGAAACTTTAAGGGCTATATTACACTGGGACACCATGGTGACGCGACCTGTCACCGCTACCAACAAAATGTATACAGCTCTATAGAGAGTTACTCACCTGGTGTCCGTTTGGTTGCGCAACCAATTTGGTTGCGCGACCAGCTCGAACGTGTGGCGACTCTGGTGTCTGTATGGTGTCTAGTTTGGTAGCTTAGCGCTATATTTGACCGGGACACCATCACCACCAGTGAAATATAGCCCTAAATCTATACTATATGGGCGCCATCAAATTAGACACAATGTGTAGCAAATATGTATAATTATGTAGAAAATATATAATTTTGTCACATTTTTATGAGAATCATACAGGATTATTATTATTGATTATAATATATTATTATTGAATAATATTATTGTAGGATACGTTAAAAAAAATGTTTCTATAACAACGTTCAATAAATATGTTAATTTGTCCATACTTATTTTGTTTCTTTTAAATCTTAAAATGGTTGTAGAAAAGGAGCGGCAAAATGCTCCCCACGCGCCCACTGACGTTTCGCGGAAACTATGGTTAAGCATTATTTTGGGATTATATTTCAAAAATAAATTGATGCTCAGTGCTATATTCAGACTCTATAATTTCTAAAAATTCTTAAACATCCTAATCACCTTTAGTCGCAGCCGGCGCGGCGTTCCTAGGTCTGTGGATAGATTGATTTTCAAATACATATGTGCTTACATGGATGAATATTATTGGAACCAAAGTTTAGGGGGAATCTACACGAGCATGTGAATCGCCGCGCTATCGTCGGGTAATCGTCGCAGGGGGATTATTTTTACGCTCGCGACGGATCGCCACGTGACAACAACAACTCATTTACAAATATACACATATGCATATTTGTTTGATGGAAAAAAACGGTATGTGCTAAGCGATACGTTCGGATAAGTTCGGCCGAACTTATCTGAAGCATTATGTGGCATATCGCCTACAAAAGTTTTCACCTCAACACACTTAATCATGTCATGGTCATGCGGCTGATATGACCCGCCCAGTCCCATTTGAATCTGGCAGCCTTTTTGCCGACGTCTATTACGCCCGTCTTGCCCGTTTTGCCGCGCAGCGTGTTATTCCGAACTCGGTCTGTTCTTTTTACACCCAGAATGCTGCGCTCCATAGCTCTTTGGCAAACCCCAAGGTGAAACTTTTGCAATTCGGTGAGTGACCAGGTCTGAGCACCGTGCCCGGAGGACACGGTGGAGCACACGGTCGAGGTGTGTCTTGGGCGGAGCATCGCCGTGCCCTCGTGGGGGCGATCGGCGGCGGAGACCTCTCGCGCCGGGCCTTGGTTGAGGCCATGGTCAGGAGCGAGGAGGAGTGGCAGGCGGTCGCCGACTTCTGCGAAGCAGTAATGCTCGCAAAGGAGGAGGCCGAACGCATCAGGCAACGGCGTTATCGCCGCCGCCGTCGCCGGGATTCTGATCCCGATTTCCGGCCAACGTAGACGCGGGGTTGCGGACAGTGAGCAATGGGTAGCTCACTGTCCGGCCGTCCGGTAACTGTCCGGACCAAGCCCAAGTCGTCGACGGCGCGCACTGTTCCCGCGCGCCTCAAGGAGTTGTCAGCAACAGCAGGGGCCCAGCCGGGTCGAAGCCTACTGGGGCCAGGGTTATCCGAAAGGGCGCTCGAGCCCCAGTATGAAGGCTAGAAGGAACGGGGTGGGTCTTTTAGTCAGTAAGAGTCTGACACTATCTCCCGCTCCGCCCAAGGGCGGGGATGTCAATGCATGATTTTTTCCCACCATAAAAAAAAAGGTCTGAGCACCGTAGGTTAGGATGGGCAGGCACATATCGATGAGTTTACGCTTTAGGGAGATCGGCAGATCACCCTTCATTAGCGTCTTTATGGACCAGTAGCTTTTCCAGGCGTTCTGAATACGTCGATAACGATATTACATTATTTTTAGTATATGCGGAACCTTAATTTAGTTTCTTCAGAATCAGTAACTGAATTGATAATAATAAATTTTTACACCATCTTATATTTTTTTCCAAAACTATTTTAATAAAAAGGTCAAAAGTTGGACACCACCGACACTAAGTACAACACAGGTCTCGGCAGGACATGCGGGCTTTAATTGCCAACGCACTGTTGGGTGCGGGAGCTAAACAATCCCTTAGTCACACGAAAGACTCGGTGACCATATATTTTTGAGGACAACCAGATAATTTAACAAGCTTATAACTTTGTGATTTTTCATGATACAGTTATGAAATTTTGTACATAGGTTCTTTACATAAAATACTAGACACGTGTTTCGGGTTTCATATATAATAAAATTATTGCTGTATAGTTAAGGAGATCCAATTGATTGTGGTAGCTGATTGACCTGCGGTTACAATGAACATTTGTGGTGGCTTATATGATAAAACACGTGGGTGCGGTAGTGCGATAAGTGAAGCGAAGCGGCTACTTTCTGTGGGTTTGATATTTTCACGCGAAGGTTTGTGGAGGGGTAGCCAAGTAAGACATAGCCGCCGCGTCGCGTTGAATTCGCATTGGACCGCTTTGCGATTGCATTCGCGTTGATATAGTCTATACAGGATTATTTGTAAAACCTACAACCTTTTAGGAGTATGTTATTAACATCATAAACAACAACTTTTGTTCTATGACTTTAAAAAAATATCATATTTTAGTTCATCAGATTTTCATACAAAAATAAAAATATTTAAATTAAACGTTCTAAATATTACGAAGTCTATGCGAAGCGAGAGATAGTACAATAGCGGGTTCGGGCGGCGGGGGTTCTTGATGCGCTTGCACCGCGTCATTTAGTTGTAGGTAGGTGTAGCAAAACACAGAGTTGAAATGTGTTAGATAGAACAACGTAATCTTGAAGGTTTTTATGTTTTGTAAAAAGTTAGAACAAAAGTTGTTTATAATGTTAGTAATAGGTAGTACCCCTGTTGGCATAAAATTTTAACGTATAATATAGTTTGGCATAACGTTTACGCATAACTTTGATTAGCATAATAATACTGCTGTATAATAATACTTTGGCATAATGCAAAGGTTAGGTTAGGTGAGATTTATAACGGCTTTACGTGCTTTGCGAAGCACGGGGAGTCAGTAATGTCCTAGATAAACTAAGAAGAAAGGGATTGAAAAGTGCGAAGTTGCAGTATTTATGGCAACAAGCATCGTGGCAAAACATTTATGCCTACTAATATTATGCTTAATTATCATTATGCCAATGTAAATCTATTATAAAAATCAATGCCACTTTTCGTTGTAATTTTATAAATTAAGAACACACACACACACACAGTGCACACAGCCCAGTACAGTCCAGTGCAGTGCAGTGCAGTGCAGTGTACAGTGTAGAGTAGTGTACTACTCTACACTACTCTACACTACTCTACACTACTCTACACTACTCTACACTACTCTACACTACTCTACACTACTCTACACTACTCTACACTACTCTACACTACTCTACCCTACTCTACCAAACTTCACATATTTATTCCATCTACTAAATAGTCCGAACAAAGCCTAAACATTTGGTTTGGATAAGTGAGCCCGTAGAGTAGGATAGAGTAGGGTATAGTAGGGTGGAGTAGGGAAAAGCGGGACCGAAGCCGCGCGGGCAAAAGCTAGTTATGACAATATGTTTTATGCTTATCATTGGTAAACCTTAGTGACATAGCCATGCTAGGTTTTTAGTGTTTTACAAATAACCCTATGTAGGACTCGTGTGAAACTATAGCAGTAAGAAGTGGGTTGCTGCTTACCTTTTCAAAGTCTGGTATCTCTTCTACTTCTTTCTTCGGCTTCGCTTTCTTGCCTTTTTTCTTTTTTTCCGGTTCTTCTTCTTTTTCTTCTACTATTAGGTCAGCTGTTTTATCAAAAACATTGCAATTAATAACATTAAAAAAAAGAAATAACTTCAATATCATATCTCTATCAAATTTGAGTTAAGAGTTATAGTCTGTATAAAAAGTCAAACGATTTGGGAATTTTGTATAATATTTAATAATTTAAAAAATACTTATATTCGATACTTTTTATAAGGTTCTTCTATTAGTAAACAATGCTTCAAATCTCTTAATCAACCTTGATTATTGAATCAGCGTTGACTACATCAGATTTCATTTTACTCTAATAATTATCAAAGTCGTTTGATTTATTAGACAGACTAACTCTAATGACGTCATAGGGTAAAAACTCTACCTTGGCATTTCCGAACGCGAACGTAGAGTTGAACTGTCAATGTCAAGCATATAGTTGCTTATTCCAACCTACCCTGCTCAGAGTTAGAGTTAAGGCATATAGTCCGTTGAACCATCTGGCCGAAATTATCTGAACGCAACTCTCGCGCTCGCCTAGGCGGCAGTACGCAAATCTGTGCATTTATTTGCGGCCAGCAGCGCCCGGAAAGCGCTTTAAATACATTTTCTCTGCGAGATATTGATTGATTTACATATGCAATGTTCACTTTGAAGAATATTTATCCACCAATTTTTATGTGTAAAAATGTTTCTAAAGGTCCTAGCCGTTTCGAAGGAGTAGGGAAAAGTAGCGAAAAGTTGCGAAATTGCTAAATATTTTTTTTTTGACAAAAGTATTAATTGCACGAAAAAATCAATTGTTGATATTATTGTTCATGAATCTATAATAAACATATTTTTTTTTCAAACCAATTGACTTAGCCGTTACGGAGGAGTACGCCTCAGAAAATCACTGTTTTATGGCACTTTTCGGGTGCTTGGGCCTATTACACCATTCGATTTTCCGACAGTCTTAGCCAATATCGCGTAGTGTAATAAGGGTTAGACTGTCTTACTCGGGATGAAAGAAACGAGTCTGAATATCGTGTGCTTAATAAAGCCGGGTACACACCTACGAGCCGTTACTGTAACCGTTGCAGATACAGTAACCAAATTTAAGTGAGTAGGTAGTTCGCGAGCCCATTGTGGTTCGATGCGAGCCAATCGCAGCGAGCTGAAACTTGTCGGTTTTTTCCGCGAACACAAATGAGATCACAGTCAGCTTTGTAACCACAACGCGAAAACGTCTACACGTGAACTATGTTACTGTATCTGCAACAGTTACAGTCACGGCTCGTAGGTGAGTACCCGGCTTAACGCATAGTGTAATTAGGGTTGCCAAATTTACTGTTAAAAACAGTATTATACTGTTTTTCACAGTACTACATTTTACCATTTACTGTTCAACAAAAATAAAGCATACAAAATACTGTTTTCAGCAGCAAAATGTTTAACACTTTGTAAGTGTTACATTTAGACCCTCACACATTTTTTTTTAAATCAAATTACAATAATGCAGATTCAGAACGAATCGAATGAGGTCCTCATTTATTTTGATTTTAGTTATTTTTGTGGTGAGGGGTATGAAGTTTTTAAAAACACTGTAAATGAATAAGTTGTGCGAGAAGCTGAAAAATACTGTTAATTTTTCTAAAATACTGTTTAATATTCTTCTTAGACAAAAAATACATTATTTCTTATAATAAAAATTGGCAACCCTAAATGTAATAGGCCCTTTAGTTGGGTTAACTCTAGGGTAGCCACATACTCGAGGTATAAAAGAACGACCCTGGGTTGAAACTCTATATTACTCTAATTATTTTTGAACGCAGGGCAGATGTATTCGATTCTGATTCTCTCAATGGAAGTCTAATTCGAACAGCATTCTGAAGGCGTTAGGCGATTAACACACGGCACCGCGCAACGTCGCGGTTGGCGGTGAAGCGGACCTCATGTTACATTGGTCACTTGGAAATCCGTTTATACCTAACACACGTACACCACCCGACCGCGCGGTCGAGCGGTGCTCTTGCCGCCGCCGCCGCTCCGCGCTGATTTCCGCGCGGTGGGGCGGCGCCTTACACACGGGGCGTCGCATAACCGCGTGGATTATTGTGGTTGCAGGACGTGTTGCAATTTAAAATGGATGAATTCAATATCTTCTTAATTTTTTCTTTCTACGCCATAAAAGCCAGGTTGCTGCCCCCACTTCAGCGTCCATTTTTGCCAGTGTCTGTGATAGAACTGGTCGAAACCGCGTTAAATCCATCCGCGCGGTTAGGCAGTTAACGCGCCCAACCGCGCGGATGCGGATCACCGCTAAGAAATCCGCTTCACCGCCACCACCATGTGTGTAAATCGCCTTAGTGGAGAATCATGACGCGCCGTAGTTGTCGTACGCTAAGGCTATCACTTTGTTATCACTGGTAAATGTTTTGCTAACATTGTTTTTAAGAATTCTTACAAGTGACACTTGAGACTTAAAGTTTTGAATAAATCTCTTTCAAAATTCCCAGTGAGCCTAGCGAGCATCGACCCTGTTTCGGTTTTATTCACAGAAAAGATAAAAGAGGTTAGAAAGGAAATACTTTCTGATTTGTACTACAACGAGTGTCGCCGCTTGTCTCCCACCCTTTAACTGCACTACAGGCAATAAACCAATACGAACGCGCATTACGCAACTAACAGACCACGCACACTTAGAAAGTTTGCTATTGGTAGTTGAACTATGAGCATTGCCCTACTTCGTGGCACGCTTGCCCCGCCCACAAGGCCATTCTATCCTCTTTTATCAGTTCTGTGGTTTTACTGATATCTCTTTGAGGCGACCGTTGTTGACTTGGGCTCAACGGACAGCAACTTGGTCAGCGAACTACCCAATGCGCGGAAGTTACCGAACTCATACGAAGATTCCCGAAGCCCTGACTGATGGAAATGAGATTAATAAAGTAAAGAATAATAACCATAGGGAGGTTTCAATGATTCCTCGGACCACCGGACGATATCACTGCTCACTCTTTTGTGGATAATTGACGACTCCGCTTCCTGCGGGGATAAAATTCTATATTAAAGACTTCTTGATCCAAGGAGACGGTGAGCTAGACCCAGACTTAGCACGGATCAACGCAGGATGGATGAAATGGCGACGACAGGTCACGGGAAGAACAAGCGACTCACGTTTGCCCCTAAGTTGAAGGGCAAAATTTACAAGCCCATGATAAGACCTGTCATACTGTAAGGATCAGAATGTTGGGCTGTGAAAAAGATGGATGAAAAAAAGATTGCTTGTAGCGGAGATGAGTATGTTTAGATGGATCTGTGGTGTGACTAGAATTGATAAAATGAGAAATGGGTATATTATAGGAAGTTTGAAAGTGGCGCCTGTGATTGAAAAATGAAAAGGGTCTAGGTATGGTTATCTGAAGAGAAGGGATGAAACGCATGTTGCTAAAAGAGTTCTAAGTATACATGTGGATGAATAGAGAGGGAGAGGAACGCCGAAGAAAAGATGGATGGATGGTGTGAGAAGTGATATGAAAAATGGGAGTTAGTGACAGTGTGACAGGTGACAGGACAGAAAGGAAGTAAAAAAACGTGTTGCACCGACCCCAAGTAATATTGGATAAGGGTAGGAAGAAGAAGAAGATTATCTTATTATTAGTCTTCTTGATCTTTTCTTGGAAATTTGGCACAGAGGTAGATTAGACTTCAGATACATATAGATATAGGCTACCCTTTGCCGTTTAATCAGCCTTGAAGAGTTTCAAATAGGGGAAGAGTTTATATGGGAGTCTGTTACTAATGCATAATCCTCCCGACAGAATTTCTATTAAAAGGGTATCTACTTAAGGCGCTGCGCAAACAGAGACACTTTTTGTTTCAGTTACCGACACCGAGCCCTTTGATCGTCATGATTATGTGTTATGGCGGCTGTAAACCGTCGCCCGAGTGCGCTCGCGCGAGATTGTAGATGATAGCGCTCGCCTCGCCTCGGGATCTCTCGGGGTGTCTCGGCTGCTCTCGCTCGCGTGGCGGTTTTTTGCGCCCGAGTCAAAGGGTCTCGGAATGTCTCGCGAGGAACGCCGAGCGCGTTGCTGTACACTCCCGCGTACGTCAGTGCGCAGCATAGACAAGGATAAGTACTAGTGCGCAGCGAGCAACTGTACGGAACGCTCGTGTTACGACGACGCTCAACTTTTTAATTTTGTTTTTTATGATAAATGTGTAACATATAATAATTAATTGCACATAGCTTAAGAGCCGACGCAATTTCTAGTGCGTCCATCCTCTCGGCGGCCGTAACCGCAAGTAAACAGACGAGAGTGTACACGGTCACTCCGAACGCACACGTCTCGGCCGAGACGCCTCGCGGGCGAGACATAGCGAGTGACACAAAGAATGATTTCATACTACTTCTATATAAACCAAATATCCAGCGGTAGCTTGTATCTGAAGACATACGTTTGCTCTTTACTAAACACACGAGTTTATTAAATTTATATATTTACCCCTGGACGCTTCTTCTTTTTCTTCTTGGGTAATTTGGTATCTGTAAAAGAAACAAGTGAATTAATCCCTGATCAAATGGTATTAAATCTTCCGCAAGATAGGGGACGAAAAATGATCATCTGCACACAGCAGTACCTATTGATGATTTTCTTCCACTACACATTCGTCATCATCACTATCATCATTATCATCACTATCATCATCATCATCACTATCATCATTATCATCACTATCATCATTATTATCACTATCATCACTATCATCATTATCATCATTATCATCACTACCATCATTATCATCATTATCATCACTATCATCATCATCATCACTATCATCATTATCATCACTATCATCATTATTATCACTATCATCACTATCATCATTATCATCATTATCATCACTACCATCATTATCATCATTATCATCACTATCATCATTATCATCGTCATCATCACTATCATCATTATCATCACTATCATCATTATTATCACTATCATCACTATCATCATTATCATCATTATCATCACTACCATCATTATCATCACTATCATCACTATCATCATTATCATCATTATCATCACTATCATCATTATCACTATCATCACTATCATCATTATCATCACTATCATCACTATCATCACTATCATCATTATCATCACTATCATCACTATCATCATTATCATCATTGTCATCATTATCATCACTATCATCATTATCATCACTATCATCATTGTCATCACTATCATCATTATCACTATCATCACTATCATCATTATCATCACTATCATCATTATCATCACTATCATCATTATCATCACTATCATCATTATCATCACTATCATCATTATCATCATTATCATCACTATCATCATTATCATCACTATCATCATTATCACTATCATCACTATCATCATTATCATCACTATCATCATTATCATCACTATCATCACTATCATCATTATCACTATCATCATTATCATCACTATCATCATCATCATTTCAGCCGAAAGACGTCCACTGTTAGACATAGTTTTACAGAATAAAACTAATCCAGTAAAGACCTCTGAAAGTCTGCTATGTTACGTGAACTTTGGCCTTCCATAATGCCTACTACCTACACCCCTACTTTTTAATTAGTACACAAAAAATGGGGCTCTATCTGTACCCGTCACTGATCATATTTTTGTAGTCAAAAGTAGAAAAAACCGAAATCCTAAAATTGACCACGAAAAGGTAAATTCATCATAACATCAATCATACATAACAATTGCTAGTAGAAAATACTGCGAGCAGTGTTTTACCTAATTGTCACTTATTCATTCATTCGTCAATAGCCTGCACAATATTTCCATAAATTGAGTGACATTTTGGGACATAAACCAACGCTAATAATTTTGCTGTTTATGAATATTATATATTGAGATTTTATTTATAAAATAACAAGGGCTTTTCTAATAAGCCCTTTAGGTATGTGTACTAATACTAATTAATACATTGTGGTTTATTAAAAATATAAAAGAGTACAACAAGCCTTTACACATTTAAACGAGATTCTGAATGATAAGATTTTTCTGAAAAACTTTTATGGGTTTAAAAAAGCACGTACTTCCTGGAACATGTTTTGTGAAATATTCGAGTAAATCACGGAATTACCGAATGCCGACAGAGTTTTCAGGCGTTATGTCTCTTTTTTACCATTGCTTCTTAATCAAACATAGCGTTAGGCGGTAATCACACTGCCACGTACCCCGCAGCGTAGTGCGTGAATGCGTGTCTTAACGTTGCTTGTAAGTATCTCCGTTTGGTAACTAGCTTTTAAACTATGCTCGATGCTGACTATAGGCGATTGGAAAAGGACCCTCTCAGCCTATTTACTCAAGTTTTGAAGACATCTAAATAATATAAACGGACAGGAAGACCGCATAAATAAAATTAAAACATCAATTTTGTGTTGACCTATAAACCATCTACGAAGAATAAAAAAAGCAATTCATACTTCTCAGAACCAACCCGTCATGCATAATAAAAACATAAAGAATCGTAATGACTGAGTTCGACTTACCCCTTCGATTGGAAAGCAATTTATTGTAAAATACTGTTTACTTGTTTTTTTATTTGTTTCTGTGTTCACTGGCTGTTAGATACGACTACGTTTGTCGGTTGCCATGGCAACGTTATTGATATCACTTATGTCACAGGCTGTTTTTAGGCCCGTTGATATATGTATACCAAAGATTAATAGAGAGTATATGGTTTTAATTTCAACTCGATACCTTCACGCGTTCTCGAGATAAAGGGTCTTGACAGACAGACAGACAGACGGGCGGACCACAAAGTGATCCTATAAGGGTTTAGTTTTTTCCTTTTGAGTTACGGAACCCTAAAAATACCCACCTGTGATCCTAGATGACCTTTGCCTATTGCCTTATAATCAACATTAATTTCTTTTTCGTCAGTATAAAGTAGTTTTACCTTCAGGAGGAGGAGGTAACGACTCGAAGGAAGCGCTGGTGTACGAGGTGTCGGTGAACTGGATCTCTTCAGGCTCTGGCTCCAGGTCTGTCGTGGCTACCAGCACCTCTTCTTGAACGGCCTCTGGAACACGGTTTCAGATCATTAGGAGGCGTTCCTAATTTGATTATTTGTGGATTAGGGGTTTTTTTTTCCGATGGGAAAAATCATCCTATGACAACCCCCGCTCTTGGGCAGAGCGGGAGATAGATGTCAGACTCTTACTGACTAAAAAACCCATCCCGTTTCTTCAAGCCTTCATTTCGGGGCTCGAGCGCCCTTTCGGATAACCCTGGCCCCAGTAGGCTTCGACCCGGCTGGGCTGCTGTTGCTGACAACTCCTTGAGGCGCGCGGGAACAGCGCGCGCCGTCGACGACTTTAGCTTGGTCCGGACAGTTACCGGACGGCCGGACAGCGAGCTACCCGTTGCTTACTGTCCGCAAGCCCGCGCCTACGGTGGCCAGAAATCGGGATCAGTATCCCGGCGCCGGCGGCGGTGGCAATAACGCCGTTGCCTGATGCGTTCGGCCTTCTCCTTTGCAAGCATTACTACTTCGCAGAAGTCGGCGACCAGCTGCCACTCCTCCTCGCTCCGGACCATGGCCTCAACCAAGGCCCGGCGCGAGAGGTCTCCGCCGCCGATCGCCCCCACGAGGGCACGGCGATGCTCCGCCTAGGCGGGTGGTTTAGGGGGTGCTCAAAGGTAGGCATTAGCATAGCATAGCATAGGCTTTTTAATGTTCCCATTGCTAAGACTCAAGCCTCCTCTCTAGGAGAGGGAATGGACCGTAATCTACCACGCGGGCCCAGTGCGGGTTGGTGGATGTCACGTCTTCGATTTTTTGGTTCTAGGACATGCCGGTTTCCTCACGATGTTTTCCTACACCGTTTTGAGACCAGTGGTGATGAAATAAATTAATGCACCTGACTGGGTTTGAACACGTGACCTACAACTCGTAAGTCGGGGCTCGTAACTGGTAAAGTAGGCACGCGGAATTGAAATTAATGACTCTTTCATTAAATAGTTGGGTTGTAGAGTCAAATGAACTGAGATGGTATAAATATCGCTGTTAGCGATAAGATCGCCATTGTACCTATAGATTTAAGTTGTGTTACTTACTTTTTTTGGAGTACAATAAAAAGTATTCTATTCATTTGAGAAATTTCTTTGAGGCGCGTGGATCACTACGCGCCATCGACTTTGGTTAGATAAATGCTTAAAATCAACATCATACAGACCATGTCATTTCTGTTAGCCAGGAACTGGGTTATGAAGTCCAGATGAGCATTCACTCCAGGTCGGATACTGATATTCAGCTGGGTCAAATGAGTCGGAAGTTGAGCCCAACAAGTTGGAAAAAATATTGCATGATGGTAGAGTAGGGTTGCCATTCGTCCCGATACGTCGGGACATGTCACCGTTATTAAAAGTGGTTTCCTGACGTCCCGACAAGCTATAAAATGTCCCGACAAGCACAGTCGAGCGCAGTACTATAAGTTTTTAGAAACGGAATCGCTTGGGAGTCGACACCGTGTAAGCTATTTTTAAAATTTCACATGAATTGTAAAGGATTTTATAGATTCTTAAAAGGTTACCGACAGTTGCTGTCTCAAATAAAATCATCCGATAAAAAAAGTGGTTTGACGGAACCGAATTCGGAAGCAGAGGTTTTTAAACCAGAATTGGAATTAGAATCAAAATTGGAACCGGAATAAAACGGGAACCGGTACCGGAATCGGGTTGGGACCTTCGTAACATCTCTGGCAGACACCATTTCAAGTCATTAATAATATTTTCTGTAATAATGTATACCTGTTGGTTCCGCATCCTGAAATGAGAAAAAATATTAATTAAATTTTATTGTCAAAGGAGAGGGAGGCCAAAGAAAAGACGGATAGGTTGTGTAAATTTCAATTTCAATCTAAAGTCAATCCGGTTGCAATGTCAATTTTGACGTTACGTGATTTAGTACTCTTGAAAACAATATTGTCAACATATACGATTTCACTTAGTTCTCAAAATGGTCACGCAATTTTGAACCAATTTAGCGCTACCATTGTATTCAAGGGTACGAAACGTCACAATCTCAATGTCGACCGATCGGAATTGAACAAGAGTAAGCCTGTAAGACGGAATGGAAGAAAATAAACGTGTTGCACCGACAACAAATAACACGGGACAAAGGCAGGAAGATGATTTTTGGAATTCGAAAGTAGTGGTGGCGGTTACCCCTTTTTTTCTTAGGTGGTAAATCATCCAATGACTTCTCCCACCCTTGGGCGGAACGGGAGGGCGTGTCAGACTTTTGCTAATTAAAACTCACTCCTAGTTCCTTCGTTGCCTTTCAGAAGCGAACCCATGGCCCTAGTAGGCTTCGACCCTGCTGGGCCCCTACGGTTTTGCAGGTCACATCTCTTTGCGGTGCACTCAATACCCGCCATCGACGACTCAGGCTCGGTCTGGCTCATTACCGGACGGTCAGACAGCGAACTACCCATTGCTCGCCGTCCGCAAGCCCGCTCGCGTTTCAGGGCTGCGGTGCCTCTTTCAAATCCAGCATCACTAGAAGGCACCGGCCTTACCAAGCTCCGTCACTAATGCTGACATGTCGGCGAGTTGCGCGTGGAACACAATGCTCTTCGACCAGAGTCTGGCCCTCGAAGAACGGTGACCTACCCATTTTTTATTTATTTATCTTACTTTTCCCTAAAAAATATTTTTGTATATCTATCCTATTCGAATTTTTTGGCACACAGCACCGTGCCGACGTCTTTGTCGACACTGGTATCGGCCCACGCTGAAAACCAGCGCCTTAGACTCGCCGCTTTTTGCGTGTGGTCTGGTCACGGCATTATGCTGAGTGTTCGGTCGTTTTGCTCCCAGTGGCGCATTCTTTCATTAAATAATAATAATAATAAATTGTTGATATAGCGGTCCCTCATGACGAGAACCTTGTGAAAGCTGAGAAAGATAAGCAGATCAAATATCTTGACTTAGCTCGCGAGGTTGTCGACATGTGGGAAGTGGATAGAGCAATCATTGTGCCGATAGTCGTAACGGCCAATGGCTTAATAGCTAAGAGCCTCGAACAACATCTAAGGAGGTTCTCGTTAGGCAGCTGGATCAAGGGCCTGATCCAGAAAGCAATACTCCTGGACACGGCGCGGCGGTAGTTAGGAGATTCCTCTCTCAGGAGCCCTGACCACCGGCAGCTTGGACCCTGTTCCGATGCCGGTTTTATGTACTTTTTAAGAAATATTTAAAAATGTAAATAATATGTATATATATAGATAATAAATGGAATAATAGTATTCCACAACTGTCACACAACGCCGTCTAGTCCCAAGCTAAGCAGAACTTGTGTTATGGGTACTAGACAACTGATAAACATACTTATATATTTCTAAATACATACATATTATAGATAAATTACACCCAGACACAGAACAAATGATTATGCTCATCACACAAACATTTGTGGGAATCGAACCCACGACCTCCGGCATAGCAGTCAGGGTCACTAACCACTAGACCAACAGGCCAGTCAAATATTTCTATACTTTGTTAATGGGATAGAGAGTTAAGAGCTTCACATACGGGATAGACTTTCGCCGATTGTGCAGTTACGAAATCTGAAGTTCTTTGGGCACATCTCCAGAAACGAGGATTCGATGGAAAGACTGGTGGTTCACGGTCGCGTTGAAGGCAAGAGAGCCCACGGTCGATCTCCGACTTGTTGGATCGACCTCATTACCAGGGCTGCTCAGTCGACAGCAGTCCAGTGTGCGCGTAATGCCGACAACCGCCAGAAATGGAGAGACATCACTAGACATGCTGCTGCCTTGGAGGCAGACGACGGCAGCGCGCCGCAATCCTGTTCATCAACAGCCACGACCACTCTGACTCTGAAGAGTCCCCGACTGAGAAGACTGTTAATACTTTCCGGCCTTTCCGACAGATAAATTTTTTCTTTCTTTTTTCTATTCTGTCATTGCTCCCCGTCCACAAACCCGCTTTTATGCCGGTGTCCTCGGGCTAATTTTTTTTTTATTGTGGGAAAAATCATCCTATGACAACCCCCGCTCTTGGGCGGAGCGGGAGATAGTGTCACACTCTTACTGACTAAAAGACCCACCCCGTTTCTTCTAGCCTTCATATCGGGGCATCGAGCTGTCTTTCGAAACTAAACCTGGCCCCAGTAAGCTTCGACCCAGCTGGGTCCCTGCTGTTGCTGACAACTCCTTGAGGCGCGCGGGAACAATGCTCATCGTCGACGACTAGGGCTTGGTCCGGACAGTTACAGGACGGCCGGACAGCGAGCATTCCGAGATTGGTCACTGTCCGCAAGCCCGCGCCTACGGTAGCCGGAAATCGGGATCCGAATCCCGGCGGCGGCGGCGAGAACGCCGTTGCCTGATGCTGTCGGCCTCCTCCTTTGCTTGCATTACTGTTTCGCTGAAGTCGGCGACCGCCTGCCACTCCTCCTCGCTCCGGACCATGGCTCGGGTTACATCTGCGACGCTTGTATCTTAATTAAGCTCATGGTTGGTGGTTTTACAAATATTATTATTAGATTTTATATGCTTACTTTTTTCTTCTTTTTATCTTTTTTTTCTTTTTTATCTTCCTTTTTCTTAGCACCCATTTTTGTTAATAAACAGACGTATGATTATTCTAAAAATAAAACGTAGAAATAAATATTTATTTATAAAATACAATCCTGTCACAATAATATGACACTGACGGTTTAAATAGTTAATATTTTATTGAAGACATTTGAAAAGAGGTCGTATTATAATTTTGCTAGCCTCATATTTGTCTGTATGTCTTTCAAATTCTCGGCTTTTATTATTATTATTATTTAAAGCTTTATGCACAAAAAACTGTACAAAGGCGGACTTAATGCCTTAGGCATTATCTGCCTGTCGACCTTAGGGTGGTGCAGAAACATAATATGGCAGGTGCAACTTAATAATTAGACAAAACAGAAGAGAAACAAATACAAAAGTAAATACATACTTAGATACATACATATAAATAAACAATGCTGTAGTGAAAAAACAAATCCAACCAATTAGTGCGGTGATGATTCTACCAACATCTTGCGAATATGCTCACGTGCCTTCACCTTAAAAGAAAATTGGCTTGTTGCCATCCTGATATTCAGAGGGAGCGCATTCCAAAGAGATGTCGCCTGGACGAAAAAGGAAGAGTGGATAAGCCCAGAGCGGTGTGAGGGACATCGTAGAAGACGATTATTAGTAGACCGAAGATTTTTAGCCCAGAGCAAAGATTTTAAAGTTCTGAAATCAGATAAGAAGTTATTGACTATAATATCATGATTAGTAATTGTTATTCTGCGCAATTACCCTATTTCTCACGCGTTCCTGAGAAAATGCGTCGTAGCGATAACTATGGCTTCACATAAGAACTAATCCTGCATCGAGCAATTAAAGTTCTCCAAGCGATTTGAACAGCCCGAAACCATCTCACGGGCAGTTGCCCACCAGACATAACACCTGTCTGGTCGGAGGATCCTCCATTTTCAAAGGAGGTTTGTGGGACTTTACTCTCTGTTCAGCATACCTCCAAACTGGTGACACTCGACAAAGAACGTCAGCGCAGCTGTCGTGCGGCCACTACTTCGTGACGTCATTATTACTTCCTCAAGCTTTCGAGCAGCGAGCCGTATAGCTAGCACCCACGGCTATAAAGCATGCCTGCCTGGTTATACCTGGTCATCACCCTCAGTCTTATCAGCGACCTTGGCTAAGCACACCGCACCTTTGGCCAGCACGTGAAGAGCCGTGCACTGCTCACTGCCACTTAAGTTAGGCGATTCTTCGGGTTATGTCAGTAATCTAGGTTTTGCAGAGGATGTCTGAATTTCTGATTCGGTTGTTAAGATTCCGTACATCAAAAAAAAGAAAAAAACGTAACCCTTGTAGGATCATTTCGTTTTCCGTTTATCTGTTTGTCAATACCCTTTATCTCGGGAAAGCATAGAAATATTGAGTTGAAATTAAAACCATATAGGTAGAAAAAGTTGCCAGTTTTTTTTTAATTAACGACGATTCGATGAGCAGTGGTGACCCAGTGGTAACGGCCTCGAACTACGAGTTGTAGGTCGCAGGTTCAAACCCAGCCAAACGCATTACTTTGTGTTATTTATTTCATCACCACTGCTCTCAAAACGGTGAAGGAAAACGTGTGGAAACTCGAAGGACATTTCACAAGGACACACACAATTCGAGGACATGTTATATCCAACAACCCGCACTGGTCCAAATCAATTATAGTGAGCAAGATACATTGTGCCTTAGTTTTGGCATGCAAATTTAACAAATGTCATAGCAATGAGATTGAGTAAAATACTCAAATTAATAATAAAGACAATGATTACAATATTAATAAGTCAAATAAAACATAAAATTAGATATTAAAAATTAATACAAATGTCAAAATCATTTAGTGAATAATAACATTTTTGTATTAAAAAAGTTTTGAGTCTGTTTTTAAATTGTCCTGGTCCTGCGTGGTGGATTACGGCCCATTCCCTATCCTGGAGAGGCCCGAGTCCCAACAGTGGGAACATTAGAAGACATTCAATGAATGTCAGAATGTTTTTTGAGCACACAAATGTCTTTTATGAACACAATGCTAGTAGGTACACAGTATTCTAACCTTTGACCGACTTTCAGGTTGTAAAACAAAGTCAAAACACCAGAACAGGTGGTTCATTGTTTCGAGCTCATTTGTTTTCATAGGTACCTATTCTCAAATTCAAAGACTAATATATAGGGTGACTGGTAATTAGTGTACGATACTTAAACACGTGATTGTGCTCATGATAACAAATAACTTTTACTATGGGAAATTGCGAAAAAAAATCAGCTGTTCAGTACATTAGGCAAACATAAATGTACTGAACAGCTGATTTTTTTTCGCGATTTCGCGATTTTCAAAACTCGTATTAATTTACGCATGTACGAAATTAATTTCTTTAAGAAAACGTCCGCTGAGCGAGTTCAATGACCTGTAGGTAATAGTTGGCGTACAAACTACCTACAGGTCATTGAACTCGCTCAGCTGACGATACTGTTTCATGTACCGGATCGACCCTCCACGGGATTAAAACGATTAAAATTTAGCGATGTATATGTTTACCGTGCTTCGTGCATCACTGAAAATCAGCGCTGGGTGTTTAACGTCCAGCAAATGCTGAGGTTACCCTTTCAGTGCGGGCACGCTCAGCGCACTTTGTACTTCTGTTATTTTTAGGGTTCCGTAGTCAACTAGGAACCCTTATAGTTTCGCAATGTCCGTCTGTCCGTCTGTCTGTCTGTCTGTCCGTCTGTCCGTCCTCGCTTAATCTCTGTGACCGTTAGCACTAGAAAGCTGAATATCAATCACGTCGACAAAGTGATAAAATAAAAATTGGAAAAAAATGTTTTATTAGGGTAGCCCCCCTATATGTAAAGTGGGAAGTGATTTTTTTTTAATTTCAACCCTTACGTGTGATATATTTTTGGTTAGGTATTTAAAAATGAATAGGGGTTTACTACAATCATTTTTTGATAATGTCAATAGTTTCGGAGATAATCGCTCCAAAAGTAAAAAACAATGTGTGTGTTCCCTCTAACTTTTGAACCATAAGTTTAAAAAATATGAAATAAATTTGAAAAGTAGAACTTTGGACTTTCTAGGAAAATTATTTTGAACTTGATGTAAAGAACAGTTTTGTACAAAAAGGTTGTACAAAATAATTTCTGGACTAAGTTTGTAATATAATCGTTTATGCAAGCATTTTTTTTAACTCATAAGTGGGTACACTTGTTGTAACGGACGGGAAACTACGGAACCCTACACTGAGCGTGGCCCGACACGCTCTTGGCCGGTTTTTTATTTTGTGTTTACATCTGTAGTGAATTTGTGATGTGTCTGTTCCGAATAACAGATTTTCTAATCTATTCTAATATTTCTATTCTATTACTATTAATGACAAAATCTCGCATTTATAACAAATAAAGCGTCCAATCACTTACTAATTAGCTGCTTTACTGATCATTACAGTAATTTGTTCCAAGGCTAGAGTTTGCATTGTTATTGTCCGATGTAGGAAGGTCATGGGTGTTGCAAGGTTGCATAATATCAGGTTAGGTTCTATGGCTGTCGATGTGATAATATAACTGTCATATTGCAGAACTCCGCTGGCAATAACTCTTTGCAATTTATTGATAATCTAATATAATACACCACTAATTAATTAATACAAATATTTAAAGCGCTTATTAGGAAAGGAATTGTTATTATTTAAGTAAAGTCTCAATAAATAATATTCATAAACAGCAAAGTTATTAGCGTTTGTTTATATCCCAAAATGTCACTCAATTTATGGAAATATTGTACAGGGTAATGTCGATCAAAATGGAATAATACTGCGCGTAGTATTTTCTAGTAGCAATTGTTATGAATGATTGATTCTAATATAATATATAACCAACTAGCTTTTGCCCGCGCGGCTTCACTTGCGCTCTTCCCTACTCTACCCTACTCTAAGCTACTCTACCCTAATCTACCCTACTCTACCCTACTCTACATTACTAAACCCTACTCTACCCTACCAAACTTCACACAAACCATCTACTAAATAGTCCGAACAAAGCCTAAACATTTGGTTTTGATAGGTGAGCCCGTTCTTGAGTTATATAAAATTACAACGAAAAGTGGCATTGATTTTTATATATATAGATAATGACCAATTGTCGTAGACAATTTTGGAATTTCGTTTTTTTTTTTTTACTTTTGATTACAAACATATGATCAGTACATTTTTTGTACTAATAAAAATATAGGGGTGTATAATATTCCACAACTTTCACTCAACGCCATCTAGCCTCAAACTACACAGAACTTGTGCTTTGAGTTATAGACACCCAGACACAGAACAAATGATCATGCTCATCACATAAACATTTGTTCTCGGTGGGAATCGAATCCACGACCTCCGGCATAACAGTCAGGGCCACTAATGACTAGACCAATAGGACAGTCCAGTATTGGCGATCAACCGTGTGCGGCGAATTCATATAAGATGTATGAGAGTTATAGGAAATAGGTGTTGTGATTCCTGACCCGACCACGACATGGAACAGATATTTTACTATGGCACAAATTGGTTATTTTAATTGTGTTTTATTGTATATTCATTGGTTATTTTAATTGTCTTTTAGTTTTAAAGCTGAAATGTGGGTAGTTGGTATAAATTTTTCGTAAGTGCCTTATTTGAATACTTACTATATATATCTGTGATTACTTAATGCGTTAAGTGTGCCATAGGCACAATTTGGCACATATTTTTGGCATAATCAGTAACTTCCCACTATTGATATTTTATTAGATTTGGTTGTGGTCGGGTCAGAAACCGTGATCCCCAGCCCGACCACAATCGTACTCTTATTACCTACTCAAAAAGTACAAGGCA
This sequence comes from Mythimna albipuncta, assembly GCA_929112965.1. Taxonomy (NCBI): domain Eukaryota; kingdom Metazoa; phylum Arthropoda; class Insecta; order Lepidoptera; family Noctuidae; genus Mythimna; species Mythimna albipuncta. The sequence continues at coordinate 11,738,109 of OV815987.1, forward strand.
CAAATTCCTGGGATAAGTGGCATAATAAAACACAATTAAAATAACCAATTTGTGCCATAGTAAAATATCGGTTCCATGTCGTGGTCGGGTCAGGAATCACAACACGGAAATAGAGGGTTTAGTGGTTGTGGTCGGTGGCCTATGTGGAGTGACGCTTATGTACTGTCATTGTTTTGTATTGTTAATACAAATGACAGTTCTTTGACCGCCATTCGACACAATTACAATCATGTTTAAATTAGACTTAGGCAGATTTTTTTTTTTTCGATGGGAAAAATCTTCCAATGACAACCCCCGCTCTTGGGCGAAGCGGGAGATAGTGTCAGACTCTTACTGACTAAATAACCTATCCCGTTCCTTCAAGCCTTCATACCGGGGCTCGGGCGCCCTTTCGGATAACCCTGGCCCCAGTAGGCTTCATCCCGGCTGGGTCCCTGCTGTTTCTGACAACTCCTTGAGGCGCGCGGGAACAGTGCGCGCTGTCGACGACTTGGGCTTGGTCCGGACAGTTACCGGACGGCCGGACAGCGAGCTACCCATTGCTCACTGTCCGCAAGCCCGCGCCTACGGTGGCTGGAAATCGGGATTGGAATCCCGGCGGTGGCGAGAGCGCCATTGCCTGATGCGGTCGGCCTCCTCCTTTACGAGCATTACTGCTTCGCAGAAGTCGGCGACTGCCTGCCACTCCTCCTCGCTCCGCACCATGGCCTCAACCAAGGCCCGGCGCGAGAGATCTCTGCCGCCGATCACCCCCACGAGGGCACGGCGATGCTCCGCCCAAGCAGGGCACACCTCGACTGTGTGCTCCACCATGTCCTCCGTGCAGGCTTAGGCAGATCAGTTCGATATAGGTACCTATCCCCCGCTTCTTAGAGAGCAGTGGTGGATGAGTGTTAATAGCTTCGACTTGCGAGTTGTAGGTCGTGGGTTCAAACCCTGCCAGGCGCATTACTTTGTGTAATTTATTTCATCATCACTGCTCTCAAAACGGTGAAGGAAAACATCGTGAGGAAACCGGCATGTCCTAGAACCAAAAATTCGAAGACGTGCGACATCCACCAACCCGCACTGGGCCCGCGTGGTGGATAACAGCTCATTCCCTCTCCTAGAGAGGAGGCCTGATTCCCAACAGTGGGAATATTAAAAAGGTTGATGATGATGATGATATTCCATTATTTTTTGATATATTAGTAAATTCTATACAAGAAGTATAAAATGTCTAATTAGCAATTGACTTGCGAGGTCGGCACCTTAACAAAACGCTGACTAACGTTAAGGGGTAGCGCTCATTGTCTTTCAATTTGTATTGTTTTATTCTGAAAGTGCATCACGCATCCATCGGATTCCCGCGACCCTGACCAGGTCATCGGTCCACCTTGTTGGAGGCCGTCCAACGTTGCGTCTTCCGGTACGTGGTCGCCACTCCAGAACCTTTCGTCCCCATCGACCATCCGTTCTGCGTGTAATGTGTCCTGCCGATGGATGCGTGATGCACAGGACCGGTCGTTGTGGCGACGCTTGGGGGAGGCCTATGTCCAACAGTGGACGTCTTTCGGCTGATATGATGATGATGATGATTCGGAAAGTGATTGTTTTTTCTAATCTTTCTTTTTTTTAACTATCACACAACGCCTTCTAGTCTCAAGCTAAGCAGAGCTTGTGTTATGAGTACTAGACAACTGATAAACTTACTTATATATTTCTAAATACATACATATTATAGATAAATTACACCCAGACACAGAACAAATGATCGTGCTCATCACACAAACATTTGTCCTGGGTGGGAATCGAACCCACGACCTCTGGCATAACAGTCAGGGCTACAACAACAGTCGAGTGGTGATCATAGATCGGAATATATAGGGTTGTTTTATGCACTAGCCATAGGTTAGAATAATATGGATGTTCCCTGAGTCCCGGGATTTGGTTTTACAGTAGTAAAATTATAAAAAAAACTATCCAACACCCCTAGCCAAGTTGATAATCTGCAATCGTTAACGCTAGTCGAAAAGTAATCAAATGTATGGGAATGACATCATCTCATCATTAATTCACGTGGTCGGAACAAACGAATAGAAAATTCGTAGCCAAGTTCACATCGTTCAAAATGATAGAATGAATTTCTACAACGTTTAACGCTAGATCCTAGAGAAACAAACGCTACATTGTAGAACGAGCGGCCGACTCAGGCGCGTCAACATGGCTACCGACTTATCGTTTTCTACAATTCCTGACACCGAAGCGTTACCGATTGGAGAACGGAATTCGACACGATACGGTTGTAACTTGGCTAGGGGGGCTGATGCTGAAATAATTCCCGCGTTATGTAAGTAAAAACATGTGACTGCGGCTTTTCTTTTTTTCTGTTCTATTTCTCCAGTAACCTTGTTTTTTTTCAGCATCTTGAAAATCTTGTTACATAATTTTTCAGCGTTGTTTTTTTTGGTCGTTGTTGGGTTTTAGTTATTTAAGGTTCTGGCTTTGCTGTCTGTCCGTCTGTCTGTCACCAGGTTGTATCTCATGAACCGTGATAGATTTAGAGTTCTAATAAGAAGTTTTTTTTATTACGTCATAAATCTAAAAAAAATACACTATTATTAAAACATCGATCAAAGTTACAACAAACTACAAGAACTTTTATATAATGTTACTTGCTGCTACGGAACCCTTCATGGGCGAGTCCGACTCGCATTTGGCCGGTTTTTTATTACTTAACCTTTCGAATACCGTAATTATTGTTTTTTTTTGTTTTCTCTGAAAGGTAAAATTTTTTCACCGAAAGAAAGGAGCTTTATTAATGCCTGATTGATATCTATACATATAAATAAAATTGGAGTGTCTGTTTGTAATATTGGAATAACTGCTTTTTACTACATGCATATGAATATATAAGCGGTACATACATTTTTTTAAAATTTTTCTCTTACTGACTGTTTGGCTGGGCTAATCTCTGAAATGGCTGGACCGATTTTGACGGGATTTTTTATGGCAGGTAGCTGATGTAATAAGGAGTAAATGCAATTTAGCTGCATTTTTCTTGGACTGACCGACATTTGACTATTCAAAAGTGCCTGCAAATGGTCTATTTGAAATAAATGATTTTGATTTGATTTTATTTTTTTACTTTTATATTAGAAAAAATAAATTCAAAATCCTTTAGTCCACGCGAACGAAGTCGCGGGCACAGCTAGTATGCTATATTTTATCTACGCGGGCGAAGCCGCGGGTAAAAGCAAGTAACAAATAATTATAAGACTATTCTTCTGTTTTTTTGGAACTTACTAATCGATATTCTTTGAACTTTTGCACTTACGCTTATGAATAATGCACATTTACAGTCAATAGGTAAGTGTTACAACTAAGCGTATTCGCCTTAACGAACTGGAGTAGTCATCAAGGTATCGTTTTACAACGTCATTTCAACTCTTGCGCATAGCATAGAAACGATTGTCTTTCCAGTGATTGGTTCAAAAAATGTCATCCCACTTTTCATTGGTTGAAAATAATCGAACAACAATAATTTGAATAAGGAATTTCTTCAAATTCGAATTTGGAACAGTGCGGTATAGACAGTTGACGCAGGCAGTGTATAAAATAGTTTAAAAGTTAAAATAAAACTAGTTAAAACTAATTAAATTAAATTAGTGTTAAAATGGGTTTCCTAGAAGATCGGGACTTGAGTGGTGTGCCCAGTATACCTGAGTTTTACAAAGGAAAAACTGTTTTTATAACTGGTGGTTCTGGTAAGTTCTTTATACAACTTTTTGACTGACGTAGTACTTGTCAACGTCATTTGTCAAAATGACAGAAGCCTTAGGTATAGAAATATAGTCTGTCTAATAAGTCAACCGACTTGGGAATTTTGTATAATAAATACTTATATTAGATACTTTTCATAAGGTTCTTCTGTTAGTAAACTATGATCTCTATCTCTTAATCAACCTTGATTATTGAACCCGTGTTGACTACATCAGATTTAATTAAATCCTAATAATTACCTAAGTCGTTTAACTTATTAGACAGACTACCACTTTTTTATTGATATAATTATACTGTATTCAAAATAACCTTTTAGTACTGTCCATTCAACCGATTTTGACTTTAATTACGTTGGTGGCATGACAAATGGCGGCTGCAGTAAATAGTTTATACCAAATACCAAAATACCATTTTTTTTTTAATTTTTGTCTGTCTGTCTGTCTGTTTGTCCGAGCTAATCTCTGAAATGGCTGGACCGATTTTGACGGAACTTTTTTTGGCAGGTAGCTGATGTTATAAGGAGTTGGTCTAGTGGTTAGTGACCCTGACTGCTATGCCGGAGGTCGTGGGTTCGATTCCCACCCAGGACAAATGTTTGTGTGATGAGCATGATCATTTGTTCTGTGTCTGGGTGTAATTTATCTATAATATGTATGTATTTACAAATATATAAGTATGTTTATCAGTTGTCATGTACCCATAACACAAGCTCTGCTTAGCTTGGGACTAGACGACGTTGTGTGATAAGTGTGGAATATTATATTATATTATATATTATAAGGAGTAACTTAGGCTAACTTTATTTTATAAAAAATAAATTCAAAATTCTGTAGTCCACGCGAACGAAGTCGCGGACACAGGTAGTTTAAAATAAAAATACCAAATTAAAAAGTTGTGCGAGAACCTCTAAAAAATAATGTGTAATAGACTCAATAGTATCGGCTGTGCTTTGACATGTCAGTCAGTTACTAGTTTGACTGGCCTGTTGGTCTAGTGGTTAGTGGCACTGACTCCTGACCGGACGTCGTGGGTTCGATTCCCACCTAGGACAAATGTTTGTGTGATGAGCATGATCATTTGTTCTGTGTCTGAGTGTAATTTATCTATAATATGTAGGTATCTAGAAACATATAAGTATGTTTATCAGTTGTCTAGTACTTACTTATAACACAAGCTCTACCTAGCTTGGGACTAGATGGCGTTGTGTGATAGTTGTGGAATATTATAAAAAATATATTAATAATAACTTCTACATAAATAGATAGGTAGATAAATTATACAAATTTACAGACAGTGTCCCACAGTGGCAATGACGCGTTAAAATTCAAATTCAAACAGGCAAAGGTCTCCTACCAATTCTACTTAACTTACGTTTACAGTTTAAAACTTATAAACACAAAGGCTAAGGGCACACGCCCACCGCGAGTTTTTGTAGCGATGCAGTAGCGATGCTGTCGCGCGTTCGCTTCGATACAGTAGCGATGCTGTCGCTAGCTTTTTGCTCTAGCCCACATCACGATTCTGAGTAGCGAAGCAATCATCGTGCTCTCGTGAGGGCGATTGGCTGTGGCGATCTCTCGCGCCAGGCCTTGGTTCAGGCCATGGTTCAGAGCGAGGAGGAGTGGCAGGCGGTCGCCTTCTTCTGCGAATCAGTAATGCTAGCAAAGGAGGAGGCCGATCGAAGCAGGCAACGGCGGCGCTCACAGCGCCCTAGGGATTCCGATCCCGATTTCCAGCCACCGTAGGCGCGGAGTTGCGGACTGCGAGCAATGGGTAGCTCGCTGTCTGACCGTCCGGTAACTGCGAGCCTAAGGCGTCGACGGCGTGCACTGTTTCCACGCGCCTCAAGGAGTTGTCAGCAACCGCAAGGGTTCAACTGGGTCGAAGCCTACTGGGGCCAGGGTTAGTTTTGAAAGATATCTCAGCCCCGGTAAGAAAGGCAACGAAGGAACAGAAGTGGGGGCGAGGAGGATTGGCAGGCGGTCGCCGACTTCTGCGAAGCAGTAATGCTCGCTAAGGAGGAGGCCGACCGCAGCAGGCTACGGCGGTCTCGCCGCCGCCGGGATTCCGATCCCGATTTCCAGCCACCGTAGGCGCGGGCTTGGGGACAGTGAGCAATGGGCAGTTCGCTGTCCGGCCGTCTGGTAACTGTCCGGACCAAGCCCAAGTCGTCGACGGCGCGCGCTGTTCCCGCGCGCCTCAAGGAGTTGTCAGCAACAGCAGGGACCCAGCCGGGTCGAAGCCTACTGGGGCCAGGGTTATCCGAAAGGGCGCTCGAGCCCCGGTATGAAGGCTTGAAGGAACGGGATGGGTTTTTAGTCAGTAAGAGTCTGACACTATCTCCCGCTCCGCCCAAGAGCGGGGGTTGTCATAAGATGATTTTTTTTTTTTTTTTTTTATTTTTCCTATCGAAAAAAAAAAAAATCATAAAGTTACTTGTTCAAAATTTTTTAGTAATATTTTGCGGTCAGCTTTATTGACACTGTTTACTTTTTTATTTAACCGATTATTTGAATCTTTTATTCATAAAACTCCAAGCGAACTCCGGCGTTCGCGCACCTATTGTCTTTCTATTGTGTCTGTGATTTCCACGATTGAAAGGTTAATTAGTTTAGACATAACTAATTAAAACTAGACATCTCATCATCATCCTATCCACTGTAGGACATAGGCTTCCCCCATCGTCGCCACAACGAACGATCATGTGCTTCCCGCATCCATCGGATTCTCAAGACCCTGACCAGGTCATCGGTCGCAGAACGCTGCATCTTCCGGTAGGCGGTTGCCACTCCAGAACTTTTCGTTCCCATTGGCTATGTGATCTGCGTGCAATGTGCCCTGCCCATTGCCACAAAGTTTGGCGATTCTTCGAGATAAGGTAACCGTGGTTCTCTTGCGATTATCTTTCCATGATCCATTTCTGATGTGATCACGCAAGGAAACTCCGTGCTTAGCCCTTTCCATTGCCCTTTGAGTGACTTTGAGTCTGCAAATACACCGCTAAATTTTGATCGTTTTAATCCCGTGGAGGGTCGATCCGGTACATGAAACACTATCGATTTGTAAAGATAAAATTAGAAAATAAAGTACCATTTTTTTTTAAACTCGTATTAATTTACGCATGTACGAAATTAATTTCTTTAAGAAAACATCAGCTGAGCGAGTTCAATGACCTGTACGTAGTAGTCGGCGTTGCGTACTAACTATTTATAGCTCGCAAAAATGGTACTTTATTTTTTAATTTTATCTTTACAAATCGATAGTGTACCGCTTCATGTACCGGATCGATCCTGTGTATACATCTAATTAAAACTAACTTACAAAATAAAAATAAAAGCTTAAAAGAACTAAAAAAAGGCAATCTAAAGTACGACGTCGAAAAACTCTTCCACATCGCAGTCGACTGGTAATGTGCCCAAAAGACTGGCGGCATTCCCATGCTGAATGGCAATGCTTATCTTTTGTCCGAAGTAAAAGCCAGCTCTTGGTCCTCTGTGCAAAGCTAAAGCCAGCTCTTGGGTCACGCGAAGTGTCAGCAAGGCGTTTGGAAAGTTCTTTATATAAATTTGTGAATACTCGGTCCCCACGATCTGAGTGTTTCAACCGCCCCAACGGCCATCTGTTCTGCGAGCAATGTACTCTGGCCATTGCCACATACCTTCATTTCTGATTCCATCACGCAAGGAAACTCCGAGTATAGTCCAAAAATCAAATCAAATCAAAGTGCAAACATGTTGTACTCACAGAGGTTGGAATAAAAATAAAGACTTTCAAACATGCACCCTGTAAGGGCACTGCAAAACAAATAAATTTCAATAAAATAAAATACAATTTAAAATTCATTTTCAATATTACATTTAAAAAGACAAAAAATATTGATTATTACAAGTATTAAAATAAATAAATAATTGGATAGGTAACGTCATATCAATTAAATGTCAAAATAAATATAAATGTCAAAAAGAAATATAAATGTCAAAATAATATGAAATACATTGATAAATAATAATAATTACATTAGTAATAACGAATTACGAATTAGACCAATTCAATTATTATTAATTTTTATTTTATTATTATTATTGTCCTTTCCATTCCCCACACATACCTCTACTGTACTGTATAAATAAAACCTTAAGTTCCTTGTCTATTTTGTCCAGGATTTATGGGCAAGGTCCTGATTGAGAAGCTGCTATACTCATGCCCAGATCTTGACAGAATCTACCTTCTCCTGAGGAACAAGAAGGGCGTGAAGTCAGAAGACAGATTAGCTGATTTGTTCTCTTCTATCGTAAGTACAGTTACCTACATTTAGCTAACCCTTTCGGTGCAGGCACGCTCGGCGTACTTTGTACTTTTGTTAGTTTTTACCCGACTACGGTAAAGCCAAAGGAGGGTTATTATACTTTGTATTTAAAACTGTTGTGCTGTGTCTATTGATCTGTTCCGAATTTAAAATGTTTCTATTCTATTCAACCAGCTCGTTGGAGAGGGAGAGGGAGGCCAATGAAAAGATGGAAGGATTGTGTGAGGAGTGATATGAAAGAAAAGAGAGTTAGTGACAGTGTGATGAGTGACAGGACAGAATAGCAGGAAAAAAACGTGACAAGGGCAGGAAGATGATTTGATTTAGGTTAGAACAGCTAACCCAGAGAACTTTGTTCCGCCTAACAGTCAATTAATGTAGTATATCTTTCGCTATATTCAACTCATTGAAATGAAACAAAGCCTAAGTTATATATCAAGTTAGACACAATTTTAATAAATAAAAGTAATCTACACCGATTTGGTACATTTTACGTGATGCGCGCACAACTAAAAACATGGAGTCTGTGTTTCCAGATAACAATTTAGGGGTAAAGAGTGAATAGGTTATAAAAAAAATATTTAGCAATTTCGCAACTCTTCGCTACTTATTTCCTACTCCTTCGAAACGGCTTGGACTTTTAGAAACATTTTTACACATAAAAATTGGTGGTTAAATATTCTTCAAAGTGAACATTGCATAAATGTAATAAAAGGAAAAAAAAAGGAAATGGAAAGAAAATGAATTTAAAGGTCAGCCGCGCACTTTCCTGGCGCTGCTGGCCGCAAATAAATGCGTACTGCCGCCTAGGCGGGTGCGAGAGTTGCGTCCATTTAATTTAGACCAGATGGTTCAAGGGACTATAAACTTTAATTGACATGAATTCGCTTTCAAATTATGTTAAAGGTCACTTGAGTGCGATGACTGAACTTCATAGAATAGCAATGACACAAATCTAGTTCGATTTCAACATACATTTTGTTACAATCAGATTGCTAGTGTAAACTAATCTAACATTAAAATTGTTGTTTCAAAAGAAAATACATATTCATGTAGTAATTCATTTGTAATAGAAGTTGGAAGTCAAAAGTCAATGTCGTTCTTTTGTTATGTTATGTCCCTATGTTCCAAAAGATTTGGTTTCACAATGCTTTAATGAAAAATTTGTACTTTGCGCTAGACTTCCTTTGCGACCAAGCCCAAGTCGTCGACGGCGCGCACTGTTCCCGCGCGCCTTAAGGAGTTGTCAGCAACAGCAGGGACCCACTGTCGAAGCCTACTGGGGCCAGGGTTATCCGAAAGAGAACTCGAGCCCCGGTATGAAGACTAGAAGGAACGGGGTGGGGTTTTAGTCAGTAAGAGTCTGACACTATCTCCCGCTCCGCCCAAGAGCGGGGGTTGTCATTGGATGATATTATCCACCATTTTTGGTCATTGGTTCGACAAGATCCTCACCGCTCTTGACTCTACAGTATACAATATCACACCGCCAGAGTCAGAAACTAGACTTACGGAATTCCCGACAATTTCAAAGTCTCGGGTCGCGAGACAGCAAACAATCAAAGTCTCCAACTCGCACTTCGACTTCCGTCTTGGGTCACACTGTGGTATGTTATACGAGAAGATACCGCGTTCAGTCATGGAAACGATTCATCTACAATAATATAACAAAGAAGTAAAGTTCGTTTTTTTGTTTGTAGGAGGTAATCTCTGGAAGTACTGGTCCGTTTACTAAAATTGTTTCACTGATAGAAATTTGCTTTATTCCTGAGTGACATAGGCTATAGTTTTTTGTACGCGGGCGAAGCTGCGGGCAAAAGCTAGTTAACCTTTTGAATGTCTTATGTTACACAGTTTGACATAAGCAATTGTCTTTCTATTGTGTCTCTAATTACAGCATTCAAAGAGTTAATTATATTTAGTGTTTCTTTTCTTTTTCAGTGTTTCGACAGACTTCGCAAGGAGAGACCTGGCTTTGAGTCCAAGGTGTTCGTCATTGCTGGAGATGTGCTGGAAGTTGGTCTCGGTGAGTTTTGTTTCTATTATTACTGATATGCTCACGCTCATGAGTATATTATAGGAAGTTTGAAAGTAGCGCCAGTGGGCAATATTGCCACCAATATTATCACTTTTCGGCAATATTGCCCGCAACGGCACATTTCTATTTGTGCCGATTGCAAAGGCAAATATTCTGCGCAGGGATGTTATGGATATGAAATTTCGGATACGGATTGGATACGGATATAGAAATGATTATTATACCGGATACGGATGCAGATCCAGATATGGAATTATTTCGGATTATCCGTTAGTTTCGGATAATTTCGGTTACGGATATTAGATTTTTAAGGAATTTCAGAAGTAAAATATAAATACTATTTATATAAATACTATTTATATTTTACGACACGACACGTTATGACAGGCTGTCAAAACGTGTCGCTATTAGGCTCTGCCCCTATCCGATATTATCCGAAACTTTTATTTCGGGTTCGGTTACGATTATCGATATTATTTTTTATCGGATATCCGATAGTTTCAGTTACGGTTATGGAGCTCCCTAACATCCCTGATTCTTCGTTAGCTAGTCGAGAACAACCAGAGATAATCATTATTACCTATTACTATTATTGATCTATGTATTTATTTCTGGTTTCAGGTTTATCTGAAGAAGATCGAGCTCTGATAGTCAACCGTGTGAACATTGTGTTCCACGTGGCTGCTAGTGTGAGGTAAATAGTGTTGCTTAGCTTATATTTATTGTATTGTATTATAGAGGGTGACTGGTAATTAGTGTACGATACTTCAACACGTGATTGTGCTCATGATAACCAACAACTTTTACTATAGGAACAAACCTGAAATCGCGGAAAAAATCAGCTGTTCAGTACATTTATGTTTGCCTAATGTAATGAACAGCTGATATTTTTAACACGCTTATATTAGCTTCACCTATATGTTTGTAACCAACGCCTTTGAGCTCGATTTTGACCTACTTTGGGTTAAATAAATAAAATAAATGAACGAAAAATATTAATATCATTGTGAAAAAAGCGAGGGGTTCTCGATTTACGAAAAATATGGCACAAAGCACCCCTCGCTTTGAAAGCGTGTTTTTTTTAGTTTTTTTAAACTACATTTTTTTTTCGCTTTCGATTGATAGTCACATACAAAACTAGCGTCTGCCAGCGACTTTGCCCGCGTGAACTCAGGATTCTGTATACTAACTTTGGACCCCCGTTTCGTTCCTCTAAGGGGCGAATTTTGAAAAATCTTCTCTTAGTCCTCGCATACGTCATAAAAGGAAGCCTCATGCAAAACTTTACGCTCCAGGCCCAGTAGATTCGTGTCTCCTTTTATACAGGCCTGTTGGTCTAGTGGTTAGTAGCCCTGACTGCTATGCCGAAGGTCGTGGGTTCGATTCCCACCCAGGACAAGTGTTTGTGTGATGAGCACGATCTTTTGTTCTGTGTCGAGGTGTAATTTATCTATAATATGTATGTATTTAGAAATATATAAGCAAGTTTATCTAGTACTCATAAGTTCATAACACAAGCTGTGCTTAGCTTGAGACTAGACGGCGTTGTGTGATAGTTGTAGAATATTATTATACACTACTTATTTTAATGGGAAATAGTCTTGTTACTATTTAAGTAAAGTCTTAATCAATAATATTCATAAACGGCAATTGATGATATATCCAAGTAAAATTGATCACTTGATGATATAGCAAAGTAAAATTGATCACTTGATAATATATCCAAGTAAAATTGACCACTTGATGATATAGCCAAGTAAAATTGATCATTTGATGATATAGCCAAGTAAAATTGATCACTTGATGAAATAGCCAAGTAAAGTTGATCACTTGATGATATAGCCAAGTAAAATTGACCACTTGATGATGTAGCCAAGTAAAATTGACCACTTGATGATGTAGCCAAGTAAAATTGATCACTTGATGATATAGCCAGGTAAAATTGATCACTTGATGATATAGCCAAGTAAAATTGATCACTTGTTGATATAGCCAAGTCAAATTGATCACTTGATGATATATTCAAGTAAAATTGATCACTTGATGATATAGCCAAGTAAAATTGATCACTTGATGATATAGCCAAGTAAAATTGATCACTTGTTGATATAGCCAAGTAAAATTGATCACTTTATGATATAGCCAAGAAAAATTGATCACTTGATGATATAGCCAAGTAAAATTGATTACTTTATGATATAGCCAAGTAAAATTGATCACTTTATGATATAGCGAAGTAAAATTGATGACTTGATGATGTAGCCAAGTAAAATTGGAAAGATCTTTTTGAACGTTAAAGTTCGATGATATTTCAGTCCTTATTTGTTTTTGCCTTGATAATATAGCCAAGTAAAATTGATCACTTGATGATATAGCCAAGAAAAATTGATCACTTGATGATATAGCCAAGTAAAATTGATCACTTGATGATATAGCCAAGTAAAATTGATCACTTGATGATATAGCCAAGAAAAATTGATCACTTGATGATATAGCCAAGTAAAATTGATTACTTTATGATATAGCGAAGTAAAATTGATCACTTGATGATGTAGCTAAGTAAAATTGGAAAGATCTTTTTGAACGTTAAAGTTCGATGATATTTCAGTCCTTATTTGTTTTTGCCTTCGTTATCTTTAGATATCGATAGTTATCGATAGATAAATCTTTTATTGGTTGATAGATAGACAAATCCTTTGTTGGGTCTATCTATCTATCTTTAAGCCTTTTATTACCATAGGAACCTTACATCAATGATATGGCCAAATGGGGATTGCCACGCCATCAAATGTTACATTTAAACGACCTGGCCATGACATATATAGACTACCATTTTCTTTCAGATTTGATGACCCCCTTGAGTATGCTGTGCGGATGAATCTTCGAGGCACTAAGGAGATGGTGGAACTCGCCACGGACATCAGGAATTTGAATGTAAGCTTTCTCTGTTAAAATATACGCCCCAGCACGCTCAGCCAAGTTGTTATTCTGCAATCGTTAACGCTGTCGAAAAGTGATGAAACGTATGGGAATGACGTCATCTTAGCGTAAAGTTGCGTGGTTAGAACAAACGAATAGATAATTCGTAGCCAAGTTCACATCGTTCAAAATGTTTAACGCTACATCCTTTGTTATACAAACGCCACATTGTAGAACGCGCGACCGCTCAGGCGCGTCAACATGGCTACCAAATTAACGTTTTCTACAATTACTGTCACCGAGGCGTTACCGATTAGAGAACGGAATTCGATTGTAACTTGGCTAGGGGGGCAGGGTACAAATCCAAATTTTCGTAGTTCTTTAACAATTCACAGTTCAGTATCGAATAGTAAGGTAAAGAGAAAAAAATATTTGTGGTGATGTATGTATTTACAGAGAGAGAGCAGTTGTGGCCAAGTGGCTCTGTGGCCGAGTTGTAGGTCGCGGGTTCAAACCCTGCCAGGTGCATTACTTTGTGTAATTTATTTCACTACCACTGCTCTCAAAACGGTGAAGTAAAACATCGTGAGAAAACCGGCATGTCATAGAATCAAAAATTCGAAGACATGTGACATCCACCAACCCGAACCGGTCCCGCGTGGTGGATTACGGCCCAATCCTTCCCATAGAAAGCCTTTTTTTTACGTGTAAAATCATCCAGTGACAACCCCCGCTCTTGGGCGGAGCGGGAGATAGTGTCAGACTCTTACGGACTAAAAAACCCATCCCGTACTTTCTAGCCTTCATACCGGGGCTCGAGCTTCCCTTTCGGATAACCCTGGCCCCAGTAGGCTTCGACCCGGCTGGGCCCCTGCTGTTGCTGATAACCCCTTGAGGCGCGCGGGAACAGTGCATAGAGAGAAAGTCTGAGTCCCAGCAGTGGGAACAGGCTGATTAAGTTCATGCTATGTGGAACTCTAAAAAAATAAATAGTTTTCCCTCCATCATTTCAGGTCTTCATCCACGTCTCCACATCGTACTCCAACACCAACCGGGACCCTATAGAGGAGGTCCTGTACCCTCCGCATGCCGACTGGAGGGACACTCTGGAGGTCTGCGAGAATATTGACCCTTATGAATTGAAGGTGTTGACTCCTAAGTAAGTAGTTTACTACCCAAAGATTAGAATATACTTATAAGTACAAAATCCGAAATCGGGCAGTTGCTACGACCAGACACAACATACGTCTGGCCAAAGGATACTCCATTTTCAATAGTGTTATGAAAAGGGAGGATCCAACTCATGAATTCAAAATAGATAGGTAGGTACAGAAGACAATCTCAATTATGTACTTCACTTTTTATACCTACGCTCGGTGGACGCACACTAATGAGCGTTTGAGCCGGAACTGTTCGGCGAGCGGGCCGAGGCGCTTCGAGATATCGTGTCTGTGAGCGGTGTCTATGTGTGCGTTGTGAGAGCGCGCTTTATATGTAGATTGAATTCTGTACCTATTTATTTTGTGCCTTGACCGTTTTTGTATTAGGACCGACATACACTATCTATAAATTTTTAATTAGTACTAATACTTAAAGGATTTATTACAAAAGGTCTCGTTATTATTTAAGTAAAGTCTCAATAAATAATATTCACAAACAGCAAAGTTATGAAAGTTTGTTTTTATACCAAAACAATAATTAAATTAAATACTAGTTTTTGTATTTTTAAAAGGTTTTTTTTTAAAGAAATATTTAAAATATAATTAATATGTGTACCTAAATAGAAAATAAATGAAATAATAATAATGGCGTAGTAGTTCTTACGCTAAAGTTTTTGTAGAACAATAAAATTGATTACAATATTTAACATTTAAAGTCTTGAAACAATGGATAAAATAATAATTTACTATATAACACTAAAAGTCACAATAATTTATTTCGTATTTTAAATCTGTTTTTTGCACTTAACAGCGCAGTTACACAGATATGATTTTGCGTCAGCAGAATTCCTAATTGGGTTAAAGTCGAGGTTGCATCAATATTAAAGAGTTATGCTTACATGGACACTTTAACCGGTTTTTTTTTAATGTCACTCACTTATACAATACAGGCTGTTGAATATAAATGAAAAAGAATGGAAATTCACTGCGAGTAGTATTTTCTAGTAGCAATTCTTATGAATGGTTAGTGGTCAACTAAGAATTTACCGATTATAATGAATTTTAATTGCCAATTTTGGGACATCGTTTTTTTTTTTTTTTACTTTAGACTACTTACTCAAATATGATCAGTAAGGGCCAGGTCACACGGTGCGGTGCGGCTCCGGTGTGGCCTGAGCGATGAATCGGCGGGCACACGAGTGACGCCACCCCGCTCATACGGCCCACCGATTCGTCTTTTAGGCGCCGCGCCTTAGTGTCAACTCACACCGAAAGAGCGGCGAAGGGCAGCGCAGTGTCAGTGTCATATGAATTTTAACTTTATTTTCATTTATATAATTAATACTTATTATCGCATGAGAAACTCGAACGAGTCGCGCTGATGCCTGCGGCGCCGCAGGAATTCCGGGGAATTCTCTCGTTCGTGTTTCTCATGCGATAATAAGTATTAATTATATAAATGAAAATAAAGTTAAAATTCATATGAAACTGAAACTGCGCTCCGCTTCGCTGTCCTTCGCCGCTCTTTCGGTGTGAGTTGACCCTTAGCCGCACCGCACTGTGTGGCCTGGCCCTAACTGGTACAGAAAGAGCCCCGTAATCTAGTGGAAGTGGTAGTAATGGTGGTCTAGTGGTAGTAGTGTGTATTTATTTTGGCGCAATGTTTTTTTGCGCCAAAATAAATACTTTTCTTTCTTTCTTTCTTCTTTCTTTCTAGTGGTGGTGTTTGTATATGTTTCTCATCCTACTTTCCAGGTATCTAGGAGAGCTGCCAAACACATATACGTTTTCAAAGCAGTTGGCAGAGAATGTCGTGGCTGAGTACAAGGGTATCTTGCCAATCGTCATCATAAGGCCTTCTATAGGTAAGATAGTCACAAAATCTTTTACTAATACAGGGTTATTTGAAAAACACTAACAACCCCTCAGGATTATGTTACTAACACCATAAACAGCAACTTTTGTTCTATGACTTTTAAAAATTTATCAGATTTTCATACAAAAATTTAATTTTTTTAAATTGAACGTTCTAAATGTTACGAAGTCTATGCAAAGAAAGCAAAGGGAATGAGGGGGACGGGGCTTGATGCGCTTGTAACTTGTGTAGTAGGTATAGCAAAACACAGAGTTGAAATGAGTTAGATAGATCAATGTAATCTTGAAGGTTTGTTTTTGGTAAATGCATTATGTTTTGTAAAAAGTCATTGAAGAAAAGTTGTTGTTTATGATTTTAGTAATACTGTCCTGCGAGGTTGTTAGTATTTTACAAATAACCCTTTATAATTTATGGAGACACCTCTTACAGTTTTTAAAATTTCTAAAAATACACTCCACTGATTTTTTTTTTGTTAGCCATTTAAGCCACACTCCTGGGCAAAGGCCTCTCTCCACTCTTTCCATCTTTCACGCGCCTGGGCTTCTTCTGGCCAGTTCTGGTGGAATCTATCTAGTTCGTCGCGCCATCTTCTTCATGGTCTGCCGTGACCCCGTCTCACAGTTTCAGGGCATCAATGTTGTGCTATTTGGCCCACAGTTTGTCCTGTGCATATGGTTTTTATTTCATTTCTATACCTACACGCGTCTCCGAGATAAAAAGATTTGACAGACAGACATATGGGCAACAAAATGACTAGGGTTCCGTTTTTTCTTTTTGAGGTACGGAATCCTAAAAAAAGTATTGCGCGACACCAGGCAACATGGGACGCAGGCAGGAACATGATGATAGCATTTGATAATTTTAACGTTTTCTATATAATTTTCAGTAATATCCAGCGTGGAGGAACCAGTTCCGGGATGGATCGAGAACTTCAATGGCCCAGCTGCCTTGCTGGTGGCTTGCGGCAAAGGTCAGTTACTACCTTCTTTCTTATTGATAGGCGAGTTTGACCACTATCTCACCTGGTTGTAAGCGATAATGTGGCCGACTCTTGAATTAAAGATCCCTAAGTTGTAGCTATAAGGAAACACAGACTCCAGCAGGGAATTCCACTCCTTAGCTGTACGTATAATGAATGTGGTCACTATTCACTCTTGACTTGATTGTAGCTGAATGATAAATGATATATTTTATTTTGCAAATAGGTTTTAGAAAAGCACTTTTACACGTCAATTTTTTTTTTCAGTCTCTTTTAAAGTCCATACAGTAATTATGTAATGGTCAAATCAGATACGAACCATGCAGATTTGTCTGAGATAGTCTTTTGAAGAAAGAACCATTTATATTTGAGTGGATCTGCAAGCCTTTGTCAGTATTCGTGTAGCTCAAACTCAGGACTACTAAGGAGCTCGACGAATAATACCAAAGAAAGGATTTTTGGGTAGGCCGCATCAAATACTCAAAACTACAAGAATTCATGTGAAAGTTATAGAAAAGGAAAACTGATCCACATAGCCTCCATATTCACAATAATAAAATGAAATTTACAAAAATGTATACCGAATGTCATCCAAAGGGGTTGGCCAAGATATGGGCGAAGATTTACAATACCGTGAACAAGATTATTATTTATATTAAAAATCTTAATAATAGGGAAGTTTCCAGGGTCAAAATAATTACCTACATTTTATTAAGTCTGTATTTTAGATTATAAAAAAATATTGGATATGTATTTTTTCTTGTAACGTCACCCCGTGCGAAAAAATGCAGCACGGCATGACGTTACACGTAACTTTAATGGGCTATATCTTTGTCATTTTTGGTTTAATTTACAAATAAAAAAATACGTGTCCCTTATTTTTGAATAATCTAAAAGACGGACTAATTACATTTTTACGGCAACTTTGGCAACTAGCCTATTACTAGAAATAATTATTAAAAAAAATAATAATATCCTGTCAGTAAAATTGTGAAATTATGTTAAATGTTAAATTAATTTCATTACCACATTGTGTTCAGTTGTTTCAGCGTGATGGACTAACAAACATACACTCAGACAAAGTTTCGCCTTTGTAATATTACTGTGATATATTGTTTTCAGGAATCATGCGCAGTCTATACACGGATCCTGATCTGATAGCCGACTACATGCCGGTTGATATATCCATCAAGAGCTTCATAGTAGCGTCTTGGTTACGCGGCACTAAGGAGTAAGTATCCTTTTTAGGGTTCCGTAGTCAACTAGGAACCCTTATAGTTTCGCCATGTCTGTCTGTCTGTCCGTCCTCGCTTAATCTCTGTGACCGTTAGCACTAGAAAGCTGAAATTTGGTACCAATATGTATATCAATCACGCCGACAAAGTGGTAAAATAAAAATTGGAAAAAAAATGTTTTATTAGGGTAGCCCCCCTATATGTAAACAGAAGTGATTTTTTTTTAAATTTCAACCATTACGTGTGAAATATTGTTGGATAGGTATTTAAAAATGAATAGGGGTTTACTAAAATCATTTTTGATAATGTCAATAATTTCGGAAATAATCGCTCCAAAAGTAAAAAACAATGTGTCCCCTCTAATTTTTGAACCATAAATTTAGAAAATATGTAAAAAATCTGAAAAGTAGAAATTCATAAGGACTTTCTAGGAAAATTATTTTGAACTTGATGGAAAGAACAGTTTTTGTACAAAAAAGACAAAAGGGTTCTACAAAATAATTTCTGGACTAAGTTTGTAATAATCGTATATGCAAGCATTTTTTAAACTCATAAGTGGGTACACTTAATGTGACGGACGGAAAACTACGGAACCCTACACTGAGCGTGGCCCGACACGCTCTTGGCCGGTTTTTACAAGCTTTTATTTAGTTTCACCTGTCCCGATGTTTGTCTGTAATCAAATCTTGCAAATTAAATTTGTGCCACATCCTGGCTACCGATTGAGCCGAAATTTTGCATGCATGTGTAAATCTATTATACAAAATTATTACGACATGGAGCTGATCTGATGATACCGTAGGAACCGGAAGGTGACCGTAGGAACTCGGTAGTTAAACGATACATTACAATCCCATAGAGTTTGGGCTCGTATGATTCGTCTTACTAGTATTAAATACAGGTATACTGCGCTATAAAAGCTTGCTATGAAAAAATCATTTTCATTAAAAACTTTTTAATTAATAGGACTAGAAAATCCATCCCGCATACCCGGAATCCGGCACCGTTTTTGCGGGATTAGAAATGCGGGATTACTCATTCATGATTGAAAGAATCGAAAGTTTAGACCACTTGTCATATATACTTGGCCATAAAATGTTAATTTATAATTTACTAGCTTTTGCCCACGATTTCGCCCGCGTACATAAAAGACCTTCTTTCTCCCCCTTTTCTCACTTTTTTTATAAAAAAAAATAGCCTAAGTCCGTCTCCAGGGTCCCAAGTGTCTCTGTACCAAAATTCATCAAAATCGGTTTTGCCATTTAGGCATGAAGACATAACAAACAAACATATAAACAAACAAACTCAATTTCGCTTATATAATACTAGCTTTTGCCCGCGCGGCTTCGCTCCCGCTCTTCCATACTTCAGTCTACTATACCCTACCCTGCTCTACCCTACTCTACCCTACCCTACTCTACTCTACTTTACCCTACTCTACCCTACAATACCCTACTCTACCCTACACTACCCAAATTTTCATTTTTTTTTTTCATAAGAACCTTCTCCTCATAATAAAGAACACAACAAAAAAAAAAATTAGCGAAATCGGTCCAGGCGTTGTTGAGTTATGCGCTTACCAACACATTTTGCGATTCATTTTTATATTATAGATTAGTAACGATTAGTGCAGACACATTATGTCATGAGTCGGCAAGCAAATATTAAAATATGTTATGTTATGCTCAATAATGCTCATACTTATGCAAAATTACAAAGATTATCACTTTTCCTTTTAAGAAAAATATTAAACCAGCTAAACTCAGGACAGTAAAATATTATTTGTTAAGATATTGTTACTTACAGAAACAAAACAAAACTTTACACAGAAACATCAGTTAATCTCCCTGATATTGAGCAATTTCATTACTAAAAATATAGCAACACTGTTTTTCCGCATTGCCAACATTACAGCGAAGGAACTTCATAAGTGAAACGCACACGCACGTCGAACAGTCAAGCATTGTGTCGTAATTTTCAATTCGCTTTCACTTTACCAGGTTATCGCCAACAGACGATGTCCCCATCTACAACTGCTGTGCTGGTAAACTGAACAATATCACCATGGGAGAGATGGTGTCCATAGGCCGCAAGATCTATCCCTCGATGCCTCTAAACGATATGTTGTGGCACGTTGGAGGGGACCTCACTACTTCGAAGACGCTGCATTATATTAAGGTAAGTGACACACACACACACACACTCTCTTCTCGTCCAATATACCACAGTGTCTCAAGACGAAAGTCTATGACCAGTGCGTGTTGCCGGTAATGACTGGTGCCGAAACGTGGTCGCTCACAATGGGCCTCATCAGAAGGCTTAAAGTCACCCATAGGGCAATGGAAAGGACTATGCTCGGAGTTTCAGTATCGAATCAGAAATGAAGATATCCGCAGGAGAACCAAGGTTGCCGACATAGCACGAAGAATCGCCAAACTTAAGCGGCAATGGGCAGGGCACATTGCTCGCAGAACAGATGGTCATTGGGGCCGAAAGGTTCTGGAGTGACGATCGCGTATCGGAAGACGTAGCGTTGGAAGGCCTCCTACAAGGTGGACCGATGAACTGGTGAAGGTTGCGGGAATCCGATGGATGCGAGACGCACAGGATCGGTCGTTGTGGCGACGCTTGGGGGAGGCCTTTGTCCAACAGTGGACGTCTATCAGCTGATGATGATGTGACCCACACATACACAATGCAGTTGACAATTTGTCATACTCACTGAAATGTCTCACTGATGGTGGCGCGTGTGATAGATCATTCGGTACCCTTCAAAATGTCAGATCCGTGAACGGGTTAGTTGAGAGTCAAGTCAAGTCAAGTCAAAGCATTTATTTCAAATAGACCATTTGTAGGCACTTTTGAATAGTCAAATGTCGGCCAGTCCAAAAAAAGTGAAGCTAAATTGCACGTTCCAAAGCGTAGGTCTCTATGGAGAAGAACGTGCAAGAAACTCCATGGACACTCTTTTAAATCATATTATGTGTTACATATGATGCTTGGTTACATATTACTTGTTGCTTCTATTATGCGAGCACAATGTAGATAATAAAATAAAAATGTAAAATAATTAAAAGAAGGAAACTGAATTAAGCCACAGGCAGCTAAGAGATGACCAGTCCCATCTGACGGCACCCGTTCACGAGCATGACGCGAGCATCAGCCCCACTCAGCTCAACCATTTTGAAGAAGCTGAATGACCCAATAACACATGCCACCAACAGCGAGACATTTGAGTGAGCATGACAAACTCTCAACTGCCATGCTCGTAATGTAAAAAAATAAGTTGTAACCTAATAAAAATGCTCCATGGTGCTTCACATTCACAAACTTGGAAAAAAGTGCTTCTACATTATGCAATGCTATTGTGTCTTTCAAATTACAAAAGAATAATATTAGTTTCCAAACTAATCAATTAATTAGACTGGTCATCTCTTAGCTGCCTGTGGCTATTTTAATATCTATATTTAGTTTTTGTATTTGACTGACATGTTAGTCTAATGGTTAGTGGCCCTAACTATGTGGGCGGAGGTCGTGGGCTCGATTGCCATCCAGGACAAATGTTGGTTTGATGACCACGATCATTTGTCCAGCGTGGGTCTGGGTGTAATTTATCTAATGATATGTAGGTATTTAGAAATGTGTAAGTATGTTTATCAGTTGTCTAGTAGTCATAATACCAGCTCTGCTTAGCTTGGGACTAGACGGCGTTGTGTGATAGTTGTGGAATATTATCTTTATAGATAAAAATGAATTACTGTTCGTTAGTCTCACTAAAACTCGAGAACGGCTGAACGGATTTATCTTATCTTAGTCTTGAAATGTTCGTGGAGGTCTAGGGAAGGTTTAAAAGGGTTTTTTTATTGTTTTTTTTTTTTAAGTTTAGGTCTTTTACTTATCGATTGAGGTAGTACGAAGGCTGCCGGGTCAGCTAGTTATACATATTAATTGATTAAAAATCTTTGCAACGCTAAAAATGGCAACTACTTCACCTGTGCTATGAAAACCTATATTTTAACAAAACAACGTTTATTATTTACTCGACTTTATTATTATACACTGTTAAGTACAGAAAACACTTCTTAAGACAGTAAATGAATAAAAAATTAGAATATTAACGGTAAAACTAATCTCTGTAACGTGCCAGCAAGCATCTCGGTCTCGCATGCTCACGTTGTCTCTCCATCTTGCCAAGTGATGCCGTGGCGTTGTGGCATTTTCAAAATCGCGCGTTACAATATCTATAACTTTTGTTTTTTCAGGTTATATTCCTGCATCTACTGCCTGCAATTTTAGTGGACACTGTTCTTTGGGCAATAGGCAGAAAACCCATGTAAGTTTAATTACAAGTTTTTTATTGCAGCGCCATCTATGTCGCAACATATATACTAGAGAAAAGAGTGCCTTGCGAATTAGTTTAACGTTATCGCGATCGAAACGTTTACCGCTTTGGCTCTCTGATTAGTTAAGAGCTCGGAGCGGGCCAATCGGAGCGCCGAACGACATAAACGTGTTTTTTTTTTTGTTTCGATGGGAAAAATCATCTTATGACAACCCCCGCTCTTGGGTGGAACGGGAGAAAGTGTCAGACTCTTACTGACTAAAAAACCCATCCCGTTCCTTCAAGCCTTCATACCGGGCTCGAGCGCCCTTTCGGATAACCCTGGCCCCAGTAGGCTTCGACCCGGCTGGGCCCCTGCTGTTGCTGACAACTCCTTGAGGCGCGCGGGAACAGCGCGCGCCGTCGACGAATTTTGCTTGGTTCGGACTGTTACCGGACGGCCGGACAGCGAGCTACCCATTGCTCACTGTCCGCAAGCCCGCGCCTACGGTGGCTGGAAATCGGGATCGGAATCCCGGCGGCGGCGGCGAGAGCGCCGTTGCCTGATGCGTTCGGCCTCCTCCTTAGCGAGCATTACTGCTTCGCAGTAGTCGGCGACCGCCTGCCACTCCTCCTCGCACCGGACCATGGTCTCAACCAAGGCCCGCGAGAGGCCTCCGCCGCCGATCACCCCCACGAGGGCACGGCGATGCTCCGTCCAAGCAGGGCACACCGCGATTGTGTGCTCCACCGTGTCCTCCGGGCGTTCCGCACAGTGGCGACACCCGGGCGTCACTTCCGCTTTGATTCGGAACAGGAACCTCCCGAACTTGCCATTTCCGGTGAGGACCTGTGTCATGCGGAAGGTAAGGACGCCGTGAGACATAAACGTGTCGATCGCGATATGTATCGGGTCCTTCTCCACTCGCCTATCGTCAACATCGAGCATGGTTTAAAAGCTTGTTACTTCATCTAACGCAATCCAACGCGATGTTTGATGAAGAGGCAACGCGAAAAAAGAGAGATAACGCTTGAAAACTCTGCTGTCGTTCGGTAATACCGTGAATTACTAGAATACCTATTTCATGAACCGTGTTCCAGGAAATACGTGTTTTTTTTTTTAAGTTTTTGAAAAAATATGTCGTCATTCAGCGTCTCGATTAAATGTGCAAGGCTTCGATGGATGTACTTTTATATTTTTAATATATGAGTACATTATGGAGGGTCAAAGTTCACGTAACATAGCAGATTTTCAGACGTTTTTACTGGGTTGGTACAAATACTAGCACGAATCTTAAGCGCTCGGCGTCAGAGTGGAGATCGCTTTGCGCATTCCATACATTGGCGAGCCAATCGTCGTCGGTGTTGGATACATGCAGCAGCGCAGGGAACGAATCACGAGTGACATCTATGACACGATGGCGTGGTGATCCAATCACTGACATTCCCCGCCCCCGCGTCTCACTTCGCACCATTAAAGACGCCGAATATTTGACTTCTGCGCAACTTGAAGCCAGCGCTCAAGATCCGTTCCAGTAATTGTAATAACATCATTATCACGTAAAAGCAGTTGTGTAAAAATGTACCTTGTGTTGGCCGCCCTTGTAGTCTGTATAAAAAATCAAACGAGTTGGGTAATTATTAGGGTAAAATAAAATCTGATGTAGTCAATACTGGTTCAATAATAGGTTGATTAAGAGATCTTGATCATTGTTTACTAATAAATGAACCTTATAAAAAGTGTCGAATATAAGTATTTTGTAAATGATTTAATATTATTAGGGGTTTTTTTAACAATAAAAAATGCAAAAGATTTTCGTTCAGAATATGCCTATTTCAGACTCTTTAATGATATTTTTATTACAAAAGAAGAATATATTTGCAAACATTTAATAGTAAGTATTTATAGTAATAACATAAATCAGGAATCGTAAGAAAAATGTGATTCTAAATATTCTACTTTTTTTATTATTGATAGGCTCGCGTTTGACCACCATCTCACCTGATGGTAAGCGATGATGTGGTCGACGATGGAGCACGCTTGCCTAGAAGTAACCTATTCATTCTTGACTTAAAGACTCCTAAGTTGTAGCTATCAGGAAACACAGATTCCGGCAGGGAATTCCACTCCTTGGCTGTACGCACAATAAATGTGTTCCCAAAACGCTTTGTGCGTATGGATGGGATATCTACCATGTACCGGTGGCGCAACGCTGTACGTCGTGTGGTCCGATAATGGAACGGACTTGGTGGAATTAGATTGTGCAATTCCAGTGCACACTCCCCGAAATGTAAACGATAGAATACCTGATTTGACTTCAATGACTTAAAAAACCAACTCAACAAATTCTTCAACATTTTCAGGCTAATTAAAATCCAACGCCGCATCTACATAGCTAACCTCGCACTGATGTACTATATCACGAAGCAATGGACATTCGACAATAAAAACTTGGTGCTCCTCCGATCCAAAATTCTCGAGGTCGACAGGAAACACTTCTACTATGAAATGGAAAACGTTGATCAGTACCAATATTTCCTGAATTCCGTGGTTGGTGGAAGGAAGTATCTGTTGAAAGAGAAAGATGAAGATTTGCCCAAGGCTCGGATTCATTATAAAAGGTGAGATTTAGAATAAACTAGCTGTCCGCCCGCGACTTCGTCCGCGTGTACTTCGGTTATCGCACTCTAAACGTGTTTTCCCGTAGGAATAAGATGTTTTTCCGAGATAAAAAGTAGCCTATGTTCTTTTCCATGTCAAAGGCTATATGCATGCCGAACTTCATCCAAATCTGTTCAGCCGTTTTTGCGTGATTAAGTAACAAACATGCACACTTTCACATTTATAATATTAGTCAGGATTTGGATTAGAAATGAGCATAATCATTTGTTCTGTGTCTGGGTGTAATTTATCTATAGTATGTATGTATTTAGAAATATATAAGTATGTTTATCAGTTGTCTAGTACTCATAACACAAGCTCTGCTTAGCTTGGGAGTAGACGGCGTTGTGTGATAGTTGTGGAATATTATTATATTATTATTATTTATCCTGTACACGACACATTTCGACAGAATAAATAGTAATTTTACCATTTTTCTTGCAGAATGCTGATTCTCGATACGATAGTGCAAATCGCCTTCCACAGCTACTTATTCTGGTGGATCCTCAACTTGGGCTTCGTACAGAACCTCATAGCTTACTTGGCTGGCAATTAATCATTGCGTGTTATTCGCTGTTTATTTGTAAGGTTTAAATAAATAATAATAAATAAAGTTTTAAGTGAGTCTGCTGTTTTATTTTACATGTCGTTGAAGTCAATAGTACGGAAGCCAGCTTGACAAAGAAATGTCAGTAAATACGTCACGTGACACCGCTTGACAGTCTGGGCTGAATTTGCGCAAGCCGAGCAGTTAGGTCACTGTACACAGGCCTCCAGCCACAACCACAAAACGCGGCCACCGGCATTTTTCTTCAGGGACTCAAACTGTAACCGTAGTAATGTGTTTTAAGACTGTTTTTTAAAACAGTTATAACAGAAAAACACTTTTAAATGTAACAGATACAATAATGTTACCGAATGAAACTGTAACCTTTTATATGTGTTAAAAAGTGCTACCGAATCAAACTGTAACGTGTTATATGTGTTAAGAAGTGCTACCGAATCAAACTGTAACCTGTAATAAGTGTTAATATGTGTAACTGAAATAATTGCACAGTACCGTAAATAAGTAAATTGAAACTTTGGCAACGCTGCGTTTACCTGTTACACTTATTAACACTGTTAACATTTTTATATCTGTTACAGATATGTTACGGTTAAACTTTTTTAAGTGTTTTGGGTTAACACATTGAAAACACATTTATAAGTGTTACATTTTTGATTCTGTTACACATTCAATATGTATCACTTATAATTCTGTAACCTTTATGAATGTGTTTTAAGTCCCTGTTCTTGTAGGTTTCATACATTTTATAATGTGGATTCGACGCACACGGTTGATGCCAGTGCCCGCCACACGCTACAAATCGCCACTACTCACTTCTTGTGACCCGCTCTGGCCACTAGAGTCTGTCTAATAAGTCGACCGACTCGGGTAATTATTAGGGTAAAACGAAATCTGATGTCGTTAACGCTGGTTCAATAATAGGTTGATTGAGAGATCTTGATCATTGTTTGCTGATAGAAGAACCTTATTTAAAGTATTATCGAATATAAGGATTTATTTAAGTAATTAAATATTATACAAAATCCTCAAGTCGGTTGACTTTTTAGACAGACTATAAACGCTGATACAAAACACGTCATTCATCTATTTAAACCTTCTTCGACAGAGTCCATTATGATACTGCGATAAAAAAAGTAGTAGCCTCCGGCCACACGTGGCTGTCGCGCGCTTCAGCTTCCTTTGTTGTGCTTTTAGCTTCTTGTTTCGGCGTTTGTGGTTGTTGCATGTGGCCAATGTGCGGCGATACTTATGGTAGCCACACACGTTCCAGTATTTGCGCAAATTTAAACTTGCACAAGTATACTGTGACACGTGTGTTGGAAGATATTTGCGCAATCTGTGGTCACTATCAGATAAGATGTGTTTGCACAAGTCTAGACATGCGCAAGTACGTAGAGATTACATCCTAATAACAAAAAAAATTATCCATCTCCTGGTCCCAATCTACCTCCCCACCAATTTTCAGCTAATTCTGTTCAGTCATTCTTGAGTTATGAATAGTGTAGAGTCTGTCTAAACAGTCCAAACGACTTGGGTAATCATTAGGGTAAAATGAAATCTGATGTAGTCAACATTGGTTTACAACGATCAAGATCTCTCGATCAACCTTGATTAGGTTGATTGAGAGATCTTGATAATTATTGTTTACTAATAGAAGATCCTTATAAAAGTATCGTTTTTTTTTTAATTGCTTATTTATTATACAAAGTTTCCAAGTCGTTTGACTATAACACGACTATATATTTTTTCTTATTTAGTTTCATAAATAAATAACTCTATTTTTATTTACATCAGATCAAATTTAAATAATTATGTAAGTACATAAAAAAAAACTTAAAGTATTGATACTATTTGTACTTCGACGCCTGAGTGTATTTGTTTTTGTATTTTATTTAATATACGTTATGTATTTATTAAAATTGTAACTTTTTTAATCATTTCGGGTAAGTGGGTTGTGTATACATGGTAGACATTAAACAGGTGTGAGTTTCAGTATCAAAAAGTCCAAACATGAAGGGTCTGTCAGCTATGAACTCGCTGAAGAAGAGCTCCTCGGGCCTGGTCGGAGGACCGAACGAAAGCAGCTCGGTGATTGGTGGAGGATGTACTCCGTGCTTGTTGAGAGTCAGGGTAGCTCGCTGGATGTAACTGCTGGGCAGGGCCGGCGGGGTTGATATGTACCTGTAAGGATATAGTTGTTATAAGTGTTGAAATATTAATATTAAACTACTAGCCCGAGTGTACTACACTATATTGCCACTAGATGGCGCGGAACTCAATATTTTTAGTTTATTTGGTTTTTGGTTCGTGTGAAATTAGGTCTCTCTCACTCTTCATACAAACTTTGGACTTCGTTTCATCCTCTTGGCCGGGTTCCTACTATGCCGGACCGGTAAAACTGCCGGAAGGGCTAGTGGCTGTACAATTTATATGAAGCTATTCACATTATCCCGGATCCGGTATTTTTGCCGGATCCGGCATTTTTACCGAGCGTTTTGCCACTGCGAAGTTCCGGTAGAAATACCGGAACGAAGATTACTTCGTTCCGGTATTTCACATTAGTGAACGAGTTTGAGCCGGATCGTTCGCCCCGCCCGTGCTCCTCTCACGTCATTCGGCTCGCATTTTCAAGTACCTACATAAGTAGACGTATCATGGACCTCATGAATATTCAACTAGAAACTTTAATTACTTTAATTAACGTTTCAAATGTTCCCATTAAAAAACTTTCTGGTAAAATAGGATGTACCCAACGTTTTCTTTTATTTTGCCTTCTATTAAGATGCCGCCACAACACAACAATTTGGTCCTCCATTGTGCGCACAGATTCAACTAAGGTAAGTACTTGACCGTCCAAGATCTGGTGTAATGTGAACACTCTGTTCCGGCATCCGGCTTCCTGTAGATTTACCGGTCCGGCACAGTGGGAACCCGGCCTTAGGATTGAATTTTGGAAAAACCTCTCTCTCGCCTACGCCATAAAAGTGAAAAGTCTAAGGGTCAACTCACACCGAAAGAGCGGCGAAGGGCAGCGACCCGTTTACCGTTCATAGAATTCGCTGGAATTCCCGCGGCGCCGCGGGCATCCGCGCGACTCGTTCGAGTTTCTCATGCGATAATAAGTATTATAGCAATGAAAATAAAGTTAAAACTCATATGACACTGAAACTGCGATCCGCTTCGCTGCGCTTCGACGCTCTTTTGGTGTGAGTTGACCATAAGAGTATGAAATATGTAAAATTTCATACACTTAGTCCTAGAAGTTTCGTCTGTTCGTTGATATGTCAGTCTGTCTGTTTCTCCTTTTATAAACAACATAATTTTTAGTTTATGAGAAACCTAAATAAAGTTTGTACAGAAACAGTAACTGAATGGATTCCAACAGTTTTTACATGTTATATTTTTTTCCAAAAATATTTAAAAATGTCACAATTTGGATACTAGCGATACAAAGCAAACAGCTGGGTTCAAGTGCAAAACAACCCCTCAGTCGCCTGGATGGCCCGATGACTATGTATTTTTGCTGACATAACAAGCTTATAACTTTGTGATTATAAATGATACCGCGTACATCAAAGGACTGGAACAGTTTGCCTGCTGCGGTCTTCCCGTCTGATTATAATTTGGGTGTCTTCAAGGCTAGAGTGAATAGGCTCTTAATAAACTAGTGCAATTGCATCACTGCTTACCATCAACCGGGATCGCAGTCAAGTACTAGTTTATAACGGATAAAAAGAAAATGATACAGTTATGAAATTTATAGATAGATTATTTACATAAAAATACTAGAGACTTGTTTCTGGTTGCCTAATACTAATGTTGTAAACAAACAATTTTTTACCTTTATAATATTAGTGAGATTATGATGTGGAACCATACCTGGTAGCTTCGGGATCTGTCCAAAGACTGGTGACTCCAAGGTCTTCCAAAATGGTCCTAGCATCCAGCTCAGAATTTAATGTAAACTGTGGCACGGCTATGTCAATGGGAACTTCAGTCTCTCTCAACGATCCCAATACATTTATGAGGATCGTGCTTTTCATATCTCTAATAACTGGACGTATATCAGTATGGCCGACTACTAAAGCAATAATCATACTATACTGCTTATTCACACCAATCGGTAACTCTAAGATCTTAGCCTGTATCGACGGCACATATCCTATTTTGCCGTGTCGCTTCACCGTCATCAGATCCACTGCACCGATGTGTTCTCCTGATATACTGTAGAAGGGTGCACGCTTGACCACCGCATCAGCAAAAGCTGTGTTCCACAGACCGTTGTAGTCCATCGTATCAATCAAAACTGAATTTCCGCGAAGATCAAGTCGTGGGAAGTTGGCATACACGACCTGTCTGATTGTATTGGCTGCTGCTGCAGGGTTGTACTTTAGAGGAGCTGTCAACACATCAAGAAGACGATTCTTTGCGACGAAGTTATGCCAAACTGGATTAGGAGTCACCCCTTCATCAATCACCAGAGCTCGTTTGCTGATAACTGCAGCGTCGGGAGTAAATGAGAAGCGACTTCCAGCTAGTTGGTAGTACTTGTGACGAACGCACGGGTTTCTTGGAATATGAAGTAGATCGAACAGATAGTTTTGAGTGTAGTAGTCAGCTCCTTCTGCCATAGCGGCTAGCGTCATCCACATGGAGAGCGGCGACATGACGAACTGGTACGTCCCCCGAGGAGCTACTTGCTTGTATGTCTCTATAGTGAAATTGTACATGGCATCTCGGTAGTCTTCGATAACGTTCGTATACTCGGGGCATGGTCCAGGATTGATATAGGAATCGTCCAAAGAACTTTGTATCGTCACTATATTTCGTTTACTCGTTGAAGCCGAGCATATTGCAAGAGACACTAACAAAATAACCGATCTCATTTTTTAGACACGTACGAAATAAGAATCTAATACAACTGACTTTTAAAAAAACAATCTGGTTTCTTATATAGGTACTGGGATTGCATTTATAATTTAGTTTATGATGATATGTTTAAGGATAATTATCGTGTTAAATAATCACCCTTATTTCACAAAAAATAACGTTGAAATGCATTATTCATTAATGGTTCGTTATAGTGTTAACGAAAAAACTGCTCAGTGCGTAGATAAAGAATAATACGAGTAGAGTGGTCACTAGTCGGTGCTCAAGCGACTGTCTGTCAAGGTCAACAATACCGGAATTATAAAATTGAATTTTAAATGTGAATAATTTCTGTTTAATATAGTTGTACTGGATATAATTTTAAAGACACGCTTCATGTATCATAAACAGTAAATCTCTGTACAATTACCGGCAAGGATCTTGAGCGCTGGCTTCAAGTTGCGCAGAAGTCAAATATTCGGTCTCTTTAGTGGTGCGAAGTGAGACGCGGGGGCGGGGAGTGTCAGTGATTGGCTCCTGATTCGTTCCCTGCGTTGCTGCATGTATCTAACAACGAAGACGATAGGCTCGCCAATGTATGGTATGCACAAAACGCACTCTGACGCCGACCGCTCAAGATCCATTCCAGTAATTGTACTTATGTTTGCAAAAATGCTACGAAAATTATGAAAAAAAAAACATATTATTTTTATTATAAGCCCGCCGTGTCCCACTACAGGGCCAAGCCTTCCCTTCCGTTATTCTACTCTTTTCTGTCCTAAGCTACTTCTGGCCAATCCTTATGGTAAGAGTTCATATCGTCACGCCATCTTTATTCATCATCAAGTCATCATCTTTCGAGATGCACTTGTACAGTCGAAACTTCAAAGCCTTGAGCATCGCCGCCGAGTTGCTAGTCTGTCGGTTTTCTATTGTTTATATTTCAGGGAGTGTGCGCTGGAATTGCACAAACTAATTCCGCCAAGTCCGTTCCATCATCGGACCACACGACGTACAGCGTTGCGCCACCGGTACATGGTAGACATGGTAGACCCATACACACAAAGCGTTTTGGAATACATTTATTATGCGTACAGCCAAGGAGTGGAATTCCCTGCTGGAATCTGTGTTTCCTGAACTTAGGGGTCTTTAAGTCAAGAGTGAATAGGTACGTAACTTTTAGGCAAGCGTGCTCCATCGTCGACCACATCATCGCTAACCATCAGGTGAGATGGTGGTCAAACGCAAGCCTATCAATAATAAAAAAAAATCTCCTGGGCCTACCGAATTCAGTCAGTAGATGCTTTCGCCCAATTTTGTTGCGACATAAGCCAGATGACCCAAAGAGCAATGGAAAGGGCTATGCTCGGGGTTTCCTTGCGTGATCGAATCAAAAATGAAGATATCCGCAGGATAACCAAGGTTGCCTACATAGCACAAAGAATCGCCAAACTTAAGTGGCAATGGGCAGGGCACATTGCTCGCAGAACAGATGGCCGTTGGGGCCGAAAGGTTCTGGAGTGGCGACCACGTACCGGAAGGCGCAGCGTTGAAGGCCTCCTACAAGGTGGACCTATGACCTGGTAAAATTTGCGGGAATCCGGTGGATGCGAGACGCACAAGATTGTTCATCGCGGCGACACTTGGGGGAGGCCTATGCCAAACAGTGGACGTCTATATAGCTGAAATGATGGTGATGATGACAGTAAAATAAGTAATAAAAAAAAGAAATAAATAATAGTAAAAAAAAACTGGGCAAGTGCGAGTCGGACTCGCATACTGAGGGTTATGTACCTACTTTACCTAAACCCAAAGTTCTGTACCCAAAGGGCCCGTCCGTCTGTCTGTCTGACCGTGATATTTAGACAGATGAAATTTTTTTACAGATGATGTAGTTATTTCTTTTGCCGCTGTTACAACAAACTATCTACTATAGTATGTCTAATAAGTCAACCGACTTGGGAATTTTGTAAAATATTAAATCATTTAAACAATACTTATATTCGATACTTTTTATAGGTTCTTCTGTTAGTAAACAATGATCTCTATCTCTTAATCAACCTTGATTATTGAACCCGTGTTGACTACATCAGATTTCATTAAATCCTAATAATTACCCAAGTCGTTTAACTTATTAGACAGACTCTATAACACGAATAAAATATATATTTTATAACAGCAAACGTGTTTTTTTTTTCTGATGACCAATGAATGTCCCGTTTCGGAGATTTGCCGAATCAAACTGACAGACAGATTTAAATTACAAAAGTTGATTTTTTGTCATAGGTATCGAATATATTAAGTATAAAACTTTTTTTTTTCTCTTCACTCCTTAGCTGTACGCATAATAAATGTGTTCCCAAATCTATATAAATAAAAAATCATTGCCACTTTTCGTTGTAATTTTAAAACTCAAGAACGAGCTCACCTATCCAAACCAAATGTTTAGGCTTTGTTCGGACTATTTAGTAGATGGTTTATGTGAAGTTTGATAGGGTAGAGTAGGGTATAATAGGGTAGAGTAGTATAGAGTAGGGTATAGTAGGGTAGAGAAGGATAGGGTAGGGTAGAGTAGAGTAGAGTAGGGTAAAGTACGGTAGAGTAGGGTAGAGTAGGGTATAATAGGGTGGAGTAGGGAAGAGCGGGAGCGAAGCCGCGCGGGCAAAAGCCAGTATATTTATATTTAATAGTTTATACTGTATGTTGACCAATAATCTCAATTAATTTTTCAATCGATCGTTTTTAGGGTTCCGTAGTCAACTAGGAACCCTTATAGTTTCGCCATGTCGGTCTGTCTGTCCGCCCTCGCTTAATCTCTGTGACCGTTAGCACTAGAAAGCTGAAATTTGGTACCAATATGTAAAAAATTGGAAAAAAATGTTTTATTAGGGTAGCCCCCCTATATGTAAAGTGGGAAGTAATTTTTTTTTTAATTTCAACCCTAACGTGTGATATATCGTTGGATAGGTATTTAAAAATGAATAGGGGTTTACTACAATCATTTTTTGATTATGTCAATAATTTCGGAAATAATCGCTCCAAAAGTACCTAAAAACCATAAGTTTAGAAAATATGAAAAAAATCTGAAAAGTAGAAATATAAAAGGACTTTCTAGGAAAATTATTTTGAACTTGATGGAAAGAACAGTTTTTGTACAAAAAGACAAAAAGGTTCTACAAAATAATTTCTGGACTAAGTTTGTTGTATAGTCGTATAGGCAAGCATTTTTTTAAACTCATAAGTGGGTACACTTATTGTGACGGATGGAAAACTACGGAACCCTACACTGAGCGTGGCCCGACACGCTCTTGGCCGGTTTTTTTATTATTGAAAAAGTTTTTTATTATGCCGTCGTTCAAAAGAACCTGCAATTTTACCTTTGCAAAAAATTTGTTGTTTTTTACACCAATAAAATACCCTAAACATAAAGGGTTTATAAGAAAAAAACATTGACAATTTAGTTTTTGTTAATAAGTTGTTACTTTTTGGTGTACAATAAAGTTTAATAATCTATTTTTTTATTGGGATCATCATCTAATGATTTAGTTATACTGATGGTAAGACTTTCTGGCGTCTACCTGTAACGACTGTCAAAGATCTACGAATGAATACCGGGACTAATGGCTTTAACTACAAAAAAAAAAAAAAAAAAGAAATAAAGATGAAAAAAAGATAAAGAAATTTCGTTGAAATAAGCAGCACCTTTGTACTCTTTTATCTGTATTTGTTCTTTTCTTTTAAGTATTTTTATAAACATAAATAAATAAAGAATATTATTTTCTATTTAAGATAAATAGTTAGATTTTCTTTAATAGAAAAAAAATCTAAAGAGAAAAAATTCTTAAAAAAAAAAACAAAAAAATAGAAATAAAAAAAAACACAAAAAAAATCATCACCATCATCTAATATAAAGAAGTAAAGTTTTTTTTTTGTTTGTAGGTAATCTCTGAAAGTAGTAGCCCGATCGCCAAAATTTTTTCACCGTTTTAAACCTGTTTTATTCCTGAGTGACATAGGCTATATTTTATGTATGCAGGCGAAGACGCGAGCAAAACCAATTTATATAATAATAATAAAAACGAGTTTCTTGGGACTTATCTAGTAACCAGAATTGACCTGCAGTATCCAGTAAGTTCCACATTAGAAATATATGACATACGTTAGTTTTCAGCACACTTGTGCGAAAATCTTATTCGCACTAGTGCGTGCATCATTTCATTCAAAACACTACATTGGGTGCTTAAAAGCGGTGGCAGTAAGAATGGGTTTACGAGTATGAACAACTTAAGTTGTTATTAATTATTTAGTTTAGGGAAACTTGTAATGTTTTGCATTATTAATAACCCGTGTCATAAAATAAATCACCAAGAGTAATTAGAATAATTATTTTTACTGAATTAATCGCCAGTGACCTTATAAAATGGATTAATTAAGTTTTTTGTTAATTAAGTTGGATTTAGAAAAAATATTAAACTACTAGCTTTTGCCCGTGGCTTCACCCGCGTGGCATTAGGTACCTAAGGAATTGGGAGAAAAGATAGCCTATGTTCTTTTCCATGTCAAACGCTATATGCATGCCACATTTTATTCAAATCCGTTCAGCCGTTTTTGCGTGATTAAGTAACAAACATCCAAACATCAACACTTTTACATTTATAATATTAGTTAAGATAAATCGTTTTTTTCCTAAACTTATAACATCATTTAAAACAATATTATAAAGAGGTAATTTTTGTATGTTTGTATGCATGAAATAACCTTCGGAACTATTGAATCAATTTTGTTAAGTGATAAATAATATTTATTTTGTAAATGGATTTTGAAAAGACACTTTTCACACACACCAGAAGTGGCTAAGGACAGAAAAGAGTGGAATAACGGAAGGGAGGCCTTTGCCCTGCAGTGGGACACAACGGGCTCATATTAATAATAATAACTTTTACACGTCAATTTTTTTTTTCAGTCAGTTTAAACTAGATGAGGCCGGTGTTTCCTAGCTAGATGTGTACTTTACACATCTATAAATTTTTTTTTCGTCTACTTTTTTTCACCAACATTTATCGATGTATTTTTCGCTGAGGTTGTCACCACTAGTTTTAGTACCGTACCACCTCGTTACTGCCGACAGCGCCATAATGGCGAACAACAAGCACACACAACCCCACTTTGACAACTTCCAGCCCAGTGTGATAAATAGTAGAGGTCAGTGTAGATACCTAATTAGAGTCTGTCTAATGAGTTAAACGACTTGGGTAATTATTAGGATTTAATGAATTCTGATGTAGTTAACACGAGTTCAATAATCAAGGTTAATTAAGAGATAGAGATCATTGTTATGTAACAGAAGAACTTTAAAAAAGTATCGAATATAAGTAATTTTTAAATGACTAAATATTACACAAAATTCCCAAGTCGGTTGACTTATTGGACAGACTATATCTGATCTACATTTTATATTAAAACTATTGCTATTACTATTGCTGTAAATCGCGAAAAATACGTTTTTGTGACCTTTGACCCCAATTATTTTTTTCCAGGTGCTGGATAAATGAGGACCTTTTAGATTTCATTTATGATGGTGTATTGAACAATCCTACCAATTTTCAGCTGGGTGTAAATTATTGTAGCCTCGGATATCTAAACTGACCGGACTATAATAATATGTGTTATTTAAATATTTTTTTTCTGTTTTCGAAGATTTTTGTCTTTTGATTCTTGTTGGCCAAAGTATAGACATTTCTGTTGTTTACTAAAGACTGGCATGATACACGTAAGAACGCCTTCACACTAGCGTTTGTCTTCCGTAAGTGTTCGATAAACGTATGCGCAATGCAGACGCCGCGATAACGCGGCGCAGGCGTCACGATGTTGCGGCGTTTCTTCTGGAGTCAATTGAACGCTGTGACAGTGCGGCGTAGGCGTCGCGTTGTTGCGTCGTTTCTTCTGGAGTCAATTGAACGCTGTGACAACTGACAACGCAGCGTAGGCGTCGCGTTGTTGCGTCGTTTCTTCTGGAGTCAATTGAACGCTGTGACAACTGACAACGCGGCGTAGGCGTCACGATGTTGCGGCGTTTCTTCTGGAGTCAATTGAACGCTGTGACAACGCGGCGGAAGCGTCGCGATGTTGCGGCGTTTCTTCTGGGTCAATTGAACGCTGTGACAACTGACAACGCAGCGTAGGCGTCGCGTTGTTGCGGCGTTTCTTCTGGAGTCAATTGAACGCTGTGACAACTGACAACGCGGCGTAGGCGTCGCGTTGTTGCGGCGTTACTTCTGGAGTTAATAGAACGTTGTGACAACGCGGCGTAGGCGTCGCGATGTGCGTCGTTTCTTGTGAAGTCAATTGAACGCTGTGACAACTAACAACGCGGCGTAGGCGTCGCATTGTTGCGGCGTTTCTTCTGGAGTCAATTGAACGCTGTGACAACGCGGCGTAGGCGTCGCGTTGTTGCGGCGTTACTTCTGGAGTCAATTGAACGCTGTGACAACGCAGCGTAGGCGTCGCGTTGTTGCGGCGTTTCTTCTGGAGTCAATTGAACGCTGTGACAACTGACAACGCGGCGTAGGCGTCGCGTTGTTGCGGCGTTACTTCTGGAGTTAATAGAACGTTGTGACAACGCGGCGTAGGCGTCGCGATGTGCGTCGTTTCTTGTGAAGTCAATTGAACGCTGTGACAACTAACAACGCGGCGTAGGCGTCGCATTGTTGCGGCGTTTCTTCTGGAGTCAATTGAACGCTGTGACAACGCGGCGTAGGCGTCGCGTTGTTGCGGCGTTACTTCTGGAGTCAATTGAACGCTGTGACAACTGACAACGCGGCGTTTCTTCTGAAGTCGCCTGAACGCCTACGCTGGACCAATGCTAGTGTGTGAAGGCGCTCTTAGTGTCTTAAACTTTTATATCCATTCTGCTGTTGTAACAGAAATAAATCACATTTAAAATTAATTCCGGTATTGTTCACCTTGACAGACAGTCGCTTGAGCACCGACTGGTGACTACTCTACTAGTATTATTCTTCAACTAACTACGCTCTAAGCAGTTTTTTCATTACCACTGTTAAGAACAGTATGTAAATGAATAATGCATTTCAGCATTATTTTTTGTGGAATAGGTAAGGGTGATTTAACATGATAATTTTTCATAAGCATATTATCATAAACTCAATTATAAATATTGCATTTATAATTGAGTTAGAGCTAGTTCCTATATAAGAACCTAGATTGTCTTTTAAAGTCAGTTGTATCTGATTCTTATTTCGTACGTGTCTATAAAATGAGATCGGTAATTTTGTTAGTGTCTCTTGCAATATGCTCGGCTTCAACGAGCAAACGAAATATAGTGACGATACAAAGTTCTTTGGACGATCCGTATATCAATCCTGGACCATGCCCCGAGTATACGAACGTTATCGAAGGCTACCGAGACGCCATGTACAATTTCACTATAGAGACATATAAGCACGTAGCTCCTCGAGGGACGTACCAATTCGTCATGTCGCCGCTCTCCATGTGGATTACGCTAGCCGCTATGGCAGAGGGAGCTGATCCCTACACTCAAAACTATCTGTTCGACCTACTCCATATTCCCAGAAATCTGTGCGTTCGTCAGAAATACTACCAAATGGCTGCGAGCCGCTTCTCATTAACTGCCGACGCAGCAGTTGTCAGCAAGCGAGCGCTGGTGATCGATGAAGGGGTGACTCCCAATCCAGTTTGGCATAACTTCGTCGCTGAGAATCGTCTTCTTGATGTGTTGATAGCTCCCATAAAGTACAACCCTGCAGCAGCAGCCAATACGATCAGGCAGGTTGTGTATGCCAACTTCCCTCGACTTGATCTTCGCGGAAATTCAGTTTTGATTGATACGATGGATTACAACGGACTGTGGAACACAGCTTTTGCTGATGCGGTGGTCAAGCGTGCACCCTTCTACAGTATATCAGGAGAACACATCGGTGCAGTGGATCTGATGACGGTGAAGCGACGCGGCAAAATAGGATATGTGCCGTCGATACAGGCTAAGATCTTAGAGTTACCGATTGGTGTGAATAAGCAGTACAGTATGATTATTGCTTTATTGGTCGGGAATGTTGATATAAGTCCTATTATAAGAGAATTGAAAAGCTCGATCCTCACAGAAGGAATTGGATCGTTGAGAGAGACTAAAGTTCCCATAAACATTGCGTTGCCACAGTTTACAATAAATTCTGAGCTGGATGCGAAGACTATTTTGGAAGATCTTGGAGTCATCAGTCTTTGGACCGATCCTGAC
Source organism: Mythimna albipuncta (assembly GCA_929112965.1). NCBI lineage: Eukaryota > Metazoa > Arthropoda > Insecta > Lepidoptera > Noctuidae > Mythimna > Mythimna albipuncta. The sequence continues at coordinate 11,777,076 of OV815987.1, forward strand.
GCTACCAGGTAAGGTTCCAAATTATAATCCCACTAATATGCAATGCTTATATAGTATATAAGCCTTTCTGTTACTAATACACTAACAATTTATGGACTATTGGGTCTGAAATAAAAATAAAAAAAATTATAAAGTTAGAAGTAGGTAGTATATATAATTATGTCGTATCCAGATCTTAGAAATTGATCACTTCGTTTTCAGAACGTTTCGTTCAGAACATTTAAGTTTGATTACATTTCAAATTTTGTTTGGCCTTCTTTATTTAGAGTTTTTATTATCATTGAAATCGTTGAAATGCTACATCAATGATATGGTCAAACGAAGCAGTGGCGTAACTATAGAGTGGTAATACTGGCAAACGCCCCCTGCCCCTGCCACGGGCCCCTGGCCCGGTGGGGCCCTCGGTCCGGTGGGGCTCCCGGATTTACTTCTTCTGAACTCAAGGTGAAGAAGTAAATAGTCAAATTCCAGTAAATTGTTAAGATTTATTAAAAGCATTTATAATAAGAAAAGGATTAATTTCCCGTGGAATTTTGCCTGATTGACCACCTTACAGATACGCCACTAGGAATGACACCTTACAGATACGTCACCTTAAGTGACCAAATATAAAAATCGATTAATTTACGATTAGAGACCTGCCGATTTAATAATAAGAAAGAATATTTGTACTTCAGTGATTTATCCAGATTTGTAATTTATAACAAAGTTGACGCTTTTCCCCGGACCCCCAATGATTTTGCCACGGGCCTCGGATGGTATAGTTACGCCACTGAAACGAAGATTGACGTATCATCAAATGTTAACGTTTAAACGATCATGAAGTGATCAGGGGTGCTATTCTCTAAGAAAGCGCAGCGCTGGCACAGCGACGAGTCGTTAGCGCAGTACATTGAATTAACAACCCAATGCCCCTTTACTTTAGAATAGCACCCCAGTTCTGAGATCTGACCACGCCACATAAAAAAATAAATAACAGTTCGCTAATCTCGCTAAAATTCGAGAACGTCTGCACCGATTTGGCTAATTTTGATCTTGAAATATTTGTGGCCAGAGAAGGTTTAAAAGGTTAAAAAAATCCGAATGCAAAGCCATTTCTAATTAAAATTTCATTTTAAATGAATTATGCTGGTTCAGGGTAATGCCTATAGATGGCGTTATCTTTTGACAGTTCACCTATAAGGTAGAGCTAGCGCAAGATAAGTTGGCGCGTGGCCGAAATTGGAAACTAATCGTTTGACGTTTATGTCATGTGTCAGGAGAATGTGTTGTGTTCTGTGTTTTTTATCGTTTCTAAAGTAAATAGTCGTCATTATTATATCAAAAGTGATTAAAAGTGCTAGCAGGGATATTATCTTGAAATTCAAACGTGTTTGTGAAGAGAAATGAGAACATATTAGGCCTACGGTACCATTTTCCAAAATGAGACCCATTTGTCAAAAATTTTTTTTCGGGTGACCATTACAATAAAATTTCCCTAAATATGCGTACCCGAGCGGTACCAAAGTTTGTTGAAAATGGACTGCTACTATGTGCTTAAATCTTAATCAAGTGACTATCATGACGATATGAGTTCTGCAAATTTCATCCATGAAAGAATAAATAGTGCCAAATCTAAAACAGAATTGTATTGTAGTAATGGATGGATAATGCATCATACCACTGTACAGTAGTATGATGCATTATATTATATAAACAAAACCCCTACAAGAAAATATTTTTTTTAATCTGACAAGTTAATGGATCTCAAAATGGACAAATTAACAATGGACTTATATGACTCTTCTGATAAAGACTAGCGTGGAGTTTTGGTGCTAAAAGTGCTAATTAATGTATTAAGATATTAAATAAAAGATTTATAAAGTTTTATTTAAAAAAATAATAAAAGTAAAAATTAAATAAATAAATTCTTTAAATTACACTGTGTTATGAAAGAGCGCTTTTAAACAAATTAAGGAAAATAAATTTGTTAGGCTAGCAACATTAAGCACGCCCCCAGCTACGCGCCAAGTTATCTTGCTCGCGCTCTACGAAGTTTGCGGGTCAGTCAACAATATAATTTTATAAAAATTAGTATAATCTATCCTTACAGGTACATATCAACCCCGCCGGCCCTGCCCAGCAGTTACATCCAGCGAGCTTCCCTGACTCTCAACAAGCACGGAGTACATCCTCCACCAATCACCGAGCTGCGTTCGTTCGGTCCTCCGACCAGGCCCGACGAGCTCTTCTTCAGCGAGTTCATAGCTGACAAACCCTTCATGTTTGGACTTTTTGATACTGAAACTCACACCTGTTTAATGTCCACCATGTATACAAAACCCACTTACCCGAAATGATTTAATCAATGTTAATTGAGTTATAATTTTAATAATAATAGGCTAGTTGCCGTAAAAAAATTAATTAGTCCGTCTTTTACATAATTCAAAAATAAGGGATACGTATTTTTTCATTTGTAAATTAAACCAAAAATGACAAAGACCCCATGGCCCATTAAAGTTACGTGTAACGTCACGCCTTGCTAACATTTTTTCGTACGGGGTGACGTCACACGTAACTTTAATTCTTTAAACCCCAAGCGAACGCCGCGGCGTTCGCGCACCTATTGTCTTTCAATTGTGTCTGTAATTATCACAATTGAAAGGTTAATGATAACCCATTAAAGTTACGTGTGACGTCACCCCGTCATCTTTGTTATTTTTTGTTTAATCGAAAAAATAAAAAAATACGTGTCCAATATTTTTTTATAAGTAATCTAAAATACGGACTAAATAAAATTGTAATTATTTTGACACTGGAAACTACCTTATTATTAATACATATGAAAACAGTTTAATTCCCGCATTTACTTACGATTTTTCCGAATCGCAATATTTTTTTTGTGACGTAACTACAAAACAGTTTTCATGTTTTTTGTTATACTTGTGCTATGAGACCTTGCTTCATGCCGAATTTCAGGATTCTAGGTCATAGGGAAGTACCCTATGAGTTTTTATTCCCCTAGAGAGTGTTGAAGTATACGTTTTTTGCGATATAAATATTCGTTCCTTTTTTTTTCGTTAATTCAGAAGTTTTTCACAGCTTCAAGGGATTGTAGACCTGAGTACTAATTCGCGCATTTTGACCCTCACCCATGTCGTAGTAATAACTCCATATAGCGTCTCGTAGTACAGGGCAAAGTTGAGGGCACCAGGCCACGTGGTAGATCACCAATAAGTTCGACAGACAAGGGCCTCAAGTCTGCTATTACAATAGTGTCAGAATGGTCTATCTTTGATGTCATAATTGTCGATTTTGACAAGTTTGGCAATCCACTAATACAATGGCGTCATTATGACTTTCCAGTGGTCAACCACTGACGCTCCACGCACAAGAAGAAGTGGCATAGAATAGTAATCTCGTACATATTGACAAATGAATATTTGAGGTATGCGGTAATCTGCTAAAACTTTGACAAGCTACCATAAGAACGATATTGTGCAGTTATTGGTTTCATTATGATCATTCGATATTATCATTCTGCCACAACTATATTACGATACCATTGACCGATCAATGATCGATCATTATGAATTAGCAGATTACGAACTTTTAGCAGAATGACAATGGGATCGTGTTGGAATGACGAATTTATAAAAATAGCAGACTTGGGCCCCAGATCAAGGCCGCAACTAAGTGCTCGGTTTGCGAATGTACCCAGAAAGCTGGAGTCCGTAATGAAAGCCACTGTGTTACCAAGACGGTCCACGAACTCTCTGGCAACAGTGTACCGACTGAGAAGAAGAGGGTCTTGACAAACAAACAGACGGACAACAAAATTATCGGGTTCCGTTATTTCCTTTTGAAGAACAGAACCTTAAAAAGAGCTGTAAATTGTCATTATAATTTAAACATATTGTTCTTGTTATGTAGAACACTTTGATCGACCTTGATGAGGTGACTGCAATATGCAACTAACATTTTGAACACCTTCCTGACTCTCATTTATATGCTAATCATGTTTTTGTCTACAACAGTAGCGTAGATAGGCCTAGGTGAAGTGAGCCCTCGCCCCCACCCCAAGGGCCCTTTAACGATGAGATTTTTATTTTATAATTTACTAGCTTTTGCCCGCAGTTTCACCCGCGTACATAAAATATAGCCTATGTCACTCAGGAAGAAAGCAGCTTTCTATCGGTGAAAAAGTTTTAGTAATTAGACCAGTACCTCCTACAAACAAAAAAACAAGAAAACAAACTTTACCTCTTTATAATATTAGTATTAATTAAATTTGTAAATATAAATTTTCTTCTTTAAGTTTCTTGTAGTTTATATGTTTGTTTAGTTGGTTAGTTTCTAAGATTTTAGAATATAAGTGTTTTGGTCCTGTACAGTAAACTTATATCTATACACCTTTTATAAATATAAATAAAATCGGAGTGTCTGTTTGTATTATTGAAATAACTGCTTTTTACTACATGCTTATATATATGGTACATACAGTAAAATAACATTTTTTACAATTTTTGCCTGTCTGTGTGTCTGTTTGTCCGGGCTAATCTCTAAAATGGCCGGACCGATTTTGACGGGACTTTTTTTGGCAGGTAGCTGATGCAAGAACGAGTAACATAGGCTACTTTTATTTCTATAAAAAAAATACCACCAAAATCCTGTAGTCCACGCGAAAGAGGTCGCGGGCACAGCTAGTAATAAATAAATTAGTATTAGTATTGGTATTAGTATAGATGTGTTCGCGTTTGACCGTTATTTCACTTGATGGTAAACGACGATGTAGTCGAACACCGGGTTGCGACAGTCACTGTCTCGTTTTCGAAATTAAAAAAAAAAACGCCTCTCTGATGCGTCTTCGCCCGCGTCTAGTTTCGTCCACGCTACGCCCCTGGTCATCAATATAAGTAAAGTGCTAAAGGTTCCAAATTAGTGGAATCGGTGAAGTCTAATAGCAAGTACATGTGGCAACCAGATCATAAGCCTGCCTGCTTATTGTCATGGTGTATTGTTGTAAAATTATCTTATTAATATTTTATTTCTCCCAACGTTGTTCTCGTTTGTCATTCGTCGATCTTTGACAGTCGTTACAGGTAATATGATGCCAGAAAGTCTGACCACAAAATATATAAGTACAGAAGACAATCTCATGTACGTACATCACTCTTTATACCTACGCTCGGTGGACGCACACTATTGAGTGTTTGAGCCGGAACTGTTCGACGAGTGATCCGAGATACTCCGAGATATCGTGTCCGTGAGCGGTGTCTATGTGTGCGTTGCTCGAGCGCGCTTTGTATGTAGATTGACTTCTGTAGAGCTGCCACCACGGATATTGAACGCTGGCTTCAAGTTGCGCAGAAGTCAAAAATCGGGTCTCTTTAGGTGGTGCGACGTGAGACGCGGGGCGGGGCTCGCGTCATAGACGACACTCGTGATTCGATCATTGCGCTTGCAGCTTGTATCTAACAACGACGACGATTGGCACGCCAATGTATGGAATGCGCAAAGCAATCCCCACTCTGACGCCGAATCGAACGTTCAATATCCGTGGTGGCAGCTGTACATATCTATTATTTGGCATTGCTCCGAACTGTACGAGTGCGAGCGGGCGGGCGATTGAGCCGAGATTTCGTGTCCGTGATCGGTGTCTATGTGCGTTGCTCGAGCGAGCGTGAGATTAGATTGTCTGCTGTACCAATCTATTTTGTGCAATGGCTTTACGCGCTTTCTAAGGGAAATATATAATTATCTTTAATAGTAAATAATAATAAAATAAAATAAAAAACTGGGCAAGTGCGAGTCGAACTCTCGCACGCAGGGTTCCGTACCGTCTGTAGAAAAAAACGGCAAAAAAAATGTTGAGGTAGTTTGTTATATAGGGTGACTGGTAATTAGTGTCCAATAATTATACACATGATTGGACTCATGATTACAGACAACTTTCCCAAAGAAACTTTTTTTTATACTCATTATTTAACTTATATTTTTCAAGCGGCGCAGGTGCACTGTCACTATTGTAGGTAAGGTATATGAGACAACGGCGTCACGCGGCTAGCTGAGAGGTCGCAGGCGCGCGCGAATTTGCGCGAACAGCTGTTCTGTTATTGTGATAAAAGTAATGAGTATAAAAAAAAGTTTCTTTGAGAAAGTTGTTTGTCATCATGAGTAAAATAACGTGTAAAAGTATCGGTCACTAATTACCAGTCACCTTATATAATTTGTGAAAATTTCAACCGTTCACCTATCGCAGTTCTAGAGATACATCCTGGTGATCGATAGATGGACGGATAGACAGCGACAAGTCTTAGTAATAGGGTCCCATTTTTATCCTTTGGATACGGAACCCTAAAAACGATTTTCTTGGGGTTGTCCAGTAATCAGAATTGATCTGCCGTATGTGCAGTCTGACATTAGAAGTATATTAGGTAGGTACATACCTACCTATAATAATTTTCAGCACGCTTGTACGAAAATCTTTTTCGCACTAGTGTGGAAAATTGGGTGCTTCATTTCATTCAAAACACTTCATTGTGTGCTTAAAAGCAGTTATTTAAAAAATACAAAATTAAGAATGGGTTTACGAATTATGAAAAAGTAATTTGAAAAACGTTTAGGGAAACTTCAATTATTTTGCAATATTAATAGCCCGTGTCTTAAAATAAATCACCAAGAGTAATTAGTATAATTATTTTTACTGAATTAATCACCAGCGACCTTATAAAATGGATTAATTAAGTTTTTTCTAAAAATATTAAAATATTATTCGTTTTTTTTTCTTTAGTAATTAGTTACATTATATCATCAATTACATCATCTAAACTAATAAACTTTGTAAGTTTGTATTTATGAAGTAACTTCTGGAAATACTCAACCGATTTTGATAATTTCTCGAGTGACTGACCACCATGGTCACTATCAGGGAATTAAATGATAACACAAAAAAAAACCGGCCAAGAGCGTGTCGGGCCACGCTCAGTGTAGGGTTCCGTAGTTTCCCGTCCGTCACAATAAGTGTACTCACTTATGAGTTTAAAAAAATGCTTGCATATACGATTATACTACAAACTTAGTCCAGAAATTATTTTGTAGAACCCTTTTGTCTTTTTTGTACAAAAACTGTTCTTTACATCAAGTTCAAAATAATTTTCCTAGAAAGTCCTTATAAAGTTCTACTTTTCAGATTTTTTTCATATTTTCTAAACTTATGGTTGAAAAGTTAGAGGGACACACACACATTGTTTTTTACTTTTATTGACATTATCAAAAAATTCTTTTAGGGAACCCCTATTCATTTTTAAATACCTATCCAACAATATATCACACGTTAGGGTTGAAATTAAAAAAAAAATCACTTCCCACTTTACATATAGGGGGGCTACCCTAATAAAACATTTTTTTCCAATTTTTATTTTACCATTTTGTCGGCGTGATTGATATACATATTGGTACCAAATTTCAGCTTTGTAGTGCTAACGGTCACAGGGATTAAGCGAGGACGGACAGACAGACGGACAGACAGACATGGCGAAACTATAAGGGTTCCTAGTTGACTACGGAACCCTAAAAAGCGGTTATTTCAGTATTACAAACAGACACAAAAAATTTATATAAATGTATAAATAGCGGCTAGGTAACTGCGATTTACTGAGTTGCATTTTTAACGAAATATGGGGACACGAGCGGACGGCTCGCCAGTCGTCTACGTTACACCGCCCTGCCTTGACACATACATAGTCATCACACTCATCACTGCTACATGTTTTTTTTTTTCATCCGTTCTTTATATAGTCCAACATTTTGATCCGTACAGTATAACACCTGCGACTCTAGGAGTCTGGACATCAGGGGCGTCTCTAATGAGGGGCAAGGCATGAAGCTTGTCTCCGCTTCACAGTCATGACTGCATGCTTTGCTTATTACTGCTTCGCAGAAAGAGCTAACCACCCCCTTACCATTCCCTCTCCATCCGTACTATGGCCCAAACCAGGGACAGGATAGGACCCAAAATCGACCCCTGCGGAATCCCTTTGAATAACGCTACCATACTGACTGATCTACATCTACACTAATATAATAAAGAGGTAAAGTTTGTTTTTTACATTGTAGGAGGTAATCTCTGAAAGTACTGGTCCGATTGCTAAAATTTTATCAACGATAGAAGAGGCTTTATCCTAGAGTGAAATAGGCTATATTTTATGCACGCAGGTGAAGCTGCGGGCAAAAGCTAGAAACAAATTAATATAGTCACGTAGGTACGTTTGATTTTTTTACAGCTTCAAGGGCCCACAGACCTGAGTATATGGTTGACTCGATACCTCCACGCGTTCCCGAAATAATTGGTCTTGACAGACAGTGTAATGTTATTAACACTTACGTTTACTTTACTTATCAATAATCACATCTCTTTATAATATTTAGTTTGTTTATTTTCATTGATCACTGTCATCTGTCATGTCACTACTATTTTCTTCTATGGTTTTGATTAGGTATCAACAAAGAGTATTTTTATAGTCTTAGGTTTTATTCTTTTACTCATAATATTATTTATTTTGTAAACATATAATTTGCTATCAAATTATATGTTCTCTTATCTGAAATAATTCTTTAAAATTAAATTGTAATTTATATCTTTCTTGTGAAACAGCAATGCTGGCTGAAACCTGTTTTCAAATTTAAATTATGAATTGACAGCCAGCATAGCCGTCAAAATTGACTATAAAAACCATGTTTGTGAGTTTCTTGGTGAGTTTTCGGTCAGACTCTTGGTGCAGCTACATGTACAGTTCCTGGTGTCAGTTATTCTTGGGTCAGCTACATGTGACAATTACTTGGCTCAGCTCCTGTCAGCTTTCCCTGATTGAGCTCCTTGGACCATGAAAACCTCCTCAGAGGAGGAACTGAAGACCTCCTCTCTGCCTCTGCCGGCCCTCACGGCAGAGGGCTGTTCTACATTTGGACCTGGACTCTGAGGGCCTCCTCTCTACTGCTGCCGGCCCTTACGCTGCAGGGCTGTGACTACCACTATCTGTTGCTGCCTGCGGCTGCGTAGCCTTCGCCGTCCCTCGTACGGCTGAGGGCTACGCCTACTCCTGCTGCTGCATACCGCCTCTGACGCCGAGCCCGACTGAACTGTTTTTATATCTTTATATCTTTTTATATTTCTATTGTTTTTATATGCTTTTATTTGCATTATAACCTCACAAGGATTCATATCTATATATATTATTTCTCCCTCCATACTTTCCTCCCTCACTCAACCTCTCACTACTCACCACACGTGCCTTGCCAGGGCTACTCCCTGGAGGCACTTACACTTACACTTACTCCCCAAACGTGCCTTGCCAGGGCTACTCCCTGGAGGCACATACTCACTACACTCCCTCTTGCACTCGCGTAACACTCTTCCTCTCCTCTTACTATACACTTACTCTTCTTACTCTCACTCTTCCTCTACACTCCTCACTCCCATACTACTCCTTACCCTCTCATGTAACTGTTACACTCCTTTGTGTACACATTACGTTACAACAGACAGACTGACAACAAAATGATTCTATAAGGGTTCCGTTTCTTTTCAGGAACGGAATCTTAAAACCGCGCTTAGTACACTACCTGAAAGGTGATAGGAAAACGTGTGCATGTATTATGACGATAACCTCTTTCAACTGTTTTGAATCATTATATCTCAAAAACGGTAGCTCTTTGGCTCTCTTACGTAAAAAAGTGTTTAGACATTTTTGTAGCTTTTTTTTTGAGATTTCTGTTGTTTAGTAACAGAAGTGTATGATACACGTAGTTTTCTTAAAAATTATATCCATTTCAGCTATTTTAGTAGAAAATTAATCACATTTGAACTATAATTTATAATTCCGGTATTATTTACCTTGACCGACAGTCGCTTGAGCACCGACTGGTGACCACTCTACTCGTATTATTCTTTATCTACGCATTGAGCAGTTTTTTCGTTTCCCCTATGAGGAACCATTAATGAATAATGCATTTCAGCATTATTTTTTGTGGAATAAGGGTGATTTAACATGATAATTTTTCATAAGCATATCATCATAAACTCAATTATATATGCAATTCCAGTTCCTATATAAGAACCTAGATTGTCTTTTAAAGTCAGTTGTATCTGATTCTTATTTCATACGTGTCTAGAAAATGAGATCGGTAATTTTGTTAGTGTCTCTTGCAATATGCTCTGCTTCAACGAGTAAACGAAATATAGTGACGATACAAAGTTCTTTGGACGATCCGTATATCAATTCAGGACCATGCCCCGAGTATACGAACGTTATCGAAGGCTACCGAGACGCCATGTACAATTTTACTATAGAGACATATAAGCACGTAGCTGCTCGAGGGACGTACCAGTTCGTCATGTCGCCGCTCTCCATGTGGATTACGCTAGCCGCTATGGCAGAGGGAGCTGATCCCTACACTCAAAACTATCTGTTCGACCTACTCCATATTCCCAGTAATCTGTGCGTTCGTCAGAAATACTACCAAATGGCTGCGAGCCGCTTCTCATTAACTGCCGACGCAGCAGTTGTCAGCAAGCGAGCGCTGGTGATCGATGAAGGGGTGACTCCCAATCCCGTTTGGCATAACTTCGTCGCTAAGAATCATCTTCTTGATGTGTTGACAGCTCCCCTAAAGCACAACCCTGCAGCAGCAGCCAATACGATCAGGCAGGTTGTGTATGCCAACTTCCCTCGACTTGATCTTCGCGGAAATTCAGTTTTGATTGATACGATGGATTACAACGGACTGTGGAACACAGCTTTTGCTGATGCGGTGGTCAAGCGTGCACCCTTCTACAGTATATCAGGAGAACACATCGGTGCAGTGGATCTGATGACGGTGAAGCGACGCGGTAAAATAGGATATGTGCCATCGATACAGACAAAGATCTTAGAGTTACCGATTGGTGTGAATAAGCAGTACAGTATAATTATTGGTTTACTGATCGGGAATATTGACATACGTCATATTTTAAGGGAGTTGAAAGGCTCGATCCTCAAAGAAGGAATTGGATTGTTGAGAGAGACTAAAGTTCCTATAAACATAGCGTTGCCACAGTTTACAATCAATTCAGAGCTGGACGCGAAGATTATTTTGGAAGACCTTGGGATTAGCAGTCTTTGGACAGATCCAGACGCTACCAGGTACGGTTCCACATTATAATCTCACTAATATTATAAAGTTAGAAGTACGTAGGGTTTTGTCGATAATTCTATAACAGTTAGATTAGTTTAAAATACCAGATTCTACAAATGTCAGATTCTATAAGCGCCAGATTCTACTAATGCCAAATTTATAAATGTCACATTTTTTTTACAATTCCGATTTTTCCATTTTTTTATAATAATTTCTTTCGTGTGTATATAAATTTCGCTAATTTCCAAAGTAATTCAAACAAAGTAACTGCATATAATTATGTCGTATTCAGATCTTAAAAATTGATTACTTCGTTTTCAGAACATTTCCTTCAGACAGTTTTGTTCAGAATGTTTAAGTTTGATTATAGGTATTTCAATCTACGTTTGGTCTTCTTTCTTTAGACCTTTATAATTATTGAAATTCTACATCAACGATATGGTCAAACGAAGACAGACACATCATCAAAACTTAACGTTTAAACGATCAGCCATGACGTTTAAAGTAAGATTGTTTTAATCTTGTTTCTGTGTGGGTAAGAGACAGAGCTATACAGGTTGTCTAGCGCCATCTCTTACTCACAAGGAAACAAGATTAAAACAATCTTACTTTGAACTTCATGGTAACCCCGCTGGCCAGTTTTAGTTGGCCATATCTTGAAGTGATCATTTCTAAGATCTGACCACGCCATATTTAAAAATAAATAGTAGTTCGTTAATCTCGCTGAAACTTGAGAAGTCTGCACCGATTTGTCTAATTTTGATCTTGAAATATTTGTGATAGGCCAGAGAAGGTTAAAAGTTAGAAAAATAAAATCCGAATGCAAAGCCATTTCCAATTAAATGTCATTTTAAATTAATTATGCTGGTTTAGGGTAATGCCAATAGATGGCGTTGACAGTTCAGCTATGAGTTTGTCTAAAAAGTCAACCGATTTGGGAATTCCGTATAATATTTAATTATTAAAAAAATACTTATATTCAATCATTTTTATAAGGTTCTTCTTGTAGTAAACAATGATCAAGATCTCTTAATCAACCTTGATTATTGAACCAGCGTTGCCTACGTCAAACTTCATTTTAATGTAATAATTACACAAGTCGGTTGACTTATTAACTAGACAGACTCTATAACAACATTCATTGACTATTTACGGCGGTACAAAGTTTGCGGGTCAGCCAACAACATATTATACACCCCTACTTTTTAAATAGTACAAAAAAGTAGGGCTCTATCTGTACCCGTCACTGATCATATTTGTGTAGTCAAAAGTAGAAAAAAACCGAAATCCTAAAATTTACTACGAAAAGGTAAATTCATCATAGAATCAATCAAACATAATAATTGCTAGTAGAAAATACTGCGGGCAGTGTTTTTCCTTACTAATTGTCACTTATTCATTCATTAATCAATAGCCTGCACAATATTTCCATTAATTGAGTGACATTTTGAGACATAAACCAACGCTAATAACTTTGCTGTTTATGAATATTATTTATTGAGATTTTACTTATAAAATAACAAGGGCTTTTCTAATAAGTCCTTTAAGTATTTGTACTAATTAAAAAATAGTGGTGTATAACAACTAGTGTAATGTATCTTTACAGGTACATATCAACCCCGCCGGCCCTGCCCAGCAGTTACATCCAGCGAGCTTCCCTGACTCTCAACAAGCACGGAGTACATCCTCCACCAATCACCGAGCTGCGTTCGTTCGGTCCTCTGACCAGGCCTGAAGATCTCTTCTTCAGCGAGTTCATAGCCGATAGACCTTTCATTTTTGGACTTTATGATACTGAAACTCATACCTGTTTAATGGCCACCATGTATACACAACCCACTTACCCGAACTGATTTAATAAAAGTTAATTGTGATTTATAAACTAGTGCGCCTCACCATCAACGATTGCATCACTGCTTACAGTACAATTCACGAATGATGGCGGGCGTGAAGTTAGCCTTTACGAACTTTCGCGAATACCACACTCTTCTAGCACACGCACGACGTCATTTGGTTCCTAAAACACGTTACTGCGCAGCCTTCTGCGCAAACTTCACGCCCGCCATCATTCGTGAATTGTACTATACCATCAGGCGGGATCGCAGTCAAGTACTAGTTTATAACAGATAAAAAAAAAGATACAATTTTAATAATAGTAATTAATACCTATGAAAACAGTTGAATTCCCGAATTTAGTTACGAAGATTTTTCCGAATCGCAATATTTTTTTTTTGTGGTGTATGTAACTACAAATTCACAGTTTTCAGGTTTTTTGCTATACTTGTGCTATGAGACCTTACTTCATGTCCAATTTCAGGATTCTAGGTCAATTAATTTAAATAGGAATTTCATTTCCGTATGAATTTTAATTCCTTTGAAAGAGTAAAAATATACGTTTTTTGCGACATATATAAACTACCGTATCTCATTTTTTCGTTAACTCAGATTTTTTTTTCACAGCTTCCTGATGAGACCGCAGACTTAATAATAATAATAATAATCCTCCAAAAAGCTGCAATTTTGAACACCTGCAGAATAGTAAGAAAATTCATGCAAATCGGGGAAAATGAAATATCTCCACATAATACTCATTCTCCACTTTAAATTTACTCACAACACGCTACATTGACTTGGCTTGGCCCGTTAATGTAGCTTAAAAACTAGCCCAGAGCTAAGAAAAACTAAACGTTGTCCCATAAAAATAATAATAATAAACTGTCCGGACCAAGCCAAAGTCGTCGACGGCGCGCACTGTTCCCGCGCGCCTCAAGGAGGTCTCAGCAGCAGCAGGCGGGTCGAAGTCTACTGGGACAAGGGTTATCCGAAAGGGCGCTCGAGCCCCGGTATGAAGGCTTGAAGGAACGGGATAGGTTTTTTAGTCAGTAAGAGTCTGACACTATCTCCCGCTCCGCCCAAGAGCGGGGGCTGTCATTGGATGATTTTTCCCATCGAAAAAAAGAAAATCCTATAAGGGTTCCGTTATTTCCTTTTGAGGAACTGAACCTTGAAAAGAGCTATTAATATTGTCATTAAAACAACGTACATTCTTGTTGCTTAGAACACTTTGATCGACCTTGATGAGGTGACTGCAATATGCAACTAACATTTTGAACACCTTCCTGACTCACATTTATATGCAAATCATGTTTTTGTCTACAACAGTGGCGTAGGTAGGCCTGGGTGAAGCAAGCCTCGCCCACGGCCACGCACCGCACGGGCACAAAATGGGTAGGCACAGAAGACAATCTCATGTATGTACTCGTACTTCACTTTTTAAACCTACGCTCGGTGGACGCACACTAATGAGCGTTTGAACCGGAATTGTTCGACTCAAAAAAGATAGGTACAGAAGCCAATCAACATACAAAGCGCGCTCGAGTAACGTACACATAGACACCACTCACAGACACATTGTCTCGGTCGCGTCTCGGACCACTCGTCGAACAGTTCCGACTCAAACGCTCATTAGTGTGCGTCCAACGAGCGTAGGTATAAAAAGTGAAGTACATACATGAGACTGTATTCTGTACTTATCTATTTTGTGTGTTCGACGAGTGGTCCGAGACGCGACGGAGATATCGTGCCCGTGAGCGGTGTCTATGTGTGCGTTGCTCGAGCGCGCTTTGTATGTAGATTGACTTCTGTACATATCTATTTTGTGCCAAGAGCCCTCGCGTGCTCTTTAACGACGAGGGTTTTATTTTATAATTAGCTTAGCTTTTGCCTGCAGCTTTGCCCGCGTACCTACTATATACATAAAATATAGCATTCGTCACTCAGGAAGAAAGCAGGTTTCTATCGGTGAAAAAGTTTTAGCAATTATGACTGGCCTGTTGGTCTAGTGGTTAGTGACCCTGACAGCTATACCAGAGGTCGTGGGTTCGATTCCCACCCAGAACAAATGTTTGTGTGATGAGCATGATAATTTGTTCACAAAAAATCGGCCTCGCCATACAAATTGTCCAATAAAGTTTATTATTTTGTATGGTGAGACTGATTTTTTTTTACGTTTCCTGAAAAAAAAATTTGTGGGTCCTGTCCCTTACACCTTTTATAAATATGTTTATCTCAACTCTTTGCTCACTCAGCAGTCAGCACATAGATCTGCATATCTCCCATGATAAGCCATACCAAATGTGTAAATATATATTTTCATTTTTAAGTTTCTTGTAGTTTATATGTTTGTTTAGTTGGTTAGTTTCTAAGATTTTAGAATATAAGTGTTTTGGTCCTGTGCAGTAGACTTATATTTTTATTTTATTTTTAATAATTATATACCTAAACAAATTTATTTTAAAATAATTAATTATCTACACTTATAAACAATTTTATTACTATAAATTAAAATATAAATAAATAATAAAACCTTACGCTAAAATACGCTAACCAAAATATGGCGTCAAAGAACTCTTCCACATCGCTGTCGACTGGTAATGTGCCCAAAAGACTGGCGGCATTGCCCATAAATAAATTAGTATTAGTATTGGTATTAGTATAGATGTGTTCACGTTTGACCATTATTTCACCTGATGGTAAACGACGATGTAGTTGAACACCGGGTTGCAACAGTCGCTGTCTCGTTTTCGAATTTATAAAAGAAAAACGCCTCGCTGATGCCCCTTCGCCCACATCTAGTTTCATCCACGCTACGCCTCTGGCCACCAATATAAATGCATTCATGCTAATTTGTCTATTATTTCAGCTATTTTGCAAACCAAACCACGTGCAGATTTTTAAAAAAAAGAGTATTTCTAATCTGGGATGATTGCAATTTTATAATGTCTAGATTATTGGAGCTTGATTATAACACAAAAAAAAAACAGGCAAGTGCGAGTCGGACTCGCGCATTGAGGGTTCCGTATAAACTTGCAGAAATCAGAAGTTAGAAACTTTATTTCAAATAGACTGACATTTTGACAATTCAAAAGTGCCTGTTACTTTTGAATTGTCAAAATGTCAGCAAAAAAAGAAGTGCAAGCTAGAGTGCTAGCAAGATAACTTGGCGCGTAGCGGGGGCGTGCTTAATGTTGCCAGCCTAACAAATCTATTTTCCTTAATTTGATAAAAACGTTTTTTTATAACACAGTGTAATTTAAAGAATTTATTACTTTTATAGTACTTACCTATTAAAAAAAAAAACTTACCTATTAAAAAAAAAGGAAAACAAATTATTTTGATATGTCTTGTAAAAGAAATATGTTTTTAAAAATGGTAAAAATGTTTCATATCATATATTATAATACATTCAGGTTTTCTAAAAATATAGATTGGTAAACAATGTACCTAACATTATTTTTTGTAATTTATCTACAAAAAAGGATTTCAAGATTTTCAGCTAGTACCTAAACCCTAAACAAATTGACTATAGGTTATTTTCATTTACATTCAAAGTAATTTAATTTAAAAAAAAAAGTCTTGCAAACTTTGTAAATCATTTAATGGATATTTATTTTTTCATGGATGACGTTTGCAGAATTCATATCGTCATGATGGTCACTTGATAACGATTTAAGCACATAGTAGCAGTCCACTTTCAACAAACTTTGTTGACTTGCTAGGTACCGCTCGGGTACGTATATTTAGGGAAATTTTATTGTGAAAAATTGTTTGACAAATGGGTCTAATTTTGAAAAATGGTACCGTAGGCCCAATATTTTCTAATTTCTCTTCACAAACACGTTTGAATTTCAAGAAAATAGCCGTGCTAGCACTTTTAATTATTTTTGGCATAATAATGACGGCTATTAACTTTAGAAATTATAAAAAACTCAACACATTCTCTTGACACATGACATAAACGTCAAACGATTAGTTTCCAATTTTTGCCACGCGCCAACTTATCTTGCGTTAGCTCTACGTTGCACGTTCCAAAGCGCAGATCTCTATGGAGAAAAATCATGACTGTAATGAGTTACAAAAACCTTGGTTACATATTTTTTGTCGTTACTATTATGTGGTCACAATGTCAATGAAAAAAAAAGTATTTAAAAGATATAAATTGAATTAAGTCACAAGAAATAAGCTAAGAGATGAAAATAGCTTGTGAAAATAGCTTATGTAAATAGTTCGTATCCCGAAACGAGTCGAAGAGTTTTTCAAATAACAATAAAGTACCTACTTTGGGAAAAATTGATTAGTTTAACTGCAACGGCTTTCTGATTACTTCCTTTCTTTATGCAACATGGCATTGTTTTTTACTAGGGCATTAATTTTAAAAGTGTCACCTATGACTGAAAAGTTTAAAGTGAATCGTTTGTCTTGGTATGGTCATATAAAGAGAAGGGATGAAACGCATGTTACTAAAAGAGTTATTAGTATACAAGTGTGTGGGTGGACAGGGAGAGGGAGGTCAAAGAAAAGATCGCGGTATCAGGAATACAGGATAACTCAAGCTACATCTTACAGTTTTGCACTGATAGAATTTTTTTAATAAGAAAATGACCTCAGATGACGCGATTATTTTCACAGCACTTCGTTTTCATAAATAAAAAATAACTTTTGAATTTCTAATTTATGTTGTTTTTAAACTGATGTCTAAAAGATAAAACGTTTATACAGGGTTATTCGTAAAACACTAGTAACCACTCAGCACTATGTTACTAATATCATAAACAACAACTTTTGTTCTATGACTTTTAAAAATGTATCATATTTCAGTTCACCAGATTTTCATACAAGAATAAAAATATTTCAATTGAACATTCTCAATATTACAAAGTCTATGCGAAGCTAGCAATAGTCAAATAGCGAAGGAGAGCAGAATCGGTCAGCGGAGGTGCTTTATGCGCTTCCGTCGCGTCCTACAGACGTAGGTAAGTATAGCAAAAGTCCAGTGTGGTTGAAAACCAGGGTGGGGCATTGTACGATGCTGGAGGGGAGAGCCAGCGATTTTGAAATGTAACCTGTCATAAAGAGGTTACATCTTTGCCGACTGAATCCTAAAAATACTATATTTATACATTATAACCAGACAAGCAAAAAATCGTTTATCACAGAAATCTAGCGCTACGCTCTTTGACCTATAAAAGAAACAGGAATCCTAATATAAAACTAGTTGATTAAGTAACAGAATCTAATTAGGACGTGCCGAATCATGAAGCTATTCATTCCGGCTTTATTTCTCGCGTGCAGTGTTCAGATATCAACGCAACAGTACCAGCAGATCTCTCCATCGGTCTACAATACACCATCGTGCTTCGTCAATCAGGACCTCACTACTAAGTTCAGATCCTCAAACTACCAATTTATTCTGCCATTGTACAGATCAATAGCCTTGCGAAGTAATCTCAATTTCGTGTTCTCGCCAAGTTCGATATGGATTATAGCCGCGGCGATAGCAGAGGGAGCTGATCCTCTAACTCAGCAGAAACTGTTCCAACTCCTAAGTCTACCCAACGATCCATGCGTCCGTCAGTTGTTCTACCAACTGGCCACGACTCGGGCGTTCCCTTCAAAGGACGTCAATATTAAGAACACGCGTGTTTGGTTATTCGACGATGCTACAACAGTCAACCCAACTTGGTATGACTTAGTCGTCAGAAATTCTCTTCTAGAGGTTGTCAGAGCACCGATCAGATACGATCCAATAGCGACAGCAAACGAGATCAAGAGAATAATGTCTTCAAGCCTTCCCAGACTTAATCTAAGTGGAAACTCCGTTCTTCTGGATACGATGGACTACAATGGTCTCTGGTCCACAGCATTTGCTGATGCAGTCATTGAAAGAGCACCATTCTATAACATACAAGGAGAAGCAATCGGGGCTGTAGATATCATGAGGGTACAGAGACGAGCAAGAATGGCATACCATGAGAAAGTGCAGGCGAAGATCATTGAGTTACCAGTCGGTTCGAATGAGCGATATCGAATGTTGTTCGCTATTATAGTTGGAAATAATGACCTTCCGTCGGTGGTGGGCGCAGTGACTGGTGATCTTGTATTTGAATTTATAGAGAGGCTGCAACCCAGCCCTGTGTCTATAGACGTGGCGATACCGCGCATGGTGATCAGCAGTGATATCGACATGAGGGTGATTCTGGAAGATTTGGCCGTTACAGAGCTTTGGACTGATCCGGCAGTTACTAGGTGAGGTATTGAC
Organism: Mythimna albipuncta; assembly: GCA_929112965.1. NCBI lineage: Eukaryota > Metazoa > Arthropoda > Insecta > Lepidoptera > Noctuidae > Mythimna > Mythimna albipuncta. Next base: position 11,796,328 of record OV815987.1, read on the forward strand.
CACATCATCATCGTCATCATTACAGCCGAAAGTCGTCCACTGTTGGACATAGGTCTCCTCTAAATATCTCGCCACAATATGGTCCTGTGCATCTCGCATCCATCGGATTCTTGTGACCCTCACCAGTTTATCAAAAACTTAGTTGATTCACCCTATACTGCTTTCAACACTACGTCTTCCAGTACCTAGGTAGTGGCCATTCCAGAACCTTTCTGAGACAGGTCCATCTTACTGCTAAGCATCTAGACATTTCTTTTTGACGAGGGCTATGCTAGAAGTTTCCTTGTGTGATCGAATCAAGTCAGATTTATTTAAGCAATTGAACCTAATACCCCTACATCACCATCTCATGCCAATTTCTTTATCACAGGTACATATCAGACCCGCCGGCTCTCCCCTCCAGCTTCTTGCAGCGCACCACCCTGGTCCTCAACAATACTGGTCTGGAATACTCGTACCCAGAACCGGAGACTGCATACAGCACCAGAACTGGACTGGATCCTATCCTGGGGAATGACTTCATTGCTGACCGTCCATTTTTATTTGGTCTGTTCGATGCTGAGACCTGGACGTGTCTGTTCACTGCTGCCTATACTCAGCCGACTTATACTTGAATGAAGAAATAAAGGTCAAAGTGAAATCTAGTTTTTTTTTTATAGATATAAACTAGGGCTTGACTGCGATCCCACCTGATGGTGGTGCAATCATTGATGGTGAGGCGCACTAGTTTATTAAGAGCCTATTTACTGTTGCCTTAAAGAAAACGAAATTATCAGACGGGAAGAACGCAGCAGACAAATTGTTCCAGTCCCTCGATGTAGGTGGTATAAACGACGAGGCAAAACGCTTGGTCCGGACCGTAGAGATTTCAACAACATAAGGGTGGATACTCGCCGTTCGTCGGCTTGTCCGATGGTAGAAGTGAGATGGTGGAATCAAGTCGTGTAATTCCTGCGCACACTCTCCAAAGTGCATCTTGTAAAACACGGAAAGGCTAGCTACCCGGGCTTTTTTTATAATAATAACCCGTCACCGTGTGGACCACCTGGAGGACACGGTGGAGCACACGGTACAAGTGTGCCTAGCTTGGGTAGAGCACTGCTATATCCTCGTGGGTTATCAGCGGCAATGATCTCTTGCACCGGGCCTTGGTCCAAAGCGAGGAGGAGTGGCAGACGGTCGCCCCCTTCTGCGAAGCAGTAATTCTAGCAAAGGAAGCTGCATGTGTGGGGCAACGGTTCTCAGGCCCCAGCCGTCGCGCATCGCCGGGATCCTGATCCTGATTTCCGGCCACAGTCCAGTAGACCTAGCTAAAGATTCGTGTCTGAAAGGAAGGTTCAGCCCCGGTAAGAAAAGCAACGAAGGAACAGGAGTGGGCTTTAGTCAGTAAAAGTCTGACCCTATATTTCGCTCGCCCCAGGAGCGAGGAATTGTCATTGGAAGATTTTCTCATCAAAAGAAAAAAAATATAACATTATCAAAAATGATTTTATCGTATGACTAATAATTTTGCCAAAGAAAATTTTTAAACAACATGTTATTTTTTCGCTTATTTTCGCTACTCCTTTCAAGCGGCTTTAACCTTTAGAAATAAATTTACACAATAAAATTGGTTATCAAATGTATTAAATGTTCTTCAAAATGTATATGTACACACAGATGGTTTTAAAGATCTGCGGGACTCAATGCGAGTGCAGGCAACTGTGTGAGTATGCATTTAATTACGTCATGGTATTCAAAAGACTCGTCTTAAAAAGTAGGCATGTACAGGCCAGTCATCTTAGGTATGAACGTCAACATTAGGAAATAATGCATTCACATTATACTTAATCAGATAATTTTAATGAAAGCTCTTTACAATTTTAAGGCTCAAATCAAAGGTTTGCAATTTTTTATCACGCATTTAGGTAATCCATGACTTGAAATAACTTTAACTCCTTATTAACGTAAACGTTTTGTATGTAATTTAATTTAAACCACACATCGTACAAAAAAAGGTTAACAAAACAAAATAAAAGTTACTTACTGTCTGAACACAATTGACGGATCAATAAAAAATATTCTGCGTAATACTTTTCAAATTGACGAATATAAAAGCATGATAATTCAAGGAATCCTCAGTACCACCTCGTCGTAACTTCTAATTGCGTCTTTCAAAATGCAAGTTATCGCTCTTGCCTTTCTCGTCTTGAGTGTTGGGCTCTCCGTTTCGACCCCACACAGCTTCGACTTACGCGGAACTCATATCCAGGAACCTTGCAATGTCTACCAAGACGTCTTGCACAGCTGCCGGTCCGATATGTACGATTTCTTTCTTACTTTTTTCACTGCAGTTGCTGCAAGAAGTGTACAACTAAATTTCGTTTATTCTCCACTTTCTGTGTGGCTCATTCTCGCAGGAATGGCTGAAGGAGCAGATTCCTTCACGAAGCAAAAGATATTCAATCTCCTGAATGTTCCCTACGACGAGTGCACCCGACAGAAGTATTACCAACTGGCCACCTCTCACATCGTGCAGACTGACGATATCAAAGTTATAAGCAACCGAATTATGTTGATCGATGCAGGCGTCAAACCTAATTCGACCTGGTACGATATTGTGATGAAGAATAATCTCTTGGAGGTCCTCTCTGCCCCTATCAGACACAATCCAGCAGTAACAACTGAGGAAATCAAGCGACTGATGCACGCTGAACTGCCAACGATAAATTTCAATGGAAACTCCGTAATTCTTGACACAGTTGACTTCAACGCGTTGTGGACAACTGAATTCGCTGACGCGAAGATCGAGCGTTCTCCTTTCTACGATCAGATCGGAAGTCCAATAGGCTTCGTTGATCTTATGAGGGTAACCAAACGCGCGAGACTAGGATACGTCAGGAGACTAAAAGCTAAAGTGTTGGAATTGCCGATTGGTGCCGATAAGCGCTTCCGAATGGTTTTCGTAATGTTCCCTGATTCAAAAGACGTTAGGGCTTCCTTCGGGGTTGCGAACACTGATATCATATTTGAGATGTTTGCGTCGTTAAAGGAGAGCTACGTTCCAGTTGAGGTGGCGATACCACGTCTGGTTATAACTAGTGAGCTTGACGTTAGGACTTTAATTGAAGATTTGGGAGTTACCAGTTTGTGGGACGATCCAGCTGCGACAAGGTAAATTCTATTACGTCTTATTTTTAATTTTTTATTGATAGGAGCTAGTGCTTGACCGCGATCCCACCTGGAGGTAAGCAGTGATGAAATCGTTGATGGTAAGACACACTAGTTTATTAAGAGCCTATTTACTCTAGCCTTGAAGACACCTAAATTATAATTAGACGGTAAGACCGCAGTAGGCAAATTCTTCCAGTCGCTCGATGTCACCAAATCGTAGGGTCAGCAGGGTCGAAGTCTTCTAGGACCATGGGTTAAGTGAAAGTGAACCCCAGGACCCGACGGCTTGCCTGGAAGGGCCTGGGTCCTGGCCATGGAGGCTCTCGGGCCTCGACTGAGAGGGCTCTTCAGCGCATGCATGGAGAGGGGCCAGTTCCCAATTTGCTGGAAGACGGGGAAACTGGTCCTCATAGCGAAGCCAGGGCGCCCTGCGGACTCTCCGTCCGCGTACCGGTCCTCGACGAGGTGGGCAAGCTCTTTGAGAGAGTCATTGCAAACCGCCTCGTCGGGCGCCTAACACGGGTGGGGCCGGACCTTTCGGACGAACAGTTCGGCTTTCGCAGGATGCGCTCTACAGTGGACGCCATCATGCGCGTGCGAGCCCTCACGACGGGGGATGCGGTGTCCCGGGGCAGGTGTGTCTTGGCTGTGTCCTCGGACATTGCCAACGCGTTCAACTCCCTGCCCTGGAGTACGATCCGGAGGGCACTCCGGTACCACCGGGTGCCCGAGTACCTCTGTCGAGTGGTCGAGGCCTATCTGTCGGAGAGACTTATAGTCTACCCCGGTCACCAGGGAGACTGGAAACGTCGAAAGATGTCGTGCGGTGTTCCGCAGGGGTCGGTAACGTAATATTGCCTACTTATAAGAATTGATGAGAAATAATAATCTCTGGTTTTTAAAGCCATTAGCTTGGCCTTTTAAAAAATTACTAGTGTCTGTCTGTTAATTTGCTAATTCCTCCTAAACAACGAATCATACCAGCTGTTTGACTTTCAATAGAGGAGTTTCTTTTAATCATGTAAACTAGGGATAGAGCAGTGGTGGCCGAGTGGTAACGGCCCCGGTTTACAAACTATAGGTTGCGGGTTCAAACCCAACCGGACGCATTACTTTGTGTAATTTATTTCATCACCACTGCTCTCAAAACGGTGAAGGAAAACATCTTGAGGAAGCCGGCATTTCCTAGAACCAAAAACTCGAAGACATGTGACATTCACCAACCCGAGAGAGCCTGAATCCCAACAGTGGGAAAATTATAAGGCCGACTATGATATGCTATGCTAGATTCCGTCTAATGAAAGCGTGACTCTCTCTCACTTTAATTTAAAAAAAAAAAACTCCAGGGCCTCAAGTCTGCTATTACAATAGTGTCAGAATGATCTATCATTGGTGTCATAATTGTCGATTTTAACAAGTTTGGTAATCTACTAATATAATGGCGTCATTATGACTTTCCAATGGTCAACCACTGACACTCCATTGAAAGAAGTGACATAAAATGGTAATCTCGTACATATTGACAAATGAATATTTGAAGTTTGCGGTAATCTACTAAAACTTTGACAGTTTATTTGATCAGTGTTTTACCATTAGAACGTTATTGTGCAGTTATTGGTTTTAATATACTCGAAATTATCATTCTACCACAATTCTATTAAAAGACCATTGACCGATCAGTGATCGGTCACTATGAATTAGCAGATTACAAACTTTTAGCAAAATGACAATTGGATCGTGTTGGAATGACGAATTTATGAAAATAGCAGACTCGGGGCCCTGGTTACGTTTTCAGTAGACACACTCTAATTAACATAAATTTAAAAAAAAAATGTATTTTTGTATGACAACAACTTGCGTCACCTCGGAGTTAGTGCCGCCTTTATGAATAAACAACACATTTCACCTTTACATTATATTCCAACTTTTTGATTATTATTTAAGGCCAGGTTCTACTCAATTTACACTTTTTTAAACCTCTAGGAATCCACAAATACATCAACTTACATTCTAGTGACAGACAAGCCCTTTCATACCAGCCGGGTCGAAGCCTACTGGGGCCAGGGTTATCCGAAAGGGCGCTCGAGGGAAGGCTAGAAGGAACGAGCAATGTGTAACTAGCTGTCCGACGTCGGGCATTTTAGCAAAACCGCGCTCGACTTAGACAATATACAGCTTTAAAAACAAGGTCAATACTATGACTATCGCAAAAGCTCTTGATAGTAGGGTATCTAAAAGAAATCCATGATTGCACTATTATTCAAGTTAATAAACTACTGTCAAATATGTTTTATAACCAACACTAAATTAGGTACTCAAAACCATTGGTCAATGTTAATTAAGCGAGACTGTAAGCATAAAGTAAAATTGATCAGCTTTTTGTTCGAAAGTATTCTTCATTATCTACGCGCACTGAATTCACTTCATGTCATTAGGTTTTTCATAGGGTTCAGCTATAAGAATTTGGAATCTAGATCTTATTCATTTAATCCCAAGCAAACGCCGGCCCCTCATTGTCCCTCTATTGTGTCTCTAGTCAAAGTATTCGAAAAGTTGATATTTAGATCAATTCTCGTCTCAATACTATAAACAGAAACAGTATTCACACAGACAGACAGATACACTATATTTTAGTATTTGGGAGGAAGATTTGCCAAAGATAATTAATGTACAGCTGAAAAAGAGTGGGACCAAGTACGCTTCCTTGCGGAACGCCTTAAGTGGCTGTGTCTTTATCAGTGAAGAATTCGTTTATCTTGACTTGCTTTTTTCTATTTTTTAGGTTGTTTTTAAAAAAATCGTGGATGGTATCTTTAATACTGTATTTTTGCAACTCAGCCAGTAAAATCTGGATAGAGACAAGATCAAATGCTTTGGAAAGATTTAGAAATATACACATCATCTGTTTTTCGTATCTTAAATTTTTAACTATAGCATTAGTTCAGTCTAATGTAATGATAAATCAAGCTTTATATAAAGATACATTTATATGAGTAAAAGTTGTGGACGCCTTTAATTGACATATTTACACAGAATTGATATTATTATCTATAAAATTACTTACCTGCATTAAAACGATCTGGTCAATTTTACTTGGGCATATCACGAAGTGATAAATTTTTAAGATCTGGCCACGTCATGTATATATAAATGTACTTGTCTTCAGATCCTACGCAAGTTCTACACTCCAGGCAACTGCGTGTGCCGCGTCGTCGTATACAAGCCAAGACAACATGGCGTCGTCGATCAGGACTTATACGAAATGGTAAATTCCTTTCGAAGCCTTCTTGGGCCAAAGATTTGTTTCTGAAAGGAAGTTTCGACCCCAGTAAAAAAGGCAACGAAGGAACAGGAGTGGGTTTTTAGTCAGTAACAGTCTGACACTATCTCTCGCAGTGCCCAAGAGTGGGGATGTCATTGAATGATTTTCCCACCTATAAAAATGTGAAAAATGTTACTAACATCATAAACAACAACTTTTGTTCTATGAATTTTACCAAAAACAACAAACGTTAAAGTTTCTTTGTTCTATCAAACACATTTTATACACTCTGTATTCTACTATAACTAACCTAACGTCTGTATGACACGACGCAAGCGTCGCTCCCCCGCTTTCGTAATATTTAGAACGTTCAATTTGAATATTTTTATTTTTGTATGAAAATCTGATGAACCAAAATATGAATCATCACAGCCTGCAAGACGCTCCGTGGCACTGTTGACGCGCCTGATTTACTTACTGTGCTGGCACGTTTCTTTGTCCCGGACAATTACTGCCGCAGCAAGAAGCACAGAATGTTAGCTGTGCCTCAGTGTCGCACTGTTGCCCGTGCTCAGTCTCCAATACCTGGCACTTTGGCTGCACTAAATGATCTCTTGGATTCTTATCCAACAAATGATCTGTTTGCGGATGAATGGAAGATGATTTTATTGGCATGTCAAAAGTACTGTGAGAGGAATTGATGTACGTGTTGTTTAAATGTTTATACTTTTACTCTTTGTTTAGTTACTGTAATTGGTCGTTTAACCGTTGTAATTAATTTAAAAAAAAAGACGTGTGGCACTGCCGCGGTAAAGCTATTGCATAGCATTTTTTATCAACTTAAGCAATTATAATTATTTATTTATTTTATTTATGCAGTAGTTTTTTTCCTTTGTTTTTTTTTTTCTTTGATATTAATTGAAGTTACACCTTTTGAGCGTGGTGACCGAAGAGAAAACAGATGAGTGGGGGGTATTAGGTTATTTTCGTTACGGAATTTTTGGATTCGGTCTCCACGCTCAAGGCCCGCGATAGAAGCTATGCAATAGCTTAAAAAAATGGAAAAAAAATTAGAAGTTGTAGTTTATGATGTTAGTAACATAGTCCTGAGGGGTTGCCAGTGTTTTACAAATAACCCTTTATATGTGCCCAGATTTGCAATTAAAAATATTTGATTGATTTTTATCGTCCTACAGCTCGTCGAGTTCTTCAGAGAGGAGAGGTCTGGAGTGTTCGTCACCGCCAACAGAGACTTTGCTGTGGCTCTATTTAGGACACCCAGAGGTAAGATTATTACATAATGACTTTTTTCAAGGCGAAAGCGCAAAGAGCTCATTCATACTTACCCTCTCAGCTGTGAGCCCGTAATGGCGCTAGTGCAACACATGTTACGCATTCGCGAACGATTCCCGCGCAATTTTGGCGCGTCTGATTAAAATGATGATATCTTCGAAACTACGTTAGTTAGTTCGCTACCGGTTATATTTTTCATATCTTTATTAAATTACAGTAATTGTCGTATATGTTCAGTATGAGAGGCACAGATTCAGGACAGATTCTTTTCCACAGACAGACATTTTTATAGAAAGCCAGAGCGGCTCCGCGCCACAGACAAGGGGCTATAGCGCGTTTTACGGCGAAGTTGCTTTGCCGTAATGTTGGCTATACGGGAAAACAGTGTTGCTATATATTTAGCAATAAAATTACTTAGAGTGCGTCTACTGAAAGCGTAACCTGGAGTTTTTTTTTTAAATTAAATTGGTAACATTGTTTTGCCGAAAAAATCATGTCAAAGTCTATGGTTGCAATTGTCAGTTTTTGGAAACATATATTTATTTTTCAAAAATAATTGCTTAATTATGGGAAAAACAATAAACAGTAACGTGCGAAAACTGCTACACACCATGGTTAATAAATTCAAACAAAAACAAGAAGAGAAAGAAGGTGTTTTCAATAAAAACCAACAATGTTTATATACGATTTCTTAATTTTGAAGTTAGTATGACGTTATAATCTTGATCCTTGTTGACAAATATTATGAGATATATTTACGATATAATAATATTTTTTCTTCTTATATTTTTAGATAATCTAGCATATTGCGAATTTCGTAATTGACAAAAACATCGAACAAAGAAGACTTTTGGTGAATCGACTTAATCAAAAACACATGCTAATGAGTGGTAGAATGCGTTCAAAAGCGGTTTAGATGTAATGAAAGACCTCACTCTGGTAGTGCATCAAAGTCTTCAACTGAAGTTAAAATCGCGAAAGTGAAGGAAATAGTGGCTGAAATCCTAGTTCAAGTTTGAAAGAGATAGCTGCTGAATTTTCTGTGTCTCACGAGTTGAATGAAATTGTAAATAAAGAGTATTATTTGAATATTATGTAGCAACATTAGAGAGAACAGATAAAATAAAATAATTTGGAATAATAACTAACATTTTGTGTGTTATTGACCTTTACCAAACACCCACCAATAATTAAAGGTTGAGAGCGTCGGTCTCCATACATTTCATATAAAAAATAGACTGTTAGAGCTACACTTGATCAACGCCACGCCATGTGACGTTACGTCCGCGACGCGGACATGTCAGTCCCAGAAATTTTAGAGGAAGGCGGGGCTATCCAAGCGTCTGATCGCGGTGGTCAGGCGGAAGTATCTTCGATGGTAAATGAAAAAGCGAGCTTGATCTGTTTTTAATCCTCCGATGAAATCAAAGGTAATGCGCATCAAATGTGTTACGCGTTGCGTCAGTGTAGTGTGCACACCTGCCGCACACGTCTGAGACGTCTCACACGTGTGCGTTGGTGTAGTGTAGTTCTAGCACTTAAGTCTACACTCACCTTTTTGACTGAAATTTAAGTTCCTATACAACTATTATACAATTGTCATAAATACAAAAAATACTCAAGTATCAAAACTTTTTTCTCCTACTATTTCAATAATAGAGTCTGTGCGGAAAGTAAACCGTCGTGGGATTTGAGGGCGCTGCTGTAGATAAATATCGTTTTCGTTATGTAAGCAACATTGTGACGTCATTATAGAGCGACTGTTAAATCTTGATATTTTTAAACTATGTTAGACTAGCTTCTTCCAGCGGCTTCACTCTATAATAAAAATTATCCTATTCTGAATTTGCTCACCTAATGAAACTGCAAAGTTATAGCTTATGTGCTATATTATTGAAATGTTTATAATTAAGTTCATTTGTCTAGTAGTTTTTGCGCAACACATCACATACGAGTACCTAGATCTACCTTCACAAACTTTCGCATTTATAATATTAGTAGCCCATTTATTGAACTTGCTCACGTGATGAAACTTAGCAAAAATATAGGTTATAAGCTACATTATAGCAACGTTTATCATTAAATTCATCCGTTTATAAGTTTTTGCGTAATGCCATTGTGGCGACACCTGGGGGAAGCCTATGTCGAACAGTGGACATCTTTCGATTGCAACGATGATGAACATTTAAATGTAAACACGAACCGGTAAAGGAAAATAGCGTGAAGGAAATGCTGTACTGCCTATCGAGGTAGGTTCCACCAACGACCACTTACCAAGTTTCAACGAAAATGGTTCCATCACTTTGACTGGGATTGGTCTATTATCACTGACTGGAATATTGTAGCTAGCAGCAAGTTTATGTTTGTTAAATGTAAAGGTAAAAATGGGACACACTACCACTTACTCGTTATCTTTATCATTTTTCCCTTTAGCTAATCAATGAAAAATATGAACTTAATGACTATGAAAATAAAGTACACTTCAGAATTTGTAATGTTGCTTCGTAAAAAATCTATTTAGCCTGTAAGGGACCATCTCGCATATAAGAACCTTGGGATCACTTAGTTGTCCGTCTGTTTATCTGTTAAGACCCTTTAACTCGAGAACGCTTGGAGGTATCGAGTTAAAATTAAAACCATACACACAAGTCTGCGGTCTTTTGAAGTTGCGAAAAAATCAAACTTCTGAGTTAACGAAAAAAAAAGATACGGCTGTTTATGTCGCAAAAAACATATATTTCGATACTCAAGGGAATCAAAGTTCATAGGGTGAATCTCGTTGACCTAGAAACCTGAAAATTGGCATAAAACAAGGTCTCATAGAACAAGTACAGGGAAAAATCAGAAAACTTGTAGATCAGATCACTACAAAATGTTTGCAATTCGGAAAAAATTTTGTAACTCAATTCGGGAATTGATTTCGGTAAATTTGTACAGACTCTTCAGTGCGCGAGTCGGACTCGCACTTGCCCTTTTTTATTTTAGTTACTGTATCCTCACTCAAACCTGAAAAGAAATATTTTAAGTTAGTCGAAATGCATTATAAATTTAAAGTATCAATACTCTTAATACTAGCCATCGAAAATATTGACAAAAATAAAATAAACAAATATCGTCATGTTTTAATGAATTTCCGTTTAATTTATATATATTTGGAGATAACAGGGACAGGAGTTCACCTAGGAAGTCTAGATATTAAAATAAAAGTGTTACGTACCAAAAATACAGCATATCAATGTTTCCCAAGTTCGTGACTTTGTTTTGATCAATAATGGTGTCATTTGCCATTTGTTATCTTTGGCAAAACTGTAATATATTAAATATTATTTCCCCTACAGCTCAGTGAAATTTTTTATCACATTTCTGAAGATTTCAATTAAAAATCACAATAAAATAACACAATAAACAAACCTGATATGACGTTTGCCATTTGACGGATGGCTGGGTTGTGTTGCTACTTAAAATCTTTAATGTTGTTTTCACTTTACGCCACGACGGTTCTTTTATCGCACAGACTATACCACATTCATTTTTGGTTTTAACCTCCTTTTCTCAGGTCACGCTTTCATTAGACGGACTCTAGTATTAGGGAGATCACCTGATATTTCGTTACTTTTAACAACTGACTAATAATTTTCGTTTTTTTTCTTTTGGAAACTGTAAAAACTATTTTTGAATTAAGTATACAAGGAAATGGAGCGCAGCGTCCTACACAACAGCGCCAATATTACGGCGAAGGAACTTCTTTTGTAAAACGCACTATACTTAGGTATGATTTTTACGAGAGATAGTAGAATATCTCGTAAAAATGTTTTCACCGTTTTCTAATTATCCAGGTTTTCGCAATATCAGAATTATCAAATTACCCAGTAATAAAAAAAAATATATCAATATTGATTTACTATGTATGTCAATACATAACAAAATAATATCGATATTTAGGACATTCAATATTCTGTACTTTTGATATTTTGATGTCACTTTTGTAGTTAATGAGATTTTACAGTGGGTTGCCATATAGAAAAAATACGAAGATGTCCGTAAACATTACTTTTATCGACTAAGAACCGGACTAATAAACTAGCTTCAAAGCCTTGAGCACAGGGATAGGGTAGCCAGACATTGTGTTTTACAGGTTGCATTTTGGAGAGTATGCGCAGGAATTTCATTACATGATTCCGTCATCTCATTTCTACCATCGGATCATGCGACGTACGGTGAATATCCACCCTTACGTTGTTGAAACCTCTACGGTTTGGACTAAGCGTTTCGCCTCGTCATTTATACCGCGTACATCGAAGAACTGGAACAATTTGCCTGCTGCAGTCTTCTCGTCCGATTATAATTTGAGTGTCTTCAAGGCTAGAAAGGAATAGGCTCTTAATAAACTAGTGCGCCTCACCATCAACGATTGCATCACTGCTTACCATCAGTTGGGATCGCAGTCAAGCACTAGTTTATATCAGATGCTTCACCCTTGACTTTGTCTGTCTTTTCACAGGCTTTTACATGTTCGACCCGATGGACCGCGACCGCTACGGGCGCGCTGTGGCACCGCCCTGCATTGGTAAAGCCAGAGCTTGCTTCTCACAGTATCCCAATGTAAGCAATTAAAAGTTACATACACGACATATAATTGTACTAATATTATAAACACGCAAGGTTTATTTATGTTCCACACTGTAACAAATTGCTACACTATAGCACAACTATAGTCTGTCTAATAAGTTAAACGACTTAAGTAATTATTAGGATTTAATGAAATCTGATGTAGTCAACACGGGTTCAATAATCAAGGTTGATTAAGAGATAGAGATCATTGTTCACTATCAGAAGAACGTTATAAAAAGTAACGAATATAAGTATTTTTTTAATGATTGAATATTATACAAAGTTCCCAAGTCGATTGACTTATTAGACTATAGTCTATATGTATATTTATTAGATGCATCTCATATCTTTGTGTATGTGTAGCCAATTAATTGTTGGTGAGCAAAATAAATAAAATAGTGATAAAGACGACGGTCATTTGTAACAGCAAATCTATCGCCTTTCATACAGTATGAATCAGCAGACTACACTACAGTTCTGCCGCCGTAATAGAAACCACAGTATCTTTTATGTTCTCACTTGTTTTATAATTGTCATAAGGGTCCTTTCCTTATCATGGGTTTTTAAGCCCGCACACGGTTCTCGTCCGCATGCGGACTGCCCCGCATCCTATCATTTGCACAAGATTTTAGTATAAAGATTCGTGTCTGAAAGGAAGGTTCAGCCCCGGTACGATAAGCAACGAAGGAACAGGAGTGGGCTTTAGTCAGTAAAAGTCCGACCCTACCTTCCGCTCGCCCCAGGAGCGAGGAATTGTCATTGGAAGATTTTCTCATCAAAAGAAAAAAATATAACATTATCAAAATATGATTTTATCGTATGGCTAATAATTTTGCCAAAGAAAATTTTTAAACACCATGTTATTTTTTCGCTCATTTCAAACAGCTTTAACCTGTAGAAATTTATTTATTATACACTTTATTGTACACCAACTTTATTTATACAAAAAAATTATTAAATGTATTAAATGTTCTTCAAAATGTATATGTACACACACATGGTTTTAAAGATCTGCGGGACTCAATGCGAGTGCAGGCAACTGTGTGAGTATGCATTTAATTACGTCATGGTATTCAAAAGACTCGTCTTAAAAATTAGGCATGTACAGGCCAGTCATCTTAGGTATGAACGTCAGCATTAGGAAATAATACATTCACAATATACTTAATCAGATAATTTTAATGAAAGCTCTTTACAATTTTAAGGCTCAAATCAAAGGTTTGCAATTTTTTATCGCGCATTTAGGTAATCCATGACTTGAAATAACTTTAACTCCTTATTAACGTAAACGTTTTTTATTTAATTTAATTTAAAACAAACATCGTACAAAAAAAGGTTCACAAAACAAAATAAAAGTTACTTACTGTCTGAACACAATTGACGGATCAATAAAAATTATCCTGTGTCATACTTTTCAAATTGACGAATATAAAAGCACGATAATTTAAGGAATCCTCAGTACAACCTCGTCGTAACTTCTAATCACGTCTTTCAAAATGCAAGTTATCGCTCTTGCCTTTCTCGTCTTGAGTGTTGGGCTCTCCGTTTCGACCCCACACAGCTTCGACTTACGCGGAACTCATATCCAGGAACCTTGCAATGTCTACCAAGACGTCTTGCACAGCTGCCGGTCCGATATGTACGATTTCTTTCTTACTTTTTTCACTGCAGTTGCTGCAAGAAGTGTACAACTAAATTTCGTTTATTCTCCACTCTCTGTGTGGCTCATTCTCGCAGGAATGGCTGAAGGAGCAGATTCCTTCACGAGGCAAAAGATATTCAATCTCCTGAATGTTCCCTTCGACGAGTGCACCCGACAGAAGTATTACCAACTGGCCACCTCTCACATCGTGCAGACTGACGATATTAAAGTTATAAGCAACCGAATTTTGTTGATCGATGCAGGCGTCACACCCAATCCGAGCTGGTACGATATTGTGATGAAGAATAATCTCTTGGAGGTCCTCTCTGCCCCTATCAGACACAATCCAGCAGTAACAACTGAAGAAATCAAGCGACTGATGCACGCTGAACTGCCAACGATCAATTTCAATGGAAACTCCGTAATTCTTGACACAGTTGACTTCAACGCGTTGTGGACAACAGAATTCGCTGACGCGAAGATCGAACGTACTCCTTTCTACGATCAGATCGGAAGTCCAATAGGATTCGTTGATCTTATGAGGGTAACCAAACGCGCGAGACTAGGATACGTCAGGAGACTAAAAGCTAAAGTGTTGGAATTGCCGATTGGTGCCGATAAGCGCTTCCGAATGGTTTTCGTAATGTTCCCTGATTCAAAAGACGTTAGGGCTTCCTTCGGGGTTGCGAACACTGATATCATATTTGAGATGTTTGCGTCGTTAAAGGAGAGCTACGTTCCAGTTGAGGTGGCGATACCACGTCTGGTTATAACTAGTGAGCTTGACGTTAGGACTTTAATTGAAGATTTGGGAGTTACCAGTTTGTGGGACGATCCAGCTGCGACAAGGTAAATTCTATTACGTCTTATTTTTAATTTTTTATTGATAGGAGCTAGTGCTTGACCGCGATCCCACCTGGAGGTAAGCAGTGATGAAATCGTTGATGGTAAGACACACTAGTTTATTAAGAGCCTATTTACTCTAGCCTTGAAGACACCTAAATTATAATTAGACGGTAAGACCGCAGTAGGCAAATTCTTCCAGTCGCTCGATGTCACCAAATCGTAGGGTCAGCAGGGTCGAAGTCTTCTAGGACCATGGGTTAAGTGAAAGTGAACCCCAGGACCCGACGGCTTGCCTGGAAGGGCCTGGGTCCTGGCCATGGAGGCTCTCGGGCCTCGACTGAGAGGGCTCTTCAGCGCATGCATGGAGAGGGGCCAGTTCCCAATTTGCTGGAAGACGGGGAAACTGGTCCTCATAGCGAAGCCAGGGCGCCCTGCGGACTCTCCGTCCGCGTACCGGTCCTCGACGAGGTGGGCAAGCTCTTTGAGAGAGTCATTGCAAACCGCCTCGTCGGGCGCCTAACACGGGTGGGGCCGGACCTTTCGGACGAACAGTTCGGCTTTCGCAGGATGCGCTCTACAGTGGACGCCATCATGCGCGTGCGAGCCCTCACGACGGGGGATGCGGTGTCCCGGGGCAGGTGTGTCTTGGCTGTGTCCTCGGACATTGCCAACGCGTTCAACTCCCTGCCCTGGAGTACGATCCGGAGGGCACTCCGGTACCACCGGGTGCCCGAGTACCTCTGTCGAGTGGTCGAGGCCTATCTGTCGGAGAGACTTATAGTCTACCCCGGTCACCAGGGAGACTGGAAACGTCGAAAGATGTCGTGCGGTGTTCCGCAGGGGTCGGTAACGTAATATTGCCTACTTATAAGAATTGATGAGAAATAATAATCTCTGGTTTTTAAAGCCATTAGCTTGGCCTTTTAAAAAATTACTAGTGTCTGTCTGTTAATTTGCTAATTCCTCCTAAACAACGAATCATACCAGCTGTTTGACTTTCAATAGAGGAGTTTCTTTTAATCATGTAAACTAGGGATAGAGCAGTGGTGGCCGAGTGGTAACGGCCCCGGTTTACAAACTATAGGTTGCGGGTTCAAACCCAACCGGACGCATTACTTTGTGTAATTTATTTCATCACCACTGCTCTCAAAACGGTGAAGGAAAACATCTTGAGGAAGCCGGCATTTCCTAGAACCAAAAACTCGAAGACATGTGACATTCACCAACCCGAGAGAGCCTGAATCCCAACAGTGGGAAAATTATAAGGCCGACTATGATATGCTATGCTAGATTCCGTCTAATGAAAGCGTGACTCTCTCTCACTTTAATTTAAAAAAAAAAAACTCCAGGGCCTCAAGTCTGCTATTACAATAGTGTCAGAATGATCTATCATTGGTGTCATAATTGTCGATTTTAACAAGTTTGGTAATCTACTAATATAATGGCGTCATTATGACTTTCCAATGGTCAACCACTGACACTCCATTGAAAGAAGTGACATAAAATGGTAATCTCGTACATATTGACAAATGAATATTTGAAGTTTGCGGTAATCTACTAAAACTTTGACAGTTTATTTGATCAGTGTTTTACCATTAGAACGTTATTGTGCAGTTATTGGTTTTAATATACTCGAAATTATCATTCTACCACAATTCTATTAAAAGACCATTGACCGATCAGTGATCGGTCACTATGAATTAGCAGATTACAAACTTTTAGCAAAATGACAATTGGATCGTGTTGGAATGACGAATTTATGAAAATAGCAGACTCGGGGCCCTGGTTACGTTTTCAGTAGACACACTCTAATTAACATAAATTTAAAAAAAAAATGTATTTTTGTATGACAACAACTTGCGTCACCTCGGAGTTAGTGCCGCCTTTATGAATAAACAACACATTTCACCTTTACATTATATTCCAACTTTTTGATTATTATTTAAGGCCAGGTTCTACTCAATTTACACTTTTTTAAACCTCTAGGAATCCACAAATACATCAACTTACATTCTAGTGACAGACAAGCCCTTTCATACCAGCCGGGTCGAAGCCTACTGGGGCCAGGGTTATCCGAAAGGGCGCTCGAGGGAAGGCTAGAAGGAACGGGGTGGGTCTTTTAGTCAGTAAGAGTCTGACACTATCTCCCGCTCAGCCCAAGGGCGGGGGATGTCAATGCATGATTTTTCCCACCATAAAAAAAGCCCTTTCATACAAACTTTTTGTCAAAATACTGAAAAGTTAAAACAAAAGTTCGCTGCAGCGCTACATTGGCATTATGTCGTCTAACAGAACTATTAAAACATGTAGCGCTAAGATAGCTTTTAGAGGATACTTTTTTCGTGACCAAAATGTCGTCCCTCTCTTAGAGAGGAGGCCTGAGTCCCAGCAGTGGAAGCATTAAAAAGGCGTATGATGATGATGATGAAAATGTCTTAAGTGCCATGAATTTCGCGGCACAAGGTCGTGAAGTCGACAGATCCGGGAGGAATTCATACAAAATACTCTGCAACTACAACCGGCTCTTAAGAGAATGATGCTTAGTTCGTCTTCTTCTTCATGTCTTTTTTCACAGAAGTATCCGCTTTAACCCCTCCTGCTAAAGAATGGGAGGGGTAACAGGTAGTGTCGGATTTGTATGGGCCTTCCTTAAAGGAAGTATGAATATTGGTGGCAATATTGCCCGAAATATGAATATTGGTGGCAATATTGCCCTAAGTATGAATATTGGTGGCAATATTGCCAGAAGTATGAATACAGGTGGCAATATTGCCAGCAATATTTACACTTCGGGCAATATTGCCGCAACGGCACATCTCTGGTTTCACCACAGTTTTACCTGCGCTTCTTCTTCTTCTTCCTGCCGTTATCCCATATTACGGGGTCGGCGCAACACGTTTTCTTCTTCCATTCTGTCCTGTCACCCGTCAAACTATCACTCCATCTTTTTTTCGGCCTTCCTCTCCCTCTCCATCCATCTGTATACATACTCAGAACTCTCTTAGTAATATGCGCTTCATCCCTCCTCTTCACATGACCATACCAAGACAACCGATTATCTTTCAACTTTTTTACAGTTTTACCTACGCAAGCCGCTTTATTCACGGTACACCTTGTAATGGTCTATGAAAGGGCAGCGAAGCTGTTTATGAATATTATAAATATTGAGACTTTACTGAAGTTATACTCGTAGTTATAATTTTTTTAGAGATATTAACTATAATTTTTTAACGTATTTTCTTTCTTTATAATTGAAATAGATAGTTCTTTTGGTCTCAGGTAAGATTTTTTTTTTTTTGAGAATTCTTTTTTATGATTTTTTGTTTCTTTGAATAAAACATATTAGCCGCGAAGGCGTACAACTATAAACCTAACTTGTAAATACCTATGTTTCACAAATAAGGAAATATATAGCAAAAAGTATAATGTAAAGAATAAATAACATATAAATAGTTTTTGATGTAAACCTTGCCTTAACTCACAACTTCCTTTATTCTGTCAATCTTCGTGCGACTTCATTTAACATTTGAACTTAAGCGGCCGGCGACGGATAAATTTCCATACAAACGTAATACCACGCTCATTTGCAGTTGGAGCATATTTCCAACATATTATGATGATATTCGGCTATAGACAATATTTATCTAAGTTTCAATGTCTTTTTTTTTAAAAAAATACAAAAACAAAATTTAAGCGAATTGTGTTTCGCACTTTTTTACAGCGTAAATGGCAAAACATGCCATTTGGCTTTTCCTGTATTAAAAATAACAATATTTCTAATATTCTCGACGTAGGAACCTAGATAAATATTGTCTATAACCGAATATCATCATAATATGTTGGAAATATGCTCCAACTGCAAATGAGCGTGGTATTACGTTTGTATGGAAATTTATCCGTCGCCGGCCCTTTAAACTACAAAGTGACGTTCCCATTTGCAATTTTAAACGAAAAGGCATATTTTGTAAGATCTTTATTTATCAAATGTAAATAACAGTATAATTACCTATCTATAATATAAAAATGAATCGCAAAATGTGTTGGTAAGCGCATAACTCAATCAACAAAAAACAACGCCCGGACCGATTTCGCTAATTTTTTTTTTTTTTTGTTGTGTTCGTTATTATGAGGAGAAGGTTCTTATGGAAAAAAATTAAAATAAAAAATTGAAAATTAGGGTAGTTTAGGGTAGAGTAGGGTAGAGTAGGGTAGAGTAGGGTAGGGTAGGGTAGGGTAGGGTAGAGTAGGGTAGAGTAGGGTAGAGTAGGGTAGGGTAGAGTAGGGTGGAGTAGGGTATAGTAGGGTAGAGTAGGGAGTAGGCTGAAGTAGGGTAGAGCGTTAGCGAAGCCGCGCGGGCAAAAGCTAGTGTAATATAAATGTACAAAGAACTACAAAAACAAAGTAACGAAAGGAACATAAGTGAGTTTATATTATACAAGCTTTTGCCCGCAGCTACGCCCGCGTACGTAAAATATAGCCTGTGTCACTCAGGAATAAAGTAGCTTTGTAACGGTGAAAAAATTTTAGCAATCGGACCAGTACTTTCAAAGATTACCTCATAAAAACAAAAAAAAACAACTTAATTTTTTTTTATTGACAATCTTGTTGCAATAATATTAAATTGGTAAACTATATCAAAAGATATTCTACATTCATACGTTTACCTCTGACAGACAGTCCAGTCGGATAAAAAAAAATATAAGCTGTATTTGATTATTAAATTCATTTTATTATTTTGGACGATTCATTTTAATAAATATCAAAAATTTGGTTCATTAAACTGACTTTAAAATAATTGAAATTAAATTAAAACTTTAAAATTAATCAAATAATTTAAAATGAATTTAAAACTAATTGACTTAATCAGTTGAGATAGTGGTTGAGCTCGTGCCAATCAATAAAAATAAAAAAAACACATTACATATTGAACAACTTACATAATATTAAATAAACAAATGTAATTTGTATTTGTTTGTTTAATTAATTGATTTACATTATTTACGGAGTTTTATGACGTCATATTTTAGTTAGGAGCCTTTATTGTATGTTTTTTTTTTTTCAATACCAGTCTACGGATAAAATTGTGAATCTAATATTAAATTATTGTTTAACATATTAGAAAAAGTAAAAATTGATTTATTAAATGTATATAAAAATAGGTTAATACCTATATTTTTGTCATCATCTTCATTATCATTTCAATCGAAGGACGTCCACTGTTGGACAGTGTCGTAGGCTTTTTAGATCAGGACCACGGTCCCTATAAAATTATTTTTTGTAGGTATTTTGTAACTACAAATAAAATAAATACCGTTTTTTTGGTAACGGTACTTTACTGCCTTTTTTGTTTTGGTCCCAAAATACTATAAAAAAAGTAAATAGGTGGAAGTTTGGACTGCCGTTCCGGTCCAGAGAGCTCCACGACCCGTTGAACATAGGCCTCCTCAAAGTGTCGCCATACCGACCGGTCCTGTGCGGTCCATCGGTCCACCCTGTGGAAGGCCTTTTAACGCTGCGTCTTTTGGTACGTGGTCACCACTCAAGAACATTTCGTCCCCATCATCTGTTCTGCGAGCAATGTACCCTGCCCATTGCTCACCTTCCGACGTCTGGCTTCCTAACTGAATCGGACTGGGGCTGCTCTAAAGCGGCTCCTGCTAAACCTAGGGGATCCAGACGCCTTCTGCCGGAGGCTTTATGCAGGCATCGTTTGGTCCATGGCCGCGTATGGGGCGCCAGTGTGCCCCGTCGCTGCGAAAGCGATCAGCGGCTCAGCTAAACGCATGCCTGAGAGTCATGGCCATGCCTCGGCGAGCCTCCTTGCTAGCCTGATACCATGGGATCTGGAGGCAACAGTTCTTGCACGAATGCCGATTTGCACGTGAAGATGCAACGCCGGGGTAAAACTTCGTTGATGCGACATGGCCATGCGGATGGTGTGGGGATACCCGCGAAGCGGCGAGCCTACTTGCTAACCTGATACCATGGAATCTAGAGGCAACAGTCCTTGCACGAATGCCGATTTGCACGTGGAGATGCAACACCGGGTTAAAACTTCGTTGCTGCGACAAGTCGTGGCATGGCGGACAGAGTTCCGGTAGGGTCTTATGGTGAAATGCACGGATATCTATGGTGAAATGGCGTCAGCGCTATTGCAACCCAGTGCTGGGCACGCCACAATTATGGCGGTAAGTCCCCTCTTTGTGGCGTGACTGGAAAGACCTCACTGCGTCCTCACCTTCCACATGTCGCAGGTTCTCACCGAGCATGGTCGAAATTTGGGGCAATGCTTTGGTTAATCAAAAAACCTGCATTGTCATCATGACAAGTAAGCGATATGACAATATATTTTTTTTTGCAATGTAATTAACTATTATAATTACTTTGTCATTGATTAATATGTAAAGATATAGTCTGTCTAAGAAGTCAAACAACTTGGAAATTTAATTTAAAAAATACTTATACTCGATACTTTTTATAAGGTTCTTCTATTAGTAAACAATGATCAAGATCTCTTAATCAACCTTGATTATTGAAGCAGTGTTGACTACATCAGATTTCATTTTGCCTTAATAATTACCCAAGTCGTTTAATTTTTTAGACAGACTTTACCTGCTAATATTTATGATAGGATTTTTTTCGATGGGAAATAATTCATATCGGATGGCGTTGTCAGACTTTTACTGACTAAAACCCGCTCCTATGATCCTTTTTTGCCTTGTGTTCTAGAACCTCGGATTTCCCTTTTGGAAACCATCCCAGCGCTCAATCGCCGTCCTACCGTCCGGTAACTGTCCGGACCGAGCTCAAGACTTCAACGTCACATATTGTTGTTCCACGCGCACTTCAAGGAGTTGTCAGCAAACCGTAGGGGTCCAGCAGGATCGAAGCCTACTTGGATCAAGGGTCTGCTTCTGAAAGGAAGATTTGGCCCCGGTATAAAAGGCAACGAAGGATCAGGAGTTGGTTTTTAGTCAGTAAAAGTCTGACACTATCTCCCACTCCGCCTAAGGGCGCGGAGATGTCGTAGGATTATTTTCCCACCTACAAAAAAAAAACCTTTTGAAGGTATGGGGAACAGAGAGTAAAGTCCCGCAAACCTCCGTTGAAAAGGGAGGATCCTCCGACCAGACAGGTGTTATAGTCTGGTGGGCGACTGCCCGATAGATGATTTCGGGCTGTCGTATATGTTCAAATCGCGCGGAGAACTTTGATTGCGCGATGCAGAATTTCGTACTTTCTTCGTTGTTCCTATATGGCGCCATAGATTTAGCTACAACCTTAAGAAAAAAAACCGGCCAAGAGCATGTCGGGCCACGCTCAGTGTAGGGTTCCGTAGTTTCCCGTCCGTCACAATAAGTGTACCCACTTATGAGGGTAAAAAAATGCTTGCATATACCTACGATTATACTACAAACTTAGTCCAGAAATTATTTTGTAGAACCCTTTTGTCTTTTTTGTACAAAAACTGTTCTTTCCATCAAGTTCAAAATAATTTTCCTAGAAATTCCTTATAAAGATCTACTTTTCAGACTTTTTTCATATTTTCTAAACTTATGGTTCAAAAGTTGGAGGGGGGGGGGACACATTGTTTTTTATTTTTGGAGCGATTATTTCCGAAATTATTGACATTATCGAAAAATGATTTTAGTAAACCCCTATTCATTTTTAAATACCTATCCAACAATATATCACACGTTAGGGTTGAAATTAAAAAAAAAATCACTTCCCAATTTACATATAGGGGGACTACCCTAATAAAACATTTTTTTCCAATTTTTATTTTACCACATTGTCGGCGTGATTGATATACATATTGGTACCAAATTTCAACTTTCTAGTGCTAACGGTCACAGAGATTAAGCGAGGACGGACAGACAGACGGACAGACAGACATGGCGAAACTATAATGGTTCCTAGTTCTAAAAAGCAAAACCTCGCAGACTATCTCACAAAAAAAAAACAGACAAACACACATAATTTGTTTTCATTCGTCCGTAAAGTAATCACATTCAGGGTTGTCACTCTAGAGGGCGATGACCATACGTTCGGTGTACTTTTAGAAGTTTTGAACTTGCCTTAATATTATTATTCATTTGACAGGCCTGTTGATCTAGTGGTTAGTGGCCCTGACTGCTAAACCGGAGGTCGTGGGTTCATAAGTCATAAGTCATTTATTTCATAACAATGTAACATTGTGTTGAAAAAAAAAAACAATTTCGCTAATAGTTTGAAGGGGAAAAAAGAAAAAAAAACATACAACATACTACAAAATCCTAATAAAATAACAATATTGTCAATAATTATTATACATAAAACAAATAAATAGAATATTTAACTACTATAAAATTATTTTAAAAATTCCCAATAATTAAAAATATATTAAGTACTTATAAAAATATCAACAAAGTTCGATTCCCACCAGGACAAATGTTTATGTGATGAGTATGATCATTTGTTCTGTGTCTGGTGTATTGAGAAATATGCAAGTATGTTTATCAGTGGTCTTGTACTCATAACACAAGCTCTCCTTAGCTTGGGACTAGACGACGTTGTGTGATAGTTGTGAAATATTATATTATACTGTTTACCACCAGGTTAGATCGCAGTTTATATCATTAGAAAAATATATCACTTTGCAGAATTATGCAATGTTCGTACGCATCATTGATCGTAATCAAAAACAGAGGCGGCCCTAACACAGAACCCTGACGCATACCCGATCGATTTTAATGAGGCTTTGACCCGAAGTGTAGACAATGTAAACCATTTTCATTTCTAATTAGAAACTCGACGAGTGAATGTGTTCGAAGGTTGATGTTAGTTTTTTAAGTGGACTTTGGATTTGATTTTTTTTCTGAGTTGCTTTGAATGTCATTTTTTGGTGAAAATTTTTAACATCTATATAAATAAAACCTAAAAAATTGCAACGAGAGGATTTGACCATGTAAGTAAAAACATTTTTTTTATAATTTTGCTTAATTTGAACAGTTAGTTAGAACCCTTTTTTAAATATTAAAAAAATATATTTTATTAATATAAGAATAAGTTAAGAATAAATTTTATTTTTTATTTTATTTTTTGCAATAAAAACTATCCTATGTCCTTTCTCAAGTTCCAAACTATGTCTGTACCAAATTTCACACAAATCGGTTCAGTAGTTTAGGCGTGAAGCAAAGACAGACAGACAGAGTTACTTTCGCATTTATAATATTAGTTTGGATAAATAATAATAATATGTAATATATAGGTATATAAAATAGTAGCCCGCCGGTATCGGGAGCGGTCAGGGCTCCAGAGAGAGGATTTTTTTTAATTGTTGATAGGTTCGCGCTTGACCGCTATGTCTCCTGATTCGCTATTCACTCTCGACTTAAAGATTCCCGGGTTTTAGCTATCAGGAAACACAGACTCCGGCAAGGAATTCCACTCCCTAGCCGCACGCACAATGAATGTGTTCCCAAAACGTTTTGTGCGTGTAGGTGGGATATCCACCATGTACCATTATGTATATGAATCGACTTATAATACGAGCCATATCCAGAAGTACCACTTCCTTGAATCAAGCCCTTGGTTCAGCCAACAGATCTAGGGCGTAGTTATTAACTACTATTTTGTTATCAAATTACAAATTACGATTGAAAGTAGTTAATTACGTGTAGTTTGATTACATGTAGTTATGATTACAAGTAACTTAACTACAGTAATCAAACTACATGAAGTAGTTGTTAATTTGATTGCTGTAATCTAGTAGTTATGATAACTGATTTATTTGAGTACTTACTGAAATTTATATTTTTGCAATTAAATAAACATGTTTTTTGGAATTATTGATTAATCAAAACTAAGAAACGGCGAACGAATCTGACTGTATAAAAAGTTCACAAAGTTTATTTTCATGAATATTTGAATTAGGGCCTGCGCTCACTTGAGACAAGAGGTCTTAGATAGAACTGTCTGAGACGTCTTAGACATAACTGTTTTGTCTACGACACGGAGCGCTAGGGCTGTTGATAAAACATCGATATTATCGCAGTACTCAAACAGCTGAACATATAAACATGTATTTGTAAACCACTTGAGAAATATTGGTACTGTTTGGTTCGCATAAATGCTTTATTAAAATTGAAGAATATCATGAATTATAAATGAAGGAAATTATTTTTGAGCCGACTTACGATTGTTTTTTAAGGCATTTTATCAACAGCCCTACCGCCCCGTGTCGTAGACGTCTTAGACAAAAGTGGTTTGTTTAAAACGTCTCAGACATTTCTGATACGTTTAAGACAAGTGTGTCTAAGACGTCTTGTCTCAAGTGAGCGCAGGCCCTTAGAAAAGACTTGAAGTCGTAGAGAGAAATGATGTAGTAATATTTTTTGCATAATATTATCATTGCATTGATTGTCAAATTATCAAATAATTTTTTGGAGTCCTTTTTTAGTATTTACTGAGTTTGGCGGTAAACAAAGGGCACTAACAGCAAAGCCATCAAATCGCAAATAAAAAAAAAACTTAAAATCAAAACCATTTGGGATTATACAAATAAATTTGGGATTATACAAAAAAATTAAAAAATATGAATAGGTAATACCTATTCATATTTTTTTAGTATCGAAGATAATGTAACCATTAATTAAACATCATTCCTTTTATATTCCTTTTATCGTCGACCACATCATCGCTTACCATCAGGTGAGATAGTGGTTAAACGCAAGCCTATCAATAATAAAAAAATAAAAAAAAGATTTTATTTGGGTTAGTATTCGTCGGTTACCTTTATAAAATTATAAAACTCTTCACAAATCATGTCAAAATTAATTTTACAATGAAGAATAGCTTCTTCAGTCTCGAATCCTAAGCGATTCCATTTGTCTATGTCGACTTTAAAAACTTGTAGCTCTGCGCTCGACTACGTTTATCGGGACATTTTATAGCTTGTCGGGACGTCGGGACACCACTGCTAGTAATGGTGACGTGTCCCGACGTATCGGGACAAACGGCAAGCGTACTGTAAATGGTTTGGTTGATGAATCTCTATGGAGAACCATAGAGATCTATGCTTTAGAACGTGCAAATTAGCTTCACTTATTTATCAGACCAACATCGACATTTTGATAATTCAAAAGTGCCTGTAACTGGTCTATTTGAAATAAACGTTTCCGATTTCTATCAATGGTTATAAAAAGGGTAAAACGGTAAGCAATTGATGATTTTTGTAAAATAAAATAAAATAATTAAATTTAAATTTCTAATGAATTAAAACCAAATGTCTGCTTCAATTAAAGGCTGGCCTATGATCTTTATAAATTAATTATACAGTACATAGAAAACAATAGATTAAATACTTACATGTTTTCTTACATTATGACGTTATTTGTTGTAATGATGACGTACAGTTAGCTAATCTCAATCTCTGCACATTAGAATAATAGTAATATTAATACTCCACAACTATCACACAACGCCGTCTAGTCCCAAGCTAAGCAGAGCTTGTGTTATGGGTACTAGACAACTGATAAACATACTTATATATTTCTAAATACATACATATTATAGATAAATTACACCCAGACACAGAACAAATTAAAAACTCATCACACAAACATTTGTCCTGGGTGGGAATCGAACCCACGACCTCCGGCATAGCAGTCAGGGTCACTAACCACTAGACCAACAGGCCAGTCAAATGAATGTTAGTAGATATGGAGTTTTCTTGCATGGTCAAATCAGAATTGAAGATATCCGCAAGAGAACTAAGGTTACCGACATAGGTCTAAGAATCGCCAAACTTAAGTGGCAAAAGGCAGAGCACATTGAAGTTGACCGGTTGATTTATATAATGGTATAGTAAATTAATATACTGTAGAGTGAAAAACCAAATTATTAGAGTTGCATTATTACAAGAATGCAAAACCAAATTATTAGAGTTTCTACTCACATGCGATTACCAAACTACTGAAGACCTTCTTAAAGCATTGAGATAAAATTACACACACAAACACACGAAACACATGCATGCACACTACTCACACTTACGATTGCAGATTAATATATTGTTATATAAAAAGCATATAAACGAAACACGCAAATGCTGTTGTATTGATAACTCCTTTTCTGGGAAGAGAACTGCGTCCTGAAATACAGGCTCGGCCTAGCTCAGGCGCAGTTGCACACTTATATTTCTTATGCATTTGTATTAAACTTGAATTCATTGCTCAAAATTTGTACAACTTTTATGTAGATGTAAATTATTATTATTATTAAATTATTATTATTATTAGAGTAGAGTAGGGTAGGGTAGAGTAGGGTTTTTTTTTGGTGGGGAAAATCATCCAATGACAAACCCCGCTCTTGGATGGAGCGGGAGATATTGTCAGACTCTTACTGACTAAAAAACCCACCTCGTTCCTTCAAGCCTTCATACCGAGGCTCGAGTTCCCTTTTGGATAACCCTGGCCCCCGTAGGCTTCGAGCCCGCTGGGTTCCTGCTGCTGCTGATAACTCCTTGAAGCGCGCGGGAACAGTGCGCGCCGTCGACGACTTGGGCTTGGTCCGGACAGTTACGGGACGGCTGGAGAGCGAGCTACCCATTGCTCACTATCCGCAAGCCCACGCCTACGGTGGGCGAAAATCGGGATCGGAATCCCGGCGGCCGATCTAGCTATAAAGCCGCTCCGGGCAAAGATAATTTTCGCCACCCTTTACATAGCTATACAAAACCATATAAGTCATGAGTCTATAGTCTTAAATATTTCCAGTATCCAACCAGAAATAGGTTGGAAAGTGGCACATAAAATTCTCAACCTACCAACTTGTGTATGGATAGCTAATGGCTAGGTTGAAAGATAGGAATAAGTCAATTTTGCCGCCCCTCATTTTTTGCCGCTCTGGGCAAATTCTTCGCTCCCCCCCCCCCCTCCTTAGATCGGGCTCGGTCGCCCGATTCACGTAATGAAAGCCGTAACGATATCGTAGCGATATAGTCGTTTAGACCATTTCCGTATTCACATCCATCAATCGAGTTTGAACGACACCGATTTTAACCCCTCACACCCCAAGCGAGTTTGAACGACACCGATTTAAACCCATCAAACCCCAAGCGAACGCGGGCGTTCGCGCGTCATTTAGTTGAACACTAATATTATTAAAAGTCCATGTAGATTATTAAAATTTTGAGGGGTTTATTTATTGTTTATGTATTTAAGAATGTAAATAAGAAATTCTTCATAAAGTAGTCTGTAAATTTCGAAAATAAGGAACCTTTTCTATTTATCCGTATATAAACCTATTTAAATGCTTGGGGACTTAGGGGAGTTGTTTGAAATTCGTCGCTATAAAAAAAAATCTGTATTACATTATCCTGGTAGAATACATAATAATGTAACTGGAAATAAGTCGATAGATCGTGAATACCGCTGTTGGGTAGGACTTCGATCGAACGACTATATCTAGACTAGATAGACTATAAAACTTCAAAGACATTTGGCTTGTTTGATTTTACGTGAATCAGGCTACTGGTGAGCGGTGTCCACGTCATAGTGCATTGCTCGAGTGCGCTTTGTATGTAGATTGACTTCTGTACCTATCTATTTCGTATTTTTGTGCTGCGGCCATTAACCTTGAAGTTTGATCCTCGCGGTTGTTAATCCGTATTAAATTAATACATTAGAATAGATTGACGACCAGTCTAAAAACAATAACAGTCTTTTTTTTTCCAATAATTGTTTACCTTGTTTTTAAATTGTTTTGTGTCCCGGCTTTTTCTGTCCATTCCAGAGTCTATACACCACTATTTTTTAATTAGTACAAATACTTAAAAGACTTATTAGAAAAGGTCTTGTTATTATTTAAGTAAAGTCTCAATAAATAATATTCATAAACAGAAAAGTTATTAGCGTTTTATTTTATCCCAAAATGTCACTCAATTTGTGGAAATATTGTGCAGGTTGGATTATGAATGAATAAATGACTATCAAAATGGAAAACACAGTGCGTAGTATTTTCTAGTAGTAATTATCAGGAATTGATTTTATTATGAACTAGCTTTTTCTTGCAGCTTCGTACTCTCCTGCGTACATAAAATATAGCCTATATCCTTCAGAAATAAAGCAGCTCTCAGCCTCTTTATTGTATTAGTTTACATTTACCAAATTATTGTGACAAATTTTCGAAGACAATTTTGGATTTCGATTTTATTTTACTTTAGTCTAAAAAAATAATATAATATATGATAAGTAACGGGTGCGTACATTTTGTTGAACTAATTAAAAAACTCACCTATGTAAGAAGGAGAACGTAAGTGTCGATTTTTATTTTCCGAATCGCAAAAATAAATAACGTGACGTATCAACAAATTTACAGTTTTCAGATTGGTATAAAACCTTGCTTTACCCCAAATTTCAGAATTCTTGGTCAACGGGAAGTACCCCATGAATTTTGATTTCCTCGAGATTGTCGAAATGTACATTTTTTCTCGTTAACTTACAAGTTTAATTTTTTATAGCTTCAAGAGTTCGTAGACCTGAGTTTTTGATTTTAATTTCAACTCGCCACGCATTTCCCAGATAAAGGGTCTTGACAGACATACGGACGTACGGACAAAAAAATGATATCTACAACGATGTTTCTCACACCGCTCTGGGTTTATTATTTGGTCTTCTTTCTTTATCCAAGCGATCTTTCTTTGGAATGAGCTCCCGTTGAATATCAGGATGGCATCCAGCCGGTTCTTCTATAAGATAATGGCACGTGAATACATTCGCAAGAAATTGGCAGAATTATCACAGCGTTAATTTGATGAATTCGTTTTCTCATAATTTTCAAATTTTCTGTTAGTTTGTTTGCCTTTAACTTGCACCTACAATCTTATATTTCTGCACTACTCTAAGGTCGACTGGTAGAAAATGCCTAAGGCATTAAGTCCGCCTTTGTACAGTGCTTACTTGTGCAAACAGTTTTCATAAATAAAAATGATCCTCATAGGGTTAAGGTTTTTCCTTTTGAGGTACGAAACCCTAATAGGTGTGTTAGGGTGTAAAGTTCCACCCCTCTCCCTCGCTCGCACGATAGAAACTTTAATACGTCCTGGTAAGGCCACAACCCATTGTTTTGACATGTAAAGATGTTGTAATGACATGCTGACATTGCGAATATAAACTTATAATGACATTATTATTTAACATATAACATTTTTATACTTCAATTGTTAAAGTGACATTATTATAAACTTCATTTAGTATGTTTGTTTGTTATTTGCTACGGTTAAATGGATAAAACTTTTATAAATGACTAGCTTTGACCGCGGCTTCGCTCCCGTCATGTATATATTCTAGTCTACCCAACTCATGATTGCTAACAACTTTCCCAAAGAAACTTTTTTTTATACTCATTAGTTACGTCACAATAACAAAAGAGCTGTTTGAAATTCGTAATGAAAACCGTAACGATATCGTAGCGATTTAGTCGTTTAAACCATTTCCGTATTCACATCCATCAATCGAGTTTGAACGACACCGATTTTAAAGTCGTTAAAAATTCGTCGATTTAAAAAAAAACTGTATTACATTATCCTGATAGAATACTTATTAATGTAACTGGAAATAAGTCGATAGATCGTGAATACCGCTTTTGGATAGGACTTCGATCGAACGACTATAAAACTTCAACGGCTTGGCTTG
Organism: Mythimna albipuncta; assembly: GCA_929112965.1. NCBI lineage: Eukaryota > Metazoa > Arthropoda > Insecta > Lepidoptera > Noctuidae > Mythimna > Mythimna albipuncta. The sequence continues at coordinate 11,826,812 of OV815987.1, forward strand.
TTTGACTTTACGTGAATCAGGCTATAGGTTGTCTCGGTGGAGCACACAGTCGAGGTGTGCACTGCTTGGGCGGAGCATCGCCGTGCCCTCGTGGGGGCGATCGGCGGCGGAGACCTCTCGCGCCGGGCTTTGGTTGAGGCCATGGTCCGGAGCGAGGAGGAGTGGCAGGCGGTCGTCGACTTCTGCGAAGCAGTAATGCTCGCAAAGGAGGAGGCCGAACGCATCAGGCAACGGCGTTATCGCCGCCGCCGCCGCAACCGGGATTCTGATCCTGATTTCCGGCCACCGTAGGCGCGGGCTTGCGGACAGTGAGCAATGGGTAGCTCACTGTCCGGCCGTCCGGTAACTTTCCGGACCAAGCCCAAGTCGTCGACGGCGCGCACTGTTCCCGCACGCCTCAAGGAGTTGTCAGCAACAGCAGGGACCCAGCCGGGTCGAAGCCTACTGGGGCCAGGGTTATCCGAAAGGGCGCTCAAGCCCCGGTATGAAGGCTAGAAGGAACGGGGTGGGTCTTTTAGTCAGTAAGAGTCTGACACTATCTCCCGCTCCGCCCAAGAGCGGGGGATGTCAATGCATGATTTTTTCCCACCATAAAAAAAAAAGTCTATAGGTTGTCTCATGCTTATAATAGTGTTACGCCATTAAACGTGAACACGCCATATCTCCGAGAAAATAAAGAGTAGCACGTAATAATTAAAACGCATTGCTGTTCGAAAGGTCTAGAATGGTTGTGCGTAACCAGGCTTAGAAAAATCTCGAAACATCCACAAAGTACCTACAAGTAGTAATAGGTATTCATCTAACTGATAAGGGAAATGGTACTCTCCGACGTTAACAATAGAGTTGAAATTCGCATGAAAGTGACTCTTATTACCACGAGCAATAAAAATGATTTATGACTTCGAGAAGCGATTCAATTGTTCTGGAATTCTGGATAGATGCGGGGATGTCGGTATCTAGAATTTTCTTAGCTCCGCATATAAATACGAGCCCCCGGCCGGAAGCGAGTCAGTTGTGATTTCGACTGCGATCAAGAGCGAACTACCATAGTACTTGAAGTGATTTTACTTAACGACCTAAGCGATAGTGTAACAGTACTCTACTGTCAATTGCGATTCGGATTATTGTTGACTGGACTAATTTATTATTGTTTGTGGTGAATAAAGTTCTCTCGTCAGCAAATCGGCATTTGATTACCCACGTACGTAACAATAGTGATAGAGCACCCGCACCGCTTGCAAACTAATCGGTGTATGTAATCAGTGTAGGTACTTACATGTTCCGGTATGTAATATCCAAAGACAGTAAGTTAATAAGACTAACACTATTATACCGTGTTTTTAAGGCAAATAAAGACTTATCTTATCTTATCTTATCTTATCTCATCTCATCTCATCTCATCTCATCTCATCTCATCTCATCTCATCTCATCTCATCTCATCTCATCTCATCTCATCTCATCTCATCTCATCTCATCTCATCTCATCTCATCTCATCTCATCTCATCTCATCTCATCTCATCTCATCTCATCTCATCTCATCTCATCTCATCTCATCTCATCTCATCTCATCTCATCTCATCTCATCTCATCTCATCTCATCTCATCTCATCTCATCTCATCTCATCTCATCTCATCTCATCTCATCTCATCTCATCTCATCTCATCTCATCTCATCTCATCTCATCTCATCTCATCTCATCTCATCTCATCTCATCTCATCTCATCTCATCTCATCTCATCTCATCTCATCTCATCTCATCTCATCTCATCTCATCTCATCTCATCTCATCTCATCTCATCTCATCTCATCTCATCTCATCTCATCTCATCTCATCTCATCTCATCTCATCTCATCTCATCTCATCTCATCTCATCTCATCTCATCTCATCTCATCTCATCTCATCTCATCTCATCTCATCTCATCTCATCTCATCTCATCTCATCTCATCTCATCTCATCTCATCTCATCTCATCTCATCTTATCTTATCTTATCTTATCTTATCTTATCTTATCTTATCTTATCTTATTTAAACTTTGAGAAAGTTGTCTGTAATCACGAGTTATAGAATAATCACGTGTATAAGTATAGGTCACTAATTACCAGTCACCTTATACAGGGTTATTTGTGAAACACTAGCAACCTCTTAGATGCTAGTTGTTGAAAGTTGTTGTTTATGATATTAGTAATACAGTGCTGCAAGGCTGTTAGTGTTTTACGAATAACCCTGTATAAATGATATTTTTTTTCTTTACAGATTGCCATTGCTTGTAAGGAAGGATATTCTGATAGCGCCATGGGCTTTCTCGAAGAACGAGATTTATCGGAGGTACCGACCATACCACAGTTTTATAGAGGAAAAACAATATTCATCACAGGCGGTTCAGGTAAGATTAAACACCATTCGCAACCAGTCTACTTAAGCCTTCCAGAATCATCTTTGTTTTTCATATGTCGCAATAGTTTCCCACCAAACGAAGGTTGTATTTAGACGCACTAGCATGGCGCGTACAAGATAATTTTATTGTGGGTTGGTACCATGTTGGGATCACTTTTAAAACGGTTTCTAAAGATTGCAGCGAAAATCGTTTTCGCATTGCTTTTGGCCGGCATTCAGCAAATGCAGATTATCAAATCCGTAGGACCCTATACGGTCTATCCACACGTATATCAGCAGTGGCGTAGCTAGGTGACTAAGGGTCTTGGGGCAAAAACAAACAGGGGCCTCTAAATTGTTTTATCAATATATTTAAAATTGTTTTTATATGTATATTTTTTAAATGCTTTTGCATAAATTCCAAGTTATAAGAAATTTTATACATGCACGCACAATGCTACGGAGACATGGTTGTCGTTAATATGATCGCCAACGATATCTTTCACAGCTTAATTACCGAATCTTCACGAATAGTTTTTCAGCCAATACTGCAGTGGTCAACATTATCTGATTTACTATCACCATAAACAGAAAAAATATTCGTTCATTTAATAAGCGGTTTGTTAATCTGGTTTTAGGGGCCCTTCGAGCTTGAGGGCCCCGGGGCACTGCCCTTTAGTAGCTACGCCCTATATCAGGGCCCTGTTTGGGACGTGACAGGGCCGCGGCCGTGCCAAGACCGTGCATCCTAGTCCCGTCCCGGACTGTCCACACGCGTCAGGATTACGACCGGACCGTGGACAAGCCACGACCATCTATCTTTGCCCCTCAGACCCTTTTTTTTTATATGGTGGGAAAAAATCATCCAATTACAACCCCCGCTCTTGGGTGGAGCGGGAGATAGTGTCAGACTATTACTGACTAAAATACCCACCCCGTTCCTTCTAGCTTTCATACCGGGGCTCGAGCGCCCTTTCGGATAACCCTGGCCTCAGTAGGCTTCGACCCGGCTGGGTCCCTGCTGTTGCTGACAACTCTTTGGGGCGCGCAGGGACAGTGCGCGCCGTCGATGACTTGGGCTTGATCCGGGCAGTTAACGGACGACCGGACAGCGAGCTACCCATTGCTCACTGTCAGCAAGCCCGGCCCCTCAGTCCCTGGGTATTTTGTTTTCGTATTAGAGTAGCTATCGCTTCAGTGTAGTATGGTGAAATAGAAATTACAGCACAATATTTGTTGTGTGATAGTTGGCATTTGTTTTTCTTAATTAGATAGCACTTGATTGCGATCGTAATTGCTCTAGATGAAGACAAAATTAGAACAAAGACAGAGATTAGTTACAAAACGTGTCTCGATTTTAAAGTTGTGGCAGAATAGAGAGAGCTATTGGAAGAATTGGATACTGCATACAGAAAACTAACTAACGAAATTCATTCAACCCTAACGGACGCCGGCGTTCGCGCACCCATTGTCTTTCTATTGTGTCTGTAATTACCACGATTGAAAGGTTAACAATTCTCTATTAATATTTTGTTAAAAAAAAAAATCGACAACTTCCAACAAAAATGTCGGGACTCCCGAGTCTCCGAAGTCCCAAAGCTCCGTTCGCGTTGGCGGTCCAGGTTTGAGCTAATGACGAGGTATCCATCCACTTCAATGGATCTGATATATGTGGAGAGGACAGACTTTAAGTAGGTTGCTTTTATTTTAGCTATAGAGTTAGTGTAAATATAAATCTATAATTCTTCCTCTTCTTATCGACACGATAGCAAAACTAATTAAATTTCTTGCCAGGCCCAATATTCGGCCACAGTAATATCTATATACGTGAACAGGTAACAGGGCACGTAATAACAATATTTTTATTTTTAGACCAAAGATCCATAGAAAACAAAACAAAACACCAAGACATACGCCTATAATACATATCTGAATGACGGTCTGTGTACCACCATCCAATAATACTTTGGTAAAATCATCTAATGACAACCCCCGCTCTTGGGCGGAGTGGAAGATAGTGTCAGACTCTTACTGACTAAAAGCCCACCCCATTCCTTCTAGTCTTCACACCGGCTCGATTTCCCTTTCGGATAACCCTGGCCCCAGTAGGCTTCGACCCGGCTGGGTCCCTACTATTGCTGACAACTCCTTGAGGCGCACGGGAACAGTGCGCGCCGTCGACGACTTGGATTTAGTCCGGACAGTTACCGGACGGCCGGACAGCAAGCTGTACATCATGCGACCCTGCGAGCCAGCATGTTACACCTGACGGCCAACGCTCTACGTTCCCTCTCTAAGTCAGCGTCAGCCGACAGACAAATAATCTAATAATGCAGAATTATCTATAATTGGGTTTATGCCATCATATGAGTCACGCGCGAACGAAGACACTCTAATAAATACTATTAAATTTTCCAGGCTTCATAGGAAAAGTTCTGATCGAGAAGCTGCTGTACTCTTGCGGAGGCCTGGACAGGATCTACCTGCTGATGAGGTCCAAGAAAGGCGTTAAGGCTGAGGATAGACTGGCTCAACTGTATGCTACTCCTGTAAGTTCCACTTTTTTTTAAGGTTTTATACCGCAAAAGAATAAGGGTTTGCGGACGAGCAATGGATAGCTCGCCGTCCGACCGTCCGGTAACCGTCCGGACAGAGCCCAAATCGTCGACGGCGCGTACTATTCCTGCGTACTTCAAGGAGCTGTCAGCAACCGTAGGGGCTCGTCGACGGCGCGCACTTCGTCGACGTCAGCGACAGCAGCGACCCAGCTGACTCGAAGCCTACTGGGGCCAGGGTTATCCAAAAGGGAAGCTCGGCCCCGGTACGAAAGGCACGAAGTAACGGGGTGGGCTTTTAAGAGTCTGACACTATCTCCCGCTCCGCTCAAGACCGAGGGTTGTCATTGGATGATTTTCTCACCAAAAAAAAGCAAACGTAGGGGCCCAGCAGGGTCGAAGCTTACTGGGGCCATGGTGATACGAGAGAGATCCCCGGAGCCCTGGAACAATAAAAAAGAGAGAACAGGAGTGGGTTTTAGTTGGTACAAATCTAAGATGCTCCGCTCAAGGGCGAGAGATGTCATTTAGATGATTTTCCCATCTAAAAATTTGTTTCGAGCAAGTTTCGAAGTGGAGACAGGTAGCGTAGCGGTCAATCTCTCGGACAAGATGACAGTTTTTTAATTTTCACAGACCCTCTGTCTCTTAATGACAAAACAATCAATATTCGTTCGCTTAGTAATTTGTTTGTAAATTATATTCTCCTGTTTTTTAATTAGTACAAAAAATGGGGCTCTATTCTAGATCCGTAACTACCCGTTACTGATCATATTTGTGTAGTCAAAAAAAAGAAATCCAAAAACTGTACACGATTTGCCATAATTAGTAAATTCATAATTATTAAATCAATCATTCATAACAATTGCTACTAGAAAATACTACGCGCAGTGTTTATCCATTTTTCCCCCATTCATTAATAAATACTGCACAATATTTCCATAATTTTGCTGTTTATGAATATTATTTATTGAGACTTTACTTGAATAATAACGAGACCTTTTATAATAAGCACTTTAAGTATTTGTATTAATTTAAAATTAATGATGTATTATGTACCTACGTATAATGGTATTGTTCTAGTGTTTCGACCGACTTAAAAAGGAAAAACCCGGTGTCTTCGAATCCAAGGTCTTCGTCATATCAGGAGATGTTATGGAACCTGGACTTGGTATGTTTCTTTCTCTATTTTACGTACTTACTTTATTTATTAATTTTGTCTTTACAAATCGATAGTATTTCATGTACCGGATCGACCCTCCACGGGATTAAAACGATCAAAATTTAGGGGTGTATAGGTAGGTAGGTAAATAGCGAGTATAGCGACATCAAAAATCTCATTACATCACAAAGGAACTAAAAACTATTTTTTTCTTTGCGAAATATTGGTTGATTTACACAAGCTATGTACAGTACCGGTCATAAATCGATTAGCAGTTTTACAAATCTATCGCATCAAAGCCAGTCGTACTTACGACCTTTTACTATAACAAACCTTTTGCACACGTCCACGATCTCGTATATCGCACTCTTTCATCATTATCTAGTCAGAATGAGTGCGATATAATGATCTTTTGTATAGTAGTAAAGTCAGGGCCCTAAGTGGGCTGGCTCACCAATTTGATAAGTTATTTTAATCATCACTTTGTGCTAGGATTTTGGTATCCTAGTGTGAGGGTAGATTAAATAAATATGGCTCATCAGTAACACAAGTTAACTCAGCTAATTTCGTGAGTCTTATCAACTGCTTATAAATGGGCCATAACGAAAACAAAAACGTTGAAGGTCAATATAAACTAGAAGAATCTATTTGGTCCAATGGTAGCAACAGCGATTTGAGACGCAGGTGTGACTGGTTCAAATGTCTGGTTCCTTACGCAGTGTTTTCTGCTTCTTTCAGGGTTATCACAGGAAGACCGAGCTCTCATCGTCAATCGAGTGAACATCATCTTCCATGTTGCTGCCAGTGTTCGGTAAGATGTCAGTTAATCTAACTACGCTGCATTTTAGAGAGTGTGCGCGAGAATTCCACTATCTCATTTCTGCCATCGACAAACTCAACGTACGGCGTATGTCCCCCATCCTCTACGGTCCAAATTATAATCGTGTACTGTGCTCGACCCATTATGGCGACACTTGGGGTAGGATTCTAAAACATTTCTCAGACGTTCCTTTCGTCGTTGAACGGTTCACGGACAGAACGATTCACTTTTCATCTTTTCACCGATAGCACGTTTCAATGACGAACGTTTCGCCGACAAAATTATTTACTTTTGAGAATTATATACAAAACTTGATTCAGGTGTAAACAGTATGGAATCAAGACTACTTGTCAAATACCTATGTTTTATACCCTAAGGTCAGACGGACAGTTGTCGGCGAATCGTTCGTCGGTGAAAAGTTCTGTCGATGAAATTCTCAAAAGTGAATAGTTCTGTCGGCGAAACGTTCGTCATTGAAACGTGCTATCGGTGAAAAAATGAAAAGTGAATCGTTCTGTCGGTGAACCGTTTAACGACGAAAGGAACGTTGCAGAAATGTTTCAGAATCTTGGGGTAGGCCGAAAGGCCTATTTCTAACAGTGGACGTTCTTTGGCTGAAATTATAATGATAATTCAGATCCTTTTTGCTTATATCCCTGTTTCAAATATCAAATATCGTCAATAATAAAATACTACTTTCTTTTTTAATAATCTTTCAGGTTTGATGACACGTTGAAATTTTCAGCAAAGATGAACTTAAAGGGTACCTTGGAAGTTATGGAGCTGTCCAAAGATGTCAGGGACTTGTTGGTAAGTAACCTTTCAGATACCGTCAATTTGAGACACAATAGTAAGACAATAGACGGTTGCATGGGGTTTAATGAATAGCCAGTGTGCGAGAATTATGGGTATTCTGAATGAAAATCAATGACTGGATGCTCAATGCAAATTAGTTTTTAATAATTTTCGGTGTGAACAATATATTTTACAAGAAACAAGTGAAGACAAGTGACAAATAGAAGTGTCATATTTTTTCATATAATTTAGGAAGCTTGCAAGAAGGTTTTATCTCCAACATTTCCCCGGGCGTTGAAACCAATGGTTTCAACCAGATTCTGAAGACACAGGCAAAGGGCAGATTCGGTTGAATGCCCGTCGAACGACTCCAGTAGACGTCCGAATGTCAGCTACACGGGCGATACCATCCGTTCCTGGATGAACAGCCACGATCCGTCCAAGTCTCCACTTCAACGGAGGAAGATCGTCTTCCTTGATCACCACCAAGGAGTTCAGCATCAAGCCATCCTTGCAGGAACGCCATTTGGAGCGTTGTTGCAATTCTGCAACAGCCAGGAGCACTTTTGGTAGAGTACAATGCGCTTTTTTATGCTTGTTCACCGATATCTCGGACAATTTGTGGACCGATTTTAAAAATCTTTTTTTGATTTAAAGGTTATGCTTCCAAGTTGGTCCCATTGAAATATTGTTATGATCTGATCATGAACTTCGAAGATATGGCACCTATAACTCCTCATAGGATCACAGCAGAACCATGGTTACAAGTAAAATTGCTTTGTTTATACGTGTAGTCGATGACTGGCTGAAGGAAAAGGGGGAGGGGATGTATTGAACTGATCTGATGACGAATCCAGAAGGTAAATTAATGTAATCTAACCGTGTTTGGGATTATTAGAATCGTTGTGAGACGCTCTCTGGCTATAAGGTATTTAAGTTTGGCCGAGGGGTACTTTTTAGTGGTGGTAGGTACCATAATTAAAAAGTGTAAAATAAAAAACTTTTTACAAAAAAAAGTACTACCGACTTCAATGTTAAATAAACATTGAAAAGTACAAAATAACTTTAATTTCGGAAGCTGGTAATAACGAACCGACGAAACTAGTATAGAAAACATACATTCAGCCGAATATAGAACCTCCTCCTTTTCGAAGTCGGTTAAAAAGGATCATTTGTGCATCATGTTGTGACGTCATAGCTGTCAAATCGAAAAATTAGCTAGGGTAAGCAAAACCAGAAGTTCTTTAAATAAAATTTATTTACGAATCATGAACAAAAAAGTTTAACCAGATTTCGTTTTTACTCATTATCTGCGTCACTGTGTGAAGTATTCTAGTAGTGGGAAAACAATGAAAATAAGAAAGGTAAGTAGGGTATTGTGAGGTGGAGTAGAGAAGAGCGGGAGTGAAGCCGCGCGGGCAAAAGCTAGTTTTTTTTCATTCGCCGCACACGACGTGTAACCGGTGGCGGCCACTCGCTTTAGTATTTGTATTAATTAAAAATTAGTGGTTTATAAAGCTATAGAAACAGGAGAAAATATGGTGTTTCTCTTCACAGGTATTAGTTCACGTTTCCACGTCATATTCAAATACGAATCGAGATCCTATCGAGGAAGTGCTCTACCCTCCTCTGGCTGACTGGAGAGACACCCTGGAGATCTGCGAGACGGTTGATGAGCACACCTTACGGGTGCTTACTCCTAAGTAAGTATTACTTCTTTCTTTCTTACATTATTTTAAGCCAACGACCTTATAGCTACTAGGCGTCTAATACAGGCGACACATTGCTGGCAACACATGACTAATAGATCTGATGACCTACATCGATTTACGATACTATCAACGCCACAGAATAATTTCCAAATAGTCTCGCTTGACCAATCAAAACGCAGTATCTTGCTTCCCCGTACCAATCAAAACCAATCAGAACGCAGTACCACCGTACCTCGGCTAATTGACAGAATTGTATTGGTGCACTAGTTCAAGCATGAGGCGTCTAGTGGTTGTAAGGTCGTTGTTTTCAGCCGATGGACGTCATTTGTCCCGCCGACAAACTGTTACGCAGTTTGGTGGGTTTATAGTATGTAAAACTTTGTTGGCCCAAATAAATGATCTATTATTATTATTCCATTCATTTATATACACATATTTATCATATTTTTAAATATTTCTTCAAAAAAATTAGTATTATTCCTTTATTATCTATTTTAACATATTAATTACATTTTTAAATATTCCTTAAACAAAAAAATATTTAAAAAAACATTTAAAAATATAAAAAAAATAGAGTCCCACCGGTATCGGGAATAGGGTCCAAGCTACCGGCGGTCAGGGCTCCAGAGAAAGGAACCTCCTGACTATACGGGCCGTGTCCAGAAGTACCGCTTTCTGAATCAAGCCCTTGATCCAGCCGCCTAACGAGAGCCTCCTAAGGTGTTGGTCGAGGCTCTTGGCAATTAAGCCATTGGCTGAAACGACTATCGGTACAATAATCGCTGAATCCACTTCCCACATGTCGACAACCTCGCGAGCCAAGTCAATATACTTGATTTGTTTATCTTTCTCGGCTTTCGCGAGGTTCTCATCATGCGGAACGGATATGTCAACAATCTACTATATCAGGCTTATTGGCTACAATAGTCCTGTCAGTGATGATGGACCGATCCCAGTACAACGTGATATCGCCATTATCGAGAACTGAGTCGGGCACATACCTATAGTATGGCACCTCCGATTCCACAAGACAGTACTTCAGAGCAAGTTGCTGATGGATAATCCTGGCTACAAGGTTGTGTCTATGCAAGTATTCTCCGTTAGCTAGACGAGAACAACCAGAGATAATGTGGCGGATTGATTCACCCGGTCGGTGACATGTCCGACAGATGTCAACCGTGCCGTTCTTCACAATAAATCTCCGATAGTTATTCGTCATGATAACTTCGTCCATAATTGCACATACAAAACCTTCGGTTTCCCCAAAGAGGTCACCGACACGCAACCAGGCTACGGACGCCAGTTGGTCTACATCGGGCCCATGAAGGGCCCTGAAAAAGCGTCCTTTGAAGTTCCTTACTCTGCCATACTTCCCTGCGTACGTTAGTGTCAAGCACTACAGGTTTACGCCAGTTCTCGTTAGCCAAGGAGAGCGGGGTGAGTCCCTTGTCCACTGCTACTACATCACGATGCATACCCCCGTCGGCGGCAAGGAAGTATTCCCTGAGACTGCATATCTCGCGATTGTGTAGGGTCTTAGCATTTAAAAAGCCTCGACCCCCACACTTCCGCGGGACATACAGTCTCATTACCGACGACCGAGGGTGATGCATTCGATATGCAGTCAGCAGTGTACGAACCTTCCTATCCAGGGCGTCAAGTTCCGTTTGAGTACATCGAAAGCATACATCAATACTGGTATGACCCAACCGTTGAAGGCGCGCACCTTATTTCCACCTGACAGAAGGCTGTTAAGTACCTTTTTCAGTCGGCCAAAAAAGCGCTCCTTCAACGATTGCTTCATGTCAGTGGCATTGATGCCTAACGCTTCCGACATACCCAAATACTTGTAGGTTTCGGTTGGAGAGAGGGATCTCAGGTTTATGGAATCCGAGAGTTGGATACCCATGGATTCCACAATCTCCCCTCGCTTTATATGCATGACCGCACATTTGTCCACACCAAACTCCATCCTGATGGCACTACTGAAGGTTTCCGTTACCTTCAGTAGCTCCATCAGTTGCAGATTGTTGGGGGCAAAGAGCTTCAAGTCATCCATATAAAGAAGGTGAGATATAACCTGACCACCTCTCTTCAACCGATAGCCCAAGCCTGAATTCTCCAGCAATGTACTCAGAGGATTCAAGGCTAGGCAGAACCAAAGCGGACTCAAACTGTCACCCTGGAATATACCTCGCTCGATCCTTACCGGTTCGCTGTTCCTCTGGATATTTCGACATCCTGGATAGCGAAGGACCGTCCTCCATCGCCTCATACATGACATCAGGAAGGTGCGAAGAGTTGCATCAACTTTATACAACTCCAGCACCCTCACGAGCCATGTATGAGGAACTGAGTCATAGGCCTTCTTATAGTCTATCCAACATGTCGACAGATCCTTTCGGGAACGCCGAACCTGTTGGCTAATGGCCATATCGATGAGGAGTAGCTCCTTCGTACCGCGGGACCCATTCCTACATCCATTTTGAGAGGCAGACATGATATTATTATTATTATTATTGTTGGACATAGGTCTTCAGGAGTAGGAAAGGAATAAAGTTGGTCCCAAAATGATGCCTTGAGGTAAACTTAATTACAAAGACAATCTGCTTTTTTTAAATTGTCTAGTGAAAAGTGTCGTTATAGATTTTAAACAAGAAGTAAAAACTCTTAAAAATTCTGAGAGTGGTGTTATCCAAGGTGAACTTTGAGAGGAATATCACTATGTAATGAAAAGTCACTCATTCATAAGGCAGGTATAAGTCAACCAGGGCCTCAAGTCTGCTATTACAATAGTATCTTTGATGTCATAATTGTCGATTTTAACATGTTTGGTAATCTACTAATATAATGGCGTCATTATGACTTTCCAATGGTCAACCACTGACACTCCATTGAAAAAAGTGGCATAGAATAGTAATCTCTTACATATTGACAAATGAATGTTTGACGTGTGCGGTAATCTGCTAAAACTTTGACAGTTTATTTGATTAGTTTTCTACCATTAGAACGTTATTATGCAATTATTGGTTTTATTAAGCTCAATATTATCATTCTACCACAGCACTATTACGATACCACGGACCGGTCAATGATCGATCCTAATGCCGCATTAATAAGCATAATGCAGATTACGAAATTTTAGCAAAATGACAATGTGATCGTGTTGGAATGACGAATTTATAAAAATAGCAGACTTGGGCCCCTGTACGGTGATAATTTAGCCACGAGAACTTCAATCATTGACACAACAGTGAGTGAGGTTCTCGTGGTTTGAGGTAGGGCCGATGCCTGCTAGGGCTTTAACATTCTTTGAAAGGGTCACCGTGGCTTTGGGACGAAAAGGGCTTCTGAAGGTACTTAGGAAAAGTTATTTGATGATTTCTCGTCCTCAAAAAAGGTTGCGTAATTATATAATCTGAGACCCGAGACAAATTCATTGGATGAAGCCCCAGAAAAATCGCATTGTAATTTGATTTTAATAAATCACTAAAGTAAGTATTTAAAAAGTATTTTGCTAATAATTCAAACTCATAGGAGTGCGTTTAATGAATCTTAATTTATGACAATTTTTATACGGGCTTTAGTAGCGTTTAAACGTGTTGCGCCGACCCCAAGTAATATGGGATAAGGGCAGGAAGAAGAAGAAGAAGAAGAAGAGTAGCGTCAAACTTTAATTGATTTTAAGATTTTATATAAAATTTTATAAAAATTACTTCCTTACTTCCTTTGAGGTCATGGCTTTCGGACCTGAGACTCTATTAGGCCGGAGGCTCATGGCACTTAGTTAGCCTTTTTTTTATGGTGGGAAAAATCATGCATTGACATCCCCCGCCCTTGGGCGGCGCGGAAGATAGTGTCAGACTCTTACTGACTAAAAGACCCACCCCGTTCCTTCTAGCCTTCATACCGGGGCTCGAGCGCCCTTTCGGATAACCCTGGCCCCAGTGGTCTTCGACCCGGTTGGGTCTCTGCTGTTGCTGACAACTCCTTGACGCGCGCGGGAACAGTGCGCGCCGTCGACGACTTGGGCTTGTTCCGGACAGTTACCTGACGGCCGGACAGTGAGCTACCCATTGCTCACTGTCCGCAAGCCCAGCCTTGCCACCCTGTAGTCCCACCACTGAGTGCAGGCACGCCTCGATCTATGTAGAGTCACGAGACCTTCAATTAGTCTATTGTTCTAAAAGCTTTGGGCCTATTGCTAAACCTACACTTAAAGAGTATGTCTAAGACTTGGGTAATTATTAAGGTAAAATAAAATCTGATGTAGTCAACGATGGTTCAATAATCAAGGTTGATTAAGAGATACTGATCATTGTTTACTAAAAAACCTTGAAAAAAATATCGAATATAAGTATTTTTTAAATAATTAAATATTATACAAAATTCCCAAGTCGGTTCACTTTTTAGACAGACACTTAATCATAAAGAGGTAATGTTTGTTTTTTGTTTTTATGTTTTTTTTTTGTTTGTAGGAAGTAATCTCTGGAAGTACTGACGTTCTATTCTTTAAAAAAACAGCCTTGAGCTCAGCGCTGGCACAGCGACGAGTCGTGAGCGCAGTACATTGAATTAACAACCCAATAGTAATAAAGTAAAGGGGCATTGGGTTGTTAATTCAATGTACTGCGCTCACGAGTCGTCGCTGTGCCAGCGCTGAGCTCAAGGCTGTTTTCTTAGAGAATAGCACCCCTGGTCCGATTGCTAAATTTTTTGCACTGATTGAAAGCTGCTTTATTTCTGAGTGACATAGGTTATATTTTAGCGAAGCCGCGAAGTCGAGGTCAAAAGCTAGTACCTAAGTTATAACTTCGAATGCTATACATCTCATGGTCTCCAGGTATCTCGGTGAAATGCCCAACACGTACACCTTCACGAAGCAGCTGGCTGAGCACGTGGTGTATGAGTATAAAGGAAAGCTACCTATCATCATGATCAGGCCTTCCATAGGTAAGTGGACCAAAGTTCAGTTCCCTTCAAAATGGTTGAGCTGAGTGGGGCTGATGCACGCGTCATGCTCGTGAACGGGTGCCGTCAGATGGGACTGGTCATCTCTTAGCTGCCAGTGGCTTAATTCAGTTTACATCTTTTAATTATTTTACATTTTTATTTCACTATCAACATTGTGCTCACATGATAGAAGCAACAAGTAACAAGTATATGTAACCAAGCATTATATGTAACACATAATATGATTTAAAAGAGTGTCCATGGAGTTTCTTGCACGTTCTTCTCCATAGAGACCTAGTCTTTGGAACGTGCAATTTAGCTTCACTTTTCTTGGACTGACCGACATTTGACTATTCAAAAGTGCCTGTAAATGGTCTATTTGAAATAAATGCTTTGATTTGAAAGTTACATAACGTGCAAGAAATGTCGGTCAATCCAAGAAAAGTGAAGCAATTTAGCTGCACTTTTCTTGGACTGACCGACATTTCTTGCATAATTTTTTTTTTTACATTTGATTATTCAATAGTGCCTGCAAATGGTTTATTTAAAATAAATGATCTTGATTTTAAATATATCCCAGCATCGCATGATGTTAAGAGTCTTTGAAATTCTCGGGTTTGCTCAACTTCAGAAATGTTCATGTCATAAGTTGGCTAACCAAGTTACGACCGTTTCGTTTCGAGTTTCTTATCGAACGCCTCCGATTTCTTTGTCCTGACCACGTGACTTAACGTTGAGATGATGTCCTTCCCATAAGTTTAAAGTAATTTGTTTTACAATGATATCTATAGATAGAATTCGCTACAAATCCCGCACTGATGTAATCCAGCACTAACTGTTAATAAGTATGGTATGTATGCCTAATTTTTTTTCCCCACAACTATCACACAGCGCCGTCTATTCCCAAGCTAAGCAGAGCTTGTGTTATGGGTACTAGACAACTGATAAACATACAATATATATTTCTAAATACATACAAATTATAGATAAATTACACCCAGACACAGAACAAATGATCATGCTCATCACACAAACATTTGTCCTGGGTGGGAATCGAACCCACGACCTCCGGCATAGCCGTCAGAACCACTAACCACTAGACCAACAGGTCAGTCAGATCTAGAATTAGGTATCCAGTCTTCCCCATGCAAACTAGGCGCATTTATGTAATCATCATTATCATCATTTCAGTCGAAAGTCGACTACTGTTGGACATATGCCTCCCCCAAGTGTCGCCACAACGACCGGTCCTGTGTGTCTCGCATCCGTCAGATTCTCGCGACCATCGATTCACCCTGTGGGTGTACTTATGCCTAGAAGTATACCTAACTTATTCACTTTTGATATAAAAATCCCTAAGTTGAAAATTACTTATTTTGACCTGGTACTGTCGAGGTAATTTCTGCCTGATCACTTTAAAAAAAATTGGTTTGAATCCTGCGGCGTGGCGCCAAACTAAACCCTTTGAAGTTTTTGTTTCGAGTGCAAGCAAAAATGAAATTAGCGGTGGTCAGGTTATAGGTAGGTATACTAATAAATCCTGACACTGACACTACTATTTCTAGTTATGTTATGATATTTTTCAGTGATATGCAGTGTTGAGGAGCCAATTCCAGGTTGGGTTGAAAATTTCAACGGTCCAGTAGGATTATTCGTGGCTTGTGGCAAAGGTAATTAATTCAATTTTAATGAATTCAAACTTGTTGATGAACCTGCAACTAGCGCCTTCTATCGCGCATAGTATGTACTCAGAAGAGTACGTACTGTTTACGATAGATGGCGCTGACCTAAACTATTTTGAAACTCTTTGTGAAAATTCTAATTACACAACAAGGATAGTTTGATGTTATAATACGCAAATTACAGTATAAATAATTTAAGATAGTCTTTTTTATTAAATACTAGCCATTTTTATCTGCGACACTACTTTGTCTTGTAGTCACTGCTGTTTTTTCTACTTATTGAACTGTAACCTAGATGGCGTTGTTCACAATGTAGTGGTTTACTTGTATCATACAAATATTGTGAATCGTACTTGTGACATTTTCATCATGTAATATTATATGATGAAAATGTTTATATCATTTTATAAATTGTTATTAATATCAAATTAACAAATATATAAGGATCGGTATAATATATTTATGGGATGAATACCTATTTCGACATCTTCAAACAAGTCTTCGGTAGTATAGTGGTAAGTATCCCCGCCTGTCACGCGGGAGACCGGGGTTCGATTCCCCGCCGGAGAGAATCTTTTTGCATTTTTATTGACGTACATTTTAATTTAAATGATAACTCACTATTTACACTAACTAAACGGAACTACATACATCTATAAAAATTAAAAAAAAACTGGCCAAGTGCGAGTCGGACTCGCCCATGAAGGGTTCCGTAGCAGCAAGTAACATAATATAAAAGTTTTTGATATGTGTTGTAACTTTGATCGATGTTTTAATAATACTGTATTTTTTTCGGTTTATGACGCATTAAAAAAAAACTACTTACTGGATTTCGTTCAAACCAATTTTCGTTGGTAGTTTTTATAGTAATGTATATCATATATTTTTTTTAGTTTTATCATTCTCTTATCTTAGAAGTTAGAGGGGGGGGACACACATTTTATCACTTTGGAAGTGTCTCTCGCGCAAACTATTCAGTTTAGAAAAAAATGATATTAGAAACCTCAGTATCATTTTTGAAGACCTATCCATAGATACCCCACACGCATAGGTAGGATGAAAAAAAAAAATTCCAGTTCTATGTATGGGGACCCCCAAAATTTATTACTTTTTTTCTATTTTCGTGTAAAAATCTTAATGCGGTTCACAGAATACATCTACTTACAAAGTTTCAACAGTATAGCTCTTATAGTTTCGGAAAAAAGTGGCTGTGACATACGGATGGACGGACAGACAGACAGACAGACAGACAGACAGACAGACAGACAGACATGACGAATCTATAAGGGTTCCGTTTTTTGCCATTTGGCTACGGAACCCTAAAAATGAATACATATTTCCTTGGTCACGCCATCACGCGTGAACGGCGGGACCGATTTCGCTAATTCTTTTTTTGTTGTGTTCGTTATTGTGAGAAGGTTCTTGTAGGGTAGAGTAGAGTAGGGTAGGGTAAGAGTAGGGTAGAGTAGGGTAGAGAAGGGTAGAGTAGAGTATAGTAGGGTGGAGCAGGGAAGAGCGGGAGCGAAGCCACGCGGGCGAAAGCTAGTATAAACATATGTATAAATAAAATTGGAGTGTCTGTTTGTAATATTGAAATAATTGCTTTTCACTACATGCATATGAATATAATTATATACGGTACAAAATATTTTTTTACAATTATTGTCTGTGTGTCTGTTTGTCCGGGCTAATCTCTAAAATGGCTGGACCGATTTTGACGGGACTTTTTTGGCAGGTAGGTAGCTGATGTAATAAGGAGTGACATAGGCTACTTTTATTTTCGAAAAAATTAAATTCAAAATCCTGTAGTCCACGTGAACGAAGTCGCGGGCACGGCTAGTACAAAATAAAAACGCAAAGACGTCGATTGCCTCAAGGAGACGTACTCTAGGGTCGAATAATAAGTATCCTATGTGTTATTCCAAAACATGCTCTACCCGTGAGCCTTTCATTAAAATCTAAAACGATATGGCCAGTTTTACTAACCATTTCATGTACAATTCATCAATTTCCAAGATCTGCAGGCTTACTCTTGAGTTCAATTCCGATCGGTCGACATTGAGATTGTGACGTTTCGTACCCTTGAATTCAATGCTAGCGCCAAATCGGTTCAAAATTGCGCGACCATTTTGAGAACTAAGTGATATCGTATATGTTGACAATATGGTTTTCAAGAGTACCAAATCGCGTAACGTCAAAATTGACATTGCAATCGGTTTGACTTTAAATTGAAATTAATTTGGGGAGTAAGCCTACTGCCCACGACATATTGTAAACTGTGTTACTTATAGACAGGCGTCTTCCCCTTGCAGTTCATAAAGCAACACTGTCGATCTATCGAAGCAAAGGCTCAACTGGCTGCAAAAAAGCTGGGAATCCTCGCAAAGGTCAGACAGTACTTCACGCCAGAACAGCTGCTGAAACTTTATCAAGCTCAAGTTCGATCGTGTATGGAGTATTGCTCTCATCTTTGGGACGGATCTGTCCGATACCAGCTTGATGCACTTGAGGCAATTGAGAGGCGAGCCAGAAGGCTAATTGACGATGATACACTCGTCGAGTCGAGGCTTCAAAGTCTTGAGCATCGACGCAGAGTTGCTAGCCTGTCGGTTTTCTACCGGTTGCATTTCGGGGAGTGTGCGTCGGAATTGCATAACCTAATTCCGCCTAGCCCGTTTCATCATCGGACTACCAGACGTACGGCTATGCGCCACCGGTATATGGTGGATAAAACGTTTTGTGCGTGTTGGTGGGATACCAACACGTACAAAACGTTTTGGGAACACATTCATTGAGCGTGCGGCTAGGGAGTGGAATTCCTTGCCGGAGTCTGTGTTTAAGTCGAGAGTGAATAGGTTTCTTTTAGGTAAGCGCGTTCCATCGTCGACCGCATCGTCGCTTTCCATCAGGTGAGATAGCGGTCAAGTGCGAACCTATCAACAATAAAAAAAAAAACGGTAGAAGTTTTTAAAAGATTAAAACTTATTTGAAACACATTTATTAAAAACTAGCAGCTCGTCCCGGCTTCGCACGTGCAATCAATATAGTCTGTGTTACTCAGGGTGAATGTAGCTTTCCAATGGTAAAAGAATTTTTGAAATCGACACAGTAGTTTTTCCGTTTATTTATGATAAACATTCACACTCACACACACACAAAAATACAAATTTTCCCTCTCTACACCGCTAAATTTTGATCGTTTTAATTCCGTGGAGTACCTACATGGGTACATGAAACACTATCGATTTGTAACGAAAAAATTAAAAAATAGAGTAACTTTTTTTTAAACTCATATTAATTTATGCATGTACGAAATTAATTTCTTTAAGAACGCGTCAGCTGAGCGAGTTCAATGACTTGTAGGTAGTTTGTACGCAACGCCGACTACTAGGTGCAGGTCATTAAACGTTTTATGTACCGTATCGATTTTCCACGGGATTAAAACGATCAAAATTTAGCGGTGTATAATATTAGTGTATATTTAGGTATGCAAGCAAGAAATGGCGAGACGATGTAGACGCGTAGGTACCGCAAGGGTTAGTTCGAGGTAACTCAAGAAAAGTATGCCTTGAAGAAGTTGGGGAAGCCTTTGCCCAACAGTGGGACAGTATAGCCTAATAAAAAAAAGCAGGACTGAAACGTGTAATTATAATATTTCACAACAACTATCACACAACTTCGTCTAGTCCCAAGCTAAGCAGAGCTTGTGTTATGAGTACTAGGACAACTGATAAACATACTTATATATTTCTAAATACATGCATATTATAGATAAATTACACCCAGACACAGAACAAATTATGATCATTCTCATCACATAAACAGTTGTGCTGGGTGAGGATCGAACCCACGACCTCCGGCATAGCAGTCAGGGCCACTGACCACTAGACCAACAGGCCAGTCAGATTTGGAACTTTAATTTATTAATATTATTCCAGGTATCATGAGGACTATACACATAAAGCCAGACATCGTTCTCGATTTCATTCCGGTTGACTTTTGTGTTATGAACATCATAGCTGGTGCGTGGATCAGAGGAACTAAGGAGTAAGTATGTCACAGAACTTTACGGCTGTAAAATAATGAGTACAAAGATCCTAAAAGAATAATGAAGTCTTATTTAACGGAGAAGATAATCTGACAAATGTGAGAACTTTTTGTAGGAGCGCCTGTTTGAAATAGCATAGCAATGTTTTTTAGTAGCAAAATATTGCTTAAAGATTTTGGCAGGATGTTCTCGAGTGCAGTTTAGTAGATATTAGTAATGGCATTATGCTGAGCGATCGACCGTTTTATACGGATGTGACTCGTGACGCATATATTTTTTTCACGGAAAATGTTTTTAACCTGCTATATATTAGTCTTAAATTTGCGTCTTTTCCGCCAAGTAAGATGTTTTTCTCTCTTTCTTTCTATATTTGAGAAGGTAAACTGACTTTAATGAAGAATTTTTGTAGAAGCGCCTATTTGAAATAACATAGCAACGTTTTTAGTAGCCGCAAAACATTGCTTACAGTTTTTGGCAGGACTGTTTCGAGTGCATTGACTTATATATTCTAGTGAAGTACATATATATCGATGTTCGAGTATAGTTCAATGGTTATTCTATTTATGTGCATATTGATTCTTATTGTAGTTGTACTTTAAGTGTCTTCGTAATTGGATAATATGTGGAATTATTGAAACAAACGCGATCTCCCTAAAATGTTTTTGTATTGACTACCTCAACGAAGCTTGCCGAGGAGGCGGACTCAATATATTTGCTGCTATATTACTGCAAAACCATGTTATTTACATCTGCATTCTAAATGAAAACTAAATTACTATACTATGTTTTAAAATATAAATATTTTCCAAACTTGACACTGTTTGATTAACTGTAAAATGCGGTTTAAAAATGTTTTAAAATTGTTTGTTGAATTTTGTAGAGGCGCCTTTCGGAAATGACTTAGCAATATTTATATTATTCGTAGATATAAATATTGATATTATAGTTATGCCGATGTCGTAAGATCTTCAGATTTCAAAAATTCGATTCAGATCTTAAAAATTCTTGACGATATGATCAAGTAGAACTGGTCAGTTCGTTTGAAACGTTGAAAGTTTGATGATATTTCAATCCTTTTATGGCCAACTTTCTTTAGACTTTCTATTATCATTGATAGATAAAAAACGTGTTGCGCCGACCCCGCTCGAGCCCCGGTATGAAGGCTTGAAGGAACGGGATGGGTTTTTTAGTCAGTAAGAGTCTGACACTATCTCCCGCTCCGCCCAAGAGCGGAGGTTGTCATAAGATGATTTTACAATCGAAAAAAAAAACCCCAAATAAAATGGGACAAGGGCAGGAAGAAGAAGAAGAAGATTATCATTGATAGAATAGATAGATAGATAGATAAATTCTTTCTTGTACACCAAAAATAAAGCAATAACATAAGAAACTTAAAATTAATAGGGTGCCACAATGGGCGGTCTTATCGCTAAAAGCGATTTTTACAGACAACCATTGGATGGAATTGACAGAGAAGGAGAAAAAGATACGCAGGTAGTTCGTGGTGTACTATTTACATAAACAATACATAAACTAACAAATTACATATATTACAAACAATTTAACATATATATATACAAGGTGTAAGGGACAGCCCTCCATAAACTTGGCTTGCTCAGTAGACGAAACTGAACATCCTACCATAATTTTATTTTACGAAAAAATAAATCTGCCTCACCATACAAAATTATTAACTTGATTGGACAGTTTGTAGGTATGGAGAGGCTGAATTTTTTTTTCGTTTCCTGAAAACATTTTTTTTGGTGTATTGTTCAGTTTCGTCTACTGAGCAAGCCTTTAAAGTTTGTGGAGGGCTGTCCCTTACACCATTTATACATATAATTATAAAAGCAGAAAAATACTGTACTTAATGACAATTGAACATTCAGGAGGAAAAGTAGTGATCTGTAACCTGTAAATTGAAATCCTACATCAACGATATGGCCAAACAAGGATTGACATATCATCAAATGTTAACGTTTGGACGATCTGGCCAGTTTTAGATGGCCATCAACTTAAGGATCTGGCCACGACAACGATATCAATACAGGTTGCTAGGCGTGGTCTAACCGTGGGCGGCTAGGCCTGTCACCCTTTAAGGGGCCGGCGACGGATGAATTTCCATACAAACGTAATACCACGCTCATTTGCAGTTGGAGTATATTTCCAACATATTATGATGATATTCGGTTATAGACAATATTTAAAGAAACACTTATTAACCTAGTTAATAAGTGTTTCTTTTTAAAAAAAAAAAAACAAAAAGAAATTTAAGCGAATTGTATTTCGCACTTTTTTGAAGCGTAAATGGCAAAACATGCCATTTGGCTTTTCCTGTATTAAAAATAACAATATTTCTAATATTCTCGACGTAGGAACCTAGATAACTATTTTCTATAACCGAATATCATCTTAATATGTTGGAAATATGTTCCAACTGCAAATGAGCGTGGTATT
This sequence comes from Mythimna albipuncta, assembly GCA_929112965.1. Lineage (NCBI taxonomy): Eukaryota > Metazoa > Arthropoda > Insecta > Lepidoptera > Noctuidae > Mythimna > Mythimna albipuncta. The sequence continues at coordinate 11,849,375 of OV815987.1, forward strand.
ACGTTTGTATGGAAATTCATCTGTCGCCGGCCCCTTAAGGGCCTCACGTATTTTAGGGGGCCTCACGCTAGGAAGAACGAGGGTTAAATTTCGTGTAGGTACCCAACTATTATAAGTAGTATCCAACTATTATACATTTTATTACAAGTGTATAAATTTTGTCATTGCAATCGAGGTGGAATTCGCCCGAGTTGCAGGCGAGGGTGTAATGGCTTTTTTTAATTTTTTTATTTATTTATCAGAAACAATATATATTGTATTTGATATTTATATTTTATATTAATACATGCTTGTTCACGACCTTGCCACTGTAAGCGGTAACTAAGCGCGGGGCGGCGAGCGGTAATATCAAAAGTATGTAAATGTTTGAAGCATGCCATGAGACGCCGCTCATAGCGCCGCGTGCCCGATTACCGATGCTGCCCCGCTCGCCGCGCCACTTGCCGCTAACACCGAAGTCGTGAGAGTTACTAAGAAATAAAACCGGCCAAGAGCGTGTCGGGCCACGCTCAGTGTAGGGTTCCGTAGTTTCCCGTCCGTCACAATAAGTGTACCCACTTATGAGGTTAAAAAAATGCTTGTATATACGATTATACCTACTACAAAATTTGTCCAGAAATTATTTTGTAGAACCTTTGTGTCTTTTTTGTACAAAAACTGTTCTTTTCATCAAGTTCAAAATAATTTTCCTAGAAAGTCCATATACTTAAAGTTCTACTTTTCAGATTTTTTTCATATTTTCTAAACTTATGGTTCAAAAGTTAGAGGGACACACACATTGTTTTTAGGGTTCCGTAGCCAAATGGCAAAAAACGGAACCCTTATAGATTCGTCATGTCTGTCTGTCTGTCCGTCCGTATGTCACAGCCACTTTTTTGCGAAACTATAAGAGCTATACTGTTGAAACTTTGTAAGTAGATGTATTCTGTGAACCGCATTAAAATTTTCACACAAAAATAGAAAAAAAGCAATAAATTTTGGGGGTCCCCATACATAGAACTGAAACTCAAATTTTTTTTTTTCATCAAACCCATGCGTGTGGGTATGGTATCTATGGATAGGTCTTCAAAAATGATACTGAGGTTTCTAATATAATTTTTTTCTAAACTGAATAGTTTGCGCGAGAGACACTTCCAAAGTGGTAAAATGTGTGTCCCCCCCCCTCTAACTTCTAAGATAAGAGAATGATAAAACTAAAAAAAATATATGATGTACATTACTATAAAAACTACCAACGAAAATTGGTTTGAACGAAATCTAGTAAGCAGTTTTTTTTTAATGCGTCATAAATCGAAAAAAATACACTATTATTAAAACATCGATCAAAGTTACAACACATTACAAGAACTTTTATATTATGTTACTTGCTGCTACGGAACCCTTCATGGGTGAGTCCGACTCGCACTTGGCCGGTTTTTTTACTTTTGGAGCGATTATTTCCGAAATTATTGACATTATCAAAAAATGATTTTAGTAAACCCCTATTCATTTTTAAATATCTTTCCAACAATACAAGGTGTAAGGGACAGCCCTCCACAAACTTTAAGGGCTTGCTCAGTAGACGATACTGAACAACTTTCCACAAAAATTTTTTTCAGGAAACGAAAAAAAAAATCCGCCTCACCATACAAAATTATAAACTTGGTTGGACAGTTTGTATGGAGAGGCCGAATTTTTTTTTCCTTTCCTGAAAAAATTTTTTGTGGAACGTTGTTCAGTATCGTCTACTGAGCAAGACCTTAAAGTTTGTGGAGGGCTGTCCCTTACACCTTGTATATCACACGTTAGGGTTGAAATTAAAAAAAAAAACACTTCCCAATTTAAGTACATATAGGGGGGCTACCCTAATAAAACATTTTTTTCCAATTTTTATTTTACCACTTTGTCGGCGTGATTGATATACATATTGGTACCAAATTTCAGCTTTCTAGTGCTAACGGTCACAGAAATTAAGCGAGGACGGACAGACAGACATGGCGAAACTATAAGGGTTCCTAGTTGACTACGGAACCTTAAAAAAGATTTCTAAGTAATTGTTTATTTTTTTAGATTGGAACCGACAGACGACATACCAATCTACAACTGTTGTTCCGGAAATCTAAATAAAATTTTGATGGGGGACGTCATAGAGATGTCCAAGTTGGTGGGCACTGAGGTCCCTCTCGATAACATGCTGTGGAATGTAGGAGGCACCATCACGACGAACGCTCACTATCATTATGTTAAGGTAGGTTTGTTTTTTATCTACCTATGTATAGAAAAGGAGGTCTACAAGGAGGTTACATCTTTTAAGCTATTGCATAGCTTCTATCGCGGGCTTTGAGCGTGGAGACCGAATCCAGAAATTCCGTAACGAAAATAACCTAACACCCCCCACTCATTTGTTTTCTTATCGGTCACCACGCTCAAAAAGTGTAACTTCAATTAATATCAAAGAAAAAAAAAAAAACAAAGGAAAAAAGTACTGCATAAATAAAATAAATAAATAATTATAATTGCATAAGTTGATAAAAAATGCAATAGCTTTACCGCGGCAGTCCCCGAGTGCCACACGTCTTTTTTTTTATTGACATTTGAGCATGGCAGTTGGGAGTTTGTCATGCTCACTCTAATGTCTCGCTGTTGGTGGCACGTGGTATTGGGTCATTCGGTTCCCTTAAAAATGGTTGAGCTGAGTGGGGCTGATGCACGCGTCATGCTCGTGAACGGGCGCCGTCAGTTGAGACTGGTCATCTCTTAGCTGCCAGTGGCTTAATTCAGTTTGTATCTTTTAATTATTATTATTTTTTTATTTTTTTATTATCTACATTGTGCTTACACAAAGAAGCAAGATGAAAATTTGTAACCAAGCATTATATGTAACACATAATATGATTTAAAAGAGTGTCCATAGAGTTTCTTGCACGTTCTTCTCCATAGATACCTACTCTTTGGAACGTGCAATTTAGCTTCACTTTTCTTGGACTGACCAACATTTGACTATTCAAAAGTGCCTGCAAATGGTCTATTTATATATTATATAAATTATTTAGGTTGGAAGGTGTCATATAAAATTCTCAACTATACACCACTATTAAAAAAAAAAATAGTTAAAAAAAAAACGAAAAAAGACACGCTTTCATAAGCATAAGCCATATATTTCGTAAATCGAGCACCCCACGCTTTTTTCACAATGATATTAATATTTTTCGTTCATTATTATTATTTTCTACCGATATTGAAAATTATTTTACACTTTTTAGTTTGAGATACTATGAAAGCGTGTTTTTTTAGTTTTTTTTTTAAACTATATTTTTATTTCACACTAAAAAAAACAGATTATTGTATTGTGATTAGTCTTTGATGGGTGTGCAAAGTTTGAAGAAAATCTGATCGCCCAAAGTTGCTCAAAATCGAGCTCAAAGGCGTTGGTTACAAACATATAGGTGAAGCTAATATAAGCGTGTTAATTAGTAAAAATACTTAAAGGGCTTATTAGAAAAGCCCTTGTTATTTTATTAGTGAAATGTTAATAAATAATATTCATAAACAGCAAAGTTATTAGCGTTGGTTTGTGTCCCAAAATGTCACTCAATTCATGGAAATATTCAAATAAATGAATAAGTGACAATTATTAAGGAAAAACACTGCCCGCAGTATTTTCTACTAGCAATTGTTATGTTTGATTGATTCTATGATGAATTTACCTTTTCGTGGTCAATTTCAGAATTATCATTTTTCTACTTTTGACTAGAAAAATATGATCAGTGACGGGTACTGATAGAGCCCCATTTTTTTTTTTTGTACTAATTAAAAAGTAGGGGTGTATATTATTAAATTATTATTATTCTATGACTGCCTATCTGATCTCTAAAACCGTCTATGGCTTCACATAAGAACTAATCCTGCATCGCGCAATTAAACTTCTCCGCGCGATTTTAACATATAGAACAGCTTGAAATCATCTGGCGGGCAGTTGCCCACCAGACATAACACCTGTCTGGTCGGAGGATCCTCCCTTTTGAACAGAGGTTAGCAGGACTTTACTTTCAGTTCCGTTTGCCTCAAACAGCTGTACCCTTAGCCGAGTTGACAGTCTGCAATCGTTAACGTTAGTAGTAAACTTCAAATGTACGGGAATGACGTCATCTCAACGCTCAGTCACGTGGTTAGAACAAAAAATCGGGGGCGTGGCCAACTCGAGGCGTTCGACGCAAGCGAAACGGTTGTAACTTAGCTAGGGGGGCTTGTTCTAAGGGCTGAATATGTTTTCTTTGTTTTTTTCAGGTTCTAATCCAACATTTGCTGCCAGCTTTGGTGGTGGATACACTCCTCTGGCTGTTAGGCAAGAAACCCATGTAAGTTGCATCATCATATACCAGCGTCCCGTCTTTCATCAGTCCGGTAGAACAGCTGCCACCGAGACACGAACTGCAGTGGCCAATCTGGAAATCTCTGAACCGACTGCGGGCTCAGAGCTGCTGCAGAGATAACCTGGCCATATAGTATATTTAATCCATTACAAATACAGTGCCAGTATGGAGCCTTATTTTTGTTCTTAAGGAATAACCATCCCATCTCTTCCCGGGGGTGTCGTAAGCGGCGACTAAGGGATACACCAGAAAATGGGCAGCAGCATTTAACAACCTCACTACATGTATGTGTACATGCACCCAGTGCGCCAAAGTGGCGCAACATGGCTTATCATTAATGACCCACAAAATGCTGTTGCTGCTTCCACGCACCCTGCGCATCATGGACGCTACCCGCTTTCTTATGATGGCTTTAAAACTATCAATATGTGCGTCGGCAAACATTCCTGATGTAATAACGTGGGAGCCCCAACAACATCCAGAAGGCGTTATTATACTAACATGTATCATATCGGTGACCCCGACGTGATCCGACGAGTCACAAATAGCGTTATGTTTTCTTTCTTTCAACAGGCTAGTCAAAATCCAACGCCGCATTTACAGCGCGAACCTCGCTCTCAGTTACTACACCACCCAGCAATGGACTTTTGACAATACGAACTTCACGATACTCCGATCAGTCCTCAAGAAAGTGGATACAAAACAGTTCTACTACAACATTGAGGGGACTGATGAGGTGGGGTACTTCACTCAATGCTGTCTGGGAGGCAGGAGGTATCTGCTGAAGGAGAAAGATGAGGACATTCCTAAGGCTAGGGCGCATTGTAAAAGGTATGACTTTTTTGTTCATCATCATTATCAGCCTTTTTAATGTTCCCACTGCTAGGACTCAAGCCTCCTCTTTAGGAAAGGAAATGGGCCGTAATCTACCACGCAGGCCCAGTGCGGGTTGGTGAATGTCTCCGAGTTTTTGATTCTAGGCCGGTTTCCTCACCATAATACGCTTTTCAAATACTTTTCTTCAATTCTCAAATAAAGCCTTGAAGAATTTTCCGAATCGCAAAAAATGTTTTTTTTTTTCGACGCGACTGTTTTCTTTCAGATTTATTCTTTTACCTGTGTATATTTGGAGGTATGCGGAACAGAGAAGGCCCTATGAATTTTCGTTCCCTTGATTGTGTCGAAAAAACGAAACCCATATAGGATCACTTTGTTGTCCGTCTGTTTGTCTGTCGAGATTCTTTTTCTCGGGAACGCGTGGAGTTATCGAGGTGAAATTAAAACCATATACTCAAGACTGCGGACTCTTGAAACTGTAAAAAAATCAAACTTGTAAGTTAACGAGAAAAAAGATAGAAGGAAATCAAAGTTCGTAGGGTACTTCCCGTTGACCTAGAATCCTGAAATTTGGCTTGAAGCAAGATCTCATAGCACAAGTATAGAAATAAATGGGAAAATTGAAATTTTGTAGTTACGTCACAAAAAAAAAGATAATTTTTCTATGGGGAAAAGTCTTCAAGACTCGATTCCCGAATTGAACAGTTTTCATAGCGATGGCGAGTGAATACCTACCTACGTAACTGTGAAATACGTAACTTTTCAGGAGACACAAAAACCAAATTAGACCTTTATTATCATGCAATTTTAATGTGCTTATACATGTTTCATTCAAATACTTAAAACTATTGGTTTACTTCAACCGCTTGTTTCTCTTATTTTAATTTTATCCCGCTTGTTTTGCCGCGCCGTCACGAGGTGATCACACCAAACTGACTTGAGCAAGATATGCATGCAACATCGATAGATGGCGCTACAAGTATCGAATCAAAATTTTGCGTGATACAAGATTGTGCGTTACGAGCTGCCAGCCTAGCCAAGTTACAACCAGTTTGTGTCGAATTCCGTTCTCTAATCGGTAACGCCTCGGTGACAATAATTGTAGAAAACGATAAGTTGGTAGCCATGTTGACGCGCCTGAGTCGGCCGCTCGTTCAACAATGTAGCGTTTGTCTAACAAAAGATGTAGCGTTAATCATTGAAGAAACGATTTTGAACGATGTAAACTTGTCTACGAATTGTCTATTCGTTTGTTCCGACCACGCGACTTTACGTTGAGATGACGTCATTCCCATACGTTTCATCACTTTTCGACAGCGTTAACGATTGCAGAATAACAACTTGGCTAAGCGTGCAGTTCTGTTTAGAAGTGTAATAAAATAAAATAACCTAAAATTGCATATCAGAGGTTTTCACTCTAACCCATTTATTTGTAAGTTTGTACGGAACCCTCGGTATGCGAGTCCGACTCGCACTTGACCAGTGTTTTTTTATTTTTGTTTTTTTTCTATTTTCAGAATGGTGATTCTGGACAACGTGACGCAAGTACTACTCCATGCGTTCTTCTTCTGGTGCGTGTGTATTACGGTGGTGTCCTACTTCGGCATACAAAGTAACTTATTCCATTGATCCTTATTATAAGAAAGTTAAGTTTTTATTTCTATTTGTTTGTGTGTATCTAATAAATAGTGATTTTTAGTTTTTTTCTTAACGTGTGTCTTTAGTTCTTTGACCTACTTCTTCACCATCTTGTTCCCACTGCTGGAACAGTTGTCACATGTCATAGGAGTTCCCGCGTGTCTCAAGGAATTGTCAGCAACAACAGGGGCCTAGCCGGGTCGAAGCCTACAGGGGTCAGGGTTATCCGAAAGGGAAGCTTGGCTCCGTTACGAAAGGCAAGAAGGAACGAGGTGAGTTTTTTAAGCTATTGCATAGCTTCTATCGCGGGCCTTGAGCGTGGAGACCGAATCTAGAAATTCCGTAACGAAAATAACCTAACACTCATTTGTTTTTTGAGCGTGGTGACCGATAAGAAAACAAATGAGTGAACAATCAATCAAAATTCAATTCAATGTGTGAAAGTGTAACTTCAATTAATATCAAAGAAAAAAAAATAAATAATAAAAAATAAATAAAAAATTATAATTGCATAAGTTGATAAAAATGCTATGCAATAGCTTTACCGCGGCAGTCCACGAGTGCCCCACGTCTTTTATTATTTAGTAAGAGTCTGACCGAATACGGAACGATACGTTGCGCTCCATAACAGGTATTACAGACGTGTGCAAAAAGGCTGCCAGGCTCAAATGGGACTGGGCGGATCATGTCAGCCGCATGCATAGGGACCGCTGAGCGAGCGTCGCCACACAGTGGGTCCCTACTGAAGGACAACGCCGTCGAGGTCGGCCTAGAAAGAGGTGGCGGGATGATCTGGACGCGTACCGCGAGGACTGGTTTGAGAAGGCGTAGGAGATGAAAGTTTGGAAGGACTTAGGGGAGGCCTTTGCCCAGCAGTGGGACAGCAACGGCAAGAATAAAAAAAAAAGAGTCTGACACTATCTCCCATTCTACCCAAGGGTTGGGGATGTCATTTGGATAAACTTTACCAACCAAAAAAAAAAAACCAAGTCCTAGGAAGTTTCGATTCCTCACAATGTTTTCCTTCACCGTTTTGGTGATGAAATAAATGACTCAAAGTGAACGTTGTGTGTTAAAATCAAGGCAGGCCCTGTGGGTACAACTCGTGAGTCGAGACCGTTACCTCTTTAACACGCTCAATACGCTCTGAGGTCGAAAAAGCCACATGCATAACTTCTCGCAGGTGCGGGAGTCAAAATTGCTTTCTTTTACTTGGTGCGGGGGACAGTTATGTTAAACATTTCTATGGGTATAACAGAGATAAATTATATATAAAATTGATTCTATAACGAAGCGTTGCGGCAGTGTTTTTTAGAAACAAATTTTGTGAGGCCGGAAAAGTCTCATACGCACTGCAAAGATGTTCAACTTTACCTCTTAAGGATAGGATACACACTGGCTGGAAGACCATGAAAAATTCCTCTGCAGCGAACGTTTTAATAGAGCTTTATTACTATATTTCGAAACAAAGCATTGTAGAATCACTTTTTTTTTTTAATTTGTGACTATGAAAGTAGCATGGAGCATTTTTATTAGATTTTACTTTTTTGATATTACGAATTTACAAGCATGACAGTCGAGAGTTATGCTCACTCAAATGTCTCGCTGATGGTGGCACGTGTTATTGGGTCATTCGGTTCCCTTCAAAATGGTTGGGCTAATGCACACGTCATGCTCGTGAACGGGTGCCATCAGTTGAGAGTGGTCATCTCTTAGCTGCCAGTGGCTCAATTTAGTTTTGCTTTTTGTCATTCCTTATCTACATTGTGCTCACACAATAGAAGCAACCGACATTTTGACAAATCAAAAGTGCCTGTTGGTCTATTTGAAATAAGTTTCTTTTTTCTGATATGTGTCTCGCTGATGGTGGCACGTATTATTGGGTCATTCGGCTCCCTTCAAAATGGTTGGGCTAATGCACACGTCATGCTCGTGAACGGGCGCCATCAGTTGAGAGTGATTATCTCTTAGCTGCCAGTGGCTCATTATAGTTTTGTTTTTTGTCATTCCTTATCTACATTGTGCTCACACAATAGAAGCAACCGACATTTTGACAAATCAAAAGTGCCTGTAATTGGTCTATTTGAAATAAGTTTCTTTTTTCTGATATGTATTAAAAAAAAAAATGGAAAAAAATGGGTTATTTAGGATCGTAGTATATAGGACTAAGTAGGTATGCGTCAATTTTAATAAAAAGTAATATATTTTTTTCAAAAATTGTTTATTCCATTTTCAATAATTAATAGAAAATTATTTACAAAAATAGTAGATCAAGTACCAAACATAGAGAGAATACTTTTATGACGTACAATTATTGAAAATAATAATTATTACAATTATTATTTACATTTTGATTTGCTGAATAATAAATTTTCAAATAATTGTTCTGTTTAAACTGTTTAAATAATACAAAAAAAAAAAACATTTAATTGTATTATGTAGATAATATTAATTATTATCCAGCAAAAAATAACGATAACAAAACATGAAATTTAATTAATTAATTATTAATTTATAAATATCACAACATGAGTTTGTATTTCTGGCCTATAAATACGGCATTTGGTTTTAAAGTGAAAGATACGGGCCTCGAGTGTGGCAAAGTTTCACTAGATGGCGCTAAACACAATTTTTTTTTAGTTTATTTTGTTTATAGTATAAGTTAGGAATACTAATTTAAAAAAAAACGGAATCTGCGAAAAACGCATACTCTTTATTGAATTATTTTTTTTCTCAAATTACACCTATTTTTAAGCACTATAGTTAGAGAGATGAGCAGTCAAAATCAGATGCATTTTGAGGCCTTATTTTGGCTAAGTTCAAAAAAAAAGTTATGTCCAATTTTAGCTAATACCGTTTCCTTGACTTAATAATATTCTCATACATTAAAAACAAAATAAAGAAAAAATTAAGTTCGCCATCTAAAGTGATCACGGCCCCATTCGTGCCACTAGGTTTAACTTTAACTTTAAGACCTGACTTGTACTTACATTACAAATACACGACCTTATTGAGGCCTAACTAATGCACTTAATTTACATAACTTTAAGGCCATTCTATTCTAGGTCTGGCCTAGGCTATGCCTTATTTCATCACTTGTTTAAAAAAATTACTGCATTTTGAATTTGGACTCATTCTTTGGTTTCCGAAAATAACTTAAATGAGTCCATATACTTGAAAAGTAACAAATTAGGTGCAGTAACTTTTTAGTTTTTTTTTAAGGGTAACTTGCACTTAGATACTGTATATCGTACCCTTATTGCAAAAACCAACTATCTGCATTTTTGTATTATTATGTTATTATTTAGTATTAATAAATTCGATCAATTCTGTTGGGTATTTACTTTTTGCTGAACCTATCTTCATAAATAAGTGTCATAGTGAATAACCAGTTTTTCGTCTAGATAATACGAATTGTTAGCTATATTTAACTTAATTTGGGTAAAAATATAGATAGTTGGTTTTTGCAGTAAGGTTACGATATTTTGAAATGAAGAAAGCAGGCATAAAAATCTTATTTTACATCTATTTCTAATATTCTATCTATTTCTAGCTGTCTTTAAAGAATAACAGGTAGATATGGTTTTATTTATATACATAAAGTAATTGAGCAAATTTAAAAATTTATACAGAAAATTAAAATTATACAGTAATTGGCCTACAATATTGGAAAATCAGATCTGAGGTTATTTACAGAAAAAAAGTTAATCGTCTTCAATCGAAGGAAAATGCTTTAGATATTCTAAATTCGAATACGTGGCCTCAAATTGGAATACATAAGTTTACAAATGGAGGCCTAAGTTTCCGATTTCGAGGCCAATTGGTATTGTGCATGGTAAAAGTCCTGTCATACGTGGATTTTTCTACGACAGCACTTATGACAAGATTGCTTTAGAAGTACCTTCTTAAAATTATTATTTTTGAACTAAAAACATATTTAAATAAAACAGAGAGCGTAGGCCTTACCCTGTGAGTTTCTTCTTAACCTATCAAATTCTTTATCAAGCAGAAAGTTTAAATAACATTATAAATAATAAGGAATTTACATTTATACACGAGATGAAATAAATTTCACTGGCGTATTTTTATATTACTTTTAGATCCACACTTTTACCAAAATAGATTTAAAAAAATCAATTAAGCAGGTCATTAAACATTTTTTTTTCTAGAAAATGAGTAACAGCATTTCTAATTTATTTTTTCCAAAGACATTATTGATTTTTGGCATTTTAGACGGATCAAACTTAAGTAGGTAATATTACATTCTCACTAAATCAAATAAAAAATAAGGTAATATTTAAATAATAAAATACCATTAAAAATATTTCAGAAATGCATTCATTTTAAAATAATTATTATTGAGCAAAGCACTCTATTTCTTATCAAATATCTTTGACTTTTCATTTTTCTAAAAAATGAATCATAAGCACTCAAAGTACTACGATTTTTTGTATATAGAAAAATGAAAACTAAACATTTTAACACAACAACTCCCACGCTAAATCCTATCTTAAAATAAAAATGAGGACTAATAATGAGATTATCACGTTAGTCCTCTATTTTTTAAATAATCCAGTCCCAAAATAAAATAAAATAATATCGGCAAGCTATGAGTTAACTCAACCCTACCCTCTTAAAATTCATAACTCATTAATAGGAAAAGATAAGCTTGCTTCTATAACTTAGAAACAAATCTAATTTCAGAAATTCTGAGCAAGACTGGAAATTTGTTGAGCTACGAAATAAGTAGGTAACTAAAAAGGTGCCGATATGCAGCTAAATATATATCAGTCGTAATCATGGCAATATTCAATCTTTACACCCTATCTTAGTCGGTGTAAAGATTAATCGAACTTCAAACTGAAGTTACACAAACTCAAACTCTGAAAGTAAGTTCAATAGATTACCTCCTTTCATTTGAGTCTAAATTTTTTAACTTATCAGACCTTTCAGTTTCAAATTTTGTCGGCACCAGATCAGAACCATCATCCAGAATTTCTAAATATTTGCACTCATCTTCTGAGTCACTCTGTTTGATTGCTGAATATTCCGTCTCGATCTTTGGTTCATGGTTAATTTCATGCCCGACATTCTTAGACCCTCTCCTTTCAAATACATGTTTAACTTGGTTTAGTTCTCCAACAACTTTATCTTTTACATTACCGACAGTATCATACATTCTATCACTTAATTTAGTGCTCAGATCTTTCAGTTTTTCACTATGAATTTTTAGTACAGAGTGTTTGTTGTCAGATTCTGTGTCGGTATCACGGAGGGCTATCTCACAGGGTGCGTAGATTCCTTCACTATCCTTCCAATTGTCAAAAGTTTTCTGTTTCTTGAACATGACTTTGAAAGTGAGGCTGTAGACGGAAGATAGGATGAAGACGGCACCTGTTACGAAGAGCAGGTACATGGCGGCTTGTTCTACGACGGGTAAGATGTTTAGGTACAGGTTGAACCGCTGTTTCAGGGAGGGTGGGAGAGTGTACATTCTCTGTGAACAAAGAAATAGGTTCATTAGTATTTTGTTGAGTAAATTTGGTTTTTAGAATAGATATCTTCAGCTAGGTAGGTACCCTTTCCAATCCAAAAAAAGGACTTATAAAAAATGGTAAGCAATGATATGGTCGTTGACGAGGCACGTTTGCCTAGAAGTAAATATTCTCGCTTGATTTAAAGACCCCTATTGCTCCTTATTGTCCCATATTGCTATTTTGAGGCACAGAGAGGTCTATTGTAGGAAGATTACGGTGTTAAAAAGGATGCAGTCAAATTGTCAGTACTGTACCTACGTTACCTCTTATAAAAATAAGGTTTGAGATAGTTGGTACTGAGGTGTACCGTATTCGGTACACTGGTGCCTGAGAGGTTAATAGTCAGACTATATCAGACTATAGAACTGTACCTATGTTCATTTTATACTGAATACTTACAATATCGAACCACAGCAGCGGGAGGTGCATGTTAGAGAATCGCTCCGCGTTCTTGATTGAAGAGATATCTCCCAAAGCCAGGTTGATCTGGAACTTTGAGCTCACATCCAGAGGCAGACCAGACTGGGGCTCGATCCAGAATCTATAGAGAAAAAACTTTGATTAGAAACCAAAAAATATAGCAAATTACGAAAATTGTAAATAATAATTCTATAAAAGTGAATATTTATAAAATGCTTTTCAACGAAAAGCGATTACAGTAAATTTGCATTAACATTTTTTATTTAGGTGTGTTTTAGAATTGGGAGGCCTAAAATCTACGGAATTCATTTAAAAGCTTCCATAACGCTTTTTGGGGAAATGGAAGATTATATCTTAAATACCGTCCATTTTCTTCAAGAAAGTCTCAATAAATTTCGAAAAAAATATTTGAACAATATAATTTTGATCAAAAAATAACTTTTGTATGGTAAGTATATTTTTTTGAAATTTTATTTCGACTTTCATAGAGTAAGTTGTATATTTCTTTGGGTTAAAGTTTAAATCAAATTATAGCTTGATAGTTAATATGGTAGAATTGAAAAAACTGAGTTAGGCCAACACTTAGTAAAATGGGATAGGGCTAGGAAGATGGTGATATATTATAAAAGTACTTACGCAGTCTCATGCCGTTCCTGGCTTGGTGAAAGACCCTCAACTTTGCTGAAGAGCACATCATCTCCTTTCCAGAAGTGAGGGTATGAGAGAGCGATGGGGAAACCGTAGTAGCAGTCGGTGACGTCGATCAGGCCTGGTGGGAGACAATTACCTGCAACAAAGAAAAGCGGTGTTATTTGGAGGACTTTAGTCAATTGAAGGACTTTAGCCAATTGGAGGACTTTTTAAAAATTGTGTTAATTTTAATACTATAGGTATTTAAAGGCATGTTACAAGATTAGGTGGTTATATGATTTGTAGATATTTTCACTACGTCATTGTGCGCACAGCCAACGAGTGTAATTCCTTCCAGAGTCAGCGTTTCCTGATAGCTACAACTTAGTGGTCTTTAAGGCAAGAGTGAATAGGTACTTCGACGCAAGGATGCTCCATCGTCGGCCACATCATCGCTTACCATCAGGTGAGATGGTGGTCAAACGCGAGCCTATCTATAACAGAAAGACGTGTGATGTGAGCACTCACCATGTCTGCAAAAGCACTCATTTTCCTTGATGTATTTGCCGTTATCCATCATGTTTTCTGGGAAGGTGTACTTGTAGCCCTTCAGACCACTCTTCTCGCCTTCATCGACAGGAATCTGGTGAACAAAGAAAAAGATAAAATTAGTTTAAGGGCACAGTTCGGTTTAGAAACGTGCGTCGACAGCGCGCTTTTATCCTATTAAAGGACCTATTCTACGGGCTGCGTCTAACTCGCGTAAGTATTGCATCTGTATCGGTATAAAAGTGTGTCTCACGGTTGCGCCAAACAGGTCCAATTCAGCAAAAATGTCAGACAACTATTTGGGAGCCAGTGGTAGTTGCCTAACGATTGATTCCAAATTAACCTTACAGTTGTGTAATTCGATTAGTACCCTAAAATATCCTATTGACATTGAATTTACCACAGGCCTCGCATTGGCTTAACCTACCACTTTGTGTAAAATACAAGAAGTAAAACAAGACCGTAATAGATTTCAAAGTAATGCTTACCAGAGGAGCAGCTCTGCAAAGACTCTTCCTATAAAACAGGATGCTCTCATTCTTCGTGACACCACCCCTGAACTTGGTGCCATCGGAAGCGTACTGCACATTGGAGCAATGCTTCCCCTCCCACTGCGGCAGGTCAGTGGAACCGCGGTATGTGTCGATGAGGCCGGAGTTGCGGACGTCATCAGTACCAGTGAAGATTGTTTCGTAGTCTCCTTCGAAATCGTATGCCTGGGGGAGAAGGGGGAGGGTTAGTATGCGGGTTGAGTTTTGTGGGAAAGATTTACATGTATGGTTGCTAAAGGAGCCGAGCTCAAAGGATCATGGCAGTCTCTAACAAATATATTAGTGGCAACATTTAAAGTTCGGTTTAGCCAAAAGTCATGAAGTCAAGCCAGCAAAAAAAAACTAAGCCGTGATTATTTATTTTTGTAAAAAAAACTAGTCAACTCAGTTTCCAATTATGGAGATTTTTTTGCGATATTATTAACTATTTATATTAACTTGATTTGATTTGACTTAGTTGATTATTTCGCCGGCATATATCATGGTGAAACAACAATTTCCCCATCGTGTGGAATATTATTATTACTAGTGTAAATAGACTCACCCGGTCAATCAACCCCAATTTATCGAAGTAGATCCATCCAGGCAAAAAGGTGTTCCCCAGGGTCATCAGCTTGGACTCGTAGCCCATCATGAACTCCCTGGCAGTCATCTTAGCCAGGGGCTGCGAGTCCGTCAAGGTGATCAGGTTGTTCAGACCAAAACGGGTGAACATGTCCTTTTGGGAGACCACGTTGGCAATGCTCTGTAAAGAAATATAGCTATGGTTAATTTTGGTTCAACATCTTCTGAGCTAAACAATAACGGCTCGTCTCGCAGTGAGCGGTAACTAAGCGCGGGGCGGTGAGCGGTAAAAACTAAAGTATGAAAATGTTTGAAGCACGTCACGAGACGTCCGCTTACAGCGCCCCGCAGCCGCTTACCGATGCTGCCCCGCTCGCCGCGCCAATACTAGGGCTGCCCCGGTTTCGTACGGGCGCAAATCGTCCTCATCATCATCATCAGTAACATTATAACCGAAAAACATCCACTGCTAGACATAGGCCTCCGTTAAAAGTCGCCGAAGCAACAGATTTAGCGCGTCACGCCGCCATCGGATTCCCGGAACACTCTCCAGGAATAATAAAATATCATAAGTGCTATTTTTATTTGCCTTATGTGCTATTGGGTAAAATTTAATTTCGAGGAAGAGGTCGACCTTCGAATCAGACTTCGAATTTCGAATCTTCAGCATTCGGGAAGCTGCGCGGTGTCTTCTCGTCTAATATACTCGTACCATAATGTCTCAAAACGAAAGTCTATGACCAGTGCATGTTGCCAGTGATGACTTATAGCTCCGAAACGTGGTCGCTTGCAATGGGCCTCATAACTCATAAGAAGACTCAAAGTCACTCAAAAGGCAATGGAAAGGGCTATGCTCGGAGTTACCTTGCGTGATCGAATCAGAAATGAGAATTAAGGTTGCCGACATGGCACGAAAAATCGCCAAACTTAAGTGGTAATGGGCAGGGCACATTGCTCGCAAAACAGATGGCCATTGGGGCCGAAAGGTTCTGGAGTAGAGTTGGGTAGAGTAGTCTAATTATAAGAAGTGTGGATAGCTTTAATTCCTTGCCATTTTAGATTACGAAATCCACAGTTAAAATCATGTATATTCAATGTACTTTACGTCTTTACTCATCAACAAAGTAAGTATAAACACTTCACATTTAAGCAGTGTTGGCAGCTTGCGCAAATATTGTTATATGCATTTTGTATGCCCTTATAAGTAAATATTGAGATGCGCTTGACACCGATATCATGTTCATGTTTGCAACATTCGCATTGCCTTTTGTTTGGTTCACTCATTGATATAAATAACTAGCTCTTGCCCGCAGCTTCGTCCGCATACATAAATTATAGCCTATGTCACTCAGGAATAAAGCAGCTTTCTATCGGTGAAAAATTTTTAGCAATCGGACCAGAGATTACCTCCTACAAACAATAATAAAAAGACGTGTGGCACTCGGGGACTGCCGCGGTAACGCTATTGCATAGCATTTTTATCAACTTATGCAATTATAATTATTTATTTATTTTATTTATGCAGTATTTCTTTTCCTTTGTTTTTTTTTCTTTGATATTAATTGAAGTTACACTTTCACACATTGAATTGAATTTTGATTGATTGTTCACTCATTTGTTTTCTTATCGGTCACCACGCTCAAAAAACAAATGGGGGGTGTTAGGTTATTTTCGTTACGGAATTTCTGAATTCGGTCTCCACGCTCAAGGCCCGCGATAGAAGCTATGCAATAGCTTAAAAAAAAACTTTACCTCTTTATTATATATATAAGTGTAGATAAAGGAGTGAAATAGCGTGACTATCTCAACCTACTAGGTGACCGGCAGGATGCAGTCCGTATACAACACAGGACACGGCAGGTCATAGCGGATATTAGGCGCCAGCAAACAGCTGGATGTAACTGCAGAACAACCCCTCAATCACCTGGATGGCCCGGTGACCATGTATTTTTGCTGACATTACAAGCTTATAACTTTGTGATTTTTCATGATACAGTTATGAATTTGTTACATACATTCTTTAACACAGTGACAGTAAAATGTTTTTTTTAATGTTATGTTAATGTTAAATAGCAATTGTTAAGTAAAGTATACGAATTTTCGTGTACTTTACTTAACAATTGCTATGGATTGGATTATTATGGATTATTGCAAAAGGAAGTAGAAACATCCAGATGGAAATCTCAACAGATGTTGGTAAGTATTTATGTATGCACACTTGCAACTGGTAGTGTCAATGTTTCGCAAAGGTCTACAGTGCAGCAAGCTCGGTGTGTCGCAATGTGCCCATCCTTTGAGTTGAGCAACTTCCAGTAATGCGTGGAAGCGCGTATGGTTGCTCCCATTTAATGCCATAAAACAGTGACCTTCTGAAGCCTCTTGGTAAACGCTCGGTTAATAGATTTGAAGTAATTAAATATTTATTATCCAATTATATAAAGAGGTAAAATTGGTTTTTATGTTTTTTTTTTTGTTTTTAGGTGGTAAACACTGGAATAGAGAAAAGGGAATATTAATGGAAATATTGCAACCAATATTCATAATTCGGGCAATATTGCAGCCAATATTCATAATTCGGGCAATATTGCCACCAATATTCATATTTCGGGCAATATTGCCAACAATATTCTCATTTCACGGCAATATTACCGACAACGGGACAGCTCTACTTTGGAAGTACTATTACTACTATAGTTGGTCTATTCAATTTATCTAAGATCTGTATTGTATCCACAATAAAGATTTTGAATTGAATGACAAATTGCTGTCAAAATTATGACAGTCGCTGTCATTTTTTGGTAAAAAAACAGAATCAAATAAATATTTAAGAGGACTTTCATTCCACAAACGTATTTTTTTTTTTGCCGTTTTGCTACAGACGGTAACCCTTAGTCCGAGATTGACTCGCTCTTGGTCGGTTTTTTTTTTAATAAAAACTATACAGTATGTACTACTAATACTTCCGTGATTTTCTAGTAACTTCCACACACACGTGTAGATATACTGAAAACCAGTCTTAAATTCGAAATATGTTATTCAAACTTTCTTAGTGTGTGAATTAATATGAAGAAAACATACAAGTCTAACTTCTTCATTAATATTCAATTTCTAAATAAAACTAAGAAGACTTTTACTGATTATCACTCAACTGTGCTCTTTCAAATGTCTCTTGAGTTCTAGAGCCATGATACAAAATATGGCTTGATTTTAAACCACATGATCTGGCAACATGATGGTATGTAGTGAGCATTATCACCATAATTGACCGTCGCACCTAGAAATTGCCTTATTTTGTACCAGTGCAGTGTAATATTTTGACAGGCCTGTTGGTCTAGTGGTTAGTGACCCTAACTGCTACGCCGGAGGTCGTAGGTTCGATTCCCACCCAGGACAAATGTTTGTGTGATGAGCACGATCATTTGTTCTGTGTCTGGGTGTAATTTATCTATATTATGTATGTATTTAGAAATATAGAAGTATGTTTATCAGTGGTCTAGTACCCATAACACAAGCTCTGCTTAGCTTGGGACTAGACGGCGCTGTGTGATAGTTGTGGTATATTATTATATTATATTAAAAAAATCCTGAATAAGGAGTATTTTGGAGATAGAAGTCACGTTTAATTATTAAGTACTCGATTTAAAATCCTGTGCCCGCGACTTCGTTCGCGTGGACTACAGGATTTTGTTTTTTTTTTTCTAAAATAAAAGTAGCCTATGTTATTTCTTATTACATCAGCTACCTGCCAAAAAAGGTCCCGTCAAAATCAGTCCGGCCATTTCAGAGATTAGCCGGGACAAACAGATAGACAAAAATTGTAAAAAAAATATATTGTTAGATGTTCCGTATGTATATTCATATGCATGTAGTAAAAAGCAGTTATTTCAATATTACAAACAGACACTCCGTTTTTATTTATATGTATAGATTATGTTTCACGGGTTTATACGTAGTTTTTATCTATGATATTAAATGACACAGCATACCTAATCCCTCTGTGGGTATTTACTATTTACTTAAATTTTATTTATGTCTTTAATTAAAAAATCATAAATAGCAGCAGTATAGTTTGTAGTTTGATATTTAGATTTATTAAGGGCTGTTAAATATTGGAACGTTAAATATTTCGAATAGGCAAATTTTATAATTAGTATCGAGTGTAATTTTATTATGGTAACTAATCGGTAAATTAGGTAATGTAATCCCTAATTACACTAAGTTTATGAGTCAGGCAATTAAGTAATTATCCTTTATTTGAATATTGCTAAATAAGACTGCATAAATATTGTAATGTGGAACAAGGATTGCCACTACGAGTTTTCTCGTAGATGGATTTTAATGAAAGTATTAATATGTCTGGTGGGAAAATACGAGATATCTCGTATACCATATACTGGTAATTAACTGGATTAATAGACAGACATATAAAGACACTACGAGTATTCCCGTAGGTGACCGCTAGTGAAAGTATCAGTCAAGTATCAGTTTATCTATATATGTATGTATTTAGAAATATATGCGTATGTTTATCAGTTGTTTAGTACTCATAACACAAGCTCTGCTTAGTTTGGGAATAGACGGCGTTGTGTGATAGTTGTGGAATATTATTATATATCAATATTTCAGCTGCCAAAGTACGAGATATGTGGTATACGTTATATTTTGTGTGCACTGTTAATTAACTGAATTAGTAGAAAATACAGACATATAAAGACTACGAGTTTTCTCGTAGCTGGCCCACCACTAACAACTTGTAAAGATTTGTAATATGTATTGATTAGTTATAATACATTGATTGATAAATTGATGATCTCACATTAAACAGTAGATACTATATTAATATAATTAAATTTTAATAGTCTAGTAATTTGTTGATTATTATTGCTGAAATGTCAAAGGGTAATTGGCCATATATTTTGTATTGTTATTAGTATCGTGTTGATTAACTCATCCTAGCGGTTTATCTACATAAATATAGTTTTTTACACCACCTGCTCGATAATGCCCATTTCTTTTTTGTTAGTGGCCAGTTTGAATTTCGAGTCAACTTGTGCGATGCACGTACATTTTAATTCACAATTTTGATGATTTTTAGTGTTCCAAATTCAAATCTCATTATTCCCTAGGAATCGGCCATACTGTATTTTCTCTCCTTAGGGATAGAATGACTTACCTACTTTAAGTGAGGTTTGTATGACGTATAAAACGACATTATCGAGCAGGTGGTGTAAAAAGATAATTAATTGAAATACAGTTTTTATTAGTATTTTTCATTGAAAAAGATCTCTCTACGACTCCCTCCTCAGAAAGAAATGTTTTTTGCTATTTTTTTCTGGTAGTGTCATAAAAAATTCTATTGCTTAAAATTAATCTCGGGATTTGAGACGTATTATTATTTCGCTGTATGAAATCGGTTTAGGTTCTTAAATAAATGATATTTATTTTGCAAATAGGTTTTTAAAAACACATTTACACGTCATTTTTTTCAGTCAGTTTAATTAAACTATATGAGGCCGGTGTTTCCTAGCTGACTACCCTGAGAAGAAACACCGAAACAAACTCAGGGGACTCTACCTAATTCCGATCTCTGTTAATAATGGTAGACTACTAGAGAATGTCCTAAAATACACTTACTAGTAGATACTTTTGCAGATGCATTGCTATTGCACAATTTAATTCCGCCAAGCCCGTTCCATCATCGGACCACAAGACGTACGGCGTTGCGCCACCGGTACATGGTGGACATCTCACCAATACGTACGAAACGCTTATTGTGAATATACATCCTGAGCTACCCATTGCTCGCCTTCTTAAAGGCGAGAGCCCACCGCGGCGCATGCTGTGCACGGGCACGCCGCGCATTTTAGCTGCGTGTATTAATTTGTTTGACAAAGTGGGTCTACGTTTCCACTGGAGTACACGAATATGACCCACGACTATGTGTAGCGTGGCACGGCCACTGCAATCCACGGACACGGGCTTCACTGCGGGAGGTGTATGACTGCAAACTGCGTTGCGATAAGTGAGCTGTACATAGTCGTGGGTCATATTCGTGTACTTCAGTGGAAACGTAGACTCACGTCGACACCGGCTATGTAACCGCCTATTCGAGCAAGCCACGCATGTATCAATGACGTCAATTCATGCGTAGCCTCTCCGTGGGTTGCAGTGGACACAACCACATACATTTTCTTACAAAGCGAAGCTTAATACACGTGCGTAGCTTCGCCGTGCGCCGCAGTGGGCCTGCCCCTTTAAGCGAACGATCCCGGGAGTGTGTTCCGTTTTCTACTTTCACGCTTTCATAGCCGCTGGTTGCAGTTCATTTGAAAATATAAGTTTTAAAGAACTCACCAGCAAAGCGATGTGTGGCAGGTACAAGGTGTCGTTCTCTTGGTTTCCCTCGGATAGCTCCTCGACCCAGGACAGAGGGTGTTTGGGAATCGCTGTCAGAGTTGCGTTGTCATTAAACTTCAACACTTTATGCTCCAGCGATTCTCTGTGAAAGAAAAAAGAAATATTTATTGATGACGTCGTGATGACCCACAAACACTAAATGTAAACAATCTCTTTAAGCCGGTTGTAGAACGAAAACTACGCTATGCTGAAGCTAAACTAAGCCAGCTATCAACTTTCTATCTTCTTTCCATTTTAATTAAATTTATAATAATTATTTATATCTATATACATATATTCTGATAAAAATTGTAGAAAATCAAAAAAAAATGCAAAAAAAAAACATAAGAAAATCTAAAAAAAAATTAAAATGAAAATCAAATAATATAAAAAAAAAAAAAAAAATCTAATTGAATCAAAAAGCAATTTTGCGACTCTTAGCTAGTTAGAAAAAAAATCCTAGGCAAATGGTGAACAAGACAATTGTAAAACTAACTAGGTATTTATTAAGATACTAACTAGTTCTTAGAATAGGAAATAACTAAAATTATATCATTAATTAAGTATTTTTATAACAAATGTATAATTAAAAGTTTATTTTTTAATTGCTACTAGAAATGTTTATTATTTTTAATTATTGAGGGTATAATTAAGAAAAATAATTCTATTTAATAAACTTAGTTGCTAAGAATTGATTTCGTAATAAGAAAAAAGTTGCTTGCATATTATATCTTATTTTCTGCTCTCATATTCAAAGATCGAAAATAGACAAAGTATACAGCATTGTTTTTAGCATTTGTGAAATCTGAATACAATTCGTTCAGAATTAGTAATTGAATCGATTGACCCTTTGCGTGACCCAAGGGCTGGCTTCTACCTCGGTCAGAGAATAAGCATTGCCATACAACGTGGCAATGCCGCCAGCCTTTTGGGCACACTTCCAGTCGACAGCGATGCGGAGGAGTTTTATGACGTCATATTTAGCTAGGCATTTAGTGTATATATCATTTTTAATTATTTAAGTTATTGTTTAATTTGTTTATTATTTCTTTGTGTTAAATTAACTTACAATTCAAATATGAAAATAAATAAGTTCCAATTGAATTGATTGTAATCATTTTTACACCATGTTATATTTTTTCCCAAAAATTATTTTAAAAACGGTCACAAGTTGGACACACCGACACTAAGTACAACACAGGTCACGGCAGGTCATAGCGCGAATTCGGCGCCAGCAGCAATAGCTGGGGGCAAGTGCAAAACCACCCCTCAATTACCTGGATGGCCCGCTGACTATGTATTTTTGCTGACATAACAAGCTTATAACTGTTGTAATTTTTTATGATACAGTTATGAAATTTTGTACATAGATTCTTTACATAAAAATATTAGACATGTTTCGGGTTTTGCATTTACTAAAAGTAATCTACACTAATATAATATACGGGTAAAGTTTGTTTTTTTGTTAGTAGGAGGTAATCTCTGAAAGTACTAGTCCGATTACTAAAATTTTTTCACCTATACCGGTTTTATTTTATTTAAGTGGGCGAAGCTGCGCGCAAATGCTAGTGTTGTATAAGTACATTTATCAGTTGTCTAGTTCGGGCGCAGTAGGTCGTAATTAAATGCATAGATACTCGCACTGCCGCCTAGCCTAGCCACGGGTACGAGAGTTGTGTCCATTTAATTTCGGCCAGATAGTTCAAGGGACTATAAGCCTTAATAACATACCTGTAAACATAGGGTCCCACTTCCTTGACCTTGATCTTGTCATCGATGCCAGCCATGTACTCCTCAGCGTTGGTGACGTTGAACAGAAACACTTTGGTGTACAGTTCCACTTCAGGCTTCCTCCACATCTCGAAGATCTCACCGCCATCCGATAACATAGCTTTCTGGAAATGTAAATTGAATGTTAGAACGAAAATCCTAGTATGAAGTTGGATTTTAATGATTTTTAAATACTTCGTTTAAAAAAAAAAATCTTAGTGTAAAGTAGAATTTTATTAATTTTCAAAAACTCAGTGATAAAAGAAAAACCTATTGTAAAGTAGGAAAAAAAAGTCAAAAGTCAAAGCACTTATTTCAAATAGACCATTTACAGGCAATTTTGATTAGTCAAATATCGGTCAGTCCAAGAAAAGTGAAGCTAAATTGCACACAAAGGATTTTTGTGATTTTCAAATATTCAGTGGTAAAAGAAAATCCTAGTTATAACATTAAATTCAATACTTTTAATATTCTGCTCTTCTGTAGTTACAATAGCGGTCACATCGCTGATAGTCATATCTACCACACTTTAGTCAATTAAATGAGCAAATTGTTACACCTGTTCTAAAAGCTCGGTGAACCGAAAACTCAGTTAACCCCAAAACTCAGTGAACCCCAAAACTCAATAAACCCCAAAACTCAGTGAACCCCAAAACCCAATGAATCAAAATCTCAATGAACTTAAAAATGAAATTGAACAAACCTGCTTGAAAAAGAAGTCATATGGCTTCATGAACAGTATAAAACAGCCAGCTGATAATGCGAAGAATCCCAGCATCAGCAGCATGAAAAGACCTGGAACAAAGAAGAAATAACATTAGACAAGTTATCTACATTATTATTATAAAGAGGTAGTTTGTTTTGTTTTGTTTTTAGGAGGTAATCTCTGGAAGTACTGGTCCAATTGCGAAAATTTTTTCGTCGATAGAAAACTGCTTTATTCCTGAGTGACATAGGCTATATAGGGTAACTGGTAATTAGTGTACGATACTTAAACACGTGATTGTGCTCATGATAACCAACAATTTTTACTATGGGAACCTGAAATTGCCAAAAAAATATCAGCTGTTCAGTACATTTACGTTTGCCGAATGTACTGAACAGCTGATACTTTTTTCGCGATTTCAGGTTTGTTCCCATAGTAAAAGTTGTTTGTTATCATGAGCAAAATCACATGTTTAAGTATCGTACACTAATTACCAGTCACCCTATATATGGACGTCATATATTTTTGCGACATAAACGGCCGTATCTTTTTTTTTCCGTTTACTTAGAAATTTGATTTTTACACAGCTTTAAGGAACTGCAGACTTGAGTATATAATTTTAATTTCAACTCGATATCTCTACGCGTTTCCGAGATAAAGGGTATTGACAGACATAAACAGACAGGTGATCCTATATGGGTCCCGTTTTTCTTTTTGAGGTGCGAAAACCTAAAAAAAACATCAAAGAAAACTATCGTCAAAGACACGTACCCCGTCTGTTACACGTACAGTAATTACATAAAGAACATAGTGATTACAAGTCACTACTTAATGTTATGTCATTGTGTCACGTTGCCAAGTCTATAGCAAATTGTGTGAACTCAGCTATCTGTGGGTTGAGGTCATGCTACTGTAAAAGCGATGCTACAGAAATGCAATTTTTTTTTCACTTTATTTTTTCTCTTATTTAAACGTCATAAACGTCAAAGATCAAAGTCATAGTCGATAGTAATTTTTTGAAAAAAAAAAGAAAAGTATATCAAAAATATATAATGTAACAAGTTTGATTTCAAGCTGTCAATTTTTGACTTGTCATTGTATTTTTAAATGCATTTGTATAATTAAAGACATACATTTTTATTCAGTAGCATTGACAGTAAGCTAAGCAATTATTGCCCAAACAGAGAGTATTTCGCCTTCTTTATTGTTTTTTTTTTTTTTACAATATTAAAGTTATTATTTCTGAGACCAGCGCTCCATGAAGTATATTAATGTAATGTAACAAAGTCTTAAAGTTTTGAGAATAAAATTAAATAACGTAACGGTACTGAATTTGTATGGAAATAAACTTATTAACTTAACACTTTATTTTAACTTTTAATCTAACATAATACGGAGCTATATACAACAGTTAGCTAGTTAAAGGTAATAAGTGCTTTAATATGACTCGATTACAGTTACACCTTTGTACATATAAATTGATATAACGGCGTCTATTAACTTATAATTATTTGAACTCATCGGGTTCAAGATCTGAAGCCTTACCATGACGTTTTAAAATGTCAGTTGTGCGAAAAGAGATACACCCTCTATAGGACCATCTCTTTAACAATTCAGTTTAGGTCGTCAAATGGATCGCTTTAAGAGTTCATGGTAGGGCTTCTATTTTAGTTGGTGGTTGTTTGTTTGCTTAGTTAGTTGTAAATTATGTTTCTGTTGACAAAAGTAAAAAAAAAATGAAAACCCAAAATTGTCGACAACAGAATTGTCATAATTTGTAAATTTATAATTGAATCAATCATTCGTAACAATTGCTACTAGAAAATACTACGTGCAATTTTTATCAACAATCAATTTAAGGAAATATTGTACAGGCATAATCAAGTAAGCCTGTACAATATTTCCTTAAATTGAGTGACATTTTAGTGACATTTATACGCGTTAATAACTTTGCTGTTTATGAATATTATTTTATTGAGACTTTACTTAAATGATAACAAGGGCTTTTGTAATAAGCCCTTTAAGTATTTGTACTCATTTAAAAAAATTGTGGTGTATAGCACCGGCGCTTCTTTGAGTATCATCGCACCCACTGTGCGAACTTCCTTATTTATTATAATATACACATTGATAAATTCCTAAAGAAAGTTACTACACGATGACTACATCAACAGATCTTTTCTTATCTAGATAAATAGTATTTTAGTAATAATATTACGTAGAGATAGATTACTTACTTAACTTCATTTATTGATAAGTTTTTTATTTTTTCAAAAAATCATTTATTTAAAGCACTTTCGAACTGTCAAAAAGTAAGTTAGTCAGAAAATGGCGCTAATTGCACATTCCAAAGCGTAGATACGTATTTAAAATATCTCTGTTACATGTTTCTTGTCGCTACTATTATGTGAGAAAAATGTAAATTAAGTAAAACTAGAAACTAAATGTAGATATTAAACTAGTAACTGGCAGCTAAGAGATGACCAGTCTCAACTGCCAGCACACGTTCACGGACATGACGCAAATATTAGCACCACTCAGCTCAACCATTTTGAAGGGAACCGAATGATTTGAGGAAAAGGTTTTAATTTGGTTTTTATGTTGGTAGTGGTACATCATATTCTCAAAAAGTCCTCCAAAAGTGGCGATAATAATCAATTCTAAGAAAATAAGATTAGGCTAATGTTATTGAATCTGTGGGGAAAATCCGGTGGCTAAAATACAAGGAAGTGCTTTCAGCCAACTTCCTTACCCTTTTTTTTGGGATAAGAAATCATTGCTATTTAGTCTTTTAGGCATATTACAAGTCGACAACGATGTGAAGAATTTTTGACGCCATATTTTTTGGCCGAAAATCAGGTGCCCAAGTCTGCTATTTTTATAAATTCGTCATTCTAACACGATCATTCTAATTCAACATCATTTTAATTTTGTTAAAAGTTCGTTATCTGCTAATTCTTATTGATCGCTCATTGATCGGTCAATGATCTCGTAATAAAGTTGTGGTAGAATGACAATATCGAGCTTATTAAAAGCAATGACTGCACAATGACGTTCTAATGGTAGGTCACTAATCAAACGAACTGTCAAAATTTTATCAGATTACCGCATACGTCAGGCATTCATTTGTTTATGAGATTACCATTCTAAGCCATTTCTTTCAATGGAGTGTCAGTGGTTAACCATTGGAAAGTCATAATGACGCCGTTAAATTAGTAGATTACCAAACTTGTCAAAATCAAAAAGTATTTTAATAATGACAGTGTGACACTTTTGTAATAGCAGGCTTGAGGCCGTGGTAACATGACAAGATTTTAACTTTCTGATTTTTCATGATACAGTTATGACATTTTGCATACAGATTGTTTTCATAAAAATACTAGGCACGTGTTTCGGGATTCACATAAAATATATTAAAATAAAACTAATATATATAGTTTTATAATAGATGATGTTGACATCATAGGTTCACAGACTAGTTTAATGTCAAGGCCTATATCTATATCTGGCACTCCCTTTTCAAGAAAATAACAATAGACATTTCTTAGAACATCCTAAAAAACTTGGGCTATTTAAAATCTCGAGGCTCGAACAAGATCTAGCTAAAATTGGAGGCTGTATAATCTAAACTAAAATATTATTATTTATATTGGATGTTATAAAATATGCAAAGTATGTTTTTTTTTTTTTTTTTTTGTTTGCAGGAGGTAAACTCTGAATGTTACTGGTCCGATTGCGAAAATTTTTTCACCGATAGAAAGCTGCTTTATTCCTGTCCTGAATGACATAGGCTATGTTTTATGTCCGTGGGTGAATCCGCGGATAAAAGCTAGTAATTATTAGCTTTTAGGTATTATTATAGCTATTTTTAAAAAAGTGCGTCGATTTTTTTTCTTATATTTAAATTCCGTTAAATTGTTTAACTTACCTACAATTGGGCAATTGAAACGAGCACTTAACCTGATCCATTTTACGATCTAAACTGAATTGTTGTTGTTGTTATGTGTTGTTGTTGTTTGTTGTTGTTGTGTGTTGTTGTTGTTGTGTGTTGTTGTTTGTTGTTGTTATACGTAAGCTCCATCCCTCTTTCTCGCTCGTACGCTTGACATACGCACGTCATGGTAAGATTCTAATCTTATGTCGGACACCATTATGTATGTTTGTCCAATAATTAACTTAATTTCTGTATAAAAAGCCACCTTTGTCCTGCACTGGGTCAATTAAATAATAATTATATTGTGATCTTCTAACCCTCGTAATCTAAGTAATTATATATCTGGAAATTCCTAAATTGACGAAGTCAGGTGGACTGCAACCACGGGTTTGCGGATGGCGAGCAATGGGTAGCTCGCCGTC
The DNA here is from genome assembly GCA_929112965.1 of Mythimna albipuncta. NCBI lineage: Eukaryota > Metazoa > Arthropoda > Insecta > Lepidoptera > Noctuidae > Mythimna > Mythimna albipuncta. The sequence goes on from OV815987.1 coordinate 11,877,681, forward strand.
GGGGTTGGTTAGAATAACGATTTTATACAGTTTACATTAAAAAAAAATACAGTTTTTTTATTAGGAAAAAGCGGACAAAAATTCCGCCATATTCGTTTGTGCGTTAATGTCAAAGACACCGTGTATAATAAAGAGGTCAAGTTTTTTTTGTTTGTATGTTTTTTTGTTTGTAGGAGGTAATCTCTGGATGTACTGGACTGATTGCTAAAATTTTTTCACCAACAGAAAGCTGCTTTATTCCTAAGCGACATAGGCTTATTTAATGTACGTGGCGACGCCGCGGGCAAAAGCTAGTTAATCATACCTTCGAAGGCGAGCGTGGGTCGAAAAAGAATTTTTATTACTTATTGCTAATTTTCTTTAGTCTTGATATAATTTTGGCGTAACAGGAAGCAATGGCCGCATGTATAAATTATCGAAATATCACGAACGGTGTGACTCAATGGCCTCATCAAAGAATCGCCTAAATGACTGCCTTGAGCAGGCAAGGTCCTGATGATAGATAAGAGATTCAAATTGAATCATCATCATCATCATTACAGCCGAAAGACTGCCACTGTTGGACATAGGCCTCCCCCATGTGTCGGTACAACGAACAGTCTTAGGGTTATATTCCCCGAGACACCACGGCGGCGCGACCAGTTGTGCAGCCATGGTGCAAAACATGGACATGGTGGTCCCGGTGAAATATAGCTCTTAGCTACCAAACTAGACACTATACAGACACCAGAGTCGCCACACGTCCGAGCTGGTCGCGCCACCAAATTGGTTGCTCTTCCACCACATCCTAAAGTGAGAAGCAGGGGCCCAGCTGGATTGAAGCCTACTGGGGCCAGGGTTATCCGAAAGGGAACTCGAGCCCCGGTATGAAGGCTAGAAGGAACATGGTGGGTTTTTTAGTCAGTAAGAGTCTGACACTATCTCCCGCTCCACCCAAGAGCGGGGGTTGTCATTGGATGATTTTCCCCACCAAAAAAAATAACTCGATCTATACTATACATATAATAAATCTGTAGAAGTTTTTAGTTGTGCGCGCATCACGTAAGATGTACGAAATAGATGTAGATAACTTTTATATATTAAAATTGTATATAACTTGATATATAACTTAGGCTGTGTTTCATCTCAATCGGTTGACTATATCCAAAGATTACTACATTCATTGACTGTTAGGCGGTACGAAGTTCACCGGGTCAGCTTGTAATGAAAAAGTTTTTAGAAAACCAAGGGTTATCTTAAATTTGTTATTCTTAATGACTCAAATTAATTTAATTTCAACGCCTAAATGACGTTGAGTCAATGACCTTCAGAACATACTTATAAATCGATTATATTTATCATAAAACTTCCATTGAATCAATACAAAATTAATCGGTACGCGAATTCTAGTTAAAATTATGCATAGCTGAGGTCACCTCCTAATTTATGGTATTAATTACAATTACATGTGGGATGTTGACTCAGTGGTCATCTACAGCTACCTACACTATATTATAAAGAGGTAAAGTGGTTTTTTGTTTGTTTGTAGGAGGTAATCTCTGGAAGTACTGGTCCGATTACTAAAATTTTTACACCGATAGAAAGCTGCTTTATTTCTGAGTGACATGGGCTATGTTTATGTATGCGGGCAAATCCGCGGGCAGAAGCTAGTAGAATATAAAATAATATTTCCCAACTGGCCCGCGTGAAAGTAGATTTTTTCATACAAACTTTGGATAGAACCCCATTTCATTCTCTTAGGGGGGTAGTTTTGTAAAATCCGTTCTTAAAGGATGTCTACATCCTATAAGGAATCTATCTGCCTAATGTTAAGTTTGTAGGTGTTACAGTTTCTGAGATTTCGTGATTACTCAGTAAGTGGTATTTCGCTTATAGACATACTAGCTTTTGACCGCGGCTTCACTCGCGTAAGTAGGGAGTTAGAAAGAGACAAAAAGTAGCCTATCTCACTCTTCATCTCTTCAACTATCTCCACTTAAAAAATCACGTCAATTCGTCGCTCCGTTTTGCCGTGAAAGACGGACAAACAGACCCACACATACACTTTCCCATTTATAATATTAGTATGGATCTGATTATTCTACCTACAGATTTGAACTAATTGCGCTAGGTATATGATTTTCCAACAAATCAAGAGATAATTACGCGCTCACAAGCGGTTTCTGTATCACTCCCACAAAATGTCATTACATTACAATAATAAGCTATATTTCCTTTCTTATTACACTGAAATTGATTTAGTCCACAGACCACAGAAAGAATAGCAAAGGGCTCCGCTCGGAGTTTCCTTACGTGATCGAATCAGTAATGAAGATATCCGCAAGAGATCCAAGGTTGCCGACATAGCACGAAGAATCGCCAAACTTAAGTGGCAATGGGCAGGGCACATTGCTCGCAGAACAGATGGCCGTTAGTTACGTTAGTGCATCTACATCTAAACATCTATTTGGCTAATAGGGCGTATATATATGTTTTCTGTGTTTTTCGTAATTACCAGGATAGGGTTTGTTGAAAAGAAAACTGTAAGATACCGATAAAAAAATGCCGAAGCGAAGACTATATCTTTTTTTTTTCAGTGGGAATATCATCCAATAACATCCCCCGCACGAGGGTGTGTCAGACTTTTACTGACTAAAAACTCACTCCTGTTCATTCGATACCATTCATACCAGGATCGAATCTTCGTTTCAGAAGCAAACCCTTGACCCCAGAAGGCTTCGACCCTTGGGCACCTACGGTTTGCTGACATCTCCTTGAGACGCGCGTAGAACAGTATGCGCCATCGACAACGGTTACCGGATGGCGAGCTATCCATTGCTCGCCGTCCGCAAGCCCGCGCACCCAAGCGAAGCTTAGGCTGGCAGCTAGCGTACATGTTCAACGCCAAACGTAGTGCTATCAGTCAAATCATAGTCTCTAGTCTACGCATTTCGAACTCTGTGCTCCGATACTGTATTATTATAGTACCTATATTATTTATCAATCTGAGTTATATATGTTTCCTTTATAGGTATATGCATTAGCCTCATTAAATTAACTCGAGAACGCAATATAGCATATTGCACCATTTTAGGTAGGAACGATAAGATTTTACTTTTAAACATGATTTATTAAATATATTGTTGCATTTTTTGTGCACTTTTATAATAAATCTGTTGAACTCTTAGCATAATAAATACAATCAGCTATTTAATGTTCCCACTGCTGGGACTCAGGCCTCCTCTCTAGGAGAGAGAATAGGCCGTAATCCACCACGCGGGGCCAGTATGGATTGGTGAATGTAACATCTCTTCGGATTTTTGATTCTAGTTTGGTTTAGTTGTAGGCGCATTATGTTAAATGTACAAAATCGATGTTGATAACTTTTATACATATAAATTGTGTGTAACTTGATATATTACTTAGGCTTTGTTTAATCGCAATCGCTTGACTATATCGAAAAATATACTACATTCATTGACTGTTAGGAGGTACGAAGTTCGCCGGGTCAGCTAGTAATAGATATTTCAAAAAACGTGGTGGACATCCCGTCCATACGCACAAAACGATTTGGGAAAACATTGACTATGCGTACAGCTAAGGAGTGGAATTCTCTGCCGGAGTCTGTGTTTCCTGATAGCTATTGCTAGGTTACTTCTAGGCAAGCGTGCTCCATCGTCGACCACATCATCGCTTACCACAAAATAACAAAACTAGGTAAGTAGATACTTATATTATATCTACATATGGTTAGAAATGATCAAAAACCAATCATATTATAGATAAAATACAGCTCATTTTCACTTGAAGACCGACTCATATATAGAGATCAAACGTAAACCCTGCAATTAAAAATATAACACGAGAAGTAGAAATTAAAGTACCTTTTTCAATGGCGTGTCATTTTCAAGTTCAGGGTAAACTGGCCTAGATTTAAATACATAGGAAATCATTTAAATAGTGAGGAAGATAAATATAAGAGTAATTTTGTTACGTTAATATACCATGTTATTTACTTTCCGGGTACGTTACAGTTGCCAGTCATTGACATCTAATAATGATCTGGTAATTTGTCATAATCAACACTTACAGATCTTTATATATATAATAATAATAATAATAATAATCATTTATTTCAGGAAATTATTCCCATATAAATTACACATTTCATACAAATATAAATCACATACACAAATAAAATTAAAATTCAAATTATAAATTACATCAATCCCTTTTTTTTTTAATTAAGTCTTAAATTACAGTCAAAATAAGTTAGAATTAAATTACATTAATTAAAATCAAATTAAACAAATTATAATTAAAATCAGAGCGAAAAAATTAAAATAAACAAATTAAATAAATTAAAACCACAATATTATTAATTACCCAATTATATTTAAAAAAAAAAAAAAATTAATACTCCCTCTCCGGCATTGGTATCGGAACATGTCTAGCCAAACAATGCCGGATGAGAGGACAATCCAGTCTCGCGGCAATCATCGCCAGCACGGTGTTGGAGCTAGCCCGCACTCTGCTCACCAAGGATGTTGCGCGCTTACGCATAGTTGTGTGAAAGCAGTTAGTGCGCGCTTCTGCAAACATACCTGAGGCACTGCAGTAACGAGGAAGCCCCATCACCGCCCTGAACGCGTTATTGTATTGGACGCGGATGGCGCTGTATGCCGCACGCGTATACCTTACCCACAGACTGCACGTGTAGAGGGATGTACAATAAGCTCTGAACAGTGTTACTTTTACCTCCCTCGAACAGCGCGCAAATCTGCGAGCCAGCATATTACCCCTGACCGACAGCGCCCTCCGCTCCCGCTCAATGTCCGTATCATCTTTCAGATCTGCTGAGACAATGTGACCTAGATATTTAAACTTATACACTCTCTCTAGAGGGACCCCGTTTACACATACAGGTGGAACATCCTTTGATATCTTAAGACCCGCCCCAAACACAATGAATTTACTTTTGATTGCATTATACTTCAGCCCGTGACTTGAGGCGTACTCCTCACAGATACTCAGTAATTTCCTCATTCCACAGACAGATGCACTCAGCAGCACCATATCATCTGCATAGCTCAAATTGTTCACACAGACACCATCCACATGGCAGCCTATGCGCTGGCTGCTGAGCCCATCGATCAGTGCATCCATATAAAGGTTGAAGAGCGCAGGGGAGGTCAACCCACCCTGTCTCACCCCGCATTCCAACCTATACGGCTCCGACATTGAACCCGCCCATCTGACTCTGTTGACCTGGTGTCTGTACCAATACTTAAATATGTTAGATAATTCTGGTGTGTGTGTTTATGTCACTGAACTTCTCTCAAATGACTGGACCAATTTTGATGAAATTTTTTGTGTGTGTTCAAGGGGATCTGGGAATGGTTTAGATTCACAATTTGGTAGGGTAGGGTAGAGTAGGGTAGGATATAGTAGGGTATGGTAGAGTAGGGTAGGGTAGAGTAGGGTAGAGTAGGGTAGAGTAGGGTAGAGTAGGGTAGAGTAGGGTAGAGTAGGGTAGAGTAGGGTAGAGTAGGGTAGAGTAGGGTAGAGTAAGGTAGAGTGGGGTAGAGTAGGGTAGAGTAGGGTAGAGTAGGGTAGAGTAGGGTAGAGTAGGGTAGAGTAGGTAGAGTTGACAGCTTAGATAAAAGGTAACTATTAGGCGTTACGAAGTTTGCCGGGTCAGCTAGTATTATTATAAAGAGGTAAAGTTAGATTTTTTGTTTCTAGGAGGTAATCTCTGAAAATACTGGTCTGATTGCTAAAATTTTTTCACATAAAGAAAGTTGCTTTATTCCTGAATGACACAAGGAAGGAAGGATATAAGTATTTTTTATGTATGCGGGTGAAGCTGGGGCAAAAGCCAGTCTCTAATCTTTAAGTTTAGTAATCTTTAAGTGCAAACTATGTTGATTTATCTGCTTCGATAATCTATTAAGCAAATTATTTAACTTAAATCGACATGAGCATTTATAAACCATCAAAATCCAGTGACCTCCACTGCTAAGCAAAGACGGGGAGGTCCTCTTCTTCTAAACCTCACTGTTATGGGTGATTTCTGGCCAAATTTGCTCCGAGAACATGATCAGATCGTCACACCACCTTCGCCGCCTTGATAACGTTGAATCTAGATAACTAGATCAACAGCTTCACTTAACCAGACCTAGTTACGTATCTCATTTATAACAGCTTTATACTGGTTTAGTGAGAGTTAAACTTCCGGTATGGAAATGATTCCGTTTCAATCAGGAAATTGATTTAACCTTATCTTTGTACGAACAGATATATGACGTCATAAAAGCTAATTAGAATAGTAGGGATGCTAAGTTCTGGCATCCTTTTTATTTTAATTGGCATTTGGCTTGGCAACTCCGGCCAGATGTTAAAGGGACTGTAACCACAAAATATATGGGTATATATATACAGAAGTCAATCTACATACAAAGTGCGCTCGAGCAACGCACACATAAGACACCGCTGACACGATATCTCGGAGCGCCTCGGCCCACTCGTCGAACAGTTCCGGCTCAAACGCTCATTAGTGTGCGTCCACCGAGCGTAGGTATAAAAAGTGAAGTACATACATGAGATTGTCTTCTGTACCCATCTATTTTGTGCTATAACGTCTTAAGAAAGCTAAACGTTTGACACCGCTTGATAGCACGTATCGCGATTATAATCCGGGTGAGTTTGAGGCTATCTCACACTCACCCAGATTATACGTAATTCCACACACTCACCCGGATTATACGTAGTTTCACACACTCACCCACAGTGAAGTTTTATAGTCCAGCGCGCCTATTTGTAATACTGCGCTCATATTTTATTTATGATGACACAACTTACAGGTAACAGAAAAGAAAGAGATAAATTATAGAAAAAAAGAGAAGATTTATAGAAAAAAAAACAACAGCTCAAACAAGTCGCCATAACCTATTACTCTTATTTTTTTTTTTTCTAGCAAGTTGGCTAAAAGTCAAAGGTGCAAAAAATCCGGGTCACATACGAATTGATTTAGAGGTCATGTTTTGACTGGGTGTTATTATAATAGTTGCTTTTTGTCCAGGTTATAAATTGTCGTTGTGATTAGACTTTCTTTTTGGACAGTTATTTTCTGTTTTTTAGGGTTCCGTATCTCAAAAGGAAAAACGGAACCTTATAGGAACACTTTTTTTGTCCGTCTGTCTGTTTGTTTTTATGTCTGTCAAGACACTTTATCTAGCTCGTATTGTGAAGAGCCTGTCTCTGGAGCCCTGACCACTGCTAGCTTGGACCTTGCCCTTGACGCCGGCGGACTACATTTATTTTTATTTTTAAATACTTTTTTAAAGTAGTTTACGAATTAATAATAAAAAAATAATTGACTTTTAACGTCACGTTGTAGTAAAAAAATATAAGCTTATATAATTGTCTTAATGCGGAATTAATTATTTAGATTTGATTAAGATAACCAATATTGATTAACATATAATGCTTCATCATTTTAGTCCATAGACGTCCACTGTTGGACATAGGCCTCCCCCAAGTGTCGTCATGATGACTTGTTCTGTGAGTCTCGCATCCATCATACTCCCGTGACCCTCACCAGGTCGTGGGTCCACCTGGTGGGAGGCCTTCCAACGTTACGTTCTTCCGGTACGTGATCAGCACTCCAGAACCTTTCGTCCCCATCGACCATCTGTTCTGCGAGCAATGTGCCCTGCCCATTGCCACTTAAGTTTGGCAATTCTTTGGGTTATGGATATGTAAATTAAAATTGAATTGACTTCAAACCTCACGTAGTAGTAAAAAATATAAGCTTACGTCTTAATGCGGAACCAAATATTTAGAGATGAGATTAAGATAACCAGTATTGATAATGCTTGTCAATACGAAATTAATTAGGTCTCAAAAATTTGATCATAGAGACCGATTAACGTAACTAAAAAATCTTGTAAAAACCGTAACATAATATTAAAAACTTGATGACATTTTGCGTCAGTACATTTTTTTTTAATAAAAAAAGAGCAAAAACTGACAAAAAAATGTAAAAACACTAAAATGTAGACAGGCAGCGAAATAGGAAGGATAATAATTTTCGAAATGTTTATTGTAATTTTGACAGCTAGCCGACATTTTTAATAGCATTTATATACTTAAAAAATAACATATACATAATATATATATATTGTATCCGGTGTCAAAACATTGCATGCACATAATATTTCCTGTCAATTAATCATTAATTTGACTTTGACATTGTCATATATAATTAAAATATTAATTTTTTTACTAGTTGCTATTTTCTGCTAGCGACTCCGCCCGCGTCGTGTCTCGAAGTGAATCTGCGATGATTTTGAAAATAAATAAGTTCTCTTTCGAATTGTGTGCGCTCACTTGAGTAAGGCGAGCTGTGCGCTTAGAATTGTCTGCACTCATCTTAGTGAGGTGAGCTGTGAACTTTATAGAATTGTCTGCACTCACATTAGTGAGGTGAGTTATAAACTTTACGGAATTATCTGCACTCACTTGAGAATAACTTGAAATGACTAGGTGATGTAAAACAGGATGTTTTGACATAGTACATTAATATAGTATAATATAAAAAACTAAGTCATCTATCGATAAATAATTGAATTGAGAATCGCTTCTTAAATATTATATAATCGCTTCCAACTAAATAACGGTCACTTTTTTTAGGGTTTGACCTCGATAAACCTGATCGAAAACTCATAAATTAATCGATTGGGGAGGTACCCACTAATAGCCTGTAATCATATACCTAACTCGTTCCATGCCTACATAATTAATTGTTTTTTTACACGAATGCTTAAAAAAGTGTTCTACGCATGAGTTGGCACTTATCTTATTCATGACATGGTGACATTGGTGCCACAACATTTTATAGCCATAGTTCATCACTAGCAATACGCACTAGTCTTTTTTTAGAGTGAAAGTCATCCAATGAATTCACCGCATCTTTTGACTGGCCAGTTGGTCTAGTGGTTAGTGGCCCAGACTGCTGTGCCGGATATCGCGGGTGCGATTCCCACCTAAGACAAATGTTTGTGTGATGAGCATGATCATTTGTTCTGTGTCTGGGTATAATTTATCTATATTAAGTATGTATTTAGAAATATATAAGTATGTTTATCAGTTGTCTTATACTCATAACACAAGCTCTGCTTAGCTTGGGACTAGACAGCGTTGTGTGATATTTAGCTGTCGAATCATCAACATCATCATATCAGCCGAAAGACGTCCACTGCTGGACATAAGCCTTCCCCAAGCGTCGCCACAACGACCGGTCCTGTACGTCACGCATCCATCGGATTCCTGCGACCCTGGCCAGGTCATCGGTTCACCTTGTTGGAGGCCTATTAACGCTGTGAATAGTATATTATTATTGTTATCTGTGTCCTGTAGTTGCTCTTTGCGTTCTAGGACTTCGGGATTCCTTATCAGAAATTCTCCGCAGCCCTAGCTGGCGGGCATCGTCCCTGCTGGGCTCCTACAACTTGCTGACGTCTCTTTGAGGAGCGCGTGGATCACTACGCGCTGTTGACGACAGGGCTCGGTCCGGACAGCGAGCTACCCATTGCTCGATGTCCGCAAGTCTTGAGAGTGAAACACTGTGGTATATTGACCTTTTATGTCTAACTAAAATTGATTACAAAATATTTCCTGGTACACTGGGTTTAACCAAGGTTGCGCCAACCTTATTTGAAGTTAACGATTACGCGAATATCATTAGATGATTCTAGGAAGGTCTGCAACCTTTTGAATTCGGAAATTGATATTGAGTAGGGTCATTTGGTAACCAGTATGGTAACCATTGACCACAGTCCACCCACTGTTGTCAATTTGTACTCTAATATAAAGATTTGTCCGCGGCGTACATGAAAAATAGCCTATGTCACTTAGAAATAAAGCAGCTTTCTATCGGTGAAAAATTATTAGCAATCAGACCCCAGCCAAGTTAATAATCTGCAATCGTTAACGCTAGTAGAAAACTTCAAATGTACGGGAATGACGTTATGTCAACGCTCAGCCACGTAGTCAGAACAAAAGAATAGGGGGCGTGCCCAACTCGAGGCGTTCGACGCAAGCGAAACGGTTGTAATTTGACTAGGGGGGTGTTACTTCCAGAGATTACTTTCCACTAACAAAAAACAAAATTTACCTTTTTATTATATTAGTGTAGATTATATACAGAGGCTATAAAAAGCCAAAGGCAAAGCCGCGAGCAAAACCTAGTAAATAATAAACAAATGCAAATCCACTGCCATTGAACTAATTTATAATAATAAAACATATATTTGGTGTCTTTGTTTTCCAATTAGGCTCTAGCATGCCTTGAACATACCATTTTGGTATACAACTTATTTGGATCACAGCAAAAATGGATACATCTTCAAATAAGAATAAAGTTAACATTAAATTGATTTTGGCAAACGGAAGGTAAGATTTTTAATTATATTTGGGTTTTCACGTTGTTTGAATATGTTAAATGCAGTGATGGCGAAGTGGTGATGGCTTCGATTTACGAGTTGTAGGTCGCGGATTCAAACCTTGCCCACACACTACTATTTTACATTAACGGTGAAGGAAAACATCGTGAGGAAACCGGCATGTCCTAGAACCAAAAATTCGCCGACATGTGACATCCACCAGCCCGCACTGGTCCCGCGTGGTGGATTACGACTCATTCCCTCTCCTAGAGAGGATGATAATGATGATGATTGATAAATCAGTATGTGCTCATACTTTAATGGTCATATGTGATTGAACCCAACTACAAAATCTTGTAAAAACGATAATAAAATTTAAAAAGTAAATTACTCGAATGGTAACTATTTACTGTCTTCTAATACCTGGTTTCCATCACTTAGATATATCTCTACAAATAGCTGAGTTTCCCTGTAATCTCGTCCACGACATCAGCAATCCAGATAATACCGCTGGCATGAAAGTGTAATGCAATTAATTAGTTGCACATCTTATCAGATAAAATACTTACATCGTGTTTAATAGGTCTGGAAAGTTTAAATCTCAACTCACTCAAATGAGTGCACACAATTCGAAAGTATTTTTTTTGCGATTTTCATCTTGCAAGTTGTCGGATGATGAGCAATGGATAGCTCGTTGTCCGCCATTTTTTTTTTTTTATAAATGCTTAAGAAAGTATTATAAAACACAAGCTTAGTTTTAATATATGTGTAATCCGAAACATGCGTCTAGAATTTTTTTAAGCTATGTACAAAATTTCAAAATTATAATCAAACAGGATTGTGCTATTTTACTAGTTTGCAGATGAAGTCACGGGATTCAACTAGTCATAATATATTTTCCTCGTTCCAAACCATATCGCCCCATAACCTTGACTTTTGATCTATTATATTACAATATGTATAGTTAATAAAATATAATTTACTCTATAAACTGGTTACTAATCTATTCGATAAAAATTATTGTGAATATTTAAGAGCGACCAACTCAAGAAACATTCCATACAATCGGTTTTACTTGATTATGATGTTATTATATTACACATCTTTCTCCAGATGTTTTGAATACACAGATATCTTGTGGATATTATCTAGGCTTGAAGTTTAGAAATAAAGAAAATTCATGTCAAACTAATCTAGTGACCAAGTTTCCAAGTGTTGCTTATTCTTCTATTTATTTTCTTGGAGTGTTGATCTTTTATTGATATTAGTTGTCCTAAATATATATATATTGATCTACATATTCAATTATATTCATCTACATATACAAACAGCTCTGAAAATCAGCTACTTTGAAATTTGACCCTCCATAATGTACTCATATGACAATGACCTTTTAAATACCGTAATTTGGGAAATAATAGAAAGACAATGAGAGAGCGAACGACGGTCGTTCGCTTGGATTAATTAAATATAAAAAAGTACATCCATAAAAGCCTTGCACATTTATTCACAAAATATGTAGGTACAGAAGTCAATCTACATACAAAGCGCGCTCGAGCAACGCACACAAAGACACCGCTCACAGACACGATGTCTCGGTCGCTTCTCGGATCACTCGTCGAACCATTCCGGCTCAAACGCTCATTAGTGTGCGTCCACCGAGCGTAGGTATAAAAAGGGAAGTACATACATGAGATTGTCTTCTGTACCTATCTATTTTGTGATTTATTGAAGATTTTGAATGCCGATAATTATTGTGAAAAACTTTAACGGTTTAATAAAAACACGTATTTCCTGGAACAAGTTTTGTGAAATATTCGAGTAAATCACGAAATTATCGAATGCCAACAGAGTTTTCAGGCATTATCTCTCTTTATTCTCGTTGCCTCTTCATCAAACATCGCATTGGATTGCGTTAGATGAAGCAACAAATTTTTAAACCATGTTCGACGTTGATGATAGGCGTGTGGAAAAGGGCCTCTTAAACACTAGTTTAGGAAAAACAATGATCAGATTTAAATATCAATTAATACTTGTCGTTTTTTAATGTGTAAAGAAGTACATACGCACCTGCGAATTTTATATATAATGATTATGATTGATGATAGTCATAAAATATTAATTTAAATTGATAAGTAGATAATTTTATTTTTTCAAGCCGTGTCGGTAGTTCCGTGAGAGCCAAAATTCAAAATCTGTAGTAACTCGTTTAAAAAAATCCTCGTTTGTTAAGTTTTTGTTCTTATTTATTATTTTTTACCTAGGGTAAGGTTCTTGACGTTTGGAAGGCGTACGAGGATCATGTATTGTGCGTACAGCCAGAGTTTGTGTTTCCTGATAGCTACAACCTAGGGGTCTTTAAGTCAAGAGTGAATAGGTTACTTCTGGGCAAGCGTGCTCCATCGTCGATCACATCACTGCTTACCATTAGGTGAGATGGTGGTCAAACTTTTGCTGTTATGCTTCCAAGTTGGTCCCATAGAAATATTGTTATTATAATGAACTTCGAAGATATGGAACATAACTCCTCATAAGATCACAACAGAACTGTCGTAACAAGTAACATTGATTTGTTTATACGTGTAGACGATGACTGACTGAAAGAAAAGGGGGAGGGGACTTATGTTGAAGCCAGAAGGTAAATTAATGTAATCTAACCGTGTTTGGGATTATTAGAATTGTTATGCACTCTGGCTATAAGGTATTTAAGTTTGGCTAAGGGGTAGGTAGGTACTTTTTAGTGGTGGTACCATAACTCAAAAGTGTAAATCAAAAGTATTTTTTCAAAAAAAAAACAACCGACTTCCGAAATTAAAGTTATTTTGCACGTTTCATTGTTTTTTTTAAACATATTTTTATTAAAAATCATATTATGACGAGTGCGTGTGCAATAATTCCGAACGCAAACTTCAGAGTAAACAGCATATTGTGACCATAGGCGCTGTATGCACAATGAATGTGTACCCAAAACATTTTGTCCGTATATGCATTTGTACATTCGCGTGTGCTCAATAGTCGCTATTTAATATGTGCTATCATAGGAGCAGTTCATTAATATAATATCAAATTGAGGACAACACCCGTCTGTACAGTAGATAAACTTTATTTACAAAAACTTGTGCAATTAGGAACGGCGCTCATTAATTAGAAGGATGACTTTCAAGGATGACCTGAATCCAAACTAATATTATAAATGCGAAAGTAACTCTGTCTGTCTGTCTTTGCTTCACGCCTAAACTACTGAACCGATTTGTGTGAAATTTGGTACAGACATAGTTTGGAACTTGAGAAAAGACATAGGATAGTTTTTATTACAAAAAATAAAACAAAAAATAAAATTTATTCCGGACATACAGCGCCATCTATTGGTCAAGAGTCGGCATCAATTTAGGGAACTATGTGGGTAAAACCAAAAATCTGCCGGAAGTCACTATTCCACGCGAACGAAGTCGTGGGCAAAAGCTAGTTGCTAATAAACCTGGGATTATCACTTAAATATTATATACAATTTATGTCGACGCTTGAAAGGCAAACATTACTAAGCTATATTGAGTAATTTTTTTATTACCTGATATAAACTAGTGCTTGACTGCGATCCCACCTGATGGTAAGCAGTGATGCAATCGTTGATGGTGAGCCGCACTAGTTTATTAAGAGCCTATTCACTCTATCCTTGAAGACACCCAAATTATAATCGGACGGGAAGACCGCAGCAGACAAATTGTTCCAGTCCTTCGATGTACACGGTATAAAAGACGAGGCGAAACGCTTAGTCTGGACCGTTTTTTTTTTTTTTTTTTTTTTTTTTTTTCGATGGGAAAAATCATCTTATGACAACCCCCGCTCTTGGGCGGAGCGGGAGATAGTGTCAGACTCTTACTGACTAAAAAACCCATCCCGTTCCTTCAAGCCTTCATACCGGGGCTCGAGCGCCCTTTCGGATAACCCTGGCCCCAGTAGGCTTCGACCCGGCTGGGCCCCTGCTGTTGCTGACAACTCCTTGAGGCGCGCGGGAACAGCGCGCGCCGTCGACGACTTGGGCTTGGTCCGGACGGTTACCGGACGGCCGGACAGCGAGCTACCCATTGCTCACTGTCCGCAAGCCCGCGCCTACGGTGGCTGGAAATCGGGATCGGAATCCCGGCGGCGGCGGCGGCGAGAGCGCCGTTGCCTGATGCGGTCGGCCTCCTCCTTAGCGAGCATTACTGCTTCGCAGAAGTCGGCGACCGCCTGCCACTCCTCCTCGCTCCGGACCATGGCCTCGACCAAGGCCCGGCGCGAGAGGTCTCCGCCGCCGATCACCCCCACGAGGGCACGGCGATGCTCCGTCCAAGCAGGGCACACCGCGATTGTGTGCTCCACCGTGTCCTCCGGGCGTTCCGCACAGTGGCGACACCCGGGCGTCACTTCCGCTTTAATTCGGAACAGGAACCTCCCGAACTTGCCATTTCCGGTGAGGACCTGTGTCATGCGGAAGGTAAGGACGCCGTGAGGTCTTTCCAGCCACGCCTCAAAGAGGGGACTTATCGCCATAATTGTGGCGTGCCCAGCACTGGGTTGCGATAGTCGCTGACGCCATTCCACCATGAGATCCCGCCGGAGCTCTGTCCGCCATGCCGCGACCTGTCGCGGCAGAGGACTTTCACCCCGGCGTTGCATCTCCACGCGCATGTCGTGCATGTGTGCAAGGACTGTTGCCTCCAGATCCCACGGTGGTAGGCCAGCCAGAAGGCTCGCCGCTTCGCGGGAAATCGTGCGGTATCCCCGCACCATCCGAATTGCCATGACCCTCTGGCAGGCGTTCAGAATGGCCGCCGGTCGCTTTTGCAGCGATGGCGCCCACACCGGCGCCCCGTAGAGGGCCATGGACCGAACGATCCCCGCGTAGAGCCTCCGGCAGGAGGCGTCTGGACCCCCAAGGTTGGGCAGGAGCCGCTTGAGAGCGGCCCCAGTCCGGTTGAGTTTGGGAGCCAGACGTCGGAAATGCTCCACGAAATTCCACCGGCTGTCGAGGACGAGTCCCAGGTACTTCATCGTCGACCCGACACCGATGTGAACTCCTCCTACCGTTAGTTGGGAACTCATTGGCGGCGCGTTCCGAGAGCGGCGACCGTGAAAGCACATCGCCTCGGACTTGTGAAGCGCCACCTCGAGTCCCAACTCCTGGATCCTATCAACGACCATCGCAACTCCGCGTGTCGCTAGAGCGACCGCCGCCTGGTACGACTCTCCCTGCGCTAGAACCAGCGTGTCGTCTGCGTAGCAGACCACGCTGACCCCGTCAGGGAGGTCGCCCCGCAGCACGTAATCGTACCCGATGTTCCACAAGGGTGGCCCTAGTACCGACCCCTGCGGAACACCGCACGACATCTCCCGACGTTTCCAGTCTCCCTGGTGACCGGGGTAGACAATATACCTGTCCGACAGGTAGGCCTCGACTACTCGACAGAGGTATTCGGGCACCCGGTGGTACCGGAGTGCCCTCCGGATCGTACTCCAGGGCAGGGAATTGAAAGCGTTGGCAATGTCCAAGGACACTGCCACGACACACCTACCCTGGGACACCGCATCCCCCGTCGTGAGGGCTCGCACGCGCATGATGGCGTCCACCGTCGAGCGCATCCTGCGAAAGCCGAACTGTCCGTCCGAAAGGTCCGGCCCCACCCGTGAAAGGCGCGCGACGAGGCGGCTCGCGATCACTCTTTCAAAGAGCTTGCCCACCTCGTCGAGCAGCACAATGGGCCGGTACGCGGACGGAGAGTCCGCAGGGCGCCCTGGCTTTGCGATGAGGACCAGTTTCCCTGTCTTCCAGCGAAGTGGGAACTGGCCCCTCTCCAAACATGCGCTGAAGAGCCCTCTTAGTCGAGGCCCGAGAGCCTCCATGGCCAGGACCCAGGCTTTCCCAGGCAAGCCATCGGGTCCTGGGGCGGCGTTCTTGGCACTCAGCCTTTGCACCGCCACTCTCATCTCTACCTCGGTCACCTCTGGAGCATTGTCGTCGTCGTCGCTATTGCGGTCCGCGTCAGACACCGCTGGCGGAGGCGGAGCCATGGGCGGGGGGGAGTGTTCCCCTCGCGCAGGGAACAGAGCGCTTACCACACCCTCAACGAGTTGGGGCCGGAGACTCTGAGTCAACGGGGGAGCCCAGGGGCGCAGTTTCTCTCGTACCAATTTGTACGGGCGCCCCCACGGGTCCGCGTTCAGAGACCCCAGCCACACGTTGCGGGCCTCGAGTTTGGCCCGCTTAATCTCCGCTCGGAGGGTGTGTTTTGCCTCTCTGTAACCCTCGTACAGCTCCGCCTCTCTGGCCTCCGCATCCGGCGAGCGGATGCGGCGCCTGCAGTATCTGGCGTACCGGCGTCGCGCGTGATTGCACGTGTTGCGCAGTGCAGCGATCTCCGGCGACCACCAGTACACCTGGCGCTTAGCACGTCCTGGACGGACTCGGGGCATTGCCGCATCGCAAATTTGCGACATGGCCTCCCGGAACCACTCCGCCTCGACGTCGATGTCGACAGGCCTGTCCGGTGCTTGCACCCAGGCCTGTACCGTCGCGGCTTCCAGGAGGAGCTCCCGGTCCATCTGCTTAAGCGCCCACCGCGGACCGCAAGGGCTCTGTCGGACCGGCGTGGCCGAGGTTTCGGCGGAGACGTCCAACCGGATGTACCGGTGGTCGGAGTACGTCTCCACCTCCTCCATAACGCGCCAGTCGACGACACGTGGCGACAGAGCGGGGCTGGCGAACGAAAGGTCCACCACTGATTCACCCCGCCTCCGCACCAACGTGGGGACAGAACCCCGGTTCAGGACGACCAGGCCCAGCTCCAAGGCCCAGTCCTCCACCATCCGACCCCGTGTGTTCGTGCGCCGGGAACCCCAAGCCGTGTTCCAGGCGTTGAAGTCCCCGCAAACGACCACGGGGAGGGTACCAAACCCAGCGACGACGGCACTTAGCTCCATAAGGGAGACATGGAGTTCGTCGGGAGTTCTGGTCGGGGACAGGTAGACGCCTACCACTGCAATGTCCCCGACCCGTGCTGCCACGCAACCCCGTCCCCTCGCAACAGCCTCGAGGGGCGGAGTACCGGCGGCGGCCGACGAAATTAGCGTCACCAAGCCGTCTAGGTCCTGAACCCAGCGGGGATGGACGTAGTACGGCTCGGAGACGACGGCGACATTGATCGACCACTGCGCCATGCTCTGGAGCAACAGATCCTGAGCGGGGGCGCAGTGGTTGATGTTCGCCTGGAGGAGACGTAATGGTGTCGTTATTGACATTCCATTACAGTCTCCTCCTGAGCCCCCTGTGAGGGCACTGTCACGGCGGGAGCGGCGGCGACAGCGGCGGCAGCCAAGGTGGTGGCTGCGGCGGTGAGGACGTCAGGGTGGATGGGCCTGATCTTGCCCTTGGCCTTGGCGGGGGGATCGCAGGACCTGCCCCCAGCCCGGTGGTCGGCCGGCTTGCCTGCAGCCGCACATGCGTAGCAGTGCGGCTTTGCACGGCATTCAACTGCCTTGTGCCCGGGCTGTCCGCACTGGTGGCAGCGGTCACTGCGGTCCTCTGCGGCGCAATAGGCCCCCACGTGGTGCCCCACGTGGCAGCGGTAGCACCGCAGAGGTTTGGGTTCCAGCATCTTGACTTGGGCTGAAACCCAACCCACCAATAGCCTTCGGCCCTCAGTCGTGATGGCCTTGGCCGCCGACACGGGGCAGCTCACTGTAACGGCTCGCATGCCCGTGCTGTCAGCGCGGATGGTGCCCGCCCGGACCTGATCGGTCGTGCACCCTCCCGCTCTGACGATGGCGGCCACCACTTCCTCCACCCTAACGGAGTCGTCCAGACCCATAATGCGCATGTCGATGCACTTGGTGGGTCTGGACACTCGGGCTTCCTCGACATCTAAGGACGCCCTAATCCTTTCGGCCAGGGCGTCAGCGAGCTCTCCGCTGTCTGCCCCAGGGACCTCCAACATTCGGGCCCCGGTCGCGGTACGCCTCATTCGGAAGCCCCCGGAGGCTCCGAACTCGTCGAGGTGGCCCACCACCGCCTGTTTCGCCTTCGCCATGACTACATCGTAGTTCACGCCCTTCTTTTCCGCAGCTGGCTGTAGTGTGATCACTACAGCTGCGGAAGTCGGGGCGCGAAGACGAGCAGCCATGGCCCGCTTCTTGCGCTCCTGTCGCCGTCTGCGCTTTTTGGCCGCCCTTGCCGCCTTGCTCGCCTTCTTCTTGGCGCCGACGACCGTCCACTCGGCGCCAGCCGAGGGGTCTTCGGGCGGAGAAGGCGGCAGGCGCGACCTAGTCGCCGCCGCGGCGGGAGGACCCGCCGGTTTGGTGGCAGCCGCCACCCTGCTCTTTGAGGGAGGGGCAGGCTTCCCCAGCCGCTGCTGTTGCTTGGCCGCCGGGACCGGCCCCGCAGGCCCCGACGCCGCAGCCACGCGACCTGCTTGCCCCGAGGGGCCAGCCCTGGGTTTTGCAGCCGTCGTGGCCGCGGCGACGGTGGCATACGACGCCGTCCTCTTCTGGCCGGAAGCCGCGAGAGGGGGTCGCAGGACGATGCCCTCCAGGACGGAAAGCTGGCGCTGGATGTGCCCCTGAAACTGCTGCTGCTGCTGCTGTTGCTGCTCCCTAAAGGCAGCCAGCTCCTGCCGCAGCAGAGACACCACCTCCTCACTATCCCCCTGGGGCGAGGGCCGGGATCGGCCCTGCTCCTCCCTGCTCCTCCCTTCGGGACGAGAGGCCTGGAGAGTGGCCACGGCTGCCTCGAGTCGGCCAAACCTCCCGCTAAGGGTGCGCTCGTAGGGCTCGAAGACGAGCCCCAGCGCCTCCTCAATCGCAGTGTTGGCCAGCTCGATGGAGCGTTTTTTGGCCACCCTCTCCCTCTTATTAGCCACACTCGTGATGGCGGCTGCCACGACCGCTCTGAACTTGGCCATCGCCTCCTCCATTCCTTCTGGCAAGTCCTCAGGAATCTTCGGTACCAAGGCGCTGGCCTGGCGTCCCTCACTGGCGGTCTCAGTGGGGAGCCCTCTCCCTCTGCCCGACTTTCGGGCCGCACCCCGCCCCGACGACGAGATTTTCCGGGCAGGTCCCGTCTCGTCGTCGGACGCGGAGCGCATGGCGCGCATGAACGCCCTCCTTCCGTTGGATGTGGATTCTTCCACCTCCATCGAAAGGAGGGGCCCCCGCACCTCCTCCTCCACCTCCTTCCTGTCTGAGTTGAGTGAAGACGCGGCATCTGAGTCCGAAGCCGCGTCTGCACTCACCCCTCTGAGGCCGAACCTACGCCCGGCCTCCACCGGCGTCGCGGACGTGCTGGGAACTGGTCCCAGGGACTCCGCGCTGCCGAATCGTGAGCCACCCTGGCTCTGTGCGTCCACGGAGGACGGAACAGGGTCCGAAGACCCGAGGCGATGATTGCCCCCCCCAGAATACGAGGGGCGGCCCGAGCTCTGCTCGGGGAGGGATTCTCCTGCACGCAGGTACCCTCCTGGGGTAGTTAATTTTTCATCATTCGCGCTCATGGTGGTGCTGGACACAGCTTTGCCTTTTTGTTTTAAATGGGGTGGGGTCCCCATTGCACGTTCGCCATCCAGGTCATGTCTGCTGAGCAGACACGTACCGGAGGCGAACCCTATCTCCCCGACATCGCTATCCAGAAGGCGCCAACAGCTGTTGTGCCAGCGCTTCTGGACAGCGCACCCTCCGGGCGGTCCGACTGGACTCCGCCGTATGTTCCACTTGGTCTGGTCTCTCGCTTGAGGCCTTCCGGCATGAGTAGCTCTACCGGCATAGCCCTCAAGGTCACTGAGACACGCAAGCCCCACCACGACGACAACGTGGGAACACAGTTGGTGGGGTAGTCTGGACCGTTGAAGTTTCAACTATGTAAGGGTGGATACTCGCTGTACGTCGGGTTGTCCGATGGTAGAAAGTAGATGGCGGAATCAAGTCATGCAATTCCTGCGCACACTCCAAAATGCAACCTGTTAAACACTGAAAGGCTGGCTACCCTATGCTTGTGCTCAAGGCTTTCATTAGCTTAATAACTTTCAAGGATGCCCTGAATTGGCCTCTTAAACCTGGGTTTAGCACTTAAATATATATACAATGTAAGTCGACGCTTGAAAGGCAAACATTACCAAGCAACATTGAGTAAACTATACGGGAGAATGATTTAAAGTTAAAAAAAAATCATTTTTAGAAGAAAAATGTTATGTTTCATATAGTAAATCTCAAGATAATAATAGAAAGAATAGAAAGAAAACATGTTTATTCTGCCCGTATAGACACACAAATAAATACAAAATAAAAATTAGTAAAACAAAAACAAAATAAAAATTAGCTGCCAGTCGTCAAGTGTAGACCAGGCCTAACAGATTTGAACAAACACATTTAAACAAATGTTTATATTACCATTTAGGCACTGATGACGTAATTAATAGCTCTACATATCTTATTAAAAAAGAATGAAGTTGCAAATAATAAAAAAAACTAGTCTAGTTCTCAAAAAACAAGAATGTAGTCCAACTAGTTTCTAAAATCCGTTTCTACAGGTTTATATCGAAAGAGTATGTTTAAATTACTTCCTAGGGGTCTTTAAGTCAAGAGTGAACAGGAACCCTAGCCAAGTTACTAATCTGCAATAGTTAACGCTTGTAGAAAGCTTAAAATGTTCGGGATTGAGGTCGTCTTAACGCTCAGTCGCGTGGTCAGAACAAAAGAATTGGCGGCAAGGTAAACTCGAAGCGTTCGGTGCAAGCGAAACGTTTGTAACTTGGCTAGGGGGGCTGGTTACTTCTAGGCAAGTGTGTTTGAGAGCAGTGGTGGCCGAGTGGTAACGGCCCTGACTTACAAGCTGTCGGTCGCGGGTTCAAACTGAGCCAGGCGCATTACTTTGTGTAATTTATTTCATCACCACTGCTCTCAAAACGGTGAAGGAAAACATCGTGAGAAAACCGGCATGTCCTAGAACCAAAAATTCGAAGACAAGTGACATCCAGCAACCCGCATTGGGCCCGCGTGGTGAATTACGGCCCATTCCCTCTCCTAGAGATTAGGCTTGAGTCCCAACAGTGGGACTATGCTGTGCTAAGAGTGATACATAACCTCCAAGCGTATATGTGTATCTTAAGGTAGAACTACACTGCGCACACGTGTGCCACACACGTCGATCTGCGCGCGTCGGTCTCCACACATTTCATATGGAAAGTAGACTTGTAGAGCTACACTAGATCCACGCCACGCGACGTCGTTCTATCTACAAATCAGGCGTGTTACACGTGTGCGCCGGTTTAATGTAGTTTCAGCTTTAGTTTTGCAAGTAGATGTTAAAAAGGTTTACCATAAGGCTGATTATGGTATGCTGTATCTATCTATCTATATTACCTATAAAAGGTGTAAGGGACAGCCCTCCACAAACTTTAAGGGCTTGCTCAGTAGACGAAACTGAAAAACCTTCGACAAAATTTTTTTTCAGTAAACGTAAAAAAAAATCAGCCTCACCATACAAAATAATAATCTTGATTGGACAATTTGTATGGTTTTTGTGGAAGGTCGTTCAGCTTCGTCTACTAAGCAAGCCCTTAAAGTTTGTGGAGGGCTGTCCCTTACACCTTGTATATACTAAGTATTTCGCAGAAAAAAATGAACAAACGAATTGACATAAATAGCTGATGCCACCGTTTATCCAAATATGGATAGCCGTATCAATATGCGTTTGGAATTGGGTCGCGGTCATCGGTGTTTAAATAACAAATATTTATATTTGTAATTGTTTACACAACATGACACGGAATTAGTCCACCCATTCTTTGGGTTAGTTCCGAATCCGTCAATGAAGGGCTGTCAATGAAATGATAAGAGGAATTAATAGGACATATACACCATTAATTTTTAATTAGAACAAATATTTGAAGGGTTTATCAGAAAAGGTCTCGTTATTATTTAAGTAAAGTCTCAATAAATAATATTCATAAACAGCAAAGTTATTAGCGTTTGTTTATATCCCAAAATGTCACTCATTTCATGGTTACATCGCAGAATGAATGGCGATCAAAATGGAAAAAATGGAAAACATTTTCTAGTAGCAATTGTTTTGAATGATTGATTCGATTATGAATTTACCAATTGAAAAATTTTCGTGGATTTTGTTTTTTTTTTTTGTTTTTTACACAAATAGGATCAGTATCTCTATGCATACCAGTTAGGTATGCATAGCGCCCTTTTTTTGTACTAGTTAAAAAATAGGGGTATATAGGTGAATCTGTATTAAATATTATATTGCTGAAGAGTTTGTTAATTGGTTTGAACGCGCTTATCTAAGGAACTACGAACTAGTTCGACTAGATTTTTTTTTTAATGTTGGGTAGGCCATTTATCGATTATCATGGTTATAAAATATCACGTTCAGACCAGTTCATCTACTTTTGTATCTCAAGTGTCTACTCATCACAAAAATATGTGCGATCATTGAAACAGGCGCGATTATGATAAAATAGAGCTGAGAATTTTATTGTAACTACCTCAGCGAAGCTTGTCGAAAAGGCTGACTCGATATATTTTCCGCCAAATACTGCAGATACATTACAAAATGTTATATCCACGTTATCATATAAAAAAAAATACAGTATTTTGTAACAAAAATTTATTTTATCACCTATACCTAACTTTTTATGCTAACTACGCATTCAGTGTTATGTCATAATCGCAATAAAAACCAAAACAGCCAAAAACTATTTTAAAACCGCAATCAAATCATAATCTAACTAAAAAATCTTTTAAAAAAACTCATAGAAAATGACGTCAAAAAAAAAAAACAATGGCGGGAATAAAACTTTTAAATTTGATTCGAACTATGTTCTAGAATAAACTGATTACGCGTTTGAAAATCGAACAAAATATTTAATAACGTTAATCAATTATTTTTTTGTGGATACCTCGACCAACTGCCGCCTAATTTATACATTTTTTTTTTGTTTCAAACTTATTTTCCATGATCGATAAGCAAATCTTTGGCCATTCACATTTTTTTTTATGGACAGGCTTGCGTTTGACCACTATCTTAATAAAAATTAAAATTCATTTCTTAATTTTGTGCACAGGGTACAATGATCTTTTATATAACTAGTGGTCCGTCCCGGCTTCGCATAGGCAATAAATATAGCCTATGTTACTCAGGCTGAATGTAGCTTTCCAATGGAGAAATAATTTTTGAAATCGGCACAGGTGTTTTTGAGTTTATTCATTACAAACATACACACAAAAATACAAATTTTCCCTCTTTATAATTATTAGTGTAGATAAGACCCATCTTATGTTCTGCCGAAAAGCATACAAAATAGTGATGGTAATATTTTATTTTTAATTAACTTTTTTAAGGTCGAAAATCTCCAAAATGACTTCTCCCACTTTAGGATTTATTTTGTGGTGGTAAAATCATCAATGACAACCTCCGCTCTTGGGTGGAGTGGGAAATAATGTCAAACTCTTACTGACTAAAAACCCACCCCGTTCCTTCAAGCACAAGCTGCCTTTCGAAACTAACCACCCAGCTGGGCCCCTGCTTCTCACTTTAGGGTGGTGTGGAAGAGTCAGACTTTTACTGACTAAGGCACCGCCTATATTCCTTCTTTGCCTTGCGTGGACCTATAGCCCCAGTAGGCTTCGATCCTGCAGGGCCCTTATGGTTTTACTGATATCATTTTGGAATACTACGCGTGGATGGCCGAACGGGTATTATCTACTCTATGTTACTATATCCTCACACTATATAAATATACTGTAGTTTATTTCCACCTCTGTTTAATTAACAATACTTGTGTAACAAATCAAGATCGATGATTTCAATATAATAATAATATGCTAACTCATGATGACGGCGAAAAATCATTTGCGAGTTTTTTTTAATAAAAAATTTAGATTAGATTATAACCGTACCATAACTTGGTCTGTTTATTATGCTGGGGTCAATAAACTACTATTGTATTGTTTTATTTAACCAACTATCGCAGTTACAAAAGGAATTTATCTAAGGCATGGCTAGTTTCAAAACGGTGAAAGAAAACATCGTGAGGAAACCGGCATGTCCTAGAACCAAAAATTCGAAGATATGTGACATTCACCAATTCACACTGGGCCCGCGTGGTGGATTGTGGCCCACTCCCTCTTCTAGAGAGGAGGCCTCAATCCCAGCAGTGGGACCTTATAAGACTGACTATGCTTTGGACCTATGTCAAATTATATTTTATATTTGTTCCATTTATGATTTGTAGTAGCACTTCATCCCTGCCGAGAGTCACTGAGTGGCTCCTGGCCACCGTAGGCTTGCGAACGGCGAGCGATAGGTAGGTCGCCTTTGATAAGGACCAGACGTCACGCGCGCTTCAAGAGTAGCTTGGCGAATCGTTCGAAAGAGTGAAGATAGAAATACATTAGACTGATGCACACGTGTAACACGCCTGGTGTGTACATAGAACGACGTCGTGTGGCGTGGATCTAGTGTAGCTCTACAAGTCTAGTTTCCATATAAAATGTATGGAGACCGACGCGCTCAGTAGCCCGATTCACGTAATGAAAACCTTTAAACCTTAATTCACGTAACGATAAGGATAACGTAACGATTTTCATTACGTGAATCACAGGACAGGCCTGTTGGTCTAGTGGTTAGTGACCCTGACTGTTATGCCGGAGGTTCGATTCCCACCCAGGACCAATGTTTGAGTGAAAAGAACGATCATTTGTTCTGTGTCTGGGTGTAATTTATCTATAATATGTATGTATTTAGAAATATATAAGTATGTTTATCAGTTGTCTAGTACCCATAACACAAGCTCTGCTTAGCTTGGGATTAGACGGTGCTGTGTGATAGTTGTGGAATATTGTTATTATTAGCGAATTAGTCGTTTAGACCATTTCCGTATTCACATCCATCAATCGAGTTTGAACGGCACCGATTTTAAAGACGTTTGAAATTCGTCGATTAAAAAAAAATCTGTAAGTATTAAAGAATACTTATGAATGTAAATCAATAAGTCGATAGATCGTGAATACCGCTTTTGGATAGGACTTCGATCGAACGACTATAACACTTCAACGATATTTGGCTTGTTTGATTTTACGTGAATCAGGCTACTGATTGATCGGCGTATGTGGAAAATGTGTGCGCAATATAGTTTTGAGGTGCCTTTGGAGCGCATAGGCCAACTGAAGGACCCCAACACAGTTGGAAAAAAAACTAGGAAGATGTAGATAACCTTGTAAAAACATGCACATCTAATTCGATACACATATTTTGGAAAAACCCAGAATCTTCTAAGTACGAGCACATCTGAGTAATTCCGCAACATTTTTTTGCGATGGACCTTGAAGTCCACACCTGATTCAAATATAACTTCCCTTGTTGATCAATTCTGCTTATCTGATGCTAATTTGCTGAACGGCAATTAATGTCTCATTAAAATGCCTACCTTGGAGATACTGCGTCTGAGACTGCAAATTTTCGTGAACTTTGCATATTATTAAACTCAAGTAAGATTATTTTTTGGATAAGAATTCATCAAATACCTTCTCTAGCTCTGAAAGGAAATATCAGACTTTTACTGACTAAAACACATGTGTAGATAGAACGCACTGAAAAAGGGCTTTCACCACCAATAGTGGGAGAAGCCTCTATAATGTACTGAGCACTAGATTAGGCGTGTCGATCACTCACTTCAGTCGATTCAGGTATAATGTCGACTGTACACCTTGAACATTACACTATTTGAAACGAAACGCGTAAGTGCCACGAAATTCATGGCGCTTAAGAGGCTGCTTTTCCAATCGTCTATTGTCAACATCGAGCATGGTTTAAAAGCTTGTTACTTCATCTAAAGCAATTCAATGCAATGTTTGACGAAAAGGCAACGAGAAAAAAGAGAGATAACGGCTGAAAACTCTGTTAGCATTCGGTAATTCCGTGATTTACTCGAATATTTTGTAAAACTTGTTCCAGGAAATAAATATATTTTTTTTAAACCTTAAAAGTTTTTGAAAAGCATTGGCATTATTTAGAATCTTGATAAAATTTGCCAGGTTTGTATTTTTTTAATTTTTGAGTAAATATTACAATAGAGGCTACACATATATTGCTGGCTTGCATACTGGCAGCATAATTATATCTTTTATAGTCCGTCTAATGAAAGCGTGACCTGAGAAAAGGAGGTTACAACCAAAAATTTTGAATGTGGTATTATTGAAATAGTATGAGAAAAAAGTTTTGATACTAGAGTATTTTTTGTATTTATGACAATTTTAGAATAGTTGTACAAGAACTTAAATCCTAGTCAAAATCATGTGTGTAGACTTAATTATTTGGTGGGTGTATGGTAAATGTCAATAACACACAAAATGTTAGATAGTATTCCAAATTATTTTATTTTATCTGATCTCTCAAAAGTCGCTATATAATATTTAAATAATTTTCTTTATTTTCCATTTGGCGTTCTGGCAAGAATACCAAGTGCACAACACCGTGATAGTCAAATAAAATAGTCAACATGATTTCAACTTCATTACGTCTCGCCAACACTATTAATGTGTTTCAAGATTGTTGGGTTGGAATCGATTCGTTTTAGCATAGAGGAAATTCAGATCTTTTGGGATTAGTCAAGTGGGAACATGTTTTATACTCCAGTGATTGTTTCAAATGATACGGATCGACTCGTGAGATACAAAAAGTTCAGCAGCTGCTACAGCAGCATCTCTCTCAAACTTGAACTAGGATTTTCGCGATTTTAACTTCAGTTGCAGACTTTCATGCACCAGACAGAGTGAGGCAAATCTTTCATTACATCTCAACTGCTTTTGAACGCATTCTACCACTCACTAGCATGTGTTTTTGATTAAGTCGATTTACCAAAAGCCTTCGTTGTTCGATGTTTTTGTCCATTATGAAATTCGCAATATGTGAGATTATCTAAAAAATATCATTACATCCTTAATATAACTATCTAATAATATTAGTCGACAAGGATCAAGATTATAACGTCATACTAACTTAATAATCAAAAATCGTATGTAAACAATGTTGGTTTTCATTGAAAACACCTTGTTTCTCTTCTTGTTTTTGTTTGAACTTATTAACCATAGTGTGTAGCAGTTTTTGCACGTTACTGTTTATTGTTTTTCCCACAATTAAGCAATTATTCTTGAAAAATAAATATCAGTTTCCAAAAACTGACAATTGCAACCATAGACTTTGACGTGATTTTTTTTGGCAAAACAATGTTGCCAATTTAATTTAAAAAAAAAACTCCAGGTTACGCTTTCAGTAGACGCACTCTAAGGTTTATATTTTAAAAAAGCTTAGGAGTCGATGTTCGAAATATGATTGATTGGAAATGTCAAATAAGAAAAATATGGCGGACTAAACATGGCGAAATATGGTGTCTATGCGTCACGCATCCATCGGATTTCCGCGACCCACAACAGTTCATCGGTCCACCTTGAGGGCATGTAACATTTCATTACCTAATTACATATTTACATCAAAGTTCCGTGTCTAAAAATAACTCGCTATAAAAAGGTGTTATTGAAAGAAAAAATGGCAAAAAAATAATCGGTTACGTGTGACCTGTAAAAAGTTCAATAAAAACTGTTGGATGATTTCAATTAGTACAATTCCACTGGCCAAAGACTTTTAAACCAACAATTGGTGGTAAATATAAATCAATCAATTATAATTAGCTGACGTAAGGATTTTTTGTAAAGAGTTTTTGAAGCTTGTAGATAATCTTAGGGCCAATTTATTTCTAAATGGCTGCGGTCAAGAGCGACGCGGCAAACACATATTAGGGATTTTTTTCAATATCATGCGGTTTTGTCCGTGCATAATCCCTGCAAATGTTCATTTCAGATTGTAATGCGATATACCAAAACCATTGTGTTTTGGTACATCGCATTACATTTATTTAACATTTCATTACATTATAACGATAAATATTAATGTTTTTTTTTTTACTCATTTGTACATATGTATTAGTTTGTATTATGTTTTTTTTTTTTTAATTTATATGTATAACTAGTGTTTGACTGCGATCCCACCTGATGGTAAGCAGTGATGCAATCGTTGATGGTGAGGCGCACTAGTTTATTAAGAGCCTATTCACTCTAGCCTTGAAGACACCTAAATTATAATCGGACGGGAAGGCCGCAGCAGGCAAATTGTTCCAGTCCCTCGACGTAAGTGATATAAGCGACGAGGCGAAACGCTCAGTCCGGACCGAAGTTAGAATATTTTATTTTAATTTTAGATTTTCATAAGAAGTTATATACCTATCTAATTAAGATTTCTAATTGATAAAAACTTATAATTATAAATAAACATAACCCAGACAGCAAGTCATTATAATAAATGCATATCTAGCATTTGCATTGAATGGGATTATCCCAAACCGCAAAAACTAGATAGCTTCTTGTTTTTTAACCTAGTTGTTACTAATCGGTGTAATAAACAGAAAAGTACCGTAAATGTGGCAAAAAACTGTCTCGTAAACCAATTTATATATTTTGCGGTTTTAATAAATAATATCCGAGTAAGTAGACACCGAATATAGCCCAAAAAATGCCAAACCTAAGAGGGATTATATGCCAATTATGCAAACCGCAAAATTCATATTTTTTTTTAGTTTTTATCATTTTTTTAAATGTATTTTGATTAAAATATAATTGGTGGCCATAATACGTAGGTATGCTACGGAATTATAATCACTAAAATCCAAGAATCAAAGCAGTTACAGGTACTATTTAAAAAAGTCAGTCTGTCAGAATTAGGTATGATGGTGATTGTACAATCCAATGCGTAGATCTTCTATGGAGAATAATGTGCAAGGAACTTCATGTACAATCTTTTCAATCATGTTATGTATTATAAATACCTCGGTAACATCTTCCTTGTCGCTTCTATGATGTGAGAGTAATGTAAGATCGAGGTACATCCCATCCATGCGTACAAAGCGTTTAGGGAACAAAGCCATTATGCTAACAGCTAAGGAGTGTGAGTCTGTGATTCCTGATAGCTACAACAGGGTCTACAAGTCAAGAGTGAATAGGTTACTTCTAAGCAAGCGTGCTCTATCGTCGACCACATCATCGCTTACCATCAAGTGAGATAGCGGTCAAACGCAAGCCCATCAAAAATAATCTAATATACCTATAGTAGAGTATAATCAGCGTTAAGATGCTGCCCACAGCTGGGACTCAGGCCTCCTCTCTAGGCAGAGGCGTAACGTGGTCTAATTTAGACGTAATCAGGTGAGATAGTGGTCAAACGCGAGCCTATCATCAACATCACCAGCCTTTTTAATGTTCCCACTGCTGGGACTCAAGCCTCCTCTCTAGGAGAGGGAATGAGCCGTAATCCACCACGCAAGCCCAGTGTGGGTTGGTGAATGTCACATGTCTTCGAATTTTTGGTTCTAGGATATGCCGGTTTCCTCACGATGTTTTCCTTCACCGTTTTGCGAGCACTGGTAATGAAATACGAGCCTTTTGATAAATAATAACAAAAAAAAAAACATTACAAATTGACTTGTTTACGAAAATTGTACCAGTAGGTAGGATGTAGCTTAAATATTCTTGATACTTTTAGTTACTCATAAAGTCAAATAAACCTGGCCTATTAATTAATTAATTGGTCCTTACGTAATTCCAAGTAACACAACGAATTATCAAAGACATCAGTTACATTAAATATAGAATGGACAGGTTAATTTTTGGCACCAAAAAAACGGTTCGAGAAAAGTCTGCGATATAAATAACATGTCGGACATACAAGTTACGGACAGAAGACCAAATTCAGTAAGATTTAGGACCGGTCCTGATACCAGTTTTATAATGTAATGTAATATGGTTACACTTGCTGAATGCGAAGAAAGAATTAATAATTAATATTGGCTGACCCGGCTAACTTTATTCCGCTACATAAAATATCAAAGAAAAAAATTGAAGGTAAAAGAATATCTATCAAAAATACAACATTAGTTTATGTAGATCTAAGTGAAACCTGAACTTGAGACACATGTCTAGTATTTTTATGTAAAGAATCTATGTACAAAATTATTTTTATGTAAAGAATCTATGTACAAAATTTTATAACTATATCATGAAAAATCACAAAGTTATAAGCTTGTCCACGCAAATACATGGTCACCGAGCCATCTGGGTGACTGAGGGGTTGTTTTTCTCCCGTACTCAGCTGTGCTCTGGCGCCTAATGCCTGTTATGACCTGCGTGATCTGTGTTGTACTTAGTGCCATTTGCTACTTTTTTTTTTAACAAACTCTTACTGACTAAAAGACCCACCCCGTTCCTTCTAGCTTTTATACAGGGGCTCGAGCCGCCTTTCGGATAACCCTGGCCCCAGTAGGCTTCGACCCGGCTGGGCCCCTGCTGTTGCTGACAACTCCTAGAGGCGCGCGGGAACAGCGCGCGCCGTCGGCGACTTGGGCTTGGTCCGGACAGTTACCGGACGGCCGGACAGCGAGCTACCCATTGCTCGTGTTTTGACTACCTAGCGACTCGTCCGGTGTAGTGTAGCTACTACTAAAATAATTACTGTTACACCGAACCTCTAATTATTATTTAATTTTTTCTTTTAGTTTCATTCCAAGTTACTTTCTAGAGTTTTTCTCAATCGGTCTTTTATTTTTCAACGAGTCTAAAATGTAATAGTTAAAGATTATTTGTTTGGTTTTTTTTTGGGCTGAGCGGGAGATAGTGTCAGCACTTTTACTGACTAAAATCACACTCCTGTTCCTTCTTTGCCATTATTCTTGATCTTCCAGGGTTGATTGGTATCTTGTTTAATTATCACAGGAACTAGATTCGAAATAGTTTTTCCAATCTTTTAGTTGAGGATTTTGGCACAACAATGGGGACGTTTTAAGGCTGATTAAGTCATAAATTTATTATATGTTTGTGTTTTGATTGAATGTTAAGTGAAGTGGTATTTCTGTGCATTAAATTTTACAATGATATCATAATGTACCTTCGGGTGTTCAACTTGGTTGGTTTTTATTTTTTTGCGGCCGTCGTACTATTTTTAGCAAGTGTTAAAAATATGTTTGTTTACAGTTAATATTTGCAAATTGATTTCCGTTTGTAATTTAGGACAGTAATTAATTTGTTATTTACAGTTACTAATACTGTTTACTTATATTTATTTATAGTAACGGGTATGTTCTTGTTTTTATCGACAATCGATTATTATCAAAACGGCTTATGGAGGTGAATGTGGAGAGTGTGCGCAGGAATAGCATCGGATAACCCGACGTACAGCGAGTACCTTTACGTTGTTGAAACTTCTACGGGCCAAACTAAGCCTTTCGCTTCTTCGTTTATACTGTGTAATGTGTCGAAGGACTGGAACAATTTACCTGCTGCGGTCTTGCCGTCTGATTATAATTTGGGTGTCTTCAAGGCAAGAGTGAATAGGCTCTTAATAAACTAGTGCGCCTCACCATCAACGATTGCATCACTGCTTACCATCAGGCGAGATCGCAGTCAAGTACTAGTTTATAACAGATTAAAAAAAAAAACCTAAACTGGGCCCACGCGTGGAGCATAACGGAGTGTGGAGTTCCAGCAGTGGGAAAGAGCATTGTAGGACTGATTATGCTTACGATACGCTATATAAATCAATTTATAAATACTTCGAATACAACATTTATTGTAAATTAATCAATATTTACGATAGATAAATATGTAATTTATTCGAGATACAGATTTCAATAAATAAATATCTACGTTCGTAGTGACAAGTAGGATGTATTTGCTGACAGAATTAAATTATTTATGTTTGCTTTATTGTTCAGATTTTAAAAGGAAGTTCAAAGACTTTTGTTTATAACCCTGAAAGTATTTCGTTTTTTTATGTAACTGTAACTACAATAAAGTTTTAAATAAATATAGCGTTTAAGACCCAAGCGCCCAAAAAGTGCCATAAAATAGTGACTTTCTGAAGCCTACTGCTTAGTAACTGCTAGGTTTATAGGTTTGAAAAAAATATATGTTTATTATAGATTCATGAACAACATTATCAACTACTTACTGATTTTTTCTTACGATTAATACTTTTGTCTAAAAAAAATATCTAGCAAATTCGCAACTTCTCCCTACTCGAAACGGCTTGGATCTTTAGAAACATTTTTAAACAGAAAAATTGGTGGTTAAATAATGCTTAAAAGAGAACATGTAGAATTTAAATCAAACAATATTTCGCAAAGAAAATGGATTTAAATATCAGCGGGGCTCTATCCGGGCGCAGCTGGCCGGAATTAAATGCACACATACTCGTACCTAAGCGGGTACGATGGTGTATGCAATGCATCCTGTATAATACTGAAAGGCTGGTTACCCTATGCTTGTGCTCTAGGCTTTGTAGATTGTACTTCTATTCGCAATCTTTCTACTGCGCAATTAATATCCGCATAGTGGTTTAAATGTAACAATCAGACAAACCTATAATGATCTGTTATTAACTATGATTCATTCAATTTTGCCAATCATCATTAACATTTTATATGTTCAATAACAACAACACTTTTTTACGTCTTTAACAAAAAAAGTTGTGGTTTATTTATTAATTAAAATCAATTTTATGCTTTTTTTTTGGTTTAGCGCGAAATATTATTGTTATGAAGGCCTTTTTTTGCGAGAAAGATGGGTCGATGTACATCTTTATTTATACATTTCATCATATTGTTTTTTTTCTTTCTTTCTTTCTTTCTGTAAGTCACCCCCGGTTGTAGGATAAAGGTATAACACTACACTACACTGCGCACACGTGTGACATACACGCCGATTGGGCGCGTCGGTCTCCATACATTTTATATGTCAACTAGACTTGTAGAACTACACTAGATCCACGCCACGCGACGTCGTTCTACGTACAAATCACGAATACGGTCTAATGTAGTTCTAGCTTAAATGTAGAACTACACAGCTCACACGTAGTTTGAGAGTGACCGCGTTTAAGGTTCTTCTTAATTTAGACATGGCCTTTCGGATGGCGAGAAATGGGTAGCTTGCCGTCCAATCATCCGGCTACCATCCGGACCGAGCCCAAGCTTTATAGTCAGTAAAAGTCTGACACATACACGCGTTCCACCCAAGGGCAGGAGATGTGAAATGATTTTCCCACCTAAAAAAAGTCCCTCTCAACTAGTTTCTTAATTATTGTAATTTTAGAGTATTTTATCGTGAACCCGGATTTACAGAAAAAAACTGTTTTGAATATGTCTTGGTGTCATAAAATAAA
Organism: Mythimna albipuncta; assembly: GCA_929112965.1. Classification (NCBI taxonomy): domain Eukaryota; kingdom Metazoa; phylum Arthropoda; class Insecta; order Lepidoptera; family Noctuidae; genus Mythimna; species Mythimna albipuncta. Next base: position 11,911,404 of record OV815987.1, read on the forward strand.
ATGAACATTTTATTGAACGATTTTATTTTTTTCATGATTTTGTTGACATTTTTAATTTGTACAACTTACTAATCAAACTCATATTACTAAGACGAAAGTTTATGTGTTTAACTGTTTATTTTTGTTAGTGATTCATACTCCTCCGCCGAATCTCGATACTTGGTACCCGGGTTTAACATGCCCTGGAACAGGGTGTGTCAGACCCACCTGTGTGCGTTATGTTCCCTTTGTGTTCTAAGGCCACAGTGACTCTTTCGAACATTCTAGTGGCCTGAACTTTTATATACTTGATGAATAAATATCGTGGAATCTTTTGCGTTTTAGGGCACCGTAGCTACATTACTGATCAAGGCGGATCGGGTTTCGAATCTCGTTCGACCAAAAATACCTACCAAATAAAAAAAAGTTTGCTGTTTTGAGTTCATGAACGCAAATTCAAAATGTCCATGGCTTTTGGTTTATGTCTTAGTAGAAATTATGTGTGTTTTGTTTGTGCAGCTTAGTTTTTTGTTAAATCGTGGCCATTATTTTTTAATGTGGTACTAAGAGTGGAAGATAAATGGGCTGTGAGATCGTTCGAAAGAGTTACCGCAACCGTAGCTATTTTAGTACTTTTTTTCCTAGTTTTTAAGTATTTAATATTCGCTTACAATGTTAATTGTTCTTTGAATAAATCAATTAATCAGTCTGGATATCAAGAAACACAGGTGGATTTTAGTCCGTAAAAGTCTGACCTCACTCAACCCAGAGCGGGAGAAGTCATTTGATGATAACTCACATAAAAAAAGAAAGTGAATGTAAAAAGTTGGTGAAATGATAATCCCTTGAAAGTTATAAAGAAAAAGTACAGAACCCCAAGTAGTTTACTATTTCAACCTTGAACACATTTTTGTTTAATAGGCTTAATTATATAATGGTTGGTAATATTTAATTCGCCTTACATAAGAATAATTGTGCAAAAACTCTAAACTGGTTTGTCTATGGCATAATATTTAGATGAAAAAAACTAACGAAGGTAACTGATTACCCTTTTATGGTAATGTCGGAATTTGCTATATTGTTTTTCGTGAGATTTTCGGCAATGATCGTGCTTATGTTGTGTGAAAAAAAATTACACGTTTAGGAGTTAAGTTTTTTTGTTCCATATTCTTAAAATTAAAAAAAAAAACAGACACGTGTGAATTTTTATGGTTAAGCAACGTTTGCCGTGGTTACTTTGTGGATGGGTGACCGTCTTATCTATGGCATATGTAACTGCACAATATGTAAAATCATTGAAACAGTCGCGATGCAGCTGAAAATTATTGTAGTTTTGACTACCTTAGCAAACTTTGACAAATATGACTATAGAAAGTTTCCAACCATATTCTAATGGTTAATGAAGTAAATGTGACAGTGACAGATGTCAACGTCAAATATTGAAATTCTCTTTCTACGTATGCTCTCTCTCTCTCTTTCTGATTTGCTGCCATCAATGTGCGTAACTCTCGACTGTTTTTAGTTTACCGTAATAAATAAATCTCTGTTAATCTACCTTAATGTGGTTTGTTTTATGCTACATAGATTAAAAAATTTTACACTACATTATTTCAGATTCTACAGCTTCCGCAAACAGGCAGACGTTTACATGGAAATATTTAACGGATATCTTATCAAAGAACTAGCCGATCAAATCAGTGATAAAAAACATTGTTTTTAATACCTTTTACTAAGTTGTTTACAAGCAGGGTTACGCAGGGCCGTTTAACCGGTATATTAATTTTATACAAATAATAAACATAAATTCGCTTAGCAATACGACATTTATTGGATCATTAGAATAATAATTAAAACGTAGTAACAGTAATCGAATTTTAATATAAAAGTGGAAATATAAATAAATAGTTGAAAAATTCATAATGGGTTTGAGATACCCGAAGATAAGTGTGATGCGACAATGATGCGACAACGCGACACAAAGTTAATACGTGTCATGTGTTAGATAAATATTTATAAAAAAAAAGAACTAAATAATTAATTAACCAGAGACAGACGCCGCGCTCCAAAATCATAATGTAAAAAAAGTTAAAAAAAAATCTAAATAAAGATATTAAAATAAGTCACTGGCAGCTGAGAGATGACCAGTCTCAACTGACAGCACCCGTTATGAAGCACTAGCCTAGAAGTAATCTACTCATTCGTGGCTTAAGGCCCTAAGTCCCGAGTAGAGCCATAAAACAGTGACTTTCTGAAGCCTACTCCTTGGTAACGGCTAAGTCAATAGGCAAATAAAATAAATAATAATAATTTTTTTTTTGCAAAAATTTATGTTTATTATAAATTGTATGTACAACATTATCAACATATATTTTTTTGTAAACCAAAATTTTTGCAAAAAAAAAAATTACGACATAATATTTTTTTGCTTATTTTCCCTACTCCATTCAAACGGCTTTGATCTTTAGAAATATGTTTGCACAAAAAAATTGCTGGTTAAATGTTCGTCAGAATGTATATGGCATATATAAATAAATCAATATTGGATTTAAAGGCCAGAAGGGCTCGGCAGTACGAGTATATGTGCATTTATCTACGGCCAGATGTCTCAGGGAAAGGATTTTCGCAAAAGAACCAAGGTTACCGACATAGCTCGAAGAGTCGCAAAATTAAGTGGCAATGGGCAGGGCACGTTGCTCGTAGAACAGATGGTCGATGGGGCCGAAAGATTATGGAGTGACGACCACGTACCGGAAGAACGTGGCGTTGGAAGGCATCCCACAAGGTGGACCGATCAGCTGGTGGACAGAACCAGTCATCATGACAACACTTGGGGGAGGCCTGTGTCCAACAGTGGACGTCTTTCGGCTGAAATAATGATGATTATGATGAGATGTTAAAAGGACTATACGCCTTAAAAGCCCATAGATACCGGATCTATCCTCATGGCGTTATTAATAAATTAATTACAGTAACCTACGTCATATCAGGCGTTATTTAATCAAAATTAAGTACATTAATTAAAATATATAGGTAAAAAAAAAGAGGTTATGAGTTTGTCAATCCCATGAATAATGACATACGTATTATTATGGCTTTTAATTTATGACCTACGAAGGTGGAACTTGATTTATTGGTTTTTGATTTAACTAAGGCTTTTGTCCTTTAGCAAAAAAAATAAGTTACTTTTTTATAATTGATAGGCTCACGTTGGACCATTATCTCATGTGAGGGTAAGCGATGATGTGGCCGACGATGGAGCACGCTTGCCTAGAAGCAATCTATTCACTCTTGACTTAAAGACCCCTAAGTTATAGGTAACAGGAAACAGAGTCTCCGGCAGGAAATTCCAGTCCTTAGCTGTACGTATAATGAATGTGTTACCAAAACGCTTTGTACGTATGGGTGGGATGTCCACCATGTACCGTGGCGCAACGCCGTACGTCTTGTGGTCCGATGATAGAACGGATATAGCGGAATTAAATTGTGTACAGTAGGCCCAAATGGATCTTGAGCGGTTACGCAGAAGTCAAATATTCGGTCTCTTTAGTGGTGCGAAGTGAGACGCGGGGCGGAGAGTGTCAGTGATTGGCTGGACGCGCCATCGTGTCAGACGTCACTCCTCATTCGTTCCCTGCGTTCCTGCATGTATCTAACAACGAAGACGATTGGCTCGCCAATGTTTGGAATGCGTAAAGCGATCCCCACTCTGACGCCGAGCGCTCAAGAGCCGACTAATCGAAATGTAAACGATAGAAAACAGACAGGCTATTAACTGGGCCTCGATACTCAAGACTTTGGAGTTTTGACTTTACAAGTGCATCATTGCCTATCTTTTGGGCAGTTTGAGCAAATTCTCACTGATATCTGACTAAAGCCAGAACTACACTGCGCACACGTGTGCCACACACGCCGATCTGTGCGCTTCGGTCTCCACACATTTCATATGGCAACTAGACTTGTAGAGCTACACTAGATCCACGCCACGCGACGTCGTTCTACGTACAAATCAGCACGCTTAGCCAAGATGTTATTCTGCAATCATTAACGCCGTCGAAAAGTGATGAAACGTATCGGAATGACGTCATCTCAACGTAAAGTCGCGTGGTCAAAACAAACGAATAGACAATTCGTAGCCAAGTTCACACCGTTCAAAATCGTTTCTACAATGTTTAACGTTACAACCTTTGTTATACAAACGCTACATTGTAGACCGAGCGGCCGACTCAGGCGCGTCAACATGGCTACCAACTTATCGTTTTCTACAATTGCTGTCACCGAGGCGTTACCGATTAGAGAACGAAATTCGACACAAACTGGTTGTAACTTGGCTAGGGGAGCAGGCTTGCTACGTGTGCGTCGGTCTAATGTAGTTAAAGCTTTACAATTTGAGTCAATGTGTGCTCAATAAAAAATATATTTTACCTTTTTTTTTTCTCATAAATAAACTAGTTCAAAAACAAACGGTAATTCGGCTGTTTAGCGCAGATATATTGCATATCTTATTTGAAAGCTAGTTTTAAGTTTGTGTCATTTCATGTAAATAAACTTAATTTCATTCTTTTTTCTTTCATTTACGTTGCTGTACTAAAATTAGCCTTCTAATGTTCCCACTGCTGGTACTCAGGCTTCCCCTCTAGGAGAGGGAATGGGCCGTAATCTACCACCCAGGCACAGTGCAGGTTGGTGAATATCACATGGCTACGAATTTACGGTTCTAGGACATGTCGATTTCCTCACAATGTTTTCCTTCACCGTTTTGAGAGCAGTGGTGATGAAATAAATTACACAAAGTAATGCGCCTGGCTGGGTTTGAACCCGCGACCTGCAACTCGTAAGTTGGAGCCGTTACTACTCAGCCACCACTGCTCTTATCAAGCCTAAGATAACAAAACAGATACCTTTTGAAACCCTGACCATGAAACTATAAATCAAAGTCACGGTCAATGCCTCCATTTTAATTTAAATCGTTAACAGACATATCTAATAGTGACATAACATAATATTAGTTATCTCACAGTTATGCCACTGATCTAAATAGTCAACGTAATCTACTCGTGTGCCAAATTTTATCTAAATCCTTTCAGCTGTTAGAGCCTGAACTGTAGGCGTGGGCTTGCGGACGGCGAGCAATAGGTAGCTCGCCGTCTGACCGTCCGGTAACCGTCCGGACTAGAGATGTGCCGTTACCGATAATATTGCCCGAAGTGGGAATTTTGCTGGCAATATTGCCACCAATGTTCCTACTTCGGGCAATATTGCTACCAATGTTCATACTTCGGGCAATGTTGTCACCAATATTCATACTTCGGGCAATATTACCACCAATGTTCATACTTCGGGCAATATTGCCACCAATATTCATACATCGGGCAATATTGCCGGCACTGGCACGTTTCTAGTCCGAATCGAGCCCAAGTCGTCGACGGCGCGAACTGTTCCATGTGTGCCTCAAGGAGTTGTCAGCGACCGTAGGGGCCAAGCAGGGTCGAAGCCTACTGGGGCCATGGGTTCGCTTCTGAAAAGAGAACCCGGCGCTGGTATGAAAGACAACGAAGCAACTAGGAATGGGTTTTGCGCCACCGGTAAATGGTAGACATCCCATCCATACCCACAAAGCGGTTTGGTAACACATTTATTTTGCGTACAGCCAAGGAGTGGAATTCCCTGTCGGAGTCTGTGTTTCCTGATAGCTACGACTTAGGGAGCTTTAAGTCAAAAGTGAACAGGTCACTTCTAGACAAGCGTGCTCCATCGTCGATCACATCATCGCTTACCATCAGGTGAGATGGTGGTTAAACGCGAGCCTTTCTACACTAATATATCTAATAAAAAGGTAAAGTTTGTTTTTTTGTTTGTAGGAGGTAATCTCTGGAAGTACTGGTCCGATTGCGAAATTTTTTTCACCGATAGAAAGCAGCTTTAGTCCTGAGTGACATAGGCTATATTTTATGTACGCAGGCAAAGCCGCGAGTAAAAGCTAGTCAATAATAAAAAAGAGCTTGAAAGAGAAACAAACATTCAAACTTTTGCCTAGAACTTTTAACTGTATAACAAATGTAAATTAATCAATTAATTTTACTATTGTATTGAATACACGTTTTTTTAATCAATTTTGTAGAATCTTCGAGAAATGGTATGGTCGTTGACCGTAACCTCGTTGCCTTTTTGCTAACCTTGGAGAAGTTGTGAAATGTATTAAAATGGTAGAAAGGGCAGTTCGTTTTATAATGGATTTTGCCCATTTTTGTCTGACCATGAACCTTATGTATGTATCTACGGTCAGAAGTGTGTTTTTCTTATTTATGATTGACTTGCGTCTGCCTACTAACTTACCTGATGGTTAACGATGGTGTAGCCGATTTTAACCAGTTAATCAACCACGTCGGGTTTTTTTATTGACTAAAAACCCACCCTTGTTTACTCTTTGCCATTGTTCCAGGACCCCGAGGATCTCTTTCCTATCACCCATGGTCCCAATAGGCTTCGACTCTGCTGGGAACTGCGTCGAGTTGGTTCGACGGCTATTTTCATGTCCTATTCGCAAGGGTCATAGTGTTAGCGACTGGGTACTCCATCTCGTTTAACTCTTCAATCCCCATAGGTGACAGAAGATCTGACGAGATGCGAGTATTTAGTCGCGATAATATTTGTCGGATATATCCGATATTAATAAGTAAAAAAAAAAATATGATTAACTCTTTAGTCACCTAAAGAGTTAATCAATTTTTTTTTATGAAACACTTGTATACTGCAGAAATCTGTACACAATCGATAAAACTCGGTCCTTAGTTTATCCTGTATCTTAAGATATTAAGTACTTAGCAATGACATACCAATGGGTATATTTATGAGTATTTTAATTCATATTTATATACTGTAATTTCAAAATTATTGCTACTGAATAAGGCTTGACATAATTTGAATATTATTATGCCGCTTTGCCGTTACAATGTCAATAAAGTTACTATTTGTAGTTTAGTTTCATGCCGTCTGATCAACCCTTTGCGTGATCAGAGGGTTGGCTCGTTCTTTGCCCAAAGAATTAGTGTTGCCATTCAACGTAGCAATGCTGCTAGCCTTCTGGGCACCAGATGACAGCGATGTGGAGGAATACGCCTGAGTGCATTTTGTGTTTTGGTGTTATAAGTATATAGTTACGTTTAGTAGAAGTATTTACCTACACTAGTATTATAAAGAGTTATTTGTTTTTTTGTTTGTCGGAGGTATCTCTGGAAGTATCGGTCCGATTTCTATATTTTTTTTCTCCTATATAAAGCTGCTTTATTTCTGAGTTACATAGGTATGTTCAAGTATACGGGCGAAGCCGCGGGCAAAAGCTAGTAGTTTATATTTAAGTTTTCTATGTCGTTTATTAAACCAATAAAAAAAGTACATTCATAACACTCATAAAACATTAATGGTAGTTATACTACCGCAACATAAAATCTTTGTAACACAACAGTTTATGAATCAAGACATAGTCAACAAGTATCAAGTAAATTATATTAAAATAATTACCGTTTATTTCCACGACACTGTGTTTGTCGGAATATTCTACGAGAAATACAGGTAAAGACATGTAAACAAGCATTAGTTGCATAATACACGATAATTATGACATTGTGTTACCTTACAAGGTCCTTTATACAGTTTTTTTTTGCTTATTACTAGAGGCCCTACCATGCGATTCAGTTGACGACCTAAACTGAAATGATAAAGAGATGTAGATATACAATATCAGTTTTAGTACATACTAGCTTTTGCCCGTGACTTCGCCCGCGTTCACAAAATATAACCTATGTCACTCAGAAATAAAACAGCTTTCGATCAGTGAAAAGATTTTCGCAATCGGACCAATAATTCCAGAGATTACCTCCTACAAACAAAAATACAAACTTTACCTCTTTACTATATTAAGTGTAGCTAAGGAAAGCCCAAAAGACGTGTCTAGTATTTTTTTGTAAAGAATCATAACTGTATCATGTAAAATCACAAAGTTATAAGCTTGTTGTGTTGGTTTTCCACACAAATACATGGTCACCGGGCCATGCGGACAACTGAAGGGTTGTTTTGCTCACGCACCCTTGTGCGCTGGCCTGGCACCTAATGCCTGCCGTGACCTGTATTGTACTTAGTGTCGGTGATGTCCAACTTGTGACCTTTTTTAATTATTTAATTTTGATGAATGACATTTGACATACTCATATTTTAATACTCGTTTTTTTTTCTGATTGACATGATATTAGTATTTTATTTTATTTGTTTGACTTTTTGCCACTTTTTCGAACATAGTGCACTTATGTTTCTAATACTTATACTTCCAATTAACCTATTTATGTTTTTACAAAATAAATGATTGATTGATTGATTGACATGTAAATGTAATGAGTGAACATCCCATTTCTATGCGCTAATGTATACAGTTCAATGACCTACCACTTAAAAAAAATTACCTACCAATAACACCAAACACAAAAACATCATAAACAAAGTAATCTAGAACACTAGTCTAAACATATGAACTAAATATGAAATATATAATTAAGTCATTCAAAATTACATTAGGAATGTACAAGCAGTTACATTAAAGATTACTTTGTAGAATGTAACTGTTTTATAAGTCACTAACCCGTTCAAAGGCCAGTTACGAAGCAAAAACTGTTTGATAGACATTTTGGATACTTCGACCTAGGTCAAATTAGTCCTATTAAGTAAGCCAAGGAGTGGAATTCCCTGCCGGAATCTGTGTTTCCTGATAGCTACAACTTAGGAGTCTTTAAGTCGAGAGTGAATAGGTTTCTTCTAGGCAAGCGTGCTTCATCGTCGACCACATCATCGCTTACCATCAGGTGAGATAGTGGTCAAACGCAAGCCTATCATTAATAAAAAAATAAAATAAAAAAAAAGTAGATAATGGACAAAAGCGTGGTTTTATTGGAAGGTGAAAAATCATCTAACCACAGACAACGGGTATTGATGATTTACACTTTTTAAAAAAAGTTAATGTTTACCATAAATAAAAAAATAAAATATTAAATTTTTCTTTTTTTTTCTTTTGATGAATGTCTGACAACTTGAGTATTGTTTTTAAGTGGGAAAATCATTTAATGACATCTCCCGCTATTGGGCGGAACGGGAGGACACGTCAGCCTTTTACTGCCTAAAAACTCACTCCTGTTCCTTTACTATCGTTCCAGGGCCCCGGGGATCTCTTTCGCATCACCCATGGCCCCAGCAGCCTTCGACCCTGCTGGGCCCCTACGGTTGCTGACATCTCCGGATACTTTTATGGAAGTCTGATTATACTTGTTGTTTTTTATTGAATCAGCTGTCAAAAATCTAACGATTTTATCACGATGTTCAAATCAATCAAATTCTTACTAGACAATTATTTAATTGTACAAATGAACAAAAAAAAAATCGTACGGCCTATTCGCTTTGTAATTTTTTTATAATTTAAAACGTTTGAGTAGTGACCGTTTGGAAAAAAAAAAACATGTTGGTGCTCATTTTTTGTAATTTTTTTTAATTATGTAGGAATATGTACTATAAACTTGTACATATTCTTACATCGTAATATATAGTTTATTTGTAGCTTGTTGTTTAATAATTTATTACATATTAAGAGCCAATTTGTCCTTGAAAAATATCAAAATGAGGCTTTCTTTACAAAAATATAGATTTAAGGCTTAAGCGCCCGAGCGTAAAACAGTGACTTTCTGAAGCCTACTCCTCGGTAACGGCCATATTAACAGATTTGAAAAAAAAAAAAATATTTAGTAATTTCACAACTTTTCCCTACTCCTTCGAAATGGCTTGGATCTTTAGAAACATTTTTACACATAAAAAATGGCGGATAAATATTCTTCAATGTGAACATAGCATAAGAGAAATATTGTTTGATTTAAATCCATATTTCACAATGAAAACGGATTTATAGGTCAACGGGGCTCTATATGGGTTCAGCTGGCCGAAATTAAATTCACAGATGCTCGTACTGCCATTTAATTCCGGTCACATGTTCAAAGGACTGCCTGTAAGCGTAAGCCTTAAGAAATTTTATGCGTTGTATCAATTTAAATTAAATAGCTACGTAATAATGAAGATTTTACATCTTTATCTTGACAAATTCCTCACTTTTTATGCAAAGAATTATACAAATTACTCCATTTATTCATTTTTTAACATAAAATTTAAATTTTTACATATTTAACTAATGAAAAAAAAAACAATGACAGATGGCTTCGAAACGTGATCAGTTTCAATGGGCCTCAACGAAAGCTTAAAGTCTCTCAAAAGGCAATGGAAAGAGCTATGCTCGGAGTTTCCTTGTGTGATCAAATCAGAAATGAAGATTTTCGCAGGAGAGTGAAGGTTACACAGACAGCTCAAAGAATCGCCAAACTTAAGTGGCAGTGTGCAGGGCACATTGCTCTCAGAACAGATTGGTTTTGGAGAGACGGCCATGTAAGACATCGTCGGAAGGTTCCCGACAAGGTGGATCGATGACCTGGTGCGGGTCGCGGAAATTTGACGGAAACGAGGCGCACAGGACCGGTAGTTATGGCGACACTTGGGGAAGGCCTATGTCGAACAGTGGACGTTTGCAGTTGAAGTGATAATGATGATGATATTTTTTTAGTGGGTAAAAATCATCCAAATACCATTACCCGCCCTTGGGCGGAGAGGGAGATAGTGTCAGACTCTTAATGACTAAAAAATCAACCCCGTTCCTTCTTGCCTTTCATACTGGGGCCGGCTTCCCTTTCGAAGCTAACCCTGGCCCCAGTAGGCTTCGACCCAGCTGGGCCCCTGCTATTGCTGACAAATCCTTGAGACGCGCGGGAATATTGCGCGCCGTCGACGACTTGGCCTCGGTCCGGACGATTACCGGACGGTCGGACAGCGAGCTATCCATCCGTTCAAGAATTTGAAGACAGCGAGACGCAAAGGACCGGTCTTTATGGCGACACTTGGGGGAGGCCTATGTCCAACAGTGGACGTGTTTCGACTGTAATGATGATGAAATTTTGATAAAATCTTAATTCACATCTTTGTCTTAAAGAAAGAAAAGAAAGAAAAGTATTCATTTTGGCGCACAAAACAAAATAGACAGCAAAAACTTACTAAGAAACTATTAGTCGTTTTTTAGTCGTTAAAATAAGAATGTTTTATTTAAAAACTGGGATGTAACATAAGATAAGGCAAAGAGTATAAATGTTAATTTAAAATAGAATATATAATAGACTATTTTAAGAGATTGACTAAGATTCTATTATTATATCACTGGTCTGATTTTATTGTTTCTAACCTAACCAGTTCATGACATTTTCAATTTAAATGTCAAATTTTTATTTAGTTTTATAGACGATTCGCTGGTTTTATATATTTAAAAAAAATATATTCCTTCTAATGTTTCCACTGCTGGGACCTAGGCCTCCTCTCTAGGAGAGGGAATGAGCCGTAATCCACCACGCGGCCCCAGTGCGGGTTGGCGGATGTCACAAACGTGCCTGTCAAAATTATGTATAATTATGTGGTCCAGGCAAATCCTCGATATTTGATTTAGATTAAGGCTAAACACCGGGACACCATGGTGGCGTAACTGGTCCTGGTGAAATATAAAGCTAAGCTACCAAACCAAACACCAGAGTCGCCACACGTCCGAGCTGGTCGCGCCACCAAATTGGTTGCGCAACCAAACGGACACCAGGTGAGTAACTCTCTATAGAGCTGTATACATTTTGTTGGTAGCGGCGACTGGGCGCGCCGCCATGCTGTCTCACTGAAATATAGCCCTAGCGACGTCATGCAGGATTTCGAATTTTAATTCCTACGTCGCGTCATAGATGTCGCTACAGAGTAACTTAACCTAATCATTGTTACATCATCATCATCATCATTTCAGCCTATAGAGATCCACTGTTGGACATAGGCCTCCCCCAAGTGTCGCCACAATGATCGATCCTGTGCGTCCCGCATCCATCGGATTCCCGCAACCTTCACCAGGTCATCGGACCATCTTGTAGGAGGCCTTCCGACGCTGCGTCTTCCGATACGCGGTAGTTACAAAAATAGTGAATTGTTCTATTTTTGTACAAGATTTCCATTGCATCAGAATTAAGTATCTTTTCAATGATAACTTTTCCAAATGACTTGGATAATAGTTAGGTCAGCGGAAAAAAAATCTCGATTAATATCCGTAAACGACTAGTGTGGTCGAATTACGAACATAGCCCGAAGTATCACCACGCTTAAATGACAGTAGGCAGGGCAAATTGCTTGTTGTATTTAGAAAAATGAATAAACGCAATATTTACAGGTTGCATTTTGGAGAATGTGCGCGGGAATTACATGACTTGATTCCGCCATCTCATCTCTACCATCGGACAACCCGTCGTACGGCGATGCACTCTTACGTTGTCGTAACCTCTACGGTCCGGATTAAGCGTTTCGCGTCGTCATTTATACCGGGTACATCGAAGGACTGGATCAATTTGCCTGCTGCGGTCTTCTCGTCCGGTTATAATTTAGGTGTCTTTAAGGCTAGAGTGAATAGGCTCTTAATAAACTAGTGCGCCTCACCATCAACGATTGCATTACTGCTTACCATCAGGTGGGATCGCAGTCAAGCATTGGTTTATATCGGATAAAAAAAAACTTTTTGCAAAAATTTAAAAATATGTAAGTTAAAATAACTGAGGCCACTTAACCAACAATCATGTGAGAAACCTGAAGATTTTTATAATATAACTACGATATAATTATATATTTTCTTAGAATACATACTTCAAGTGTATAAAAGCAACATTGTTTTAGTTTTCCTGGTTTTAAAAGTACCTAATCGTGGTTTTCCGTATTCTTTTTATTATTTTTCTTTTTCTTATTCTTGTCCTAACTTCTAGTACCTTTGGAGGTATGTGGAACAGAGAGTAAAGTCCCGCAAACCTCCGTTGAAAAGGGAGGATCCTCCGACCAGACAGGTGTTATAGCCTGGTGGGCGACTGCCCGATAGATGATTTCGGGTTGTCGTATATGTTCAAATCGCGCGGAGAACTTTGATTGCGCGATACAGGATTTCGTACTTTCTTCGTAGTTCTTATGTGGCGCCATAGATGTCGCTACATACCTAATTAAAATAAACTCATGTGTTTCTATTCGTCTGTGCAAGTACGAATTCTCAAATATTTTGGTCACGTTGTTCGCAACGAACTCCATGGAGCGAATCGTTGTCCAGGGCAAGTGGAGGGGAAGCCGTCTCGCGGGCGCTCACATAGTTCTCGAGACGGCGTTAGTAAATCGATAATGTTTGATAAAACTATCTGTAAATACATAATCAAATTCAAAATTATTAGTTTACGCTAAAAACGAGTACTTATTTAATTACCTATTTAAATACTAGGCGTAATTTATAGTTAATATTTATTCAGTCATTAAATAATTTATTAACGTACTTACACACAACTTGACTTTGGTACTTAGATTTTTAATATCCTTATGTACTAAGAAACTAAGTCCTCCACGAAGTCTTTTTATATAAACGCGATAAACACAAAAACTACTGAACGGATTTTGATGCAGTTTTTACCAATGGACAGAATGATTTGTTAGAAAGATTTTGATGTATAACACATGTATATTATAGTAGAGAAACGACGAGTTATTTAAAGTTTTCTAACATTTTTTGCGTACAGCTAAGGAGTGGAATTCCCTGCCGGAGTCTGTGTTTCCTGATAGCTACGACCTAGAGGCCTTTAAGTCAAGAGTGAAAAGGTTGCTTCTAGGCAAGCGTGTTCCATCGTCGGCCACATTATCGCTCACCATCAGGTGAGATTGTGGTCAAGCGCGAGCCTATTAAAAAAAGAAACACCCGTACGAAACTAAGGCGGGTCACTAAGTTTTTTTCTTCTTCTTTATATGTAAATATTAGACAAGTAAAATCTCATTACAATTTGCAAAAAAACTACTTTGGTATTTAGTTACTCAAAGATGTATTTTACGTAAATGAATTTACATAGGGTAAATTCATTTAGGTGTGTGTTTCTCACTGCTTAACGCTTGAATGACATAACGGATATGAATATTTCACATTTTCCTACCCGACTTTTTGACAAATTAAAGCAAGCGCATTAAGCACCCCAACATCCCGATTCTCACTCCCTCAGCTATTGTACTATCGCATGCATCGCATAGACTTCGCAATGTTTAGAACGTCCAATGTAAATATTTTTTTTTATTCTTGTGTGAAAATCTGATAAATTGAAATAATACGAGTAAATGTTACATTTTTTAAATGTCATAGAACAAAAGTTGTTGTTATGACGTAAGTAACATAGTCCTGAGAAGTTGCCAGTGTTTTTCAAATAATCCTGTATATGTGTATCTATTATGGAATCCTAGAAATTCAAAGAAGCTAACAGTGACTGGTTTTTAGATTTTTCCTGACACTGATTCAATGGAACTCATAACAATGATGACACATTTTACTACAAAACCACAAAATAGATAGGTACAGAAGTCAATCTACATAGACATAGTTGCCATAACGGATGTTGAGCGGTTGCGCAGAAGTCAAATATTCGGTCTCTTTGGTGGTGCGAAGTGAGACGCGGGGGCGGGGAGTGTCAGTTACATCGGGTCATAGACGTCACTCCTGATTCATTCCCTGCGTTGCTGCATGTATCTAGCAACGAAGACGATTGGCTCGCCAATGTATGGAATGCGCAAAGCGATCCCCACTCTGACGCCGAGCGGCGCCAGAGTGGGGACGGCGCGCACTGTTCCCGCGCGCCTCGAGGAGTTGTCAGCAACAACAGGGACCCAGCCGGGTCGAAGCCTACTGGGGCCAGGGTTATCCGAAAGGGCGCTCGAGCCCCGATATGAAGGCTAGACGGAACGGGTGGGTCTTTTAGTCAGTAAGAGTCTGACACTATCTCCCGCTCCGCCCACGAGCGGGGGATGTCCCACCATAAAAAAAGGCTAGTGGAGATAATCATACTAGGGATTTCAGTCAAGTGGTAATGGAGGAATCTGTTCATTAAATATAACATTTATTGCATTTTTTTTTTAATTGGGATAAATTAGTGCTTGACTGCGATCCCACCTGATGGTAAGTAGCGATGCAATCTTTGATGGTGAGGCGCACTAGTTTATTAAGAGCCTATTCATTCTAGCCTTGAAGACACCCAAATTATAATCGGACGGGAAGACCGCAGCAGGCAGACTGTTCCAGTCCTTCGCCGTACGCGGTATAAACGACGAGGCGAAACGCTTAGTCCGCACCGTAGAGGTTTCAATAACGTACGAGAGATGCTTACAAAGAGAAATACCATAGTGTTGATTTGTTGAAGCAGGATGGGTTTGTTTTTGATATATTCCAACAGCGGTGACCCTAGCGCGATTGCTGGGCGAAGAAAAGTGAAGTACATAAATGAGATTGACTTCTGTACTTAACTGTTTTGTGACAAAACCGTGTGAACAATGGTAAGATACTAATATCTCATTTTAATGAGTAAACTAGTTTTACAAGAAAAACCATTATCCACGTGTCTTGTAATCGCTGACCACAACATACTTGTAAAACTGTGTGTCCTGTCTTCTATGCAAATAATTATGAGCGTATATGGTGTAGTGGGTTGTCACATCTAGTATTTAACTGAGTAATAAGATATTATATCTGTGAGAAAATCTACTTTTTTTATAAAAGAGTTATCTTCATTATATTTAGTTATGAATTGATTTTGTAATACTAGTTGATTTGGCAAAAGCTTTTCTGTCATATAAATAGGGAAATATAGCCTATGTCAGTCAGGAATAAAGCAGTTTTTTATCGGCGAAAAAGTTTAACAATCGGACCAGTACTTCCAGAGATTACTTTCTACAAACAATAAAACAAACTTTACATTATTAGTGTAGATTCTGTATCAAAGAAAAAAAATTGTTTCTGGTTGGAGGGTATAAAATGGACTACGACCCCAGACCTAACAAATACACACAAAAAAAAAAACATAAAAATCGGTCAAGCCATTTCCGATATTTTTTTCGGGCTTCAGGAAACTCCGAGTGTTGCCCTTTCCATTGCTTTGGGTGACTGTAAGCCATCTAAGGCTGTCCGCCCACGTCCGATAAATCGGTGACCGATTTTTTGTAGGATAAAAATAGGACACACTTATAGCAATAGCGCAACGCACACGTCCTACAAAAAGTTGGTCAGAAATAATCGGCGCGATTATCACTCCTACAAAAAGTTTGACGTGGGCGGGAAGCCTAATGAGGCCTATTGTAAACAAACTAAGTAACATCAATTAACTATAATACTATAGTATAAGGAAATTTTCCAGCTGTCCAGACGATTTCCATGCGGAAAGCAAAAACGTCATCGAGAATAATGTGCACGTCGCTGTCATTAGAATAATTTTGACAGTTTGTGAATTGTCTAGAATGAAGAAAAAGTTAACTGTCAGTTGAGTCGATGCCTACTGGGGCCAGGGTTGGTTTCGAAAGAGTGGCTCAGCCCCGGTGTGACTGTGAAGGCACGAAGGAACGGTGTTGGTTTTTAGTCAGTAAGAGTCTGACACTAACTGAGAAGCGGGAGATTGTCATTAGATAATTTTCTCACCATAAAAAAAAAAACGCATGAAGGTTAAATTAAGTTTTTCTGAGCGAATATTCTTATTTTTTTTTCTTTAATTTGAATTTAAAACTATTAGAGAACTTAAAAAAATCGGGCAAGTGTAAGTCGGACTTACGCACTGGAATTCCGTACAAAGTTAACTATGAAAACAGTTCAATTCCCGAATTGAGTTACGAAGATAGAATAAAGATTATAATAAATAAATAAGATTTTTCCGAATCGCAAAAGTTAGAAACTTTTGAAATACATCGATATTAAATGCTGCCTGCAACTTGCAGTGACAAAGAAAGAGAACTGCACAAGTGTGCATACCGGCATGCCTTACGGAGGTCGGGGTTTGTTTCCACGGGATTATTTATTTAAAACAATGCAATAGTAAAAAAGAGTGGTGGCCGAATGGGTCGCGGGTTCAAACCCAGCCAGGCGCATTACTTTGTGCAATTTATTTCATAGCCACTGCTCTCAAAACAGAAAAAACGTGAGAAAACCGCGAAAATGTTCTAGAACCAAAAATTCGAAGACTTGCGATATCCAATAACCCGCACTGGGCCCGCGTGGTAGTTTACGGTCCATTCCCTCCTAGAGAGGAGGCCTGAGTCCCAGCAGTGTATTAAAAAGGCAGATTATGTTAAGCTAATGCCGGTGTAGTAGTAGATACACTGCATCGGATAAGCCAATAGGTACCTAGTCAAAATACAAATGTCAAATGGGTCTTTTATTTTTTGACAACTTTAAATGAAAATTAAAGATATTCGCCGTAAACCGTATAACAATGCAAACAGTCTCGATAAAACCGCACGAGTGCAATTATCCGATGACGTTCGATATCACAGAATTGAATCTTGCTGACCGTATCATTTATTCATATTATACAAGCATTTTTTACGTCACTATTGTCGACTTACTATAACTATGTGTTCGAAACACAACACTGCGTTCCAAACGCAAATCGTCGATGTGGCTCAAAAGGCTGTCCAACTTAAATGGGACTGGGCAGGACATGTCAAAATTCAAAAATTCATTTATTATTCGTGAACACGGGGTAAAATCATCATAATATTATTATGTAATGTTTGGTCCCACACATGTTCCGCCGAAAGGCATACAAAATAGTGCTGCTATGACCAAGATTAATTTAAAAATAAAAATATGTTAGAAAATAAAAATTGTTACTACTTAAATAAAATAGTACAAAAAGATAAATAATATAATAACGTCAGCAATGTTACATTTGCCAAATTAAATTAATTAAAAATGTCGTAAAAAAATAGAATGTTAAAATTAAAATTGTCAAAATTTAGTAATTGTAATAAATATTTCAATTACATAAGTACATTTGCATTATAATTAAATTAAGTTAAATGATAACATCTGCCGCATGTCTAACGAGCTGTGGGCGCGTAAAACGCAGAATTGGGGCCCAGACACAGCGACGCGGGGCCGAGGCAGACCACGAAGGAGATGGTAGGACAACCTGGATGGCTTCCCTAAAAACTGGAATGGGAGAGTGAGAAACCGTGGAGGGAGGCCTTTGCCCAGCAGTGGGACAGTGTGGGCTAACTATAATAATAATATAATAATTGTCGACTTATTAATAAGGGGTTAAGTGCGGTAAAACCTGATGGTGAGCCTAAGCCTTTACGCCTTAAAAATAGGATGGAGCTTACACATTATCATCGTCATCAGCCTTTTTAATGTTCCCCCTGCTGGGACTCAGGCTTTAATTTATGTACGTGGAAGAAGCCACGAGCAAAAGCTAGTCAATAATTTAAAAAAATTGGAACACTGGTACACAAGGTCTTGATCTTTGGATTTTATTGTTTTTTTTTTCTTTTTGATAAAAATACAATGATTTGGAACTGGACTTTGGATCTTTGAATGGTGGAAAAACAAAAAAAAAAAAACAAACATTTAATGCTATTTAAAATCATCGCCATCTTCATATTATTCATTAAAATAACGTTTCTTTTTTACGTTTATATATCTAAATAAAAAACGAAAAAAAAACTATTCAAACTTTTAAAAGAAATCTTGTCTAAATTAAACCCATTCGAATAATTATCTCGATATTATCTTAACGCAGTTCAAACTAGTTATTGTAAAGAAAAAATGAAACAATGAGGGTACTTTTAAACTAAATCGTTATTTTTTTTTCACAATGTAGGACTATTAGCATTTAATATTAAAATTATTTGATAACATTGTTTTAAAAGACAATTGGAGATGGTTTAAAACTGACCCAGCGGACTTTGTACTGCCTAACAGTGATTTAATACCAAACATCTAATACTAGTGGTATTTCTTTGAATGCATTTTTGTTTTCTATTCTGAACGAAGACCACTTTATTGAATGTAGTATATTTTTCTATATAGTTAACCGATTGCGACGAAACAAAGCCTAATTAATATATCAAGTTACAAACTAAAATAGTAGTAGATAACTTTTATACATTAAAAGTAAAATTTTAATGTTTAAAAGTTATCGACATTGATTCGCACAACTAAATACTTCTACAGATTTATTATATATTTCATAGATTCTATTATAAATGTGGATTGAAGAGCTAAACGAGATGCGAGTACCTAGTCGCGTATACACGACTCTGGCGGATAGAACGCGAAAGCACTCGTGCCTGCATGGCACCGGGATAATTTATCATATTTGATGATTTTCCTAATTAAACAAAAAATCTATGAAAAAATTACCTACTGCGTAAATTTAATAAAAATATACAGATATTACATTATTTTTTATTGTTTTTTTTTTTATAGTACCTTCTCTACTTTTTGATGTCTACTAAAACAAAAATTTTGGGTTTTTCGTCATTATAAGTATTTTTAGTTCTCATAATTTTATTGTTATGTTTAAATATGATATTTATTATAGTATTTATTAATTTAGCAAAGTTATATTATGTAAGTCGAAATCCAAATGATACTGAGCACTGTTTTTATAATATTATTTACTTATTTATTCATACAGGGTGTAAGGGACGGCCCTCCACAAACTTTAAGGACTTGCTCAGTAGACGAAACTGAACAACCTACCATATACTTTTTTTCAGGAAACGAAAAAAAAAATCCGCCTTACCATACAAAATTATTAACTTGATTGGACAGTTTGTATGGAGAGGCTGTTTTTTTTTTGTTTCCTTTAAAAATTTTTGAGCAAGCCCTTAAAGTTTGTGGAGGGCTGTCCCTTACACCATTTATACTGTGCACACACAGTGTAGTCTTTTACTAAACCAAAGGTTGACTGGTAGGTGACTATATTTCATTATGTCCACTTATATACATCTACTATTTTTTAATGAAAACATACCTTTAACCCTTTCAAATATCGTCAGTTAGAGACTCAATAGAAAGACAATGAGAGCGCAAACGCCGACGTTCTCTTGGGGTTTAATGCAAAAATAATGAGAAGCCTAAACAAAAAAATAATTAAAAAGTACAGATAGAAAAAAAAAACATAAAAATGATTAGGTCAATAGGGACAATCAAACTAGTTTTGCAAAATAACTCCGAAACGTTATTTGATTGATGTGATTATAGTTAATATACATAAATATTACCCCATAACTTTAAATAAATTGTCGTTTACGCTAATTAGCAAAATAATTGTAAGCAAGATATGTAAATTTTTGAATAATTTGCGTAAAAAAACTTGTTTTACTAACTATATGGATAACTAAAATAGATTTGGTCAACCTTTGATACTTTTGTAGGTGACCCTTTTTAAAAGTATTTATTTACGTAGTTTTTTTAACGGTTTATACACGGATGGATAAAGAGAACATATTTAATGACTTCTCAAAAATAAATATCTTAATAATTAAAAAACCAAATCAAGTTTATTGACGTCCACGGTTACGTCACAAATAATGTACTTTGTTGTGACAACAACAAAAACCTAAATAAAATTGAAAATAAAAATAACTTAAAACCTGTTAATGGCGACTAAATGGTATAAAATTATATTTGAATATTTATTTGTTTTTTTTTTAGAGATTTGCTTAGAGTTCCGGTTCCTTGTCAATTTGAGTGCGTGTGCTCTAAAAATAAGTTAAAAATTGTTGTCATGTACTTTATTACTACGTTCTATTTTTTTTTTATATTTGATTTAAACTAGTGCTTGACTGCGATCCCACCTGATGGTAAACAGTGATGGTGAGGCGCACTAGTTTATTAAGAGCCTATTTACTCTAGCCTTGAAGACACCTAAATTATAATCGGACGGGAAGACCGCAGCAGGCAAATTGTTCCAGTCCTTCGATGTACATATCGTATACGACGTATGTATTTATAGTAAGTAATATGGATTATAGTATTATAAATGGATTAGAAAGATACTTTCTTTTTTTGTAACGGTACAACTTTTTTTATTATGTATGTTTTCTTTTTTTTTAAAAAAAAGAAAGTAAGGATTCCCCAGATACTTAGATTTCACCAGGTTTAAAAATATTATTAGATACTTATAAACATTTTAATGCTTTAATTTTAACATATTATTGATTTAATAAGTACGTTACTAATATATATATATGTATTATTATAATTTCAATTTTATTTTATCTTTGTTCATGGCATTATTTTGCAATATAATTAATTATTATGCTTTAATTTGCAAGTTTGGAGATCTAATTTAATTCAATGCACGATGGAGGTTACGCGAGTTTAACTTGTTCTGTTTTTTATTAGTTTTGAAACAGGATTTTTGTCTCCAACGTTTTAAAATAATAAAAAAAGTTAAACTAGTTATGAAATCACTTACGTAACATAATATAAGATTATGAAATTAGGATTTTAAGTCTGAAACTATACTGACTATTTTTCTAATTAAGGCCCAAGCGCCCGAAAAGTGACATAAAACAGTGACTTTCTGAAGCCTACTCCTCGGTAACCGCCAGGTTAATTAGGTTAAAAAAAAAAATATGTTAATGCGTCCACATAATTTCGGCCAGATGGTTCAAGGGACTGTAAGCCTTAATCACTTGTTTTTAAAGCTGTAAGTTCTCCAAGGTGTAATAAATAAACAGACATGTCCAACATATAGAATTTAATGTTCCACTGCTGGGACTCAGGCCTCCTCTCTAGGAGAGGGAATGAGCCGCAATCCACCACGCGGGCCCGTGGAAGTCATATGTTTTTGAATTTGCAGATGAGCGAGTTCGATGACCTGCAGATAATAGTCGGCGTTGCGTACAAACTACCTACAGGTCATTGGACTCACTCAGCTGACGTTTTCTTAAAGAAATTAATTTCGTACGTGCATAAATTAATACGAGTTTTGAAAAAAAGGTACTTTATTTTTTAATTTTATCTCTACAAATCGATAGTGTTTCATGTTCCGGATTGATCCTCCACGGGATTAAAACTATTAAAATTTAGCGGTGTATTATTCTTGTCTTCGCCTTCTCTCTCTCTCTTTTATTGCACCTACGATATTGAAAGCTGCTTTATTCCTGAGTGTAAAATATGTGCCAAATTGAATAAAAACTATGAATTTGTAATATAAATATGTATCAAACTAATTTCCGCGTAATACTCGTATCGTGTCCTTAGTCTATAAATATTAATGCCTAAGTCATAAAAGTCAGTCTTAAATGACAGAATACATAAATAAATATTTGGTTTCTGCATTACATTTTACTGATTTAATATGTCATTTAAATGTGAAACAATCATTGGAACAAGTAGTTTTGTATAAAACCTAAAAAAATATTCTAAACCCACATTTTAATAATATAAGCTGTAAGTAGTTTTAATATTCACAAATGCGAGATAAAACGCATTTAATATTATTATCAAGTTGAATAAATTAGTAATTAATTAATGATAATCGTTATTTTATTAAATTTTCTACTAAGAATAAGAGCATATGTTAGAATTATCTATAGAAATCCAACCCGTTTTTTGCTGTGCATCCCTCGAAGCTACGCTGACGACCTAAACCGAAGTCCCCTTTTAGCGAGGGCCCCTTTTAGCGTGAAGTCAGTTAGTTTTAGTCTAGGTTTTTATTATTATGACTATAGAGTTCATTTTTTAACAAGCTAAGATAGTATTAGCCATATTATCCACACTAATATAATAAAGAGGTAAAGTTTGTTTTTTTGTTTGTAGGAGGTAATCTCTGGAATTACTGGTCCGATTGCTAAAATTTTTACACCGATAGAAAGCTGCTTTATTCCTGAGTGACATAGGATATACTTTATACGCGGGCGAAGTCGCGGGCAAGAGCTAGTATTTTGATACATGTGCAGAAAGTTTTTGCGACGGAGGCGGAATTCACAGGAACCTTAGGCGAGTGTGTTATAGAGCCTAGGGCTGCACTGACAAAGAATATGTATCAAGCTTTTCTCAATACACTTACAAAGAAATTAATTAACGGGAATTGTCCGGTGATTCGTCGGGTCAGCTTGATACGATAATGTAATAGAATTATGGCGGAGTGAGCATGCGTACTTTTCTTCACTAGTGCAGAAAACAGTATATAGCGTGCTTTAGGCACCAATGGATTAAGAGTAATGGGTTTTCGAGTAAGTATTTTCCAGTGATTCGTCGGGTCAGCTTGATACGATACATCGTAATAGAATTGTGGCGGAGTGAGCATGCGTACTTTTCTTTACTAGTGCAGAAAACAGTCTATCGTGTGCCTAAAAGCAATGGATTAAGAGCGGGTTTTCGAGTAAGTATTTTGAAAAGTATTTAGATATCATTTTGGGCTGAATTCCAGTCGATAAAGAAAGGTAAAATTTATTGACTCGTTTTGTGATAATTAGTTTTATTGTTTTACTTTCCTCATCTTACTAAGAAAATAAACACTGCTGTTCACATTTTTTCACGTAAGACCTGCGTGGGCGCACGTTGTTTAATATGCATCTCCGCAAATCTTTGCGAGAACGCACGTTTTATTCAGTTCGTAGAACGTTAATCAAGATATTGACATCCAATGAAATACTGCCATTTCTTTGCTACTTTTTAGGGTTTCGCACCTCAAAAGGTAAAACGGAACCCTTTTAAGATCACTTTGTTGTTCGTCTGTCTGTCAAAAGCCTTTATCTCGAGAACGCGTTGAGGTATCTAGTTGAAATTGAAAACCATATAATCAAGTCTGCGGTCCTTTGAAGCTGTGAAAAAATCAAACTTCTCAGTTAACGAAAAAAAAAGATACGCAAAAAACATGTATTTCGACACTTTCAAGGGAATCAAAATTCATAGAGTCCCGTTGACCTAGAATCCTGGGCGTGAAGAAAGGTTGCATATCATAAATAGATAAAAAAATCTGAAAACGGTAATAAATTTCAAAAAAAAAAATGAGAATCGGAAAAATCTTCGTAACTCAATTCGGAATAGAACTGTTACCATAGGTAAGTTTAGATTCAAAGGAAAACTCGGTCCTAGAACGCAAAAAGTTACTGAATTAACCCAGGTAAGTTTACCCTGTAAAAATTTGACACTAAAATTCTAAATTCAAAAGTTTTTATTTCACACCGGCCTACATTGGCACTTATAAAACGTCAGAAGCAAGTGCACGGTTCCAAATTGATCGCTTCTTAAGGAGAAGAACCGGCAAGAAACTCCATGGTTACTTGCCGGTTCTTCTCCTTTTAAGTGGTTGTTATTACAATTTTTTTTTTATATTGTTATAAACTATTTTATTAAGAGCCTATTCACTCTAGCCTTGAAGACACACAAATTATAATCGGACGGGAAGACCGCAGCAGGCAGACTGTTCCAGTCCTTCGACGTACGCGGTATAAACGACGAGGCGAAACGCTTATATTTCCATATTACAGTTTTAAACATTAACTACCTCTCGCTCCACCAAGAGCAGGAGTAATGGAATTCCCAGCTCAACAAAGAAATAAGTGTATCATCATCCAACGGAAAATACCATACCATGACTTACAACTCTAATAATAATTTACCTACGGTACCTTTTTTGCTCGTCTAAAAATAGTTTTATAATCTGTTATTCAAACTTTATTTTTATGTTATCTATCTTAGACTTCCTAATCGCGGGCATTATGGATTGAATACAAAAAAAATCTAGCTAAGTGCGAGTCAGACTCGCGCAGTAGGGGTCCGTACCGTTTGTTGGAACGGGGCGTAGTATTCCATGTGCGCCTCAAAATGTTAGCGTAGGAACCCAGCAGAGATGAAGCTTTTTGGGGCCATGGGTTAAGTGAAAATGAGCTCCGGGGCCCTGGAAAACAAAGCAAAGAAGGGACAAACGAGTGGGTTTTAGTCAGTAAAAGTCTGACATGCCCTTACGCTCCGCCCAATGGTGGGAGATGTCATTAAACTGTTTTCCAACCTACAAAAAAACTGTCTGTGTTTTATTTTTCATGTAATATTATTTAAAAAGGAGAAGAAAAATGAAAACGAGTTTATTTACGTCAATTTTGGCACATACCATAACAAATAAACTATAGGTAATATTTATTTTAACAGGTATACATTTATCTATTATTGTCAACAGGTATACATTTATCAATGAAAATTTCAACTGTGTAACTGTCATGCTTCATAACATACAGCAATGTTTAGCGGAGTTTTAGCAATAAGTTCCCGTTTTTATACTTTGTGTACGGAACCCTATTAACTAAATGACTGTTATTCACTGAATACCAGGCTACCATAAGCTTCTAGAAATTATAATCAAATCAAATTGGTTTGAAAAAAAAATGTTGTCTTCATCTTTTTGTTTTTTTTTTTGTTTTGACGTCAGTAGTCTACACTAATATAATAAAGAGGTAAAGTTGTTTTTTTTGTTTGTAGGAGGTAATCTCTGGAAGTAGGTACTGGTCCGATTGCTAAAATTTTTTCAACGATAGAAAGCTGCTTTATTCTTGCCCGACATAGATAATATTTTATGTACGTGGGCGTTTAATTTTTATTTAATAAAAAACGATGTGGATTCGATCTTCAAACATGATGATATAATTTTATGGCAAAAAGTGAATGGGTTTTAGGATCACATAAAATATATCAAACTAGGATGGATTAAAAGATTATTTATTAATCCTATTAATCCGAAGTATTTTTATTGGACAAGACTATTTTTTGATTGAAAATCCGATTGCTTGAATATTTTTCTAATAAGTTTTCGTAATAAATCTGAACCTAAACTTGTTCTGAGGCAAATCTTTTTTATAAGATCTATATTATTATAGATATTTTTTTACATTTTCAATACTTAAACGGTAACTTTTTAGCTATTTTTTTTTTCAATATATTTAAATAGTCAGTTTAGTGTAAATATATGCAATTAATTTGTTAAAATATAACATTAAAATACGTTCTGATTATAAGATATTTTATCGATAACCCAGACCTCGAAAAACACAAGGTCCCAGCTCTAATTTCAAAGTATTATCATTCCAGTTGATTTTTGATGTCGTTAAAATAGCAGAAACGTAATATAAAATCAGAAAAATACAGGCTGATGAATTAATCAATATACATATGTGCGCACTAATTTAAATTAAAACTTATTCGCAAAATTATACAAACAAAACTAAAGGTCAAATTAGACGTGAGCACTAAAATGTTATTATGAAATTTAAATTTTAATGTCACTAGTTTTTGTCTTTTCCAAAAAATAGAGAACCTGTTAAGGAAATAAAAAAAAATCGTAATTATAACAATTCGCTGAATAATTATTCTGTAAATAATAAAAAAAAACCTTAGAACGAGCATGTGAATTTTCATATTTTTTCCCGGTTAGTAAATTATATAATTTAAAAATATTTTTTTTGTTTCTCTGTCGTTCCTAAAATTGGAAAAATCTCAAGTACGAGCATGTAAATTTATTATTTTTAGTAAAAAACCTATAGTAATGTTGATATTAATAGTTTTTAGAATATTAAGTAGAACCTATAATTTTTAATAAATCTGTCATTCCTAAAATTTAAAAACAATTTTATGTAATCAAAATAGTCCGTATGAAAAAAAAAATCACTTACTTTTCGGTTGTCTGGCAAACTGTCCCTGCTTTCTTCGTTCAAACAAACGATTAATAATCGCATTCTTCCTGTTATTGAACTGAATGTCATCATTAAACTTATTGTTCAAAACTTCACACTCGACAAAATTAACTTCAAAGTTATCGATTTCCGATTTCCTGGGTCGTTTGTCAAAATCTTTCAGTTCACTCGTATTCACTGAAGAATACCTCCTGCCAGCCACATTGTTCCAAATTTTCACTAGATCCTTCATATTTAAACAAGAACAAAAAACACGTATTTAACACAACGAGTGTATCAAACCGATGTTTCTTCTAATTGATTTATAATTCGTATTTAATAGCACTATTGTTTAATTCCGTAAATAATAGTTTGGTAACGCCAGTTGATTCTCGATGTCACACGATTATTATACAAGTTCGATTTTATAAAACTGATTTTTTAAATCTTATTTTATAAATAACAAATAAGACATCCGAGTCACATCTCTAGCGTTTACACTAGTATGAATTTTGGAAAAACAAAATTCGATATTGCAGTTCGAAATTTGAAATCGCGCGCGCTATGAAATAAAGGTCGTCATGCACGGTGCACTGTAGGCTCTGCAGTCAACTTATGTCTAACAAGATCCGCAGTGGCCGCACACTTATATAAATTTCACAAGCTCGCCGCTACGGAGCAATGACGTATATATGTAAACCAGTTTTTTAATATATATTTACTCTTTTGTCTGAATATACTTCTGGTGCAAATCAAATTAATGATAGGTCATAGGCCAGACATTAATTGCATTGCACGATGTAAAAAATGCATTATCACTGCAATTCGCTTCTTTTTTGTTACGGCCTTACATTTTTTTGCAAGACAAAGGAAAATTGTTAAAATAGTAATAACAAAAAAAAATAATTTTAAATGCATTCGATATGCAAATGCATACCTCTGTTCCTTATTTTTATTAAATTAAAATTTTTTGGTATGATAAATCTTCGTTTTGACATTGATATTAAAATAAATGTAATTAATTGTCCAATAAGAACTTTAATAAAAAAAACACGTGTTTGTTTGTATTTAAATGAATAAATTAGATCTTTTTCCTTGTAAATATGGAAAAACGAAAATATTTTCGAAAATCCAAAAAAAAGAATAAGAGCAGAAAAAAATCCAACACGTTTATAAATGAATCAACGTTATTTATTTTTTTTATAGAAACTAGGTTTTACCCGCGAGTTTCGTTCGGGTAAAAGTAGGTTTTCCCATGCAAACCTAAGACTCCTATTTTATACCCTTAACGGTTGAATTTCGGAAAATCCAATGTTATTCTTCGCCTACGTCATAATAAAAAAAATTGTCACGATCCTACATTCAGCAGTTTTGGCTGTGCGCTGTTGTCAGTCAATTTCTCCAATACACATACAGATCACCGTAGACGTGGGCTTGCGATTGACGAGCAATGAGTAGCTCACCGTCCGGCCGCCCGGTAATCGTCCGGACCGAGCCTAAGTCGTCCACGGCGCGTACTGTTCCACCCGTATCACAAAGAAAAGTCAACAAAGCCGTAAGGGTAATCCGGAAGGAAACCCTGGAGTTCTGGACCGCAAGACGACGCTGAGAAGGCACATAAGGGGGGGTTCAAAGTCAGTAAAACACACCCTCCAGAAAGGAAGAAGCCATTAATTGTTTAAAAAATACATGTTTATATAGATTGAACGATCTGTCAAAGAAAAAAGATCGGTTCACAAATGTCAATGTCACGCGTTCTTGACGCTACACATTTCCTTTACGTAACACCGGGCAATATCGAGAACGTAGTGATCTAGTGATGTGACTCATTGATGACTGAGCGTATTAAGAGTCGATCTACTTAGTAGGTGCGTCTCGTATTGACAATTTTTTTTTTAAACAATATTATTTTTAGTAAACAAATAAGATTTTTTATAAGTCAGACAGTATTTTTATGCCGGGCAAAATAGCTGAAATAAGCCTTTTTAGTGTTGTCGTCAGGCACACAATGTTGTTTTTTTTTTTTTTTATTAACTGTTTACTTTTATTTTATTTGTGTTGGGTGATCTGAAGCCAAATAAATAAAATTTCTTTTTTTTTGGTTTGTTGAAAAAAAATCTTAAATCTCCTTACCAAATAAAAAAAAGTATTAAAACACTAAATTGGTTGTTGTAGGCAGAATTTCGGAGATAGGTCATTGAATTCGGTGTCAAAACATGTTTTGTTCTTTTTTTTTTTTGGACGCCGTTTTTACTTTTTTTGCTAACTTTCATGTTTCATTGACCTTGTGCTGAAATGTGCTATGTATTTGATAATTCCCCCTCCCCCCCCTAAACTTTTAATAAATACCTGTATTAATTTGCTGAATGAGGCAGTGGGTATTTCCGACTGGGATTTCTCAATAACAGCCTGTAGTGCCCAATTAACTACAATAAACTAGTATCCAATTATACGGTACTTAAACATAACTGACGATCACTGCATTTGTGTAATTAACACACCTCTGCTGAACTTTTGTCGTCCGATTACAATTTAGGTGTCTTCAAGGCTAGAGTGAATAGGCTCCTAATAAACTACTACTAGTGCGGCTCAGCATCAAAGATTGCTAAGAAAACCCAAAGAAA
Source organism: Mythimna albipuncta (assembly GCA_929112965.1). NCBI lineage: Eukaryota > Metazoa > Arthropoda > Insecta > Lepidoptera > Noctuidae > Mythimna > Mythimna albipuncta. The sequence continues at coordinate 11,940,608 of OV815987.1, forward strand.
AAGTCCACCACTGGGGAGTCAAGAATTATGTATTCGATCCATGGTATTCGTTTGTGCATCGATGTCAATGGCATCTTGTATAGGTGTTCCGGACAGTGGCGTAACTACAGGATAGTAAGGCTGGCAAAATGCCACGGGCCCCCTTTTTTTTTGGTGGGACAAAATCATGCAATGACATCCCCCGCTCTTGGGTGGAGCGGGAGATAGTGTCAGACTCTTACTGACTAAAAGACCCACCCCGTTCCTTCTAGCCTTCTTACCGGGGCTCGAGCGCCCTTTCGGATAACCCTGGCCCCAGTAGGCTTCGACCCAGTTGGGACCCTGCTGTTGCTGACAACTCTTTGAGGCGCGCGGGAACAGTGCGCGCCGTCGACGACTTGGGCTTGGTCCGGACAGTTACCGGACGGCCGGACAGCGAGCTACCCATTGCTCACTGTCCGCAAGCCCGCGCCTACGGTGGCCGGAAATCGGGATCAGAATCCCGGCGGCGGCGGCGGCGATAACGCCGCTGCCTGATGCATGCCACAGGCCCCTGGCCCGGTTGGACCCTCTATCTGAGGGACCACGAAAGAAGTAACCTAACATTTTATTAGGGTATTTAAATTCAATTAAAATTACACACAAGTAAACCTAAAGACAAAATCAAATAAATTATTTAGGTTTATTAAACACATTCACAAGAAAAGGATCATTTTCCCGTGGCATTTTACCAGCTAGTCACTCTACAGTACCGCCATTGGAACGTCCACCTTCAGAGACGAAATAGAAAAGTCTTCATGTATTATAGAACTTGCAATTTATTATATAATAATAAAGATTCGTTTTATGCCTATACTTCAGTGATAATTATATACAAATCAAATTACATCATGACAAGTTTTATGGGGCCCCATCCAACGATTTTGCCACGGGCGTAAGATGGTATAGTTACGCCACTGGTTCCGGATCTGGGTATCTTGTGTATATATGAGTCTATATAGATCAGGAAAACATCGTGAAGAAAGCAGCATGTCCTAGAACTAAAAATTTGAAGCCATGTGACATTCATCAACCTGCACTGGGCCCGCGTGGTGGATTACGGCTCATTCTCTTCTAGAGAGGAGGCCTGCGTCCCAGTTGTGGGAACATTTAAAAGGCCGATGATTATGATGAGTTTATAAGTTTGTAAATGCACCCACCAACACAGGAATCATTCCTAGAGTGCGGCAACGATTAAAAAAAAAATGTTCACGTAATTACTTTCCAAACACGCAAGATAAGATAAAATATTGATTAAAAAATATTTTCAAAAAAACCCGTAAAAGGAAAGTTGTTGTGAAGTATTTCAAGGTTTAGACCAACCTGAAGACAGGTACAGATCCGGTTTGTACACGTCATTTACATTACTGTAAACCCACCAATCCGGATCGTAGGTACCCTTGGCCTAAATTCTTGTATTTTCCCCACTACTCGGTAAAATTCAGCCATAAGTCTGCAGCTAATTGAGGAGTATTCTGTAACAAATATAGAATATAGAAAAAACCAAAGCAATAATGCATAAGCATTATTAGCTTTTTAATGTTTCTACTGCTAAGATTCAGGCCTTCTCTCTAGGAGAGGGAATGGGCCGTAATCCACCACGCGGACCCAGTGAGGGTTGGTGAATGTCACATGTCTTCGAAATTTTAGTTTTAGGACATGCCGGTTTCCTGCGCCTCAAGGAGTTGTCAGCAACAGCAGGGGCCCAGCCGGGTCGAAGCCTACTGGGGCCAGGGTTATCCGAAAGGGCGCTCGAGCACCGGTATGAAGGATTAAAGGAACGGGATGGGTTTTTTAGTCAGTAAGAGTCTGACACTATCTCCCGTTCCGCCCAAGAGTGGGGGCTGTCATAAGATGATATTTCACATCGAAAAAAAAAATGCCGGTTTCCTCACGATGTTTTCTTTCACAGTTGTGAGAGCAGTGGATGAAACCCGTGACTTCTATTTTAGTCGTTGGTATTAAAATGGAATAAATCAATTTTTCATGTATATGTATGTTGCATAGGAACTGGAAAAGGCATCGGCTTCTGTAACACAGGTTAATCACCTAGCCTAGTCAGGGAATTTTTGCTTTTCACTAAAATCGTAAAAAAAACGTCTTAGTAAAAATTAAAATAGAGATTATTAAATAAAAATTTAATTAGTTATTTAAGTTAAATTTTAGAGTTCATTTTATGATTATATCTAAATTTTTTAACTGAGCTTTATAATTAGTATTTGCATTATTCCAGTTATAAACTAGTGCGCCTCACCATCAAAGATTGCATCGCTGCTTACCATTCGGTGGGATCGCAGTCAAGCACTAGTTTATATCAATTTAAAAAAAAATATGTATAGCCTCTGCCATCGGCTTTGCCTTTCTCGTTTTATATACAGATAACCGTCTAGAAGACGGAACTTGAACCCTAGAAGAACATGTAACCATCAACGTTTGCGACCATTAAAATACTCACGGTCAAAGTCGAAGTGAATGGAATAAATAGAACCGTAAATATGCGTGAGCTAAGCGCCCCCATGCATACGGCCTCGCACTGAAAGGAGCTTCGCGCGGTGACGTCCGAGAGCTAAAGAGCTCTCACACTTAAGGGCCAAGCGCCATAAAACAGTGATTTTCTAAGGCCTACTCCTCCGTAACGGCTAGGTCAATTGGTAAGAAAAAAATATACGTTTATTATAGATTCATGAACAATAATATCAACATTTGATTTTTTCGTGCAATTAAAACATTTGTCAAAAAAAAAAAAAAATTTAGCAATTTCGCAACTTTTCCCTACTCCTTCAAAACGGCTTGGACCAATAAAAACATTTTTACACAAAAAAACTGGTGGATAAATATCCTTCTAAGTGAACATTGCATATGTAAATCAATCAATATCTCGCAGAGAAAATAGATTTAAAGTGCTTTCCGGGCGCTGCTGGCTGCAAATAAATGCACTGATTTGCGTACTGCCGCCTAGGCGAGTGCGAGAGTTGCGTTCACATAATTTCGGTCAGATGGTTCAAGGAACTATACGCCTTAAAACTTCTTTAAGTGTTCACAGTTCGGCACAGCGAGCTACCCATTGCTCACTGTCCGCAAGCCCGCGCCTACGGTGGCTGGAAATCGGGATCGGAATCCCGGCGGCGGCGAGAGCGCCGTTGCCTGATGCGGTCGGCCTCCTCCTTAGCGAGCATTACTGCTTCGCAGAAGTCGGCGACCGCCTGCCACTCCTCCTCGCTCCGGACCATGGCCTCGACCAAGGCCCGGCGCGAGAGGTCTCCGCCGCCGATCACCCCCACGAGGGCACGGCGATGCTCCACCCAAGCAGGGCACACCGCGATTGTGTGCTCCACCGTGTCCTCCAAAGAAAAAGGCTTCGCTGATACGCCTTTGATGGAAAGGGCTATGCTCGGAATTTCCTTGCGTGATCGCATCAGGAATGAAGATATCCGCAAGAAGGCTAAGGTGACCGACATAGTCCGAAGAATCGCCAAGCTGAAGTAGCAGTAGGCAGGGCAAAATTCAAAATCATTTATTTCAAATAGACCATTTGCAGGCACTTTTGAATAGTCAAATGTCGGTCAGTCCAAGAAAAGTGAAGCTAAATTGCACGTTCCAAAGCGTAGGTCTCTATGGAGAAGAACGTGCAAGAAACTCCATGGACACTCTTTTTAAAATATATTATGAGTTACATAGATCTTGGTTACATATTTCTTGTCGCTTCTAAATTGCTCGCACATTGATCGATGGGGCCGAAAGGTTTTAGAGTGGGGACCGCGGACCAGAAAACGTAGCGTTGGAAGGCACAAGTTAGACTGACAACCTGGTGAGGTCACGGGAATGCGGTGGATGAGAGACGCACAGGATCGGCCGTTATGGCGACGCTTGGGGGAGGCCTATGTCTAACAATGGACGTCTTTCGGCTGAAACGATGATGATGGATAATGATGCGCCTTCACCCACGTCTAGATTAAACCACGCTACGCCTCTGGGTATAAATTATGCGGTCATTGTTCTGTTAACTTTAAGTGAAATAATAGTTTTATAATATTTATAGTATTATGTTTTTTCATGATAAAGAACCAGATTACAGGTCAAGTCCAAAGAATCATCAAAATTAAGTGGCAGTGGGCACATAGCTTGCAAAACAGTAAATGGAGCCTAAAGGTTTTGGAGTGGCGTCCATGTTTCGGAAAAAGCAGCGTTGGCAGGCTTCCCACAAGGTAGAACCACCAAGTGACGGTCACGGGAAACTAATAATACATACTATGTACTAGCAAGTACTAGTAGACTAGTTATACATATAAGTATTATTATCTGGACTATATTATATTATTATAAAGTTTTTTTTTGTTTTTACTATTATTTTTTTCACTGATAGAAGGCTGCTTTATTACTGAAATCTTGACTAACATAGGCTTTACTTTAAATACGTGGGCGAAACCGTAGACAAAAGCTAGTAACGTAAAACTTGATCCTAACTTGCAAAACAAAAAAAAAAATGAATTCAGCAGGCTTTTTAGCATCCCCCTTTAAAATTTATTAAAAAAAAACTGTATTCGTAAAATACCTTCGAAAAAATTAAATAAAAATTTTCTTTGTTCGAGTAGTATAGGTACTCTCAATTTAATGTTTTTTTTTTAAATTCGTATCATTTGTTCACACTTTAAATAGTAGGTATTAATTATTGTTACATAGTTACTTGAGAGCAATTAATTATTAAATATAAATTCATCATTTGTTTTTTTTTTAAATATAATTAGTGTTAAAAATTTCATTGTTAACTTTTTAGTGATGGGAACTTCTTTTTTTTAGTTTGCTGAATTTTTATGTGCATGTCTACAAATCTGAATAAATTATGTGTTTTTATATATATATTTTAATAAACTTCTGGGAAATTAATACTTAAACAATGAATTTCTAGAGTGTTATAAATGTGGTGTCGTGTTATGTTTTATAATTGTCATTTACATATTTGCCTGGCTGTCATTTATAATATCTATTGTAGACATCAAAATGAATCCCTTTTGCATAGCCTTTTCCATTGCCCTTTGAGTGAAATTAAGCTTTCTGATGAGGCCCATTGTACAATTACCGTCACGGATCTTAAGCGCTCGGCGTCAGAGTGGGGATCGCTTTACGCATTCCATATATTGGCGAGCCAAACGTCTTCGTTGTTAGATACACGCTGAAACGAATCATGAGTGACGTCTATGACGCGATGGCGCGGCGAGCCAATCACTGACACTCGCCGCCCCGGCGTCTCACTTCGCACCATTAAAGAGACCGAATATTTGACTTCTGCGCAACTTGAAGCCAGCGCTCAAGATCCATTTCGGCAATTGTGAGCGACCACGTTTCAGAATCACATGTCACTACTGGCAACACGCACTGGTTATAGAACCTTTCTAAAAATAAATTATAACTGCAGTATAAAAAAGCATTACAAAATTACCGACGGTTTACCCAAATACCTAAAAACTTGTTTACCATTCAGTATTTAATTGTTTCGTTGTATTTTTAAATACCAATTTAGATTTACGGTATGTCGGTTTTTTCGTAAATACCCATTAAATAATAATAGGTACCTACCTAAATATGTGTTCTTGTAAGGTAGTGGAGTTACGTAAGCTGAATGATCGGTATGATTTTTTTTTGTTATCTTTAATTTTTAAATGACTGAAATAGAAGATCTCAAGTTAATAGAATGTTTATTTTTACTTTTTATTTTGGTTTCTTGGTCAGTCAACTTTGCCAGATTTTGATGATTATTTTATGTTTGATTATATAATTTTGTTCGGCTTGAACCTTGCACTAAGTCCGTGATAAGTTTTGTTATGTATATGGATCAGAATTTTGAACTAAAAAAAATGGATGAAAACAGAAATCATAATGTTAAAATGTGTGATTTGTTGGTCTTGGTCTGATCATGTGAAGAGGAGGGATGAAATGCATATTACTAAAAGACTTTTGAGTATACATATAGATGGATGGAAAGGGGGGAAAGCCAAAGAAATAATGTAAGAATTATGTGCTGAGTAGTGATATGAAAGAAAAGGGAGTTACTGATAATATGACGGGTGATTGGACAGAATGGTAAAAAAAAAGTAAAGTATTATTACAGTTTTTTTTTTTTGTTTTTATGTTTGTATGAAAACGGTACGATTGCTAAAATGTTGTCACCGATAGAAAGCTGCTTTATTCCTAAGTGACAGAAGCTATATTCTATATAAGCGAGCGAAGTCGCGGCCAAGAGCTAGTATGAGCAGGAAAATGAGTGTATTTTCGTCGAGATGGTCAATGAAGAACTTCAGAAAACTGCCATTGAACTTTTTAACAAATGATAGTAGATAGTTATTGTTAACATAATTTCATATTATAAAGTCACGCTGGCCTGGTACGCTTTGAAGGGGCAAGCAGATAACAAGGTCACACTGCTATACTCTTATTTTACTAACTAAATTGGAATTTCTCATTACTGAGGCTATCAATTCGGGCATAACTTTTAGGTTTATAATAATATGATAAAACATTTATTTCGGACGCGATCCATATGTTGTTAGTAACAATATCTTTAAAACTAATGTTAGTAAGTTTTAACTGTAATTTTTTTTAATTACACACTCAACTAGGCTACGTGAAGTCGTACCTATCTTTGTAGCTTGTAGGACTCCTAGCAAAAAACCTTCAATAAAGTGTATAGACCTATCTTGGTAATTTTCTTTGAGCTGTGTTAAGTAATTCTGTGATAGTATTATGACTTTTATTTCAATTTCCATTTTTTCAATTACAAAGCAAATGTGTCCGGCCAACGTAGACGCGGGCTTGCGGACAGTGAGCAATGGGTAGCTCGCTGTCCGGCCGTCCGGTAACTGTCCGGACCAAGCCCAAGTCGTCGACGGCGCGCACTGTTCCCGCGCGCCTCAAGGAGTTGTCAGCAACTGCAGGGACCCAGCCGGGTCGAAGCCTACTGGGGCCAGGGTTATCCGAAAGGGCGCTCGAGCCCCGGTATGAAGGCTAAAAGGAACGGGGTGGGTCTTTTAGTCAGTAAGAGTCTGACACTATCTCCCGCTCCGCCCAAGGGCGGGGGATGTCAATGCATGATTTTTCCCACCATAAAAAAAATAAAAAATAAAAAAAAAGCAAATGTGTAGATCGGAGTTATTATGAGCATTTGTCATTCCCTTAGGTACATACCGTACTAAAGAATACTAATCCACTATTTAGTTTTATTAGTAAAGTTGTTCACTGCCCAGGCTGTGTCATCGGCCTCGATTTATAAATTTTTCGTGGTGGGTTCCAACCCAGGTAGGTAAATGATAAATTATATTTATTTTGTAAATAGGTTTTTTAAAAAACTTTTAAAATTTTTCTTACGTCAGTTTAAACTAGATGAGGCGGGTGTTTCCTAGCTGACTACCCTGAGAAAAAACACCGAAACAAACTCAGGGGTCAAAGTCTCTTTTAAAGTCCATACAGTAAATATGTATTGGTCAAAATCACATGAGAACCATGCAGATTTATCTGAGATGGTCTTTTGAAGAAAGAACCACACAGATTTGAGTGGACCTGTCCAGTCAGTGCAAGCATTTGTCAGGTGCTATATTTTGTATAATTTGTTTAATTAATTTACAAGCCCCGCATTTTGCATCCATGAACAGTGAAAACAGTCCATATATGTAGTATGTGGAATAGTTTGATTTCGTGGGTGTATCGGTTATTTTATGTTGTTAAATTAGCATAAGTTTAGTGTCACGTCTTAACAAAATTTGTAAAAATGTGTAACGAGAAATACTGCCGCCGACAAACTGTTTTACGGTTTGCCAGAATTTTTGTAATGTGTATTCTAAGTAAATTTTGAACCCTACGCTAAAATACACTATCTAAAATATGGCGTCAAAAAACTCTTCCACATCGCTGTCGACTGGTAATGTGCCCAAAAGACTGGCGGCATTGCCACGCTGTATGGCAATGCTTATCCTCTGTCCAAAATAAAAGCCAGCCTATTTTAGCGTAGGGTTTTATTATTTATTTATTTTTTAATTTACTGTAATTATAGTTATTAAGTTGTTTATAAGTGTGTACATATTGTAATTAAACCTAAATAAAAAGTATAGTAAATTTTGAATAAACTAAATAAAAAAGTAACATCACAGCTGCTCTCAAAATGGTGAAGGAAAACATCGTGAGCAAATCAGCATTGAAATATTCAAATAACAGCTCATACGTATGTGACCGTATGGTGAAAGTGCTAATTTTTTCTCCAAGCGGTGGAGATTCCTTACGCAACTTTAATAATTTACGCACTTTTAGCGTCACACAAAAATATGCCTAATCATACTTACTACAACTTTTGATAATAAGCAAATTTAACAAGTGAATGTAAATTTGGAACATCCGTGAAATCCTAAAAAAAAACTGTCATAACTTTACCTTACTGATTTGAAATGTGTACAATGTCCTTTGCCAAAAGTCATATCTAGGTACTTAATTAAAGGTAAACAATCTTGATAATGTATTTTTATTTAAAACTAGCTTTTGGCCCTCAGCTTCGCCCGTGTAAGTACATAGAATATAGCCTAATCACTCAGGAATAAAGCAGTTTTCTATCGGTGAAAGAATGTTAGCAATCGGACCAGTACTTCCAGAAATTACATCCAACAAACAAAAAAAAATTAACTTCTTAATATTAGTGTAGATAAATCGTTTAAAAGACATAATTATTTAAGTTTAGTTAATTACCTAACATCGGTTTAGGTAAATACCTAATTGTATACATTTTTAGATAACTTCTTTTCGATAAGACATGAGTGAACTACCTAACGTAAACAAATGGAGTACAAAATCGTTTTAAGTTGGCAATTGCGGTCACTGACCTACAATCACACGAATATTGATTGTACGGTTGGCACAGTGGTTGAGTAATTGGCTGCTATGTTTCTATATCCTAGGTTCGATTCCCGTAACAAATATTTGTATAGCCTACAGTTTCGAGACTGAGTTAGTAGTAATAGTAGAGTTTTAAGTATGGAGCAACGTTTTGTAAAAAAAGAAGAAAAAACTGAGCAAGTGCGAGTCGGACTCGCGCGCTGACGGTTCCGTACAAACGTAAATAATTTAATTTTAGAAAAGAATCCGGAAGATTTTTCCGAATCGTAAAAAAAAAAAATTGTTTGTTACTGACGTAGCATTTCCTGCTTACTGTTTTCAAATTTATTCCTATCTGTCCCCGGGATCTGTGACACGGGCCTCAAAAAAACGCCGCCACAAAAAAACGCTAGAAGCGGCCGCAAAAAACAGCTGAAGCGCGCGACACCTCCTGTGTCCGGTGAAGCTCGAAGCCGCTTCAAGCGTTTTTTTATGGCGGCACCGCCGCACACGAGCCACAATAAAAGGCCGCCTCAAAATGAAGCTTGAAACGGTGTTTTTTTAAAGCCCTTGTGCGGGGTACAATTAATCTGTGCTACAAAATGTTGCTTTTTGTCAAATTTTAGGATTCTATGAATTTTGATACTTACCCTTAAGAGTGTCGAAATATTTTTTTTTGCGACATAAACGACCGTATCTTTTACACAGACGGACAACAAAGTGATCCGGAACCCTAAAAACCATCGAAAATTGAAAGCAACTGTGCAAATAGGCGGAAATCTATATATAGGCGGAATAAACATATTTTCTTTCTTGTTTTCTTTCAAATAAATTGGTCCCAATGATTGCATCATTCGATCAATTCATTCATTGGCTGTTAGGCGGTATGAAGTTGGCCCGCGACTTCGTTCGCGTAGACTACAGGAATTTGAATTTACTTTTTCTAAAATAAAAGTAGCCTATGTTACTCTTTATTACATCAGCTACCTGCCAAAAAAAGTCCCGTCAAAATCGGTCCAGCCATTTCAGAGATTAGCCCGGACAAACAGACAGACAGACAAAATTTAAAAAAAAATATTACTTTGGTATATGTACTTACCGTATATATATTCATAGCATGTAGTCAAAAGCAGTTATTTCAATATTACAAACAGACACTCCAATTTTATTTATATGTATAGACGTATAGATAAATATGTAGAAGTTTTTAGTTGTGCACGCATCACGTAAAATGTACGAAATCTATATTGATAACTTTTATACATTAAAATTATGTGCAACTTGGTATATTACTTAGGCTTTGTTTCATCGCAATTGGTTAGCTATATCCAAAGATTGCTACATTCATTGACTGTTAGGCGATACGTAGTTCGCGGGGTCAGCTTGTTATATATAAATATGTACATAGTTAGTCATACTACGGGGTCAATGGCCACTATAGTATCGATCCATTCGGCACCCAGTGCAAGTGTGATATTTCTGTTCGGACTACCTATGTAATGTCCCAAAGAACAAGGGCGAGGAAATTGTTGATGAAATAATAATTATTAGTGGTAACTACCAGCTAATTTATTTACACTCATATTCTAGCAAAATAAATGATTAAGATTATGGTTACCATGATATATACCAACGAAATAATTAATCAAGATAATGGCCAGTCTAAGGGATTGCAAAAAAATCTATGAATAGTAAAGTCTAAGACAAAATCGTTTGGGAACATAATCTATGTACTTTTGTTTATTTTTCATCACTTGACGCTAAAAAAATATGTCGGCAATATTTTGTTCGAGAATCTGCCATCCATGACTCTTTTCTGTACCCTCGACGATCAGATCAATGCTTTCCACTCTCACAGGATACAATTTTGACTCAAATGGCTACAGTATGAAAAATAGTAGCAATTCGTTCAAAATTGTATCTTCAAGAAGTAGTAAATAAATAGATGTTTTTAATTTATTTCTTTAGACTTCATGTACAATAGTGGTACATAGGCGGACTTAATGCAACAAGGCATTCTCTACCAGTCAACCTTTAGAATTACATTCAACTGTTTTTTTTAATTTATATGAATTTTGTCAATTTTTGACCGGGATAATTTTTTTCTGATTCGATCACGCAAGGAAGAAGAAGAAGATGAAGATATCCGCAGGAGAACCAAGGTTGCCGACATAGCACAAAGAATCGCCAAACTTAAGTGGCAATGGGCAGGGCACATTGCTCGCAGAACGGATGGCCGTTGGGGCCGAAAGGTTCTGGAGTGGCGACCGCGTACCGTAAAACGCAGCGTTGGAAGGCCTCCTACAAGTTGGACTGACGACCTGGTGAAGGTAGCGGGAATCCGATGGATGCGGGACGCACATGATCGTTCGTTGTGGCGACGCTTGGGGGAGGCCTATGTCCAGCAGTGGACGTCTGTCGCGTGAAATGATGATGATGATGACATTTTTTTTTAAATAAGATATAGTTATGTTGGAAACTTGTGAATTTATGTGTGATTATTATATAATTTTTTTTTATCGTTTACAAAACTCTTTCCATTCATAATGTATCTGTCGAGAAATTGTTATTTAGTAAATGTTAATAAATTATAATCGAACGGAGCCTACAATTTTTATTTTTAGTAAATATATAACTTGGTGTAAAAATGATTAGAATTGATGACCGACTGTAAACAAACTCGTCATCATCCTCTCTTCTCCTTCGATTTCCTCCCCATTCCTCTAGTCAGTACAGTGGTTCTTTTACTGTTCGAGCTGTTCGCCTTTGGAATTCTCTTCCTCACTCTATAAGGGCTAGCCCTTCGTTGGACGTCTTCAGGGGAGGGATCAGGGAACATTTCCTGTCAACATGACTCATGCATATATATATATATATATATATATATAGGTTTTATGTGTTGTATTTATGTAGTATGTTTATAAGTATTGTGTGCTGCGCACATCTTTATATATATAATTCTTCTGTGAGTGTGTATGTCACTGAACTTCTCTCAAACGACTGGACCGATTTTGATGAAATTTTTTGTGTGTGTTCAAGAGGATCTGGGAATGGTTTAGATTCACAATTTTCACGCGAGCGAAGCCGCTGGCAGAAGCTAGTATCTATGTAAATTATTTTGGTTTTTGTTGTGCATTTCTTAGTTATAATCCTCTTTTATGAAATTTCTAGAAAAAATTAAGGTTTGCTGTAAGAAAACCCAATTTTGGGTTAAGCTCGCCTGTGTACATCGGCTTTCTTACCTTGAATAATGTGTAAATTTATGTACAATAAAGAATATATAAGAAACTGTATTCAGGCTTCGCATGAAATAAAAATAAGATTGTATAACTTAACCCTCGTCATGAAAGCTCTATGGCTTCGTATAGATTTTTCATGACTGAAACTAGGTCATGTATATTGTTAGTGACTATTTATAGGCAGGGCTCCAAGGACCGTGTGGCCTAATGGATAAGGCGTCGGACTTCGAATCCGAAGACTGCAGGTTCGAGTCCTGTCACGGTCGAAGATATTGTTTTGCTTTGGAGTAGTGTTTTGTTTTTTCTGTTCTATTTATACGTGTTTTAGATATTTGTAATGTTTTTTTTTAATCTAGTAACCAACTTTGTTACAAAATTAGGACATTTCACAAGCTTTTGTTTAGTTTTACCTACCTCGATGTTTGCCATTATGTCTGTAATCAAATCCTGTAAATTTTTCATCCACTTCCCGGTTACCGATTGAGCTAAAATTTTGCATGCATGTGTAAATCAAATGACAATGCAAATATTTATTTATTTATTTATTTAAATCTATCAAATATATAATAATATAATATAATAACATAATAATATGTTTATTCAGGGTAAAATTTGGTACAAAGGTAAATGCTATGTTATGTGCCTGTACTAGGACAGACCTGTATCAAATGATTTTTTTTTTAATTATTGATAGGCTCGCGTTTGACCACTATCTCACCTGATGGTAAGTGATGATGTGGCCGACGATGGAGCACGCTTGCCTAGAAGCAACCTATTCACTCTCGACGACCTCTAGGTTGTAGCTATCAGGAAACACATGGAGCTGATGATGGAACCGGAAGATGGTCATAGGAACTCAGATAATCCTATCGTGTTTGAGCTTTTTGGAATCGTCTTAATGAGTAATTTTACTTATAAACCGCAAAATTTTGATCGTTTTAATCCCGTGGAGGGTCGATCCGGTACATGAAACACTATTAATTTGTAACGATAAAATAAAAATAAAAAAGTTACTATTTTTTTAAAATCGTTAGCTGACGTTTTCTTAAAGAAATTAATTTCGTACATGCGTAAATTAATACGAGTCTTGAAAAAAGTTACTTTATTTTTTAATTTTATTTTTACAAATCAATAGTGTTTCATGTACCGGATCGACCCTCCACGGGATTAAAACGATTAAAATTTAACTGTATATAATAAAGAGTAAAAATAATGTATTTATTGTACACCCAGGTATTTTTAAGTCCTTAACCTTCTACTTTATTTTGACCTGATGAGGATGGCCATACCTTTGAAGTGTGAATCATAAAATCACTTCATAAAGTATGTTTGCTTACTGGAAGTAGGTGCGATATTTATTTATCCTCATGCCTCAGCAAATATTACACTGGTCTTACTGCATAGAGTACAAAGAGAATGTACCTTTGTTTTTTCATGTTGAGGTAAACCTTCAAAAGATGAGAAACTTAAACAACCTTTTTAACCCTTTAACTGTTGCTTTAATTTAGCTTCACTTTTCTTGGACTGACCGACATATGACTATATGTCTGCAAATGGTCTACCCTAATTAATTTTTTTTTTTTTTTTCGATGGGAAAAATCATCTTATGACAACCCCCGCTTCGTACCGGGGCTCGAGCGCCCTTTCGGATAACCCTGGCCCCAGTAGGCTTCGACCCGGCTGGGCCCCTGCTGTTGCTGACAACTCCTTGAGGCGCGCGGGAATAGCGCGCGCCGTCGACGACTTGGGCTTGGTCCGGACGGTTACCGGACGGCCAGACAGCGAGCTACCCATTGCTCACTGACCCTAACTAATATTATAAATGTGAAAGCGTGGATGTTTGGATGTTTGTTACTTAATCACGCAAAAACGGCTGAACGGATTTAGATGAAATTTGGCATGCATATAGCCTTTGACATGGAAAAGAATATAGGCTACCTTTTATCCCGATTCCTTATGTACCTAATGACACGCGGGCGAAGCCGCGGGCAAAAGCTAGTTTGAAATAAATGCTTTGACTTTGACCTTGTTGAATTGTTAAAATTAGTCCATACTACACCCATTTACGTTAGGCCCAGTAGTTTCGTCTGTGCGTTGATATTGTCAGTCAGTTTCTCCTTTTATATATACAAGGTGTCGTTTTGAAGCTGCAAAATATTTCAGGAGGTAATTATGTTAGTGATTCTCGACCCGAATCAATAATAAAATGAGTAGGTAATTTTTTAATTTTTTTTCTTCTTTTTTGTGGAAATCGGTATGTGTGAACTACGTTTCTTAAAAAGCAGCCAGTCTGATACCTGCCTTATAACCGCGCTTTCTTTCACACACACAAACACGGAACAATAAAGGGCGTTTTCACACACACCAACTCGCAACGATAGTTTCATAAATAATGTATCATCCAATCATCATCCCGCACGCCACACCCTAGCCACGCCCCCGCGGCCATCGATCAATCGAATTAGTTTAGTGTAATTAAAAAATAAAATAACAAGTATTACTGATTATTGACCAGGTATCGTTTTTTACATGATTATTTATGAGTTTTATTACAACCTCCTAAAATATTGTGCAGGTTTAAAACTGCACCTTGTATAAAAGATAAAATAATAGAAACAGATAATAGTTAGATCAGATTTAGGAAGGCTTTAGCATTGAAAGAAGCGACTCAATGTGCTCGACTGTATTAGGATTTTCTTTTTTTTTAATTATTGATTTTTTCGCGTTTGACCACTATCTCACCTAAAGTTAAGTGATGATGTGGCCGACCACCGTCGTGCAAGCGAGCTCCATCGAGCACGCTTGCCTAGAAGTAACCTATTCACTCTTGACTTAAAGACCCCTAGGTTGTAGCGATATCCGTGGTTGTAGCTATCAGGAAACTCAATACATCTGTTCACGTTTTTAATAATAATAATAATTTATTTAAAAAGACAACCTTTGGTCCACATTGTATGTTAGTAACACTTATTTCTATGTTAGTTCAAAGTTCACAAAATATTTATAATTTCAAGTATTAAATCCAATTACACAAAAAAAACGCTAGATAAAAATGTCATAAATTACAATTACAATGTCAGTTATATATTAAAATGATCAAAACAATAAATAAAATTAATATGGTCAATAGAATAAAATTCAAATTAAAATGTCATTAAGATAATAATTATTAATAATTAATTAATAATAAAATTAAATGCATATTGAAACGCTAATAAAACACACAAAGTTACCTGCCTGCCTGTTTTTGACATGACAAAGGTATTAATTAATATCATATATTAATATATATAAAAAAAAAAACTATAAACAAATAAAAAAAGATAAACGCAATGCACGCGGTAGACCAAGAAGGAGATGGCGGGACGACTTGGATGTCTTCCTTGGGAATTGGAAAGAGGTGGCTCAAAACCGGGAACATTGGTATGAGTGGAGGAGGCCTTTGCCCAGCAGTGGGACAGTATGGGCTAGATATAATCATAAAATTTTAGTGTTTTCGTTTCGTTTTTTACTTGCATTCAATTTCATTGATAAAAAAAAAAAAAAACAAAGTTTTCCGGGTCAGCTAGATTTTTAATAAACACTAGCTTTTGCCCGCGGCTTCGCTCGCGTTAAATTCGGGGCAACACGGTTCCCCTTTCTATGGGGGGTTAGTGAACTCCCCTAAGCGAACTCCATTGCGGGTGACGTAACCTAAGACAAACTTATTATTTGCAGTTGGTACAGTAATCGGGTCTAGAGATCGAATCGCAAAATTAAGTTTGTTTTTTATTGTATATACTTTTCCGAGATAAAAAGTACCCAGTGTGGTGCCCAGGATATTAAAGAATAATTATACCAAGTTTCATCGTAATCGAACCAGTAGTTTTTGCGTGATGCCTAAACAAACAGACAGACAAAACATTTTTTATTCACATTTTTGTGTTCGGTGACGGTTTATTTATTTTTTTGATATTTTCTATGTAAAGAATTTTCAATTCTAAAAATTTATTATAAATATAGATTTATTTCATAAGATTAACTTCTATATTAGATGGATGCGTGACGCACAGGACTGGTCGTTGTGGCGACGCCTGGGGAAGGCCCATGTCCAACAGTCGTCTTTCGGCTGATATGATGATGATAACTTCTATATTCAACCTCTTTTTTACTATTCAGACAATCCG
Organism: Mythimna albipuncta; assembly: GCA_929112965.1. Taxonomy (NCBI): domain Eukaryota; kingdom Metazoa; phylum Arthropoda; class Insecta; order Lepidoptera; family Noctuidae; genus Mythimna; species Mythimna albipuncta. Next base: position 11,956,881 of record OV815987.1, read on the forward strand.
ATTAATATTGAATTAGTAACATTTACACATAATTATGTGGTAGGTATTACTGCCCCCCTAGCCAAGTTACAACTGTTTCGCTTGCGCCAACCGCTTCGAGTTGGCCACGTCGCCAATTCTTTTGTTCAGACCACGTGACTGAGCGTTGAGATGAAGTCATTCCCGAACATTTGAAGCTTTCTGCTAGCGTTAACGATTGCAGATTAGCAACTTGGCTAGGGGTAAAGATCTAGAATTGTTTAACTTATGACTCACAAGATGATTTGCGTTTTATATGTTGACTTATTTACTAATAAGAGGTACCTAAAATATCGGCACCTTTGTACCTGAGAGTCTGAGCAATATGACGACATTTTTACGTAAAAATTCGCAATGATTCGCAAAATTTACGATTTGGGATTTTCATTCTATAGTCTGTCTAATAAGTCAACCGACTTGGGAATTTTGTATAATATTTAATCATTTAAAAAATACTTATATTCGATGCTTTTCACAAGGTTCTTCTGTTAGTAAACAATGATCATAACTCTTAACCTTTCAATTGTGATAATTACAGACACAATTGAAAGACAATAGGTGCGCGAACGCCGGCGTTCGCTTGGGGTTTAATGAATTAATCAACATTGATATTGACCCGTGTTGACTACATCAGATTTCATTAAATCCTAATAGGTAATTACCCAAGTCGTTTAACTTATTAGACAGACTCTAACTGCGTTATGAGATTGAACAAACCATATGCGTAACTTCTCCCAGGCGCGGTTTTCAAAATCGCTTTTTTTCAATCTGTGCGGGGGACAGCTGTTTTAACATTTCTATGTGTACAATAGAGATTAATATATAAAATTGATAAAAGACGCTAAGCTCGTGAAGCCAACTTCGTGAGAGATAACGAAGCCTTGATTGGTGTCGTTTTTGAAACAAAATTATAAGGCCGGAAAGGTCTCATTCACACTGCAAAGAAGTTCAACTTTGCCTCGAAAACAAGCTTGTTAAAGCTATCGTGACGACCCAATAGTTCATGCACCCGCTTCTCCAACATGAGTTGGAAAATAAAACAAAACCGGAAAAATACCCATATGAGTTTGTAAATTCATATGTGCTTTACAAAGTTGATTTAGCACATTACTGACACCCCATGTCTCGGAAAGCACGTAAAGCCGTTTCGGTTGTCATTCGTACAATTACCGGAACGGATCTTGAGCGCTGGCTTCAAGTTGCGCAGAAGTCAAATATTCGATCTCCTTAGTCGTGCGAAGTGAGACGTGAGGGCGGGGAGCGTCAGTGGTTGGCTCGCAACGCCATCGAGTCATAGGCGTCACTCGTGATTCGTTCCCTGCCTTGCTGCATGTATCTAACAACGACGACGCATGGCTCGGTAATGTATGGAATGCGCAAAGCGATCCCTACTCTGACGCCGAGAGCTCAAGATCCGTGCCGGTATTTGTAGATCTTTGACAGTCGTTACAGGAAGTCAGACGTCAGAAAGTCTGACCCTCGGTCTATCCAAGGAGTATCATGTTGCACAGTAACTGGGCTGTGTAGGTCACACGGAGGACAATAACATCCCGAAGTCGTCCTAAATGTCAAAACCTCTCAGGTCAGTGGCCCTTTTATAGTAGTGATAATTATAATACCCAATCTTAATATAAAATAAATTAATACAATACCAAATTTAAATTTTATTGAGGTTACAAATAATAAAACTACATATAAAGTGTGACATTCGAAATATTATCTACATGTAAATAACGCGATATGGGATTTTAAACAATTCGGTAACCATTGCTAAATAAAAAAAGACGTGTGGCACTCGGGGACTGCCGCAGTAAAGCTATTGCATAGCATTTTTATCAACAAGCAATTATAATTATTTATTAATTTTATTTATGCAGTATTTTTTTTTCCTTTGTTTTTTTTTTTCTTTGATATTAATTTAAGTTACACTTTAACACATTAAATTGAATTTTGATTGATTGATCACTCATTTGTTTTCTTGTCGGTTACCACGATCAAAAAACAAATGAGTGGGGGTGTTAGGTTAATTTCGTTACGGAATTTCTGGATTCGGTCTCCACGCTCAAGGCCCGCGATAGAAGCTATGCAATAGCTTAAAAATCTTTATTTAATAGAAACCTTTAACATTGCTTAAATACTAGGTTTATGTTAATAATATGACAACTAATTTAAAGGTCACACAGATTGAGCAAACCCTGACTCCCAAACTAGTCGATCCTGTGCCTTGGGAGTCAGTGTTCTGCTGTCACTATGGCACCAGTAGAACCTTATAATTAAAATTGTGTTACATTTGGCAATAAAACATATCTGTACTTATAGTAAATCTGTAGAAGTGAAAATTCTGTACATTGAAAATATCAAAAAAATATTGTCAGGGGGTGTTACTGGACCGACACCGAACCCAAAAATGTGATTAAAAAAATTTTTGTCTGTCTGTTTGTTCAGGCATCACGCAAAAACTACTGGTTCGATTACGATGAAACTTGGTAAAATTATTCTTTAATATCCTGGGCACCACACTGAGTAATTTTTATCCCGGAAAAGTATATACAATAAAAAAAAACAAACTTAATTTTGCGGTTCGGTCCCTAGACCCGATTACTGTATCAACTGCTAATTATAAGTTTGTCGTAGGTTACGTCTCCCGCAGTGGAGTTCGCTAAGTGGAGTTCACTAACCCCCCACAGAAAGGGGAACCGTGTTACCCCAAATTTAACGCGAGCGAAGCCGCGGGCAAAATCTAGTTGGAGAATAAAAACAAAGTTACTTTAGGAACTAACTCAAACTATTGAATATCCTGTTGCAAGCAACCATATTTCAGTGCCATAATTATGTCATCACACACACACACACGCACTGGTCATAGATTTTCATCTTGAGACACTGTGGTATCTCAACCGATTGCAATGAAATAAAGTCTAAATAATATATCAAGTTACACACAATTTTGATGAATACTAGTTATTTGTTAAACAAGAGTGCAATGTTGCTTTTTAACCGCGTGCTCAATTTTGATGACCGAGCAAGCGAAGGAATCTAAAATTATTAGAATCCTGAGCGTTAGCGAGAGAATCAAAAGAGCACGAGGTGAAAAATCTTTGCAGTCGAGTACAGCACGTAACTTTACATCCGAGCTCAGTGAGGAAATGATTAAAATAATGAAAAAGAAGTACACCAAGGAGGTTCTGACAATTAAAAAAAAAAGTTGTATGACAAATTTAGTACCATGGGGAAGTAAATAGGTTTAATGATGTTTTGAATTCATAAACATAGTGCACGCGATGTTCTAAATTCAATTTACTTTATCTCTCTAGAGAATAAAACCGGCTTTTGCTCACAGATATCGAAGAGCAAAAATACTCTTTCCGAGATGGTGAGATGACAAAAGTTATCTACATAGATTTCGTACATTTTACGTGATGCACACACAACTAAAAACTTCTACAGATTTATTATAAATGTATAGATTTTTATTTAAATTTTAGCGTTTATTGTAGTTTATTATAATATTATCACAGTCAAACCGATTTAATTTTATTACAAGTTGTCTTACCCTAAAGTGATTTCCGACCTTTGCATTATCCTTCGGCTAACAATAAAATTTATACAAATCTGATGGATCGGAGTGACTCAGATATAGCCATCTCTTTCATATATATCAAAATTGTGAAGTGCAAGAGAGACGGCTATACATTGGAAATCCTGAAGGTGATTGCGGTTTTTCTATATTTGTAACTTATATGGTTTTATGGAAAATTACGAACTGTTTGTGTATTAATTGCAATTTATTTTAAACTTATGATCTAGTCTTCTGAGAAAAATAGGAAATGGTGGGAAAGAATGACTGAGTCATGATTTTTCCCCGACTGAATCAAAAGTAGTTGTTTCGAGTGTATGTATGTGTATTTTTATACATATTTAAAATTCTACTTTACGTGTGTTTGTCATCTATCTCCTCTAAAATACTCATAAGCTCGCGATGTCGACTCAAGCTTGGTTCTTAGCAAACCGCCGGACAGCGAGCTACCCTTCCTGGTCGTCCGCAAGAGGTTTCTTAGGGTCAACTCACACCGAAAGAGCGGCGAAGGGCAGCGAAGCGGAGCGCAGTTTCAGTTTCATATGAATTTTAACTTTATAATCATTACCATAATACTTATTATCGCATGAGAAACTCGAACGAGTCGCGCGGATGCCCGCGGCGCCGCAGGAATTCCGGGGAATTCTCTCGTTCGTGTTTCTCATGCGATAATAAGTATTATAGAAATGAAAATAAAGTTAAAATTCATATGACACTGAAACTGCGCTGCCCTTCGCCGTCTTTCGGTGTGAGTTGACCCTTACAGAGAAATAATGAGACCGTTGACAATCACGCTTACTGAATGCATTTTTTTTAGGGTCCTTACCCTAAAGTTAAAAACAGGACCCTATCTACACAAATATTATAAAGAGGTAAAGTTTGTTTTTAGTTTTTAGGAGGTAATCTCTGAAAGTACTGGTCCAATTACGAAATTTTTTCACCGATATAAAGCAGCTTTATTCCTGAGTGACATAGCCTTTATTTTATGTACCATCACGTCATTGTTGCCTGATCACTTAAAAATAAAATTCGCTTGAATACTGCGGCGGGGCATGAAACTAAAGTTTTCGTTTTGAGTGCAAAAAAAATGAACTTAGCGGAGGTTAAGCCGAAGTGTCTTTGACGGTACATGGGCGAAGCCGCTGGCAAAAGCTAGTTATTATTATTACTTAGCCCACACTGTCCCACTGCTGGGCAAAGGCCTCCCTCCACTCCTTCCAACGATCACGGTTCCTCGCTTTCTCATTCCAGTTCTTAAGGAAGCCATCCAGGTCATCCCGCCATCTCCTTCGTGGTCTGCCTCGGCCCCGCGTTGCTGTGTCCGGGCACCAATCCAGCGTTTTACGCGCCCACAGCTCGTTAGACATGCGACAGACATATCCTGCCCAGGGGTGCTATTCTCTAAGAAAACAGCCTTGAGCTCAGCGCTGGCACAGCGACGAGTCGTGAGCGCAGTACATTGAATTAACAATCCAATGTAAAGGGGCATTGGGTTGTTAATTCAATATACTGCGCTCACGACTCGTCGCTGTGCCAGCGCTGAGCTCAAGGCTGTTTTCTTAGAGAATAGCACCCCAGTCCCATTTAAGGCAAAAGCTAATATTATATATTTTTTTAAACAAATTTCTACTAATACTATAATGATGATTACTTCTCACTCAGTTTTGTGCCCATTAAAATAGGATTCTGTTGCCGGATGCCCCAATCACGTTTCTTCTAATTAGAATTTTATCATTATTAATTATATAGTACGACTATTAGTGGTGATGTGTTCATACGTAGGTGTCTACGTCCGGTACACTCTGAGAGGTTTTTTTGAGGTGGAAAAACATCAAGAGATGATGGGATCATCAAGAGCAGTGGGGCCGCCTCCTTCTCCCAGCTTACTGCTTCGGTGAAAAAGGCGACCGCCTGCCATTCCTATTTCCGGACTATATTTTTTTTTAGGTGGGTAAATCATCCAGTGACATCCCCCGACGGCGCGCGTGGAACAGTACGCGCCGTCGACGACTTGAGCTCAGTCCGGACGGTCGGACAGCGAGCTACGTATTGCTCGCCATCCGCAAGCCTGCGCCTACGGTGGCCGGAAGTCGGAATCGGAATCCCGGCAGTTCGGGCGTGAGCGCCGTTGCCTGATGCGGTCGGCCGGACCTTTGCTAGCATTACTGCTTCGCTGAAGGAGGCGACCGCCTGCCACTCCCCCTCGCTCCGGACCATGGCCTGTACCAAAACCGCATTACAATATAGTTGGGAGTAGGCTAAGTAGATGACCTGCTAGAAGAATTAGTGTCCTTTATAGAAACCTATTAAAAATTATGGAAATATTCCTGAACAACAAACGAAGTACGCATCTTAGTATAATTACTGGTTTTTCCCAATCATATTTATTGTTTACGTTAGGGTAAATACACAATAGTGATCGAAATCAATATAGCCACTCCACTGCTCTCAAAACGGTGAAGGAAAACATCGTTAGGAATCCGGCATGTCCTAGAACAAAAAATTCGAAGACATGTGACATTCACCAACCCGCACTGGTCCCGCGTGGTGGATTACGGCCCATTACCTCTCCTAGAGAGGAGGCTTGAACCTCAACAGTGGAAACATTATAAGGCCGACTATGCTACGCTATAGAGATACTCCTGGCTGGAGTCTGTATTCTCTGATAGGAATTGTTTTAGGGTTCCGTAAGTACTTCAAAGGAAAAAACGGAACCCTTATAGGATCACCTTGTTGTCCGTCTGTCTGTCAAGACCCTTTATCTCTGTAACGCGTGGAGGTATGGATTTGAAATTAAAACCATATACTCGAATCTACGGTCCCTTAAAGCTGTACAAAAAACATATTTCTGAGTAAACGAAAATAAAAGATACGGCAATCTATGTAGCTAAAAATAAAAACGTATATTTCGAATTTCGTTACTCTCATTAAGGGAATCAAAATTCATAAAATTCTTCTCTTAGACCTACAATCCTGAAATTTTGCATGAAGCGAGGTCTCATAGCACAAGTATAGGAAAAAATCTGAAAACATTCTCATTGTTGGTATGTTACAAAAAAAAACTTTTTTGCGATTCGGAGATATCTTCGTAACTCAATTGTCTTTCAAGATAAATAAAGAGGCTTCGGACAATAACTTCATTCGGTAATTGAACTGTTATCATAGGCAAATTTGTAGGGAACCCTCAGTGCGAGAGTCCAATTCGCACTATTTTTCTTGTATGCTGTTCATTTTTTGCCTCTGCGTTCCAGGACCCCGGGTTTCCTTTCCAGAAGTCACTCCAAGGCCCCCGACATTTCTGCAGTGTGTCTACGTTCTTATGTATAATTTCATATGTATTAACTTCGCGATGGCGGTGGAAATGTACGTGAACTCGGACACCGTGACGAAATGGACAAATACGTGTAATAAATATGTTGTTGTATGTTTTCTATACTGTCATGGTCCAATTATTTTGAAGGAACGGTATCTTAGGTAACACAGTCTTGGAATGGAAAAATACAATAAACCTCCTGACGATTTTTTTTTATAATAATAATATTCCACAACTATCACACAGCGCCGTCTAGTCCCAAGCTAAGCAGAGCTTGTGTTATGGCTACTAGACAACTGATAAACATACTTATATATTTCTAAATACATACATATTATAGATAAATTACACCCAGACACAGAATAAATGATCGTGCTCATCACACAAACATTTGTCCTGGGTGGGAATCGAACCCACGACCTCCGGCATAGCAGTCAGGGTCACTAACCACTAGACCAACAGGCCTGTCTAAAAAATTTCGTACAATCTACACATAAACAACATTATTTTTAGTATACCCGGAACCTGAATATCGATAGTTAAGAATTAGTAACTAAATGGATTCCAATTTTTTCCCAAAAATTATAAAAAAAGTCACAATTTGGATTTTTTGTTTTGCTTTCGCATCCAGCTGTGCGGTGGCGCACAGCTGGATGCGAAAGCAAAACCACACCACAGTCGCCTGGAAGGCTCGGTAACTATGTATTTGTACGGTTAACCAGGTAAAATAACAAGCTTATAACTTTGTGATTTTTTATGATACAGTTAAGTTTTGTACATATTTTTTTTAGGACACATGTGTTGGGTTTCGCATATAGTAAATAACACTAATGTTGTGTATATAATAAACCTGCAGAAGGTGCGCGCATCACGTAAAAAGTACGAAATTGATGTGGATAACTTTTAAGTTTTATACATTATACACCGTTAAATTTTGATCGTTTTAATCCCGTAGAGGGTCGATCCGGTACATGAAACACTATCGTAAAGATAAAATTAAAAAATAAAGTAATTTTTTTTTTTTCAAAACTCGTATTAATTTACGCATGTACGAAATTAATTTATTTAAGAAAACGTCAGCTGAGCGAGTCCAATGACCTGTAGGTAGTTTGTACGTAGCGCCGACTACTACCTACAGGTCATTGGATTCGCTAAGAGCGGTGTAATTGTGTGAAACTGGATATATTACTTTAGCTTTGTTTCATCGCAATCGATTGACTATATCAAAAGATATACTACATTCATTTACGGTTGGGCGGTACGAAGTTCGCCGGGTTAGCTAGTGTGGCTAATATGAACGCTATTATTACAATTTACAATGCTCAAGTTCGCAAATACAGGTGCGTTCACTGCTAGAATACGGCTGCCTCCTTCTGTGACATAGAAGTTCTACGTCAACAAACATATTATCCAAATACCCATTTGGCGGAGAATCTTTACACCGACTTATAAAAAGTGACGTCATTCATCAACTCTATCTATTGATGATTAGTAAAACTAAAATTGTACTACCCGTGACTGCTTTCACGTACGTACATACTTTTGGTTACTAGATGGCGCTACTAGTTCAGCTAAACAAATACTAGTTACGATAAATACCTACGTCCTAGTAATGAGTAGATTCGCATAGATAGTGCACCGGATGGGGTTTGAACCCGCGACCTCTACGTGCCGGCACTGCACACCCAGTTACTAGAAGTTATAACTTCTTTAAGAGGAAATGTTATTTATTATATTACCTTATTTTTAGAGTTCTGTCCCTTAAAAGAAAAAAAACGGAATCCTTATTGAATCACTTTGTTGTCCGTCTATATGTCTTTCACGATCCTTTATCTCGGGAACGCGTGGAGGTAGAGTTGAAATTAAAACCCTATACTCATGTTTATAGTTCCTTGAAGCTGTGAAAAGTTAAACATCTAAGTGAACGAAAAAACTGTACGGCCGTTTATGTCAAAAAAAAAACGTATATTTCGTTCGACACTCCCAAAGGAATTAAAATTTATTGGGTACTTCCCGTTGACCCTGAGTCCTGAAATTTGGCATAAAGCGAGGTCTAAGTACAAATATATAGGAATAAATCATACTCAAGTTACATCACAAAAAAAAAACTTTTTTTTCAATTCGAAAAAATGTTTGAGAGTCTATTCGGGAATTGATTTGTTACTAATACTGATACACAGGTCTGGGGGCACGGTAGTGCCCCCGTCATGACGAACCAAGCGAAGCGCAAGGGCAAAACAATAAATTTTTACTGATATTTATTTATTTATGTACACACACACATTTAAATCGAAAAGAACAAATAAGGATAAAAGAGTACAAAGGACCTGCTTATGAAATTTCTTCCAGCAGACCTGCGACAGGACAGGTAGATAAGATATGTAGACACAGTGTGTATAAAGTTATATGATATATTATTATATGATATGTAGAATTTGTGAAGTTATGGTCGGTAGAGTTAGGCCGTGTAGATTCAGAAGCTTGGCTCTACATGAGATCACTTTTCACATGGCAAACCTTAAGTGGTCGTCTTAGCAACATTTTACATGAAATGTTTTTGGTGGGGATAAGTTTATAAGGAACCCTCTGTGCGCGAGGTCGACTCGCATTTGCCCAGTTTTTGTTTTTAATGAAATTAGTGCTTGACTGTAATCCCACCTGATGGTAAGCAGTGATGCAACCGTTGATAGTGAAGCGTTCAATTACTTTTTGCGTTCTAAGACTACAGGTTTCTTTTTCAGATACTCCAAGTAGATTTTTTTTTATTACTATTGAGGCTCGCGTTTGACCACCATCTCACCTGATGGTAAGCGATAATGTGGCCGACATTGGAGCACGCTTGCCTAGAAGTAACCTATTCACTCTTGACTTATAAACCCCTAAGTTTAAGCTATTAGGAAACAGATTCTGGCAGGGAATTCCACTCCTTAGCTGTATCTTAGTTCTAGCAGGCATTGGCCCTGCTGGGTCCCTACGGTTTTGCTGACATCTCTTTGAGGCGCGCGTGGTACTACGCGCTGTCAACGAATCGGGCTCATCACTTCAGCCAATACACGTCTACTGTTGGACATAAGCCTCCCCCAAGCGTCGCCACATCGAACGTTCCTATGCTTCCCGCATCCATCGGTTTCCCGCTACCTTCACCAGGTCATCGGTCCACCTCGTAGGAGGCCTTCCAACGCTGCGTCTTTCGGTACGCGGTCGCCACTCCAGAACCTTTCGGCCGCAACGGCCATCTGTTCTGCGAGCAATGTGCCCCGCCCATTGCCACTAATGTGCCCTGCCCATTGCCACTAATGTGCCCTGCCCATTGCCAGTAATGTGCCCTGCCCATTGCCACTTAAGTTTGGCAATTCTGTGTGCTATGTTGGCAACCTTAGTTTTCCCTGCGGTTATCTTAATCGGGCTCAGTCGGAAAAGTTACCGGACGGCCGATGGCGAGCTGTTCAATGCCCTTCGACTCCCACCGTCTGTGGCAACTCTTGCGAAGTGTTGTGATTCCTGACCCAACCATGACACGGATATTTTACTATGGCACAAAATGGTTATTTTAATTGTGTTTTATTGTGCCACTTATCCCAGGAATATATGCCTTGTACTTTTTGAGTAATAAGAGTACGATTGTGGTCGGGCTGGGATTCACGGTTCCTGACCCGGTGTGATTGACACACTTTATCTCTTGATTATTCAATTTTATCCGAATCAAAATACATACTGTGATATGAATAGTAAAAGAATTTCGTGTACCATAGGCACAATTTGGCACATATTTTTGGCATCATCAGTAACTTCCTACTATTGATATTATATAAGATCTGGTTGTGGTCGGATCAGGAACCGTGATCCCCAGCCCGACCACAATCGTACTCTTATTACTCAAAAAGTACAAGGCACAAATTCCTGGGATAAGTGGCACAATAAAACACAATTAAAATAACCATTTTGTGCCATAGTAAAATATCCGTGCCATGTCGTGGTCGGGTCAGGAATCACAACACCTTGCGAACAATCACATAACCTTAGCAAGCACTTTGTACTAGGGCTTTCAAATACCGGACTTTTTCAATACCGGTATCAATACCGGTATTAGAATTTTTAATACCGTGATCACGTGATCACGGTATTGAACTCAAGGTTTTTTTTTTAAACTAGTGCTTGACTGAAACCCTGTCAAACCCTGTTAAAGTTCCTATGAACTTTAATTAGGAAATTAATATAACCATTGCATTCATTAAACCCCAAGCGTTCGCGCACCTATTGTCTTTCTATTGTGTCTGTAATTTCCACGAATGAAAGGTTAAATATTTTTGTTTTCGAATCAGTGTTTATTCTCTCTTAACCGTTCTATTAAGGTTCTAGTAAGCCATAATGATTGTTTACCGGTAATTAGCAAATAAGGTAGATTAAAATCATAGATCTGCGTAAGGTTTAGGCTTACTTGACGTTGTAACTTTTTTAAGACATTTCTAATAAGGTCAAAACGCAGTTCTAAGGTTCAAGTAAGCATTGCCCTGTCGTACCTATAGTTTACTGGCTGATACATTCGATGCGTACCTATACTGCCCTTAGAGGTCAGCAAGCGTCAAGACTAATAATAATATAATAATATTCCACAACTATCACACAACGCCGTCTAGACCCAAGCTAAGCAGAGCTTGTGTTATGGGTACTAGACAACTGATAAACATACTTATATATTTCTAAATACATACATATTATGGATAAATTACACCCAGACACAGAACAAATGATCGTGCTCATCACACAAACATTTGTCCTGGGTGGGAATCGAACCCACGACCTCCGGCATAGCAGTCAGGGTCACTAACCACTAGACCAACAGGCCTGCCCGTGACTCGGACTCGTAGACTCGTGTCTTTCTTATTATTATATTAATATCTTACATGTAATTGTTGTACCAAACTACCAATTAAATGTATAATTTTGAATCGTTTCTTCGAACACGAAAGTAGTAATACGATAAGTACTAATTAGACAAAATTAATCATATTTGAAGTTAAAAAAGAATGCCACATCCTAACCGCTCAAATATTCAATATTTACTTTTTAATTGTAGATCTAACGGATAACGTGATCCGTTAAAGTAAAAAGTGATATTAAACAAAGTGGAAAATGATACAATTTTAGATGCTTCAATTTGTTGTGAATTCGTAATTCGACATTAGTTTTTACAAAAAAAAAAATACGATCGCGTGATTCGTTGAGAATTGAGTCAAAACCCATAAAATACAAGTATTAATATTATGTACCATGTTGCTCGTCAAGATTACAAACTTATCAAAAATACACAATGACCAAGTTCACATGCACATGTTACCCGCACACCTTTGCGATACTGACTAACAAAACAATAACGTCGTATAGGGCCTATTACATTACGCGTTATTCAGACCATTTTAGTCTATGGTTCGACGTATCGCGAAGAGTTGGCGCTTAATACAAGTGTGAGAATAATATTACATCGTTATTTATATTATATAATACAACTTTTTACTACTTATTACAACAAAACACAATAATATATATTAAAGATTGTAATACCGTAATCACGGTATTGGCTCGTCAATACCGTGATTGAAAAAAGACCAAAATATATCCGTGATCACGGTATTACGGGATCCCGTAATACCGGTATTGAAAGCCCTACTTTGTACCTTTCTACGTGATTCTTAAGAGTGTCCTTTTCGAGGTACATTTTCATAGTCATAATAGTCATAGTAGTTTATTGGTGAGGGATTCTTCTTTCATATAAGCGCTTTTACGTGGTTACGATGTTATTACACATCTTTCTCTAGATATTTTGGATATACATCTATCTTGTGGTAGGCTTCTATACCGGGCCTTGGTTGAGGCCATGGTCCGGAGCGAGGAGGAGTAGCAGGCGGTCGCCGACTTCTGCGAAGCAGTAATGCTCGCTAAGGAGGAGGCCGAACGCATCAACGGCGTTATCGCCGCCGCCGCCGCCGGGATTCTGATCCCGATTTCCGGCCAACGTAGGCGCGGGCTTGCGGACAGTGAGCAATGGGTAGCTCACTGTCCGACCGTCCGGTAACTATCCGGACCAAGCCCAAGTCGTCGTTCCCGCGCGCCTCAAGAAGTTGTCAGCAACAGCAGGGACCCAGCCGGGTCGAAGCCTACTGGGGCCAGGGTCATCTGAAAGGGCGCTCGAGCCCCGGTATTAAGGCTAGAAGGAACGGGGTGGGTTTTTTAGTCAGTAAGAGTCTGACACTATCTCCCGCGCGCGTCAATGCATGATTTTTTCACACCATTAAAAAAAGTCTTCTATAGAAATCAAAACATTAAATTGTGTAAAACTAATCCCATGTGAAAATCTGCTATTTTGCATGAACTTTGATACTTCATAATTTACATAAAAATAAAAAAAGTTTAACAATAGAAGCCTTGCTTTTATTAAGATTCTAAATGATAATATTTTTTTTTTTTTCAATAACTTTAAGAGCTTAAAAAAACGTTACGTATTTTTGTGAAATATTTGATTATCGAATGCCAACGGAGTTTTCACGCGTGTTCGCTCTTTTTTCGCGTTGCCTCTTCATCAAACATCGCGTTGGATTGCGTTAGATAAAGCCACAAGCTTTTAAACCATGCTCGATGTTGACGATGGGCGATTGGAAAAGGGCTCTCTTCTTCTTCTTTTTTCTGCCCTTATCCCATATTACTTGGACTCGGCGCAACACAGAAAAGAGTTCTCTTAAACAAAGTTAAGTCTCTTGAACCATCTGGCCGAATTTAAATGGATGGAAATGGAAATGATGGCAGTAGGTACGCATATCTGTGCATTTATTGCAGCCAGCAGCGCCCGAAAAGCGCGGCTGACCTTTAAATCCATTTTCTTTGTGAAATATTGATAGATTTACATATGCTATGTTCACTTTGAAGAATATTTTACTACCAATTTTTATGTGTAAAAATGTTTCTAAAGATCCAAGCCGTTTTGAAGGAATATGGAAAAAGTTGCGAAAGTGCTAAATATTTTTTTTAGACAAAATTATTAACAGCACGAAAAAATCAAATGTTGATAATGTTGTTCATGAATGTATAAATAAACAAATATTTTTTTCAAACCTATAAACCTAGCCGTTACCGAGGAGTAGGCTTCAGAAAGTCACTGTTTTATGGCACTTTTCGGGCGCTTGGGCCTTAATTATTTAATTTCGATATTTCTAGAAAAGCTGACGTAAATCTTAACATTCCGGACCCTACACCGTAAACACAGGTAAACAAGGTAATTAATTTGCTAAGTGATCCTATGTTACATAAAATAAATAATACTCTAACATGTTTTAAGTGCTTCTGACAGTGTTAATTAAGTATTAATTAAAAAAGCAATCTTCGCACATTTACAACTTAATTGCATAGAAAACATTAGTTCGGACTTAATTAACAAGTACTAGAGAAACACACATCAACGTAACATGAAGTGAAATGAATTTAGTTTGACAGTTCTATGTTCCACCATTTTGAATTTTGTGTAATGTCACCCCCCCTTAATTAATTGAACCCCAAGCAAACGCCGGCGACACTGGGACCCGTCCATACAACGTCATGCTCAAAACTCGATTTTCAAAATGAGGGTTTTTTTAAAAATAAACTATGTAGGGGTGGACTTAAGAATATGTTACATCATTTCTACAAATATTAAATCAGTAACTGCTATCTACTGTCCAGTGCATCAGCTCAAAGTTTACTTTATCCCCATATCATTAATTATCCGATAGCGTTCGTCAGTTTGTAGAGAATATTAAAACATTTATTTTTGCAAGTTATCGTCATATTTAATTGAAGTGCATCATTACTGCAACTAAGCAAGGTGCCATTTTTGTTAGGCGTTATGTACTGAATCAAACTAATTAAAATATTTGTCCAGTCCTGTAACTCATAGTTACAGCAACCTTCTGCACTCACAATACTAGAGAATCAAATCCCTCAAGCGCGGGATCCCGCACCTTTTCTGCGGGATTACTCATGCGGGATCCCGCACCTTTTCTGAGGAATTACTCATGCGGGATCCCGCACCTTTTCTGCGGGATTACTCATGCGGGATCCCGCTCGAAAATTGGGTTCCGACGACCTGTCGTCATTTTGATTATTTGTTAGACCCATTCTCATTAAAACGCGATGAAACGACTTTAAATAGAACTCCTGAAAAATGTTTTATAAAATTAGTTGGTCGACTCTTCGCGTGACCAGAGGGCTGGACTCTTCTTCAGTCAACGAATCAGCATTGCCATCCAGCGTGGCAATGCTGCCAGCGTTCTGGGCACTTATCCCATTGACATCGATGTGGACGAATTTTTTGATACCCTCTGAGATTTCCCCGTTTTTCAGCCTTTTTTACTCGTTTGTAAATATTATTATTTTAAGTTTGTATATATATACCTAGTGATTACATGTTTCTTGTCGCTACTAAAAAAAAAAAAATAGAAGAACCATACAATCCATCCGCTAAAAAAATATTAGTATGAAAAATAATTATTTTGTTTTCGATTTTACCCTGCATCTAAATAATTTTTGAATTTCTATTTTGTGTTGTGCGAGTTATCGCAACTGGAACGGAACGTAATCAATGTCAGTTTAGGGACTCTATGACCAGGGATTCCCCAAAACACGTGAAATTTACTTTCCCAAATCTTTTGAAGGTTCGTTAAATATTTTATTAAGTATATTGTTCCATAAATACAGCTGATTTAATAATATGAAAATCGTTAAGGCTCAGCGCACACCGCTGGAGGCGCGGCGGAGCGCATTTGAAGACAACAATTTAATATAAACCTTAACTACCTTGGCATACGGTCTACAAAAGAATAAATTCGCATGCGGCGCTCGGAGCGCCTTCAAGCTACTACAAGAGCATGCGCGCTAGACCGTATGTCAAGGTAGTTAAGGTTTATATTAAATTGTTGTCTTCAAATGCGCTCCGCCGCGCCTCCAGCGGTGTGCGCTGGGCCTAAGTAGTAACATTGCAAAATAATATTTTATTTGCTATTCGAAAAATCTTCAAAACTCGATTCGGGAATCAAACTAGGTATTTACATAGGTAAGTAGGTGAAATAAGGAAACCTCGATGTGGAGTTCGACTCGCACTTCACCGGTTTTTTATGTTTATCACTACGGTAAAATGGGGTGAGTAGAGACTTAGGGGTGAATAGGGACAAAACTTTAAAGGGTATTTTCTCGATATTTGAATATTTTTTGCAGCATTTAACTATATCAATTTTTTTATGAATTGTTATTCTAAAAAATCGATGCTTTGTTAGAGGCCGATAATATAGTATCAAAGTGAAAAACCAAACCAAAGTTTTGTCTCTATTCACCCCTAAGTCTCTATTCACCACGTTTTACGGTACTTATAACAAAAAAATGAAATTAAAAATCCCAATCCGGCGAATCCCGCAGTATCCGCGAGATTGCTGACTTCAATCCCGCAGGTATGCGGGATCGCTATTTTGATGCGGGTTTGGATTCCCTACAAGATACAATTCCACTGTCTCGCATAGGAATTTCTAAGCAAAAACCCAGACACAACCTCGATTATTTTATTTCAGTCATAATATTTTATTTATAGAATTCATACCTATTAATTAGTATTCATCTATGTTCCAAACAAGACCTAACCAGTAACCAGTTCTAAATACGTGGGAAGTTATAGAAAATGTTCTTTAAAATAGACTTTTTTACTCTGGTTGTAGAGCAAGTAAAATAAAAAACAAAGTATTGCAAAACCCAATTTGAAATTGTTCCTACCTACTCCTTTCAAACGGCTTTGATCTTTAAAAATATGTATATACAAAAACATAAATGGATAGATGTTCTTCAGAATGTACATGGCATATGTAAATCAATCAATATTTCGCAAAGAAAATTGATTTAAAGGTCAGCGGAGATCTACGCAGGTGCAGACGTCAGCACGAGTGTGTGTGCATTTAACTCCGGCCAGAAGTTGAGACCATACGCACAAACTGGATTTTTGTTTATTTGTTAAAATTATGGTTTTTATTTATTTATTTAAACTTTATGTACAATAGTGGTACACAGGCGGACTTAATACCACAAGGCATTCTCTAATAAGTAAGTAAATATATGACAGGCCTGTTGGTCTAGCGGTTAGTGACCCTGACTGCTATGCCGAAGGTCGTGGGTTCGATTCCCACCCAGGACCAATGTTTGTGTGATGTGCACGATCATTTGTTCTGTGTCTGGGTGTAATTTATCTAAAATATGTATGTATTTAGAAATATATAAGTAAGTTTATCAGTTGTCTAGTACTCATAACACAAGCTCTGCTTAGCTTGAGACTAGACGGCGTTGTGTGATAGTTGTGGAATATTATTATTATTATTAGTAGGTAAGGAAGAGGAGGAGGAGGTAGGTAAGGGTAAGGGAGGGGTAGGTAGGGGGTAGGGGTAGTAGTAGGTAAGTTTTTTCTTTTATTAATGTTTACTTTTATTTTATCTTTGTCTCTGTCTGTCTCGGCCGATGTCAAAAAAGCAATAGAGAACCTAGACAACTGATTTTTGTCTATGGTGTAACACAGTTGTGGCCGGTTCACAAATGGCGCGACGGGAAAATTGGTTTTTGTTTTTAGGGTTTCGT
The DNA here is from genome assembly GCA_929112965.1 of Mythimna albipuncta. Classification (NCBI taxonomy): domain Eukaryota; kingdom Metazoa; phylum Arthropoda; class Insecta; order Lepidoptera; family Noctuidae; genus Mythimna; species Mythimna albipuncta. Next base: position 11,974,424 of record OV815987.1, read on the forward strand.
ACTTCAAAAGAAAAAAAAAACGGAATCCTTGTAGGATCACTTTAATGTCCGTCTGTTTGTCTGTTTGTCAAGACCCTTTATCTCGGGAACGTATGGAGGTATCGAGTTGAAATTAAAATCATATACTCAAGTTTGGGATCCCTTGAAGCAGTAAAAAAATCAAACAAATGCTAACGAAAAAAAAAGGTACGGCCATTTGTGTCGCAAAAAAACGTATATTTCGACACTCTCAAGGGAATCAAAATTTAACGGGTACTTTCCCGTTAAAGGCACAAGGTAAAACCCGAAGCAGGTCTTATAGCATTAGTATAGGAAAAAATCAGAAAATTGTACAGTAGTTATGTCACAAAAAAAAAAACTCGTCCTAACTCAATTCATGAATTGAACTGTTTTCATTAAGTTTATAAGGAACTCTCAGTACGTGAGTCCAACTCGCACTTGCCCGGTTTTGTTTGTAATTTACTCTGCCTGTATTTGGGCACAATAATTATGTTTTATTTCTTATCTTTCTTTCTTTCAAAGTATTGCCAATTTCCGTATTTTTGTTGTTAAAATATTGATGTACCTATTACCTTTTAAATACTTTCCGCATATAATTATATTCTTTCCGACTGTCTCTTTTCATAAACAAATAAAGACCTTGGCTTTCAGGAAACCATTAAAGTGAAAGCCCTACTTCCTACTAGGAAATCACATCACATCTATACTACATCATTTTTAATTTATGCAAAACCTCAATATTATTATTATTATTTATTTAATTCAGATTTTTACATCCATATTATGTTAGTAGCACTTAAAAACTATGTTGGTAACATTGCTCATAAAAATAAAATAGAATAAATAAAATCAAAATAAATCATAAGCAAAATTATAATCAAAATTTAAATTTAAATCAAAATCAAATTAAAATCAAAATTAAATTAAATTTAAAATTAAAGTCAAAACTAAAATAACATTAAAATAAAATAAAAATAAAATTACAATTAAATATAAATTATTAAAACTCAATTCATAATATAGTTTGTTCAGAATCAGTAACTGAATGAATTCCAATAGTTTTTACACCATATTAGTTATATTTTTACTCAAAACTATTTAAAAAGATCACGAGTTAGACACCACCGACAGTCACGGCAGATCATAGCGGACATAAGGTGCCAGCAAACAGCTGGGTGCAAGTGCAATACAACCCCCCAGTCGCCTGGATTGCCCGGTGACTATGTATTTTTGCTGACATAACAAGCTTATAACTTTGTGATTTTTCATGATACAGTTATGAAATTTTGTACATAGATTGTTTACATAAAAATACTAGACATGTGTTTCAGGTTTTACAAATACTAAAACTAATATTGTAGGTATACCCCGTTAAATTTTGATCGTTTTAATCCCGTGGAGGGTCGATCCGGTACCTGAAACACTATCGATTTGTAAAAATAAAATTTAAAAATAATGATGACCTGTAGGTAGTTTGCACGCAACTCCGACTACTACCTACAGATCTTTGGGCTCGCTCAGCTGACGTTTTCTTAAAGTAATTAATTTCGTACATGCGTAAATTAATATGAGTTTTGAAAAAAGGTACTTTATTTTTTAATTTTATCTTTGCAAATCATGTTTCATGTACCGGATCGACCCTCCACGGGATTAAAACGATCAAAATTTAAGGGTGTTAATAATGTAATAAATGTCATTGATTAAGAATAAGAAATATCAATAGATGAAATGTCATGGAATAAAATGAGAAATGTGACAAGGGTCCCCGAACACAAGCCTCAAAAAAACGCTGCCACAAAAAAACGCTTGAAGTGGCCACAATTAAAAGCTAGAAGCAGCCACAAGTAAAAGCTAGAAGCAGCCGCAAATAAAAGCTAGCTGAAGCGCGCGCGATACCTTGAGAAGCTTGAAGCCGCTTCAAGCGTTTTTTTGTCAAAAACCCGAAAAAAGTTTTTTTTTTGGTTATTTTAGTAAATAGTGCAATTTTCCGGGTCAATGAACCCTTGGCGCTCGAGGGGATAATATCATCGGAAATATTCATTTAAATTACATAGTATAGAGGGCTATATTGATCTATATTAAATACACAATGTATTTAAGATATAATTGGATAAGGATTAATCCTGTAGATATTGCTCCATAAATAAGCCATTATTTCTCGTAAATTTAAAGGGTCAAAAATGTTTATTGTAAGTTATTCCTAAGAGATACACATATACTATGTTGTATGATAATATGTTATGTTTCTGCACCACCTTAGGGTCGACTGGCAGATAATGCCTAAGGCATTAAGGCTTATAGTCCCTTGAACCATCTGGCCAAAATTATGTGGACACACCTCTCGCACCCGCCTAGGCGGCAGTACGCAAATCTGTGCATTTATTTGTGAAATATTGATTGTTTTACATATACAATGTCTTTGAAGAATATTTAACCACCAATTTTTATGTGTAAAAATGTTTCTAAAGATCCAAGCCGTTTCGAAGGAGTAGGGAAACGTTGCGAAATTGCTAAATATTTTTTTTAGACAAAAGTATTAATAGCACGAAAAAAACAAATATTGATAATGTTGTTCATGAATCTATAATAAACATATATTTTTTTTCAAACCTATTAACCTGGCCGTTACCGAAGAGTAGGCTTCAGAAAGTCACTGTTTTATGGCACTTTTCGGGCGCTTGGGCCTTAAGTCCGCCTTTGTACAGTTTTTTTGGCCACAAAGCTTTAAATAAATAAATACTATCATGGACTTTTATGTAGACCTTTTTAAGATATAAAATACTGTGGTTTGTGCTGTATTTCTATGTTTCTGTTGCGTATAATGTAGGTATTACACAATACATATTATGCTGAGTATTTTGTATACCAAAGTATGCAAAATTAAATAATCAAAATTATCAATGTTATGCTGGATTAAATAACAAATGTCATATATGAGATTGAGTAACCTAATAGAATTTATAATGAAGAAAATTGTTACAATACTAATAAATTATTAAAAAAGAGTCAAGGTAAATTATAAAAATAGATATTAAAGTTGTAAAGTCAATAACACACTCATTCAGTCGAAATGTCACATATAGGGTCATTCAAAATATAACTTAACTTTGGAATGTGCTGTTAAATAAATATTAATAAATATTATTTCTGACTGCCAAAAAAAAAACGAATAGTAATATTTCTGTACCCCTAGCCAAGTTTTTAATCTGCAATAGTTAACGCTTGTAGAAAGTTTCAAATGTACGGGAATGACGTCGTCTTAACGCTCAGTCACGTGGTCAAAACAAAAGAATTGGCGGCAAGATCAACTCGAAGCGTTCGGCGCAAGCGAAACGGTTGTAACTTGGCTAGAGGGGCTGTACCTTAAAGTAACCAATTCGACATACATTTTCACTATTTTTCATACAGCCGCTCTTACGCGATAATGACGTTATTTCACCTTTTCCATTAGATATTTTGGAAACAGATACCTCGTTGATACTAACTAGGCTTCTATTAAAATCAATTTATAAATTTGTATATGACTAATCCAGTAAACACCTCTGAAAATTCTGCTATTGTGCATGAACTTTGACACTTCATAATTTAATCAAAAATTTTAAAAAGTCAAAAATATATAAAAATAGAAGCCTTGCTAATCAAGATTTTGAATGTCAACTTTTTTGGGTTTAAAAAAATCAAGTATGTATTTAGTGGCAATGCCGCCAGCCTTTTGGGCACACTTCCAGTCGACAGCGATGCGGAGGAGTTTTATGACGTCATATTTAGCTAGGCATTTAGTGTATATATTATTTTTAATTATTTAAGTTATTGTTTAACTTGTTTATTATTTATTTGTGTAAAACTGACTTACAATTCAAATATACTCTTAGACTCCAGTATTTCTTGGAATCAGTTTTGTGAAATATTCGAGTAAATCACGGAATTACGGCTCCTCTCCACTCGCCTCTCGTCAACATCGAGCATGGTTTAAAAGCTTGTTACTTCATCTAACGCAATCCAACGTGATGTTTGATGAAGAAGCAATGCAAAAAAAGAGTTTGATAACGCCTGAAAACTCTGTCGGCATTCGGTAATTCCACGATTTACTCGAATATTTCACAAAACTTGTTCTAGGAAATACGTGTTTTTTTTAACCCCTTTTTTGGCGGGGAACATCATCCAATGGCAACCCCTGCTCTTGGGCGGAGCGGGAGATAGTGTCAGACTCTTACTGACTATAAACCCAACCCGTTCCTTCAAGCCTTCATACCGGGGCTTGAGTTCCCTTTCGGATAACCCTGGCCCCAGTAAGCACATATGTGGCTGCATATGTGCTGGTTATAATGCAGAAAATACTAAAAATAAAGCGACCGCAGCCGCAGGTATTTCTATAAATAAATCTAAACTGTAAAATGTACAAGAAACTTTCCATTCAAATTATCCCATCCATTTTGCCTTACCCCCCATTAGAAATTGATCCGTAACCTCGAACTGTTTCTTAAACCTTAGCGGCCAAACATATTTGGCTGTAACCGGAATATAATGCAAAAAAAAGACAGTTGCGAAAAAATTCCATTCCAAACTTGAATTTTGAATAAATCAATTGCCGGTTGGGTGAAGTTAATTTGGACACTGTAAGTTGAGCTCTCGCCATCACATCATTGATTAATTCCGTTTTAATACCACTCATCTAATACCATTGGTATTTGTTTAGCCCGTGTTGATTGTCTATTCCGAATGGATACCATTGCTCCAACTAATACTAAAAGAAATTCAAGGATCTAAATTACAGTCAGTCAAAATGGTTTGTATAGGATCTTTAATTGAAATAAAATTGAGTTAAATCCAAAAAAAGTATCTACTAACTTATTTAAAAAAAGTCTAGTATAATAATAAATTGTGTACTGTAAACCTGCTCTAAATAACAACAAGTCACTATTTTTTTATGCAAGCTAAGCTTTCTGTTTGCCCCCAAGATGTTGAGGCTTGATTATAGCTTCCTCAGACATAATTATCTAAAAAAAGTGATTAGTTTGTGAAAAGTTTTTGTATATTACGATCGTATAATAATATTAGGAAACCAAAATTTTATTAGGTTTGACGTGTGCTAATTGTACTAAATTCAAGTCACTGGTATGGGTTCGTAAATTAAAAAAAAAATATTTAAAAAGTGGTCTCTGTTGAGAATAGGTAATAAAATTGCGTTCAAACAAATACCAGTGGTATTAGATGAGTGGTATTAAAATGGAATAAATCAGATCATTCTTCTAAATTAGAGTTCAACGTGTTTTGGTTTTGTGGTCAACCCAACGACCATTACAACTTGATCTCTGTCTTAACACAATTTCCGGTACACAAAAGGTCATTATAATTTGATTAACAGGTTAGTGCACAAAAAATTGTATATTAACAATTTTTGTGCAGTAGGGTAATTGACTCATTTTTAGGGTTCCGAACCTCAAAAGGAATATACGGAACCTTTATAGGATCACTTTGTTGTCTGTCTGTCTATATGTTTGTTTGTCAAGATCACGAGAACGCTTGAAGATATCGAGTTGAAGTTAAAACCAATAAACTCAAGTCCGGTCCCTTGAATCTGTAAAAAAATCAAACTTAAAAACTAACAAAAAAAGATACGGTACGTTTATGGTGCAAAAAACGTAGATATATTTCAAAATACTCAAGTGGACTCAAAATTCATAGGGTACTTTCCGTAGACCTAGAATTCTGAAATTTGGCATAAAGCAACGTCTCATAGCAAAAGTATAGGCAAAAATCTGAAAACAAAAAAAAACTTTTTTTGTGCTTCGGACGAACTGTTTTCATAGTAGTTTTTTACCGAACCCTCAGTGCACGAGTCCGACTCGCACTTGCTCGGTTTTTTTAATTAATATCATTGATAGGCTCGCGTTTGAACACCATCTCACGTTATGGTAAGCATGATGTGGTCGACGATGGAGCACGCTTGCCTAGAAGTAACCTATTCACTCTTGACTTAAAGACCCCTAGGTTGTAGCTATCAGGAAACACAGACTTCGGCAGGCGGCGGAGACCTCTCGCGCCGCGCCTTGATTGAGGTCATGATCCGGAGTGAGGAGGAGTGGCAGGCGGTCGCCGACTTCTGCGAAGCAGTAATGCTCGCAAAGGAGGAGGCTGAACGCATCAGGCAACGGCGTTATCGCCGCCGCCGCCGGCGCCGGGATACTGAGCCCGATTTCCGGCCACCGTAGGCGCGGGCTTGCGGACAGTGAGCAATGGGGAGCTCGCTGTCCGGCCGTTCAGTAACTGTCCGGACCAAGCTCAAGTCGTTGACCGAGCGCACTGATCCCGCGCGCCTCAAGGAGTTGTCAACAACAGCAGGGGTCCAGCCGGGTCGAAGCCTACTGGGGCCAGGGTAATCTGAAAGGGCGCTTGAGCCCCGGTATGAAGGCTAGAATGAACGGGGTGGGTCTTTTAGTCAGTAAGAGTCTAACACTATCTCCCGCTCCGCCCAAGAGCGGGGGTTGTCATTGAATGATTTTTTCGAACCATAAAAAAAGACTCCGGCAGGGAATTCCACTCCTTAGCTGTTTGCATGGTTAATGTTCGGCTGGGATTAAATTGAACAAAAAGGTTATTGGTATAAAAAATTAAACAAAAAAATACCAAGGAGATACCAGATTTATAAATAAATAAATATTCCGTTACTTAAGATCTCGACTGCGTCATTTGGAATATCCGTTGCGCTTAGAATTTCCGATGGTCATTTAGGTATTCAACTTTTTATCTAGATTATACTTTTTTTTTGTTGGAAGGTCCCACAAGGTGGGCCGATGACCTGGGGCCCAAGTCTGCTATTTTTATAAATTCGTCATTCCGAAACGATCCCATTGTCATTTTGCTAAAGTTTGTAATCTGCTAATTCATAATCGATCATTGATCGGTCAATGGTCTTGTAATAGAATTGTGGTAGAATGACACGAGCTTATTAAAAGCAATAACTGCGCAATGACGTCGTAATGGTAGGTAACTGATCAAAGGAACTGTCAAAATTTTTGCAAATTACCGCATACGTCAGATAGTACCTACGTAACGCCGACTACTACCGATAAGTCGTCGGACTCGCTCAGCTGACGTTTTCTTAAACAAATTAATTTCATACATGCGTAAATTAATAGGAGTTTAAAAAAAAGGTACTTCATTTTTAATTTTATCTTACAAATCGATAGAGTTTCATGTACCGGATCGACTCTCCACGGGATTAAAACAATCAAAATTTAGCGGGATTTAATTTAATGTTAACGCCAAAGGTCAGTACTGTTTTGAATAAATTATAAATTATAATTAATGAATTCTAGTTCGTAAGAAATTAAAAAATCTAGTTTATATTGATGTGTAAAAGTGTTTTTATAAAATCTTTTTACAAAATAAATATCATTTATTAATTAATTCATTAAACCCCAAGCGAACACGTTCACGCACCTTTTGTCTTTCTATTGTGTCTCTAATTGTCACGATCAAAAGGTAAAAAAAAATGAAAAAAAAATGTACTAATTAAAAAATAGTGGAATAAATATGTAAATGGTACTTACGGTTAACTGTGTACAGCATGATGACCGCCTTTTCTTTTTACTTTATTACGAAAATAAATTTTAATAACTAAAATAATTATATCAAAAACTATATTACCGTACTTCAAAATATTACTTATTTACTTTAAAAGATTCTCTCTAGTTTAGTACTTAATATTAGATAAATTATTTTTCATGTATTTTGAAATCAAATTTTTTGACACAATTGTTCTCGTTCAAAGTAGGGTTCCTGTAACAAAAGAAAATGATAACAGTTAGAATAATTTGAAAGCAATAATAGTTTGTTTTTTTTTTCTTTTGAGGTGGGCTTCGTAACTCAAAAAGAAAAAATGGAACCTTTATAGAACGTTTGTCAAGACCCTTTGTCTCGGGAACGCATGGAAGTATCGAGTTGAAATTAAAACCGTATACTCAGGTCTGAGGTCCCTTGAAGTTGTAAAAAATAATATTATTATATAATAAAGATATTTTTCATAAAATCAAACTTCTATATTAATGAAAAATATCTTTATAGATACTGCCGTTTATGTCGCAAAAAACATTTATTTCGACACAATCAAGGAAATCAATTTCATGGGTACCTAGAATCCTGAAATTTGGCATGAAGCAAGGTTTTTGTAACCCAAATACTTATGGGGAAATTCTGAAAACAGTAAATTTGTAGTTACGTCACAAATAAAAACTTTTTGCCATTCAGAAAAACCGTCCTACCTCAATTCGGGAATTGAACTGTTTTCTTAAGTAAATTTATACGGAATCCTCAGTGCAGTGAAAAAACCAGGGCTGTTTTTTTTCTAGCAAAAACTAAAATCTTAGTTATTTATTTATTTACTTGAATAGTTACTATAAGTTAATAAACTCAGGCAGAGTTCATAAAAAATTCATAAAAAACTTAGTAACTAGAGTCTGTCTAATAAGTTAAACGACTCTTAAAAATTAAGAAAAAAAAAAAGAAAAAAGAAAAAAGAAAGAAGATTAAGATTTAATTAAAGCTGATGTAGTAAACACGGGTTCAATAATCAAGGTTGATTAAGAGATAGAGATTATTGTTTACTAACAGAATCTTAAGAAAAGTATCGAATATAAGTATTTGTTAAATGCTTTAATATTATACAAAATTCCCAAGCCGGTTGAATTTTTAGACAGACTATACAATCGGCTCTTAAGGGCCAAGCGCCCGAAAAGTGCCATAAAACAGTGATTTTCTGAGGCCTACTCCTCCGTAACGGGTAGGTCAATTGGTTTGAAAAAAATATATGTTTATTATAGATTCATGGACAATTGGTTTTTTCGTGCAATTAATAATTTTGTCAAAAAAAAAAATTGCAATTTCGCAACTTTTCGCAACTTTTCCCTACTCCTTCGAAACAGCTTGGACCTTAAGAAACATTTTTACACATAAAAATTGGCGGTTAAATATTCTTCAAAGTGAACATTGCATATGGAAATCAATCAATATCTCGCAGAGAAAATGGATTTAAAGCGCTTTCCGGGCGCTGCTGGCCGCAAATAAATGCACAGATTTGCGTACTGCCGCCTAGGCGAGTGCGGGAGTTGCGTTCACATAATTTCGGCCAGATGGTTCAAGGGACTATACGCCTTAACACTGGCTGAATGCACAAAACCCAATAAGCTAAAAGAAAATAAACACAAAACTTATCTCCATTACTCAAACAAAGAATTTAAAAAAAAATAAGGTTATTGAGTGGAAGTTTTCGAGTCAATAACCCGAACTTATGTACGTCAGAGGTGTTCTGTGTTCGCGGGACTTGGGGTACAAGATGATCTTACAAAAATGTATTTTTTTTTTTTTCGATGGGAAATATCATCTTATGACAGCCCCCGCTCTTGGGCGGAGCGGGAGATAGTGTCAGACTCTTACTGACTAAAAAACCCATCCCGTTCCTTCAAGCCTTCATACCGGGGCTCGAGCGCCCTTTCGGATAACCCTGGCCCCAGTAGGCTTCGACCCGGCTGGGCCCCTGCTGTTGCTGACAACTCCTTGAGGCGCGCGGGAACAGCGCGCGCCGTCGACGACTTGGGCTTGGTCCGGACTATTACCGGACGGCCGGACAGCGAGCTACCCATTGCTCACTGTCCACAAGCCCGCGCCTACGGTGGCTGGAAATCGGGATCGGAATCCCGGCGGCGGCGGCGAGAGCACCGTTGCCTGATGCGGTCGGCCTCCTCCTCAGCGAGCATTACTGCTTCGCAGAAGTCAGCGACCGCCTGCCACTCCTCCTCGCTCCGGACCATGGACTCGACCAAGGCCCGGCGCGAGAGGTCTCCGCCGCCGATCACCCCCACGAGGGCACGGCGATGCTCCGTCCAAGCAGGGCACACCGCGATTGTGTGCTCCACCGTGTCCTCCGGGCTACAAAAATGTATCAAGTTTACCTCCGTGGCCCCAGTACAATGTATGCTTTTCTTCCTACGCAAATAATAATAATATTCCACAACTATCACACAACGTCGTGGGCTTGCGGACGGCAAGCAATTGGTAGCTCGCTCTCCGAACGTCCGGTAACTGTCCGGACCGAGCCCAAGTCGTCGACGGCGCGCACTGTTCCTGCGAGCCTCAAGAAGTTGTCAGCAACAGCAGGGACCCAGCTGGGTCAAAGCCTATTGCGGCCAGAGTTGTCCGAAAGGGAGCCCGAACCCCGGTATGAAGGCTAGAAGGAACGGGGTGGGTCTTTTAGTCAGTAAGAGTCTGACACTATCTCCCGCTCCGCCCAAGAGCGGGGGTTGTCATTGGATGATTTTTTCCTGCTTTTTCCTTTAAGCTGTTAACTGCGTGACGCCGTTGTCTCATGAACCTTACTTACAATAGTGATAGTGCACCCGCGCCTCTTGCAAACCCATCAGTGTAGGTACCTACATGATCCGATTAAATCATCATCATCATCATTTCAGCCGATAGACGTCCACTGTTGGACATAGGCCTCCCCCGCATCCATCGGATTCCCGCTACCTTCACCAGGTCGTCAGTCCAACTTGTAGACCTTCAACGCTGCGTTTTCTGGTACGCGGTCGCCACTCCAGAACCTTTCGGCCCCAACGGCCATCTGTTCTGCGAGCAATGTGCCCTGCCCATTGCCACTTAAGTTTGGCGGTTCTTTGTGCTATGTCGGCAACCTTGGTTCTCCTGCGGATATCTTCATTTCTGATTCGATCACGCAAGGAAACCCCGAGCATAGCCCTTTCCATTGCTCTTTGAGTGACTTTAAGCCTTTTGATGAGGCCCATTGCTTTTCCGGTTAAATAATATAAGTAAATAATTAGTATAAAAAAGAAGTTTCTTTGAAAAAGTTGTCTGTGATCATGAGTACAATTACGAATACGATTATAATTATAGGTCACTAATTACCAGTCACCCTATATACCTAAGGGTGAGTTGCACCATTTAACTGTAACGATAACAAAGCCGTTAACAGTTGTCAAATCGTCGAATTGACCAATAGGCGGCCGTTTCACGGCTGGTTAAGGTTTAGTTATCGTTATAGTTAAATGGTGCAACTCACCCTTAATAAAGTCTCAATACGTAATATTCATAAACAGAAAAGTTGTTAGCATTTGTTTATGTCTCAAAATTGAGATGCCTTTTAATTGAGTGACCTCAATTAAAAAGCATTTTCATGTAAAAGACTTGATATTTGGTTAGACTTTGTGAACGTGTTTTAAAAGAAAAAAAAAACATATAATCAGCAAATACCATATTAGCATATGCGAAACTCGATACACGTGTCTAGTATTTTTAAGTAAAGAATCTATAAACCAACAAAACTGTATCATGAAAAATCACAAAGTTATAAGTTTGTTATGTCAGCAAAAATACATGGTCACGGGTTGTTTTGCACTTGCACCCTGCTGTTTGCTGGCTTCTTATGCCCGCTATGACCTGCCGTAAACTGTGTTGTACTTAGTATCAGTGGTGTCCAACATGTGAAATTTTTAAATATTTTTGGGAAAAAATTTAGGATGGTGTAAAAACTTTTGGAATCCATTCAGTTTCTGATTCTGAAAAATTCTATATTCAGATTTCGAAATAAAAATGGTTTTGTATAATAATAATATATTAATATTGTGACGCCACTAAACGTGAACACGCCATATCTCCGAGAAAATAACGAGTAGCACGTAATAATTAAAACGCATTGCTGTTCGAAAGGTCTAGAATGGTTGTGCTTAGCCAGTCTTAGAAAAATCTCGAAACATCCACAACGTACCTACAAGTAGTAATAGGTATTCATCTAACCGATAAGGGAAATGGTACTCTCCGACGTTAACAATAGAGTCGAAATTCGCATGAAAGTGACTCTTATTACCACGAGCAATAAAAATGATTTATGACTTCGAGAAGCGATTCAATTGTTCTGGAATTCTGGATAGATCCGGTGACGTCGGTATCTAGAATTTTCTTGGCTCCTCATATAAATACGAGCCCCCGACCGGAAGCGAGTCAGTTGTGATTTCGACTGCGATCAAGAGCGAACTACCCTAGTACTAGAAGTGATTTTACTTAACGACCTAAGCGATAGTGTAACGGTACTCTAGTGTTAATTGCGATTCGGATTATTGTTGACTGGACTAATTTGTTATTGTTTGTGGTAAATAAAGTTCTCTCGTCAGTAAATCGGCATTTGATTACCCACGTACGTAACAATATTATATAATAAAGAGGTAAAGTTAGTTTTTTTTGTTTGTAGGAAGTAATCTCTGAAAGTACTGGTCCGATTGCTAATATTTTTTCACTGACAGAAAACTGCTTTATTCCTGAGTGACATAGGCTACGTGGGCGAAGCCGCTGGCAAAAGCTAGTAATAATATAAAATTCCACAACGATGACGAACTTCTAAAAAAAAAAAACTGACCTACCTAAAAACCAGACCCATCGTATTCCATTTGTCAATCATAAATCTATCTAATAATACCTAAGAAACGAATTATCTAATAACCAAACACACAAAAAATCAAGAGAATATTGATTTAATAAAATACCTGCATCAGTTTTTGAGTTGCTCGACGACTCTAACGCAAATAATTTTTACTGATCAAGCTCTTTTTAGTGACCGATTAATAAAAGATCATTTTACGATTATAGCCCAGACTACTTTAAAATAGTCATTTGCTTTTTAAAAAAGGTAATCAGGAATTGATACCAAGGATGCAGCTGTTTAGGGTACCGTATTAAAAAATTGTGACAATGGGCAGAGCAATTTTTTTATTATTTACATAGCGATGGTTTACAATGAAAACGTCGGACATGCAATTTTAGGTAATTTTATTTTATTACATTTCTCAAAGAAAAGCACGTAACGCACAATCTTGTATCACGCAAAATTTTGATTCGATACTTGTAGCGCCATCTACGATGCTGCATGCATAACTTGCTCAAGTCTGTTTGGTACATATTTTTTTTTTTTTTTAAAGTTCACTAATATCGCCTCCTCAGTTATATCCCTTTATTTATCTCTCTACAAGTTTTTTTTTTATATCAATTAAATACACAAAATAATCTAAACATCATCTGCCATTGAATCATACGTCACCCCGTATCCACAGCTTAAAAATTAAAAAAATTAAATGTCATTTCCAAGGAGGTCATTTCATTACAGATATAAGAAAAACAAGCGGAAAAATATTAAAAACGAAAGAAAGAAGCGTTTGAAATAAACCAATAGGTAGTTTTAAATATTTTCTGAATGAAACATGTATAAGCACAGTAAAATTACACGATAATAAAGGTCTAATTAGTTTTTTTGCGCCTCCTGAAAAGTTATGTCTTTCACAGTTACGAGCTATTCACTCTAAGCCATCGATAGGCTCGCGTTTGACCACTATCTCACTTGGTGGTAAGGGATGATGTGGCCGACGATGGAACACGCTTGCCTAGAAGTAACCTATTCACTCTTGACTTAAAGACTCCTAAGTTGTAGTTATCAGGAAATACAGACTCCGGCAGGGAATTCTACTCCTTAGCTGTACGCATGAATGTTTCCAAAACGCTTTGTACGAATGGGTGGGATATCCAAATTGCTCGCAGAACAGATGGCCGTTGAACCCGAAAGGTTCTGGAGTGGCGACTGCGTGCCGGAAAACGCAGCGTTGGAACGCCGCCTACAAGGTAACCGATGACCTGGTGAAGGTTGCGGGAAACCGAAGGATGCGAGACGCACAGTATCGTTCATTGCGGCGACACTTGGGGAGGCCTATGTCCAACAGTGGACGTATATTGGCTGAAATGATGATGATGATGATGACTCAAACATGGTCACCTCCTTTTGCGAAACAGTAAGGAACGGTACACCCTCACATTCCAGCCGCCATAACCAAGTCACGACCGGTTCAGCGACGGAGACCTCTTGCGTCGGGCCTTGGTTGAGGCCATGGTCCGGAGCGAGGAGGAGTGGCAGGCGGTCGCCGACTTCTGCAAAGCAGTAATGCTCGCAAAGGAGGATGCCGACTGTTTCAGGCAACGGCGCTCACAGCGCCCCAGCCGCGGATTCCGATCCCGATTTCCGGCCACCGTAGGCGCGGGTTTGCGGACAGTGAGCAATGGGTAGCTCGCTGTCCAGCCGTTCGGTAACTTTCCGGACCAAGCCCAAGTCATCGACGGCGCGCACTGTTCCCGCGCGCCTCAAGGAGTTGTCAGCAACAGCCCAGCTGGGTCAAAGCCTACTGGGGCCAGGGTTAGTTTCGAAAGAGACTTTCATATTTCATTTATCATTCATTGACAGGCCTGTTGGTGTAGTGATTAGTGACCCTGACTGCTGTGCCGAAGGTCGTGGGTTCGATTCCCACCCAGGATAAATGTTTGTGTGATGAGCACGATCATTTGTTCGGTGTCTGGGTGTAATTTATCTATAATATGTATGTATTTAGAAAGATATAAGTATGTTTATCAGTTGTCTAGTACCCATAACACAAGCTCTGCTTAGCTTGGGACTAGACGGCGCTGTGTGATAGTTGTGGAATATTATATTATTAAATTATATTATATTCAGGGGCTGAGCTCCCTAGTATAAAAAAGCAACGAAGGAACAGGAGTGGGTTTTTAGTCAGTAAAAGTCTGACGCTCTTGAAGTTTCTGTCTCCATGGAAAAAAGGCTAGATTCGACTTTATTTGTAAATGTAAATTACCTTATAATATGTTTGATTTGTAAATCTGTACTAATATTATAAAGTTGAAAGTTTGTTTGCTTGACTGGTTGAATGCACTTATCTCGGAAACTACTAGTTCAAATTTAAAAATTATATTAATGTTAAGCAGCCCATTTATCGATTAGGACTATAACATCACTCTAAGAAGAAGTAGTTGGTTAAAACTAACATTTTCTACGTGTCAATCTTTGCGTCAGTACAAGACCCGTAGCCCGATTCACGTAATGAAAACCGTAACGATATCGTAGCGATTTAGTCGTTTATACCAGCTCCGTTTCCGGACAGCAAACTACCCATTGCTCACTGTCCACAAGACTGTGCCTACGGTGGCCGGAAATCGGGATCGGAATCCAGGCGGCGGCGGCGAGAACGCCGTTGCCTGATACGGTCGGCCTCCTCTTTTGCGAGCATTACTGCTTCGCAGAAGTGGGCGACCGCCTGCCACTCCTCCTCGCTCCGGACCATGGCCTCAACCAAGACCCGGCGCGAGAGGTATCCGCCGCCGATCGTCCCCACGAGGGCACGGCGATGCTCCGCCCAAGCAGGGCACACCTCAATTGTGTGCCCCACCGTGTCCTCCGGACGTTCCGCACAATGGCGACACCCGGGCGTCACTTCCGCACGAATCCAGTGCGGTGCGGACCTGCGTCATACGGAAGGTAAGGACGCCGTGAGGTCTTTCCAGCCACACCTCAAAGAGGGGACTTACCGCCATGATTGTGGCGTGCCCAGCACTGGGTTGCGATAGTCGCTAACGCCATTTCATCATGAACCCAATGCTTACTGTCCGCAAGCCCATCCCTAAATGGGTATGGCGTACTCGCTCTAATTCCGGCTACGGAACCCTTTGTTTTGCGCGGCTTAATACACACACATGTAGCCGGTTTTGCTTAGAAATTAAACTAAGATCATAAAATAATTTCAATAAGCTTTTTGTATCAGTTTTTGTGCACAGAAAATAATGTACATTATTATTAAAATTTACAACACCCAGATTTTTAATAGCTCAAGTTTTATGTATTTGTTTTATGTAACTACGAGTATATATAAATATTCAACTCATTAGTTATGTGAACTAATAAATTAGAAATAATAATACTGATGAGGCGAGATTAATCTATAAGTCGTGGCCAGATCCTTCAAATTGATCACTTCAAAATATGGCCAGCTAAAACTGGATCGTTTAAGGGGCCGATGACGGATGAATTTCCATACAAACGTAATACCACGCTCATTTGCAGTTGGAGCATATTTCCAACATATTATGATGATATTTGGTTATAGACAATATTTATCTAGGTTCCTACGTCGAGAATATTAGAAATATTGTTATTTTTAATACAGGAAAAGCCAAATGGCATGTTTTGCAATTTACGCTGTAAAAAAGTGCGAAATATAATTCGCTTAAATTTCTTTCTGTTTTTTATTAAAAAAGAAAGACGTAGGAACCTAGATAAATATTGTCTATAACCGAATATCATCATAATATGTTGTAAATATGCTCCAATTGCAAATGAGTGTGGTATTACGTTTGTATGGAAATTCATCCGTCGCCGGCCCCTTAAGATTAAAATTTTTATGATCCAAATTTATATTCAATTCTCGTTTGGCGTAGGTTGTAGGATTTCTATAATAGGCTAGTCAAAATCGACATCGAACATCGCAAACGCGCATATATCGACGGTTTTTTTTTTTATGTTGTTAGGGTCCTTGAGATTATTTTACACCGAAGTAAAACCAATTTTCAACCGTACACTCGAAATATGGTTCAGTTGAAAACCAGCGTCAGGCAACTACTACGTAGTTGTCAGGCATTACTGCTGAACTGGGCCTATTAGGCGCCGCCGTGAGACACACATTGTTAATTGTCTCTTTTTTTTTATATATTCATTAGTGTCTACGTGTTGTTACTACATTGTGTGTATCTACGAGTGTGTATGCCAAATAAAATAGTTTTCTTTCTTTCTTTCTAAGTTTGAAAACCTTGTGCGTGCTGCAATACGACGTAAACACAAAATTTTCACTTTTCAAAAAAAAAAAATGCCTAATTTGTCAAGCTCTATCTCTGTAACCATTGGACTTAAAGTGCTGAAGTTAAGTTCAAATTGTAGTGTATTTAATTAGCTTTATTACTATTATAAGCATAATACTTAAGAAACTTAAATTGTTAAATTGTTATTTAAATTTAAATAGAATAGAATAGAATAGAAATACTTTTATTCGGTACAGACACAGCACAATGGTTATATACAAAAAGTAAAGAAGAATAAAAGTACAAAGTACGCCGAGCGTGCCCGCACCGAAAGGGTGACCAGCATTTACTGGGCGTTAGACACCCAGCGCTCGTTTTCAGTTGGCACCCCGCAGTGACGCACGGACTAGGGTAAAGCATATATAATTATAATCGTATGTGTAATTGAAATAAAATACATAAATAACTATTTGATAAATAATGTGCCACATTGGATAAAACTATAAAATAATTTAGTACACACAATACTCCGAAAAAAAATAAAAAAATAAAGCATCAGCTACGCGCGGCGCGATGTTCAACACCACCATGACGCATAAGCGAGCCACCGCTGCACCGGCCCGCCAATTAGCCGTCACCTAGGACTAATACCGTAACTATAAATTAATATACGAAGCCAGCAAAAACAAAAAGATAAACATTGCCGTCTAGAAAATGTTTAAAAGTGCCAGTATAAAGTTATAAATGATGAAATTGGAGATTTTTAATGACAAATGTGTATATACTGCATGCTAAAGATGTAAAATCTAAATATTTGTACGGCTGAAATGCCGAATATAGAGTGACCCCACTAAATTTTAAGAACTTGTAAAATACCTATATTCATGCAAATAAATATATCATTCATTCATTCAACGCTTTCTTCGGGCAGTTTTCTCGAAAAAACTATAAAAAGTACAAAAATTTCGCAGTTTTTCGAGCACCATGGGAGTAGCACAGGGTTTTCAGGTTTACAAACTTGGGTGTTAACTACTCTCAAAGAACCTAACAACATATTTAATAAAAAATCGTGGTTACATGCGCATTTGAGATGTTTGTACTTTTTTGTGTCGATATTGACTGGCCTATGATAATAAAAGGTTTCAAGAAAGTAAACCTTACACCTTGCATATTTTTCTGGTATTTTTTATTTATAGACTTTATAATTTACATTTTCACTATTATTTATTTATTTATTACGGCACTCCAACGAATAGTTCGCCAAAACATTTACATAGGAATAATCTTATAATTAACAATTATCACAACGAATTCTTCACTTATAGGTGTACACAGCACTTGCAGAATTTGGTAAACTAATATTATTGTATTTAGAATAAATTGATGATTCACATTTAATAAATAATAATATCACAACAAAGAAAAAATAATCAACAAGATACGGAAGGAATTACTATAGATCAATCTTTTTTTTTGCACGTTCTTCTCCATAGAGACCTACTCTCTGGAACGTGCAATTTAACATCACTTTTCTTGGACTGACCGACATTTGACTATTCAAAAGTGCCTGTAAATGGTCTATTTGAAATAAATGCTTTGATTTGATTCAATTAAATAAATTATGTCTGATTGAATGAAATTGCATTAAAATTTAGTAATAAATTATGTCAAAATAATTATTAGTATTATGTACAAATTATTTCATAACTCTCATGAAAAATTACAATAAGCTTTTTATATCAGCAAAAATACATAATCACCGGGCCATCCAGGCGACTAAGGGTTGTTTTGCTCTTGCACCCTGCAGTTTGCTACTACCTAATGCCCGCTATGACCTTCCGTTTCCGTGACCTATATTGTACTTAGTGTCGGTGGTGTTCAACTTGTGAACTTTTTAAATATTTTTGACAAACATATAACATGGTGTAAAACTATTGGAATCCATTCAGTTATTGATTCTGAACGAACTATGTTCAGGTTTGGCATTTACTAAAAATTATTTTGTTTAAAAGGAAAAACTGTCTGACAACGCACAGACGAAACTGCTGGGAACAGGAGCGTGAATTTTTGCCTGTAGGTTCCTCTTATAACATAGGTGACCACTAAAACAAGAATTCCCAAATTTGACACCTTAAGGAGACGCGAGGAGTGGCAGGCGGTCGCTTCCTTCTGCTAAGCAGTAATGCTAGCAAAGGAAGAGGCCGATGGCATCAGGCAACGGCGGCGCTCACTTCGCCCCAGCCGCCGCCGCCGGGATTCCGATCCCGATTTCCGGCCACGGTAGGCGCGGGCTTGCGGACAGCGATAGCTCGCTGTCCGACCGTCCGGTAACTGTCCGGACCGAACCCAATTCGTCGACGGCGCGCACTGTTCCCGCGCGCCTCAAGGAGTTGTCAGAAACAGCAGGGGCCCAGCTGGGTCGAAGCCTACTGGGGCCAGGGTTAGTTTAGAAAGAGTAGCTCAGTCCCGGTGTGAAGGCAAGAAGGAACGGGGTGGATTTTTAGATAGTAAGAGTCTGACACTATCTTCCGCTCCGCCCAAGAGCGAGAGTTGTCATTAGAGGATTTTCTCACCATAAAGAAAAGAACGAGGTGGGTTTTTTAGTCAGTAAGAGTCTGACACTATAAAATAAACCCTAAAGAGATGAGACGGGGATCCAAGTTTTTGAACTGTCCTGCTGTTTGGGCAAACATTCGACCTGTCCAATCGGTGCAAGCATTTGTCGATATTCGTGTAGCTCAAATTCATGTCCTGATCACACGTACCGAGTAAAAAGGCGAGACAGTAAAATGTTGCTCGGCCGAGACAGTGGCCGAGCACTCGGCGCTTTGTTTATACGTACCGAGTACTCGGCCGAGAGCACTGTCTTGCCGGTTTAATACTCGGTACGTGTGTTCAAGGCGCTAAGATCCTTAGTAGTTCATAGGACTACTAAGGATCTTAGCGATATCTACACTAGTAATAGAGAGGTAAAGTTTCTTTTTTTGTTTTTATTTGTTTGTATGAGGTAATCTCTAAAAGTACTGTAGCATTCACGTAAAATCAAACTAGCCAAATATCGTTGAAGTTTTATAGTCGTTCGATCGAAGTCCTATCCAAAAGCAGTATTAACGATCTATCGACTTATTTCCAGTTACATTAATAAGTATTCTACCAGAATAATGTAATACAGATGCTTTTTTGAATCGACGAATTTCAAACGACTATAAAATCGGTGTCGTTCAAACTCGATTAATGGATGTGAACACGGAAATGGTCTAAACGACTAAATCGCTACGATATCGTTACGGTTTTCATTACGTGAATCGAGCTACAGGACTACTAAGGATCCTAACAATATCTACACTAACATTAAAGAGGTAAAGTTGTTTTTTTTTTTTTTTGTTGGAGGTAATCTCTGGAAGTAATGGTCCGATTGCTAATTTTTTTCACCGATAGAAAGCTGCTTTATTCCTGAGTGACATAGGCTATATTTTACGTACGTGGGCGCAGTCGTGGGCAAAAGCTAGTAAATAATAACACCAATCACCTTTAAATGACACAAAAACCGGTCTCGGAACTTTGTTCTACAAAATAAACTAATTGATTATTGCAATTTCAACGCCATTCAATCAACAATATATAAATCAATTTAATCTTTCTGTAGAGGATGTAAAAATTATAAATATTAAATCATCATCGACGCTTATATTTTATAGAGGAAAAGTTTGTTTTTATGTTTTTTTTTGTTTGTAGGAGGTAATCTCTTAAAAGTACCTACTGGTTGGTCCTATTGCAATTTTTTTTTTACCGATAGAAAATTGCTTTATTCCTGAGACATAGGTGAAGCTGCGGACAAAAAGTAGTCAATAATAATATAATATTCCACAACTATCACAACGCCGTCTAGTCCCAGGCTAAGCAGAGCTTGTGGTATAACTACTAGACAACTGATAAACATACTTATATATTTCTAAAAACATACATATTATAGATAAATTTCACCTAGACACAGAACAAATGATCGTGCTCATCACACAAACATTTGTCCTGGGTGGGAATCGAACCCACGACCTCCGGCATAGCAGTCAGGGCCACTAATCACTAAACCAACAGGCCAATAATACATAGTAATCGCCTTAAAATGTCATAAAAACCAGTCCCGGAACTTTGTTCTACAAAATAAATTAATATTGATTATTGCAATTTCGACGTAATTAAAATCAACATTAAATAAATCAATTCGCTCTTTCGGTAGGCGACGTAAAAATTATAAATCTTAAATAATCATCTAGATTATTAATGTTATAAAGAGTTCTATATGATTATAGATTGAAAGTTTTTTTTTTTTTTGTTTACGGAGGAAATCTCTGAAAGTACTGCAGGCTTACTACTACAGACTTACTACGGCCGATCGGTCGACATTGAGATTGTGACGTTTCGTACCCTTGAATTCAATGCTAGCGCCAAATTGGTTCAAAATTGCGTGACCATTTTGAGAACTAAGTGAAATCGTATATGTTGATAATATTGTTTTCAAGAGTAACAAATCACGTAACGTCAAAATTGACATTGCAATCGGATTGAAATTGAAATTAATTTGGAGAGTAAGCCTGCTGGTTCTAATACGAAAATTTTAGTACCGATAGAAAGCTGCTTTCAAATCAAATCAAAAACCTTTATTTCAAATTGACTATTTGCAGGCACTTTTGAGTAGTCAAATATCGGTCAGTCCAAGAAAAGTGAAGCTAAATTGAACGTTCCAAAGCGTAAATCTCTATGGAGAAGAACGGGCAAGAAACTCCATGGACACTCTTTTAAATCGTATTATGAGTTACATTACTACATAACAAAATTCCTGAGTGTCATAGGCTATGTTTGCGGGCTTAGCCGCGGACAAAAGATAGTACTAAATATTTTTTACAGTTTATCTCCTAAGGTTCCGTACCTAAATAGGCAAAACTGGACCCCTAAGCATGTCTTAGTTATCAGTCTGTTAAGACTCTTTTTTTTAGAAAAGAGTGGAGGTAATAAACTGAAATAATTAATATCAAATAATTGGTTTATTCCCATCGGCCACCCCAGAGCTTGCCACCGGGGTGGCGGTTGGCACTCTTTCATTCCCATCGGCCACCCCGGCGGCGATGGAGGAGACAGAAGTAGTTATAGTACAAGAGTTTATTAGCATTTCTTTTTACATTATGATTTGACATTATCAATAGAAATTTAAATAAAACATCACTGGATATCACGAGCAATAAAAATACTGTTATACCATTAAAGAAATTTTATTTATATATGTAAATTGTTTCTATAATTATAAAAGAGTTCCAAAGTTATTTGGCATTATTAAACTTATTTACTACTTTTACAGGTTTTTTTTTACTTTTTTTTTTATTTATTTTATTTACTTTGTTAGATAGAAGCAGGCAGATGAAACTAAATAGTAACCCATTTAGTTTCATCTGCCTGCTTCTATCTCCTTTATCAACCACCGGGGCACAAAATAGATAGGTACAGAAGTTAATCTCCAAACAAAGCGCGCTCGAGCAACGCAAACATAGACACCGCTCACGGACACGATTTCTCGGTCGCCTCTCGGATCACTCGTCGAAAAGTTCCGGCTCAAACGCTCATTAGTGTGCGTCCACCGAGCGTAGGTATAAAAAGTGAAGTACATACATGAGATTGTCTTCTGTACCTATCTATTATGTGACCGGGGTGGCCGATGGGAACGAAGGAGTGCCAACCGCCACCCCGGTGGCAAGCTCAGGGGTGGCCGATGGGAATAAACCAAATAATCTGGCTTTAGTCCCAGCAGTGGAAACATTATAAGGATTATTATATTATGCTACTTACCTACCTACACTCAATCTGTATAGGTAGTTAACTAAATGTAAACAATCTTAACACGTCTTTTATCTAAAAAAATGTATCTAAAAATATTTACCAGCAGGTATTTACCTAAACCGATGAGAGGTAATTAACTAAATTTAAATAATCTTTGTGTCTTTTATTTGTTTGAAATAAAATGACGTATCTAGACTGGTTACGTTTAGCTAACTACCTAAATAAAATAGATAGGTACAGCTGTCAATCTGCATACAAAGCGCGATCTCACAACGCACACATAGACACCGCTCACAGACACGATATCTCGGAGCGCCTCTGCCCGCTCGTCGAACAGTTCCGGCTCAAACGCTCATTAGTGTGCGTCCACCGAGCGTAGGCATAAAAAGTGAGGTACATACATGAGATTGTCATCTGTACCTATCTATTTTGTGGTATAGGTCTGCTACTAAGTATATACTCTATTTGCAACAGCTTTAGACAAAAGTTAAAAAGTTTGTTTTAGGGTATACTTTGTAATAAATGTACAACATATGTACATAGGACACTTACATGGGAAAGAACTTCTAAACTAAAAGAAAACATATGATGAAGATGACGATGAACTGTTTGTCTAATAAAGTTTTAAAAAAAAATGTATATTTTTCAACCCTGGTCTGTCGTGACTGCTAGTATATTTAGGTTAGGCGAATAGCTTCGCCTGCATACATAAAATATAGCCTATGTCACTCAGGAATAAAGGAGCTTTCTATCATTAAAACAATTTTAACAATCGGACCTGGGGTGCTATTCTCTAAGAAAGCGCAGCGCTGGCACAGCGACGAGTCGTGAGCGCAATACATTGAATTAACAATCCAATGTAAAGGGGCATTGGGTTGTTAATCCAATGCACTGCGCTGACGACTCGTCACTGTGCCAGCGCTGCGCTTTCTTAGAGAATAGCACCCC
The DNA here is from genome assembly GCA_929112965.1 of Mythimna albipuncta. Taxonomy (NCBI): domain Eukaryota; kingdom Metazoa; phylum Arthropoda; class Insecta; order Lepidoptera; family Noctuidae; genus Mythimna; species Mythimna albipuncta. The sequence goes on from OV815987.1 coordinate 11,997,887, forward strand.
AGGACTTCCACAAAAAATAAAAAAACAAACTTTAGCTCTTTATTATAGATGTGTAAAAAGTAATGGACATAGCTCGAAGAATCACCAAAATTAGTGGCAATGGGCTGGGCACATTGCTCGGAGAACAGATAGTCGATGGGGACGAAAGGTTCTGGAGTGGCGACCACGTACCGGAAGACGTAGCGTTGGAAGACCTCCAACAAGGTGGACCGATGACCTGGTCAGGTTCACGGGAAGACGATAAGCGTGACGCACGGGAGCGGTCGTTGTGGCGATGCTTGAGGTAGGCCTATGTCCAACAGTGGACGCCTTTCGGCTGATTGATGATAATGAAAGTCGGTATGCATTTAAGCGGAAGTTGCGGAATCATTTTCTACACCAATAGCAGAATCGTCTCAAAACTTCTGTACTTACTTTATATAAATATATATATGTAGTATAGATATTAAATATATATGTATGTGTATTTTATCTATAATTATGTATAATTTTTACTCTTGTTTTAATACCAAAATTTTCTTTTTAAGCGTCTACCATATTGTCTCTTCACCGCCCTAGGTTGACTGGTAGAGAATGTCTAAGGCATTAAGTCCGCCTATGTACTTTGTGTTGCATGAAGATTAAATAAATGAATAAAATGATGAAAAAGTAATGGAAAGAGGTTTTCTTTTACAGTGTCTGTTCGAATATCCACGTATCGTCATCATTTCAGACCATAATGACTTGTCCTGTGCGTCCATAGGATGCAACTCAACATACATTTTCACTGTTTTTCATACAACCGCCCTTAAGCGATTATGACGTTATTACACATTTTTAATTAGTTATTTTGTAAACACAGTATCTTGTGGATATTATCGAGGCTTCTATTGAAATCATTTTATAAATTTATGTAAAACTAAGGCTGCACGCCCACGTCCGATAATCGGTAACCGAGTTTTTGCAGGATGAAAATAGAACACACTGATAGCAGTAGTGCAACGCACACGTCCTACAAAAAGTCGGTCAGAAAACAAAACAATTTTAAAAATAAAAAAATCGTCCCGATCCTGTCCTACACAAAGTCTGAAGTGGGTGGGCAGCGTAATCCAGTAAAAACGTTTGAAAATTGGCTATTTTGCATGAATTTTGACACTACATAATTTACTCAAAAATTTAAAAAGTCAAATGAATAAAACAAGTATGTCCTGAAACAAGTTTTGTAAAATATTCGAGTAAATCACGGAATTACCGAATGCTAACGGAATTTTCAGGCGATAGATTTATAGAATCTTTTTTCTCGTTACCAAACATCGCATTGGATTGCGTTAGATGAAGTAACAAGCTTTGAAACCATGCTCGATGTTGACGAATTGATTGGCGAGTGGAAAAGGAAAATTCTTAGTTATTTATTACTTACCGACTTTTGTGTTGTTCCTCACAAGCACTTAGATAGCACTACATTAAATGAAATGAAATTGATATTTGACTTTGAAATGGATTTCTTGTTATTCACAACACTTATGTCGTTATGATTCCGACTGTTTCATATTATTACTAAATGTACCCTCCTAAAGTATATTATCAGAATTCGTATGACATCATATTTGGAGGTAGTTTGAAAAACATAACGTGTTTATTTATTTTTATGCAATTTTATCTGCTTGGCTACCAAGTCCTTTAATTAATTAGTCTGTCTAATAAGTCAAACGATTTGGGTAATTTTTAAGATAAAATGAAATTTGATGTTATCAACACTGGTTCAATAATCAAGGTTGATTAAGAGATCTTGATCATTGTTTACTAATAGAAGAACCTTATAAAAAGTATCGAATATGAGTATTTTTTAAAAGATTAAATATTATACAAAATTCCCAAGTCTATAAGCCCCAAGTGAACATAAAAATAATAAATCCTGCTATTATTATAAACGCGAAAGTTTATACAAATATGTATGGATGTTTGCTACTTTTTCACGCTAAAACTGATTGGGTTTCGATGAAACTGAGTACTTACTTGATACTCACGAGTATACCATGTCCTGGAAGGTACGTAGGATACTTTTTGAAACTATAAGAACTGTACTGCTGTAACTTGGTAAGTAGATGTATTCTGTGAACCGCATTAAGATTTTTACACAAAAATAGAAAAAAAAACAATAAATTTTGGGAGTTTTCCATACTTAGAACAGAAACTCGTTTTTTTTTTTTCATTAAACACGTACATGTGTGGTGTATTTATGAAAAGGTCATAAAAAATGATATTGAGGCTTCTAATATCATTTTTTTCTTAACTGAATAGTTTGCACGAGAGACACCTTCACACCTTTCCACCAGACGGCTCGCCGCGCCATCACGACATACACGTCACTCCTAATTCGCTCCCTGCGTTGCTGCATGTATCTAACAACGAAGACGATTGGTTCGCCAATGTATGGAATGCGCAAAGCGATCCACACTCTGACGCCGAGCGCTCAAGATCCGTTTTGGCACCCTTCATGGGCGAGTCCTACTCGCACTTGGCCGCTTTTTTTTTTACATGACTGCCTAATAAAGGAATTATTTTAAATATGGAAATAATTTGTAGCAATTGTTTAACTAAACTATAATGCATTCAGTCAATTTCTAATTATAAAATACCTACAAAATAGTATATCGATTTCATTGGTAAACAACGTAAAATATTCAAATACCTACCTCACGTTTTAACGATTAAAAATAATCCATTATTTATGTTCCTCTAATAAATAAAATTAGATACCGATACAAATAGACTAAATAATAATCTACTTTTTGCAGATGTCGTTTTTCCTTATGCAGAGGTCAGATCTTGTCATTAGTACTAAATATATTTGATATAGTTTTTTATTTTAAATGTTAGATATAATCTAGAGCTTATAATAGAATAGATTTTTTTTTTCTTCTTATGGCAATTGAGCCGATTTCGACTATTCTGTCAGTGTCTTGTTGAAACGGCGGCTTAGTGAGAGCAACCGTCGAACTTTATACTTCGTGGTAGGTATTAGTTTTAGCTGAAAAGACTAGAATTAGTAGGTTAAGTGTTAACAATATCAAAATTGGTAGTAAGCAAATGAAATACAATGCGTTCCAAATGAGAATTGGATCGCCCGCCATGTTGTGACGTCACGATTTACTGTCAAATCGAGGAAAGAAATTTTTAAACATTAATTAATTCACACACATTCAAATTTAATTAATTTATGAACTGTGAAGGCAAAAAGTTTAATCAGAATCCAGTTCTTCAATTTTACTCATCTTCAAGTTCTCCAATTTTGCCAAAATTTCTTTGACTACGAGACGTCAAAACATATGAATCGGTCCTATTCTCATCTGGAACGCGTAGTACGTATATTTGTTAAAAAAAAAAAAAACAAACAAATATATCTGTCTCCCTCGTCAAGACACCGTTTTCTATGACCGTACCACAATATAGATAGGTACAGAAGTCAATCTTTATACAAAGCGCGCTCGAGCAACGCATACATAGACACTGCTCACCGACACGATGTCTCAGTCGCGTCTCGATCACTCGTCGAACAGTTCCGGCTCCAACGCTCATTAGTGTGCGTCCACCGAGCGTAGGTATAAAAAGTGAAGTACATACATGAGATTGTCTTCAGTACCTATCTATTTTGTGACCGACGGATGTCATGGGCGCTTTCGACGTCAAAAACTATGTCGGACCTCTCTTTCATACGTCACGTAACAAATAACATACTGTTTTCAGATTTATCCCTATACCTGTGCTATAAGCCATTGCTTTGTGTCAAATTTCAGGATTATAGGTCAAAGGGAAGTATCTTATGAATTTAGATTCCGTTATTATTACTCCCTCTCAAAGTGTCGAATGTGGTCGAAATATAATAATATGTTTATTCGGCATAAGCGGCAATTTTTTTTTTTTTTAACTCAAAAGTTTGATTTTTTCACAGCTTTAAAGAACCGCAGACTTGAGTATACGGTTTTAATTTCAACTCGATACCTCCACGCGATGGATGCGAGACGCGCAGGAACGTTAGTTGTGGCGACACTTGGGGGAGGCCTATGTCCAACAGTGGACGTATATCGGCTGAAATGATGGTGATGATGACCTCCACGCGTTTCCGAGATTAAAGTGAAGAGACAAAGGGTTTATAAGGGCTATAAGGTTTCCGTTTTTTCCTTTTGAGAGACGGAACCCTAAATCTACCTATATATCGTCGACCGTAGGTTCAATTGAGGTAAGGGACAAAATACCCAAAATGAGTTAAGTATACAGTTTTGTTCAGAATTTTTCGCTCTATCGAATGGTGTATATGAAAAAATTCTAGCTTAAGAAAAATGTCCCTCACCCTAATGATTTTTGGATCCAAATTTGGAATCAGCCCCATAATAACAATGTATCTGAAAAACTATGCAATATAGGAACTTGAAATGATGTAATTATTGCCGCCAATCCACTTGAAATAAGGTAAGGGTCTTCCCAATCAACAAATTTTGAAAAAATCGAATCCAACGCAGAGGTCAATTTAATGTAAGGGACATTACTAACAAAATACGTTGTTGTAAGGGACATCTATTTTCTTAAATAGCTAATTTATTTAAATAAATGATACACGTGTAGATAGAGCTAAAATACAAGATTGTGTGAAATCAGACCCCGAAAAAGGTTAATAAGAATAAAAGTTATAGGCGATTTAGTCCGAAAAAAAACTTTGTCGGCCTCTCTTAAAAAATCGTATTTTGTCCCTTACCTCAATTGAACCTACGGTCGACGATATATTGATAAATTTTTGTCTAATCTCTATATAATCACTAGCGTTTTTGTGTGTTTGTAAAGACCATACACTATCAATATAGCTACGTTTATTTGCCTACAATTAGGATAATTTCTTTAAAAACCATTACCTAAGTGCATTTAAGTATAATTTCAGCGCTTAAATTATGACTATTGTAACTTAATTTACTAATTAGTGTGAATGAATGTACCCGAAGATATTGAGCCTACCCCCTTTTCCTTACATTGTTACACTTGAACGATAAATCTGTGTACAATGCATTCCAAATGAGAATAGCATCGCCCGCCATGTTGTGACGTCATGATTTACTGTCAAATCGAGGAAAGAAGATATTAAACATTTATTTATTTACCTAAAATTTAATTTATTTATGAACTGTGAACGAAAAAAGTTTAATCAAAATCCAGTTCTTCAATTTTACTCATCTCTAAGTACTTCAATTTTGCCAAAATTTCTTCGATTTGTGTAATGTAGGTAGATTTATATTATTAATTAATTAGTAAGTATGTCGGTAGATTTAAGTTGTACATGTGATCAGTCAAATTATAGCTTTGTCGTGGAACGCTTATCTTTTATTCCTCACCCCCGCATATCACAATTTGACAGTACGACGAGACTTCAAAACGTAGGAATCGATCCTATTCTCATTTGGAGCGCGTAGTATAGATACCGGCACGGATCTTGAGCGCTGGCTTCAAGTTGCGCAGAAGTCAAAAGTCTTTGGTAGTACGAAGTGAGACGCGGGGGCGGGGAGTGTCAGTGATTGGCTCGTCGCGCCATCGCGTCATAGACGTCACTTGTGATTCGCTCCCTGCTTTTGCTGCATGTATCTAACAACGAAGACGATTGGCTCGCCAATGTATGGAATGTGCTAAGCGATCCCCACTTTGACGCCGAGCGCTCCAGATTCGTGCCGGTACCTATAAATTCGTTCGAGTTTTTTGGCGAGAAAAATGATGTACATCCACCCGTCCAAAGGACTAGGCGCCGTTTGTTTATTTTTTTGGTGGGTAGAAATCATCCAATAACATCTTCCGCCCCTGGGCGGGGCGGGAGTTAGTGTCAGACTCTTACTGACTAAAAAACCTACCCCGTTCCTTCTCAGCCTTCATACAGTAAGGCTTCGGCTCTGCTGGGCCCCTACTGTTTTCTGACAACTCATGGAGTTTCTACCGTATATAGATTCATAAGCATGTAGTAAAAAGCGGTTATTTCAATATTACAAACAGACACTCCAATTTTATTTATATTTATGTATAGATGTATAGATTTGACATTGATGATTGTTTTTTATTTCACAATTTGCAATATAAAAGAGTAAGCAATATTTTTATAAATTTTATTTTACAATTGTGAATGTCGGGAATATGTAGATTACTTTTTGCTATTCTTTAATTTTAACATGATGTCTGAAGTTTATAGGCCTGCCTCCAAAAATTTGTACATATTTTAAATGTTGTATTTTAATATAGATATTATATTTGTTCGTCAAAGCGTTGAGCTTTCAGTAGTCCTAAGTTGAGCTACACGAATACTGACAAATGCTTGCACTGACCGGGCAGGTCCACTCAAATTTGTGTGTTTCTTTAATCAAAATTCTCAGACACTAATTCTTCAATTGCATGGTTTTCATGTATGAACTTTAAAAGATTCTTTGACCCTTGCGTTTGTTTCGGTGTTTCTTCTCAGGGTAGTCAGCTAGAAAACACCGGCCTCATCTAAGTTAAACTGACGAAAATATTGACATGTAAAAGTGTTTATAAAAAACTTATTTACGAAATAAATATCATTTATCATTGTCCATTTGCGCAGACACTTGAGACACAAAACTACGTCAATGTTACATCATAATCATTTAATATCCAATAGGACTCAATTTGCAAATAATTTAAACAGCCTTTGTACTTAACTCAAATACATCCCGTCAAAAACTTATATCGAATAAATCCCGCCAAAAACTTAAATCGAATACATCCCGCCAAAAACTTAAATCGAATACATCCCGCCAAAACTTAAATCGAATACATCCCGCCAAAAACTTAAATCGAATACATCCCGCCAAAAACTTAATTTGAATACATCCCGCCAAAAACTTAAATCGAATACATCCCGCCAAAAACTTAATTCGAATACATCCCGCCAAAAACTTAAATCGAATACATCCCGCCAAAAACTTCACTCGAATACATTCCGCTAAAAACCCCTAGAAATCTATTTATTCCGCAGACTCACACAACAATTTTTTGGGTCCAATTTTACTTCTTATTTTACTATACTTATTTGGTACACGTTTACTGGTCCTTTCTTACTTAAGAATTAATATTTTGTTTATTTATTTATTTAATCTTCATGCAACACAAACTACATAGGCGGACTTAATGCCTTAGGCATTCTCTACCAATCAACCAATAAAAAAAAAACAATATAAATTAAAAATTATAAAAATTTAAAATCAATATCCAATATACAAAATAAAAATACAATAATAAAAATAAATCCAATATTAATATTAAATATAACTTTTTTTGTTGTCTGCTATTTAGTTTTTAATTTGCAGAACTAGTAAATATTATATTACAGCATAATAGGTAAATATGCAAATATTCATCAGATTTTCATTAATTCATGTGATGAGTAAGTATATTATTTAATCAATAAATACAAAAGAATAAATATAACCAAAATAGCCAATACTTTATTTGTAGACACGTTTTTTTTTTTCTTAAAAGAGTAACATGGAGTTTGTTGCCGGTTCTTCTCCATAGGAAACGACCAATTTCGAACCGTGCACTAGCTTCCGACGTTTTATAAGTGCCCATATGTTTATAAGAATCTATGTAAGTGCCCATGTAGGCCTATGTGTAGTAAAATATTTTAAATTGGATTCAATAGATTTTGTGCTGTGCGATGAGAACTATTGTATACTTGTTTCATACAATTTTAACTTGAGTTTATACCTATTATATGTATGTATTTAGAAATATATAAGTATGTTTCTTATATTTGTGAGTCTGATTTTGTCTCGTAGCTTGATGTTCAACATGCTCCTTTCCATTTTGGTTTGGCATACAAATATAAGAAACAAAACAAAAGTTAAAGATGTGACATAAACAGTGGGAAAACTGAAATGGAACTGGGTAGGCCATTTGATCCGGAATAAAAAGAAGAAATGGACCAAAGATGTCACTGTATGGTACCCTAGAGACGGAAAAAGAAAGAAAGGACGTCAAAAAGCGAGATGGGAGGATGATATTAGGAAAGTATATGTATATAAGCTGGAATAATATGGCAAAGAAATTCAGAGAACAGGATAATGTGGAAAAAGCTAGGGGAGGCCTATGCCAAAGGGCAAGCTGATAACAATGTTACCGTTGTCGAAGATTGAAACTGTGACCATTTAATTTAATTATTTTAGGAAATTATAATCATAATAATAATATTCATATATAATAATATTGTAATTCCAAATTAATTTAGTGAAATAATTAAGCAATAATTTATGTCTATTGTTATGATTTAAAAAAAAAAATATGTTATAGAAATATCATTGTTATTATGATTGTGAAATGATTCGACAGAAAAAACCTTGAAATGAAATGTATTTAATGAACTATCAGAAATAAAGGCTATTTGTATTTGTATTTGTATTTGTAAGCATGTTTATCAGTTGTCTAGTAATCATAACACAAGTTCTGCTTAGCTTGGGATTAGACGGCGTTGTGTGATAGTTGTGGAATATTATTATTAATATTATTGTTATTATATCTGTTTGCTGAATGCGTATACGTACTATAGATAATTATTAAAATTAGTCTTTAAACAAACATCGTGTAGATATTTCAATTAGGAACTTTTGCAACTTTAAAAGATACTGTAAATATTATAAAAGATTCATCGTAGTCTACCCTGACGTAAAATTTTATAGAAGCCAACAAAATCATCATCATTTCAGCTGAAAGACATTCATTGTTGGACATAGGCCTCCCCCAAGTGTCGCTATAATGGCCGGTCTTGAGCGTCTCACATCCATCGGATTCCCGCGACCCTCACTAGGTCATCGATCCACTTTGTGAAGATGCAGCGTTAACTAAATAATATAAATTAAATATGAAAAAAAATATCTGAGCAATAATAAAAAAATACTTACACTTCTCCAAAAAAATTAAAATCCAAGTAAACACAAAATACGCTCATTGTCCACAAGAACTAACACTCAATCGTTGCACGAACAATTAAAATAATTATCCTGACTACTATCCAAAATAATTATTTATAATTAAAATAATTGTCTTGACTACTATTCAAAATAATTTAATTATTTTGACTACTCTTTTGTCTCTGGATTTGGAACACGGCACGTTTCGTCGCGAGCGCTGCGAGTTATTAATTATGTTATCGGGGGACGCAGAAACTTCAAGCAATGTATTGATAATCTATACTTATAATAAATCTGTAGAGAGGTAAATTCTGTACATAAAATATATTTAAAAAATAACTATCAAGGGGTGGTTAGGGATCGCTACTGATGCTAAAAATGCAATCAGTAAAATTTTTGTCTGTCTGTCTGTCTGTCTGTCTGTCTGTATATTCGTTATGGAAACAAAAACTACTCGACGGATTTCAACGAAATTTGGCACAATTATTCTTCATACTCTTGGGCAGGTTATAGTATACTTTTCATTACGCTACGATCAATAGGAGCAGAGCAGTGAAGGGAAATATTGGGAAAACGGGAGAAGATACTCCATTTTTTAAGCTTCCGTCGCGTGTGCAGGCTTATAGGTTAAAGCTACATAGAAATCATGTATGACGGAAATATTCGCCCTAAAATTATATAAAAAATATTCCTCGACAGCATATGTCTATCTTTTATGGTTGACTCACAATAACACGTGAAACTCCCGATAGCTTGGCAATTCGGAGATTTCTGATTGTATTTGTCTACTCTAACGTTTACAACACTATCACTCATCCCTAATTAAAAAAAGTTAACATTATTACCTATTCAATAAAAAAAGAATCATGTAAATCGGTGTAGAAACACCAAAGTTATACATGAAATAATAAGTCATCGCGCGTGAATACAGAGTCATGCTATAAGGATTATTTTTGTGTATCGGTTGCCGCGCTCGACGCGCGTCGTGGCGGGAGGTATAAAAAGGCGGGGGGTCCGCGCTCGAGCGTCATTCAATATTTGGCTGTTGATGCGAATAGACGTTCAGACTGTTCGACCTTATTGACAACCAATAATTGTTATTTGCAAACCGTGCTTATCAGCACGACTTTTAGTCTTTGAATAATTTATTTTTAGATTTGTTTTGTTGTTATTTTATATAATAGGTATTATGGTAGTGTTTAAATATATTATTAGTTTTAGGTATAAGAGGTTTTGGTAGTGATTAATTAAATTAATAGTTTATTTTCGTAATTATTATATTAGTTATTTTGGTAGTGTTTAATTGTATTAATAGTTTATTTTCGTAATTGGTAGTGTTTAATTATATTAATAGTTTATTTTCGTAATTATTATATTAGTTATTTTGGTAGTGTTTAATTGTATTAATAGTTTATTTTCGTAATTGGTAGTGTTTAATTATATTAATAGTTTATTTTCGTAATTATTATATTAGTTATTTTGGTAGTGTTTAATTGTATTAATAGTTTATTTTCGTAATTGGTAGTGTTTAATTATATTAATAGTTTATTTTCGTAATTATTACATAATTACTATATATAATTGTAAGTGTAAGGTAGCTTCAGTTACCGTCGATTAAAAATACACAATGCCACCTAAAAAACGACCATCTTTATCTCGAAATTCGAGAGATGCTAAAAGGATGAGAAATGCGCGTTCTCAAGAATCGGCAGAGGAAAGAGCACATCGGTTAAACTCTATGAGAGTTAGTGCCTCAACCTCTCGAGCCAATGAAAGCTCAAAATACACAATGCCACCTAAAAAACGACCATCTTTATCTCGAAATTCGAGAGATGCTAAAAGGATGAGAAATGCGCGTTCTCAAGAATCGGCAGAGGAAAGAGCACATCGGTTAAACTCTATGAGAGTTAGTGCCTCAACCTCTCGAGCCAATGAAAGCTCTCCAGAGAGAGAGATGCGATTAGCAGCTGACAGAGCGAGACGAGCTACATCACGGGCGTCTCAAAGCTCTTCTCAACGAGAGCTGAGGCTTACCATTGACCGAGAACAACATGTGTTATCCCGAGATGCTGAAACTGCGTCACAACGAGAATTGCGTCTCACTGCTGACCGCGAACGGCATACATTATCTCGCGAGTCAGAAACCTTCACTGACAGGGAATTACGTCTCACTGCTGACCGCGAACGGCATACACTATCTCGCGAGTCAGAAACCTACACTGAGTGGGAATTGCGTCTCACTGCTGACCGCGAACGTCATATATTGTCTCGCGAGTCAGAAACCTACACTGAGAGGGAATTGCGTCTCACAGCTGACCGCGAACGTCATATTTTATCTCGAGAATCTGAAACTTTAACTCAATATGAAGACCGTTTGACAAATGATAGGGTGCACCATAATGTTATTCGATCTCTCGAAGACGCACATGAGCATGAACAACGACTAGAGTCGGTACGCGAATATTATAATTCTTTGAGACAAGAACGATCAGTAAGTTTGTCTAATGAAAGATTAAGAATCGAAAATATTCGGTCTCTTGAAACGGATGAACAGCGAGAGGCCCGTCTTACTGCAGACAGATTTCGACATAGCCTTAATAACTTAGATGTACACATAGAAGATCAATCTAGAAATTCGGTGGTTTGGTCCGACAAATATAAAAGTGGGTTTGCTTATAACCTCACAATTGATTACGGATCATCTTCTGTAATAGGCGATATGAACGTGGTATGTCGTTTTTGTAATGCTGCAAAGTGGAGTAAGGAGTCAGCTGGTTTCTGTTGTTCTACAGGTAAAATAAATTTGCCTTCATTCGAAGACCCACCGGAACCTTTGAAATCACTACTTTTAGGGGAACATATACAATCTAAACAGTTTTTAGATAATATTCGCACTTATAATAGTGCATTTCAAATGACATCCTTTGGCGCTCAACAAATCTCAGAAGGTCATTTCATGCCTACTTTTAAGATACAAGGTCAGGTTTACCATTTGATAGGATCCCTTTTGCCTGAAAACCAACCTAAGTTTCTTCAAATATATTTTGTATCCGACTACAACGAACAGTCGAATATAAGAAATCAATATTTCCCGAATTTAAATACTGAACTCATATCACAACTTCAGAACATGTTGCATCAGGTTAATTCGTATGTATGCAGTTTTAAATCGGCATTAGAAGCTCTTCCTCGAGATGATGATAACAATTATAAAATTGTTATAAATGCCGATAGGCGTCCAACTCAGGAACACCCTGGGCGTTATAATGCTCCATCCACGAATGAAGTTGCTGTGGTATTGGTCGACCAGGAATGTGATAGGCGTGATATCGTTATCCGTTCCAGAGATAATCGTTTGCAACGTATTTATGAAACCCACAGGGCTTACGACAGTTTGCAATATCCTTTGATATACTGTCGAGGGGAAGATGGTTATAATTTTGCTTTATACCAAACTGATCCGCGTACAGGCGCACCTAATTATAATAAAAAGATTTCATGCCTTCAATTTTACTGTTACCACTTGCAAGTAAGACGGAATAGGTTTGTATACTTTCAACGTTTTCGTGGCTTATTCAATCAGTTTATTGTAGACATGTACGCAAAAATTGAAACCGAAAGATTAGTTTATATACGATCTAATCAAAGGCAGCTGCGCGCTGAAGAATACGTGCACCTTCGCGACGCCATGCAGCAAGATAACGATACGGTGAATATGGGTCGTTTAGTTATTTTGCCCTCTTCTTTTACTGGTGGTCCACGATACATGCACGAACGTACTCAAGATGCTTTTTGTTACGTAAGAAAATATGGACGTCCCGACTTATTTATTACTGTAACTACCAATCCTAAGTGGGATGAAATTACTCGGGAGCTTCTTGAGGGTCAAGCACCGCATGACCGCCATGATATCATAGCAAGAGTTTTTCATTTAAAATTAAAATCAATGATAGATCTACTTACCAAAGATAACATTTTTGGAGAAGTATTGTGTTATATGTATAGTATTGAATGGCAAAAACGCGGCTTACCTCACGCACATATCCTGCTTTGGTTAAAAGATAAGGTTCGACCTAATGATGTAGACAGTTTAATCAGTGCTGAAATTCCAAGTCCGATTGCAGATCCCGTGTTATACGACATTGTTAAAACTCATATGATACATGGTCCATGTGGTGCATTTAACGGGAATTCTCCTTGCATGCAAGACGGTCGTTGCACTAAAAGATATCCAAAAGCCTTAGTGGATGACACTGTAACAGGACATGATGGATACCCATTATATCGTCGCCGTTCAAGAGATAATGGTGGTTTTACTGTTGAAAAGCGAGTGTCTGGACAACAAGTTACTTTAGATAATAGGTGGGTCGTTCCGTATTCTCCTGTGTTGTCCAGAGCATTTCAAGCTCACATAAATGTTGAAATGTGTAATAGTGTAGAGTCAATAAAATATATTTGTAAGTATATTAATAAGGGCAGTGACCAAGCTACATTTGCTTTGAGAAATGAACATGATGAAGTTACAAGATTTCAGTCAGGCAGATATATAAGTTCTTCAGAAGCTGTGTGGCGGATCTTAAGTTTCAACATTCACGAAAGATATCCACCTGTGACTCATCTGGATGTTCATCTTGAAGGCGGCCAACGTATATATTTCAACGCCGAAAATTTCACAGAACGGTTAGAGAACCCTAGACAAACAACTTTATTAGCATTCTTTCGACTTTGCCAAACTGATGATTTTGCAAAATCTCTTTTGTATGAGGAAGTTCCATCGTATTATACCTACGATAAGCAACGGGGTGTCTTTAATCGAAGACGCCGTGGCAGGCCTGTAGATGGCGAGTCAGGTATTTTTAAAGAACATGTTCTTGGTAGAGTGTACACCGTTCATCCTAACAACGCTGAGTGTTTCTATTTGCGATTATTATTACATACCGTGCGAGGACCAACCTCATTTATAGATTTGAGAAAAGTAGACGATGTTGTTTATCCCACTTATCAAGCAGCTTGCCAAGCACGTCATTTGCTTGAAAATGATCAGCATTGGGATGACGCTTTAGCAGAATCCTGTGTTAGTGATAATCCACGACGGTTACGCCATTTATTTGTAACATTACTCATATTTTGTAATTTGTCAGATGCTGTAAAATTATGGGAAAAATATAAAGAAAAATTTGCAGAAGACTTTCTTAGAAATATACCTAACAATGATGAAGGCACAACTAATGATAATTTCCGTGATCTTGCCATAAATCAGTGCTTATTAGCTCTTCAGGATGACTTAACAGCAGTAGGCGGTAAATCACTCTGTGAATATGGTTTGCCAACACCAACCTCAGTCGGAGAGGTAACTAATAGGGAATATTCCGCAGAGATTGGTTACAATTTAATGGAACTGCTGACAACATTAGAAAACGGTGTCCCAATGATGACTGCAGAACAACGTTCAGTTTATGACCGCGTGTGCAATAGTGTTCAAAATAATTTGGGAACAATATGGTTTTTAGATGCACCTGGAGGAACTGGAAAAACCTTTTTGACTAAATTAATATTGGCTTATGTTCGAAATCAGCGTAAAATTGCTCTTGCCGTAGCTTCATCAGGGATAGCTGCAACATTGCTACCAGGAGGTAAAACTGCTCACAGTATGTTTAAAATACCAATTGATTTAGATCGCACGGAAAGTCCAACCTGTAGTATTTCAAGAAATAGCGACAAAGCTAAGGTATTACGCGAGTGTAGTTTAATCATATGGGATGAATGTACGATGGCCCATCGAAAAGGAGTAGAAGCGGTAGACAGAACTTTAAGGGATATAAGACAAAATGATCGACCAATGGGCGGTATCACGGTTTTATTTTGTGGTGATTTCCGACAAACCTTACCAGTAATACCACGGGGAACCCGAGCTGATGAGGTTAGGGCTTGCCTGAAAAGCTCTTATTTATGGCGTGATATACAATCGGTGCATTTGACTATAAATATGCGAGTGAGAACTGGAGATAACCCGGATGATAGTCAATTTTCTGACACATTATTAAAGATTGGTGAAGGTACCTATCCACAACTACACCAAGGAAAACTTATTCTGACGCCTGAATTATGTTGTATGGTGCAATCTCAACCACATCTTATATCGTCGGTTTACGGTGACGTAACAAATATATTAAATAGGGACAATTCTTGGCTATGCGAAAGATCTATTTTAACTCCTCGCAATGACCAGGCATCTGAGATCAATAACAAAATACTGTCGAATATACAGGGGGAAAGCAAAGTTTATAGATCAATAAATAGAATGGTCGATGAACAAGAAGCCACTAATTACCCGATAGAATTTTTAAATTCTTTAAATATGCCCGGACTTCCCGCTCATGAAATTTGTTTAAAAATTGGGATACCGATTATTCTGCTCCGAAATTTAAGACCACCACAACTTTGCAATGGAACTCGACTAAAAGTAACCCAGTTGCAACAAAATATAATCGAGGCTCAAATTTTAACAGGTTGCGGTGCAGGAGAAACCGTCTTTATTCCCAGAATACCCTTAATACCAAATAATTTTCCATTCCAATTTAAAAGGACGCAATTCCCAGTATCGGTGTGTTATGCAATGACAATTAACAAGGCTCAAGGGCAGACTTTTGGTGTTGCTGGAGTAGATCTCAGTGTCAGTTGTTTCTCGCATGGTCAGTTGTATGTTGCTCTCTCCCGTGTTAGCAGTTCTAAAAATCTTTATGTTCACGTGCCGGACGGGTCAACTTTCAATATAGTTTACCCGGAAGCTTTGCACTGAAGTATTTTCGTTTTATAGGTACCTTTACCTTACCTTTATAAGGCAGTGGTACTTATATTGCCACCAAAATTTGAACCTTAACACATTATTATAAAGTTTAAAAGCAATAAATATTTTTAAGTTCTGTGTCTTATAAAGGGTTAAGCCTCATGTGAACGTGATCTAAACAATATTACCAATATAAATAAAAATAATAAATATTACCAATACATTAACTTAATACACAAGGAGTTACACGCTGACGGAGACGCGGGCACAGCTATCTATACTTTTCTGCCGGAAGTCACTATTCCACGCGGACGAAGTCGCGGGCAAAAGCTAGTATTTAATAATGTTATTATTATAATAATACATTTGTCTGTCTGTTGACTGTTTTACGGGTCTCGTGGTCGCAAACTCGGCTGCTATAAATCTAACAGGATTCACAAACACGTAATATATCATACATACCTAATTACATGTAACATATATACTTAACATAATCAGCATTATAATATTCCCAGTACGTAGGACTTAGGACTAAGGCCTCCTCTCTAGGAGAGGGAATGGACCGTAATCCACCACATACTTCAAATAGAGCATACACATCATACCACACCCTCCACCATCCCCACCACCACCAACACCTTATCTCTTTCTTTTATTGCACCTACCACTATTTTTCTCTGTATCACCCAAAAGTTGACTGGAAGAAAATGCCTAAGGCATTTTTTTTAATGGTGGGAAAAAATTATCCAATGACAACCCCCGCTCTTGGTCGGAGCGAGAGATAGTGGCAAACTCTTAATGACTAAAAGACCCACCCCGTTCCTTCTAGCATTCATACCGGGGTTCGAGCGCCCTTTCGGATAACCCTGGCCCCAGTAGGCTTCGACCCGGCTGGGCCCCTGCTGTTGCTGAAAACTCCTTGAGGCGCGCGGGAACAGCGCGCGCCGTCGACGACTTAGGCTGGGTCCGGACTGTTACCGGACGGCCGGACAGCGAGCTACCCATTGCTCACTGTCCGCAAGCCCGCGCCTACGGTGGCTGGAAATCGGGATCGGAATCCCGGCGGCGGCGGCGAGAGCACCGTTGCCTGATGGCCCCGGGTTCGGGGTGCAATGCTGATTGATATAAGATCCAATAGAAGAAACCAAATCCAATTGAAGGAATCCTCATCTGTTATTAAGCTATTGCATAGCTTCTATCGCGGGCCTTGAGCGAGGAGACTGAATCCAGAAATTCCGTAACGAAAATAACCTAACACCCCCCACTCATTTGTTGTTTGAGCGTTGTGACCGATAAGAAAACAAATGAGTGAAAGCAGCTGTCGGCGTTTTGGATGGGTGGGGTTAAGCAGCTGTTAGCGAGGTCTGGTTTTTGATGGAAGAGGTTAAGCAGCTGTTGGCGAGGTCTGGTTTTGGATGGAAGAGGTTAAGCAGCTGTTGGCGAGGTCTGGTATTGGATGGGTGGGGATAAGCAGCTGTTGGAAAGGTCTCATTTTGGATGGGTGGGGTTAAGCACCTGTTGGCGAGGTGTAGTTTTGGATGGGTGGGGTTAAGCAGCTGTTGGCGAGGTCTAGTTTTGGATGGGTGGGGTTAAGCAGCTGTTGGCGAGGTCTATTGCATAAGTTGATAAAAAATGCCTTACCGCGGCAGCCCCCGAGTGCCACACGTCTTTTTTGATTATGGGGGTACCGAGGCCTTGGTAGCTACGTCAGTTTATACATTGCATTTTTTTATTCTTTTATAAATCAACGTAGACGCCATTTAAATGAACCTAGATGTTTATTTTTCAATGACCAGCCAAATTCCAGACATTATTGACACGATACACGCAAGAATGAACTGTGAAAACAGCGAAAAAAGAGCTGTATTCTACATTTAACTGAGTTTGACACTAGTGTTATTGGTTTTCTCGTTCTACCTTTCGAATGTCTTAAGTTACACTGTCCGACATAAGGCTATTGTCTTTCTATTGTGTCTCTAATTACGACATTCAAAGAGTTAACCTTTCAATCGTGGAAATCACAGACACAATTGAAAGACAATAGGTGCGCGAACGCCGGCGTTGGTTCGCTTGGGGTTTAATGAATTAAAGGTGAAATACACATAATACAACAAACGGGATTTTTTTGCTATAGACGGTACAGAACACTTCATACGCGAGGTCGACTTGCACTTGGCCGGTTTTTTTTTTCTCATTCTACCATTGAAAAATAAGGCACATTTTGATCGTTTTAATCCCGTGGAGGATCCTTCCGGTACATGAAACACTATTGATTTGTAACGATAAAATTAATTTAATAATAAAGTGCATGCGTAAATTAATATGAGTTTTTTTTTAAACGCGTATTAATTTACGCATGTACAAAATTAATTTATTTAAGAAAACGTCAGCTGAGCGAGTCCAATGACCCGTAGGATGCCCGTAGATAGTTAGTACGCAACGCCGACTACTGATGATGATGCCCGCCAAGTTGTGACGTCACGATTTACTGTCAAATCGAGGAAAGAAATTTTTAAACATTAATTAATTTACGAAAAATTTAATTTATTTATGAACTGTGAAAGAAAAAAGTTTAATCAGAATCCAGTTCTTCAATTTTACTCATTTCTAAGCTCTTCAATTTTGCAAAAATTTCATCGATTTGACAGTACGACGAGACGTCAAAAGTGTCAAAACATAGGAATCGGTCCTATTCTCATTTGGAATGCGTAGTACCTAGAATATACGATGTGTTTTATTATCAATAATACTGAAACTGGAAAAATAATAATAATAATATTCCACAACTATCACACAGTTCCGTCTAGTCCCAAGCTAAGCAGAGCTTGTGTTATGGGTACTAGACAACTGATAAACATACGTATATATTTCTAAATATATAAATATTATAGAAAAATTACACCCAGGCACAGAACAAATCATCGTGCTCATCACACAAACATTTGTCCTGGGTGGGAATCGAACCCACGACCTCCGGCATAGCAGTCAGGGTCATTAACCACTAGACCAACAGGCCTGTCAATATGAGTGATAACAAGATTTGTTCTAGATTTTTTAAGTGTACATAAAATGGGGTGAATAGAGACTTAGGGGTGAATAGAGACAAAACTTCAAAGGGTATTTTCTCGATATTTGAATATTTTTTGAAGCATTTAACTATATAATTTTTTTAATGAATTGTTATTCTAAATTATTGATGCTTTGTTAGAGGATATTATGACATCAAAGTGAAAAACCAAACCAAAGTTTTGTCTCTATTCACCCCTAAGTCTCTATTCACCCCGTTTTACGGTAACGCAATACTAGCTGTTATTTCTTGTATGGCTCCAATAATATATCCTCTTCTTCTGAGTCGGTACACGCTTGAGACTGGTCGTGGTCATCACTATGAATCACGATGAGTGATCATATTTGTCATGCGGCGCCATTCATCGCGGATTGCAGCTTTCCGGTTACATTCATAAACCGAGCACTTAGCTGCGGCCTTGATCGTCAACCCATCTCATTAGTGATCTACCACGCGGCCTGGTGCCCTCCACTTTGCACTACGAGACGCTCTATGGAGTCATTACTACGATGCGATGGTAATATTATTTTTGTATCAGGCAACGGCGTTCTCGCCGCCGCGTTTGTCAGCAACAGCAGGGACCCAGCCGGGTCGAAGCCTACTGGTGCCAGGGTTATCCGAAAGGGCGCTCGAGCCCCGGTATGAAGGCTAGAAGGAACGGGGTCGGTCTTTTAGTCAGTAAGAGTCTGACACTATCTCCCGCTGCGCCCAAGAGCGGGGGAGGTCAATGCATGATTTTTTCCCACCATAAAAAAAAGGAGAAGAAAGTTTGGAAGGACTTGGTGAAGGCCTTTGCCCAGCAGTGGGACAGCAACGGCTAGAAGAAAAAAAAAACATAAGTGTTTTATCTTTATGCGTTAATAAAATTATGCTTTATTATTATTATTATGCTAGCAGTATTTAGGACAACAAGCATTATGGCAAAAGTTGTATGCGTAATGATCATTATGCGGAATTTTGTTATGCCAATGTAAATTATGACAATATATTTTATGCTAATCATTAGTAAACCCGATGCGATACATGGCCGAAGAAAGTCAAAATGTGCGACTGAACTGTGGATGATAGGCGCTGTCTGATGCCGAGTTCTGATACAATTAAAATGTTAAACATTAAAATTAAAAAAAAAAACGGAATTTTCTTGTAAGTAAAGCCTACTTAAAGACTTTCTGAATTTCTGGAAAAAATACATAGTAGGTACAACTATTGCCGAAACTGATCTTGAGCGCTCGGCGTCAGAGTGGGTATCACTTTGCGCATTCCATATATTTGCGAGCTAATCGTCTTCGTTGTTAAATACATGCAGCAACGCAGGGAACGAATCAGGAGTGACATCTATAACGCGATGGCGCGGCGAGCCAATCACTAACACTCCCCGCCCCCGCGTCTCACTTCGCACCACTAAAGAGACCGAATATTTGACTTCTGCGCAACTTATATACAGTTTTCAGATTTTTTCTTATACTTGTGCTATGAGCCCTTACTTCACATCAAACTTCGAGATTCTAGGGCAAGGGGAAGTATCCTATAGGTCAGCGCAGACAGAAAGGAGCGCAGCGGAAAGGATTTTAATTATTTTTATTAAGAAATTATATTAAGGATAAGATATATAAGGATTAGATTAAGGAACTCCAAAGTCAACTGTAAAATTTATTGAAATTAAGTGCATATAAGCTTGAACCTGACAAAAAATGCTCGCGCGTCCTCGAAGATACGGCGGGAAGCGAATCTTCGACATACGCCATCCGGCAGAAAATGCTCGAGACCGCGCGAGGGTTATTCATCTCTGTCTGCGCTGATCCTATGACTTTGGATTCCCTTGAGAGTGTCTAAACACAAGTTTTTTGCCACATAAACTGCCGTATATCTTTTTCCGTTGACTCAGAAGTTTGATTTTTCACAGCTTTAAAATACCGCAGACCGTATATGGTTTGTTTTTTTGATAAAAATCATCCAAATGACATCCCCCGCTCTTGGGCGGAGTGGGAGATAGTGTCAGACTCTTACTGACTATAAAACCCACCCCGTTTCCGCTTGCCTTTTATACTGGGGTTGAGCAACATTTCTTAGTTAACCCTCTGGCCCCAGTAGGCAGACCGTATATGGTTCAATAACCTATATTAAATTTCAGTATCCTGAATCAAAGGGAAGTGCGCGTATCAATAACTGTTTTGTTATTAATGTTTTTTAGCCATTTTATCTGAAAACATATTTGTTTGTTGTTTAATTTTTTTACTAGAATTATAATTATATTGTTATCAAACTTACGGCCAAAGACACTAATTAAAAGCATTATAAACATGAAAAATACAACTCGACGTGTGTTTGGGCACGTGAATTTTGTAGCTATCTTTATTTCTTCCTTCATTGAAGTTTGTTTGCTTGGTTCGAATTGAATTAGTACCTTTTTTATTGTTGATAGGTTCGCGCTTGAACGCTATCTCACATGATGGAAAGCGACGATGCAGTCGACGATGGAACGCGCTTACCTAAAAGAAACCTATTCAATCTCGACTTAAAGATTCCCGGGTTGTAGCTATCAGGAAACACAGACTCCGGCAAGTAATTCCACTCCCTGGCCGCACGCACAATGAATGTGTTCCCAAAACGTTTTGTGCGTGTAGGTGGGATATCCACCATATACCTTTTGACAACCCACACCATATACCTTTTGATACAAGGGCAGAAATTTTGTCATTGAAATTTTGTCGAGTTGAAATTCGCTCGAGCCGTAATCTAACCTGTACGCGTGGGAAAAGTGTGCCATCTTTGCGATTGTAGAATTTGCATCTGAATAACTAAAATGTTTCGAAACAGCGATATGTTTATTTTGGAACATTTGGAACATCGGCTCAAAATACACAAACCGAACATTTGAAACATCGGCTCACAAGATACAAACGAACCATTTGGAACATCGACTCTAAAGATATAAACGGAACAATTGGAACATCGGAACATTTGGAACATCAGCTCAAAAGATACCAATAGCAGAGACCCAGCTGGGTCGAAGGCTACTGGGGCCAGGGTTATCCGAGAGGGAACTCGAGCCCCGATATGAAGGCTAGAGGTAACGAAGTGGGCTTTTAGTCAGTAAGAGTCTGACACTATCTCCCGCTCCGCCCAAGAGCGGGGGTTGTCATTGGATGATTTTACCCACCATAAAAAAAAGCTCAAAAGATACAAACGGAACATTTGAAACATCGGCTCACAAGATACAAGCGGAACATTTAGAACATCGGAACATTTAAAACATCGGTTCACTAGATACAAATGTTATAAATCGTGGATCTGTTAAGTTGCGTCTTGCGACACACTATAAGTTTTATTTAATTTAATTTTGATTTGAGAATAATTTGAAGCTGATGTTTTTAGTTCATTATTTATTTAATCTTCATGCAACACAAAGTACATAGGCGGATTTAATGCCTTAGGCATTCTCTACTAGTCAACCTAGGGTGGTGCGGAGACTACATGGCAGGCGCATAAAAAGAAAATTTATTATAAAAACGCGAGTAAAAAGTATACATATAGATATTTAAATTCATACATATATATTTAATATAATATACATACTACATATACCTATATTTAGATAAAGTAAGGACAGAAGTTTTGAGACGATTCTGCTATTGGTGTAGAAAATGATTCCGCAACTTCCGCTTAAATGCATACCGACTTTTGTACTTATTTATATTACACTATTTACGTTTTAATTTGAATTTTAATAAGACTTCTGGTCACTAAAAGTAGAGTGTTTCAGTGTTCCAATTGTTCCAAGTGATGTATTTAAAACATTACTGATGTTTTGATCTTTCGAAACACTAAAATCTTTCGAAACACTAAAATGTTTCGAAACAGTGGGTCAGTTCAGTAAAGACTTATACGCCTACTAACCTGTCCGTTTCGGGGGCCCTAAAATAAATATGTATAGTCTGTCTAAAAAGTCAACCGACTTAGGCCTAGGTTTAGGGGGTTGGGTTAGGCCTGGTCTACACTCAAGTGTTAGCGTTAAGGCAACTAATTTTTGTTTTGTAATTATTTGTGTCTCTTTTCTTTCTTTTACTTGGGAATTTTGTATATTATTTAATTATTTAAAAAATACCTATATTCGATCCTTTTTATAAGGTTTTTTTATTAGTAAACAACGATCAAGATCTCTTAATCAACCTTGATTATTGAACCAGAGTTGACTACATCAAATTTCATTTTAACCTTATAATTCGGCATTCTTCTGATTTCCTTTTCTCCAAGACCTCTTTCATCTATTCTGTGGATACAATAATTAATCAGGTGACTTGTAACACAAACTCTGCTTAGTTTGGGACTGAACGGCGTTGTGTGTAAATTTTGAAATATTATTCATCATCTCCAGCCTTTTTCAATGTTCCCACTGTTGGGACTCAAGCCTCCTCTCTAGGAGACGGAATAGGCATAATCCACCACGCGGGCCCAGTGCTTGTTGGTGAATGTCACATGTCTTCGAATTGTTCGGTTCTAGGACATGCCGGTTTCCTCACGATGTTTTCCTTCACCGTTTTGAGAGCAGTGGTGATGAAATAAATTACAATATTATTATTAGTATAAATTGAAGGAACGGGAAGAAACATTCTTTTGGCCTCAAAAAAACATTGATAATATACAACCTAGTGTACCAGTTAGGTTATCAATACGAATATAATGTATAACCTAAATTTGTTATCCAAAACTTCTAAGAATAGTGGCCAGTTTAGGTTCAACGTACAGTATAAATCTCAGATACATTATAAATGATATTTATTTTACAAATAGGTTTTTAAAAAAAAAAACACTTTTACATTTCAATTTTTTTTAACTATTGCATAACTTCTATCGCGGGCCTTGAGCGTGAAGACCGAATCCAGAAATTCCGTAACGAAAATAACCTAACACCCCCCCACTCATTTGTTTTTTGAGCGTGGTGACCGATAAGAAAACAAATGAGTGAACAATCAATCAAAATTCAATTCAATGTGTGAAAGTGTAACTTCAATTAATATCAAAGAAAAAAAAATACTGCATAAATAAAATAAATAAATAATTATAATTGCATAAGTTGATAAAAATGCTATGCAATAGCTTTACCGCGTCAGTCCCCGAGTGCCACACGTCTTTTTTTAATTTAGTTTAAACTAGTTGAGACCTGTGTTTCCTAGCTGACTGCCCTGAGAAGAAACCCCGAAACAAGCTTAGGTGTCGAAGTCTTTTTTAAAGACCATAAAGTAAACACGTCAAATTATTCAAGGTGTCGTTTTGAAGCTGCAAAATATTTCAGGAGGTAATTATGTTAGTGATTCTCGACCAGAATCAATAATAAAATGAGTAGGTAATTATTTAATTATTTTTTTCTTATTTATGGAAATCCGCATGTGTGAACTACGTTTCTTAAAAAACAGCCAGTCTGTTACCTGCCTTATAACCGCGCTTTCTTTCACACACACAAACACGGAACAATAAAGGGCGTTTTCACACACACTAACTCGCAACGATAGTTTCATAAATAATGTATCATCCAATCATCATCCCGCACGCCACACCCTAGCCACGCCCCCGCGGCCATCGATCAATCGAATTAGTTTAGTATAATTAAAAAATAAAATAACAAGTATTACTGATTATTGACCAGGTATCGTTTTTTCACATGATTATTTATAAGTTTTATTACAACCTCCTAAAATATTGTGCAGTTTTAAAACTGCACCTTGTATATGAACTAAGCATTTGCATGGTTAAAAAAAAGTACACACAGAATTGAGTGGAGCTGTCCAGTCAATGCAAGCATTTGTCAGTATTAGTAAAGCTCAACTCAGGACTACTAAGGAGGTCAACGACTTGACGAACAATACGAAAGACAGACCGCATCAAATACTTAAAAACTGCCAGACATCATGTTAAAATTACAGAAAAGGAAAAAGTAGGTAATCCACAAAGTTCCCACGTTCACAATAGTAAAATAAAATTTATAAAATGTAACACTTTACAAAGTATTTAAAGCAAGTCGCTAAATACAAAAAAAGATGAACAGATAAATGAAAAACAAAAATGAAGGCGATCGGAGGCAAGGTTCTCTCGCGTCAGGCCTTGGAACTGGTAGTCCGGAGCGAGGAGGAGCGGCAGGCGGCCGCCTTCTTCTGCGAAGCAGTACTTAATGCTAGCAAAGGAGGAAGCCGCACGCGTGAGTCAATGTCCTTTACGCCCCAGCCACCGGGATTCTGATCCCGATTTCCAGCCACCGTAGGTCCAGGCTTGCGGACGGCGAGCAATGAGTAGCTCGCCGTCCGACCGTGCGATAACGGTCCGGACCGAGCCCAAGTCGTCGACGGCGCGTACTGTTCCACGCGCGCCTCAAGGAGATGTCAGCAAACCGTAGGGGCCCAGCAGGGTGGAAGCCTACTGGGGCCAAGGCTTAGCTTCTGAAAGGAAAACCTGGCCTTGGAAAAAGGCAACATAGGTACTATGAGTGGGTATAAGTCAGTAAAAGTCTGAATCAGCACACGCAGGCACACAACATAACCCACGTCGCGAGAATGCCTAGTCTATACCTACATCTATACATATAAATAAAATTGGAGTGTCTGTTTTTAATATTGAAATAATCGCTTTTTACTACATGCATATGAATATATTTATACTGTAAATACTCCAAAACAACATTTTTACAATTTTTGTCTGTCTGCCTGACTATTTCTTCCGGCTAATCTCAGAAATGGCTGGACTTTTATTGTCCGTCGTGACCAGGGATCACCCTGCTAATTCCGACACCCGGGGTATTTCCTGTTACGGTGGCTGGGACGTGAGGATGTCTATTACCTAATGTTTTTTTTTTTTTACTACATCACACAGCGCTGTCTAGTCCCAAGCTAAGCAGAGCTTGTGTTATGGGTACTAGACAATTGATAAACATACTATATATATGTATTTCTAATTACATACATATTATAGATAAATTACACCCAGACACAGAACAAATGATCGTGCTCATCACACAAACATTTGTACTGGGTGGGAATCGAACCCACGACCTCTGGCATAGCAGTCAGGGTCACTAACCACTAGACCAATAGGCCTGTCAAATGTTTGTGGCCATCACCTTTAATAGCATGAGAGTGTTGGCCTGCAATTGGCCAACACTCTCCAGTCTGTGCCAAAATACCTCCAATCTGTTCTGGACCTCTAGGCCAATCTTGGCAACCAGCACAATATCGCCGGGCATTGGTTGAGGCCATAGTCCGGAGCGAGGAGGAGTGGCAGGCGGTCGCCCACTTCTGCGAAGCAGTAATGCTTGCAAAGGAGGAGGCCGACCGAATCAGGCAACGGCGTTCTCGCCGCCGCTGGGATTCCGATCCCGATTTCCAGCCACTATAGGTGCGGGCTTGCAAACAGTGAACAATGGATAACTCACTGTCCGACCGTCCGGTAACTGCCCGGACCCAGCCCAAGTCGCCGACGGCGCGCACTGTTCCCGCGCGCCTCAATGAGTTGTCAGCAACAGCAGGAGTTCAGCCGGGTCGAAGCCTACTGGGGCCGGGGTTATCCGAAAGAGAACTCGAGCCCCGGTATGAAGGCTTGAAGGATCGGGGTGGGTTTTTTAGTCAGTAAGAGTCTGACAATATCTCCCACTCCGCCCCATCAAAAAAAAAAAAAAACCAGCACAATATCATCAGCAAACAACATACACCATGGAGCTTCTTCCTGAATGTCCGACGTCAGAGCGTCCATTATCATCAGGTCTCGGTCCAAAGAGCACCCACCCACGCTTAGTCGGGATCGCAGAGATGTGAAGTGGTAACACTTGCCGTACGGTACGTTATTTTAGTCTATTTATCTATTTTTTTTATCAACACATGTTTATATTTGCCTATTTTTTCCGCACGTGTTCAGGTCGAATACAAATAGCTATATGAAACGTGCAGCCGATATCAGACACTACAAGTCAGAGGTGATGTTGACGTAATGTTGTATCGAGGGCGGCTGGACGATAGTATAGTTGTGTAGCACGGGTTTGTTCGTTGATTAGTGATGTTTATAAAAGGGTGCAGGCTTTTTCCATTACGAATTACTTTGTAACAATCCGGAGTTCTGTCCCCCTAGCCAAGTTGCTAATCTGCAATAGTGAACGCTTTTAATAAGCTTCAAATGTCCCGTACAATGACGTCGTCTTAACGCTCAGTCACGTGGTCAGAACAAAAGAATTGGCGGCAATGTCAACTCGAAGCGTTCGACGCAAGCGAAACGGTTGTAACTTGGCTAGGGGGGCTGATGAGGCCCATTGTAAGCGACCACGCTTCCGGAGGCTTATGTCATCACTGACAACAAGCACTGGTCTTGGAGTCAAGAGAGAGTCAAGAGTCAAAAGTTTTTATTTCACACAGGCCCACATGGGCACTTATAAAACGTCAGAAGCTAGTGCACGGTTCGAAATTGGTCGTTTCCTATGGAGAAGAACCGGCAAGAAACTTCATGGTTACACTTATAAAAAAAAGATTGTTCTTACAATATTTCCATATAACACTATTAATAGGTATTATTTAAGAACAGTGTAAACCGTGTAAACCGATCTTTATTGTACTTTTTGAGTACAATAAAATTAATCATTTTAAAAAAAGTGGGTCAAAATAATAAGTAATCTAAGAATTCGTGGAGTTCCTCACTCAAAGAGCAATGGAAAGGGCTATGTTCGGAGTTTCCATGCGTGATTACATCAGAAAAGAAGATATCCGCAAGAAAACCTAGACATTGCCCAATAAATTGCCAAACTTAAGTGGCAGTGGGTAAGGCACGCCATAATTATGTCGGTAAGTCCTAAGTTCTATGAGGCGTGGCTGGAAAGACAACACGGCGTCCTTACCTCGTGACGCAGGTCCTCACCGGACATTGTCAGTTCGAGAGATTCCTGCACCGGATTCGTGCGGAAGAAATACCCGGGTGTCACCATTATGTGGACCGCCTTGAGGACACGGTGGAGCATACGGTAGAGGTGTGCCCCGTCTGGGCAGAGCACCGCCATGTCCTCGTGAGGGCGCGCGGCGGCAATGATCTCTCGAGGTGGGCCTTGGTACAGATCATAGTCCGGAGTGAGGAGAATTGACAGGCATCGCCTCCTTCTGTGAAGCAGTAATGCTAGCAAAGGAGGCGGCCGCACGCGCGAGTCAAAGGCCTTCACGCCCCAACCGCCGTGATTCCGATCCCGATTTTTCAGGCCACCGCAGGCGCGGGCTAGCGGACGGCGAGCAATGGGTAGTTCGCTGTCTAAGTTTTCGTCCGAAAATTCAAATCATGTACTGGACCCGTGGTATTCGTTTGTGTGTCGATGTCGAAGACACCGTGTTTATAAAATTTTATGTACACATTAATGTACATATTTGTGTTTTACTGACCGATTTAATATGTTAGTTTTAAAAATAAATTACGACAAACAATTCATGTTATCGTATAATATGTACAAATATATTCTCATTAATACTTCCATTACTAATATTTTAAGTAGGGGGCTCAGCAGGGTCGAAGCCTACTGTAGGGGCCCAGCAGGATCGAAGCCTACTGCAGGGGCCCAGCAAGGCCGAAGCCTACTGTAGGGGCCCAGCAGGGCCGAAGCCTACTGTAGGGGCCCAGCAGGGCCGAAGCCTACTATAGGGGCCCAGCAGGGTCAAAACCTACTGGGGCCAAGAATCTGCTTCTGACAAGAAGCCCTGGTATGAAAGGCAACGATGGATCAGGAGTGAGTTTCCAGTCAGTAAAAGTTGGGCACAGCCTCCAGCTCCACCCAAAAGCGGGGGATGTGATTGGATGATTATCCCAGTTAAAAAAAAAGAAAAAAATACTAAAGTTATAAAGAGGAAAGATTTGTATTTTTGTAAATTTTCTTCTTATTAGCGTGTGTCAGTTTTCTACCGGTTGAATTTCGGGGAGTGTGCGACGGAACTACATACCCTAACTCCGCCTAAGCCGTTCCATCATCGGACCACCAGGCATACGGCGATGCGCCACCGGAACATGCTGGACGTCCCACATACCTACGCACAAAACGTTTTGGGAACACATTCATTGTGCGTAGAGCTAGGGAGTGGAATTCCTTGCCGGAGTCTGTGTTTCCTGATAGCTACAACCCAAGAATATACTTCTAGGTAAGCTCGGTCCATCGTAGCCTTTTAACAGGTGAGATAGCGGTCAAGCGCGAACCTATAAACAATAAAAAAGAAATAGCAGGACATTATTATTATTTAAATCTTTATTGTACACCAAAAAAAAAAGAAAAATACAGGACAAACATTTAAAAGAATAAGTGCACAATGGGCGGTCTTATCGCACAGGGCGATCTCTTACAGACAACCTTTGGATGGACTGAGAGAAAGGAGATAGATTTAGGGTTGCCACTGTACAAACATCAGATATAATATTATCTAGATACATTAACACATGGACATGTGCTATGTTGGGGGATATTTTGTCCCTTAATGTATTTAGAAAGAAAAAGAAAGAAACATGTTTTATTTTCGTGAACAAACATTGTTGAAAACAAGAACATGCATAACAAATACAAAACAAAAAAAAAATGTATGTTTCACGTTTGTGCCAAAAAAGGTACAGTTGGTACGGGTTTGCGGACAGTGAGCAATGGGTGGCTCGCTGTCCGGCCGTCCGGTAACTGTCCGGACCAAGCCCAAGTCGTCGACGGCGCGCACTGTTCCCGCGCACCTCAAGGAGTTGTCAGCAACAGCAGGGACCCAGCCGGGTCGAAGCCTACTGGGGCCAGGGTTATCCGAAAGGGAACTCGAGCCCCGGTATGAAGGCTAGAAGGAACAGGGTGGGTCGTTTAGTCAGTAAGAGTCTGACACTATATCCCGCTCCGCCCAAGAGCGGGGGTTGTCATTGAATGATTTTTCCCACCGTAAAAAAAAGCCTACAAAAGTCTAAGATTCCCCTCTCGCTCCACCCAGAACGAGCTGCCATTTGTTGATTTCCCATCTAAAAAAATAAACCAGATCCAGTGCAAGTAGGTTTGCAATATTAACAGTTAATTAGATTATGTTATCACCCTATTACAACAGCAGTTCAATAGTTAAATGTGTCAGTAGGACGAACATTACATAAACAAGATAAAAATAATTCGGGAGCAAGAGATTTCACAATGTGCATAATTATATAGATAAATAAATCATAATATTGTGACTGGAATGATGTGTAGACATACTATATTAGTTCCAATTTGGGTCAATCTTATGAAACCACCTGAACCATGCAGAAATAGTAAGTACTTAGTAGTCCAGTACCGGATTCGCACGGAAACGAAGCCCAGGTGTCGCCACTGTGCGGAATGCCCGGCGAACACAGTGGAAGTGTGCCCCGCTTGGGCAGAATATCGCCGTGTCCTCGTGGGGGCGATCTCTCGCGCTGGGCCTTGGTACAGGCCACGGTCCGAAACGAGGAGTGGCAGGCGGTCGCCTCCTTCTGCGAAGCAGTAATGCTAGCAAAGGAGGAGGCCAATCGCATCAGGCAACTGCACTCACAGCGTCCCAGCCGCCGCCGGGATTCCGATTTCCGGCCACCGTAGGCGCGGGCTTGCGGACGGCGAGCAATGGGTAGCTCGCAGTCCGACCGTCCAGTAACTGTCCAGACCAAGCCAAAGTCTTTGACGGCGCGCACTGTTCCCGCGCGCACTGTTCCCGCGCGCCTCAAGGAGTTGGCAGCAACTGTAGGGGCCCAGCTGGTCGAACGAGGCATCGTTCTGGGGCTAAGGTCTGTTTCCGAAAGGGAGGCTCGGCCCCGGTATGAAAGGCAAGAAGGAACGGGGTGGGTTTATCAGTCAGTAAGAGTCTGACACTATCTCCCGCTCCGCCCAAGGGCGGGGGATGTCATTTGACAGGCCTATTGGTCTAGTGGTTAGTGACCCTGACTGCTATGCCGGAGGTCGTGGATTCGATTCCCACCCAGGACAAATGTTTGTGTGATGAGCATGTTCATTTGTTCTGTGGCTGGGTGTAATTTATCTATAATATGTATGTATTTAGAAATATATAAGTATGTATATCAGTTGTCTAGTACCCATAACACAAGCTCTGCTTAGCTTGGGAATAGACGGCGCTGTGTGATAGTTGTGAAATTTATTATTACTATATCTTAATATATATAAATCTCGTGTCACAATGTTTGTCCTCAATGGACTCCTAAACCACTTAACCGATTATAATAAAATTCGCACACCATGTGCAGTTCGATCCAACTTGAGAGATAGGATAGTTTAAATCTCAAATTATAGTCACAATTTTAATTTATTGCTAATTATTTGTCTGTTATTATTTGACAGTCACAATTATCTGTTAACTCCAAATGATTCTAACAGATGTCGATACCTTTCGACTGGGTTGAGTAAGTAATCAATAGATGGCGCTGCTCAAAAACTTTAGCCACAGCAACGCGTGGCCAGGTCAGCTAGTTATATTATATATTTGGATTTCTGTCCCACCACAAAAAAAGAAATAACTGTATCATGAAAAGTCACTAAGTTATAAGCTTTATGTCAGCAAAAATATACTCACCTGGCCATTCAAACAACTGAGGGGTTGTTTTATTCGCACACCCACCCGTGCACTGACCCCTAATGCCCGCTATGACCTGCCATAAGGTGCCCTGTATTTTACTTAATCAATCAATCAATCAACTCTGCGATACTTACAAAGCAAATTTAGAGGGTATCTCGGTGACGTCTAGGGTAAGTCAGTCAGCTGTGCCATATTGTGTTGCTTGTACCTACTTGCTTGTTTTAAATGATTTTGTCGTGCCCTGTTACATTCTATCATAGTAATATTGCGTAATGTTGTAAGCCCATTGTGTATATTATTGTAACTGTACTATAGGTTGTATTGCATGCTTCGTCATTAGACGACCACAGTTAAACTATAAATTTTAAATCTCATGTAAGTGAACGATGTAATATGTTCTTATGAGAAATAAAGATTTTTTAAACCTAAGTCATTTATTTGCTAGAATATGGTACATAAGGTGTTACAGTAAATTTGTTTCAGCATATCCTGCCATAACATGGCGTGCAAATATATTCACAGTCAGTGTCGTTAATTAATGTCACTTGCACATTACAGGTTCTATTTCATTAAACCCCAAGCGAACGCCGGCGTTCGCGCACCTATTGTCTTTCAATTGTGTCTGTAATTATCACAATTGAAAGGCTATTGACTTGTCTTCTAGATACTCCTTTAACAGTATAATATTTTTTAAATAGTAACAGATTTAAAAAAATATTATACTAAAGAGAGAGTTTAGAGTCGGTGGTGTCCTACTTGTGTTTTTTTTTTCAAATATTTTTGGGAAAAATATGACACGGTGTAAAAATTTATTGAAGTCGATTCAATTACTGATTCTGAAAGAAACTACATTCAGGTTTCATATTATACTAAAAATAATGTTGTATACATAATTATATATATATGTAGGATTAATATTACTTAATATTTCTGAACGCTACAGATCATAGTTTCAGAACGAATGAATGTGCGAGTGAAAGGGGAGGAATGAATGGATTTAAGAAAAAAAGATGGCAACCAACGATGTATTAGGAAGGTACGTTTTTGTTTCGAAGGTGAAAATAAAATTATGAATTAAAGTGAAATATTGTTTTTTCTGGATATCCCACTCTGCATTTTTTTTTTTTGGTTATCCTTCAACTTCTACCGTTGTTGATAGAGTGACTAAAATATAGCCGTGTTTCTCAGTCGCCCTTCAAGTTAAAGGGCCGTGATAACTCTTTTTAATCATCCCGTACCTTTTATTAATTCATTAAACCCGACATTCCAAGCGAACGCCGGCGTTCGCGCACCTATTGTCTTTCTACTGTGTCTGTGATTTCCACGATTGAAAAGTTAAATACAATGTCTTAAATAGAGGAAATAAATTTTTAAATATTAATTCATTAAACCCCAAGCGAACGCCGGCGTTCGCGCACCTATTGTCTTTCAATTGTGTCTGCAATTATCACAATTGAAAGGCTTAATTTACGAAAAATTTAATTTATTTATGAACTGTGAGAAAGTTTGGAAGGACTTGAGGGAGGCCTTTGCCCAGCAGTGGGACAACAATGGCTAGAAAAAAAAAATGAACTGTGAATGAAAAAAGTTTAAACAGAAGTTCTTCAATTATACTCATCTCTGAGTTCTTCAGTATAGCCAAAATTTCTTCGATTTGACAGTAGGACGAGACGTCAAACATAGGAATCGGTCCTATTCTCATTTGGAACGCGTAGTACTTGCTTGCTTTGCCCGCAATTTTGCTGGTGTACATAAAATATAGCTTATGTCACTCAGGATTAAAAAGCTGCTTTCTACTGGTCAAAAAATTGCAATCGGACTAGTACTTTTAGAGATTGCCTCCTACAAATAAAAAACAATTTATGAAACTGCATTTTACTTGATATAGTATCTGTTATTTACTTATTGTGCACACCTACTAAAGTGTTGTCTTTTTTAACCCAAAGGTTGACTGGTAGAGAATGTATTGTTGCATTATTCCCGCTTACGTAACACTACTGTAGGTACATGCAATTTAAATAAATAAAGAAAAAAACAAAACTTTACCTCCTTAAAACATTAGTGTAGAAAATGGTATGTAATAAAAAACAATGTCTCATAATAATTTAATTTTAATAAATTAAACTAACAATTTCTTACGAACTAGAATTAATTATTACATAATTACAAAATAATTCACTAGCCTTTGGCGTTAACATTAAATTAAGTTACGGTAACTCTATATATTTATGTCTAATATCTAATATATATTATAAAATATTTGTATAAGTCATTTTTCGTCTGTATGTGTGAAGTTAGAACTACATTAGACCGACGCACACACGAACCGCGTCTGCACGTTTAGCCAAGTTGTTATTCTGCAATCGTTAACGCTGTCGAAAAGTGATGAAACGTATGGGAATGACGTCAGCTCAACGTAAAGTCGCGTGGTCAGAACAAACGGATAGATAATTCGTAGCCAAGTTCACATCGTTCAAAATCGTTTCTACAATGTTTAACGCTACATCCTTTGTTATAACAAACGCTACATTGTAGAACGAGCGGCCGACTCAGGCGCGTCAACATGGTTACCAACTTATCGTTTTCTACAATTGCTGTCACCGAGGCGTTACCGATTAGGCTGATTTGTACATAGAATAACGTCGCGTGGCGTGGATCTAGTGTAGCTCTACAAGTCTAGTTACCATGTGAAATGTATGAAGACCGACGCGCTCAGATCGCCGTGTGTGGCACACGTGTGAGCAGTGTAGTGCTAGCTTAAACGGTATTGTTGATTTAAAGTAGGTACGCAAAATTATAAACTACAATTTACGTCTTTTTTGTAGTAATGCTATCTACATTTTTGCTTCCATAATTAAAAAAGTATATATAAAAACATTTCACAACTTCGATGTGCCGATAGTCAATCTGGCATCGTTGGAGAGATTGCAGTACAGCCCAAGTCTCGATCGAATCAAAAGCTTTCTCGTAGTCCACAAACGCTAAGCAGAGCAAAGAGGCAGGTTATACTTCTCGAGCATATAATGTGAGAATCAGAATGGCGGGTGTACCTCAGCTAAATAAATTATATCTAGTAATTACCGTTAAAATGCACCTAAAATGTACTATTTAGTAAAGACGAAACGGATATCCGGTAACTATCCGGTATCCAACCTATTCGGCCTTGTTTTGGTTATCCGGCCGGATACCGGATAGTAATTCAGAATCCGGCCTGTTCCGGATCGTAAAATTCAAACAATTCTCCTTATTTTACACCAGGCCAATCGTCACAATAGGCTATGGACACCGTTTATTTTTTATAATCGCACTTCAAAAATGTTTGTTCTAGTAATTGGTTTAGTATTCAAAATTAACAATTGGCAAATTGTGGTGAATTAATACCAAATTTTCCGCATTTTTTTGGTAAGAGGCGACTCCACTTAGCTTCATTAACTAGACCAGCTTCTGAAAATACCCTTACACTGACAATGCTACTGTCAAGTGCTGAAAAATAAATTCTAGAAATAAAATCAAACTAATCGCGTCATGAAATACGATAAAGGCCTGATTATCCGGTAGCCGGATATCGGGCGCCTGGCCTCATAGCTTGCCGAATATTCGGTATCCGGTACCCGGCCAAACCACTGTCCGTTTCACCTCTACTATTTAGTACTTTACTATAATTTATTTCGTTAAACTACACCCATCATTTTTTGACTGGCCTGTTGGTCTAGTGGTTAGTGACCCTGACTGCTATGCCGGAGGTCGTGGGTTCGATTCCCACCCAAGACAAATGTTTGTGTGATGAGCACAATCATTTGTTCTGTGTCTGGGTGTAATTTATCTATAATATGTATGTATTTAGAAATATATAAGTATGTTTATTAGTTGTCTAGTACCCATACACACAAGCTCTGCTTAGCTTGGGACTAGACGGCGTTGTGTGATAGTTGTGGAATATTATTATTATTATCATTCTGACTCTCACCATATAGTAGCCCTTTCCTTTGCCCTTTGGGTGACTTTAAGCTTTCTGATGAGGCCCATTGTGAGCGACCACGTTTCAGAGTCATATGTCATCACTGATCAGCACGGGTCTAGTAAGACAGATAGTGTTATGTAACTGATAAAAAAAATGAGCAAAACCGGGGAAGCTCGCTAGTTATTTACAAGTAATTATAATATGCTTATCAAGAAAACCTTGGATGAGGTATATTTTTTGCAAGTCAAGTGACGTAAATCTCTTGTGCGAATATAATTAGTTTGCAACGGAATCTTTCTGTTTGTGCCATCTATATAGTTGTCTATTAATTAAAATTAATGATGAAAAGTCTTGAATGGCTAAAAGATTGCACTTTGAATAGTCTAGCTCAATTATTTTTTTGTTGCTGATTGGCTCGCGTTTGACCGTTTCACCTGTTGGCAAACTATGATGTGGCATGTATCAGAGATATTATTTGTAATACGTAACATGATTGAAAACAAGAGCAGGGGCCCAGCTGGGTCGAAGCCTACTGGGGTCAGGGTTAGCTCCGAAAGGTAGCTCAGCTCCGGACTTTCATTGCGTTAGTGATAGCGGCATGATAAATGGCGGCTGCAGTAAATAGTTGGTACAGTAGACAAAACGAATTTTGAGCGCTCGGCGTCAAAGTGGGGATCGCTTTGCGTTGCATTGGCGAGCCAATCGTCTTCGTTGTTAGTTACATGCAGCAACGCAGGGAACGAATGAGGAGTGACGTCTATGACGTGATGGCGCGGCGAGCCAATCACTGACACTCCCCGCCTCCGCGTCTCGCTTCGCACCACTAAAGAGACCGAATATTTGACTTCTGCGCAACCGCTCAAGATCCGTTGTGCCTACTGTAATCTTAACAGAGACAGAAATGGAGTAAAGTTTCCACATAAACTTAACAGATGTCGCTAAGATTACGTTACGTAGCGACATGACAACGTTACAAAATTTTTTCCAAAAAAATAAAAAATGAGGGGTTCTGTTCCATATCTTCAAAGTTCATTATCCAGATCATAACAATATTTCTATGGGACCAACTTGAAAGCATAAACTTTCAATCAAAAAAATAATTTTCAAAATTGCCTCACAATTGACCGAGATATCGGTAAACATACAAAAAAAAAAGACGTGTGGCACTCGGGAACTGCCAAAGCTATTGCATGGCATTTTTACCAACTTGTGCAATTATAATTATTTATTTATTTTATTTATACAGTATTTTTTTTCCTTTGTTTTTTTGTCTTTGATATTATTTGAAGTTACACTTTCACACATTGAATTGAATTTTGATTGTTTGTTCACTCATTTGTTTTCTTATCGGTCACCACGCTCAAAAAACAAATGAGTGGGGGGTGTTAGGTTATTTTCGTTACGGAATTTCTGGATTCGGTCTCCACGCTCAAGGCCCGCGATAGAAGCTATGCAATAGCTTAATAACAAACATTCAACAGAACCTCCTCCATTAGGGTCACTGCATACGAACCACTCGTGACAGTCACAAACGTCGCGACGAGAAGCTAGAAGTGGCTACAAAGAAAGCTGAAGTGCGTGACAGCCACTTGGGGCCGGTGACTGCTGCTTTTTTAACCCATATGTGCAGTATCATAATGGACTCTGACCAGAAGAAGACGCGAGTGGCGTAGGTACCACAAGAAGCGATCAACGGTGATTTGCCGTTTTTTAACGTGTAGCGGCCATCGGCGTCAACCATAGCATATAGCACAGTCGGCTTTATAATGTTCCCACTGTTGGGACTCAGGCCTCCTCTGTAGGAGAGGGAATAGGCCTTAATCCACTGTGCAGACCCAGTGCGGGTTGGTGGATGTCACAAGACTTCGAATTTTTTATTCTAGGACATGCCGGTTTGCTCACGATGTTTTCCTTCACCGTTTTGAGAGCAGTGGCGATGAAATAAATTACACAAAGTACCTGGCTGGGTTCAAACCTGCGACCTACTACTCGTAAGTCGGAGCCATTGACACTCGGCCACCACTGCTCTCGCGTCAACCGTGTGCAGAGAATCAATATAAAATGTATGAGAACCATAGGAAATCGCCGGTCACGACGTTTTGCGGTTGTGCTTGGTGGCCCATAAACGGTGACCCTCAGAATTCTCCGTGCGATTAGAATAGAATAATACGGTTTATTCCCATCGGCCACCCCTGAGCTTGTCACCGGGGTGGCGGTTGGCACTCCTTCATTCCCATTGGCCACCCCTGAGCTTTGCCTTGTAATGATTTTACACCCGTCATCGATTATTGTAAGAGTAGTTACGGTTATATAGATACCGGCACGGTTCTTGAGCGCTGACTTGAACTTGAAATCGCGCAGACTTGAATGAGAAGTGAAGTATTGGGTCTCTTTAGTGGTATGAAGTGAGACGTGAGAGCTGCGAGTACATCTTTGTAGTTACAGTGATTGGCTCGACGATGTGTACGATGCGCAAATTGATCTTCACTCTTTCGCCTAGCGCTCAAGATTCGTGCCGGTAACTATACCAATAGGTATATAAATAGTATTTATACATGTAAATTGTTTTTATAACTACAAAAGAGTTCCAATTTTTTTTGGCATTATTTAACTTATTTTTATTGCTCATGATGTCCAGTTATGTTTTATTTCAATTTCTATTGATAATGTCGCAATACGTGATAGCGTGACGAGTGACAGGACAAAATGGAAGAAAAAAACGTGTTGCGCCGACCCCAAATAAAATGGGACAAGGGCAGGAAGAAGAAAAAGAAGATAATGTCACAATACGTAATGCAAAATAAACTCCTGTACCAACTATAACTACAAAGGAGGCAACTAAATAGTTACCATTGACCACCTGGGTGGCAGTCACCACCTATTAGTGCCAACCACCATCCAAGCAAGCTCAGGGTTGACATATGGGAATAAAGGAGTGCCAATCGCCACCCCGGTGGTAAGCTCAGGAGTGACCGATGGGTATAAACCAAGTACGTACCTAATATTTTATTCAGTACATACGACATTACAGCTACAACACCAAATGCCAATGTATACAATAGCCAAAACTCAACAACCGGACACTTGCCCAGACTAGACACAACAACGGTCTGGTTGGAAGATCCTCCCTTTTCAATGGCGGGATTTTACTCATGTAAAGCCTCAATAAAAGTACGTAAACAGTAAACCTAATACCCTATCTTATGTCCCAAGCTCGCAGCCGTCTGTCTGATCCAGTCCACATAGGACGCCACCCTGGTGTAGACTCCAGGCCTGGCCCTCCTAGCGCACCCTGACCCCCAGGAGACCACACCGTGAAGCTGCCATCGGCTGGAGCCCATGCAGGCGAGAGGACCCCCCGAGTCTCCGCGACAGGCATCCACGCCGCCTGATAGGATACCTGTGGAAAAGAAATGGAAGCTTGTCATGGTTTGTGATGGTCTGAAGGTTTGAAGG
This sequence comes from Mythimna albipuncta, assembly GCA_929112965.1. Classification (NCBI taxonomy): domain Eukaryota; kingdom Metazoa; phylum Arthropoda; class Insecta; order Lepidoptera; family Noctuidae; genus Mythimna; species Mythimna albipuncta. The sequence goes on from OV815987.1 coordinate 12,036,648, forward strand.
TCTATTTTTAGGGTTCCGTATCTCAAAAGGAAAAAACGGTACCCTTAAAGGATCACTTTGCTGTCCAGGTCCGTGTGTACGTATGACTGATCAAGACTCTTTTTTTATAATTGTTTTTAAACCACCTGCTCAATAATAATGCCTATTATATTTATATATTATATAACCATCACGTAAAGCAAGTCTGCTGTCCCTAGGGAGACATAGTAGGTACACACAATAGAAAAAAACATAACTAACCTTTTTTGGGGCAGTTGTGTAAAAATAAATGGAAAGTATGTGCGTGTAAGTAATTTGACAAACGAACTACATTATCAGGGTTTCTAGCTATAACTTTACTGGTCAAGGAAAAATCTCAAGAAATCCTGAGATTTTTTTGTTTTGGATGCCTTATTCGAAAAGTGAAAAAAAAAAATTCAAAATGTTGCGGTATCTAGGTATTATTTATTATCACAATAAAATTATTATGCGCCGCGTTCTAAATATCGGCGCCTGTTGGTTTTACAATAGCTATCATTTGCATTCCTATAATACTTACTCTCTCTTAACAAGATTTTTTTTACCCAAAACAATACCGAAGAAACTAACCTCTTTTTGGGAAAACTCCTTCAATTTAAGACCCACCTGCACATATCATAGAGTCCAGTATCGCCTGTTGTCTTCCCCCCAGGACCTGGTTTTTCCTGCAGGTCGTAAGGTCTAACACTGGTACTGCAGCTGCCCTTAGAGTTGGCGCAAAGTTTTCTGTGTTCTCTGAAAACATGGGTTGAAGAGTGAAGAATTGCTTGTTAACAATGTTTGGCTGTAAAAAGGATACGATTAGCAAAACCAAAAGGCTTACTCTTAAAATATCATTATATGGATTTGCAGTGCCTGTGAAAAAAATGATAGCAATGTTCATGTCGTGCTCTTTGCTATATCAAGATCCTAATACAAGTAGCGTTAGTTGTAATTATTTCAACTGAAACACGTCCACTGTTGGTTAAAGGCCTCCCCCAAGTGTCACCACGACGACTGATCATGTACATCTCACATCCATCGGATTTCCGAGACCTTTACCGGGACATCACTTCTAGCTACTTGCCTTTTTTGTCTCTAATCATCAGATACCTTTGATAGCAGAGCACTTAGCAACTTTTGTACAAGTAATACTTTACAAACCTTTTATTTTCATTAACTGCTTCAAATAGGTACTTCTATGATAATTCTTAATAGTCTAAAAAGTCAAACGACTTGGGATTTTTATATAATATTTAATCGTTAAAAAAATACTTATATTCGATACTTTTTATAAGGTACTATGATCAAGATCTCTTAATCAACCTTTGGAGAACTGTTGGATTACTATTTATTCTATATTTAATTCTGTATCAATTCTGTTTTTATTCTCGGCGACAAGATTGTTTTCCAGACACCTAACCAGATCGCGGAGAATCTCATTTGCGACTTATAAGATAGTGACGTAATTGACCAACTCCATCTGTGAGTTTTTAACAGTATTAAGACTGCTCAACGCGCGACCGGTATACATCTTTGGCCAATAGATGTCACTAAACAAAACCTAAAAAGTTTGGTTAAACAACCTTGATTATTTAACCAGAGTTTACTACATCAGATTTCATTTTGCCCTAATAATTACCCAAGTCTTTTGACTTTTTAGACAAACTATAGGTCACACTATGTCTATATAAGTAGTCTGGAACAGTATCTACCTGCCTGGAACCCCCAGCCACTGACGGCACACCACTTGCCGGCCGTGACTCCGTCATCAGGCAAACAGATGGGTCGCACGTGCGAGTTGAACTGCACGCCATTGCCGGAGCGGGACACCAGGATGACTGCTATGTCGTTACTGTGGGGACCATCTGAAATTAAAGGAAAAAATACCAATATACACTAATGTAATAAAGAGTTTCTATTTTTTATTTTTTTGTTTGTATTCGCAGTAGGTAATCTCTAAAAGTACTGGTCCGATTGATAAAATTTCACCGATACAAAGCTGCTTTATTCCCGAGTGACATAGGCTATATTTCATGTGTGCGAGCGAAGCCGCGGGCAAAAGCTAGTAAATCATAGTCAGCCTTTTAATGTTCCCACTGCTGGGACTCAGGCCTCCGCTCTAGGATGGGAATGGGCCGTAATCCACCACGCGGGCCTAGTTCGGGTTGGTGAATGTCACATGTTTTCGAATTTTTGGTTCTAGGACATGCCGGTTTCCTCACGATGTTTTCCTTCACCGTTTTGAGAGCAGTGATAAAAAAATAAATTACAACAAAGTAATGCGCCTCGCTGGGTTTGAACCCGCGACCTGCAACTCGCAAATCGGGGCTGTTACCACTCGACCACCACTGCTCAAAAGGAGTACCAGTGTACTTTTAAAAAATAGTGGTGTTTAAAAAGGAGTAACATTGTGACTCACTTTCAGGCACTAATTTGTAATTCACTTTTGCATTCTGGGTTTTATGGACTAGATTTATTGTTGTAGATTAAAATTACCAGTTATTCTTTACAGATATCGACATGACTTACTCTTCCTGAAGTCTGGATGTCGTACCACCTTCTCAGCCAGGAACCGGTGCTCATGTTTATCTTGTATCTTCAGACGATGCTCTCCGACCACCAGACGAATGTGTTCCAGGTTCAAAGGTTGCTGGAACAGAAAAGATACGGAGTTGATGCAGTATTTTTCTTTTTTTTTATTAGTGATAGGCTCGCGTTTGACCACCATCTTACCTGATGGTAAGCGATGATGTGGTCGACGATAGAGCACGCTTGCCTAGAAGTAACCTATTCACTCTTGACTTAAAGACCCCTAGGTTGTAGCTATCAGGAAACACCTGTGGGAAACGCAGATTCCGGCAAGGAATTCCATTCCTTGGCTATACGCACAATAAATGTGTTTGTAAATGTTTTACTGTTGACAGGCTCGCTGAGTCAAGTGACTACTATCTCACCTGATGGAAAGCAACGATGAGGTCGACGGTGGCTACTACTAACTTTGGCTTTTCCTTTCAGAAGCATACACATGGCCCCAGTACGCTTCGACTCTGTTGGGCCCCTGTTTGCTGACATCTCTTTGAGGCGAATGTGCAACGGTAGGCGCCGTCGACGACTTAGGCTCGGTTTGGTCTGCAAGCCCGCACCTCCAGTGACTGGAAATCAATGTCGAGATCCTGGTGGCTGGGGCGTGAGGGCCGTTCCCTTGCGTTTGCTGCCACCTCCTTCACTAGCATTGTTGTTTCGCAGAAGGAGGCTCCCTCCTCGCTCATGGCTTGAACCAAAGCCCGGCGCGACAGATCGTTGCCACCGATCGCCCTCACGAGGACGCGGCGATGCTCTGCCCAAGCAGGGCACACCTCTACCGTACGCTCCACCATATCTTCCAAGTAGACCACACAGTGGTGACACCTGGGCGTTTCTTCCGCACGTATATTTTTTTTTCTTAGCCTAACTTAGCCTTTTCCAAACTTCTCTGTCTAGCCCGATCTCTGGCCAAGTTTGCCCCGCGAACATGATCAGATCGTCACACCACAGTGAGTGACAATCCTCGCCCTCCTGTCCGGGTGCATTCGTACGACGTTGTCAGCTCACTCCCACTTCAGCCTGGCTGTTTTTCTCCCGACATCTGCTAATTGAGTTATGGAGCGCAGTGTGGTTCTAATGCGATCTTTTCGCTTAACGCTGCGCTCATGCGCTCCATTGCCGGTGGATATAGGTATGGTATGGTGAAGGTATGGTAGGTACCTACATATATGTAGTACATATATGTAGGTATATAAAAATGGGATATGGAGTATGTGATGATGATAAGATAATAAAGCCAGCTCACCTTGTCGAAGCAGTGCGCGGCCGACAGCACCAGCCTCTCCGCGATGACGGCGCCGCCACAGTGGTGCTCGAACGTCAGCTTGTCTACGTCCAGCATCTGGATCTCCACCTGGAATTGTGTTTTTGTTTGTGCATATTTATGTACATGTTTGCTAAATAACATCCGTAGACTTATAATAATAATAATCTTTATTCAGGTCCAAGTACCCATTTTCACAATTATAACATTAAATATCAAAACATACAATTGAAACCTAATCAAATACATTAAGTTAAAATAAAATTAATTAAAATCAATATAAATTAAAATCAATTTAAATTTAAGTAAATCAAATTAAATAAATTAAAAACAAGACAAATCTAAATTAAAATCTAATTAAATAAATTAAAATTACAATCAAAGTCAAAATAAAACCAATTAAATTAACTTTTTAAATTATAATTAATACTTTCTCTCCGGTATTGGTACCGGAACATATAGCAAGCAACTTATAGCAAGGTTCAGTTGAAAACCAGCGTCAGGCAACTGCTACGTAGTGGCCTGGCATCATGCTGAATTGGACCTATTTGGCGCAGCCGTGAGACATACAATGTAGATGTATTTTACGTTTAAGTTTGTATACTATAATAATAATTGTTATGTCATTGTGTGTACCTGTGTGCCAAATGAACGTGTTATCTTTCTTTCGTTCTTTCTTTCTAAATACTAATAATACGCAGGGCAGTGTGGCGAACTTTAGTGCATTAAAGACCCCACGAACCCGATCTCCCGGAAGAATTGTTGTTCTTCATCTCCTGCTTGCCTTTATTGGGCGGCCGTAGTGAATACTGACGAGGAACAGAGTTCCCACCTCCCTCTTGCCTTTATTGGCTGGCTTGACTTAATTTGCAAGGGCAAACGTGCTCGGGAGAAGGATGTATGATCCAGTATGGTGTTGGTAGGGATCTTGACCGTACTTCCGGGATTGTTCTATACCTCTCCAGTCTCTACTTCTCAAGCACATCAGGATATATTGCCCTCTTGTTTCTTCGTAATTTCTTGCTAGCGACTGTTTTTGGAGGTCTATTTATTGAGTGTGTCGATAAAAAAGGCGGGGGTGACATCCCCCGCCTTTTCACTTTTCAGTCCACTTAGCCTTTTGGGAAGCTAAGTGGACTGTTTGCAGTACTGTTTGCCATAGCTTTATTTTCCATGTGTCGCAATAGTTTCCCATCCATTGAGGTCATTGGGTGCACTAGCATAGCGCGTACAGGGATTATCGTCGGTTGGTACCTCGTTCCATGAAAATAGTCTAAGGGACCTCTGCGAGTTGGCTTCAACCCCTCGTACGCCTTCCAAAGGTCCAGAATTTCAGGGTCCTCAGATAAATAAATTAAGATAAATAAATAATAAGAAATATATGAAAAACCTAAATAGATGTGCCAACAACTGCACCTCGAGATAAACCTATCCTTAATTTGACCCAAGGGCTGGTTTTTATCTCGGTCAGAGATTAAGCATTGCCATTCAACGTCGCAATGCCGCCAGCCTCTTAGGCACACTTCCAGTCGATAGCGATACGGAGGAGTTTAATGACGCCATATTTTAGTAGGGAAGTAGCCTTTAGTGTGTATAGTTAGGTTAAGCATACTTAAAAATATATATTTTTTTTATTATTTAATTTTATTATGTATATATTTTGTTGCTTTAAGTTGTAAATAAACATAGACTGTTATTTGTTTCAAAAATAACTTATATGTCAAAAAAAAAAAATTCGATGAAAATATTTACGTGACGTGACGTGTGTGAAAAACTTTTTTCGTTCAAACAAGTTTTAAATGGGAAAGTAATCCTTAATTTCGAGAAAATAGGTCTCTTCCGAAGAATCCCTCAGCCCAATGAAAGCTGAGCCCTGGCACCATTCAGAGGGTATCATCGTCGTCCTCAAATCGTCACTCTCAATTTCTTATATATAAGTCCCACCTCTCAACAAAGTGCTCATTCAAAACACCATGAAAACCTCATTGCAAAAAGTGAAAGTAACCATCATTACCCGTCATTTATTTTCGAACGTAACAAAGTCTGTCATGTCAGGGTTGCCAACTTAAACGTTTTAACTGTAGATTTACATAAAAAAAAACATACATAAAATGATGTTTTTATAAATCTCTTATAATGACTCTCCCAGGCGTATCATAATAATCAGATATCAAGGCACGTGACACAAGATGGAAGGTGCGAGCACTGTTCCCGCGCACCTCAAGGAGTTGTCAGCAACCGTAGGGGCCCAGCTGGGTCGAAGACTACTAGGGCTAAGGTTTGTTTCCGAAAGGGAGGCGCTGCCCCGGTAAATGCCTGATTTGTACGTAGAACAGAGTCGCGTGGCGAGGATCTACTGTAGCTCTACAAAAATGTATGGAGACCGACCCTCCCAGATCGGTGTATGTGGCACACGTGTGCGCAGTGTTGTTCTAGCTGTAAGTTTCTCCCGCCAAAGGTCGCAAGATCAATAATTAAAAAAAAAAAAAGACGTGTGGCACTCGGGGACTGCCGCGGTAAAGCTATTGCATAGCATTTTTTATCAACTTATGCAATTATAATTATTTATTTATTTTATTTAAGCAAATTTTTTTTTCCTTTGTTTTTTTTTCTTTGATATTAATTGAAGTTACACTTTTTGAGCGTGATGAGCGATAAGAAAACAAATGAGTGTTGAGCGTGGTAACCGATAAGAAAACAATGAATTTCTGGATTTGGTCTCCACGCTCAAGGCCCGCGAATGAAGCTATGCAATAGCTTAAAAACTTTTATTTGTGCCTAACACGCGCAGACATTTTGCGAATATTTTACATGTTTTCAGGAGCTTTTCTCTAGTAATGGGTTGGCAACCCTGGCCGTCAACTTGACATTTGGCGGCCTCTATACGCGGGAACGAAACAAAGATGGCGGTTATGCAATAAGGCAATAAGTCATCTTGCAAACTTTTTAATTTTGCAACGTAATATTTTGGTCGATATTATTATATGTGTTGTACGTGTTAATTGAGTATTGAATTCAGTTTTGCAATTTAGATTGTATTATGTTTCTTTACATTTCAGTTCGATTGTGTTATGTTGGGCGGACATTTTGGGGGACTTCTCGAAGGAACTGTCATTTATAAATTTTGACGTTTAAAAAATGCTGATTCGGGCAACGACAAGCTCGTTGGCTGATTCTGAGAATTTACTTAAGAATAAAGTTAGGAATACACTGCGCACACGGTCGTGTAACATAACGCCACTCTGGGCGCGTCAATCTCCATACATTTTATATCGTTCGTTCGACACGCGACGTCGTTCTACGTATTAATCAGGTGTATTACACGTGTGCGGCGGTCTAATGTATACCCTTATATAATATAACTTATATATGTCATACAACATCACTTCAAGCAAGTCATTTAACTCCCTCGCAAAGCTCGGGAGATAATTATATAAGTCCCTTAATAGCGTTAACTTAGCCACTTCCCTATCGTTCGGATTGCTTCATGCCGCCCACGACTATAAAAGACTGTTTTATCCCCTAGCTTATAACTTGCTATTGTTGTTTGTAACTATTATTGGAATAATATCTATTATTCCAATAATAGCTGCTGTAATACGGGTTTATGACAGCCCCCGCTCTTGGGCGGAGCAGGAGATAGTGTCAGACTCTTACTGACTAAAAACCTACCCCCTTCAAGCCTTTATACCGGGGTTCGAGCTATCTTTCAAAACTAACTCTGGCCCCGGTAGGCTTCGACCCGGCTGGCCCCTGCTGTTGCTGACAACTCCTTGAGGCGCGCGGGAACAGTGCGCGCCGTTGACGACTTGGGCTCGGTCCGGACAGTTACCGGACGGTTGGACAGCGAGCTACCCATTGCTCGCTGTCCGCAAGCCCGCGCCTACGGTGGCGACCTAGGGTCTTACCATGACGTATTAAAATGAAAAGCGTGTGAGCGAGAAAGAGAGAGAGCTTTACACCCTATATGTCTCTACTCCTTAAACAGTGCAGGGGTGCTATTCTCTAAGAAAGCGCAGTGCTGGCACAGCGACGAGTCGTCAGCGCAGTACATTGAATTAACAACCTAATGCCCCTTTACATTGGATTGTTAATTCAATGTATTGCGCTGACGACTCGTCGCTGTGCCAGCGCTGCGCTTTCTTAGAGAATAGCACCCCAGTTCATTTTAGGGTCGTTTTTCTCTATGTAGGTATTAATTGTATAAAGAAACGCCTATAAAAACGTGTCAATTTGATCAACGCGCATCACTTCAAAGTTACATCGCACAGTCGGTAGGCGTGGCTTAGTCTGACTTCGTCTCTGTCCAAATACACGACTGCTTCCGAAGATTACCGATTTGAACCAATTTTTTGAACCAAACAATTGCATACACGATTTGGGCAGTACATAAGGAAAAAGGTAAAGCTGATCCTACATAAAATGGGCGTTTTCAAAGATGTCAAATCAATCGAAGATTTGACAGTTTTTAATAAAAATAAAGTTACAAAAATATCATCAAGGCAGTATTGTCAGCAAGGTTGGGAGATTGTTTGAAAGAGTTGTAGTGGCCTTCACAAAAGGCACCTGAAGGAACACGGTGAGCTTTAGTTAGTAGAAGTGTGACACTTCCTCTCGCTCCACCTGGAGCAGGAGTAGTAATTTGATTATTCCCAATGTTAAATAAGTATCGGAGTCCACTACATGGACATTTTGTTATTTCATCTTATACACCCTTATTTTAAAATTACTTAGTACAAAAAAAAATGAAATCCTATCCACTATGTCACAATTGGTAAATTCATAATTAAATCAATTATTCATAACATTTTTTATTAGAAAATTCTACGCACAGTGTTTTTTCATTATTTTTCATTTAATAATCAATAACTTGTACAATATGTCTATAAATTGAGTGACATTTTGGGTTTGCTGTTTATGAATATTACTAGCTATGGCCCGCGGCTTCACCCGCGTACATAAAATATAGCCTTTGTCACTCAGGAATAAAGCAGCTTTCTGTCGGTGAAAAAATTATAGCCATCGGACCAGTACTTTCAAACTAAAAAACAAACTTTACCTCTTTATAATATTAGTGTAGATGTAGATTGAGACTTCACTAAGTATTTTACTAATTAAAAAAAAGACGTGTGGCACTCGGGGACTGCCGCGGTAAAGCTATTGCATAGCATTTTTATCAACTTATGCAATTATAATCATTTATTTATTTTATTTATGCAGTATTTTTTTTTCTTTGATATAACCGAAGTTACACTTTCACACATTGAATTGAATTTTGATTGATTGTTCACTCATTTGTTTTCTTATCGGTCACCACGCTCAAAAAACAAATGATTGGGGGGTGATAGGTTATTTTCGTAACGGAATTTCTGGATTCGGTCTCCACGCTCAAGGCCCGCGATAGAAGCTATGCAATAGCTTAAAATAGTGGTGTATATTACAAATACTTCGGTTGACATGAAAATAAACAAAAAAAACTATTCAAAATATAAAAATTAAAATGTACCACTGGCAGTAAGAGCGCTCAACCCGAGATACATTTCCATACAACCGCTCTTACGTGATTTTGACGTTATTACACATCTTTCTCTAGATGGTAGCCATTTTGGAAACACAGATATCTTGTGGGCCCCAGCAGGGTCAAAGCCTACTGGGGCCATGGGTTGCCATGCTCCTGAATGGAAACCCTGGGGACCCGGAACGCAAAACAACGAAGGATCACACGAGTGAGTTTTAGTCTTTAATTCATTAAACCCGCGTTCGCGCACCTATTGTCTTTCTATTGTGTCTGTAATTTCCACGATTGAAAGGTTAAAAGTCTGCTCCGCCCAAAGGCGGGAGAAGTCATTGGATGATTTTCCACCAAAAAACTAGACATCTTGCGGATATTAACTAGGTATCAATGGAAATCAAAACGCTAAAACTAATCCAGCAAAGACCTTCGAAAATCTGCTATTTTGCGTGCGCTTTAGCCTTTTTAAATGTACCTACCTACTCATAAATTAAAAGAAAGTAAAGAAAATATATTTATTAGCAACCTTGCACATTTGATCGACATTATAAAAGAAGAAATATTTTTCTAAAAACTTTTTAAAAGATTAAAAAAAAAACACGTAAGTACATGTCTTGGAAAAAGTATTAGGAAATTAAGTATTTCAGTGATTGCGAACGGAATTACACTTACACTCCCGGGCCCAGTGCGGGTTGATGAATGTCGCATATCTTCGAATTTTTGGTTCTAGGACTTGTCGGTTTCCTCACGATGTTTTCTTTCACCGTTTTGAGAGCAGTGGTGATGAAATACTGAGTTTGAACCCGCAACTTACAACCACCGATACTCTCATAACTGTTCAACACTACTCAAAGCATTTTGTTCAATTTAACTAGTAACATGTATTTTTTAAGACAGAAAGAAGGATGTTTATTCCACTGGGGTCGCTCATCCACGACCAAATACTCCATCTCGTCAGCTCTTCTGTCACCTATGGGGATTGAAGAGCTAAACAAGATGGAGTAGGTACCTACCCCGTGGCGAACACATGACCAGGGGTGCTATTTTCTAAGAAAACAACCTTTAGCGCAGCGCTGGCCGCAGCGACGAGTCGAGAGCGCAGTACATTGGATTAAGGGCCAAGCGCCTGAAAAGTGCCATAAAACATGGTTTTTCTGAGGCCTACTCCTCCGTAATGGCTGAGTCAATTGGTTTGAAAAAAATATATATGTTTATTATAGATTCATGAACAATAATATCAACATTTTTAATATAACATTTGATTTTTTCGTGCAATAATACTTTTGTCAAAAAAAAATATTTAGCAATTTCGCAACTTTTCGCAACTTTTCCCTACTCCTTCGAAACGGCTTGGACCTTTAGAAACATTTTTACACATAAAAATTGGTGGTTAAATATCCTTCAAAGTGAACATTGCATATGTAAATCAATCAATATCTCTCAGAGAAAATGGATTTAAAGCGCTTTCCGGGCGCTGCTGGCCGCAAATAAATGCACAGATTTGCGTACTGCCGCCTAGGCGAGTGCGAGAGTTGCGTTCACATAATTTCGGTCAGATGGTTCAAGGGACTATACGCCTTAGCAACCTAATGAACCTTTACATTAGATTGTTAATTTGCTCTCGACTCGTTGTCATTCGTCATGTTCACTCAAATGTCTCGCTGTTGGTGGCACGTGTTATTGGGTCATTCGGTTCCCTTAAAGATGGTTGAGCTGAGTGGGTCTGATGCACGCATCATGCTCGTGAACGGGCGCCGTCAGATGGGACTGGTCATCTCTTAGCTGCCAGTGGCTTAATTCAGTTTCTATCTTTTAATTATTTTACATTTTTATTTCATTATCGACATTGTTTTCACTTGATAAAAGAAACAAGTAGTTAGTATGTAACCGAGCATTCTATGTAACACATAATATAATATAAAAGAGTGTCCATGGAGTTTCTTGCACGTTCGTCTCCATAGAGACCTACGCTTTGGAACGTGCAATTTAGCTTCACTTTTCTTGGACTGACCGACATTTGACTCTATCCTGCCTATATCTAAAAGTGCCTGCAAATGGTCTATTTGAAATAAATGCTTTGATTTTGTTGCTGCGGCCAGTGCTGCGCTTAAGGCTAATACTACCCCCTGGCGAATAGGACGCGAACACACTTATCGAAACAATTCGACGCGGGCGATTATAGGTTGGCAGCAAAAATTAAAAAAGCTAGAACTACATTAAAACGAGACGCACACATGTAACACGCCTGCCCCCCCCTAGCCAAGTTACAACCGATTCGTGTCGAATTCCATTCTCCAATCGGTAAAGTCTCGGTATCAGCAAAATTGTAGAAAGCGATAAGTTGGTAGCCATACTAGCCATGTTGACGCGCCTGAGTCGACCGCTCGTTCTACAATGTAGCGTTTATATAACAAAGGACGTAGCGTTGAACATCGTAGAAACGATAACATTTCATTCTATCATTTTGAACGATGTGAACTTGGCTACGAATTTTCTATTCGTTTCTTCTGATCATGTGATTTAACATTGAGTTGATGTCATTCCTATACATTTGATTCGTTTTGAAAGAAAGAAAGAAAGAAAGAAAAGTATTTATTTTGGCGCAAAAAACATTGTAGACAACAAAAACTTAAGACAAACATAAAACAAAAAATAAATAAATAAAAAGTAACATTGTCTGTCACACGTTTGCGCCAAAAAAGGTCCAGTTCAGCGAAATGCCAGACTACTACGACGGTTTTCGACTAGCGTTAACGATTACAGATAATCAACTTGGCTAGGGGTACTGGTTTGTATGTGGAACGACGTCGCGAAGCGTGGATCAAATCAAGTGTAGCTCTACAAGTCGACTTTCCATAATTAATATAATAATAATTTAATAATAATAATAATATTCCACAACTAACACACAACGCCGTCTAGCCCCAAGCTAAGCAGAGCTTGTATTATGGGTACTAGACAACTGATAAACATACTTATATATTTCTAAATACATACATGTTATAGATAAATTACACCCAGATAATTATAAAATGTGTAGAGATAGATGCGACCAGACCGGCGTGTGGCCATATTCTATCCCTGTTAGCTACCACAATCGAGAGTTTCGTACAGAAAATTGTTAGACGTCTTATCAAAATGAAGCTACTCACGGAAAATTAGCTTGATAGTAATCAAGTGCACAAATTGGCCAGAGATCCAGGACATTTCGGTCTTCGTCAGAATTGTTATTAATATCTCTTAATGATTTGATATTTTATTTGTTTATTATTTTAGCATTTAGGTGTTCTTTTTAGGGTTCCGTAGTCAACTAGGAACCCTTATAGTTTCGCCATGTCTGTCTGTCTGTCCGTCCTCGCTTAATCTCTGTGACCGTTAGCACTAGAAAGCTGAAATTTGGTACCAATACGTATATCAATCACGCCGACAAAGTGGTAAAATAAAAATTGAAAAAAAATGTTTTACTAGGCTAGCCCCCCCTATACATACGTAAAGTGGGAAGAGTTTTTTTTTTAATTTCAACCCTAACGTGTGATATATCGTTGGATAGGTATTTAAAAATGAATAGGGGTTTACTGAAATCATTTTTGATAATGTCAATAATTTCGGAAATAATCGTTCCAAAAGTAAAAAACCGGCCAAGTGCGAGTCGGACTCGCCCATGAAGGGTTCCGTAGCAGCAAGTAACATAATATAAAAGTTCTTGTAATGTGTTGTAACTTTGATCGATGTTTTAATAATAGTGTATTTTTTTCGATTTATGATGCATTAAAAAAAACTACGTACTAGATTTCGTTCAAACCAATTTTCGTTGGTAGTTTTTATAGTAATGTACATCATATATTTTTTTTAGTTTTATCATTCTCTTATTTTAGAAGTTAGAGGGGGGGGGACACACATTTTACCACTTTGGAAGTGTCTCTCGCGCAAACTATTCAGTTTAGAAAAAAATGATATTAGAAACCTCAGTATGATTTTTGAAGACCTATCCATAGATACCCCACACGCATGGGTTTGATGAAAGAAAAAATTTTGAGATTCAGTTCTATGTATGGGGACCCCCAAAATTTATTGCTTTTTTTCTATTTTTGTGTGAAAATCTTAATGCGGTTCACAGAATACATCTACTTACAAAGTTTCAACAGTATATCTCTTATAGTTTCGCAAAAAAGTGGCTGTGACATACGGACGGACGGACAGACAGACAGACAGACAGACAGACAGACAGATAGACAGACAGACAGACAGACAGACAGACAGACAGACAGACAGACAGACATGACGAATCTATAAGGGTTCCGTTTTTTGCCATTTGGCTACGGAACCCTAAAAACAATGCCCCCCCCCCTCTAACTTTTGAACCATAAGTTTAGAAAATATGAAAAAAATCTGAAAAGTAGAACTTTATAAGGACTTTCTAGGAAAATTATTATGAACTTGACGGAAAGAACAGTTTTTGTACAAAAAAGACAAAAGGGTTCTACAAAATAATTTCTGGACTAAATTTATATAAGTGTATATGCAAGCATTTTTTTAACCTCATAAGTGGGTTCACTTATTGTGATGGACGGGAAACTACGGAACCCTACACAGAGCGTGGCCCGACATGCTCTTGGTCGGTTTTTTTTTAAAATAACTTTTTTTCCGTTTGAACTATCTGTTATTTTTTTATTGTTTAAAACTACCAAAGTGTTGTCTTTTGTAACCCAAAGGTTGACTGGTAGAGAATGCCTTTTTGCATTAAGTCCGCCTATGTACCACTACTTTACATGAAGTGTAAGTAAATAAATAAACCTCCGCCTTTTTAGATTAAGTACTGCCTATTTTGACTCACTTTTTTAATATGATTATTTTTACTGTGCTTTTGAGTACAATGTAGACCGGTCTACACTGTTCCTACATAATATCTATTAAAACTGTATGGAAATATTGTAACTACAACCACTTTTTTAAAAGAGTAACCATGGGGTTTTTTTTGCCGGTTCTCCTCCATAGGAAACGACCAATTTGGAATCGTGCACTAGCTTCTGACGTTTTATAAGTGCCCATGTAGGCCTTTGCGAAATAAAAACTTTTGAATTTTTTTTCGTTTTTTTTTTTTGAAGTCGTTGAAAAACGACTACTTACTTGCCAAGGAAACGCCCCGTAAGGCGTCTCAGTTCCTCCGACGATCTTCCCCGTCCTCCGAGGGTTGAAATCCACAGTCCTGGTACCACACTGCACTTTATCAGCCTTTCCTGGCTTCGACACTGAGTTCTGATTGAAATAATTGGAGGAAAAACTAGTAAAAGCCTTCGATGGCCTCGTCCTGTTCTGATAATACTCCAAATGATTTACTTTGCTCAGAAAATAATCGCAATTAATTGCACTTATTAAGAAAAATAAAGAAAAAATGTATTTCAACATTTTGTCTCGCTGAAAGTTTTACCCGTAAATATTAAACGTAAACTTTTTTATTAAGTTATCTATAGACTATTAAAAAAAAAAAAAAAAAAATATCTAAAATTAAATTACGAATTCGAAAATTAAAATCAAAGGCGTCCACACATTATGGCGGCCGAAAACTAAATGAGCCATTACTGGTCCGTTTTTATTTTTTTTAAAACATGCATTGACTGAGGTACCGAGCACAATGCCATGCGAGGCTTACACGGTAATGTGTGTCACGAGATCGGTCCGCAGATGCAACCTTTGTATTTTTGTCATTGAAAGGACATGGATAAGTATTGTTTGTTTTTTGTGTGCGTTAGGTCGATGAATAAGATCTAGACTTGTGATTGTGCAGTGATAATGTGGTACACTTTGAGGCATGTTTGATGAGGTTTATTTATTGGCAGATTTTTTTGTACCATAGGTATTCTTTTTTTTTATTATTATTATTATTGATAGGCTCGCGTTTGACCACTATCTCACCTGATGGTAAGTGATGATGTGGCCGACGATGGAGCACGCTTGCCTAGAAGTAACCTATTCGAACTAACGCGATGTTTGATGAAGAGGCAATGCGAAAAAGAGAGCAAACGCCTGATAACTCTGTTAGCATTCGGTAATTCCATGATTTACTCGAACACGAAACTTGTTCCTAGAATGTTTTTTTAAACCTGTAACAGTTTTCAGAAAAACTGTCGTCATTTAGAATCTCGATTAAATGTGCCATCGTGTCATAGACGTCACTCCTAATTCGTTCCCTGCGTTGCTGCATGTGTCTAACAACAAAGACGACTGGCTCGCCAATGTATGGAATGCGCAAAGCGATCCCCATTCTGAGCGCTCAAGATCCGTTTTGGCAACTGTAGGTACTATTGAACGCAATGCTGTTGCTCTATATTTATTGATTGCTTGATTGATCTTTTATTAGGTGATTTGAATAAACGTATAGATTCGAAAAATTAAATGTATTTTCCTTTAAAAATACAAATATAAATTAGATATCTCGTAATTTATAATAATAACGAAATATCTAATTTTATAATAAGTAATATTCATAGGTATAGCCATGAACCAAAATGGAATTCCGGACTCGGTAAGTTCCGATCTGGCAACCACAATCTAGCACGTGGTCCCAGTGCGGTTTGGGTGCCCGACATAAAGCCTACTAAACTTTATTTATTTATTTATTTTAAAAATTAACACACCAACGACTCATTCACCGATTAAAGTTACAAATAAAAGATCATTACAAATACATATTATGGTGGATTTGTCACTTATAGGCGTGCACAGCACTTATACAATAATATAATTAAGACAAAAATAATTAAAAATTGCATTGGAATAAATTAAAATAAATTAAATTAAAAATTACATCGAAATTTCAGTGGGATAAATTATAAAAAAGATTAAATTGAGATCAGTTACATTATAAATATAAAAAAAAGAATATTATACAATTACATAAACAGATAAAAGTTAGATCAAATCAGAATACATTAATCTTAAGTTAAAAAATTTTCTTCCAATTGTATTGGGAGAAATGGGATTTTTGATAGTAAAACATTAATTATATGAAATAGGGTCATTGTAGAACTTGTCACTGTCAAACTTGTATTAATTATAGACCATCAACTGTCAGAGTCTTACGAGTCACCCGTTGAGCTCGCTTGCGAGTACTTGTGACGTCTTATTACTCATCTATCGATTTTTGAGGCGAGTGTTCAATAGGCGGTCTTATTGCACAGGGCAATTTCTATCAGACAACCTTTGGAGGGACTGAACGCAAGGAAAAGATTTGGGGCTGTCAGTGCACAACATAAAAATGTAAATAAATACATATTTATATATACAATAGAAAATATATTATAAAACATAAATAAATTACCAAACAATAAACTAATAAATAGGATAGAAATGAAAAGAAAAATGCTCCTTCACCAATTTTTTTGAAGTTCGGTAGCATTTGGGCACGCCTTACTTCTATGAGTAATACAATTCAAAAATGAGCTGCTTGTATCGTGAAAGATCTTTCGAAGAACGAAATGGAATACATATGAATATTAAGTTTTAGATTCTCGATGACCTCAAGGTGTCACAAAGGAACTGAAAGCGTTCTTTGAGATAAAAAGGAGTCGAAGGATTAAAGAACACATTGTAAAGCAAAGAAAATATTAGATTTTTTTTACATGTTAAGGAGGTAATCTCTGAAAGTACTGGTCCGATAGCGATTTTCTCTATTTTATGTACAAAGCTGCGGGTATGAGCAAGTTTTTAAATATTTTAATAAAAAACAATATTATTATTGCTGTCGAATGTGATCTCACAATATCTCGAGATCTATCACTCAAAACAAATCTCGTATGGCCGCGCTCGTTCAATGTCGTCCTTAGCGAGTACTACAGATACCATTGTACTCACATTCCACGCACCTATGTTTAATAGTTTACACTGAAAACTAGATATTACAAGGAATTTTCTATACTCGTCATATGTCCTGACTTGTCTCTTTTTCTATCCTCTACATTTCGGGGAGTGTGTAAATTGTGGAATTTCACAATTTAATTCCGCCAAGTCCGTTCCATCATCGGACCACTAGACGTACGGCGTTGCGCCACCCACCGGTATATGGTGGACATCCCAACCATTTATGTACAGCGGAATTCCTTGCCGGAGTCTATGTTTTCTGATAGCTACAACCTAGGGGTCTTTAAGTCAAGAGTGAATAGGTTACTTCTAGGCAAGCGTGCTCCATCGTCGACCAGATTATCGCTTACCATCAGGTGAGTAGGACACAAAAAAAAAGTTTATTTTTAAAATAACTTTATTTATGGTAGAAAAATCATATAATAACAACCCCCGCTCTTGGGCGGAGCGGGAGATAGTGTCAACCCTGGCCCGAGTAGGTTTCGACCCAGCTGGGCCCCTGCTGTTGCTGACAGCTCCTTGAGGCGCCCGGGAACAGTGCGCGCCGTCGACGACTTGGGCTCGATCCGGACAATTACCGGATGGTCGGACAGCTAGCTACACATAGCTCGCCGTCCGCAAGCCCGCGTCTACGGTGGCTGGAAATCGGGATCGAAATCCCGGTGGTGGCGAAAAAAAACAACAGAAATAATTTTATAATTTTAAACGCAATATTATATTATTTCTCGCATTTATCCTCACTGTTGTGTGATTAATGGAGATAGTTACCGTGGCCCAGAACGTAAAAGGCAACTTAAGAAACACAGGCGGGTTTTTAGCCAACAAAACTCTCCCTCACATTCCACCCGGAGCAGGAGAAGTTATTTGATTTTTCCCACCTCAAAAAAAAACTAACCGCTAACATTTTTCACTGTGAAGAAGCAAATAGCTCTGATGGAAAAATTAAGTGACAAATCTTCATTATCTTTGAAGTTATTTAGGATAAAATTCAATCACTAATTAAGTAGTAATTTTCCTGATTATTAACTATCGATAATATTCCGTTATTTTGTATGTATGTCTCTAGTGACTTATGAGTATATGCATACATTTTCCATTCATACTAGTATGAATGGAAAAATTATCACGTTCGATTTTTTCCGTATAATTTTAGTTCTGTGACAATTTATACTTTTTCAATACACTCACTTGAAAACTTGGACCTAGACCATGACGTTCAAAGGAAGATTGTTTTAATCTTGTTTTGGTGTGGGTAAGAGACAGAGCTATACAGGTTGTCTAGCGCCATCTCTTACCCACACGGAAACAATATTAAAACAATCTTACTTTGAACGTTATGGTAACCCCGTTGCTCTTATCTGCCACCATTTTTCTCCATTTTCGCACTAGTGCGGAAAATGGAAGAATGCTTGTTCCCGTCACAATTTTATTACCTTTATCGTATCAGGCTGAGCGCGCGTCTACCCCCACAAATCACGCGTCAGCTCCCGTATATTTACATCCTTTGTAAGTGTATTGAAAAACGTCGTTTGATACATGTGGATATTAATTTATCATTGCTGCCCTCAGTTCCGTAACACCCTCTCTAAGGCTCGGGTGAATGCCGCCTCACTTGTTTAAGGTCCAAATCTCGGTCCCTTGTTTGTGAAATCCCAAAATAGTAGTAAGAATAAAAACGATGTTGGTCCTTCGAACCGGATCATTTCCAATATCTCAACAAGTTCCGGGTTGCAATTATACTGCTGCCACTCTCTCATCACTCTTTTGACTGTCAAAACGACAAGTGACAGCTGTCCAAAACTCACAAGAAAGTTTTCGCCACACGGATATTTTGTTTAGCACGTGTGTTTAGAGTTTTCTAGCTGATTTTTGTGACATAGAATATAACAAAGCAGCTTTCTACGTCTGTCTGTGTATCTGTTACGGACCAAATGATAAATTTGGCATTATACATAATGCCCGGTCATTATGAAAAACGCCCATTATGAGAGTGCGAATTGATAAAAATTATTCAAATAATCAAATTGACCGGGCATTATACATACGGCCCATCACCTTTTGGGCAGAGTAATACAAACATATTTAATTACCATTTTTTATTGGATTTGTCATTTAACTTAAAATAAACTAAATATTAAACCATTAAAATAATCAGACTCTTATTTGGATTAATTATATCAAGGAGTCTATTATCTACCTTAAAACTCTGCCAGTTCGAATTAACGAATAATACTCACAATCTTTCGTAAAAATATGAATGTATTTTGATTGCACTTTGAACTGGGTAAAATATGTTAGGTTAGGTTAGAACTGTGACCAACCGCGCGTGAGCCGAGCGAGCGAAGCGAGCGGTGCCGCGGCAGCGGCCGGCGAACGCTACGTCCAAGTTGTTTCGTCCATTCGAGATTTTACCTTTTTCTCCCCGCCCTCGCACCGCGTCTTTAGCTTTATTATCAAATTGCCAAATTTTCATGTAGCAATATAATAATGACCGCGCAATGTGATAAATATTGAAGTTAAGATAGTAATTAATCAAAGTCAAAGTCAAAGTCAAATATTTATTTGTTACACATAGGTTTATATGATAGCACATCATGGTGTTAGTTAAAAAATAACGTTTCACTATGTGTTACCTTGCTGGGCATACAAATATTGTTTCACATGGTACATAAAACATTGGATACATTCTCATGCTGTATGTTCTATGACTAATTAAAATTAAATCTTTAACTAGAAAATATAACACATAACAATAAAAACAAAATAAAATTTTAAAATAGAACAAAGAATCTCTTAAAACAATGTTTAGTAACTGAAATAGGCTGCTACTAAATAAATCGGAGAATGTGGAGTTAGGAATAGTTTGTCACTTATCTTCTAGATATTCATTAATACTATAATATGCTTTTTGTATTAGGAATTTAAAGAGTGCTTTTTTAAAATATTTTAGATCTTTTAAAGTTGTTATGGATTTAGGTAGTTTATTAAATATTTTCGGTGCCATTCCTAAAAAACTTTTCGAAAAAAGAGCGGTTTGGTGGGTTTTTGATTTGAGTGCACCTTGATGACGTTTGGAGGATAGAGTTTCAAAAAGGTTATGGTTATTTTTGATGAACATGGCAACTTCATAAATATATAAAGAAGGAAGTGTCAATATTTTCAAATTAATAAAAAATGGTTTACAGCTATCGGTGTTTTTTATTTGGCATACTGCACGAAGACACTTCTTTTGGGCTTTAAATGCCATGTCCCTATCCGTCGAGTTACCCCAGAATATTACGCCGTAGCGCAGTGTGGTTGAAACATACGCGTGATAAGCGGTAAGAACAGTATTTTGATTGGCAACCTTGCTTAAATTATGTAAGGCGTAGCAATATTGATTCAGTTTTTTTATTAAATGGTCAATGTGTGTCTTCCATGTCATGTGCTGATCTAACCAGATCCCCAGGAATTTTGTGTGTTCAATTTTAGAAATGTTGTTTTGTTCAAACGTAATATTTGGATTAATAGGATTTGTTCGTTGGTTAAAGTTCATAATATGGGTTTTTCCAAAATTAACTTTTAAATTATTATATGTCAACCACTGAATTATTAATTTCAAGCTATTATTTATTTTATTTTCAAATATGTCCGCCCGTTTTCAATAAGCTATCTATCTACAGTTGCAGCTACTAAAGATAAAGAAATCTATCCTTTTGTCCTTACTTGCGTTCCTATAACCTACCGACGGATAGCATTTCCTACCAAAGTTGTCAATCTATCGACGGGAGGTCGGGTAGCCCACTCGAGATAGGGCCGCTCATACAATACGTCTTTACCTGCGTTTCAATATAAGTTTGAAGTTACTCTCAGATAGGCGGAGCTAACTCTGGTAACGTCATCTGCGTATCCGTCATTATCGACCGGTAACGGGGATAGGCGTTTGAAAATTAATATTTGTTGTGTTGTAAAGTGTCTCGTTTTCTTGCCAAAATGGAATATTTTAGCAGTGATGACAGTGATATGGAATTATTTCAAAGGATAATAGATTGTGATGAAGAGAGTGACAGTGATACTGATAACATACCGGTACAGAAGGAATACAAGACACATGTGAATTATTTAACTAAACTAAATGACTACGAATTTGCCTATAGATTTAGACCAAAAAAAGTGGCTGTGTCTCAGTTAATTCATTTAATATAACCATACTGTGTTACATCTAAAAGGTAGGAAAGGTTAATTAAAATAATTAAGATGGTTTTTTTTTTATTTCTGTGCGTAATATCACGTATAATCAAGTACTTATTCTAATAAAAATAATCTATGAAGGTCGGAACAAATTATACTTTACAGGTACTTCAATATCAATAGTACTCGTACATTATACTACAGAGTTCATCTTATTTCACTTTTATGATTCATTAAAAAAAATTAAACAATATACTCAATACCGAAAAGAGCGCGAAAAGATATTGTCTATCAGTGTCAAAACGTTTCGTTTTACATTTCAGTTTTACTAAAAAGACGATAAATAAAGCGAAAAAAATCTACAAAATATTTAAATTTTTCATTTATTTTAATTATTTTTATGCTGTTAACAATTTAAGTTCGTTTATTAATGATAAATAAATAAACAATGTTTCATTTTGAGCGTGACATTTTTTATTGCTTTGCATAGAACGAAACGTTTGAAACGGCTTGGATAGATGAGAGGGAAAAAGCTATCTGTCGTTGGTTGAAGATAGATAGCACCTATCTTTGATTGTGAAACGCAGATTAAGGATAGATAGAATCCTACTGGTTATCGGGGATAGCTATCTATCTATGAACTTCGGTAGATTATTGAAAACGGGCGTAAGTCCTTTCCGATAAATATTGTAGTACAGTCATCAGCGAATAGGGTCATGGGGTGGTCTATGGTTCTGGGGATATCGTTTATATAGCAAAGGAACAATAATGGACCCAGTACACTTCCCTGTGGTACACCATAGTATACAAACCTTTGCTTGGAAAAATAAGTTATTTTGGATTTTGTTTTAGGACAAACTTTTTCAATTTTAGTTATTTGTTTACGGTTGACTAGGTACGATTTAATTAGTTTTAAGACATTTCCTCTAATACCAAGCTTATTTAGTTTTAAGAGTAGGATTTTGTGATCGACGTAATCAAAAGCTTTCGTCATATCCATTTTTTTTTTTTTTTCCTGTGGCAACACAACAGCTAACAGCTGATTTAAATTGTTCTCTTGTAATTTTAATTTTAAATATTAATTTTCTTTGTTTTCGAAGTCTTATTCCAATTATTCATCAATTAAATAGAGTATTTATATGTATTACTTGTTAGATTCGTGCAAATAAGTGTAAATAAGTGTAAAAAATTCAATTAAAGTTTGTGACAGTTATAGGTTACCGGCATCTACTAGTGATTTTTGCATTGTCATCTGTTATCAGGTACAATTTTCTTTTTACATTTTAAGATAGCAAATCTTATTGTTTGCGTTCTGTTAAGTCAGTGATCCTTAGATTTCTCATTCTTTTGTTAAGTTACAAATTGTTGTGAATGACAATACAAACGTAAACATAACCTTAGTTGGTTGGTGACAGAACTTAAATTTCTAAAGTTTATTTTCTTTTACTAACTATCTTCTAAATCTATATCACAATCGACCTTGTCTATTCTGTTTTCTTTTCATTTCCTTATAATCATGCCTTTGACTCGCAGCGCCTATGCTCGCCAGTTGGAGTCTAAACTCAGTCTGGCTTTGAGCCAATTAAAGGCCTCCAAAGAGTGCTGTGACCAACTAAATAAGGAAATAGATGACAGTGAAAAGGTCCTCCTTGAAGCCCATAACAATAATAGAAAGTTGAAAAATGAAATGGCTCAGTTATACATACAATTCACTGAAGCCATAGAAGCCAGGGATAGGCTCCAACTTGTTGTGGACGGGTTCAGCCAATGTAGCACAGAGTATGAAAATGCTCTGAGCCACAAGTACTTATTGCAACAACAGCTGCAAGAGGCAAAAAGTCAAATATCACAACTCGAGACAACTAATCTTAACATCACTGCCTCGTTGAATCAAAGTCTGTTCAGCGAGTTGGTGCCTATTGCGCCATCAATGGTATCACAAATTAACCCCTCTTATACCATAGATTTGACTAGTGATGATGAGTCTCAATCAACTAAAAGAGTGAGGGTAGTCACAAGTAAAAATAAACTTAAAAAATATATAAAAATCAACAGATATATAGTAAAAACTAAGAAAATGGTCAAAAAACAAAAGTACTTTATCAAGAATGTCAAATTAAATCGGGAAAGATTACACTTACTTAGGCAATTAGATATATATTCTTCCAACTTAGAAAAAAGTACTAAGAGATACCAATCTGACACTGAAGACTTGCAAAGGGAGCTGAACCGCTTACAACACAAACTTAGTTCAATGTCCATCAAATATACAGCTTCTGAAAACCAAATGAAGGAATATGTATTGGCAATGAATGAGCTGGTGAGCTCACAAAAACCCAATTGTGAACATTGTCATACAACATCTATTACATCTGCGCCGGGCCATTCATTGTCAATATGTGATACCACCTTACCCCAGTCTAGTGTTAGTTTGCCGGTAGAAATAACTAATTGCTTTTCACAACAGTTCTCAAATAGGGAAATAGTAATTTTTTGTGATGAAATTGGAAAGGACTTAGGCCATTTATTGACAAACGAATATCCAGGACACTCAATTATAAACAACTGTATGCCTGGCTGTTCCTTATATGACATAATGAAAGAAATAATAAAATGTAAATTTGACCAGGATTCTATACTTTTAATTTTTATTGGTAATAGGGGAAATGTGAACAGAGGAGAATTACTCCAATATTATAGTACCTTAAGTAACCTGAGTGTAGGAAAAATTGTGATGTTTACATTCCCCTACAGCCAAAGTTTGCCACAGGAAGAAAATTGCATTAGATATAAGATTAATATGACATTGTACAATTTGATATTAAATAATAATTTGTTCCATTTAATTGACACCAACAATTATGTTGGTATTAACTATTATTTGACAAAAGATAGATATCTTGCTGATAATTACTATCTTTCCAAATTTTGTAAAAGACAGATAGCTATGTCGCTATCATATTATTTTTTTATTTCAGCCAAGAACTTGGCTAAACAACTTGCTCCTGTTGAGCAATGCAATGACTTAATAATTGATTGTGCCAATAAGTTGGCATCAAATATTGACATTAATTTAAATTAGAAATTGAGACAACAGAGTCAATCTCTAGCACGAATTTACTGATAAACAAAAATCATTCAAATCAAATCTTGAAATCCATAAATAGTATCAACCTGGTGCATCAAAACATTCAGGGATTCATGAATAAAGATTTAGAGGTAGAGCTATTCCTTAATTGTAATGATATTGATATTCTTTGTATAACGGAACATTGGCTTAAAAGCCACCAGCTCATGTTCAATTTTAATAACCACCAGGTTGGTAGTTCATTCAGCAGAACTAATGCCTTACGTGGTGGCTCATTGATTTTAGTTAGTAACCACATTAAATTTAAGGAACGTAAGGATATTGTGAGTCTGTCTGTTGAGCGGTCAATTGAAATAGCCTGTATTGAGTTGGAGCAGTTTATTATATTAAGTGTGTACAAACCCCCTTCCGGATTGTATGACTGCTTTGAAAAGGTAATGGATGAAGTGTTTCACAAGATTTGTAATTCAAATAAGTACATAATCACATGTGGTGATTTTAATGTTAATTTATTAGAAAATTCAGCTTTATGTAGCAAAATTATAAGTTTGTTTCAGTCCTACAATCTTGTTAATTTGTTTTTGGAGCCTACAAGAATAACTCCTACTAGTGCCACTTGCATAGATAATATTTATACCGATGTTGTACCTAGCCATAAAGACATTATAAATTTACTAGATTCTGATCATTGTGGGCAATTAATTACTTTTCAAATTCCAAACATCATAGTGGCTAAAAAGAATATCACTGTTAACCCGAAAACTGCAAATCGCTTAGAAACTTTTAAAACTAAACTAATTAATAATTTACCAGCTTTGTCAACATTAGATGATCTGAATCAACAATATGAATGTTTTTTTAATATGTACTGTAAGCAATTTAATTCCACTTTTATACCCAAAACTATGTCGGTTAACAGTAATGTATCTTTCAGTGAATGGGCTACCATTGGTATACATAAAAGTAGAACGCGACTCTATGAATTGTATGAGGAAAAAATTCTTGTAAACACTGCCGAGTTTAGTTTGTATGTTAGAAATTATTCAAAATTATTCAAAAAAGTATGCTCTGTTGCAAAATCGCGCTACTTGAGTTCCAAAATTAAAAATAGTAATAATATAATTAAAACAACCTGGAATATTATAAACAGTGAAACTGGAAGATCTACAAAACCATGTAGTGACTATAGCCTTAAAATTAATGACAGCGTGATCGAATCGGACTCACAAGTTGCTGCAGCTTTTGAAAAGTTCTTTTCAGAAATCCCCATATTAACTACTAAATCTCTGAACTCATCACCCACTGCTGCAGAGTCTCTGCTTAAAGAAAATGTTAAAGTTTGTGATTCAGATTTTATTTTCGAACATGTGACATATGTGGATATAATTAAAACCTTTAACACTTTGAATGTAAAAAAGACCACAGATTTATGGGGAAATTCTGTGGATGTTGTAAAGTCTATTATAAAGGTTGTAGCTCCTAGTTTAGCACTTATTTTTAATAATTGTATTGATCGTGGCGAGTTTCCTGACTTAATGAAGTATAGTAAAATAATACCATTGTTTAAAACAGGTAGCACATCTGACCCCACAAATTATAGACCTATTTCAGTGCTACCCACCTTTAGTAAAATATTTGAGAAACTAATTTTACATCAATTACAAAGATTTTTTAATAGACATAAGTTGTTACATGATAAACAGTTCGGTTTTACAAGGGGTCGTTCAACAACCGATGCCGGGGTTGAACTTTTAGGACATATTTATAATGCATGGGAAGACAAATGCGATGTCCTGGGCATTTTTTGTGATTTGTCGAAGGCTTTCGATTGCGTTCTCCATGAAACATTAATCAGGAAACTACACCATTACGGAATCCGGAATTCCTCTCTGGATCTTCTTACTTCTTATTTGAGTGATAGGATTCAGAGAGTTGATGTAAATGGAAAAAGATCACCCGGGTCTGTAGTATCAATGGGTGTGCCCCAGGGCTCGATTCTTGGTCCATTTTTATTTCTCATTTATATCAATGACTTGCCATACCTCATAAAGGATAACCATGATATAGTGCTGTTTGCAGACGACACTTCGCTTTTGTTTAAGCTTAAACGTCAGCAGCCGGTTACTGATGACATAAATAACGCCCTTTCAAAAATAGTACACTGGTTTAATGTCAATAACCTGCTCCTTAACGAAAAGAAAACCAAATTTGTTAAATTTACGATGCCTCACGTAAGACAGGTAGAAACTAGTGTGCTAATAAAAGGTAAAGAATTGAGTCCTGAAGACACTACAGTATTCTTAGGTATAACTCTTGATGCTAAGCTTCAGTGGGGCCCACACGTGGATAAGTTATCGAAAAAACTTAGCTCTGCCGCATACGCTGTTAGACAAATTCGAAATCTAACTGACTTAGAGACAGCCCGTTTAGTTTACTTCAGTTATTTTCATAGTGTCATGTCGTACGGTATTCTATTATGGGGAAATGCCGCCGATATCCAAACGATTTTTGTTTTGCAGAAAAGGGCTATTCGTTCAATTTATAAATTAAGTCCCAGATACTCCCTCAGAGATAAATTTAAAAATATTAATATTTTGACTGTGCCATCTCAGTATATCTATGAAAATATTTTGTATGTTCATAAAAATAAAAACATGTTTAAAAAATACAGTGACATTCACAACGTTAATACTAGGAACAAACACAAGTTAGTGGTTCCTGCCACCAGGCTCAAAAAAATAGGACGCTCATTTAGATGCCAAAGTATACATTTTTATAATAAGCTTCCCAGTCCTATTCAGGAACTTAGTATTAATAAATTCAAAATATTTGTAAAGCGAAAACTTTGCCAAAAGGCTTTTTATTCTGTAAAAGAGTATCTCGAGGATAAAACGGCTTGGGATTGACCTGCTCCAGTACCTACTCACTATAATTATTATCATTTGAATGTTTTTTTGTTTTAACTGCCTTTTTTATTGACGATTGTTGTTGTTTTACAATTATGATATTGTATATATATAAATATATATCTTATTATTATTTTTTTACAATTATGACATGTTTATTTTTACTATTTGACTGATTTTTTTATATACTTTTTTTTTTACAATTTGCAATATTTACACTTTTGTAAATTTTATTATTGTAAATGTGAGAACTATGTGGATTACTCTTTCGTTTTCTTTTATATTCACATGATGTCTGGCAGTTTTGAGTATTTGATGTGGCCTACCCAAATGTCCTTTCTTTGGCATTGTTCGTCAAGTCGTTGAGCTCCTTAGTAGTCCTGAGTTGAGCTACACGCATATTGACAAATGCTTGCACTGACTGGACAGGTCCACTTAAAACTGTGTGGTTCTTTCTTCAAAAGACCATCTCAGACTCAATCTGCATGGTTCTCATATGATTTGACCATTACATGTTTTGCTGTATGGACTTTAAAAGAGACTTTGACCCCTGAGTTTGTTTCGGTGTTTCTTCTCAGGGTAGTCAGCTAGGAAACACCGGCCTCATCTAGCATTATTTGACGACAAAAAAAAAATTGACGTGTAAAAGTGTTTTTATAAAACCTACTTGCAAAATAAAGATCATTTATCATTTATCATTATCATTATCATTTATCATGAATAATGCTGAAACTGGTATTTTTTTATCCACATTTGAGACTATTTCATTAACTAATTCATAGATTGCCATATTAATATTTTTATTCTTCCTAAAGCCATATTGTTCTTTGGATAGAATATTGTTTTTTTCTAGGAATGAGTATAAGCTGTTATAAATTACTTTTTCTATGATTTTAGAAAACACTGGCACAAGTGCAATAGGCCTATAATTTTTCATATTTTGTGGGTCATCTTTCTTATGTAGAGGTGTTATAATTGAAAGTTTTAAGTCTTCAGGAAATTTGCCGGCATCTATACACAGGTTAATAATATAACTAAAAATTGGTGAAATTTCAAAAGATACGCTTTTAATAACATGCGTTACAATATCGTCGTAACCGGAACTATTGGTATTTTTTAGACCAAAAATGATTTTTTGTATGTCATCTGGTACAGTGGGTGCTAAGAATATTGAATGAGGGTTCGAATTTATTAATGTAAAGTTATAATTACTGGTTTGGTTAAGATTGTCTATTGGCAGAACTTGATCAATGAAATAATCATTAAATAATTCGGCAATCTCATTTGGTTCGGTGGTACATCTGTTATTGTTTGTGATTATTTTCGAAGGGTTTTCTTTTGGGTAGTTAGTTTTGGTTGAGTTTATAACTTTCCAAGTTGCTTTTACCTTGTTGTCGGAATTGTTAATAAAGTAGCTGTTTTGCGTTTTTTGAGTTAATTTAATTATTAATTTAAGACGTTTAGCGTATGTGTTAAATGTTTTTTTATTAGTTTTATTTGGCTGGCGTCTGAATTGCCATAGCATCTCACGTTTACGCTTACAACATAGTTTTATACCTTTAGTTATCCATTTCGGAGCTTTGTAGCATACATTTTTTATTCTTACAATAGGGAAGCAAAGATCGTAAAACAATTTAAACAAGCTGTGAAATTCATGGAATGCGTTATCTGGGTCTGTACAGCTGTAAACATTACTGAAACTGAGGCTTCTGAGGGCATCCTTAAATTTAAGCATATTGTCTTGACAAAAATCTCGTCTGAAAGTATACCAATGTAAAATAGTACAACTTTTTTTGACAGGACATTTCATGATCTGAGCCGTATGATCGGAAAGGGCTAATTCTACTACTTCGCTGGTGCTGCCTCTAGTATTGTGAATTATATTATCAATACATGTACCACTATTTAAACGTGTGGGTTGTCGAATGCTTAATTTCATCCGATAATTATAAAGGAGATTTTCAAGTTGCTGAGATAACTTCGTATTTTTTAAAATATCGATATTAAAGTCGCCACATATCATGACTTTATTTTTACTATTGTTACATACTTTTTTTAGTATACCTTCAAATTGGTAGAAAAATAGGTTTAAAATATCCGATTTGAATTTGGGTGATCTATAAATGCATATAATAGTTATATTGTGATCGATTAATTGTATTGCACAACCTTCTAAAACACTAGGACAGCAGATTTTTTTTTATGTTAAGCATTTTGTACTTGTGTTTATTGTTCACCAGAATACAGGAACCTCCTCTTCGACTATTTCTAGCGTAGTGGGTTGCGAGCGTGTAATTTGGAATATGTAGGTTCAGGAGGTGGGTAGTTGGCGATAGACGCGACAACTAGCTTAATTTATCTCTCGATGTAATTTAATTGCTAATAAATCGAAACTTGCCCAAAGTTCCATAAACTGTGCGTTAATAGAAGGAAAAAGACATAATTCTTGGTGTTTATTGTAGACATCATAAACAAATACCTATAAGAAGTGAATTTGAGGGATTGAAATATTTTGTGTTCACATCGGATACTACCAATGAATTAGTGGGGAAGTGACTCAAATCGGCTTATCAGGTCTGTAACAACAAGTTTATTTTTTATTTTTATCTTAAGTATCAAGGAAATCAGAAGAAGATAAGTGAGCATAATAAGCACTATCTATGAATAAAGAGACGTGACATGAACCAACAAGTTGACATTAAAAATCTTGGAATACCTACTATCATAATTATGATTTAAATATACTTACTAGGATTAAGGATATCAATTAAACTGTACATAACGTAAACAGACTATTGCTGACTTATATTACTTGACTTATGAATTGACTTGAACTTGACTCAAAATTTCTGAAACAAGAATCTGAAAATCTGAGAATTTCATCGACGTTCAGAAACTGCAAAACTACACAATATCTCAAGACTTGAACTTCTTAGATATTTTTCTCTGCACGCAAAGTTAGATTCTCATATATTAATACAAAGGGAACGATAACATTAAATAATGAACTGTCAAGCTTGCTGTCAAAAAATCCAATACGCTGGAGAGATCCTAAAATGCACCGGATGTTCAGAAAAATACCACTATGCGTGCCTTAATATGACCTCCGCCTATTTTTTAGAGCATAATTTTGAACTTCAAAAATGCTGGCGCTGCCCAGACTGTGCCAACGTTACACGTCGCTCTAGAAACGATAACACCCCTGTCCGGACACAGAAAACATCACTAAACGACACTACAATGTCAATTGATGATACATATAATGAGCCAAATACAGACACTACCACTACAACAGAATGTAAGACCCCTAGACAAAACATACAATCCACTACCAATAGACAAGAAACCTCAACAGCAAGTCCTTTTATCACACTAGACAGCCTCAGTAAATTACTAGATTCGAAACTAGACAAAAACAACCAATCCCTACTCCTTGTCTTAAAGAACACAATTCAAAATGAAATACAAAAAAGTATCACAGAATTAAAGGAAGATATTTTAAAAGATACCCACAAACTAACATGTGAGCAAGAAAAAATTAAAAATAATATAAATACACTTAACGAGAACATTGAAACACTACAAAAAGAAAATAATGTACTAAAACAACAACTAAAAGAAATTAAACAAAAGTTAACAATGATTGACAATCAACAACAAGACAATAATTCAAAAAGAATCGTACTATTTGGACTTACAGAATACGATCAAGAATCCGAAAATCAATTACAGTATCGAATAATAGAAGCATTTAAAGACATATTAAATATAGACCTAACTGGATATATTGAGGGACTTTCAAGAATAGGTAAATTCAGTAGCTCACGAAGACCGATTATTATTGAGCTCATAAGCAAACGGATGACGAAATATATTTTAGACAACAAAACGTACTTCAAACATACTGGACTTTTTATTTCCGAATTTTTAAACGATACTGCACTCCAACAAAAAAAAGCTTTACAAGAACATCTACGCTCAGCAAGACAACAGGGACATCACGCAATCATTAAAAATAATAAATTAATAATAAATGGGAAACAATATCAACCTACTACAGACACAACAATACAAAATAAACCAACGAAGACAGATTACCCTAATCAAGTAACTGATCTGAAAAATAAAACATTTACTCGCGAAAACACATATAACATCAACAAGCGAACCACTGACTACTCACAGACTATCACAGACGACACAATTTCCTTTCGTCCCTAAACAAGATGATGACATAACAATATTATTCCAAAATATGCAAAGTATAAATAACAAACTAGATTTATTAGAACAATTCCTTGATGAAAATAAGGACAAATATTTAGCTCTGTGTTTATCGGAAACGTGGTTATCACAAGCAAAGAAAGATATAATTAACTGCACTGGATACATCCTCGCAACATCATACTGTCGTCAGAACTACGGAGGTGGCGGCGTGTGCATTCTACTACAGGAACACATTGAATTTATTGAACGAAAGGAAATTATGGACATGTCGATCGAATATATCATAGAAGTATGTGCCATAGAATTGCCTAAACTTAATACTTTACTCATAACTTTGTATTGGAATAATAGAGAGCCTGATATATTTTATAAACAGTTAAAGTTAATGCAAAAATTGTTAATAAAAAAATACAGTAAGTATAATATCATTATCGGCGGTGATTTCAATATAAATGTCTTGGAAAACAGTTTGCAAACAAATACGCTACTTAATTTAATGCTTGAATATAATTTCATTCAATGTATAAAAAACCCTACACGAGTGACAAAAACCACTTCAACCTGCCTTGATTTAATATTTTTAAATTTTGATTCTAAACTGATAAATGTGCATGTAACCGATTTTGGTTTCTCAGATCATAAAGGAATAATTCTAAATTTAAAAAAAATAGATGGTAAACGTGATAAACGTAAAGTTTGGAAAACTAAAAAAAGAATTTTCAATAGTAAAACCATGGAAAAATTTAAATTAAAATTACAAAAAATTAATTGGGATGAAGTAGTCAGCCCAGAAAAAAATATGAATGAAAATTATAATGCATTTGAAAAACTATTATTGACAATATTAAATGATTGTATACCCATGAAAACCATAAAACTGAATCCGTGTAAAAGAAAAAAATGGATGACTAGCGGCATTAAAATATCGTGTAAAAATAAACGATTATTTAGAATTCTTTCTTCTTACTCTAATGATCCTGTATTAACAAAACATTATAAAATGTATGAAAGAACTCTAAAAAGGGTTGTCATTAAATCAAAAAGAATACAGTACATTAGGGAAATTAAAAATTCATCTAATAAAACAAAGTCGATGTGGAAAATCATTAAGGAACGTACCAATAAAAACCTGAATAAAACCCATCAAAACATTACATTGACGATCCACAATAAACTTACGTCCGACCCAAAACAAGTTTCTAACACGTTCAATGAATTTTTCGCATCAGTAGGACAAACAAAGCAGGGTGAGTCAGAGCCGCGCGGCCGACCCGTGCTCCGACCCACTGATAATACTATGTTTCTATACCCACCCACACCGCAGGAAATAAAACAAATTATTAAAAATCTTAAAAGTAAATATAGTCACGGATTAGATGAACTTCCTCCAATATTGATAAAAACGTGTGTAAACGAGTTGACAACTCCATTTTACTTATTGGTTAAACAATCTTTCACTGAAGGAATATTCCCTGATGCTTTAAAGAAAACAATAGTTAAACCAATCCATAAGAAAAACTCGAAGTTAGATCCCAACAACTACCGTCCAATTGCATTACTACCTACAGCATCAAAAATATTTGAAAAAGCAATGTGCAAACGAGTTTATAGTTTTTGTGAAAAATTCAATATTTTTGATGACTGTCAAAATGGTTTTCGAAAAAAACGATCCACGGTCTTAGCAACTTATAAATACACGCAAGAAATACTGAACATTTTAAATAATAAAAAATACGCGATAGGTATCTTGCTTGATATGACTAAGGCATATGATAAAGTGCAGTATAAAATACTACTTGACAAACTGTACGGTATCGGTATAAGAGGAATAACACATAAATGGTTTACATCTTACCTACAAAATAGGGAACAATTCGTAGAAATAGAACATTTGGATGAATTTACTGGAGAATTAAACAGAATACGTTCTAATGGGCTTTGCATTGGACATTCTATTCCGCAAGGTAGTGTGGTCGGATGTCTGCTTTTTTTGATTTATATAAACGACCTCCCTAAGATAATGACAGATTCGTGCGTACTGTTCGCCGATGACATCTCTCTAATTACTTCATGTATTGACTCGCAACAATTAAATGCTAATTTAAATAACATTATGAAAAATATACAAAATTGGATGAAAGACCACAATCTAGAACTTAATTATTCAAAAACCAAAATAATGCAATTTAGGCCTCGCCAAAAAAATCCCTTAGTTATTAATTTTGCATTTGACGGCATAAAATTGGAATGCGTTGATACTTTTACCCTGCTAGGACTGGATTTGGATATCCATATGACCTGGAAAGCGCATATACAGAAAATTAAATCTAAATTATCTAGCTTTATTTATGCATTACGTGAACTTAAAAAATCAACCGATCTTAAAACTGCCCTGTCTGCTTACTATGCATATGCATACGCATGGCTCTCGTATGGTATCATCCTTTGGGGAAACAGTGTAGATAGCGATGACTTGTTTATCTTACAAAAAAAATGTATTCGAATAATTGTAAATATTAATAATGATGACACTTGTAGACCGCATTTTCGTAAATTAGAAACTCTTACATTATCATCAATTTACATTCTAGAAATCTGTAAATTTGTGAGGCAGAACCCTAATTTCTATAAAAAAATAACCGATCAACCTCGCCGATACGCACCGCGTTCTCAATTTAAAAACATGCTTGTAATACCTCCATCAAACTTAAAACTACACAGTTCGAGTCCTCACATAAGCTCCATAAAAATATACAACAAAATACCAAATGACATCAAAACCGAGAAAAGTGATAGAATATTTATTAAACGACTCAAAAAACTGCTAGTTGACAAATGCTATTATTCGGTAAATGAATTCTTTAACGATAATTAAATACTTTCATATATTGTCATTTTTTCCATGTCCGTTTTATGTTTTGTTGATTATAATTTATTTTATTGGAATTTATTTCGACATCTGCAATGATTCTTATTCAATTTTTTGACATTATAATATTTTTTTATTTTTTTTTGACATTTGTTAAGATTTTATTTATTTTTTGTCATTTGTTATGAATTTATTTTGACACTGTAATAATTTACTTTTTGATTTTTATTTTATTTTTGATATTATCATTTTTCTCCCTTTTGACATTTGTTATGATTTCATTTTTATTGACATTATGATTTCATTTTTATTGACATTTGTTATGAATTTATTTTGACATTGTAATCATTTACTATTTGACATTTGTATTATTATTATTATTATTTTTTTGCTATTTGTAATTAATTTATTTTGACATTTAAAATGAATTTATTTTTATTATGAAGGAATTGACTTTGAAATTTATGACATGATTTTTTTATTTTTGACATTTTATTATTATTTTTATTTTTATCTTATTACTTATTATTGTACTTTTTATTTGATTTGATTTTTATATCCGATTTTTTTTTTAATTGTATTGCTACCTACTTCATGTATGACATTGCTGTGCCCGACAGGGTCCATGTGCACTTATATAAATATTTTGTCATCCTATGTAACACATGTGATATAGCAATAAAGAATTGAATTGAATTGAATTGAATCATCACCTTCTTTCATATTATGTTCTGTTACACAGAGCACATCTACAAATTTATTATTACAAGCAAGTTCATGTAGATGTAAACTCAATAAATCCGATTTGTTTATTAGGCCATTAATGTTTTGATGTAATATATTAATATGATTATACAAGAAAAAAATTACTATTATTAGTAATATTGGGGTTTGTAATGTTAGCAATATTATTAGATAAATGTTCTATATTTGACAAATTACTTATATCGGGGTTTACAAGATTATCAGTGTATAAAGGAATATCATGAGTATGAACAAAATATTGAAGGTTAACAAACATATTTTTTATCCCATTATTATTTATTGCACCAGTATACTTTGAAAACATTGTATAGTCGTATTGTAGGTCAAAATTAGAGTCAAATAGTAATGCATAGTTGTAAGATTGTACATCAAGGTGTAGTAGATTATTAAACATTTCAATTCTTACATTGTGCATTAAACTGGAAGAGTAGTAACTGAATTTAAAAGTAGGTAAGCATAGTATAATATTTGTATGTTGTAGAGGCATTAGCTTTGTCCATCACTTGGTCCAATAGAGCTAGACATTATTCATAATGCTCGAACATTATTTATAATGCCCGCATTAATCACCCGGTCCATAACATATCCACTAAATGCTCTTAAATCATGCAACGAATTTTGATGAGGTTTTCACTAATATAAAGCAATAAACGATGAACTTTTATGGGTAAAATTTTGCGTGCGAATCCAGGGTGCCACTTCCACCAGCCCTTTATGACACCCTATTTGTAAGTTCCTTTATTACTGATGTACAATAAAGAATATATCTATCTATCAGTCAATGAATGTAATATATCTTTCGATATAGTCAACCGATTGCGCTGAAACCAAGCTTAAGTAATATTTTATGAAATTACACGCAGTTTTATTGTATAAATGTTGTCTACATCAATTTCGTACATTTTACATGATGCGCGGGCAACTAAAAACTTCTATAGATTTATTATTTAGGTAAAGATAGTAAATTTTGTCATGAAACACTATCGATTTGTAAAGATAAAATTAAAAAATAAAGTACTTACCTTTTTTAAAAAGTCGTATTAATTTACGGATGTACGAAATTGATTTCTATAGGAAAACGTCAGCTGAGTGAGTCCAATGACCTGTAGGTAGTAGTCGGCGTTGCGTACAAACTACATAATGTATAAACAAAATGATATATTCGGCATTATACATAATGCCCGGCCATTATGAAAAATGCCCAATATGAGAAAACATATGATTAACATATTTTATGATTTAATAATAATTATTCAAATAATCAAATTGAACGAGCATTATACATACGGCCATCACCTTTTGGGCAGAGTAATACAAACATATTTAATTATCATTTTTTTATTTTGGTATTGTCATTTAACTTAAAATAATCTAAATATTAAAATAATCAGACTCTCTTATTTGGATTAATTATATCAAGGAGTCTATTATCTACCTTAAAACTCTGCCAGTCCGAAATAATGAATAATACCTACAATCTCTCGTAAAATGTGATGGTATTTTGATTGCACTTTGAACTGGGTAAAATAGGTTAGGTTAGGTTAGAACTGTGACCAACCGCGCGTGAGCCGAGCGATCGAAGCGAGCGGTGCCGCGGCAGCGGCCGGCGAACGCTACGGCCTACGTCCAAGTGGTTTCGTCCATTCGAGATTTTCACCTTTTTCAGTTAATCCATTTGATAATTTATCATTTATCCAGTAATCCATTTTGAACTTTGAACGATTTGGTCAATAGTGTAATAAATAATTTAAATATTGATATTCTAGACTTTGGTCAGCTGAACTTTTGATCAAATGACCATCGTTATTTTAAACTTTGTTGATTTTTACGTTGTTCTTTTGAAATTTACTCAGGAAAGTTTTGATTTTCTAATATGCAACCGTCACACCCTGCGAGCTTCCCTCCCCGCCCTCGCACCGCGTCTTTAGCTTTA
This sequence comes from Mythimna albipuncta, assembly GCA_929112965.1. Classification (NCBI taxonomy): domain Eukaryota; kingdom Metazoa; phylum Arthropoda; class Insecta; order Lepidoptera; family Noctuidae; genus Mythimna; species Mythimna albipuncta. Next base: position 12,073,822 of record OV815987.1, read on the forward strand.
TTATCAAATTGCCCAATTGTCATGTAGCAATATAATAATGACCGCGCAATGTGATAAATATTGAAGTTAAGATAGTAATTAAACACTTGGTCCAATAGAGCTAGACATTATTCATAATGCTCGAACATTATTTATAATGCCCGCATTAATCATGTGGTCCATAACATATATATAAACCTGAATACGTGTCTAGTATTTTTATGTAAAGAATCTATGTACAAAATTTCATAACTGTATCATGAAAAATCACAAAGTTAGAAGCTTGTTATGTTACCTAGTTGTCCGCACAAATATATGGTCACCGGGCCATCCGGGCGACTGAAGGGTTGTTTTGCTTCCGCAGCCAACTGTGCGCTGGCGTTTATTGCCCGCTATGGCCTGTTGTGACCTGTGTTGTACATAGCATCGGTGATATCCAACTTGCAACCTCATTTAAATATTTTTGGAAAAAGTGTAATAGTCTTAACAGACGGACCGCATTTCAACTGCAATCCAACTGCAAATTGCAGTTTAAGTGCAGTTTGAATGCAGTTGACACGACTGCAATAGAACTGCAAACACAACTGCAATAGAACTGCAAACCAAACGTGCGGTTCCGATTGCAGTCGTGTGAACTGCACACCGACTGCATCCGAACTGCACCATGCACGGGAGGGCGGAGCGTGCGGGGGGGTGGGTATGATGCAGTTCGGATGCAGTCGTGTCAACTGCATTCAAACTGCACTTAAACTGCAATTTGCAGTTCGATTGCAGTTGAAATGCAGTCCGTCTGTTTAGACCCTAACATGGTGTAAAAATCAGGAACTGGATCGATTCCAATAAATCATATACTTAAAATAATATCGTATATAGACAAGACAAACGATACAAAGTTACATAGAAGGATGGTCCCTTCTTATCAAATATCTCATTGCATTTCATAACTAGTTGTAACCAGATGGCATACCGCCATACATTTGGCCCAGATGTGTTGTTTATTTTACATTTGCATATTATCTGCTTCGCGTAACTTTGACCTATAATATAATTTTGCAAAGGACATTTATGCTTGCACAGTTGTGTACGGTTAGAAAGGCAAATTAGTTTTGAATATTTATTAGTTTATTTATTAACACGTTGAGTGTGATACCAGGTTTAAACATCTTGTATAAGTCTCGCTTACAGTGTGGCTAAGAAAAGTATAGACTTCATTATCGTGCGGAAGGCATAACTTCATCTTATAAAGGCTGTGTTTCACCGCAACGCGCAACTAGTCGCGCCGCCACGATGTACCGGTGAAATATAGCCCTAAGCTACCAAACTAGACACCATACAGATACCAGAGTCGCCACACGTCCGAGCTGGTCGCGCCACCAAATTGGTTGCGCAACCAAACGGACACCAGGTGAGTAACTCTCTATAGAGCTGTATACATTTTGTTGGTAGCGCAACTGGTCGCGCCGCCATGCTGTCTCGGTGAAATATAGCCAGCGTTTCGGTGTTTTACAGATTGCATTTTGAAGAGTGTGTGCAGGAATTGCATGACTTGATCCCGCCATCTCATTTCTACCATCGGACAAACCGACGCACGGCGAGTATCCGCCCTTACGTTGTTGAAACATCTACGGTCCGGACTAAGCGTTTCGCCTCGTCATTTATACCGCGTACTTCGAAAGACTGGAACAGTTTGCCTGCTACGGTCTTTCCGTCTGATAATAATTTGGGTGTCTTCAAGGCTAGAGTGAATACGCTCTTAATAAACTAGTGCGCCTCACCATCAACGACTGCATCACTGCTTACCATCAGGCGGGATCGCAGTCGAGGACTAGTTTATAACAGATTAAAAAAAATATATATATATAGTCCTTAGGATTCGTTTTTTTCCTTTTGAGATTATGGAACCCTAAAAAGTCGCGTTCACTAAGTTAACTTATTGGTACGATAAAAGTAATTAGTTTTGTGCTATCATTACTAAACAGAACACATGGTTAGTGAGTCGAGGCCAAGTGAGGTGATTTGTAAAGTACTCATTAATAACCTTAGTTGAGTTATCTGTGGCAGTGGGCTCGGCTCGTGCACTGGATTTGAATACGTTGTATTGTTTTGTAGTAGGAAATTGTTGAATAGCATCTCCCGCTCTAGGTTAAAGGAGAAGGAGTTATCATCATCATCATGGACGGCGAGCAATGGGTAGCCCACTGTCCGACCGTCCGGTAACTGTCTGGACCGAGCGCAAGTCGTCGACGGCGCGCACTTAAGGAGTTGTCAGCAACAGCAGGGGGCCCAGCTGAGTCAAAGCCCACTGGGGCCAGGGTTAACTCCGAAAGGTAACTCAGCCCCGGTATGAAAGGCAAGAAGGAACGGGGTGGGTTTTTTAGTCAGTAAGAGTCTGACACTATATTTCGATACGCCCAAGGGCGGAGGATGTCATTTAGATAAGGTTTACCCACCAAAAAAAAATCGTCATCATCATCATATCAGCCGAAAGACGTCCACTGTTGAACATAGGCCTCCCCCAAGTGTCGCCACAACGGATGGGAAAGGGAGTTTCTGACTTTTACTGACTAAAGGGTTTTTAATTAATGAAATCCCAAGCGAACGCTCGTATTGTCTTTCTATTGTTTCTCTTATTACGGTCTTTCAAGAGTGAATAGGTTAGTTCTACGCATCTTCGCTTTCCATCAGGCACACCTTTTTTATGGTGGGAAAAATCATCCAATAACAACCCCTGCTCTTGGGCGGAGCGGGAGATAGTGTCAGACTCATACTGACTAAAAGACCCACCCCGTTCCTTCTAGCCTTCATACCGGGGCTCGAGCTCCCTTTCGGATAACCCTGGCCCCAGTAGGATTCGACCCGGCTTCCCTGCTGTTGCTGACAACTCCTTGAGGCGTGCGGAAACAGTGCGCGCCGTCAATGACTTGGGCTTGGTCCAGAAAGTTACCGGACGGCCGGACAGCGAGCTACCCATTGCTCACTGTCCGCAAGCCTACGGTAACCGGAAATCAAATCAGGCTCACCTGAGGATCTCGGTAGTGGTCAAGCCTATCTAAAGAACATTAGGTAAGGGGCTTATTAGACCTCATAACGTTTCTTTTCTTTAACCTTCATTATTGTAAAGAATATTACCTACATATACATCAGACTTTCTAATGTTCACACTGCTGGGACTCAGGCCTCCTCTCTAGGGGAGGGAATAGACCTTAATCCACCACGCGCGGGTTGGTGGATGTCATTATGTCTTAGAATTTTTTGCTCTAGGACACGCCAGTTTCCTGACCACGTTTTCCACAACCGTTTTGAGAATGCGCCTGGCTGGGTTCGAACCCGTGACCTACAACTCGTAAGTCGGAGTCATTACCACTCTGCCACCACTGCTCACATAATATATGTACCTATTACATACAGCCTACATCTACACTAATATAACAAAGAGGTAAAGTTTTGTTTTTTGTTTGTAGGAGGTAATCTCAGAAAGTACTGGTCCTATTGCAAAAATTTTTTCACCAATAGAAAGCTGCTTTATTCCTGAGTGACATAGGCTACATTTTAAGTATGCGGGCAAAGCCGCGGGCAAAAGCTAGTATATTAATATAACCTAATGATATGTGTCATTGCAGGTCCTCAGTAGGGCAAGGTGACGGCTGATAGACTCGGTAATATCAGGGCAAGCCCTGATTTTGTGACCTAAACCTAGATTACGCGACCTTTCTTCGAAGTTTGTGAGGAAAAAATGTTTGTATGCAATTCTGACTTCCCAATTGTTACTTACTTTGTCAGAGGTGCATCATGACGTGTCAGAAGTCACGATGCAACGAAGTGTAGTCACTAATCGTATAAGAATTTTGTTTTATTTAAACACCGCTAAATTTTTATAGTTTTAACCCAATGAAGGGTCGATCCGGTACATGAAACAGGTACATGTACATGAAAATTTCTTTAAGAAAAAGTCAGCTGAGCGAGTTCAATACTTGTAGGTAGTTTGTACGCAACGCCGAATATTACCTGCAGGTCACTGAACTCGCTCAGCTGACGTTTTCTTAAAGAAATTAATTTCGTACATGCGTAAATTAATACGAGTTTTGAAAAAGAGGTACTTTATTTTTTAATTTTATCTTTACAAATCAATAGTGTTTCATGTACCGGATCGACCCTCCACGGGATTAAAACGATTAAAATTCAGCGGTGTATATGTACACACAAACACTTATAATCGAAAAGAACAAATAAGGATAAAAGAGTACAAAGGACCTGCTTATTTCTAACGAAATTTCTTCCAGCAGACCTGCCACAGAAAAGTTGGATGACATTTAGACACAGTGTATCTTCATCTTCCTGCCCTAGTCCAGTTTTATTTGTGGTCGGCGCAACACTTTTTTTTCTTCCATTCTATCCTGTCACTCGTCACGCTATCACTAACTCCCTTTTCTTTCATATCATATTTAGACACAGTGCATAAATTAAAAAAAAAAAACAAATATAATTAAAATAATATACTATACTAGCTTTTGCCTGCGCGGCTTCGCTCCCGCTCTTCCCTACTCCACCCTGCTATACCCTACTCTACCCTACTCTACTCTACCCTACACTACTCTATACTACTCTACACTACTCTACTCTACACTGCTCTACCCTACTCTACCCTACTATACCCTACTCTACCCTACCAAACTTCACATAAACCATCTACTAAATAGTCCGAACAGAGCCTAAACATTTGGTTTGGATAGGTGAGCCCTTCGAAATGTCTTAACGTGGTCTTAACAAAAGCACAACACATAATACACAACACATAATATTTATATTGAACACAAAATCTAATAAAAGATGAGGGAAGAGATTTCTTCTAGGGATCTCGTACCAAAATTCCGACCTCTGGCGATCAGTGATTAGATCACCGTGGCAACCAAAAATAGAAAGAAAATCAAGAAGATCCGAAAGTCGGTATGCATTTAAGCGGAAGTTGCGGAATCATTTTCTACACCAATAGCAGAATCGTCTCAAAACTTCTGTCCTTACTTTACCTATATAAATTGATATGCAAGGTGCAAGGGACAGAAATCCACAAACTTTAAGGGCTTGCTCAGTAGACGAAACTGAACAACCTTCCAATAATTTTTTTTTTTTTGGAAATAAAAAATTCGGCCTCTCCATACAAACTGCCCAATCAAGTTTATAATTTTCTATGATGAGGCGGATTTTTTTTTCGTTTCCTGAAAAAAGAAATTGTGGAAGGTGGTTCAGTTTCGCCTACTGAGCAAGCCCTTAAAGTTTGTGGATGGCTGTCCCTTACACCTTGTATGTAGTATATATATTTTGCAAATAATTTGTTACTCTACATAAACAAACTTAAACTATTTATACTAAAACCTAAATAAATACCTAACGTATATAAATAAAATACAAAAACACAAAGTGCACATCATATTATGTATGTGTATTTTAACTATTTATGTGAGGCTTCCGGCGACTGGGACCGCAATTAACTAGGACCGCGGTCCCAGTCGCCGGATCCATAAAAATTAAATAATTTTCTTCCGGCGACTGGGACCACTAATAAATGATAACTTAAATCAAAGAATGTACAGTCAAACGACGATGATACGGAACGATGATGAAAACGATGATGATTGAATAAAAATCCTTTTTTATTTAAACAGTAGGGTAGGTAGGTTTAGAGTATTTTGACGTCAGCGGCTTTGTGAAAAGTGACTTTTTTGCTCCAATAGCATCGTTTTTTTTTTTTGTAGAGTTGCTTTTCTATATTGTGAAAATATGGTAATTCTGTAGCAAACTGTAATCCCTCGTCTGTTCTCCCTGTAGTTCTGAAACTTCCATATTATTTTCAAACACTTGCGCAACAGGGATATTTAAGTCCTTTTGAACATCTTCTACACATTTTTGCATTTAGCGGTTCACTTTAACCTTCGCGAAATCAATAGGTTCATGACAATGAGCAGTTTCATTCAAAATAGTCATCGCATCGACTCTGCGACATTTTTTCTTGCACATCGCCAGAGTTTTGAGCCATTTTTGTTTTATTCTTTTAAGAATATATTCATAGCCAGCTCTTCGCAAAAGTTCACGTCCTCTTTGTGTGAAATCAATATAAAACTACTGTTCACCACGTGAAATTGAACGACTTTTTTCATCCATTTTGATAATTCTAAAATCGAAAAAAAAAAAATATTAACTACCTATCAGGTAATCTTATTAGATGACAATTTTTTTTTGTGATATTAAAAAGTCTCATCAAAGATGGGAAGCAATTTAAAGTAAAAACATTTGTAAGCACGTCGTTTAACCCCCTTCAACTAAAAAATTGTTTTACATACTTGAAGACTATTAAATGAAGTCACTACACTACCACTCATACAATGATCTAAAACAAAACTGTCTGATGCAAAACTTGACTTTCTTAAACTGATAAGCTTCTTGTTAGTGATTGGCCGAGTCAGTCATCGGGCGATGCAAAATTTCCCGTTTATAACAAAAGGGCTACCTGACTTTGAATTCGACAGGCAAAACGGACTCGAGTTAGAAAGGGATAGTAATATACAATCATATAATGCTTGTATATTACTATCCCTAATTACTAGCCTTTGTGTGTGTTTTACCTGCATGTGTGAATTATGTAAAAACGGGCTAGCTTAATCTATTACTAAGCGCATAGGATAAAATCATGTTTACCTAGAACGAGTCAATGATATTCATATAAATAATTTAAGAATTTTTTCGTTTGACTGTACCAATTTTGGCTTCTTTAATAGATATTTTTAAGTTATGTATGAGTGGTCCGAGTCGCCGGAAGAAAATTATTTAATTTTTATGGATCCGGCGACTGGGACCGCGGTCCTAGTTAATTGCGGTCCCAGTCGCCGGAAGCCTCTTTATGTATACTTTTTACTTTTAATACCAAAATTTTCTTTTTGTGCGCCTACCATATTGTCTCTTCACCACCCTAGGTTGACTGGTAGAGAATGCCTAAGGCATTAAGTCCACCTATGTACTTTGTGTTGCATGAAGATTAAACAAATAAATAAGATTACAGTTATCATGTCTGTGGATCATTGTATTAAATTATCTCACAGAACATCTTTGCATAGTCTTCTCATAATAAATTCGTGATAGTTATGACCACCAAGTTTTTCCCCGTTATGTTATATGACATAAAATCATTAATCATTTAATAATATTGTTGTAATAACGTTACAATGGAGTCCGCTACGGTAATGTAAGGTGATTTAAACAATTTATCATTTTATGATACGGTTCATACCGCGGTGTTGCTCGAGTTGTGGTAACCCAGTTGAGCTTCTTAGTAGTCCTAAGTTGAGCTACACGACTACTGACAAATGCTTGCACTGACTGGACAAGTCCGTTCCATCATCGGACCACAAGACGTACGGCGCTGCGCCACCGGTACATGGTGGACATCCCACCTATACGTACAAAGCGTTTTGGGAGTACATTCATTATGCGTACAGCTAAAGAATGGAATTCTCTGCCGGAGTCTGTGTTTCCTGATAGCTGTTACCTACGGGTCTTTAAGTCAAGAGTGAATATATTGCTTCTAGGCAAGCGTGCTCCATCGTCGGCCACATCATCGCTTACCATCAGGTGAGATTGTGGTCAAACGCAAGCCAGCCATTATAAAAAAAAAAACAAGTCCACACAAATCTGTGTGGTTATTTCTTCAAAAGACGATCTCAATACTAATCTGCACGGTTCTCATGATTTGACCATTACGTGTTTACTGTATGGACTTTAAAAGAGACTTTGACCCCTGAGTTTGTTTCGATGTTTCTTCTCAGGGTAGTCAGCTAGGAAACACCGGCCTCATCTAGTTTAAATTGACGAAAAAATTTGACGTGTAAAAGTGTTTTTTTTAACCTATTTGCAAAATAAATATCGTTATCATTTAGTGCCTAGTGTAACGGCACCGACTTACGAGTTGTAGGTCGCAGGTTTAAACCCAGCCAGGCGCACGACTTTGTGTAATTTATTTCGTCACCACTGCTCTAAACTTTGAGAAAGCGGTCAATCGTCGAATCCGACTCGACTGGGCAGCGTTCGGGAAGCTGGATTACTAATGTTCTCATCTAACATACATTTCCGCAGGAGAACCAAGGTTACTGACGTATTTCGAAGAATTGCCAAACTTAAGTGCCTACCCTTCCGTTCTGCGAGCAATGTGCCCTGCCCATTGCCTGTTAAGTTTGTCAATTCTTCGCGCTATGTCGGCAACCTTAGTTTTCCTGCGAATATCTTCATTTTTGATTCGATACGCAAGGAAACCCCGAGCATAGCCCTTTCCATTGCCCTTTGGGTGACTTTAAACCTTCTGATGACGCCCATTGTGTTGTGTGCATTGTGAAAATCCTATTTTTTTTATTGTTAACTAGCTTTTGCCCGCGGCTTCGCTTGTGTTATAAAGTAGCCTTTGTCACTCTCCAACCATTTAACTATCTCCACTAAAAAAACACGTCAATTCGTCGCTCTTTTTTGCCGTGAAAGAAGGGCAAACAGACACACGCATACACTTTCCCATTTATAATATTAGTATGTATTATCTTCGTCGTGTGTGATAGTCCATTGAATTGTATGGCGAGCGAAATTGTATCTTAAGATAAAATATTATAGTATCTTAGCCGTGTGCAGCGCCCCTAAGTGAGCTCCACTGCGGGTGACGTAACCTACGACAAACTTATTATTTGCGGTTGGTAATCGGGTCTAGGGATTGAACCGCAAAATTAAGTTTGTTTTTTATTGTATATACTTTTCCGGGATAAAAAGTACCCAGTGTGGTGCCCAGGAAACTAAAGACCAAGTTTCATCGTAATCGAACCGGTAGTTTTTGCGTGATGCCTGAACAAACAGACAGACAGACAAAATTTTTTTAATCACATTTTTGTGTTCGGTGTCGGTCTAGTAAAACCCCCTGCCATTTATTTTTTTGATATTTTCAATGTAAAGAATTTTCACTTCTACAGATTTATTATAAGTATAGATAGGTTCACGCTTGACCGCTATCTCACCTGATGGAAAACGACGATTCGTTCGACGATGGAACGCGCTTACCTAGAAGAAACCTTGACCCGGAAATCTTGACTTAAAGATTCCCGGGTTGTAGCTATCAGGAAACACAGACTCCGGCAGGGAATCCACTCCTTACTACTTTCATCTGAAAGAAGCCGTTGGCAGAAGCCAATTAGCATAATATATACACAGCAAAACGGATGCAGAATTCTAAAAAAACAGAACCGAAAAACAGTCTAAAATTCGACGAAAAACAAATTAGAGAGCACACCTTCTGTAGCTGATATGACAATAGCCAGCATTTTAAAAGCTAACGACCCATCCTCCCACATGCCCCACACAATGGCCCAATGCAGACCATTGTCTGGTCCCCAATGGCCCACTGACCGACATTCTTCCCGACGGCTCGATTATAAAACAATACAACTTCATCAATAAAAGTAGAGAGAAAGTCCTTGTCATACATCTCAGAAATTGCTCAACAGATTTCGATAGTGTTCCTCAATGAGTCAATTTGTTTTTCGCTTTCAAAGTTCAATATACGATTTATGTTGTTTACATTTTATAAGTGCCCGTGTAGGCCTGTGTAAAATAAAATACTTTGACTTTTGACATCTATCGAGGGATTGGAACCATTTGCCTGCTGCGGTCTTCCTGTTCGATTATAATTTGGATGACTCCAAGGCTAGAGTGAATAGGCTCTTAATATACTACGCCTCACCATTAGAGATTCATGATAGAAGCAACAAGTAATATGTAACCAAGCATTATATGTAACACATAATATGATTTAAAAGAGTGTCCATGGAGTATCTTGCACGTTCTTCTCCATAGAGACCTACGCTTTGGAACGTGCAATTTAGCTTCACTTTTCTTGGACTGACCGACATTTGACTATTCAAAAGTGCCTGTAAATGGTCTATTTGAAATAAATGTATTGATTTTGATTTTTTGATTGCATCACTACTTACCATCAGGTGGGATCGCAGTCAAGTACTAGTTTGTATCAATTAAAAAATCTACACTAATATTATAAAGAGGTAACGTTTGTTTTCTTGCTTTTAGGAGGTAATAAAGAACTGCAACCCTAGCCGAGTTACAACCGTTTCGCTTGCGTCGAACGCTTCGAGTTGGCGGCGCCGCCGAATCTTTTGTTCTGACCACGTGACTTACAGATTAGCAACTTGGCTAGGGGTACTGATTCGATTATTTCACCAATAGAAAGATTCGTTTTTTCACCAATAGAAAGATTCCCTTGAAAATGTCAAAACATTCGTTTTTTTTTGCGATATAAATGGCCGTATATTTCTTTGAATTTTGTTTATTTTTCACATCATCAAGTTTTTTCAACTCGATTCCTCCACGCGTTCCCGGTATAAAGGGTCTTGACTGACAGACAGACGGGCAACAAGGCTCTTAATAAACTAGTGCGCCTCACCATCAACGATTGCATCACTGCTTACCGTCAGGTGGTATCGCAGTCAAGCACTAATTTAAACAAATAAAAAAATATTAAAAAATGTATCTATAGGGGTTCAGTCTTTTGTTTTTGATTGACGGAACCGTACAAAGAAAGAAAAAAGAAGCTACAGTAACAAAATGACGTCACAAATCATGAATGTCAATAATTTAAAATTTGTCCACATTGTGCCCTACTTTCGAACCGGGATGAATCATGCGACAAGTGACATTTATCGAGTTAACTGTATCGAAGATCGATGGCGGCGAACTGTTTTGCAATGGACAAACAGTTGGTCATAACTTTCTGAATATATTTAAATATTTTTAGGGTTCCCTACCCAAAGTGTAAAACTGGACCTTAAGATCTGGTGGTAATCACAGAGTATTTTGTATGTACTCCGCCCGGGTCTATGTCGATTTCGCACCCCGTAACAGCGGTTTTATTATAATAAAAAAAAAAAAACAAAAACAATTAAAACTTTTTGTTTTTAAGACACAAGCTTTGTTATTTTTTGTAACTTTCAAATATTTCCGTGACGTAGTCTCGTTTGAAATCGTAAATTTGGGTGAGATTTGCTATTTTTTTTTTTTTATCGAGTCAACTAATTTATATCATGTTTTGATATTTGCCTGGCAATTGGTCGTAAAGTCCATTTAAACAAAATAATTGTTTATAGTGTTCTTCATTATATTTGTGGATTTCTGGGCGTTTAAAAAAACTCATACCAAGTAGAACCTGGCCTTAAAACTTAGACTCGCTGTCCGTCCGTCTTTCTGTCTATCAGTTACCAGACTGTATCTCGTAAACCTTAATAGCTGAACACTTAAAATTCTCACAGATGCTGTATTTCTGAAGCTGCTGCAAAAAAAAAAATACAAGAAAAACAGAATAAAATATTATTTGAGATTTTTTGCTGTTTTTTACGAACGGCACGAAACCCATCGTGCGCTAGTCCGACTCGCACTTGGCCGGTTTTTGTTAAACATTCGATAGGTAACAGTAATTTCATTTCTCTAAGTACCATACCAAGATGCCTGCTTAATTTTATAATATTTATTTTATTTATTTATTTACAATTTACTTAAACAACATTACAGTCTAAACTAATGCGTTGTACAGAAACAAGAAATAAAAGAAGAAAGAAAAAAAAATGAAAATGGTAGTCTGGCGTTCGCTTGAGGTTTGAGGGGTTAAGAAAAAGCACACTTTTAACTGTCACTGAAACCTTTATGTGTATATTTCACCGGGCCAGTTGCCCCGCCATGGTGTCCCGGTAAGCTACCAAAATAGCGCTAAGCTACAAAACTAGACACCATACAGACACCAGAGTCGCCACACGTCCGAGCTGGTCGCGCCACCAAATTGTAAATATAATATAAAGTAAGTGTAAATATGTCGAGAATATTAGAAATATTGTTATTTTTAATACAGAAAAAGCCAAATGGCATGTTTTGCCATTTACGCTGTAAAAAAGTACGAAATACAATTCGCTTAAATTTCTTTTTGTTTTTTTTTTAAAAAGAAAGACGTAGGAACCTAGATAAATGTTGTCTATAATCGAATATCATCATAATATGCTGGAAATATGCTCCAACTGCAAATGAGCGTGGTATTACGTTTGTATGGAAATTCATCTGTCGTCGCCGGCCTCTTAAGTATCGTACACTAATTACCAATCACCCTACACATTTTTGTCTTAACTATTGCATGTATGTATGGAGACCGACGCCCCTAGATCGGCGTGTGTGGCACACGTGTGCGCAGTGTAGTTCTAGCTTTAAAGTCACCGAGGCCCTAGAGCGAAAAAAAGCAACTGAAAAAATACAAGTAAATTTTAGTCAGAAAGAGTTTGACTCTTTAGAGTACAGATAATTTATTTGATGTTTTCTCACTCCTAAAAAATAATACTGGGCAAGTGCGAATCGGCCTCGCGCACTAAGAGTTCCGTACGAGACATAAACATATTTACTGTCTCCAGATTTATTCATTTATTTCAGGATTCTGAGTCAACGGGAAGTGCCATATGAATTTTGATTCCCGAGTATCTGTTCCGTTTTTTCGAGTCGTCGATGACGCGTAGTGTTCCACGAGTCCCCCAAAGAGATGTCTGCAAAAACCGCAGGGTTGCAGTAGGGTCGAAGCCTACTGGGTTGTACGAAAGAGAACCCCGAGGCCCTGAAGCAAAGGCAAGGAACGTAGAAAGAAACACAGACTAGTATCCACCCATACGTTGTTGAAACCTCTACGATAGTTCGTAGCGTACCTACGTCGAAGGACTGGAACAATCTGCCTGCTGCGGTCTTCACGTCCAATTATAATTTGAGTGTCTTCAAAAGCTAAAGTGAATAGGCTCTTAAACTAGTGCGCCTCACCATCAGAGATTGCATGACTGCTTACCATCAGGTGGGATCACAGTCAAGCACTAGTTTATATTAATTTTAAAAAAAAAATGGAAAAAGTATGGCATTGTGAAGGCGGCGGCATTCACCTGAGCACTGGTGAGAGTGGTACAGAAGCGAGGGCAGCAGTGGCAAATATCCACGTGTATCAAACGAAACATGAGGAACAAAGAAGGAGCAGGAGTGGATTTTAGTCAGTAGGTAAAAATGTGTGAGATGTCGTTTTATAATTACCCACCTAAATAAAATGAAATGACATGATGACATATGACTTGCCCAAATCATTCTTAGAAGAAGAAATACTTTCTAGATATAAGTAACAGTGTCTCTTCTTCATCAGAACACGTGGAATATGACTCACGCGCATCCCAGTGACATTTGTCTGAACATTCAGGTAACTGTTGTGAAGATACCGCATCTCATGTTTGACAATACAATACCAATGTACCGATAGGGTAGTACAACATTTTGGTAATATTTACACACCTCGTTTTTTTTTCTCGTCCAACATACCACAGTGTCTCAAGACGAAAGTCTTTAACCAGTGCGTGTTGCCAGTGATGACATATGGCTCCGAAACGTGGTCGCTCACAATGGGCCTCATCAGAAGGCTTAAAGTCACCCAAAGAGCGATGGAAAGGGCTATGCTCGGGGTTTCCTTGCGTGATCGAATAAAAAATGAAGAGATCCGCAGGAAAACTAAGGTTGCCGACATAGCACAAAGGATTGCCAAACTTAAGTGGCAATGGGCAGGGCACATTGCTCGCAGAACAGATGGCCGTTGGGGCCGAAAGGTTTTGGAGTGGCGTACGCGTACCGGAAGACGCAGTGTTGGAAGGCCTCCTACAAGGTGGACCGATGACCTGATGAAGGTGGCAGGAAACCGATGGATGCGGGACGCACAGGAACGTTCGATGTGGCGACGCTTGGGGGAGGCCTATGTCCAACAGTGGACGTGTATCGGCTGAAATGATGATGACGATGATGATATTTTTTTTTAGATGGCCTTTTGTTTAAGCCCCGACTTACGAGTTGTCGATCGCAAGATTTAAATTATGGATAGGCTCACATTTTTTTTTTATCTGTTATAAACTAGTACTTGACTGCGATCTCGCCTGATGGTAAGCAGTGAAGCAATCGTTGATGGTGATGCGCACTAGTTTATTAAGAGCTTATTCACTCTAGCCTTAAGACACCCAAATTATAATCAGACGGGAAGACCGCAGCAGGCAAACTGTTCCAGTCCTTTGATGTACGCGGTATAAATGACGAGGCGAAACGCTTAGTCCGGACCGTAGGTGTTTCAACAACGTAAGGGTGGATACTCGCCGTGCGTCGGCTTGTCCGATGGTAGACGTCCAGCGAATTTCAGCGCACGGGGCGTCTCCTGTCTCGGTAGTTGGAGCGTAAGAATATCTGTTCCCTCATGTGTACGACCGTCTTCTTCATTAGCATTACTGCTTTGCAAGAGGAGGCGTCCGTCTACCATTCCCTTTCGCTCCAGACTATAGCCTAAAGACTCGACGCGAGAGGTCACCGCCGCTAATCGCCTCCACGAGGACAAGTCGATGCTACACCCGAGCCGGGCACACCTTCACCGTGACAGGGCGCTCTGCACAATAGCGACACCCAGGCGTTTCTTCCGCCTCAATCCAGGGCAGGAACCTCCAGAACTTACCATGTCCGGTGAGGACCTGCGTCATGCGGAAACTAAGGACATCGTGACGGGTCTCCAGCCACTCCTCAAAGGGAGGAATTGCCGCTGTGATTATCCATGGGTTGTGCAAGAGAGAACCACGGGGCCCTGAAAGGAAACATAGGGTTTGAGTCAGTAAAAGTCTGACATCAACCCGACGTACGACGAGTGTCCACCCATACGTTGTTGAATTTCGCCTCGTCAATCTGCTGCTTCCTGTCCGATTATAATTTGAGTGTCTTCAAGGCTAAAGTGAATAGGCTCTTAAACTAGTCCCTCCCTTACATCTGAGATTGCATCTCTGCTTACCATCACGTGGGATCGCAGTCAAGCAATAGTTTATACTAATTCTAAAAAAAAGAATCAACCCAAGAGCGGGAAGTCATGGATGATTTCCCACCAAAAAAAAACCGCCATGATAGTGGCGTGCCCAAAAAATGTTACCGACCCCTGCGGCCTGCCAATGAATCACTTGAATTCTTTGCATGACAAATGTAATACAATTACAGTATTATATCAATGCAGTTCATAAATAAATTAAATACACTTAGTGCATAATATATTAAACGGTTAAACATATTTTTATTTTGTTTTCCTGTTACGGTATACCTATGTAATATAATAATATACTCATTTTACCGATAGTTAGGGTTGTCAACTTTTTTTACAAGAAATAAAGTATTTTTTTGTTATCTAAGAAGAATATTAAATTAATTAATTTTAGAAAAAATAACAGTATTATATTTGTTTCATGTTTTAAATACATATTTTTAAAGCTTCCAGCACAACTTAATAATTTACAATTTCTTTAAAAACTTATACGCCCCGATTTCGATTCGATTTGTTCTGCAACTGTATTATTGTGATTTGTTAAAAAAAAAACATGTATGAGCATCTAACACTTACGAGTATAGTGTTAAACATTTTGGTGCTGAAAATAGTATTTTGTATAGGTACTTTATTTTTGTTAAACAGTAAAAAGTATAATGTAGTGAAAAACAGTATAATACTGTTTTTAACAGTTTAGTTGGCCACCCTACCGATAGTCGTGTCAGCCAATGGCTTTAAAGCCACGAGCCTCGACCAACACTTTAGGAGGCTCTCGTTAGGCGACTGGATCAAGGGCTCGATTAAGAGAGCGGTACTCCTGGACAGGGCTCGTATTGTTATGAGGTTCGTATTGTTATGTCTTAAGGCAGAATGTAGCGGAAACACCCAACTCTGTATCATCTTAAAATTGTACCTACATTGCTTGCAAATAAATAATTCTGATTCTAATTCTGATTCTGTTCCTTTCTCTGGAGCTCTGAGCGCCGGGAACTTGGACCTTGTTCCCGATATCAGTAGGATATTGTTATATTTTTCAAAGTTTATATTTTTTTTATTGAAATATTTATAAATATAATTCAGATATTAAGTGATATGATAATAGATTATTTTTGTATTTTATCTATGGGCCTTAGATGCCTGATAATAAAGGATTATTATTATTATTATAATAGAGATGGTTGAGTGTGCAAATCACCCCCTGCCTTTTTATCGATGGAAATTACATTGTTCAGGCAGGGGCCATAGTCTTAACATAGTTCCAGGGAACCAGTCCACTTAAGACTCCAAAAACCGTGTTCTTATATTAGTTTTCCACATGGTGCAATAGTTTCCCTACAACCAGGGGTTGTCCTTGGATGCATAGCGCATACAGGGATAATCACCGGTTGGTAGCACGTCCCATTAAAAGCATCTAAAAGGGTCTCTGCAAAATGGGTTCGGCTCCTCGTATGCCTTCCAAAGGTCCAGGACCTCAGGGTCCTGAGATAAAGAAATTTATAAAAAATAATAATAAAATTAAATATAAAATACAAAAATTAAATCAAATAGTGGTCGCTTCAGTGTTCTGTATAATCTGCCGCAGCGTATGTATGTGGTATAAGATACTAAACCCTTTTCCGAATCCAGCTTGTTCGGGAGGCTGGAAGTCGTCAAAACTGCGCGCGAGACGATTCTTGATGACTCTGGAAAACAGCTTATAGAAATGGCGAGGCATAGAAGACTGAAGAGTATCTATAATCAGCCTCTGTGCTTAGCGTTTGCGTTCTACGAGAAAGCCTTTGGTTCGATTAAGACAAGGGTGCTATTCTCTAAGAAAACAGCCTTGAGCGCAGCGCTGGCACAGCGACTAGTCGTGAGCGCAGTACATCGAATTAACAATCCAATGTAAAGGGGCATTGGGTTGTTAATTCAATGTACTGCGCTCACGACTCGTCGCTGTGCCAGCGCTGAGCTCAAGGCTGTTTTCTTAGAGAATAGCACCCCTGGGCTGTACTGCAGTCTCTCCAACGGTGCCAGATTGACTATCGGTACATCAAAGTGCTGAAGTGTTTGTACAAAAACGCCACCACGTCAGTCCGACTTCAAGACCAGACATTGAAACCTATCCTTTTTTTTATTATTAATGATAGGCTTGCGTTTGACCACCATCTCACTTGATGGTAAGCGATGATGTGGTTGATGATGAAGCACGCTTGCCTCTTGCAGCGACGTGTGAGACAGGGAGACGTCATTTCTCCGAAACTGTTCACGACAGCAATGGAGGATGTTTTCAAGGTTCTGGACTGGAGAGGACTAGGCATTAATGTCAACGGCGAGTACATCACTCACCTTCAGTTTGCCGACGACATAGTAGTCATGGCTGAGACTACGGAGGAACTCAGTACAATGCTCGGTGACCTCAGTAGAGCTTCCGAAAGAGGACTTCAAATAAACATGGACAAAACCAAAGTTATGGTTAACATCCATGTAGCACCCACTCCTATTAAGATCGGAGACTCGAAGTTGTGGACGATTACGTTTACCTGGGACAGACGGTCCAGTTGGGTAGGTGTAATAACTTCGAGAAAGAGTTCAAGCGTCGAATCCGACTCGGCTGTGCAGCGTTCGCGAAGCAGCGCGGTGTCTTCTCGTCCAATATACCACAGTGGTTCTGGCAAACCTTGAGTTTGGATGTTACTCAAAGACCAACTTTGACTAACATCCAAACTCAAGGTTTGTCAGCGTACAATGGAGCGCAGCATAGTAGTTGTTCGATCATATTCGAAACACAACACAGCGCTCCAAAACGCAAATCGTTGATGTGGCTCAAAAGGCTGCCCATCCTAAATGGGACTGGGCAGGACATGTCTGCCGCATGTCTAACGAGCTGTGGGCGCGTAAAATGCAGGATTGGTGCCCGGACACAGCAACGCGGGGCCGAGGGAGACCACGAAGGAGATGGCGGGACGACCTGGATGGCTTCCTTAAGAACTGGAATGAAAGAGCGAGGAACCGTGATCATTGGAAGGAGTGGATAGAGGCTTTAGCCCAGCAGTGGGACAATATGGGCTAACTATAATAATAAAAAAGTGTAGGTAGTCGTGGTAGGGCCTTTTTTTGGTGGGGAAAATTATCCAATTACAACTCCCGCTCTTGAGCGGAGCGGAAGATAGTGTCAGACTCTTACTGACTAAAAAACCCACCCCCTTCCTTCAAGCCTTCATACCGGGGCTCAAGTTCCCTCCTCCCTCCCTCGGATATCCCTGGTCACAGTAGGCTTCGACCCGGCTAGGCCCCTGCTATTGCTGACAACTCCTTGAGGCGCGCGGGAACAGGGCTTGCCGTCGACGACTTGGCCGGATAGTTACCGTACGGTCGGACAGCAAGCTACCCATTGCGCACTGTCCGCAAGCCCTCGCCTACGGTGGCTGGAAATTGGGATCTGAATCCCGGTGGCGGCGAGAGCACCGCTGCCTGATGCGGTCGTCGTGGTAGGGCCTCAGAGTGGAGGTGTCGGTTTTAGTCAATAAAAGTCTCTCGCTTACTCACAAACTTATGTATTTGATGTCGGGGCAGTAAGCAGGAATAATTCGATGAATTGGTTACTAAGATACCTTTACCTGGAAACAGCCCAACCGTTATGAAGACCTTTCCGTCAGGGTCCCACCAGAGGAACCACAACAATGGTCTGATTACCATCTCTGACCCCGTGACATTTGGCGATGGCGTGATAACCGTATTATAACGTAACTGTGTTTGTGAGTACATATGCTAATCATGTGAGATGTTCATGTCGAAATATTCATGACATTCTGGCGTTTTTAGGGTTCTGTACCTCAAAGGAAAATACAGAACCCTTATAGGATGTGTGTATGTCTGTCAAGGTTTACTGGTGATTAGCATAAAATATATTGTCATAATGTACATTGGCATAACAAAATTCAGCATAATGATCATTACGACTCAACTTTTGCCATAATGCTTGTTGGCATATAATAATAATAAACCGTAATTTTATAAAGCATAATGTTAAAAACGCTTACATAAAAATACACATAATGTTTGTTGGAATAAAACTATTAAACCCTAAAAAATAACTCGAAACCGTAAGTTGTAGACAGTATTTCACTTTACTGATTATTGGGCGTTCATGATGGATTTCCCACTTCTACCACAAAAAAACCTAACCTAACCCAGTAACCGATCATACGTCACCACAAAAACATCGCCTAAAGATCAATTTAAAATTATTGGCTACATTAATCCAATTATGACTTTTTATATTTATGGCTCATGATTTATTATGCCTTTAAAATTTTTGCAACTCCTATTTAAGCTAAAACATATTACACTAAATGATAGCTATGCTAACCTATATAATTATGCCATAGTGTTATTATGCAACAGTATTATTATGCTAAAAAAAGTTATGCCAAACAATATTATTTTCAAAAAAAAATATGCCAACAAGGATATTACCGTCTGTCAAAGCCCTTTTTCTTGAGAACGCGTGGAGGTAACTCAATTCGGGAATTGAACCGTTTTCTTAAGTAAGTTGTACGCAACCCACAGTGCGCGAGTCCGACTCGTGTTGCCAATTTCTTTATTATTGATAGGTTCGCGTTTAATCTTCTTTCTACCATCGGACAATCTAAAGTACATACTGCGAGTTTTTACCCTTACGTTGTTGAATCGTCTACGGTCCGGACTAAGGGTTTTAGTTTTTGTATAAGCTGTGCTACTTTTTGGTGTACAATAAAGTTTATTCTATTCTCTTCTATTCGTTCTACCACGAACATCGAAGGACTGGAACAGTTTGCCTGCTGCGGTCTTTCCGTCTGATTATACTTTAGGTGTCTTCAAGGCTAGAGTGAATAGGCTCTTAATAAACTAGTGCGCCTTACCATCAACGATTGCATTACTGCTTACCATCAGGTGGGATTGCAGTCAAGTATTGGTTTTTACACCACTCATTTTTAATTAGTACAAATACTTAACAGGCTTATTAGAAAAGGTCTTGTATTATTATATTGTTCTTGTATATCAATATTGTAAAGCGATTTATGAATGAATAAATGACGATCAAAATGGAAAAACACTGCAGTATTTTATATTAGCAATTGTTATGAAAGTTTTCATGGACAATTTTGTGATTTGGTTTTTTTTTTACTTTTGACCACACAAATATGATCAGTAACGGGTAAGAATAGGGCATTATTTTTATTTACTAATAAAACATAGGGACGTATTATTAAAAAAAAAAAACAATTTATTTGAAAAGTCGGTTTTTTTTTAATTAAGAAAATAACATTTTTATGCAGATCGCCTGCCTATTCCCCAGTAACTAGGTAACACGATACTACATAGAGTTTCGTAACTATCAGACCAACAGCAAAACAAATATATAATTAAGGCAGGCCCATGGCGACATTTTGTAGCGATACTGTAGGCGCGTTCGCATCGATACAGTCGCGATGCTGTAGCGCGTTAATAGGCGCTGGCATCTTTTCTACAGCGCTTGCAAATGCGATTAACGCGTGTTAGTAGAGATGCTATCGCGCGCTTACGAAACGCGCGAAAGTATCGCTACAAAAAATCGCCGTAGACGAGAGGCCTAACTGGTAGCATTCTTCAAGAGCTCAAACATTCTCGTCTAAAATCTAATCCTGGATGACCTTGAACACGGCCTTGGCTACGGACCCCTTCTTCAGATCGTCCAGGGCGTTCTGGTATTCAGATAGAGCGTAGGTCTTCACTCCGAGCTTGTGGTAGTCCAGGTATCTGAAAAAGGGCATTATTAAAATTAAGGGCATTAGTTAAGGGCATTAATATAATTTAAAGGTGTTTGTAGTGCGAGATCAAACTGCTCTGAAAATTATTGCAGAGTATTCATATGCGAAACCTGAATATAGTTTGTTCAGAATCAGTCACTGAATCGAACTATTATATTTTACACTAGCTTTTGCCCGCAGCTTCGTCCTTGTACATAAAATATAACCTCGTCTCTCAGAAATAAAATTTTAGAAATTGGACCAGTACTTCCAGAGATTACCTCCTAAAAACAAAAAAAAAAACCTAATTAGCCTAGTAATAATCCCCGAACTATACTATATTTAGATCGCGTTGAGATTGAAATAAGGCGGAATATGTTCGGACACCACAAAATGTTTTGAAGCTCTTTAGTACTACAGTTACATAAAAAAAGTTTTAAATGCCAATTCGGATACCTACTGATTCCGAATCAACAGCAGCTCTTCTGTACATTACTACCTCCAAAGATCTAATGTAACCGATGAGACAATCATTAAAGAAGAAACAGAAGATGAGAAAGAGAAGGAAGTAGACGTACCTGCTGCCCATGGCCTTGAGCCAGCTGATGGCGCTGGGGAAGCTGAACGGGTTGATCTTCACACCGATCACGGTCAACTCCTTGTTGTAGATGTCGAACGGGTTCAAGCTGGAACGGAGAAACAATGTTAGGAGAATATTACTTTAAAATCTTCTGTCTTTTTTTGAATGATTTTTCCGTATCGCAAAATTCAGAAAAATCTTCGAAACATTTGTACGGAACCCTCAGGGCGTAAGTCCGACTTGTAATTTACCAGTTTTTTTTTTGAAGTAAAGAACCCTAAAAAAGGAGTAAAACTCTAACACTCTCTCTCCTTCTTCGGAGCAGGAAAAGTTTTTTGATAACGTTATTTTAAAAAATAGGTGGGGATCCTTACGTGCTGGTGTGTGTGGGGGGACAGCACCCGAAGAGCACGTACTTGCCGCCCTCCTTCAGGTAGTTGAAGCTGATCTCCATCACCTTGCCCACTCCTGGGAAAAAAACATAAAAAGAAAAGAATAGAAGCATTCTTTATTGTCCAATATGTAAAATTACAACGGGAGCTTAACGGCCCATTTATTCCTTGCCGCTGTGAGCGGGAGCTAAGCGCGGGGCGGCGAGCGGTAAGAACAAAAGTATAATAATGTTTGAAGCATGCCACGAGACGCCGCTCATCAATCAATCAATCAATCAATCAAAATCATTTAATTCAAATAGACCATTTGCAGGCACTTTTGAATAGTCAAATGTCGGTCAGTCCAAGAAAAGTGAAGCTAAATTGCACGTTCCAATACGTAGGTCTCTATGGAGAAGAACGTGCAAGAAACTCCATGGACACTCTTTTTAAAATATATTATGAGTTACATAGATCTTGGTTACATATTTCTTGTCGCTTCTAATTATGTGAGCATAATGTAGGTAGATAGATACGTAATAATAATAAGTTATTATTCTTTTTATTAAATGTAATTAAAAATAGAAACCGAATTAAGCCACTGGCAGCCAAGAGGTGACCAGTCTCAACCGATGGCACCCGTTCACGGGCATGACACGTGCATCAGCCCCACTCGGCTCAACCATTTTAAAGGCAACCGAATGACCCAATAAAACGCGCCACCACCAGCAAGACATTTGGGTGAGCATGACAAACTCTCAACTGCCATGCTCGTAATGTCAAACAAGTTGTAATAGTCATAGCGCCCCGCGCCCGTTTACTGATGCCGCACCGCTCGCCGCGCCACGCCGCGCGCAGCTAACACCGAAGTCATGTAAACCATAGATCTAGTGAATAATAATAATCATCTTTTTATTTTAATGTTCCCACTGCTGGGACTCAGGCTTCCTTTCTAAGAGAGGGAATGGCCCGTAATCCACCACATGAGCCCAATGCGAATTGGTGAATGTTACACTCACATGTCTTCGAATTTTTGGTTCTAGGACATGCCGGTTTCCTCACGATGTTTACCTTTACCGTTTTGAGAGCAGTAGTAACGAAATAAATTACACAAAGTAATACGCCTGGCAGGGTTTGAACCCGTGACGTAAGTCGGGGTAATTACCACCCGGCCACCACTGCTCGCTTGTTGTATCCAAAGCAATCCAACGCAACTTACAATAGAGTGATACTAGTTTAAAAGTCTGTTTGAAATAAAATAAAATCTATAGGTTACCTGTGCAGTCAATAATGACATCGTAGGTAATGCCTTCCTTGGCCAGCACATCAGGAGTCACAAGCCTGAAGCCAGTTTCTGAAACCAAGCATGATATTTCATTAAATTAAACAAATAAAAAGAACGGGACGAACAGTCGATGGGGCCTAAAGATAATATATATATAATTCAGGTAAAAACCCACTTTAAAGAACAAAATTAAGACGCAGCGTTGGAAGGTCGTCCATAAGGTGAACCGATGACCTGGTGAGAGTCGCGGAAATGCTATGAATATAAGACGCTCCTTATGGCGACACTTAGGTGAGCCAGGGAGGCTTATGTCTAGCAGTAGACGGCCTTCAGCATTTAAGCTGATGATGATGATGAAATAACAAGTCGGCCATATGCCGATCGAATGATGGGCCCGCAAAACACAAAATTAGTGCCCTGAAATCACAAGACGTGGTCGCGGCAGACCAAGGAGGAGATGGTGGGTCAAAAAAAAGGAAAAATACATGGTTATTTGTAAAATTTTAGCAAATCTGATGAACTAAAATATTATGATACATTTTTAAAAGTCACAAAACTGTACCTCAGAGGTAAACAACAGTATGTGCCAAAAAGTAAATTTTACAGGAGAGGCAAAAACGCGCGGATAGAAACTTTAAATGTATTTTTAACATAATTGCTTTAAAGATATCAAAACAAAAACAAACTCAATTGAATTTTTTATAATTATTAGATGGAATTATTATGTATTACACATAATTACAATAAAGTTTAGAACAACATTAAGTGTGCATAAAGCTGGGGAGTAAACAATCTTATCATCATTTTAAGTCCTATACCCGATATGTTTTTGTCATATACAATTGGATATTTCTCTTCGTAGATGTCGTAGGACTTGATGTCCTATACCATTACGTAGAACTGGTTCTTACGATTTTAACAGAGCAAAAAAACATATTTAAAAAAAAAAGTGGAGTTACTATTGTTTACCTCAATTGTTGTTTATGATGTTAGTAACACAGTCCTGAGAACCTGCTAGTGTTTTACAAATAACCCTGTTTATAAACCAATAAAACACAAAATTAGTAACTTGAAGGGGTACCGCGACCCCATCGTGCGATTTTAGCGACTTTGAAGGACTTGGACCTAGACCATGACGTCTAAAGTAAGATTGTTTTAATCTTGTTTCAGTGTGGGTAAGAGACAGAGCTATACAGGTTGTCTAGCGCCATCTCTTACCCACACTGAAACAAGATTAAAACAATCTTACTTTAAACGTCATGGTAACCCCGTTGGTGGGTCAAAAAAAAAAGTACAACATAAGAAATACTACTGAATCTCACCCAATCTCTTAACGATGTCCAGTCTGACCAAGTTCATCTCTGAGACGGTGACCTCCCGGTGTCCGTGGTGGTGCAGGGTGGTGATCCATAGGTTACCTGGTTTGGAAAACAAAATAAGGTAATTAATTATTATTGAACCATATGTTGTAATTTCTGTAGATCCTTGTGGTAATTAGAGACACAATAGAAAGACAATAGGTGCGCAAACGCCGCGTTCGCTTGGAGTTTAATGAATTAACCAAGGCTCAGTTTAAAAGGAGGAAGGTCGATAAGAGGCATTTTCGCCCATCGTTTAGGATAGACGCAACTTTACGTGCAAACTTTTTTTTTTCGGTAAAGAAATTTATTTTTCATAAGAACATACAGTCCGCTTATAATGAGATACAAAGTTATAAGTTTGATTATACAATACAAATTCCTCCAGAGTATTAGAAGTTATAATGTAGTTACATGGTTCTTAGGTTTGTTTTTAAAAGTATTCATGTTATCGCATTCCTTGATATCGTCCGGTAATCCATTGAGCAGATGAACTTCTTCAAATAATATGGTCTTTCTACCGCAATTAGTGCGGACGCTGCTGACTTCAAGTTTGTGTTTACATCTATCTCTCAGGTTATGTGACATTGTCTTTTTCTTTATTTGTATGTTAGTTAGTATACAGTTAGAGGTTCTTTTTTTTACAAGAATGCATGTGTAATAAACTTTTAACTTTTAAGTTTTTTATACAGGTAACAGCAGCTAGTGTAACCAAGTCAACCATCTCCGCAAACTTTGCTAAAGTAGTCTACAATAAAATTCTCAGCTTCATTTTATCAGGATCATGCCTGTTTCAATGATTCCACATATTGTACGGTTGCGCAGTCACTTGAGATATAAAAACTACAAAAGTTTACATCACATTCATCATTCACTAATAATCAATTTGCGAATTATTAAAACTATAGAATGCATTTTGGAGAGTGTGCGCATAATTGCATGACTTGATTCCACCATCGGACCATCCGACGAATAGCGAAAATCCACCCTTACGTTGTTGAAATCTCTACTGTCTGGACCAAGCGTTTCATCTCATTGTTTATACCGCCTACATCGAGGGACTGGAACAATTTGCCTGCTGCGGTCTTCCCGTCCGATCATAATTTAGGTGTCTTTAAGGCTAGAGTGAATAATATTCCGTCTCACCATCAACGATTGCTTCACTACTTACCATCAGGTGGGATCGCAGTCAAGTACTAGTAAAAAAAAAACTACACACCAAGAAATCCCGCAAAAACCTCTGCTTTGGGATGATACTTACCGATGATACCAGCTCCAAGAATGAGGATCTTCTGTCCTACTTTGAGGGGGGAGGCGCGGTCGAAGCCATGGGAGACGCAGGAGTAGGGTTCGCACAGGCCAGCTGGAACAACACATCATCCTAAGTATTAGTATATTGGAGTAAAAATTTTCAATGTATTCATTGATTGTCATTACAAACTAGAAATATTAGATTATGAGATTAGAGGATGTCGCGGTTGAATTCTGAACGAAACGAAAGTTGCTAATTTTAATCCCGAACGTTAGTGATGATGAGTGGTTTATCGCCGTGTTGGGTACTCTACTTTTTACACCATCTGTGAGATAATTAAAAAACAATTTTTTAGTTATAAGTTCTTAACATGTTTTGAGATTTGAAACAAACGAAAAAATCACTACTCTAAGGGTGAGTTGCACCATTTAACTATAACGATAACAAAGCTGTTGACAGTTGTCAAATAGTCGAATTGACCAATAGGCGGCCGTTTCACGGCTGGTTAAGGTTTGGTTATCGTTATAGTTAAATGGTGCAACTCACCCTAAGATTTTATAGTTTCAATTTTCTATTACATTACTTTTTTTTTAGAAACTCGTGAGTATACCACGTATTTCTATTTGTTTTTTTTTTTGTTAGTGGTCAGTTTGAATTTCGAATAAATTTGTTCGATGCACGTACATTTTAATTCACATGTTGTCGATTTTTCATGTTCCAAATTCAAATCTCATTATTCCCTAGGGATCGGCCATACTACATTATCTCCCTAGGGATAGAATGACTTGCTTTAAGTGATGGTTGTATGACATACAAAAGGACATTATCAAGCAGGTGGTGTAAAAATTCTTTATTTTTTGGTGCAGCAAAACATCGTGAAGAAACAGCACGTCCAGAATTAACCAGTTTCCTCACGACATATTTCTTCACCATTTCGAGAGCCATGGTGGTGAAATAAATTACACAAAGGGGTTTGAACTTGACCTACAACTCGTAAGTTGGGGCCATGCCCATTACCATTGCGCTAGCAATGCTAAAATGAAAGCTTTCGACTGACATGATGATGGTAATGATATTGATCATACCTTGTTCAGTAGTGATCCCATCAGGCAAGGCGAAGACCTGGTTTTGTGGCGCCCTGACGTATTGCGCCCAGCCGCCGTCCCTCCAGATGCCAATAGTGCTGTTGATGCCGGCTGTCAGGCAGTACTGGTAGTCACCTTTACGGCAGAAGTCGCAGAGGTTGCAGGACCTGGATTATAAACCTCAAGGTTATAAAGGGTCTTGACAGATGGACAACAAAACGATCCTATATATAGGGTGACTGGTAATTAGTGTACGATACTTAAACACGTGATTGTGCTCATGATAACCAACAACTTTTACTATGGGAACAAACCTGAAATCGTTTCGTTTCTGTAATAGTTTTGCCTCTTCGTTATTTAACACCGACTTCCGAAATTAAAGTTATTTTGATAGTTTTAGTGTTTTTTAGTATGTCGGTTATTTTTTTTTTTGTAAAAAGTTTTTTATTTCACACTTTTTAGTTGCAATACACTTACAGCCAGAGTACCTTTTTCTCATGACAATTCCAATTAACTCAAACCCTACTAGGATATATGGTTGCCTATAACATTTGAGGAGTTCCCTCGAATACGCCAAGATTCCATCATCAGATCCCTACTTGGTGTCTATGGGACCATTTGGGAAGTATACCCTTTCCAACAAAAGAAGAATTTTTCAAATCGGTTGCCAAGTGACGAAGTTATGCGCGAACATACATAAAAAAAAAAATACAAACATCCGAATTGAGAACCTTCTCCTTTTTTAGAAGTCGGTTAAAAAACAGCTGTTCAGTACATTTATGTTTGCCTAATGTACTGAACAGTTGATATTTTTTGCGCTGTTTCGGCTTTGCTCCCATAATAAAAGTTGTTTATCATAATAAAAGCGGATATTATACGCTTTCGCTTTTGCAAGCTTTACAGTTGTGTAACCACACTACTGTAAAAAAGGGGTCATTGTCAACGTATGATTTTTTCGCAAGACAATAAGTCTTTTGTCAAAAGAAAAAAAATTAAATCTTGATATTTTTCGCTTATTTTCCCTTTTCAAACGGCTTTGATCTTTAGAAATAAGTTTGCACAAAAAAAAAATAAGATGTTCTTGAGGATGTACATTGCATATGTAAATCAAACAAAGGGGATTGCCCATTTGAGGCCATGAGCGGACAATTGACTAGAGAAAAAATACTTTGTTCATTAATTTAGTCATAAATAAATATGTGTTCCCTTAGTTCCAAATAAGCGCCACTATAATAAACAATAAGTGGTAAATAATATAAAATAATAATATTCCACAACTATCACACAACGCCGTCTAGTCCCAAGCTAAGCAGAGCTTGTGTTTTGGTTACTAGACAACTGATAAACATACTTGTATATTTCTAAATATGTACATACATATTATAGATAAAATACACCCAGACACAAAACAAATGATTATGCTCATCACACAAACATTTGTCTTGGGTGGGAATCGAACCCACGACCTCCGGCATAGCAGTCAGGGTCACCACTAGACCAACACTCCAGTCAAATAAAAAGTAACTTTATGGAAAAAGCAATAGTTTTATCATTGATAGTAATATTTGATGTCCGTCTTTGGCCTGGAACACCATAGAGACTGGGCAATCCCCTTTTTCGCAAAGATAATGGATTTATTGACTAGAGGAGCTCTGTCCGGACGCATTCTGGCCAGTTTTATAGTTGGCCATATCCTGCTGCGCTCGATTTTAAGATCTGGCCTCGACACATACATTAATTTGGTGTAAATTCTTACTGGTTAGGATCAATGACAACTTTCTGTCCGACTTTGAAGATGGAGTTCTTGCCCACGGCGTGGATGACTCCCGAAGACTCGTGGCCGAGGGGGATGGGGCGGGTCTTGATGGCGGGGAACTCTCCCTGGAAGCAAACATGTTCATGAGTTTAAGGTGCATCCAGAACTCCGGGATAAGTCGTAGGAGATATTGTAGATACACACTGCTACAGTAATAATAATATAATATAATATTCCACAACTATCACACAACGCCGTCTAGTGTCAAGCTAAGCAGAGCTTGTGTTATGAGTACTAGACAACTGATAAACATACTTATATATTTCTAAATACATACATATTATAGATAAATTACACTCAGACACAGAACAAATGATCATGCTCATCACACAAACATTCCTGGGTGGGAATCGAAACCACGACCTCCGGCATAGCAGTCAGGGTCACTAATCACTACACCAACAGGCCAGATAGAAGTAACCTATTCATTTTTGACTTTCTCGAAATTCTTCCTAGACATACATCTTCGCAAACTCTTCGCACGCACTCACTCACCGCGCTTATTCACTCACCACAGTCACTCACTTGCCGTTACAGGCTTACCAACAACTTTTCGTTTTGTTTTGAGATTAGCGGTGATGAAATAAGTTACACAATGCAATGCGCCTGGCTTGGTTTGAACCCGCGACCTACAACTCGTAAGGAGCCGATACCACTCGACCACCACTGCTCATTCACTCTTGACTTTCGAAATTCTTCCTACATACATCTTCGCGAACTCTTCGCACACACTCACTCATCGCACGCACTTACTCACCACACACACTCACCGTTACATGCTTATCAACAAATTTTTTGTTTAGTTTTTATCTTAGCTTATTATTGTTTTAGAAGCTAGTAACTAATTAATTCAAAATTGTTGACAATGTACGATATCAGGATGACTTGGTGAAACCATACAGGTGTCTATATTGACAGATAAGAGGCAAGCTCTGCCTAAATCTAATCAAATCGAGAACCACGATCACTGTAGATATATCTACTCGTATCAACACACGGTTAGCAATTATAATTACTATTTGTAATCTAATGCCATCTAATTAATCCACTAATTTATGTAATCTATAAGCTGCTTAATATGATACGTATGACGTAAATAAAGGTACCGTCCCATTGCGGCACGCAGCAAAGTTAAGACGAATATAAATATGTGACAATCACAAAAATAATAAAAGTAATTTTCTTCAAAGATAAGGTTTGGATTAGGAATCATACTCTTACCTTTTATTAATATAATAAAGAACTAAAGATTGTTCTTTTTTTGTTTGCAGGAGGTAATCTATGAAAGTATGGTCCGATTGCTAAAAATTTTCCACCTACGGAAAGCTGCTTTATTCCTGATTGACAGGCTATATTTTATGTACGTAAGCAAAGCCGCGGCTAAAAGCTAGCAATAAATAAAAGCGATTAGGATAAGACCGCGTTTTTTGGTAAGTGTATTGAAAAATAATTTTCTAACCTCCTTCTAT
Organism: Mythimna albipuncta; assembly: GCA_929112965.1. Lineage (NCBI taxonomy): Eukaryota > Metazoa > Arthropoda > Insecta > Lepidoptera > Noctuidae > Mythimna > Mythimna albipuncta. The sequence goes on from OV815987.1 coordinate 12,103,693, forward strand.
TTAGTTATTTACAACTAGCTTTTAGTCGCCACTTCGCCCGCGTACATAATATATAGCCTATGCCACTTAGGAATAAAGATGTCCGTTTGCCTGGCACGGCCCCACAGAATCTGCGTTTTAGGTGTGCACCAAAGCAATGTACTCATCTCCAGGAACATATGTACCGCTTTCTTTTTCAATGTACCTCTGTAATTTTGAAGAAATATGCAAAAAAAGGGGGCCGTGCCAGCCAAACGCTTTCAGCGCGGCCCTCGTGCAACTTGAAAACTATACAGCGTAATAAAAAGCTGCTTGAACTCAAGAAGTGTGCTCTATCAACACGTCATATGTACCGCAAAAGATATTATGAAGTGGCAATAACAAATAACAAAAAAACAGATTACCCCCTACACAAACGAAAAAAAAAAAACAAACTTTACCTCTATATAAATCTATACTATTAGTAGATATAGATTTATATTTTTTTTATAATCTATACTATTAGTATAGATTTATATTTTTTTTATAATCTATACTATTAGTATAGATTTGTATTTTTTTTATAATTTATACTATTAGTATAGATTTATATTTACCTGAATGATATGCAGATCAGTGCCGCAGATTCCGGAGTAGTGAACCTTCACGATGACATCGTCATCATTGACGATCTTGGGAACAGGGTAGTCCTTCTGGAAGCTGAGGGAGAGCTTGCTGCCGTCAAATACTACTGCCTCCATTTTGTGTGATTAACTGTAATTAAAGAAATGACCCATATTTAATCTTTGCAAACACCCGTACGAATCTGTGACGAACTATCGCTGTACCCGTATAGCCACATAACTATTTGATCGTCATTACCCGCTCTCTTTTTCAAATTAATTATTTAGTTCAAAAAAATAAATAAATTAAGTATTAATAAATTAAATATTAAAAAAAATAAACAAAATAAAAGGCCCGTTTACATAATTATAATAATGTATTTTTTATAATTTTTTTTTATTATTATTATTATTTTTTGTGTTAATTTCTCTTTAAGTAAGTTAAGTGTTTTCCTAGTACATGGTCGCCACTCCAGAACCTGTCGGCCACATCGACCATGTCTTGTCAGTGACCTTGAATCTCCTGTATCTTCATTTCGCAAGGCGACTCCGAGCATAACCCTTTCCATTGCCCTTTAGATGACTTTAAACATTTTGATGAAGCCCATTGTAAATAACCATGTTTTAAAGCCACAATGTCATCACTAGCAACACGCACATAGACAATACGCGAAATCATAACTGTCCGTATATCCGTAAAGGCCACCTTTATGTTGTTGAAACCTCTACAGTCCGGACCACGCGTTTTGCCTCTTCGTTTATACCACATACATCGAGAGACTGGAACAATTTGACTGCTGCGGTCTTCCCGGCTGATTATAATTTGGGTGTCTTCAAGGCTAGAGTGAATAGGCTCTTAATAAAGTAGTGTGCCTCACCATCAACGATTGCATCACTGCTTATCATCAGATGGGATCGCAGTCAAACACTAGTTAATATCAATTTAAAGAAAGGGGACATTGGTAAGGAAACAAAAGTCCCCATAATGGGGGTACTGATAATGGAGACAATGGGCATACACATGGATCATTATTGCTCAATCAAATGTGTGTTCGTAATTAATCAATCTGCTTGGACTGTTTCCAATTATGTTGGTACCGGCTGCCAGACTACCCGAACGCAGCTGAATACCACAGCGTTCTGTCAATTTGCCCTCCACAACTTCCGCAGTTATTACGTATCACGGTAAGTATCCTGGGCTACGGGAGCATCATTCAGTTCCTAATTAGTATTTTTGGTAGAAAAGGCATATACAGGGTAACTGGTAATTAGTGTACGATACTTAAACACGTGATTGTGCTCATGATAACAAAAAATTTTTATTATGGGAGTAAAGCCGAAATCGCGAAAAAAATATCAGCTGTTCAGTACATTAGGCAAACATAAATGTACTGAACAGCTGATTTTTTTTTTTTCGATTTCGGCTTTACTCCCATAATAAAAATTTTTTGTAAGTTTATGTAAGTTTTGTTACCTACTTTTTTCTTGTACAATAAAGATTATTCTATTGTATTCTAAATACTAACCAATTTTTTTTTCTCACTTTTAGTTTGTAAATTAAATTTAAGGAAGGTGACTTCAATTTCGATAAATTAAGATAGATAGATAAATTCTTTATTGTACACCAAAAATAAAGCAATTACATAAGAAACTTAAAATTAATAGAGTGTCACAATGGGCGGTCTTATCGCTAAAAGTGATAAATAAATTACTAAAAATATAATAGATATATAATTATAACAACAGAGAAATATGAGAATTTAACACAATTTCAGTGACACTTATGGTAGAAGGCACTGAGTCTACCTAACTCAGAAGTCAGGGCTTCAAATTTTACAGTGTAAAATAATTGTTTGTGTCAATAAACTATTTCGTTTGATTTGAATTTAAATACCTATTCTTATTTCGCTAGGACTTTCAAATACATATACATAGGTATGCCTACTAGAAATCAAGTTTAACTGGTTTTTAGAATGTAAACATGTCACGTGTAACTTCGCACACTGTTGATTACACAAATAGTGATTAGAAGTTTATCTTATCCATCGCGACCTTGCAGGAAAACTACAAACAAGTAAGCTACTTGTGTGTGCCGGTACCTAAGCAGTGAAATTCACTACCAAAGACAAGTGTTTTCTGATAGCTACAACCTAGGGGTCTTAAAGACCCAAACGCGCGAAAAGTGCCATTATAACAGTGACTTTCTGAAGCCTACTCCTCACTAACAGCAAGGTTAATAGGTTTGAAAAAAATATTTGTTTATTATAGATTTATGAACAACATTATCAACATATGATTTTTTTGTGCGACAAATACTTTTTCTAAAAAAAAAATTAGCAATTAAGCAACTTTTCCCTACTCCTTCGAAATGGCTTGGATCTTTAGAAACATTTTTACACATAAAAATGTAAAGAAAATAGATTATAAGGTCAGCCGCGCTCTATCCGGGCGCAGCAAGCCGCAATTAAATGCACAGATATGCGTACTGCCACCTAGGCGGGTACGAGGGTTGTGTCTATTTAATTTCAGCCAGATGGTTCAAGGGACTATAAGCCTTAAGCATAAAATAGATAGGTACAGAAGACAATCTCATGTATGTACCTACTTCACTTTTTATACCTACGCTCGGTGGACGCACACTAATGAGCGCTTGAGCCGGCATTGTTCGACGAGTGATCCGAGACGCGACCGAGACATCGTGTCTGTGAGCGGTGTCTTTGTGTGCGTTGCTCGAGCGCGCTTTGTATGTAGATTGACTTCTGTACCTTTATATTTTGTGCCTTAAGTCAAGAGTAATTAGATTACTTCCAAGCAAGCGTGCTCTATCGTCGGCTGCATTATCGCTTACCATCAATTGAGATAGTGGTCAGGCGCGAGACTATCTTCATACGCTATTTTTTCTTAAATAACGCAACGGAATTTGATGCGGTTTTCACTAATAGAAAAAGCAAAGAACGAGAAACGTTTATGTTTACAATTTTCACGCGAGAAAAACCATGGCCGGGCACTCATTAGTGTTTGTCTTACAAACAAGCGAGTTTAAAATATTTTTAAATAAAATTGTGACTTTTTAAAATAACGTAATAAAAGATAATATAATAAAAGTAAAAAAAAAAAATATCAGTAACTTACTTATTAAAATATTAATTAATTTAAAAATAATATCTACGACTCTACAGTCAAGAACAATAAAATAATATAGATATTAATATATTATATGTATACAAGGTGTAAGGGACAGCCCTCCACAAACTTTAAGGGCTTACTCAGTAGACGAAACTGAATAACCTTACACAAAAATTTTTTTCAGGATAGGAAAAAAAAATTCGGCCTCGCCAATCAAATTGTCCAATCAAATTTATCATTTTGTATGGCGAGGCCGAATTTTTTTTTCGTATCCTGAAAAATATTTTTGTGGAACATGGTTCAGTTTTGTCTACTGAGCAAGCCCTTAAAGTTTGTGGAGGGCTGTCCCTTACACCATATAGACATTATCACCTAATACATTTTCTCTCTAGCTTAATTTCTACCATTCAAAAAATAAATGTACGGCAATTTGTTCTTAATTAAAATAGTATATAGTAGTAATATTGTAGAATTAGTTTTTCTTTGTTACGTTTCTCTATGTACAACAATAAAGTACTTAATAAATAAATAATAATAATTAAAAAAAAAACTATAAACCGGTAACGTAAAATGAATTCTCAAACAACTTATTTCTTGAATAGTAGAAGTATATAGAAAATGTGATAATGATAAATCATAATACTCGTGGTGACTGTACTAAACACTAATCAATTTTATTTTCAATACTCTAACCTTAACTATTTAAAATAGTTCGAGAACCTAATCAAAATATTAAACACACGAAAACAAGGAAAACTTTGCCAAGAAAATATTAAACAATCATATTTACCCGACTCAAATATCTTGCCCTTGACCGAGACGTGCAGCCAACTTTGCCGCCGCTGAACGAATGATAATGACCGATGAATTGAACTTGAACTGGATATTATTATCAGATAAAGGTACGGTCTAACAGAGGCGCATCCCGCGCGGGTTGCGGGACGAAGCTTGCGTAGATTTTGTCAAAAATATATAGAGTAGAATAAACTTTATTGTACACCACAATAGAAACAAATATGTATAGAGATACATATTATCTGTATTTTTTTTTGTATAATTTTAATATTTGAAAATAATGTAAAAAAAAACAAAAATTATCTTGATTTCACAATTTTTCTTTGGTGAAGATGTTGTTTAGTTTATGACTTGACGACGGACACAGTAAAACAGAATTCTACACTTATGTAGATAATATTCTTAAGAGGTAAAGTTTGCTTTTTTTTTTGTTTGTAGGAGGTAATCTCTGAAAATACTGGTCTGATTGCTAAAATTATTTTCACCGATAGAAAGCTCCTTTATTCCTGAGCGACTTTATTTTATATATTGGGTAAATCTGCGGGCAAAAGCTATTAGATAATATTACGGTTTTTTCAAAAATTCTCCAAATCTGAGTATTTATCAACGAAATTCAGGCCGTTTCTCCGGACTTTTGATATTTTCATCTGGTGACTTTAAGCGTGAGCCGCTGCGATCACAAACTGGTTCTAGCACTAGATCGCGTTTTTTCGCACACAATCGAAAAATCAATAATAGTAGGAAAATACCTAAACATCCATGATTATCATAGGAAAGGATTAATATGATTGATGGTAAGTAATCATAGTAATATGAAAACTTATTAGTTTTTGTCCTTATTTATCTATCGGTTTGCCTCAGTTTGGTCAGTCCTTAAGGGGATGCAACTCGATATACATTTTTACTGTACAACCGCTCTTACTTGACTATTTCATTAGAAATTTTGGAAAATCATTATCTTGTGGATATTATCGAGGCTTCTATTGAAATCAATTTATAAATTAATCTGTGTAAACTAATCCAGTAAAGACCTCTGAAAATCTGCTGTTTTGCATAAACTTTGACGCTTCATAATTTTCTCAAAAATAAAAAAAAACATAAATTGTATAACAATAAAAGCCTTGCTTTACTGTTTTCAATTTTATTCCTATACTTGTGCTATACGACCTTGCTTTGTGCCAAATTTAGGATGCTGGGTCAACGTCAACAAAGGACGTACCCTATGAATTTCGATCTTAGAGAGTATCAAAATATAGGTTTTTTTGCGACATAAACGGCCGTATCTTTTTTATTCGTTAACTTAGAAGTTTGAGTTTTTCATAGCTTCAGCAGATCTCGGTTTTAATTATTTTCAACTAATACCTCCACGCGTTATCCTTTTTTTTTTAATCTTATAAATTTAGGGACATGGTCACAGTACGACCATGCCAGCCCCATCGTAACCTAATACAAGTCAAGCTTTATCAACTATGAGGGCTCACAACCTTACACACTATTTTTTAAACAGCGATGGCTGCGTTAGAGAGGGGTTCGGCCAGCACCAACATCAATTAAATTAATTTTAAAAGTATTCATCAGCACCTCTCTAGCAGCTCGTGTCCTGACGCATTCCACCAACAAGTGGTGGACATCCTCCACGCGTTCTCGAGATAAAGAGTCTTCACAGACAGACAGACAGGCGGACGGACAATAAAGTAATCCTATACCTAAGGGTTTTTTTCCTTTTGATTTACGGAACCCTAAAAACCAGGTCCACCTGCTGGGAGGCATTCCAACCAAAATCAAATATTATTATGTACAAAATATTCAGCGGTTTATCAAAGAATATTAAATATTACGTGAGTGATAAGTAAGTGCGTAGGCAAGAGTTGTTCTATAGTGATAACGTAACCTTTAAGCCATCCCTGATTACAATAATAGCATGTTTATGAGTTTATCATTATAATGGTAACAAATAATAGTAAACTTTATATAATATTTTGACGGTCATAAAGCATTGTTAGGTAATGTGTGTAAAAGTGAAAAGACAACTGAAGGACACAGATTTGTTTTAGGTTGTGTTTTTTTACGGCGGGTAATAATCATCCAGATGACATCCCCCGCCCTTGGGCGGAGCGGGAGATAGTGTCAGACTCTTACTGACTAAAAAAGCCACCCCGTTCCATCGTTGCCTTACATACCGGGTCCGAGCCTCCCTTTCGGAACTAGACTCTTGGCCCCAGTAGGTTTCGACCCTTTTTTTTTATGGTGGGAAAAATCATGCATTGACATCCCTCGCCCTTGAGCGGAGCGGTCAGATAGTGTCAGACTCTTACTGACTAAAAGACCCACCCCGTTCCTTCTAGCCTTCATACCGGGGCTCGAGCGCCCTTTTGGATAACAACAGCAAGCGTAGGGAACGAATTACGAGTGACGTCTATGACACGAAGGCGCGGCGAGCCAATCACTGACACTCCCCGCCCCCGAGTCTCACTTCGCACCACTAAAGAGGCCGAATATTTCTTTTCTCTCTGCTCAACTCTCCCACGCCTCCATCCTATCTCATAACTCACTTTCAATTTCTTTTTTCTTCACACGCAAGGAATCTGCGTTCTTCAAACAATCTTCTTCTGCTCTGTCCTTCTCATACTTCTGATTTTGTTCATTCTTTTTTCTATATGCAGCCCATCCTTCTGTGGAATGCGCTTCCTCTCGATATCAGGACGGCCGAAAGTCGGTGTGCATTTAAGTGGAAGTTGCGGAATCATTTTCTACACCAATAGCAGAATCGTCTCAAAACTTCTGCCCTTACTTTATATAAATATAAATGGTGTAAGGGACAGCCCTCCACAAACTTTAAGGGCTTGCTCAGTAGACGAAACTGAACAACCCACCATAATTTTTTTTTTCAGGAAACGATAAAAAAAAAGCATCTATGTACAAAACTTCATAGCTGCTATCATGAAAAATCACAAAGTTATGCTTGTTATGTCAGAAAAAATACATAGGTACCGGGTCATCCAGGCAACTGAGGGGTGGTTTTGCTCTTACAACCAGCTGTTTGCTGGTTCCTAATGCCCGCTATGACCTGCCGTGACCAGGGGTGCTATTCTCTAAGAAAACAGCCTTTACATTGGATTGTTAATTCAATGTACTGCGCTCACGACTCGTCGCTGTGCCAGCGCTGAGCTCAAGGCTGTTTTCTTAGAGAATAGCACCCCAGCTGTGTTGTACTTATTATCGGTGGTGTCCAACTTGTGACCTTTTTAAATATTTTTCGGAAAAAATCTATCATGGTGTAAAAACTATTGGAATCCATTCAGTTACTGATTCTGAACCAACTATATTCACATTTCGCATACTAAAAATCATCATCTTCCTGCCCTAGTCCCGTTTTATTTGTGGTCGGCGCAACACGCTTTTTTCTTCCATTCTGTCCTGTCACTCGTCACGCTATCACTAACTCCCTTTTCTTTCATATCGCTTCTCACACCATCCATCCATCTCTTCTTTGGCCTCCCTCTTCCACTCCATCCATCCACATGTAAACTTATAACTTTTTTGGCAACATGCGTATCATTCCTCCTCTTCACATGACTATACCAAGACAAACGATTCCCTTTCAACTTTTCAGTCACTGGCGCCACTTTCAAACTTCCTCTATTTCGCATACGAAAAATAATGTTGTATAATTATTTTTCGATTAATAATATTAATTATAATTAATTATAATAAATAATTATTATCTATTGCATAACCAAGGTACTTTCCCGTTCCATAATAATACTAAAACAATCAAAATAAATATGACTTACATATCGTTCGATTGACGACTGCTATCAGAATAACTAATTCCAGTAAATACTATGAATATTTATGTTATAAATAATATTACGTAAGCATGATAGTAGTACCTACGTTGTCAACTAAACTATAAAATTAACAGAAGCGACATTTCTTCGTCGACCCTTTGTCGACATGCAATTTTTTTTTTTAATAATCGAGAGGACAAAAAATGTCCTCTAACATAACAACGCTCAATTTTCGTGACGCTTCACCATTGCGCAATGTCCCCTAATTTGCCCCCTAACAATTTTAAGCCTCAGACATACTTTAGGACATAATAATATTTACATTTATTTATTTAAACTTCATGTAAAGTAGTAGGTAATGATACATAGGTGGACTTAATGCAACAAGGCATTCTCTACCAGTCAACCTTTGGGCTAAAAAAGACAAAAATGTAGTAGGTTTGCACAATAAACCAATAACAGATACCTACTTCAAACAGAAAAAATAAAATAAGTTATTTATAATAATGAAAAACATTTAAATTATGATAAAATTATAAACTAATAAATACTATGAAAAGTATCGAATCTTTAGGAGAACATAATAATAATTATGACAAAGACTGAACTGAGGTCGAGAGGACTTCAAGTAGTAGTTCCGAATTACGACGACGCCCAATCTAAGTGACGCTGCATCGTTGCGCAGTGTCCCGCACTTTCCCCTAAATATTTTAAACCTCAGACATACTAAGGGACAAAATATCGCCCAACATGATGAACAACGTTCAATCTACGAGTACATGTCGCTGCAACGTTGCGTAGTGCCCCGCATTTGTCCCTAAATATAGTAAGTTTGTGACATACAAAGTAGCAAAATATCGCCCAACATGATGAACAACGTTCAATCTACGAGTACATGTCGCTGCAACGTTGCGTAGTGCCCCGCATTTGTCCCTAAATATAGTAAGTTTGTGACATACAAAGTGGCAAAATATCGCCCAACATGATGAACAACGTTCAATCTACGAGTACATGTCGCTGCAACGTTGCGTAGTGCCCCGCATTTGTCCCTAAATATAGTAAGTTTGTGACATACAAAGTGGCAAAATATCGCCCAACATGATGAACAACGTTCAATCTACGAGTACATGTCGCTGCAACGTTGCGTAGTGCCCCGCATTTGTCCCTAAATATAGTAAGTTTGTGACATACAAAGTGGCAAAATATCGCCCAACATGATGAACAACGTTCAATCTACGAGTACGTGTCGCTGCAACGTTGCGTAGTGCCCCGCATTTGTCCCTAAATATAGTAAGTTTGTGACATACAAAGTGACAAAATATCGATTTTATGTAAAGAATCTATGTACAAAATTTAATAACTGTATCATAAAAAATCATACAGTTGTAAGCTTGTTATGTCAGCAAAAATACATAGTAACCGGGCCATCGTGGCGACGGAGGGGTAGTTTTGCAATTCCACCCAGCTATTTGCTGGCACCTTATAACTGCTATGACCTGCCGTGACCTGTGTTGTACTTAGTGTCGGTGGTGTCCAACTTGTACCCTTTTTAAATATTTTTGGGAAAAATACAACATCGTGTAAAAACTATTGGATTCCATTCAATTACTAATTCTGAACAAACTATATTCAGGTTTCGCATAAACTAAAATTAACGTTGTATAAGATTGTAGACATTAATTTGCCACAGTAAAATCAACCTTAGCACAGGTTATGACGATACAAAAAGTGTAATATGGGTAGAATGTATCCTATCTACACATCTTTTCTATTTTAATCTTTGCCCATACCCACGTGGCGATAATCATGTGTCCATGATTTTATATGATTCTTAACAATGGTCCCGATGTAATGTTCGTACATTAATAAAAAAATATCCGCCATAACATTATTTATATCCTCACAGGCTTCCATCCGTTCATGTTATAAAGTTCTCTAACTCTCTAGCATTTCAGCTTAGTCCCTTTTCGGCTCATTCTTCCATCTCGGCACCAATGAATTTGTTTATCTCTCTCTGTTACTTAAAGGTTTACTGGGAGAAAACTCTGAGCTAAGAGCGGAGTTTCTTGCACGTTCTTCTCATAGAAATCTACGCTTTGGAACGTGCAAATTAGCTGCACTTTTTTTGGACTGACTGACATTTGACTATTTAAAAGTGCCTGCAAATGGTCTATTTGAAATAAATGATTTGATTTTTTTTATACTCTCTATTTATTATTCGTAAGAGTTTTTACCTCCGCTCCCTAGTAGTGTATTTTTGTCATTTTTTATTTTTTTTTATTGATATAAACTATAGTGCTTGACTGCGATCCCATCTGATGGTAAGCAGTGATTGAGATTGCCTCTGATGGAGAGGCGCACTTGTTTATTAAGAGCCTATCCACTCTAGCCTGTGTCTTCAAACCTAAATTATAATTATATATCTACTCATAATTTGTCCCGTATTCTACACATTTGCGAGTTACCCTACTCACTCTCAAGTAGTGATAGAGTGTATAAATAACTACTGTGGCCCTGTACCCCTAGCACGAATATTTGTAGGTTTCGTATCGTAAACGTATCGAGTTGTCGATACGATAACGGAACATAACTAAAGTCGGAAGCACGAAGCACTTTCGTTATAGTATCGAGACGTCGATACGATTACGTTAGTGACGTCATACTAATGTAAGTAAGGATGTACAAAATTGAACGAATGATCTTAAAATTGATTGAACATTTCGTTCAAAAACTATATACGTATTTAGTTTTGAGTGATTTCGGAGCCTTTAAAACTTTAAAACTGTTCAAATTTCGATGCAATACGAAGAAACTACAGTAAAAGTTAATATTCAGTTAAGATAAATGGTATAATTGTTTAATTTATTATTAAAACTTTGTATTTAGTGAGACTGTGTTTCTAAACGAACGACGCGTAACACTTGACATTTTTTGAAGCGAAGCTCATTCAAGGTCAATTTTGTTTATAAGTGAACTTGTATTAGATTTCTTTACATCTAAAAGTTCTAAAACTTAACTCTCGCATCTATAAAACCAATAAAACGTTTCCAAAATGAGAACTCGCAATATGTATTGCAGTAGAATTTGTAAAAAAGTAAAAAAAAAACATAATTTTTTGTGTGTGTGTTTTTGTTGTTGTTTGAGTATTTTAATGGGATATAAGGATTATTTTTGTGTTAATGATAATAATTAAAAATATCCAGTATAGGTATAGTACCTACATAAAAATATATTTCTAAAAAAATTCGGTAAGTAAGAAGGTATTTATTACTCTTAGTTTATGTTTCAGGCCGATTTTTTTTACTTGATTTAGACTGTTTTTATCTTCTAATTCGCGACATAAATACAAAAATGCTTTCTTACTTATACGAAAAACTTGTTTTCTATTTACAAAAATATTTTGTTCTAAAATAAATCACACACTTTTTCTTCGTACATTTCAACTTTTAACAATCGATCGCACCGCAAGATAATAGTACACTGTACTATGTCTAGGGGTTCTTCTTGTTTATCTAAGCATTTTATAACAAAATTTAGTAACACAATCATTTAAATTATTATTTTATGCTTCCAATAAACTCCGACGAAAGTTTTCTCACTGCCAAATTTTCAGTGAATAAATTTTCGAGAAACTCGCAAACCAGCCTTCGACAATGACGATACTATACGTCATTTTTTGCCTTCGTGCTAGCTATCTTCATACAAATGGTTCAAGGTTACGTTATTAAGGTTTCGAATTCGATACCAAACTTACTTGAATAAGTTCGTGCTCACAAAATTAGTTCAAATTACGCACACCAGAGGCGCTGTTCATGTTTCCATACAAAATGCTCACGTTAACGATACGAATACTTTTTCGCAAGTTGTTCGTGCTAGGGGTACTGTTTACAAGTTCGCGTGTAATCTACTAATAGCAGTTTTGGCGTAGAGCGGTTTTTATTTTACACCTCATTGTTAGGGTTCCGTACCTCAAAAGCAAAAAAACGGAATACAATCCTATGAGAGTGATCACTAGGATCACTTTACTGTCCGTCAGTCTGTCAAGCCCCTTTATCTCGGGAACGTGTAAAGTATCGAGTGCCAAGTGCGTGTCGGACTCGCCCATGGAGGGTTCCGTAGCAGTAAGTAACATAATATAAAAGTTCTTGTAATGTGTTGTAACTTTGATCGATGTTTTAATAATAGTGTATTTTTTTCAATTTATGACGCATTAAAAAAAACTACTTATTAGATTTCGTTCAAACCAATTTTCGTTGGTAGTTTTTGTAGTAATGTTGTACATCATATATTTTTTTTATTATTATTATTAAATAAAGGAAAAAATCTGAATATTGTAAATTTCAACAATTTAGATTCTCTTGAGAGTGTCAACATATTATATATCTACGTTTTTTTAGACAAATGACTGTATCTTTTTTTTTTAACTCAGAATTTTTATATTTTCACAGCATCAAGGGACTGCAAACCTGAATACACCTATGCATGATTTTAATTTGAACTTGATACCTTCACGCATTCTCGAGATAAAGGATCTTGACTGACAGACAGACAGACAACAAAGTTATCCTATAAGGGTTCCGTTTTTTCCTTGTGAGGTACAGAACCCTAAAAACAGACTTTACCTCTTTATAAAATTAGTGTGGATCGTGGCGGGGTTTTCTGGTGCAGTTATCCGCACTAGCGCGCTAAAAGCGATAGGAGTGAGTTTACTAGTAAGTGTATTGAAAAGTACCTAGGTATATTTCTCACCGACAAGGCAGGAAAACTAAGGTTGCCGACATAGCACAAAGAATTGCCAAACTTAGGTGGCAATGGGCAGGGCACATTGCTCGCAAAACAAATGGCCGTTGGGGCCGAAAGGTTTTGGAGTGGCGACCGCGTACCGGAAGACGCAGCGTTGGAAGGCCTCCTACAAGGTGGACCGATGAATGCGGGACGCACAGGAACGTCCGATGTGGCGACGCTTGGGGGAGGCCTATGTCCTACAGTGGACGTGTATTGGCCGAAATGATGATGGCATGTTTAACTTTATCTCATAGCTAAGTTTAAAGATCATTTTCTGGTTATTTTGTTACATAACAACGCTTAATTTGTTGAACCATAAAGTACAATTATATAGAGATAAGCCGCTCTTATCATGTTTTGAGTAAATAGTGTTATAGAGGAGGCGCCAAAGGGAGTTGAGTGTGCAAAATATGAGGACCGCCTTTTATGAATAGTTTTGGACTCAGAAAAGCATGCAGATTATGATTCTGGATGTTGCCAGTAGGTATATACCTGCCAACTCCGGACAAAATCCGTCCAGCCGTTTCAGAGATTAGCCAAGACAAACAGACAGACAGAAAGACAGACCAAAATTTTAAAAAATGTTATTTTGATGAATGTACCGTATAATATAATTATATTCTTATGCATGTAGTAAAAAGCGGTTATTTCAATATTACAAACAGACACTCCAATTTTATTTATACACCGCTAAATTTTGATCGTTTTAATCCCGTGGAGGGTCGATCCGGTACACGAAACACTATCGATTTGTAAAGATAAAATTAAAAAATAAAGTACCCTTTTTTCAAAACTCGTAATAATTTACGCATGTACGAAATTAATTTCTTTAAGAAAACGTCAGCTGAGCCAGTCCAATGATCTGTAGGTAGTTTGTACGCGACGCCGACTACTACCTACAAGTCATTGGACTCGCTCAGCTGACGTATATAATAAAGAATATTTTTTAAAAGAAAAAAAAAAACAAAAACAAAAATCTTGAATAAATAGTTTTTTTTTTTATAAAAATAAAATCGCTATACGGGGCCGCGAAATTGACTTAAACCCGGGCAAAACCCCTTCAAAATACTTTGTGACTACAACCGGCTCATAAACTAGCAGTTGGCACTTTGCTCGCAGAACAGATAGTCGATGGGGCCGAAAGGTTCTGGAGTATTTGCGTACCTACCAGAGTGGTCAACGACCCTGGGGCAGAAAAAAAACTGGAGCCGCTTATTTCTACATAAAAAATCTTCAAACAATTTCTCCAGCTCAGAATAGAAGAATTGGTCGAAGGAAGTGTCAGACTTTAACTGAAGAATGATAAATTGTGCCACCTAGTAGGCGTTTACAGAAACTACTTAAAGTAGTATTGCGTCATCTAGTATCGAATAGCGGTACTAATTTGGGCTGATTCTGTTTTACCGACATTATAAGGCGCGGCCATGATAACGGCATTCATCAGCGTTCATTCATTGAATGAGTATGTGTGAAATGTCTAGTGAATGAGTGTGACCAGCTGCTTGGAACATTGTCTAAGAAATATTTTTGTTCATCAATGAATACAACCATTTCTACTTAGTAAATTTAACATTAAATCAATCAACTCGATTCCAAACTAATGGCTGACTTTCCTTCTAAAAGATAATTCTGAAAAAATTGTTCATCTCAATAGTTTATTCAAACTGGTTTTTTTTTTTTTATAAATGTTTTGTTAATCCTTATCGTCACAATTAGTAGATAGATTTTTTATATTATAAATATAGCTAATACAGCATCTACTGCATTGTATGTTATACTTTTTGTGTTAGAGGTTGTTTGTCTCATTTTAATCTGTTATATTTTTTGGTCAGCTAAATAGCTAGACATTGGCTGTTCTATAGATTAATTCATTAAACCCCAAGCGAACGCCGGCATTCGCGCACCTATTGTCTTTCTATTCTGTCTGTAATTTCCATGAATTTTATTTAAGTAAAGTTTTGCTTTTATATTTTAATGTTTTTAAGCTAATTCATTATAAGAAATGTACACCAAATCAGGAAGAAGTTGGTAGAGGCTTTTGCTCAGCTGTAAGAAAGTATAAGCATAATAAAAAAAAAGTACTAAAGTATATGTATGAGCTAAAAAAGCTAAAAAATAATATCATCCATAAAATCGGTGAATAATTAAATATACCTAATTCCTTTTGTATCGCATTTAGTAGAAATAACTTTGATAATTTATAAGTTTCATCTTTGATACTTTTTGCAATTTATTACGTGGCATTACTAATAATTTCTTTGCATTCGTCGTTCATTCACATTCAAACAAACCATTCAAACGGAAGAAAAAAAAATACTAAGTTTGCTGTTGTTCTGCGGGAGATGATGCGTGTTCCGACAATGGAGTTTACAAATTACGTTTATTTAACAATATTACTGTGCTGCATAACAATTGGTGAGTAAAAACACTTATTTTAGACTCTCATTAAGTAATTCAGAAACTTAAAATGGCGTAGTGTATCGTATTTTCGCTAGTCTACATCTTTTTGTTTTGTGTCATCCAACTGTTTTGCGATTGTTGAGACACACCCTAGCTGATCAATGATGATTAACCGATTCGGATTTTAGTCTGGGTTTACTTAAAATAACGAAAGTAAAAGTATCGTTGAATGCTCGCTTGCTTTTGTTTTTTTTTAGCAGCCAGCGTTACATTTTCTTGACATCATTTTTTTGTCATTTGTCGGCAATCTTTGTTTCTGACCGTGCTGTTGTTTTATATTCGTTTTTGAGTTAATATTTAAATCTATTGCCATAGTTAACCCTCTGCAACTGACGTGGTTAAATTTTTACAATTCTACTGAGGTGGTAGTATACGAGACACCTTTTCAACAGCAAATATTTTTGTAGAATTTAAGTATGCAGATAATTTATTCACATTTATTAGATTTCTTGCCTGTTTTATATGTTATATTTACTTGAAATATAGAAAAACAATATGTATTTTCAAAATTAAACAAGTTTTATTTACTTAACACAAATCAGTCTATAAATTTCTCCTTATACATTTATGACATAAAAAAAAACAAAATCAACTTTTTCAAATTTCACATTATTCGTTTTAAAAGTTCACAATAACATTAATCAGTCTAAGAAAAATGAGATACATTCGTTGGTCAACTTAAAAACTAGAGAGTTTCAAAATCACATCATTGTTTGACAATTATCACACAGTGGCTAAGAGCACTGAAGGCAAATTGGCTTCATACAATCACAGCAACGGTATTTAGGTTGTCTTTTTATTTTAGTTGGACAAATATAACATAATTTTTTGCCACTTAGTGGAACAGATCGAACTGCTGGACGTGGAGGGGGGGTATCCTTGCCTAAAACTTTAGTGATAGTCATTCGCAGCTCCCTTGGTTGGATTTCAGGCTCGAAACTTGGATCTTCATCATTAATACCACTAAAGCCATCGTCACTTTCCTCTTTCAGCCAGTTTAATATTTCCTCTTCATGACTCACAAAAGTTCCAGCCGATGTTCTCTTACGAGCAGAAGTTCTTGGTTTTGGGTTGTCACTTGAGATATCCATCTAAAAACAAGCTAAGTACTGTTAGTTTTCCAGCACGACTTAACCCGCGTGTGCTGTATAGATATTGTTTCTTGTAGCCTGTGTTACTCAGAGATAATATGTATACAATTCTATTAGGGAAAGAATAAAAAAAAATCGGCTTACTATTCAAGTTCATTGATTACAAACCAAAGTACAAATCTATCCTAATTATAAGTAGTATAAGTATAGATATAATAGTTTATGAAAATTCGAAAATAACATGAAATAATAAATCATTTAAACTTAATGACTGACGTGGTTGTTTAGGAGACACTATGAAGAAATAACCATTTGACTGAGGTGGTAATCTCGTGGACACTTACCTTAACGCTGACGTAGTAGTCTTGTAGACACCTTCCCTCCGCTACGCACGCCTGCGCTCACTGCGACCCCCCACCGCACACTGACCGACGCGCAAGCACTCTACAGTAAGGTACTCGCAACGGTGGCGCTCATATTTGAAAAATGCCGGTAAAAAACGTGATTTTGTATTTTGCGGTGTCTGTGGGACTACCGCATCAGCCGCAGACGGTTAAGTACACGTTACAACCTAAACATAATTAATGTTTTGTAAATTATAAATGACACGTCCTAAAAATTGTATAAAAATATTGTTTTTTTTTTTCACCAAATAAGCGTAATCAATGTCAAAAATATAATTACATCAAAAGCGAACTTACATTGACTAAAACCAATTAAGTAAAATGTTTGTGTAATAGGTTACCAAGTACATAGTAAAATTAATCCAAATAATTTTAGCTACAATTCCTATGAATACTAACATGTTTTCATTGTAATATTAATTTTAAATGTTAAATCAAATCAGGCCCTATACACTAGTGCAGTGTTATTTACTTTTTTAAACCTTTCAATCACGGAAATTACAGACACAATAGGTGCGCGAACGCCGGTGTTCGCTTGGGGTTTAATGAATTAAATATGCTGTGATAGAAGTCTTTAGCCACACTCAGATTTTTACACTCGGACACAAAACAAATTATTCTTCATAGATAACTTTGTCTTGAGTGGGAATCAAACCCAAAACCTCTGACATAGCTGTCAAGACCACTAACCACTATACCAACAGGCCAGTCACTGTGCCTTAACCTTTCAATCATGGAAATCACAGACACAATAGAAAGACAATAAGTGCACGAACGCCAGTGTTCGCTTGGGGTTTAATGAAACAATGTGAAACTTCAAATTCAATTTTAAATTTTTCTGCATACCTTTCAATTGTGGAAATTACAGACACAATAGAAAGACAATAGGTGCGCGAACGCCGGCTTTCGCTTAGGGTTTAATGAATTAATGAATATCTGATCAGTTTGTGGGTGGGGTCTTTGAGCACTAGGCTATTTTGCGACTACATTTATTACCTTTGATCTACCTGTTAAGACGATTGTATGTGTTAATATTAATAAATAAATATTGGATATCAAAAACCTGATCAACATTTTTTTTTAAAAGAGTAACTATGGAGTTTGTTGCCGGTTATTCTCCACAGAAAACGACCAATTTGGAACCGTGCACTAGTTTTATAAGTGCCCATGTAGGCCTGTATGAAATAAAATGTTTGAGTAATAAACTAGTGCGCCTCACCGTCAACTATTGTATTACTGTTCACCATCAGGTGGGATCGCAGTCAAAAACTGGTTTATATCAAATATTTTTATTATTATTTCCTTTATTTAATTTTTATACGTATTATATTATATTTTTAAATTTTCCTTAAAAAAGAACAATTTAAAAAAAACTTTTAAAAATATAAGAAATAGTATCCCACCGGTATGGGTATTTTTATTTTTCGTACAATTCAATATAAATAATATTTTTCTAGCATCAGCACAAAGGACTCCGACGATATCGCACATAACGCAGGAACAGATCCGTGACATCGGTGGCCAGGTTGACTTGGATTGCTCCGTCCATTACGCACAAGACTTCCCCGTCATTTGGGTAAGTACATGTAGACCAGAATTTTTTTGGTACAATTACCGGAACGGACCTTGCACGCTCGGCGTCAGATTGGGGATCGCTTTGCGTATTCCATACATTGGCGAGCCAATCGTCGTCGTTGTTAGATACATGCAGCAACGTGGGAACGAATTAGGAGTGACGTCTATGACGCGATGGCGCGGCGAGCCAATTACTGACACTCCCCGCCCCCGCGTCTCACTTCGCACCAATAAAGAGGCCGAATATTTGACTTCTGCGCAACCGCTCAAGATCCGTGATGGCAACTGTACAGGAGTAATTCTTAATGTTGTTATTATTATTTTGTTATATCTAGCCCATACTGTCCCACTGCTGGGCAAAGGCCTCCCTCCACTCCTTCCAATGTTCCCGGTTTTGAGCCACCTCTTTCCAATTCACAAGGAAGACATCCAAGTCGTCCCGCCATCTCCTTCTTGGTCTGCCGGGGCCCCGTCGTGCAATTTCAGGGCACCAATTTTGAGTTTTACTGTCCCACCGCTCGATAGGCATTCTTAAGGCGCATAGTCCCTTGAACCATCTGATCGAAATTATGTGAACGCAACTCTCGCACTCGCCTAGGCGGCAGTACGCAAATCTGTGCATTTATTTGCGGCCAGCAGCGCCCGGAAAGCGCTTTAAATCCATTTTCTCTGCGAGATATTGATTGATTTACATATGCAACGTTCACTTTGAAGAATATTTAACCACCAATTTTTATGTGTAAAAATGTATCTAAAGGTCCAAGCCGTTTCGAAGGAGTAGGGAAAAGTTGCGAAAAGTTGCGAAATTGCTAAATATATTTTTTTAACAAAAGTATTGAACGAAAAAATCAAATGTTGATATTATTGTTTATGAATCTATAATAAACATAATTTTTTTTCAAACTAATTGACTTAGCCGTTACGGAGGAGTAGGCCTCAGAAAATCACTTTTATGGCAATTTTCGGGCGCTTGGCCCTTAATGTGGGGCATTTATTTTTTAAACAATATTATAGTAGACAAAGTCACAAAATATAATCTGTGATTTTGTAAAGATTTGTAACGCCTATTCGAAACTGTGGGGCCATTGATAAGTAAAAGTAGAGCATCGTCATCAGTGAGAGCAGTAGTGGCCGAGTGGTAGCGGCCCCGACTTACGAGTTGTAGGTCGCGGGTTCAAACCAGGCGCATTAGTTTGTGTAATTTATTTCATCACCACTGCTCCCAAAATGGTGAAGGTAAACATCGTGAGGAAACCGGCATGTCCTAGAGCCAAAAATTCGAAGACATGTGACATCCACCAACTCGTACTGGGCCCGCGTGGTGGGTTACGGCCATTACGGCCCACTCCCTCTCCTAGAGAGGAGGCCTGAGTCCCAGCAGTGGGAACATTATATGGCCGACTATACTATACTTATATTAGTAGAAAAAGTAACAAAAAAACTTACTCTAGGTAGTACAAAACACTTTTTTTGATAAAAGTATTTTGGTTAAACACCCAAAATTTATAAACTGATCACAGAAGAGACCACACTAGGAGAAGATACTATAGTAACTAAAAGCTTCCTTATTTAAACACTTTATTTATTACGATGTACTTACTTCGAGTATTTATGTAATGTACGTTTTAGAGATCCTTAAGATAAATATGATTTAACCATTTTCTTTTTAGAGTAGTGGTGGCTCAGTGGTAACGTCCCCGACTTACGAGTTTTAGGTCGCGGGTTTAAACCCAGCTAGGAGCATTTCATCACCCTTAACATATTTTCTCAAAACGGTGAAGGAAAACATCATGAGGAAACCGGCATGACCTAGAATCAAAAATTCAATGTGACGTTCATCAAGTCGCACTGGGCCCGCGTGGTGGACTACGGACTATTGCATCTCCTAGAGTCCCAGCAGTGGGAACATTAAAAAGCCTTATTTTGCTATGCTTGTGCTAAGGATTTATCATCATTGTTACGAGCCTCACTGGGAAACCTTTTCTGGTACAAGAAGAAACTTAGCAACAGATTTAGTTATAAAAAATGGTCACCCATTCTTGGATTGGCCTCGGCAAGTGTTGCTTAACCCTATCGTTATCGTTTTGTGTGCTGTATATTGTTGAGCTGCTCCACATTTTCTTTAATTGATAAGAAAAAAACGGCTCGCATGTCCACGGGTCGTTTACTATCGTTGAGGTCACACTGGGTATGCCATCTCCCATTTCGTTTCCAACATTGATAATAGTAGTTTCGAAATCGAAATACATATTTAGGAAACTTGCTCGAGCAATTCAACAAATGTGATAAAACGTATCAGGAGGTATAATTAAAAAACCCAATTGTACAGTATAATAAACCACCATTATTTATTTATTTTTTATTAATGATAGGCTTGCGTTTGACCACCATCACACCTGATGGTAAGCGATGATGTGGTCGACGATGAAGCACGATTGCCGAAAAGAAACCTATTCACTCTCGACTTAAAGACTCCTAAGTTGTAGCTATCAGGAAACACATTCCGGCAGGGAATTCCACTCTTTGGAACGCACAATAAATGTGTTCCCATAACGCTTTGTGCGTATGGGTGGGATGTCTACCATGTACCAGTGGCGCAACGTTGTACGTCGTGTGGTCCGATGATGGAACGAACATGGCGGAATTAGGTTGTGCAATTCCAGTGTACACTCCCCGAAATGTAAACGATAGAAAACCGACAGGCTAGCAACTCGGCGGCGATGCTCAATGCTTTGGAGCTTCGACTCGAGCGTTTCTCCAACGTCTCCGCAGCGCCAACGTTGCGCAATGTTGGCGCTGCGCAGACGTTGGAGAATCACCAACGTTTGTAAAACGCCAGTGGGATAGCGGCCTTATTATCATAGAAATCCTGCATCAATTAAATGGCCAAATGAGGATCGACATATCCCCAAATGTTAACGTTTACACCAGGGATGTTAGGGAGCTCCATAACCGAAACTATTGGATATCCGTTACAAAATAATATCCATAACTGTAACCGAATCCGAAATAAAAGTTTCGGATAGTATCGGATAGGGGCGGAGCCTAATTGCGACACGTTATGACAGGTTGTTTTGTTGATCGGGCGGGCAGCGGCCGACACACGCGCGCATTGTTTGTTTTCTTCTGTGGTTCCTATCAAATAAAACCATTTTATTTGCTATTTATATTTTGCTTCTGAAATTCCTTAAAAATCTAATATCCGTAACCGAAATTATCCGAAACTAACGGATAATCCGAAATTATTTCATATCCGTATCCATAGCCGTATCTGTTATAATAATCATTTTTTTTTTTCGTATCCGAAATTTCATACCCATAATAATTTCATCCTTAGTTTACACGATCTGGCCAGTTTTAGTTGGCCATATTATGAAGCGATGACATCTACGGAACCCAAGTCCAATACAAAACAATATGACTTTAAATTGTACTCTCAAAGAGTGAATTGCGCCTCATAGATTCAAGGCTGTGTCTATAAATAATTATGTTATCTTGTGTTGTCTTAGTTATTGTGTTCGATTATTATGACACTTTTGATTATTGTTGTAACGATTTCTCGACCTATCGCCGCGTGTAATCGATGTTATAGTTATGATCATTGTAACGCTTTTAAAAATATTATTTGTTTTAACTTTAAAACTGTTTGTTTTAACTAAGAACTAAAATTACAGTAAATTAAAAAAGTAATAATTACAAAACCCTACACTAATTACGACTAACTAAAATATGGCGTCAAAAAACTTCCACATCACTGTCGACTGGTAATGTGTCCAAAAGGCTGGCGGCATTGCCACGCTGTATGGCAATGCTTATCCTCTGTCTGAGGTAAAAGCCAGCCCTTGGGTCACGCGAAGTGTCAACTAGACGTTTCGACAGATTTAAAAAATAATTATAATAGGTAATTATTTATTTGTCTGAACATACTAAACTCACTAAAAAATAAAAGGCTAATTTTGACGTTTGACTAAAACCGTAGAATATAACTGGAAACGAAACTGAAAGAAACAATAAAATAATAATTAGGGGTGGTGGTGTGGTAGTAGCTAGCTACACCACACCGGACAAGCCGCAAGGTAATCAAAATACAAATCAATTTATCTCATCAACAAAACATCGACACAAATATTTCCGTACAGTTCTTCTTCTTCCTGCCCTTATCCCATATTACTTGGGGTCGGTGCAACATGTTTTTTTTTCTTCCATTCTGTCCTGTCACCCGTCAAACTATCGCTAACTCCCTTTTCTTTCATATCACTCACACACTTCTTCTCCATCCATCTACATGTTTATGTATCTCAGAACTCTTTTAGTTATATGAGCTTCATATCTCCTCTTCACATATTTCCGTACAGTTCAAAAATTAAAAATAATTACTAAACTTAGCATTAAAAAAACCACTATACTATAAACTAAAAAAATAAGAAATTTTGTAACATGCTGGTGTAGAAAGTTGCCAGGTAAATAAATAAAATTATATTCCACATTGGTCATCATCACTCTTAGTATCATAGATTAAAAATAATAAAACAAAAAATAAATGTCTTTTATTTTTTGACAACTTACCCTGTGTACTAAGTTTCATCGAAATCCGTTCAGCCGTTCGACCGCGAAGAAGAAATAAACGTACACACACGCACTCACAATGTTTCGCGTTTATTAATGTTGTGGTGTAACATGTAGGGCATGCAATATCGGAGAGCTTATTCCGGAACTGGTTCCGGAATTGAAACCTTTTTCTTTTTTTTTGGATTTTTTTCTTTCGAATTGCTCAGTGTCCCTTCTCTACCTAGGAAAATAAAATGTTTCAAATCGAACAAAGTTATTGTAAATCAGTTATTTCGTCATTTTTAGTTACAAATGAAACATCTCGTAACTAGGCAATCTCACAAAATGGAATTACGGAGTTCCGGAATTGCATGCCCTAAGTAACATGTAACGAATACTTTTTTTTTTACCAGGTGAAGTACGACCGGTTCAAGACCGTGGAGTCCATCCCTCTGTCCAGCAATGCTGGTCTGATCATCAAGGACTCCAGGTTTTCGCTAAGATTTGATGATGCCACGGCCACTTATACACTTTCGGTAAGTTTTTGTAATATTTAGCTTCTATATTCTTATAACTCGAATCGCTTGAACGGAACCCTCAGTGTGCCAGTCCGACTCGTTTTTTTTTTTAGGAGTAACCTATTCGCTTTTTCGCTTGCCTAGACGTAAGCTATTCAAGGAGCGAAGCATTTTTTCGCTAAAAGTGAAACCTGAGCCATATCTTAAAGCACTGTAGAGAAATCATTAGCAAAAAAATAAAAATCATAAAATGTCTACTAACAACTCACACGAAGTTGGAGATTATTTAGTAGGTCACTATTGTTTTTTATCAGGCGTTATTTTTTTTTAACTAAAATACTCCATGTCTGATATTTAACGTCATGGCAACTCTCAAGGAGCTGTCAGCAACAGCAGGGGCGCCCAGCTGGGTCGAAGCCTACTGAGGCCAGGGTTAATTCGAAGGATGCTCAAGCCCCGGTACGAAAGGCAACGAAGGAACAGGAGTGGGTTTTTAGTCAGTAAAAGTCTGACACTATCTCCCGCTCCGCCCAAAAGCGGGGGATGTTATTAGATGATTTTCCCACCACGAAAAAAAAAACATCTTGGCAACTCTAATTAGTTATTCGAGTGAAAAATATAACAATAATAACCAACTGAATCTATTTTATCAATAGAAACCTCAAAATATTGCCTACATATATTATATTTTCATTTCATTCATTCGCGGTGCGCGCACCTATTGTCTTTCTATTGCGTCTGTAATTTCCACGATTGAAAGGTTAAAATAGGTAATGCCTGACCAAAAGATACTATCAATACTTCTATAGGTATCTTCGTTCAGTTACGGTTTAAAGACCTGTTTTTTTTTGCTACAGACTCCTCGTATAGTCCTCTGTCATATAAACTAGGTTTCATTACTGGCGAAAAGAAAAAAGTAAATCATGGCAATAGTTTGCATTTGCTTCTCAACTAATTACAAATGACTTTGCCCTCAGATCAAGGACATCCAAGAGAACGACGCGGGCTGGTACCAGTGCCAGGTGCTGATGTCCATCAGTAACAAGATTACTGCCGAAGTGGAACTGCAAGTCCGACGACCCCCCATTATTTCTGACAACTCCACGCGTTCCCTAGTTGCTAGCGAAGGGGAGAGTGAGTTTAAACTTTTTTAATTGTTGCTCGACACTATACTCCGTGAAGACTTGAGTTACGGCCCCGACTTAAAATCTTTATTTTATTAGCCTTCATCCTCTCTCCTAGCTTTGCTGTGCCCGACAGGGTCCATATTGGTCTTATCTATATTTTTATACCATCTATATTATGTACATATGGAATGCAATAAAGTATTGAGTATTGAGTATTGACTTACGAGTTATAGGTCGCGGGTGTAAACCTAGCCAGGCGCGTTAGTTTTTGTAATTTATTTCATCACCACTGCTCTCCAAACGGTGAAGGAAAACATCGTGAGGAAACCGGCGAGTCCTAGGACCAAAAATTCGAAGAGTTGTGACATTCGCCAACCCATACAGGACCCGCTTGTCGGATTACGGCGCATTCACTCTATTAGAGAGGAGGCCTGAGTCCCAGCAGTGGGGACAAAGAAGCTGATTATGTATGTATGTTAATCAGAAGACTCAAAGTCGCCCAAAGAGAAATGAAGATATCCGCAGGAAAACCAAGGTTACTTAACTCGAAAAATCGCCAAACTCAAGTGGCAATGGGCAGGGCACATTGCACACACGCGACGAAAGGTTCTGGAGTGGCGACCGCGTGCCGGACGACCGATGTAGCATTGAAAGGCCCCACAAGGTTGACTGATGATGAAAAACACTTTTAAACGTACATTTTTTCGTCAGTTTAAACTTGACGAGGCCAGTGTTTCCTAGCTGACTACCCTGAGAAGAAACGCCAAAACAATCTCAGGGGTCAGTCTCTTTTAAAGTCCATACAGTAAACATGTATTGAACAAATCGCATGAGAACCATAAATATTAGTTTCTGAGATGGTCTCACAGATTTGAGTGGACCTGTTCAGTCAGTGCAAGCATTTGTCAGTATTCGTGTAGCTCAACTTAGGACTAGTAAGGAGCTCGTATGAATGTTTATAGACATGCTAATTCACATAGCCAACAATAACAGCAGGCCATTCAATGCATTCCAAATAGGGATAGGATCGATTTTACGCCATTGTGACGTCATAACTGTCAAATCGAATAATTAGGTAGGGCGTACTAAAGAAGATTTTTTTTTTTAATATTATTTGTTTACGAATCATTAACGAAAAAGTTTAAACAAAATCCAGTTCTTCAATTATGCTAATCTCTGCGTCATTGTGTGAAGTGTCTGAGTAGTGGCAAAAGGAAGTAGGCAAATTGTCCCTAACAAAGAAAATTAAAAAAAAAAAAAAAAAACTGTATGGAGTAGTGGGTGGTGGTGGTGACAAGTGGCAGTGGGCAAAGCAAATTGCTCGCAGAACAGAATGTCGATGGGGACAAAAGGTTCTGGATTGGCGACCACGTACCGGAAGACGCAGCGTTGGCGGTTCACTTTAATTCCTCATTACTGAGGGTCGTGAAGTTCCCGCTGGATTAGCTTCTTATTAATAATAATATAATATTTCACAACTATCACACAACGCCGTCTAGTCCCAAGCTAAGCAGAGCTTGTGTTACGAGTACTAGACAACTGATAAACATACTTATATATTTCTAAATACATACATATTATAGATAAATTACACCCAGACACAGAACAAATGATCATGCTCATCACATAAACATTTGTCCTGGGTGGGGATCGAACCCACGACTTCCGGCATAGCAGTCAGGGCCACTAACCACTAGACCCACAGGCCTGTATTGATGGTATCTCGTCATCTGTGACGGTTCTTAGCGTCAACACCTTTTAAGCAATTATCATGCTGCCACGCATTACGCTGCATGTTGCGTTTTAACGCACCTACGCGCGTACTTGCGGGAGTGCAGATCTGCAGCATCTTGTGGATTTAGTACGCACTCACGCGCGTAGGTGCGTTTTGTAAATTCACGCAGGAACGCACTCATTTCTTACAAAATCACGTACTTGTACTATGAGACTCAGTGTGCCATACATTGCGTGTCGCCCCGCCTCCACGCGCGAATTACGTTTACTGCGATCAGAGGATCGAAAAAAAAAACCGAAATGATTTTAAATAAATTTAATTACTGAATTAATATTACAAAATAAAACTTACGAATGATAATTCTAAATCGAAGTAGGATAGTAGAATGGTCATTCTTACAATTTATGGAACAAACAACAGCTTGCGAAATTAGTTAACGTCATAGATGCATCAGCGATTAGATAAATTATTAAATATTGGCGCGGATGCAACATCAGCGATCTTCATATAGTGGCACTATGTAAATTCGCGTGTGTGCATGTTTCTCCGCGTTGATGCAGTGCGTGTTTTCTATACAAACGGAGATACTTACAAGCAACGTTAAGGCACGCGTTCACGCACTACGCTGCGGGGTGCGTGGCAGTGTGATAACCGCCTTACTGTCCTGTACCCAACAGTGGACGTCTTTCGTTTGAAATGACGATATTTTGCAGGTGTCCAGATGGAATGCTACGCTGGTGGGTTCCCGCCTCCGAAGATCTCTTGGCGCCGTGAGAACAACGCCATTTTGCCCACCGGTGGATCTATCTACAGGTGAGTTTGAATAATATCTCCATAAAGGCATGTTGGATCTATCTGTAGATAGGTTGCAGAATTTTCGAAAGAGTTCGAAGCGATCCTGCAACGTGTACTAACTGAAGGAAAACAGGTGAGTTTTACCCCCAATTTCTGCATTTGAAGTTGAGTATTTCTCAAACTACTTATGTTTTAAAACTTGTCAAAATTTGGCTCTTAATTATGGTTTGAGACGTTCTTAAATCAAAATACTCAATTCAGAAACCCGGCGTTAGTCAAATGCAGAGAGGCGTAGTAATTTAGAGGTGGGTGAAGGCATATCAGCGAGGCATTTTTTCATTCATAAATTCGTAAACGAGACAGCTACTGCCGCAAATCATCGCTTACCATCAGGTAATTGATATTGACCAATGTAGTGGTCAAACGCGAGCCTTGAGCCTATAAAAAAAAACTCTCGTTCTTAAAGAGCCCTCGCTTCTGCGAGACTCTTTTGGGTTCGAGACCGTGGACCGTGGAATCTCTCTCTCTCTCTCTTTTGCCTAGCCTTGTCCCTTTATTTGGGGTCGGCTCTCCTCGTACCGCGGCGCCAGGACGCTCGGTCCCGGGTTGTCTGTACATCTAGTTGTGCCCGCTTGGTATCCCTATTTACGGTTGTCCACCACGTAGAAAGTGGTCTCCCTTTGCCTCTCTTTTTATTAGGAATGGCTAAAGCTCTTTGAACGCAATAGTCACTGTCTCGCCTCATTACATGTCCAAACCACCTCATACGACCGTGGACCGTGGAATACCTTTACATATTTGCTATGTTTCACCGAGACAGCATGGCGGCGCGACTAGTCGCCGCTACCAACAAAATGTATACTGCTTTATAGAGAGTTACTCACCTGGTGTCCGTTTGGTTGCGCAACCAATTTGATGGCGCGACCAGTTTAGACGTGTGGCGACTCTGGTGTCTAGTTTGGTAGCTTAGGGTTATATTTTACCGGGACACCATGGCGACGTTGCGTGCAACTGGTCGACAGTACCCCAAATCGATGGTACGCTACATCGACAGTACATATACAGATTAAATTTCTAAACAATTTTTTCTCGATACAGCGACCATCGATGTAGTGACTGTCAATATTATGAACTAGATCCCGAAAAAATTGACGTGAAAATATGTTATTGAAAACCTGTTTGGAAAATAAATATCTTATCATTCCACTTATTATTTAATTACAGAGGAAACATCCTGAAAATAGCAGCAGTGCACAAGGAAGACCGCGGCACATACTACTGTGTGGCTGAGAACGGCGTCGCCAAGGGAGCGAGGAGGAACATCAACTTGGAGGTGGAGTTCGCGCCCGTCGTCACCGTGCCCAGACCGAGGTTGGCCCAGGTGAGATACTCGTATATTAATTAAACATACACATACTATCTTTACAGGCTGAACACAATAATAAGTAAATAAATCTTTTATTAATAGTATAAACTAGCTTATGCCTGCAGCTTCCACTAGTACGCCTCACCATCAGAGATTGCATCACTGCTTACCATCAAATGGTATCGCAGTCAAGCACTAGTTTATATGAATTTAAAAAAATGTATCATGCCCTCATCACAATAAAAGTCAAAATTGCTTGAACTGACAGTAAAAAAATTGTTTCGTGCGGAATTTTGGGCGACGGTGGGTTGTATGCGTTGAAGGTCGGGAGATTGCTAATTTTGGATGAGTATATTCAGGTTTCACGTTAAGGTTAAGTTTTTTATAATAATAATATACAGGGTTATTTGCAAAACACCAACAACCTTGCAGGACTGTTTTACTAACATCATAAACAAAAACTTTGGTCTATGACTTTTTACAAAACTTATAACATTTACCAAAAACAAACCTTCAAGATTTGGTTTTTCTATCTAACATATTTCAACTCTGTATTTTGCTGTACCTACTTAACTATTACATAACTAAAAAAAATCACAATTGGACCAGTACGATCAGAGATTGCCTTATTTTCTGATTGACTTTCTTTCCAGGCCTTGCAATACGACATGGACCTGGAATGCCACGTGGAGGCGTATCCACCACCCGCCATCACCTGGCTGAAGGACGAAGTGCAACTGTCTAATAACCAGCATTACAGGTATTACATACACCATTTATCATCACTTCATCGCGCGAGGGACCGACCCTCACTCTCCAGCGGCCGGGATTTCGATGCCGATGTCTAGCCACCGTAGGCTGGGCTTACAATCGGCGAGCAATGGGTAGCTTGCCGTTCGGACCGAGCCCAAGTCGGCGAACACGCCTGCCTCAAGATGTAAGCAAAACCGTAGGGTCGAACCGAACTGGGGCATTCCAGTTTCCTCGCGATGTTTTCATTCATCGTTTTGAGAGCAGTGGTGATGAAATAAATTACTCAAAGTAATGCGTCTAGCTCGAACCGCGATCTACAACTAGTGAGTCGGAGCTACTACCACTCGGCCACCACTGCTTTTCGGCACCTTTTTTTTTTTGGTGATCAAACGTGAGCCTATCAATATAGGCTCGCGTTTGAACCACTATCTCACCTGATGGTAAGCGATGATGTGGTCGACGATGGAGCACGCTTGCCTAGAAGTAACCTATTCACTCTTGACTTAAAGACCCCTAGATTGTAGCTATCAGGAATCGCAGACTCCGGCAGGGAATTCCACTCCTTATCGCTACGCACAATATGTTCCCAAAACGCTTTGTACGTAAGGTGGGATATCTACCATGTATCGGTGGTGCAACACCGTACGTATTGTTTTTATTCAGTAAGAGTCTGACACTATATCCCTCTCCGCCCAAGAGCGGTAGATGTCATAGGATGATTTTCCCACTTAAAACAAAAAACTGTAACTTACCAAAATCGTGCGTCAGTCGTGCGAGCGAGAAAGAGGTACGCACCTAATATACCGCAAAATTTTGATCGTTTTAATACCATAGAGGGTCCATCTGGTACGATGACCTGTAGGTAGTTTGTACGCAACGCCGACTACTACCTACCGGTCATTGGACTCGCTCAGCTGACGTTTTCTTAAAGAAATTAATTTCGTACATTCGTAAATTAATACGAGTTTTGAAAAAAGGTACTTTATTTTTTAATTTTATCTTGTGTTTCATGTACTTACCGAATCGACCCTCCACGGTATTAAAACGATCAAAATATAAGGGTGTATAGCTCCATCTCTTTAACAGTTCAGTTTAGGTCGTCAAATGGATCGCGTTAGAACTCCTGGTTAGGACCTCAGTCTTCGGGTATTATATCTCTTTTTCGCATTGCCTTATTAGCAAACATCTTGCGTTGGATTGCGATGGATGCACCAACAACCTTATAGACTCGTCGGAAGGAGCCCTCTGATGCCTGAAGCCTCCCTCTATGTCAGCTTATCTACTTCGTATTAAAATACTATAACTTTTTTCCCCAGAATCTCCCACTTCGCGACTGCGGACGAGTTCACCGACACTACCATCAGAGTGATCACGATTGAGAAACGCCAGTACGGGATCTTCAAGTGCAAGGCGCAGAACAAACTGGGCACTGATGAGGGGCAGGTGGAGCTAGTAGGTGAGTCATACGCCGGAGGTGTTGTGGGTGTCGTGGCTAGGTCTTACTAATTCATCACTTATGATATGGCCAAGTAAAGCTGGCCAGATCGTTTAAATGTTACCATTTGATGATATCCACCTTAGGCACGGGCTTGCGGACGGCGAGCAATAGGTAGCTCGCTGTCCGATCGTCAGGTAACTGTCTGGAACGAGCCCAATTCGTCGAAGGCGCGCACTGTTCCCGCGCGCCTCAAGGAGTTGTCGGCAACTGTAGAGGCCCAGCAGGGTCGAAGCCTACTGGGGCTAGGGTTAATTCGAAAGATAGCTCGGCCCCGGTATGAAAGGCAACGAAGGAAAGGGGTAGGTTTTTAGTCAGTACAAGTCTGTCACTATCTCTCGCTCCGCCCAAGGGCGGGGGATATCATCTGGATGATTTTTACTCTATGGAAAAAAGAAATCCTCATTTAGATCATTGATGTAGAAGATCATTGATGCAGGATTTCTATGATAATAAAACGTCTAAAAAAAGTAGACCAAACGAAGATTGAAACGAAGGTTGACTGGAAGAGAATGCCTAAGGCATTAAGTCCGCCTCTGCACTAACTTCTGACGTTTTATAAGTGCCCATGTAGACCTGTGTGAAATAAAAATACTTAGACTTTTTGACTTTGTACTTTTGTGTGCATGAAGTAATCAATTTCTATGATCTGGCCACAACATGATTAAGACATTACGGATCTGAGCATATACCACGAGCTCTTAATGCGATCCAATTGACGACCGAAATTGAACTGTTATAGGGAGCTAAATAGGGTGTTACTTCATCCCTATTTGTTGTTTTATTTTTACAAGTGAAAAGCTGCGTACTGACATCGCGAGGCGTGCGTCGCGAACGGTTTGTCTCGCATGCCTCGGGCTGTGTGGACGTGTGTCCTCACAGTGAGCATTCGCGTCTTACGATCGTTGCGAACGCCGCCTCAGTACGAGCCGCGCGCTCCGTGTAGACGGACAAATTCTGCCCCTGATAGTTAAAAAGACGTATCTAACAAAAAGTAAAAATGGTGAAAAAAAGTTTTAATGAATGAAACGGAAAATAGTTTGCTATCTTTGAGTAAATTTATATATTTAAATATTAAAAGTTGAAAATAAAGCCGAATATAATGAGCTATAACTTGGTTTAATAATAATATGAAAATCAAATCAAATCTGGAAAAAATGTTAGATGCGTCTTTTTTTACTAACGGAGGCCATGCTGTCGTTTGCGTTTTCTACGGACGAACACTGCGTGGTTTGAGCATGTCGTTCGGGACGCACGCATAAATGTACCGTCGTATGCCTCAGGTTGAGGCATGCGTGACGAACCATACGCGACGAACGCCTCGCGATGTCTGTACGCTACTCTAGATTTGTCCCCTGATATTCGTATGATATTTTTATTCAAATAATTGCTTTGATTTGAAAAGCATTATGCATTCGTATCTAAGTAGTATTTTACTGTATTGATAGTTGTTTTTTTTTTACCTTTTAACCGTTTACGTCGGAAATATCCGACAAATATACGCGTTTATTCAACACGGTCGCACATTCACGACCAAATACTTGCATCTCATCAGCTCTTCTGTCACCTATGGGGATTGAAGAGCTTAACGAGATGGAGTACAGGCGGTGAATTAAGATCGCTCGGCAAAAGTGGAAGGTGCATGCGCAGTATTCAATTCTAAGGTCTATTTGGCGACGTGCGGGCGGGTGTGCGCCGACGGCGACACGTCATTGGTAGATAGAGTCGCTCTTCAATTCCCGCGTTGCGTTCTCGCGTCTCAGTGGATACTGTTGCGTACAGCTTGTGTTATCGTATTAGTATTTACGTAGTCGTAAAAAAAAAAGATTAAAAATAAAGTTTTAAAACGGCAAGCCAGAAAAATGGTTTACGACGTGAATTGTTACGTTATGAAAGAAACTAACGAAATTATTATTTTTAATTTTAATTTTAAACATTTTAAGTTATCTGAATTTACCTACTTACAAGATAAATTACAAGCAAAAGCTAGTGTTATTATAAGTTATGTTACTAAGGTTCAAACATACGAAATTAAAAATAAAATCCTAACGTACTAAGAATTTCTGTGCGCAATTGTACACATGCGCCGATTGCCCCCACTACTTTCACCGAGCGATCTTGATTCACCGCGCGACCTGTACCCAGTCGCTAACTCAGAATCCTAGCGAATAGGACGCGGAAACACTCGTCTAATCCGACGTAAACGGTTAGGGTTGATATTATGCTACTGCCTCTTTTGATGTTTGTGTTATATTTATAGTTAATTTATATGTGACAAATATCTCGGCATTTGTCGCAAGCTCTGGTTGCGAGTGTAGGGTGAGATTATACATTTTTATTAATAAACAAACCGTGTACCCAATGACATATACCTTACTAGCTGTCCGCCCGCAACTTCGTCCGCGTATACTTCGGTTATCGCAATCTAAACGTGTTTTCCAGTAGTAATAAGATGTTTTTTCCGAGATAAAAAGTAGCCTATGTTCTTTTCCATGTCAAAGGCTATATGCATGCCAAATTTTATCCAAATCCGTTCAGCCGTTTTTGCGTGACTAAGTAACAAACATCCAAACATCCACACTTTCATATTTATAATATTAGTTAGGATAACAAGCTGACTCGGCGAACTTCATACCTCCTAACAGTCAATGAATGTAGTATATCTTTCGATATAGTCAATCGTTTACGATGAAACAAAGCCTAAGTAATCTATTAAGTCACAGTTAATTTTTTTCGAAGTTGATATCGTTGTCGTTGGTTAAAAATTGTACAAATGACATGTCAATGCCTTTCATAATCTCACCTTATAACTCGTAACATATAAAGCGCTATCCACACAATTCTGGGTAAGGGTATTACCTCTAGAGCTCAAAGCAGTCCGTCCATTCGATGAAGCATTCATAATGGGACGCAACCCGTTTTTTTTTTTTTTGATCAACAGTTTGATCACAAAATATACAAGGTGTAAATGACGAATACACCTCTATGAAGCTTCGCGTCCGTGGACAGTCGCGATCTATTCGACCTTAACTGTTAAAAGAGTGGTACACAGGGTTATTTGTAAAACACTAGCAACCTCTTAGGACTTAGTTACTAATACACTTCTGGACACATCTATTGGCCCACCTTGTATTTACAGTTTCGTTTGCTCCTAGCTAAAATTTTATATTAGGTCGAGCAAAAAGTTTTTATGCAGTTTTGAACCTGGCACATTCACAATTTTATTCAATAGTCTTTTTTTTGAATTTCGAACACAGAATTTAAAGAAACAAAAGACAATTTGGAGCCTGTTTGTTGATATCAAACAATCGAATACTAAGAAAACTTGGTTTTATTGGTTTACTTGGATTTAATTCTTGAAAAAGTGATTGATATCTTTGGTTTTGCAACAAACATTACTTATTCTTAACATTAAGGTGAGGTTCTATCAATAATCTATGGATACTTCACCTGAAGTCGCCGCCCAAGCTGTGGCACTTATTCAGGCCGGACACACCCAAAGAAAAGTGAGTGCTCAACTTAATTTAAGTCGATCTGCGGTCCGAAATGTTTATCGGAGGTACCTAGAGACTGGCGGCTTTGTTCGTCGCCAAGGAAGGCCACGATCTCGGGTCACAACTGAAAGGCAGGATCGATTCATCGTGACGACCAGCTTGAGAAATCGTCATCTTACCTCCATTGAGATACAAAACCAACTTCGCGACTTCCACGGAGTATCTGTGAGCGCTTGAACTGTTCGGAGAAGGTTAAAAGAACGCGATATGGTACCACACAAGCCAGCTAATGGGCCCAAACTAACGCGAGCCCACCGAACAGCGCGCCTTCATTTTGCACGCAGTCATTTAAATTGGACACAGTAAGATTGGAGCCGTGTACACTTTTCTGATGAGTCTAAAATTGTGTTACATGGCAATGATGGAAGGAAGAAGGTCTACCGACGCAAGGGAGAGCGTTTCGCACAATGCTGCTTTGAAGAGAGGGTTGCTTATGGCGGTGGCTCATGGACTGTCTGGGGCGGTATAACCGCGAGCGGCAAAACTCGACTTGAGGTTGTTACAGGACCACGGCTGCCAACATTAAATGCTGAAAGGTACATTCGTGAGTGCTTAGAACCTCACGTGATACCATACGCGGACTATGTGGGCCCAAATTTCCTTTTTATGCATGATAATGCAAGAGCCCATGCGGCCGGCATCGTCAGGCAATATCTTCGGGATGTGAACATCACAGTTATGGACTGGCCAACCAGAAGCCCAGACATGAACCCCATTGAGCACATGTGGGACGAGCTGAAAAGACGTGTTAGGGCTCGTCAGCCAGTTGCCCAGACGATGCAGGAGTTGAAAACTGCCATAGAAGAGGAATGGGAGATGATCCCTCAAAATTTCATAAAACGGTTGATAATCTCTATGCCTAATCGTATGAGAGCTGTGGTAGATGCCCATGGAGGCAACACGCGTTATTAAATTAAACCTTTATTTGATAAAACATGTTTTTTATTCAAAAATCAATTGCCTTTAACAAGGCGCATATCCGACTTGTTAGGCGTAGCTCCATGTCGTATGGTATTCTGAATTCAAATTTAAAACAATACGATCGAAAAAAGATGGTAAAATGTATCAGGTTTAAAACTGCATCAACAGTTTTTGTTCAATCTAGCAATCATATTTCGGTAGGGGCCATCGAAACCTAAACTCTAAGGTGGGCCAATAGATGTGTCCAGAAGTGTATTATAAACAACAACTTTTGTTCTGTCTTATATTTTAGTTCATCAGATTTTCATACAAAGATAAAAATGTTTAAATTGAACATTCTAAATATCACTAAGTGTATGTGAAGCAAGCGATAGTACAATAGCGGAGGGCAGAGAAGATCAGGCGGCGGGGGTGCTTGATGCTCTTGCGCCGCGTCATGCAGACGTAGTTGGGTGTAGCAAAATACAGAGTTGAATTTTGTTAAATGATAAATGATCTTTATTTTGCAAGTAGGTTTTATAAAAACACTTTTACACGTCAATTTTTTTTTTTCGTCAATTAATGCTAGATGAGGCCGGTGTTAGATAGAACAATGAAATATTGAAGGCTAGTTTTCCATCCAAGCACTCCGACTGCCCGATCCCCGCTCCCCTCCGCTATTGTACTATCGCTTGATTTGCATAGACTTCATAATATTTAGAATGTTCAATTTTTTTAAATATTTTTATTTTTGTATGAAAATCTGATGAATAAAAATATGGTAAATTTTAAAAGTTGTTGTTTATGATGTTAGTAATACAGTCCTGCAGGGTTGTTAGTGTTTTACAAATAACCCTGTGTAGGGGTATAACTCCTTCCATCTTTCTCGCTCGCACGAGCGGCATTATATCGCGTCATGGTATATCCCCTGGAAATGTGTGTATACCGTGTCCCCGCATGCGTGGCTTGCCTCGCCGCATGCTTCAAAGTATTGGTTGTCAATAGAGTCTATAATCCCGGTGTGCCCGCCCGCGTGCGGCACGGCGCGCTACGCCGGCGCAGCAAGCGTCGCGCCGTCTGAAGCCACCCTTATCACCATGTTTGCCGTCTACATCGTCTATGCGGCTAGGAGGTAAGTCATAAATATTTTTTTATTGTTTATAGACGTGAAATGGTAATACACTGCATCTTTCAATCAATCTATCATAAGTTATATCAATATTGAACAAATCTCTATTGAATTCTACTTTTTCAGATACAGTGTTATATCATTACACGACAGACGTAGTTCTCACTGTTTCATGGCGTCAATTACTCCATATCCCAGTGCGAGACGCACAGGATTGGTCGTGGTGGCGACGTTTGGGGGAGGCCTATGTCCAACAGTAGACATCTTTCAGTTGAAGTAATAGTGATGATAAACCTCTGAATTACTTCTATCGGCACTTCTACTGAAGAGCTTCAAAATTAAATTAAAACCAGTAAAATCATTATACCGCAAGCGAACGCCGGCGTTAGCTCTCTCATTGTCTTTCTATTGTGTGTCTAATTGGACACCGTTATGTAAGAACGAATTAAGTGACACTAGAGAGAATTTGAGAAAATAAACGCTGTGCATTATGGACAGCGTTCATTTTCTCAAATTCTCTCTAGTCTCGCTAAATCCGTTCTTACATAACGCTGTCCAATTACGGTATTCGGAAGGTCAAAAAAATATGTCTCGAAACAGTGATTACAATGTCTTAGAAATTGTATAATTTCAACCAACGATTTCTGCTGTGGATTACTGCATGTTTGAAAAATATATTAGATTCGAATTTTTCGTTTTGTTTTTAGTATAAAGTAGATGAAATAATTATATACTGTATTTAGGAAATTGCATGAGACAAGTATTTTATTAGCATGCGCCCGGGTCGTTCGAATATAATTTTAAAAATAATTTATATATGTCTCATCCTAACCCACGGTGCTCAAACCTGGGGTCCAAGTCTGCTATTTTTATAAATTCGTCAATCCAACACGATCCCATTGTTATTTTGCTAAACGTTCCTAATCTGCTAATTCATAATGATCGATCATTAATCGGTCAATATCTCGTAATAGAGTTGTGATAGAATCTTTGTGGCAAGAGTGAAGAGGCTCTTAATAAACTAGTTTGCCTCACCATCAACGATTGCATCACTGCTTACCATCAGGTGGGATCGCAGTCAAACACTAGATTGAAAAAAAAAAGAATGACAATATCGAGAAAATTAGAAACAATTGAATTTCTTTCAATTCTATTTTACCAAAACCAATTTGTAACAATGACTGCACAATGACGAATCTACCCCGATCGGAGAGGCGTGGTGCTCTCCTAGACAGGATACCTGAAACCACAGAAAGGATGAAAGAAGTTAGAAAGGAAATACTTTCCGATTTGTACTACAACGAGTGTCGCCGCTTGTCTCCCACCCTTTAACTCTACTACAGGCAATAAACCAATACGATCCCGCATTACGCAACTAACAGACCACGCACACTTAGATCGCAAGTTTGCTATTGGTAGTTGAAGTATGAGCATTGCCCTACTGTGTTGCACGCCTGTCCCGCTCTCAAGGTCTTTCTAACCTCCTTCATCTGTTCTGTGGCTGAAACCTAGCCAGTGGGAACATTAGAAGGTTGGTTATGCTAATAATATATAAATTTACATTTCAGAGTCGCCAACGCCGGACATTAACTACCCCGGGCTGCGGCTCGACCCGTTAGTTTACGGAGCCGCCACAAACACTAACACTCTACATATCATATACCTTTTGACATGTTTATTAATACTGATTTAATCTGTTAGTGAAATAACAAATTAAAGAAGTGTACAAACTGCTTGAGAATGGTACGAAACAAAACGAAAAAGAACAGTGTAATGGTTCCTTTTTGGAACTCGTTTTAATATTAATTCAAGACCGAATATACAACGTGTCAAATTAAATGCGCAAAACCTCAATCAAAAAAGGTCAATTGAAATTGAAAACTACACCAATTTTTACATCATAATATATGCACTAGGAATAAATTTGCGAATAATAAAAACAGACACTAAATCCCATCCAACTCTTTAAATGCTTTATTTGTTACGTCCAGCAGTAAGTACACTTCTTTATTTAAAACATGTTTTTTAAACGTGCCAAAGTCTGAATGCCATTAAAAAGAAAAGAAAATATCAACACTTCAATAATCATATAAAAAATAAATTAATATTTATATACTTATAGAAATGACAAGCAATTGACAAATAAAAGCGTAAAATTCAAAAACATACAAGGTGTAAGTTAGTCCCCGCACACGGGCCTCAAAAAAACGCCGCCACAAAAAAAAGCTAAAAGCGGACGCAAAAAACAGCTGAAGCGCGCGACACCTTGTGTCCGGAGAAGCTTGAAGCCGCTTCAAGCGTTTTTTTGTGGCGGCACCGCCGCACACGAACCACAAAAAAAAGGCCGCCTTAAAAAGAAGCTTGAAGCAGCGTTTTTTTTGCGGCCCGTGTGCAGGGACAGTAAGGGAAAAAAAAACATTTTCGTAAACGAAAAAAAAAAAATCTGTTTTTTCATACAAACTGTCAAATCAAGTTCATAATTTTGTATGGAAATATCTTTTGTTTCGCCTACTAAGCAAGCCCATAAAGTCGGAGACCTCTTCCTTACACCTTGTTATATGTAATTTTAAATATAGGTAAATATAAGCACAAAAAAAAAGTGACTGTCCAGTTTTGGCTTACAAATGCACAATAATGACCAGTAAAGCAATATCATTAAATATATTTTCAAATAAGTCATTGATTGCCTTTATTCGGCAACTAGACGCCTTTCCAATGGCGTTGGTAAAATTGGTTTTACACGTAAAATTAAAAATAGAATAAGAACTCGGAATAAAAAATATTTGAAGCAGCTTAACCACTGAATTTATGAACTTGTAAATGATCTTGATATATCAGTCAATAGATCTTTTTGTATTTATTTTTTTATTATTGACTTATGAATCAAAATGAATTAGGCCTAATTTTTTTTAATGAAAATAAATCAGCGATAAGGATTGTTAAAATTCCGCCAAGCCCGTTCCATAATCGGACCACAAGATGTACGGCGTTTTGGAAACACATTCTTTAAGCGTATAGCCAAAGAGTGGAATTCCCTGCCGGAGTCTTGTGTTTCCTGATATCAATAACCTAGGGATCTTTAAGTCAAGAGTGAATGGTCACTTCTTTCTTCGACTGGCCTGTTTGTCTAATGGCTATCAGTTGTCTAGTACTCATAACACAAGCTCTGCTTAGCTTGGGACTAGACGGCGTTGTGTGATAGTTGTGGAATATTATTATTAGATATTCTAAGTAAGCGTGTTCTATCGTCGACCACATCATCGCTTACCATCAGGTGAGGTTATAAAGGAGAAAATGACTGAATGACATATCAATGCACAGCCGAAACTAGTATAGAAGAATGAAATTTTGTAAGGTTACCATTTATACATAATAATTCGGGTCACTAACCACTAGACCCAGGCCAAGCCAGTCGATATTCATGACGAGCACTAGGCGAGAATTTCTCATAATTCATCCCCTAAGTGTGTTGGGGGTACAATAGTTTGCATCGAGAAACAAACGCGGGCGAAGACGCCGGCAGAAGCTAGTTTTATTATAAAAATATCTTTTTTTTTTAAATAATCCTTATCGCTAATCCAATGTCACTTAGTCTGAATTCTAAAAGCAATTTTTGATTGTCTTACAAAATATCCCAGTGAATAAACACCAATATATCAATAATTTTATACAGTGAATCAACTACAATATAATAATCAATTTACTTTTAATATTAATATAATGATGATAGAATTAGTACCTCCAAATATATGTCGTGTGTGTAACTTTTATACTATTTTTATACTGAACTTAAATAAGATTGCGACAGTGTTATGCGATGCTATAAAATAAGAAATCTCACCATAACCACCCTAACTTTATCCCCAATAAACTCCCAAGCGTCCCTCCTTAATCCCCCACAATAAACCCCAAACATCCCAAATCCCCCACAATAAACCCCCAAACACACCAATTCCCCCACAATAAACAACAAAACACCCCAAATCCCCCACAATAAACCCCCAAACACCCCAAATCCCCCACAATAAACCCCCAAACACCCCAAATCCCCCATAATAAACCCCCCAACACCCCAAATCGTCCACAATAAACCACCAGAGACCCCAAATCCCCCACAATAAACCCCCAAACACCCCAAATCCCCCACAATAAACCCCCAAATCCCAACAAACCCCCCGGAATCCCCTCCCGGATCCTCGAAATCCCTTACCATAACTCTACTACCACATAATGCAGCTTAGGCAGCAAGCATGAAGAATCAACATATTTAACTTGTAGCATCTCATAGCTACTGTAAGGGTATTAACACACCACACGGCGACGTCGAATAAACACATTAAACTTCAGATATGTACATCAGGAGACAGTGTTCCCCAACTTGATGCGCTGTGCTGTCAAATGTCCATTAACATGTCCCGCGTCACATAATTGTATTGTTAAATATTGGGGGACAAGTTGCGAGTCACTGACACTAAGGGTCAACTCACACCGAAAGAGCGGCGAAGGGCAGCGCAGTTTTAGTGTCATATGAATTTTAACTTTATTTTCATTTCTATAATACTTATTATCGCGACCCGTTTCCCGTTTATAGAATTCCCCGGAATTCCTGCGGCGCCGCGGGCATCCGCGCGACTCGTTCGAGTTTCTTATGCGATAATAAGTATTATGGTAATGAAAATAAAGTTAAAATTCATATGAAACTGAAACTGCGCTCCGCTTCGCTGCCCTTCGGCGCTCTTTCGGTGTGAGTTGACCTTAATAGTTGTACTACGCACGATTCCAAAACGCTTTTCGTTTGGCGTATTGTTAATGTGTTATGATTGATGTTTGTATACTTGTTAAATGAAAGGCCCGTTACGACATTTGAGAACATCCCTAGAATGCAACTTGGAACAAAACTGATAGAACTAATAAAAATTAGTGTAATAGTAGCTATTTTAGTAGTAGTCTGTCTAAAAAGTCAACTGGGGTAATTATTAGAGTAAAATGAAATCTGATGTAGTAAACGCTGGTTCAATAATCAAGAGATCTTGATCATTGTTTACTAATAGAAGAACGTTATAAAAAGTATCGATTATTTATAAGTATTTTTTGTATGATTAAATATTATACAAAACTCTCAAGTTGTCTGACTTTTTAGACAGACTATAGTTACACTTCACTGGACAAGCTGTAAAGTAGTCAAAATATAAATGTCAAATTGGGCTTATTTTTTGACAACTTGAAAGGGATCGTTACGTCATTGTGGTGTGATACAACCCTAATTTAATATAATAGTGTGTAATTATATCCCATTTATATATATGTATAACCCAGCTTACTTGCACATTGACTTATGATTTTTAATGAGCCTAATATTATTTTAAAAAAAATATATGTATATGAAATGTACTGTTGCTGTCATAAAAAGCATTTGCAATTTTTAGTAGACTGACAAAAATCGCGTCCCTAAGTTAGCATTTTGTAGTTAGTTTGATTTTATTCTGTGTATAAATTGGTGGTGTAAATTTTTTTTTATTAATTTTGATAATTATTGTGAATAACCTAATAGAAAATTCAAAATCAAAAGTAATAATTTCCTTTTGGAATCTCGATCATGCATTTTGTAATGTAAACTAACATAGTTTTGTAAGTGTTAGTAATAAGTAGTAAGTGTTTTTTATAATTTAGATCTGAAATTTACATTCCGAAACTGTTGTTATTACGATTTTGGTACAATATTATACAAGCAATTGATTCAACAATTCATTAGGAGATCGTAATTGTTTTTCCAAACAAACCTATCATAAATTACAGCTCTTACAGTAGGCACAATGGATCTTGAGCGGTTGCGCAGGAGTCAAATATTCGATCTCTAGTGGTGCGAAATGAGACACCCCGCGTCTCATTGGGGAGTGTCAGTGATTGGCTCTCCGCGCCATCATCATAGACATCACTCCTCATTCGTTCCCCGCGTTTCTGCATGTATCTACGTATCAACGAAGACGATTGGCTCGCCAATGTATGGAATGCGCAAAGCGATCCCCACTCTGACGCCAAGCGCTCAAGATCCGTTGTGCCTACTGTACAGGTCATATTTGACTCTGAAAACAGAATGAGGATCAAACACATAATACCAAATCCGATTTTTACTGAGTACATCGTATGTGTAATAATTTACTGAGCATTTTTTTTTTTCAATATTAAATTCTGTCAAGAAATGGTCAATTTATTAAAGTTTTTTCGAACGGCTCTCGCTGGACTGTTTACGATGACGTCATCTGTCATGATCCGCCGACTGACTGCGTTGCCGATCAGGGGTGCTATTCTCTAAGAAAGCGCAGCGCTGGCACAGCGACGAGTCGTGAGCGCAATACATTGAATTAACAATCCAATGTAAAGGGGCATTGGGTTGTTAATTCAATGTACTGCGCTGACGACTCGTCGCTGTGCCAGCGCTGCGCTTTCTTAGAGAATAGCACCCCATGACAGATGACGTCATAGCGAGTCGCTTCATTCTCAGGCGCGTTTTTGTAACTAATACACTAAAATTGCTGTATCTTCGTCATTTTTGGCCCGATATAAATAATTTATTGACTGTATTTTACTGTTTTTTTTTTGACGCTAAGTCTGCATACTCCACAAAAACCAAGGCTGGTCCTCATTGTCGAGTAGTGATACTGTTTACACGGGGCACACCCGAGCATGAAATTTTGACGTGACAACGTCTTATAAATTGGTTTGCCGGGTGACACTTCAAGAAACTGCGTTACGCTCCGCTCACGTTATGCGCTCACAATGAGAGCGAGTGAGAGGCACGCGTCCCTTCCACTCGGGCATGGTTAGCCCGCCTAAGAGCGAGAGAGACAGACATATTTTACCACTCAAAGTCGTTGTCACGTAAAACTTTCGCCCGTATACCGACTTTACAGGCAACCAATTTTTTTTTTTTTTTAACTAATTAAAAGGTTAATTTACTAATTGAGAAATTCAATGCATATTTTCAATTCTGCCTCAGTTTTGCTGAAGATGCGGTATGTTCCCGCCTACATAAACTAAAACTCGACTGTCACAATATTCCATCCAATTGTAAGACTTTTAAATGTTAGTGAGTATACATTTTGTACCATTCTTTAGGCAATACTTTTATTGTTTTACTGATGTGTTTTTATATTGCTTTGTATCTTTTGATCTTACTCTTTTTATGATTTTATTCTTTTGTAAACTTGATAATAATTCAAGGTCATTATAAATAAAAACCGGCCAAGTGCGAGTCGGACTCGCCCATGAAGGGTTCCGTAGCAGCAAGTAACATAATATAAAAGTTCTTGTAATGTGTTGTAACTTTGATCGATGTTTTAATAATAGTGTATTTTTTTCGATTTATGACGCCTTAAAAAAAACCTACTTAATAGATTTCGTTCAAACCAATTTTCGTTGGTAGTTTTTATAGTAATGTACATCATATATTTTTTTTAGATTTATCATTCTCTTATTTTAGAAGTTAGAGGGGGGGGGACACACATTTTACCACTTTGGAAGTGTCTCTCGCGCAAAATATTCAGTTTAGAAAAAAATGATATTAGAAACCTCAGTATCATTTTTGAAGACCTATCCATAGATACCCCACACGCATGGTTTCGACGAAAAAAAAATTTTTGAGTTTCAGTTCTAAGTATGGGGACCCCCAAAATTTATTGTTTTTTTTTCTATTTTTGTGTGAAAATCTTAATGCGGTTCACAGAATACATCTACTTACAAAGTTTCATCAGTATAGTTCTTATAGTTTCGGAAAAAAGTGGCTGTGACATACGGACGGACAGACAGACAGACAGACAGGCAGACAGACATGACGAATCTATAAGGGTTCCGTTTTTTGCCATTTGGCTACGGAACCCTAAAAATCGAATGAATTCCGTAGAATGCACCTTCAAATATCATCAAAAAACAATTGACTGACTACAATGTATTATTTCTCCTGCTTTCCATTTTTTGTAGATTAAAATATGTGAACTCGTAAGATACCTACTTTAGTATCAATTCATTGCCAAGACGCTTCACTATCGATACACTTTATATTCTATATCACCTTTAGGCCCACCGAGAGATACCTTGGTCCACTTAAACAAATATTATTTATCAATTAAGTATTATACTTTATTCAAAATAACATAAGACATGAAAACCTTTTAATACTGTTCGTTCAACCGATTTTGAATTTTATTACGTTGGCTGCATGACAAATGGCGGCTGCAGTAAATAGTTGGTATTGTAACTACTTTTTGCTTTTGAAATAGATGTTAAAATCGGTTGAACAGACGGTAAAAAGGTTTCTTTAAAATGTCTAATCTTAACGCGAATAGGGTATAAAGTATTTAAAAATATGTTAAGGTTATTGAAACGTTAAAAATAACGTTTTCTGAACAGAAGATTTAGGTCTATAAGTCTAAGTATACAAAAAAG
Source organism: Mythimna albipuncta (assembly GCA_929112965.1). Classification (NCBI taxonomy): domain Eukaryota; kingdom Metazoa; phylum Arthropoda; class Insecta; order Lepidoptera; family Noctuidae; genus Mythimna; species Mythimna albipuncta. Next base: position 12,148,663 of record OV815987.1, read on the forward strand.
AACTATGGACCATGTCTCTTAAACTAGAAGAGCCAAGTTACAACACTTTCTATGCTATTCTCTCGTGTCGAACGCCTCGAGTCGGCCACGCCTTCGATTCTTTTGTTCTGACCACGTGACAGCGTTGCGATGACGTCAGAGTAGAATAAAAACGGATATAACTTAGCTAGGAGGGCAGTATCTTAATTGAAAAATATATAGCAGTGAAGTGAAATCGGTAGTGAATTGATATTAAAACATACTTTTGCGTATTTATTGAAGACTTGCATAGAATCTCAGTTTTAGCCTATCCCAGTGTAAAGTGCAACTATTTTGTTTTAATAAAGATTTTTTACATACTACTAGCCTTTTTAATCATTTGACTTTTCACCTTATTGTTCGTATAATAAAAATAATTGAAAAATTTAGTGTAGGTATTACTTTTCATGATTTTTTAAAATCTTTTTACTACACATGGGCACTTATGAAACGTCAGAAGCTAGTGCACGGTTCCAATTTTTCTTAGGGCCGGCGCCCACTGCCGCCGGCATGGTACGGCAAAGGATTTTATTACTAATCAAGTTATTTTGAATCTTATTTCAATGATTTTAGAATACATGTTACTTTATTTCGATACCACGATGCCGCAACGCGCCGCGGCATGCCGTGGCGTCTCGCGGCATGACGGGACGCGCCGCGGCATGCTGTGGCATGCCATTGCATATCACAAGACGTAATGTGTCAAGGAATTATGATTGCTAAAGGTCATTTTATACTAGCGCAGAGTCGAAGCGTCAACTTTACAACTAAAGCGAAGCCGCACGAATGCAGCGTCAACGTTGTTCACGCGCAGACGCGCGGAATCCGAAGAATGCGCGCGTCTTTTTAGTATCTCAGAAGTAATGTGTGCGTTACGTGTTATGTTCAGTTTTGGATAGACGCTTCGATACGCTTCTGCGCTAGTATAAATTGACCCTTAGACCCCCATCAACTCGTCATAACCGTTTTATTTTAATAGTACCTACCTAACATGTGTTCCATACCAGGCCATACCATCTGATTCCCACTTTTCAATCACTGGCGCCTCTTTCAAACTTCCTCTAATGTAGCTACTTATTTATTATTTACCTACTCGTCACACCACAAGAAATCGAATGAGAAAAAAAGAAACAGCAGAAATAGTTTAAAATATTTATTTTTGGATAATAAATCATTACATTACTTACAAGTTTGTTTATAACATACAGGTTTGTATACATAATTACATTTTTCATTATTTTTACAGTCTCGCAAGATAGTCATTATCTTATCACTTGGTCGATTTTTTAAGATTAGAAAAAGGCATAGAATTTTAAATAGTAAACGTTAGGGACTGGTCTCCGCAAACTAAAGGTTTGCTAAGTATGTACTTAGTCCTTACCGGACGGCCGGACGGCGAGTTACCCATACCCATTGCTCCTAGTTTTTAAGCCCGCGCCTACGGTAATTTGAATTATTGCACTTTAAGTTGAAATTGCCCTGACAACGTCTGTCATACAAGGCTGTTCAAGTTTTTTAACAGTCGGGGCTAACGGATGATTCGGTCATTTTTGGCGAGTATCCGACCGAATGTTCGGGTTCGGTTTCAGTGGCAAACCTGTCGAAACTAAGCCCGAAACCGAAAGTGCATTCGGGTGTTCTCGCGCTGTGATCGGTCATGTTCGGCGCGTTAAATTCCTTCCAAGCGTGTTCATTTCAAACGACTTAATTACTCCGTTGCTTACTAGCAACCAAGCCAACATTTTCAACGGGAATCGGACTCGCCAGCGCGGGCTATTCCAAATGCCTATTGCCTTGATCACACGTACCGAGTAATCAGGCGAGACAGTGCTCTCGGTCGAGTACTCGGTACGTGTAAACACAGCGCCAAGATCTCTGCTCGACCGAGAGTTTATCTTTATAACTCGCTTACATCACTGTCTCGGTACGTGTGATCAAGGCATAAGGTTGAGCAGCCTTAATTCGTACTAGTCATCCTCAAATTAACTTTATTTACTATTCTATAAAGTTGATATTCGTTTGTCTGTGTTCGATGTAAATAACTTTAGTGTGACATAATGGAAGGTAGACTGAAAAAGTGCCCTATTGTCTTAAACTACACTTAATTAAAATTATCATTTACAACAAAATAGTTTTCTAGTTAAAATACTTATTATAATAATCAGGTTTTGGTAACATTTGTTTTGTTGTAAGTACCTAACGTTGGTAAGGTACAATTTATTTATTTTTTATTTTACAAGACTTCAGTTTAACAAAAAAAAGGTTGAAATTGCAACCCTATGCAGGATGAGACCACGTTTTAGATACTTGCAGTTTTTTTTTTCTAACTTCACAACCCCTCCCCTCCTTCCGTTCCTCTTTTACGTGTATTTTACCCGAACCGTAAGAGAGATAAAAAATCCCATTCCATTGAGTGATTTTTAAACCATCACCAGTGCACAAATTTTTAAATTATAAGTTGCAAAAAAAGCCTATTACGTTACCCATTAAAAGTTTTGCCACTTTTATTGCACGTCAGTTAATAAAAAAAAAAAAAAACTTGTCTATAACATACGGACGCATTATAAACTATGGAATATTAACTTGTACTCAGATATTGCCACAATTTACGAGTATTAAATAATATCAAAATCTAGCGAGGTAGGTATAAACTGACGGAGTTTGCAATTGGTCTGGTGACAATAAAATAAAAAAAACCTTAAAAAGTTAGGCTACGCGGTCTCATAAATAGGGTGTTGTTTTTTACACATGGTTATGTCATTTAATATTTTAAAATCACCTTTTCTTATACCTATGCCATAATACACATGCCTGTAATTTGCACAAATGTTTTCAAGTAGTTTGCACGTCCATTTTTTTTTAAGTGGGAAATCATGAAATTACTCCTCTCGCTCTGTTTGAATAGAGGGGGAGTGTAAGATTCAAGCTAGAACTACATTAGACCAACACACACGAGTAACACGCCTGATTAGGCACTGACCGAACCACAGAAAAGATAAAAGAGGTTAGCAAGGTTACTTTCCGATTTGTACTACGAGTGTCGTGGCTTGTCTCCATCCTTTAACTCTACTACAGGCAATAAACCAATACGAACGCGCATTACGCAACTAACGGACCACGCACACTTAGATCGCAAGTTTGCTATTGGTAGTTGAACTATGAGCATTGCCCTACTTTGTGGCATGCCTGCCCCGCCCACAAGGCCGTTCTAACCTCTTTCATCTATTCTGTGGACCGCACTATGGCGAGGTGAGACATGTGTAGGTATTTATGGCTTATGTTTACTGTACAAGTAGAAGTTAAAATAAGATCACCACAGCAAGGACAGGAACCACCATAACGCGTAGACGGCCAGGACGAGGAAAATAAACCTTGCTATCTGATGAAGATAGTATAATCTGGAACAGAATATTAAAAAGTTCAATAATATTTGAATCATCATGTACATCGAAGGACTGGAACAATTTGCCTGCTGCGGTCTTCCCGTCCGATTATAATTTGGGTGTATTCAATAATTTGACTAGCCTGTTGGTCTAGTTGTCAGTGACGTGACCCTGAATGTTATTCCAGAGCACAGAGGTTGTGGGTTCGATTCCCACCCAGGACAAATGTTTGTGTGATGAGATAAATGTCTGGCTGGGTATAATTATCTATAATATGTAGGTATGTATTTAGAATTTTAGAAATATATCAGTAGGTGTAAATATGTGTTTATCACTGTTTTTCTCTCTTAAATTACTATGTGACTACCTAGCACCTGTGACAATCATTCCTGACACGGGGTTAAATGTCACTTTTCTTTTTTCATAAAAATTTAAATATTTCCTCCAAACGCAATGTTAGCCACAAAGTATTTATCTATTTTGAAACTAAGATAAAGAGACTATCCATTACTATATAATTTATCATCCTTAACTACAAAAAATAGTACCAAAAATGCAAAAGAAAAAAAATGCGACTTCCAACCCCGGCCTACCCTATGTTTATCAGTCTGTTGTCTAGACGTACCTGCATTTAACACAAGTTCTACTTAGTTTGGGGCTAGATGGCGCTGTGTGATAGTTGTAGAATATTAAAAAAAAAAACTAGTGCGCCTCACCATCTAAGATTGCATCACTGCTTACCATCCAGGTGGAATTGCAGTCAAGCAAGTATACATTAATTAAAAAAAAAACATAATTTCAGCCGAAAAATGTCCACTGTTGGACATAGGCCACCCCCAGGTTTCGCCACAGCGAACGGTCCTGTGCGTCTCGCATCTACTGGATTCCCGCGACCCTCACCAGGTCATCGGTCCACCATGCGGGAAGTCTTCCAACGTCTTCCGGTACTCGGTCGGTGTTCTGATGGCTTCAAACCCACCTTTTCCACTTAATCCTGGCCTGTGGTAGCGTGTCGTCGCTCTCCTTGAACAGGAACCTCCGGATGCCAGCCAGGTAGTCCTGGAAGTACTCCTCCCAGTTCATGTCGCTCATACTAAACGGATATATCTGAAAACATGAATAAGAATGAATAAAATACTGGGTGGAAAGCATTTGGTATGGGTGGGTCCTTGGTAAAGTAAAGGCACCGTTTAATAAGACCAGATTACCGTTTGGTAAGGCTATGGTAACATTTGGTAAGCCAAGGGTACCGTTTGGTAACGCTATGGCACAATTTGGTAAGACGAGAGTACCTACCGTTTGATAAAGCTCGGGTACATTAAAATTTGGTAAGGCTATTGTACAGTTTGGTAAGACTAGAGTACAGACATGTAAGATGATGTTACTGCTTGGTAAGACAGTGTTACTGATGACTATGTTACGGATTGGTGATACGGACTCGTCGCATTTTGTGCGTTCGGAGGTTTTACGCGAAAAATTTATAACTTATAACCAGTAAACTAGTCCTAAGATTGCGTCTTTTCCGCCAAATAAAAATTTAATAAACATTTAATGTATTCTCTTATAAAAATATTCATTTGTTGAAAAAAGTTTAGGGTCGAAGGTAGCTTCCTAAGTCCTAAATCAAGGTCAACTTTTGAGAGTAAAAATAATCTATAGTAGGTGCTAATATTATAGAGGTAAGCTTTTTATTTTTCATGTTAAAATTTTTGTTTGTAATAAATAAATTTAAAAAAATACTGGACCAATTTTAAAAATTCTTTCACCAGTTGGGAAATCATCTAATAACATCTGCCGCGCTTGAGCAGAGCTCCTGCTCCAGCCAAGGGGCGTAAGGTTTTTACTGAAGTAAGGGCATCTCAGATTCTACTGACTAAAGCCCACTTCTTGTTCCTTTGTTGCCTTTCATTCCAGGGCCGGATTTTCCTTTCAGAAGCGAACCCATGATCTTAGTAGACTGAGACCCTGCTGGCCCATGCGTCAAGGAGTTTCTTGCACGTTCTTCTCCATAGAGATCTACGCCTTGGAATGTGGAATTAAGCTTCACTTTTTTCGTTTTTGACTGACCGACATTTTGACAATTCAAAAGTGCCTGTAATGGGTCTATTTAAACATCTATACATATAAATAAAATTGGGGTGTCTGTTTGTAATATTGAAATAACCGCTTTTTACTACATGCGTGAATATATTACGTTACATAGGTACACCAAAATATCATTTTTTACAATTTTTGTCTATCTTTCTGTCTGTTTGTTCTAGCTAATCTCTGAAGCGGCTGGACCGATTTTAACGGGACTTTTTTGGCAGGTAGCTGATGTAATAATGAATAACTTGGGCTACTTTTATTTTAGAAAAAATAAATTCAAAGTCCCGTAATCCACGCGAACGAAGTCGCGGACACAGTTAGTTTGAAATAAACGATTTTGATTATGAGAATCCTTACCTGCTTGTCGGCTTCAGAAGTCTTCTCCCAGAGCTCTCTCGTCCGACTGTTGCAGAATTTGATCTCCCTCGTGCAGAAGTACGTTAGGACTGTTGAGAACTTATGGATCTTCCGGTATACCTTTAGCATCCTAGAAAACAAATACAAATCGTGAGGATTACAGACACAATAGAAAGACAATGGCTGCGCGAACGCCGGCGTTCGCTTGGGGTTTAATGATGTCATCACCTACTAACGAAAACTAGCCGATTGAGGTACTCCAAGGTCTTGAACCGACAGGCTTGTAATTTAGCGTCGATGAATTACAAGCCTGTCGGGTTTCTATCGTTCACACTACGGGGAGTGTGCATTGGAATTCCACAATTTAATTCTTTCAAGTCTGTTCCATTCCATCATCGGACCATAAGACCTAGATACGGCGTTGCGCCACCGGTACATGGTGGATAACCCACCCAAACGCACAAAGCGTTTTTGGAACATATTCATTATGCGTATAACTAGTGGAATTCCCTGCCGGAGTCTGTGTTTCCTACAACTTCTCTACAAACCTCTTTTTTGTTTAGCTACAACTTAGGGGTCTTTAAGTCAAGAGTGAATAGATTGCTTCTAGGCAAGCGCGCTTTATCTTCGACCACATCATCGCTTACCATCAGGTGAGATGGCGGACAAGCGCGAAATAATTTCCTTATCTTAACGTATTCAGATTCAGATTTATTTATTTGTAAACATTGGTTACAGATACACATGAGTGTGAGATGTTATTATTTTTGTTGTTATATTTTTACAAATGTTAATATGTAATCATTTCATTATTTATTTTGCAGTATTTAATAGAAAGCGCTACAGTTGGATAGAAAAAGTTGGATAGTTGTATTAAAATGATCGTCATGCAACCGAGAAAGGGAGAAAGGGGTAACTTCACATTTAGCTATATTTCTAACAGTTTAGGATGTCAAATTGGTATGAAAAGCAAGCTTATCATTCGCAGCGCATCAGTCAATCTCTCAACCCTTTCGACAACCGTCTATAACTGTTCCCGCACACGGGCCACAAAAAATACAAGGCCCTTCACACCACCAGAGACAGGGATAAATGGAAAAACACCATAAAAAGTAATGTGATGAAGCAGGGGAGGTCACGACCCTCAGCTTTGAAGAATACGACGCAATGAGGAGGTGCGGCGGTGCCGCCACAAAAAAACGCTTGAAGCGGCTTTAAGTTTCTCCGGACACAAGGTGTTGCGCGCTTCAGCTGTTTTTTGTGGCCGCGTCTAGCGTTTTTTTGTGGCGGGGTTTTTTTAAGCCCGTTGCGGGGACGCTTACGTATAAAAACCAGATAAACATCACACTTACTTTGGCTTTTTCCCTAAGCAGACGGCTAGTCCATCCACTAACGCGGCAGGTACTAAGTGTAAGAAGAACATGTAGACTTTGTTCATTAGCGCCGACTTCGTCAGCCTTAGAGATATGAACCTGGAAATATAGAATGGTGATTAATTATCTTAAATATAGTGGTCAAAAGTTATCAAAATCATCATCATTTTAGCAGAAAGATGTCAACTGTTAGACATAGGCTTCCCCGAATGTTATCAATTCATATACAGATACCGGCACGAATCTTGAGCGCTGGCTTCAAGTTGCGCAGAAGACAAATATACGGTCTCTTTAGTGGTACGAAGTGAGACACGGGGGCGGGGAGTGTCAGTGATTGGCTCGCCGCGCCATCGTGTCACAGACGTCACTCATTCCCTGCTCTTGCTGCATGTATCTAACAACGACGACGATTGGCTCGCCAATGTATGGAATGCGCAAAGCGATCCCCACTCTGATGCCGAGCGCTCAAGATTCGTGCCTGTACCTACAATATTGTCAACGTATGATTTTTTCGTAAAATTAATATACTTTTGCTATAAAAAAATAATAATTTAAACCTATCGTCCAATCGGTATGACGCTACCGATTGGATCAAACAGGTTTGACCGTGTGTGGAAGTGGATTGGTATGACCAACATGTTTTTTCACTTGTGTTCCCTATTCTTTGCAAACGACTTTGATCTTTAGAAATATGTTTTCACAAAAAAAAATCTGGTTAAGTTCTTCAGAATGTACATAGCATAATTATGTAAATCAATCAATATTTCGCAAAGAAAAAAAAATGAAATTAAAGGTCAGCGGAGCTCTATTTGGGCGCAGCTGGCCGGAATTAATAGGCTAGACACTCGTATTGCCAGATACTATACAGCAGCACAAGTATCTGTGCATTTAATTCCAACCGATGTTCAAGGGACTAGAAGCCTTAAAACCAAATATATTTAATGTCTTTGCTTAAAACTTACCACACAGAAAAAAGTTGGAGAAAGTTGTTCGACTTTATGGCCCTGATCCATTGATCTCGTCTGTTGTAATAATTGTCTTAGGGTACGATGGGACTGACATACGCTGTGCGTTATAAAAGTCCCTAAATTATTACAGAAAGAAAAAAAAAAAAAAAAAAAAAAAACTTACCACACAGCATCAGAGAAGGGGTAATAGTGTATCCACTGCATATTGAGTGACACGAACTCCCCCCACGTGATCCTCTTCTCCACCGAACTGACGTAGTTGAAGATGGGGGGCTCTAGCGGTGGTGAACTGGAGAAAAATCAAACAAAAAAACTTTAGTATTTTATATTGTTATATACAGTAAGCCTTTTATTAATAATATGCTTTCATAAAAATTCATAGATTTAAAGTAAGAAAAGAAGTATTTTATTATATGACTAGCTTTCCTCTACTCTACCCTACTATACCCTACTCTACCCTACTATACCCTATTCTACCCTACTCTACCCTATTCTACCATACTCTACCCTACACTACCCAAAATTTCATTTAATTCCCATAAGAACCTTCCCCTGACAATAAGAAATACAACAAAAAAAGAATTAGCGAAGTCGGTCCAGCCGTTTACGCTTGATGGCGTGACCAAGGGCAACAGGGATTTATTTATATATATCGACTAGCTTCTGCCAGCGGCTGCGCCCGTGGACATAAAATAGCCTATAGCACTCAGAAATCAAAACAGCTTTATATCGGGTGCTAAAATTTTTATAATCGGACCAATACTTTCAGAGATTACTTCCTACAAACATCAAACTTTAATTCTTTACAATATTAGTATAGACTAGTAAACTATCTGGGTTTTGCACATAGAATAATCGTAATCAGCCTTTTCCTCCTTTCTAGGAGAGGGAATGGACCGTAAATCACCAGGCGGGCCCAGTGCGAGTTGGTGGATGCCACATGTCTTCGAATTTTTGGTTCCAGGATATGCCGGTTTCTTCCCAATGTTTTCCTTCACCGTTTTGAGAGCAGTGGTGATGAAATATATTACACAAAGTAATGCGCCTTCCTGTACTTTGCACGAATGCAAATTTAGATGTGCCCGTAAAATTGTAAATACCGTTATATCATAATCTATGTCGCAAGATTATAAACTGTCAAAGGATTGTAAACAGTTTACAATTTCGGAGGTAGATAAGGTATAATTTGACAGGCCTGTTAGTCTTGAGTCTTGACAGGCCTGTTGGTCTAGTGGTTAGTGACCCTGACTGCTACGCCGGAGGTCGTGGGTTAGATCCCCACCCAGGACAAATGTTTATGTGATGAGCATAATCATTTGTTCTGTGTCTTGGTGTAATTACCAATATATGTATGTATTTAGAAATATATAAGTATGTTTATCAGTTGTCTAGTACTCATAACACAAGCTCTGCTTAGCTTGGGACTAGACGGCGTTGTGTGATAGTTGTGGAATATTATATTATATTATGAAATACTTTTCTTACTTGTCTTTGTAAGCGTTATGTACGCTGAAGGCAGCCACCATCAGGCAGTTGACAACTGAGTCCACGGGCACGATGTCTGCAGACACCATCTCGTCACACTGCACTGTCCTCAAGATGCCGGTGGCTAGAAGATATGGAAGGTAAGTAGGTAAGAAAAATTACAGTGAGTGACACGCTTTTGGTCATCTTTAGATAAGTGATAGGGGAAATGAATAGCTGATGAAAAAGGGTTTATTTCCAGTCGTCCCCAACTGGATGGCCGCCAGGTGGCAATCGGGAATTAAGGTGTTACCACACCAATCAAAAGAATGGATTAGTCGACGTCGATCGATACTTTCTTCCAGACCAATCGATCGATTGTCGATCAACGATCAATCGAATCCTCTTATGAATACATTTCGAAAGAAACTGATGGAATATAGCCGGGGTTGATCGATCAACGTCGACCGATGTCGATCTATGGCAACCCTAAGGGTGTGGTAACATCCTTAGGTCGCAGTCTCGACCCGGTGGCGACAGGGAAGCATATATTATAATGAATAGCTATAACCTAGGGGTCTTTAAGTTGTGAATAGATTGCTTCTAGGCAAGCGTGCTCCATCGTCGGCCACATCGTCGCTTACCATCAGGTGAGATAGTGGTCAAACGCGAGCCTATCCATGGTAAAAAAGAAATCCCAATCGCCTACGCCCATGGAGTTTCTTGCACGTTCTTCTTCATAGAGATCTCTTCTCTGGAAAGTGCAACCACAAAATAGATAGGTACAGAAGACAATCTCATGTATGCACTTCACTTTTTATACCTACGCTCGGTGGACGCACACTAATGAGCGTTTGAGCCGGAACTGTTCGACGAGCGGGCCGAGGCGCTCCGAGATATCGTGTCCGTGAGCGGTGTATATGTGTGCGTTGCTCGAGCGCGCTTTGTATGTAGAGTGATTTCTGTATGTACTATTTTGTGGTGCAACTTAGCTTCAGTTTTGAGTTCGAGATTTTATTAACGAATTACTCACCACTGCCGACGGCGACTCCCGTGGGTCCATACATGTTGTCTAACCAGCCTTTTAGAGGTTCCTTTGCAGTCGATATTACTGCAAAACAGAATATTCTTACATTATATGTGACAATAATCTTTCTGAAACCTACTCTGTAGGGCTTGGTCAATAAGTTTGAAAAAATATAAATATGTTTATCATAGATTGATGTACAATATTATTATAAAACTAGCCAAAAAAAAAACATGAATTTGTTTTTGCATCTTTCCCTACTCCTTTCAAACTTGGCTTTGATCTTTAGAAATATGATTAAAAAATAGCTGGCTAAGAGTTCTTCAGAATATACATAGCATAGGTATGGTAAATCGGGTAAATCAATCAATATTTCGCAAAGAAAATGGATTTAAAGGTCAGGGGGTCTGGGGGATTACGTGTTTAAAAAAATACACACATATGATATAAACATTAAAAATGAATTGCTAAATGTGTTACTATGCGCAAATCTTGAGAACATCTGAACCGTAGATTGGGTGAAGTAGTGTATAGTAGGGTAGAGTTGGGTAGAAAAAAGTTGAATAGGGTAGAATAGGGTAGAGTAGGGTAGAATAGGGTAGAGTAAGGTATAATAGGGTGGAGTAGAGTAGAGCGGGAGCGAAGCCGCGGTCAAAAGCTACCTAGTTAAATAGAAAAAAAGAAGAAATCGATAAATGGGTACAAAAATGACGCTTATTAATGAAGAAATGTCTTCCAGAACATACCTGCTTAAGGAGAGTTGGAAAAAGAAACAGATATACCTAGATGTCGTGGTCAGACCTTAGAAGTGATCTTCATGATATGGTCAATTGAATGTGCTCTGCAGGCCTAGCCAAGTTGCGACCATTTCGTTTTGATTTTCTTTTGTCGATTGCCGTCGATGACCACGTGACTGCGCGTTGAGATGACGTCAGAACAAAAGAATCGGAGCCGTGGCCGACTCGAGGCGATCGACGAAAGAAAATCGAAACGAAACGGTCGTCACTTTACTAGGCCCGCAGATCGTTAGAAGAGTTAATCCACGTATGGCCTCTGTGAGTCAAAAATCTTACTTAATCCACTGAAAATACTTATTGTACACCAATTAATGGACTTTAAACAATATTGCTTGTTTTTTTAAACCTCCCGGAAATGCATATTTTAGTGCACAATTAGTATATAGGGTGACCGGTAATTAGTGACCGATAATTATACACGCGATTGTATTCATAATTACAGACAACTTTCCCAAAGAAACTTTTTTATATTCATTCTTTAACTTATATTATTTAACTGGAACATGTAGTAGGTACACTGATTACATCCACCGATGGGTTTGCATGCGATGCGTGTGCACTATAAACTCGTAGGTAAGGCACATGAGACAAAGACGTCACGTGGCTCACAGCTGAGAGGTACCTAGCTGGCGCACGCGCGCAAATTTACGCGAACTGCTGTTTTGTTATTGTGATAGAAATAATGATTAAAAAAAAAAGTTTATTTGGGAAAGTAGTTTGTAATCATGAGTATAATATCGTAAATAAGTATCGGTCACTAATTACCAGTCACCCTATATAGATAGAACAAAAGGATATTTTGTTGTTGAAAAGAACAATAAATACAGTGAGGAACAGTGGACTGTACCGGAGTTCAACGTAACTATTTTGATCAGACATGTTTGACGATATCATGAAATAAACATACGTTTAAGTGAAATAGCACCACTTCATGAAATGGCCTTGACTGATTACATCATGAATGATCAACCTAAGATCTGGCCTTGACATAGACACCAAAAATAAATAATAATAATTAACTTTAAAATTATAGATATAGAAAACGCTTTAGGTACTTACATATATGTAAAAATATAATTATATACTTACATAATTGTAAAATAAATATCACAATAATACATAAATAATATAATATTACAAGATATTTATAATACATTCATAGACGACTGTAACTGGAATAATAACACACTCTTAAACATACTTATTTGAAAATGGTTAGGTACGATCACAATTTAAGCACTGAATTTTTTTTTTTAATGCAATTAGGTAGAATCAAAACGTCAAACCATTTACGTTGATTTAATTCATTTCTATCACCAAAAACTAATTTTATTTATTTATTTATTTTTTTGCCTGTTCTGTCCCACTCCTGGGCAAAGGCCTCCCTCCACTCCTTCCATTTTTCGCGCGCCCGGGCTTCTTCTTGCCAGTTCTGGTGGAATCTATCAAGTTCGTCGCGCCATCTCCTTCGTGGTCTACCGCGACCCCGACGCGCTGTTTCAGAGCACCAACTTTGTGCTACTTTGGCCCAAAAACTAATACTACTTGTAATTTTTTTAATCATATTATTTTCCATTCCCAACGAATACCAACAACTTGAATTTGGTACAGTCTTCTTAGTCAAACCTAATCAAAATAAATTGGTTTCTTATATTTTTACGTTTTTTTTTTAGATAATTAACTACATGCCATATATTGTTAATTTTATTCGTACTAACTCAATGCCTACATAATATTTTTTTTTCTTAAACATATTTATGATTGTAATTGTGTACCTACCTACCAAATATTTACACGCCACACGTGGCAGAATGTGATGAGACTATTAATTTATTTTAAGACCATAATTATGTACCATATTCTGACTAAATAAATGATTTGATTTGATTTACGTATTTTGGTCTTATGCATAACAGCATAATCAGCCTTTTATGTTGGGACTCAGGCATCCTCTCTAGGAGACGGAATCGGCCGTAAGACCAACTCCCACTGTGAGTTGCTCCAACGGCCCAGTGCGAGTTGGTCTTACGATTACACACAAAACATCTTTATTGTCTGTACGAGTACCACGTAATATTTTTGGACCTGTTTTTAAATATGAGTCCAAACGAATACCAGTATTATTGGTTGTTGGTATTGAATTGGAATAAATCGATTTTTTTACTGCCGAAAGACATTAACAAGTTATTGCCTCTCCTTAAGAAAGATGAGATTAATGGATTGTATGAGGGATTTGGGACAAACAAGAAAAGTTCGACTTACCTATGGCCGGCCTGAATATACCTATGGGCATGCCTCCCGCCGCCAGCCGCAGCTCCTTCTCCGCTAGAGCTTTGGTGAAGGTGTAGGTGTTTGGCCAGGGTCCTAGGATCCTGAAGATATACGAAACAACGTAAATAAATAAATAAATGAAAAAGGTGATCTGGTAGAAATTGCTGTCAGCGATAAGACCGCCATTGATTGTACCCATAGATTTAAGTTTGAAATTGCTACTAAAGTTGTCAAAAAATAAAAGACACTTGTATTTTGACTACCTAGTGGCTTGTCCGGTGTAGCGTAGCTACTACTAAAATAATTACTACCCTTTCAATCGTGGAAATTACAGACACAATAGAAAGACAATAGGTGCGCGAACGGCGTTCGCTTGGGGTTTAATGAATTTAAAATAACAAACTGTCAGCCGTTGGAGCGTCAAGTCTTGAGCACAGACGAAGGGTAGCCAGCCTTTCGGTGTTTTACAGGATGCATTTTGGAGAGTGTGCACAGGAATTGCATGACTTAGTTCCGCCATCACATTTCTACCATCGGACAACCCGATGTTTGGCGAGTATCCACCATTACGTTGTTGAAACTTCTACGGTCCGGACCAAGTGTTTCATCTCATCGTTTATACTGCCTATATCGAGGGACTGGAACAATTTGCCCGCTGCGGTCTTCCCGTCCGATTATAATTTGGCTGTCTTCAAGGCTAGAGTAATAAACTAGTATTACTACTAACTAGCTAATAAACTAGTGCGCCTCAACATCACTGCTTGCCATCAGGTGGGATCGCAGTCAAGCACAGTTTTATATCAGACAAGCTGTGCCCGCGACTTCGTTCGCGTGGACTACAGGACTTTGAATTTTTTTTTTTAATAAAAGTAGCCTATGTTACTCCTTATTACCTGCCAAAAAAGTCCCGTCAAAATTGGTCCAGCCATTTCAGAGATTAGCCCGGACAAACAGACAGACAGACAAAAATTGTAAAAAATGATATTTTGGTGTATGTACCGTATACCTGTATTCATATGAATGTAGTAAAAAGCAGTTATTTCAATATTACAAACATACACTCCAATTTTATATAAAAAAAGAAAAAAGTATTTAATGCTCAAACAGCTGAACGGGTTGGGATGAAATTTCACACACGAGTAGACCATGCCCTGGTCTAGAATCACAGAACACATGAAAGTGATTAGAATGGCCTTGTGGGCGGGGCAGGCGTGCCAAAAAATAGGGCAATGCTCATAGTTCAACTACCAATAGCGAAATTGCGATCTAAGTGTGGGTGGTCTGTTAGTTGCGTAGGCCGCTGGTCCCTGCTGTTGCTGACAACTCCTTGAGGCGCGCGGGAACAGTGCGCGCCGTCGGCGACTTGGGCTCGGTCTGGGCAGTCACCGGACGGTCGGACAGCGAGCTACTCATTGCTCGCCGTCCGCAAGCCCGCAAGTCCCCTACGGTGACCGGGAATCAGGATCGGAATCCTGGCGGCGGCTGGAGCCTGGACGCCGTTGCCTGATGCGGTCGGCCTTCTCCTTTGCTAGCATTACTGCTTCACAGAAGGAGGCAACCGCCTACCGCTCTTCCTCACTCCGGACCATGATCTGTGCCAAGGCCCGGCGCAAGAGATCGCCGTCGCCGATCGTCCTCACAAGGACACGGCGATGCTCTGCCCAAGCGGGGCACACCTATACTTTATCGAACTATAAGTTGTACTTACCCAAGATTCACCCGAGCTGCAGGCGAGGGTTTTATGGAGCCGAGTGTTGAAGTGACCAATTTCCACGTGTATAGGTAATAAAAAAAAAAAAAAATTAAACCCCAAGCGTTCGCTCACTTATGGTCTTTCTATTGTGTCTCTAACTACGGTACCTATTCGAAAGGTTAAAAGTGTGTTTTCGAATAAGTATTTAAAATAAAATAATAAAATGACTCACTTAGGTAATATTTTATTGATCTGGCTATCCGACAGCTTGTCTATCGTCTGTTGTAATTGTTCGCAGTCAGCTTCGCAGGGGTAGAACCTCTCCTCTACTACAGAGAGATGAGAATTCGAGTATGCCGTCGATATGTGCATTAGAACCTGGGGACAAGGGTTTTTGTTTGATTCAATTACAACGACAATCACTTGGAATATTTTGCTCAAATCTCCAATCACTTAAATAAGACAGAAATCCTCTACAAGGCACCAGATAAACTTAAAATAAAGTAGATTGACTTTCTCCTAATATTTTCTATACACCGTTAAATTTTAATCGTTTTAATCCCGTGGCCACTACTACCTATGGGTCATTGGACTCGTTCAGCTGACGTTTTCTTAAAGAAATTAATTTCGTACATGCATAAATTAATACGAGTTTTGAAAAAAAAGGTACTTTATTTTTTAATTTTATCTACAAATCGATAGTGTTTCATGTACCGTATCGACCCTCCACGGGATTAAAACGATTAAAATTTAACGGTGTATATCGAAGGATCTCGAAAAACCAGAGAGTTCAGAAAAGGTAAAGGTCACGATAGATGATGAATGTTAATTCAAGACAGCTCTTTAATTCCATTTTTGAAATTAAGAAAGACAATAAATGTAGGGGGATCAATGGTGCCTACATTAGTAAAGTTGGATCCCTTCTGTACTGTTGTTTCGGAGAAATTTAAATAGGCAATTAATTTTTTTTGTGACTCAATTACAAAATAATTTACAGATTTTTTCTTATACAAGACTTGCGCTATGAGACCTTGCTTCATAACAAATTTCATGATTCTAAGTCAACGGGAAGTACCCTAGAATTTTAATTCCTTTGAGAGTGTCGAAATATATATTTTTTTGCGACATTTACGCCCGTACCTTTTTTTCGGTAAATCAGAAATTTGATTTTTTCTCTCCTTCAAGAGACCTCAGACTTGAGTATATGATCTTAATTTCAACTTGAGATCTCCACTTGTCCTCGAGATAATTGGTCAGACAGACAGACGATCAACAATGTGATCTTAAAAGGGTTCCGTTTTACCTTTTGTGGTACACAAAAGGACAAACAGAAAGCGAAAAAAGTAACAATCAGGTGGCGTTACTTTTCTTGTAAGTATGTAGACGACCTTCTACTCACATCTAATTTCTTCATATCCCTAGCTAGTCGGAGGAGGTGCAGCGGCGCCCTGACATTGGTCACGAGCGCGGCCCGCAGGTGCTCGTCGAACTTCACGGTGGCTGCCGAGTGGAATACTATGTTCACCTGTAAATTACAGCAGCGAAAATTAAGCCACAATTAAGTGAAAGAATGAAATAGAGTTTATTTGCGTCAAACATGGCGCATATCTTAATAAAATAAAAGAAATAACAATAACTATTTATGTAGGATATGCGACACAGCCAGCGCTCAGCAAAATGCTGGGGCTCGTGTAAGACAGAGCCACAGCGCTGATTTTCAGCACATTTTTTTTTATTTTTGTCGTGAATAAACACTTTCTCTTTCTTCTTTCTTTCTTTCTTTCACCAGCCGTCGTCGACTGAGAGACGCTGATCGACCAGTAAGGATTGCGTATGTGTACTGTGTGTAAGTGGCAGTAGTATAATAATTTACATTTGCATCACGAAATTCAGCATAATGATTATTACGCATAATATTATTAGGCCTAATCCTTGTTGCCGCAAATAAACCCAACCTAATCTAACCTTTGCATTATGCCAAAGTATTATTATACAGCAGTATTATTATGTTAATAAAAAAATATGCGAAACCGTTATGCCAAACTATATTATGCCTTCAAATTTTATGCCTATTAAAACACCCATAGACTGTCTATCTTTAGCTGCTAAAATAACCTAGGCTAACTTACAGTCAGACTAGGATCGCTAAACCAAAGCATGAAACGATGGTTACCTTCTCAGTGAGCATCTGCCTGTCGGTGAGGGTGAGCCCAAGCCCAGCTGCCTCGCAGTCAGCCGGCACCACCACCACCTTGTGCCGGAACTTCGGCACTTCGTCCTTGAGCCGGCTGAACACCTGGAAATTACATGAGGGTATTGTCAATCAATCAAATCAAAAAATCAATCAAATTCAATTATAAAACGTCAGAAGCTAGCACGGTTCCAAATTGGTCGTTCCTATGGAGAAGAACCGGCAAGAAACTCCATGGTTACTCTTTGTTTGTCTTTCTTCTCAATCTGATTGGAGTATGTTTTTGTTATTATTCTGTTTGTTAATATTTACATATCTCATTATCATCATTTCAGCTGATAGTCGTCCACTGTTGGACATAGGCCTTCCGCAAGTATTCATTTATTTAATCTTCATGTAACAAAAAGTACAAAGACGGACTTAATGCCTTAGGCATTCATTTAAGTATCGCCACAATGAATGATCTTGTGCGTCCCACTTCCATCCCGCAACCTTCACCATTTAAATATTTAGAAAGAAAGAAAGAAAATTATTTTATTCGCCCGAAAAGGCGCAAACTTAAGACTAACATATAATATTTAGGTACATTTTTATATTCAAATTCATATCTCATATATACTTCTATACAATACTATGAAAAAAACCGGCCAAGAGCGTATCGGGCCACGCTCAGTGTAGGGTTCCGTAGTTTCCCGTCCGTCACAATAAGTGTACCCATTTATGAGTTTAAAAAAAATCTTGCATATACGATTATACTACAAACTTAGTCCAGAAATTATTTTGTAGAACCTATTTGTCTTTTTTGTACAAAAACTGTTCTTTCCATCAAGTTCAAAATGATTTTCCTAGAAAGTCCTTATAAAGTTCTACTTTTCAGAAATTATTTTCATATTTTCTAAACTTATGGTTCAAAAGTTAGAGTCACATTTTTTTTTACTTTTGGAGCGATTATTTCCGAAATTATTGACATTATCAAAAAATTATTGTAGTAAACCCCTATTCATTTTTAAATACCTATCCAACAATATATCATACGTTAGGGTTGAAATTAAAAAAAAATTACTTTCCACTTTAAATATAGGGGGGCTACCCTAATAAAACATTTTTTTCCAATTTTTATTTTACCACTTTGTCGGCGACATTGACTTTGTGATTGATATACATATTGGTACCAAATTTTAGCTTTCTAATGTTAACGGTCACTGAGATTAAGCGAGCACTGACAGAGGGA
Source organism: Mythimna albipuncta (assembly GCA_929112965.1). Taxonomy (NCBI): domain Eukaryota; kingdom Metazoa; phylum Arthropoda; class Insecta; order Lepidoptera; family Noctuidae; genus Mythimna; species Mythimna albipuncta. The sequence goes on from OV815987.1 coordinate 12,167,524, forward strand.
CAGACAGACATGGCGAAATATAAGGGTTCCTAGTTGACTGCGGAACCCTAAAAAGTATACAAGGTGTAAGGTGAGGGACAGCCCTCCACAAACTTTGAGGGTTTGCTCAGTAGACGAAACTGAACAATCTTCCACAAGATTTTTTTCAGGAAACAAAAAAAAAATCGTCCACTGCCAATCAAGTTTTTAATTTTGTAATGTGAAGTTTGATTTTGTTTTCGTACTTTACGTTAAGTACTCGTTAGGTACTATACGTTACATATTGTTGTCATAAAATATAAATATAAAAGCAATACTTAGCAACAAGTCTTTCATGACAGACCTGTCGAAAGCCTTCAAAGTGTTAAGGCGTATAGTACCTTGAAAATCTGCCTGAATTAAATGTACAGGTACTCGTACTGCTACATTTTCCTTGTGAAATATTGATTGATTTACATTATGCTATGTTCACTCTGAAGAACATTTCACCAGTTTTTTTTTTTTGTGTAATCATTTTTCTAAAGATAGAGTAGAGAAAGGAGTAGGGAAAACACGAAAAAATATCATGTCGTTAATGTTACTCATATGAAAAAATCGTACGTTTACAATGTTGTACACTTGTACATGAGTTTATAATAAACATATATTTATTCCAACTCTTCAAACTTTAAAAAGTCGGTTTTATGACCTAGAGCGTACCGCTCTTACGTGATTAAGATGTTATTACACATCTTTCTCTAGACATTTTGGATACACAGCTATCTTGTGGATATTGCTAGGCTTATATAGAAATTTGTGTAGAACTAATCTAGTAAAGACCTCTGAAAATCTACTATTTTACGTGAAGTTTGACCCTCCATAATGTACTCATATATTAAAAATATAAAAAAGCACATCAATAGAAGCCTTGCACATTTAATCGATATTCTAAATGACAACAATTTTTAAAAAACACGTATTTTTTGGACCATATTTTGTGAAATATTCGAGTAAATCACGGAATTACCGAATGCCAGCAGAATTTTCAGGCGTTATCTCTTTTTTTGCATTGCTTCTTCATCAAACATCACGTTGGATTGCGTTAGATGAAGTAACAAGCTTTTAAACCATGCTCGATGCTGACGATAGGCGAGTGGAAAACGACCCGCTTAAGGGAGACTGCTTTTTCATTTTTCATGCTTCTCCTAAATTCGGTGCCAAGTTCGAGCATGTGCTAACTCTATTAGTTTTAATATGATGACCTAAGTAATATTTGTCAATATATTTTAAACTCGGTTAGTGCAAATATTGTCCTTTGCAAATATTCCTTGGCCGAGATGCGTGTTTGTTTGTTCTTTAAGCCGAATCTGAAGGCAAGGTGAACTGTAGGTATACACTTGATCCTTCCATTTTATTCGTAGCAGTACTTGGTAAATGTATCCGTTTATCTATATTTCGTCATCATCCTATCAGCCGAAAGACGTCCACTGTTGGACATAGGCCTCCTTCAAGCGTCGCCACAACGACCGATCCCGAACGTCACGCATTCATCGGATCCCCGCGACCCTGACTAGGTCATCGGTCCACCTTGTAGGAGGCCTTCCTTCGCTGCGTCTTCCGGTACGTGGTCGCCACTCCAGAACCTTTTCCTTCTATACTTCCGTTCATATAATTTGCCTACAACTAGGATAACTATTAAGCACGAACCCTATCTACCTACAACTCGCCCCTCTACACTCAAAGCCAGTGTGTGCAGTGCTTAGTTTATTTATGTTTTGGTGTAGGTATTTCCTAGCTAATATTATAAATGTTAAAGTGTGGATGTTTGGATGTTTGTTACTTAATCACGCAAAAACGGCTGAACAGATTTGGATGAAATTTGGCATGCATATAGCCTTTGACATGGAAAAGAACATAGGCTAACTTTTATTCCGATTCCTTTAGTACCTAATGCCATGCGGGCGAAGCCGCGGGCAAAAGCTAGTTTTGTTATAAATGCTTTATCTATCTATCAATCAGTAAAATAAAATAAAAAAACGTGAGAAAACCGGCATGTCCTAGAGCCAAAGATTTGAAGACATGACAGCCACCGCTCAGCACTGGGCCCGCGTGGTGGATTAAGGTCCATTACTTCTCCTAGAGAGGAGGCCTGAGTCCCAGAAGTGGGAACATTATAAGGCTAATTAATATAATTAATTTAAAAAAATACTGAACTACAATGCACTTAGGCATTTAGGAAAAAAATCAGTGCTTAAATTATAATTTTGTCTTAATTTTATAATTATGGTAATACCCTATAATTAACCGTAAGGTACCGTTATTAGAGACACAATAGAAAGAAAGAATATGAGAGAACGAACGCCGGCTAATTAATTCATTTTAAATTTAAGTTTGTAATTAATTGTTTGTCTGAATCATGGTGTGTCAAATAAACTTGTTTTCTTTCTTTCTTTCGCCCGGGGGGCCTCGATACGGGTAGTTACGCCTTGATTACAACACAACTCATCGTTTAGCCATAAAATAATATACACCGCTAAATTTTAATCGTTTTAATCCCGTCGAGGGTCGATCCGGTATATGAAACACGTAGTCGGCGTTGCGTACTAACTACCTACAGGTCATTGGACTCGCTCAGCTGACGTCTTCATAAAGAAATGAATATCGTACATCCCTAAATTATGTTTTTAATTTCATCTTTACAAATCGATAGTGTTTCCTGTACCGGATCGACCCTCCACGGGTTTAATACGATTAAAATTTAGCGGTGTATATTTAAAACAACCAGGAAGCTACCTTCAAAATAAGTTAATAATAAATCGAAAGCCCATAATTACTCCGAAAAAAGAAGCTCGTAAAGGCAACTTCCGTTTATTTGAAGGTAAACTTTGTCATAATTTTTGATGTTATATCTTTGCACAACCTAAAAAGGATTGCATCCTCTTGGCAATGAAGCATCAGTCTTTAAAATGTGAAGGTCTTGGCTTGTGTTGTCATGGCTGACATTATTATGGGCTGAACTTGACCTTTGTTTTGTATTAAAAATAGTTTTCTTTTTGGGGTTCAATCGAAAATCAGAAACGTTTATTTCAAACTAGCTAACCCGGTCAACTTCGTAACGGCTAGCAATCAATGTATGTAGGGGCCTCAAAAAAACGCCGCTACAAAAAAAAGCTAGAAGCGGTCACAAAAAAAAAGCTAGAAGCGGCCGCAAAAACAGCTGAAGCGCGCGAAGCTTCTCCGGACACAAGGTGTCTTATGTCCGGAGAAGCTTGAAGCCGCTTCAAGCGTTTTTTTTTTGTCGCGGAATTGTAGCCACAAAAAAGGCCGCCTCAAAATGAAGCTTGAAGTGGCGTTTTTTTGAGGCCCATGTGCGGGGACAGTTACTTCTAAGCAAGCGTGTTCCATCGTCGACCACATCATCTCTTATCTACCATAGTAGTCAAACGCGAGCCTATCAATAATATTTAAAAAAAAATCTTTATTGTCAACCGATTGCGATAAAACAAAGCCTAAGTAATGTGTATATCAAGTTTATACACGATTTAAAAATATAAAAGTTATCTACATCAATTCCGAACATTTTACGTGACATTCTACAGATTACAAGCACTTTTGAACTATCAAAATGTCGATCAGTTAAAAAATTAACTTCGGACGATCTATTCTATAAGACCCTTTATCTCAGCAGTTATTGAGTTGAAATTAAAACCATACACTCAAGTCTACGGTCCCTTGATTGATGCTTTGAAATAATCAGACTTCTGCGTAAAGAAAAAAAATATTCGACTGTTTATGTCGTAAAAAAACGTTCATTTTGACACTCTCAAGGGAATCAAAATTCATAGGCTACTTTAAATTGATCAAGAATTCTGAAATTTGGTTTAAAGCAAGCTGGTCTTATAGCACAGGTATGGGAATAAATATGTTGTTACGTCACTATTTTTTTTGCGATTCGGAAAAATCTTTCAAGCCTCCATTCCGAAATTGAACTATTTACATAGGTAAGTTTGCACGGAACCCTCAGGGCGCGAGTCCTACTCGCACTTGCCCAGTTTATCTTTCTTTCTATTGTACTTGTTATAATTATTATCACTCACGGGATCATCGAAGATTTCCTCCATCCTCGTGTAGATATCCTTTCCCCTCTTCTGTCGTACCAGCAGGTAAAGATTCTCCACTCCTGGGCAGCATCGGAGAAGCTTCTCCACCAAAATTTTGCCGAGGAAACCTGAGAAATTTTTAACCAATTATTAAGTTGCCTTGGAAAACAATTGGATGATGACTTAGAGCCAAACCACACGATGCGGTGCGGGGCCGCATCGCAAATATTCCGATAAATCAGCGGGCACACGAGTGACGTCAGCCCGTTCGTACGGCTCACCGATTTGTCGAAATATTTGTGATGCGGCGCCGCACCGCATCGTGTGGTCTGGCTCTTAGGGAGGCTTCATATAATATGAAGTTATAATACCTGTGGCTCCAGTAATCAGAACATTTTTCCCATTATAAAATTTCTGTATTTCCGTCATGTTGTCATACTTGTTGTTCATGTTCTCGTCGACACTATCGATGCACTGCGCACAATAATTTATTTCTTTTTCATTTTTTATTAGATTGTCGTTGATGGCCTCACTGACAGATATCAGCTGTGGAGCCGCCATCTTGGTTTTTTTTTTTATTTTGTTTCTGCGGATTTTTTATTGCATTTTTCTGGAACAAAGAAAATAATATGTTAGATGATAGATATTTTTGTAAAAAACACACTCACTAAGGGGGAATATAAATTGCGTCATATCTGTGAATGGGTGCTGTTTTCGTTTACTCAGAAATTTGATTTTATCACAGTTTCAAGAGACTGCAGACCTGAGTAAATGGTTTTAAATTCAACTCGATACTATCATGCGTTCCCGAGATAAAAAAGTCTTATCCGACAAACAGACAGACGGGCAACAATGACGCCGTCATCTCCACTCATATCAATTCCTATCACTTGCTATGCTATCAATAGCCAATTCCCATCACACTCCATCACTAAGTTAGCCGGGCACGTCTCTATGTGCATCTCGACCTACTAACCCTCGCTACTTACATCACACTTACATAACCGGTTCAAATATTTGGCCGCACTAGGTCGACCACGCGACATCGCTCGCCTTTTATTGCGTTGCTAATTAAATATTTGGACAGCATTTTTTTTTTTGCAGTACACTATTTTATTTTATTTTTATTCTCGCTCGCGTTTGACCACTATCTCACCTGATGGAAAGCGACGAAGCGGTCGACGATGGAACGCGCTTACCTAGAAAAAACTTATTCACTCTTGTCTTAAAGATTCCCAGGTCGTAACTATCAGGAAACACAGACTCCGGCAGGAAATTCCACTTCTTAGCTGTACGCATAGTAAATGTACTCCCAAAACGTGTTGTACATATGTGTGGGGATACGAACGTTTTATATTAGACATAATTTTTTGGCGGGATTTCTCAGAGTGTAGTTCAGTAATTCGCTAATACCTTCGCGTGACCCAAGAGCTGGCTTTTACCTCGGACAGAGGATAAGCATTGCCATACAGCGTGGCAGGGGCGCCGTCTCCGTGGGTGCTCGGGGGCTCGAGCACCCATGAGAAATAAACAGTGGGTGCCGAGTACCCATGAGAAAAGACATCAAGAAACAGATCAGCGCTGGCACGTTCGGCGTACTTTGTACTTTTATTAATGTTTACTTTGTGTATATAACCGTTGTGCTGTGTCTGTACCGAATAAAAGTATTTCTATTCTATTCTATTCTAATCTATTCTATCAGTAATCGCCTTTTAGGAATGGGCGTTTTTACATGACTCGAGGACCCGTTCAGCGCAGTAGTTTAGAGCGCCGGTTGAGGAGACGCATGGCACACATAATTAGTAATTAAGTACGCAGTATTATGTAAGTAGGACATTTATTTATTTGTCGGTCGATTAGTGTGCATTTCTCTTCTCACACTTCGGCACTTTTTCGTGTCATCAAATGACCATGAGCACCCATAAGGTTTTCTAAAAGCCGGCGCCATTGCAGCGTGGCAAGGCCGCCACTCTTTTGGGCACATTATCAATTGACAGCAACGTGGAAGAGTTTTTTTGACACCATATTTTAATTATTTGTTTATTAATTTATAATTATAGTTAAGTATTTTTTGTGATAATTAAAAATTCTTAACTATATTTTTTTTTAATTATTCGTGAAATATACCTTATTCGCAAATTAATTTCTAGCTCAAGTGTTTGTGCAACCGGACTATATGTAGAATAATTGAAACAGGCGCGACCTTAGCTAAGAATTTGATTCTAAGTTTACCGAGAAGGTTGACTTGGTACATTTGCTGCCAAATACTACAATAATAGCAAAATTAAAAATATTAAATGACCCCCGACGCATAAAATCTATAAAAAGCCATAGAACTGGTTTAGACGAATCTAACGAGCCCAAACTCGATGGTTTTACTACTATGCATTCCAGGGTTTCATCAACTACCTCCCAGTTCTATCATCAGGTCCTCGTCATAATGACAAATGTACAGAACCCGGTTAAGACTAATCTAAATAAGCCAAAGTTAGATGGGTTTCCTAATAGGTAATCCAGGGTTACGTCTCTTACCATCGAAGTCCATCATTAGAACAGCTCAATGGCACTAACATGTTCATAACTCAAGAGTATTTCTAACACTAAGTTACACATAAGTTTGAATATAAAGTACGTGTTGTTTAAGATCCCTACCGCAGCTAACAAGCGAACAGATGACCTAGATCTTTATAATTGTATAGAAGGACCATCTCGATAACGTTAGCTTTCAAATAAAGAAAACCGCATCTAAATTGGTACATTCGTTTAAGCGCTACGATGCCAGGGACAGACACACAGACACCTCAAACTTGTAACGCCCCTCTTTTCTGGAGGAGATCTGGTATAGATGTACACATTAGAATGTGTACATCTATACTCTAATAGTAAACAAATTAACTATTTTTACAAAGTTACTTACTTACGTTACTAGGACTTGGTAACCGGGCGAAAGAAAAGGAGGCCTTTTTTTCGTAACGTAACTACAAATTTACTGTTTTTATATTTATTTCTACACTAGTACTATAAGACCTTGCTTCATGACCAATTTCAGGATGCTAGGTCAACGGGAAGTACCCTACGAATTTTGATTCCCTTGAGAGTGTTGAAATGTATATTTTTTTCTTTTCTTTAAGTTAGAAGTTTGATTTTTTCACAGCATCAAGGCACTATAGACTTGAGCGTATGGTTTTAATTTCACTGTACGATACGTTCCTGAGATAAAGGGTCTTAACAGGTATACAGACAGATGGACAACAAAGTGATCCATTTTTTTTTTCATTTAGCTTTAACATCATTTACATTTATACATTTAAGAAATACTTGAAACTATAATTAAAAACCCTACGCTAATTATAACTAAAGTCAAACTAAAATATGGCGTCAAAAATTTCTTCCACATCGCTGTCGACTGGTAATGTGCCCAAAATGTGTTTTATTTTTTACTTTTGAGGTACGGAACTCTAAAAATGTATGGCATATGGTAAACAATATCACCAAAGTGGGCCATAGATTTATTTATATCTAAACTAGTTTCTCACGATTACAATAATAAATTCATAAAATTTCGTCGTTCATTGCTCTTATATTCTTTGCTAGCTTTTGACCGCAGCTTCATCCGCGTACACAAAAACAAATAGCCTGTGTCACTCAGTAATAAATCAGCTTTCTATCGGTAAGATAAAAATTTTAGCAATCAAAAAAGTACTTTTTCATTCAAATCCACTCAGCTGTTTGAGAGTGAAGAAGTAACGAACATACACACACTCGCATAGTTTCATCTTTAGAATAATATTAGTATTAGCAACTCGGTAATAAACTAAAAACCCCTATTTTTTTATTAGTACACAAAAACGACTCTGTCCGAACCCGTTACTGATCATATTTCTGTACAATTGCCGAAACGGATCTTGAGCGCTGGGCGTCAGAGTGGGGATCGCTTTGCACATTCCATACATTGGCGAGCCAATTGTCTTCGTTATTAGATACATGCAGCAACGCAGGGAACGAATGAGGAGTGATGTCTATGACGCATTGGCGCGGCAAGCCAATCACTGACACTCCCCGCCGCGCATCTCACTTCGCACCACTAAAGAGACCGAATATTTGACTTCTGCGCAACTTGAAGCCAGCGCTCAAGAACCGATTAATTCCATAAATTGAGTGACATTTTGGAATATAAACAAACGCTCTTAAAGTCTGTTTATAAAGTCAAATGATTTGGGTAATTATTGGGGCAAAATGAAATCTGATGTAGTCAACGCTGGTTCAATAATCAAGGTTGATTAAGAGATCTTGATCATCGTTTACTAATAGAAGAATCTTACAAAAAGTATCGAATGTAAGTATAGTTTTAAATGATTACATATTATACAAAAGTCCCAAGTCGGTTGACTTTTTAGACGGACTTATCACTATTTATGAAAAAAAAAAAAATAGTGGTCTATATTATTGCAAACAATGTACTTACTTATAATCTTAAATACAATTTGAAGAAACTTTTCAAAAACAATTTTTACGCACTATCAACATTTTTTACACTCACTTAGCGGGTATATTTTAAATGGACAACATTACCAATTTCACGATAAAAAAAAACACTTCATACACTTAGACAAATCAAAGTCTTTCTCCTATCTATCTATCTACTTAAAAAATGTCTCCATATTTTCAAAACATTTAAACTATACTTTAATGTAACCTTTCGAATACTGACACAATTGAAAGACACTGAGAGAGCGAACGGGGTTTAATAACTTAAAATTTGGTTAAAATTTTTTATTTCCAAACTAAACCAAATACAAAATAAGATATTTCAAAACAAATCTCACTGTCTCTGTGTGTATGTGCCATCCAAACTAATATTATAAATGCGAAAGTAACTCTGTCTGTCTGTCTGTCTTTGCTTCACGCCTAAACTACTGAACCGATTTGTGTGAAATTTGGTACAGACATAGTTTGGAACTTGAGAAAGGACATAGGATAGTTTTTATTACAAAAAATAAAATTTATTCCGGACATACAGCGCCATCTATTGGTCAAGAGGTGGCATCAATTCAGGGAACTATGTGGGTAAAACCAAAAATCTTCCGGAAGTCACTATTCCACGCGAACGAAGTCGCGGGCAAAAGCTAGTTATTAAATAATACTACAAGATTGCACAGTACGCATTCTTGGCAAATTCGATGGCGGATCACGTCCGAAAGAAATCGAGGTCACTGACGGCGATATGCTTCGTCAGCGCCGCGCTGTGACGGACTACCTGTTAATAAGAGTCTCCTTAAACGACTACGTTCGAGACTAGTATCTGCCACTGGCTTCACCCGCAAGTAAGTAGGTTTCTTCATACGAACTTTGAACCTTTGTTTCATCCCTTTGTCGTGTGTGCTTTTTTTACATTGAATTTATCCTTTTTTGGCTTTAATTTCCAATTTGGATTATAATTTTGTGTTATTTTCTTGATCATTTTTTATGAAAAATTTATTTTATAGTAAGTTATTAAATATTATATTTTTTTGAACTAAAAAACTTTACCTCTTTATAATATTATTACTAGCTTTTGCCTATGCCACTCAGGAATATAGCAGTTTTCTACCGGTGAAAAATTTTAGTAATCGGACAAGTACCTACCCCCAGAGATAACTTTTTGCAAACAAAAAAAAAAAAAAAAAAAAAACAAAAAACAAACTTTACCTCTTTATTATAGGTATCATCAACATATAATTTTTTTCATATGACTAATACAAAAAAAAAACTAAGAACAGTAGGCACAACGGATCGTGGAAGTGAGACGCGGGGGCGGGGAGTGTCAGTGATTGGCTCACCGCGTCATCGCGTGATAGACGTCATTTTTCATTCGTTCCTTGCGTTGCTGCATGTATCTAATAACGAAGACGATTGGCGAGCCAATGTATGGAATGTACAAAGCGATCTGCACTTTGCCGCCGAGCGCTTAAGATCCATTATGCCTACTGTACTAAGTATAAAAAAACTAAGTACTAAGTTTAAATAAATAATAATACTATAGTTATAGATTTTTTTTAATTCCCTACTTCTTTCAAACGGCTTTGATCTTTAGAAATATGTTTGCACAAAACAGTTAGTATTTAAATGTTCTTCAAAATGTACATAGCATACTTAAATCAATCAATATTTTGCAAAGAAAATAGTTTTAAAGGTCATAGGAGCACAATGCGGGCGCAATCGGCAGTACGAGTATGTGTGCTCTTAACTCCGGCTAGATGTGCAAGAGACTATTTGCCTTAACCACTGTACAGGTACCGGCACGGATCTTGAGCGCTCGGCGTCAGAGTGGGGACCGCTTTGCGCATTCCATACATTGGCGAACTAATCGTCGTCGTTGTTAGATGCATGCAGCAAGCGCAGAGAACGAATCACGAGTGGCGCCGAGAGCTAATCACTGACACTCCCCGCCCCCGCGTCTTACTTCATTCATACCACTGAATAGGCCCGATATGTGACTTCTGAACTGCGCAAGTGAAGGTCAGCGGTCAAGATTCGTGCCGGTACAAACCTTATTATCGCGATCTGGATAAGTGAGATGGAGGTTTCCATTGCAAGAACTCAGGCTGAGGTTCGGACACTTTAGCACTGAATTATTTCTAGAATTAGTGACTTTGTGTCACTCAAACATTCTAAACGCAAACCTCTATTTAAGTAGAGTTCGTTATTTCGATTTAATCGTCATAATTACCTCTATAATTGAGATAGCGAGTGTATTCATTTTAACTCTTTTACCGACACTTAATTTTAAAGAATACTTTTTCTAAATTGTTTTCTTTGAATTTTATAGGCGCTCTATAACTAAGATAATATAATTTTTTCACCTCTCTAACTTGCACTATATGTTTACAGCTCATGTTTAATGTTTACATAAATACGTTATTTTATAGAATATAATATATGTATAATAATATATTCCACAACTATCACACAACGCCGTCTAGACCCAAGCTAAGCCGAGCTTCTGTTATGAGTACTAGACAAATGATTTTTTTATTATTTTTTTTTTTTATTATTGATAGGCTCGCGTTTGACCACTATCTCACCTGATGGTAAGTGATGATGTGGCCGACGATGGAGCACGCTTGCCTAGAAGTAACCTATTCACTCTCGACTTAAAGACCCCTAGGTTGTAGCTATCAGGAAACACAGACTCCGGCAGGGAATTCCACTCTTTAGATAAACATACTTATATATTAAACAACTACACTTACTACTTCTTCTTACTTGTTTACTTATTATTATTTAATGATCACACCTCTGTAACTGAAACAACTTCTATTCTCACAACTATTAATGGAACCATCTTTAAATGAGACGGATATTTATTTATACCTTTTTTATGGTGGGAAAAAGTCATCCAATGACAACCCCCATTCTTGGGAGGAGCGGGAGATAGTGTCAGACTCTTACTGACTAAAAGACCCACCCCGTTCCTTCTAGCCTTCATACCGGGGCTCGAGTTCAGTATGAACACCGGTATTTATACCTGGAGACATTGGGTAAGTGGAATATTTGTAGTGAGACATAGCAGGTCCCTTGAAGTCCCAATTATCTAGGTTTTACTGTATATACATTTCTACGTGACATATGGCCGCAGCCTAACATACTAGATGTGAGAGAAATCTGTCACGAGTAGGAAACCGTCGCGGAAGCATTATAACCCACTGGTATGATGTGACATCGTAGATTCTATATGGAATTATTATATGTACGTCATTTTATACCTAAATATAGAATCAAGAAGAAAAAGCATTCATTTCAAACTAGCTGTGCCCGCGACTTCGTTCGCGTGGACTTCAGGATTTTGAATGTATGTTTTCTAAAATAAAAGTAGCCTAAGTTACTCATTATTACATCAGCTACTTGCCAAACAAAGTCCCGTCAAAATTGGTATAGCCATTTCAGAGATTAGCCCGGACAAACAGACAGACAGACAGACAAAAATTGTAAAAAATGTTATTTTGGTTTAAGTACCGTATATACAAGGTGTAAGGGACAGCCCTCCACAAACTTTAAGGGCTTGCTCAGTAGACGAAACTGGACGACCTTCCACAACACTATTCAGGAAACGAAAAAAAAATCCGCCTCACCATACAAAAATATAACCTTGATTGGACAGTTTGTGTGAGAGGCCGATTATGTTTTTCGTTTCGTGAAAAAAAAAAATTTGTGGAAGGTTGCTCAGTTTCGTCTACTGAGGAAGCCCTTAAAGTTTGTGGAGGGCTGTCCCTTACACCCTTTATATTCACATGCATGTAGTAAACTGCAGTTATTTCAATGTTATCAAATGTTACAAACAGACACTCCGATTTTATTTATATGTAGGTATAGATGTATGGACTAGCTGACCCGGCTAACTTCGTACCACCTACCACTCAATGAATGTAGTATATTTTTCGATATAGTCAACCGATTGCGATGAAACAAAGCCTAAGTAATAAATCAAGCTACATAAAATTTTAATGTATAAAAGTTATCTACATTGATTCCGTACATTTCACGTGATGCGCGCACAACTAAAAATTTCTACAGAGTTATTATATTTATAGATAAACCATTTTCCCAGTATTCGACTGGCCTGTTGGGCTAGTGGTTAGTGACCCTGACTGCTATATCGGAGGTTGCGGGTTCGATTCCCACCCAAGACATGTTTGTGTAATGAGTACGATCGTTTATTCTGTGTCTGGATGTAATTTATATTTAAGTTTGTTAATCAGTTATCTCGTACTCAATGGCGTTTTGTGATTGTTGTAGAATACACAACATTTTTTTTTTACTACAACACAACACCGTCTAGTCCCAAGCTAATCAGAGCTTGTGTTATGTGTACTAGACAACTGATAAACATACTTATATATTTCTAAATACATACATATAATAGATAAATTACACCCACACAGAACAAATGATCATGCTCATCACATAAACATTAGTCCTGGTTGGGAATCGAACCCACGACCTCCAGCATAGCAGTCAGGGCCACTAACCACTAGAACAACAGGCCTGTCATTATTTTTAGTATATGCGAAACCTGAATAAAGTTTGTTCTGAATCACTAAGTGAATCGATTCCAATATCATTTTTACACCATGTTATACTTTTTCCCAAAAATATTTAAAAAAGGTTACAAGTTAGACAGCACCGACACTAATTACAACACAGGTCACGGCAGGTCATAACGGGTATTAAGAGCCAGAAAACTGGGTGTAAGTGCAAAACAACCCCTCAGTCGCCTGGATGGCCCGGTGACTATGTATTTCTGCTGACATAACAAGCTTATAACTTTGTGATTTTTCATGATACAGTTATGTTGGTACATAGATTGTTTTACATAAAATACTAGACCCATGTATCGGGTTTTGCATAAATACTAAAACTAATATAGTATATAAATATATTTATAAGCTTTTGGTGGTCCGCCACCATTGAAAAAGGAGGATCCTCCGACTAGACGGGAATTAGTTCATATGAAGCGCTATACTGCCGTCGTAACAGAGAACACACAGTAACTTTAAAAAGACGTTTTGAGAAAAACGAGCATAAAGCTTAGTTATTAAAAGTTATTGTGTTTTTCTGAAACCAGAGGCGTTAAAAGTAAACCGAAAATTTTGCCGCGTAGAGTTCAGTCTCGTTAAATAAAAAAAAAAGTGAGAACACAGTAAGTAAAGATACTGTGTTTTCTATTACGACGGCAGCATAGATAGATAGATGTCGCCACAAATTACTTTATGTATCAACAAAAGTGTCTTTTTCCCAAGACATCCAGTTTCATGGTGTCCTATGGCTGAAATATGGGCTACACCACACACGATGGTCCATAAATCATTCCAAAACATCTGCAATATTGCCTCTTTACCGGACAGGCGGTCCATATAGCAATGAACGTTGTACTAGCCGTAATGTTACGCAAGTGCAGTGAAACCCGGGGGCTTACATAATGGACTCTTGAACTTGAACTAGTATCGTATATAATTATGTGTTATTTCGGCACGCTAAAGAGAGAGGTGGATTTGCAAATGAATTTTCTGTTTGTATTTGGGACGGCCATTTTGGATTTTGTTGACGGGTGTTTCATTTTTTTTTTTATAATGGATAGGCTCGCGTTTGACCACTATCTCGTCTGAAGGTAAGCGATGATGTGGCCGACAATGGAACACGTTTGCTTAGAAGCAAAAAAAAATTAAAACATTGACATTGATTTTTGTCATTAATTAATTTGTCTTTCCGTCTGATTATAATATAGGTGTCTTTAAGTCAATAGTGAATAGGCTCTCAATAAACTAGTGCGCCTCACCACCAACGATTGCATTACTGCTTACCATCAGGTGGGATCGCAGTCAAGCACTTTTTTTTAATTGAATTTAATTGAATATAAAAAATTGGTATTTTTGTTGCAACAGTGGACTTATATCGACAATATATTTGCGCCAACCACAATAGAAATCTGCGCTCATCTCATAACCGCCTACTTCAATGTCCCATTCACCATACTGACTTTCTTCACCATTCTTTCTTTGTTCAAGCGATTTCTTTGTGGAATGCCCTCCCCCAGGAGATCAGGAATTCAGGATGGCAACAATCCGATTAGCATTCAAAATTAAAGTTCGCGAGATAATTCGCAAGAGGTTGGCAGTAGTATCGTCGCAGCGTTAAAGTTATCCAATTGTCGATATGAACCAATTGTTTGATTATATTAGGGTATATATGTATGTAGTTTATTAATTTGAGTATGTATATTATATATATTATTATATATATTATATTATTGTTATGTATTGTAATATTTATGGTTTATTAGTATATCAATTCTTGGAATCACCTTATCTCTTTCTTTTATTGCACCTACCACTGTTTTTCTCTGCACCACCCAAAGGTTGACTGGAAGAAAATGCCTAAGGCATTAAGTCCGCCTCTGTACTTTTATGTGCATGAAGTATAAATAAATAAATAAATATCGGCTGAAATGATGATGATGATGAATACAAGGAAGTACGGTTGAGGAAATCTTGGAGTACTTGAAAGTGAAGACCAACTGGATTCTGGAAAGCCGAAAGGTTGGAAGCGCGTCGCGATATCAACTTCGAGTCATTCGTGGTACAAGTTCAAACCCAACCGTTACTGACCTTCTTAAAAGAGGACTTTCGGCCGAAAGGTGGTCGGTTCGGTTAAAAAAAGGGGAATTATAAAACGAGCGAATAAAAAAACTTAGCGATTGATGATGAGATACTTTTTTAATAACTTGAGCGATATGAATTTGAATAAGCGACAAATTAATTAAAAGTAGGTTTATTTATTTATTTATTACATCTTGGAGGACTTACAGCTTAAACAAAGTAAATTTAAAAACAAACATAGATGACAGCAAGCCAATTATAAACCCTCACGTAGTGTCAGAATTAAAATTCAGAAATGACCTTAACAGGGTTATGGTTAATCCGTTCTACCGTGCGACTTAATTAGTAAGTGAGCGACTTGAAATAAAATTAAGGTTTTACATAACGAACTACTAAAAAGTGAACTTTTTGTTTTCACAATTGTCTAATTATCTAGTCGCAGGTAGATTCGTCATTTTACTGTACTGGGTGGGGTGGTGGGTAGAGAATGCACCTAAGGCATTAAGTCCGGCTGTAACTTTTGTTGCATGAAGATTTAATAAAAAAAGGAAGGCTTGGGTTAGGACTGTGACCTATCGCGCATTAGCCGGACGAGCGAAGCGAGCGGTGCCGCGGCAGCAGCCGGCGAACGCTACGTCCAAGTTGCTCGTAGATTTTTTTTCACCATTTTCTAATCATCCAGGTCTTCGCAATATCTGAATTATCAAATTACCTTGTGGTATACATAATACATATAAATTTCGACATTTAGGACATTCAATACTGAGTACTTCGATATTTAGGACATTCAACACTTTATTTAAGATAAAATGCCGCTCAATATAAATAAAAAAAAAAACAAATATTGAAAAAAATGTCGTTATCTATACATTTCTTATCATTAGCAGTCAGTCGCTCACTTATTAATTCTGTAACCCAAATTAATATTATTTTTGTCACTTAAAGCTTTAATTTACAGTCACTTGTTTAATACTACCCTTAAAAAAATAGATCAGTGTCTTTGAGGAAAGAATCACTCAGATTTGAGTGGACATTCGCCAGTATTCGTGTAGCTCAACTCAGGAACTATCTGCAGTTGTTATGTAGTACATGTCTGATACATATTATTTCACACTCATATGGCTCAGTATCGCAAGTGCACATACTTGGCGCTCATTAGGTATGCGGGTTGCGTTCCCTCCGCACAAGGTTAGTGAAATGGGGCGACGTTTCGATTACGACTCGCTACCGACAAATATTTCGTGTGTACTAGTGGATTATTGATTTTTCTGATTATTCGAATACAACAGAATGTTTTAGAGGTTGTCGTTTTTAGGGTTCCGTATCTCAAAAGGAAAAAAAACATGACCTTTATGGTCTGTCTGTCTGTTAAGACCCTTAATCTCGGAAAAACGTGGATCGAAATGAAATTAAAACCATATACTCAAGTCTGCGGCCCCTTGAAGCTTGGGAAAAATTAGACCTCTGAGTTAACGAAAAAAAAGATGCGGCCGAAATTTACTTTTTCGCAGCATACTTATGCTGCGAAAAAGTATATTTACTCCAGCGAATCAATATTCATAGAGTACTTCCCGTTGACTTAGAATCCTGAAATTTAACATGAAGCAAGGTCTCATGACACAAGTAGATATAGAAAAAATACTAAAAACTGTAAATTGGATGGAAAAATCTTCGTATATGTAAGTTTGTACGGAATTCTCAGTCCGACTCGTACTTGCCCGGTTTTTTCTGATAGGCTCGCGATTCACCATCTCACCTGATGGTAAGCGATGATGTGGTCGACGATGAAGCACGCTTGCCTAGACGTAACCTATTCACTCTTGACTTAAAGACCCCTAGGTTGTAGCTATCAGGAAACACTACGTCAAGGAATCCTACTCTTTATGTCTCCAAATGGTTCGTAGGTGACACACGATATATTTCCTGAATCTGTAATGGCTTCGACATTGATTTTAGCGCAAATATGCGAAATCAAAGGCGATCGTGGGTGTCACAGGCCATATTTTTACTTTTTAGGCATTTTCATTAACTTCGAATGTTGTTTGGTTTCAAGAACGAGGTTGGGTTACCCTTCATCCTATTATTAGCGTTCAGGAAGCTAGTTAATACGTCATAACTGACGCTGAGTACCCAGTCTCCGGCAACTATTACTTTTAAATGGCTTATGTTTAACTTACCACCAGATATAGTAACATATAAAAGACAAAAATAGTAAATGATCACCAAAATTAAACCTACATTTTAATGTAAAATTATAACCAGTTTTAACATCTCGCTATCCTATTTAAGCAAAATGAATCCAAATAAAGCATCGGCAGAACCTCATGGTTACGGAGATATCAGTAGTTAAAATTTTGAGGTTAGGTTAACTACCTGCCAAGCAGCAGCTCGACGGAGCTACTTCTGGGTGGTTTAAAAAAAAATAACCTCGAAGAAGGTGACGGTTCTTCTAACCTAAATCTATCCGACCCGGGGTGCCCTAAAATTCCACTAAGATAGATTGTTGATTAGACAAAGTATCATCTTGCTCTACGGGGCTAAAAAGAGCGCATTAATTTGCTCGCTATGATTTGGTTATCATTTACTACATTTGGTGTTCGAATACAATTTAAAGTACAGTCGTAACTAAAATACTATTGTAACTTTAGGATTTAATTTTTTTGGTGTCAAATAATATATTTTTGACAAAAGAACTAAGGGTACCAAAGCGTTTTATGGTGGTCATTATATTTAATCCCCTTTTAAATTGGATATTATTATTTTTCTTTGATATACTATTTTTGGAATATTGTAATTTTTATTGTAATCGTCAGTCGTTCATCTTAATATTTAGTAATTAATTTAATTTTTAATCAACCACTGTGAATGATGCACTGTGATTTTTTTTTTTTAATGAAAAATTTAACAAAAATATAAGTCTTTGTATGAATAATGACAAATGCTTGCACCGACTGGACAGGTCCACTCAAATGTGTGTGGTTCTTCCTTCAAAGACCATCTCAGACACTTATCTATAAGGTTCTCATATGATTTGACTATAAAGACTTTGTCCCCTGATTTTGTTTCGTTGTTTCTTCTTAGGGTAGTCTGCTTGGGAACACTGTTCTCATCTAGTTTAAACTAATGAAAAAAATTACGTGTAATTTAAGTGTTTTTAAAAACCCATTTGCAATAAATATCATTTATCATTAACTGTCTTCATTTCCGATCACAGAACAAATGATCGTGCTCATCATACAATCATTTGTTTTGAGTGAGAATCGAACCCACAACCTCTGGCATAGCTACTAACCACTAGTCCAATAGACCAGTCAAATATATATATATATATGTATGTAATGATATTATCTACATGAATAATTTATTTAAAAAAAATACTTAACTATAATTTCTGAAAAATAATAATAAAAAGCCTACGCTTACTAAAATCATATTAAAATATAGCGTCAAAAAACTCTTTCACATCGCTGTCGACTAATAATGTGCCCAAAAGACTGGCGGCATTGCCACGCTGTATGGCAATGCTTATCCACTGTCTGAGGTAAAAGTGCGAAGTGTCAACTAGACGTTTCGACAGATCTTTAAACAACTTGTGAGCACTCGGACCCCACGATTCGAGAGTTTCAACCCCAAACGGTGCGAAAATATAACCTCCAACAAGGTTGTTATATTTCCGCCGCTTGAGGATCTCCGCAGCCGCAGTGGCAGCACCGGCACAGCACTACGAGCAAGATATGATATTATCTCAGAAAATTATCTTTTAATTAGTTTAAATATTGTAATCTTCACGTTTGCACGTCGAGGTGTTTCAGCAACAATGGTAGTACACACGTGTTTGAAATTACATGACTTACATAACGCCAATCAACATGGGTAGTGCCGTGAAGGGAACAGCTGATTGTGACATGGTTTCTAACAAAAATTGGCCACTTTTGTACCTTTCGTGCTTATCGCAATTACATAGTGAAAAAATCTATGTGTCGTGACCCAGTGGAGCATACGGTTGAGGTGTGCCCCGCTAGGTCAGAGCACCGTCGTGTCCTCGTGGGGGCTATCGGTGGCAGTGATCTATCGCGCCAGGCTTTGGTACAGGCCATGGTCCGGAGCGAGGAGGAGTGGCAGGCGGTCGCCTCCTTCTGCAAAGCAGTAATGCTAGCAAATGAGGAGGCCGCTATAGACAACGGCGCTCACGCCCGAGTCGCCGCCGGGATTTCGATCCAGATTTCTGGCCACCATAGGCTCAGGCTTGCGGACAATGAGCAATGGGTAGCTTGCCATCCGACAGTCCGGTGATCGTCCGGACCGAGTCCAAGACGTCGACAGCGCGTATCGTTCCACGCGCGCTTCAAGGAGGTGTCATGTCAGCAAACCAGCATTATTTGTACGACCTACAGATAGGTGTCCTGGGTCTGGGTGTCTTGTGTATAATTATGAGTTTACAAGTTTGTGAGAGCTCCTTAATCTTTTGATTGTTTTTTTTTCAAACTCTTAATGTATTGTTGTTGTTATAAATCGATTAATTCATTAAACCCCAAGCGAACGCGTTCGCGCACCTATTGTCTTTCTATTGTGTCTGTAATTTCCACGATTGAAAGGTTAATTGTTATTATCTGCGCATAACGCCTCCCCCACATTACGCACGCGTTACTCGGGCGTGTGAACGACGCGGGCGCTGCGTGCGCGACGCGAGCGCGCTGCGTGAGCGTCGTAAATGAATGTCTCATATTTTATGGAGAATGTTGTTGATATCACATGTATAGAACTATTGTTAAGCCTATTAAACGTAATTCCCTGTGTTATTGTTTGTTTTCGCTAATAAATAAAATAAAATAATGTAAAGTATGATGTTCTTTTTTATAAGTGATGAGGCGCTTAGCGTTAAGTCAATATTAATAATGTATAAATGTTAATGTAATAGCTTACTTATTGTTGAAAAGCCGAATAAATAAATATGTAAATAAAATACATACATGCATACTATTATTATAAATTGACATGACGTATTTAGAGTTTCTGGAAACGTGGTTTAGCCTCAAATATTTAAACCTCACATTGTCTAGCCCTGACCGGTGGTTTAATATAAATAGTTCTCACCACCTGTTAGCCTCGTAGGTTAATCGTCAGAAGCGACCTTCTCAGAAATCATAACTATCATTTTACCGACAGGATTGGGTAATCGGTGAACTTTCTACGCATCCTTCAAGGTTGACTGGTGATGAAATATATGACTAAGTGTATGATAACGGGTTAAACCCAGATCTTTTGGTAAACATGAACGACGAGAAAGGTCCTAATAGATCTAATTGATTGACCCCATGGCCTGGCACGCGGTTGGAGGAGGCATGTGCAACAGTGGACAGCTTTTGGCTGTCACAGTAGTTATTGATATTTATCGTATCAGGCTGGGCACTAGACAGCCCACACTCGTCATCATCTTCATCAGTCTTTATAATGTTCCCACTGCTGGGACTCAGGCCTAGGAGAGGAAATTCGCCGTAATCCACCACGCGGGTTCAGTGCGGAGTGGTGAATGTCACATGTCTTCGTATTTTTGGTTTCAGGACATGCCGGTTTCCTGACGATGTTTTCTTTCACCGTTTTGAGAGCAGTGGTAACGAAATAAATTACACAAAGTAATACGCCTGGCCCGTGACCTACAACCCGTTGGTTACTGTAGCCCACGACTCCAAAACACCCTCGGTCGCAATGGTGAACTTTCTTCACTTGTGTCAAAAACCTCGTTTGTTACACGTGTAAATTGGTAACTGCAGCCCTTCGCTCCAGTGCTTAACTACGATTCCACCTGATGGAAAGCCGTGATGCAATTGTTGATGGTGAGGCGCACTAGTTTCTTAAGAGCCTTGAAGACACCTAAATTATAATCGGACGGGAAGACCGCAGGAGGCAAATTGATCCAGTTCTTCGATGTACGCGGTATAAAAGACGAGGCGAAACGTATTCCGGAGCGAGGAGGAGTGGCAGGCGGTCGCCGATTTCTGCGAAGCAGTAATGCTCGCTAAGGAAGAGGCCGATCGCATCAGGCAACGGCGCTCTCGCCGCCGCCGGGATTCCGATCCCGATTTCCAGCCACCGTAGGCGCGGGCTTGCGGACAGTGAGCAATGGGTAGCTCGCTGTCCGACCGTCCAGTAACTGTCCAGACCAAGCCCAAATCGTCGACGGCGCGCGCTGTTCCCGCGCGCCTCAAGTAATTGTCAGCAACAGCAGGGGCCCAGCCGGGTCGAAGCCTACTGAGGCTAAAGTTATCCGAAAGGGCGCTCGAGCCCCGGTATGAAGGCTTGAAGGAACGGGATGGGTTTTCTAGTCAAGAGCGGGGGTTGTCATAAGATGATTTTTCCCATCGAAAAAAAAAATAGACAAAACGTATAAACTTTCTCCACTTTTATCAAAATGTACTATATTCTTTTACGAGGAGAATTTGTAAACAGAAGATGCGAATAGTAATAAATAATTAGTGCTTACTAAAGTTCGGTTATAGTCTTAATTATGTTGGTATTCTCATGTGTAAACATTTTCGTATTCGTCAAATTAAATACGAAATAACACCTAATTTCGAACGTTTTACATCATAATTTTTAGTGCATAAACACAAACACTCATTTTTGTTACATTATTTTTAATTATTATATTACATGCTGTAATGCCAAAAATTACAATGTCGCACTAAAGCTAGAAATACACTGCGCACGCGTGTGTAATATTTTTTTTACGGCAACTAGCCGTAAAAAAGATATTCTTAATAACGTCACGCTATGTTGCATTTTTTCGCATGGGGTAACATCACACGTAGGTAAGTTTAATGGGCTATATCTTTGTTATTTTTTGTTTAATCGAAAATAGAAAAAAATACGTGTCCAATATTTTTTTATAATTTAAAATACGGACTAAATAAAATGTAATTATTTTGACCCTGGAAACTACCCTATTATAAATTTACCAATTATGTCAAATTTTCGACTTTTAATTACACAAATATGATCAGTAGTGGGAATGGATAGTACCCCATTTTTTTTAAACTAATAAAAATAACTATTTTATCAAAAGATAAGCTCGCGTCTGACCACCATCTCACCTGATGGTAAGCAATGATGCGACCTATTCCCTCTTGATATAAAGACTTCTAAATTGTAGCTATCAGGAAGTTCAGACTCCAGTAAGGAATTTCTTGGGCGGAGCATCGCCGTGCCCTCGTG
Organism: Mythimna albipuncta; assembly: GCA_929112965.1. NCBI lineage: Eukaryota > Metazoa > Arthropoda > Insecta > Lepidoptera > Noctuidae > Mythimna > Mythimna albipuncta. Next base: position 12,189,929 of record OV815987.1, read on the forward strand.
GTAGATCGGTGGCAGAGACCTCTCGCGTCGAGCCTTGGTTGAGGCCATGGTCCGGAGCGAGGAGGAGTGGCAGGCGGTCACCGACTTCTGCGAAGCAGTCATGCTCGCAAAGGGGGAGGCCGCACGCATCAGGCAACGGCGTTATCGCCGCCGCCGCCGCCGCCGGGATTCTGATCCAGATTTTCGGCCACCGTAGGCGCGGGCTTGCGGACAGTGAGCAATGGGTAGCTCGCTATCCGGACGTCCGGTAACTGTCCGGACCAAGCCCAAGTCGTCGACGGCGCGCACTGTTCCCGCGTGCCTCAAGGAGTTGTCAGCAACAGCAGGGACCCAGCCGGGTCGAAGCCTACTGGGGCCAGGGTTATCATAAAGGGCGCTCGAACCCCGGTATGAAGGCTAGAAGGAACGGGGTGGGTCTTTTAGTCAGTAAGATTCTGACACTATCTACCGCTCCGCCCAAGAGCGGGGGTTGTCATTGGATGATTTTTTCCCACCATAAAAAAAAGCAAGGAATTTCACTCCTTGGCTGTACGCACAATAAATGTGTTTCCAAAACTTTGGCGTATGGGTGGAATGTCTACCATGTACCGGTGGCGCAACGCCGTACGTCTAGTGGTTTGATGATGAAACGGAAAAAAAAAAATGATATCTTTAGTAACCCTAATGTCCTTGTTCGTGTATTAAATTAGATAGTCAGATAATTCAGCCATGAGGATTTTGAAAATGAACTTAAGATTCCGACTTTCAATAACGCTTGCCATTGAGGATTGCCCAACCTATCAAATGGTCAAACACCTTTGATATGGCAATGAATTTAAACTTATCACGGTTTGTTTTTATTATAATTGAAACATTTCACAATTTTGATAGTTGTCAGCCTCGAGCGATAGTCCCGGCTCCGGTGCTCGGTTACTGACAGAAAAGTGTTATTGAGTTTTTTTTTTGGTACATTAGAAAATCTAATAACTTATAACAGATTAATAATTGTAATGTATTCAATATAGTATTTAATTATATTGTATTATGTTATGTTATGACTTTGCGTTGCGTCACAACGGTTCAGTTGAAAACCAGCGTCAGGCACTAGTTGTGTGGCATTCATGCTGAACTGGACCTATTTTGGTGCAGCCATGAGGCACACGACAACTGTGTTTTTTATTTTATTTTTTTGCTTCTTTTACTTTTGATACGTGTTTTTATTTATTATTGTGTTTGGGCCTTATGCTGTACCAAATAAATTACTTTTCTTTCTTTCTTACTTTGTGTATAATAAAGAATTACGAAAAAAGTCATAAGTTTGACACTACTGTTATTAAGTACAACACAGGTCACGACAGGTCATAACGAGTATGAGGTGCCAGCAAGCAGCTAGTGCAATATAACCCCTCAGTCACCTGGATGGCCCCGCGACTATGTATTTTTGCCGACATAACAAGCTTATAACTTTGTGATTTTTTATTATACTCGTAAATGAAATTTTGTACATAGATTCTTTACATAAAATACGAGATCGGTGTATCGGGTTTCTCATATAATATAAAAATAATGTTGTACAAATACCGGCACGGATCTTGAGCGCTGACTTGAACTTGAAATCGCGCAGACTTGAATGAGAAGTGAAATATTGGGTCTGTTTAGTGGTATGAAGTGAGACGCGGGAGCTGGGAGTACATCTTTGTAGTTACAGTGATTGGCTCGACGATGTGTACGATGCACAATTTGATCCTCCCTCTTTCGACGAGCGCTCAAGATTCGTGCCGGTATTTATATATAGAAGGCTCATGACATACTTTCTGGTATATTATTAAAATTATTAATAAATGAATGGTTGTATAAAATAATTTGGCAATTATTTCTGCGCGCACGCAACCAATATCCGTTGGGTTCATTATAAGAATCTATAAGATAAGATTTAAGTGGATTGTTTAATTATTATTATCGATCAAATTATTTAGTTACTTGTTGATAAACTTACTAATAATATAAAGGTAACCTACGAGTTCAATTTATATGGTTCGATTCCCGGGTCGGACAAAAAGTACTATTGGGTTTTTTTAAAATTGATATATAAACTAGTGCTTGACTGCGATCCCACCTGATAGTAAGCAGTGATGCAATCGTTGATGGTGAGGCGCACTAGTTTATTAAGAGCCTATTCACTCTAGCCTTGAAGACACCCAAATTATAATTGGAAGGAAAGGCCGCAGCAAGCAAATTGTTCCATGAACATTCATTTTGTAACATCCTGCGTGCTAAAACTGCATGTATACCCATGTCACAAAATAGACAGGTACTGAAGTCAGTCTACATACAAAGCACGCTCGAGCAACGCACACATAGAAACCGCTCACGGACACGATGTCTCGGTCGCGTCTCGGACCACTCGTCGAACAGTTCCGGCTCAAACGCTCATTAGTGTGCGTCCACCGAGCGTAGGTATAAAAAGTGAAGTACATACATGAGATTGTCTCCTGTACCTATCTATTTTGTGCCCATGTTTTGACAAATAAATTGATCTTTATCTATTATGAATTACTCTGTAATAGCCTGTAGAGTTTGTAAGTTGGTGGTGTGCCTCGGAGAGCACGTAAACCGGTGCTGAACTAGGGGCCCAAAGTCTGCTAAAAGTTCGTAATCTGCTAATTCATAATGTTCGATCATTGATCGGTCAGTGGTATCGTAATAATCTCGAATCGAATGATAATATCGAATGATCATATTGAAACCAATAACTGCACAATAACATTATATTGGTAGAACACTGATCAAATAAACTGTCAAAGTTTTAGCAGATAACCGCATACGTCAATTAATATTCATTTGTCAATATGTACGAGATTACTATTTTATGCCACTTCTTTCAATGGAGTGTTAGTGGTTGACCATTGGAAAGTCATAATGACGCCATTATTTTGTAGATTACCAAACTTGTCAAGATCGATAATTATGACATCAGTAATAGACCATTCTGACGCTATTGTAATAGCAGACTTGAGGCCCTGGTCTCTCTCCGGCCGTGTCGGATTGCAGTAAGGGAACAAAGAGTGCAATATTATAGTGCACACATGTCGTCACCCTTCCTGCTAACTGTCCTAACTAGCAATTGATATTTTTCAAGGGCAAACAAATTTTGTTCGGGCATTACAATCATGTTTCTGTAGTTGCGTTAGCTGTAGCTTTATTAATGAATCAATAAACTGTTTTATACATATGTTTATTATAGATTCATATAACATTATCAACTTATGATTTTTTCGTATGACTACGACTGTTGCCCGATATTTAGCGGCTTTGGTCTTTAGAAATATATGTTTACACAGACAAATTGCTGGTTAAGTGTTCTTCAGAATATACAAAGCATATGTAAACCAATCAATATTTCGTAAAGAAATTGGTTTTAAAGGTCAGCGGGGCTCTATGTGGGCGCAGTCGGCAGTACGAGTAAGTGTGCATTTAAATCCGGCCAGATTAGACTCCGGCGAGACACACAATGTTACCTATTTATTTTTAATTTTTACATCTACATTGTATGTATTTGTATACGTGTGCCAAATAAAATATGTTTCTGTCTTTCTTTCTTACTCGTCAATAACATTTAACTCATTCCTGTTCTAATATACCAAGTTTCTTCCTACAGCACAGTCCCATATTATCAATACTAGTTGACCCAACGAAATTCGTACCGCCTACCAGCCAATGAATGTAGTATATCTTTCGATATAATCAATTTTAAGTATATATAATATCTATATATAATATCCCACACAACTATCACACAACGCCGTCTAGTCTCAAGCTAAGCAGAGCTTGTGTTATGAGTACCAGACAACTGATAAACATACGCATATATTTCTAAATACACATATAATAAATAAATAAATAACATCCAGACACAGAACAAATGATCGTGCTCATTACAAAAACTTTTGTATTAGGTGGGAACAGAACCCACGACCTCCAGCATAGCAATCCGGCCCACTAACCACTAGACCAAACGGCCAGTCAACATAACCTCTTTAAAATGAACCGCAATCGGGTAACATCTATGTTACGCATGTCCTCAATACAAAAGACATCAACGCGAATACGACATTGACAAATAATTCTGCGAGCAATTTCTTAAGAGAATTTTGGCCCTCTGCCATCTCCCTTGCGGTTGCAGCGTTAATATATTGCAGATTATTGTACTCAGAGATTATGTAGATAGTTAGATATGTATATATATTCTTTACTGTACACCAAAAATAGAAATTACATAAAAAATCAACCAATCAATCAATTATTTTGTATCAATAAGCTTTTGTCCGCGAACATAAAATATAGCCTATGCCACTCAGGAATAAAGCAGCTTTCTATCGGTGAAATTTTAGCAATCGGACCAGTACTTTCAGAGATTACCGCCTACAAACAAATAAACAAACTTTACCTCTTTATAATATTAAGTAAGTATATGGTATAGTACAAGCTGTGCCCGCGACTTCGTTCGCATGGATTACAGGATTTTGAATTTAATTTTTCTATGACAAAAGTAGCCTAAGTTACTCCTTATTATATCAGCTACCAGCCAAAAAAAGTTCCGTCAAAATCGGTCCAGCCATTTCAGAGATTAGCTGGGAGAAATAGACGATTGTACCACACTATTCCGACAATCGAAATATCGACGACCACTATCCCGACCTACAGTAGATCGACAGAACACTAAGTCGATGGAGTTTATCTCAACTGAACGCTATACCGACAGTGATTTGGTCGACACAACACTAGATCGACTAACTGTTGGCCGACTGAATGCCATCCCGACCTTCAGTTGCCCGATAGCACATTCCTCCATTCCTGAGTTTGTTTCGGTGTTTCTTCTCAGGGTAGTCAGCTAGGAAACACCGGCCTCATCTAGTTTAAATTGACGAAATCATTGCTCGTCAATTATTTCGTAAAAATTTCTTTATAAATCCTATTTGTAAAATGAATAACATTTATCATTTAGATCTCTATGAAGAAGAATGTGCAGAAAACTCCATGGGCACTCTTTTCAATCATGTTATGTCAAATTACATGTGGATTTAGTTTGACCTACTTTTTGTTTGTCAAAAAATACTAGAGTACTACCGTTAGAGCTGGTTCAAGGTGACGCGGAAACGAAGTCGGTTAAAAATGGCCTAAATTACTGTTGTGCTATTTATAAATTTAGTTTCACCTAATGACCCAATGACTGACTGACATTCAGTATTAAACTTATTGCACAAAATTATAATTTATTCCCTCATAAATAAAACATAAAATTCGAATCGCCATACTAATTAGCATGTATTTCAAAATTATATTCAAACAACAAATTCAACAGAGTCAAGAACCAAGAATGATATTAAAAAAGTAGGCTAAGCTATCGCAATGAATTATCTAATACCGCGTAAATTGGGCAATATTAAACTTGGATCGACGACATACAACATGAGGAAAAACAGATAACTTTGGACCTACGTAACACATAACACTTTCACATAACGACATAGCCAGAAAAAAAAAGAACAAAAAAAAATGTCACTTACTTGTCACTTTCCAGCTAAAAGTCCCGACACACTTCACTTTTTTTTAACACAGAACACCAACTTTTTAATAAGAAATCAGGACACAGTTCTTAGTTGGAAAGCACGAACAGTTTAATCCATGGCATACCGCCGACTATTGCAACTACCAAAATATGAGGCCGAAATGATACTTATGTAATACTGTTGCTTGTATTACATAAAAATCGCCGACGGCTACGGCAATATTATGCAAAGAGTTTCTTTGTAGGTTATAAGATGAATCCTTAGCGGATAAAAAAACGTATATTCAAACCAAAAAAAAAGTAGAGAAGAAAATTTAAAAAAAATATAAACGTCAAATCGTATTGTCAAAACACGATGGCGCGAGGGATTTTTAAAAAAAGAATTACTTTTTTAAATATTTTCGTGAGACGGGTTTCGTGTTTGCCAGTGCGATGGCGTATGAATGGGAATACCACAGACAGAAGGTGTAGTAATTCAGTCAATTGCTGTCCCCTCTACCATGAAAGTGGGGATGACGGACGGACCGTCCGAGTAGCCGCTAGTGAGGACGGCAAAGATAAAAAAAAAGTCAACGAGTCGACTGTAAAAATCGATTGTTGACAAGGTTAAAAACCAGCCAAGTTTGAATCGGAATCGCAGACTGAGGGATCCGTACAAATTAACTTAACTATGTTAATAATACAAAGACACAAAATTCACGCAGGCGTCGAAGTACTCCTCCACAACGCTGTCATCCGGAAATGTGCCCAGAAGACTGGCAGCATTGCCACGTTGAATGTCAATGCTAATGGGTGAGCCAGCCCTCTGGTCACGCAGTGTCGAAACAATAAAATATGTAAATATTTCAATTCCCGAATGGAGTCTCGATTTTTACTAAATGGTAAAAAAGTTTTTTTTTATTTATTATATACTTTATTGTACATACAAAACATAACAAAGAAAAACTTATATCTAAAACACGTACAATGGGCGGCCTTATCGCACTCCGCGATCTCTTCCAGGCAACCTAGAATAGACAGTAATCTTGTACACGTAAAATCAAATTAGCTGTTTTCAGATTTAACTTAATACCTGTTCTGTAAGATCTTGTTATTTGCTAAATTTCTGGACTTCTCAACAGAAAATACCCTATGGATTTTGTTTCCCTGCAGAGTGTAGAAATAATACTTTATTTGCGACATAAACAGCCGTATCTTTTTTTTAATTAACTTAGATGTTTGATTTTTTCACAGCAGTGACTGCAGACTTGAGTATATGGTTTTATCTCATCGAATGCCGTAACTAGAGACACAATAGAAAGACAATTGCTTATGTCGAACTGTGTAGCTTAAGTCATTCAAATTTCAACTTTATACATTTACGCGTTCTCGAGATAAAGGGTCCTTGAATGACAGACGGGCAATGAAGTGATCCTATGAGGGTTCCGTGTTCTTCGCTTGCGGTAGGGAGAGCAGCGGTAGCCGAGTGGTAACGGCCCCAACTTACGTGGTGTAGGTCGCGGGTTCAAACCCTGCCAGGCGCATTACTTTGTGTAATTTATTTCATCGCCACTGCTCTCAAAACAGTGAAGGAAAACATCGTGAGGAAACCGGCGTGTCCTAGAACCAACAAATCGAAGACATGTGACAACTACCAACCCGCACTGGGCCCGCGTGGTGGATTCCGGCCTTTTTCTAGAGAGGAGTCCTCAGTCCCAGCAGTGGGAAATGGCTGATTATGCTATTCGACGGAGCCCTATTAATTAGTTCATTCATTAACCCCAAGCGAACGCCAGCGTTCGCGCACCTATTGTCTTTTTATTGTGTCTGTAATTTCCACGATTGAAAGGTTAAACCCCAAGTGAACTCCGGCGTTCGCGCACCTATTGTATTTCTATTGTGTCTGTAATTTCCCCGATTGAAAGGTTAATGGGATGCCTGTACCATAAAGGAGGTCAATTGATCTGTTATGTAGGTGCGGTTAAGCAGCGGCGGTGAGGTTAACAAATGGATGGGTTGTTAAAGGAAATTGTGTTGGTTTAAGAATGCTAATTCGTGTGGTTATTGCAACACGTTGTTGTCTTGTTATGCTGCGGTCATAAATTGCGGCTTGATCTGTAGATTGATGTTGGCCTTAGGTGTTTTATTAAATAAGTTAGAAATTAAATTGGTACCGACGAAAGTTTTAATGGCAATTTTTTTAGGCGCATAATTATCCAATGACTACACGTCGTATAAACAAAATAATTTTACTTGTCTCCTATGAGGAGTTCTGTTCCATATCTTAAAAGTTCATTATCCAGATCATGACAATATTTCTATGGGACCAATTCGGAAACATAACCTATCAATAATAAAAAAATGTTTTTTCCACAATTGACTGAGAAATCGGTGTACATTTTTTTTTTGGTCTAACCCTTGCTGTGCCATTGCTTGGCAGAGGCCTTCCTCATATCCTTCCAGACTTTCTCCTCCCACCAGTCCTCGCGGTATGCGTCCAGGGCCTCAAGTCTGCTATTACAATAGTGTCAGAATGGTCTATCTTTGATTTCATAATTGTTGATTTTTATAAGTTTTGGTAATCTACTAATATAATGACGTCATTATGACTTTCCGATGGTCAACCACTGACACTCCATTGAAGGAAATGGCATAGAATGGTAATCTCGTATATAAATGACAAATGAATCTGACGTATGCGGCAATCTGCAAAAATTTGGACAGTTGCTTTGATCAGTGACCTACCATTACGACGTCATTGCGCAATTAGTAGACTTAGGCTCCTGATCATCCCGCCACCTCTTTGCTGCATGGCGAAGCTTGCACTACGGTCTCTGTGCATGCGGCTGACGTCTCCCGTCCAAGCCCACTTGAGTCTGGATGCCTTTTTGACCACGTCTATTACGCCCGTTATGGAGCGCAGCGTGTCATTTCGTATTCGGTATTTTCTTTTTACGCTCAGAATGGAGCTTTAGAACATAAATAAAAAAAAAATACATACAACTGAACATAGACCTCCTCCTTTTTTAAGTCGGTTTAAAAAAGAGCCGTAGTATCGATATATAATAATATGTACTACGGACTAGATTAGGCGTGCCGAACACTCACTTCAGTCGATTCAGTACCCCTAGCCAAGTTGCTAATCTGCAATAGTTTACGCTTGTAAAAAGCTTCAAATGTACGGGAATGACGTCGTCTTAACGCTCAGTCACGTGGTCAGAACAAAAGAATTGGCGGCAAGGTCAACTCGAAGCGTTCGACGCAAGCGAAACGGTTGTAACTTGGCTAGGGGGGCTGGTGTAATGTAAACTGTACACCTTGAACATTACACTGTGTTGAACGAAACACGTAAGTGCCGTGAAATTCATGGTGCTTAAGATATTTTAGTCGCGAAAAAAGTACCTTCTAAAAGCTATCTTAGCGCTGCATGTTTTAATAGTTCTGTTAGACGACATAATGCCGGTGTAGCGCTGCAGCGAACTTTTGTTTTAACTTTTCAGTATTTTTACAAATAGTTTGTATGAACGGGCTTGTCTATCAATAGAATATAAGTTGATCATCATCATTTCAGCCGACATACCATTGTTGGACATATGCCTCCCCCAAGTGTCGCCACATCGAACAAGTCAAAATAATTCGATGAGCCATAGTAACTTTTTTGAACTTTGAATGGACCTACGATCTATAGCATGTCAAGCATTACTTGAAAAATTAGCTTACAATGACATTGACCGATATATTGACGGTTTTGAGCAATGGTTTTACCCAGAACCGAAAAAAAACCTTCACTCATAGTGTTGACCGCGGAGAAGGCTATCCACTATGGAGATACATGTCAAACCTGCCGGATGTTCATGGCGTGACCTACAAAAGCCCTCATGGTTATACATAAACATAAACTCTCACCTTCATTTCATGGTGGTAGACGGAAATTATACGGAACGCCAGCTGTTCCACTATCAGACACTTCCGCCTGACCACCACTAAGTTCATTTTGCTTGCACTTGAAAGAAAACTCAAAGGGAGTTGGTATGGCGCAGCGCCGCGCCGTAGAATCAAGGGTAAAAATTCGTTTAAATCATTGATGTAATAAATCAATGATTTAAACGATTAATTTTTTAAGTGGTCAGGCAGAAATGACAGCGATAGTACGACCGCGCTTCGCTGGCGTAGGTACATAAAATATAGCCTATGTCACTCAGGAACAAAGCAGCTTTCTATCGATGAAAAAAAATTTTACAATCGGACCAGCCGCCCTAGCCAAGTTACAACCGTTTCGCTTGCGCTGAAAGCTTCGAGTTGATCTTGCCGCCAATTCTTTTCTTCTGACCACGTGACTGAGCGTTAAGACGACGTCATTCCCGTACATTTGAAGCTTTCTGCAAGCGTTAACTATTGCAAAATAGCAACTTGGCTAGGGGTAGAGCCCTTCCAGAGATTACGTCCTACAAACAAACAAAACATACTTTACCTCTTTATAATATTAATGCAGATAGTGAAGATTAGTCATTGTTTCTGAAACACTGTTAGTCTGTATTATACTCACGGCTGTTTTTAGGGTTCCGTACATCAAAAGGGAAAAACGGAACCCTTATAGGAACACTTTGTCGTCCGTCCGTCCGTCTGTCTGTCCTTTATCTCTGGAAAGCGTGGAGGTATCGAGTTAAAATTAAAACCATACTCAGGTCTGTAGATTCCTAAAGCTGTAAGTTAACGAGAAAAAAAAGATACTTCGATTTATGTGGCAAAAAACGTACATTTCAACATTCAAGGAAATCAAAATTCATAAGCGAAGGTTTAAGGGTCATCACCAGCCTTTTTAATGTTCCCACTGCTGGGACTCAGGCCTCCTCTCTAGAAGAGGGAATGGGCCGTAATCCACCACGCGGGCCCAGTGCGTGTTGGTCCTGAAATTTAGCATAAAGTAAGGTCTTAAGCACAAGTATAGGAATAAATCTGAAAACTATGAATTTGTTGTTACATCACAATTTTTTTTGTTTGCTATTCGGGAATATCTTCTGTGACTCCGTCCGGAATTGAACTATTTACATCTGTAAGTTTGAGGCCCTCAGGGCGCGGTTCCGACTCACACTTGCCCAGTTTTTTCAACTTATTGTTTGGAAACATAGGTAGCTGAATGGATGGCTGGATGAATATATATATGTATATATATATTTATATATGTAGGAATAGAATAGAATAGAATAGACTTTATTGTACACCAAAAAGTAATACAGCTTATACAAAAACTTCAGTTTGTGGGTACAAATAAGGCGGGAAAAGCGGTAAAGCGGGTAAGTAGGTTTATATTATATTGAACATTTATATATGTTTATTATATATACTATATATTTTTCCCTTGTTGTCAAAAAGAAATATATAGATTAATAAAATCTATTCTCTTTTTTTCACCACCCTTGGTTGACTGGTAGAGAATGCCTAAGGCATTAAGTCCGCCTTTATACTGTGTTGCATGAAGTTTTAATAAATAAATAAATTGAATATTGACCAACCATTGACTTCTGGAAGGATGTAAACTCACGTGCAAATTATTGGTTTAAGTTTAACAAACACATTAAAACATCATTTGCAATATAATAATGATATTTTCGCAACCTATCATGTTGTTTACGCAAAATTACTACTGCTTAACTTGTTATTTTCTTGTTTTTTTTTTAACCAATAAATAGTTCCTTATACCTAAGATGTTAAGTTAGATAGACACTATGTTTAGCCGGCGGATTCATTCGCGTTAGTAGAGCTTATTATATTGTTCCCACTGCTGGGACTCCGGTCTATTTAGGATAGGGTCTCGGTTGGTTGGTTGGGTCCAATGCAGTTTGGTCGATAATAATAATAATATTCCACAACTATCACATAACGCCGTCTAATCCCAAGCTAAGCAGAGCTTGTGTTATGGGTATACTAGCCAAAGTAGCCAACTGATACTAGGTACACTAATAAAACACTATTTTTAGTATATCACGCCACAATTATGGCGGTAAGTCCCCTCTTTGGGGCGTGGCTGGAAAGATCTCACGGCGTCCTTACCTTCCGTATGACGCAGGTCCTCACCGGACATGGCACGTTCGGGAGGTTCCTGCACCCGATTCGTGGGAAAATGACGCCCGGGTGACGTTACTGTGCGGAATGCCCAGAGGACACGGTGGAGCACACAGACGAGGTGTGCCCTGCTTGAGCGGAGCATCGCCGTGCCCTCGTGGGGGCGAACGGCGGCCGAGACCTCTCACGCCGGGCTTTCGAAGCAGTAATGCTCGCAAAGGAGGAGGCCGACCGTATCAGGCAACGGCGATCCGATCCCGATTTCAGGCCACCGTAGGTGCGGCCTTGCGGACAGTGAGCAATGGGTAGCTCGCTGTCCGCCCGTCTGGTAACTGTCCGGACCGAGCCCAAGTCGTCGACAGCGTGCACTGTTCCCGCGCGCCTCAAGGAGTTGTCAGCAACAGCAGGGACCCAGCCGGGTCGAAGCCTACTGGGGCCAGGGTTTTCCGAAAAGGAGCTCGCGCCCCGGTATGAAGGCTAGAAGGAACGGGGTGGGTTTTTAGTCAGTAAGAGTCTGACACTATCTCCCCCTCCGCCCAAGAGCGGGGGTAGATTTTCCGCACCAGAAAAAAAAAATGCGAAACCTGAAATACATGTCTAGTATTTTTATGTAAAGAATACATGTACAAAATTTCATAACTGTATCATGAGAAAATCACAGAATTATAAGCTTGTAAGTTGTTATGTCAGCAAAAATACATAGTCAGCGGGCCATCCAGGTCAACGAGGAATTGTTTTGCACTTGCACCCAGCTGTTTGATGGCCGCTAATACCTACACGCTATGACCTGCCGTGACCTGTGTTGTACTTAGTGTTGGTGATGTCCAACTTGTGACCATGTTAAATATTTTTGAGAAAAAATATAACATGGTGTAAAAATATAACATGGTGTAAAAACTATTCGAATCGATTCAATTACTGATTCTGAAAAAAACGACATTTAGGTTTCACATAAACTAAAAATTATGTTGTATATTTCTAGATACATACATTATACATAAATTACACCCTGACACAGAACAAATCATGCTCATCACACAAACATTTATCTTGGGTGGGAATCGAACTAACGACCTCCGGCATAGCAATCAGGCCCACTAACCACTAAACCAACAGGCCAGTAAAATAAATGTAACGCGTCTTCGCATATTAACTGGGAGCGCCGCCGCCGCCGTTGCCTGCTATGGTCGGCCTCCTCCTTTGCTAGCATCACTGCTTCGCAGAAGGAAGCGACCTCCTGCCACTCCTCCTCGCTCCGGAACATGGCCTTTACGTGCGGCCTCCTCCTTTGCTAGCATTACTGCTTCGCAGAAGGAGACGACCTCCTGCCATTCCTCCTCGCTCCTGATCATGGCCTGACCTCCTACTTTGCTAGCATTACTTCTGCGCAGAAGGAGGCGACCGCCTGCCACTCCTCCTCGCTCCGAAACATGGCCTGTACGTGCGGCCTCCTCCTTTCCTAGCATTACTGCTTCGCAGAAGGAGCTGACCTCCTGCCACTTCTCCTCACTTCAGACCATGGCCTGTACCAAGGCCAGGATCCCTAATATCTCTGTTTGAGATGCCCCTGACTCTCGCAGTAAAAGCAAGACCGAAGTCTCAGATGACTAAAGCTATAAAAAAACCCAAATTGTATTATTTCCATTCGGGTCAAGTTCACATTATAATAATATTTCACTGAAATATGCGTCAGCTTTTATGATTATTTGATTAATTTATGACTACATCAGAGGAAAACATATTGTTTCGAGGTTCTTACATGTGTATAGTTTTTATTGAGGTGGTAATCATTAAATAACTCGGGCCTTGGTACAGGCCATGGTCCGGAGCGAGGAGGAGTGGCAGGCGGCCGCCGGCTTCTGCGAAGCAGTAATGCTAACAAAGGAGGAGACCGTACGTGCACGCGCGAGGGTGCTCACCGAAGGCGTTTGTTTCGGGAGGTTCTTGTTTCGGATTTAGTAAGAGGATTCGTGTGGGTGTCACTGTTGTGTAGATCGCCTGCAGGACCCCCTTACATAAATAGGCTTTTTTTCTCAAATATATGGAATCGTGGCGAGACCGGCTTGCGGACGACAAGCAATAGATAGCTCGTCGTCCGTCCGTGCAGTAACCGTCCGGACCAGATGGATGCGGGACGTGCAGGATCGTGAGTTGTGGCGACGCTTGGGGGAGGCCTATGTCCAACAGTGGACGTCTGTCGTACACTGGGACCCGTCCATACAACGCAATGCTCAAAACTCGATTTTCAAAATGAAGGTATTTCAAAAAATAAACTATGTTAGAGTAGACATAAGGATATGTTACACACAAAACTCGATTTTTAAAGTGAGATATTTAAAAAAAATAAACTATGTAAGGGTAGACTTAAGAATGTGTTACATCATTTCTACAAATAGGTACTAAATCAGTAACTGCTATCTATCAATCGCCGAAAAAAAAAAAAAGTCACGAACGCTATGATGTAACACTTTCTTAAGTCTACCCTTACATAGTTTATTTTTTTTAAATATCCTCACTTTAAAAATCGAGTTTTGAGCATTGCGTTGTATGGACGGGTCCCAGTGTGTTTCGGCTGAAATGATGAGGCCATGGGTTGTTGGAAGAGAACCCCAGGGCCCTGGAGCGAAAGCAAAGAAGGATTATAGGACTGGGTTTTAGCCAATAAAAGTCTGACATGCCCTCCCGCTCCACATTAGAGCGAGAGAAGTCTATAGATGATTTCCCACCAAAAAAAAAATGCTTGATTGCGAACCCACCTGATGGTAAGCTGTGAGGCAACACTTGATGTCGTCGTTAATGGTTGTCGTTGAACCCAGGTACCTGAACTGTAAGGGCGTAGCTACCACCGTATCAGTTGTATCAATGGGGTCCCGAGTAAAAGGGGCTCCGACATGTGCCATAGTAGGTAATATTGTTTTTTTGTATATTTCCTTTAAAAAAAAATGTTGATAGGTTCGCGCTTGACCGCTATCTCACCTAATGGAAAGCGACGATGCGGTCGACGATGAAACCTATTCACTCTCGACTTAAGGATTCCTGGGTTGTAGCTATCAGGAAACACAGACTCCGGCAAGGAATTCCACTCCCTAGCCGCACGCAAAACGTTTTGTGGGATATCCACCATATACCGGTGGCGCATCGCCATACGTCTAGTAGTCCGAAAGTACACAAAACACAAAAAAAAGGTTGTTTGTAAGAGATCGCCCTGTGCGATAAGACCGCCCATTGTACACTTTTTTTTTAATAACTTTTGTCCTTTATCTTTTTGGTTGATGTGGTGTACAATAAAAAATATAATAATAAATAAATAAAAGATAACACCACATAACCCTCTAGTAAGTTCCAAAAAGTAAGTCAACGACTCCCAGACTGAGCACTGCCCGTATCTTGGGTAGTCGGCGATCCACCGTTTTATTAGTGCAGTCTGTAGAATGGTATTATCCCATTCTGTTGGAGCAAGTAATATGTCTTCTGAGTTAGTGCATTTTTTTTCATAATAAAATGGCCGAAAGAAATAAAGAAGATAACATAAAATATAAAAATTAAATAAAAAAAGTCGGTATACGGGCGAAAGTTTTACGTGACAACGACTTTGAGTGGTAAAATAATTTTTATGTCTGTCTCTCTCGCTCTTAGGCGGGCTAACCATGCCCGAGTGGAAGGGACGCGTGCCTCTCACTCACTCTCATTGTGAGCGCATAACGTGAGCGGAGCGTAACGCAGTTTCTTGAAGTGTCACCCGGCAAACCAATTTATAAGACGTTGTCACGTCAAAATTAACTTTACATCATTTAGTGATTTCAATAACTTTTTCTAACTCATCACAATTTAATGACTTTAACCAACTTGCTAATTTATTTTTAAACTTGTGCTTATTGATATTAAATACTCGACTGAAGATTTTATGACTGAAAAATTTACCTAAATATTTGACATTACCTATAAATCACACTTTGTCTCCTTAACTTAATTATCAAATTTTGACTTAGGTATATAATGAATATTACTATTGCTTAACTAATTTCAGTTTTTTGTAATTTTAAAGAAAAATAATTTAATTGTAATACATATATTGACCCATAATGTTACAAACCATATTTGTACTCGAGAAACGGCAGAATATTATGATCATAAGTAGGTATAAGCACATAACAACTTTGTACAGTATTCTGACAAATAAATGCATCCTATTCTATTCTATTCGATTATATTCGATTCTATTGGATTATATTCGATTATGTTCGATTAGATTCTATTCAATTCTATTCGCTTCTATTCGATTATATTCGATTCTATTTGATTCTATTCGATTCTATTCGATTCTATTCGATTCTATTCTATTCGATTCTATTCTATTCGATTCTATTCTTGAGTTTGTAAAGTGAGATCTTCTTGTTGACTACATCGTAAAGCCTGGAAGGCAAGGCCCTGTACTGTCGCTGTGCGAAAGATATAAAATATATTTATTTATCCACAATCTTAAATTATTTTATTGATAGGAGGCCAGTCATCATCATCATCATCATTTCAGCCGATATACTATTGGACATAGGCCTCCCCCAAGTGTCACCGCAATGAACGATTCTGTGCGTCTTGCATCCATCGGTTTCCCGCAACCTTCACCAGGTCATCGGTCCACATTTTAGGGGGCCTTCCAATGCTGCGTCTTCCGGTACGCTATCGCGAGTCCAGAACCTTTCGGCACACAATATTTTTAGTATAATATGCCAAACCTGAATTAGTTTGTTCAAAATCTTGTTATTTTTTTTTTGGACACCAAAACAAATCACGGCAGGTCATAGTGGGCATTAGGCGCCAGCGCTCTGTTGGGTGCGGAAGCAGTCCCCGGATGGCCCGGTGACCATGTATTTATGTCGCCAATCAGGTACCATAACTGGCTTATAACTTTGTGATTTTTCATCTATACATGTATTATTTACATATAAATAAAATTTGAGTGTCTATTATAAATAACAGTAAATTAATGTACACATAAATAGATACAATAGGTACATAAATTATAAAAATATCTACATAAATCCATACATATAAATTAAGTTGGAGTGTCTGTTTGTAATATTGAAATAACTGTTTTTAGGGTTCCGTAGTCAACTAGGAACCCTTATAGTTTCGCCATGTCTGTCTGTCCGTCTGTCTGTTCGTCTGTCTGTCCGTCCTCGCTTAATCTCTGTGACCGTTAGCACTAGAAAGCTGAAATTTGGTACCAATATGTATATATCAATCACGCCAACAAAGTGGTAAAATAAAAATTGGAAAAAAATGTTTTATTAGGGTAGCCCCCCTATATGTAAAGTGAGAAGTGTTTTTTTTTTTTAATTTCAACCCTAACGTGTGATATATCGTTGGATAGGTATTTAAAAATGAATAGGGGTTTACTGAAATCATTTTTTGATAATGTCAATAATTTCGGAAATAATCGCTCCAAAAGTAAAAAACAATGTGTGTCCCCCCTCTAACTATTGAACCACAAGTTTAGAAAATATGAAAAAAATCTGAAAAGTAGAACTTTATAAGAACTGTCTAGGAAAATTATTTTGAACTTGATGGAAAGAACCGTTTTTGAACAAAAAAGACAAAAGGGTTCTACAAAATAATTTCTAGACTAAGTTTGTCGTATAATCGTATATGCAAGCATTTTTTTAAACTCATAAGTGGGTACACTTATTGTGACGGACGGGAAACTACGGAACCCTACACTGAGCGTGGCCCGACACGCTCTTGGCCGGTTTTTTTTACTACATGCATATGAATAAATATACGGTACATACACTAAAATATTTTTTTTTACAATTTTTGTCCGTCTGTCTGTTTGTCCGGGCTAATCTCTGAAATGGCTGGATCGATTTTGACGGGACTTTTTTTGACAGGTAGCTGATGTAATAAGGAGTAACATAGGCTACTTTTTTTAGAAAAAAAAATCAAAATCCTATAGTCCACGCGAACGAAGTCGCGGGCACAGCTAGTAAATAAATAAAAATAGTAAAAATAGTAGACCGGTGTTTCAGGTTTCGGATATACTAAAAATAAGGTTTTATATGACAGCCTGTTGTAATGTTATCCAAACTATATCCAAACTAATATTATAAATGCGAAAGTAACTCTGTCTGTCTGTCTGTCTGTCTTTGCTTCACGCCCAAACTACTGGACTGATTTGTGTGAAATTTGGTACAGACATAGTTTGGAACTTGAGAAAGGACATAGGATAGTTTTTATTACAAACAATAAAATAAAAAATAAAATTTATTCCGGACATACAGCGCCATCTATTGGTCAAGAGTCGGCATCAATTCAGTACTATCTGCCGGAAGTCACTATTCCACGCGAACGAAGTCGCGGGCAAAAGCTAGTGATTAAATATGATAAGCTATTATTATACTCATATACATACAATGGTTAGGTATATAACCATTGTAAGAACTTTTTCAATACTGTAAATACTTTAATACTTTTTGACTCTTTCGTAATACTGTAAATACTTTTTGACTGGCCTGTTGGTCTAGTCGTTAGTGACCCTAACTGCTATGCCGGAGGTCGCGGGTTCGATTCCCACCCAGGACAAATGTTTGTGTGATGAGCATAATTATTTGTTCTGTGTCTGGGTGTAATTTATCTATAATATGTATGTATTTAGAAATATATAAGTATGTTTATCAGTTGTCTAGTACCCATAACACAAGCTCTGCTTAGCTTGGAACTAGACGGCGTTGTGTGATAGTTGTGGAATATTATATTATAATTATATATTATACTTAATACACTTGGTCAGAAAGTGACTTTTATTGCACTGCACTTAGGCACATAATGGCCCTTGTTACCAAAGTGACATTACGCACTAGTGCTATAATGTAGTTAAAACCTTATTGTTGAACCGCTCCCCCACTATAATTTTAATACATTGTCGCATCAGGCTGGGTGCAGGTCGTCCCCCACGAGTCGCCGGTCAACCCCCGTTTATTCATTTCAGTGACTGTATTGAAAGGTAAATTTAAAAAAAATATGGGCATATGAAAACAGATTTTTACCGCCACAAAAGTTTACTAGTTTTACAGTTATTTTCTTCACAATAGTGTATTGAAAAACGTCGTATGATACACGTGAATAATTATGATTACCGTTCTCGGCTCTCTTAAGACCCTCGCCATGGCTCGGGTCTTAATACCGTCTCGACGGTAATCACTAACATTACACACTTATATCATAATGTACTATTTATTATAACCAAATTTATCTGCAAATCACACTTCCAGTCGGCAGCGATGCGGAGGAGTTTTTTGACGTCATATTCAGCTAGAGATTTAGTGTATATATTATTTTTAGTTATTAAAGTGTATTTTATTGTTTAATTATTCTAAATGAGCAACTTGTAAAAATAAAAACAAGAATTTAATCTGCAAATAAATCTTTGTCTGAGTTTTTTGTTCGCTTCGATCGTTCTAGCCTTTTTCTACGTAAGGCGATAATAAAAACTTAACTTATTCAAGTACCTTGAGAATGTTACAGTAAATGAACTCATTTGACTAAACGTGCTCATTACACTAATTCAATGCTAGTAGGATCAAGAAAGACATATTTTGGAGCAAAAAAAAAATTACAAAAATATT
Source organism: Mythimna albipuncta (assembly GCA_929112965.1). Lineage (NCBI taxonomy): Eukaryota > Metazoa > Arthropoda > Insecta > Lepidoptera > Noctuidae > Mythimna > Mythimna albipuncta. Next base: position 12,209,141 of record OV815987.1, read on the forward strand.
GATATTTTTTTTATAGGTGGGAAAATCATCCAATGACGTCCCCGGTCTTGGGCGAAGCGGGAGATAGTGTCTGGCTTTTACTGACTAAATACCCACTCCTGTTCCTTCGTTGCCTTTCGTACTGGGGCTAAATCTTCCTTTCTGAAGCAAACCCTTCCTTGCCATCGGTCCAGGGCCCCAAGGTTCACTTTCGCACTACCCATGGCCTCAGTGGGCTTCGACCAGGTTAGCAGGGGCCTAGCTGGGTCGAAGCCTACTGGGGCCATGGGTAGTTTCGAAAAATAGCTCAGCCCCGGTATGAAGGCACGGAGGAACGGGGTGGGTTTTTTTAGTCAGTAAGATTCTGTCACTATCTCCCGCTCCGCCCAAGGGCGGGGGATGTGGCAACTTGAGGCGTGCGTGGAACAATACGCGCCGTCGACGTCTGGGCTCGGTCCGGACGGTTTTTCTTTTTCTCTCCATCATAGCCAAATTTTGTATTCTGGTTTATTTTAGATAATTGTAATACATTTTGTATAAAACTCTTGCCTCTTCTGACGCAGGCTTAGTAAAGATGTTGTTGCAAATACCGATATCTTTACCGGATGGTCGGAAGGCGAGCTATTCATTGCTCGCCGTCGGCAAGTCAAGTTAAGAAATCGGGATCAAAATCCCGGCGGTGGCTGGGGTGTGAGGACCATTACCTCACGCGTGCGGCCTGCTCCTTTGCTAGCATTACTGCTTCGCAAAAGCAGGCAAGTGCCTGCCACTCCTCGCTCCGGACCATGGCCTGTACCAAGGACCAGCGTAAGAGATCGCTGCTGCCAATCGCCCTCACGAGGACACAGCAGTAAAATATTTGATATGGGGCCTCATTGATACTGCTACCTACACCACTGCTGAATTGACACGTTTCATGAAAACGTGACTGTAAATGATTCTTGGGATTCTGAATTACATGTTTAGTGTACCCATGATGCCCACTTAAAAATAATTTTGCAAAAATAATATAATGTCAAGTATAATAAGATGTTAGCTATCATTTGACTGATCTTTATATAAAAATGTGTAATTTTAAAAAGATGTAAAATCCTTCATAATGACGCAAAATGTCAGTCACGGATCATGATTTTTAGAGTTCCGTATTGAAAGGGCAAAACGGGATCCTAAGACTCGACTGACCGTCCGTTTATCATAGGAATGTATCTTATAAACCGTTATAGTTAGAGAGTTGAAATTTTCACAGATGATGTATTTGCGTTGACGCTATACCATCATCATCATATCAGCCGAAAGACGTCCACTGTTGGACATATGCCTCCACAACGACCGGTCCTGTGCGTCACGCTTCCATCGGATTCCCGCGACCCAGACCAGGTCATCGGTTCACTTTGTTGGCCTTCCACTGCGTCTTCTGGTACGCGGTCGCCACTCCAAAACCTTTCGTCCCCATCGACCATCTGTTCTGGGTGCAATGTGCCCATTGCCACTTAAGTTTGGCGATTCTTCGAGCTATGTCGGTAATCTTGGTTCTTCTGCGGATATCTTCATTTCTGATGTGATCACGCAAGGAAACTCCGAGCATAGCCCTTTCCATCGCCATTTGGGTGACTTTATTCATTTATTTATTTAATCTTCATGCAACACAAGTAGTAGTAGGTACATAGGCGGACTTAATGCCTTAGGCATTCTCTACCAGTCAACCTAGGGTGGTGAAGAGACAATCTCAATCTCGTCGTCAATCTCTGGAGTCTTCTAATGACGCCCATTGTAAGTGACCACGTTTCGGAGCCATAACTCATCACTCCTATAACAACGGCGCTATAACAACAAATATGTACTCGTACTAAATAAAAAGTTGTGGCAAGTGCGAGTCGGATTTGCGCCCTGAGGGCTCTGTTCAAACTTACCTTTGTAAATAGTTAAATTCCCGAGTGCGGTCTCGAAGATTTTTCCGAATCGCAAAAAATATTTGTGACGTAATAACAAAATAGAATAGAATAAACTTTATTGTACACCAAAATAGTAACAATTTCACAGAAACTTAAATTAAATTAGTAAATTAAAAAATAATCAGTTTTCAGATTTTTTCCTAAACTATAGCTATATGACCTTGCTTTATGCCAAATTTCAGGATTCTTGGTCAACGGGAAGTAGGTACCGCATGAATTTAGATTCTATTGAGAGAGTCGAAATATTCGATTTTTACGACATAAACGGCTGCATGGTTTTTTTTTTGTTAACATAAAAAAGTTTAATTTTTCACTGTTTCATGAGACCGCAAACCTGAGTTATGGCTTTAATTTCAACTACCTCCACGCGTTCCCGAGATAAAAGGTCTTGACAGACAGACAGACGGCGGAGGATGGACTACAAAATGATCCTTTAGGGGTTCCGTTTTTTTCCTTTTGAGATACGGAAAACGGCTAAAACAGAATAAAATAAATAAGGGTCCTCTTAAGTCTCCCGCAAAACAAGCGTGATGTTTTTTTCCGTTTTTTGCTATGTAAAGTACGAAACTCCTGATGCGCGAGTCCGACTAACTTGGCCGGTTTTTTTGCATGCATCATGAATTCATGACGTAAGTATGGATACTATTTAGGTATTTGCCTTATTTTTTATCATCTTATTTTCTTAACTGAATTCTAATGGGCTTTTGATACGTTAGCTGTAATTTTGTTTAAGCTTAACAATAAATAAATGATATTACAAAGAGAAAAAGTTTGTTTTTTTTTTGGTATTTTATTTTTTTGTTTGTAGGAGGGAATCTCTGAAAGTACAGTAGCCCGATTCACGTAATGAAAACCGTAACGATATCGTAGCGATTTAGTCGTTTAGACCATTTCCGTATTCACATCCATCAATCGAGTTTGAACGACACCGATTTTTAAGTCGTTTGAAATTCGTCGATTTAAAAAAAAAATCTGTATTACATTATCCTGGTAGAATACTTATTAATGTAACTGGAAAAAAGTCGATAGATCGTGATTACCGCTTTTGGATAGGACTTCGATCGAACGACTATAAAACTTCAACGATATTTGGCTTGTTTGATTTTACGTGAATCAGGCTACTGGTCCGATTGCTAAAATTTTTTCACCGCGAAGCTGTGAACAAAAGCTAGTGCTAAATAAAAATGTTTTCATACATAATCGTAAACATAATTTACTGTACTTTATTCACACCAGAGCCCCCCTAGCCAAGTTACAACCGTATCGTGTCGAATTCCGTTCTCCAATCGGTAACGCTACGGTGTCAGCAATTGTAGAAAACGATAAGTAGCGTTTGTTTATCAAAGGATGTCAAGTTAAACGTTGTAGAAAATCATTCTATCATTTTGAACGATGTGAACTTAGCTACGAATTTTCTATTCGTTTGTTCCGACTACATGACTTAACGTTGAGATGATGTCATTCCCATACATTTGATTACTTTTCGACTAGCGTTAACGATTGCAGATTATCTACTTGGCTAGGGGTGCTGTACCATCTGAACGAATCGCTTCTACAATCAATCTCTTAGTGCCTAATAAAATCGCAGTAGGTACTCAAACAGCTTTACATAATAAACATGTACCTATTTTGAAAAACTCTAGAGAAATATTAGTACGCATAACTTTAATTAAAATTGAAGAATAATTACTGAGAACGCTACATTTTCATACATTTATAATTGAATTTGTTTAAGTAATAAATATCATGAATTATAAATTGAGTAAATTATTTTTGAGCTGACTTACGATTGTTTTTTAAGACAAAGTCAATAAAATAAATTCGAAATAATACCTAGATCGATATTTTATCAACAGTCCTAGCGCCCCGTGTCGTAGACAAAACAGTTTTGTCGCAGACGTCATAAACAAGTCTGTTATGCTTTGCCTAACGTCAAGTAACGGTCGGGGTCTTTGGTCGCGGACCGGTCTCCTATCTCGATCGCTTGTCTCTGTCGCGGCGCGAACCTCCACCTTCGCAACACGGGGATAAAGCTGTCTTTATCTTGGGCGGCTTGAGTTCCTTACTTCACTCAGGTTTCTTTATTAACTTCTCTCGCGATGCTTGGGAGTTAATTATATAAATCTCTCACTTACGTTCGGGATTAAAATTAGCAATCTTCGTTTCGTTCGGCATTCAACATGCCGCCCGCGACTTAAAAACACTGCTTTATCCCCTAGTCACAAAATCTACTATTACGAGATAGTACCTACTTGGGAGTAGTAGTCTACAACTATCTTTCTTTATTACTATTTCCTAGCTATTCTGCGCGCGGTCTTGGCAGCCCAAATGGTCCAGGCAGGATGACAAGCTTGGTCATAGTCAATTCCTGTCCCAACTAGAGATGGTCAAATGCCCGGGCTTTTTGGCAAATTGGGAAAATTCCTAATGCCCATAAATTCTAGTCCTTGGGCATTTATTCTTTATTGATTTTAGCTTTAGAAGCTGCACCGAAAAATCGGCCTCAGCATACAAAATGTATAATATATAAGTACCCCTAAATAACTAGATACATACTTAGCTATTTTATTTCATACAATGCATCCTTAAAATAGCTTGAAATTCTTAGAGCGGGTGACGATTACACACATAGCGACATCTATTAACATTTTTCTGCATTAAAAAATAGCGTTTCGATTACCGCTCCAAAATTCTTCAATTTTCCAAACAATCGTTTGGATGAATTGTATGAATGAAGAATTTTTCAAATTAAACAAGCACGCCAAATTAAATGGATAGTATTAAAATTTGTTAAACAATATAATAGAAGTTCATCTAGTTACAATCCGTCGAAAAGAAATCGATTTTAAAATATTATTATGTCTTGTTGTCTACTGTAAGTTTTGAAGCAACGAAACGAAAGTTTGACACATTGATAAGAAAAACCTCTTTTCGTTCCCATTTACGCATGATTGATTACGCTGAAGATTCGGAATATTTTGATTGGCTGAAATAGAACTACCTCTGAAATTCTGCCAATGAAATGATTCGTTCAAACTGCAAACAAAATCAGCTCAGAGAAAACTTACTGAAATAGGTTTTGTTGTACTTTATTGATCGGACGAAATAATATTTTGAGAATTCGTTATCCGCTTTGTATGTCTTTAATTCTTCTTATATTTTTTTTATAACTTTAGGAAACAGGTATGAAAAGAGATATATAATATTTATACACGATTTGTTATAAAAAGTGACTGATTAACAAGAACCAAGTGTCAACAAAAGGTTTCAGTGCAAAAAATATCGATTGTAACTCACTTTCACTCATGTTGCTTTATTTTTCAGTGAGTGAGTTGCCCTAAGATGCTGCCACGACAATATTATAGTGAACAAGACTTGAGAAAGCGTCAAATCGACACTTTAAAAATCTTCAACGATCATGTCGTTGAAGTCAACGAAAACGCGGAATATCGCGTTGAATTCGTCGCTGATGGTAAAAATATGAGCTTAACAGTGCTACTGGGGCCTGAATTTCCTAATGAAAAGCCTTCAATATTCGTAAATCCGCCTATTCCTCATCCATGGGTTGGGGAAAATTCAAACCAAGTTGTTGGAGCACCAGGCTTGTTGAATTACACTTTACATTCCGACTTGGGCCGTGTAGTTCAGGCTATTATAAGAGAGTTCCAGAAATCGATGCCAAAGTTTTCCAATTCTGACGAGTCTAAAAGCAACGATGCAAGTCCACAATCAAATTATAGCGGACAGTCCCTAATGTTTCCGGAACTAAATGACTGCTGTATTGAAGAGCTGCAGGAAATACTGCAGAATACTGATTTACAGGTAAATAATAAATAAATGACCTTTCTTTTGCAAATATGTTTGACATTCAATAATACTGTGAATTTTATCACAATCACCGTTATAATTTTTACGTGGCAGAATGTGATGAGACCATTAATTTTTTCAACACCATAATTATGTACCATATTCTGGCAAAATAAATGAACTGAACTGAACTAAAAAAACTTTTACACATTCGCAGGTAAGGCCTACTATTACTGTCCTTTCAACCGATTTTAACTTTCATTACGTTGGTGGCTTTACAAATGGCAGCTGCAGTAAACAGTTCGTATTGTAACCACTTTTTTTGTTTTTAACGCCATCCTTATGCCTACGAAATAGAAGTTAAAATCGGTTGAACAGACAGTAAAAAAGGTTACTTTAAATGCCTAATCTTAACATGAGTAGGGTATACTTAACATGAATACGGAGAGCATAGTTGTTCTATCTCCCAAAGCCAGGTTGGTCCTTTTTTATTTTTTCAGTGGTATATTGTCAAATAATTCTTCCCGTCCGATTATAATTTGGGTGTCTACAAGTCTAGAGAAAAAAAACAAACAAATTAATAAACTAGTGCCCCTCACCATTAACAATTGCGTCACTGCTTACCATCAGGTGGGATTGCTGCTTGACGCACTAGTTTATATCAATAAAAAAAAAATAACTCGTCCTATTCTTGGTAGACTAAGGGCTAGCATCAGACGTTTACTGATTAAACCCTACTTGTGTTCCTTCAGTTGTCTTTTCCACCTCAAGATCATAGTACTCCTACCATCCTGCCAAAGTGCAACCTTAAGTTTTGTGTCCAGGCAATCAATGTCCATTCTAGGTTGGCCTGGAAGAGATCACCTGGTGCGTTAAGGCCGCCAATTGTAAATTTTTTATTATAAGATTTCCTTTGTTATATATTTCATTAAACCCCAAGCGAACGCCGGCGTTCGCGCACCTATTGTCTTTCAATTGTGTCTGTAATTATCACAATTGAAAGGTTAAAGAAATAAATAAGGTTGTCTGGCATAAATTGCTGTCAGCGAAAAGACCTCCATTGTACCCATAGATTTAACTTTGAAAATTGTTACTAAAGTTGTCAAAAAATAAAAGACATTTGTATTTTGACTACCTAGTGGCTTGTCCGGTGTACTGTAGTTACTACTAAAGTAATTACTACTACACCTTATTATTTTATTGTTTCTTACAGTTTTGTTCCAAGTTACAATACAGAGTCCTTCTCAAATATCAAAATAGGCCTTATTTTTTTTTTATTTTTTTGTTAATGATAGGCTTGCGTTTGACCACTATCTCACCTGATGGTAAGCGATGATGTGGTCGACAATGAAGCACGCTTGCCTAGAATAAACCTATTCACTCTCGACTTAAAGACTCCTCCTCCTTTTTATTGCATTTATTTTGGTGTACAGTAAAATTAATAAACAAAATCTTAGCCCTGAAGCTGAATTTTTCATTGACAGCTCTGAAGCTTATGCACACAGTATAACAACAATAGGGGTATTATGTTACCCAGTTTCTGGGTTGATATCCAACCTAATAAAAAAAAACCTGTCTGTCAGATATTAAATCTTTGTAATCACATATTACAGGACAAAATAATAGAAGTGAATCCTCAACTAGTAGAACTGGACTTGGAGACCGAAGAGTTGATGAGCAGTATCGAGCACATTGCACAGGAGAACATCGTGAAACAGCAAGCGTTGGACGACATGAAGACTGAAGTCATTGACCGGATATCCACTATTGTGCAAATGAAGATGAACTTTGAAGAGTTGAATAGGTGAGAATGCAATACACGGCTACAGTGACTTTACAGAATTCTGCAGTGTTGGCAGGAAAGGGCCCTATCGGATGCCCTTCTGCCTCGTTTTGGTCCGCATTTTCTTCATTTATGTATTTGTATAATGTCACTGTAAAATTGATTCTCATATGATTTAAAAGAGTGTCCATGGAGTTTCTTGCACGTAATTCTCCATAGAGATCTACGCTTTGGAACATGCAATTTAGCTTCACTTTTCTTGACTAACCAACGTTTGACTATTCGAAAGTGCCAACATATGGTCTATATGAAATAAATGTTTTTGATTTGATTGTTAATACCGTTAGATTAAAAGTAATCTATCTCGCAAGGTTATAAACTGACAAAAAACTGTAAACCGTAACATACTTACAATTTAACATATTATTTTTCGGTAAATTATGATCTGTCACAGTGAAACTGATAAATCACAATTCTCGCACATTTTATTATCAGCTGTATAATAATATGTTGTACTTAATGTCGGTGGTGGCTAACTTGTGAACTTACTAAATATTTTTGGAAAAAAATATAACATGGTGTTAAAAACTATTCTGATTCACTGATTCTGACAAACTATATTCAAGTTTCGCGTTAAAACTAATGTTGTATCGCGCTATAGAAGCTTGCTGTGAAAAAAATGTTTATTATTGAAAACTTATTATTTTTAGGAAGCACATGAAGTTAGCGGAGATGTATGATCCGCATCGCATCCGGGACTGTCTGAAGGAGGCTGCGCTGAAGGCTGACGAGGAGTCGGAGGTCATTGCAGAACAGTTCCTGACAGGTTTCTGTTGTACTTGTATTTCATAGAACTAGAGAAATAAGGCTATTTTTTTTTTTTTTTTTTTTTTAATTTTGATAAACTAGTGCTTGACTGCGATCCCACCTGATGGTAAGTAGCGATGCAATCTTTGATGGTGAGGCGCACTAGTTTATACTTAGGATTATAGTTTAGTTTAGCTATAATCCTAAGTAATAAAAAATTAAGCATAGCTGCTGGGACTCGGGTTTTTAGGAGACAGAATGAGAAAAAAAAAACTGTTAAGTATTTATTTATTGTCTTCTTCTTCTTCTTAGCGTGTCGATGGCAAAACTAGTTAATTCCATGCCTGGCTCAGCATACGACCACGGCAATGCCGTCCACTGATGCTGTCTTTAGATCCCGTGAACAGGTAATAGGGCACGTGATGCAGGTTGGAAGGTGGGACATGGTCTGCGCAGAGACGCCGCGCAAACGCTGAAAACTTCATGTACTTACATTATTGTCGTAATAACTTTATTTGTTCTTATGTACCTAAGGTTAACTAAATAAAACAATGTTCCAAATTGAATAATTTATTTATTACCTTACAGGTCAAATGCCAGTCGAGACCTTCGTAGCGAAATTCGCAGAGAAAAGAGGTATCGGCCAAGCAAGACGCGCTCGAGAGGAGAGAATTGCTCACCAACTCGCCCAACTCGACAGGGCCACGACCAAAAGCTAGAAGGAGAAAAAAAACATTCCATTTGACAGCTGTCAATGTCAAAATTGCCGCCATTTTTTTTTATAAAGATGGCGCCTTTTATCCAGCTTTGTTCTTGAATGTTGTGATGTGGCAGTATTTATATTATGGGTTAGTGCAATGTAATTTGAGGAGCTTAGCAGTCTTCCCGTGTCGTATGTTGTTGGTCAGAAACTTTTTGTACTGAAATGTTATTGCCCCATGTATTTTATTGTGTAACCTATTGAGATAGTAAGTAGCGGGCTTTTTCTGGTCACTAAGATAAATACAGACATATATATCGCACGGAGACAATTTTTTTTTTATAAAGATAATGAAAAAAATTGAACAGTGGTGACCGGGTGGTAATGGCCTCGACTTAGGAGTTGTAGGTCGCGGGTTCAAACCCAGCCAGGCGTATTACTTTGTGTATTTTACTTCATCGCCACTGTTCTCAAAACGGTGGAGGAAAACATCGTGAGGAAACCGGCATGTCCTAGAACCAAAAATTCGAAGAAATGTGATATCCACCAAACCGCACCGGGTCCGCGTGGTGGGTTACGGCCCATTCCCTCTCCTAGAGAGGAGGCCTGAGTCCCAACAGTGAGAACATTATAAGGCCGACTATGCTATAAGAAAATGTACTGGACTATATTATTGGTTGGAATTTTATGTAAACTTGTAAAACAATGTATGCGGTTGCAATTTAGTATTTTAACTACTATTTATTACTACGAATAAGATGTTTAATGTTTACACGTAATTATCTTGTGATAAATTATTAATAAAAAAATAATTGTCATTGATTTTGTTGTTTTGTTTTAACGTCATCTGTCGATTAATAGTGGAATGATTTGACAAATCTTGGTTTGTCTTTTAACGCCATCTAGCGGTGGATAGCTACGCGATAATTAAAGAGACTAGATAAACAGCACTATATAAATTAGTACAAATACATAAAAGACTTATTAGAAAAAGTCTCGTTATTCCCAGTAAATTTATTTTATTTTATTAAAACTTTATGCACATAAACACTACAAAGGCGGACTTAATGCCTTAGGCACTTTCTGATAATATTCGTAAAGAGTAAAGTTATTAGCGTTTGTTTATATCCCAAAATGTCACTCAATTTATAAATATAATATACAGGCTATTGGTAATCTATACTATAATATTATAAAGCGGAAGAGTTTGTTTGTTTGTTTGTTTGTTTGTTTGAACGCGCTAATTTCTGGAACTACTGATCCGATTTGAATGATTCTTTCAGTGTTGGGTAGTCCATTTATCGAGGAAGGCTATAGGCTATGTTTTATTTTTTTCAAAATTAGGGATCCGTAATAAAATTGCTATTTTGTAACACAAGGTGTAAAATCGAAAACCTATTTTTGCGTGCGCTGCAAAAACTATTGACAATAGAACAAAATGATGTACTACGAGTTTGTAGATCCCATTAAGACCTACAAAAAAGTCCGCGAGAACATATATCTAGCTGTCATGGTTTAATCACAATAACCGATTTTGTGTTCAAAATAATTATTGAATCGTCTGAAGAAAAAAAACTACGTTAAATATGTATCGTAATATTAATCTTTATCGAAATTAAGCATTATGTTATCAAGAGTATTTATGTAGAAGTACAATTCTTTTTGTTTCATCTCAATCGGATATTTCGTTTAGAAGTTATCACGTGTGTAAGATGTTAAGAGTTGGTACCTATTAATGAGTTATGGGCCATAGAGTTTTTTATCAACATAAAATCCTGTAATAATCTTTTTCGAAATATATTTGTTGATGATTGTAAGTATAAGATCTTTGAAGAGTATAATAAATACATTTATGAACGCGGGGATCTTGGGAAATACTGATCTGATATGAAAACTGTTTAAATATTCAATAGTCCATTTATTGAGGGAGGCAATTATAGGCAATATTTTATTTCGGTATTTCCACGGAAACGAGAAAAACGCGGGTGAAACCGCGGGGCACAGCTAGTTATGAATAAATGAATAGCTATTAAAATAGACAAACAATGCGCTTAGTATTTTCTAGTAGCAAATTGTTATGAATGATTAAGTAGGTATTTAGGAAACGTGTTTTTTTTTTTTCGATGGGAAATATCATCTTATGACAACCCCCGCTCTTGGGCGGAGCGGGAGGTAGTGTCAGTAACCCTGGCCCCAGTAGGCTTCGACCCGGCTGGGCCCCTGCTGTTGCTGACAACTCCTTGAGGCGCGCCGTCGACGACTTGGGCTTGGTCCAGACGGTTACCGGACGGCCAGACAGCGAGCTACCCATTGCTCACTGTCCGCAAGCCCGCGCCTACGGTGGCTGGAAATCGGGATCGGAATCCCGGCGGCGGCGGCGAGAGCGCCGTTGCCTGATGCGGTCGGCCTCCTCCTTAGCGAGCATTACTGCTTCGCAGAAGTCGGCGATCGCCTGCCACTCCTCCTCGCTCCGGACCATGGCCTCGACCAAGGCCCGGCGCGAGAGGTCTCCGCCGCCGATCACCCCCACGAGGGCACGGCGATGCTCCGCCCAAGCAGGGCACACCACGATTGCGTGCTCCACCGTGTCCTCCGGGCGTTCCACACAGTGGCGACACCCGGGCGTCACTTCCGCTTTAATTCGGAACAGGAACCTCCCGAACTTGCCATTTCCGATGAGGACCTGTGTCATGCGGAAGGTAAGGACGCCGTGAGGTCTTTCCAGCCACGCCTCAAAGAGGGGACTTATCGCCATAATTGTGGCGTGCCCATGACGGGGGATTTATTATCCAGGGTTCCGTACCCACAGGGTAAAAACGGGACCCTATTACTAAGGATTCGCTGTCTGCCGTCTGTTACCAGGTTGTATCTCAAGAACCGCGATAGCTAGACAGTTGAAATTTTCACAAAATATCAAAATCAAAGCATTTATTTAAAATAGACCATTTCATCATCATCATCATCATCTTCCTGCCCTAGTCCCGTTTTATTTGGGGTCGGCGCAACACGTTTTTTTCTTCCATTCTGTCCTGTCACTCGTCACGCTATCACTAACTCCCTTTTCTTTCATATCGCTTCTCACACAATCAAAATAGACCATTTACAGGCACTTTTGAATAGCCAAATGTCGGTCAGTCCAAGAAAAGTGAAGCTAAATTGCACGTTCCAAAGAGTGGGTCTCTATGGAGAAGAACGTGCAAGAAACTCCGTGTGTATTTCTGTTGCCGCTATAACTACAAATACTAAAAACAAAATAAAATATATATTTAAGGGGGAACCCATACTACAAACGCGATTTTTTTTACTAATTTTCCTAAGGACGTTAGGGAACACTTCGTGCACGAGTCAGTAAACAAATATGATCAGGCATGCTATTCTCTAAAAACCGGCCAAGAGCGTGTCGGGCCACGCTCAGTGTAGGGTTCCGAAGTTTAAACAATAAGTGTACCCACTTATGAGTTTAAAAAAATGCTTGCATATACGATTAGGTATACTAAAAACTTAGTCCAGAAATTATTTTGTAGAACCCTTTTATCTTTTTTGTACAAAAACTGTTCTTTCCATCAAGTTCAAAATATTTTTTCTAGAAAGTCCTTATAAAGTTCTACTTTTGAACTTATGGTTCAAAAGTTAGTGGGGGGACACACATTGTTTTTTACTTTTGGAGGGATTATTTCCGAAATTATTGACATTATCAAAAAATGATTTTAGTAAACCCCTATTCATTTTTAAATACCTGTCTAACAATATATCACACGTTAGGGTTGAAATTAAAAAAAAAGTCACTTCCCACTTTACATGGGGGCTACCCTAATAAAACATTTTTTTCCAATTTTTATTTTACCACTTTGTCGGTATGTACCAAATTTCATATTGGTAGGTACCAAATTTCAGCTTTTTAGTGCTAACGGTCACAGAGATTAAGCGAGGACGGACAGACAGACAGACATGGCAAAACTATAAGGGTTCCTAGTTGACTACGGAACCCTAAAAAAGTGTGCCGCAACGACGATATCCAAATAGGTACATTAATAATAATAATAATAAATACGCTTTGGTGATCTCTTTGGAGAAACCGAAGGTTTTGTCTTTGCAATTATGGACGAAGTTATGATGACGAACAACTACCGGAAATATATTGTGAAGGACGGTACGGTTGACATCTGTCGGGCATGCCACCGGCCTGGGGAATCAATCCGACACATTATTTCTGGATGTTCTCATTTAGCTAACGGAGACTATTTGCACAGACATAACCTTGTAGCCAGGATTATCCATCAGCAACTTGCTCTAAAATACAATCTTGTTGAATCAGAAGTACCGTACTATAGGTATGTGCCCGACCCAGTTCTCGAGAATGGCAGCGTCACATTGTATTGGGACCGATCTATCATCACTGACAGGACTATTGTTGCCAATAAGCCTGACATAGTGGTGATAGATCGACTAGAGCGTCGCACAATGATTGTTGATATAGCGGTCCCTCATGACGAGAACCTCGTGAAAGATGAGAAAGATAAACAAACTAAATATCTTGACTTGGCTCGCGAGGTTGTCGACATGTGGGAAGTGGATAGAGCAATCATTGTGCCGATAGTCGTGACGGCCAATGGCTTAATAGCCAAGAGCCTCGACCAACATCTGCGGAGGCTCTCGTTAGGCAGTTGGATCAAGGGCCTGATCCAGAAAGCAGTACTCCTAGACACGGCGCGTATTGTCCGGAGGTTCCTCTCTCAAGAGCCCTGACCGCCGGTAGCTTGGACTCTGTTCCCGATGCCGGTGGGCCACTATTTTTTATATTTTTAAATGTTTTTTTTTTTTTTTAAGGAATATTTAAAAATATACTATAATATGTATAAATGCTAAATAAAAGATAATAATAATAAACCCGCACAACACTCACAAAAAATAACCACTTACATCCTAAATCTGCAATAGAAAGACTTACATCAAAAGACAAAATGGAGGGAGAGGCCTAATAGACGTCCAGCATATGTGGCGAAAACAAGTCTTCAAACTAAAATCATTTTTTGAAACAAAATCTCGCACAAGTAAGATCCATAAAGCCGTAGTTTTACATGATTCAAATTATACCCCACTAAACTTAAATGCACGGTTAGATACACAAATTATTAACGATGACAACCCGCAAACACAAAAAATGGAAGATTGGAAGAGGAAAGTGTTGCATGGCCGACATCCTCACGACTTAGAACAATCCCACGTAAACAAAATAGCTTCAAACAAATGGCTTGTAGTGGGTAGTTTGTTCCCGGAAACTGAAGGATTTATGATTGCCATTCAAGACCAGATAATTAACACTAGAAATCACAGAAAATATATCATCAAAGATCCTTCAGTTACGGATGATAAATGTCGCAAGTGCCACCTCCAACCTGAAACTATCCAGCATATTACAGGAGCGTGCACCACCCTAACGCAGACAGATTATACTCACAGACACAACCAGGTAGCAAACGTAATACACCAAAGTTTAGCGGTTAAGTACACACTCATACAGAACACGAACACTCCTTACTATAACTATACACCTCAAACTGTACTAGAAAATGATACACATAAACTTTATTATGACCGCGCCATACTCACCGATAGAACAATTCATTATAATAGACCAGACATAACCCTTCAAGATAAAATAAATAAAATTACATACTTAATAGATATTGCTATACCCAACACACATAATATAAAGAAAACAATAACTGAGAAAATAAGCAAATACGCAGAACTCAAGGATGAAGTTACCAGAATATGGCGACAAGAAAAAGTTTACGTAGTCCCGATTGTCCTTTCCACAACAGGCGTTATTCCAAATTGTCTACTACATAGCCTGAAATTAATAAACTTGAAAGAAAGTCTCTATATCACCTTGCAAAAAGCTGCTATCCTGAATACATGTCGAATTGTTAGAAAGTTCATGCAAATAGATGAAAACGCATTAGGTCCCCCTCATAACACACCCTTAACATAATACAACACACGCTGCATTTACTTGGTTTCGGCTCGTAAATGTAGTTAAAAACCAGCCAAAGAGCTGAGAATAAAAAACATTTTCCAAAAATAATAATAATAATAAATATTTATTTCACAAAAACATAGCACTTGCACTGTATACATTGTTTAGCAATTATTATTTACCATATTTATGCAATAATAGACTCTATCTTTTAAACTAGGACTAGCCTGTATCTTAAAAGATAGGGTTCAACCAATGAACTATGTTAATATTAATACTTAAAACAAGTGAAGACAGTGTCAATGATTCAGATAAACTAACAATTGTACTGAAGTAAATATAAGAAAGAAAAAAAAAAGAAAAATCAAATATAACAAAAAGCATTTCCACCAGTAGTGTATGTTTGTATGCATGTTTATAGGTGTGAGGATATTATGTGGGGTGTGAGGGTGTTTGTGTGGAGTGTGTGTGTTTTTTTTTTTTTTTTAGTTTTGATTGATATGTAATATATGTATATAGTAATTGGATTTACAGTATGAGATGTGATCTTTAGTATTAGTATGTGTATGAAGTTACGATAACTTATGTTATATTAGGAGATATAAGTTAGAAGATTCTCTGTTGCCACATAGTCTTGTTGTAATAGCCACTGAATTATTTGTTTCTTTAGCGTATATTTATTTAAATCCAAGATGTTTAGCTTTTTATGTAAATTTTTATATAAATACTTGCTTTGAACGTAAAACTGATGCTTGGCAAAAGAGGTTTTGTGTTTAACGCCTGACGGAATATTTGTGCGTTTATTAGGGATAGATTTGGGAATGGATCCATGAATCTTGAGGGCCGACTGCAGAATGTACAGTTGTCTAACAGTCAGGACCTCACAGTCCTCATAGAGCTGCTTAGTTGGATATCGGTATGGTTTTCTACTCATAACCTTTAATACAGCTCTTTACATTGGATTAACAACCCAATTTACCTATACCAGCGTTGCGCTCAAGGCTGTTTTCTAGAATAGCACAGCATTAACAAGTACGAGCAGTGGTGGCCGAGTGGTAACGGCCCCGACTTACGAGTTGTAAGTCGCGGGTTCAAACGCAGCCAGACATTACTTTGTGTAATTTATTTCATCACCACTGCTCTCAAAACGGTGAAGGAAAACATCGTGAGGAAACCGGCATGTCCTAGAACCGAACAATTTGAAGACATGTGACATCCACGAACCCGCACTGGGCCCGCATGGTGGATTACAGCCCATTCCCTCTCCTAGAGAAGAGAGGAGGCCTGAGTCCCAGCAGTGGGAACATTATAAGGCCGACTATGCTACGCTATGCTAACGGGTACGGATAGAGCCCGATTCTTTTTTGTATCTACTAATTAAAAAATAGTTTCTCGAATTAAGCGTGTGTACAAATTTTCAGCTCAATTGAACGTCAGGAAGTTGATCAGACGCGGCCTTGGTTTACGTCGATAATTACTGGGACGGTAAATTGAAAGAAAGAAAGAAAAACAGTTTATTTACGCAAAAAAAGACGCAATCTTAAAACTAGCTGACAAACATCACATCAATAGATAGGGAACATGCGTCGTGTCCGCGCAATGCGGCCGAACGCCCAGCATGAAGCTGCGGCCTCACCCGCCTCACGCATCATGCGATGAATTTGATGAATTGAAGTTTGTAATGATAAAAAGTTTCCTTGCGAGATCGCATCGGGAATGAAGGTCCAAGGAGAACCAAGGTCGGCGACTGCTCGAAGAATCGCTAAACTAAAGTGGCAATGTGCAGGGCACATTGCTTGTAGAGTGGTAGGTCAATGGGGCTTAAAGGTTTTAGAGTGGCGACTGTGCGATGAGAGACACAGCGTGGGAAGGCCTCCCACGAGGTGGACCGATGACCTGGTGAGAGTCAAAGGAATGTGGTGGATGCGAGACGCACAGGATCGGTCGTTGTTACATTGTCTGTTTATCAGGCCTTGCGTGGAATGAAACTTTAAAGGAGACAATTATATTTAGTTTTTTTTTCTTTTTTTGGTACGGCCCCGACTTACGAGTTGTAGGTCGCGAGTTCAAACACAGCCAGGCGCATTACTTTGTGTAATTTATTTCATCACCACTGAACGGTAAAGGAAAACATGGTGAGGAAACCGGCATGTCCTAGAACCAAAAAGTCGAAGACATTGACATTCACCAACCCGCACTGGGCCCGCGTGATGGATTACGGCCCATTCCCTCTCCTAAAGCAAGGCCTGAGTCCCAGCAATGGAAACATTAAAAAGGCTGATTAATGCTATTTTATATGTTATGTTATTTTCAATGATTTTAAATTCAACATCATGTCTAAAGGACTAGTCCATTTATGTTTTGGCTCGAGAAGGACCCTCTTAAAAATGAATCTGCGCAGCTAATTGTTCGAAGATCGGAGTGGTCCAAATATTTCGACCATACCTACTGTACTTGAGCGTTGGGTAGTTCGCCGTCCGACCGTCCGATAACCGTCCGAACCGAGCCAGTCGTCGACGGCCACGCGCGCAAGAGATGTCAGCATAGATGTCGTAGGGGCCCAGCAGGGTTGAAGCCTGTTGGGGGCCAACGGTTGCTTCTAAAAGGAAGATTCGCCCCCGGTACGAAAGAACGAAGGAACATGAGTAGGCTTTTAGTCAGTAAAAGTATGACAAACCCCTCTCGCTCCGCCCAAGAACGGGATATCATTGGATGATTTACCCACCTAAAAAATAAGGCATTTGTACGAAGATCGGAACGGTCGAAATATTTCGACCGTAGATACTGTACTGGCTGAGTTTGAACCCGCGACCTACAACTCGTAAGTCGCGTAGCCGTTACCACTTGGCCACCACTGCTACAAAATTTGCTTTGTGTAATTCATTTCATCACCACTGCTCTCAAACAGTGTAGGACATCGTAAGGAAACCGGGAAACCCAACAATGGGAACATTATAAGGCCGACTATGCTATATACTGTACCTACTTACCTAAGTTTACCTGGATCAATATTTTTTGTTGACATAAAAAGTGGATGTGAATTGACTGACTAACTTTCAAAGAATGGGCTCTAAATTGATATCAAACAACTGTATTTACAAACATTTAAGTCTGCTTATTGTAGTTTTCACATCAAGTCAAGGGTTTTGTTTTGCTTCCAATGAACACCGAGCGCGTCCACCGCTGTGAGAACCACAGAAAAAATGAAAGAGGTTAGAAAGGAAATACTTTCCGATTTGTACTACAACGAGTGTCGCTTGTCTTCCACCCTTTAACTCCACTACAGACAATAAACCAATACGAACGCGCATTACGCAACTAACAGACCACGCACACTTAGATCGCAAGTTTGCTATTGGTAGTTGAAGTATGAGCATTGCCCTATTTTGTGGCACGCCTGCCCCGCTCACAAGGCCATTCTAACCTTTTTCATCTGTTCTGTGGTGGAAACGTTGGGCAAGTCCACAATCCTAAAAGACTTTATCATCATCATCATTATTCTGACTATTTTGTTTTGATTATTTTGGCCTTATTGATTATTCTGTTTACATTGATTATTCTGATTATTCTGATTACATTGATTATTTTGATTATTCTGATTATTTTGACATTATTGATTATTCT
Source organism: Mythimna albipuncta (assembly GCA_929112965.1). Classification (NCBI taxonomy): domain Eukaryota; kingdom Metazoa; phylum Arthropoda; class Insecta; order Lepidoptera; family Noctuidae; genus Mythimna; species Mythimna albipuncta. Next base: position 12,227,773 of record OV815987.1, read on the forward strand.
GATTATTTTGTTTTGATTATTCTGTTTATTTTGGTAATTTTGATAATTATGATTGTCATGATTATTGTGATTGTTATGATTATTGTGATTATTTTGATTTATAACATGTCTTATTTTGGGAATGCTGGTTAACCTGTAATTGGCTACTGTGTAAGACTTAGGCCAATTATTATTCATACTTGTAAAATGCTGTACACAGAAGCTGTTGGTTTGATATTAATAAATCATTTCAACCGGGAGACGTCCCCTGTTGGACACAGGCCTCCCCTAACAGTCGTTCTTCGGTCTTAGCGGCGAGCAACAGCATCGGAAAGCGGGCGCGCGGCTCTATGAGCGACGGCGACGTCTCTTGGCGTGCTTCAAACTATTATTAGCTTTTGTTCTTACCGCTCACCGCCTCGCACTTAGCTACCGCTTACAGCAGCAAGCTCGTGAACGGGCCGTAAGTGTCGCCACAATGAACGGTCTCGTGTGATTCTCGCAACCTTTACTAGGTCATCGGTTCACCTTGTAGGAGGCCTGCCAACACTGCGTCTTTCGAGACGCGGTCGCCACTCCAGAACTTTTCGGCCAAAACGGCCATCTGTTCTGCGAGCAATGTGCCCTGCCCAATAATACCTACTGATGTCATATTTAGCTAGGCATTTAGTGTATATATTATTTTTAATTATTTAAGCTGATTTTATTGTTTAATTATTGTTAACTAATTTAACTATTTTTTAAATAAGTGATTCTTACTATTTTAAAATGGATGTAATACCTACGTATGTACGTACCTACTTAACGATAATAGTATTATCTTGAATAGCATTGATAACATATTATAATCAATACGGAAACTTAAAGTGACAAATACAAACAGTTTGTAGCTATCGGAGTGTCATCAATTAGGTAGTTACCTACTTAGTTAGGACTTGTCTACGACGCGACGTCTGCGACAAGACTATTTTATCTACGTCACGGGACGCTAGGACTGTTGATAAAATATCGGCAATTCGACATCGACAAGTCTGCGACGTCGTAGACAATACAGTTTCGTCGCATACGGCGTAGACACGTCTGCGACGTCGTAGACAAGTCTGTCTAAGACAGTCTTGTCTCAAGTAAGCGCAGGCCCTTATTTAAGAGTTCTGGGTTTTACCCGTAGTACCGTAGTTAGAAGTGGGCGAAGAGGGCCCTCGCTCACGTCCTCGTACCCAAAAGGACCTCGCACAAGCGAGGGCTCTTTGTGAACGAGGGTTTTTTTTATAATAGAAAGGCTCACACTTGACTACTTCCCTGATGGTGAGCGACTATGTGGTTGAACAATGGGTTACGACAGTCGCTGTTGCGTTTTCAAATTTATGAAAGAAAAAGGCCTCGCTGATGTGTGTGATGTCTCAATTAGTCCACGTTACGTCTCTGTTTACCCGTTATCATCATCATCATTTCAGCCTAACAAAGAACGAGGCCGACCGCATCAGGCAACGGCGCTCATGCCCCAACCGCCGCCGAAATTCCAAAAAAAAAAACCGGGCACAGTTTTTTTTTTTTTTCTTTGGCTTTTTACATGCAAGTAAAACGCGTAGGTAGTAAATCAGCTGTTTACTAGCGAACAACATTGCTTTCCTCTCTAAAATAGGTTTACTGTTTATTTACAATCACTGTTGACCAACAGCTGTTTATTTGCAAGCTGATGCAATTATTGAGAGTATTATCATTGGCGATTTACTATCATAGCGTAACATTCGTTCGAACTAGGTACTGAACGTTTGGAGCCCTATAAAGCCTGATGAGGCCCATTGTAAGCGACCACGACAAACAGCAAATAATCATTAATTGTTGTAACAATTTTGTCCTGTAATGTGTTATCACACGTTATACGTAAGCGATGTTGGCGTTTGAGTTCAATGCTACACATAATCGGACTTCCCGAAATTTTGAGATAACGAGAGAAAAAAAAACATCAAAACCTAGGTATCATTATATTGTTTAATTTTACAACTATAGGTACAATATAAACTTGTTAGTTAATACAACTAATTTAAACTGATTTATGCTCATTTTTTTAATGGGAGAATCATCAAAACGTTTTGGGAATACATTCATTATGCGTAAGTGCAGCTAAGGAGTGGAATTCCCTGCCGGAGTCTGTGTTTATTTATTTATTTATTTATTTGCACACATGTTGTAAATAGTTGTTCCATTTATATATTGTCTCAAACATGGACCCCGGAAGGGCACTGCAACATTTATATTATGTATACTGCATGCATTATACAAATTAATTAATTATTATAACAAACATTACAATTATTACAATTTCATACATTTATAATTATTATATTGAGTATTCGATACATCAGATTATTTAAATTATTATATTAAGTCATTCGATATTATTATTATTATTATTCCATACATCATTAAATTAAATTATTGATTACAATTATTTTCATTCTTATTATTGTTTACTTATGTACATTTATTTTAATAGTTTATCCTCCATAAATTCTTTGATACTATAGTAACATTTTTCTAAAAGTAAACGCTTTAGACTAATTTTGAAAACAGCTAGTGTTTTTGCAGACCTTATACTATAGGGTAGCCTATTATAAATTTGAATGCTTCGGTATTCTGGACTTTTTTTATACATTTCAAGTCTGGGCACCGGGAGGACTAATTTATCTTTACGGCGCGCATTCTTTTCAAAGTTAAACATGTGTATATGTTTTCTAACAAAAGAGGCTGTTTCCAATATGTAGATTGATGGCAATGTTAACATTTTCTCTCTTATGAAGTAAGGTCTGCAGCTACATCTAGGTTTTATATTAAAAATAATGCGGAGGCATTTTTTTTGGGCGATAAATAAGTCATTAGCGTCTGTACTATGTCCCCACATGATGATTCCATAACGGAGCCATGCATAAGCGTATGCGTAGTATGCAGATAAAGCGCACTCCGTTTTTGTGTTTACTTTCAGAACACTAAGTCCATATGTAAATGTTTCCTGATAGCTATAACCTAGGGGTCTTTCAGTCAAGAATGAATAGGTAGTTTGCTTCAAGGCAAGCGTGCTCCATCGTCGGCCACATCATCGCTTACCATCAGGTGAGATAGATGGTCAAACGCGAGCCTAACTACCTATAATAAAAAATCAAAATCAAATGACTTTTCCCGCTGTAAGTTTTTTTTCTGTTGGGTTGTCATGTAATGACTTCCCGCTCTGGGGTGGAGTGGGAAGGTGTATCAGAATTTTACTGACTGAAAGTCACTCCTATATGTTCCTGCCTTGCGTCCCAAGATCCCATGGTTCCAGTAGGTTCCGGCCCTGCTGGACCAATACTGTTTTGCTCACATTTCTTTGAAGCGCGAATTGAACATTCACCCTTGACGACTTGGGCTCGGTTCAGGCGGTTGGATGACGAGCTACCCATTGTCGATCGTCCACAAGGCCACACCTGCGGTGGCTGAGATCCGGGTCGGAGTCCCGGCAACTGGGGCATTATGAGTCCGTTCTCTCACGCATACGGCCGCCGCCTTCGCTAGCATTACTGCTTCGCAGCAGGAGGCGACCGCCTGCCATTCATCCTCGCTCCGGACCATAGCCTATACCAAGGCCCGGAGCGAGAGATCCTGACCACCGATCGCCTCCACGAGGATACGGCAATGCTCCCCCTAAGCGTCCAAAACGAGGAACCGTGAGCGTTTGAATGAATAATTAGAGCTTTGCCCAATAGTGGGATAATACTGGCTAGTTATAAAATAACAATAAATAAAAATAATAAGTTATTGTTTCTAATCGCCTATTTTATTCTATTACCTTCAAACTTGTTGCGTTTTTTGTAAACAAAAGTATTTTCTTTTTAGGGTTCCGTAGTCAACTAGGAACCCTTATAGTTTCGCCATGTCTGTCTGTCCGTCTATCCGTCCTCGCTTAATCTCTGTGACCGATAACACTAGAAAGCCGAAATTTGGTACCAATATGTATATCAATCACGCCGACAAAGTGGTAAAATAAAAAATTTAAAAAAATGTTTTATTAGGGATTAATTTCAACCCTAACGTGTGATGTATTGTTGGATAGGTATTTAAAAATGAATAGGGGTTTACTAAAATAATTTTTTGATAATGTCAATAATTTCGGAAATAATCGCTCCAAAAGTAAAAAACAATCTGTCCCCCCCCCTTTAACTTTTGAACCATAAGTTTAGAAAATATGAAAAAAATCTGAAAAGTAGAACTTTATAAGGACTTTCTAGGAAAATTATTTTGAACTTGATGGAAAGAACAGTTTTTGTACAAAAAAAACAAAAGGGTTCTACAAAATAATTTCTGGACTAAGTTTGTAGTATAATCGTATATGCAAGCATTTTTTTAAACTCATTAGTGGGTACACTTATTGTGACGGACGGGAAACTACGGAACCCTACACTGAGCGTGGCCCGACACGCTCTTGGCCGGTTTTTTTATCTTTCTTTTATTTTGTCAGCCGAATTCAAGGTGACGTGAATACCTATGTAAATAAGAACTGAAAGACAAATTATCACGTTCATCCGTATAATATTTGGTTAGCTGGAAAGAACCTGTTTTTTTAATTATTTAATTATTTTTGCTGGAAGCTGTTGGTTAGTGGCCTTGACTGCTATGCCGATTTGAAAAGACAAAATTAAAAAATACAGTACCAACTACCTACAGGTCATTGGACTCGCCTAGCTGACGTTTTCTTAAAGAAATTAATTTCGTACATGCGTAAATTAATACGAGTTTTGAAAAAAAAAGTAGGTACTTAATTTTTTAATTTTATCTTTACAAATCGATAGTGTTTCATGTACTGAATCGACCACGCACGGGACTAATACGATCAAAATTTAGCGGTGTATACTTACTCATAACTCTTTTAGTAGGTACCTAACACGCTTTTCATCCCTCCTCTGGTACTTGACCATACCAAGACAAACGATTCCCCTTCAACTTTTCAGTCACTGGCACCACTTTCAAAGTTATAATATTTATAACAAGCTGATCCGGCGAACTTCGTACCGCCTAACAGTCAATGATGGTGTAGTATATCTTTCGATATAGTCAACCGATTGCGATGATACAAAGCCTAAGTAATATATGAAGTTACACACAAATTTAATGTATAAAAGTTATTTAAATCCATTTCGTACATTTTACGTGATACGCGCACAACTAATAATTTCTACAGATTTATTAAAATGCATAGATAATTAATTATTTTTGCAAATGAAATACTTTATTAACAGAAACAAAGCAATCTAAAACTACCTAATTGCTGATAGGTAATGTTATTTTTAGTACCTACTTAGCGATTACGCTACGGTGTCATAAAATCCAAATTTGTTTTATCATTTTCGTCGTATGATGAAACAGTGCTTATCGAAGCGCATAAGCGAATCGAACCAGTCTCGGCGCGCCCACAGACGGGGAGAGCGTACTTTATGTTGCAAATCGCGATCAAAAAATCCAAAGTTGTATTTAAAAAAAAAAAACAATCAAAAAGAACAGTTAAGTGTCAGTGACTACAGTGAACCATAAACAAATGGCGGGAAAATTTATAGTTTTATTGTGTCTCGTCGCGCTATGCAAAGGCATTGATATCGACAGCCTCAAGTTAGAACAGGTTTTAATACTGAGTCGTCATAATGTTCGTACACCGTTAACAGAAAAACTAGAATCGTACTCGTCAAAAATGTGGCCGAAATGGAATGCTTCTGCTGGATATTTGACGGAAAAAGGTGCCCGTCTCGAAGGTTACATGGGAAAATATATAGCTGAATGGTTGGACAGTGAGGATTTTATTGAGGGATGTCCCAAAAAAGATGAAGTGCTTATTTATGCTAACACTAAGCCGCGAACTTTAGACACGGCGAAGGCATTCGCAGAATCTGCCTTCCAATCCTGCAATGTAACAGTACAACACTACGAGAATTTAGACGTTTTCGATCCTATGTTCTTACCTGTACTTCACAACACTACAGAAGCATTTAAGAGTCAAGTCAGAGAAGAAATGGAGAATAAATTAAAAGAAATGAATCTCACAGAGGCTTACATAGAAATGAGTAGAATATTGAATTTGAGAACGTCGGATATTTGTAAGAAGTTGTATTTCTGTGAGTTACATTTACGTCGAAATGAAATTTTGTTGGAAGATGGTGAAGAACCAAATGTCAGCGGACCTTTGGATGTCGGAAACTCAATCGTAGATTCGTTCATAATGAGTTACTATGAAGGTATGCCAACATCAGAAGTCGCATGGGGCCAGATACAGACGGACCAGCAATGGGATCTAATATCAAAAATCTGTAAAGAAAACCAGAATATCAGATTCAATTTGACAATAGGAGCAAAGGACATAGCGAGACCTCTTGTGAAGTACATGTTTGATATTTTCAAAAATGGAACACCTAAATTCGCGTTGTTAGTTGGACACGATTCAAATGTGAACTCAGTGATTAGGGCGTTCGATTTTAAACCGTTCGTGTTGCCGGGTCAATTTGAACCGTTCCCGATTGGCGGGAAAGTTATATTTCAAAAGTGGAGTGACATTTCTGGACAATATTTGAAAGTGGAATACGTATATCCTACGACTAAGCAACTTAGGAATGGCGATCGAGTGACTTTATTGCAACCACCACAGAAAGTATTGCTAGAATTAAAAGGTTGCGAAATCTCCCAAAGCGGATATTGTCCTTGGACTCAGTTCATGAAATTAAATGAATATTCTTAGTGCAAAATAATGTAGTTTCTTTTTTTAATTTATCATTATGTCGAGGTCGGCCTAAACAGAAGTATATATATAACTAAATGAAAGCAATCATAACATGTCTTTTATCTAAAAAAAATACTAAAAATTTTATCTAAAAAGGTTTACAATAAGTTTAATAATTTAAATGGGAAATAAATGTAAAGTAAAATATTTATATGACGTCACTCTAGGGAGACTCCCCCGAGTATCACAAATGTGACCAGATGTGACAAGGACGGAGGGAGAGGCAAAAACTCATGAAATTCATGTGACGTAATTTATGGATGATCCCTTAGCGGTGGTCAAGCGGAAGTGTCTTTGAAGATACACAGTAGTATATATGTAAATTAATCAATATTTTGCAAAGAAAATGGTTCTATGCGGGCGCGGGCGGCAGTACGAGTATGAGTGTATTTAACTCCGGCCGGATGTTCAAGAGAGTATCTGATAAATGTCATCAATTGAAGGGTTTGCCATTTCAGTCTTTTGTTTTTGCAATACACGCACACCTAAAATATTTGTTTACAAATAAAAACTGCGCAGCTCTCGTGCAATGGTACAAACGATGAATAATATGCAGTATGGTGACTTCTATCAGTACTTATTTATTTATTTATTTCAAACTATAGGCATACAAAAGTACAGAGGCGGACTTATAATGCCTTAGGCCTTATTGCCTCTGGGGCCAGGGTTATCCGAAAGGGCGCTCGAGCCCCCGATATGAAGGCGAGAAGGTACGGGGTGGGTCTTTTAGTCAGTAAGAGTCTGACACTATCTCCCGCTTCGCCCAAGAGCGGGGGTTGTCATTGGTTGATTTTTTGGATTTTTTGGATTGGATTGCAGTTGAAATGCGGTCTGTCTGTTTAGACCCTAAATATACTACAATTATATATTAATAGATACTCAAATTAATCTTCTTCTTCTTTTTCCTGCCTTTACCTCATATTACTTAGGGTCGGCGCAACTTTTTTTTTCCATTCTTTCCTGTCACCCGTCAAACTATCACTCAAATTAATAAACTACTATAATTTAGGTGTCTTCGAGGCTAGAGTGAATAGGCTCTTAGTAAACTAGTGCACCTCACCATCAACGATTGCATCACTGTTTACCATCAGGTGGGATCGCAGCCAAGCACTAGTTTATATCAATTAAAAAAAAAAAAACTACATACCTACCTACTCTAAAATAGTCAAACAAATGGGTTTTTCTCTAATGTCAAAACGAGTCTTTTATTTTTAACGAGTTTAATATCTGTATAATAACATAAACTTTATTTATAAACTTTAAACTTTATTAAGTCTCTGTATATTAATATCCAGGGGCCCAAGTCTGCTATTTTTATAAATTCGTCATTCCAACACGATCACGTTGTCATATTGCTAAAAGTCCGTAGTCTGCTAATTCATAATGATCAATCATTGATCGGTCAGTGGTATCGTAATAGAGTTGTGGTAGAATAATAATATCGAGTATATTAAAACCAATAACTGCACAATAACGTTCTAATGGTAGAACAGTGATCAAATAAACTGTCAAAATTATAGCAGCCTACGTCAAATATTCATTTGTCAATTTGTAAGAGGTAATTATTCTATGCCACTTCTTTCAATGGGGTGTCAGTGGTTGACCATTGGAAAGTCATAATGACGCCATTATGTTAGTAGACTTCCAAACTTGTCAAAATTGACCATTATGACATCAATGATAGACCATTCTGATACTATTGTAATAGCAGACTTGAGGCCCAGATCAATCTTCAAAGAGGCTATATTCAGAACAAGTTGTAAAGGCACAATGTAACTAGTTTACAGAACGGGTTCGTGATCAAACCTGCGCGTGCGTCGCGATCACTTGTTATTACAAGACAACATAGGAAGAAGATAGCTATCGGGTTTGGCTGTAGGTATATTATTTGGTATTATTATCAGTAATCGGAATAGGTAGGGCTATTTAGGGTCATTGACTGCAAACATTGATGTGGATATTCCATGGGATTCCGGGTGATACTACGGGATTTAATTATTTTTGTCAATATGTATAAAAAAAATATTTAAGCCAATAAGCGCACAATGCGACATTGTAAATTTTACGTCAACAGCACGCTATTAAACTTTTTGCCAAGTGCGCGACGTTGGCGCTTTGTTGAGACGCGTACAGATACCGGCAGGGATCTTGAGCGCTCGGCTAATCTTTCATTAGTCCCGAAGGCAAGATAGTTTTTTTTATAATTTTAATACTTTAAAACCAAATCCCGGGACTCGGGGAATATCCATAGTATTCTAACCTATGGCAAGTACATTAAACAACCCTACCGATCTCTGATTACTATTTATTTATTTCAGTGCATACAACATTAAAAAATAAAATAAAATATATAATTGAAGAAGAAGCCCGGGCGCGCCAAAAATGGAAGGAGTGGAGGGAGGCCTTTGCCCAGGAGTGAGACAGAACAGGCTAACAAAAAAAAATGAAATAACGCATTAAAATAATCAAATATTATGATGACGTGTGATTGTCATCAAAATCACAATGTCACAATGTGCGAAGCAGTACCTAATGTTAAAAAAAGGAGGAGGCCGGCCGCATCAGGCAACGGCGCTCACGCCCGAGCTGCCACCGGGATTCCGATCCCGATTCCCGGCCACCGCAGGCGCGGGCTTACGGACGGCAAGCAATGGGTAGCTTGCGGTCCGACCGTCCGGTAACTGTCCGGACCGAGCTCAAGTCATCGACGGCGTGTCTCAAGTTGTCAGCAACAGCAGGGGCCCAGCTGGGTTGAAGCCTACTAAGGCCAGGGTCTAGTTCCGAAAGGGAGGCTCGGCCCCGGTATGAAAGGCAAGAAGGAACAGGTTGGGTTTTTTAGTCAGCAAGAATTTGATACTATCTCCCGCTCCGCCCAAGGGCGGGGGATGTCATTTGGATGATTTTTACCCACCAAAAAAAACCTATGCAGGTACAATGCGTTCCAAATGAGAATATGATCGACCGCCATGTTGTGATGTCACGATTTACTGTCCAATCGAGGAAAGAAATTTTTAAACTTTAATTAATTTACGAAAAATTTAATTTATTTATGAACTGTGAACGAAAAAAGTTTAATCAGAATTCAGTTCTTCAATTTTACTCATCTCTAAGTTCTTCAATTTTGCCAAACTTTCTTCGATTTGACAGTACGACGAGACGTCAAAACATAGCAAATGAGCAGTAACTGAGGTTAGCCGTAAAGTACACTTTTCCTTTCTAAATCCCTTCAAAAGTTCTTGCCCTTTAAAACCAAAATATATTTAGCTCAAACTTTGATTCAGCCGATCATCGAATATGCGGATGCCTGCTACCTGGATGCCACTGAGGAGCTATTAAACAAGCTTGAGCGCTTGCAAAATCTGTGCATTCGTTTTGATTTTGCCTGAAAAAATACGACCATGTCTCTCAATTCCGCAAGGATCTCAAGTGGCTCCCTATCCGTCTTCGTAGGAACACTCGGGTATTATGTCTCCTTTACAACATTTTTTTTCAACCCTGCGTACCCTGGCTACCTGCGTGATCGTTTTTCGTTCACTCGACCTGCCGACGCCCCATGCAGATCTCACCTTTTAATTTCCCATCCCATAATAATCATTTCTATTCCAACTCCTCTTTTCATGCAGTACGATTGTGGAACTCACTTCCAGCTAACATCCGTGACGCTAAAAATATCTATCTTCAAAAAGCTAGTCAAAGATCATTACTTCTCAACCATCTCGTAATGTTTTATTTTACAGATATTTATACTTATAATTTAATTTATGTATTGTAGGTATCTATTTTTGTGTTTCAATTACTGGTTTTGTTATATTCATATATGTATTATATAAGTAAATTTAGATAATATAGCATATTTTTAATTTTCTGATTCGTTTGTATACACTGTATCTACATCTCTCATCCAACTCTCCTGTCTGCAGGTGTGCTGGAAGAAATTTCATTTGAAATAAACAGTACCTTTGTTTGTACATTTATTTAAGCTTTTGTGTGTACATAAATCAATTAATAAATAGCAATCGGTCTTAAGCTCATTTGGAACGCATAGTATCTAATATGGTTTACAATTCACCGTAAAATAGTAATCTATCTCGCGAAGTTACTTTAACAGTTTCATTTCGATAGATTATAATCTACCGATAAATAATGCGTTAGATTGAACGCAGTATAATATTATTATGTCACTTACGGTATTGTTTCGACGGTTTGCAATCTAGTGAGACAAATTATAAAATCTATCGGTGTTTACAATATTTTACGGTGACTTTAGTAATATATTATGCATTTACATGTTTGCAAGAGCAGTGGTTGCGCAGTGGTAACAGCCCCGACTTACAACTTGCAGGTCGCGGTTTTAAACCCAGTCAGGCGCATTACTTTGTGTAAGTAATTTATTTCATCACCACTGGTCAACAACTGACAACTCCTTGAGGCGCGCGAGAACAGTGCGCGCCGTCGACGACTTGGGCTCGGTCCGGACTGTTACCGGACGGTCGGACAACGAGCTATCTATTGCTCGCCGCATGCAAGCCCGTGCCTACGGTGGCCGAAAATCGAGATTGGAATCGCAGCGGCGGCTGGGGCGCTGTGAGCGCCGTTGCCTGATGCGGCCGGCCTCCCCTTTGCTAGCATTACTGCTTCGCAGAAGGAGGCGACCGTCTGCCACTCCTCTTCACTCCGGACCATGGCGTACAGGCCATGTAGACCATGGCCTACAGTCCATGGTCCGGAGTACACCAAGGCCCGGCACGAGAGATCGCTGCCTCCGATCGCCCCCACGAGGGCACACCTCCACTATGTGCTCGTACGTGTCCTTCGAGCGTTCCGCACAGAAGCGACACCGGGCGTCACTTCCGCACGAATCCGGTGCAGTTGTCACAGCCATCTGGTTAAATTAGCCATCCAATTGGACGCCTAGGGCGTTCGTTAAACGCCGGCATCCAATGAAATAGCTGAAGAACAACTAGCTAAGTCGTTGACCGCAACGTTTAACCATATGGCTGAACTTTGTGTAGTCATTTTGTTTAGTAGAGTAACCATCCAAACTTCCAAACTAATATTATAAATGCGAAAGTAACTCTGTCTGTCTGTCTGTCTGTCTTTGCTTCACGCCTAAACTACTGAACCGATTTGTGTGAAATTTGGTACAGACATAGTTTGGAACTTGAGAAAGGACATAGGATAGTTTTTATTACAAAAAATAAAATAAAAAATAAAATTTATTCCGGACGTACAGCGCCATCTATTGGTCAAGAGTCGGCATTAATTCAGGGAACTATGTGGGTAAAACCAAAAATCTGCCGGAAGTCACTATTCCACGCGAACGAAGTCGCGGGCAAAAGCTAGTGAGTTTATAAATTATATAAAACTCCTTTTTGTATAGTGAAATAGAGTCTGTCTAATAAGTTAAACGACTTGGGTAATTATTAGGATTTAATGAAATCTGATGTAGTCAACACAGGTTCAATAATCAAGGTTGATTAAGAGATAGAGTTCATTGTTTACTAACAGAAGAACCTTATGAAAAGTATCGAATATAAGTATTTTTTAAATAATTAAATATTATACAAAATTGCCAAGTCGGTTGACTTATTAGACAGACTATATTATTAAATCAATAAATAGCGGAACTAAATTTCAATCACTTGGCTGAGTCTTGATCTGTCATTTCGAAAGGGCTAACTTTCAATACGCCAAACGGTTAAACGTTGAGTGATTTTAGTTCAAACAACTATCGGCCTAGACTTTCAATTGGATTGGCGTTCAAGGAACGCCCTAGGCGTCCAATTGGATGGCTAATTTAACCATGTGGCTGCGACACAGACACCTCCCGTACTTACCATGTCCGGTGAGAACCTGCGTCACGCGGAAGGTGAGGACGCCGTGAGGTTTTTCCAGCCACGCTTCAAAGAGGAGACTTACAGCCATAATTGAGGCGTGCCCAGCACTGGGTTGCAACAGTCGCTGACGCCATTTTAGTCGCGAGATAGATTACAATTTTACGGTGACACAAATAATCCCATGTCTAATAATTTAATAGCTAATTGAAAACCATAGATTACATGCTTAGGTATTTTGATTACGTTTTAGATAGTTCGTTGGCCAGTTCTATGGTTTTTCGTAAACCTAGTTACATAAGTGTCTATCGTAAATAATGTATTTGACGTAATGGCCTAGATTGCGCAATAGGAAGTAGGTACCTACGTACCTACACTACATAAGTTAGCAATAAATACATAAGTTAACAGGTGTTAAGTTAGCGCTAAGTTATCACTGTTAAGGCATAAGGCCCAAGCGCCCCCACCGTAGGCGCGGGCTTGCGGACAATGAGCAATGGGTAGCTCGCTGTCCGGCCGTCCGGTAACTGTCCGGACCAAGCCCAAGTCGTCGACGGCGCGCACTGTTCCCGCGCGCCTCAAGGAGTTGTCAGCAACAGCAGGGTCGAAGCATACTGGGGCCGGAGTTATCCGAAAGGGCGCTCAAGCCCCGGTATGAAGGCTAGAAGGAACGGGGTGGGTCTTTTAGTCAGTAAGAGTCTGACACTATCTCCCGCTCCGCCCAAGAGCGGGAGATGTCATTGGATGATTTTTTTCCACCAAAAAAAAAGGCTCAAGCGCCCGAGAAGTGCCATAAAACAGTGCCTTTCTGAAGCCTACTCCTCGGTAAAGGCCAGGTTAATAACTTTGAAATAATATACCTATGTTTATTATAGATGCGACGATGAGGTCGACGATGGAACGCGCTTACCTAGAAGAAACCTATTCACTCTCGACTTAAAGATTCCCGGGTTGTAGATATCAGGAAACACAGACTCCGGCAAGGAGTTCCACTCTCTAGCTGCACGCACAATGAATGTGTTCCCAAAAAGTTTTGTGCGTGTAGGTGGGATATCCACCATGTACCGGTGGCGCATAGCCGTTCGCCTGGTGGTCCGATGATGGAACGGGCTGGGCGGAATTAGGTTATGCAATTCCGATGCACACTCCCCGAAATGCAACCGGTAGAAAACCGACAGGCTAGCAACTCGGCGTCGATGCTCAAGACTTTGAAGCCTCGACTCGACGAGTGTACCTATCATCATTAATTATCCTACGTCCAACGTCATATAGTCTGTCTAATAAGTCAACCGACTTGGGAATTTTGCATAATATTAAATCATTTAAAAATACTTATATTGGATACTTTTCATAAGGTTCTTCTGTTAGTAAACAATGATTTCTATCTCTTAATCAACCTTGATTATTGAACCCGTATTGACTAAATCAGATTTCATTAAATCCTAATAATTACCCAAGTCGTTTAACTTATTAGACAGACTCTTGTTCAAATCAAAGAAATTGTGTAAGGGTCTCCGCACACGCGCCACCGGCCTCAACCACAAAACGCCGTCACCTGCATATTTCCTGTGGGTTTCGTATTTATTTATGGACTCGCTGCACAAAGTTGACGCTAGTGGCGGCCGCTTGCTACAAATCACCGCTGCTCGTTTTGTGGCCCGAAGCGGCCATTAAGCGCCGATAAAAAACGGAGCTACTTGCGCATTTAAACCTATTCGTTAGAGTCCATTTGCAGGTACTTTGAATAGTCAAATGTCGGTCAGTCTAAGAAAAGTGAAGTTTTATTGCAAGACAATATACAAGATACTGCGCGTATGGGTTAAAATGGTTAGCAGCCACCGGCCGCAAGTGGCTGTCGCGCGCTTCAGCTGCCTTTGTGGCCGCTTCTAGCTTCAGCTGCTTTTGTGGCCGCTTCTAGCTTCACGTGGTGGCATTTTATTATTATTTATAAATTATCTAATTTTTGTAGCAACTCCTCAATGTTTTTTTTTAAGGTCCTTATCATGACATTAAGTAATAAACAATAATTACTGTGCCGATACAATGTTCTATGGAAGCCAGCCAATATCAGGTATTTTTTGTTGGTTTTTTAGTGGTTTATTATTTATTAGGTATAATCTATAATGTACCTACACCACATAAACAAAGAAAATACAAACATCCGAATTGAGAACCTTCTCCTTTTTTAGAAGTCGGCTAAAAAATACAGGACAAACAAACCTACTGTGCAAAGTTTGAAGGACTAAGAAGAATTTAAATAGTATCGTATGATTGAGTTTTGCTATGACACCTTTATATTAACTTTTTTAACTTATTTGTATAAGTTTAAGAATTGTATCTATTAGGTAGATATCTCTCATCCAACTCTCCTGTCACAGGTCTGTTGGAAAACATTTTATTTAAATTAAGCAGCGCCTTTCTGCTCTTCACTCTGTATTTTGTTCTTTTCACGTAATGATAGCATCAGCAGACGGCATTGCCGTGGCCGAATTCTGGGCCAGGCAAGGAATTTAACTAATTTTGCCATCGATGCTAAGAAGAAGAAGTGTAACCCTATAAATTATTATTTTAATCCACATACAATATTATACTGGAGAACATTTAAAACTATTGACGCACACGCCATCTAGTGTCGAGTAGCGTCATGAAGAGATACACTGCCATAATTATTACGCTCACTTAGCAATATAGGTGGAGCGATGTATTCAGGTAAAGTGCGAAATTCGTGAAAAATTCGATACAAAGTAAAAATCAATGTTTTTTACTATAGTTTTACTTTTCTGATTAAAGATGATTAAACATAAATGAGACTAGGTAAAAATAATTTTAAATATTTACGAGACAAATGAAACAAAAATGGTTTTTATTTATTAATTAATTTTACAGTAAAGCAAAAAGATCAACGAAGCTGTATTCATAAAACAGCTTTAGTGTTTGTCAATGTCAGTTTGACATTTGATTGAAGATTCGATTAGTTTCTGTCAGTCAGGTAGGTCACTGATCGGTATGAATTGTTTTGTTTTCAAGATATTATTGTTATTTACAGCTGTATTTTGATAAATATTGAGTCATGGCTTCAGACGTGATGATAACACTAGTATGTTTAAATATAGCCAGCGCTTCTCTCAACCTTATGATATTATTTTGTACCGTGAACAAAGCATAACACAATAGTTGTGACTTTGTGTACCTATCTTGTTTACTACTTGTATATTTGGTGTAGATTATATAATTATACTTTCCCTTTGTCTAAATATTATATCATGTGACTTTACATTCACTAATCTGGCTATTTATAATTGTAAGTCTCCATAGATGTGAATAAATTATTAAATTCAGTTGTACATCCAGTGAAAAATGTATTTTAAATTATTTTTGTTATCTGTCTTAGTGTTAGAAGGCCATTGTGAAAAGAGTTTTAAACTGGAGCAAGTCTTAATACTTAGTAGGCATAATGTGCGGACTCCTTTGTCTAAAAACTTGGCTGATTTTACCCCAAAGACTTGGCCGATTTGGAAGGAAAAAAGTGGCTTTTTGACAACAAAAGGAGCTCTATTAGAAGGATATATGGGTGAATATTTTACTCTATGGCTGAAAAAACATGGTTTGCTGAACAATGGCTGTCCTTCCGAGGATAACTTTTTTGTTTATGCCAATACTGCACAACGGACTATGGCTTCTGCTAAAGCCTTCGTTACTAAAGGCTTCCCTGGTTGTAATGTAACGATACACCACACTTCAGATAGTCACGATCCAATTTTCAACCCTGTTATACATAACACGTCGGCAATATTCAAACTGGAGGCTGCAGAACAAATGCGAGCATTACTAAAATCGTTACATTTGAACAGTTCATACGAAGACCTAGAACAAATCCTTGATTACAAGCACTCGGAATACTGTTTAACAAAACAGAAATGTGATTTTGTCACAGATGTGAATAAAATATTTGTTGATGTCGGATCCAAACCAAACGTTGAAGGGCCGTTGAAAATTTCAAAATCGGTCATTGATTCTTTTATAATGGAGAACTATGAAGGTTTTCCTAATAAAGAAGTTGCATGGGGACTACTAAAAAATGATGATCAATGGAATTCCATATTAGATTTAAGCAAAGGCTACCACAGTGTGATTTTTAACACAACTTTAATAGCTGACGATTTAGCTCGACCATTACTTAAGTATATGAGAAATATTTTACTAAACAAACAATTTAAAATTATACTCCTCATGGGGCACGACGCTAACATCTATACGGTTCTTAAAAGCTTGGATTTTAAACCATATAACCTTAAAAACCAATATGAAATAACACCTGCTGGTGGAAAGATAGTCTTTCAAAGATGGTTTGAAGAAAAATCTGGTATTTTTTTCATGAAGGTTGATTATGTATACCAGTGTACCAACCAAATGAGAGATGGTAAAAGATTGTCTTTGGATAGCCCTCCTCAGTTTACTTCCATGCAATTGGTAGGATGTAAAACAGATGACAGTGGTTTTTGTCTATGGGATGATTTTGTGAAAATTCTAAATAGTTTGGTTGAGGATTAATTTTCTAACATTAACCCATTAACCAATGACCTGTAGGTAGTAGTCGGCGTTGCGTACAAATTACTTACAGATCATTGGACTCGCTCAGCTGAGGTTTCCTTAAAGAAATTAATTTCGTACATGCGTAAATTAATACGAGTTTTAAAAAAACGTTGTTTTATTTTTAAAATTTTATCTTTACAAATAGATAGAGTTTCATGTACCGGATCGACCCTCCACGGGATTAAAACAATTAAAATTTAGCTTGACGAACTGCGTGTTCGATGTTCGTTAGTGGTACACACAGGTCGCACCAATCATGCAACGCAACTTTGTTCGTACGTGTGTACACGGCTTTATATTTCATGTTACGATACAAGTTATTACCCGGTTTTTACCTCTGAGGTACAGATATGTACGCCTATACATATAATTTTATCCAATTTTGTTTATATTTTATACATTTCTTATGATTAAAATCACAGAATTCTTATTGATTCTGTTACTAAATGATTATTGTATATTGTGTATGTATACTTATTGTATAATACTCAAAAACTTTGTGATATGTTAGTTTTTTTTTATGTAGCATTTTTGTATATTTTTTTATGTGGTTACCCAGTCATGTCGGAATATGTTACCTGTAGGTATACAAATGAATCATTTTAAATATTTACATTATTATCAAGAATAAAAGCTGATAATTTTAAAAGCATTTTTGTTTTATTTATCGTAAAACACGCCTACAGAAAAATTGCGACACACCGCCGATTGCATTACTGCTTACCATCAGGTGGGATCGCAGTCAAGCACTAGTTTCTAACAATGGGGTAGTTTCCAGGGTCAAAATAGTTACATCTTATTTAGTCCGTATTTTAGATTATAAAAAAATATTGGACACGTATTTTTCTTTTTTCAATTAAACAAAAAATAGCCAAGATATAGCCCATTAAAGTTACGTCACCCCGTGCCAAGAAATGTAGTACGGCGTTACGTACCACGTAACTCTAATGGGCTATAATATCTTTGTAATTTTTGGTTTAATTTACAAATAAAAAAAATTCGTGTCCCTCATTTTTGAATAATGTAAAGGACGGACTAATTAATTTTTTTACTGCAACTACCCTTTTGAAAAAGGATAAGGACTGGGCCAATAAACATTGTATAGGTTTTTTTTCTGAGGTGAAAATCATGATTTCTCCTGATCTGACTGGATCGTGTCAGACTTTAAATGACTAAAACCAACCTGTATCCTTCAGTTTCCCCCTTTGCGTTCTAGGTCTACGGTTTTCCTTTTCAGAATTTCCTTGCGGTTCTAGCGGGCGTCGTCCCTGCTGGGCCCCTACGGTTTGCTGACATCTCTTTGAGGAGCGCGTGGATCATTATTCGCTGTTGATGACTGGAGCTTCGTCCGGTAGATGAACGGACGGCGAGCTATCTATCGCTCGACGTCAGCAAGCCCACGTCTAAGTACTTAAGTAAGTCTATGTAAGTACTAAAATAATTTCGATAAAATATGTAAGTATATCAGAAACCATGATTCTGGACCCCCCAGTGGTGGAATTTTTTGTCGGCTACTTTCTAATTAAAAAAAAATCTGTTCTATTTTTAATTTAATTCATTAAACCCCATGCGAACGCTTTCGGCGTTCGCGCACCTATAATAATAAGCCTCTTATCCTGAACTGTTTCTTGACTTTGTGGTTGACTCTTATCTTTAAGTTATAAAATATCTCTGAGTTCAGTGTGCCTCTTGGCAAAGGCCTCCTCTAACAATTTCCATTGTACTCTGTCTCTTGCAACCCTTCTCCATTTTGAGCGTGCTGTTAATTTTAGTTCGTCTTCCCATCTCTTGCTTTGTCTTCCTCTGTTCCTTTTCCCATCTCTAGGGTACCAGTCAGTTATGATGTTGCTCCACTTTTCTTGTTTATCACGTATCATGTGCTCAGTCTTTGGAGGTAGGCGGAACAGAGAGTAAAGTCCCACACACCACACACGTTGAAAAGGGAGGATCCTCCGACCAGACAGGTGTTATGGTCTGGTGGGCGACTGCCCAATAGATGATTTCGGGTTGTCATATATGTTCAAATCGCGCGGAGAACTTTGATTGCGCGATACAGGACTTCGTACTTTCTTCGTAGTTCTTATGTGGCGCCATAGATGTCGCTACAAGTCCATCTCCACTTCAAACTATCTATTCTAGTGAGTATGTCTGTGACTTTTGTCTTACTTCTTATGATAGTGTTTCGTATCTTATCTTGTTTCTTAATACCTATCATACTTCGTTCCATAGCTCTTTGGCAGTGTTCCAGCATGTTTCTGTGATGTTTTGTGAGAGCCCAAGTTTCACACCTATATGTAATACATGGGAGAATGCAGGTATTGAAGACCTTCCTTTTGATACCAGTACTCAGATCTGTGGATTTCATGATCTCTTTCAGTGACCAGTATCTCTTCCATCCTTTAGCTATTCTTCTTTTTATTTCTTTTGTAGTTGTGTCTGTATGTGAGATGATTTGTCCTAAATAGTGTTAGACTAAAAAGTCGATGATTATGCGCATCACTAATGGCGTCGCGCATGATCGTCCCCGCACTAGCATCTTTGACATTCGAATATGGAATTGCGCGCCCTTTTCACGTTGTTATACTTTTTGAATAGTTTGAAGTTGTAATTAAATGTATTTCATGTTAAAATAACGTTTATCTCTAGATATATTCATCTACATATTCAACGGGTTGGTTGTTAATTTTTATTTCATATTTGTTTGAATTCGTTAATAGCTTCGTTTTGTTTATATTCATAGATAAGCCCACTTTATTGCTCTCTGTATTTAGTTCTTGTATCATTTTTTCTAGGCTCCCTGGTTGTTCTTCAAATAAAACAATATCGTCAGCGAATCTAAGATGGTTTAGTTTTTTACCGTCTAAATTTAATCCATGTTGGGCCCATATTAGTTTTCGAAATATGTTTTCCAGCACCGGGGAGAACAGCTTTGGAGACATCGGGTCGCCCTGTCTGACGCCTCTTTTTACTTGGAATGTTTCACCCAAGGTTTCCATTTGTACTCTTGCCTTACTGTTAGAGTAAATGTTTTTAATGGTGTTTATGTACACTGTCGGGATTCCTTGGTTCTGTAAGCTTTCCCATATGGCTGTGTGGCTAATGCTGTCAAATGCCTTAGAATAATCGATAAAAGCCATATATAGCGGTTTGTTGTGCTCATTGTATTTTTCCATAATTTGCTTGACTGTGTGAATGTGATCTATTGTGGAGAAGTTTTTTCTGAAGCCGGCTTGTTCCTTCGGTTGGTTTTCATCAAGTGTGTTGCTTATTCGGTTCAAAATTATTTTGGAAAAGTTTTTATATATGTTAGACATCAGACTTATCGGTCTGTAGTTCCCTATGTCATCTCTTTCTCCTTTCTTATGTATGAGAATGATGTTCGCGCACCTATTGTCTTTCTATTTTG
This sequence comes from Mythimna albipuncta, assembly GCA_929112965.1. Taxonomy (NCBI): domain Eukaryota; kingdom Metazoa; phylum Arthropoda; class Insecta; order Lepidoptera; family Noctuidae; genus Mythimna; species Mythimna albipuncta. The sequence goes on from OV815987.1 coordinate 12,248,381, forward strand.
TCTGTAATTTTCACGATTGAAAGGTTAAACTGTTTAAAATCGTTATTCTAACCAACCACGATAATATTTTTAAATAATATATAAAAATTAATTAAAAAGTCATCAGGGTAGATAAAATCTTAATAGTGACTTGTAGGTAGTAGTCGGTGTTGCGTACTAACTACTTACAGGTCATTGGACTCGCTAAGCTGACGTTTTCTTAATGAAATTAATTTCGTACATGCGTAAATTATTACGAGATTTGAATAAAAGGTACTTTATTTTTTAATTTTATCTTTACAAATCGATAGTGTTTCATGGACCACATCGACTCTCCAAGGGATTAAAACGATCAAAATTTAGCGGTGTATAATTATTTAGTACAGTTGCCATAAGTCAAATATTCGGTCTCTTTAGTGGTGCGAAGTGCGATGCGGGGGCGGGGAATGTCAGTGATTGGCTGGCCAGGCCATCGCGTCTTAGACGTCACTCCTCATTCGTTCACTGCGTTGCTGCATGTATCTAACAACGAAGACGATTGGCTCGCCAATGTATGGAATGCGCAAAGCGATCCCCACTCTGACACCGAGCGTTCAAGATCCGTGATGGCAACTGTATGTATGTATTTTAGTGTAAATTATAGTACTTTGTTTTTTTTCTTCACCCATTGTTTAGCATGTTTTGTAATGCACCATGTGCAACCCCATTTTATGTCCAGTCAATCTCTTTCCATACCAGGTTGCCGCCAATGGTATGTTCTAAATATAAGGCTCAAATGTATAACTTATTATCTATGAAAAAAAAAGGGTATATAAATAAATAAAAAGCTTTTTTAAGTTTAACTATGATTACCAAGGCAACTATGATTACCAAGGCTACTATGACTATAGCTATTAGGTTTATTATGATTACTAAGACTACTGCTATGACTCATGACTACTGCTATGGCTATTACGTAGAACTGAAAAGTCCAATCGAGTTCTACATCAATGACTACGAAATTTATGTACTGGTACTTTAGTAGGTAGGTAGGCACTGATATATATAACTATAATGTGTCATGGGCATATACACTCGAGGAAAACGTTATTATTTCCCTTTATGTAATATACCGCAAAATTGCTAGTGTGACCATAATACTATATTTTCCTAGGACATCTTAACTGACAGTTTTCTATTCTGACTTCAGTTAATGATTGATGTTTTTTTTTTTTTTTGAAAAAATCATCCAATGATATCCCCGCTCTTGCGCAAAGCAGGAGATAGTATCAGACTTTTACAGACTGAAAACCCACTACCGTTCCTTCGTTGCCTTTCGTATCGGGACCGAATCTTCCTTTCAGACGCCGGCACCGTCTACGTCTTGGGCTCGGTCCGACCGGTTACCGGACGGTCGGACGGCGAGCTACCCATTGCGACCATGGCCTGTACCAAGGCCCGGCGCGAGTAACGCTACTCCCGATGCCAAGCGGGGCCGACCTCAACCGTATGCTCCGTCATGTCCTCCGGGTGGTCCACACAATGGTGACACCCGGGATTTTCTTCCGCGCGAATTTGGTGCAGGATCTTCCTGGACTGACCATGTCTGGTCAGGATCTGCGTCATGCGGAAGGTGTGGACTATTGTAACCTTACCCTTATTTTATGGTCTAATTTGACTGAACTATAGAATACAACATAATTTCCCTATTCTGAAAGGCTTTGAAGAAAAACATTGTTTTTGACTCACTCTATTATAGGTACCTACATAGTGGAATAGCTAACACAGCAGGTGAAATGGTGATAAAATTTATCCTCAAAATATCAAAATGATGGAATATAGAGTGGATAATTTTAATATTATTAGTTAATTTCCGAGTTTAGTTGTTATATTCGCTTGTGAATCCTGTTGACAGTTAATAACTGTTTATTAAAATGTCGAGTGTTGTCGTGTTCATGGTAATATTAATATTAATTGTAGTAAGCGTTGCGGAAAATGGTAAGAATATTATTCTGTAATACAGTAATTTCATAGGAAACTGAATGGTTTAAAAAAAAATATCACAAAATTACTTATGGGTTTGTGGTCAATTGGTCCCGCTAAATTTTGGTCCCGCGGGTCCACTTGACCACACAATTTATTTTCGGTACTTTTATTGGTGAACTGGACCCACGTTTAAATTAACAGAAACTCAATTGTTTAATAATACCTGTAAGTATACATATGATTTTGTAACTGAAATGAGTCTTTGGTACTTGAAATAAATAAATAAAAAAATTGAACAAAAGTTGTTGTTTATGATGTTAATAACATAGTCCTGAATGTTTGCCAGTGTTTTAGAAATAACCCTGTTTTTATTTTTTATTTTTTAGGAATTGTCAAAGTAAGTGTGAACAGCTACAGTTTAAACTTTGCAAGAACCGACGGGTCAGTCAGTTACGTTGGAGAAGCCAACTATAATTATGAAGATGGCGAAGATTTGTATGTGTCCTGCGAAAAAGAAAAAACTGTTTTGAATAAGGCGACTTTACGCTTGGAATATTATAATGCAGAAGGTAAATAATTGAACTTAGTAGATACAAAGACAATTAAAACAACTACGCACAAACTATAACAACACAACAACAAAACATAACAAAAACAACACAAAAAATTAAAAACAAAAATAAAAAAAAAAAACAAAAAATATATATATATTTATGTAAAATACACGAGGGGCCAAGGTTAGTTCAAAAGATAGCTCAGCCTCGGTACAAAAGGCAACAAAGGAACAGGAGTGGGTATTTAACCAGTATAAGTCTGACACTATCGCCTGCTCCGCCCAAGAGCGGGAGATGTCATTAGATGATTTTCCCACCGAAAAAAAAAACATTTAAAATACAATAAATTACCCTAAAAGGATATACAGGTTTATTTGTAAAACACTAACAAAAGTGGTGGTTTATGATGTTAGTAACACAATCCTCAACACTCCATTGAGCGACTCGTTGTCCAGGGACAAGTGGAGGGAAGCGGTCACGCGGGCGCTCACCCACGCGTTGGACAGACCTCATCAAAGCTGCAACACAAACCTCCTTAGTTCAGAGTTCTCGAGACGCCGTAAACCGGGACAAGTGGAGACGCATCGCGAGGGCCTCACTCGCCAAATGAAAATGTAACATTATCAACCACGACCACTCTGTCAAGAGTGAACGACTAAGGAGGAACACAGTCCTGACAGGCTGCCGGTGTTTTAAAAATAACCCTGTACATATACCTACAATTTTTTGACAGGTCTAGTGGTTAGTGACCCGTTGTCATTAGATGATTTTCCCACCATAAAAAAAAAACATTGGTTGGAATTAAAAGATCTTGATCATTGGTTACTCTAATAGAACCTAAAAAAAGTATCAAGTATAAGTATTTTTTAAATGATTTAATATTATTAGGTGACTTTTTAACAAGATAAAATACAAAAGATTTTCGTCTCACCAACCCGCACTGGGCCCGCGTGGTGGATTACGGCCCATTCCTAGAGAGGAGACCTGGGTTCCAGCAGTGGATCATTTGAAGAGGCTGCATATGCTTATGCCAACAAATTAGAAGTTAAAATCGGTTCAACAGACAGTAATTTTTTTTATTAATTGTCTAATCTTACCGCGAATTGACTATAGTAACATGTATTTCGTGCTTTAGTTTGTGGTTCTGAAAAGATTTTTATCATGAAATCCTTAATTAACGATCAAGCAATAACTTTACAGGTACACCTCTATTCAAAACTTTGCCTGGAGAACCTTTACAGTCACAAATATTCTTCCGTTCTCAATTGAAATCAATAAATGATAAGTATTATTTGGACTGTATACGCGCTGACAGAGATCCTGAAAAAGAGTATCGGTACAGAACAAGGTTCTATATGAAAAGAGATTTAAATAGTAAGTACTACCTGCTTAGCTTGCTTAAGCTTGCCTCATATATCCGAAACGGTTCTCTGGATTAATCAATAATTGAATATGAAATAATTGCTTTCCAAATATTGTTACGCCACTAAACGTGAACACGCCATATCTCCGAGAAAATAACGAGTGGCACGTAATAATTAAAACGCATTGCTGTTCGAAAGGTCTAGAGTAGTTGTGCTTAGACAGACTTGGAAAAATCTCGAAACATCCACAACATACCTACAAACAGTAGGCATATATCTAACTGATAAGGGAAATTGTACTCTCCGATGTTAACAATAGAGTCGAAATTCGCATGAACGTGACTCTTATTATTACGAGAAATAAAAATGATTTATGACTTCGAGAAGCGATTCAATTGTTCTGGAATTCTGGATAGATCCGGGGACGTCGGTATCTAGAATTTTCTTGGCTCCGCATATAAATACGGGCCCCCGGCCGGAAGCGAGTCAGTTGTGATTTCGACTGCGATCAAGAGCGAACTACCCTAGTACTCGAAGTGATTTTTTATCAACGACTAAAGCGATAGTGTAACGGTACTCTAGTGTTAATTGCGATTCGGATTATTGTTGACTGGACTAATTTGTTATTGTTTGTGGTAAATAAAGTTCTCTCGTCAGTAAATCGGCATTTGATTACCCACGTACGTAACAATATCTTAAAAATTCAGATTGATCAGTTGTCTCATAATCACTGCGACCATTTCGAGTTATGGCGTGAGTAGCCCGTGCGTGCCTTATATGGACATTCCAAGAAGTTCTTATGTTTGAGTTAGGTGATTATCATACTGCCACGCATCACGCTGTATGTTACGTGTCAGCGTACCTACGCGCGTACTTGCACATCGCATTCACGCGTGTAATGGCGTTTTGTAAATTCACGCAGGCTCTGACTCATTTCTCATTTCATACAAAAGACGCAAGGTATAGATATGGCACACTGAGTCTCGTAGTGCCTACGAGACTCAGTGTGCCATACCTAGTTGCATCTCGTCTCGCCCAACCGCGTGAGCACATGTTTCTCCGCTTGTAGGCGTGTGATCTGCATGAACACGCGTGGGTGCATTTTCTGTGTGTTTTTTATGCAAACGGGGATACTTACAAGCAACGTTAAAACACGCAATCACGCGCTACACTGGGATAAACGCAGCACCCGCGTTTGCAATCTGGCCAAGCACTGAGACCTGTTAAAACTCTTGAGTTTATATTTATGATTTGTTTTACAGATTCAGTCCAACATGCATTGATATTGTCCATTAATGGGCAAAAATTAACAGGTACTAGAAACAATGACAATCCATTAGATGAACATTATTTGTTCCGGTATATTGATGGTGATAAGTTGAATATATTGTGTCGAAAAACTGACATAAATATGAGAGGCTTTCTTAAGTTTTCCTCTTATGATGGAACACGCCCTAGAGGTAAAGTTTGAATTTTTGTTTTTAGGATGTAATCTCTGAAACAGTCCGATTGCTAAAATTTTTTCATCGATAGAAAGCTGCTTTATTCTTGAGTGATACAGGCTATATCTTATGTACGCAGTTGAAGCCGTGGGCAAAATTTAGTATATTATAATGAACGAAAACTAATATTGTTTGGCTATTGTTTTCAGTGGTCAGGAATGCGTCGGAAGGAAGTGTTTCCCTAAACATATCTACGTATAATTTAAACAGAATAAATCTTACTTGTAGCATTAGCAAGTCGAATATACAGAACCAGAACCCAACTGCCAGTCTATCTTTCGTGTCTGATATGTCGGAAACTGGTATGATAATTATCTTTCTAAACTTATAATCATTTTTAGGGTTCCGTACCTCGAAAGGAAAAAACGTAACCCTTATAAGATCACTTTGTTGTCCGCCCGTCTGTCAAGACAAGACCCTTTATCGCCGACATAAATCAGATGTTTGATTTTTTCACTTCAAGGAACCGCAGAACTGAATAAATGGGCTTAATACCTCCTTTCCTCTTGACACTTGCACGCGTTCCCGAGATAAATTGTCTTGAAGGTGAAACAGACGGACGGACGGACAACAAAGTGTAAGTATAAGGGATCCGTTTTTTCTTTTTGCGGTACGGAAAAAAACGAAATCACAAAATTGATCACGATAATTGGTAAATTCATAATTGGATTAAACATTTATAACAATTGCAATTTTTATCGCCCCTTTCATCATCATCATCATTGCCCTCGTGGGGGTGATCGGCGGCGGAGACCTCTCGCGCCGGGCCTTGGTCGAGGCCATGGTCCGGAGCGAGGAGGAGTGGCAGGCGGTCGCCGACTTCTGCGAAGCAGTAATGCTCGCTAAGGAAGAGGCCGACCGCATCAGGCAACGGCGGCGCTCTCGCCGCCGCCGGGATTTCGATCCCGATTTCAGCCACCGTAGGCGCGGGCTTGCGGACAGTGAGCAATGGGTAGCTCGCTGTCCGGCCGTCCGGTAACTGTCCGGATCAAGCCCAAGTCGTCGACGGCGCGCGCTGTTCCCGCGCGCCTCAAGGAGTTGTCAGCAACAGCAGGGGCCCAGCCGGGTCGAAGCCTACTGGAGCCAGGGTTATCCGAAAGGGCGCTCGAGCCCCGGTATGAAGGCTTGAAGGAACGGGATGGGTTTTTTAGTCAGTAAGAGTCTGACATTATCTCCCGCTCCGCCCAAGAGCGGGGGTTGTCATAAGATGATTTTTACCATCGGAAAAAAAAAATCATCATCATATCAGCCGAAAGACGTCCACTGTTGAACATAGGCCTCCCCCATCGCCCTTTGTTCAGTCATAATCAATAAATAGCCTGTACAATATTTCCATAAATTGAGTGACATTTTAGGATACAAACTAACGCTCATAACTTTGCTGTTTATGAATATTATTTACTGAGACTTAACTAAAATAGTAACCAAACCTTTTCTAATAATACCTTTAAGTATTAAAACCATCGATGATTGTAAAATTTTCAACGTTCCTAACAAAATTATCTTAGCAAACAGTGGTAACACGTTACAACAAAATATTAACAGGAACCTTAAATATAACTTTATGACTTGCCCATTTGCTTATGCCACGCTCAAATTGTCAGATTATTAAAACACACACTTTTCTACATGTACTTTAGTTTCATTGTCTTAATCTGACGCGCTAGAGTTTTTCCGAGAATCAATTGTTTTTTACTAATCTGACGGACTACCTTCAACGAACCCCTCCATATTAAGGGTCCATATATGATAGTGGTACATTACAAGGTGCAAGGTTCAAGGAAGAGTAACCATGGAGTTTCTCGCCAGTTCTTCTCCATAGGAAACGACCAATTTGGAACCGTGCACTAGCTTCTGACGTTTTATAAGTGCCCATGTAAGCCTATGTGACAATATTTTGACTTTGACTTTTGACTTATCCAATCCCAAAGATTTTATATATCCTACGTAGTCCAATCCCCGTTTGTCTTGGTATGGTCATGTAAAGAGGAGAGATGATAAGCATGTTACTAAAAGAGTTATGAATTTACATGTGGATGGATGGAGAGGGAGAGGGAGGCCAAAGAAAAGATGGATGGATTGTGTGAGAAGTGATATGAAAGAAAAGGGAGTTAGTGATAGCGTGACGAGTGACAGGACAGAATGGAAGAAAAAAACGTGTTGCGCCGACCCCAAATAAGATGGGACAAGGGCAGGAAGAAGAAGAAGTAGTCCAATCCCCATCTCGCCACCCCACTATTTTGATGTTAATGACAACTTAAAAATTTCAGATGTACGCGTCAGAGGCCTACTGACAAATAATATCCTGTATCAATACACAAATGGTATAAATCGTTGGACGATTGAGTATCAATACTCTGTGAACGACACTCTTAACCTAAGTTGCGTAGTCAAAGGTTCACCGTTGGTTGAAAATCAGCGGTTTCAGTGGGAATTTAATGGTAAGTTGCTGGAACTGGCTAAATATATGGTATTTTTGTTTGTATTACACGTGTTTTATTATTTTATGTATTGTATACTTGCATTATTCTTAATATATGCGAATCCCGAAACACGTTTTTTTTTACAATTGATAGATAGGCTCGCGTTTGACCACTATCTCACTTGATGGTAAGCGATGATGTGAAAAATCACAAAGTTGTTAGCTTGTTATGCCAGCAAAAATACAATAAAGATAAAATATTTATTGTTAAATCTTTTTGAAGAACTCTCCACCAGCCTCTATACAAAGTTTCATGTATTTGAAACAATTTTCAAAACATTTCTTTTCAGTCCGCCGCAGACGCCTCATCGACGGCGTTTTCCGGATAACTTTTTTTATTATTATTGATAGGCTCGCGTTTGACCACTATCTCACTTGATGGTAAGCGATGATATGGTCGACGATGGAGCACGCTTGCCTAGAAGTAACCTATTCACTCTTGACTTAAAGACCCCTAGGTTGTAGCTATCAGGAATCGCAGACTCCGGCACAGAATTCCACTCCTTGGCTGTATGCACAATAAATGTGTTCCCAAAACGTTTTGTGCGTATGGGTGGGATGTCCACCATGTACCGGTGGCGAAACGCCGTACGTCGTGTGGTCCGATGATGGAACGGACTTGGCGGAATTAGATTGTGCAATTCCAGTGCACACTCCCCGAAATGTAAACGAAAGAAAACCGCCAAACTAGCAACTCGGTGGCGATGCTCAAGGCTTTGGAGCTTCGACTCTATCTAACTTTATCCCTTTCAGCAGATTTTTTACTTTAGGTGATAAAAACAAGTCACACGGTGCCAGATTAGAACTGTAAGGAGGGCGCCCTAAGACTCTGACCGGTGTGGTGTCCAGGAAGTCCCTCGTTTTGAGCGCTGAGTGCGCAGGCGCGTTGTTATGGTGAAGGAGTACCCCGCGGAGCCCGGTGTTTGTTGCATATTGCAGATCAAACTTCTAGCAGGCATATTTGCAGTCACCGTTCAGCGTTGATACAGCCTTGGTCTCGTAATGGAAATGAAATCAGATACCCCGTCAGTGTGAAGAAACTAACGATCAAAATTTTTCCTGCCCTTCTCGATCGCTTCACTTTCGCGTTGGTTCGTTTTGAAACAGCCAAACTGTTGACTGACTAGCATAACCAGCCTTATAATGTTCCCACTGTTGGGACTCAGGCCTCCTCTATAAGAGATTGAATGGGCCGTAGTTCACCACGCGTAGTACAACTTAGTGAATGTCACATGTCTTCGAATTTCTTTTTTAGGACATGCCAGTTTCCTCACGATTTTTTCTTTCACCGTTTTGAAAGCAGTTGTTGAAATAAAATGCGTTGGACAAACTAAATGCTTATATTATATAATAGAATAGAATATATTTTATTTTGCACAGAAAGTAGGTACAGGTTACAGGTATTTGACAAGTTTTATGATCCATACTAACTACCTTAACTAAGGCATGCAAAACATTGTTAATATAGGTTTAGGGCTAAATAAGACACAGTCAAAATCAATATAAAATGTCAAAAAAAAAATACATTATAATTCAACAAAACAAGATACCCCAATGTATGTAATGTAGATATAATGCCTAGATGACACTTTACATGACCTAAGGGCTGAATTTTACCTCTGTCAGAGATTAAGGGCCAAGCGCCCGAAAAGTGCCATAAAACAGTGATTTTCTGAGGCCTACTCCTCCGTAATGGCTAAGTCAATTGGTGTGAAAAATATATATGTTTATTATAGATTCATGAACAATAATATCAACATTTGATTTTTTCGTGCAATTAATACTTTTGTCAAAAAAAAAAAAAAATATTTAGCAATTTCGCAACTTTTCGCAACTTTTCCCTACTCCTTCGAAACGGCTTGGACCTTTAGAAACATTTTTACACATAAAAATTGGTGGTTAAATATTCTTCAAAGTGAACATTGCATATGTAAATCAATCAATATCTCGCAGAGAAAATTGATTTAAAGTGCTTTCGGGGCGCTGCTGGCCGCAAATAAATGCACAGATTTGCGTACTGCCGCCTAGGCGAGTGCGAGAGTTGCGTTCACATAATTTCGGCCAGATGGTTCAAGGGACTACACGCCTTAAGCATTGCCCTATAACGTAGCGATGCCGCCAGCCTTTTGGGCACACTTGCATTCGACAACGATGCGGAGGAATTTTGTGACGCTATATTTTAGCTAGGAATATATTATTGCCTTTAGTGTTTATTGTAGTTTAAATTAGTCAAGTGTTTTTTTTCGTTAATTCTTTATTGTACACAAAGACATAATAAATGAAGATCATCATCACCAAGTTTTCTACACCAATAGCAGAATCGTCTCAAAACTTCTGTCCTTACTTTATATAAATATATATATGTAGTATATATATTATATTAAATATATATGTATGTGTATTTTATCTATAATTATGTATATTTTTACTCTTGTTTTAATACCAAAATTTTCCTTTTGTGCGCCTACCATATTGTCTCTTCACCACCCTAGGTTGACTGGTAGAGAATGCCTAAGGCATTAAGTCCGCCTATGTACTTTTTGTTGCATAAAGGCTAAATAAATAAATAAATAAATCACTATCAGCCTTTTTAATGTTCCCACTGCTGGGACTAAGGCCTTTTCTCTAGGAGAGGGAATGGGCCGTAATCCACCCCGCGGGCCCAGTGCGGGTTGGTGAATGTCACATTTCTTCGAACTTAGGTTCTAGGACATGCCGGTTTCCTGACGATGTTTTCCTTCACCGTTATGAGAGCAATGTGATGAAATAAATTACACAAAGTAATGCCGCCTGGTTGGGTTCGAATCCGCGATCTACAACTCGTAAGTCAAGGCCGTTACCACTCGGCCATCACTGCTCTGAATAGCGGATCAAATAGTGTTAAACATAGGCTTATATATGAAGATACAGATAGTTTATGTACAAAGGTGAGCTTTTAACTCAGCAATGAGTTTTCTACCAGCAAACCTTTGAGCAACAGAGCGAGAACATATTTATTTATTACTAGATTTTGTCTGCGGCTTTGCTTGCTTTAAAAAAATATAGCTTACTAGCTGATCCGGCCACGCGTTGCTGTGGCTAAACATAGCAGCGCCATCTATTGATTACTTACTCAACCCAGTCGAAAGGTATCGACATCTGTTAGAATCATTTGGAGTTAACAGATAATTGTGACTGTCAAATAATAACAGACAAATAATTAATTAGCAATAAATTAAAATTGTGACTATAATTTGAGATTTAAACTATCCTATCTCTCAAGTTGGATCGAACTGCACATGGTGTGCGAATTTTATTATAATCGGTTAAGTGGTTTAGGAGTCCATTGAGGACAAACATTGTGACACGAGATTTATATATATTAAGAAGAAGAAGATGTCGCTCAGGAATAAAGCAGCTTTCTATTGGTGTAAACATGTTAGCGATCGGACCAGTCCTTCCAGAGATTACCTCCTACAAACAAAAAAACATAAAAACAAACTTTACCACTTTGTTATATTAATAATAATAAGTGTAGATTCATAGAAGGTAGGATCCAGTGCACAATATCAACCTATATAACTCTATTATACATTTCGAATATATAATTATATGTATTATACACAATCCTATACACCCTTAAATTTTGATCGTTTTAATCCCGTGGAGGGTCGATCCGGTATATGAAACACTTTCGAATTGTAAAGAAAAAATTAAAAAATAAAGTACCTTTTTTTCAAAACTCGTTTTAATTTATGCATGTACGAAATTAATTTCTTTAAGAATATGTCAGCTGAGCGAGTCCAATGACCCGTAGGAGTAGTCGGCGTTGCGTACAAACTATCTACAGGTCAATGAACTCGCTTAGTTGAAGTTTTCTTAAAGAAATTAATTTCGTACATGCGTAAATTAATACGAGTTTTGAAAAAAAGGTACTTTATTTTTTATTTTTTTATTTACAATTCGGAAGTGTTTCATGTACCGGATCGACCCTCCACGGGATTAAAACGATCAAAATTTAGCGGTGTATATTCTAATATTATGGATGCTTAATAAATACGATTTCTGATCCTTTAATTAAATATATCACATTATTTTAGGTGAATCATTTGATTCTGCAGCATCTTCATCAAAATATATGATGTATAATGTTGCCGTAAACACATTCCCGAAGACCTTACATTCAGACCATAACGGAAAAATAATTCGATGTGTTCATATACCAAATAACTCGTATCCAAATAAAACAGTTGAGGTCATCCTCCGCCTGAAAACGAAAGCCGTGATCAAAGAATCAGAAGATGGTGAAATTATTTCAGGTTTGTATTGTATTGTATTCTGTTGTATATCGGGCTATTAGGAAGACCGGCAGCGCCTTGGTGTTACTGACCATTTCGGGGAGCATGTAACCTGGGTTTCTGAAGTTCTTTGCCCTGTATCCAGCGACCACAGGGAAGCTTAGAAGCAGATGAGCTGCTTTTTTTCCTCCTCCATGCAGAGTGGACTGTCTGTAACTCCTATGACAGAGAGTTGCATATTAAAGGTCCTGTGGCCAATTGTAAGGGCTGTCACATTAACGACACTTAGTTCAGGTTAGTAATGCTCATCTTAAGCCCTACCTGCCAGACATGGCAGAGGATTTTGAAGTCAGTCAGCGTACACTAGCCGCTTAGTTAGCGCAGCATTCTAGCGCCTTCCCGTCGAAGTATACTACGGCAGCTTCTGCACTACACTTTTGAGTTATAAGTAGCGTTTGATAGAGAGTTGGTGGGTGCCGGCGTCCTTTGGCATACTGTTGCCTACCACAGCGCGCCGCGGCATGCTACTGCGGGAGCCCATGACGAGTCTTTCAATACCATAGGATGAAACCCCTTTCGATACCACGGGATCATTTTAATTCATTAATCCACAAGCGAACGCGCGTTCGTTCGGTCTGCGTTGGCCTATAAACTAACTAGCTCAGTAGGTATCGTCGAACGGTGAAATGCGTGTAGACTTTCATAGTTACCTAGTAATATTAATTGAATTATAAATCGTACTGTTACTTGGTCTTGGACACATAACACAAAAATTATATAGTTATACATCGCAAACAACTATTTTTTGAATACTTACAAAAACAACGATGCACAAATGTGAGGAATCGTCCACTAAAAAGTTGCAACTTTCCCGCTATTATCTCTACCTACATTCAAATTAGTCCAGTTTTCTTAGTAAGTTCACCTCGGAATTTTAGGTACCTAGCTATAACGTACGCTATAGCGTATGAACTTTTGGGTCTGTGGTCAATTGGATCGCTCGATTTTGGTCCCGCGGGTCCACTTGACCACATATTTTCTGTATATTTATTGGTTAACTGGACCCGCATTCAAATTCATTGTATTTTGACATCTTATGAGTTGTCTGGAAACTTAAATAAGGTAGGATAATTAAATTATATTTCAAATCTAATAAATACAACATTATTATAAATGCGAATTTAGTGTAAATGCGATACTTGAATATAGTTGTTCAGAATTAGTGAATTGATTCCAATAATTTTTACACCATGTTAAATTTTTTCACAAAAATATTTAAAGAAGGTCACAAGTTGGGCACCACCGAACACTTGTTGTCCGCTCAAACCCCTCAGTCATTAGGAGGCCTGGTAACCATGTATTTGTGCGGACAACCAGGTAACATAACCAGCTTATAACTTTGTGATTTTTCATGATAACGTTTTGAAATTTTGTACATAGATTCTCTACATTAAAATTATATAATAGACACGTGTTTCGTGTTTTGCACAAACTAAAAATTAATGTTGCATATAAAAATTAAGAAATAAATTTATGATTATGTTTCATTAAAAAAATGGTTGCCTGTAAAGTCGGTTTTACGGGCGAAGATTTTACGTGACAACGTCTTTTTTTTTCCAACGCCAAGAACGTTCGAGAAAGACAAAGACAGAGACACAAGCATGCGCCGATTCAATGCGCCTAATTCTCTAGTGCTGCGCGCGCGGCAGACCGATCATAGTTGAGTGGGAGAGAGACGCAAGGCATTCGGCGGGCCTCTCTCTCGTTCGGTGACTCATCGTAACGTTACCGAGCGTTACACTTTTTCATAAGTGACTCCCAGCCGCAACCTAATTTAAGACGTTGTCACGTCAAAAAAAAAAACGTGTTGCGCCGACCCCAAGTAATATGGGATAAGGGCAGAAAGAAGAAGAAGTTTTATTTAAAAAATATCATTCCATACATTTATGATTGTGGAATTTAAATAATAATAATAATTATAGACCAGGGTAGAAGCCTTCAAAAATAATAAAAAGTGAAAAATAATAATGGTAGGATGAAACCCATCAGAAAAGGAGGAGAATATTATAAAAATGAAAGGAAAAATAATTTGCGCGGCGATCTGAGGTCGGGAAGGGGGTGCGGGTGACTTTTTAAGGGGAAAAAACGGTTTTTCTCGATTTCCGGCAAAACTAAAAGTCCTATGGAAAAAAGTCAAATGGCAAAGTTGTAGGTAATAAAAAGATCTAAAACTTTTGTATTAACACTTTTTTCACATAACCTCAAAATTTATGTGGAAAATTCAAAAAACCATGTTTTTGGTTTTTTATTTTTATCTCTTTCAAAAAAAAATATTTTATCACGAAATTTGGTGAAAATTTACCTTTTTATGTCCCAAATACGCTGTAATTTATTTGATTAGAAATATTTATTTTTACACCTTATTTTGAATAAATATCGAAAAATCACCCTAATTTTCAATCGAAAATAATAATTGAAAAAAAATAATCGAATTCGAGTTTTTTTCGATTTTTTGCATTTGCTGAGAAGATTTACTAAGGTAACATATATATTTTTTTTCACCATCGGAAAGTAGAGATTTCAACGAACCGAAACCATATAAACTTTTTGAAAAAAGAAAGATATTTTGACGGGTGAATTTTCGATTGAAAATTAGGGTGATTTTTCGATATTTATTCAAAATAAGGTGAAGAAATAAATATTTCTAATCAAATAAATTACAGCGTATTTAGGACATAAAAAGGTAAGTTTTCACCAAATTTCGTGATAAAATATTTTTTTTTGAAAGAGATAAAAATAAAAAACCAAAAACATGGTTTTTTGAATTTTTCTCATAAATTTTGAGGTTATGTGAAAAAAGTGTAATACAAAAGTTTTAGATCTTTTTATTACCTACAACTTTGCCATTTGCCTTTTTTCCATAGGACTTCTAGTTTTGCCAGAAATCGAGAAAAACCGTTTTTTCCCCTTAAAAAGTCAACCCCACCCCCTTCCCGACCTCAGATCGCCCGTAAATTATTTTTCCTTTCATTTTTATAATATTCTTCTCCTTTTCTAATGGGTTTTATCCTATTATTAGTTTTTTTGGTTTTAAAAATTATCGACACTGGTCTATTACAAGAACTTTAAGTTTCCACCAGAATTCAGATTGTTTCACATTTCATCAAATCCGAAGTAAAACTTTTATAATAAATAATAAAATAAGTAGTAATAGTAATAATAGTCGTAATAGTAGTAAGTAGCAGTGTGTAATAGTGATAGTCGTAATTATAATTCATCATCATCATCATCATTTCAGCCGATGGACATCCACTGCTGGACATAGGCCTCCCCCAAGCGTCGCCACAACGAACGATCATGTGCGTCCCACATCCATAGGATTCCCGCTACCTCACCAGGTCTCACCAGGTCGTCAGTCCACCTTGCAGGAGGCCTTCCAACGCTGCGTTTTCCGGTACGCGGTCTCCACTCCAGAACCTTTCGGCCCGAAAGGTTCGGGTTTTCGGTAATTATAATTATTTAAATAATAAATAGAATTCATGTTCTTTTTTTAAGGTTTGGATAACAAAACACTGTCCGTCGATAGCGACGGGAAGGCGCCACAGTCATTCATACTCCTCGGCAGTTCTATAGCAGCCGGGATTGTCCTGCTAACTGTGACTGGCGCAGCTTTCTACTGCATGAGGGCGAGAAATGAAAGACGTCGTACTAAGGTACTTAGACAGGTTATTACTTTATCTTATTTTTAGGGTTCCGTAGTCAACTAGGAACCCTTATAATTTCGCCATGTCTATCCGTCTGTCTGTCTGTCTGTCTGTCTGTCTGTCCGTCCTCGCTTAATCTCTGTGACTGTTGGCACTAGAAAGCTGAAATTTAGTATCAATATGTATATCAATCACGCCAACAAAGTGGCAAAATAAAAAATTGGAAAAAAATGTTTTATTAGGGTAGCCCCCATAAATGTGAAGTTATTTTTTTTTTATTTCAACCCTAACGTGTGATATATTGTTGGATAGGTATTAAAAAATGAATAGGGGTTTACTAAAATCATTAAATTAATAGAAATAATCGCTCCAAAAGTAAAAAACAATGTCCCCCCCCTCTAACTTTAGAACCATAAGTTTAGAAAATATGAAAAAAAAAAAACTGAAAAGTAGAACTTTGGACTTTCTATTAAAATCATTTTTAACTTGATGGAAAGAACAGTTTTGGTACAAAAAAGACAACAAGGTTGTACACAATAATTTCTGGACTAATTTTGTAGTATAATCGTAGGTATATTCCAACCATTTTTTTAACTCAAAAGTGGGTACACTTATTGTGACGGACAGGAAACTACGGAACCGGCCAAGAGCGTGGCCCGACACGCTCTTGGCCGGTTTTTTTTTTTTAATATTGTTGACTCATAATTTATTTATTTCATTAAAATTTTACCATGATAAACTTATATTGATTTGATAACCGTATTAGACAGAATTATTTGTAAAACACAACACTAACAAGCTTTCTGAACCGTATTACTAACAGCACAAACAACAACTTTTGTTCTATGACTTTTTAGAAAACATAATTCATTTAACAAAAAACAAACCTTCAAGATTTCGTTGTTCTATCTAACACATTTCAACTCATTTTTTTATTTATTTAATTCAAATAGGACACCCTGTCATACTGTATGGATCAGAATGTTGGGCTTTTAAAAAGACGGATGAAAAACAAATGCATGTAGCGGAGATGAGAATGTTGAGAATGGATGTGTAGTGTGACAAGATTGGATAAAGTAAGAAATGAGTATATTAGAGGAAGTTTGAAAGTAGCGCCAGTGACTGACAAGCTGAAGGGGAATCGTTTGTCTTGGTATGGCCATGTAAAGAGGAGGGATGAAATGCATGTTACCAAAAGAGTTATGAGTATAGGTACATGAGGATGGGTGGAGAGGGAGAGGGAGGCCAAAGAAAAGATGGATGGATTGTGTGAAGAATGATATGAAAGAAAAGGAAGTTAGTGAGAGCATGAAAAGTGACAGGGTAGAATGGAAGAAAAAAACGTATTGCGCCGACCACAAATAAGATGGGATAAGGGCAGGAAGAAGAAGAAGAAATAGAACAGCCGAAACCAATTACACTATTTGAACACAACACAAAAATGTGAAAACATTCAAATGAACACAGACAAGACAAGTCATATGTCGCACAGGACTTTAGTGGTAGATACTAACTACTTATTTAATAAATAGTAGACACAGTCATGCATTCATCTCACAGAATTTCATATATTCTGACAGTATGGTGAATGGTCTTCCATTCTTCCCCAAACATTATTATCAAAATCTGTGTTTTTGTTAAGGAGAGCATTAAGCGCAGAGAGTGTCCGCGGTATGGGCGATTTTGAATGTGCAACTATTCGATAGGCTTGCTATACCTACCTATGTCTGTATGACACGACGCAAGCGCATCAAGCCACCGCCACCCGTTCTCCTTTGCTATTGTATTATCACTTACTTCGCATAGATTTCGTAATTGGAAGTTCAATTTAAATATTTTTATTTTTGTATGAAAATCTGATGAACTAAAATAAATGATAAATTTTTAGTCATAGAACAAAAGTTGTTGTTTATGATGTTAGTAACATAGTCCTTTTTTTTTGTGTTTTACAAATAATCCTGTATAAACTTGACTGTGTCTGTTTTAGTTTGTATAGTCCTAAGTATATTATGGTAACATTATTACAGTATTTTGCATGCCTTAGTTAAGCGCCGTACGCACGATCTATCTATCATCAAGGAGACGACTGCGTCTCGCCCCGCGCAAAGGCAAAGATGTCATTGGATGATTCAAAAAAATAATATACTGGAGCATCATGGTGGTGCAAGCATGGATGCTCTTTCAAAATTAGTCGGTTATGCAATTCAGTCGCTTGCAAGTTATTTAAGTAAATAATAGCAATACTTGTGGCGGCACTGATATTCTCGAAAGACGTCCACTGTTGGACATAGGCCTCCCCAAGCGTCGCCACAAAGACCGATCCTGTGTCTCGCAACCGACGCATTCCTGCGACGCTTGTGGGAGGTTTACCAACGCTGCGTCTTCCGATTCGAGGTCGCCATTCCAGAACCTTTCGTCCCCATCGACCACCCTTTCTAGCAGCAATGTGCCCTGCCCATTGTAACTTTATTTTAGTGAATCCGTGATATTCCAGTGTAATTTAATTTCTTAAAATAACGTTAGCAAAAAATTAATGGTAATAAAAAATATTTTCAGATCCAAAAACCAATGAACTGCAACGAAGACTCGGCTAGCCATAACAACTCTGTGTATGATATTTCTTTCGAAAACGATAATTATCACTACGACGTGTGTCATTACATAGTTGAATCAAACAACGACACGACAAATGTAACATACGAAAATGTACAAAATATAGATCCAGAAGAACATATTTATACAGAAATACTAGACTTTCCTTGCAGACCTGGAACATAAATTCGGAAAAGTCCAGGTTATATCGAGCTATGTACCTATAACATAAAGATAGGCCCATATTATAACGAACTGGACGCCTAGAAACGTTAGAACCAACCTTCAAAGCCTTGAGCACAGGCGTAGAGTTTTTTGGCCACACAGCCAGGAAAAATGGACACAACCTTGAACAGCTCATCGTAACTTATTGTGATGGCAAACGGCTAAGAGGCCGCAGTCCAAAAAGATGGACAGATCAGGTACGCTGAAAATTGGGCACACAATTGAGAGCAATTGCTCGCCGCACTTCATGATGCTAAGAACCGATACAGGAGGCGAGATACCATCAGTTAGATGCTAATCCTCTCAATAAAGAGAAAAATGACGCAAGAAGGAGGATATGCCCATGTATACATGACAGTGATCATTTTAAATACACAGATAATAATAATTTGATGGATAATAAAAATAAATATCTGTTTCGCTTGACGATAACCTCGTGAAAGCTGAGATAGATAAACAAATCAAGTATATGGCCTTGGCTCGCGAGGTTTTCGACATGTGGGATGTGGACTTGGTGATCATTATACCAATAGTCGTGACAGTGAACGGCTTAATAGCCAGGAGCCGCGACCAACACCTTAGGAGGCTTTCCTTAGATGACTGGATCAAGGGCCTGATTCAGAGGGCGGTAATTCTGGACACGGCTCTGAGGCCGGAAAAAGCTTAATTTGTAATTTTAGCATATTACTTTATTATTATAAGCCACTTAATTTAATGATACTTTATTCTATTCTTAAATTAAAGTCAAAGTCAGAGTCAAAAGTTTATTTTTACACCACCTGCTCGATAATGTCGTTTTATACGTCATACAAACCTCACTTAAAGCATGTCATTCTATCCCTAGGGAGATAATACAGTATGGCCGATCCCTAGGGAATAATGAGATTTGAATTTGGAGCATCAAGAATCGTCAACATTGTGAATTAAGATATAGGCGCATCGAACAAGTTGACTCGAAATTCAAACCAAAGAGTATGTAATCACTATGATTCAAACTGGCCACTAACAAAAAAAAGAAAATAGAATAAATTGCTGTCTAATAAGTCAACCGACTTTTTGTATAATATTTAATCAAATATTCGGTACTTTTTATAAGTTTCTTCTGTTAGTAAACAATGATCTCTATCTCTTAATCAACCTTGATTATTGATCTTGTGTTGACTACATCAGATTTCATTAAATCCTAATAATTACCCAAGTCGTTTAACTTATTAGACAGACTCTACTGACAACACGGGAGCATTTTAGAAAATTGAAATTAAAGAATCTTGGAGGAGTGAATTTTGTTTGTTTGATGAACTTGTAAATATAATACTTATATTTCTCTAATTTATGATTTGGTCGACCAAATTTTCTTTTAATTATCTCACTGATGGTGTAAAAAGTAGAGTATGCAACACGGGGATAAAGCTGTCTTTGTCTTGGGCGGCTTAAATTCCTCACTTCACTCAGGTTTCTTTATTAACTCCCTCGCAATGCTCGGGAGTTAATTTTATAAATCCCTCACTGTCGTTCGGGATTAAAATCAGCAACCTTCGCTTTGTTCGGAATTCAACATGCCGCCCGCGACTTAAAGACACTGCCTATGTGAAATAATAGTCACATAAACTACTATTATTTCACATAGGCCTACATGGGCACTTATAAAACGTCAGAAGCTAGTGCACGGTTCGAAATTGGTCGTTTCCTATGGAGAAGAACCGGAAAGAAACTCCATGGTTACTTTTTTTTAAAAGTGGTTGTGGTTACAATATTTCCATATTACAGTATTAGGTATTATTTAAGAACAGTGTAAACCGGTCTATATTGTACTCAAAAGAACAATAAAATCATCAAAATAATCATTTAAAAAAAGTGAGTCAAAATATGAAGTAATCTAAGAATTCGTGGAGTCTACAGTGTTCTTCCATTTACATTATAAAAAGAGGCTATATAAAAAAAAAGCTGTCAATAAATGAGACATTAACAACCAAAAAACAAAAACTAACGAATTTAATGTGGTTGGAGTCAGATACTATAAAATAAAATAAAAATATTGCAAAAGCAATGTGTTAGAAAAAAAAATGTTACAACAAAGATGGAGCAGTTAATAGATACATTCACACAATATTATGAGTTACCAGGGGGCCACAAGTGCAGAGGTAGTCCTTGCCAAACAAGCATGTCTTCGACATAGACCTTGTAATATGCTTTTTTGGTTAAGACACGCTTAATATGGGTTTTAAACTTTCCTTCGCTAAGTTCAGTCACCGCTTTTGGTAGATTGTTATAAAAGCGTATGCTATTTATTAAAAATGACTTACTGGTCTTGGCTAATCTCCATTTGGGTAATATAATTTCGTGTTTACTACGAGTATTTATGTTATGGAAATCGCTTCTAATTTTTAAAAGTCCTAGGTTTTTACGGACATACAAAATACTTTCTAAGATATAAAGAGAAGGCAGTGTCAATATATCGATTTCTTTGAATTTATTTCTGAGGGACTCGCGAGGACCTATTTTATAAATAGCCCTGATTGCTCTCTTTTGCAATACGAAAATCGAGTCTACATCAGCTGCAGATCTCCACAGTAAAATGCCATAAGACATAATACTGTGGAAATAGGCATAGTAAACTAACCTAGCTGTGGCGACATCTGTCAACTGCCTTATTTTTCTTACTGCATATGCCGCTGAGCTTAACCTACCTGTTCCTGTGTATCTGCAGTTTGGAATCGACAGTTATACCTAAGAACACAGTTTCTGTAATTACATCAAGTTTTTTGCTATCAAGAATTAGATTGACGCTAACTTGAGGAACATTCGGTAATGAAAACTTTATACATTTAGTTTTATTTGCATTTAGTAAAAGATGCGAACCATTTCGAAAGAACAGCCAGACTTTCGTTAACACGCAAGACATCCGCATCTTTTCTATCCACTTTAAAAATAAGAGAAGTGTCGTCAGCAAATAGAATTATAGCCATCATGTAAGAAAAAGATTAATATAAACTAGAAAAAGGAAAGGGCCAAGAATTGAACCCTGGGGCACGCCCATTCTTACTAAAAACCCCGAGGACGTCGCCCCATTTATGGATACTTTTTGCTGCTTGTAAGATAAATAGGAGAAAAAACAAGATCAGCAGCTCTTTCACGAATTCCGTAATGATGTAATTTACAGATCAGAGTATTATGGTCAACGCAGTCAAATGCTTTTGTGAGGTCACAGAATATACCGATAGCATCCTGGGACTTCTCCCAGGATTCTAAAATGTGACTGATGAGTTTCACTCCTCCATCCGTCGTTGACCTTCCTTTCGTGAAGCCAAACTGATGACTATGCAAAATCCTATTTGAATTAAAGTGAGACAACATCTGGTTGAGCATGATTTTTTCATAGATTTTACTCAATGCTGGAAGCACAGATATTGGTCTATAATTAGAGGGATCACTCTTACTACCTGATTTGAAAATTGGTACTACTTTACTATGTTTCATTAAATCAGGGAATGTATCGCTGTCTAGAAATTGATTAAATATGCCTGTTAGTACAGGAGCAATTGTATCAATAATTTCTCCAAGAACCTTAACGGATATACCCATAAGTCCTCAGTGTTTTTTATATTAAGACTTTTGTATGTATTTTTAATCATATCAACAGAAATACGCTTAAATTCAAAGGTTGGTACATCCTTTGTGAAATTGTCTTTTAAAATAGATTCAGCTAACAAAGATGAAGAAGGGAGAGATTTCGAAACTTCTATTGGGATGTTGGTGAAGAAGTTTTCTAGCTTCTCAGCCACTTCGGTCCTGTCTGAAATTATTTCATTATGAATTTTAAGGGACAATTTATTTCGATCTCGCTGGAAATATCTCGAAATATCTATTAATTATTTTTAGTGCGTCATATCTACCTTAGCGTAGACTTTCTTGTATAACATGTTCTTGTATGTATGTATCACTACTGAACATGAAGTTTAAGTAAATACATAAAATTATTTTTGATTTTTATTTATCTTAGCAATCGACAATCGAATCTTATTATGACTGATTATTCGGAGAATCCGAGACCAGAAAATCGGCTACTTTTTTAAAATTATTATTGATAGGCTCGCGTTTGACTTTACGTTCTACTTCACTGCACGCAGTCGTATCCAGCATTGAATTTCATTGAAAAATCCAACCGAAGTTTCAACCGAACTAGCTTGCATGTGAGTTAGGGCTTTATCATACTAGCGGATTTCAGGCGTCCTCAAACACGCCGCGTATGCGCATTTAATTTTTTGCGGACGCGTAACGAGATCCGGCAACGAGGTGCGGAGCGGGTCTCCGGCGTCTTCGATGTAACAAAGCCAACAGCAGTGTCTCCTCGTCCGAATCCATTTTGTTACTACGTGTATTGTACGTCGTTAACTTCCTACAAACACGCGTTGAAAACGTTGTGAGTTTGCCACGTGTTTGCGACGTCTTCGCTGTGCAGAACCGACGTGTTCGCGACGCATTAGAAGCGCGCCCGCCCCGCCCCTCAGCCTCTCGCTAAACGCTATTGAGATAAAGCCCTTAGGGTCGGGGACCGTTCGGTAGCTGTCCGGAACGAGCCCAAGTCGTCGACGGCGCGCACTGTTCCTGCGAGCCTCAAGGAGTTGTCAGCAACAACACCAGCTGGGTCGAAGTCTACTGGAGCCAGGGTTAGTCTCAAGAGATAGCTCAGCCCCGGTATGAAGGCACGAAAGAAACGGGTCGGTTATTAGTCAGTAAGAGTCTGACACCATCTCCCGCTTCGCCCAAGAGCGGGTGTTGTCATTAGTTGATTTACCTACCTAAAAAAAGTCTATCGGCTGAAATGATGATGATGATGATGAAGGCAGGTAAATCGCTGGAACTGTCTCACTAGAGACCAATTATTGCACTATTAAGTACGGTGTCCAGTGATTGAAAAGGTAGTTACCCTAACTCTACAAACTAGGGTATTATAACCTGACAGGTTTGCCTTTTTTTTATGGTAGGATAAATCATGCATTGACATCCCCCGCTCTTGGGCGGAGCGGGAGAACTATCTCCCGCTGCTGCATTCGATTAGAATGAGAAGATCCCAACATAGCTTTTTTTATAATGGGAAAAATCATCCAATGACAACCCCCGCTCTTGGGCGGAGCGGGAGATAGTGTCAGACTCTTACTGACTAAAAGACCCACCCCGTTCCTTCTAGCCTTCATACCGGGGCTCGAGCGCCCTTTCGGATAACCCTGGCCCCAGTAGGCTTCGACCCGGCTGGGTCCCTGCTGTTGCTGACAACTCCTTGAGACGCGCGGGAACAGTGCGCGCCGTCGACGACTTGGGCTAGGTCCGGACAGTTACCGGACGGCCGGACAGCGAGCTACCCATTGCTCACTGTCCGCAAGCCCGCGTCTACGTTGGCCGGAAATCGGGATCAGAATCCCGGCGACGGCGGCGGCGATAACGCCGTTGCCTGATGCGTTCGGCTTCGCAGAAGTCTTCGACCGCCTGCCACTCCTCCTCGCTCCGGACCATAGCCTCAACCAAGGCCCGGCGCGAGAGGTCTCCGCCGCCGATCGCCCCCACGAGGGCACGGCGATGCTCCGCCCAAGCAGGGCACACCTCGACTGTGTGCTCCACCGTGTCCTCCAGGCGTTCCGCACAGTGGCGACACCCGGGCGTCACTTCCGCATGAATCGAGTGCAGGAATCTCCCGAACGTGGCAGGTTTGCCTGTACGGAGCGTGCATGTTGCACAACTGTGCAGGTTTCCTCACAAGCTTACCTGACATGTACAGTAGCGTATATGGCTATTATTGGTCCACGGAAAACGCTATCACGGGTCTTGTTGACTTTGTAACTGATATAATTAAAGACGACCTAGCAAAAGCTTTTGATACTGTGTCACATCACTACTTATACTATTAAAACACTACTTATACTATTTATTATTGCCTTGTTTGTTTCTTTTTCCATTCACTTTTACACACGGTGTCTACTTCTCTTTTTTTCCAATCCTCCTTTCGCGGGTATGCTGGAAGAGATTTCGTTAGAAGTAAGCATCACCTATGTACCTATTTTTCTGTTTCTGTCTTCTTTTCATATATAAGTTAAGTGTGTACATGAATTGTTAAATAAATAAAAACATAAGTAAATAAAAATAAAATCATTTTATTTTAGGGATATATACAGTGCCCATATCAAAAAATCTTATAGACTAACATACATAACTATGATTTAAAACTATGTTAGTAACACTTCATTTCGGACTAAATTGTCCTGTATTTGTCCGCAAAAGCGACGGAACACCACGCCACAGTGACGCCTATTCCAATATATTTATACACATAAGATTTTAAAACAATCAATTTTGACAGTACCTAATAAATAAGTAATCAAGTTATTGAAAGAGAAGTCAAATTTCACAGAACCAATTCGGTTTTATGCCTGGTCGGGGTACAACGGATGCCATTTTTGCTATTCGCCAGCTGTGCGAGAAATACAGAGGTGTACATAAAAACTTGCACTCTTGCACTTGCATTGACCTCGAAAGGGCTTACGACCGGGTACTTCGTGAGGTTCTATGGTGGGCCTATAAGGAGAAAGGTGCGCCTGGGAAGTATGTGCAGCGATTTCGAGCGATGTACAGTCAATAAATTTAATTACCTTAACTAATTTAATAATATAGTTTAATAATTTAATTACCTACTTCAACTAATATAATAATACAATTTGACCATTTAATTATTTTAAATAATATAAAATATATTTTAATTATTTCTACTAATCTTATAATACAATTTAATCATTTAATTACTTTTAATCTAATAATATAATTAAAGTGCTTATACTAATTTAAATATAATTATTATGATTTTATATGAACTTAAATATAATATACTAGTTTGTAATGTTGTCTCTTCTTAATTTAGCTCTCTCTGGATGAACATTGGCTCCTAAAACACAGGCTCTTGGCCTGATTTAGGAGGCAGCAGTTCGCGTTTTCTTTGCATTTCAAAGTATAATATTTGTTTGTAATAAAAAAAAAATAGTCAATTGAACGTGGGAAGCTATTACCTGTCCCCAACATTAATTAGAGCTTCTAACAGCTTTATGGTAGCCATACACGTTAGGGTAGACCTGACAAGTTTGCCAGCATAGTTTCCCTGTCAGCTAAGCTTGTATGGAAACCTGCACACTAGTTCAACATACACGCTGGTTTACCCGCAGAAAAGATGAAAAAGGTTAGAATGATCCTGTAGGCGGGGCAGGCATGCCTCAAAATACGAACACGCCCATAATTGACAGCACCAATAGCAAACTTGCGATCTAAGTGTGCGTGGTCTGTTAGTTGCGTAATCCGTGTTCGTATTGGTTTATTGCCTGTAGTGGATTTAAAGGGTGGGAGACAAGCGGCGACACTCGTTGTAGTACAAATCGGAAAGTAATGTGGTTATCTGTAAATCATAAATTATTTAATAGTTTGCAAATATGGGTGATTGATACATAGATGTTTTCTTATAGATTTTGAGCCCCTTCTTAATATACCGTCACATGGACGTGCAAATTTACAGAAAAATATACAAAAATTATATTGTTCAAATGTCAAATAATAATCTAAATATGTACTTACTAAAAAATGTCAGACTAACAACAGTGATAAAATTTTAATAGATATGTCAGTCAGGGTTTTCCTGATTGACATTATTATTTAAAAAAAAAAAATGAAAATGTCAGAATAGTGATGTCAAAAATTAATAACTACACTACAGGCAAACTTGTCTTAAACTCGTCATTACGTGTGTATGACATCTCTCGTGTTTATTTAGAGGTATGGCTCGTCATAAACATATTGACTTATTCTAATTGGTGCTTCAACAGTCTTGGGTTTGCATCGAGAGTAATCTATTTCCGTATAATTTGGTTCGTCCACGACCATATTTTGTACGTTTTCTGGTACTTCGTAATACGTTTCTCTCTTCGATAGACGATTGTCGTAATGACACTCGTCGTATTGATTGTCATATATATTTGTTTGTGAATTTGATTTTTCTTTCTTGTTTTCTAAATCTCCGTAAATGACCTGAAAATGAACGGAAATGTCAATATTTTTTTAGTCGACTTCAAAATAAGTTGAGGGATAAATGATATTTGTTTTGCAAATAGGCAAAGTGGTTTAAATGATTATCATTTAAATCCTTAGTAATCAAAGTAGAAGACACTACTACTAGAATACATTTTTACTTTATACATACAGTATTTATCTACACTAATATTATAAAGAGATAAAGTTATGGTTTTTTTTGTATGTGGGTAATCTCTGGAAGTACAGTAGCCCGATTCACGAAATCATCCCGTAACGATATCGTAGCGATTTAGTCGTTTAGACCATTTCCGTATTCACATCCATCAATCGAGTTGGAACGACACCGATTTTAAAGTCGTTTGGTCGAAGAGCCGATTTAAAAAAAATATCTGTATTACATTATCTTATTGGTAGAATACATAATAATGTAACTGGAAATAAGTCGTCGATAGATCGTTTATATTTGAGCCAGTTTAGTTGTCGTTTTATCCAATCCCGATTATGGAACACGCGAATACCAATTTTGGATAGAACTTCGATCGAACGACTCGTTAAACGAAAGAACGACACGTGAATCAGACATCAGTAGCCTGATTCACGTAAAATCAAACAAGCCAAATATCGTTGAAGTTTTATAGTCGTTCGATCGACGTCGTATCTAAAAGCGGTATTCACGATCTATCGACTTATTTCCAGTTACATTAATAAGTATTCTACCAGGATAATGTAATACAGATTTTTTTTTTAAATCGACGAATTTCAAACGACTTTAAAATCGGTGTCGTTCAAACTCGATTGATGGATGTGAATACGGAAATGGTCTAAACGACCAAATCGCTACGATATCGTTACGGTTTTCATTACGTGAATCGGGCTACTGGTCCGATTATTAATACTTTTTCATCGATAGAAAGCTGCTTTATTCTTGAGTGACATAGGTTATAATTTATTTTCACATACATATAGAATTATATGTACCTTATTAAAGAAATTGCACACTATTTAGGTTTAATTTCGTGGCGTCCCACAACTAATGGCTAGATTACACAATGCGAGCCGTAGCTACACTGTAATAACTTGCACTGTTTGGATGTCACATACGAGTAACTCGTACATGCGAGTTGGACAGTAGCTTACATCCGAGTTACTTCAACATATTGTACTTTCACTCGCCTGTGCGCCCGCCAATGGCAATTCGTACATGGCAACAGCTCGACCGTCGCTCGCATAATTGTACTAGCCGGACAGAGACTGGACATCGCAACGCGATAAACTCGCTAGAAGACTGGAAAGCTACTATTATTGTGAAAACCGCTAAGGCGAACCGAGGTACTGGCATACGAGTAGCTACGTACTGTCTAGTCAGTAGTTTGTATTGTGTAAACCAGCCATAAAAAGTAGAGAAAGAATAACTGTCACTTTTAACCGACTTCTAAAAGAGGAGGTTCTCAATTCGGATGTTTGTATTTTTATTTTCATTTTTTGCACGCCACGCTAAGTCGTTTTAGGCGAGTTACACGTGTGACTCGGTCTAATGTGGTTCTGGCTTTATCGTACCATCATCCCAAAGACGGTGGGATGAGCCGCTCTGCAAAGTAGTGCAGGAAAACCTGATTGAAACATTTACTGCCCCTGCGGAGCGAGCGCGCCTGCTGGCTGTGAGAGAGTGGGAGTCGGGTCTCTGGCTTCACGCACTACCGTCGTCGAACATCGGCACCTTGCTCGACGATAATGCTTTCCGCCTCGCTGTTGCCTTACGTCTAGGCGCTCCCTGCTGTTCTCCTCATCGCTGTCACTGCGGTGAAGTTGTCAACAGCCTCGGACACCACGGTCTGTCATGCAGCCGAAGTGCGGGTCGCATAGCGCGACACGCGAATATCAACGACATAATCAGACGCGCTCTTGTCACCGCCGGCGTTCCAGCCGTATTGGAACCCCATGGCCTGGCACGCGACGATGGCAAGAGACCGGACGGCATGTCGTTATTTCCTTGGAAGATGGGAAGGCCTTCAGTATGGGACGCTACTTGTGTCGATACTCTTGCGCCTTCACATCTTCCTAGCTCGTCGTGTCGTGCCGGTGCTGCCGTTGCGGCTGCGGAGAACCTCAAGCGGCGGAAATATAACAACCTTGTTGGAAGTTATATTTTCGAACCGTTTGGGGTTGAAACTCTTGGATCGTGGGGTCCGAGTGCTCACAGTTTGTTTAAAGATCTGTCGAAACGTTTAGTTGACACTTCACGTGACCCAAAGGCTGGCTTTTACCTTGGACAGAGGATAAGCATTGCCATACAACGTGGCAATGCCGCCAGTCTTTTGGGCACATTACCAGTCGACAGCGATGTGGAAGAATTTTTTGACGCCATATTTTAGATAGTGTATTTTAGCGTAGGGTTTTATTATTTATTTATTTTGTAATTTACTGTAATTATAGTTATTAAGTTGTTTATAAGTGTAAATAAAATAATTTGCAAAAAATAAATTACCTATGGTACAAATATTTTATAATATTTTGTTGCCTATATTAAAAAGTTATTTATGTGTTTTATTTGAAAATAATTAATTATACACCAGTAGGTACACAAAATAATATTTATTTATATTAAGTTATACGAGTATTGTAAATATGTTTATATGTTTACAGTAGGCACAACGGATCTTGAGCGCTCGGCTTGGGGATCGCTTTCATTCCATACATTGGAGAGCCAATCGTCTTCGTTGTTAGATACATGCAGCAACGCAGGGAACGAATGAGGAGTGACGTCTATGATGCGATGGCGCGGCGAGCCAATCACTGACACTCCCCGTCCCTGCGTTTCACTTCGCACCACGACTTCTTCGCAACCGCTCAAGATCCGTTATGACAAATGTACCTTAGACCGTGCGGCAACGCTGGGTGTCTAACGCCCAGCAAATGTTGAGGTGGTCATCCTTTCGGTGCGGGCACGCTCGGCGCATTTTGTACTTTATTATTTTGTGTTTACAACGGTTGTGCTCTCCATCTCTATATCTTTCGACTAAAAGTATTTCTGTTCTATTCTATCTTCGTTCTGAAACAAAAAGGTACGTACCTTGTTCTTTGCCCTGGTCCTCGTCCTCACACAGTAGCAAGCCACTCCAGCCATCGTCAGCCCGACGAGCACAGCTCCAACAGAACAGGCGAGTGGTAATAACGACACCTTTTCATTTACATCAATATCATTAGATGATGTTGTACCTGAAATAAAGTTTGTACTGTCACAAATAAGTGTCACAAAAATTACAGATTTTTTTTTTATATTCGTGAACAGGGCACATTACACTACAAGGGTGGAAGACATCGTGGAGTACGTGCGCCAAAAAACGAAGTTCGCACTGGGGGTACATCTGCTGGAGTCGCACCGTAACGTCAATTTCAAGGCGTTCGTGGTGCGAGTCCCGAACAGTTTTCTGCCCCTCGTGTTGAAGGAAGACTTTTGGCCGCAGGGCGTGGTGTTCCGTTGCTTCAGCGGACAGGTGCCACAGAACAGCACAAAGTGAATTAGTGCAGTGGAAGTGCTACTAACTTAGTCATAAGTCTTATTTACTAACAATACACTGTATTTACTTTCTAATTATGTTAGTCTGTAAGGTATGTGTCTATGGGCCAAGATGCCTGAAAATAAATGATTTATTATTATTATTATTTCATCAGATCAGATGACTAGAATAGAATAATCAGCCCTTTAATGTTCCCACTGCTGGGACTCAGGCCTCCTCTCTAGGAGACGGATTGGGTCGTAATCCACCACGCGGGTCCAGTGCGGGTTGGTGAATGTCACATGTCTTCAAATTTTTGGTTCTAGGATATGCTGGTTTCCTCATAATCATAATAATCATAATCATTTATTTGGTTTGTAAACATAGGTATTAAAGAGGGTGGTATAAATGGATAGTGCGCTATGTTTTGCCAAATATTCATCGCGATGTTTTCCTTCACCGTTTTAAGAGCAGTGATATTGAAATAAATTACACAAATTAATAAACCCAGCCAGGCGTTTTTGAACTCGCGAAGTCGGAGCCGTTACCACTCGGTTCATTGATGAACGAATGATTGATGGGATGTATAAGCACCATAAGGTTGTGAAGTGGTATGTTATGCGTATAAAAATTATTTATTTCAAAATTATATCAATCATTTATTATATTAACTGACAGTTAAAACTATGGATTCAGTTGTTATTATCTTTATATATATAATTCTTCTGTGAGTGTGTATGTATGTCACTGAACTTCTCTCAAACGACTGGACCGATTTTGATGAAATTTTTTGTGTGTGTTCAAGGGGATCTGGGAATGGTTTAGATTCACAATTTTTACGCGAGCGAAGACGCAGGCAGAAGCTAGTATCTTGTAAATATTAGAGATTTTATAATTATACCATATAAATAGGGTTATTTGTGAAACACAAGACTATATTACTAACATCATAAACAACAACTTTTTTCTATGACTGTATATACAACACTAGCTTTTGCCCGCGACTTCACCCGCGTACATAAAATATAGCCTATTTCACTCAGGAATAAAGCAGCTTTATATCGGTGGAAAAATTTTAGCAATCGGACCAGTACTTCTAGAGATTACCTCCTACAAACAAAAAAACTTAAAAACTAAAAATCTCTTTATTATACGAGTATTAGTGTAGATTACACTCAGACACAGAACAAATGATCCTGCTCATCACACAAACATTTATCTTCTTCATCTTCCTGCCCTTTTCCCATATTACCTAATTGGGGTCACCCGTCACACTATCACTAACTCCCTTTTCTTTCATATCACTTCTCACTCAATCCATCTACCTTTTCTTTAGCCTCTCTCTTCATCTCCATCCATATACATGTATACTCATAACTTTTTAGTGACATGCGTTTCATTTATCAAACAAACATTTATCTTGGGTGGAAATAAACCTACAACCTCCGGCATAGCAGTCGGCACCGATAGAAATCGGTGAAAAAAATTTAGCAATGGTCCGATTGCTAAGTTTTTTTAGTAGGACTTCCAGAGATTACCTCCTACAAACAAAAAAACTTAAAAACAAACTTTACCTTTTTATTGTATAATTTATTTATATTTATACAACATAATACTTTTACCAAAAACCAATCTTCAAAATTTCGTGGTTCTATCAAAAACATTTCAACTCTGTATTTTGGTTAGACGCGACGCAAGCGCATCAAGCACCCGCTTTGCATAAACTTCGTAATATTTAGAACGTTCAATTTTAATATTTCCTAATCTGATGAACGAAAATATGATACATTTTTAAAATTCATAGAATAAGGTGTTGTTTATGATGTTAGTAACATAGTTCTAAGGGGTTGCCAGTGGCTTACAAATAACCCAGTATTCTCATTGGAAGTTATGTGTTTGAGCCGTTTGGGATTGAAACTCTAGGGCCATTGGGTCGCTTGCGGACAGTTAGCAATGGGTAGCTCGCTGTCCGGCCGTCCGGTAACTGTCCGGACCAAGCCCAAGTCGTCGACGGCGCGCGCTGTTCCCGCAAGCCTCAAGGAGTTGTCAGCAACAGCAGGGACCCAGCCGGGTCGAAGCCTACTGAGGCCAGGGTTATCTGAAAGGGCGCTCGAGCCCCGGTATGAAGGCTTGAAGGAACGGGATGGGTTTTTTAGTCAGTAAGAGTCTGACACTATCTCCCGCTCCGCCCAAGAGCGGGGGTTGTCATAAGATGATTTTTCCCATCGAAAAAAAAAGGGCCATTGGATCCGAGCGCTCATCGAGTTGTCCGGGATATCAGCAAACAGTTGATCGACTCTTCGCGTGACCAGAGGGCTGGACTCTTCTTCAGTCAACGAATCAGCATTGCCATCCAGCGTGGCAATGCTGCCAGCGTTCTGGGCACTTTTCCCATTGACATCGATGTGGACGAATTTTTTGATGCCCTCTGAGTTTTCCTCGTTTTTCAGCCTTTTTTACTCGTTTGTACATATTATTACTTTAAGTTTGTATATATATACCTAGTGATTATTTATTAGATTAATTGATATAATAAAAAATAGTATTATTTACCCAACTTACTCTCATCTGTACGAGTATAAGCCAGTTTCTTGGGAACGAAGTGAACTCTATACACATATCTGTCGTAAGGCTCAGTAGCGCTGTAGACACAGTCGAAATATGAGTGGTCGCTAGACGACAGTTGCATGTAAAGCGTCGCCATGTTGGATTTACTGCTCCATTCTGTACAAGAAAAGAAATTAAGGGGATGAAAGAAGATAGAAAGAAAGAAAGAGAGAAAACAAAACACGTTTATTATACGTACCTGTTTCGAAATATAATAATAATAATAATAACTTTATTAGCAACTCAAATTACAATTTACAAAAATAACAGGGAAACCACATTAGGCAGGGCTTGAATCGTGGCTATCAAACAAAAACGATTACTCTAATAATAGTAAAATAAATTACATCTGCATATCGCTCTCATGAAGTTTACATTACAAAAAAAAAAAATACTAATAAATATTAAATATGTAATCAAGTCAGGAGAAGACAAAATCAAAGTGAAAGGTAATGCTCCTTCACCATTTTTTTAAACGTTGGTAGCGTTTGAGCACGTCTCACTTCAATAGGTAACGGTAGGTTTTCTCATTTAACTTAGTCTTTAGACAACTGTGCGTAGCAATTGTTCCATCTGATAGTGGTCCATGCCGGTGATTAATTTCCTAACTTTAACTTTAACTGTGTGTGACTCTACCTACGGGATCATGCTAAATGTCAATGTAACTTGCGAAATATTGTTGCAGTAATTTGTGTGCTTAAATTCCCAACTATTTATTATTGGCGCGGTTTACCCGAACCGACAACATATAATTATTTATATTGTGTCTATATTCTTTAATCATTTAACACAAAAGAGCGCGTCACGCGTTGCACAGTTAGATAACATTGTATTTCAGTGTACGTTGAACTAGTGAGTAGGTACTATTATTTCTATATGTTTTTAATTTTTACACTATAATCTTGAATTATCCAGTTTTATTTTGTCTAAAAGAGAATATGTTGGTGAGTAAGTACGGTTCGATTCTCAAACGAAATAACTTAGTGCAGTTAAATGGGGTGAATTTACGGACCCATGAAACAGAATTAGTTCCTAGTATGGGGTGTTTAAAAAAAAAAAAACCGCAAAATTAAGGACATCACCATCATTTCAGCCGATATACGTCCACGGTTGGACATAGTCCTCCCTCAAGTGTCGCCACAATGAACGGTCCTGTGCGTCTCTTCACCAGGTCATCGGTCCACCTTGTAGAAGGACATATTTTTTGGCAACTGAACTATCATTTGTTTTCTTTCAGATCCCTTATAACTTCTAAATGCATTCCCCGACTGTCTGGAAGCTTGCTGCGGAACCAAACTACGAAACCAACACTCACCTGAACTTTCCGTATTCCAACCTTCTCTACCCAGGAGACAATAAAAATTAAAATACCCGTTTCTCTCAAGAACTTGATTAAACATGTTGACTACTTTGGTGAAGGCAGGGTCGTATCCGCAGAAGGCGTTAGCGGTTTTGAAAACTGCTACAATGTAAGTCACCAGTATCGACTGGTCAGCAGCGGTCCGGACAAGGATCAGAAGATACCTAACAGGATCCCAATCACCAGTTACACTGCTGCAACACTGGCATCTACATTAAAGACAACTCTGTTCTCACTGTGACTGTTGCAGGAGAGCGCATGAACAGCAACTGTGTTAAAGACATCGCTCGCATCATCAATAAAGATCTCGGCTCTTTGGAGTGATTGAGCAGTCTCTAGGGTACAAGGAGCTCGCACAAATAATTAAATAAAAAAAGGATTGTTTCCTTCACGGAGCCCGAGACCTTTCCAACAAATGCAAAACCGTGGAAATCGGTTCGTGCGTTCTGGAGTTATAGCGTCAGGAAGGAAAACCCGACTTATTTTTATATAGTAGATAAATTATTATCCATAAGGTAGCGAGCTGTGTATCCACTTGGGGGAGGCCTATGTTCAACAGTGGACGTCTATCGGCTGAAATGATGATGATGATCAATGATTATACCTCGTAAAATATAGATGGTACTCTGCCCAACGAACTTCAAAGCTTAACACTGTACGATGGATACGTAGCTTTTCTTAATAGTAATGATATACGCAGGCGTAAAGATGAACTGTTCAATAGTGTCGTCAACGGTAACTATCAATGTGCAGTGAACATTAGTAGGAGCTTCTTTATCTCTAGTTTTGGTGAAGACCTCGACGTAATTATACAGAAACTTATCCGTGAAGCGCCGCGAAACGTCATGGTCTTTGCGTACAAATTGTGGCACGGTGACGCAAAAGATGTTGTCCTCAAACATTTTCCTAATCAGTTCCAGTGCATTGTTAGTGAAGACACTGTGACTATCGTCAATTATGAATTTGATCAGGCCCTGAAGTTAGATTTGAACATTGGTCCCTGTAACAAAGATAGAGCCGTTTGGGCTGACAACCGTCTACCCAGGTCTACGTCTACTAGTGACAGACTGAGCTGGAAGATTCTCCCGGAGTGTAAAGGAAACGATATCACATTTAAACTGTACAACTGTGATTGTAATTTGTTTATGAGAATGGACGATGAAGGGGACGTGGAATATGGAGAAAAAAAAAGACGGGTTGCACTCCGGGAGTGCCGGCAGAAGTGTAAACTTGATTATTAACGTTGAGCATGTTTGATATTTTGGAATGGTTAGGGAATAATTTTGCACCAATTGCTTTATCAGTATAAAAGTACTATCATTTATGTGGTAGAATACAATATTCATTTATTGCGCTATCGTACACAAACATGACAATTTATATTACATTAAAAATTTAACACTTTAAAACTATTACAATTATTTTACATTAAAAAGTTTATCTCTCCGAAAAATCAACTTTCATCCATCTTACGCTTTTTCGATCAGGTCACGTGTCCTGACGCGAGTTTAAGATTTTATACCCATTACAGAAAAAGTGCTCAACGCCGCTAAAGAAGTTTTCACTTCAAAAATATGTTGGGGATCGACGACGAATGAAGAAGAGATCGATAGATTTAAATATTATTTTGAGCCAGTGATGGTAAATGAAGGTGTTCTGGTGTTCCTTATAATGAATGTTCATCAACAATTTGAAATCAACTTGGGAGGTGAAACACCCCAGAGACATGGAGACAGACTACTTTGGAGATATAATCTCCAGGAAGACACAAATCAAACCAAGTGGGTTATATTTAGAACTACTAAGCCAAAGAATTACCGATTAATCAACACAGGTCTATTATGCATTTATTACTTGTTTTTACTTGTCGTATATTTCAATTGTGGTAAATTTTTTTTAGATAAAGTTTTGTTAAATTACATTTAGTTTCATTTTGAAGTCGATAAAAATGACTCATGAGGAAGATGCGTTATATAAGGTAAATATAATATACGTGTTGTAACAACAGAAGTAATACCTCCAATAGAAAATATGGTTTTACGAGGTATAATCATTGATCATCATCATTTCAGCCGATAGACGTCCACTGTTGAACATAGGCCTCCCCCAAGTGAATAAACTGCTCGCTACCTTATGGTTAAAAATTTATCTACTATATAAAAATAAGACGGGTTTTCCTTCCTGACGCTATAACTCCAGAACGCACGAACCGATTTCCACGGTTTTGCATTCGTTGGAAAGGTCTCGGGCTCCGTGAGGTTTATTAGAGTAGGGTAGGGTAGAGTAGGGTAGGGTAGGATAGAGTAGGGTTTTGAAAAATCAAAACATAAAGAACAACGGCGAGGAAATTGTTCATGTAATTATTAAGTGTCTACATATAATTATCACCATGATGTATAGGTGCGAGATAATTTACTGAGTATTATCAAATCTTAGAAAATTATCTCGCAATTCAAAAATATCGTCATAATTCGAAACTGAGTTAACTTGAATTTTTACGATAATAAATAATCATGTTAGTCATCATAGTTTTTTTTTTTTGCTGGCTTAACTTTTTTCATCAGAGGACACTAAAAAACATATGACAGCAAAATTTTGTTTGGGATTTCGCCATGATCTTTTGTGTAAAACTAATCTAGTAAAGACCTGTGAAAATCTGCTATTTAACGTGAACTTTTCGTGATTTCGCCCTTCATAATGTACTCATATCTTAAAAATATAAAAAAAAACCGGCCAAGAGCGTGTCGGGCCACGCTCAGTGTAGGGTTCCGTAGTTTCCCGTCCGTCACAATAAGTGTACCTATTTATGAGTTTAAAAAAATGCTTGCATATATGATTATGCTACAAACTTAGTCCAGAAATCATTTTGTAGAATCCTTTTGTCTTTTTTGTACAAAAACTGTTCTTTCCATCAAGTTCAAAATAATTTTCCTAGAAAGTCCTTATAAAGTTCTATCCAACAATAGATCACTTCCCACTTTACAAATAGGGGGGCTACCCTAATAAATCATTTTTTTCCAATTTTTATTTTACCACTTTGTCGGCGTGATTGATATATATATTGGTACCAAATTTCAGCTTTCTAGTGCTAACGGTCACAGAGCTTAAGCGAGGACGGACAGACAGACATGGCGAAACTATAAGGGTTCCTAGTTGACTACGGAACCCTAAAAAACGGAACAAAATTGGTTCAATCACTTAGGCGACCATTAAACGGTCATGCAAGCGCGTTAATCAATTCCATCAATCATGAAGAATGGTTTACGTCAATCAGTACTTAATCGTCAATCATCGCATTAGACGGAAGATTTTTCGTCAATCAAAACATTGACTGTGGCAAAACTGACAGCAAAACCTGCCGTGTAATATTCCCCTTAGGAGCTAAGATGCCACGAACGGACACACAGACACCTCAAACTTATAACACCCCTCTTTTCCGTCGGGGGTTAATCAGTTGCTTCTTCTGTTACCTGTTATAGAGTTCTTCAAACGCACATTGCCCGTTCTGTGTGGATTCCTGCAGACCATATGGACGCGTTCGTCATCTTCATACAAGTAGTCAGCATCACCGTCATAAGGGTCTGATGTATTTCCCTCACTGAACGACAATACTTTATCATTTACAGTTACTTCGACAGATTCTGAAAAAAGAAAAAAAAAAGTTTACAGTTTTTGTTTCCATGTGAATTCGGTTACAAAATGGGTTACACGCCTGACCTATGTTGTGGTATTTCTGAATAGTAACAACGCAGTGAGCCAATTATTGGTACCTACCTACACAATATTATTTCAATTATATTAATTAAATATAAATTATTAATAGTTAATTATTTATTAATAATTAATTAATTATTAATAATTTATTAATAAATTATAATTAATTAATTATTAATAATTTATTAATAAATTATTACAAAATTAGTTTTAGTATATGCGAAAACTGAAACACATGTCCAGTATTTTTATGTAAAGAATCTATGTATACAATTTCATAACTACTATTTCTATTCATATATACAAATTATTTTAATACATAAATACGTTTGAGCCGTTTTGGGTGGTCCTCACTGGAAATGGCAAGTTCGGGAGGTTCCTGTTCCGAATTAAAGCGGAAGTGACGCCCGGGTGTCGCCACTGTGTGGAACGCCCGGAGGACACGGTGGAGCACACAATCGCGGTGTGCCCTGCTTGGGCGGAGCATCGCCGTGGGGGTGATCGGCGGCGGAGACCTCTCGCGCCGGGCCCTGGTCGAGGCCTTGGTCCGGAGCGAGGAGGAGTGGCAGGCTGTCGCCGACTTCTGCGAAGCAGTAATGCTCGCTAAGGAGGAGGCCGACCGCATCAGGCAACGGCGCTCTCGCCGCCGCTGCCGGGTTTCCGATCCCGATTTCCAGCCACCGTAGGCGCGGGCTTGCGGACAGTGAGCAATGGGTAGCTCGCTGTCCGGCCGTCCGGTAACCGTCCGGACCAAGCCCAAGTCGTCGACGGCGCGCGCTGTTCCCGCGCGCCTCAAGGAGTTGTCAGCAACAGCAGGGGCCCAGCCGGGTCGAAGCCTACTGAGGCCAGGGTTATCCGAAAGGGCGCTCGAGCCTCGGTATGAAGGCTAGAAGGAACGGGATGGGTTTTTTGGTCAGTAAGAGTCTGACACTATCTCCCGCTCCGCCCAAGAGCGGGGGTTGTCATAAGATGATTTTTCCCATCGAAAAAAAAAGCCGTTTTGGGTCGAAACACTTGGTTCATGGGGTCCGAGTGCGCGTCTCCTTTTCAAGAATTTTTTTTATTATTATTTAGAAGATAAGGGGCTATGCATCACCGTAGTGTAGGGGATGTAGTCACTGCGACCTAAAAGATCTATTGTGACTCGCCACCTTGTTAGAGTAACTCTTTTAGCCCGGAGGCTTCCAAGAAATTTAGAATACTCCTAGCTTTTGGAGGTTTAATCTCCTCCAGGCGAATAATGTGTTGGCCCAGATGGACACTGCTGGATAAGGGGCCCGCATTGAATTGGACCAGTTTAATTCGTTTATTTGTAATGTAGTGTTAATTAATATAATGTTTTTTTGATTATTCTGAGCATTATGACGGTTTTTCTTTTCTTTTTGACATGTAATAGTATAATAATTGACATTTTAATTGTGTACTTTAATGGCAACTTAAATTACAAATGTTTGGACTAAATTTTATTTAATATTTTAATGATGCAATAATTTTGACAAATAACAATTGATATACAGTATACCTAATTAATTTATTTTCTCTAGTGGTAATATCATGTTGCCTTTGTTATTTTGTGTACTGTGAAGGTTTCCTTTTATTTTGATGTGTAACTGTAAATTTCAAAGATTGTACACCCCATGGGTATGTTACAGTGATACTTGTTATGACAATATTTTTAAGGGCTGTATTTCCACCTGTGACAAACAATAAATAAATCTGAATCTGCATTCACACAAAAGGTGCTTAGGCTTTACCGAACCCAAATAGGATCACTTTGTTGTCAGTCTTTCTGTCTGTCAAGACCCTTTATCTGGAGAAAGCGATGAGGTACCTATCGAGTTGAAATTAAAAACACATACTCAGATCTGCGGTCCTTTTAAGTTGTGAAAAAATTAAACTTCTAAGTTAACGAATAAAAATGATACGGCTGTTTATGTCGCAAAAAAACGTATACTTTGATACTTCCGGTTGACCAGAATCTTGAAATTTGGCACAAAGCAAGGTCTTATTGCACAGGTATAGGAATAAATCTGAAAACTGTAAACTTTTTGTTACCTAGGTCACAAAAAAAATTGCAATTCGGAAAAATCTTCGAGACTCCATTCGGGAATTGTCGCTCACCCGGAATCCTCAGTTTAGGAGTCAGACAAGCACTTACCCATTTTTTTTGTTTATTAATAAAATCAGATATACTTACTTGCACCCCTCACATGCAGGTCCAAATATAGATAGTAATATCTTTTTTGTTCGGTCACGTTACTCTTTATTAACTTGCACTTCCACCGGGTGCTCATGCTATAAGTGATGTTTGTGACCTAAAAAAAAATCCAAATATACACCCCTATTATTTCATTGGTACAAAAAAATTAAACAGCTCTATCCGTACCCATTACTTATCATTCTTTTGCCACCAACATCATAATCAGCCTTTTTAATGTTCACACTGCTGGTACTTAGGCCTCCTCTTTAAGAGAGGGAATGGGCCATAATCCACCACGCGGGCTTAGTGTGATGAGTTGGTGAATGTCACATGTCTTCGAATTATTGGTTCTAGGACATGCCGGTTTCCTCACGATGTTTTCCTTCCTCGTTTTGAGAGCAGTGGGGAGGAAATAAATTACACAAAGTGATGTGCCTGACTGGGTTTGAAGCCGCGACCTGCAACTCGTAAGTCGGAGCTATTAGTGCTATTACCACTCCGCTACCACTGCTTTCAGCTCTCTCATACTTTTATAGTCCAAAATAAAAATAAAACGAAATCCC
Organism: Mythimna albipuncta; assembly: GCA_929112965.1. Lineage (NCBI taxonomy): Eukaryota > Metazoa > Arthropoda > Insecta > Lepidoptera > Noctuidae > Mythimna > Mythimna albipuncta. The sequence goes on from OV815987.1 coordinate 12,289,027, forward strand.
AAAATTTTCCAATAAAATTTGTCCTAAGGGTGTGCAATTCGACATACAGTTTGACTATTTTTCAAATATCGCTCTTACGCGTTTAATCAATTTAAAAATTTGTGTAAATCTAGTAAATACCTCTGAAAAACTGCTATTTTGCATGAACTTAGACACTTCATAATATACTCAAAAATTAAAAAAAAACGTCAAAAAGGTATAACAATAGGAGCCTTATAAATTTTATCAAGATTCTAAATGACGATATTGTTTTCAAAAACCCCTTACTTAAGGTTTATACCGCTTACATCGAAGTTCTGGAACAGATTGCCTGCTGCGGTCTTCCCGTCTGATTATAATTTAGGTGTCTTCAAGGCTAGAGTGAATAGGCTCTTAATAAACTAGTGCGCCTCACCATCAACGATTGCATCACTGCTTACCATCAGGTGGGATCGCAGTCAAGCACTAGTTTATAACAGATACAAAAAAGGTAGGTAGTGTGTGGGCACTGAATAAATGAAAGAGGTTAGAATGGCCTTATGGGCGAGGCAGGCGTGCTACAAAGTAGGCCAATGCTCATAGTTCAACTACCAATAGCAAACTTGCAATCTAAGTGTGCGTGGTCTGTTAGTTGCGTAATGCGGCATCGTATTGGTTTATTGCCTTTTATGGAGGTAAAGCGTGGGAGACAAGCGGCGACACTCGTTGTAGTACAAATCGGAAAGTATTTCCTTTCTAACCTCTTTCATTTTTTCTGTGATTGCCCACCAGAAATAACACCCGAGTCTGGTGGAGGATCCTCCCTTTTCAACGGTAGTTCTTTTTTTATTACCTAATGATAGGCTTGCGTTTGACCACCATCTCACCTGATGGTAAGCGATGATATGGCCGACGATGAAGCACGCTTGCCTAGAAGAAACCTATTCACTCTCGATTTAAAGACTCCTAAGTGGTAGCTATCAGGAAACACAGATTCCGGCAGGGAATGCCACTCCTTGGATGTACGCACAATAAATCTGATCGCAAAACGTTTTGTACGTATGGGTGGGATGTCTACCATGTACCGGTGGCGCAACGCTGTACGCTGTCGCAAGTTTGCTGGACTTTATACTCTGAACCGCATAACTCCAAAGACAAAGGGCATAGCCTGCGTGCACACATTAACATACCTACCCAAAAAAAAAATAAGCGATCACAGTGATTCAAGGAAAGGAATCATTTTGGATGTTTTTCCTTGTTCAAATTATTTTCCTGTACTGTGGTTTTACACATTACTTACTTGCTAATATACCATTTGTGCTTTGCATGTTTCATTTATCTATTTAGGACATTATGGACACGCCGTACCTCGGAAAGCATGTAAATCCTTTGGTTCCTGTTGTCATCCGTAGATGACACGGGGTCAAAAGTTTGTATAGCACAATTCACGAATGATGGCGGCCGTGAAGTTTGCGCAGAAGGCTGCGCAGTAACGTGTTTTAGGAACCAAATGACGTCGTGCGTGTGCGAGAAGAGTGTGGTATGCGCGAAAGTTCGCAAAGGCTAACTTCACACCCGCCATCATTCGTGAATTGTACTGTACAGAGAAAACTCTTTACAGGGTTATTTATAAAACCCTAAAAACCTTACTGGGCCTCAAGTCTGCTATTACAATAGTGTCAGAATGGTCTATCACTGATGTCATAATTGTTGATTTTGACAAGTTTTGGTTATCTACTAATACAATGGCCTCATTATGACTTTCCGATAGTCAACCACTGACACTCCATTGAAAGAAATGGCGTAGAATGGTAATCTCGTACATTTATTATTATTATTATTATTTAGAAGATAAGGGGCTATGCATCACCCATAGTGTAGGGGATGTAGTCACTGCGACCTAACAGATCTATTGTGACTCGCCACCATGTTAGAGTAACTCTTTTAGCCCGTAATCTCGTACATAATGAAATAACAAATGAATATCTGAAATATGCGGTAATCTGCAAAAATTTTGACAGTTCCTTTGATCAGTGACCTACCATTACGACGTCATTGCGCAATTAGTGCTTTTAATAAGCTCGATATTGTCATTCTACCACAATCCTATAACAAGACCATTGACCGATCAATGATTGATCATTATGAATTAGCAGATTACAAACTTTTAGCAAAATGACAATGGGATCGTGTTGGAATGACGAATTTATAAAAATAGTAGACTTGGGCCCCAGGTCTGTACTACTAACATCATAAACAACAACTTTTGTTCTATGACTTTTTACAAAACGTAATTAATTTACCAAAAATAAACCTTCAAGATTTCGTTGTTCTGTCTAACACATTTCAACTCTGTATTTTGCTATACGCACCGTACGCACCATCCATCTTGACGTACGTCCCGCCGAGGTCATACACGATGCAGGATGCAAAACTCCCGTGCGTAGGCTTGACGTACATCAATTATTATTATTAAGGTGGCAACACTTAAAGTACTCACGTATAGAGTGGAGTTCCTAATCCTTGCTTCCAAATTTGGGACGCGTTCATAAAAATCTACGCAGCTGAAACATTGAAATATTGCTTCATTAATTTCTTTTAGAACCAAATCGCTGCTCAGAACCAGTAGCCTGATTCACGTAAAATCAAACAAGCCAAATATCGTTGAAGTTCGAAAGTTCGAAGTTCAACGAGTTCGAAGTCGTTTGATCGAACTCCTATCCAAAAGCGGTATTCACGTGTTCCTTAAATCGGGATTGGATAAAACGACAACTCAACTGACTCGAAACTAAACGATCTATCGACCACTTATTTCCAGTTACATTAATAAGTATTCGTTACGGTAAGATATCGTTATGGTTTTGATTACGTGAAACGGGCTACTGATAAAAGGATCTTAAAGGCGGATTTCAAAGTCTGGATGTATAGTATCAGGATCCCATTGTGAAATCCAATGTAAAGCGAACATTGACCCTATTGCCCCCTACTGTATTGCTGACATCTCTTTGAGATGTGCGTGAAACTTTTGCATAATCAGCCTTTTAATGTTCCCACTGCTGGGACTCAGGCCTCTTCTTGAGGAGAGGGAATGGGCCGTAATCAACCACGCAGGCCAAGTGCGTGTTGGTGATGTCACATGTCTTTAAATTTTTGGTTCTAGGACATGGCAGTTTCCTCACGATGTTTTCTTTCACCGTTTTGAGAGCAGTGGTGATGAAATAAATTACATAAAGTAATGCGCCTGGTTGGGTATGAACCCGCGACCTACAACTCGTAAGTCGGGGCCATTTCCATTGCGCCACTATTGTTCTGAATAGCGGAGCAATAGTGTTGAACATAGTATCAATAGTGTTGAACATAGGCTTACCTTCCACTGGAGATGGGTATATTCAGAAAGCGCACCTCTAGCGGTTTATTTATCTTGACTGTATAATTTACCAATTTTTCCGTTTCACTTATGGAACTGATGAAGATTTCATGACGATGTTCTGAAACCAAATATTTAAAATTTTGATGGATTATTTCTTATTTAGCTTAGGCTTGCGTTTGACCACTAACTTACCTTGGGCCTTTTTTTTTTTTTTTTTTTTTTTTTTTTTTTTTTCCGATGGGAAAAATCATGCAACTTACCTTGGGCCTCAAGTCTGCTATTACAATAGTGTAAAAATGGTCTATCATTGATTTCATAATTGTTGATTTTGACAAGTTTTGGTAATCTAGGTACTAATATAATGGCGTCATTATGACTTTCCGATGGTCAACCACAGACACTCCATTGAAAGAAATGGCATAGAATGGTAATCTCGTATATAATGACAAATGAATATCTGACGTATGTGGTAATCTGCAAAAATTTTGACAGTTCCTTTGATCAGTGACCTACCATTACGACGTCATTGCGCAATTAGTGCTTTTAATAAGCGTAATATTGTCATTCTACCACAATTCTATTACAAGACCATTAGCCGACCAATGATCGATCATTATGAATTAGCAGATTACAAACTTTTAGCAAAATGACAATGGGATTGTGTTGGAATGACTGAGGAATACCTGATTTCGAGCCAAGTAACCTGACTAAAAAAAGAAAAAGTTATTTACCTGTCGCCCTTGTCTTGGCTGCATTACACTTATATACTAAAATAATAAAACTATATACAACACAAATGTAATCCATTCTAAGCAGGCAAATGATTTGTACACGCTTAGTTTCCGACATGTAAATTGTAACTGGTATTAATAATTGCAAATAAATGAGTATTTCCTCAATTATGGTAACCATCGTTTTAGAATTTTGTCGACAAATAAGGAAAGTCACAGTAAAAGCCATTTATTTGCATTAAGTATGGTTCAAGAGATGCTAATAGTAAAATAGTGCAGACACATTTTGCCATGAGTTGCCATGCAAATATTAAAATATGTTAAGTATGCTCAATGCTCATAGCAAGCAAAACTACAAAAATTATCACTAAATTTCCTTTTAAGATAAATATTAAACCTAATGAATTCAGCACAGCAAAATATATAACATATATATCTAGAGGGCTGGCTCGTTCTTCGCCCAAAGAATTAGCATTGCCATTCTACGTGGCAATGCTGCCAGTCTTCTGGGCACATTTCCGGATGACAGCGATGTGGAGGAGTACTTTGACGCCTGAGCGTACTTTGTCATTTTCTATTATATTTATGTACATGGTTAGGTTTTAGTATAAATAGTTAATTTAGTATTTAAGTTTTTTATGTACTTTTGTATATTATAATAAATTAAAATACATATATATATATATATACATATATCTGTAGTGGATTAACTCTTTGAATGTCGTAATTAGAGACACAATAGAAGAACAATTACCTTATGTCGGACAGTGTAACTTAAGACATTCGAAAGGTTAATCACCATCATCATCTCAGCCGACAGACGTCCCCTGTTGGACATTGGCCTCCCCTAAGCTTCGCCACAATGCACGATCCTGTGCGTCCCGCGTCCATCGGATTTCCGCAACCTTCACCATTATGTGGATTACTCTTGATGTGTGTTTTCCATATGTGGATTAATTTAGTTCATAATTAGATGTTTTCTTTTTTTTTGTTTTATCTGTCGTAAGAGTTAGTCTTTGTTACCTATGTTCACGGATTGAGGTAAGCCGTCAAGAGAAAGGAACTGAGAGAGATTGATGTGTCTGAGAAGTTATGTAGTTTTTTTTATAGAAATAAAAGTCTAGCATTTACTTCATGTTGTTTGAAGCCGATCCTACATATACTCGTATACCTATATATTTTAAAATATTGTTACTTACAGAAACAAAATAGAAACTTTACTCAAAAACATTTTGAAAATCTTTTGAGCCAACATTAATATTAAGTTTTTAAACTAACTATAAAATTAAATAACAGACAACAACAATAACATAACAATTTAAATTATATGCAATTTGGCATAAATAACAACATAAAAATGCAGTGGGTCCTGCAACACCAAAACAGTACCAAAACGATTTACAACACATTTCTGTAATGATAGGATTGACAAGAACCTTTTTTGAGAAATTCGAAAGTAAATCGGGGTCAACCAAAAAGCTATTCTCGCTGTTTTTCATGTTCAGAAATATAAGAAGAGTTGCATATATGTTTTCTAGGAGTAAAATGTAGAAAAGAAGATGTAATAACTACATTTATTTTAGATCTAAAAGTAAAGGAGTACTTACTCAAAGTTCTTCTGAAAGGTGAGAAACAAAATTACCACGAAATTATCTTGAATTACTGGTATTATATCGCCAGCTGAGTTACCAACCCGGAGAACACAATGGAGCATACGGTAGAGGTGTGCCCCGTCTGGACAGAGCACTGCCGTATTCTCGTCGGTAGCGATCTCTCGCGCCGGGCCATAGTACAGGCCTTGGTCCGGGGCGAGAAGGAGGGGCACGCGGTCACCTCTCGGTCTTTGCGAAGCAGTAATGCTTAGTAGGAAGCCGAACGCAACGAGGCAACAGCCCTCACTCCACAGCCGCCGCCAGGATTCCGATCCTGTTTTCCGGCCACCGTTGGCGCGGGCTTGTGAACGGCGAGCAATGGTTAACTCTTACGACCGTCCGGTAACCATCCGGACCTGATATTCTGATAATTTAGGAGAAAAACGTCAGTGACAGACAATCTGACATTCAATTAGTGATCTTACTTAAGTACAAGGGTCTCGTATGTTTTAGGACATTTCGAATCTTAAAATGTATTTGTTAGTAACTTTGTCCATCTATGAAGCATAATTATTTAAAATTGTCCTTAAATAATCCAAAAACATGAAAGCAGTATTAATTATTTCTTTTTTAGTAGGAAACATTATAATAAGCGAGTTTATTATCCTTAATTTTATGGTCACAAATCTATTCAGCATAAAAGCTTTTCCGACGTTATATTTATGCATATTATTATTTTTTTCACAAAATGAGGTTAATTCTAAACAGTTTACATATGATGGTATCATCATCATCATATCAGCCGAAAGACGTCCACTGTTGGACATAGGCCTCCCCTAAGCGTCGCCACAACGACCGGTCCTGTGCATCACGCATCCATCGGATTCCCGCGACCCTGACCAGGTCATCGGTCCACCTTGTTGGAGGCCATCCAACGCTGCGTCTTCCGGTACGTGGTCTCCACTCCAGAACCTTTCGTCCCCATCGACCATCCGTTCTGCGTGCAATTTGTCCTGCCCATTGCCACTTAAGTTTGGCGATTCTTCGAGCTACGTCGGTAACCTTGGTTCTCCTGCGGATATCTTCATTTCTGATGTGATCACGCAAGGAAACTCCAAGCATAGCCCTTTCCATCGCCCTTTGGGTGACTTTGAGTCTTCTTATGAAGCCCTTTTATGATGGTATAATGTCTTGAAAATCAGCGAAGGGTGGCCAGCCTTTCGGTGTCTTACAGGATGTATTTTAGATAGTCTGCGCAGGAATTACATGACTTGATACCACCATCTCACTTCTACCATCGGACAAGTCGACCTACGGCGAGTATCCTCCCTTATGTTGTTGAAACCTCTACAGTACGGACTACGCGTTTCGCCTCGTCTTTTATACAACGTACATCGAGGGACTGGAACAATTTGTCTGCTGCGGTCTTCCCGTCCGATTATAATTTAGGCATCTTCAAGGCTAGAGTGAATAGGTTCTTAATAAACTAGTGCGCCTCACCATCAACGATAGCATCACTGCTTACCATCAGGTGGAATCGCAGTCAAGCACTAGTTTCGAGGTGTGCTCCGTCTAAACAGAGCACATCTCGACTGTGTGCTCCACCGCCTCCTCCGGGCGTTAAGCACAGTGGCGACACCCGAGCGTCACTTCCGCTCGAATCCGGTACAGGTCTCGCATCCATCGGATTCCTGCAACCCGTACCAGGTCATCGGTCCACCTTGTAGGAGGCCTTCCAACTTATATTTATTGTTATACTTAGAATATATTCATTTTTTATGCTTTTGATAAATTTTTTATGTAATCTAAGCTAATAATATAAGGGTAGTATTTAAACGAGTGACTGTAAATTAAAATTTTAAGTGACAAAAATAATTATTTTGGGTTATAGAAATAATAAGTGAGCGACTGACTGCGAGTGACGAGAAATCAATAGAACAGCAACTTACAAACTTTAATTTGAGTTACTTAAAATACAAAATGACACGACAACCATGACTGACAGCCCCAAATCTTTTTCCTTTCGTTCAGTTCATCCAAAGGTTGTCTGGTAGAAATTGCCTTGCGCAATAAGACCGCCTATTGTACGCATAATCTGTATCTGATAATCTGTTAATGTTTATTCTGTATTAAGCTAAGGTGTGCAATAAAGTTATAAATAAATAAATAAATAAATAAAATGAGAAGCTTCATAATATTTGAGTGACCTAATATTTGTTTGAGTGTCAATGTTTTGTCTTGCATTTTTTTCCAGATTTGGCCAATGATTTATTTATACTGAGTGGCATTTTATCTTAAATGAAGTATTTCGAATGTCCTAAATATAAATGTACACAGTATCGAATGTCCTAAATACCGATATTTATGTATTATGTATGTCACAAGGTAATTTGATAATCCGGATATTGCGAAAACCCGAATAATTAAAAAATGGTGAAATAAAATCTGCGAGCAACTTGGTCGTAGCGTTCGCCGGCCGCTGCCGCGGCACCGCTCGCTTCGCTCACTCGGCTCACGCGCGGTAGGTCACAGTTCTAACCTAACCTAACCTATTTCACCCAGTTCAAATGATGAATCTACCTGCGACTAGATAATTAGACAATGATGAAAACATTTGCTAGCGTAAATTCCTTATTTAAAACCTCATTTTTATTTCTAGTCGCTCACTCATTATTTTAGTCGCTCACATACTAATTTAATCGTTTAACTAGGATTTCAATAACCCACTTTTAGTAAGCTCGTTCTGGATTTTATTGTTAATCAATATTTGTAGTTAGTTTAGTTAATATGTCGCTTACTCAAATTCATACCGCTCAAGTTATTAAAACAGTATCTCATCATCAGTCGCTAAGTTTTTTTTTTAGTCACTCGTTTTATAATTCCCCATAATATAATATGCTAAACAACAACAGAATTTTGTGTTGGTACTGTGCCTCAATAATTTTATTATGTTTTTGCGCCTACCGTAATTCACATAGCACTATTGCCAATTCGTGAGTATTTCTTAATTTTTATTTATGTCGAACTTTATTTAATCTAATAAGTAATTAAGTGATAAATATTTCGATAAACTAACGAATAAACGTAACGTACGTATGGTGGTTTACTTAATCACACGATACGGATCGATCTTCAACAACCTATCGCACCAGGCCTTGGAACAGGCCATTGTCCGGAGCAAGGAGAAAAAGCAGGCGGACGCCTCCTTCTGCGAAGCAGGAATGCTCAGCGCATCTCTAAAAATAATAGTGCGAGATCCATAGAAGAAATCTCTTCTCTCATCTGTTGATTGATTATAATAAATATTATTTTTTATTTATTATTTATTAAACACTTTATTGTACACCATTACACATACAAAAAGGAAACTAAAACTAAAACACATACATACAATGGGCGGCCTTATCGCATAAAATATTACGCGATTAATTTTGTTTATTATGTGCTAAATAATGCGTTTATTAAGACATTCCGAATAGATTGCCTAGCTAAATCTGGTGCTAATGATATTAAACCAGACAATTTTTATGATGAAAATTCAAAAATTAAAAAAAGTTCAGTCGCTAAGAAAAACTGTGATTTATTATTATCATTTATTTATTTATTGTAATCTTTATTGTACACCAAATAAACAAAAATACAGGACAAACATTTAAAAGAATAAGTGCACAATGGGCGGTCTGGTCAGTGGGCGGTGGGTCGGTGGGATTTAGTAGGTTTAAATACATTTATTTCTCAAGAAAAAAGAAAGAAACAAAAGAACTTACTCATGAACATTTTTCCTGAAACTGAATTAATAATAACCTGGGTTTCTTGCTGCACACTGTAAATTGTGTTTGTTTTCCCTATCCAAAGCATTCAGTCTTGAAGTGAATGTTCTATATTTGTTTTTAACACAATATTGTGCAATTTTGTCCTCGAAAGCATTGAATGATTCAGAGATTCAAAGCATTTATTTCATACTAGCTTTTGCCCGTAGCTTCGCTCGCATGCATAAAATATGTAGTGTCACACAGGATTGCAGCTTACTATCGCTGAAAAAATGTTTAGCAATTGGACCAGTACATCCAGAAATTACGTCCTACAAACAAAAAATAAACCTCTTTATTATATTAGTGTAGATAAACCATTTACAGGCAAATGTCAAAAAGTCAGTCAGAAGAATGGCGCTTAATTGCACATTCCGAAGCGTAGATCTCTATGGAGAAGAATGTGCAAGAAACTCCATGGACACTCTTTTCAATTATGTTATGTACTACAAATATCTCTGTTACATGTTTCTTGTCGCTAATATTATGTGAGAACAATGTAAATAAAGTAAAAACAAAAACTAAATATAAATATTAAAAATGAGGGTATTTTTTTATAAATGAGGGTATGTTGTTATAAACTTGTGCTCCTTCAAAAGTTAACATTTTTTTACCGAACTTAGTTCTCACCTGTAGGACTAGACTGCTATGTTGTGTTATTTATATAACTTTAATAAACAATAGGTTAGTCTGTATAGTTCTGCTGAGAGCCTTATGAATAAAAATACAAGAGTCGTAAATACGCGTTAGTTTTAGTATATACGAAACCTAAAACACGTGTCTTGCATTTCAATGTAAAGAAAAAGAATCTATGTACAAAATTTCATATCTGTATCATGAAAATCAATCACAAAATTATAAGCTTGTTATGTTAGCAAAAATACATAGTCACCGGGCCATCCAAGCAACTGAGTGGTTGTTTTGACCTGCCGTACATTTTTGGGAAAACTATATCAACGTGTAAAAACTATTGGAATCTATCCAATTACTGATTCTGAACAAACTATATTCAGGATTTGCTTAAAAATAATGTGGTAGAACTCTCTAATAATTAATTACTAGCTTTTGCCCGCGGCTTCGCCCGCGTGGCATTAGGTACTTAAGGAATCGGGATAAAAGGTCGCCTATGTTCTTTTCCGTGTAAAAGGCTACATGCGTGCCAAATTTCATCCAAATCCGTTCAGCCGTTTTTGCGTGATTAATTAACAAATATCCAAACATCCACACTTTCACATTTATAATATTAGTTAGGTTTTTTGTTTTTACAATACCTATATTGTGCTGTGTGCAAAATGATTTTTAGTTTTCCATATAAATTTAACAAGTTGGTGATTTTTTAAGTTGGTGTAAATAGCACTAACTTGTTAAATATGGGAAACTAAAAATCATTTTATATTAATTTGTTTATTACAATATTTCTATGTCATATTTCATTTAAAATGGTGATAGAATCTGTTCTGTTTGATCGAGATGACATCAGCCAAAATTTGCAAAAAAAAAAAAAACAATTATCGAGGCTGACTCAAAGTCAGGCAACCTTTTTAAACCTTGTAATGTAAAGAAAAAAGACAATCCAACAGATCACACACACAAAACATGCCGTCATTATTTTTAATGTCTTCAAAATGACATAGTCATTACTTTAAATACTCTGACTAAGAAATCTTGCAGACAAAACAATTGTAGGTGACAGTATTCACAATGTGAACCGAAATAAGAAAATACCTAGAATATAATAATGACCTTGGAGGCTAATCGCGATCATACGTGATAGCGTAATACTTATTCATCATCATCAGCCTTTTTAATGTTCCCACTGCTGGGACTCAGGCCTCCTCTCTAGGAGAGGGAATGGGCCGTAATCCACCATGCAGGCCTAGTGCGGGTTGGTGAATGTCACATGTCTTCGAATTTTTGGTTCTAGGACATGCCGGTTTCCTCACGATGTTTTTCTTCACCGTTTTGAGAGCAGTGGTGATGAAATATATTACACAAAGTAATGCCGCCTGGCAGGGTTTGAACCCGCGACTTACAACTCATAAGTCGTAGCCATTACCACTCGGCCACCACTGCTATCTTACTTATTACTGAGTCACAACTCACAACTGAGTTCAAATTATTTATTTATATACACTTTATTGCATACCAAGATTAAAAATTAAAACTTCATAATAAAAAAACACAATTGGCGGCCTTATCCCACTCGGCCATTTCTATCAGGCAACCAGAAATGAACAGAGATTGCCTGGACACAAAATGGGGCTGCATTTGGTGCAAATTTAAACAAAACTTGAGAGTTACTTTATACTGAAATAGATACATATATACATACATACAAAATATGTAAAAGAATAAGTGATGAAACGAAGATATGATCACAGTGTCAAATCTGGAGGCAACAGTCCTTGCACACATGCACGACATGCGCGTGGAGATGCAACGCCGGGGTGAAAGTCCTCTGCCGCGATAGGTCGCAGCATGGCGGACAGAGCTCCGGCGGGATCTCATGGTGGAATGGCGTCAGCGACTATCGCAACCCCGTCATGGGCACGCCACAATTATGGCGATAAGTCCCCTCTTTGAGGCGTGGCTGGAAAGACCTCACGGCGTCCTTGCCTTCCGCATGACACAGGTCCTCACCGGAAATGGCAAGTTCGGGAGGTTCCTGTTCCGAATTAAAGCGGAAGTGACGCCCGGGTGTCGCCACTGTGCGGAACGCCCGGAGGACACGGTGGAGCACACAATCGCGGTGTGCCCTGCTTGGGCAGAGCATCGCCGTGCCCTCGTGGGGGTGATCGGCGGCGGAGACCTCTCGCGCCGGGCCCTGGTCGAGGCCATGGTCCGGAGCGAGGAGGAGTGGCAGGCGGTCGCCGACTTCTGCGAAGCAGTAATGCTCGCTAAGGAGGTGGCCGACCATCAGACAACAGCGCTCTCGCCGCCGCCGCCGGGATTCCGATCCCGATTTTCAGCCACCGTAGGCGCGGGCTTGCGGACAGTGAGCAATGGGTAGCTCGCTGTCCGGCCGTCCGGTAACCGTCCGGACCAAGCCCAAGTCGTCGACGACGCGCACTGTTCCCGCGCGCCTCAAGGAGTTGTCAGCAACAGCAGGGACCCAGCCGGGTCGAAGCCTACTGGGGCCAGGGTGATCCGAAAGGGCGCTCGAGCCCCGGTATGAAGGCTAGAAGGAACGGGATGGGTTTTTTAGTCAGTAAGAGTCTGACACTATCTCCCGCTCTGCCCAAGGGCGGGGGATGTCAATGCATGATTTTTCCCATCAAAAAAAAAAAAAAAAAAATCACAGTGTCAAGTAATGATCCTTCACAAGCCTTTTAACTATATGCAGTGTTAACTTTTCAATTCAATTCAATATATTTATTTCAGACGTAACGTTAACGCACGTTCTATTATTTTATAATTTAGAATTCTTTGAGGATAAGATTGAGATCAAACAAGAACAGTTTCACCCTTTTGTAACGGTAATTAGGTCTCATAATATGCTCGCAGGATTATTTCCTTTGTGCTTTTGCTGCACTTGAACTTGGTCAATTGAGAGGCGAGCCAACTGGATCATTGGCAATGATGCACTCGTCATTCTAGGGTTCAAAGTGTTGAGCATCGACGCCGAGTCGATTATCGGTCGATTTTCTACCGATTGCATTTGGAGGAGTGTGTATCGTGCATTACCTAATTCCACCTAGCCCGTTCCATCTGTTCCATCATCAGACCACCTGGCATAGGGCGATGCATTTAATATGTACATTTTTTTTCCGTTTTGTTTTCGAACACATTGCTTTTGCAATATTTTTCTAAATTATTTAGACTTCAACTATCTTAAATTCGTTGGTAATTTATTTTGTTACCATTTTTATTGATAGTTGTAATTATTTATATTTTTCTGGCTTTTCTTTTTTATATAGCCTCTTTTTTAAAATGTGAATGTGAGAATACTAGACTTCATGAATTCTTAGATTACTTCTTATTACAACACACTTTTTTTTATTATGATTTCTTTTTTTTTGTGCTTTTGGATATAATATTGACTGACACTAATCTACACTGTTCTTATATACTATTTATTATTACTATAATATTGTAACGACAACCACTTTTTTTTAAAAGAGTAACCATGGAATTTCTTGCCGGTTCTTCTCCATACGAAACGACCAATTTGAAACCGTGCACTAGCTTCTGACGTTTTATAAGTGCCCATGTAGGCCTATGTGAAATAAAATATTTGGAATTTTGCACCACCGGTACATGATGGACGCACGAAACCTTTTAGGAAAACATTCATTGTAATGTACAGCTAAGAAGTGGAATTCCCTGCTAGAGTCTGTGTTTCCTGATAGGTAAAACCCGGGATTCTTTAAGTCAAGAGTGAATAGATTACTTATTGGTAAGCGCACCCCATCGTCGACCCGCAATATCACTTTCCATCAGGTGAGATAGCGGTCAAGTGCGAATCTATCCACAATAAAATTAAAAAAAGAATATATCACGATTGATCACATCAGAAATGAAGACACTGCAGGAGCACCGACATAGCCGGAAAAATCGCCAAACTTAAATGGCAGGCAGGGCACATTGCACGCAGAACAGATGGTCGATGGGACGAAAGGTTCTGGAAGACAACGTGCCGGAAGATGCAACATTTGAAGGCCACCTACAAGGTGGACCGACGATTATAGTCCTAGACCTAGTGAGGGTTGCGGAAATCCTGGATGCGAGGTGCATAGGACCGGTCATTATAGTGACACTTGAGGGAGGCCTGTGGCCAACAGTGGACGTTTTTCGATTGAAAGATGATGATGATGATCAAAATCTATACATACTAGTATAATTCTTTGAATGTCGTAATTAGAGACACAATAGAAAGACAATAGCTTATGTCGAACTGTGTAACATAAGACCTTCAAAAGGATAAAAGCGAAATACCACTCGCTGATTAATCACGAAATCTCAGAAACTATAACACCTACAAACTTAACATTAGGCAGATAGGTTCCTTATGGGGTGTAGACATCCGCTAAGAAAGGATTTTACAAAACTCCACCCCCCTAAGGGGATGAAACGAGGGTCCAAATTTTGTATGAAGAAAGCGGATTTCGCGCGAACGAAGCCGCTGGCAGAAGCTAGTACTGTATAAAAAGAAGTGGCACAAGGACGCGCCCGGTAGCGAATATAAAGGTCATTAACATTCAACCAATATTATAAACAAACAAACTACTGACTGATTCACTTAAAAAGATAATAATAATAATATGCCACTGATAAAAATACATCATGTGTGTGTAATAAAGGCCAGTTTGAGCTCGCGCGCGGCTCAATACGCACGGCGTTTGAGCGTCGTAAAAAATTTATAAAAATAGACACCAGTTTTGTAATGTTATCTGTGCTATAGTGATTTCGCGCCAAGAGAACTGTCAAATCGTTTAAAAATGAATATTTTTTAATTAAACATAGTGTTTTGTGTTCGGTTTGTCGTTTGTGGAGTTTGCTGATTGTCACCTGACGTTTCCAAGTTCGTATTTTATATATCTTTATCGCTAAATTAGTTACGATGACTAATGTAATGTCATTGTCGAATTTGAAACATTATTTTGCGGAGTTGTGTTGTGATCGTGAAGTGTAGGGTATTAGTATTTATCTTTTATTTAGTAAGTCGTGGCTGAAAAGGACAAGGCATACCTAATGGCATAATCATTCTCACATTAAGCGGAGGATATAATATATAATTTATACAGTAGGTAGGTATAATAAACAGCGAATGAATCGATTTGTTGTTTATTCTGAATACATTTGACGGCATGACATAAAGCAAAAAGGTTTTTTTTTATATCATATTGAATACATTTTTTGTACCTATATTCGTTTTTTCTGTTTTTTTTTAAATAGGTAGATATTAGATAATAATATTCTTAATTTTTTTTATGAAATAAACCAGTGCTTGATTGCGATTCCACCTGAGGCGCTTAGTTTGAAGCTTAAAATATTTAAAATGATATATGGTTTGACTCATTTATTAACCGCAATTCGGTAAAGGGTTAAATTAAAAAAGTCCTATAAAGTCGTATAGTATAACCTAACTTATTCTTTTTTTATCTAATTTTATTGACTTTATAGATTTTTGTGTTTTGTTTTTGAACTTAATTTATTTTTTAATTTTTCTTTATGGATCTGTAAGGTCTAAAATAAAGGTTTATTATTTATTTACATAATACTTTATTATTATTATGACTACGAGTAATTAAAGATATTTGACATTCACCAACCCGCACTGGGCCCGCGTGGTGGATTACGGCCCATTCTCTCTCCTAGAGAGGAGGTCTGAGTCCCATCAGTGGGAATATTAAAAGGCTGACAGTTATAATACTTTCTTTGACTGTTAGGTGGTACCACGCAAAAGATGAAAGAGGTTAGAAAGGAAATACTTTCAGATTTGTACTACAACGAGTATTGCCGCTTGTCTTTAAAATTCATAAAAAAATAATATGTAGGTACACCCAACTGCATTCGATTAGAATGAGAAGATCCCAACCAATGACTATACAACCACTTGACCGCTCATACGGGCGACTCTGGCTCACGACACATACATGATTTTGCACTTATATTAGATGCCGATATGAGTGCATGTTTTAGTACTGACCAGTTGTTGGATCTGTGCACATTCCTTAATTTAGGTACCTTAAAAAACATTTATACCATTAAACCGAAGCAAAAATGAGTTCCTGTGCAATTAAATGGCGCGGGAAATCATCTAGAACATCTAGTTATAAAAAAGTTGGCGAAAGTTTTCATCGGTAGGTAAAATATGTTTATATTTATTTACATTATTGGTAATTAGAGAGCTCAAGCTAAAATGGTTGGATACGAAAAAAGTGATACCGCGTTGATGTCTTTTGAAAAGTCCTTTACTTTCACGAGAATATTAGATAAGTCTATCCCTTTCAATCCCAAGTACTTTCTACTGAGTGCTGAAGTGATGTGACAACTCCAAAACATAGCTGATAAATTATTTTATCGATTATTATCAATGGTGAATAAAAAATTAAGTTACATTTTAATGTTTTTGTTAATTAACATTTAAGATTTCCAAATGTTCCGAAAGATAAAGAAAAGTGGATTAATCTCAAGATGTCTATATTTAAAAAAAATATTTTTTAATATTTTTTTAGATATGTATTACTACATTTCTAAAAAAATAAAAAAAAGGATATATTTTTCGGTTTATCTTCATTTATTTTTCCTTACAAAGCAAAATTAAAAAACAAGTAAAATTAATCGACGTCGATTTTATCGATAACGATATTATTGATGCAAAATTGACTTGTGCATCACTATGTTTGTTGACATTGTTGCATCTGCCAATCACAACCGCTGCATGTTCCCCCGTCCCCCGGCCCGCGTTAGTGAATCGTGTGCCTACACGAAATCGCTCTATCAGCTCTCAAGTGGTTTAATTCTCTTTGATCCCAACATAGCTTTTTTTACGATGGGAAGAATCATCCAATGACAACCCCCGCTCTTGGGCGGAGCGGGAGATAGTGTCAGACTCTTACTGACTAAAAGCCCATCCCGTTCCTTCGTTGCCTTCGTACCGGAGCTTGAGCTATCTTTCGAATTAACCCTGGTCCCAGTAGGCTTCGACTCAGCTGGGCCCCTGCTGTTGCTGACAGCTCCTTGAGACGCGCGGGAACAGTGCGTGCCGTCGACGACTTGGGCTCGGTCCGGACAGTTACCGAACGGTCGTACAGCGAGCTACCCATTGTTCGCCGTCCGCAAGCCCACGCCTACGGTGGCCGGAAATCGGAATCGCAATCCCAGCGGCGGCTGGGGCGCTGTGAGCGCCGCCGTTGCCTGATACGGTCGGCCTCCTCCTTCGCTAGCAACCCCAACATAGCTGAGAATGGGTGAATTTTCTGACGCAAAGAGCAACTAATGGAAACGGGTGTGGTTTTAAACAGTACAAAACTGATATGCCCACCTGCTCCGCCCAAGGGCGGGAGAAGTCACTGTAACCGGCTTAAAAAAACATGCTTGAGAAAAGATCAGGCATCAATAGGATCAATATGATGCTATTGTGTTATCACAAACAATGACATCAACAGAGCATGTTGATAACAAAGTGAATTACAAGCTTTCATTCGTTATCTCCTCGTTCGTTCGTTGTTCCGTCTTCTAGAGAGGAGGCCTTTTTGGTGGTGTGTAAAATCATCCAATGACAACCCCCGCTCTTGGGCAGAACGGGAGATAGTGTCAGACTCTTACTGACTAAAAGCCACCCCGTTTCTTCTAGCCTTCATACCGGGCTCGGGTTTCCTTTCGGATAACCCTGGCCCCAGTAGGCTTCGACTCGGCTAGGCCCCTGCTGTTTCTGACAACTCCTTGAGGCGCGCGGGAACAGTGCGCGCCGTCGACGACTTGGGCTTGGTCCGGACAGTTACCGGACGGTCGGAGCTACCCGTTGCTCACTGTCCGCAAGCTCGTAACCCCTATGTTGGCAGGGTAATGGTGAAGGTGGTGGTGGTGATTCGTTATATCTAACATCACTTTCTTCTTCTTCTGGCTAGACCATATCCCATTTATGTCGGCTCTCCTTGTCTTTGGTTTTCATTGTGCACGATTTTGTGCCATGTCGGTGTCGAGATGAGCTTCTCTAAGGCTGGTCCTAACCACGTTTCAATACATGTTTAGAATTCGGCAGGGCAAACGCCTGGGTGTCATGATTGTGAAGATCCTTGGTGGACTCGGTAAAGCATGCGATAGAAGACTGTCCCGCTTGGGTGGAGCTCCGCCGTGTCTTCGAAGAGGCGATTGGATGTAGTGGCCTTTCACAGCCTTGCCTGGTTTAGTCCTTGGTAGGGTGTAAGAAGGAATGGGAAGCGGTCACCTCCTTCTCATCATAAGCTTTTTTTTAATGTTCCCGCTGCTGGAACTCAGCACGCTTAGCCAAGTTGTTATTCTGCAATCATTAAAGCTGTCGAAAAGTGACGAAACGTATGGGAATGACGTCACCTCAACGCGACGTAAAGTCGTGTGGTCAGTACAAACGAATAGACAATTCGTAGCCAACTTCACATCTTTCTACAATGTTTAACGCGTCCTTTGTTAGTCAAACGCTACATTGTAGAACGAGCGGCCGGCTCAGGCGCGTCAACATGTCTACCAACTTATCGTTTTCTACAATTGCTGTCACTGAGGCGTTACCGGTTAGGGAACGGAATTCGACACAAACTGGTTGTAACTTGGCTAGGGGGGCAGGTCTCCTCTCCAGGAGAGGGAATGGGGCGTAATCCACCACGCGGGCCCAGTGCGGGTTGGTGAATGCCACATGTCTTCGTGGTTCTAGGACATGCAGGTTTCCACACGATGTTTTCCTTCACCGTTTTGAGAGAAGTGGTGATGAAATAAATTACACAAAGTAATGCGCCTGGCTGGGTTTTAACCTGCGACCTACACCTCCTTCTGCAAAGCAGTAATGCGAATGAAGCAGAAACCATTAGGGAGAGGACACCCTAGGTCTGCTGGAATCACCGAAAGATGCGAGACGGATGGTACCGTTCATTATGGTAACACTTGCCTTTGTCCAAAAGTGGAGAAAGGCCTCCCTCTCATCTTTCGGTTGCTAAGTTTGTCGATTCTTCGAGCCATGTCGGTAACCTTGGTTCTCCAGCGAATGTCTTCATTTCTGATATGATTAGCAAGGAAACACCGAGCATAGCCCTTTTTATTGCCTTTTCGGTAATTTTATGAGTCTTTATGAGGCCCATTGTAAGCGACCACGTTTCGAAGCCAAATTTTATCGCTGGCAATGCCTACTGGTCATGGACTTTCGTCTTGAGACACTGAGGTATGTTGGATGAAAAGATACTGCGCAGATATTCCCGAACGCTGCCCAACCAAGTCGCATTCAACGATTGACCTCTTTCTCGATTGTGCCCTCGTAAGGGGTGATCGGTGGCGGAGACCTCTCGCGCCGGGCCTTGGTCGAGGCCATGGTCCGGAGCGAGGAGGAGTGGCAGGCCGTCGCCAACTTCTGCGAAGCAGTAATGCTCGCTAAGGAGGAGGCCGACCGCATCAGGCAACGGCGCTCTCGCCGCCGCCGGGATTCCGATCCCGATTTCCAGCCACCGTAGGCGCGGGCTTGCGGACAGTGAGCAATGGAAAGCTCGCTGTCCAGCCGTCCGGTAACTGTCCGGACCAAGCCCAAGTCGTCGACGGCGCGCGCTGTTCCCGCGCGTCTCAAGGAGTTGTCAGCAACAGCAGGGGCCCAGCCGGGTCGAAGCCTACTGGGGCCAGGGTTATTCGAAAGGGCGCTCGAGACCCGGTATGAAGGCTTGAAGGAACGGGATGGGTTTTTTAGTCAGTAAGAGTCTGACACTATCTCGCTCCGCCCGAGAGCGGGGGTTGTCATAAGATGATTTTTCCCAACGAAAAAAAAACCTCTTTCTCGATGTTAGACCTACCCAACTGGACCGTCTGTCCCAAGTAAACGTCGTCCACAACTTCGAGTGTAGAGTCTACGATCTTGATAGGAGTGGATGCTACATGGATGTTAACCATGACTTTGGTTTTGTCCATGTTCATTTTAAGTCCCACTCTTTCGGAAGCTCTACTGACGTCCTTCGTAGTCTCAGCCATGACCACAATGTCGTGGGCAAACCGAAGGTGAGTTATGTATGTGGCATTGACATCAATGCCTTGCCTTGAAGTCATTCTCTATTTCATTTCTATGTATTCATTACTTTTTATTGCTGCATGACATAACGATACAGGAAGACTAAGGCTTGTAAACATATTAATGTCATCGACTTTAGTAATAAAATACTCAAGACAATGTCTTTATCAGCGTGAACAATTGTGTACATATACACATTACAGCAATTTATTAGAAAATAACATTGCTACCGACTGATAAACTGCATTTTATTAGGTCGCGAGACTGAAAGGTTACTTACTATTTATATATATTTCTAAATAAATACATACATACTTATTAAAGATAAATTACGCCTAGACACAGAACAAATGGTCGTGCTCATAACACAAACATTTGTCCTAGGTGGGAATCGAACCCACGACCTCCGGCATAGCAGTCAGGGTCACTAACCACAAGACCAATAGGCCCGTCAAATTTAATACGACCTTATTTTTTAGTAGGTATATGCGAAAACTGAAACATGTGTTAGTATTTTTTTCATATAAAAAATCTATGTACAAAACTTCTGTACTGTATTATGAAAAATCACAAAGTTATAAGCCAGTCTGTAATGGTACCTGGTTGGCGACATAAATACATGGTTATCGAGCCATCCGGGCGACTGAGGGGTTGTTTTACTTCCGCACCCAGCTGTGCACTGGCGTCTGATAATAATGCCCGCTATGTTCTGCCGTGAACGCCGTGATGGTAAAGGAAAACATCGTGAGGAAACCGGCATGTCCTAGAACTATAAAAATTCGAAGACATGTGACATTCACCAACCCGCACCGGGTCCGCGTGGTGGATTACGACCCATTCCCTCTCCTAGAGAGGAGGCTTGAGTCCCAGCAGTGGGAACATTAAAAAGGCTGGTGATGCTGATGACCTGCCGTGGCCTATTTTGTACTTGTTGTCGGTGTTGTCTAACTTGTCACTTTCTAAAAATATTTTTCGGAAAAAATATAACATGGTGTAAATAATGTTGGAATTTATTCAGTTACTGATTCTGAAGAAACTAAGTATATTCAGTTTTCGCAGCTAAAAATAATGTATTTCGATTTCCGGCCAACGTAGGCGCGGGCTTGCGGACAGTGAGCAATGGGTAGCTCACTGCCCGGCCGTTCGGTAACTGTCCGGACCAAGCCCAAGTCGTCGACGGCTCGCACTGTTCCCGCGCGCCTCAAGGAGTTGTCAGCAACAGCAGGGACCCAGCCGGGTCGAAGCCTACTGGGGCCAGGGTTATCCGAAAGGGCGCTCGAGTCCCGGTATGAAGGCTAGAAGGAACGGGGTGGGTCTTTTAGTCAGTAAGAGTCTGACACTATCTCCCGCTCCGCCCAAGGGCGGGGGATGTCAATGCATGATTTTTTCCCGTTTAAAAAAAAATAAGTGGGTGTCAGAAATTCGGATTCAGATTGCCCCTTACAATATGACATTCCATCAAAAACAGTTAAACATCAGTTCCTCCCTACTCCTGCTCCCTCGGCGAAAATCGGCTACATATGAAACATTTCATATATTCGTACGGCGAGTATCCACCCTTACGTTGTTGAAACCTCTACGGTCCGGACTAAGCGTTTCGCCTCGTCATTTATACCGCGTACATCGAAGGACTGGAACAATTTGCCTGCTGCGGTCTTCCCGTCCGATTATAATTTAGGTATCTTCAAGGCTACAGTGAATAGGCTCTTAATAAACTAGTGCGCCCCACCATCAACTATTGCATTATTGCTTACCATCAGGTGGGATCGCGGTCAAGTACTAGTTTATAACAGATAAAAAAAAAATTTTTTACAGATCTGCCAATCCTCAACTTGCCATGATCAACTAAAGCCATGGATAAGTTACTGAAGACTTTCAAGCGGCCCTCACCAGCTGAGGAAGTGTCCCGAAGCCAGTACTCGCTGGTGTCCACCGACCTGACCGAGGATGCTGTTCGTCTGTGGTTGGACTTGCCTGATGAAGTCAAGTACGATGCCGCTTGGGAGAAGTTTAGACAGCGCTATGAAAGGGAACATGGTAAGGGATTCTTGAGTTTAAATATTGTTACGTACGTGCGTAATCAAATGCCGATTTACTAACAGACAACTTTATTCACCACAAACAATAACAAATTAGTCCAGTCAACAATAATCCGAATCGCAATTGACACTAGAGTACCGTTACACTATCGCTTAGGTCGTTAAGTAAAATCACTTCAAGTACTAGGGTAGTTCGCTCTTGATCGCAATCGAAATCACAACTGACTCGCTTCCGGCCGGGGGCTCGTATTTATATGCGGAGCCAAGAAAATTCTAGATACCGACGTCCCCGGATCTATCCAGAATTCCAGAACAATTGAATCGCTTCTCGAAGTCATAAATCATTTTTATTGCTCGTAGTAATTTCGATTCTATTGTTAAAGACGGAAAGTACCATTTCCCTTATCGGTACATAAAATACCTAACTACTAGTGGTACTGGCTTTGTGGATGTTTCGAGATTTTTTCTAAGCCTGGCTACGTCCAACCATTCTAGACCTTTCGAACAGCAATGCGTTTTAATTATTATGTGCTATTTGTTATTTTCTCGGAGATATGGCGTGTTCACGTTTAATGGCGTAACAATATGTTGTTGTTGTTTGTTGTTTGATCATCATCATCATCATTTCAGCCAAAAGAATTTGGTTCGAAATCTACACTAATATAATAAAGAGGTAAAGTTTATTTTTTTTATTTGTAGGAGGTAATCTCTGGAAGTACTGATCCGATTGCTAAATTTTTTTCACCAATAGACAGCTGCTTTATTCCTGAGTGACTTCTTCTTCCTTCCCTTATCCCATATTACTTGGGTTCGGCGCAACACGTTTTCTTCTTCCATTCTGTCCTGTCTCCCGTCAAACTATCACTAACTCCCTTTTCTTTCATTTCACTCCTCACACAATCCATCCATCTTTTTTTTCGGCTTTCCTCTCCCTCTCCATCCATCTACAGAACTCTCATAGGTTATATTTTATGTACGCAGATGAAGCTACTGGAAAATAAATATAATTTCAAAAAAATACAAGCGGTATTATTTTTTTACATGAAATAAATCGCCAAGTATAATTCTTATCATCATTTCAGCCGTTAGAGGTCCACTGTTAGACATAGGCTTCCCTCAAGTGTCGCCATAACGACTGGTCTTGTGCATCTCTCATCCATCGGATTCACTAGGTCATTGATCCACCTTGTTAGAGGCATTCCAACGCTGCGTCTTTCAGTGCGTGGACTCTAGAACTTTTCGTCCCCATTGACCATCTGTTCTGCGAGCTACGTGCCCTGTATTCATAATTAGATGTATGTTAATCAGTCCATCCATCACAACAATAAAATGGATTTGAATAAAACTAATTTAAAAGACCGTAACTCAGATTAGGGTAATGAATAGTATTTGACGGGTACTAATTAAACAAACTACATTGCCTTCTTAATTGCTAGGTAAATCAGCTACATTTAACGAGCATTACATTGATACTATTGTTATATTTTAAGTTCTCCTAATTATAATGATTTGATATTCATCAAAGTACCTATAAATTATTTTATAATATTAGCATATAATGGTATTGTATTATTGCAAGTAACTTAATTTAATGATACTACATTCTACTTGATATATTTGTTATTTATTTGCATACCTATCACCGTGTTGTCTTTTTACTTTATTAACCCAAAGTTGAGGGAGCAGTGGTGGCCGAGTGTAACGGCCTCGACTTACGAGTTGTAGGTCGCGGGTTCAAACCCAGCCAGGCGTATTACTTTGTGTAATTTATTTCATCACCACTGCTCTCAAAACGGTGAAGGAAAACATCGTGAGGAAACCGTCATGTCCTAGAACCAAATATTCGGACATATGTGATCAACCCGCACTGGGCCCGCGCGGTGGATTACGTTACGACTCATTTCCTCTCCTAGATAGGGCACAGAACAGATGAAAGAGGTTAGGGTTTGGTCACTGTCCGCAAGCCCGCACCTACGGTGGCTGGAAATCGGGATCGGAATCCCGGCGGCGGCGAGAGCGCCGTTGCCTGATGCGGTCGGCTCCTCCTTAGCAAGCATTACTGCTTCGCAGAAGTCGGTGGCCGCCTGCCACTCCTCCTCGCTCCGGACCATGGCCTCGACCAAGGCCCGGCGCGAGAGGTCTGCTCCGCCCAAGCAGGGCACACCGCGATTGTGTGCTCCACCGTGTCCTCCGGGCGTTCCGCACAGTGGCGACACCCGGGCGTCACTTCAACTTTAATTCGGAACAGGAACCTCCCGAACTTGCCATTTCCGGTGAGGTCCTGTGTCATGCGGAAGGTAAGGACGCCGTGAGGTCTTTCCAGCCACGCCTCAAATAGGAGACTTACCGCCATAATTGTGGCGTGCCTAGTCTGTTTAGACCCTTAGAATGACCTTGTGGACGGGGCAGGCGTGCCACAAAGCAGGGCAATGCTCATAGTTCAACTACCAACAGCAAACTTGTGATCTAAGTGTGCGTGGTTTGTCAGTTGCGTAATGCGCGATCGTATTGGTTTATTGTCTGTAGTGGAGTTAAAGGGTAGGAGGCAAGCGGCGACACTCGTTGTAGTACAAATCGGAAAGTATTTCCTTTCTAACCTGTTTCATATGTTCTGTGGTCAGGGCTGTTACCACACGGCCATCGTAGTTTATTAATAGTCTATTTTACTCTATTCTTGAAGACGCCTAAATTATAATCGGGCAGGAGGACCGCAGCAGACAAATGTTCCAGCCCTTGTAAGCCGTTCAAACAATAAAAATAGAATTCTTATAATTGGACTTGTGACAAACTGCAATGGAATTTAGATTAGTGTTAAATTATTACAGTTTTCTGACATCAGTCGTCTAGTTTATAATAAACCTTGGAGTCTATTTTCAGATATGTCTGAGAGCGTGACCAGTTGTTTAGTCTTGTTGGGATGAAAGACTCAAAGTCACTGGGCACGCCACAATCATGGCGGTAAGTCCCCTCTTTGAGGCGTGGCTGGAAAGGCCTCACGGCGTCCTTACCTTCCGCATGACGCAGGTCCTCACCGGACATGGTTCGTTCGGGAGTTTCCTGCACCGGATTCATGCGGAAGTGACGCCCGGGTGTCGCCACTGTGCGGAACGCCCGGAGGACACGGTGGAGCACACAGTCGAGGTGTGCTCTGCTTGGGCGGAGCATCGCCGTGCCCTCGTGGGGGCGATCGGCGGCGGAGACCTCTCGCGCCGGGCCTTGGTTGAGGCCATGGTCCGGAGCGAGGAGGAGTGGCAGGCGGTCGCCGACTTCTGCGAAGCAGCAATGCTTGCAAAGGAGGAGGCCGAACGCATCAGGCAACGGCGTTATCGCCGCCGCCGTCGCCGGGATTCTGATCCCGATTTCCGGCCAACGTAGACGCGGGCTTGCGGACAGTGAGCAATGGGTAGCTCGCTGTCCGGCCATCCGGTAACTGTCCGGACCAAGCCTAAGTCGTCGACGGCGCGCACTGTTCCCGCGCGCCTCAAGGAGTTGTCAGCAACAGCAGGGACCCCAGCCGGGTCGAAGCCTACTGGAGCCAGGGTTATCCGAAAGGGCGCTCGAGCCCCGGTATGAAGGCTAGAAGGAACGGGGTGGGTCTTTTAGTCAGTAAGAGTCTGACACTATCTCCCGCTTCGCCCAAGGGCGGGGGATGTCAATGCATGATTTTTCCCACAATATAAAAAAAAAAAACTCAAAGGGCGATGGAAAGGGCTATGCTCGGAGTTTTCTTGCGTGATCACATCAGAAAAGAAGATATCTGCAGGAGAAGCAAGGTTACCGACATAGCTCGATGAATCGCCAAACTTAAGTGGAAATGGGCAGGGCACATTGCTCGCTGAACAGATTGTCGATGGGGACGATAGGTTCTGGATTGGCGACCACCTACCGGAAGATGTAGCGTTGGAAGGCCTCCAACAAGGTAGACCGATGACTTGGTCAGGGACGCGGGAATCCGATGAATGCATGACACACAGGATCGGTCGTTGTGGCGACGCTTGGAGGAGGCCTATGTCCAACAGTGGATATCTTTCGGCTGATATGATGATGATTAATCACACGAAAAAAACAATAGTTCATGTTGTTATATTTATATCAAACCCATTAACCTGGCTGTTACCGAGGAGTAGGCTTCAACAACTCACTGTTTTATGGCACTTTTCGAGCGCTTGGGCCTTTACATTGTCATAACATCTTCTCGAACAAATATTAAAATATATAAAAAAATAACAAGTAAAGTCCATATAGGTATTTGCCGAAACCAAAAAGAATTTTGTAACTCCGTTTCTGTCGACTCCGTTTTTACGAGTAAATGATAAAATGAAAGTAAATAATACTTATATGGAGAGCAGATTATGTCATTTGTGTGATACATATTTATATGTTAATTTGCTCTTTAAATTAGTGTGTCTAGATCATATAAGATAATACCGAACGTAAGTCCGTAATATACTAAAAGTATGAGGAATATTATTTTCTATATAAACAACATTAGTGTCTAGTATTCGTAAAGTAATCTATGTACAAAATTTCATAACTGACGCGACCGCCTGCCACTTGGCGCTCGCCCGCTTCTGCGAAGCAGTAATGTTAGCAAAGGAGGAGGCTGACCGCATTAGTGTCTTCAAGGTTAGAGTGAATAGGCTCTTAATAAACTAGTGCGCCTCACCATCAAAAATTGCATCGCTACTTACCATCAGGTGGGATCGCAGTCACGCACTAGTTAATGTCAATTAAAAAAAAAATTGGCAACGATGCTCACGCCCCAGACGCCGCCGGGATTCCGATCTCGATTTCTGGCCACCGTAGGCGCGGGCTTGCGGACGGTGAGCAATGTGTAGCTATCCGACCGTCCGGTAACCGTCCGGACCGAGCCCAAGTCGTCGACGGCGCGATCTGTTCCCGCGCGCCTCAAGGAGTTGTCAGCAACCGTAGGGGCCCAGCAGGGTCGAAGCCCACTGGGGCCAAGGGTCTATTTCTGAAAGGAAGACTCGGCCCCGGTATCAAGGAACGGGGTGGGTTTTTTGTCCCGCTGCGCCCAAGGAGGGGGGATATCATCTGGATGATTTTTACCCAACGAAAAAAAAAACAAGGTATTGAATTACAGTTACCAAAAAACTGTATTTATTTTATTTGTGGTCCCAAAATATTCTACAAAATACTCGTATGTTGTATAAATGGCAGTTGTTTCGAAGACTGCGCGCACGTTAGACGCCGCGTTGCATTTAATTCACGTAAACCACATCGGATTGATTCGCAACCGCATCGCGTTGATTTGCTCACTTGGGACGCCGCGTGACACCACTGCACTATTTGCGCATGTGAGCTGTGTTTGCGTGGCAGGGAAGGATGGCTGCGTTCTTTTCGATTTACAGAACCCATACCACATCCAGGAGTTATCAGCGATCTTCCTCTTCTTCTTCTTTTTGTATCGATGTTCTCAAACTAGACTTTTTCTGACCAATATTGGGCAACCTGTGTATAGGTACATCTCTATTGTTGGCCTCGTATAGATCCTGAAATGTGCAGGTGGTTATGCAGGACGGGAGCAAAGCAGGTGACGCATGTCCTGTGCAGGGGCCCTACACTGGCACTGTGTTAGAGATGGATCAGATCAGCGATGGTCTTCAGTCATTGAAATCTTCCGTGAACAATCATTCAGGACGGAGTAGGTGGTCGTGTCAGCGTCTGAAACTCAGAAAATAGGGGATAAAATCTAACTAAGGCAACATGGTAAATTAAAAATACCCTTAGAAATACCTAAGCATCGTGTTTGTATCTATTTTTTTTTTATCTGTTATAAACTAGTACTTGACTGCGATCCCGCCTGATGGTAAGCAGTGATGCATTCGCCGATGGTGAGGCGTACTAGTTTATTAAGAGCCTATTCACTCTAGCCTTGAAGACACCCAAATTATAATCGGACGGGAAGACCGCAGCAGGCAGACTGTTCCAGTCCTTCGAAGTACGCGGTATAACTGATGAGGCGAAACGCTTAGTCCGGACCGTAGATGTTTCAACAACGTAAGGGTGGATACTCGCCGTGCGTCGGTTTGTCCGATTATAGAAATGAGATGGCGGAATCAAGTCATGCAGTTCCTGCGCACACTCTCCAAAATGCAATCTGTAAAACACCGAAAGGCTGGCTACCCTACGCCTGTGCTCAAGGCTTTGAAGATTGGACTTAACCAAATCTGTCCTCTTCTTCCTTTTTTTTTTAGGTGTTTCCTTCTTCTTATCTTTTATTTTTATCTGTGTACATAAATAGTTAAATAAATAATTTAGCTGAAACAATGATATTTTTGGTAGGTGCAAAAGTTTAATAAACGCTAAAAATTTACAGGAAGAATAGAAAACGTTCACTTGCTGTCAAAGAACGGATCAAACAAGCGATTGCCGTTAGTGAGTTCAGCACCGGATCTGTCCGACGATAAGAGACAAGAAGATGACGTCACTATCGTCAGAGGAGCGAAGAAGAGTCCTGCCAGAGAGACGAGACGGGAGAAAGTGTAGGTAACATTATTATAATAGAATAGTGAAACTTGGGTGCAGGCATGGTCGGTGAGGAAGCGGCCAGGCCGGCACCCAAGTTTATGCACACAAAAGATAAGACGATAACTGAGTATTTATTTTGTTGGTGGGATATCATTTGATGATTTCTCTCGCTCTAGGACGGAGCTATGCATGTTAGATCTTTACTCGACTTAAGGGGTAACTAGAAGGTTGCAAACTGGCATTCCAACCACGGCGACTTTTTTTTAGGTGGGAAAATCATCCAATGACATCCACCGCTCTTGAGAGGAGCGGGAGATAGTGAGACTTTTACTGACTAAAACCTACTCCTGTTCCTTCGTTGCCTTTCGTATCGGGGCCGAACCTACCTTTCAGTACTTAACAGATCCTTGGCCCCAGTAACCTTTGCCCCTTCTGAGCCCTCTGAGATACAATACGCGCCGTTGACGTCTTGGGCTCGATCCGGATGGTTACCAGATGGCGAGCTATCCATTGCTTGCCGTCTGCAAGCTCGCGCCTATGGTGGCCTGAAATCAGGATTAGAATCCCTGTGGTGGCTGGACGTGCGGTGCTGCTGCCACTGCGCCAGAACCAGCAAACTACACTGACGCCGCTAGGGATCGCCACATGAGCGGCCCGAGAACTGGTCCCTGCACGATACTCTCAACGATGGCACTCTGAAAAAATCAGAGGTTGGTTTTAGTCAATAAAAGTCTGAAACGCCCTGTCGCACCTCTTATATCGGAAGATATTATTGGATGACATCCCATTTTAAAAAGAAAAGGTCTTCTATCCCATTTATTTTTGACATTTGACTAACATATCACTTTGCTTACAACTCGTAGATCGGACACAGGATAAGCATTGCCATACAACGTGGCAATGTCAGCTAGTCTTTTAGGCACATTACCAGTCGACAGCGATTTGGATTAGTTTTTTGACGCCTTGTTTTAGGTTGTTTTAATTAGTTGTGATTAGTTTGGGGTTCTTATTATTATTTCTTGGTTTTATTATACTTAGTTGAGTATTTTTTAAATGTAAATTATCCTCGTAAATAATAAGTCTTTTGGTTATTTTCAGACCTGACGAAATACCAGTCCCTAAGAAAAAATCGAAGGTAAGTATTCGACAATACACTTCTTGCTATATACAGGGATATTTGTAACCTCTCAGAACTATGTTACTAACATCATAAACAACAACATTTGTTCTAAGAATGAATTTTAAAAATTTATCATATGTTAGTTCATCAGAATTTCATAAAAAAATAAAAATACTAAAATTGAACGTTCTAATAAAACGGGACAAGGGCAGGAAGAAGCAGAAGAAGAAGATCGTTCTAAATATTACGAAGTGCAAAGCAAGCGATAGTACAATAGCGGAAGGGAGTGGGGTTCGGGTGGCGGGAGTATTTGATGCGCTTGTGTCTCGTCATAAAGACGTAGGTAGGTATAGCAAAATACAGAAATGAAATGTGTTAGATAGAACAACGAGATCTTGATGGTTTGTTTTTGATAAATGTATTATGTTTTGTAAAAATGTCATAGAACAAAAGTTGTTTATGATGTTAGTAATACAGTCCTGCAAGGTTTGATAGATAGATAGATAGATATTTTTTTTTAAGATTGTTGTTATTTTACAAATACCCCTGTATATTGTAGTTGAATCCGTCAAATTAAAGAAGTTCTTGCAGATATATTTGTCGTGCATTATTTGGCCCCACATTCTTTCTTCATTTCTTTTTGTGATATGAACGTATAATTTTCCGTCTTTACAAAATATTGTACAGAATCTTATCTAGGAATCGTCTGGTGACGAAAATTTTGAACGTATTTTTTTTTACAGTTTTGATTTTTACTAAAATAAGTTTTAATATATAAAAAAGATTAATTAATGAATACCGTTTCCATCATCAGATTGCGCAAGCTCGAAAAACATTTAAAATAACTCTCCTGGTTGGAGTCTGGATATTCTTCACAATCGCCTTTTTGATGCACAATGAGAAAGTCAAAGTGACCAGGCATTCTTCGGTAGCCCCCGGACAAATCAAGGGTAAGAACAATTTGAAA
Organism: Mythimna albipuncta; assembly: GCA_929112965.1. Classification (NCBI taxonomy): domain Eukaryota; kingdom Metazoa; phylum Arthropoda; class Insecta; order Lepidoptera; family Noctuidae; genus Mythimna; species Mythimna albipuncta. Next base: position 12,319,786 of record OV815987.1, read on the forward strand.
ATAGTAAGGCCTCCCCCGAGCTCCTAACGCGATCCACTTTACGACCTAAACTGAACTGATAAAGGGATGGAGCCATATACCACTGTCTTTTTAATTAGTACAAACAAAAATGGGGCTCTATCCGTACCGTATTACTGATAATATTTATGTAGTCAAAACAAAACAAAAAACAAAATTGACCACGAAAATTAGTCAAAATTGGTAAATTCATAATTGAATCCATCGTACATAACAATTGCTACTAAAAAAATACTACGCACAGTGTTTTTCCGTTTTGATCATTGATTCATCAAAAAACCCAAAATAACCACCCCCCCCCCCCTATCGGCCTGCAAAATATGACCATAAATTGAGTGCCATTTTTTTTTAAATTTATTGGTGTATAGAGTGTAGATCCATCTTTGCCGCTCGCGCGATTGACATAATACGTCACGGTAAGGCCTCAGATCAAGACAGTTATCATTAATTTTATGATTATTTTGTGGTTACATTTGATTACCAATTACCTACTTTAAACTAATTCCATGTTCAATCCGATTATTTAAAACTAAGAATTGCGTTAATAAAAAAGAAAGATGGAAAGAAAGACAGAAAGGAAGAAAGAAGATTAAAAGAAAGAAATAAGAATGCAAGAAAGAAAGAAATCGCCTTGGGGGAAACATTCCAAAGCTATGTTTTCCGGTGCCAACCAGAACCTTTTTGCGCACAATGTGCCCTGCCCACTGCTACTCAAGTTTAGAGGTTTTTTGGGTTGTGTCGGTAACCTTGGTTGTTCTGTGGATATCTTCATTCCTAATACAATCTGGACCTCAAGTCTGCTATTACAATAGTGTCAGAATGGTCTATCATTGATTTCATTATTGTTTTTTTTTTTGAAGTGAAAACTTCTTTAGCGGCGTTGAGCACTTTTTCTGTAATGGGTATAAAATCTTAAACTCGCGTCAGGACACGTGACCTGATCGAAAAAGCGTAAGATGGATGAAAGTTGATTTTTCGGAGATATAAACTTTTTAATGTAAAATAATTGTAATAGTTTTAAAGTGTTAAATTTTTAATGTAATATAAATTGTCATGTTTGTGTACGATAGCGCAATAAATGAATATTGTATTCTACCACATAAATGATAGTACTTTTATACTGATAAAGCAATTGGTGCAAAATTATTCCCTAACCATTCCAAAATATCAAACATGCTCAACGTTAATAATCAAGTTTTCACTTCTGCCGGGACTCCCGGAGTGCAACCCGTCTTTTTTTTTTTGACAAGTTTTGGTAATCTACTAATATAATGGCGTCATTATGACTTTCCGATAGTCAACCACTGACACTCGATTGAAAGAAATGGCATAGAATGGTAATCTCAGACATAATGACAAATGAATATCTGACATATGCGGTAATCTGCAAAAATTTTTACAGTTCCTTTGATCAGTGACCTACCTTTACGACGTCAATGCGCAATTAGTGCTTTTAATAAGCTCGATATTGTCATTCTACCACAATTCTATTACAAGACCATTGCCCGATCAATGATCGATCATTATGAATTAGTAGATTACAAACTTTTAGAAAAATGACAATGGAATCGTGTTGGAATGACGAATTTATAAAAATAGCAGACTTGGGCCTCAGGCAAGGGATCTCAGTGTATAGCCCTTTTCATTGCTCTTTAGATAACTTTAAAACCTTTTACTTATTTTGGAATTCTGACTATAGGTCATTATATATTTTCAATAGTTCAGCCTTATGGTTGTCAAATCTTATACGTCTAGTCTCTTATATTCGATTTCTCATCCCAAGACTACGTAATCCAGAATGACTACAACAAGCAATCAGTGTTACTGGAGCTGTCCGGACCATTCCTATCAGAACAATACGAGAAGAAGTTGCACTTCAATGAGAAGATGAACATGACCAAGATGGAGATCTGGCTTGAGGAGTGGACTGTAAGCAGAGACGTCAAACAAGCTGATGGGATCCCGAGTTATGATGCTTTACAAGTGAGTAACAGCTGCTGAAAAAAAAATAGTTATTTGTTATAGAGTCTGTCTAAAAAGTCATACGACTTGGGTAATTATTAGGGCAAAATGAATTCGGATGTAGTCAACACTAATTCAATAATCAACGGTGATTAAGAGATCTTGATCATAGTTTACTAATAGAAGAACCTTACAAAAAGTATCGATATATTCGGTACTTTTTATAGGTAATTTTTAAATGATTAAATATTATACAAAATTCCCAAGTCGTTTGACGTTTTAGACAGACTATACAAGAGTGTAAAGTTGCTTTTAACCGCGTGCTCAATTTTGATGACCGAGCAAGCGAAGAATAAAAATTAGAATCCTGAGCGTTAGCGAGAGTATCAAAAGAGCACGAGGTGAAAAATCTTTGCAGTTGAGTGCAACACTTAACTTTTCATTCCACCTCAGCGAGGAAATGATTAAATGCCATCCTGTATATATTTTGTAGATATAATAATGTCATTAAATAAAAAACAATAACGAGCGCCGCCGCCGCGCCGCCCCGGTTTTTTGGAGGTGCCACTTGGACGAACCTCCTCAAGTTTGCTCCTTTGTCACGAGCCATTAATCATTTATCATTATCTAAGGATATATTTAGTAACCAACCGAAATTTGTAAAAGTGGCTCAATTACTTATTGAGAAAGGTCTGGACAGATAATAATTTATATTCATAATTAATTTAATAATATTTTAGGGACTAGGGCAGGAAGATGATGATGATACATTAATTTAAAAATATTTATAACTGTGTACTACATATTTTAAGTGTTTGTTACAACATCGCCTTGGACGCGTCTGTAATGACGTTATAATATAATTTTGTAAATAAATAAAATAAAATAAATAAATAATTTTCCTTGTCTCCACAGAGCACAGAACGCTGGAAAATAATCCTAGAGAACCAAGCCGAAGACTTCCATGAAAGTGAGACCCGTTCTTCCGTGCTGCAACTGGCGCCTATGTCCAGTAACGACAGCGTGTTGTCTGTCCGCATGACCACCACGTCTGCCGTCACAACTCCCTTCACCCTGAGCTATACCCTGGACCCACTGGATGGCACTACTGGGATCATTTACGCTTGCATACTCCTTTGTGCGTTGTATGCCTTGATAGTGTTTGAGGTAAGATACCAAAAGTAAGTCTTAAATAGCAATGGGCAGGGCACATTGCTCGCAGAACAGATGGCCGAAAGGTTCTGGAATGGCGACCACGTACCGGAAGCCACAGCGTTAGAAGGCCCCCCACAAGGTGGACTGATGACCTAGTGAGGAAGATGCGAGACGCACAGGACCGGTCGTTGTGGCGACGCTTGAGGTAGGCCTATGACCAACAGTGGAAGTCTTTCGGCTGAAATGATGATGATGATCAAAAATTTGCGCACTAGCTTTTCTTCGCGGCTTCCCCCGCGTACATAAAATATAGTCTATGTCATTCAGGAATAGAGCAAGCAGCAAAAAATTTTCATAATCGGATCAGTTCTTTCAGAGATTACCTCCTTCCTACAAACAAAAAAAAAACTTAGCCTCTTTATAATATTGGGCGTTAAAGACGCGTATCTGAACCAGATCATAATAATCAAAACACACACACCCTATTAACGATGTGGAACCATATGTTACTTAAAAGATATCTGTGGTTATGATAACCCACCTGGCCCGATTGCTAAAATTTTTTCATCGATAGAAATCTTCTTTATTCCTGAGTAACATACCTATATTTTAAATTCGTAAGCGAAGCCGCGGGTAAATGTTAGACTGTAATAAACATAAATCTTTTCAGGTAATAAACAGAACTATGGCGGCAGTTCTCCTATCCACCGCATCTCTCGCCGCTCTTGCCATTGCTGGCGAGCGACCTTCTCTGCCTGAACTGATCTCCTGGCTGGATGTGGAGACTCTACTCTTGCTCTTCAGCATGATGCTGCTCGTCGCCATTCTGGCCGAGACAGGCGTCTTTGACTACTTCGCCGTCCTTACTTTTCAGGTGAGTTTTGATATACCGTCATTAGATTTGTAGCGACATCTATGGCACACATATCAAGACACAGTCACATAAGAACTAATCCTGCATCGCGCAAAGAAAGTTCTCCGCGCGATTTTAACTTATAAAACCGCCCAAAATCAACTGCCAGGAAGTTGCCCACCAGAAACAACACCTTTACAACCGAAATTTATGGGACTTTACTTTCTATTCCACATATCTCCAAAGATTTCTTAGTCACGAACGATAAGACGTATATGTCGTGGACAGATCTTAGGGCCTGTGCACACCACGATTTTTTGACGCACGTTTGTGCGATGCGCACGCAAGTCAGAAGCAGGCTGTAGACCTTTTCGCACCTGTATAAATTCAAATACGCGTTTGAATCGAAACAGACGCGCGTGTGTAGCGATACAGACGCGATGCAAACGCGCGGGCATTTTGCGTTTTTAAGCAGAACCTCGTCAACAATAGCAAGATGGCGTCATTTGAGACAGCATTGATTACATGCGCTTTGTTATTAATTTTTTTTTAAGTGGAAGAAGTAAAATTACCGATTTACCGTTTGAATCGATACAAACGCTATACTAACGCGCGTGTGTATCGATACACATGCGCGTTAGCATCGCGTTTGTATTGATACAAACGACAACAAACTGCCTTGTAGGATAAAAGCGCGCCATCGACGCGCGTTTAAAAAAGTTGTTTTGCACAGGCCCTTAGGGCGCCTTCAAATTAGCCGCTGCAGCGCTGCTGACGCACTGCTTTGTTATTCCTTGTAAATAACAAAGTAGCGTGCCGCGCGACTGTGGCGCAGCAATCGCGTGGTTTTTATTTATATACCAACCAGATCGTTTATAAGCTAAGGTTTCATTATGTCCATCTACGTTTTGCCACATAATCCCTAAAAACATTGTTTTCCAAACATTGATGTTTTTACAATTATTAAAGGACTTGGGGCACCCCGACATGGACAAGTTAGGTTAGATAGCGGAGTCACAGATACGTTGACATCGTTTAACGAGTGCCGTGCTAGCCTTTCCTTCCTACTATCATGACAATCCATTATCACCAAAAAGAAAATCGTAGACGACAGTTGATCGTGTCGTCACTTAAAACTACACGATTATATGTCGTCACGACAAAGTGAGAAAGCGGCCTTATTTTGTTTTTAAAAACATAAACAAAATACTGTTGTTAATAAGAGTCGGTTACACAATTGGATGTCTGATGGTATCAACATTTACTTCCGCGGTATATTTACTGATGATGATGATAATAATTTACTATAATGATAGCTTGCTGGTAATGATTGCTACTCTCAATGACATCCAGATGAACATAATACCACAAAACAGATAGCTATAGAAGTCAATCTCATGTATGTACTTTACTTTTCATACTACGCTCAGCAATTGCGCTAGAGTCGGCGCTGCCCCCCTAGCCAAGTTACAACCGTTTCGCTTGCGTCGAACGCTTCGAGTTGACCTCGCCGCCAATTCTTTTGTTCTGACCACGTGACTGAGCGTTAAGACGACGTCATTCCCGTACAATTGAAGCTTTCTACAAGCGTTAACTATTGCAGATTAGAAACTTGGCTAGGGGTACTGGTCTGTCCGAGCACGCTTGGGCGCGATAATAAGTACCTAAAATAAAGCTTAAAAATATTACATAGCCACAAAGTCATGTACATATCTACCTACCTGTTCTGCATTACGTTATAAAAACTATCAAAGTACAAGCAAATATCTACCTAATTACGTCTCAAAACTGGTAGCTTAAAAAACGATAATTCAGCAATTAATATTGAATTTCAAATGCCGTACACTGAACGATTTTTTTTGCTCCGTTATTTCACCAAAAGTTCACAGTGTAATTACGTTTACGTTGTGTAATTTATTTCATTACCACTGTTTTCAAAACGGTGAAGGAAAACATCGTGACGAAACCGGCATGTCCTAGAACCAAAAATTCGAAGACATGTGACATTCAACATCCCGCACTGGGCCTGCGTAGTGGATTATGGCCCGTTCCCTCTCCTAGAGAGAAGGCCTGAGTCCCAGCAGTGGGGACAACCCTCAAACCCCAAGCGAACGCGGTTGAACACTAAGATTATTAAAAGTCCGCGTAGATTATTAAAATTTTGAGCGTTTTATTTATTGGTTATGTATCTAAGTTGTAAATAAGAAATTCTTCATAAAGTAGTCTGTAAATTTCGAAAATAAGCAACCTTTCCATTTTTCCCGTATTTTTTACCTATTTAAATGCTTGGGGTCTCGGGGGTTAAAAAGGCTGTTGATGACCGTGTCCGTGAGCGGTGTCTATGTGTGCTGCTCGAGCGCGTTTTGTATGTAGATTGACTTCTGCACCTATCTATTTTATGTTGACATCCAGATGAACATAATATCGATTGACAATGCACGTGAGAATCGTATATGTAACGACGAGTCGTTACATATACGATTCTCATCAAGACTTCGAGATAAGATAATGTACATAGCTAATCTATTCGCTGATTGTAATGACTGACTTGATGACAGACAACAATTTCATAGTCTTTCAGCCAGTCTGCCGTCCTCTAACTAAAAAGCGGCTAAGTGCTTTTGTTTCTAAGTAAGTTGCTGCTTTTTAGTTAGAGGACGGTAGCAGTGCGTATGAGGCCTTTTAGAGGCAAAGTCGAACTTTTTTGCAGTGCGTATGAGATCTTTCCGCCCTCACAAAAGTTTGTTTCTAAAATAAATCGCCGCAACGCTTCGTAGAGAATCAATTTTATATATTCGTCTCTGTTATACCCATAAAAATGATAACATACCTGTTTCCGCACAGAGTGAAAGAAAGCGATTTTGACTGCCACATCTGTGAGAAGTTACGATATGTGGCTTTTTCGACCTTTTTTTTTCCAGTAGGGTCAGAACCTAGGGTCCTACTGGGTCCCTACGCGAAGCCAACCCGGTCCTGGTGTTAAAGGCAACGAAGGAACAAGAGTGGGTTTTTAGTCAATAAAAGTTTGACACACCCTTCCACCCCGCCTCTTGGGCGGACGAGAGTCAATGTATGATTTTCCTACCTAAAAAAAATCCCACTAAAAGAAAAAGGCTAATTCTCAGTTATCTTTCGTCTTCCAGTTAGCAAAGGGTAAAATATGGCCGCTGATAACACTGCTGTGTGTGATCACGGCGGTGGTGTCGCTACTGCTGGACAACGTGACGACCGTGCTGCTCATGACCCCAGTCACTATTCGGTAAGTCTTCATGTATTCATATTATGTCAATGTGAATTATCTTTAACCTCTCGAGTGCCGTAATTAGAGACACAATTAAAAAGCCATTGTGTCTCGCGTGGATCCACGTTTAAACACACAACGGGTTAATTATCATCATCGTCATCATTATTTCAGCCCTATTACTCGTCCGCTATTGGACATAAGCCTCTCCCAAGTGTCGCCACAATTAACGGTCCTATCCGTCTTGCATCTATCAGATTCGTCATTGCACACCTCTCGCTTTGGTCTATCACCACTATATCAGGCTGTGGAATAGAGTAGTGGACTGTAAGAATTAGCTGGTTTTAGATGGAGAAATGGGTATGTTCTGTAGGAAGTGGGTTTCGCTTCACCCAATCAAGAAACAATGGTTGGCGAATTAAATTAGGAACGTAGGTACCTTATTAGCCTTCCAGCAGTGCTTCACGGAGTACTCCGGTGTATACAGCAGTTCCTGACGTTAACCACTTATCTCACAACACGTTTATGTCCAGTGTTCCTATAATTTATCGATTTATTGGCAAGCACTCAAAACGCGCCTGGTCTTACGGCACCCAGAACGGAAGAGTACAGTGAAAAAATGGTAGAGGGCGCTGGTGCTGTCCTCCATTGGCTGCTTTCTGGCGTATCAGGTCGCTCCGTAACCATTACGCCGTCATCTGCTCTAATTCATTTTTTTATATACAGAACACAGGCTTATTATTATTCTTTTGTTCTGCTTAGTTATCAAATAATCTTTGTTTTCCAGATTATGTGAGGTGATGGAATTGGATCCGATACCAGTTCTACTGTCGATGGTGTTGTTCTGCAACCTCGGGGGTACTGCGACCCCCGTCGGCGACCCCCCGAACGTCATCATAGCGTCCAACAAGCAAGTTGTGCAAGCCGTAAGTCAATCAATATAATTATACCGACATTGTACTACATTTCCGGACTTGCGGACGGCGAGCTACCCATTGCTCGCCGTCCGGTAATCGTCCGAACCGAGCCCAAGTCGTCGACGGCGCGTAGTGTTCCACGCGCGCCTCAAGAAGTTGTCAGCAACCGTAGGGGCCCAGCAGGGTCGAAGCCTACTGGGGCCACGGGTAATGCGAAAGAGATCCCCGGGGCCCTAGAACAATGGCAAAGAAGGAACAGTCGTGAGTTTTACACTATCTCCCGCTCCGCCCAAGAGCAGGGGATGCCATAGTATGATTTTCTCACCTAAAAAACTATTTATCACCCCGCGTCGCGACTCTATTGTTCTAGATTGGTCTTGAAACGTCAGTACCTAGAAATTTCCTTGCTTCGCACATAAATACGAGCCCCGATCGCAAGTGAGTAAGTTTTGATTTCGACTGCAAAGAACAGCGAACGTAATATTATCTAAAGACCTAAGCGATAATGTAACGGAATTCTAGTATTAATTGTGATTTGGATTATTGTTAGTTGGACTAATTTGTTATTGTTTGTGCTAAATAAAGTCTTCTGCTAGTAGACCGACATTTATTTACTCACGTTCGTAACAGTATTCTATTCCATTCATCAGGGCATCAATTTCCCGATCTTCACACTACACATGACTGTCGGCATCCTGCTGGTGGCTGTCCAGACATACTTCCAGTTGCGGTTCATCTTCAGGGATGTCAACAAATTCAAGCTTCACGAGTCCAAGGACGTTCAAGGTAACCAATAACAATAATAATTACTTTACCGGGCTTTACATGGGCCAGATGTAGATCTTTTAGCGTCCGTATCCTGGTTGCACTTTGGTGATCTCTTTGGAGAAACCGAAGGTTTTGTCTTTGCAATTATGGATGAAGTTATGATGACGAACAACTACCGGAAATATATTGTGAAGGACGTTACGGTTGATATCTGTCGGGCAAGCCACCGGCCCGGAGAATCAATCCGTCACATTATTTCTAGGTGTTCTCATTTAGCTAACAGAGACTATTTACAAAGATACAACCTCGTAGCCAGGATTATCCACCACCAACTTACTCTTAAATACAATCTTGTGAAATCAGAAGTGTCGTACTATAGGTATGTATGTGCCTGACCCAGCTCTCGACAATGGCAATATCACATTATATTCGGATCGATCTATCATCACTGACACGACTATTGTTGCCAATAAACCTGATATAGTGGTGATAGATGGACTAGAGTGTCGCACCATGATTGTTGAAATAGCGGTTGAGCCTATAGCCGTGACAGCCAATGGCCTTATATATTTAGTAAGAGCAGTAGTTATATATCTTATACTTTTAGTTAAAGAAGTTTTTAAGAATTTTGTAAAAGCAAAAAATACTTTATTATTATGGTAAAATTAATCAGTTACGAGTACAAACTGCATAAACCCAGTAAAGACATACAAAATTATTTAAATTTAGTTAATCATCTAACATCGGTTTAGGTAAATAAGTAATGGTAAACATTTTTAGAAATTTTATTTTAGATTTTTTTACATAAAAGGCATGACAAGATTGTTTACATTTAGTTAAGTATGTTCCTAAACAAATAGACTATAAATATTACGACATTGTTATGTTATAACAACAAAATTGCCAGATGTAACAAAACAAGTTCAGTATGTCTTTTTGACAGACAAGATTGATACTTACAGATCTCCGTCGTCAGATTTCAATATGGCGTCGTGCAGCCGACTCCCTCCCTCACCTGAGCGGAGACCAAGTCATCGTGAAACAGCAGCTGGAGAAGAAGATCAGGAAGCTGACGGTGAAGCTTGATGTGTTAGTCAAGGAGGACCGAGCCAGGACCTGCTCTAAAGAGAGCTTCAAAGCTACTCTGGCTGATATGAGAGAGAAGGTAAATATTAATGCATAGTCTTCTTGAGCATCGACGCCGAGTTGCTAGCCTGTCCGTTTTCTATCGTTTACAAATCGGAGAGTGTGCACTGGAGTTACTTAATTTAATTTCGCCAAGTCTGTTCCATCATCGGACCACAAGACGTACGGCGTTGCGCCACCGGTACATGGTGGACATCCCACCCATACGTACAAAGCGTTTTGGGAACACATTCATTATGTGTACAGGTACTTCTGTGCTTCAAAATCACTTAAATATAAATGTTATCATTATTTTACGATGCGTTCTAAATAAGAATTAGGATGTTGTGACGTCACGTCGCCGTACATTTAAATCGAAGAAATTGGGTAGGGTGAACAAAACATATATTTTTTTTAATTTTTTTATTTTAATCAGAATCCAGTTCTTCAATTTTGGTGGTCTCTGCGTCACTGTGTGAAGTGTCTGAGTGGCAAATAGAAAAAGAAGGCGAGTTGTTTGTAACAATGAAAATAAGAAAGAAAATTGTTCTTTTTAAACTAATTATATTTATTCAGGATAAAAACATAAGCTAATTTTTAAATTAAACAATACCATTTTTACTTCACCTAGATTTAATTAAAACTTAGTAACACAAAGCAAAGCAAAAGAAACCCTTTATTGATACGCAAATAAGTTTTCTTTGCAAACCGTACTTTTCGCTCAGCATTTGACAGATCGAGGTTATTGGCTTCCCTATTCTTATTTGGAAAGCATAGTATTTGCATTTGTGCAGGAAAATTACAAGTAACAGCTTATTTCAAGCGTTTTTTTTTTTAATTTCAGTACAAGATAAAAGACAAAGTGTTACTGATGAAGTGTGCTGTCGCCATCTTCTTTGTGGTCGTCGTGTTCTTTCTACATTCTATTCCTGAGTTCAGTAAGTTATTTTAAAAGTGTTATGAATTTTTTTTTTTATATAAATAAATTTAGTGACTCTTGGTCACGATGAATATTTGATTTCTATCGAACTAGTATGAAATCAGACACTCCCTCCCCTACACGTAAACTTTTTTTGTCCAATTGCTACGAGTACCACTTGAATCACACCTACTCATGACGATCAATATGTTGGTAACTGAAACAAAAAGTGTCTCCGTTTGCGCAACGCCTTAGGAATCATGATTGGATTCGTGAATTTCATTTTAGTACCTTGTAGAATTTTAGAACCTTATCTGTAGTTAGTCATCCGGTAGCCGCCAGACCTTTATGATGATGTTCCGGCAGAGCGCGTGTCGCTGGGCTGGACGGCGCTGCTGGGCGCGCTGCTGCTGCTGACGCTGGCGGACCGCGAGGACCTGGAGCCGGTGCTGCACAGGGTCGAGTGGTCCACGCTGCTGTTCTTTGCGGCGCTCTTTGTGCTAATGGAAGTGAGTACTTCGACTTTCTTAATCTGGATGTTAGTCAACTACGTCTTAACATATTTAAATGTTTGGCATACGAGCAGACGATAACAACAAGCAAGCAATAGTACAATAGCAGAGGGAAGAAGGGATCAGGCAGCGGGGGATAAAATGTATTAGATTATCATTCGTCACCGAAACGTTACATGATGATTCCCAAACATTTTAGACATTCGTTGTCGTAGATAATAACATCGTTTTGATTAGACTCACTATATTCTAATATAAGACACATATATGTAGTAAACAATTATGTAGCACTAGCTTCTGCCAGCGGCGTCGCCCGCGTAGATGCATAAAATATAGCCTATGTCACTCCGGGATAAAGCCGCTTTCTATGTGAAAAAAATTTACTATTGTCAATCGGACCAGTACTTCCAGAGATTACCCCCTACACACAAACTTGCAAATTTTCCCCTTTTATAATATTAGTTTAGATAAGTAATTTTCGTCTTCCATTTAGAAAAAAGAAAACCGGAAAATCATTATTTTACTTCAAAAAGTGTTCCTTATTATACCTTCAAAAAGTATTACTTTAGTCCACTCACATTTCATCAGTCTAACTATATATATTTTTTAAACTAATCATTCTGTAATGACTAGTTATTTATCACCTATTCATAGGGCTAGGTGAAAAACAATTTTTATGGAATTTTTATGGAGATGTCAAATGCGTTCAATCACGTAGATCATCAAAATACTAATGATTAATTTAGAGAAATAATATATAAAATAAAAAGAGTGCATTGAATCTTTTATACAGATTTCAAATAAAACAAATAATATATAAGTAACAAATGATTTAAGGTTTAAACGAATATACATATCTGATACCAGATTTTTTCTATTTGGAGTGCTCTAGGGAAGTATTCTTGGACCTCGTTTATTTGTAGTCTATTAGATACTAACGATCATGATAAATATAAAAGTATTTGATTTAAGAAACGGATTTAGTAATACAATTTTCTTGAAGATATGATATTCTAGTTAAATGTTACAAGTCTTGAAAATATAAGTTACCTACATGACTTTCACCAAAAAACACAAAATAAGAAAAAAACACAGTTACTGCATAGGCGACACATTGGAGGGAGTTTTTGAAACTGAATTTCATTATTTTGTATACACATTGGGCTGAATTAGAAAATACAATTTGATAAATCTCGCTATGCCATCTACATGCTAAAAAAAATTGTAAACGAAAATGCTTTAGGTACTTAGTGTTTACCATGGGTTTGTGGATTCCATGCTTACAAATATCATTTTTAGTCGACAATTCCACAAACACATAATACCAATTTCAGAGGTACTTTAATTTTGACAGGCCTGTTGATCTAGTGGTTAGTGAGTCTGACTGCTATGCCAGAGGTCGTGGGTTCGATTCCCACCCAGGAATTTGTCCTGTTTGTGTGATGAGTATAATCATTTGTTCTGTGTCTGGGTGTAATTTATCTATAATATGTATGTATTTAGAAATATATAAGTATGTTTATCAGTTGTCTAGTACTCATAACACAAGCTCTGCTTAGCTTGGGACTAAAGGGCATTGTGTGATAGTTGTAGAATATTATTATTATACTAGCTGCTGCCCGCGACGTCGTCTGCGTGAAGGCTCTACAGTACCAAAAATACCTAAGATGTCAGTGCCGCTATAGTATTTATAAGTAAACCACTTTTAAAATAACATTAAAATATAAGTTTTTTTGCAAGCGAAGCAAGTGAAGAGAGTTATATGGGAATCCTGCTGAGTTCAGTCATAAGATGTGACTGAAGGAAATAGAGAAAATAATGCAGGAATACATTCCTGGATACAAAAGAGTAAAAATACGTACAAAGGTATCATACCTTACAACACTTCCCTATAAACTACGTTGGTAGTTATGCTGCCAGGAGCCAAAATGTGAAGAGAGTCAGGACTGGTGACGCGGGAGCAAGCGACGTACAGTTGCCCGTGTGAGAAGCAACTCGTCCTGAGATCGACACCCGCTGCCCTCAGTATCTGCCCCTGTGACTTATTGATGGTCATCGCGAAGCAATCACTCTCGGGGAACTGTACGCGCTTGGACTGGAACGGGAAGTTGTGAGGTATGAAGGGAATGGCGTGGTATAAATACTGCCTCGCCTACGCCACAACCCGTAAGAATTTCCGTATCAAGGGTGTGTCCATGGAGAGAGATGACTTTAAGGCGGGTCCCGTTACACAATTTCGGAGGAGAAAGGTTCCGAAGAAGCATAATCGGGACACCGACCTTCAACTTGATGGTATGCGCTGGAAGTCCACTTGCTGACAGAGAGTTCAGAATTCCACGGGCTAATGTGTGGCGTCATCTTGCTCGGCAACAGTGTTTATCGAGGTGTAGACCACTTCATTCCCCTCAATTTCCGAGAGAATGCATTCGTTATTTGCTGCAGCCTGATCATTTTTGGGCGTCGGCGATGTCACTCACACACCCAAGAAGCTGGTGCGGTATACGACTGATGTCCCCGTAAACACAGCGAATGAGTTCTTCTAAGCTGGATACCGCTCTACCGAGAGACTCTGGAAGCACCACCTGTCAGAGTGCCTTCGAAGAAGGATATCGGAGAATTCTTGCAATGCACGTGCATTGCCGCCGAGTCGAGCTCTCATATTAATGGTCAAGCGCAGCTAACAAACTCTTGACCACAACGAAGATCGTTTTAACGAAGCATTTACCTTGTCAGCCCTCGATACCCGGAAGTGTTTGCCGGAAATCGCCACTGAACAGAACTGTGACACCACCCATCAAATGTTCGTTCCTGCAGATGTCCTGCAGGGTTCTGTCCACGGCCTCAACTGCCTTCATATTGGCCATCGTACACTCATCCCATACGATCAGAGAGCAATCCTTGAGCACGTGTGCCTTATCGTTGTTACGTGACACACCACAAACGGGCGTTTCGGCGCTCTCTCTAAATCGATGGGAATTTTAAACATGGCATGTGCTGTCTTGCCACCCGGAAGCAGTATGGCAGCAATTCTCGACGATGCTACAGCAATAGCAATTTTGCCTTGCCTCCTGACCTCTGCAAATATGTCAGTGGTAACAAATGTTGTTCTACCAGGAGCATCCAAGACAAACATGTTACCCTGGTTTTACTAAACGCTTTCAAGGACGGTGTCATAAATTTGTTTTTGCTCTGAAGAGAACAAAGTGACAGGATCATTTCGTATGGTGGTCATTTCGCCCGGATCGCAATTTATCCCAGCGTTATACTCCCGATTTCCACGGCCTTGATGCGGTGATGATTGGGGAGCTGGTAACCCATATTCGATCAGCGATTTGCAGCCGATAGAAATGACCACATCTGGAAGTGAACTGAGACAGGTGTTCAGCACGCGTTCATCACTTACTTCGTCTTCGTCTCCTGTAGCACGCCTCAAAGCTCGTAGAAAATCTTCAGACAGATGATAGCGATACTTCTCCCACAAAGCTACCGGGTTCGCGACTCCACAAAACACCAACCGATCCCAATTATTGTCACCGTCGAGAAGGTGACGTGCTACGCAGGCTGCGCGGTAAGTGGGATACTCCACGCCATCAAATGTCCTCTGGAAGGCGAAAGACGTCGGGCCTCGGACAGTGGGAAGTAACAACCGCAGAAAATAGCATTCGCTATTATTCGGATGCACGGTAGGTATCCAATGCGGTGTCCTTGAAAGTTCCCGGAAAACCTTCCACAGCACCTCCTTGTCGAAGTCGGTTAAATACACTCCTTTGTTTGTCGTACGTGTAATATGAAGGCACCTCGTCATACGTAAGGGATCTCACAAACTGGTCGACTTCACAGAGCTGGAAAAATGTCACCATGTTAACACCGCATTTTTTTTTTAATTGTCTTCCTCAACTCTGCTCAAGATTTTGAGGGTTTTGTTGGAACTTGAATTTGTCAAAACGAACTACACGATACGACTTTTATGAAGAAAATGAACATCACATCACCATCTATGAATTTTAAGAATAACTAACTACTAACCTCGCCAACATGATCAAATTTAAATTATTAATTTCCAAAAAGTGTTAACATGTAACTTGATTTGATTTTTATGAAATCTCATGAGATGGCGCTGCTTAAAAATTATCTTTATGCTACTAAAATTCATTAAACTATGTTTCTCTACCTAAGTTACTGAAATGGCGTAGTTTTTATAGTGTAAAGCTAGATAATAGCATAGCTTACTCAAAAACAACATTTAAATATGCATCGTTAGATTACACGCTGTCACAGAATGCGTGAGAAAAATAAAGATTCACAGCTCCTCCTCCGTAGGTGATAGCGTGATAATATGTAGCCTATATCCATGCAGTTCTTTTTGAGTTTAGCCCGGACATACATACAGACAGACAGACAAAAATTCTAAAAACTATATTTTTGGCTTCGATATCAATTGAGTTCACGCCCCAAGTATTATTTAAAAAAAATATTCAATATACAGTTTTGACTTTCGTACGATTTTATAATATGTATAGATTCAATACACTTTGAAGAAATGCCTTAACGATTAAACACGTTATTGTGGCTAATTTATAAAAGATAGATATAAACTATCCCGGACTTTTTTGTAGATCTATTGGAGACTATCATCTTTGTAATACATACTTTTGGTGTATGATCAATGTATGCGAGGATAGGAGCGATCGAAAGCGCATTTTCATCCGACTTGCTTCAAATTTATAGTCATTTCTCAGTTCCTATGTATCTTATCGTTATGTTATATAGCCCATAACCTGCCCAGGAGTATGGACCATAATCGTACCAAGTTTGGTTAAAATCCCTTCAGTAGTTTTTGACCCATGCGTGCACATACAGACAGACAGACGGACAGACAGACAGACAGACAAAAAATTTTCTGATTGCATTTTTGACATCAGTATCGATCACCAATCATCCTCTAATATTAATTTTTAATATATATTCAATGTACAGAATTGACCTCTCTACAGTTTTATTATAAGTATAGATTATTAATTCTCTTTTGTTTGCATTATTCCAGGCTCTTTCTAAGCTCGGCTTGATTGGCTACATCGGTGGCTGGACGGAGGCGCTTATTCTGAGAGTGGATGAGAGCGATCGCTTGGCGGTGGCTTTAGTACTTATGGTTTGGGTACGTTAAGAACTACTTGCACGTTTATTTGATCATTTAAAAAGGTGATAAGGATCCAGCGGCACTACTAGGCTATTTGAAATTTTAGAAAAAAGTTGATAGTTCGGTCTTCGTTCAGTATTGTTATTAAGTTCTCATAGTGATTTCATATTTTTCATAGTATTTATTAGTTTATTATTTTAGCATATGTATGTATTTTATTATTATAAATAACTTATTTTATATTTTTCCATTTGAACTATTTGTTATTATGTATTTGTTTATTGTGCAAACCTACCACAGTGTTGTCTTTTTTAACCCAAAGGTTGACTGGTAGAGAATGCCTTGTGGCATTAAGTCCGCCTATGTACCACTATTGTACATGAAGTTTAAATAAATAAATAAATAAATAGTAATCGAATAGGTACACAAAAACTTGGCTTTCTCAGATCGACAAATCCGTCCCTAATAACTAATATTATAAAAGCGAAAGTGAGTTTGTTGGTTTGTTTGTTACGTCTTCACGCTTAAATGGCAAAACCGATTTTGATGAATTTTGGTACAGAGATAGTTGGGACCCTGGAGACAGACATAGGCTAATTTTTTTTTTTAAGTGAGATAAGTAGGAGAAAGAGGCGGGCGAAACCGCGGGTAAAAGCTAGTAATATATAGAAAGGAAAAGAAATCTTTATTAATGGCTATAATAAAATTAAAAAAATTGCAGGTGTCAGGTATAACATCAGCGTTCGTTGACAACGTACCTCTGACGACCATGATGGTGCGAGTCGTGACGTCACTGGGCACCCATCCGACGCTCAACCTGCCCATGGCGCCGTTGATATGGGCCTTATCCTTTGGAGTTTGTTTGGGAGGTAAGAGTGAAATTTGTGGAATACTGCAAGTTAATCTTACTGAATCTTAAAATCTGTTATTTTTGTTTTGTACATGTATTGCTAATTTTGTACATTGCATGTGGTTTTGGCCCGAGGAGATAATACATTTACCAAAAAACAAACCTTTCGTTGTTCTATCTAACGCACATCCACAAAGTACAGACGTAACGCCTTCTCCATACGTAGTGTCACAGCCTTTAATAATTTACCGTCGCACCTAGGAATCGACTTATTTTGCACCAGTGTACAAAACATTAGAAAAATCCTGAATAAGGAATATTTTGGAGATAGTAGTCACGAATAATTACTTAATATTGATTTTACTTAGTTAATTGCATTTTATCTATGATTTTAAATGGCGAGGACAGGCATAATCCTTCTTTGGGTACCAACATAAATTTTTATTAATATTTTATTTAAAAGTCAACGCAGTATAATATAAGATATGTATATGTGGAAGCTTTTAATTAGCAATTTTCCATACCTATAAAAAAAAAACAATTATGTTATTAGTCTGTAAGCTTTCTTTAAAAATAAATAAATAAATAAATAAATAAATAAATAAATAACACATTTCAGCTCTGTATTTTGCTTTACCTACCTACGTCTCTATAATGCGGTGCAAGCACTTCACGCACCCTCGCCACCCGATCCCCACTCTCTTCCGCTATTGTACTATCGCTTGCTTCGCGTAAACTTCGTAATATTTAGAACTTCAAAAAAAAATTTTTATATCACAATGTAATGAAACAAAATATGATAAACTTTGCTAAATTTTGCCCGCGACTTCGTTCGCGTACATAAAATATAGACCATGTCACTCAAGAATAAAGCAGCTTTCTATCGGTGAAAGAATTTTAGCAAACGGACCAGTACTTCCAGAGATTACCTCCTACAAACAAAAAAACAAACTTTACCTTTTTATTATATTAGTGTAGATTACTGTAGATTTTTAAAAGTCATAGAACAAAAGTGTTAGTAACATAGTTCTGAGAGATTGTCGGAGTTTTACAAATAATCCTGTATATCTTTTTTATTCTTATTCTTCTTCTTCTTCCTGCCCTTATCCCATATTACTTGGAGTCGGCAGAACAGGCCGACGTTTATTTCTTCCATTCTGTCCTGTCACCTATCAAACTATCACTAACTCCCTTTTCTTTTATATCACTCCTCACACAATCCATCCATCTTTCCTCCTGCCTTCCTCTCCCTCTTCATCCATCTACATGTATAGTCGGAACTTTTTTAGTAATATGCGCGTTTTTATTACTGGGTTAATTTTTTCTAGTGTTAATTTTCAGGCAACGGCACCCTCATTGGAGCCAGCTCCAACGTCGTCTGCGTCGGGTTGGCTGAACAGCACGGTTACAAGATCACCTTCATGCAGTTCTTCAAAATTGGCTTCCCTGTCATGATCGGACATTTAGTAGTAGCCACCGGGTATCTACTCCTGTGCCACTGTGTTTTTACTTGGCATTAGATCTTATACGAATATGAACTTTATTAGTTTAATATTTTATGGTTCATTTTCGTGTGAAGTGATTTCCTTTAGATGAGATTTGCACAGACCTGGTGAGCAAGAAAATAGGGAGCAAGTTCTTAGCAATGGATAATAGAGTGTAATCTACCAGTGATGATTAACGCTTTGAATGTCATAAGATACACAGTTCGACATAAGCAATTGTCTTTCTATTGTGTCTCTAATTACGGCATTCGAAAGGTTCAACTTCAAGGAGTGAACAAAATATTATAATTAATTTAAAATTCATAAATAGTCTTTCTAAAAAGTCAAATGACTGAGGTGTTTATTAGGGTAAAATGAAATCTGATGTAGTCAACACTGGTTGGATGATCAAGGTTGATTAAGAGATCTTGATCATTGCTTACTAATAGAACCTTATAAAAAGTATCGATTATAAGACAGTACTTTTTAAATGATTTAATACTATTATGGAACTTTTTATCGATATAAATATAAAAGCTTTAAACAATAGATATTTTATTTCGTTCAAAAATTCCCAAGTCGTTCGACTTTTTAGACAAACTATACACACTACCCTACCCTAATGGACGACGTGTGAAATACTGTGCTTTTTATAAGTTGGAAAGCAGCTATTGCAATAAAGCAAGTGCTTATTGAATTGATAAGTAAGTCATAATAATATTATAAAACCTGACTTTTGAATCGAACCCAGGACATCAATAGTCACGTTTCTAATCATTATACTGATGAACCAATGACACTAGTACAACATAAGTTTTAATATAATCGTAACCCCAAAATGTCTAGTATTATTAGGCAAAAAATGTATGTGCAAAATTTTATAAGTGTATTATAAAAAATCACAAAGTTGTAAGCTTCTTATGGTACCTGGTTGTCCGCACAAATACATAGTCACTGGACCATTTGGGCGACTGAGGGCTTGTTTTGCTCTCGCACCCAGTTATGCGCTGGCACCTAATGCCCGCTATGTTCTGCCATAATCTGTATTGTATTTAGTGGGGGTGGTGTCCAACTTGTGACCTTTTAAAAATATTTTAAGAAAAAATTATAATATGGAGTAAAAATGATTGAAATCGATTTAGTTACTGATTCTGAACAAACCATATTCAGGTTTCGCATTATATTAAAAATAATATTGTATAAATTACAAGTAAATAGCTTTTAATTATAAGTACAAAATATGTTCTTTTGAATTATATAAATTAATTGTTAAACCGTCCTATATAGCTTTACTTTATAGTTAGGAACATATTGAATATAAGCGAATAAAAAATTAAAGTTCAATTTTCTAAAGACAAGCATAATATTATATCAATTATTTATTTGAATGTTTAAATAAAATGTATGTTATTCGTAAAAGGGATAAAAGTTAATATCAAAATTACCGTAAAAGGGGGCACTTAGCCCTGAGGTACAACTTTGACCCAAGCTCGATAACCAATAGAAACACAGTAAACCCAGTTTCTTGTGTTCCTATTGGCTAATAAGCCAAGTTATACCCCAGGGTCAAAGTATCCCTGATTTACTCAGTATACAGGGTTATTTGTAAAACACTGGCAACCTCTCAGGACTATGTTACAACATCTTAAACAACTTTAATTTGTTCTATGACTTTTAAAAATATACCATATTTTAATTCATTAGATTTTCATACAAAATTAAAAATATTTAAATTGGTCGTTTTAAATATTACAATGTCATGCGAAGCAAGCGATAGTACAATAGTGGAGGGGAGCGGGGTCGGGCGACGGGGGTGCTTGATGCGCTTGCGTCGCGTCATACAGACGTAGGTAGGTATGCGAAATACAGAGTTGAAATGTGTTCTACAGATCAACGAAATCTTGTAGGTTTGTTTTTAATAAATGAATTATGTTTTGGAAAACGTCATAAAACAAAAGTTGTTATGTATGGTGTACGTTATACAGTCCTGCAAGGTTGTTAGTGTTCTATAAATAACCCTATATACAGGGTTATTTGTACTCTGTATTTTACATACGTCTGTATGACGCGACGCAAGCGCATCAAGCACCCCCACCACCCGATCCCACTCCCTTCCGCTATTGCACTATCGCTTCCTTCGCATAGAGTTCGTAATATTTAGAATATATAATTTAACTATTTTTATTTTTGTATGAAAATATGATGAACTAAAATATGATACATTTTTAAAAGTCATAGAACAAAAGTTGTTGTTTATGATGTTAGTAACATAGTTGAGAGTATGCTAGTGTTTTACAAATAACCCGTATAAAACATATTTTTTGGTATTATAAAATCTTTACCTAATAGGTACCTATTATAAAGCAGAAGAGTTTCGTTTGTTTGTTTGGTTGTTGAATCTCAAGAAGTACTGATTTGAGTAAAAAAACATTTAGTATCAGCCCCCCTAGCCAAGTTACAAACGTTTCGCTTGCGTCGAACGCTTCGAGTTGACCTTGCCACCAAATCTTTTGTTCTGACTACGTGACTGAGCGTTGAGATGACGTCATTCCCGTACATTTAAAGCTTTCTACTAGCGTTAACTATTGCAGATTTGCAACTTGGCTAGGGGCACAGATAGCTCATTTATCATGCAAGGTATATAACATGATCGCGGTACGACGGATCCGCGGGAGATACTAGTTTTTAATAAAACTATACTTTTTAAGTTTGAAGTAAAATACATAATATTTTTTTGTTATAAAAAAATATAAAAGAATAATAAATCTTTGTTAAAATATTTGTTTTTTTTTTTTACGTGATCGTGAGTAAATCACGGAATTAACAATGCTAACAAAGATTTCAGGCGTTATCTTTTTTTTTTCGCGTTGCCTTTTCGTCAAACATCGCGTTGAATTGCGTTAGATGAAGTAACAAGCTTTTAAACATGCTTGATGTTTTTTTTTATGGTGGAAAAAAGCATCCAATGAGCGGAGCGGGAGATAGTGTCAGACTCTTACTGACTAAAAGCCCACCCCATTCCATCTGGCCTTCATACCGGGGCTCGAGTTCCCTTTCGGATAACCCTGGTAGGCTTCGACCCGGCTGGGCCCCTGCTGTTGCTGACAACTCCTTGAGGCGCGCGGGAACAGCGCGCGCCGTCGACGACTTAGGCTTGGTCCGGACAGTTAACGTTCGGCCGGACAGCGTGTTACCCATTGTTCACTGTCCGCAAGCCCGCGCCTACGATGCCCGGAAATCGGGATCGGAATCCCAGCGGCGGCGGCGAGAACGCCGTTGCCTGATGCGGGCTTCCTCCTTTGTGAGCATTACTGCTTCGCAGAAGTCGGCGACCGCCTGTCACTCCTCCTCGCTCCGGACCATGGCCTCATCCAAGTCCCGGCGCGAGAAAAGTGCGCGATGTTGACGTTGGAAAAGCAAGGCGAGTGGAAAAGCAACCTCTTAAGATCCGATTATCACCACTCAAGCCACCGCCAACTTTCAAATTTATTTACGTTACATGTCGGTATTTGGGTTACAAATATTTATATGTATTATATATATATAATTTTATTTCTATATCTGTAATTTATCTATAATATGTATGTATTTAGAAATATATAAGTATGTTTATCAGTTGTCTAGTACCCATAACACATAGCTTGGGATTAGACGGCTCTGTGTGATAGTTGTGGATTATTATCATCTCCTTTATTTTTCTATTTTATATATAATTTACTTATTTAAATATATTTTCTTTAAATATATAAACACAAACATTTTAAAATATAAAAAATGGAATTGTTCGACGAGTGATCCGAGACACGACCGAGACATCGTGTCTGTGAGCGGTGTCTTTATGTGCGTTGCTTGAGCGCGCTTTGTATGTAGATCGACTTTTGTACCTATATATTTTTTGCCTGTGACCTTTAAGCCAGGTATACTCTAGTGGCTCACAGACTACCTAGCAAGTGTCACCAGGGAGTGACGCTCATAGTTCTCGTACCTACTTAAAGAGACACGCGCGTGAACATATCGTCATGCCATGAACACAGTGAATGCTCGTCACACGGTCAAGCGCTCGTGCGTCTATCTTGCTCTTAAGTTATTCTGTTTACATTTATCTACTTATGTTTTTAGTTTTGTGTTAGATTAAGCAAGAATTTTAAATAAATATATTATCACCGAAATTTATTTGTCTTATTCCATTAGAAAATTCTCAGTAGCTGCCTGGAGCTTGGCAGTTACTGGTTTGATACCACCATGTCTCGGACAGCACATAAAGCCGTTGTTCCTGGACCTGATCTCTCCCTAGTCTTATCAGTTTACTGTTACATCGTTCTATGAGAGTATAAGAAGTAAGAATGCTCCTGTGTTTGCTCATACATATGAGCACAACATAAGTGTCTTAATAATTGATAAATATCAAGTCAAATATGTAGCCTAAAAGTTTAATGGATAATTTTTACTGTTGCTTATTATTTGTACCTCATAGACTATATTAATACTAAGAATAACATCATCTTTCACTTTTACACAAGTCCACAAGCACTCATAGTTGCTACTTTGTCCATTTGTAATAATGCAACAAATTATGTCTGCAAAGCATTTTATAACTATTGCACAGTAAATTAAATGTTTCATATATTTAGTATATGCCCTGGTTCCATGCTGTATAGCAGCTGCGTCGCCTCAATAGTCGTAAGCTTAAGCATCCAATTGTATAATTGTAACTGATATAACATAACACATAATCCTTGCTGGCCGATCAACGTCTCACCGTCGACGACGGCTGGTGCTGAAAATCAGCGCTGTGGCTCTGTCTTACACGAGCCCCAGCATTTTGATGAGCACCAGCCGTTTTGCGCGGATGTGACGCATATCATACTTTACGTGCTACTTTAGTCGAAATTGTTATTGGTTTTATTTTAAGGTATGCACCATGTTTGGCGCAAATAAACACTTTTTCTTTCTTTCTTTCTATATTATAATAAGTTTGTTGGAGAAGACTCCGACTCCTGTTCCGGTTCGTCTTTGAACCGTCAGTGTAGATTCTCAATTTTTCTGTAAGTTGGATTCTGTAGTGATTTTTAAGTGCAGTGTCTTATGGACTTGGGGACCGTTATCGTGGACTGTCGTTTGACGGTGTCTTCAATACTGCATTTATATGTTTGATTCAGGAGTCCGTTTTTAATGTGCCCGGTAACTTCTTCCGCGCTATGAGATGCAGTGGAGGCAGTCCTACCATTGCCTGTAGGGCAGCATTGGGCGCTGTTCTCATGCTACTGGTGATTGCTACGCAGGCGAGTTCATTTTGGGTGTGCTCAAGTCGGTCCTGGGCCACCAAACTAGGGAGACGTATGTGATGACTAGCTGTGCCCCGCGGTTTCACCCGCGTTTTTCTCGTTTCCGTGGAAATACCGAGATAAAATATTGCCTATAATTGCCTCCCTCAATAAATGGACTATTGAATATTTAAACAGTTTTCATATCAGATCAGTATTTCCCAAGATCAACGCGGTAAGCGTTCATAAATGTATTTATTATACTCTTCAAAGATCTTATACTTACAATCATCACCAAATATATTTCGAAAAAGATTATTACAGGACTTTATGTTGATAAAAAACTCCATGGCCCATAACTCATTAATAGGTACCAACTCTTAACATCATAAACACGTGATAAATTTTAAACGAAATATCCGATTGAGATGAAACAAAAAGTATTTTACTTCTACATAAATACTCTTGATAACATAATGCTTAATTTCGATAAAGATTAATATTACGATACATATTTAACGTAGTTTTTTTTCTTCAGACGATTTAATAATTATTTTGAACACAGAATCGGTTATTGTGATTAAACCATGATAGCTAGATATATGTTCTCGCGGACTTTTTTGTAGATCTTAATGGGATCTACAAACCCGTAGTATATCATTTTGTTCTATTGTCAATAGTTTTTGCAGCGCACGCAAAAATAGGTTTTCGATTTTACACCTTGTGTTACAAAATAGCAATTGTATTACGGATCCCTAATTTTGAAATAAAAAAAACATAGCCTATAGCCTTCCTCGATAAATGGACTACCCAACACTGAAAGAATCATTCAAATCGGACCAGTAGTTCCAGAGATTAGCGCGTTCAAACAAACAAACAAACAAACAAACAAACAAACTCTTCCGCTTTATAATATTAGTATAGATTAAAGGATGAAAACCGGCCAAGTGCGAGTCGGACTCGCCCATGAAGGGTTCCATAGCATCAAATAGCATAATATAAAAGTTCTTGTAATGTGTTGTAACTTTGATCGATGTTTTAATAATATTGTATTTTTTTCAGTTTATGACGCATTAAAAAAAAACTACTTACTGGATTTCGTTCAAACCAATTTTCGTTGGTAGTTTTTATAGTAATGTATATCATATATTTTTTTTAGTTTTATCATTCTCTTATCTTGGAAGTTAGAGGGGGGGGGACACACATTTTACTCAATACTCAATACTCAATTTTTTATTGCATTCCACAATGTACATGCTTAGGTGGTAAGTGAAAATTTAATGGACACAATTGTGGACCCTGTTGGGCACAGCAAAAGACATTATAGACTAACAAATATTATACAATATAAATATATCAAATTTCATTATACATTAATTACGCTATTCATTAATTACATTAAATTAAAACATTAATTAAATTATATTTGGCATTCATTTCATTAAACATTAATTGCATTAAATTAAACATTATTTAAATTATAATTGGCATTCATTTCAATAAACATTAATTACATTATACATTCATTATATTAAATTTTAGCATTTGTTGAAATTATATTTGGCATACATTTAATTAAATTAAACATTATTTACATTATATTAGACATTTATTACATTATATAAAACACTCTTTTAATTGTTATGGTTTTTTAACTATATTATTTTTCTAGGTGTATGAATTTGTCATTTAAATATTCATTTATGCTGTAATAGCATTTACTTAATAATAGTTTTTTTAATTTATTTGAAAAAACAGCAATCTTTTTTTCATTTCTTAACAGCTCGGGTAATTTATTATAAATTTTTATCGACATTACAAGGGGGCCAGATGAATGCATTTTTAAGCGAGATGTTGGTAAGTTTAGACGTGTTTTGTGTCGAAGTGTGTATCTTGACTGAATGTCTTCTCGTTTAGTGTAAAAGTCTTGGTGAGTGTGCGCAAATTTACAGATTTCCAGTATGTAAATGGAAGGTAATGTAAGAGTATTAAGCTTTTTGAAATGAGGTTTGCAGCTATCAGTTTGTTCAATATTAACCAAAATACGAATCAACTTTTTTTGAGTTGTAAACAGCGCTGGTGCGTCCGTGCTGTTACCCCACATTATAATACCGTAACTGAGCCATGCATGAACATAGGCATAATAGGTAGCCAGAGCTGTCTGTAAGTTTGTGGTCTTTTTTATTTCGCGAAAAGCGTACAAAAATGTTGAAAGTTTTGTTTTTATTTTCCGAATGTGAGATTTCCAATTAATGTTCGTATCTATGGTTAAACCTAATAATGAAAACTCGTTTACTAGTTCTAATTTGTGGTTGTTAAAAGAGAAAGCCATTTACCACTTTGGAAGTGTCTCTCGCGCCAACTATTCAGTTTAGAAAAAAATGATATTAGAAACCTCAGTATCATTTTTAAAGACCTATCCATAGATACCCCACACGCATGGGTTTGATGAAAAAAATTTTTTTGAGTTTCAGTTCTATGTATGGGGACCCCCAAAATTTATTGCTTTTTTTCTATTTTTGTGTGAAAATCTTATTGCGGTTTACAGAATACATCTACTTACAAAGTTTCAACAGTATAGCTCTTATAGTTTCGGAAAAAAATGGCTGTGACATACGGACGGACAGACAGACAGACGGACAGACAGACAGACAGACAGACAGACAGACAGACAGACCGACAGACAGACAGACAGACATGACGAATCTATAAGGGTTCCGTTTTTTGCCATTTGGCTACGGAACCCTAAAAATCAGTCATGTGAAGTTTACATATAAATAAAACAACTTTTTGAGATTGATAATTTTATTCATTTTCCTCAATTTAGTCCCTCATTTAGATTCTATCTAGGTGCAGGTGCTTCTATGTTCTCTCGGTACCGAGCCGAACCAAACCCCACATAATATGAGCGCAGCAACTCTCTGTCCGATTTCCTGAGATACAACTACAATAATAGCTGATTATTTTATCATCCCAACTTGATCCTACCTCAACAATATATGTATACTGGAGGAACTTGCTTTTGAGTTTTGAACTAAGATAACGTCAAACTTAAATTACAAACTACTAGTACCTACCTATAATCTTAATATAAAAAATATGAAGAAAGTAAAATGTATAAATATTTTAAAATATAAAACATTACTTAAAAACTACTTTCATTACATTAAACTTAAATCTTTGAAGTTTGAAAGTATAATTTTGATGTACTATTCGACTGCTTCATATCTTGCGCTCATTCCTAACAAACTCCGTTGTTCAGACAACAGTCGAAGCACGCGTTGACTTGACTGCATCGCTCAGAGCATCCTGCGGTATATCTATAAAGAGAGCACAATAGGGTAGTGTCCATGGTCTAAATAATTACATTTTATTTAGTCCGTCTTTTAGATTATTCAAAAATAAGGGACACCTATTTTTTTATTTTTAAATTAAACCAAAAATGACAAAGATATAGCTCATTAAAGTTACGTATGACGTCACCCCGTGCGAAAAATGCAACAATGCATGTCCCTTATTTATTGAATAATCTGAAAGACGGATTAAATAATCTAAAAAGAAGATTAGTATGGTTCGAGAAAACCAAGCAGATCTGAAAAGGAAAGACTTTCCTAAATCATATCCTACAACTCACCTCCGCCTCAAATCATCGAATTGACAGAACTTACGGCTTTAATTCATAAACATTTACAGAAGATTTTCCTCCATTGTTATGGCAAGTGAGTCGATTGGAGGTAGACTTGGGACATTGATCTAAGTCACTGACATCGACATTGTCACTGCCCTAAAGCAAGTCTGATTTATTGTTATTTTTATAAAGTTTAGTTAGAAAAAAATCCTTACTCTTGTATGCGTGTAAGAACCATTTGACAACGAAAGCAGGAACGTCGCATCTTTCACCCACGTAATCTGCTGTGCACTGGCAGACTGGCGCACTCGCCTCGTTCAGGGAACAGGCACCGTCGTTTAGACAGAACTGATGGCACGCGCTAATTGTCCCTTCCCCAGAGGTACCGGCCTCACAGCTGAAACAACGAACATTTCAAACAGTGTAACACAATAAACAGACTCGCCAGTAAAATTTAAAGTCTGTAATCAATTATAGTAAAATAATAAAAAAAAAAATAAAAAAAAAAATGGGTCGGAAATTATATAATCAACACATACATCAATGATAAGACTAACTACTGCAAAGGTGCTCACAGTATCAAATTTTTATTGAATGCGTAAGCGACAGGGATTTTTTTGAAGTTGGTACCTAATAATAAGAATAACCAACTGGCTTCTCTCACTCTTTGGTAGAGCGAGAGCGTATTAAACTTTTATGAACTAAAAACTACCAAATGCAGTCAGTTACTTTGGCGTTCCAGGACCACTGTAACTCTTTCAAAAAATCCCGCGGCCCTAACGGCATCGACCCCACTGGACCCATTGGGTGTTGCTGACATCTATTTGAGACCCGCATGGAACGCCACATGCTTTCGTCGACTTTGGGCTCGTCGATACCGGACGGCCGGATGGTGAGCCTGCCTTTGCTCGTCGTCGGACTTATTACCACCAGCCTATCACGAGTACAGGCTCCATAAATAACCTCATGATAGAAATTTACCTTTTCTTTGCCAAATTCTTGTCGCATCTATAAAATCATAATTTTAAAGTTTGCCGTAAATAACTTTTGTTAGCTTGTTATGGGAATGCAACTTTATCGTTGGATGTCAAAGAAAAGTTAAATTTTCTTTGACAAATCTTGTCGCATCTGCCGAGAGAACGATTGGCGTCCAACGCAGAGGCGTTAGACATAACTAGTACACAATGAGGAGAAAAACTTTTACATGTCGTCCTTATTGGCAGAAACCTCGCATCTTCCACCATCGTAGCCTGCTGTGCACTGGCAGACCGGCTCGTCCTCTTCATTGAGCGAACAGATACCGCCGTTTAAACAGTGCTTATAACAAGCGTTTTCTTCACATCTTTTCCCAGAGTAACCGGGCATACAGCTGAAATATCAAAGATACAGAAGAGTTTAATTAAGAAAACCAATAATTGTAAGTAAACGTAACAGGTGTACGAGGTACAAGGTGCGCGACTGCGATGTTTCGGACACTCTACAAGTTTATCTTAGACCACACTAATATCGGAAATCCTATTGCCGATATTAGTGTCGGGCTTCAAATAAATACAAGTTGGATATCGTCAATTCACTATCAGCAAGTGTGGTGATGAATTATGGTCCCTTCTCTGTGTGAGAAGAGGCCTCAGCCCTGCCGTTGGATGATATCAGGCAGACATTTTCAAAATTACTTTACAAATTGAAACCTTATCATAAAAAAAACATACAAGTGACAACCCTATCGCACTCGACGATTTCAGACAAAATGGGATCACACTTGGTGCAAATGTAGAAATAAATAACACTCGATAGATACTTTATACTAAAATAGATACATATACATATATGTGATGAAATGACCTCCTTGGAAATGACATTTCATTTTTTTAATTTTTAAGCTGTGGATACGGGGTGACGTATGATTCAATGGCAGAATGATGTTTAGATTATTTTGTGCATTTAATTGATATAAAAAAACTTGTAGAGAGATAAATAAAGGCATATAATTGAGGAGGCGATATTAGTGAACTTTAAATGTCGTTTCTTTGTTTTCAGGCGAGATAAA
The DNA here is from genome assembly GCA_929112965.1 of Mythimna albipuncta. Lineage (NCBI taxonomy): Eukaryota > Metazoa > Arthropoda > Insecta > Lepidoptera > Noctuidae > Mythimna > Mythimna albipuncta. The sequence continues at coordinate 12,349,666 of OV815987.1, forward strand.
AGTGTAATTTTAGTAAAACGATAATTGTTATATTAATGTAAAAGCGTGTTGAATAAAATAAAACTTTGTTTTCAGATAAACAATTTGGTTTATTTCGAAAATCCTCGATAATATACCTTATATATATAATCACAGTGACAAGTAATGATCCTTCTGAAGCCTTTTAAATACAAGGAGTATTTGCGCACGTTTTATTGTCCTAGGCAATACATTCCATGGACAAGCGATCTGGATAATAAAAAAAACTTATCCAGGAAAGTAGTTGAATGCATTAATTTCAAGTTTCAAGTTAGCTAAAAACTGATTACCTGATTACCTAAGAAATTTTGTGTGGGAGTAGCAAAGAAATTGGAACCGTTTATTGAGGTAACGAGGGGTAGACAGAGAAAAAAGCACATTATGCCTAGACTGGCGCAAGCAGGTTGCAAGTGTCAGTAGAAAAGTAACCGGAACGTTAAGGTCGCTTTATCGTCTTAAAAATCTTCTTCCAGCTCACATAAAGGTATTGCTTGTACAGTCCCTAATTTTTCCCAATATTGACTATGGTGATGTGTGCTATTATAACCTGAATGCAAATCTCCTCAATAAACTTGACCGCCTTCTGAATAACTGCATTCGATTTGTCTTTAACCTCCGTAAGTATGACCATGTATCTGAACATCGTTCGCTTTTGAAATGGCTACCTATTCGTCGGCGTAGAGCACTAAGGGCTTTGACTACCCTGTTTTCTTTTCTAGACAAACCTTCTTCTCCTTCTTATTTGACATCTCAAATTCAATTCATTTGCTCTGCCCATAGTAAAAATCTCCGATCAACGAATAATCGTCTTCTACGATGTCCCTCACACCGCTCTGGGTTTATCCGATCCTCTTTCTTTGTCCAAGCGATCTTTCTTTGGAATGCGCTCCCGTTGAACATCAGGATGGCATCCAACCGGTTCTCCTTTAAGGTAATGGCTCGTGAACACATTCGCGAGAAGTTGGCAGAATCAACACAGCAGTAATTTGTTATATTCATTTCTCATATTAATTTTGTTTATTTGTATGTATTTATATAAGTATTTATTTATATATTTTTGTATTTGTGTTGATTTTAATTTTCGTTTTGTTTGTTTGCCTTGAAGTTGCACCTACCATGTTATGTCTCTGCACCACCCTAAGGTCGGCTGGTAGATAACGCCTAAGGCATTAAGTCCGCCTGTATACAGTTTTTTTTTTTGCAAGAAGTGTTAATAAATAAATAAATTATGCAAAAGGAAAAGAATATGAGCATTACGGCGAAGGCGAATTGGCAACCACTTGAGTTTAATACTAAATTCAGAAACCTGGTCATATTTACGCAAACCAAATATGAACCTTATACAAAAGTTTTGAAGTCAGTCAAGTTTATCCAGTTTTACTTCAGTGAGATCAAGGCAGCTGGCATCAGCATAATCAAGGACGGGTAGAAGCAGAGATTCGGCAAGCGTGATCTTGATGTATGTCATTGAACTCTTTCTAATCGGTTAAACTCAAATCAGAGTGATGAAAATAGCGTTTGCATCTTAGTATTCGACCTTGCAAGGCAATGTTTGTTGGGTTGGATAGTTATCAATAAAACTTTGTAATTTTTAAAAGGCTGTATTATCTACATATATATCGAAATCTGATAATATGATTTACCTGCATTTAGGTTGGCCATCAGCATCGACACTACAGTTTCCTTGCAAGCAATACTCGTTACAGATGGATACGTCGCATCTTTCACCATTGTACCCCGCTGTGCACAGACAGACTCGCTTATTGTCTTCATTCAGGGAACAGATACCTTCGTGTAGACAATAATCATGGCACACATTTACTTCGCATCTCTCCCCAGTGTATCCGGCTTTACAACTGAAATAATGAAGGTAAGAAACAATCTCGATTATTTAGACGAGTACGAGACGATATTTGTGACAAGTTATAATAGATTTCGAATAAACAAGCATCGTGAGTTGGCCCCGAATGTCTGTGAGATGAACACGTTTTACCTGCATGTAGGTTGTCCTTCAACACTGACACTGCACTCTCCTTGAATGCAATAGTTCTGACAGATTGATACTGTACACTCACTCTTCGAGTCATTCGGAAGTAGATCCTGGAGGGCTTCGCAGCTTTTTATTCCCTGAATTTGTTCCTTTATTGTGTAGTTGGCTACTATACGCTGACATTCCCCAAATACTGTGCGAGACTTTGTTTTTAGGTTCGATGCTTTATGTGATGTTTGATTCTTCGGTAATTGCCAAATTCCTTCTTGATTATAGCTCTGCCAATAGATGAAATCCTTCGACACGGCTAATGAAAATATATGAATTGTGTTTCTTACAATATATAGTCTTATTCTGTTATTTCCATTAAAATTTGAACTTTCAATAGACAAGTAATCATCATCAAAGTTTTCTCTCTCAGTCCAGTATATTTTTTGTGTTTGTTGATCGATGGCCAATTTTAGACGATAACAAACATAGTCGGCTATTAAAACTTCTCTCTCGGAGCCATCTGCCCGCGCCCTCTCTATCTCATAGTCTGTGACCCAGTAAATATACCTGTAATTTGTAAACATCTATCATCATTATCATCATCTTCTTTTCCCTGCAATTTTGTCTTTCAAGCTAATCATATAATGCTCTATTTTAGATTAAATTTAAAACCATAAAAATGGTTTTGGTGAATCATCCTTAAATAATAGAAAAATGCTAAACCAGACTTTTTTTGTGCATTTTTTGAGAGAAATTTTTCTACCATACATTACTTTAATATAACGTGAATTATTTGCTCAGCGCATGCCGTGAAAGCTCACAAAACGCAAAAGATATGTTTCGCCTTTCTTGACAAATATCATCGTAACTCGTAACAGACAGATAAATGGACAGAGTTACTTTCTCATTTATGATATTAAAGTATGGATTAGTACAATTAGGTTTTTATATTATTTGTTCCGCTAATGTTGTCGGTGTATGTATGATTGTATCACTAGTAACGTACCCTCCACAGCTATCCACGGCGATATCATTGCAGTAGTGCTTCGTCGTAATCAAAAGATTTTCGTCTGTATTGTTAGAAGATGCAGGATTTAATGAAAACGAGTATATACTATGTCGATGCTTCCAATAGAGTAGTTGTGTGACGGGATCGTAGACGACCCTCGAGAAATAGCTGCGTATTGTTCTTGTAACTAGACATTGTATTTCCTCGGTTGATAGGTTAAATATTAATATTGACAAGATCGGGTAATCAAAGTCGACAAACAGCAGCCTATAGTGAACCGGGTCGTAAGTTAGCGAAGAGATCATACGAGCCGAATGGATAACTTCTGTGTGCGTTATTGTTCCGTTGTGGTAAAATTCAAGTCGATTCTCTTCACCCACGACGATGTCTGAAACATAGAAATATTTTGTTTTTGTTTTGAGAATCATTTGTTTATCTTTGCATATACACTGGTCATATAAAATGGTCTCCAAATAACTTGGATTTACGCTGCTTGGATCCTATCCTAACTTGCAAATGAAAAGATGAATGGATTGTGTGAGGAGTGATATGAAAGAAAAGGGAGTTAGTGTCAGTTTGACGGGTGACAGGACAGAATGGAAGAAAAAACGTGTTGCGCCGACCCCAAGTAATATGCAAATAGAGCATAAGCTGGCACTTTTGAATAGTCAAATGTCGATCAGTCAAAGAAAAGTGAAGCTAAATTGCAAGAGTTATATAGTGTGTTACAATGGGCCGGCTCTTCGTTACTAATAACTTGACACGGTAACTTATTCGTTCTAGTTGTAAATGCAGCGAGAGCAGGAGTGGTAACCGCCCCGACTTACGAGTTGTAGGTCGCGGGTTCCAACCCAATAATTTATTTCATCACCACTGCTCTCAAAACGGTAAAGAAAAACGTCGTGAGGAAACCAGCATGTCCTAGAACTAAAAATTCGAAGACATGTGACATCGATTACTGAGCCCGCGTGGTGGATTACGGCCCATTCCTTCTCCTAAAGACGAAGTCCGAGTCCCAACAACGGGAACATTATAAGGCCGACTAGGCTATGCTATAATATATGCGAAAGTATACTCTGTCTGTCCGTATATCTGTCTATTTGTTACGTTATCTCTTCCCAATTTATGCAAATCTGTTCAGCCATTAGGATGACGTTACGAGGTGACCAACAGACAGACAGAGTTACTTCTGTATTTAATTCATCAACCTTTCAAATACTGTTTAAATTAATAAACCCAAAGCGAACGGCGTTCGCGCTGTCATTGTGTTACCATTGTGTCTCTAATTGACACGATTGAAAGGCTAAATAAGTATTTACTCATATTCGAAGATTCGCCAAACTGAAATAGCAATGGGCAGGGCTCATTGCTCGCAGAACAGATGGCTGTTGGGGCCGAAAAGTTCTGGAGTGGCAACCGAGTGCCGGAAGCGATACTCGTGTTATAAAATTCTTAAGTTTCAGAATGTAAATGGCTGCTGTGTTTTACCGGTCTCTAAAGCAACACTGCGGTCTAGGGTCTCGAACGAAGATTATCGCAACGTGAATGTGACAAATAAATTGTCAAGTATGATTTGTTGAATGAATTTTCCAACGTCAATCGTTTCACTTCCAAATAACTGACTTGTGTTTAATTTCCAGAAACCGGGCGAGAGACAGTTAGCGCTTATTGTTGTTTTATCACTACAAGAATCTGACACTATTTTCTGCTTCGCCCTAAGGTGGGGAAAAATCATCGGCCAAGTGCGAGTCGGACTCGCCCATGAAGGATTCCGTAGCAGCAAGTAACATAGTACAAAAGTTCTTGTAGTTCGTGATAACTTTGATCGATTTTTTAATAATAGTGTATTTTTTTTAGATTTATGACGTATTAAAAAAAAAGTACTCACTAGATCTCGTTCAAACTAATTTATGTTGGTAGTTTGTATAGTAATGTACATCATATATTTTTTTTAGTTTTATCATTCTCTTATTTTAGAAGTTAGAGGGGGGGGACACACATTTTACCACTTTGGAAGTGTCTCTCGCGCAAACTATTTAGTTTAGAAAAAAATGATATTAGAAACCTCAATATCATTTTTGAAGACCTATCTATAAATATCCACGTATGGGTTTGATGAAAAAAAAATTTTTGAGTTTCAGTTCTAAGTATGGGGACCCCCAAAATTTATTGCTTTTTTTCTATTTTTGTGTAAAAATCTTAATGCGGTTCACAGAATACATCTACTTACAAAGTTTCAACTGTATAGCTCTTATAGTTTCGGAAAAAAGTGGCTGTGACATACGGACGGACAGACAGACAGACAGACATGACGAATCTATAAGGGTTCCGTTTTTTGCCATTTGGCTACGGAACCCTAAAAAAATACTATTGTAACAAAAAAAAAAATCAGTTTCGAAACTTCTGTCTACTTGAATTCCGTCTATACTGAGATAAGTACCACTAAGAAAGTACACTGCAATGTGAACTAACCAACCACCTACGTCCATCTCAACCTAAGAGCAAAACTAAAAAAATCTGTCCTTAATCAATGTGGGTCCTTTACACATAAATTAATGAACGTTAATGACCTTTTAAATGGAAACATGTCTACATGCTGTAACAATTGACAGATTATTTAATCAAAACTTTTTTAAAGACTGATTAAAAAATAAATTGTTAAGCATTTATTAATTTTCGTTGAAAATGTTTACGGCAGGTAGGCGACAGTAATGGTGTAATGTAGTCCAAAGAAAAAAAAAACCGTAATATAAAACATCAGTTTTAGTAAATGCGAAACTCGAAACACGTGTCTAGTATTTTTATGTAAGGAATCTGTGTATAAAATTTCATAACTGTATCATGAAAACTCACAAAGTTATAAGCTTGTTATGTCAGCAAAAATACTCAGACACTGGGCCATCTAGGTGACTGAGGGTTGTTTTACACTTGCACTCAGATATTTGCAAGTGCCTAATGTACGCTATGACGTAATTAGAGCCGGTGGTGTCCAACTTGTGACCTTTTAAATATTTTTGGAAAAAAATATAACATGATATAAATACTATTAGAATCCATTCAGTTACTGTTTCTGAACAAACTATATTCAGGTTTCGCATAACTAAAAATAATGTTATAAATACAAGGTGTAAGGGACAGCCCTCCACAAACTTTAAGGGCTTGCTCAGTAGACGAAACTGAACAACCTTCCACAAAAAATTGTTTCAGGATACGATATATAATTCGCCTCACCATACCAAATTATAAACTTGATTGGATAGTTTGTATGGAGAGGCCGAATTTTATTTTTCGTTTGCTGAAAAAAAATTAAGTGTTAGGTTGTTCAGTTTCATCTACTGAGCAAGCCCTTAAAGTTTGTGGAGGGCTGTCCCTTACACCTTGTATAATCATTGTTTACGACTCTTGCACTCACCCCAGGAGAAAGAACGCACCGAACTCACGAGCAACACTAACAACGCTAACACACGCGTGCCACACATCTTGTTATACTATACTGTTACAGCTGACGCTCGATGAATATGAAAGAAGAGTGATGGAGTTGTTAACATGAAGCCATATATAGGTGACGGGCATTTTCCTGTTTGTTAGAACTCTAGTGCTTGCATGGTTTAATCTTCATTAAAGGAGGTAAAACCGTTCTTTATTAATTAATTTAATTTGCAGAGAATCATTTGTTTATGAAAAACATAGCAAAAGGTATATTTACTAAAATATGAGTCATGGATTAATTCGTTTGATTAGAACGGGAACACGGACGTTTGGGACTTGTTAATTAGATTAACCTAATTTTTGGTAGTTCATTATATTTAACAATTATGATGAATTTAAAATAACGTGTTGCACATATTACTGCGTAAAGTTGTTTACATATATCGCTCTTATAAATATTATAACATAAACAGATGTCATCACATAATATAACTTGTAGAAAAACCAAACCAACCAAGCACGCAACTCAGTTCTGATACCGTAAAAAGTTGTGAGATCAATGTCATACCAAGTCGCTTAATTTATTCAGTCCGTACTTAAGGAATCTTGATGACTTAGATTGACTTGGTAATCGGACTGTATTAGGGTCAATTCCCACTGAAAGAGCAGCGGCCGGCAGCGTCTTTTTGAGGCAAAATATTACAAACTATTTTGAATCTTATCTACGTGATTAAAAAGTTCATAGTCATTTGAAGGCAAAGGAGGGGTAGCGTGGCGTCGCGAGGCTGCACGAGCCTTCTACCGACTAGTCAAAAGAAGCGCCACGCGGCTGATCGCGGCGCAGCTAGCTGACGTGCGGCCGACCGCGGTGCAGCTGACAGACTCGCGGCTGCGCGCGAGCGACCATTTCCTAAAATTTTCTTTTCCTTTTTCTTTCCGTTTTGTTTGTTACTTCTTGTTCTTCTTCTACAGCCAGTGCTATGATACATAAATCCAAATCCACCATATTTATTGCCACACAACTTTCCTTGAGTGAAGTAGATCGCACACTAGTTTTCAAAGCTACCACGCGGAGGCTCATTGCGGCGCCTCGGGATGCCGCGCTGCCTCTCGCGGCGCCGCACTGCCCCGCGCGGCGCCACACTGCCCCTTGCGGCGCCGCGCTCAGTCACTTGCTCTTACGGCCGCTGCGCGCCGCTGCTCTTTCAGTGGGAATTGACCCTTACTTGTAATATACATGCTTCCATCATCTACAATATTCTTCGTTTTCAGGAATTCATCTTATGTATTTAAGTTACTTACACTTTTTATTAGCGGCCCGGAATGTTTCCAGCCCAAACTATGTTGTTTTTGTTTTTCATAATATTTTAGGTTTCAAAGTGTTTATCGCCAATACCCACTTCCTTCTTGATAACGTGAGCATGGCAGCAACGAATGACTATGTTTTGCACGTTATGTTATTAATATTAAATATTAAATAAAGTATATAGGGGCACATGTTTAGAATAAAGAAACACGAAGAAGAAATAAAAAAAAAGTTCCTCAGTAGCCCTGAATTGAGTTACACGAACACCGATAAATGCTTGCACTGACGGGACAGGTCCACTCAAAACTGTGTGGTTCTTTCTTTAAAAGATCATCTGACTCCAATCTGCATGGACCGCGTTTGCTGGATGAATTTTAAAAGAGACTTTGACCCCTGAGTCTGTTTTGGTGTTTCATCTCGGGGTAGTCAGCTATTAAACACTGGTCTCATCTAGTTTAAATTGACAAAAAAAATACGTTTTTAAAAAACCTATTTGCAAAATAAATTTTTACAGAAGTCTCTTTTCGTTGGTAAAACCGAACTTAAGTACAGGAATTGATGGAATAACAAAACAATGATATACCTAAATCGATAGAGGTCCGTCTCGTCGCTTTCGTGCCGAATATCTTTGAAAAGCTAATGTAGGGTGTCATTCTGCGTTGACCTGGTCATTGCAAATCAAAGTAATGTTGACCTAAAATATGTAGCACTAAAGCAATTCATCGATGTAAAGAAAGCTTCAATCCGCCAAATACAGTAGCCGATTCAGATTGTGTCACACCAGCAAAGTATTGAGAGTAGCTATTTGTCGCCATCCACAGTGTATTTTGGACCCAAAAAGAGATATCTGTTTTTTATTGAATAATACTATTCAATTTGTAATTATTAATGCATGAGTTTCTACTCAGTATCATTTTTTTTATTTTTATTAACACAAAGGTTGACTGATAGAAAATGCCTTGTCGCACTAAGTCCGTTCATATATCACTACTGTGTATGAAGTTTAAATAATTAAATATTTTGGTAAAGAATTTTGTATGAGTTATTAGGTGTAATATTAGACTTGTCTAGATAACATGTTTGTATTATCGACTAGCTTTTGCCTGCGGCTTCGGCCGCGTACATAAAATATAGCCTAAGTATGTAACTCAGAAATAAAGGTGCTTTCTATAAATGTAAAAAAAAATCGCAATCGGACCTTCAAAGATTACTAAAAACAAACTAAACATTTTTCTTCTTTATAATATTAGTGTTGACTTTTATTAAAGAATGTTTTATTCTTGTTTACAGACTTTCAATAGTAATATTTTTTTGTAATTCCATAACAGTGCTATAAGCTCCTGGGTAGGCGCTGTTACTGACGAAGCAATGAAACTTATTTCTTTTTATATGGTCCTGTAGTAAGAAGGTGTACAAGCAGTCAGCAATGCTACGTGTGTAGTGTTTTGTATGTGTGAACATTGTGTTGTTTGCGTAATGTTTTATTTTATAGATATTTTTATTTATAATATAATCATGTATGTGTATGTGTATTTTATGTATTGTATCTATTTTACTGTTTTAATTACTGGTTTTATTGTATTTATATATGTATTATTATATAAGTTAATTTAGATAATTTAGTAAATTCTTAATTTTCTGATTCGTTTGTATATGTTATGGACCAATTGATAAATTGGGCATTATACATAATGCCCGGTCATTATGAAAAATGCACAATATGAGGGTGCGATTTGATAATAATTATTCAAATAATCAAATTGACCGGGCATTATACATACGGCCCAACGCCTTTTGGGCAGAGTAGTACTCTCTTATTTGGATTAATTATATCGAGGAGTCTATTATCTACCTTAAAACTCTGCCAGTTCGAATGAATAATACCTACAATCTCTCGTAAAAATGTGATTGTATTTTGATTGCACTTTGAACTGGGTAAAATTCAAAATTCAAAAAATTCAAAATTCAAAATTCAAAATCATTTATTTCAAATAGACCATTTGCAGGCACTTTTGAATAGTCAAATGTCGGTCAGTCCAAGAAAAGTGAAGCTAAATTGCACGTTCCAAAACGTAGGTCTCTATGGAGAAGAACGTGCAAGAAACTCCATGGACACTCTTTTTAAAATATATTGAGTTACATAAATCTTGGTTACATATTTCTTGTCGCTTCTAATATGTGAGCACAATGTTGGTAGATACATAATAATAATAGTTTATTATTCTTTTTATTAAATGTAATTAAAAATAGAAACCGAATTAAGCCACTGGCAGCCAAGAGATGACCAGTCTCAACCGATGGCACCCGTTCACGGGCATGACACGTGCATCAGCCCCACTCAGCTCAACCATTTTAAAGGGAACCGAATGACCCAATAACACGTGCCACCACCAGCAAGACATTTGGGTGAGCATGACAAACTCTCAACTGCCATGCTCGTAATGTCAAACAAGTTGTAACCTAATAGAGATGCTCCATGGTGCTTCACATTCACAAAACTTGAAAAAAAGAAGAAAGTGCTTCTACATTATACAATGCTATTTAGTTTCCAATTAAAAAAAGTAATAAATTATCATAAGCTCTACTGAAATAAACAAATAAATAAAAAATACATTTCGAAAGCAAAAAATACAAAAAGGGGAATAGTATCTCTTCCAATATTTAGAAATATATTTATATATTTATAAAAAAAAAAAAACTAATTTGAAGGTAAAAGTGGCTGTAGTTGTGGAGCAGGACCAGCATTTAGCCAAGCATTTTTGTCAAGGAGATAATCTTCCAGTTTATAATATGCTTGTCTACATAGTGTGCGTTTAATGCATGTTTTAAATTTGGACTCATTTAGTTGTAGAATCTCAATTGGTATTTTATTATAAAATTTTACACAGTACCCCATGAAAGAGCTACGTACTTTAGCCAATCTGAATCGAGGTTGATCTAATTTGTTCCTATTCCTAGTATTAAAATTGTGCCTGTCACTTATCTTAGTAAAAAGATGAATATTTTTCCGAACATACATGATGTTTTCATAAATGTATTGACAAGGGACCGTCAGGATGTTTATTTCTTTAAATAGTTCCCTAAGGGAATCGCGTCTGCGAAGGTTATATATGGCTCTGATAGCTCTTTTCTGCAGTATAAAAATATAAAATAGGTTAATAAAATAGGTTAGGTTAGGTTAGAATTGTGACCAAACGCGCGTGAGCCGAGCGAGCGAAGCGAGCGGTGCCGCGGCAATGGCCGGCGAACGCTACGTCCAAGTTGTTTCGTCCATTCGAGATTTTTACCTTTTTCATTTAATCCATTTGATAATTAATAATTTATCCAGTAATCCATTTTGACCTTTGAACGGTTTGGTCAATAGTGTAATAAATAAATTAAACATTGATATTCTAGACTTTTTTTTTCTCGTTATTTTAAAGTTTGTTGATTTGTACGTTTTCCTTTTGAAATTTACTCAGGAAAGTTTTGATTTTCTAATATGCAACCGTCACACCCTGCGTACTTCCCTCCCTGCCCTCGCACCGCGTCTTTAGCTTTATTTTCAAATTGCCCAATTGTCATATAGCAATATAATAATGACCGCGCAATGTGATAAATTACTATCTTAAGTAATATGGTCCAATAGAATTTGACGTTATTCATAATGCTCAAACATTATTTATAATGCCCGCATTAATCACCCGGTCCATAACATATACACTGTGTACATATGTCATCCAACTCTCCTGTCGCAGGTCTGCTGGAAGAAATTTCATTTGAAATAAGCAGTACCTTTGTACTCTTTTTTTCTGTATTTGTCTATTTAATTTTTAAAAATCATGAAGTATTCGAGATAGTCAGTGCCTATCAAGATGTGCTTAGCAAATAGTATCCGAAGCTTGGCAATTAAATATAGAAGCTATTTGAGGAGAGACAAAATAGAAGACTTTATTTAAAGAAAATCACATTATACTATGGCGTACTTTTAGACTGACGTTTTATTTTAAAATATAAACATGAAATTTTATAAAAGCGAATTAATTTATTAGAAGCTTTTTTATTTGCGTTTGCTTAGTTATAAAATCAGAGGTTACTTTCCGTGTCCAAAAAAAAATCTATGGCTTAATTTATAATTCTCTTAATTTATTTTATTCTATTAATATATTAGCTAGTATTTATTTTATATATTAAAAACGTAATAAAATTATAATCGTTTCTCATTTATTTGTTCCTTAAAATATGTTGTATTGTTATTTCTATAATATTTAACATATTGGACAACATACGACGCACATTGCAAGAATTTAACCACACAAAAATATACATTTGTATTCCAACTTGTACATTTAGGTAATGATCTTTATAATTCTAGGGTAGAAACATTTAATAACTTGCTTTATGTTAGTGAACTTACACATGAACATGCTTACTCCATAGATAGTAATTTGAATTTTAATGATATATATTTAACCGACGCACCGGAATCTAAAAACTCTGGACTATCAAGACTTTGATTATGTCCATGCAGTCCTCAATCGCCAGTTACATCGAAGATACACTAAACTATCCCTACTCTTTACTCTAACTATTAAAAGTAAACATAAACTAATATGAATTTTGAAACTGTACAACCACTGTACCAGACAAGTTGTAATGTCTGTAGTCAAGTTATCGACAACCATAGCAATATTGCATCTACAATACAATAAATCTGTACAAAAATCGAAAATATTTACTAAAAATAGCTAGTTGGTTAAAAGATAACCAACAGAACCCATTTCCAGTATTTTTGGAATTTTATCTGTCTAGTTATGCATAACTATTATACTTTAACTCTTTTTCTCTGTCTTTTTTCAAATTTTTTTATTTATTTTTTAATTGTATTTATATATAAAATATATAACTATATATTATTCTACCGAGTAGTACGAAGTGGTGATGGAAGAGAAAGTAACCTCTGCAGCGGCTTCACCTCTCGCGCTCGTTCTGAACAAGCTCCGGAGTTCATACCACAGTAGAAGCACACGTCGACTTCACTCCTTTACCCACAGTAACCGATGTCACATCTGTAAAGAGAACGCCAACTGAACTTTAAACTTCGGAGACATACATGACATCAATCTGAACCAAAGAATCTGCGCCATGTCAGTCTATACGTACACAAACGCTGAGGCTGTTTAGTTTTAACTTAAATTCTAATATACGATAATTTTTACAAATTACATACCTACTTAGTTTTTGAATGGATTCATCGGCAAAAATAAAGAAATTGATATCGAGATAGCGACCATTTTAAAAGAATTGGTGAACCAATGAAATGATTACTTTACTCGGTTTTTTTTTTTTTTTTTTGGAAATTTAATTGTCATTTCAAATCTTTATTGCATTTGATGCTATGATTTACAGATTTATCAGCTATTTACCTAATTAATAAATATACGATTTTGCCGGATATCCCTTAACTTTTATGCTTGCTTGGTTACTGAAAATTCAGGCCTCTAGTTTTATACACAACGAAGTTATTGGAGATCGAAAATGCCCTTAACTTTTTCGAGAAAATAATGTAACGGCCGTGTCACTTTTTTGCTTGCCTTGTGGGGGCACTCCCGTACCCCCTAATCATTGTTTGGGAAGCCAGGTAGGTTTTAATGATTATTTATCGGCATTTTACGTTTTAAATTCTTCAACATTCAAACAGTTTATATATACTTGATTACATAGACTGGAAATTCGCATCCTTCACCCTCGTAGTCTGTTGTGCACTGGCAGACTGGTGCACTCGCCTCGTTCAGCGAACAGACGCCGCCGTTCAAACAATACTGATGGCACGCGCTTACTTCGCACCTCTCCCCAGAGTAGCCGGCTTTACAACTGAAATAGTAAAGATAAGAAATAGCGTTAAAGTATGTGGCAGATAAGTTGAACCATTTGCAATGGTTACGCACAGACACTCACTTCGATTGAGAACCGAAAATCGGTTACTGTACCGCGCATTTAAGATGGACCGCTATGATGGTCCAACTTGTATGGCGAGTATTATAACCGATTTTCGGGTCTCAATGGAAGCGAAAAAAAGAAATTAGCAGACCAACATACACTATACATATTTGTGAGCGTCTATCAAAGTGATGTACTAGTGTGTAATAGTGATATAACGAATATTCGCATTCGCGCGAATATTTGCACATTTTAGACCTTCGCATTCGAATTCATAAGAAACATGGGAATATTCGTCAAAATAAACATTCTTTACATATCATATATCATTCTATATCCGTTCAATCAATACTTAAATACCTTTCTGTTTGTCAAAAAAATGCCAAATATTCGCATGTTTCTTGTGAATTCTGCGAATATTCGCATTCGCGAATATTCGTTACATCACTAGTACTTAATGTCTTTGCAAAGTACACTAATCAAAGTTCACAATTAGGTAGGTAATGAAACTTTTGATTCTATTTGCAATCAATTTTTAGTTCTTCAGGGCTTTTATTTTTATTTTGTAAGTTAGTTTTAATTAGGTGTAGGTGTATCTAGTTTTAATTAGTTAAGTGTTTATTTTTCTTGTTACGATATTAGAAATTAAAGATATTTAAAGGGCTCATGAAAATGAACTACTTTTTCTAAGGAATTGACCTAAAAATCGCCAAATAATCAGCTTTTGCTCATAATTTTACTGATTTATGGAAACAAACTGTACTGTAAATATTCGTAGTACAGAGCTGATCCCGCCGTAAAAAATGTCCATTTAATTAAGGCTTATAGTCCCTTGGACATCTGGCCGAAATTAAATCGACACAACACTCGTTCCCGCCTAGGCGGCAGTAGAAGTATCTCTGCATTCAATTCTGGCTAGCTGCGCCCGGATAGAGCCCCGCTAACCTTCATGAAAGAAAGAACGAAAAACATTTTATTTGCCGGAAAGGCCAAAAAGTATTAATTATACATTTAATGAAAAGAATGCGCCAATTTTTATATCAATTTCCTTTGCGAAATATTGATTGATTTACAAACGCTATGTTCACTTTGAAGAATATTTAATCACAATTTTTTATGTGTAAAAATGTTTCTAAAGATCCAAGCCGTTTTGAAGCAGTAGGGAAAGTTGCGAAATTGCTAAATATTTATTAATACTTTTGACAAAAAAAAAACATTTAGCACGAAAAAATCAATAGTTGATAATGTTGTTAATAAATCAATAATTATCCCTTTGTTTTCCAAACCTTCCAAAGAGTAGGCTTCAGAAAATCACTGTTTTATAGCACTTCTCGAACGCTTGAGCCTTAATAACAAACGCAAATAAAATTTGTTATGGTAACATAATATTATTCGTGCGAGACCTGTTTTTTTGCGTAAGTTATGCTTAGCTAAGGATGTTGACCAATACTAAACTTAGTTTAAAATCTATAAATAAGTGTCACATATAAGAAATGTCGATGGAGTTGTACAATTTGGAACAGGCTGCTAATTTACTTATTATACGACTAGTTTTAAAACTCTTCCACAGTTCACAAGACACTAACTAAATATCGAACGTTATTATGTACAATAACGTTCGACGTGAGTCACTCATCCAGGTATTCTAAGCCTTCTGAGAAACGCTGATTTTTTTATCTGATATAAACTAGTGCTTGACTGCGATCCCACCTGATAGGTAAGCAGTGATGCAATCGTTAATTGTGAGGCGCACTGGTTTATTAAGAGCCTATTCACTCTACCCTTGATGGTGATGACGTGGATGCTTGAGGATCTGTTACTGTCAGGTAAGTTCTATATCTACCTAAATTTCTTGGCGTTGCTTAATTTGCTGTTAGTGAAAGTGAGTATTAAAGTAAACTCACACCGAGACTCGACTAAAGGCTGCGCAAATATTTTGAGTTAGCAAAATAATATAGAAATTTTACTACATAAAAAATATGTACACATATATTATGTGTACATTTTTAGGTAGTATGGCAGAATACGAACAAATGCCTTTTTCATTCATCGTGAGCAGATCCTGAATATATTCGCTAGTTTTTAATGAGATGAACACGTTTTACCTGCATGTAGGTTGTCCCTCAGCACTGACACTACACTCTCCTTGAATGCAATAATTCTGACAGATTGATACTTCAGACTCACTCTTCGAGTGATACGAATTCGGACCCGGGAGAGCATCGCAGCTCTTTATTCCCTGAATTTGTTCCTTTACTGTGTAGTTGGCTGCGATACGATGACACAAGTCACAGTTTGAGGTAGACAGTGAGCGAAGTTTTCTTGCCTCACGAGATGAATACTTCGGTAATTGCCAAATTCCGTTTTGGTCATAGTTCTGCCAGTAGATAAAATCTTTTGATACAGCCAATGAAAATGCACTATAAACATTTTCTATAGTGTATAATGTTGTTCTGTTCTTTCCATTCAAATTTGCATGTTCAATAGTCCACTGTTCATAAGCTTGTGTTTGCTCAGTCCAGTACATTTTTTGTGTTTGTCTGTCGATGGCCAAACTTCGTCGTATATAAACTCTGTTGTTTATTAAAACTTCTCTCTCGGTGCCGTCTAACCTAGCTCTCTCTATGCCATAGTCTGTGATCCAGTAAACATACCTGTAATTTGAATACATCTATAAGTATTCACAAAGTTCAAAATGAATTTAGATGAGTCATAATCCTACACACAAGATCAAACATAGCTGAACATAATATATAATACAATTATTTACATATTTTTTTTAAATATCACTTTTTTTTAAATATTATGTATTTTTAGGAACCCAACCTCTCATAACGCAAGAGGGTTTTCGATGTCTATGATGAATACCATCATAATTTTTTTATTTTTTATATGTATTTATACAGTGCTATTTGTAAAACACTGGCAAACCCTCAGTCCCGTCAGGACTATTTTAAGAACATCATAAGCAACAACTTTTGATTTTTTTTCTTATTTTAGTTCATCAGATTTTGAACTATTAATAAGTTGAACGTTCTTAATGTTACGAAGTCTATATGATGCAAGCGATAGTATAATAGCGGAGAGGAGCCGGGATTGGGTGGCGGGGTACTTGATGTGCTTGCGTCGTGTCATACGTGTCATACGTATCCTTGTAGCGAAATTCGGCAGTGCGGTCGTAATTATCTTTACATGATAGCGTATTAATATTTTAATGTCAAGTACAGGAAATGGTGCAAGCATTCGCACCGTTTCACCGCTAGGTGTGATGACAATGTTTCAAAAGCCAACTTACTATTACAACGAGAACAGTGCGTGGGAGGCGTAGGTAGGTATAGCAAAATACAGAGTGGAAATATGTTGTACAACGAAATCTTGAAGGTTTGTTTTTGGTAAATGTATTATGATTTGTAAAAAGTCCTAGAACAAAAGTTGTTGTTTATGATGTTAGTAATATGTACAGTCCTGTAAGGTTGTTAGTGTTTCACAAGTAACTCTATAAACTATACAGCTTGTGCCTACAGACAAAAAACAAACAGACTAACAGACAAAAATTCAAAAGCTAGAAATGGGTTCCGTTGTTTATTCTTCTAGCTGGTTATATTTTTATTTTTTTTTTGGATATATTTTTGATGTACAAAAACGTATTTTCTACATATTTAATATATATTGTTCTATTATATTATTGGTTCTATTATTGTTTATTTTTTTGTCATAAAACAGATAAAAACTAAAATAAGAAAAAAAAAAAAAATTCGCTATTGTTGTCGGTTTGTGTATTTATTTTATTATTGTTTATTATGTCTAAAAAGTCACAATTCTTGGAAATTATTAAACGAATTAAAAAATCTGTTATTATACCTATATTACATACAATATAATTTTGGGACAGAAACTCACAAAATTTTGTAGCATAAAACATTCTTTATGATTTTTTTTTTTCTAACTTTGAAAATGCTACTAAATAAGGGTCTATATATTTTCGAACAAAAAAAAGACGGAAATGTGATCGGTTTCTAAAAAAACACTAGGTACGGTAGCCTACTAAAAATATACAAAACGGTAAATATTACAAACGTTGTTTTATGAAATATGAAATGAATCGTTTGTCAAATGGCACGTTATTAAACAAAAGATCATTTGGTGATTTGTTTGTTACTTATACTATTTATTTGGGAAACTTGTTTTTGTTTAATGATGAAATTGCGAACCGTTTTGCCAATCGTTGCTTGTCAGATGAAAATTTGTAAATTAACTTTTGGTGAACTGACAGGATACCTTCAATCAGTGGCGTGCCCGCAGTATAAGCCAAAAAGCCCGGCTTGCCCTACGAAAACCTCACCTAATTCATAGAACACGACCAATCAATTAATTATCACAAAAATCTAAACTTTAAACTTCGCGCGCTTACGCGGTTACGCTAAGTTGCCACTGTGTTGTACGAAATTCAAAAATCATTCATAAGACGATACCAGGGCGAAGCGAGGATGCCATTCTGAGCAAAATCTCTCCGATCTCACTCTAACACTTAACAAAAGAAAGAGATGAACACTAATGTGTTGTTGTCTTTTTCTGCCTCAAAGGCTTTTATGAGGCTTTATCTTCTATCTCTACTTTTGATATAAAAACGTCAAATTTTGAGTGTGTGTGGTAGGGTGTCCCAAAAAAATCAAATTCTTTTTTTTACAACGCCTACCCTCTAATTTTGTTTAAATAGTGTCAAAACAATTGTAAATAAAATTTTAAGTACTTAGGACCAAGGGAACCCTGCCGACTTGCATCGATAGATATCGGAACTTCGTACTTTGGCGCGAAGCAGCTATCGTATGAAGTGCTCGTTATTATTTATTTATTTAATTAGTTAACGCATAATTTTCACTCAGTCTATATGTCAGTAGGATTACGAAGTCTTACAAAATAAATATTTGGAATATGAGATACGTATTAAATCAAATTACGGGTTCAAAACTATCCTATAATTGACAAGTATTGGCGGTACTGTTTTACAACATTCTTTTAATGAATTTATGTGTCACTGAAAATCGTGAATCTTACTATTCGAAAGTGTGTTATTTATTAAGAAAGGCACAATAAACGTGACATTTCCTAATTAAAGCATTATCTGTGTTAAAAACTTGAACTTGAGAGTTTTGGAGAGATCTGCAAAAAATGTGAACAAAAAACAAGAAATATTCGAGAAGCAAAGACATGAGCTTCTAATAAAATTAGACAATTGTTTGAGATTGCATATGCTGATGGGTTTTCATTAACCCCTCGAGCGCCAGAGTTTAATGACCCGGAAAATTGCCGTGTTTACGTAAATCACCAATAAAATAAATAAAAAAACAAATAAAATATTTTTTTGGGTTTTTATAGGAAAAACCAATAATATAATAAATATGGAATAATATAATATAGAAATTAAAATTTTCGGCCAAATAAGTTTCGTACAGACGTGTGTACAAAATGAAAATTAAGCGTTTTTCAAGGTCTTCAATTTGTACAGACGTATGTACAATCGGCGCTCGAGGGGTTAATAAAAGATAACAACTTCTTGTAGTGCCAGAGAGAGCCAGGTTGATGTGGTTACGTAGATAGAGTGCACCAAAAATTCGAAAAAAAAAACGCGCCTAAGAAATATTTAGGAACCATGCCATCTGGCTACTAATTGTTTCTCCTTAACTGCTTTGTAATCACCAATCACGAAAATGCGTCTTCAGATTCTGAAATGATGGATTTACAAGAAAATCTACTCATACCAACTAAGAGTCCAAAGCCCCAAACGAACAAAAGTTCCATGGGGAAAAATTTTATCACTCCAAAGACAGTTGCAGCTTTGAGTAGAGAACAGTTAAATATGAGCAATTCTGTGTTAACAATAATAAACACAGAATTTTGCTATAAAAGCTACTGTTGAGAAACTTGCATACAACATTGACGAATTTCCCATAAGCAAGTCTTCAATTCAAATAATTCGTATGGAGAATAGAAAAAAAGCGCGCAGGAGCTATTAAAGACGATTTCCAAAACAAGGTAGGTACTGGTACGATTATAAAACTGTCGATTGACACAGATGATAAGCTGTTTTCGGCTTTATATGTAACGCAAATCCTCCTCTTCGATAGTTATTTCGCATAGTGACACAGTCCCATAGAACAATTTGTCGTGGTGCCAAAACAGGACAACTTTCCAGGAAGTAAATAGGCATCAGCAGTTTAGAATGCAGTTCATGGTCTAGTAATGCATTACAACATGCTACAAAACAGGTGCTGACTCTAAGAGCACTTTCATACCAAAATCACTACTGAAGAGGAACAACGAACAAAAGCATATTTTCTAATGTTGTGTACAAGAACAGATAGATAGGTTTAGCCCGAGTGTAAAAACCAAAATTTGGAAAGATTAAGTCCTAGTAATAATATATACTTGAAAAATATAAGATACAGATAAAGCAATGTTTTATTTTCTGAATAAAAATTAAGTTCTAAAATGTCCTCTGTAGTTTTCATACAAACTTTCTTCTAAAAGATTGGCATCAAGTCAGCACGGGTTATCGTCTTCCGATACCAATAATATTTATTATTTTAGTTCTTAAGTTTAAATAAAAAAAAAATAGAGGGTATGCATATTCAAAAACAAAAAAAAAAATTCGCCCATAAAGCTTGGGACACCCTAGTGTGTGGGTGTAATTTTTTATTGTGTGCAAATGCTCGTCGTACATTTTGTTCTAAAAAAAAGCAGGGCTTTGGTAAATTTATGAATGGTTTTTTTTGACATAAATTTTTACGCATATTATAATACGAGGCGCCCTTTATGACGCGTAAAGTTGTACGAACTAAAAAGTTCAAATTTGCTTTGATCAGTTATCGTGTTGTACGTAATTATAAAATAAAAATAAAAAAATAATCTTTAATTCGGATTAGTGACATCCATATGGGTTAGTAAACAATTGAGAGAAAACTTATAACCTATGTTAGTAACCTTCATTAAACCCCAAGCGAACGCCGGCGTTCGCGCACCTATTGTCTTTCAATTGTGTCTGTAATTATCACAATTGAAAGGTTAATGATATTTTATTTTAAAACAAGGTGGTTGTTCCTAAAACATCGGTGAATAACATCACCTAACAAAGGATAATCGTATTATTGTTTAGATAGTTTTTTTTTTTTTGTTTTCCGTCATTTAATAGTTTATGAATTCTGAAACTATACTTGTGGTTGTGTGTGTGTGGATATTATTATGTGTGGAATCGATATTGGCCAGGTAGGGTTTGAGTTTTAAAGATAAATATAATCTAGCAACTTTACTATTTTGAATATTTCTCAGAAAAGTTACTAACAATGCTTGGAATACATCAGGTATGACTCAAATAACTTTGCTAGTGCCATGAAAATTCTCAAAAGTACTTGAACGCTGTAATTTCATTCTTTTGTTTTTTGGTAAACCGCTAATAGAAAGTTGGTTTTCTTTCTCGACAGTTAAGTGATAAGTATATTTTAAAAAAGCGAACAACGAAAAGCTACTGCTGTTTCAATTGTGAGTATTTGCCAATAATATTACATATTATTATAAAGAACAAGTGTTTTAAACACCAAGATTTCAAAAAAAAATTGTGTATTTGTTAAACATTCATAACTAGATGGCGTTGGCGTCAAATTAGAAGTCGCTGTTAAGATTTTCCGCCGTTTTGTTACCCTCTTTTCAATAGAGTTCAATTTAGGATAACATTAGATCAGTATCTAGTACTCGGTTGTTTTATTTCACACTCAACTCAACCTTACATTAGATATTCATTAAGTTCAAATTAATCGTTTCAATAGTATTGGCTGACCATCCCGGCCGGCCGGCACTCGACAACAAGAGCGGCTTTCCGAATCATCTTTGATTGCAATTGAAAATCAGCTGTTGGTGATAGAATTAAAACGTTTACAAACTTTATACGCTGGTGTAAGTAATTAAAACATTCTTAAATAAAGATAGACAATTTGAATTAGAATACAATTTGTATGATGATAAAGTTGTTGTGGTGAAGCTTTTTTTATCCTTATTACTTACTATTAACATTATATTTGTTAATAGTAGTGTAGCAATTCAGAAAAATTAGCGTTACTGCACTGATGACACGTAGTAGCACGAAATTTTTTTTTAATAGGTTAATAGTAGTTAGGTCATGGCTTGCACCCTGTAAAGGCATCAAGCACGCCACTGCCTTCAATTAGTGTTGACTACATCAGATTTCAAGAATTTGATTAGATTTACCCAAGTCGTTTGACTTTAGACAGGCCCTATCACTAGTAACGTACCCTCCACAGCTGTCCACGGCGATATCATGGCAGATGTAATCCTTATCCAACGTTAATAAAAGGTTTCCATCTGCTTTGTTAGAAGATGCAGGAATTAATGAAAACGAGTATATACTAAATCCATCCTTCCAATAGAGTGTTTGTGTGCCGGGATCGTAGACGACCCTCGTGTAATACTCCGTTGTTCTCGTAAGTAAAGGTTGTATATTCCTGGTTGTTATATCAAAGCTGGATATTGACGTGGTATGGAAGTCAACACTACTGGCAAACAGCACCCTATAGTGTTCCGGATCGTAAGTTACTGATATGATCTTACGAACCGATGGTATGTCTTCTGTGTGCGTTAGTGTTCCGTTTAAATAAAATTCTAGCCCTGTGTTTTTGCCCACGACGATGTCTGCAACATAGAATTTTTTTTTTAAGTTTATATGATCTTTTTTCAAGCATTTCTTCATTTTCATAAAATATGCTGCTCATTCTCGCTGATCTATTTTCCTATCTTCTACAACATAATTTTTAGTTCATGCGAAACCTGAATGTAGTTTGTTCAGAATCAGTATTTTACAAGAGATAGGTACATGGGCGGGTTCGTCGTTAGTAAACCGTTTACTTGGCACGGTAACGTATTAATTAATCAAACTCGCGCACTGAGAGTTCCGTACACAACAACTTATATTTATGAAAACAATTCTCGAATTGAGTAACGAATCAAAAAAAGGTTTTGTTTTTCAATTTTTTTTCCTGTACTTATACTATGAGACCTTTTTTTCGGTAGGAAAATTAGCCAATGACATCCCCGCTCTTGGGCGGGAGATAGTGTCAGACTCTTACTGACTAAAAACCCACCCCGTTCTTACGTGACTTCATACCAGGGCTGAGCTATCTTTCGAAACTAACCCTGGCCTCAGTAGGCATCAACCCAGCTGGGCCCCGAAAGGTCTCCGCCGCCGATCGCCCTCACGAGGACACGGCCATGCTCCGCCTAAGCAGGTCACACCTCAACTGTATGCTCCACCGTGTCCTCCGGATGTTCCGCGCGGTGGCGACACCCAGGCGTCACCTCCGCATGAATCCGGTACAGGAACCTCCCGAACTTGCCATGTCCGATGAGAATCTGCGTCATGCAGAAGGCGAGGGCGCCGTGAGGTCTTTCCAGCCGTGCCTCATAGAGAGGACTTACCGCCATAATTGTGGCGTGCCCATACTATGAGACGTTGTTTTATGCCAGATTTAGCCTATGAATTTTATTTCCCTTGAAAGTGTCGAAACAAGTTTTTTTCAGGGTTCCGTACCAAAAAAGGAAAATATTACTTTGTTGCCCGTTCGTCCGTTACCCTTTATCTCAGGAACGCGTAAAGGTATCGAGTTGTAATTAAAATTATATGCTCAGGTCTGTGGACTCTTTTTAGTTGCCAGTGGTTTAATTCAGTTTCTATTTTTCATTATTTTTATTTTACTTTTTACAGTCTGCATTGTGCTCACAAAATAGAAGCAACAAGAAATATTTAACCAAGATTAATGTAACTCAATATGATTTAAAAGAGTGTTCATGGAGTTTCTTGCACGTTCACGAACGTGCGATTTAGCTTCACTTTTTTTTTGGACTGACCTACATTTGACTATTTAAAAGTATCTGCAAATGTTTTATTTGAATAAATGATTTAATTTGATTAGAGCTGTAAAAAAATCATCAATCTCGTAAGTTAATGAGAAAAAAGATACTTCGGTTTATGTGGCAAAAAACGTACATTTCGACACAATCGAGGAAATCAAAATTCATGGTGTATTTCCCGTTGACCCAGAAGCCTAAAATTTGGCTTAGATAAGATCTTATAGGTAACACAAATACCTACAGGAAAAATCTGAAAACTATAAATTGGTTGTTATGTCACAATTTTATTTTTTGTGATTCGGAAAAATCTTAGAGACTCCATTCCGGAATTGAACTATTAACATAGGTCAGTTTGTACAGAACCATCAGGACGCGTCCGGCTCGTACTTGCTCGGTTTTTTTTGGTTAACATTAAAGTTTAATTTTTTCACAGCTTCAAGGGACTGCAGAACTGAGTGTATCATTTTAATTTCAACTAGATACTCCTACGCGTCTTGACAGATAGACAGACAGACGTACAACAAGTGATTCTATAAAGGTTCCGTCTTTTTTCTTTTGAGGTACGGAACCCTTAAAGGAACATTTAAATTAAATGAGAACCTTATTTTGTTTGGGAGTCGGTTAAACAAATAAGTGGTTTTGAGCCCGCGGTTTCACCCGTGTACATAAAATATAGCCTATGTCACTCAGGGACAAAACAGCATTCTATCGGTGAAAACATTTTAGCAATCGGACCAGGACTTTCAGAGATTACCACTTACAAAAAAAAACAAAAAAACTTTACCTCTTTATTATATTAGTGTAGAAAACATAACAAAGCTCGCTTCGGAAAGTAAATACTAAGAAGATATAATGAAAAATGAAGACTTGATCACTACTGTATAAACTTCAGCCGACATACTCACATCTAATGTGTCACATTAGACTTTTTTTGATAAACAAGTTATTCATTCAAAACGAAATTAGGAAATATGAATACTAAATAATATCGTTCACGAATATTATAGGTACTCACCAAATGAAAACGGATGACACAAGGGCACGAACAGCCAAAACAACGTCAGAACACTCGCTCTAAACATCTTGTGTTGCGTTCTCTTCTACTGCAATACAAAACTAACATGTCTCTACCTCAAACATACATTTATATACAGCTCTTTAGGCATCTAGAATACTGATAAGCTCTTTGTAAACAGGATAAATTAAAAGAAAACATTATGTTGTATTTCCCACAATTTTGACGAAGTGAATGATAATTATGTATTCAAACTTTACTCGTAGTAGCATCTTGTAAAACTCGTTCTTTGCCAGTTTGTTATGCAATATTTAAGTTAATTATATATACATAATAACAAGTATACTGTCACGAAATCCGCAACAAAAACCTTTAAAAAAAAGTGGTTACAACACGAACTATTTACTGCAGCCGCCATTTGTCATGCCGCCAACGTAATAAAAGTCAAAATCGGTTGAACGAACAGTACTAAGGCCTCTGCCTGAATCTTGCGGGCAGCGGGGCGGCAGCGGCGGCGGCGCGGGAACGGAGCGGTCAACGCAGACCCGTTCTTCCCTTAATTCCGAATTACGTCCAAAGCGATATCGCGAATTCGACCAAATTTAATGATCACAAAACATAAGGACTATTGACGTTGCGCATTGGTCAGATTCGCGATATAATCGCTTTTGACGCAATTCGGAACGCGGGGCTCGAAACCAGCGGGCAGATCGTGCGGCACTATAGTGGCGTAGTGTTGTTTCGTCCAGATATTTGTTTTTATTCGCGAACGAAATGTCTGAACAACGGCGACAACATCTTTTTGATTCAAATTTATTCCTAACGCTAGATTTATTATGGGTAAAAGAAGAAGTGAATCCCTATTATAGGGCAAGGAAAAGAAAGGGCTAGTTTTACCGAAATTATGAAGAACATAGAAAATGTCCAGACAAATCCTACGACTAAAATAAATTGCACAACACTGCAATGCAGACGCGCGGGCGGTCACCGCTTGACTGGAGCGCACCGCTCGTTGCCCGCCCCCGCATCGCTGCCGCTGTTTCCGAGGGCTGGTTCATTTGATGTTATGCATAGATCATGTCGCTGTGTGGACCGCCCGAAGGACACGGTGGAGCATACGACAGAGGTGTGCCCCACCTGGGTAGAGCACCGCCGCGCGCCGTATCCTCGTGGGGGCGCTCACCGGGCCTTGGTACAGGCTTAAGATATGCTGGAAGAGATTTCTTTAGAAAGAAGCATCACCTATGTACCTATTTTCCTGTTTCCGTCTTCTTTCATTTTTTGTAAGTTAAGTGTGTACATGAACTGATAAATAATAAAAAAAGCTTGTTTTTTAAAGATTTTATATGGCAACCCAACCGAACCAGCCGCAAATGCCAAACATCATTTCGTGTTGTCACTGCTTTGTTTAGCATGTTATTTTATTGTGATTTTTATTCTAAATCGTATTGAAAACTCATAAAAAATTGTCAGTCTCACAAGGGAAATCACATTTAATATAATACAGTTTTGCCAAAGAGAAAAAGTGCAAAATCACACCATTATTGATCTAAACAAAATCACTTAACGTTGTTTCTCTGATTTTTGGTAGGTACGTAACAGTTTTATTTTAGTGTTTATAAACTTCCTAGGTAAACTTTGGTCATTGATGGGTCCAAGTCCAAATATATATATAAATTAAAAGGAAATTTATTTAAACATAATAATATTACTTTATTTTGTTTTAGTCAATGTTTTTCATAGCAGGTATAAAGAGTGTTGATACTTTTAAATTATAATTCGTTTCGACTACGTATAAGTTGGGTAATTTTGAATAGCCGTATAACTTTGAATAAAACTTGTTTGAAGGTTCTTTTTTTGGTTCTTTTTTTTTCTCTCAACGCATTTACATAGCAACATAATTACTTGAATAGTTAAGTGTAACGGAAAGTTTAAATGTTCGAAATGTCAAATGTGTCATAAAATTGACAACTGTAAACCAATTTTCAAAGAATAGGCGCCTTTTTTGTTTGCGGTTATCAACAAGAAAAAAGTGTGTGTGATAGAGATCGAAATTAAATATAGAAAAGGTAAGTAAAAGACCTTATTTTTGGTTTATAACGATGAAACATTTATTCAGCTGACCTTTTTTTAAACAATTTCTCGATTTCATTGTGTTTTCTTGATTAAAAAGGAGAATTTAACAGAACACTCTAAATTTGTTTTTATTTGGGGTAAGTTTGAACGAAGAAGTTTTTTTTTCTTTGTTCTGAGAGGCCACAAAAAATTATGAAAAAGCACAGCCAGATCAGTTTTCAGAATCCCTGTTATGTGTATTCAAAGACGAAGGAAGATTATTCCCTGGAACCATTACAGGAGTAAGTTTTGACAATGTCACCAAAAAGAGTATTTAGGGGGTTGGACGTGGTTTTCAAAACCAGGAAAGGTGTTATAAGGAAAGAAAACATAATTTCAATACTAAAAGAACATCAATTAACCAGAAAGGACGGAAAATTTTCATCGATGACGATATTCTGTTCATGGAATGGGGTGAATGATTTTTCCATATGTCGCTCAATAGTATTTTTTTTTTTTTAATTGATCTCATTTAATAGGTAATTAAGTGAATAATTTTATATTAACGTTTGTTTTTTAATAAACACATTCAATATTTTAATATGTGCTGTGTTTTCTTGAAAAAAAAATCTACCTATTAGGAACTAGAGGTTAGAGGATGGTATCCCAAGTGACTGGTAAGTTGTCGCCTAAGACAAGTTCCTTTATTTTGATAGGCCTATGCATTTTTTATTGTCTGGAGTCGTTTAATCTTACCCAAATCAAATAAATATAGAATTTTAGAGGATTTTCGTTCTCCCAGAAAACCGAATTCAAAGTTAGCCAAAATTAGTTGTAACTTTGAATGGCTATTATAACGTTATTTTCTCAAACATTTCTTTATTAAACCATCATATTGGTTATATAGTTATGAATTTAAGTATAAAAGAACACTTAATAGCCTGTTTAACGTAGTCCAACAGTACATTTTTTTTTCAGTATCCAAAAAAATCTAAAAAAAGTGTTCAAAGTTACCCAGCTTGACTGTAACTTAAATATTTCTTTTTAGGTTTGAGTAAAGATACAGTAACTAAAATTAAAAAAACAACCGGGTAAGTACAAACTTACATATGAAAACAGTTCAATTCCCGAACTGAGTTACGAAATTACGATTTTTCCGAATCGCAAATAATGTTTTTTTTTTTTGTGATTATGATTACGTACAAAGACATGTTTTTTTTTTAATTCATATAAAATACGTGATTAGTAGACGACGTAGCTCGAAGAATCGCTAATCTTAACCTTTCTTCTTCTTAAATCGTGGAAATTACAGACACAATAGAAAGACAATAGGTGCGCGAACGCCGGCGTTCGCTTGGGGTTTAAAGAATTAAGTGGCAATAGGCAGGACACATTGCACGCAGAACGGATGGTCGATGGGGACGAAAGGTTCTAGATTGGCGACCACGTACCGGAAGGCGCAGCGTTGGACGGCCTCCAACAAGGTGGACCGATGACCTGTTCAGAGTCGCGGGAACCCGATGGATGCGTGATGCACAGGACCGGTCGTTGTGGCGACGCTTGGGGGAGTCCAACAGTGGACTTCTTTCGGCTGATATGATGATGATGATGACATGATTACTGCGATTCCACCTGATGGTAAGTAGTGATCCTTGATGGTGGGTATAGATGTAAGGCCAGTTTAAAACCAATTAAACCATTTTTTGTTGTAAATAACAATAATTGGTGTTGATGACCATGTTTTTATAATTTTAACTACATTTACTTGATTTGACAGAGCTTGGAATATAACATATACCTAAACTATAATACTGTATAAGTATTTGTTTTAAATGTGTGATAAACTGATATTGATCTATTTTACGGGTTTAGTCTGTTCTACTTAGTCCGTCTGACCAAACGTACCTAGGCATTACATAGATAAGTTATAAAAATTCTATTGATAAATTAAAAACTCTTTGTTTTCAAACGATATAAGTACACAATTTAATGCGGTTTAAAACCAAACTCACACACTGACACACACTCGTTGACTTCGTCATTCACGTACGTCGCATACGTCCTGCCTAGGCCATACAGATAAATCAACGATAAATCAGGGCTGCCAGGTGCAAAAAAGGGGTGATCGTACGATAATACGAAATTTTGAAACGAAAAGATCGTAAAAAGAAGTACAAAGTTTTTATTAAAAATAACTAAAATTCTTTTCTATTTTTCTAGTTTTTATTAAAACTAACTTAAACTTTGCAGCTGGCAGCCCTGATTTATCATGCATCAGGCAACAGCGTTATCGCCGCCGCCGCCGCCGCCGGGATTCTGATCCCGATTTCCGGCCACCGTAGGCGCGGGCTTGCGGACAGCGAACAATGGGTAGCTCGCTGTCCGGCCGTCCGGTAACTGTCCGGACCAAGCCCAAGTCGCCGACGGCGCGCACTGTTCCCGCGCGCCTCAAGGAGTTGTCATCAACAGCAGGGACCCAGCCGGGTCGAAGCCTACTGGGGCCAGGGTTATCCGAAAGGGCGCTCGAGCCCCGGTATGAAGGCTAGAAGGAACGGGGTGGGTCTTTTAGTCAGTAAGAGTCTGACACTATCTCCCGCTCCGCCCAAGGGCGGGGGATGTCAATGCATGATTTTTCCCACCATAAAAAAAGGTGAGATAGTGGTCAAACGCGAGCCTATCAATAATAATAATAAAAAAAAAGTCTTGCAACACGGGGATAAAGTCTACAAGCTCCTCATCAAAGGCAAAATTGTCTCGGTCACTATTGATAGGATCAAATCGGCCTACAAGTGTATAATATTTCGAGTCCGTAGTCGAAATACTAGGAACAAAACAATAATAACTAATGAACAAAACACTCGAATGGGTACCCCATTCAAACTAAACCACTATCTCACCTGATGGTAAGTGATGATGTGGCCGACGCTGGATCCTGTGTGAGGTGATAATACCCATACCTGACATTACAGCAGAGACAGTGGCAAAGGTTTTAGTGAGTGGCTGGATCTTTCGATTTGGCTGTTTTTGTATAAGCTGTATTACTTTTTGGTGTACAATAAAGTCTATTCTATTCTATTCTATTCCCGTCGACCTCGTAACAGACCGTGGCCGGCAGTTCGAGTCGGCACTCTTTAGACACTTAGCCGAGATGGTCGGATTTCGTCACAAACGTACCACGGCTTACCATCCTGCCTGCAACGGTCTGATAGAGATTTGGCAGGCAGTTAAAAGCTGCAATTGCCTGTCACTCAAAGGAAAACTGGGTCGAGTCTTTGCCACTAGTTCTACTCGGAATAAGGAACGCGTACAAAGAGGGCTTGGGTACTACGCCAGCTGAACTCTACGGCGTAACCCTCAGGCCGCCAGGGGAATAATTCCACCCACAGGTCGATGACACAATTGATATGTCAGACTATGTGGCACGGTTAAAAATATTTGCAAAAATATTGGAGCCATCACCAGCATTCCGACATGGCAGCAGAACACCTTTCGTGTATAAGGATTTCAGCACAGCTAGCCATGTCTTTCTTAGAGATGTGACATCTGGCTCGCTAAAACCAGCATACACAGAACTACACAAAGTCTTGCAACAATGGGAAAAGGTCTACAAGCTCCTCATCAATGGCAAATTGTCAGTTACTATTGACAGGATCAAACCGGCCTACATATTACATGACTCAAATATGTCACTGATAACACAGGAAATAATATCAGAACAACACGGTCAGGGCGCCGCGTTAGATTTCCTGTCTATTATCGCCGTTGACGGTCTTCGAAAGGGGGTGATATAGCCACCTACATACGCCCTCGGAACGCGCCGCCATTGAGTTCCCAACTAACGGTAGGAGGAGTTCACATCGGTGTCGGGTCGACGATGAAGTACCTGGGACTCGTCCTCGACAGCCGGTGGAATTTCGTGGAGCATTTCCGACGTCTGGCTCCCAAACTCAACCGGGCTGGGGCTGCGCTCAAGCGGCTCCTGCCCAACCTTGGGGGTCCAGATGCCTCCTGCCGGAGGCTCTACGCGGGGATCGTTCGGTCCATGGCCCTCTACGGGGCGCCGGTGTGGGCGCCGTCGCTGAAAAAGCAACCGGCGTCCATGCTGAACGCCTGCCAGAGGGTCATGGCAATAAGAATGGTGCGGGGATACTGCACGGTCTCCCGCGAAGCGGCGAGCCTTCTGGCTGGCCTACCACCGTGGGATCTGGAGGCAACAGTCCTTGCACACACACGATATGCGCGTGGAGATGCAACGCCGGGGTGAAAGTCCGCTGCCGCGACAGGTCACGGCATGGCGGACAGAGCTCCGGCGGGATCTCATGGTGAAATGGCGTCAACGACTATCGCAACCCGGTGCTGGGCACGCCACAATCATGGCGGTAAGTCCCCTCTTTGAGGCGTGGCTGGAAAGACCTCACGGCGTCCTTACCTTCCGCATGACGCAGGTCCTCACCGGACATGGTTCGTTCGGGAGTTTCCTGCACCGGATTCGTGCGGAAGTGACGCCCGGGTGTCGTCACTGTGCGGAATGCCCGGAGGACACGGTGGAGCACACAGTCGAGGTGTGCCCTGCTTGGGCGGAGCATCGCCGTGCCCTCATGGGGGCTATCGGCGGCGGAGACCTCTCGCGCCGGGCCTTGGTTGAGGCCATGGTCCGGAGCGAGGAGGAGTGGCAAGCGTTCGCCGACTTCTGCGAAGGAGTAATGCTTGCAAAGGAGGAGGCCGAACGCATCAGGCAACGGCGTTATCGCCGCCGATGCCGCCGCCGCCGGGATTCTGATCCCGATTTCCGGCCACCGTAGGCGCGGGCTTGCGGACAGTGAGCAATGGGTAGCTCGCTGTCCGGCCGTCCGGTAACTGTCCGGACCAAGCCCAAGTCGTCGACGGCGCGCACAGTTCCCGCGCGCCAAAAAAAAAAAGCCACCTACATAAGATTAAAACTAAATAAAATATAATGTATCTATTCATAGAAGAGGGCAGTGAGATCTGTCAATCGATTTTTTCATCCAATGACAACCTATGTCAAAACAAAAAAAAATATATTCATACAATTAAGACGAAAAGAAAATAAGAGTAAATTAGCCTTCGCCGCGCGTAATTTCTTACTGTTCTCTTGCTGCTGTCTCTCTACCTTTCACTCCTATCGCGTATTAGTGGGAAACTTTCTTCTTGTGTACTGTGGACTTTGTTTTATCTTCCTTGCTCTTCACATACATCAAGATTCCTAAAAACTTAACACAGAGATAGCGCTTATTAAGCACGACTTGTTTAAAAAAAATTATACCTCAAAAACTTAAGAGATGACATAGAGATTTTTTTTTTAATCACGATGTTTAGGATATAGGAAAAAAAATAACACCATACACCTGTCCATACAAAATAATTTATTTATTGCACTTTCATTTTTAACATTAGCACTTTAGTATAAACATTAACTTTACGCAACTTTAATTTGTTTTCATTTAATTTCATACCAACACTTCCGTATGGTGTCCGGACGTAAAGAATAACACCATCCCATCTCTTCCCGTGGGTGTCGTAAGAGGCGACTAAGGGACATTTTGAGACCGTGCGTACGTTGAGCACCTGAGGTCACCGCGTGGTGGCGAGTAAACCACCAACAATAGCGTTCCCAAGGAGGGTTGGTGTCAGGCGGGCGGCCGACTATAAAACAGTTGCCAAATCTTTTTGTAACATGTTTGTTAATAATAGAATGCGCGATAGGATTAGGGCGTACCCCACAGGCGACGCGCAGGGGCAGCACCCGGCTCCTGTGGGTAATGGACCAGGGTTGTTGCACCATCCCGGGCGGGTGCAACGTAAGAAGCAAGCTCGGGAAATGAGATTGAGGTATGCAAGTTGGAATGTAGGGACTATGACTGGAAGGGCCAGAGAGTTAGCGGATGTATTGAAAAGAAGACGGATAAATGTAGCATGCTTGCAGGAGACTAAATGGAGAGGAACAAAAGCGAGAGAAATTGGTGAGGGATACAAGTTCTACTATTGTGGAAGTGATGGAAAAAGAAATGGTGTTGGAATAGTGTTAGACAATAGATTGAAAGAATGCGTTATGGAAGTACAAAGGATCAGTGATAGATTTATAGTTGTGAAAGTTATGTTAGAGAATGTAATGTTGAATGTAGTTAGTGTGTATGCACCACAAGTAGGATGTGATGAAACAGTGAAAGAGAAGTTTTGGGAGGATTTTGATAGAGCTTTAATGAACATCCCTGTTCATGAAGAATTGATAGTTGGAGGTGATTTTAATGGACATGTGGGAAGAATGAAAGGTGTTTATGAAAGAGTGCATGGGGGATGGGGTTTCGGTAGTCTGAACAGTGAAGGAGAGACGCTGCTGCAATCCGCTACTGCATTTGACCTGGCAGTAGCCAATACGTGGTTCCAGAAAAGAGACGAACACATAATCACGTATAAAAGTGGTAGTCATAAGACCCAAATCGACTACTTTCTAGTACGGCGCAACAACTTAAAGCATGTCAAAGACTGCAAAATACTGCCAGGAGAAGACCTAGTCTCACAACACAGACTCCTAATTATGACATCAGTAGTCAAAATACTGTCTAACAAACACAAAGAGCGTCCTCCCCCCAAAATAAAATGGCATATGTTAGAAAGGAATGATTGTGCGAATAAGTTCAGGGAACGGGTGGTGGACAGAATGATAGAGATGGGAGATATGAATGATCGAAGTATAAATGAAAGTTGGAATGAGATAGCTGGGTGTATCAGGCATGCAGCGAAAGATATTTTGGGAGAGACGAAAGGAAAGGGCATAATAGATAGGGATACATGGTGGTGGTCGACAGAAGTTCAGAATGTATTGAAAGAAAAGAAGAGAAAATTCAAGGAGTGGCAGCGTGTAGAGCCAGGAAACGCTAGTTTAAAAGCTGAAAAAAAAGAGTGAGTATGACATATTAAAGAAGAAAGCGAAGAAAGCCGTGGCCATAGCGAAATCAAAAGCCCAGGACAAATTATATGACACACTGGACAGTCCTGCAGGCCAAAAACAACTATACCGGCTTACTAGAATAAGAGAGAGAAAGACGAGAGATGTTTGCCAGGTAAGATGTATAAGAGATGAAACTGGAATGGTTATTTCGGATGATGAGGAAATCAAAAAGAGATGGAAAGACTATTTTGAAAGATTGATGAATGAGGAAAATAATTGGAGTAGTGTGTTAGAGAATAAACCAGTGAATGTGGGTTTAGTGAGAATGGTTAGTATGAATGAAGTTAGGATAGCAGTAAATGGAATGAAGAATGGTAAAGCCATTGGTCCAGATGGAATACCAGTTGAAGTGTGGAAGTTATTGCGAGTGGATGGATGGACGTGGTTAGCTTTATTCTTCAATAAGTTGTTGCAGGAAGAAGCTATACCTGATGAGTGGTGCAGCAGTTCTTTGGTGCCCATTTTTAAGAACAAAGGTGATGTGCTTGAGTGCAACAATTATAGAGGAATAAAGCTAATGTCACATACTATGAAAGCCTGGGAGAAAGTTATTGAAAGACGACTGAGAGAAGAGAGTGAAATTTCACAGAACCAATTCGGTTTTATGCCTGGTCGGGGTACAACGGATGCCATTTTTGCTATACGCCAACTGTGCGAGAAATACAGAGGTGCGCATAAAAACTTGCACATGGTATTCGTTGACCTCGAAAAGGCATATGACCGGGTACCTCGTGAGGTTCTGTGGTGGGCCCTTAAGGAGAAAGGTGTGCCTGGAAAGTATGTGCAGTTGATCCGAGCGATGTACAGCCGATGCAGTACCCAAGTCCGGTCTTCAGTGGGCACTACTGGAAGCTTCAATGTGGCTGTCGGCTTACACCAAGGGTCGGCCCTCAGCCCTTACCTCTTCCTAATGATAATGGACGCTTTGACGTCGGACATTCAGGAAGAGGCTCCCTGGTGTATGTTGTTTGCCGATGACATTGTGCTGGTAGCCGAGAGTGGCCTAGAGGTCCAGAACAGACTGGAGGTGTGGTGGCACAGATTGGAGAGTGTTGGCCTGAAATTGAGTAGAACCAAAACGGAGTACTTGTTCTGCGATTTCGGCGGTCTCTCCAATCCTGTGCCCTTAGCTCTCGCCGGAACACCCATACCGATCTGTTCCGACTTTCGGTACCTCGGGTCGCTCGTCCAAGGGGATGGTGAGGTAGACCGGGACGTAACACATCGGATCAACGCAGGATGGATGAAATGGCGACAGGTCACGGGAACAACTTGTGACCCACGGATGCCCCTCAAGTTGAAGGGTAAAATCTACAAGTCCGTGATAAGGCCTGTCATACTGTATGGATCAGAATGTTGGGCTGTGAAAAAGACGGATGAAAAAAGATTGCATGTAGCGGAGATGAGAATGTTAAGATGGATGTGTGGTGTGACGAGAATGGATAAAGTGAGAAATGAGTACATTAGAGGAAGTTTGAAAGTGGCGCCAGTGACTGAAAGGTTGAAAGGAAATCGTTTGTCTTGGTATGGTCATGTAAAGAGGAGAGATGAAAAGCATGTAGCTAAAAGAGTTATGAATTTACATGTGGATGGATGGAGAGGTAGAGGGAGACCAAAGAAAAGATGGATGGATTGTGTGAGAAGTGATATGAAAGAAAAGGGAGTTAGTGATAGCGTGACGAGTGACAGGACAAAATGGAAGAAACAAACGTGTTGCGCCGACCCCAAATAAAATGGGACAAGGGCAGGAAGAAGAAGAAGACTTTCATTTTTAACATAAAAATCTAGCGACGCGAGCCTTAATTCTAGTTGAACTTTACATGTCTCAGATGCATAAATAAATACCACATTTAGGCCTAAAATAAAAGTAATACAATTAAGGTACCTAGTCTAATATTCTTACAAAATAAACAAAAATCATTTGGGTTAATAGGACACCAAAGAGAAACATCGAGATTTCAATAATAGCTACCTATTTATTATCCTTTTCTTTATATTGGAAGGTGTGTTTCAGTGTCAGTCCATTAAATATATATTTATTGCTTAGAAAGAGAAACGCTATGGTGTGGAAGTAGGATAGATTTGTTTTTGATATACCTATTCCTATATTTTATCGCCGAAATTCCGAAAAAAATATCAGTTCAGTTCATTAGGCAAACGTAAATGCACTGAAAAGCAAATTTTTTTTCGCGATTTCAGGTTCGTTCCCATAGTAAAAGTTGTTGGTTATCATGAGCACAATCACTTGTTTAAGTATCGTACACTAATTACCAGTCACCCTGTATATTTTATTAAACTTGAGATTTATAGTTCCTTTTAAATATTTCAAGACAAAGGGTCTTGTATCTAAGTCCATTACAAAGAGTCGCTTTTGTTTGCATATCGACCCGAGATGTAAACAGTAAATTAAGATTAGGCTCAATTGCATAGCATGGTTCAGCATCCGAGCACCTCATAGGATTTCGACTACCTAGGGGCTCTTGTAATTTCTCATGAACTCAACGTTTTGTTATCAACATATTTGACTTCCAAAGAGTGTATTGTATGGGCAGATTTATTGCCCCTAAAGCATTCCTCAAGAAGTAATTTTGTTTTCTTACGTATTTATTTTTGGTTCACAGAAAACATTTTATAAATTTTAAGTCAACGATTTAAAAAGTGTTGATTGGGTATGTTTTACTCAACTGCTATGTTACATAATTATTATAACATAGTTAAAATGCAATAACTTAAACCTAAGGCCGCGTTTCCACTGACGCGGAGCTGGGCGGAGAGGAGCGGTGAAAAGTGGTCAGTGTTTCCACTGACGCGGAGCTGGGCGGAGAGGAGCAGTGAAAAGTGGTCAGTGTTTTCACTGAGAATTCGTGCACCGCTAAGCCCCTCTCCGCCCCGCTCCGCGTTTGTGGAAACCCGGCCTAAAATCTTTGTTCTTTAACACATAACATAAATATTACGCCTTTTTTACCCAAAGGGTCAGTGTTCTTTAACACATAACATAAATATCACGCCTTTTTTACCCAAAGGGTCAGGTATAGGACCTGTGCACCTATAGTACACTCACATTTCATTACTTATGTTTAACTGCCTTATTTATTTATTTATACATACTTATATATACTTTCAGAATCAGAATCAGAATCAGAATTATTTATTTGCAAGCAATGTAGGTACAATTTTAAGATGATACAGAGTTGGGTGTTTCCGCTACATTCTGCCTTAAGGCATGCAAAAATATTATTTTATTATTTAAAATTACAATACATTAAACATAATCGATATAGTACTTAGTTGGTATCAAAAATTATATAAATATGTCAATTGTCAAATAAATAATCAGTTACAAATCAATGCAACATTTTACATCTATATGATAAATAACAAACCTTGTAATAGTGAACCTATTGCCATTATCCAGGCACCAGACTTCATGCATCAACAGCCCCCGAGCCTTTACCAAACCGTCTTGGGGTTAGCTACTAATCTGACTAATGCGTCTAAGTACCAGTATTTTACATGGGATGTCATTTAAGCTATCGCCAATTTAATTAGTTTTGCGTTTCTTAAATAATAGATTTGTCACCAAAATGCAGTCACCAAAATATATAAAATCAAATATTATTATTATATGGCACAACTATCACACAACGCCGTCTAGTCCCAAGCTAAGCAGAGCTCGTGTTATGGATACTAAACAACTGATAAACATACTTTTTGTTTATCTGAGAACGAAAACATTCCGTGACGATAGATCTAATTATTAGGTGATACAACTTGATAACAAAAATAAATGGTGACAAAAAATATAGTCCCCTTTAACATGGAGCAACTGCCATTAAATATAATATTTATTGCTTAGAAAAAGAAACGCTATTGTGTTGAAACAGGATACATTTGTTTTTGATATATACCAACAATAGCAATTACCATTACAGAAAGAGAGAAATATAAAAACTAGAGAGTTATTTTGAAACTAATTTTCATCTTTTGCCCGATGATATATCGATTCTACGATAATACAATAATTTGGTAAAATTACTTTTTTTAACCGACTTCAAAAAAGGAGGTTTCTCAATTCGACCGTATATGTAAATGCTTTTTTATGTTTATTCGCGGATGACTTCGTCATTTATGAACCGATTTGAAAAAATCTTTTTTTGTTGGAATGGGTATACTTTCCAAATGGTCCCATAGTCACCAAGTCAGGATCTGATTATGGAATCGTGGCGAAATCGAGAGAACTCCTCAAATAGTAGGTAGGTAGGTACTATAGGTAACCATATTGTGATTTGGGTCTTTACATCAGAGAAGAGTTCACTGTGCCGTACACTGGTCCAGCTTTTGTTATCCTAGCAGTTTTTTTTTTTGCGCGGAGGTGAAGCGGGAGATATTGTCAGACTTTTCATCATCATTTCAGCCGATAGACGTCCACTGTTGGACATAGGCCTCCCCTACATCAGACTTTTACTGACTAAAAACCCACTCCTGTTCCTTCCTGCCTTTCGCACCGGGACCGAGCTTCCCTTTCAGATAACCCCTTGGGTTAATTGGAATAGTCATGAAATTGGGCAATCGGGTTATAAGTGTATCGCAAGTTCGCAACTAAATAG
Source organism: Mythimna albipuncta (assembly GCA_929112965.1). Taxonomy (NCBI): domain Eukaryota; kingdom Metazoa; phylum Arthropoda; class Insecta; order Lepidoptera; family Noctuidae; genus Mythimna; species Mythimna albipuncta. The sequence continues at coordinate 12,387,890 of OV815987.1, forward strand.
TGGGAAATAAAAACTTTTTACAAAAAAAAAGAAGTCGGTTATTTTTTTTTAGGAGAAACGTTTTCTGTATAAAGTTTTTTATGATATGCGGTGTAGCACCCCTCGATGCACAAATTCACCTCGCAGGTGCTACACCTCCAGACCGTCGTGCGACACACTTTGGCTGCGTAGCACAGCTTGCACCGCTGCCTCCGCTCGTTCTTAGCCGGCAAGTGCATCTGCGCTGGTGTGGCAGGTGCCACTCGAGTGGCAGGTGCCGCCGGTGCCGCCGGTGCCACTGGTGCTAAGGGCGGAGGGCTGCACATTTGCAGCAACCCCTTCGCCAACTGCAGTCGGAAGTCTCGGTTTCCAAGGCCTTGAGTGCGTTTGTGGTTAAACATAACAAAAGCATTGTGTATGGAAACATTCAGGAGTCGGCGGAAGAGTTTTTTGTACCAAATTAAATTTCTTGTCCTCTCTAAGGGGTAGGAATGCAGCATTTGATCTTTATGATCTATGCCGCCCATAGACATGTTGTAATCAAGTATGACCTGGGGTTTGTACTTGTAGTTCCCATGTTTTTCTTTTCCGCCGACTTGTACTCGGTGGAATGTCGAAATCATAGCCACAACGCTTCTGTCCATCCACACAAGCACACTCAAGTCCTTGGTCATGCTGTAGGCCACCTCTCCCTGCATCATATTTTTTTTGTCTTTCGTCTTTAGACCCTCTGGAACATACTCCCTGTAGAGTCGGAGAGTGCCCATCGAATCAGTTTTGTGCTTCACTTTGAGGACCCTGGACAAAAGTGGTGAGTTATAGAAGTTGTCCATAACGAGCGTATGACCCCTGTTGAATAAGGGTCTCATCAAAGTGAGCACAATTTGAGACGTGGCACCCTCTGGCTCACCCTCTTCCTCATGCTCTTCAACCGGTTCTGGAGCCGCCACCTGCGCAACATGCTCGTGCCCCTTGCCCGAGTAAACCTCCATCCTCCACAAATAGCCCGTCCTCGACTCGCACAACTCGTAGCTCTTTATACCCACTCGAGCTTTTTTTGTAGCAATTTTCTGTGAGAATGAGAGTCGCCCCTTCCATAAAAGGAGTGACTCGTCAATTGCTACATTTTGCTCGAGTACGTATAAAGAGCTGAACTTTTTGTTGAGGTGCTCGATGATGGGCATAATTTTGTCGAGTCTGTTGGGATGCTCGGACAAGGAGGCGTTGTCTACAAAATGTAGACAACGTTTGATGACCAAAAACCGGTTGTAGGACATGATGGCCCTGAAATTCCCAACTCGGATTTCTTCTAATTTGGGATACCAATACTCCCGCTCCACATTGTTAACGACTAGCGCCTGTAGCATCAAGATGGCAAAATATTTTCTGATTTCGTCATCGGTTACGTCCTTCCATCGACTCATCCTGGATTGGGGCGTCGCACGTTCCTTCAATTCACCACCATAACGATTCGTCTCGCGGACTATGTGGGCGATAATATCGGCATCCCAAATTTTCAGAAAAACTTCCAAGGGAGTTAACTCCGCGTTTGGAAAAGTTGGACCAGTGGACGGCACAGTGAACTCTTCTCTGACCCCCTCAAAATACTCAGGGTCGCTTTGCCAATCAAAGTGGAGTAAATCCTGCTCGGGTCCCACGACGGTTCGAAGAGCCGAGTCGGCAGCATTATCAATTTGATGTATGGCTTTAGCTAGCGACGGATTCTCCAAAATTTCTGAGTCCGGATATTCTTGGTCATACCTTTGTCTCAAAGTAATGCCCAGATTTTCTTCGGGTTCAGGTTCCACGTCGCTGCCTTCGCCAGGCTCTACGAAGATATTCTCTAAATCTGCGGCAAGTGGATGAAGAAATTTTAAGATTGGGTTCACCCTAACATCTTATGGAGGCGACACATTCAATGCAAATATTAGTCTAACTTACCAATCTCGTAAGCGCTCCTCCCTGAGTTAGGCGTCGTTTGTGAAGTGGTACAAACTGAAACATTAATAAATTTTGATGAAATTAGTCAAATGTTTAAAAAAATAAATAAAATCCTTTTAATATGACACTGACCAGGTGTAAATCCCACGAATTCTATCTCAGCGCTCACTCCGACCGGACTTTCATGTGGTTCGGCACTCTGAACGATCACCGTCGATGGTGAAAACTGGAGTTTGCGCTTCCTGTCAATTTAAAATGGTGGAATTAAATTTTGTTTATTTATTTAGAATCGACCTCATAACCGCATTCACCAGTCGCTGAAACAGAACAACCTACTTCATTCGAGGTGGCGTCCTTGCAGGAGATATGGTCTTCTCTTCTGGAGGAAGGCATGACTCCACCGTTGATGGCACCGTTACTGTAAGAAGGGCACATTTTGAGAGAGATTAAAAAATAAAATAAAGAAGTAAGTAAAAAATAAATCGACAGATAACAAAATGTAAAAAAAAAAACCGGACAAGAACGTGTCGGGTCACGCTCAGTATAGGGTTCCGTAGTTTCCCGTCTGTCACAATAAGTGTTCCCACTTAGGTACGAGTTTAAAAAAAGGCTATTTGTTACATTGACAAACCAAGACGTACATACCAAGTACGGAACTCTAATAAATAAGAAACCCTAAAAACGGGCCCACAAAGGACGGTGATAACTAAAACAATGCAAGTTATAGAAATTTCAGCGATTGTGCACTCGTAAAATTACGGATATATTTAAGAAGCAACGATTTTTTACTACGGTAGATCATGAAAGTTATTACGCAACGCCATCTATTGAACCATTTATGAACTGGTTCGATAAAAATGTTAAGATAAAAATCTTAGCATTTTGATAGATGGCGTTAAAAATGAATTTTCATTTTGTTCTAAATTGCTTTAGCATGTTCCTGATAGAAGTTTTAGTAGTTATAAGATAATACCGCCAATGCCAAGGAGAGACCAACCGAACAATTCGATAATACCCGACCCCATCAACTCAGGGAAAATCCTAACAGCGCGAACGCGAAATAGCCAAGCGCCATCTGTCGGGGAATTGGGTTATTAATTAATACATAGGTACTAGAAGTTTTCGGTGGTAATTTTGGATTGCGAGAACCGATTTTAATAATACTTTTTTGTTTGAAAGAAGATACGTTCAGGATAATAAAATATGTAAACGAAGTTAAAAAAAGTGCTTGCATATACGATTATACTACAAACTTAGTCCAGAAATTATTTTGTAGCTCCTTTGTCTTTTTTGTACAAAAACTGTTCTTTCCGTCAAGTTCAAAATAATTTTCCTAGAAAGTCCTTATAAAGTTCTACTTGTTAAATTTTTTTCATATTTTCTAAACTTGTGGTTCAAAAGTTAGATGGGGGGGACACATTGTTTTTCACTTTTGGAGCGATTATTTCCGAAACCATTGACATAATCAAAAAATGATTTTAGTAAACCACTATTCATTTTTAAATACCTATCCAACAATATATCACACTTTAGGGTTGAAATTTAAAAAAAAAAACACTTCCCACTTTACATATAGGAGGGCTTACCCTAATAAAACATTTTTTTCCAATTTTTATTTTACCACTTTGTCGGCGTGATTGATATATATATTGGTACTAAATTTCAGCTTTCTAGTGCTAACGGTCACAGAAATTAAGCGAGGACGGACAGACGGACAGACAGACAGATAGACAGACGGACAGACAGACATGGCGAAACTATAAGGGTTCCTAGTTGACTACGGAACCCTAAAAATGAATAAAATGAATTGAGAAATGATTTGAATAATATTAAAATTATATTTTCTTATATAGATATTAATAAGTGGAAGCCACATAAGGTAATAAATAGATAAATTAATTAATGGTCGAATAATTCCAATGTTATGCTTATATAATCAATTATTGTGTATAATAATCACTTAATTTAGAATGTGTTTACCTATTGTTAGATTTGGTAGTAGAATAAAAGGCTATTTTATTTTATAACATCTTATGGAGGCGACACATTCAATGCAAATATTAGATCTGTATATCTGTACACCTGTGTTAACAAATAAAAGTGTTTTGATTTGATTTCATTTGATTTAGTCTAACTTACCAATCTCGTAAGCGCTCGCTCCTGAGTTAGGCGTAGTTTCCGAAGTGGTACAAGCTGAAACATTAATAAATTTTAGTGAAATTAGTCAAATGTTAAAAAAAATAGTTAAATAAAATCCTTTTAATATGACACTGACGAGGTGTAAATCCCAAGAATTCTATCTTAGGGCACACTCCGACCGGACTTTCATGTGGTTCGGCACTCTGAACGATCACCGTCGATGGTGAGAACTGGAGTTTGCGCTTCCTGTCAATTAAAAATGGTGGAATTAAATTTTGTTTATTTATTTAGAATCGACCTCATAACCGCATTCACCAGTCGCTGAAACAGAATAACCTACTTCATTCGAGGTGGCGTCCTTGCAGGAGATATGGTCTTCTCTTCTGGAGGAAGGCATGACTCCGCCGTTGATGGCACCGTTACTGTAAGAAGGGCACATTTTGAGAGAGATTAAAAATATAATCACAGAAGTAAGTAAAGGAATAAATCGGCAGATAACAAAAAGTAAGAAATTATTCACACAGGAGAAAATAGAAAAGTGTGTAGAGAAGAGCGGTGCCATTAAAAAAGCATTCAAAGAGGCTGAGAAACAAATCAGAATGGACTGCAAACTGAAGAGATAAGACTGAAAACATGCTCTCAAAACGGCCAGATATAATAAAAGAAGCCACTATCTTTTACATGGATCTTTATGCGCGTGAGGAAATCAAAATAGTATACCACTAGAGAAGGCAGTATATATAGCGGACTTGGCAACAACACCAAATATATTACAATCCAAAACAGAATATGCAATATCCACTCAAAAGAATGATAAGACACCAGGACAAGATAACGTATCAAACGAGCTGCTTAAAGCACTGTCCCCTTCTTTAGTAAGACCTTTGCAGACGCTTTTTGATAATGTAATATGAAAGGAAACTACACCTGAACAGTGGTCAAAATCTACAATAATATTGTTACATAAAAAAGGAGACAGAAGTAACCTTGGAAACTATCGGCCGATAAGTTTGACTTCAAATATCTACAAAGTCTTCGCTAAGGCAATACTAAATCGAATATCGAAACTCTTAGATGAGCAACAACCCCTTGAACAAGCTGGTTTTCAGAAAAACTATTCTACCATAGACCATATCCAAGTATTAACACAAATAATGGAGAAAGCTACCTAATTTAATCAGCGTGTATATATGTGCTTCAAAGATTTTACGAAGCTTTTGACTGTCTTTTTCATGGTGCTATTTGGGAATCGCTGCTGGAACAGGGCATTAATAAGAACTATGCTGGGCAAAGGTGAGGTTGGAACAAGAAGGCCCAGAATTTCGCATTGGGAAAGGAGCTAGGCAAGGTGACCCTCAATCCCCAAAAATGTTCTCCGCTGTACTAGAGCCGATTTCCCGGAAGCTGCATTAGGAGAATATTAGTCTTAAGGTAAGAGGAGAGTTCTTAAACCACTCAAGATTTGCGGACGATTTAGTGCTTTTCGCAGACAATGCAGCCGATCTGTAGCCTGATCCACTAATCAAACAAGCCAAATTTCGTTGAAGTTTTATAGTCTTTCGATCGAAATCCTATCCAAAAGCGGTATTCACGATTTATCATCTTATTTCCAGGTACATTAATAAGTATTCTACCCGGATAACGTAGTACACATTTTTTTTATATCGACGAATATCTAACGTCTTTAAAATCGGTGTCGTTCAAACTCGAGTGATGGATCAGATGGATGTGAATACGAAAATGGTCTAAACGACTAAATCGCTACGATATCGCTACGGTTTTCATTACGTGAATCGAGCTACTGGGATACATGATAATTTGCTTATCAGCGGAGAGCAGAAAGGTAGGGTTATCCTTGAAATCCTCAAAAACCAACATCCTAACAAATAGCGAAATCATAGATGTTGTCGTGGATGGACAAGATTGAGTACGTCAACGAATATGTTTATTTAGGACATTCGATTTCGTTCAATAACTGCACTGAAAATGAAGTAAATAGAAGGGTCGCAATAGCATGGAAAAAGTATTGGATTTCAAAAGAAATTATGAAGAATAAGAATGTAAACGTTTTTTTCATCCATTCTACCCTGTCACTCGTCATGCTATCACTAACTTCCTTTTCTTTCATATCATTCTTCACGCAATCCATCCATCTTTTCTTTGGCCTCCATCTCCCTCTCCACCCATCCACATGTATACTCATAACTCTTTTGGGTAATATGCATTTCATCCCTCCTCTTTACATGACCATACCAAGACAAGCGATTACCTTTCAACTTTTCAGTCACTGGCGCCACTTTCAAACTTCCTCTAATATACTCATTTCTTACTTTATCCAATCTTGTCACACCACACATCCATTCTCAACATTCTCATCTCCGCTACATGCAATCTTTTTTCATCCGTCTTTTTCACAGCCCAACATTCTGATCCATACAGTATGACAGGTTTTATCACGTACTTATAGATTTTACCCTTCAACTTGAGGGGCATCCGTGGGTCACAAGTTGTTCCAGTGACCTGTCGTCATTTCATCCATCCTGAATTAATCCGATGATTGTCTCGGTCTACCTCACCATCTCCTTGGATAAGCGATCCGAGGTACCGAAAGTTGGAGCAGATTGGTATGGGCGTTCCGGCGAGAGTTAACACACACACACAGGCACAGGGTTGGAGAGACCGCCGAAATCGCAGAACAAGTTTTAACATAATTATATATATTATAAAAAATATACAAGGTGGTATGGGCGTTCCAGCGAGAGCTAAGGACACAGAAACGGAAAGACCGCCAAAATCGCAGAATAAGTACTCAGTTTTTGTTCTACTTAATTTTAAGCCAACACTCTCCAGGCTATGCCACCACACCTCCAAATTGTTCTGGACCTAGGCCACTCTCGGCAACCAGCACAATGTCATCGGCAAACAGCATACACCAGGGAGCCTCTTCCTGAATGTCCGACGTCAAAGCGTCCATTATCATCAGGAAGAGGTAAGGGCTGAGAGCCGACCCTTGATGTAAGCCGACAGCCACATTGAAGCTGCCAGTTTTGCCCACCCTACACCGGACTTGGGTTCTGCACTGACTGTACATTGCTCGGATCAACTGCACATACTTTCCAGGCACACCTTTCTCCTTAAGGGCCCACCACAGATCTTCACGAGGTACCCGTATCATATGCCTTTTCGAGGTCAACAAACACGATGTGCAAGTTTTTATGCGCATCTCTATATTTCTCGCACAGCTGGCGTATTGCAAAAATGGCATCTATTGTACCTCGACCAGGCATAAAACCGAATTGGTTCTGTGAAATTTCACTTTCTTCTCTCAGTCTCTTTTCAATAACTTTCTCCCAGGCTTTCATAGTATGTGACATTAGCTTTTTTCCTCTATAGTTGTTGCATTCAAGCACATTACCCTTGCATATTGCGCCGACCCCAAATAAGATGGGACAAGGGCAGGAAGAAGAGAAGAGAAGAATGTAAACATTAGTACCAAGAAAAAGATTTATGAAGCAGTGATTCTTCCAAGTATAACCTATGGATGTCAAACTTGGTCTCTGAAAAAGAAAGAGGGAGAAAAACTAGCAGTCTGCCAGAGAAAAATGGAAAGAAGCATGTTAGGGGTTAAACTGATGGATAAAATAAGTAATAAGGAAATTAGAGCAATAATGAAAATTCAAGACATAAGAGATAGGATTCGGTTGCTGAAATGGAACTAGGTTGGTCATATATGTAGAATGGAAAACGATAGATGGACAAAAAAAGTAACAGAATGGCTACCAAGAGTGGAAACAAGAAATAAAGGGCGACAACAAACTAGATGGAGAGACATATTTACACAAAAAGTTGGACCGGATTGGATGAGAAAAGCTAGAGATAGGGAACTGTGAAAAACACTGGGGGGACCTACACCAAAGAGACGACTACTATCTAAAAGTATTATTATTTATTTAGTGATATGAGTATCATGGATTATTATTATCATGTTACCTATGGACATCTTCCTATGTATCCACATACCTAGGTACCTACAGTACCTACCGATTCATGACTTACAGTGAAGTGTTGCAAGAGTTACGCAATCAGTGAGTGATACACGAAATAAGTTACGAAAGTGCTGATGGTGCGCGCATTCCAATCTCATGGGACAATCGATCTAAAATCAATATGAAAAACACTCTCGCTCGATCGCCGGTAAGAGAGGTTGTCTTTAGGATAATTAGTCATAAGTACATAATGTAACCTTTATTTTAATTAAATTTACGTAAAATCGCCTTTTTAAAAACCTCCTACCAAAGGCTATTAACGTAATTCATGGATTATTATTATCGTTGATCATTATTATTATGGATTATTTTTATGATTTGTTTTGTACAATATAAAGGATTAATATCAAATAAAATAATTGGAATAATAAATTGACAAACATATAATTTTAAAAATGAATAAAATTAATTAAGAAATGATTTGAATAATATTAAAATTATATTTTCTTATTGATATTAATAAGTGGAAGCCACCTATGGTAATAAATAGATAAATTAATTAATGGTCGAATAATTCCAATGTTATGCTTACATATGTAATCAATTATTGTATATAATAATCAATTAATTTAGAATGTGTTTACCTATTGTTAGATTTGGTAGTAGAATAAAAGGCTATTTTATTTATTTTATAATATCTTATGGAGGCGACACATTCAATGCAAATATTAGTCTGACTTACCAATCTCGTAAGCGCTCGCTCCTGAGTTAGGCGTCGTTTTCGAAGTGGTACAAGCTGAAACATTAATAAATTTTAGTGAAATTAGTCAAATGTTTAAAAAATAGTTAAATAAAATCCTTTTAATATGACACTGACGAGGTGTAAATCCCAAGAATTCTATCTTAGGGCACACTCCGACCACTTCAACCGGACTTTCAGGTGGTTCGGCACTCTGAACGATCACCGTCGATGGTGAGAACTGGAGGTTGCGCTTCCTGACAATTAAAAATGGTGGAATTAAATTTTGTTTATTTTTTTAGAATCAACCTCATAACCGCATTCACCAGTCGCTGAAACAGAATAACCTACTTGGTTCGAGGTGGCGTCCTTGCAGGAGATATGGTCTTCTTTTCTGGAGAAAGGCATGACTCCGCCGTTGAAGGCACCGGTACTATAAAAAGGGCACATTTCCTTGTCAATAAACAATATAAAGTAAGCCAGAGCAAATGATTCCTGCTTTAGGAACTGTTAGTCTTACTCATGACAGATTCCGGAGCGACGTGCCCGCAGGCTGCACCGCTCGGGCAAGCATTCTTTGCGAAATTGTGAGTTTGAGAGGAATATAACACCGAGAACATTATGGATAAAAAAAATCAGTTTTTTTGAGACACTTTATAAACTGTGAAATATCAATTGATACGAAGTAAATATTATTATACTTTAAACATGATAATTTTTTAACTATGATGGGAAACGTAAATTTTGACGCAAGCATGATTTTAACGGATGAATGGTAATATGCAAATATTAATAATAAGATATTCTACACATACCATGCAAACGCTTTAGCTCCCACGGCTGAGGTACATGCGGGGGAGGGACAGTCGGTACCCCCGGTAACAATGGGCACGGGACCCAGTCCTTGTCCTCCGTGTGTTTTGCCTTTCCTTTTCCTTCCCTGTAAATAAATCAAGAAATACTAACCGGATACCATGAACATGTTTGATGCTAACAAGTTAGCGACAGTATGAGCAGGACATTGATTTTATTTCTGAATTTACTTACTTTGTGTCTGGAGCATCTGGCATCCTGAAGTAGCCCACTTGCTTCTTGTGCCTGAGCTTCTTCTGTTTTTTCTTTTGGCCCTGAGACAACTTGGCCAGAATTTTTTCAAGTCTAATCTTCGCTGCCTTAGGAGATGGAGATTGCTCCATCATGGATTTTGGACTGAAAAGATCGCATGAATGATTGAAAGCTGCTTGAACAATTTAGTATAATAAAGTTTTATTATGTCAATTTTACTGTGACTGTTCTCTGGATGAGCCTGGAGTAGGTTCTCCGGAACTGGGTCTTTTTTTTTTAAACCACACAGAAACAAAATTTTAGTAAGTATACTAAATATACGGCACCCCGACTCGAATAGATTTAGGCCAGGTTATGGTTATTTTTTTTTAACCACACAAACTAAATTTCAGTATACTAAGCATAGGGCATCCCGAATCAGACAGCACACAAACTTAATTTCAGTATTTATACAAATACTTTTGTCAGACAACAAAATTGTTTTTTTTTTCAATCTTAAAAAATACTTGAAAGTTGTTACTGTTGGGAGGTTGGTTCAAGGGGTTGAGGGAAATTTGAGGGTATTAAGGTGGGGGAAGGGGTCCCCCACCTTAATACCCTCAAATTTACCCCAAAAATGCTGTTTCCTAGGTTCGGAAAGGGGTCCGGATGGATGTGGTACCCCGCCTCCACCTCACCCCAAAAAATCGATTCTTTTGCAGTGCAGTATTGTAGAAGTTTTTTCGAAAGTCAGATTTCTCAGTGTGCCCCAGCCTTACACTACACCAACGACACTTCACATTTGAAATTTGTTTGACAAAAATTCTTGACATATTTTGATTATTTTTACCATCCCAGCTGCTGATAACTTGATTTGTCATATTATTAACGTTTAGTATGATAAAACAGGCAAACAATATCAAAATTGAAGGTAGAAAATATTGCGTACAACGGGCAAATCAAATGCAAAAATGTAGGTACCACGCCAAACAGCTAAATTTAAAGACTTTACTTCTACTTATTAGTTGATTACTTACCTTGAAAATAAAACAAACACAAAGTAAATTTATCAACTGTTACTATTTAATAGTATATAAGACACAACTTGTTTGCGAACACAATACCTATATAAGGCGTAGGCGGCACCGCGGTAGGTGCGTAGGCGTCACATTTGACATTAGTAGGCGTCTGGCTGGGCGTCAGTAGTGATGAGACGTATATAAACGTATTTACCATACTAGGTTTGAAAAACATGGCTTAGCTTCAAAGTAAGAAAAACTTGCAAGTATGGAAGTATTTCCTATGGATAGCATAGGAAATACTTCCATACTTGCAAGTTTGGGGGCACCAGTAGAGCTAGAAAATACTTTCATAGAAAATTGATCCATGTTACTCTTAACTATAAGGAGCACAGTCGCATTTGCAAATAAAAATACTTTCATATTTAATTAAACTATTTTTGAGGATCCGATAAATAAATCTAATTTTTATTAGAATACGAATCAATTTCTTGTGGCAAGTGTGTTGGCATTGCCGTTAATGCTGCGAGCCCTTTAATGCACGCCGTCGCACCTTGAGCGTCCGATGTGAACATACTTGCAAAGGAAAGTGATTTATTTTTACTTAACAAGGGGTATCAAAAAAAAATACTTGGAAAGTTTAAAGTATTTTTCACTTGCAAGTGTGATTGTGCTCCTTAATATCATAGTCTCACCGATTTATTTCTTAAGAAAGTATACCTAATTTAGCATTGGGGGCTCAGGTAGTCGTGCTCGAAATTGTTCATGTGCATAAACCAAAATCTGTGTAGGTGTGTGTGTGTCAGAGAACTTTATGATTTCTTTTCACTCATTTGTGGCGCCATTCACCATAGTAGCTATTGATATAAGACACATTATTGCGTGAACGAAAGTATTACAGAAGATGTTTTGTTATGTGGTTTTTTATTTTTCTTTCATCAGTGATGATTTGAGTGAGTGGGTGCTTGTTATGCAATTGACTGACCGTGACCTTATTATTTCGTGAGTTTATTGAAATTGAACTATTCACAGTTAGTGTGTAAATAAACAAAACTGCTTATTTATGTGTATCTACGTAACTTTGTTAATTATTTAGGAATATAAATATTAAAATAAAATGAATAAATACTCAATAAATACTCGTTTTTATTGGATAAATACCTATTAAAAACGAGTATTTATTGAGTATTTATTCATTTTTAGTATTTAATCGGAAAAAATCCCAACACTAACTGTGACTGAAGGATTCTGTATCTATGGTCACGAAATAAAATAAAAAAAAGCAAATTGACATTAATAAACAAACAATATGTCCGATACTACATAAGGTTATAGTTGTATTTCTATTTGTTACAAGTTTAACATAATATTTAGTTAAGTTTATAGTGTGCAATATGGTTAAACGTTGTTGTGTAAATTTTTGTAAAAGTGAGGCATATCCTGGTTGTGGAATTTCATTTTTTAGGTAAGTTTTCCGTTTTGTTTGCTGCTCGTATGTGGCTTAACCGTTAACTTCTAGTAATAATATTATTTTTTATGTTTTGTTATAGTTTTCCAAGAAATGAGAACCTTCGGCAACAGTGGCTTGAAGTTGTAACATTAAAAAATAAATATTCAAGCAACAGTTTTATTTGTAGTCGCCACTTTAACCCGGAAGATATAATAGTCCATCAAGTTAAATCAATACTAAAACCTAATTCTATTCCTATATACCCTTTTGTAAGTTCATCCCTTTTATATACTATAATACTTTTAAGTAGAGTCTGTCTAAAAAGTCAAACGACTTGGGTAATTATTAGGAGTTAGTGTATGGACATGCTAGTAGAACAAGATGACAGGACTTTTTGTAAGTTTCCTTTTCGGGGACGCTTTTGAGGTGGTCGTAATCAATCTAGTAGGGTACCTACAGATAATATAACGGATCTTGAGCGCTCGGCGTCTGAGTGGGGATCGCTTTGTGCATTCCATACATTGGTGAGCCAATCGTCTTCGTTGTTACCGGGGCAACTCACATGCGTAGGCTCACTCGAAGCGTACTGGGGCCAGGGTTAACTCCGAAAGGTAGCTCAGCCCCGGTACGAAAGGCACGAAGGAACGTAAGAGTCTGACACTATCTCCCGCTCCGCCCAAGCGTGGGGGATGTGCTTTGGATGATTTTTACCCACAAAAAAAAAGCTATGGTAATGTATAATACTATTACAGACCCCGTAATTCACACATTTCCTGCACATTTTATAGGAATTGTATTCTTTTTCAAGAAATATAATATGATGGTTTTCATTGATTTCTGGTACTCATCAGGTATTCTTGAGGCAGATAATTCTTTTTTATATTTAATTTTATAAATAATTACCAATCAAAGTCACCCAAAGGGCAATGGAAAGGGCTATGCGCAGGGTTTCCTTGCGTGATTGAATAAAAAATGAAAATATCTGTAAAACTAAACTTGCTGACATATCATGAAGAATTGCCAAACTTAAGTGGCAATGGGCAGGGCACATTGTTCTGCCGTGGCGACCGCGTACCAGATTACGCAGCGTTGGAAGGCTTCCAACAAGGTGAACCGATGACCTGGTGAAGGTTGCGGAAAACCGTTGGATGCGAGACGCATCATTGTGGCGACTCTTGGGGGAGGCCTATGTCCATCAGTGGACGTATATTGGCTGAAATGATGATGATGATAATTATCAATTATATTTTTTAGGTTTCCTACGGATAGTACTCAAAGTACAAAAACTCTTTAACGCTGCAGCTCCTTGAGTCCATTGCCACTCCCAGCACAATATCTTGTGAAATGCAATATATTTTTTTGTTTTTGGAATTTTTGTCAATGTATCATTGTAAGTTTTTTATTTTGACATTTCATACTGACATTATTTTTATTATTTTTGACATGATTTTAATTATTATTATTTTTTTATGACATTATTTTCATTATTATTCTTATCATTTTTACATTACTTTCATTTTTGTTTTTGACATTGTTTTCATTATTACTTTTATGATTTATGTTGATGTATTTATATTATTATTAATGTGTGCCTATAATTGATATGTGTGGTGTTAAACTGTAAGTGTAAATTGGTTATAAATAAATAACTAAAAGAAAATTGTGGTTATCCAATGTACCATTCAAAATTAATTCATTAAACCCCAAGCAAACGTTCGCGCACCTATTGTATTTCTATTGTGTCTGTAATTTCCACGATTGAAAGGCTAATGCACCTAAACCGGCTATAGGATAACGAACTTTTATGAGAAGGAGTAGAATATAATTATCTCATTTCAAAGAAGGTTAATAAAGAGTACAGATTTATAAAAAAAAAAGTATAATTTATTTAAAACTTGAAGAAACATGAAAACCTGTTTCTCTCTTCTTGCCATTTTACATTCACGAAAAATATTTACTTTTTTTGGTAAGGACATTATGTAGCATCATATTACGTTTTTTTTTTTTTATAGTGGGAAAATCATCTAATGACAACCCCCCGCTCTTGGGGAGTTAGTGTCAGACTCTTACTAACTAAAAACCCACCCCGTTTCTTCAAACCTTCATACCGGGGCTCGAGCTATCTTTCGAAAGTAACCCTGGCCCCAGTAGGCTTCGACCCAGCTGGGCCCCTGCTGTTGCTAACAACTTGAGGCGCGCGGGGACAGTGCGCGCCATCGACGACTTGGGCTCGGTCCGGACAGTTACTGGACGGTCGGCATCATATATGTATGTGTGACTGGCACTAGTATAGTAATAAAAGCACTGTAAAAAGAGTATTTTAACCTCATCTATTAGTGTTATCTACACTTATATAATAAAGAGGTAAAGTTTGTTTTGTTGTTTTTTTTGTTTGAAGGAGGTCAATTCTGGAAGTACCTACTGGTCCGATTGCACAAATTTTTTCGCCGATAGACAGTTGGTTTATTCCCGAGTGCCGTGTGAGTGGTTTGTGAGTGCTGAGCGCCTATGTAGGTACTTTGTGTTCATGAATATTAACCTTTTGAATGTCTTATGTTACACAGTTCGATATAAGCAATTGTCTTTCTATTGTGTCTCTAATTACGGCATTCAAAGAGTTAATAAAGAAATAATAAATAATAGGCTATTTTATGTACGCGGGTGAAGCTGCGGTATTCTAAAGGGTGTACTTTAGAATACCGCAGCTTCACCCGCACTTTTTTTTATTACATGATGTAAAGTACACCTACATGATGTAAAGTACACCTACATGATGTAAAGTACACCTACATGTGTGATGTACGGTGGGCAACCCTATATATATTTGTATTTTTTGCAGGGCCCCGATGCGGAGCGAGGTCAATCAATATCAGTGAAGAGGGAGGCACGGGAAGATGGACTGCAAGCGTCGGTAAATATTTATTTATTTATTTACAAGCACTTGCACAACATTACAGACAATGTCTAAGGCCGCTATCCCTCTGGCGTTTTACGAGCGTTAGCGCTTCTCCAAAGTCTGCGCAGCGCCAACGTTGCGCAGATTCGACGTTAACGTCGCGAGTTTCTAGTGGTAAAGCGACAACGTTGCGTAGACGGGACATTGGCGTCGCGAGGTTCTTGCGTACGCCTGAAATCGCAAAATATGTGCGACGTTAACGTTGCTTACATCGGATGTTACCTACGCTCGCCACTAGAAACTCGCGACGTTAACGCGTCTGCGCAACGTTGTCGCTGCGCAGACGTTGGAGAAGCACCAACGCTAGTTAAACGCCAGTGGGATAGCGGCCGAAGGCGTTGTACAATACAAACTTCTTCTTCTTCTTGAAAACAAACAAACTTGAAAACTAAAAATAAAAGCCTAAAACAATGTTTACTTAATACCAAATTAATCAATAACATTGAAGAAAAAAGAAACTAATATATAATTTACAAATAAAAGAAAATCTGTACCAGTAGAGGCGTAGCGAGGACTAATCTAGACGTGGATCATCAGCGAGGCCTTTGTCTTTCATAAATTCAAAAACGAGACAGCGACTATCGCAACCCAGGGGTCTACTACATCTCACCATCCCCATGTATTACAGGGGTACCTTCCACAGGCACCAGCGATCCACAACCAAAAATTGCTGGCAATGGTTCTTAGTGTAAGATTGTCTGTATTATTGGGCTTATGGTGAGAAATAAACGTTATTATTATTATTATCGTCGCTTACCTTCGGGTGAAATAATGGTCAAGCGTGAATGTATAAATTATAAAACAAAACCCTCGCTTGTGCGAGGCCCCTTTGGGTGCGAGGCCCAGCTACGCTACTGCTGATGAGAGCTGTAGACTAATTTGGGTATTGTTTTATTAGTTACTATCTTATTTTCAGCAAATACATGAGCTGCTGAGCACACCAGTACAGCCGCGCGGAACACGTCTTACCTGCGCAGCGGTAAGTTTCATTATTTATTAATACTCGTATAAATCAAGTACCTACAGCCACATCACATACACATTATATTAACAAGATGATCTCAAAACAAAATGACTTATGCTCATGAAGATTAAGGCGTTTAATTTAATAGCGCTCATTGCAATAATTCTGCTGCCTAAAAAACTATAATTCAACATTTAACATAAACTCACTGTATAAGTAACCAGATTAAGACAAAATAACACATAAAAAAAAAACTTAATTAAAATCGAACAAGTCAAACTACAAAATATTAAAAATTAATTATATAAATTTAATGCAAAAAAATCGAAGTAGGTACATTCAAAATAAATTACTTAAATTAAATTAAAATAGAACAAAATTAAATAAAACTAAATTAAAACATTAAAAATAAAAATACGAATAGTCCGGAGTTTTAAAAGTCACAAAAGCACACATTAGAATGTAACTTGTAAGGTTTGTTCAATTGTGCTCATATACTAATCCTTTATGAATAGTATTTAACTGTTCTTCAATTTATTCTGGTTTTTTCCTTCAAAATATGCCTTTGCTCCGCTAAAGATACTAACTGTTGTGCCATAAGACCTTGCTTCATGTCGAGGTAAACGGGAAGTACTTACCCTATACACGTTTCTTGCGACATGGACGGCCGCATCTTTTTTTTTCGTTAACGCAGAAGTTTGATGGTTTTAATTTCAACTCGATACCTCCACGTGTTCCCCAGATAAAGTGTTTTGACAGACAGACAGACGCACGGACGGACAACAAAGTGATCCTATAAATAAGGTTTTTAGGGTTCCGTAGTCAACTAGGAACCCTTATAGTTTTGCCATGTCTGTCTGTCCGTCTGTCCGTCCTCGCTTAATCTCTGTGACCGTTAGTACTAGAAAGCTGAAATTTGGTACCAATATGTATATCAAACACGGCACAAAGGGGTAAAATAAAAATTGGAAAAAATGTTTTATTAGGGTAGCCCTATATGTAAAGTGGGAAGTTATTTTTTTTTAATTTCATCCTATCGTGTGATATATTGTTGGATAGGTATTTAAAAATGAATAGGGGTTTACTAAAATCATTTTTTGATAATGTTAATAATTTCGGAAATAATCGCTCCAAAAGTAAAAAACAATGTGTCCCCCCCCCCCTCTAACTTTGGAACCATAAGTTTAGAAAATATGAAAAAAATCTGAAAAGTAGAACTTTATAAGGACTTTCTAGGAAATTCATTTTGAACTTGATGGAAAAAACAGTTTTTGTACAAAAAAGACAAAAAGGTTCTACAAAATAATTTCTGGACTAAGTTTGTAGTATAATCGTTTATGCAAGCATTTTTTTAAACTCATAAGTGGGTACACTTATTGTGACTGACGGGAAACTACGGAACCCTACACTGAGCGTGGCCCGACACACTCTTGGCCGGTTTTTTTTTCCTTTTGAGGTACGGAACCCTAATAAGGTTGTAAATATATCCTGTTTTCAGATAACAGTGACGTCGGGTTCGTCGCCGAGGTTTGAAGTTAAAAGGCCACTGCAGCAGAGCCCGGCGTTCATGACAGCAGAGATGAAGGACGAGGCGGACGAGGCGCTCAGCGGAGACGACGCGCTGTCGTGTGGTGAGTCCAAGTTAAGGCGTATAGTCCCTTGAACCATCTGACCGAAATTATGTGAACGCAACTCTCGAACTCGCCTAGGCGGCAGTACGCAAATCTGTGCATTTATTTGCGGCCAGCAGCGCCCGGAAAGCACTTTAAATCCATTTTCTCTGTGAGATATTGATTGATTTACATATGCAATGTTCACTTTGAAGAATATTTCACCACCAATTTTTATGTGTAAAAATGTTTCTAAAGGTCCAAGCCGTTTCGAAGGAGTAGGGAAAAGTTGCGAATAGTTGCGAAATTGCGAAATATTTTTTTTTGACAAAAGTATTAATTGCACGAAAAATTCAAATGTTGATATTATTGTTCATAAATCTATAATAAACATATATTTTTTTCAAACCAATAGACCTAGTCGTCACGGAGGAATAGGCCTCAGAAAATTACTGTTTTATGGCTCTTTTCGGGCGCTTGGTCCTTAATTAAAACGTACTGCGCCTTCCAAATAACGATAGGAAAGTCAATAACCTCGACCTCTCAAATGTTGAGTGAAAAGTACGGTTTGAAGAAAACTTATTTGCATATCAATAAAGTTTTTTTTTGCTTTTTATTTAGTAATAGTCTGAGTTAAATCTAGGTGAAGTAAAAAAGTTAATGTAAATTAGCGTGTATGTATCGTTTTAAGTCTTCTTCATTTCAGTCGATAGATGTCCCCTGTTGGACATAGGCCTCCCCCAAGTGTCGCCACAATGATCGATCCTGTGCGTCCCGCATTCATCGGATTCCCGCAACCTTCACCAGGTCATCGGTCCATTTTGTAGGAGGCCTTCCGCCGCTGCGTCTTCCGGTACGCGGTTGCCACTCCAGAACTTTTCGGCCCCAACAGCCATCTGTTCTGCGAGCAATGTGCCCTGCCCATTGCCACTTGAGTTTGGCGATTCTTCGGGCTATGTAGTTTTTCCTTTCTGATGTGATCACGCAAGGAAACTCCGAGCATAGCCCTTTCCATTGCCCTTTGGGTGACTTTAATAAATCTTATGAGGCCCATTGTAAGCGAGCTGAAATGAAGATATTCGCAGGAGAACCAAGGTCACTGACATAGCTCAAAGAATCGCCAAACTTGTGTGGCAGTGGGTAGGGTAAATTGCTCGCAGAACAGATGCTCGATGGGGACTAAAGGTTCTGGACTGGCGACAGCGTACTGGAAGACGCAACGTAGCCCTCCTACAAGATGGACTGATGACCTGGTGAGGATCACGGGAATGCGACGGATGCGAGACGCACAGGACTGGTTGTTGTGGCGACGCTTGGAGGAGGCTTTTGTCCAAAAATGGACGTCTTTCGGCTGAAATAATGGTGATGATGGCCCATTCCTTCTTTTAGAGAGGGAACATTAAAAGACTGTTTACATGTCTCCTAAACATATCAAACTAAGATTCTGGCCGGTTGGTCGAGTGGTTAGTGGCCCTGACTGCTATGCCGAAGGTCGTGGGTTCAATCCCACCCTGGACAAATGTTTGTGTGATGACCACGATCATTTGTTCCGTGTCTGGGTGTAATTTATCTATAAAATGTGTTTATTTAGAACTATATCATCATCATCAGCCTTTTTAATGTTCCCACTGCTGGGACTCAGGCCTGCTCTCTAGGAGAGGGAATGGGCTGTAATCCACCACGCGGGTCCTGTACGGGTTGGTGAATGTCACACGTCTTCGAATTTTTGGTTCTAGGGTATACCGGTTTCCTCACGATGTTTTCCTTCACAGTTTTGAGAGCAGTGGTGATGAAATTAATTACACAAAGCAATGCGCCTGGCTGGGTTCGAACCCGCGACCTACTACTCGTAAGTCGGGGCTGTAATCATTCGGCCACCACTGCTCTATGTTTGAAATATATGCGTATGTTTATCAGTCGTCTAGTACTCGTAACACAAGCTCTGTTTCGCTTGAGACTAGGCGGCGTTGTGTGATAGTTGTGGAATATTATATTTTTTATTCTATTCTTTCTTTACTCTAGACGAAGAACCAGACCAGGTGGACGACAGCCAGCCTACCGAAGATCTAGTGCCCCTGAGTGTCCACCCGGTACCCCTGAGCAATGCTCCCGATCCACTGAGTGACGTTCAAGTTAAGAAAGAGGAGGAAGAGGGAGCCGCAGATGAGAGAGGAGGGGACGAAGCCTGGGCCGTGAGGGAGGAGGGCAGGACGGCGCGAGTGAGGCCTCAGCTTGTAGTGAACGGCGAGCAGCGTGTGGTACAGTCTGCTGTGGAAATTATGAATAACCAGGTATGTTCCTATGAAATCCGAAACATTTATTTTAAACCCCTTAACTGTCTACTCTATTCAATTATACCCTGTTCTACCCCAACTCTACCTCTACCTTACTCTACCCTTATCTACCCTTCTCAGCCCGAATCTACCAATGGTAAGCAGCGATGCAATTGTTGGTGGTGAGGTGAGGCGCATTAGTTAATTCACTCTAGCCGTAAAGACACCCTAATTATAATCTGACGGGAAGACCGCAGCAGGCAAACTGTTCCAGTCCTTCGACGTACGCTGTATAAACAACGAGGCGTAACGCTTAGTCCGGACCGTAGAGGTTTCAACAACGTAAGGGTGAATATTCGCCGTACTTCGGGTTGTCCGATGGTAGAATTGCGATGGCGGAATCAAGTCAATTCCTGCGCACACACTCCAAAATGCATCTTGTAGAACACCGAAAGGCCGGCTACGCTACGCCTGTGCTCAAGGCTTTGAAGAATGGACTTAACCAAATCTGGATCACGAATTAGCCTATTTGCACGCCTTTCCACCGAGTCCAAAGCTGCCAGGTGGCACTTTGCAGCACCAGCCCATATGTGGCTGCAGTACTCCACACATGAATGGACCTGTGCTTTGTATATCATTAAAAGTTGTCCCGGTGTGAAGTACCGCAGGACCTTTGCAAGAACGCCTAGTTTCCTAGCAGCTACGTTGGCTTTGGACTCAATAAGACGTCCAAAGTTATGGTTTGAGGGAATTTCAACCCCCAAGAGCTTCTTCTGCTTTTGAACCTTCGTATTTTATTAATAAAACAAAAGTTAGTCCTGAGAGTTTGCCGGTGTTTTTCAAATAACACTGTACAGACATGCTTGTTTTCAGTTCCAAATACGTAAACAAGAGCAAAAAATCCAGAACCTGACGCGACAGCGCGACCAGCTTCGTTTGCAAGTGCGCAAGATGCGCGAAATGATCCGACGGAGAGACGCCAAGATACTGAAGCTGCAGGCGCTTGTGGGGCTCGGCGGCACGGGGGCGGCGCGCCTTGCGGGGCTCAGCAGCACTGGGGCGGCGCGCCACGCGGGGCTCGGCAGCACGGGGACGGCGCGCCTTGCGGGGCTCAGCAGCACTGGGGCGGCGCGCCACGCGGGGCTCGGCAGCACGGGGACGGCGCGCCTTGCGGGGCTCAGCAGCACTGGGGCGGCGCGCCACGCGGGGCTCGGCAGCACGGGGACGGCGCGCCTTGCGGGGCTCAGCAGCACTGGGGCGGCGCGCCACGCGGGGCTCGGCAGCACGGGGGCGGCGCGCGGGAAGAGGCGCGCGGAGGGGGCCGCCACCTGTGGGGGAGCCGACATTAAACAGGTACTAAGTAATACCATAGCATAGTCGCCCTTATAATGTTCCCAGTCCCACTGCTGAGACTCAGGCCTCCTGTCTAGGCGAGAGAATAGGCCGTAACCACGTCCACCACGCAGGTAACAAAAAGAAGACTTAATAGTTGTAGGTCGTGGGATCAAACCCAGCCAGGCGCATTACTTTGTGCAATTTATTTCATCACCACTGCTCTCAAAACGGTGAAGGAAAACATCGTGAAAAAACCGGCATGTCCTGGAACTAAAAATTCGATGACCTGTGATATCTACACCCGCGTGGTGGATTATGCCCATTCCCTCTCCTAGAGAGGAGGCCTGATTCCTAACAGTGGGAACATTGAAAAGCTGATTTATACTAATAGCTTCGAATTTGTATTAACAGGTCCAAAGCGTGAACCCGAACGAACGGAAGAAGAAAGCTAACCGAGTGTTATACGTCATCAAAGGCGCAGACCGACCGAAGTCGGCCATCCGACACAAGTCGGCCCAAAGCACTTCACAAATCCGACAAATGTCGGTCCAAGACGATGCGGACATCTCACAGCAATCTTTGATCGGTGTCTTAGACACCTCTGCAATCCGACAACTTGCAGTCAAAAACCCTTCAGAAACACCAGACTCTGTTATACCACAAAACTCTGTCAATGTCAAACAAAATTTAGATATTCGAAGAAATCCATCACTAGTCATACAACCTATTACCGACATTCCAAAGAAGCCTTCGACCGGTACTAAACGCAAGTTGATAGTCGTGAAAGCAAAATCTGTCGGTTCACAAACAAACAAATGTAAGTCGAACATTCGACAAAATTCGTCAATTGTCACCCATCCCATGTTGGACATCCCTCAGAAAGTGGCATCCGACATCCCACAAAAATCTGCCGGTCTCCAGTGTCCTTCGGACATCCGACAAAATGGATTGGTCATACAGATAGATGGTATGCAGAGTACTGTGACACAACCTAAGCTCGTGAGGTTGGAAAATATGGATCTGGGTTGAAAATAACTAAGGAAATACGTATGTTTTCTCTCAAAGTCAAAATTATATCGCTTAGGCTTAAATGGGCACTCAAACGTCAGAAGTTAGTGCAAGGTTCCAGTTGGTCGCTTCCTATGGAGAAGAACTGACAAGAAACTGCAGGGTAACTCTTAAAAAAAAAGATTGATTCTACAATAATAATAGATATGAGAATACAATGCAGATCGATCACCTTCGTACCCAAAAGCACAATAAAAATAAAAAAAATTAAATCCAATTAGGTCTACAGTGTTGGTTTTCACATTACAAAAATAAAAATATACCTATCAATAAATGTACAATAATAATTTACTAATGAAGGTGGCCGTGGTTTAAATAATATAAAAAAAGGCCAAGTGCGAGTCGGACTCGCACACGAAGGTTTATGTACCGTCCACAGCAAAAAAGGGTTTTTGTGTGCGTGTCCCCTTAAATATTTATTTTATTGTTTTTTTTTTATGTTATATTGGCAACAGAAATACACAGATGATCTGTGAAAATTTCAAATGTGACGGACAGTGGAGTCTTAGAATTAGGGTCCCATTAAATTTCACCCTTTTGTACAGAATTCATTTTTTTTAAATTGTAATGAGCATTGTGCATTGTCAATTTGATAAAGTGAGCTGAGTCGAGGTTGAGTCGAATGGAAGAAATGTTCAAGTTTTTGTTACAAATGGCCGTCAGCCTATATGTTTCATGATGGTGTGTATATCTATACTATATATACTATATATAATATTATAAAGCTGCAGAGTTTGTTTGTTTGTTTGTGTGTTTGTTTGTTTGAACGCGCTAATCTCTGGAACTACTGATCCGATTTGAATGATTCTTTCAGTGTTGGGTAGTCCATTTATCGAGGAAGGCTATAGGCTATGTTTTATTTTTTTCAAAATTAGGGATCCGTAATAAAATTGCTATTTTGTAACACAAGGTGTAAAATCGAAAACCTATTTTTGCGTGCGCTGCAAAAACTATTGACAATAGAACAAAATGATGTACTACGGGTTTGTAGATCCCATTAAGACCTACAAAAAAGTCCGCGAGAACATATATCTAGCTATCATGGTTTAATCACAATAACCGATTTTGTGTTCAAAATAATTATTAAATCGTCTGAAGAAAAAAAAACTACGTTAAATATGTATCGTAATATTAATCTTTATCGAAATTAAGCATTATATTATCAAGAGTATTTATGTAGAAGTAAAATACATTTTGTTTCATCTCAATCGGATATTTCGTTTAAAAGTTATCACGTGTGTAAGATGTTAAGAGTTGGTACCTATTAATGAGTTATGGGCTATGGAGCTTTTTATCAACATAAAATCCTGTAATAATCTTTTTCAAAATAGGACCGCTTTCTGCAAAAATGATCCAACCCACAAACTCGTCATTTTCGATATTTTGTGACGTATGGACTCCAAATAAGGTATATTTTGACATATCAAAGACTCAGAACTCTATGTTAATAATTGACGAAAATCCGTATGATCCAACCCACAGCTGTTATGGCAAACATCATTATTTATAATGCATGAGTGTTTCAAGCTATTAGAAACATTTTTGCATTTTCTTGATTGCCCTGATAAGTGTTATTTTTTTTTTGCTATAATGATTCAAACTACCTGAAACATTTATGCTTTTTATACAATATGGGAAATATTACGAAAATCATTTTGCTTAAATGTTCCAGTAACCTTGAATCATTTTAACTATATTCTTAATAACATCTGACTACATAAAATAATGAATCAGACCACATGAATATCTACTTAAATATAGAAAAACGAAAAAAATTAATTCTTAGAAAACGATTCACGGTGAAATCTAAAATTATCATTAATATCTTTTCTTTAAAGTAAACAGAATATAATTTTTTAAGCCAAAAACCTTAATTAAGTAGGCATTTGTTTATTTAAACCTTCTATATTTTATTGCAATATTTTGTATCTTCAATAAAATTTTATGTTTTGCATGAAATTTATTCTATTTTTATAAGATAATAAATTTAATTTGTGGTCATGTAGTCAAACTTATTGATGATCACTCATGCATATTTCTAAATCAACCTTTTTAATCGCGCTAAAGTTTTGCTAAACTGATTCTAGTAAGCTAGATCTTTTTTGTAAAACTTTAGGCGCAGTGAAAGATTACTGTTAAAGTTTTACTAAAACGATCCACACTATCACCTTTAAATTTCTTTTTAATGCTCAATTCTTTGTAATCCTCATTAAAGGAAGTTCTCATGAACAAAGAATGTGGACTCTTTTTTGTGATTAAAATTTCTTTTGTCTTTAGCCAGTTTACTTTGCTCTTATCATTAAATGTTTTTCTATTGACTATGTTCTTCTCTAGAATTTGAGATCCAAAAAAATCACAACTTTCCATTTTATGCACCTGTAAACGGTTTTTGTTTTTGCATTGTTTCATAATGGCAATATAGTCATCCACAGAGTATATCCTTTCATATTGCTTGAGTCGAGTCTCTATTTTTGCAAAATCGTTGTCATTCGGAAGAAATGTGTGTCCTGATTCCAGGTACCGGAAACTGATTGTCTCTAGAGTGGGGTGGCTACTTAATAAACCCTTTAAAATCAAAACGATTTTTATATTCCTATTTTGACCCCCGCAACAGTCACTCCACAAGATCAAATTTTTCACTGTAGGGGGTAGCACGCACTTAATATATTTTCTCAAATATGAACCCACTTCTTGGGCCCCTCTTCCAGCCTCGCTTTCACCTCAAACAAAACAATTCCCAACATCGTTGGAAGCCGAGTGTATACCGCAGTTGTACACCCATAACTGCCGTTTGTAGAAAACGATATTGGTCGGTATTCTAGGTAAGGGCAATGTTTTCTCCAAATCGTAAGTCAGACATTCAGTTTCTACACAAGTTTTAGCCTGTTCAAAATCTTCGTTCATCTTCTTCCTTAAATCTTCGGCAATTTTATGGTGTTCTTCTTTTTGTCTTTGGGCACTTGCTCTTTCAGTTGAGGTAGTAGATTTTTTCAATGCCATTGTATAAAGATCACATTTGTTACAAGTGTCTTTTTTAAGGCTCTTGCACCGCAGAGACTCGACTCAAGCAATATGAAAGGATATACTCTGTGGATGACTATATTGCCATTATGAAACAATGCAAAAACAAAAACCGTTTACAGGTGCATAAAATGGAAAGTTGTGATTTTTTTGGATCTCAAATTCTAGAGAAGAACATAGTCAATAGAAAAACATTTAATGATAGAGCAAAGTAAACTGGCTAAAGACAAAAGAAATTTTAATCACAAAAAAGAGTCCACATTCTTTGTTCATGAGAACTTCCTTTAATGAGGATTACAAAGAATTGAGCATTAAAAAGAAATTTAAAGGTGTTGCTTTGGCTGTCGTAGAAGAAGATTTGCAAGCATTATGGCCTTCAGGAAAATGGATTAACAAAAAGAAGTTAAATGATTTGAAATCGTTATTCCATCTTATACCAAATGATTGCATTGATTACTATAAAAAACTGAAGGGAGATGATGCAGTAATAGACGATATAGATGGTTATTGTGAAGAACCTGACTTTGATTTAGAGGAGGAGTAGGGTAACTTTTGTATTTTTTTAGATAAAACAAAAATGTTAAACAGTTTGAGTCTCTATTTTTTGACATACTTTGGAACATTTTTGCAGTTTTAATTCCGCACCTTATTCAGCTAATTTCATACAAAATTTATTTTGTAATAATGATTCACGCACATGTTTTCTTGAATACCTATTAAACTATTAAATATTATTTGCTAAATATATGCATGTAAATTACTTTAGTACACCTAGTGTACAATTTTGTATATTCATCTATAAAACTGTGTGTGTGTAGTCTTATTTTTGGTCACTAGATGGCGTTGTTAAATTACGTCACATTTCTACATCTCGCTATGGTTTCGTTACCGAGCTTTTATAGGGTCACAAACAAATTTCTATTAAATGTCTTCGTCTCAGTAACATTGGTTTTATTCATGGTCCTTCGAGCCGGATAAGATACGGAACAGTGAGCAAATTTGCAAAGTGCGACAGTGGCGCTCCCTATCGATAAAAAGTTGCGAGTAAAGTTGTGAGTAAAGTGATTACGTGTAGTTGTGTGCCGGAAAACTGTAAGTACTCTTTAACTTGTGTAACTTGTGAATTTCAAAGACGTAAAAATTCTAAGTCTTTGAAGTTACCAAGACTTGTAAAATTTCAAAAAGCGACCAGACGGGGAATCCATGCCCGATTTCGGCTAAGTGTGAAGAAGTTCAAACACTTAGAATAATTTTGATAAATCTGGACTTAGAAAATTTTCGGAAATCGAACTTAGAAAATTTTTGGAAATTGAACTTGGAGATTTTCAAACTTATTGCTGCAATACCAACTTCAACATGGATTCGCTTATCAGATTGCAAGTTGACATAAGCAAAAAAATAGAGAGAGCATTTACTAATTATAAAAAATCTCCTAAAGAGAGAATCACTGAAAGCTACTTGGAAACAAAACTTGAAAGTTTGGAAAAACATTGGTTGATGTTTGATGAGACCCATACGAAACTTATAACACAGTGCAATAGAGTAGAGTTCGAAAAGTCGGATTACCATTATAATGATATGTACGGCCAATCGGAAGATTTATACTCTGATTATAAAATAGCATTGAAAGATCGTTTGAAAACCTATGCTTCAAATAAAAGCTTCGTGTCCGAGGATTGTGGCCAAGGGTCTACAGGCAACCAAATAATCCAGAAAGGCATAAAGCTACCTAGAATAACAATACCAACGTTTTCTGGTCACTACTCGCAGTGGACATCGTTTCGGGATCTCTTTATATCATTGATTCACAATAATCACTCTTTAGACAACGTGCAAAAATTACATTACCTAAAAGGCTATTTAACCGGTGAAGCTGAACAACTTTTACGACATCTACAGATTACAAGTGATAACTATACTATTTGTTGGAACATTTTAGAAAATAGATTTAACAACAAAAAATTTCTAACAGATTGTATTTTGAAAAGATTCTTTAATCAAAAAAACCTTACTAATGAGTCATCTAGCTGTTTAAAAGAAATGTTTGACACCACCAACGAATGTTTAAATGCTTTAAAAAATGAAGGTGTTGATATAACAAATTGGGATCTCATTGTTATTTACATTTTATGTTCTAAATTAGATAATGAGTCTCGTAAGCAGTGGGAAGCTAAGATTTGTTATAACAATAACGAATTACCAACCTTAAAGAGTTTTTTAGAGTTTATTGAACACAGATTTAGGTCACTTGAATTTTTATGTCCAAAAGTCGTTAAAAGCACCACAACCAAGTCACATCATATTCATCAGATTAAACCATCTGAATGTTCCTTTTGTTCGAACAATAGCCATAAAATAGGGAATTGTAAAGAATTTGCTAAACAAGAATTGTCATCGCGTCGTAATTTTGTCCAAAGTTCCGGATTGTGTTTCAATTGTTTAGGCGCAAACCATTCGGTAACATCTTGTCGTTTGCCCACTAGATGTCGAATTTGCAAGAAGAAACACCATTCATTGCTGCACTCAACCAATAATAACCAACCAACTGATAATGAGGAACAAAACAAGCAATCAGTTGATAGTACCAGTGTTGTTGTAAACGCAACAACATCAAAAGACGAGACCACCTTGAGCAACATAACTAGTTGCTTTTCTAACACAAACTGTCAAGTTGTATTGGCAACTGCCTTGGTAAAAGCAGAAACGAACACTGGGTCTACCATAACACTGAGGTCTTTAGTGGACCAGGGATCACAGGCTTCTTTTATAACGGAGTCTGCAGTCCAATTACTTGGGCTAAAACGAAACAAATGCAACAGTGTTATAGTTGGAGTGGGGGGTAATAACACCGCCTCACTAAACTGTAAGAATGTAGTTTATATCAAACTGCAATCTCTCCAGGATCCTACATTTACCATACAAGTCAAGGCATATGTACTTACCAAGTTAACTTCATTTCTACCTGAAAGAAAAATTGTGGTCCAGCTGTGGCCTAACTTACCAGTTTTGAAGTTAGCAGATCCGAAGTTTAACATACCTAACAAAATAGATTTACTGCTGGGTGCAGAAGTCTATAGTCAAATTATAAGCGAAGGATTGATTCGAGGACCACCAGGAACACCAATAGCGCAAAACACCAAGTTGGGTTGGGTTTTGTCTGGCAAGGTGGGGGGTGATAGTGAGACCAACACTGTCAGTTGCAACAGTACTATCATCACTTTGCATACCAACATTTGCAATGAAGATTTTAACCTGAAACAATTCTGGGAACTCGAATCAGACAACTTTACGCTGGGTAAAAAACAATTTACTCCAGATGAAAAACGTTGTGAAGAGATTTTTACCAAAACAACCAAACGCGACAGTTTCGGTCGGTATATTGTAAAGTTACCGTTTAGAGAAGAAGATCCGAGCTGTAAATATGGAAATTCGCGAGATATTGCTATTAAAAGATTGTTATCTTTAGAAAAGCGTTTTATAAAAGTACCAGATTTAAAAACTAAATATTCCGAAGTTATTAACGAATATTTAAAACTCGGTCATATGGAAATAGTACCTAAAAATGAAATTGATAACACTGAAGCTGTATACTTACCTTATCATGAAGTTGTTAGAAACGATAAAACAACTACCAAATTCCGAGTCGTATTTAATGCTTCCAGTCGGGATAGTAACGGTGCTTCTCTTAATAACAACCTTCTTGTTGGGCCAACCTTACAGGCCAATCTTAGGCACATTATTATGAAGTGGAGACTTCACCCTATCTGTTTGGTAGCTGATATCGTCAAGATGTATCGTCAGGTAAAAGTGACTGACCAAGATGCAGACTATCAACGGTTGGTGTGGAGAGCTGACTGTAAAGAAGACATACAACATTTACGATTAGGAAGAGTAACTTTTGGAACGGCCTCTGCTCCATACTTAGCAGTAAGAACGCTTCACCAAGTCGCTTATGACGAAGGAAACCTATTCCCGTTAGCATCTGAAAAAATATTAAATGACTTTTACGTTGATGATTTGCTCACTGGATGTCAAACTGTATCTGAAGGAAAACAGATATTTACAGAAATTACGAACATACTAAGCAAGGGAGGCTTCGAACTGCAGAAGTGGTCAAGTAATGATAAGCAATTGTCTAGAGCGATTAATGAAAACCAAACAGCTATAGAAAGCAACCTAGAACTTAAAGAAAATGAAATCATGAAGATACTGGGACTCACGTGGAACCGAAGAACCGATGATTTTGAATACTCTGTTCAATTACCACCGATTAGCGAACCTGTAACAAAAAGAAAAGTTATTTCTGATATCGGAAAGCTGTTCGATCCGATGGGATGGATTTCGCCAGCAATCATAAAAGCTAAAATAATGATTCAAAAGCTTTGGCTTGCAGGGATAGAATGGGATGATAAACTACCATCTAATCTCTTAAACGAGTGGATTACTTACCGTACGGAACTGAATGAACTTACCAAATTTAGACTTCCACGATGGATTAACTCAAGGAAGAACAGTACCATCGAACTCCATGGATTTAGCGACGCATCCAATGAAGCTTATGCTGCTGCAGTCTATATGCGTGTTGTAGATAATACAGGAAACGTTTACATCAATCTAGTGACTTCCAAGACAAGAGTAGCACCAATTAAGCAAGTTTCAATTCCGAGGCTTGAGTTATGTGGCGCAGTTTTGTTATCTAAGCTTTTACAAGAAGTCTCGACAGTTTTGAACATTTCAAAGGGTAATATACATGCTTGGACAGACTCCTCAGTTGTGCTGTCTTGGCTAAGCAGTCACCCAACTCGTTGGAAAACATTTGTAGCCAACCGAACGTCGGAGATACTCAACATTTTAGATAGAGACCAGTGGTCACATGTGTCATCTTCTGACAATCCAGCAGATTGTGCGTCTCGCGGAATAAATCCATCAGAATTACCCAATTTTGAATTATGGAAAACAGGGCCGTCATGGTTGAAAAATGCTATTATTAACTATGATAGAAAAGAAATACCAGACAGTAATCTAGAAGAAAAAACAAAGAAAGTTTATCATATTACGCATAGTGATAATATCGAGCTATGGACCAAGTTTTCGTCTCTTCGTAAGTTAATTAGGGTTTTAGCTTACTGCAGGAGATTTATCAAAAAATTAAAAAGTGTAGGTAATCATAACTTACCTGCATGGTTGACTAGCACTGAATTAAATGAAGCTCTTCATATATGTATTAAAGAATGTCAAGCAACAAATTTTCAGCAAGAAATAAAAGATATCGAAGAAAATAAAAATGTAAATAAAAAAAGCAAACTTACATCATTAAACCCGTTTGTAGATAACTCTGGCATATTAAGGGTTGGTGGTCGTCTGGAAAAAGCTGAAATTAAAACCGATTCTAGACACCCAATAATCTTACCATCAAAAGCTCATTTCACTGATTTAGTCCTCGCTGAAACTCATCACGTCACATTGCATGGTGGACCACAACTAATGCTGAACTATCTGCGGACTAAATATTGGGTTATCAATGCTAAAAATCGAGCAAAAATGGTTGTTCGAAGATGTGTTGTCTGTGTACGACATGCTGCACAGACTAGAGATCAACTGATGGGACAACTGCCTCCAGCTCGGGTTACACCAATTCGAGCGTTTTATCGGAGCGGTGTTGATTATGCAGGTCCCATACAGATTCGTACCTCTAAAGGAAGAGGTCACAAGGCATATAAAGGTTATGTATGTTTATTTATATGTATGGCTACAAGAGCTATACATTTGGAGGCTGTGAGTGATCTAACATCACAAGGCTTTCTTGCAGCCTTTAAACGGTTCGTTGCCAGACGTGGACATTGCGCTGAGTTATTTAGTGACAACGGAACCAACTTCGTAGGTGCCGCCCGTGAACTTCGAAACTTGTTCGCACAAGAAAAATCGAGTATGCTGGTAGAAATCGCTGAATATTTAGCAAACAACGGCACTACGTGGCATTTTATTCCACCACATGCTCCACATTTCGGCGGATTATGGGAGGCTGGGATAAAATCCACCAAGCATCATCTAAAGCGCATAATTGGCAATGCAACTCTCACTTTTGAAGAGATATCAACAGTATTGTATCAAGTGGAGGCTTGCCTGAACTCCCGTCCTTTGTCTCAAATCAGTATCAATTCTCAAGATCCTACGCCCCTCACTCCAGGACATTTTTTGATAGGTGAACCATTAGTATTGGTACCGGAGAACAATTATGAAACATCACCTATCTCATCATTGAAACGTTGGCAATTAACGCAACAAATGTTGCAACATTTTTGGCGGAGGTGGTCTAGTGAATACTTAACTCAATTTTTACACCGATACAAGTGGGCAAACAAAACACCAGAACCAGAAATTGGTGACTTAGTTTTAATTAAGGAAGATAATCTTCCTCCAGCCAAATGGCTTTTAGGCAAAATAACCGCGAAACACCCGGGTTCGGACAACGTAACGAGGGTAGTGACTCTGAAATGTAAAGATGGCTTATTTAAACGACCAGTGACTAAACTTTGCATACTACCTGTCGCTCATTAATATTTTTAACTTGTTATATTAGAATTGTAAAGTTTTGTTGTTATCATAGTTACTGTTGTTTATTATCTAACTGTTTTTTTATCGATGTGTATTTGTTTTTTAACCACCATAATTTACTTATCATAATTTTAAATGTTATACAGTCCATTTTGTCGAATTTCATAGGTTCATGGTGGTCGGAAATAATGAACATTCTGTCCATGGTGGTCGGAATGTACAATTTTGTATATTCATCTATAAAACTGTGTGTGTGTAGTCTTATTTTTGGTCACTAGATGGCGTTGTTAAATTACGTCACATTTCTACATCTCGCTATGGTTTCGTTACCGAGCTTTTATAGGGTCACAAACAAATTTCTATTAAATGTCTTCGTCTCAGTAACATTGGTTTTATTCACCTAGAATATCATAAAGTTAAAAATACAGCATTTAGCATTATAAAGCCAGAGAAATACCGGAATAAACTTTAAACTCAATTATCTCGAAATGAGGTTTCGGTGGGTTGGATCATATTTGCAGAAAGCGGTCCATTTGTTGATGATTGTAAGTATAAGATCTTTGAAGAGTATAATAAATACATTTATGAACGCGGTAATTTTGGGAAATACTGATTTGATATGAAAACTGATTAAATATTAAATAGTCCATTTAGAGAGGAGGCAATTATAGGCAATATTTTATCTCGGTATTTCCACGGAAACGAGAAAAACGCGGGTGAAACCGCGGGGCACAGCTAGTATAAATATAAAATATGTGAAATAAATAAAACAATATTTTAAGTGTACTGAATGTATTTTATTTTCCTTTTAAATAAAACTTAAAGATAATATAATTAGCAATGATCACATATTTTTATTACAAGATATAAACGGGGTGAAGGAGTCGATAGGGGTTCGTCGGTAACATCCGACAAACTCGCGTTTATTCCGCCAGGACCGCACATCCACGACCAAATACTCCATCTCTTCAGCTCTTCTGTCACCTATGGGGATTGAATTTAAACGAGATGGAGTACCCAGTCGCTAACGCACGACCCTGGCGATAGGACGCGGAAACTCGTCGGAGCAATCCGACGCAGGCGTTAATTAATAATACTCACATGAGTATCTTGATTCATGGGTCAGGCAGGGAACGAGTAGATTATGGTTGTAGTATTTAACACAAGTTATTATATTAGGATAGGTTCGTAGGTTAGGTAGGGGTAGGTATGTAGGTAGCATAGGATAGATAGGTAGGTTTATTTGACTACCAAAATATTCACTAGAAATAATTATTTATAGTCTTATAAATAAAAGTTATAGATATCCGTCATAAAACAATTGCTGTTTTTTAGGGTCGGAATGGCTGGATCGGTTTTAGTCATTCCCTGTTGAAGGTTTAAAAGGAAAAAAAAAGGCGGGTAGCGTAGGGTAGGGTAAGTAATAAGTTAACGGGAGCAGTAATAGCTAGTCTTAAATAAATTTTATACTCTGGTCTCAAGATCAAATCAAAAGAGAAAAATCTAAAAATCGTCCCTATTCACCCCTACATACATTGCTAACCTAGCAGAATGTTGAGATTCTATGGTCAAAGATTGTACAAGTGCTACGAAGTTATTGAGTTCATTTTATGACAAATTGTGATGTTGGCTTCTAGTAAAGAACATAATAGATATTCAAAGATTTATATTATCCACTTTAGAACACTTAGGTCATTTAAAACTCAATTTCGCATTTATTGTAGATATGCCAATATTTTACTAGGTGAGCGACATATTCATTCCGTTATTTTACGGTTCCTAAAAATAAAGGAATGTCTGAATACTAAAATTAACTACCTATAATACTTTTCTAACTTCAAGAGTCGGCGCTCTCCGATACCACAATTACATTATTCTGTCTAACTGTTAGAGCCGACACTGCGTCTGCGCGGGCGCCCGGGCGATCTCATACAAAAGTGCTGCATCGCGGCTCGCGGGCCCCAGGGCCCTTTTTGCTACCTAATAAATATTAAGTTCTCCATCGTCACGACTACATGCACACCGTTAAAATTGAACTAGCGACACTGCGCAGGTAATAATCGGGTTTCCGCTACGGGGCCCCGAGCACACCACACACACGCATAGTAGGGACGTAGGCCCGTCGCGGGGGCCCGCTTAACGCATCCCCTAGACCCTTAAGGACTTATTACACTACTCGATATTCAGACAATTTTAATCTATGGTTGACGTATCGCGTACCTAGTGTAATAAGGGTCAGACTGTCTTACTCGGAAAGAAGAATAAGACGAGTCTGAATACCGTGTGCTGAATAATGTGTAGTGTAATAGGCCCTTTAGGGTTGGCTTTCAGTCTAGCCGGATGCACCTGAACACCAGCGTTGTATATGCAGCGACTGCATATCTGACCTCCACCCGTATGGTCAACTTTACCTCTTGACAACCCTGTGGTCAGATTACCTAGCTTCTAACAGCAAATTACGAGAGATACAATTAAATTAGCTAAAGTAGGCACCAGATAAACTTAGAATAGCGGTCATTCGTAAACGCCCACTAATTAATTTAGTCGCTTACTTACTAATTTAGTCGCTTAGCTAGAATTTCAATAACCCACTTTTAGTAAGCTCGTTCTGAATTTTGTTATTAATCAATATTTGTCGTTAGTATAGTTAATTTGTTGCTTACTCAAATTCATACCGGTCAAGTTATTAAAACGAGAACATCATCAGTAGCAAAGTTTTTTTTATTCGCTCGTTTTATAATTCGTCAATGCACCTACTTTATTGCAAGATTATCTGGCGTCTACTATATCGAAACTTCACAGATGTGATGGGGGTCACATGAGTTTACACATCGCATCGGAGTAGTTTTACTAGCGATTAAATTTACTTTTACAAGTAATATTAATAATTTATTTTCTGACAGTTTAAAGCTTATAAAATACATAAAAGCAAGCTAGCGAACTAGTTGGCTTATCTCAAAATTATTTGCATAATACAGACAATATACTAAATAATAACTAAACAATCACAGATATGTACTAATCATGAACAAAACGTACTTATTTGGTTTTGACAAACTTACCTAATTATTTTATTATAACAGTGACTACGGTCCTTTCAGTTATTTTTGCTCTGACAACAACATTGTTACCATGAGAAAAGGTATCACTGTGATTTTCACATTGCTACCAAATCGGAGAATAAGTATAGAATATTAGTCACTGTGATTTTGACATTGATACCAAATCTAAAAATAGGTATCACTGTGATTTTGACATTGATACCAAATCTGAGAATAGGTACTTATCACTGTGATTTTGATATTGATACCAAATCTGAGAATAGGTGTCA
This sequence comes from Mythimna albipuncta, assembly GCA_929112965.1. NCBI lineage: Eukaryota > Metazoa > Arthropoda > Insecta > Lepidoptera > Noctuidae > Mythimna > Mythimna albipuncta. The sequence goes on from OV815987.1 coordinate 12,423,300, forward strand.
CTGATTTTGACATTGATACCAAATCTGAGAATAGATATCACTGTGATTTTGACATTGACACAAAATCTGAGAATGAGTATCACTGTGATTTTGACATTGATACCAAATCTGAGGTAAAATAACTGAGCGCACTGTTTTCCAACCTCGCAAACTGGCGAGATAGTGAACACAAGTATTAGTTCTACGATATGTAGGTACTTAATATCTTAATAATACATTATATAGGTTGATCCTATGATGATACACTGCATGCTATTGACTGTTACACGAATTCATATAAAACAAAATAAATACTTAGTACAAAAACATAGTAGCAGTAAAATGATATGTTGCAACATATTTTTTTTCCAACAAATTGCATTATTCACAATGAAGTCTACATAGTATTAATATTATAGATTTTAGTAAAGAATAGTTCATCCTATGTTTACAGCCTGTTTGTCTACAAAACAATGTCATTACGATGGTTTATATTCACAGCTCTTATAATTATTAATTTATCACAATATCTTAAATCCTAGGATTAATTGTATTTATATTTCTAATTAAAATATCAAAGCCAATTGACTATCCTAAACGAGAAATCAGTCAGTTTGTATCTGCAACGGTTTGCGCAACATGTTACACAATGCTGGTCACGTTGCGGTTGCGTCAGGGCTTTGTTGCTGTAACAGTGTCCAGTACAGACCGCGACGTCGCACCAGCTCGTCGTGCGAACCGCTCTCTGCAACTACGCCTGTAACATACAGTGTAATTAGTTTGTTTATTATGTATCTCACCGATGATATGCGATGTTGTAGTTGACGATGGAGCACGCTTGCCTAGAAGTAACCCATTCACTCTTGACTTAAAAAACCTACAGGTTGCAGCTATCAGGAAACAGATTCCGGCTGTGTTTACGCACAATAAATGTGTTCTCGAAAAGTTTTGTGCGTATGGGCGGGATCACCACCATGTAAGTATTTGGTCTCTGTACGTCTGGTGCGCTGATGACGAAACGGGCGCGGGCGAAATTAGATTCTGCAATTCTGACGCACGCTTCCCAAACTGCAACCGGTAGAAAACCGACAGGCTAGCAACTGAACGTGATGCTCAAGACTTTCAAGCTTTGAATCTCTTTTCTCTTTTGCCTCACTTCTCAATTGACTCAACCGCATCATTTTCTTAAAAGGAAATTTCGTGTCAAACACTGTAGTTTTGCTTACTATGAGCATCACATAACGTATTTTAATATTTGCATGCCAACTCATGGCAAAATGTGTCTGCACTATTATATTAAGTTACCATCTCCTGTACCGCATTTAATGCAAATAAATGGCTTTGACTTTGACTTTGATCACCCTGGGGTCTGGTAGATACAGTAACCACTTTTTTTGCTTTTAATGCCATCCTTATGCCTACGGAATAGACGTCAAAATCGGTCGAACTGACAGTAAAGAAATATTTATTTAAATGTCTAATTCTATTGCGAATGGATGGTAGTAATTGTAAAATAAAAGTTTGTGAACATTGATATTCACAAACCATAAAGTGGACCGGTGACTTGGTGAGGGTCTCGGGACTCCGATGGATGCGAGATGCACAAGATCTGTCGTTATGGCGACGCTTAGAGGAGGCCTATGTTCAACAGTGGACGGGTTTCGGTTCAAATGATGATGATGATGAACTGTCAGTTACTTGAATATCACACTGCAAAGACGGTCGCTTACCTTTGTCGATGACACAGATGATGTCGGCGTGGCGGACGGTGGCGAGGCGGTGCGCGATGATGACGGTGGTGCGCTCGGCGGACGCCGCCTCCAGCGCGGCTTGCACTGTCTGGAGGGAAGCAAATTTTATAATTTCATATTATAATAGCTTCTGCCAGCGGCGTGCGAAGCCCTGCCTAAAAGTAGGTTTCTCCATACATTTAATCAATTGTTTTGATTCTTTAGTTAAGTTGTTATAGTAAACTTATGTTAGGTTATGATGGGGCTGACATGCTCTTTGAGATTAAAGTCCCTAAAAAATAAAGAGAAAAAAGAATTGGACCCTCTTTTATCCTCTTAGGGGCTGAAATTTTGGAAAATCCTATTTTAGTGCTCGCCTACGCTCTTAGTGACGTAGTTTCTGCTATGCGAGGACATGCCAGTCAGTTAGTTTCTCCTTTTATGTATTTAGATTACTGTAAGTAAATTAGATTCGAATAAAAAACGTCGCGGCATGACTGACACTAAAGATAAATGGGGTAAACTCGACAGATTCCATCAGAACTGAACGCAGGAAGCGCAAAGGAGTGGAGGGAACCAGTTGACTCATGAGGAACTCTGGCATTAGTCGTCATGGGCTCTGATAAGCAACCGTTGACAACCACTCGAAGAGACTGTTCACTCAGGCAGTCTTTTGCCAAGTCAATCAGACCAAGGGAAGCTTACTCAAAAGGCTAGCGTGACAAACCCTGTCGAAGGGCTTCAAGACGTCTAAGAACACAGTAATCGCTTCACCTTTCTTATCGAGGGTCTCGCCTCACAAGTGGATTGTGTGAACTAGTACGTCTTTTGTAGACCGTTTGTGGCGAAACCCGCACTGTCGTTCACTGTTTACTGTTACATATTTGTTCTAATCACGGAGAACTATGATACCGCGATGTATGATTTGAAATTTAGCTCCTATGTAGTGACATAGATGCCGCTACAGGGTATATCTTTGTTGTTTGTTATGTTAAGCATAATCATAATTAGCCTTTTAATGTTCCCACTGCTGAGACTCAGGCCTTCTCTAGGAGAGGGAATGGGCCGTCATTCACTACACGAGCCCAGTGCGGGTTGGTGAATGTCAAATGTCTTCGAAATTTTGGTTCTAGGACATGTTAGTCTCCTCATGATGTTTTCTTTGACCGTTTTAAATTAGATATGTTCGGAATAGAATTAGCCAGGATGTTGATGTTGCTGTCATGTAGTTGTAGAGTACTGCTCCTACCTTCTCGCTGGCGGCGTCGAGCGCGGAGGTGGGCTCGTCGAGCAGCAGCAGCGCGGGGCGGCGCAGCAGCGCGCGCGCGATGCCGAGGCGCTGCTTCTGTCCGCCCGACAGTGACGAGCCGCTACCGCTGCCCAGCACAGTGGCGTAGCCCTGGAAGGAATACACAGCTTTACTTCAAACTCAAACTTAGTAACTACTATTATGTTTATAGGTATAATAATTTGAGTGGATTGTCGCTTAGCCTCTTCTAACATGGATTTTTTAAAGTACAGTCTACCACATCTAGTTTGATTTTATTTAAAGATTTCATTACAGATGCTATGGACAATGAAAAGCATGTCAATGTGGCTTACACAGACGACAGCAAGGCATTTGATCGGATCGAACATCATACTCGGATAAAAAAACTAAGCTTTATTGGTATCTGTGGGGACCTCTTAAAGTGGTTCTCTTCTTACATTAATAACAGGTCACAGGCAGTACTACTCAACAACTATATATCTAACTGGGTAAACGAGTACTAGTGGAGTACCTCAGGGTTCGTTGCTCGGTCCTTTAGTATTCGTTATTTATTTGAACGAAATCAATCAGTGCCTACATTCTTCTAAACTGCTATGCTTTGCTGATGACATGAAATGACGGAACGTAGTGTTCCACGCGGCTCAAGGAGATTTAAGAAAATCGTAGGGACACAGTAAAGTCGAAACCTACGAATACCGTGGGTTGAGTGAAAATGAACACCCAGGGCTCTGAATCGGAAGGCAACGAGTAAGTTTTAGTCAGCAAAAGTCTGACATTATCTCGCGCTCCACCCAAGAGCGGGAGAAATCATTGAATGATTTTTTTCCCTAAAATAAAGCTAGTAAATTGAAGTAAGAACTCACCATGGGTAGACCCGTGACAAATCCATGCACATTAGCTTGCTTAGCGGCATCGATGATCTCGTCCAAGGGCACGTCCCGAGAGTTGTCTCCGTATGCAATGTTCTCCTGCAAAATGTATTAAACTATTGCAAAAACATGACCCTTCTTCTGGCAATAACACTGTGTGTTTTGTAATAACACTGTTTCCCACTAGCTAAAAAATAAAGGTGTTTATGTTTAAGTCAACAGTGAATAGGTTACTTCTAGGCCAGCCCGCTTCATCGTCGACCACATCATTGCTTGCTTTCAGGTGAGATAGTGGTTTAGAGGTATGCAGAATAGAGTAAAGTCCCTGAGGCCCTACCATGAGCTTTTAACGCGGTCGATTTGACGACCTAAACTGAATTGTTAAAGGGCTCGAGCTATGTAGGGTATATGGCTCATCACTGACTGGATAGACCACTCAGAACTGTGTGGTTCTTTCTTCAAAAGACCATTTCAGACTCCAAACTGCGTGGTTCTCATATAATTTGACCTGACCATATGATGGACTTTAAAAGAGAATTTGACCCCAATGTTTGTTTCGGTGTTTCTTTTCTGGGTAGTCCGCTAGAAAACACCGGCTTCATCTAGTTTAAATTGACGAAAAAAAATACGACTAAAAGTGTTATTAAAAACCAAAAGAAAAATAAATATAATTTATCCCTCTTTCTCGCTCGCACGCCTGACATTTTAATACATCCTGGCCCCTAGTGTCCTTACAACGCTAAACAGCTGTAGTTATGTTTAATTTAAATGCACACTGGTGAAATTCCGACAAATACATGTAATACGTTACCTGGATACTGCGGGAGAAGAGCGAGGGCTCCTGTTGCACCAGGCCGAGCTGCGCGCGCAGGCAAGGCAGCGTCAGGTCGCGCTGGATGTCCTTGCCATCCACACTCTGGAGGGAAACAAAAGTATGTTCAAATCAGGTCGCTGGAACTATAAATCAGCCTTATAATGTTCCCACTGCCGAGCCTCCAGTCTCTCCCCTCAGGGCCCGTGCAGATTAGGACATCGTTCAGGCAGAAGGATTCCTATAGAATAAAGTAAGCAATGCTAAACTAGTTGATGCCTTTTTCTAATAAATTATAATTGAAACAGTTAGTAGGTACGTTTTATGTAAAAATGGCTGGACCGATTTACATGAAACGCACAAAAATTGTTTATAACGTGGAATAGAATAACACATGTAAATTCGATTCATAGTAGGTAAATGGTTTATTGGAGACTGAGGATGTAGCAGAAACTCAAGACCGGCAAAACTTCAGAAACTACCAGGAGTTCAGAATTATGAAGATGTTTAATATATCTCTGGACCCACGCAGACGAATTCGCGAGCAGAAGTTATTAAACAAATCGAGTACTACCTATTCATTTAAGACATGTTTGCCGCATGTTAGATGAGCTATAAGAGCCAGTTATAGGATTCCACTGAATGCTTCTAGACGATATTGCGGCAAATAATGACGAAAGTGATGAGATGAACTAGACTCTTCACAAAGGAAAAGGGAGAAGGTAGTCTTGGTGGTGAGTTAACTAGACAGATGGACTACTCACCACGCTTCCACTGTCAGCATCATAACTCCTCATCAGCAGGTTGAGCAGCGTGGACTTGCCGCAGCCGCTGGGGCCCACCAAGGCAACAGTGGCTTTAGGAGGCACCCTCAGGGACAGGCCTCTCAGCACAGGCACGTTGGGTCGCGACGGGTAGGCGAACGAGACGTTTGAGAACTTAATCTCTCCTACTGCAGACTGAAATGATGAAGGGACATATTAATATGGGTTAAATGCCGAAAACAAGATCCTTAGGTGATACATGTTAAGGTTGCGTCGGTGTTCTGGACCTTATCTCATGGTAGATAGTGCGGTGCGAACGTATAAACATAGCCCCTTACCCAGTCGTCGTGCCCCGTGGCCGTGGGGGAGGTAGCGACGCGTGGCTGGCGCCGGAGCGCGCGCACGATGCGCGCCCCCGAGCGCCGCGCGCCCGCGAAGTGCGGCGCGAACGACAGCGCCGCAGCCAACATCCACGCGCCGTAGATCAGCGCTTCAGACACACTGCAAGGGAGAACAATCAATCAGTACTTGTTGTCATTTATGTAGACATTAGCTTCGACTTCTTCCCTAGCATCAAATAAAATATGAAGCGAACAAAGCTCGTAAGAACTAGTAATATAGTACGCGGCACTCACAGTATAGCATACGCGTAAGGCAGGTCCTCCCGGGCGATGAGGTAGCCGGCGTAGGCGAGCGACACGGCGTACCCGAGCGTGGGCGAGCACACGCACACGCCGTACACGGGGCCGCGCACGCGCCGCGCCGGCGCCGCGCGCGACGCTGCCTCGGCTAGCGACACGGCGTAGCGCGACAGGATGGTTTCTTCCACACCTGCGACGGAAAGAAAGGAAAATTTATATAGGGCGAAAATAATACACTTCAATTTTTCTGTCAGTTTAAATCAGATGCGCTCGATACTTCCTTGCTAAAATACTCTAAAACAGACATTAACTCAGAAGAGGAGAAACTGGAGAATAACGTTGCTTAGCATCACCCTAATCTTGTATACCGAGTTCACAATAGCTTTATGAATGAAAGAAGCCAGGAGACGTGGCGACGCTTAAAGAATGTCTATATCCAGCAGTATACGTATACCAGCCAAGCTGATTATAATGATACTAACCTAGACTGTGCACGGTGCGCACGTTAAGCACGGCCTCCGTGGCGACACGGCTGGCGTGCTCGAGAGCTGCTCGCTCGCGTCTCTCCGCGCGCTTGTTCACGTAACCTTCAAGGTAGATACCACCCATCACCTGCGAGATACACTGACTGTGTTACAAGAATTGTGGACAAGGATAACAGTATGAAATACGACATCAAGTTCTATATCACTATTGTAACCGAAATAGGTATACTGTTATACTCACACAAGGCACAGACAGAAGGCTGACGAGCGTCATCTTCCACGAGTAGAACATGGCCAGCCCAACACCGAGAGCCATTGTGCTTACGCCCTGTAGAACTGTACCAAGTCGGGTTCCTGTAGAGAAGAGTAAGTTATCATTATTAGAATACACAAATACACTTCTAGACCAACACCTTTCTCAGAAAAAAACACGCCCATTCAAAAATAGATAGACTATAAGATAGCTGTTTATTCGAAAAGATTAGTTTAGCAACCACCAACACGCAATAAAATTAAAAGGTGAGCACAACAGATGTCCTCCGTTTCAAATAAAGGTGACCCTAGAATGCTTGCTTATGGAACTCCACCCCCTAAATTCATCTTAGCATTATAAAAGAGAACAGATATATTGTGATTTAGCAATGGCGTCTATGAAAATATTACAAAAGATATTAAAACAATTCTATTACTTTTTAAGTCTTTAATAATAAAAGTAAAGAGTCCATGTTTTGGTAGAAAAAGAGGTTTATCAACAGAAGCGAATGCGTTAGATAGATTTATTTAGAAATATTTCTGACGTCATTAGTATATATGAAATTATTTTATTTTAAACATACCCGTAGCTCCTTGTACAGCTGCGCAGTCGGTAGCAAGTCGCGCACACAAGGCGCCCACCGAGTTCTGAGATAGATCGAACCAACCTTGTTCCTGGAGAGAAGACATTGTTTACATATAGGTCCAAAACCGCTATACATATATATTGTTTCGTATACTCTCAAAGAGTCTTTTGACCAAAACAGAGAGGACCTTCTGACTTGCTTGGTGCTGTTTTGATCCAGACCACAGCCCTGACAGTTGATTTTGGGCTGTTGTATATATTCTAATCGCGCGGAGAACTCTGTTCTTATATGGCGACATAAATGTAACTTTAACAATGTTCATGAATTTCATATACATATCATTTTGATTAGTTTTAGTATATCGCCGGATCTTGTTTTTTTATCAAAGTCGTTTATATTTAAATAGTTGTATGTAATTCCCTAGTGATAGTGAAGTTCGCTTCAGTTTTGAGCTACTATAAAGAAAGGATTATGAGGTCTGCTAGCTATACTTTATGAGTATAGTACAATACTCTGCCGAGCCTTTTCACAACTCGGCTGGGTTAATTTACCAATTGACCAGAGGAAAATGGACACTTACTAGTATCTTGCCCATATAATCAGTATATAAACCATATTGTAGGCAAATGACTAGTGTGGTTCCTTATTAACAGCATTGTGTACACAGCATTCTAAAGAAGCACAAAAGTTATAGTTTAGCTTGCCGTTTCAAAAGTTTTCACACACATACCTGCACCAAGTAGTTCTTAAACGTCATCTGTCTGAGTCTATCCGTGAGTCTAGAGCCCGCCAGGTTGAAGAGCCAGGCCTGCAGGAAGGTGACGAGGCCGCACGCCGCAGCCACGCCGGCGAACAGGGACGCGTACAGCTGCGAGCGAGAGAGGATCTCCGCCTTGTCGGACAGTTCGAACATCTGGAGAAGAGAATATTACGTCAGTTAGTGCTTCTTGTGACCCTAGAGCCATTGTCTGATTTAAGCTAAAATGACAAGTCCTTTTACCGGGTTAGGGTTACTAAAGGAAGAAGGGCCACAATTATTTTAAAAAATTCACTGTACAGTATGTGTGTGTATAATCGACTCTCGATATGTGTAATATTATAAGCCGCCAAAACGTAAACCTTGTATAGATCGCTCAGATCTCAAAAATACCGTGATTTAGAGACTAGAGCTCTCCTGTAGCACTTCTCATTGTTCATGTTGTTTGTTTGTTCATTGTTGTTGTTCTGGTTGGCATACTTACTCCATATAGTTCAGAGAAGAGCAGAGCAAACATAGGCATGGTGGCTCCGACGAGGAGGGACGCTATCGCGCCCCCGGTGAGGAGCGGCCACTCGGGCGCGTTGAGTTTCAGCAGGGTCCAGCTCGACACGCCGGGCTCTTTGTCTTCGCATGGTTCTTCTTCTTCTTCTTCGTCGTCGTGTTCCTAGAGAGTAAGGAGTTGTGGTTATTGAGTTCTTCGCATGCTGAACCTGATAGCTTAACGGACTTATTTTGTTGTATTCTGAGTGAATTCACAAGAATTGCATTATTTATAATCTCCTATATATTTAAAAGCAAATTTCAGAAACTATAACACGTATACATCTTGAAAATTACACCATGTAGTAAAATTACACCAACAATAAGTGCCACGAAGTTCATGGCGCTTAAGACGTTTTGGTCGCGAAAAAAGTATTCTGTAAAAGCTATCTTAGCGCTGTATGTTTTAATAGTTCTGTTAGACAAGATAATGCCAATGTAGCGCTGCAGCGAACTTTTCAGTATTTTGACAAATAGTTTCCATGATAGGGCTTGTCTATAAGTCGATGGTAGCAATCTTGTACACCAGCCATTTAAAATGACTGTGTAGAAATACTCACAATATGGTTGAGGGCATCGGCGGCGGCGTAGGGCACGTGAGCAGACGACACTATGCTCATGCGCATGGAACTGCGAGCGAAGCGGTGCATCGACTCTGAGGGAGATGAAACGTAAGTATTAGGAAAATTTCTGGTTAGGAAAGGTTCTAGAGTGGCGACCGCGCACCGGAAGAAGCTGCGTTTGAAGACTTCCTACGAGATGGACCGATGGTAGGGGTTTGAGAGAATCTGAATCATTGTAGGAACATGTGGTCATGATGATAATGATTAGGAAATTGTGTGCTTTATGCACTATATTATCTGCCTTGTCATCGACCATGTTTCTTGTTAGAGCCGGCCCATACCGCTGGTCCGGTAGTTTTAAATTCATCACTTATAATATCTACTTTACAAGGTTTTTTACCCATAGATGAAACTAATGTGAATCGGTAGAGTAGTAAACCTTAAATTAGATACTGAAGTGGAAAAAGAATAGGACGTCAAGTTTTTTAAATATTTACTATATTTGTTTTTAAGAATTTTTTATGTGTTACTTATAAAAAAATCAAAAATGACACAAACCACTTCTTCTTTTATACTGATTAGCATCAGTTTCTCTTAATATAGACCAGCAGTAATCACCTAACATATTCTTATCCCAAAAGCCTTGGTACCTCTCTTCATAAATCTTCAAATCTTGATGAAAACGTTCACCATGTTCATCGCTTACGTTTCCCAGGTTCTCAGGAAGTTTTTTTTTTCCTGCAGACCAGTTCAATAATATACTTCTACAATTTTCACATATCACTCGAGGAACCCAATTTTTATCAAGATTTGTCACCGAGATTTGGAAATATTGGAAATAGGCTCGTTTTACGGCTTCAGTAATATATCTCTTGTTTTTTGATAGAATAATTTGACCACAAACATAGCAAAAGTTATTTGGATCTAATTTACACTGTCTTGAGGCCATTTTAAAACTGTTTCATTCAAATCAAAATGTTTAATTATGAGATTAATACAACAAAAGCGAATATTATCTCAGCACCAGTAACAAGTTAGCGAAATAACTTAATGAGGGTGTCTTAAAAAAACTTGACGTGATAAAAATATAAGACATATATTTTTGTAATAAACGGGTAGGTAAAAACCACATTCAGTATTAATTATCTTTGGGTAAAAGAAAAATTTTTTTTTTGTAAAGTAGTAATCAATGTTCGATCCAGCCCGTTCCTTACTGTCCTCTCCCCAATCACGCTTTACACTAAGGTCCGCAAAATCTGAACTTGTTTTTCAGGTTCCGTTTTTTTTTCCTTTTGCGGTACGGAAAAGGAGAAGTAGCTCACCCCGAGTCGACTGCCGACTGATGCACCGGGCGAAGTGCTGCACGTCATCAGCGCTGGTGACGTCATCATCATCTACTGCTGGCTCTGAAGACAGCGTCGTGGCGATACTCCTGAAAATTGAATGGAGTTTAATTAAGGGTTATTTGTAAAACACTAACAACCTTGCAGGACTGTATTACTAATATCATAAACAGCAACTTTAGTTCTATGACTTTTTACAAAACATGACACATTTACCAAAAACAAACATTCAAGATTTCGTTGTGCTATCTAACACATTTTAAATCTGTACTTTCCTATACCTACCTACATCTGTATGACGCGATGCGAGCGCATCAAGCACCCCCGCCGCCCAATCCCCGTTCCCCTCCGCTATTGTACTTCGCAATATTTAGAACGTTCAATTTAAATATTTTTATTTTTGTATGAAAATCTGATGAACTAAAATATGACAAATTTTAAAAGTCATAGAACTAAGTTGTATCTCACTTTATGTGGTCGACGACGGAGCACGCTTGCCTAGAAGTAACCTATTAGTCTTGACTTAAAGACCTACATATAGGTCGTAATTATTTGCTGGTCACATCATCCTGCGTCAGCTTCAGTACGGCATGATTGTACTTCTATTATAGGTATTTATTTCTATACTCAAAGACAGAAGGAACATGAACAGGCTGACTGTCCTGGTAACTTTTTGGCACTATTGCTTGCTATACAAGTAAACGATAGTATACAATAATATGCACTACCTAAAGGTGCATCCAGATCTGGACGCACCATAACGATTTAACCATTTAACGAGTGTTTTCACGCCCTATTCGCCAGAGTCTGTGATTGGCGTCACCATGACAACGTTTAACTAGCTATCCCTTGTCATTTGAAGGTAGGTACTAGGGCTTCATAAACTGCTAGGGATTCTTATCATAAACAGTCCTATCATGTTCACTTACTTGCTAGTCATATCCTCCTGCGTCAGCTTCCAGTACATGCCCCTCTTGTCCATGAGCTCCTGGTGTGTCCCTTGTTCCAGCACGGCTCCCTGCTCGATGTAGACTATGCGGGAGGCGTTCACAATGGTAGAGAGTCGGTGGGAGACTACCAAGGTGGTGCGGCCGACACTGGCGGCATCTAAAGCCGCTTGAACCTGGTGGAAAAGAGAACTATAGAATCATCATCATCATTTAGGTGAAAGATAGTGGAGAGCAGTAGTGTCCGAGTGTTAACGGTCCCGATTCGACTTACGAGTTTTCGATCGCGGGTTCTAACTCACCCAGGCGAATTACTTTGTGTAATTTATTTCATCACCATTGCTCTCAAAACGGTGAAGGTAAACATCGCGAGGAAAACGGTATATTCTAGAACCAAAAATTCTAAGACTGTGACATCCCCCAACCCAAACTGGGCCCGCGTGGTGAATACAGCTCGTTTCTTCTCTTAGAGAGGAGGCCTGAGTTCCTGCGGTGGGAACATTAAAAGCAGCAGCAACATTAAACCGGCAGCAGCACGGCGGGGCGCCGCAGCACGGCGCGCGCGATGGCCAGGCGCTGCTTCTGGTCCCTGTAGGCCGGCACTAGCACATACCTGTCTCTCAGCGGCGGGGTCGAGCGCGGAGGTGGGCTCGTCCAGCAGCAGCACGGCGGGGCGCCGCAGCACGGCGCGCGCGATGGCCAGGCGCTGCTTCTGGTCCCTGTAGGCCGGCACTAGCACATACCTGTCTCTCAGCGGCGGGGTCGAGCGCGGAGGTGGGCTCGTCCAGCAGCAGCACGGCGGGGCGCCGCAGCACGGCGCGCGCGATGGCCAGGCGCTGCTTCTGGTCCCTGTAGGCCGGCACTAGCACATACCTGTCTCTCAGCGGCGGGGTCGAGCGCGGAGGTGGGCTCGTCCAGCAGCAGCACGGCGGGGCGCCGCAGCACGGCGCGCGCGATGGCCAGGCGCTGCTTCTGGTCCCTGTAGGCCGGCACTAGCACATACCTGTCTCTCAGCGGCGGGGTCGAGCGCGGAGGTGGGCTCGTCCAGCAGCAGCACGGCGGGGCGCCGCAGCACGGCGCGCGCGATGGCCAGGCGCTGCTTCTGGTCCCTGTAGGCCGGCACTAGCACATACCTGTCTCTCAGCGGCGGGGTCGAGCGCGGAGGTGGGCTCGTCCAGCAGCAGCACGGCGGGGCGCCGCAGCACGGCGCGCGCGATGGCCAGGCGCTGCTTCTGGTCCCTGTAGGCCGGCACTAGCACATACCTGTCTCTCAGCGGCGGGGTCGAGCGCGGAGGTGGGCTCGTCCAGCAGCAGCACGGCGGGGCGCCGCAGCACGGCGCGCGCGATGGCCAGGCGCTGCTTCTGGTCCCTGTAGGCCGGCACTAGCACATACCTGTCTCTCAGCGGCGGGGTCGAGCGCGGAGGTGGGCTCGTCCAGCAGCAGCACGGCGGGGCGCCGCAGCACGGCGCGCGCGATGGCCAGGCGCTGCTTCTGGTCCCTGTAGGCCGGCACTAGCACATACCTGTCTCTCAGCGGCGGGGTCGAGCGCGGAGGTGGGCTCGTCCAGCAGCAGCACGGCGGGGCGCCGCAGCACGGCGCGCGCGATGGCCAGGCGCTGCTTCTGGTCCCTGTAGGCCGGCACTAGCACATACCTGTCTCTCAGCGGCGGGGTCGAGCGCGGAGGTGGGCTCGTCCAGCAGCAGCACGGCGGGGCGCCGCAGCACGGCGCGCGCGATGGCCAGGCGCTGCTTCTGGTCCCTGTAGGCCGGCACTAGCACATACCTGTCTCTCAGCGGCGGGGTCGAGCGCGGAGGTGGGCTCGTCCAGCAGCAGCACGGCGGGGCGCCGCAGCACGGCGCGCGCGATGGCCAGGCGCTGCTTCTGGTCCCTGTAGGCCGGCACTAGCACATACCTGTCTCTCAGCGGCGGGGTCGAGCGCGGAGGTGGGCTCGTCCAGCAGCAGCACGGCGGGGCGCCGCAGCACGGCGCGCGCGATGGCCAGGCGCTGCTTCTGGTCCCTGTAGGCCGGCACTAGCACATACCTGTCTCTCAGCGGCGGGGTCGAGCGCGGAGGTGGGCTCGTCCAGCAGCAGCACGGCGGGGCGCCGCAGCACGGCGCGCGCGATGGCCAGGCGCTGCTTCTGGTCCCTGTAGGCCGGCACTAGCACATACCTGTCTCTCAGCGGCGGGGTCGAGCGCGGAGGTGGGCTCGTCCAGCAGCAGCACGGCGGGGCGCCGCAGCACGGCGCGCGCGATGGCCAGGCGCTGCTTCTGGTCCCTGTAGGCCGGCACTAGCACATACCTGTCTCTCAGCGGCGGGGTCGAGCGCGGAGGTGGGCTCGTCCAGCAGCAGCACGGCGGGGCGCCGCAGCACGGCGCGCGCGATGGCCAGGCGCTGCTTCTGGTCCCTGTAGGCCGGCACTAGCACATACCTGTCTCTCAGCGGCGGGGTCGAGCGCGGAGGTGGGCTCGTCCAGCAGCAGCACGGCGGGGCGCCGCAGCACGGCGCGCGCGATGGCCAGGCGCTGCTTCTGGTCCCTGTAGGCCGGCACTAGCACATACCTGTCTCTCAGCGGCGGGGTCGAGCGCGGAGGTGGGCTCGTCCAGCAGCAGCACGGCGGGGCGCCGCAGCACGGCGCGCGCGATGGCCAGGCGCTGCTTCTGGTCCCTGTAGGCCGGCACTAGCACATACCTGTCTCTCAGCGGCGGGGTCGAGCGCGGAGGTGGGCTCGTCCAGCAGCAGCACGGCGGGGCGCCGCAGCACGGCGCGCGCGATGGCCAGGCGCTGCTTCTGGTCCCTGTAGGCCGGCACTAGCACATACCTGTCTCTCAGCGGCGGGGTCGAGCGCGGAGGTGGGCTCGTCCAGCAGCAGCACGGCGGGGCGCCGCAGCACGGCGCGCGCGATGGCCAGGCGCTGCTTCTGGTCCCTGTAGGCCGGCACTAGCACATACCTGTCTCTCAGCGGCGGGGTCGAGCGCGGAGGTGGGCTCGTCCAGCAGCAGCACGGCGGGGCGCCGCAGCACGGCGCGCGCGATGGCCAGGCGCTGCTTCTGGTCCCTGTAGGCCGGCACTAGCACATACCTGTCTCTCAGCGGCGGGGTCGAGCGCGGAGGTGGGCTCGTCCAGCAGCAGCACGGCGGGGCGCCGCAGCACGGCGCGCGCGATGGCCAGGCGCTGCTTCTGGTCCCTGTAGGCCGGCACTAGCACATACCTGTCTCTCAGCGGCGGGGTCGAGCGCGGAGGTGGGCTCGTCCAGCAGCAGCACGGCGGGGCGCCGCAGCACGGCGCGCGCGATGGCCAGGCGCTGCTTCTGGTCCCTGTAGGCCGGCACTAGCACATACCTGTCTCTCAGCGGCGGGGTCGAGCGCGGAGGTGGGCTCGTCCAGCAGCAGCACGGCGGGGCGCCGCAGCACGGCGCGCGCGATGGCCAGGCGCTGCTTCTGGTCCCTGTAGGCCGGCACTAGCACATACCTGTCTCTCAGCGGCGGGGTCGAGCGCGGAGGTGGGCTCGTCCAGCAGCAGCACGGCGGGGCGCCGCAGCACGGCGCGCGCGATGGCCAGGCGCTGCTTCTGGTCCCTGTAGGCCGGCACTAGCACATACCTGTCTCTCAGCGGCGGGGTCGAGCGCGGAGGTGGGCTCGTCCAGCAGCAGCACGGCGGGGCGCCGCAGCACGGCGCGCGCGATGGCCAGGCGCTGCTTCTGGTCCCGGTAGGCCGGCACTAGCACATACCTGTCTCTCAGCGGCGGGGTCGAGCGCGGAGGTGGGCTCGTCCAGCAGCAGCACGGCGGGGCGCCGCAGCACGGCGCGCGCGATGGCCAGGCGCTGCTTCTGGTCCCTGTAGGCCGGCACTAGCACATACCTGTCTCTCAGCGGCGGGGTCGAGCGCGGAGGTGGGCTCGTCCAGCAGCAGCACGGCGGGGCGCCGCAGCACGGCGCGCGCGATGGCCAGGCGCTGCTTCTGGTCCCTGTAGGCCGGCACTAGCACATACCTGTCTCTCAGCGGCGGGGTCGAGCGCGGAGGTGGGCTCGTCCAGCAGCAGCACGGCGGGGCGCCGCAGCACGGCGCGCGCGATGGCCAGGCGCTGCTTCTGCCCGCCCGACAGCTGCGACCCACCTGACCCCAGCATCGTGTCGTAACCCTGGGAATGGAAAGAGAATTCGTGGAGTAACTGTATTCCCAGAAAGAGTTTGCAGAGGTGTTTTTGTTCATAAAGGCACTATTTTTTAACTTTGCGCCAAATACGAATGACTAGAAGAAATAAGACTAAAATTTAGACTGTAATTTATTTCATTACCACTACTCTCAAAACGATGAAAGAAAACATCTTGAGGAAACCGGCGTGTCGTAGAACCAAAATTTTAAGACATGTGACATACACCAATTCGCACTGGGCCCGCGTGGTGGATTACGGTCCATTCCCTCTCCTAGAGAGGAAGCCTGAGTCCCAGCAGTGGGAACATTAAAAAAAGGCTGATGATGATGATATTTGTTAACGTACTGATGAATTTGTGCTCGTCAGTGAGCCTTAAAAGCAGCCATGAAGTTTGTCATAATACGATGTTCGGATCCGCATTCTATGTGTAGTGGTGAAAGTTTATTTTGCAACATCACTTACATTAGCCAGCTTGGAGATGAACTGATGAGCGTGCGCAGTCTTCGCAGCCGCAATGACGTCATCATCACTGATGTCATCCAGCCCAAACGCAATGTTCTCTCGGATCGTGCCCGTAAACAGGACTGGCTCTTGGCCTACCACACCTGGGAAGATCATGCAGAACATAACGTGTTTAATAATAATAAATATATTATTGTATATGTCGTGCCCAAATCCTAGATTTGAATTGATATGGCCAACTAAAACTGGCCAGATTGTAAGGTAATTGTCTTTCTATTGTGTTTCTAATTACGACATTCAAAGAGTTAAACGTTAACATTTTATGATATGTCAATTCTCTTTTGGCCATATTATTGATGTAGGATTTCAATGCTAATAAAAGGTCTAATGAAAGTAGGCCAAAAGAATATTGAAATGTCATGAAACCTAAACGATCTGGCCAGCTTTTCTTGGTCATATCGTGAAGTGATCAATTTCTAACATCTGGCCACGACATGTATACCAGCTTTTGGCCAAGAATAGGTGTTAGTAGTATCACTATGGACATGTTAGATTTTTGATTTCTGGTTTTCGACATACATACTACATATCCTAGTCCAAAATTGAGTAAACGCAGCACTTTCAGCAGACGCCCGTCAAACGTAACTTAGATGGTGGATGTATTCGGAAGTGGTGCCAACTAGTGGCCGTTTATAGCGATGTGTCCACTTTCAAGTGCTGCAGCAATTGCAAGAGCATTCACACCGATCTTCGTTAGAATGTCAGGTAAATCCAGCTCTTTCAAAAGACACCTGTCTACCTTGACATTGCCATTCTTAAGCGCTTCAGCAGTTGCAGGATCACACCTATCTACATTAATCCTAGGATCCAAGTCTGCTATTTTTATAAATTCGTTATTTCAACACCATCCCACTGTCATTTTGCTGAAAGTTCGTAATCTGCTAATTCATTATGATCAATCATTGATGAAACGGTCTCGTAATGAGAATAACATAATAGAGAGAGGTAGAATGACAATATCGAGCTTATTAAAAGCAATGACTGTACATTGATGTTACAATGGTAGATTATTGTTCAAAGGAACTGCAGCTGCTTTGAAAGATTACCGCATATGTCAGGCATTAATTTGTTAATATGTATGAGGTTCTCATTCTTTGCCACTTCTTTCAATTGACCATTGGAAAGTCATAATGATGCAATAATAGCATTAGTAGATTACCAAACTTGTTAAAATCAACAAATGAAATCATAGACATAGACCATTCTGACAATATTGTAATAGCAGATTTGAGACCATGAAGTGATGTGAATAAACTGGTTTCAGCATACACCCGTCTATTTTGATATCGTTATTCTCTATCGCTACAGCAGCTGCAGGACTACACGTACCTATCTTACTCCTGAAGTGGTGTAAATCCAGCGCGTTCAGCTGATGCCCGTCAACGGTGATGTTGCCGCTCTCGGGCTCATACAAGCGCTGTAGCAGTTGCAAGAGCGTTGACTTGCCGCAGCCGGAGCCGCCGACGAGGGCGATCGTTTCTCCCGCTCGTACTCGCAGCGAGAGGCCGCGAAGGACCTGAAGGGAAAGGTAGGTCTCTATCATTCTTTTAGAACCTAATACTTTATTATTATGCACAAAATACGCTTAAGGTTTGTAGCTCTCCTCGATGTCTCACGAAAGAGACGTTGAGCCCTGGACAACTGAAGGAACACATAACGCATAATCAATCAGCAGACCTATACGAGCTGTTTAAGTTGTTAGTTAAAACAATAATCTCCCTAAAGTGACTGAACAACAAAAACTATTAAAAACCACCAAATAAGTATTATTTATTTGATAAATAACATTTTCCTTTGACATTTATTTCAACACAAAACGATGACAAAATTTAACTATGTTTCTAACTGTAGTTTTCATTATCGCGTCAGCACTTCCAGAATTTATTTTACAAAAAATACTATTCTATCTTATTATAATATTAGGAGAAATCTTCTTAATCTTATTATAAAATTATGAAGAAATAAACACAATGTACCTTAACATCAGGTCTTGACGGATAATTGAAGTAAAGGTTCTCAAACGTGATGTCTCCCCGGAATACCTCCGGCCTTACGCCCTTCCTGTCCAACGCATTAATGTTAGAAGTTCTCTGTAGCAGCCTGTACAGCGAGCGGGCGGCGCCGCGGGACGCGCTGAACATTTCCAGGTGAGGGTGGCACATGGCCACGTTCTGAGCTGCCATGAACGTCAGAAACAGGATCTGTAGGGGAAAGTATAGGTTAATGGACAATAATGGTGACAGACTTCGCACTCTTTCTGCGCTCAACACCCTTTTGGACACGCAACCTGAGAGCGGGTTCACATTAGGTCGGACCGACAGTTTTATCGGGCCGACAAAAGTGTCGGATCCATATTGGCATAATTATGTATTTCAATAGTGCCGTTCACATATGGGCGACCCGACAAAATTAACAGAGCCGACACTTTTACCGGCCGTTAAGCCATGATTTCTGTCGGATCGGCATAATATTGGCGTACTGGCAAATTCACAGTAGGTCGGGTCGGCAGCGTCTAGTGTGAACAGCAACAACTGACACTCGTTCAACGTTAAACTGGTCGGTCCGACCTAATGTGAACCGGCTCTAACTGTAATGTGTTTGCGAACGAATAGAAGACGCTCATGTCAGTATGTCTAGAGTTCTGTGAGATGAGTGTTTGAATTATTTGTGTATATTAATGTCTCTTTAACTAATGTAATTGGCGGATAGCCGTTTTTATTAAAGTAAAACAATAAATAAACTTTGGAATTCTTAGATGAAGCTTACTGGTATGAAAAAAGTTGGTTAGAGAATATAGCAGTCTTGAATATTACGAATAGGTTTTTTTTACAAATACTTTGAGATCTGCATATATATAAAACAAATCAATTATGAAAACAGTTACCAATAATATTAATGAAAATAATAAATAAAAGAGGTCCTAGAACAGAACCTTGTGGGACACTATAGGTAACTCGAGTAGTATTAGATTGGTATCTGTTAATCATAACTTGTTTATAGTGATTAATGTTGTAAGAAATAATTAACCGTAACCAGTTACCGCAAATACCATTAAATTTGATACAGTTCGGCAATAATACACGGTCTACCTTATCAGAAGCTTTTTAAAAGTCTATTTACCTATACTGCATCAACTCGCAATGTTACCTATGTTGTCGATGTTACTAAATAGATCACTTAAGAATACTGTCGTGGATCTGTATTTGACAAGTATAAGTTAAAGTGCACATACCGTGACCATGACACCGGGATGATAGTCCTGGTCTTCCACCGGGAGGTCCATGTCGCGCACGCAGAGGATGGTGCCGTACGCAAACACGATGGCGTTGAGTGCGTACGTGAGCAGCCAGCCCAGCCCAGCGCCCACTCCGGACCACACACCGCGTGAGCGAGCGTAACGCGATGCCGCCGACAGTGACTTAGTATATCTGTTGGGAATAATAATGATAAATGATATTTATTTTACAAATAGGTTTTAAAAACACTTTTAATTTAACCCTGTAAAGAAAGAGTAGACCACCATTTTGTAACTACTACATATATTATATTTTATTTGAGTAGAGCTGACCTGTCCACTTCAATGGCCTCTCCTGCATAGGCGCGCACAGTCCTGATGTTAGCCAGTGCTTCCTCCACCACGCGACCCGCTGTGCCGTATGCTGACACTTCCTTAGTTGAGCATTTGGTCTGGTACTGTGAACAAGGAGGTAGATTTTAGTGCATGAATAATACTAATCCATTACTGAACGCAGTCAAAGTACAGAGGTGGCCTTAGACATTTTCTACCAGTCAACCTGTGGGTGATGTAGAGAAGAATGGTGGTAGGTGTAATAAAAGAGAAAAAAAAAAAAGGTGAATATGAAAAAGACATACAAATGAATCGCAGATACAATACAAGAGAAATATAAATATTTAAGTGCTCAAAAATAGGTCCAAATCAACAAACAGAGAAACATTAACGTTGTGATGATACTACAGTAATTTTTTACGAATATGTTTGCGAACCTCAATCTTGAATTTTAAAAAGTTTGTAACCATCCTGGCCTCTTGAGCAAACACATTTCACTGACAAATAGCCTGAACAAAGGTTTTGTGATGAACTAGCTGACCAGGGGAACTTCGTTCCGCGACAATCAATGTATGTAGTTATACCTTTTACCTGAGCTTAATTTTAATCGGAATCCTCTAGATGTCGTTGCGGGTATCTGAATTGCGTGTGGTGTGATATTTTACATCTTGAACACTTTAAATTCATATATCTTTCTACATAGTTAATCGATTGCAATGAAACAAACCCACACAAAATATATCAAGTTACACACAATTCTAATATGTAAAAGTTACCTACATCGATTTTGTACGTTTTAAGGTGACGCGTACACAACTAAAAACTTCTACAGATTTATTATATGTTTAGATTACAAACAAGTATTGTCGGTATATCTCCCTCACCTTAGCGACGAGCCCGGCGACTAGTATAGACACCGGCACCACTGCCAGCCCAGACAGCGTCAGTTCCCAGCCGTACGACAGTGCCAGAGCGGCCCCGAACACGACGGTGCCCGCCAGGTTGGCTGTCATAGCCACGTGCTCGCCGACGCCTCCGCGGAACTTTTCCATATCTCTGTGAGAAGAATGGTATTAGTAAGACATTCTCCTGGACACGAGTTGCCATGGCCAACCTGTGTTCTTTTGGTTACCCTTGGAAAGGGCTATGGCCGCATTCCTGGCAGGTTACCACTTCATTTAAGAATACTACTAAGTATAGTATAGTTAGTTAAAAACATAACATTACTGTAATGCTATATTTTTTAACTAGTTATAAATTCATAGGGTATAAATTCAAAGGTTTACATAATAATAATAATAATCATTTATTTGCTAATAATGTAGGTATACATGAAAAGTCTTTTGTATATATACCTAGGTTATTATTGTGTGTTTGGAAAAAAACTTATAACATTAAAGTAAAACTCACTCAGTTAACGTAGATGCAAAGTTCATGGTGGTATTGGTATCAAAGAACGCGATCTCCTGACTGATCACCGAACGCAGCAGCTGCAGCCGAAGACGAGTGACCTGCAGAAAAACATGGTGGTATATTAATGGCAAAATATATTGGAAAAATTGGGCAAGTGTTTGTGTGTGTGTGTAGTGCCTATGTAAATAGTTCAATTCCTGAATGAAGTCTCGATTTTTTTCCGAATCGCAGAAAAAAAGGTTCTTTTTTTACGTAACTACAAATTTACAGTTTTCAGATTTATTCCGATATATGTGCTGTTAGACCTTGCTTTAAGCCATGTTTCAGGATTCAAGTCAACGGGAAATAAGCCTATGAATTTTGATTCCTTAGAGAGTGTTGAAATTGCAAAAAAAGTGTGCAACAAAAGTGCGAAAACGTTTTGCGACATAAACGGCCATATCTTTTGTTTCGTTAACTTTAAGTTTAATTTTTTTAACTGCTTCAAGTTACTATAGATTTAACTATACGGTTTTAATTTCAACTTGATACTACAAATGATTAACCATGCGTTCCTAAGATATATGGTCTTGACAGACAGACATACAGACAAGAAAGTGATCCTATAAGGGATCCGTTTTTTCCCTTTTGACGTAGTTACGAAACCCTAAAAAGGGCCTACAGTGAAACCCTGTGGAACACTCGGGTTTTTTAAGCTATAACGTCAGTAAATTCCACTAATTCAGACTATTTTAAGTTACGTAGTAACACATACCACACGTTCACACATATTCAGCACATTTAGTTTTTTCATTGCTTCAATGACATCATTGTATGCTTATTGTTTGATGTAGAATGTGTCTATAGCTTTAGTCAGATCATAAAAATCACATTAAAATTTAAGCGTAAGTTATTATTGTATATTATATGCTTCAATATTAGTCCAATCCAGCCCACGTTCATTGGATCAGTTTGGACTTTGAAAGTGTCTTCATATTTCGTGGCATTATGAGCGATATTTTATGTTCATGTTAAGAATCTTAATAAAAACCTGCAAAAAGGTACCATCAGTTCCTTTTTGTAGCTTAATGTTAAGATTCAAAGATTCAAAACATTTTACTAGCTTTTGCTCACGGCTTCGTCATTCCGCTTTCGCATACATAAAAAATAGCCTATATCACTCAGATACAAAGCAGCTTTCTATCGGTGAAAAAGTTTTAACTATCGGACCAGTACTATCAGAGATTACCTCCAAACAAAACAACAAACTTTACCTCTTTGTAATAAATATTAGTGTAGATAAACTATTTAGAGGCACTTTTGAAATATCAAGAAGTCTGTCAATAAATAATGTGCAAGAAACTCGATGGGCACTCTTTTCAATCATGTTATGTATTAGAAATATTTATAAGGATTGTTTTTCAAAAAAATATTTATTAAATGCTTGATGCATACAAAAGTACAGAGGCAGACTTAATGCTTTAGGCATTTTCTACCAGTCAACCGATACATTCTGGTGTCGCTTACCATTCTAGCAGCAGCCCACTGCACCAGCGCCACAGCCGCGGCCGCGGTGATGATGTGCAGCACTATGATGGTGGCGCTGGCCGCCGCGAACGCCTGGCTGTCTTCTATGAGGGCATCCATGTGTATCGAGCGGTTACCTGCTGGTCTGGAATAGAAATAGGGAATTAATTACTGAAGGTCATTAAATGCTGATGGCTTGTTCTTTTTTCGTAGTTAGTACCCGGTCATGACAATTGGCCCATTTAGTTTTATAATTTCTTGTTTTATAGGCGCATATCATTTGAATGGTTGTTTTATAAATATAATTCATAATACCATAATATTAATAACTATAATTCAAATTGTGTCACTGATTCATCTTAATTCTAATTTTTATTCTGATAATTTATTGAAATGATTTACGTTTTCTTTCCATCCTACGTTTTTATTTGTCGTATTATTATGTATATTATTTTGTACTTTTTATCTTTCACTTCGTCATGGGTTTTGTCATCTATTCCTTCAGTTATACAAATAAATGAAAGAACAGATGATAAAAAAACCCTTTGTTTTTTTTTATTATTGTAATTTATATTTATATTGTGTTAAATAAAAATAACTAGCTACTAACGACTTTGTCTGCGCAGGACTAAATACCATATCCTTATACATTATAGTTTATGTGTTATTCTGATGTATAAACTACATTATTGTAAATTTTCATTAAAATCCATAGTGTTTTTTGCATGAAAGAGTAACAAACATTAGAAGTTTAAATAAATAATGCTAATGCTGCAGTCTTCCCGTCCGATTATAATTTGGGTGTCTTCAAAGCTAGAGTGAATAGGCGCTAAATAAACTAGTGCTCCTCACCATCAGAGACAGCATCACTGCTTATCATCGTGTGTTAGCAAGTCTAGTGATAGGATCACAGTCAAGTACTAGTTTATGACAATTTAAAAAATAAAAATAATGATATACTTACACTAAGCGTCCTCCGCCAAAAGCCCTCAGTATGTAAGCATCCGGTGTGACCGGCTCCGCAGTGTGACGCTTCACGAAGAGCGCCGTGAGCTCGCCGTACACCACGATGCCGCCGATGGTGCCCAGGGAGCTAAACATCGCTAG
Organism: Mythimna albipuncta; assembly: GCA_929112965.1. NCBI lineage: Eukaryota > Metazoa > Arthropoda > Insecta > Lepidoptera > Noctuidae > Mythimna > Mythimna albipuncta. Next base: position 12,447,115 of record OV815987.1, read on the forward strand.
CATTACGCTAAGGAACGTCATGACGCGTTCTGGGAGCGTCGCGTAGCGCCACTGTGGGAGAAAGAGAGATAGATTTAATGACGTGCAAAGAATAGAGGCAAGCATTTGATAAGACATCTGAAATAATCAATGGGTACAATAGGTGCCTTATTGATCAAAAGCGAATTTAAAAAAAAAACTTTGGGTGGATTTACAAGGGCTTAACATATTCAATCTTATGGTGTGGCTATGATAAACACGGATATCTATGGATAAACGTAATCCTTTCTGTCCTGCGAAGATCATAACTTCAATTTGATTTAGTTTAGAATAGAGATGAATATACAGGTTGTGGCGTAAATAGTGGTCGAACCGTAAGAGGTCGACACACCGTTTAGCTACCAAATACCATAATTGGAACCATTTTTTACCGTATATCAAAATAAAACTGTTCCTTATTTTATCTTATTTGAAAAATATCTCCTTGCGATACCTACTAATTTGGCTCTAACTTTCACAAAAATATTATTTTATATTTTGTTTGTTTTTTGTTTTTTGGCTGCTGAATACATAATAGCACATGTGCTATAATATAAAAATAATTATTATATTGTAAACTTAAAGATATTAAAGAAAAAAATGTGTTTATTTCAAATGCTAACTGTTATTTGAAGACACCTAAATTATAATCGGTCGGGAAGACCGCAGGCAAATTGTTGCAATCCTTAAAATGTGTGCGGTATAAGTAATCGATGAGGCGAAACGCTTAGTTTGTTAACAAAACAATACGTAAAAATACAGGAATGGACACTCGCCGTACGTCGGGTTGTCCGATGGTAGAACGGTGATGGCAGATGTTACAAGTGTGTCGAAATAATGAATACAAAGAATAAAGTTAACAAGATATTATTTCTTAAAATGCCAATAACAATACAAATGCAATAAGTTATAAAATCTCTCAATAAAACAAATGAAAAAGCGAATGAACAACGTAATAATAATAAAGTTGCAATTATTTATTACGAAGCATTCCTGATTCGGCACCAAACCTATTCCTCTTTCGGCACCAATTGTTATTTTGGCTTGATGCCGAAATAGTGTGTGAAATAGTGAGTGGAATGAAACATAAATATTAAATTGTATTCCTCATTCGGCACTAACGATACTTTTTAGTGATGGGATATGTAATGCACAAAGTTCTAATACGACTCAGTAAAAATCGATTGTTTGTCCCGAGTGTCCCCAAAAATGTCCAAATGCGTCAGTTGAGTGGGCCCAAACAAACAGTAGTTTGACCACAGAAATGTTAAGATTAATGTGTGTTTGACGTAGTTGTGGTCATAGCTCGCTTCACGGACATTTGGCTATCAAAACACATTGATGACTGCGCGGAAACTAATGCGATATCGATTCTGTAATTGACGAAGCTGGAAATCCCACCTAAAAAAAAATGACCTAGCTGAAGTTCTTTAGTTTAGGTGGGAATTTATCCAATGCCTTCTCCCGCTCTAGGGCGGGGCGAGAGGGGCGTGTCAGACTTTTATTGACTAAAACCGACCCCTGATCCCTCAGTCGCCCTTTCCATTCAACGGCTTTCTTCGAACAATTCTGCAGCTCAACTCATATATTAGTTATTAGCTTTTGCCCGTGGCCTCGCCCGCTTACATAAAATATAGCCTATGTCACTCAGGAATAAAGCAGATTCCTAACGTGGAAAAAATTTTAGCAATCGGACCAGTATATCTAAAGATTGCATCCTACAAACAAAAAGAGATAAAACGAAAAAAAAACCGGCCAAGTGCGAGTCGGACTCGCCCATGAAGGGTTCCGTAGCAGCAAGTAACATAATATAAAAGTTCTTGTAATGTGTTGTAACTTTGATCGATGTTTTAATAATAGTGTATTTTTTTCGGTTTATGACGCATTAAAAAAAAACTACTCACTGGATTTCGTTCAAACCAATTTTCGTTGGTAGTTTTTATAGTAATGTACATCATATATTTTTTTTAGTTTTATCATTCTCTTATCTTGGAAGTTAGAGGGGGGGGGACACACATTTTACCACTTTGGAAGTGTCTCTCGCGCAAACCATTCAGTTTAGAAAAAAATGATATTAGAAACCTCAGTATCATTTTTGAAGACCTATCCATAGATACCACACACGCATGGGTTTGATGAAAAAAAAAATGTTGAGTTTCAGTTCTATGTATGGGGACCCCCAAAATTTATTGCTTTTTTTCTATTTTTGTGTGAAAATCTTAATGCGGTTCACAGAATACATCTACTTACAAAGTTTCAACAGTATAGCTCTTATAGTTTCGGAAAAAAGTGGCTGTGACATACGGACGGACGGACAGACAGACAGACAGACAGACAGACAGACAGACAGACAGACAGACAGACATGACGAATCTATAAGGGTTCCGTTTTTTGCCATTTGGCTACGGAACCCTAAAAAATTTACCACTTTATGATATTAAGTATTAATCAATTATTTAGGGTTCCTTATCCGTATGGGGGCGTCTCATTCAACAAACGTGATTTTCTTGCTGTTTTTTGCTACATACGTTACGGAACTCTCGTGCGCGCTTCCGTCTCGCACGCGCCCGGTTTTTTTAAAATGACGATGATTATTATATCTACCTTTAAAAATTAATCCCTTGAAAGTTCAGTCGGTCAGAAAAACATTGTCTTTAATCTAATCGCTCATTCACACGAACTACAGTAACAAAGCACAGTAAGGCCGCGTTCCTACTATGTCGTAACAGTTAATTTATCGTCGGACGACTATCGTCTCAAGCTGTTCCCATTATAACAACAGTTTGCTGTGGCCACGTCAGATAGTCGCAACAACGATATTAGTACATTTTTATACGTGCAGAAAGTTTGCCATTGCAACCGAGGTGGAACTCCCACGAGCCTTAGGTTATAGAGCCGAGGAATGCAGTGACATATTTGCATGTGTGTCAAACGACGTTTTTCAATACATTTACGACTCGTGGCGGTTGAACCGCGCCTCGTGGGGCTCGACGCGCGCCCAGGCTGATACGATAAACAATTTTATTACTATAAATTGTGACGCGGGCAAGCATGCGCTCTTTTCGGCACTAGCGCGGAAACAGTCCATTGCGTGCCTGTAAGCGGTAGGATAAGAGCAGGTTTCTGAGTAAGTGTATTGAAAATGATTTACCTTCACAAAAATTTTTTTATTGATTGTGTCTTGTTAGCCGTTTCCACTACCATGCCAACCTGTTGTCATCGCAAATAATATCATAGACGACAGTTGATCGTGTCCTTTATGTGAACACCTCCATTTAAATATAACACTAAAAACTACATGATAATCTGTCGTCATGAGAAAGTGTGAACGCGGCCTTAGCACTAGCCGACACTGGCAGATTCTCACGACATTGGCAGTGCGCGAGGCTGCGGGCGAGAGGGCGCCACTGTCGGACGAGTGACACAGCTGTGAGCACACGACGCGTTATGTAACGAGCTAACTGTGTCTGTCAGTAGGTGAATTACTTATGCACGTTACATCGCGCCGTTTGTGGGAAATCTTCGAATTACTTCTCCCGCTTTTAGTCGAGAATGTTAGACTTATTGACTAAAACTCACTCCTGTTCCTTCTTTGTCTTACGTTTTTGGCCTTAGTAGGTTTTGCTGACATCTCCTTGAGACGCAACAACTCCTTGGAACAATACCCGCCGTCGATGTCTCGGGCTCGGTCCAGATGGTTACCGGATGGAGCAATGGGTCGCTCGCCGTCCGCAAGCTCACGCCTATGGTGGCTGGAAATCAGGTTCGGGATCCGGCGGTTAGGGCGTGAGGGCCGCTCGCCTCCTTCGCTAGCATTGTTGCTTCGAGGAAGGAGGCGACCCCTGTCTTCTACCTTGTAATGGCATGCCGTTATATTTAAATTTTAATTAAAAAGTAAAACTTGAGCACTTGAGTCTATAATCAACTCTGCTGTAGTTGGCTTTTGTTTTTTTTTTTTATTACTATTGACAGGGTCGCGTTTGACCACCATCTCAACTATAACGGTAAGCGATGATGTGGTCGACGATGGAGCACGCTTCCTTAGAAGTAACCTATTCACTCTTGACTTAAAGGCCCCTAAGTTATAGCTATCAAGAAACACAGAGTCTGGCGGGGAATTGCACTCCTTGGCTGTACGCACAATAAATGTGTTACCAAAACGCTTTGTGCGTATGAGTGGGAGGTTTACCATGTACCGGTGGCGCAACGTCGTACGTCTAGTGGTCCGATGATGGAACGGACTTGGAGGAATTAGATTGTGCAATTCCAGGCTTGTAGTCTAACCAGTTTCCGCTGGATGCCAGTTACATGAGCGACTGCTGGTCTGACCTCCACCACCCAGTAACTGGTACTTATCACGCTACTCCTTGGGAAGACTGATGTCAGATTTCCTGACTTCCGACGACCCGTAACGACCCGTTCTAGGAACAATTAATAAAGTGAGCAACGATTAATGTATTCAGCCAATTAAAACATCATTAGGACAATAATTTATTTGTCTTTTTTCCCGTATTTATTTATTCTGTTTTATTATACTTCCTGGGTTCGGAAATTCCTTTTTAACCAATTTAAAAAACCGGCCAAGTGCGAGTCGGACTCGCCCATGAAGGGTTCCGTAGCAGCAAGTAACATAATATAAAAGTTCTTGTAAGTGTTGTAACTTTGATCGATGTTTTAATAATAGTGTATTTTTTTTCGATTTATGACGTATTAAAAAAAAACTACTTACTAGATTTCGTTCAAACCAATTTTCGTTGGTAGTTTTTATAGTAATGTACATCATACATTTTTTTTAGTTTTATCATTCTCTTATCTTAGAAGTTAGAGGACACACATTTTACCACTTTAGAAGTGTCTCTCGCGCAAACTATTCAGTTTAGAAAAAAATGATATTAGAAACCTCAGTATCATTTTTGAAGACCTATCCATAGATACCCCACACGCATGGGTTTGATGATTGATGCTTTTTTTCTATTTTTGTGTGAAAATCTTAATGCGGTTCACAGAATACATCTACTTACAAAGTTTCAACAGTATAGCCCTTATAGTTTCGAAAAAAAGTGGCTGTGACATACGGACGGACAGACAGACAGACAGACAGACATGACGAATCTATAAGGGTTCCGTTTTTTGCCATTTGGCTACGGAACCCTAAAAAACGGAAGAGGTTCTCAATTCGGTTGCGTTTACCTATTTTTTTTAATGTTTGTTACCTCAGAACTCCTTTGTTTACCTCAGCACCAATCGGTCCATAAACAAAGGAGTTCAAGTTCAAATCTTAAATACAGTCAGATAAAAAAATCTTAAAGTTTATTAGGTATAATGGAATTTATTATCCAAAGTTGCCGCATTAAATCCAGTCTAAAATAGGGGGTCTAAAATACGGTTACCCTTTTTTCCCCATCTAAACTAATATAATAAAGAGGTAAATGTATGTGTTTTTGTTTGTAAGAGGTAATCGCTGGAAGAACTTGTCCGATTGTTAAAATTTAACCGATAGACAGCTGCTTCACTCCTGAGTGACATAGTCTATATTTTATGTACGCGGGCTAAGCCGCGGGCAAAAGCTAATATATTATATTTTAAAACTTTTTATCTCACTGTACTAAACAGTGAGTCTCCGAATCGTCAGTGAAAAAATATCGAAAATAAAATGTGACGATTTGGACACTGTGTCCGAATCATCAGTAACTCTAATTTTGAAGTTGATTAGCTTTATAAATTGAAAGCTGACCTCAGTTAAGGTCGGCCAGGTCCTTTGTTCGCACTGTATTGTGGTGGATTAGCTCACGATCGTCAGCTGTCCTCACAAGATCAGACTCATTGTCCGACGCGCGACGGTTCCCAGAGCCTTGGACGGGGTCTCTAATAAAAGCGGCAGACGTGCAACACTATGGCTACTTAATGTAAATTGCTTAATTTAAGAAACTGGCCAAGTGCTAGTCGGACTTTTGCACTGAGAGTTTCGTTAAAATAGCTTAATTCCCGAATGGAGTCTCGAAGATTTTTCCTTGTAACGTAACAACTTTACTGTTTTCAGATTTGTTCCTATACCTGTGTTATAAGATCTTGCTATTTGACAAATTCCAGGATTCTGGGTCAACGAGAAGTATCCTATGAATTTTGATCCCCTTGAGAGTGTCGAAATATACGTTAATTGTTAATTTAGAAGTTTATTTTTTCATAGCTGAGTACATAGTTTTAATATCAACACGATACCTCCACGCGTTCCCGAGATAAACAGACAAAAAGACAAAATCTCGAGTTCAGACAGACAAACAGACCAAATCTCGAGTTCAGTCCGGAAAGTTTCCGGACAGCGAACTACCCATTGCTCGCTCACGCATATGCCCACGCCTATGGTGGCTGGTAATCGCGTCGGGATTCTGGCGACTGGGGCGTGAGGGAGTCCGTACACCTCAGTACTACGACATAATATTTTAATACCTTTATCAAGGAAGGAAAAATGTCGTGAACAAGTTCGTGAGAACACGCAGATGGTGACCTGAATATTAATGACGTGAAACATTATGTATTTGTAGATAAAATTCGTGGTAGTAAATGTCTACGGAGGAACTCGTCGGGGGAAGTACTCCTACTATACCTACATAGATATTATATCCCCAGCCGATACCGAGAATAGACGAGCATTTCTAGTTTGAGCTTTTTTTTTGTTTGAGGTGGGAAACCCGGGAATCTTTAAGTCAAGAGTGAGTAGGTTACTTCTAGGTAAACGCGCTCCGCCGTAGACTGCATCGTCGCTTTCCATCAGGTGAGACAGTGGTCAAGCGCAAAACTAATAATAAAAAAAGAAATCATTAAATGACTTCTTTCACTCTAAGGAAGACTCCGTGTCAGACATTTACTGACTAAACCCCGCTCCTATATTCCTTCTTAACTTTGGTTCCAGGCCTCCGAGGTCCTTTGGCACAACCCAAGACCCCAGTACGCTACGCACCTGCTGGGACCCCACGCTTTTGCTGACATCTCCTTCAGGCGTGTGATGAACACTACGCGCAATTCTTTTGTTTCTCTACACTCATTTTCACTACATCTAGCTGCACCAAATCGCACTTTCTTATGGTGTTTTCTTTTTCTGGCACTTAGAACCGTCATTTAATAGAGTGAGAAAGAAGGCAGATTGCGAAGCGAGTAACTTTAAAAAAAAACACCTTTTCTGACTCATTGGTTGACCCTATGTGTTGTATGTTAGTATAATCAGCCATTTAATGTGTAAAACGGTTGGGAATCAGGCCTCCTCTCTAGGGGAGGAAATGGGCCGTAGTCCACCAAGCAGGCCTAGCGCGAGTTGCGGGATACAACATGTCTTTGGAGATGCCGGTTTCCCGACGATGTTTTCCTTCATCGTTTTGAGAGCAGTGGTGATGAAATAAATTACACAAAGTGATGCGCCTGGCTGAGTTTGAACCGCGACCTACAACTCGTAAGTCGAGGTCGTTATCACTTAGCCACCACTGCTCTCTGTATGTTAGTAAATCAATGCATTTAATATCCACTAGCTTTTGCCCGCGACTTCGTTCGCGTGGAATAGTGACTTCAGATAGTACTGAATTGATGCCGACTCTTGACCAATAGATGGCGCTGTATGTCCGGAATAAATTTTATTTTTTTATTTTATTTTTTATTTTATCGTTTGTAATAAAAACTATCCTATGTCCTTTCTCAAGTTCCAAACTATGTCTGTACCAAATTTCACACAAATCGGTTCAGTAGTTTAGGCGTGAAGCAAAGACAGACAGACAGACAGACAGAGTTACTTTCGCATTTATAATATTAGTTTGGATTAACAAGTTCATTTTCCTCAATTTCATCGTGGGATGCCCTCAGATAAGGAAGGAAACACACCGTTTGCATTAATTTACCCAACTTGACAGGTAGATATGCCCATAGAGAATCTTAACTACACTTAAATATATATATTCTGTGGGAATATCCTTTTTTAGGGTTCCGTAGCCAAATGGCAAAAAACGGAACCCTTATAGATTCGTCATGTCTGTCTGTCTGTCTGTCTGTCTGTCTGTCTGTCCGTCCGTATGTCACAGCCACTTTTTTCCGAAACTATAAGAGCTATACTGTTGAAACTTTGTAAGTAGATGTATTCTGTGAACCGCATTAAGATTTTCACACAAAAATAGAAAAAAAGCAATAAATTTTGGGGGTCCCCATACATAGAACTGAAACTCAAAAATTTTTTTTTCATCAGACGCATGCGTGTGGGGTATCTATGGATAGGTCTTCAAAAATGATACTGAGGTTTCTAATATCATTTTTTTCTAAACTGAATAGTTCGCGTCCAAAGTGGTAAAATGTGTGTCCCCCCCCCTCTAACTTCCAAGATAAGAGAATGATAAAACTAAAAAAAATATATGATGTACATTACTATAAAAACTACCAACGAAAATTGGTTTGAACGAAATCCAGTAAGAAGTTTTTTTTTAATGCGTCATAAACCGAAAAAAAATACACTATTATTAAAACATCGATCAAAGTTACAACACATTACAAGAACTTTTATATTGTGTTACTTGCTGCTACGGAACCCTTCATGGGCGAGTCCGACTCGCACTTGGCCGGTTTTTTTTCCTGGCATGAATACTAAGGCCTTTAAGTCATGTCTTCGTATAAATAATTCATTTCTTTTCCATTAGAATATAGATGTACACATTCTAATATATTTGTAGTATTTTGCAGCAAATATAGCAAGTTAAATTTCTCGGCAAATTCCCTTGAAGCAGCCAAAACAACAATAAAATTCTGAGCTCCATTTTACCAAGATCACGCCAGTTCCAAAGATTTTACATAATTGTCCTGTAGCAAAGACTCTTGCGATACGAAACTACACCAGTTTCACATTACAATATCCACTAGGAATCAATTTGCTATACATAATTAAAACAGTCACTGAACTTCAGTCGAAGAGATCCCCTCACAAACTCCCATAACTACAGTTATATAATATATAGGGTGACTGGTAATTAGTGACCGATACTTAAACACGTGATTGCACTCATGATTACAAACAACTTAAAGAAACTTTTTTATTATACTTACTCATTTTTTTTATATATATAATATGTTTGTAATATGTTGGTCTTATGTTTGCGCCTTTTCCGGCAAATAAAAAGTGTTTTTTTCTTTCTTTCTTTTCATTTGTTTAATCACAATAACAAAACAGCTTTATGAACTTCGTGCGCGCACGTCTGTGACCGATCAACTGTTAGCCGCGTTTTGTTATTGTGATAAAACGAATGAGTAGAAAAAAGTTTCTTTGGGAAAGTTTTTTGTAAGCATGAGTACAATCACGTGTTTAAGGATCGGTCACCAATTACCAGGCACGCTATATATCTATATTCTGTGGAAATATCCGCAGCGTTCCAGACGAAAGTGACGTGCTGATACTACACCTGTTATAGATGAAGTATAACTGTCATTTGTTTTATTCACTTCACTATCTAACCGTTTCTTTTTACGTAGGGAATGTTCGAAAGAGTTACGGCGGCCCTGGAACGCAGGGCAACTGAAAGAATACAGCTGTGTTTAGTCAGACACACCCTCTCGCTGAGCAGGATAAGTTATTTCATGATTTTTCACCTAAAAAAAAAAACCGGCCAAGTGTGAATTGGACTCGCACACAAAGGGTTTCTACTGTTCAAAATCGAGTAAAAAACGCAATTTTTATTATTGGTTGTGTCTGACAGGCGGACGGACGAATGGACAGTGGAGGCTTATTAATAGATTTCCATTAGCACTTTTCGGGTACGGAACACTAAATGAGCACAGTCCCGCATACCATATCCCCACTAGTGCGCGTATGGAAGCCCCCGTCCCAACGGTACACTTCGTCGCCCGCATCAAACTTTTTACTTCAACAGGTAAAACCTGCTTGTGTGCGCAAATCGCTTCGTTTTTCCTGTTGCATCTCACTCGCGTAGGTCATGACGCTTGCTCTTATATTGTGGACTAGCGCTTTGCGCGCGACTTCGGACGCGAGAATATTTTCATAAAAACTTTAATACCCCTTAAACCGTATTTCAAAATTGCTGCTGTTTCGGACACAGTGTCCGACCGAATTGACAAATTTTTATTTCAATATTTTTCACTGACGAGTCGGACAAACATACTGTTTAGTACAGTCAGACAAAAAGTTTTAAAATGTAACACCCTTTTTTTTAGGAAATCTTGGGCGGGGCGAGAGGTAGTGTCAGACTTTTACTGACTAAAAACCCACTTCCGTCTATTAGTACCGGAGCCGAGTCTTCTTTTCAGAAACATATCGTTGGCCCCAGTAGGCTTCGTTCGACCCTACTGTTGCCGACAGCTCTTCGAGGCGCGCGTGAAACAATACGCGCCGTCGCGTCGCGGTCGACGTCTTCGGTCCAGTCGGTCACCGGTCGGTCGGACGGCGGAAAATATAACACACTAGCTTTTGCCCGTGGCTTCACCCGCGTACTAAAATATAGCCTATGTCACTCAAGAATAAAGCAGCTTTCTATCGGTGAAAAAGTTTTCGCAATCGGACCAGTACTTTAGAGATTACCTCCCACACACAAAAAAACAAACAAGATTTACGTTTACTGCTTCATTCACAAAAACCCTGGACTGGTTGGCTGCTGTTAAATAACTGTTGAGCAATTTCTCTTGACCCGATTGCGAATATTTTTTCCGCTGATGGAAAGTGACGCTATGATAATCCTCCACACCGAATCGTATATTATTCTGTACTTATATGTTTTTGTACGATCTATACTTATAATATTATAAACAGGTAAAGTTTTTGTTTCTGTTTGTAGAAGGAAATCTTTGAAAGTACTGGTCCGATTGCGAATTTTTTTTCTTTGATAGAAAGCTGCTTTATTTAGAAGCCACGAACAAAAGTCAGTATTTTATAATAATCGATGAATGGTATATAAAAGGTGTCAAATTTAAGCGATTGGACCAATACTCTCAGAGATTACGTCCTACAAACAAAAAAAAAACAAACTTTACTTCTATATAATTATAGTATACATTTTTTTCAAATCGTAGCTTTGATAGCTAAATGGATGGAAAAAAAAATCACGTTGAGTTGGCGATATTTTGTATTGTGAAGTTTATATTTCCGTGTGTCGCCACAGTTGAAGTAAATTGTTATTCTCAACGATCAATAACTAATTAGCAGGCGACGGTGAAGTGGTTTCAACTATTAAGTATGAAACACCAGTTCCATCATGATGTTAATAACGCACTCGTGAATAATTTACCGGAATTACATAGAAATAGCTGGTAAAGTTGAGGTAAACAGACAAATTATACAGGGACCATTTATACAGGACCAATTATATAGGACCAAATTATCATTTGTCCATGTGTAATTTAGTCCATGATTAATTTATAATTCCGCCTCTATGTTATTTAACATATAGATCATACAGGGACCATTTATTCGGAGGTAATTTATACTAAGATAAAATATGTAGGGTTATTTAATTATAATTGGTTCATTCCATAATTTAATTATTATTTCGTTTATTTAAATATTAACATATAAATTATATTTTTAAATATTCAATAATAATAAAAAAAACATTTAAAAATATAAAAAATAGTAGCCCACCGGTATCGGGAACAGGGTCCAAGCTACCGGCGGTCAGGGCTCCAGAGAAAGGAACCTCCTGACTATGCGAGCCGTGTCCAGCAATACTGCTTTCTGAATCAAGCCCTTGATCCAGTCGCCTAACGAGAGCGTCCTAAGATGTTGGTCGAGGCTCTTGGCTATTAAGCCATTGGCTGAAACAACTATCGGTACAATGACCGCTGAATCCACTTCCCACATGTCGACAACCTCGCGGGCCAAGTCGATATACTTAATTTGTTTATCTTTCTTGGCTTTCACGAGGTTCTCGTCATGCGGAACGGATATGTCAACAATCATTGCACGCCTCTCGCTTCGGTCCACCACCACTATATCAGGCTTATTGGCCACAATAGTCCTGTCAGTGATGATGGGCCGATCCCAGTACAAAGTGATATGACCGTTATCAAGAACTGGGTCGGGCTCATACCTATAGTATGGCACTTCCGATTCCTAATTATTATATTATTAAGGAACCAATTATAAAGGGATTATTTATGCGGGGTCAAATTATACAGGGACCATTTATATGGGATCTAATTATACAGGGACCATTTATATGGGATCAAATTATACAGGGACTATTTATATCGGATCAAATTATACAGGGATTAATTGTATGGGAAACATTATACAGAGACCATTTATTTGGGCTCAAATTATACAACGGACCGAATGTTTTGTGTTTTGTGTGGTATTGTATTGTGATTGTTTGTGTATTGTGTAGTTGTCATGTTATTGTGTATTGTGCTTTGTGCTGTACCAAATAAATTCTTTTCTATAGGGTGTCTCAGTAAGAGTGCACTTTTTAAAATTGGAATCTTTTTTTTCTCATGCAAGTGACAACTCTGAAATTTTAAAGCTGTCACCTCTGTATATTCCGGTTATTAAAAATGGAGCGCTTTTCGAAAGAACAACGCGTTATAATTGTGAAAACTCATTCCAAAAATGGAGAAAGTTATGAACAGCATTCGTTACAGGAATATGATAACGGACTTCTTGCGGCCTCAACTAGACGGCATGAATCTGAGCAACATGTGGTTTCAGCAGGACGGCGCAACCTGCCACACCGCGCATGAATCAATCGACTTATTACAGCAACGATTTCCAGAACACATTATCTCACAAAATTCTGATGTCAACTGGCCACCAAGATCGTGCGATTTAACGCCGTGCGCTTTTTTTCTATGGGGTTTTATGAAATCTCGGGTTTATGCGAATAAACCCGAAACAATTCCTGAGCTCAAATCGGAAATCCAACGCGTCATCGGTGAGATACAGCCACATCTCTGTGCAAATGTCATGGAAAATTTCATGAAAAGAGTAATGGCTTGTCATCGGAGCCGTGGGGGTCATTGTCATGTCTTCCTTACAATACAATAAAAATATCACAACTCTATCATAAAATACTTGTTTTTATTTTAAAATGAAAAAGTGCACTCTTACTGAGACACCCTATATCTCACTTTTTTCTTTTTTTCAGAAGCGACGCAGCTGGAAAAGATAGTTGTCTAAACTTTAAGTTCAGATTTTTTCATCCTTAGAGTCTACTAGAATAGAAGCTACAATAGTATATGTAATCAAGACTTATGTAACTCATAATTATTTAAAACAGTTTGTGTTGGGAGATTCTTGCATGTTCTTCTCCATGGAGATCTACGCTTTGGAACGTGCAGTTTAGCTTCAATTATTTTTGTCTGACCGACAAAAGTGCCTGTAGGGTCTATTTGAAATAAACGTTTCTGATTTCTGAATCAAAAATGCTTCTATCGCGTCAGTTCACTTGTTCGCGATATACTCAAAAACTACTAAACAGATTTTCAGATAGTTTTCGCCAATAGACAAAGTGAAAAATGAATAAGTAGATGTATAACACATCCAAAGAAAAGCCGGAAATTTAAAATCGGGAAGCTAAGGCGGGTCGATACTTCGACAGTTGTTTTGTGATTGTCTTGTCACCTCGCCCTTGAACGTGTCCATCGCGCCACCCACCACACAGGCTGCTTTAATTCCCATACGATCGATTTATTGTACAGCCATAAGGAAACACGTGGCGAGCATTATATTAGACTCCTGGAGTCCAGTGGCGTGAATCAGTAACCTAGACCAAGGTGCCCTGGGACAAAAACGTTTGGGCCCCTAAACTGCTTAGGTTTTATCAATATAAATTAGTGGTGTATCCACTAATTTTTAATTAGTACAAATACTTAAAGGGCTTATTAGAAAAGGTCTTTTTATTATTTAGGTAAAGTCTCAATAAATTATATTTATAAACAGCAAAGTTATTAGCGTTTGTTTATATCCCAAAATATCACTCAATGAACATATGTTAGGAACAAACATCAGTCATAGTCATCACATCAGTCATCAGTTCATATATGTTATGAAAATATTGTACAGGCTGTTGATAATGAAGTAATCAATGGCGATCAAAATAAAAAAAAATCCTGTGCGTGGTATTTTCTAGTAGCAATTGTTATGAATTGGCCAAGTAAGTATGTTGTGGCAAATTTTGGGGGTTCGTTTCTTTCTTTTTATTTCTCTAATTTATGCAAAATCATTACATCACAGGGAACAAGAAACGTTACCTATATAATGCACCGCTATTATATACAAACCAATTACCGAAAAGCTGAAACTTGTCGGAAAATCGTCTAGTTTTTAACTTTTCGCATACCGTAATTAGAGAGCGAACGCCGGCGTTTACTTGGGGTTTAATTAATTAAATGAGTTGCCTTACTCATGGCAATGTTGTAAACAATTTAATTTAGGTAAACTCCGAAGGTTCAAGAATTTTTCGATAGTTCAATATGAGGTTCACTAGTCAGGTTTTGAATTCCCCCCGAGATTGAAGGCCCTAGGGCACTGCCCGCCTTGCCACTAGCTACGCCACTGACTCGTTTAATGGATTAAGGTTTTTGTTGTGCGTCAAAAAACCAACACGTTTTGACAAAACCGCAAATGATATGAAGACATGCCGAGCATATTGATGTGCAAATATTTTCCTACATCTGTGAATTTGTCTTTGACCACTCTAAGTGAACGATAGGATTTTTTTGTGCATTTAATGTTTTTGTTATATTTTTTTCCAACACATGTCTAGCGTCAACTAACACGCTAATAATATAAATGCGAAAGTTTGTGAGTGAGTGTTTTTATTTGTATGTTTGCTACTTCACGCGCAAACGGCTAAATGGATTTGGATGAAAATTGGTACACGGATAGACCATGTCCTGGTAAACACATAGAGTTTTTTTCCGGGAGTTTGTCCCCTTTGGATGTTTTTTATAAGGTAGACAAGTAGTGACTGGCCTGTATTGGTCTAGTCGTTATTTGCGGTAACTGCTATGCCAGTGGTCGTGAGATCGATTCCCACCCAAGAGAAATGGTTGTGCGAGTCCCAAACTAAGCAGAGCTTGTGGTATAAGTACTAAACAACTGATAAACATAGAATAGAATAGAATATATTTTTATTGTAAAACATGAGTATACATCATATGTGCAAGGTCTTACAATAACTGGTCGATCTGCATGTTTTGCCATTTATGGCGTACAAAAAACAACAAATTTAGTCTAGAATAAACCACAAAAAATTTGAGTCTAGACAAACAATAAAGTTTTCCATCATAATACTTATTAAGGGGGGAAAAAAAATCAAGAAACAAGAAAGTGTACAGCTTAAGTTTTGCAGACAGAAATATATATATTTAATTAATTGCGTTCATTTAAACACTTATATATTTATAAATACATACATATTAAGGCCTGCGCACATTTGAGAACAGACGAGACGTCTAAGGCAGACTTGTCTACGACGTCTGTGACAAAACTGTTTTGTCTACGACGCGGGGCCGCGGGGGCACGGGGGCACGGGGGCACGGGGCGCTCGGACTGATGATAAAATATTGGAATATCGAAATACGATTACGGTTGGTCATGTAGTCAATTTGGATAATTTTTTTTTTATTATGTTCTCTTTTATATTTGTGGATTTTCAGAGGTTTAAAAAAGTTTCAAATGAGTAGAACCTAGCTTTAAAGAGAACATCCTGATGGAATTCTAGGCTTATATGTAGAGTAGCTAGTAGCTACTGTACTGATAGTCTGACATGATCATAATAATTAATTATATTTAGTTCGTGCGTGCATTGAGTTCTTTATTATATTAGTTTACATTCTGTTATGAATACAAAGTCTTAAAGAAATGGTTACGCGTCGTGTGGTCAAGTATTAAGGCGCTACCCATACCGTAAAACGTCCTCTTTTTCGTTGCAAAGTTAGCCATATTGCTACATAGTACAAGCCCAAAAAAAATACAGTGTATAGTCTAATGTATAAGTAAAAGACTTGTGCAAAAACATTTTCTAAAAATAATCCATGATTCTGAAAAAAAAAATCGCAAGAAAGTACACGAAAACAATTTTTCGTCTCGAAATACTCAATATTTTGAGTGATAACTATTATTTTATTTGTAACTATCAAAATGGAAATTTAATCAACTAAAGACACATGTAAAAATATTTTAATACATCGTTGTATTTTTTTTTAAACATTTTAAAACTGCGAAATATCCTTCATATTAGCAGACACGAGATTCAACTAAAATCAAACGCATAGCCATTTTCAACCGTATTTGTTTACCGCGATGCACTACTGTCGCGCGCTTGGTTATGACACGCATTTGCTGCTTACCGCGCCTTAACAACTATAAACATATCTGTAAATACAGTCAGATATTTCATTAAAAACTTTATGTATAATATTTCTGTTATGGTATTTACTTAGCAAGAGTCACAGAGTAATTATTATAAGACAGAGACGACTTTTATAACATGTCTGTCAAATCATCAATCAAACCAAAAGTATTTATTTAAACAGACCATTTACAGGCACTTTTAATTAAAAATGAAGTTTCTTGCACGTTCTTCTTCATAGATCACGGACGTATAAAAATTCTTATCATAAACTTGTATGACATTACCCCGTATAAGTGCAGATCAACTTTTGCTAGGCGATCATTTCCACGTGCTTGAAGCAGTTATACGGCACAATATATTCTATGAGTCATTTACCTATGACCATTACGTTGTTACAAGAATCTATAATAACTTTGATCTATTCCATTTGTGTTTACAAATAGTACGTAGATACCTAGCCTACCCACTTTGTAATAGCTGTTTATTATTTTAATATAAATAGCTTTGTTTTTACAACATTAGCTTTAGTATAATTATTTGAAACCTGAAACACGTTTCCAGTATTTTTATGTAAAGAATCTATGTACAAAATTTCATAACTATGTATCATGAAAAATGTTAAACTTATAAACTTGTATGTTACTTGTTTGTCCGCACAAATACATGGTCACCGGTCACCCATATAGATTTTTTAGTATAGCTTGATAAACATTAAGTTTGTATCACAGAGCCTTGAAGAATAGGCAGAGATGTGGTTTCATCGCCTTCCCATTTGCTTGCTGTGGTCTTGCAGTCCGAATATAATTTAGGTGTCTTCAAGGCTAGAGCGAATAGGCTCTTAATAAAGTGCGCCTCACCGTCAACGATTCTATCACTGCTTAACATCATGTTGGATCGCAGTCACAAAAAAAAACACTAATATTATAAAAGCGAAAGTTTGTGTGTACCATGTGAATGTTTGTTAGTTCTTCACGGCTTTTTTTTTTTAATTGAGATAAACTAGTGCTTGACTGCGATTCCACCTGATGGTAAGTAGCGATGCAATCTTTGATGGTGAGGCGCACTAGTTTATTAAGAACCTATTCACTCTAACCTTGAAGACACCCAAATTATAATCGGACGGGAAGACCGCAGCAGGCAGACTGTTCCAGTCTTTCGACGTACGCGGTATAAACGACGAGGCGAAACGCTTAATCCGGACCGTAGAGGTTTCAACAACGTAAGGGTGAATATTCGCCGTACGTCGGGTTGTCAGATGGTAGAATTGCGATGGCGGAATCAAGTCATGCAATACCTGCGCACACTCTCCAAAATGCATCCTGTAAAACACCAAAAGGCTGGCTACCCTACGCCTATGCTCAAGGCTTTGAAGGTTGGACTTAACCAAATCTGGCGGAACGGATTTAGATGAAATTTGGCACAGGAATAGACTTTGTTCTGGTTATATTTGGACATATAAAAGGTAAAGTAGTGACTCACTCACTAACTCATCAAGGCCCAGAATAAACCTTTGAAATTCATAAAACAATAGCTCCCTACCATCGGGGAATATACAAATGCGATTAAAAGTAAAGTAATACGGGTGCGTCGATCACCCTTTGTGCTGTATATTGATATTCTATGACGACGTACTGGCGCGCCACTTATAGCCTGTTTATGGTAATACGGCAATGCCCAAGTAATAAAATCCTTAGGTCTTTATCATACTAGCGGTTTGCTAGCGGCAGTGGGGCGGGCGCGCAGTGAACACGCCACGGCTTCACAGCGAACACGTCGCGGACGCGTGGCAAAGACGCAACGTTTTCAACGCGTGTTTGTAGCAAGTTACAATATACAATACACTTAGTAACCAAAATGGATTCCGACGAGGAAACATTACTGTTGGCTTTGTTACTTTGAACACGCTTTTTTTTTGTCTTTAATTTGTCTGCAGGTCGCGAGCGAGAGAGCAAAAACAACTGGATCGATTTAAAACAATCTTTTTTCAGTAGAACACTACTTTTTTATTTTCTTATTTTATGCGGGCGAAGTTGTTGGTAGAAGCTAGTGAACTTTTACATTTTTTTTAGATACCTTCCCTACACTGACTTTTGTATCGTATATGCGTTCACTAATCTATGTCTGGGTGCTTTCTTGTATGTGAGTAAAAAAACTCACATACAAGAGAGCACCCAGATTCGGAACGGAAGCGTAGCCTACGCCGCTTAGGGAGCCCTCGCCCACGGGCTCGCACCCAAAGGGGCTTTCGTCCACGTCTTAGTTAGTCCACGCTACGCCCCTGCCCAGGACCTCTGTCTGTAGCCCTTAATCAGAATATTGTCAGAATAGCAGCTTTAAGTAATTCCCACTAGGGGCATTATGGCATAAGTGCACGTGTGATGTGCTAAGCGCCACAATGGCGGCTCCGCATGGTGTTTACTAAATATTCGTCGTTACTAATTGTTCGTCAGGATCAATTTTTTTTTGTGTTATTTACGACTTTCGGCCACCTGTGGCCTGAATCCGAGATTAGTAGTATAACTCTCCTTTTAGGGCAAATTATTAATTCTAGTCGATATACGTGATTTTAATGATATCCCCTCCCCCTCCCCCCAAATTAAATTTTGTTCCAATGAGTACTAGCGAGAACGAAAGTGATCATAACAAAATGAATGTGAATATTTGCGCCGACTGCTGGCTTTACTAAAATGGGACCATGGGTGATGCGAAAGAAGACCCTGGGACCTTGGAACGTAGGCAAAGAAGAAACAGGAGTGGGTTTTTAGTCAGTAAAAGTGTGACACAAAAAGGTCGGGAGATGTCATTGGATGATTTTCCCACCTAAAAATCGTACCTAACGACCTAACCTATAAAGAACCTAACGACCATTCAAGTTGCAAATAATTAAAATAGCTACAGATTTTCACGCAAAAAAAATCTCGTCGAAAAAAATGTACCATGCGGGTTTTATGTCATCTATAAAATAAACTGCGCGTGAAGGAACTACGTTTGATGGTCACTCTGTGAGTAGATACACAGGTTGTCAATGTGACTCTGTAATAGCAAAGTGCTGAACTTTTTTATCGGTAGGTAACTTTGGTTCATTGAAGTTTATGTTTTATATTATTTTTTTATTCCACAACTATTACTCAACGCCGTGTCGTCCCAAGCTAAGCAGAGCTTCTGTTACGAGTCCTAGACGACTGATAAACATACTAGATATTTCTAGATATTTCTACATAAATACATAATATGGATAAATTACACCCAGACACAGAACAAATGATCATGCTCATCACATAAATTAAAATTCTGACACTCTCCCATTCTACCTTAGTGCGGGAGAAGTCATTTATAAAGGAATAATAATAATATTCCACAACTATTACACAGCGCCGTCTAGTCCCAATTTAAGCAGAGCTTGTGTTATGGGTACTAGACAACTGATAAAAATACTTATATATTTCTAAATACATACATATTATAGATAAATTACACCCAGACACAGAACAAATGATCGTGTTCATCACACAAACATTTGTCCTGGGTGGAAATCGAACCCACGACCTCCGGCATAGCAGTCAGGGTCACTAACCACTAGACCAACAGGCCTGTCATTAGATGATTTCACACCCTAAAAAAAATGTGTTGGACGTCCACTTAGCGAGGAATGCTATACTGTATACTGCCATACTGTAGTCGTTGAGAACAAACCTAAATAACTAGTGTCGTGTGGTTTACGCAAAAACTCGCGATATTCGCACGTAGTTCTGTTTACAAAGTAAAACGAGTTGCTGTTGATTTGGACACAGTGTCCGAATTGTCACATTTTATTTTTAATTTTTTTTCACTGATGATTCGGACACAACCAAATTTGTTGAAGCTGTTTAGTACAGTCAGATTTAAAAAAACAATTAGATTTAGAAATACCACTTACTGATTGATTCATTAAACTCCAAGTGAACGCCCGCCGGCGTTCGCTCTCTCGTTGTCTTTCTATTTATTTATTAAATCTTCATGCAACACAAAGTACCTACATAAGCGCACCTAATGCCTTAGGCATTCTCGCCGCCTCAAATCCAGCCTAAAATAGTTTTTGTAACGATATTCTCTCCATACATTTAATTTTAAAACTTTTTATCTGACTGTACTAAATAGTGTGTGTCCGAATCGTTAGTGAAAAAAATATTGAAAAAAAATGTGCCGATTTGGACACTGTGTGCGAGTCGACAGTGATTCAGTAGTACGTGTCGTGGAGAACACACGATACTGACAATAAATAGTCATTTCCTCTAGTTTTTTCGAGTTGTAATGGCGTCGTCCGCCTCAGATATTATCTGAGTGCCATGGAACTGCCAAATTGTGGGGTTTTTTCATTGTTTTACTATGTAATGCCACACCGAGAGTATTATGTGTACTTTTGACAAATTACAAAAGATTTAGCAAAACAAAGATTTTGACTCATTTTGTGTTTTGTTCGACCAGGAAATGCCTTTAATTTAGTAAAATTGCACATACCATCATCCCCCTAGCTAAGGGATGCACACGGTTGGATGATATTAAAATAAAGGAACAACCTGTATCACTCTCAAAACATTCCTTAATTATTTTATGATTAGTTGAGCAGGTAGCTCGGTCTCTGATGCGATGTTACGCCCGTTCACTCGACAATTTTGCGTCTTATTTTACTTATACCCTCTTCGGATATAATTATGTTATTGATTTGGAAGTGATAGGGTGATAGGTACCTATTTTTACTGTGTTAACGTCAGGCGATGTTTTTGTTTCGATGATTATGATGCACGGTAAAACTCTAATGATTTGCATCATCTGTGTTGTACCTATCACTTGAATTTTAGAAACAAATAGGTAAATGAAAAAACAGTATTTTCCCGACTAGCTTGAGGTCAGCTTGCAGTCTACCCACATGCGGCTGAATGTCCCTCTCACCCATTTTACACCTGGTGACGCTGAGGGCCCCGGTTACAATATTTATTAGTTTAGAAATTTATAAGTAGAGTTACATAATTTGTATTTTAGTGTAAATAAAAACTACTTTCTCCGTGCTTGATGCGCTAGCGTCAAGTCATACCGACAGACTAGTTCCTGTAGGTATAGCAAAGTACAGAGTTGAAATGTGTTCGATAGAACAACGAAATGTTGATGGTTTGTTTTTGGTAAATGAATTATGTTTTGTAAAAAGTCATAGAACAAAAGTTGTTGTTTAAGATGTAGTAACACAGTCCTGAGTGGTTGCCGGTGTTGTACAACTAACCCTGTAGGTATAGGTACATTTAAATGTTTACCTTATTTTATTTTCAAATGCTTTTCTTTATTTAAAACTATGTCATTAAAACCAAACAGTCGTAAAACTTCGAGTGTATGACGCTTATTATTGTGTCTTCCATCAAGTTATTTTTTTTCAAACAAAAAACATGTTTAAGTGATACAAGGAACTATTTAAATAAATATGTTAACATATAACCCACGAGACAGTGGCGGCTCAGTAACAGCCCCGACTTACAAGTTGTAGGTCGCGGGGTCAAACCCAACCAGGCGTATTACTTAGTTTAATTTATTTCATCACCACCGCTCCCAAAAAGGTGAAGAAAAATGTAGCGAGGAAACCGGCATGTCCTAGAACCAAAAATTTGAAGACATGTGTCATCGAAAAACCCGCACTGGGTCCGCGTGGGGGATTACAATTCATTCCCTCTCCTAAAGAGGAGGCCTGAGTCCCAGCAGTAGGAACATTACAAGGCGTCAGGTTACGTTTAACCCAAACAATTGTCCACGGATTAATCGAATACATGGAAAAAGGCAAATAAATAATTTTATCTGTTACTAGCTTTTGCTCGCGGCTTCGCTCGCGTATATAAAATATAGCCTTGCTTGACATAAGACTATAAAAGGTGTAAGGAACAAACTTTAAGGGCTTGCTCAGTAGAAGAAACTGAACAACATTTCACAAAAATTTTTTGCAGGAAACGAAAAAAAAATCAGCCTTACCATACAAATGATAAACTTGATTGGACAATTTGTATGGCGAGGCCGATTATTATTTTCGGGAAGCGAAAATTTTAGCGCTTTATTTCGGGAAGGCGTTGAGGAATCTAGTTGAAATTAAAACCACATACTCAAGTCTGCGGTCCCTTGAAGCCTTTTTTAATAACATTATTGATAGGCGTTTGACCACTAGGTATCTCACCTGATGGTAGGCGATGACGTGGCCGACGATGGAGCACGCTTGCCTAGAAGTAACCTATTCACTCTTGACTTAAAGACTCCTAAGTTGTAGTTATAAGGAAACACAAACTCAGGCAGGGGAATCCACTAACGTACGCAAAATGAATGTGTTCCCAAAACGTTTTGTGCGTGTAGGTGGGATGTCCACCAAGTACCGGTGGCGCATCGACGTACGTCTGGAGGACCGATGATGGAACGGGCGGAATTAGGCATTTTTCATTTATAAAACATAAATAGACATTACTATGCGGAACAGGCGTTGAACTGCAAATACGGAACACTTATAGTTACATATTTCCACAATTTCGTTAGTATTTTGCTGTGTACATTAGAATGACCCTTCGATGTGTTTCCGGCGCGACGCCACTTGCGCGCTGCTCAACAACTCGTTGAAGATGGTTTCAAGTTCAAGATTGTATGTTACGTCCGACTACTGCCGGACGGAGCACAGTCATGTACGAATATACATATGTAAAGGCTTGGTGTGTATGTGCACGCCATCGCTACTTAAGGCCTAAGCGCCCGAATACAGTGACTTTCTAAAGCCTACTCCTCGGTAACGGCCAGGTTAATAGGTCTGAACAAAATTTATGTTTACTATACATAGATTCATGAACAAAATTATAAACTATTGATTTTTTCGTGCGATTAATACATTTTATTAAAAAAAAATATTTAGCAATTTCGCAACTTTTCCCTATTTCTTCGAAACGGGAAACATGTTTACACATAAAAATTGATGGTTAAATATTCTTCGAAGCATATGTAGGTAAATCAATCAATATTTAGCAAAGAAAATGGATTTAAAGATCAGCGGGGCGGGGCGCAATTAAATGCACAGATATTCATTGAGTACGAGTGTTGTTTCCATTTAATTCCGCCCGGCCCAAGTCTCTTATTTTTATAAATTCGTCATTCCAACACGATCCCATTTTCATTTTGCTAAAAGATTGTAATCTGCTAATTCATAGTGATCGATCATTGATCGGTCAATGGCCTTGTAATAGAATTGTGGTGGAATGACAATACCGAGCTTATTAAAAGCACTAACTGCGCAATGACGTCGTAGTGGTAGGTCACTGATCAAAGGAATTGTCAAAATGTTTGCAGATTACCGCATACGTCAGATATTCCTTTGACGTTAGAGATTACCATTCTATGCCATTTCTTTCAATGGAATGTCAGGGTTGACCATCGGAAAGTCATAATGACGCCATTATGTCAGTAGATTACCAAAACTTGTCAAAATCAACAATTATGAAATCAATGATAGACCATTCTGACACTATTGTAATAGCAGACTTGAGGCCCAGATGTTCAAGGCATTATAAGCCTTAACACAATATTAACACGCCGAAGCGCAACCGATCGTCTCACCGCTACACATTACATACGTCAAGATCAATTTACTTCTAATGAGAACTATTTCAGCATTTTCAGCCAATTATAAACATTCGTATTGTTCTGTCAAAGTGTGTCTTCAACGTTATTAAAGTATAAATTTGTTAATTACTCTATTTAGTTATAGTTAATGTTGTTAAATATGCGAATAAGATTAAACAAACTAACTGGAACAATTTGCCTGCTGCGGTTTTCCCGTCAGTTTATAATTTATCTGCGGTTTTCCGATTATAATTTAAATGTCTTCAGGGCTAGAGTGAATAGGCTCTCCCTTCGAATGGCTTAATTAGAGACACAATAGAAAGACAATACCGGCGTTCGCTCGGGGTTTAATGAATTAATAAACTAGTGTAGGTACTTCACCATCACCGATTACCTCACTGCTTACCATCAAGTGGGATCGTAGCCAAGCTCTAGTTTTTATCAATTGAAAAAAGACAAGAGCATCTGCGTGCTCTTTCAACTGCCATTTGAGCGTAAATGAGTGACACACACACCAACACACTCACAAACTTTCGCCTTTATAATATTAGTGTGATTTGTTTTTTCTTTAATAACAATCAATATACTAATATTATAAAGAGGTAAAGTAAGGTTTATTTTTTGTTTGTGTGAGGTAATCGAGTCAGAGCCACCACTAGACCAACAGACCAGTCAAACAGTACTTACTGCCTAACACCACGTGTGACACTTGTCAGACTCGTAGGCTGCTGATTTCTCCTAACGACTGTCAAAAATGAACTCGTGACAGCCGCGAGCCGGCGGCGGCGGCTGGTCGAGGCACGAACTCTACAAAAAACCCCACGTGACCAATAACGTACTTACGTAACAATCGAACAAAATTTTTCAACTCGTTTTTGTATCAACTAATACTTAGCCCGCGACTTTGTTCGCGAGAATGTTTTCTTAAAAAGTTTAACACTGAAACCATATTTTAAGGGGTGTCTTTTTAGGGTTCCGTAGTCAACTAGGAACCCTTATAGTTTCGCCGTGTCTGTATGTCCGTCTGTCCGTCTGTCTGTCTGTCCGTCCTCCCTTAATCTCTGTGACCGTTAGCACTAGAAAGCTAAAATTTGGTGCCAATATGTATATCATTCACGCCGACAAAGTGGTAAAATAAAAATTAGAAAAAAAATGTTTTATTAGTGTAGCCCCCCTATATGTATAGTGGGAAGTGATTTTTTTTAATTTCTACCCTAATGTGTGATATATCGTTAGATAGGTATTTAAAAATGAATAAGGGTTTACTAAAATCATTTTTTGATAATGTCAATAATTTCGGAAATAATCGCTCCAAAAGTAAAAAAAAAAAGCGTCCCCCCCCCCTCTAACTTTTGAACCATAAGTTTAGAAAATATGAAAAAAATCTGAAAAGTAGAACTTCATAAGAAATTTCTAGGAAAATTATTTTGAACTTGATGGAAAGAACAGTTTTTGTACAAAAAGACAAAATAATTTCTGGACTAAGTTTGTTGTATAGTCGTCTAAGCAGGCATTTTTTTTTAAACTCATAAGTGGTTACAACTTATTGTGACGGATGGAAAACTACGGAACCCTACACTGAGCGTGGCCCGACACGCTCTTGGCCGGTTTTTATTTATTTATTTTGATTAGAATTTGTCCTAATCTTTAAATCCATACAATCTTTAAAATTCTCTAAATTGTTATTTTTTTCACCAACGATTGTTTAAACTGATTAACGTAACAATTAATAATAATTATTATATATTCTGCGCAACTTACAGGTAAACAAGGCATGCATGAAATATAAAATTAAAGAAATGAGCTAACGTAAAAAATAATTTAAAAAATTCAGTCATTCATTGAATTTCATTAAAAAATCAATAAAATCACGAATTTCATTAAATATCATAAAAAAAACATAAATTTCATTAAAAAAATATGAAAATTTTCTGCATAAAATTGATAATATTGATAAATTGGTAAATTATCACACATAAAAGAATAATGATAATAGTGATAGAAATAATAACAGTGATAAAATTAATTACAGTGATTAAAATAACAGTGATTCAATTAAACGAAAACGACTAGAGGTTACTGGGTAACATTTAGAATGGCTTTCTCAAGTGAGTTAAATTGGAGATCAATGACGTCACTGTGCACTGTAGCTATTCAATGCTTTACGATAGTTTTCTACAACTACAACTATATGGCTAACTACATTTTAGAGGTTTTCTTCACTTGCATTAATAACATTTTTGATTTACGTAATAGTAGGCCTCGTACAATCAGTACCTATCGTGATCGTGAGTAGTGCCTTAGTTTCATGTAAAACCCATGACTTCTATTGCACCTGTATAAGTAGATAACATAATTATTCATTCTTGTCTTAAAATAACCCCATAATACAGCTATCAGGAAACAGATTCCGTTTGGTAATTCCATCTTCCTCTTACAAAAAACATCCGCAAAAAAAAAACTTTCATGTTCTAACTAATTTAAATATCGAACAATTTTGTGAGACAATGGCAGGCGGAAACTTCCTTTAATTAAGATAATAGGTCGCTTTACATTGCGTGGTAGACTAGCGCAGGCAATCTACAAGTTCCTGTGAGACGAGCAATGGTCATGAACTTGGCGAATGAGTCGTTGTAATGTCAAGGTGGATGTTCGTTGTGCAAATTGTTGCATCATGATACGGGTTTTTTTCTTTATTATGGTTAGTGATGATTTATTGAACTTGTTTTTGGATCGTAATAAAATTTGAATTGTATTTACATAATTACTAGTATTATAATTTAGGTAAGTTGAAGATAAAATTCAAGCCTGTGTTTTAAACACGGGATAATCCAACTAAAAATTTAAGAGGTTTAGCTTTTTATGAATATGTCTATTGTATTTCTTATATCTTTTCATTCAAACGGCTAAACGGATTTGACTGTGTTGTTATAGTTTCTGAAATTTCTTTATTAATCAATGAGTGGTATTTCACTTTTATACCTATATTTAAATATAGATTAATTAATTATAGTCAAACGTTCAGACAATCTATATTCGTCAAATAAAAAGCTTGTTCGATAAGCCGTTTTTTCAATCATGCTTTGAAGATGCCTATCACATAAAATATGCAAATGAATCAGCTGACGGACTCCATCTAAACATTGTGTAACCTTATCTATCTACTGTTCAACTAATTTCTGTAATTTATGTAAATCCTTGCAAATTCATTCGATAGTCTAGTGGTAGTAGACTAGATTCGATAGTCTAGTGGCAGTAGACTAGTTGGCACAGGTTTGCTGATGTCACACAATACGAATTGATGAATGACGCATATTTTTTTTTCCGATGTTTTTTTTTTTGTTTTTCACTGCTTACCATCGATCACTAATAAAGAACTTGTTATTTATGTTGACTGATTGATGCTGCTACCATGAGAAGGGATCGCAGTCAAGCACTAGTTTATATCAATAAAAAAAAAAATCATGTCCACACACGTTACAGGCTTGTGACGTAACAAGCAATCCTATTTTTTTATATTATTTAATTTTATCCATTTAAGATTTTAATTAAATTAAATTTTACATATAATTTCATTTTATTTCGATATTATTATTTTTTAATGAGAATATGATGCTTGAAATAAGATCATAATTATTAAAGGCGAAGAGAACAAAATACAGATAGAAAAGCACAAAGGTTGTTTCAAACATAAAATGTTTCAATTTTGCTGACCCAGACTTCGTTCTTATCGGACAGCTGGACGGCGAGTTACCAAACGCTCGTCGTCTGCAAGCTCACGCTCACGTTGGCTGGTAGTCAGGATCGGAGTGGCTGGTAGGTGTTGGAAGTTTGTTACCCCAGCCATTACGGACAGTAATCTGACAGCACTATGTTATGAGGTCGAAAGTGAAACTTCGCAGACATCATATTTATTGGTTATCGCAAGTTTTTAATTCTTATAGTTATCGTTATGTTGAAAACGAAATGAAATAAAAAATCTATGAATATTTTAAAATGATCCACTGAACACAGAACCACTCTTTAAGGAGTGGTTCTCACGCGCCAGCCGCCGGGATTCAATCCTGATTTCCGGCCACCGCAGGCGCGGGCTTGCGGTCGGCGAGCAATAGTGGAACAGGAGTGGGGTTTTAGTCAGTAAAAGTATTCATGAGACACCCTCTGGCTCCGCCACAGAGGAGGGGATGGCACTTGGTAATTTTCTCACTAAAAAAAAGAGACCTGAGTGGTGGTTTTAACTTCAACTCGTTCCTGAGAAAAGGTCTTGACAGACTGACAACAAAGTGACCTTATAGAGTCCGTTGTTTCCTTTTGAAGAACGGAACCCTAAAGATGCAAATGAACTGGTTATAAAGAAAAGAAGAAACGTCTTAATTGCAATATCTTCCAATTATAAATTACAATTACCCTCTCCGGCCGCGACTCGAGAGAATCACGGAATCAATTAATTTGAATTATCATGAGAACTAATTGAGTTCACAAACCTGACCCATTGTGTTGTATGAGTACTGCGAGCGACATAGTTTTCCTCGTCAGTTGCTAGTTTATGAATCTGTGTTTCCTGATAACTCTAACTCTCTAGGGAGTGTTAGACTTTTACTATGTTGCCTTTTATATTTTAGGACAGTACTTATCATATCTTTTTCACATTGTCTTTTTTTGTTTGGGTGGAAAAATCATCCAATGACATCCCCCGATCTTAAGCGGAGCGGAAGATAGTGTCAGACTTTTACTGACTAAAAACCCACTCCTTTTCCTTCGTTGCCTTTCGCACCGGGGCCGAACCTTCCCTTCAGAAACAGATCTTTGGCCCCAGTAGGCTTTCACCCTACCCCTATGGTTTGCTGAAAAATCATTGAGGCGCGCGTGAAACGATACGCGCCGTCGACGTCTAAGGCTCGGTCCGGACGATTACCGGATGGTTGGACGGCGTTCTATTCATTGCTCGCTCGCCGTGGGGCGTTTAGTAAGCGCGCGACAGCATCGCTACTAACGCGCGTTTGCCGCATTTGCAACCGTTATAGAAAAGATATCAACGCGCGACACATCGCTGCAAAGAGTCACCCGCCGTGGGCGAGGGCCCTTAGTGTCACCCAATCTTTCGTTGTACCTACAGGATTGTATTGCTAATTGAAAAAACTGCAATTAGTCTACCAACGTACCTACTTAGCAAAGTATCACAAAAAGTCACTAAAAATACTTTTTGGTTAACAAATTGACTTTTTAATTGCTTTTAGTAATAATATAAAGTGCATTCAATCCGTGACAGACTTCCGTGATTCTGTGTCTACTGACTCAACTTGCTTCCAAGAAATGTGACTGCCGTGTTTTCCAGCATAAGTTGACCTCGCATCGTATTGGCAGTCCGTTCAATCTGAGGTTAACTCATAATGGAACGTATCGACATAGATATGCACGACGATTTATAAGCTGTACATTTCCAGTATTAGTAGAGCTCGCGTTGTATATGCTGGAAGTTCTATGAGAGATCATCATATACAGGACATGTCGAGTTTAATTGTGATTGCTATTACACAGGGATTTCCAAAGTGGTGACCAGTTTTATAAATATGATTTTTTTTTTAGTTTCGAATTATCTGAATTGTGACGAAACTTCTAATAAATTAATCGAATTTGGTTTCAATGTAGGGTAAAGGGGATTTAACGATTCATTCATATTCAATATGTTAAATATGATTGGAAACTTTTTGACGTCATAATTATGTTTGACATTAGGAGATGAATTTTGCATACATCTATTCTATGACTGACTGTATCAAAATTGCAGTGGTCCGGACCTCGGTACAGGTCATAGTCCGGAGCGAGGAGGAGTGGCAAGCGGGCACCTCCTTCTGTGAAGCTATAATACTAGCAAAGAAGGCGGCCGCAAGCGCGAGGCAATGGCACTCGCGCCCCACCCGTCAGGATTCCGATCCCGATATCCGGCCACCGTAGGGGCGCACTTGCGGACAGTAAGCAATGGCAGTGGCGTAACTATACCTTCTGAGGCCCATGGCCAAATCATTAGATGGGGCCCCAGGAAAAGCGTCAACCTAGTAATGTCAACTTAGAAGTACAGATGTAAAATATTGTTTCTTATTAATAAATCGTAAGTCTCCAATACAAAAGGATTTTTATATTTCTCTCTGAGCGTAGGCTTCCTAGTGGCGTATCAGAATTAGAAATTGATCTTTTTCTTATGAATGCGTTTAATAAATCTTAATATTTGAATTTGTAGATTTATTTCTTCTGAACTCAAGGTCTCTTGGACCGGGGGCCCCACCGGGGCAGGGGCCCGTGGCATTTTGCCAGCCTTGCCACCCTATAGTTACACTGAGCAATGGGTAGGTCGCCGTCCGACCGTCTGGCAATCGTTCAGACCGAGCCTAACTCGTAGTGTTCCACGCGCACCTCAAGGTGTCAAGCAACCGTAAGGGCTCAGTAGGATCGAAGCCTACTGGGGCCGTGGGTGAAGGCAAAGAGATCCCCGGGTCCCTGGACAAAGGCAAAGAAGGAACACGAGTGTGTTTTTAGTCAGTAAGAGTCTGACACGCCCTCGCGCCCCGTCCAAGAGCGGGAGATGTCATTTAGATGATTTTCTCACTTAAAAATGGCAATGAGCTTCTCAAGTTCTGTGCTGAGCAACTGTGGACGTGTGCAGACATAGAATGGTTGGGACTGGATTCAGGTACATATACTTTCCTTAGTAATGCTCACGGGACTACGTCTTGGTTGGACCATGTCATCATTACCGAAGTCGCAAAAGAAACCGTCTTGGGCACAAGTATCCGATATGAGGTGTCATGTTCCGATCATTTCGCTGTCGAAATGTTATGTGACCTTAATATTTTAGTACCAAAAGTGCAGATGAGAGCCTCATTGCTGGATAAAGCTGTTTGGGGTGAAAGAGATAGTGAGCAGATTAATAAATATTTGTACAGTTGCTCAACTAAGCTGCGTGATATCAACTTTCCTTGTGAATTCCATAACTGCGCAGATATGATGTGTAAGAATATAGACCACAGACAAATAATAGATAAACTGTATCAGAACGTGGTGAATGTGCTTAGGGACGCTGCGATGGCATGCTCTAAGAGTAAAATAATTAAAATTAAAAAGAAAAGACATGTGGTAGGATGGAATAAACATTGCAAAAAGGCATATGATGAGGCTAGGCTTCGGTTTCGCGAGTGGGTCGACCAGGGTAAAAATACGTCAGGTCCGACTTATGACCGGATGCGTAAATCACGAAGTGGGTTTAAATATAAGCTTAAATGGTGTAGGGACAATGAAACTCAGATTAAGATGGACATTCTTGCATCACAACATGCCGCAAAAAATTTTAGTAAATTTTGGAAGGAGACCAGCAAATTGAATCCGAGGCCGACTGTCCCAGTCAGTGTAGAGGGGGTTAGTGACGCCGACCTGGTTGCCAACTTATTCAGGGAGCATTTTGAGGTACATTCTCCATTGTCACCCGCGACGATAGCTTCAGAGGTGGGGAGTAATAGTATGGCGAGACCACCTGTTCGGATCACTGCAAAACAAGTAGCCAAAGTGATTAAAGATATGAAGCGAGGAAAATCCCCGGGCCATGACTCACTTAGTGTAGAACACTTGCAACATGCAGGTGGGCATCTGGCGAGGGTGCTCGCTATGTTATTTACATTCTGCATAAGGCATTCATACCTCCCTGAGGCAATGATGAGAACTATAGTTGTCCCAATAATAAAAAGCAAGACAGGAGACGCCTCTAAATTATGTAACTACAGGCCTATATCACTTGCAACAGTCATTGCTAAAGTGTTGGACGGTGTAATTGACATTCAGTTAAGACAACACCTGCAGCTTCATGACGCGCAGTTTGGCTTTCGCCCTGGTTTGTCCACAGAAATGGCTATACTGAATCTCAAGCATACCGTCCAATACTACACTGACAGAAGCACACCTGTCTATGCCTGTTTCTTAGATTTATCCAAAGCATTTGATCTTGTGGCATATGACAGGTTGTGGCAGAAGTTGTCGGATGATACGGATCTTCCGTCTGGGTACATACGTCTCCTTGAGTATTGGTATGGCAATCAGAGCAATTATGTGCGGTGGTCGGGGTCGCTATCGGTTAAGTACCGGTTGGAATGTGGGGTGAGGCAAGGCGGGTTAACCTCACCGACCCTTTTCAACTTGTATGTTGACAGTCTGATTCGTGAGCTCAGTAGTGCCGGTGTCGGATGATCGATTGATGGTGTTGTTGTCAACAACATCAGTTATGCGGATGACATGGTGCTGCTGAGTCCCTCGATCAGTGCCCTTCGAAAACTGATATCTATCTGCGAGCGGTACGCGGTGGCCCATGGGCTCAGATATAACGCCACTAAAAGCGAGTTCATGGTGTTCAAGGCGGGGTCTAAAACTTATGACACTGTCCCACAGGTCATGCTGAATGGCAGTGTCCTTAAAAGAGTTTCGCAGTTCAAGTACCTGGGCCACTGGGTCACCGAGTCGCTTGTAGATGATATGGATATAGACAGGGAGCGGAGGGCTTTGTCTGTTAGAGCTAACATGCTGGCTCGTAGGTTCGCACGTTGTACTGCGGAAGTAAAAGCAACGTTGTTCAGGGCCTTCTGCCAATCGTTTTACACGTGCAGCCTATGGGTCAAGCATACGAAGAAATCGTATGACACCCTGCGTATCCTCTATAATAATGCCTTCAGGGCGCTGATGAAGCTGCCTCGCTATTGTAGTGCGTCCGGCATGTTTGCGGATGCAAACATAGATGGTTTTGCGGCAATTATTCGCAAAAGAGTTGTGTCCCTAATGCACCGCATACGAAGCAGCTCCAACAGCTACCTTCAGTTGTTCGCCTGGAGGATGGATTTGGATCTGGATTGTCCGATGATGCGGTACTGGACCAGGCTGCACGTTGAGCACTCCGGGTCCAAGCCCAAATTTAGGCTAAGATAAAAAGGTATTTATTATGTTTTTACTTTGTGACATTGACGTAATTTTGTATTTAATTTTGTGTTTTGTAATGTGTTTATTTTTAATTTAATATTTTAATGTGATTTTAATTTTAATTTTATATGCTGTGTACCTATATGGACTTGGTTTCCGAAATAAATGAATTTTAATTTAATTTAATTTAATTTAAAAAGAAAGTGGCTGTCCAGTGCTAACGGCCCTGGCTTGCGAGTTGTAGGTCGTGTGTAGAGAAGGCAATCGGGCATCAACTTCGCGTCCCGCGAGCCTTCACGATTGAAGTCATCAATCCCGCATTCGTAGGGTTTTTTGCTGCAAGTAATGGTCTCTAGTGAGAGCAGTGGTGGCCGAGTGGTAATGGCTCTGACTTACGAGGTCGCGGGTTCAAACCTTAACTTCGTGTAATTTATTTCATCACCACTGCTCTCAAAACGGTGAAGGAAAACATCGTGTGGAAACCGGCATGTCATAGAACCAAAAATTCGAAGACATGCACCATCCACCAAGCCGCACTCGGCCCGCGTGGTGGATTACCGCCCATTCCCTCTCCTAGAAAGCAGGCCTGAGTCCCAGCAGTGGGAACATTAAAAAGGCTGATGATGATGGATGATCCATAATTTTTGTGTTGTACGAGTATTTCTAAATAAAGTAAAATTAATCAATTTAACATTAAAAAATAAATGACGAACGGTTAATTTTAAACTAAACTAATCATTATTTTTTTGGTTTGCAAGCCTTACCAAACATTGAAATGCACTTTTAGTGTGTAATAACTATTTGAAAAAGTCCATTGTACAGGTAGGTACCTACTTGGTATATCATAAAGAGGTGAAGTTTGTAGGAGGTAATCTCTGGAAGTACTGGTCCAATGGCGAATTTTTTTCCATCGACTGAAAGCTGCTTTAATTCTGAGTGACATAGGCTATATTTTAAGTCTAGTTCTAAAATAAAATAGTTGGTAAGTCATGATTGCGTCATTGGCGTGTTTATAGATACGTGCGTACAATTACCAATACCAGTGAGCGTAGTTTGTCGATTCCCATTATTATTTATCTATTCCGTATTATTCCAGTTACATGTTGTATATTACATACATACGAGAATATTATATAAATAGGATAGTTCAGGATGGTGTGTTTTAATTCATAATCATTTCTTTCTTTTTTAATGTGATGTTAGTTGCTGCAAGGTCCAGCCCAATTTTTAATTCTACATACTTTTTAGTTTTTTTATTTTTTATTATGTGTTTATAATACTTTTATGTACTATTTTTTTTACATTATCTCTAGTGGCAAAAAGCAGTTTTACATTTTCAGTCCCGGTCCCCAAGATACGGGCGCTGCCGCCGCCTAGTTTGGAAACCACTGTATATTACATAACTGAAGCTCGCAAATATCTACGGACCTTTAATACGTCAAGATTATTTAATTTAAGGTACTATTTGTAACAATGGTTCAATAAGCGTATTATGATAGGTAGTTATCGAAATTATGCTTCTCGATTTACAAAACTTATTGTTGAATAATCTCGTATTGTACCTACCACAGATTTCTTTTGAGAGTCAATTATTTGTTTTAATAAATTATCAAAATGTGCAGATAATGGCCACTCCTTCTGAGTATGTGACCGCAAAGGAAAGTCCCGGTTGCAAATTGGCCACAGATTAACTGCGGAATATTTTGTCTGTGGTTTTTTCCGTGGCTAATCCCACACAAACTGAACATTTTCGGCTAACCGCGACTCTCAGCGGTACAGTCCCCCCCTATCTGAGAAAGATCTTTGTAATTGAGTCTTTTTAGGAATCCGTACCTCAAAAGGAAACAAACACACAGACAAAGTGAGTCTATAAGGGTTCCGCCCATATAGAATCACACAAAAAAGATACGGCAATATAAATATCGCAAAAACATATTTCGACACTCTCAACGGAATCAAAATTCACAGGGTACTTCCCGTTGATCCAGAATAAGGTTTTGGCTTTATGCCAAGCAAAATTTTTTAACACAGGTAAAGAAATTTGTGGTAAAGTAACAAAAAAAAAAATGCGATTCGAAAATACTTCGACATTCCATTGGGGATTTGAACTATTCGCATGGGTAAGTTTGTACGGAACCCTCAGCGTGTGAGTCCGACTTGCTCTTGCCCAGTTTTTTTTTGTTGTTTTATAGAATATTTTATATTAAAGAAAGAATGGTTTTCGTAAAAACTTTAATATCCTTTAAACCTTTTTTCGAGTGTAGTTTTGAAAAAGTAATAATGTCAGTCTTTATTATTTATTTAATTTAATTTTGAACCAAATACGTGAGTAAAACCGCGGGGCACAGCTTAACTAATAAATGTAAGTTCACTACATACTTAGGTACTCAACTAAAGTAGCGCCCACATCGTGTCGTCACACTGTTTATTGGATTTCCTATTTATTTGTTTAGGTAGATTTGTGTATTTAGTTTCCTTATATATATCTATTTATTATATACTTTATATACTAGATTTTGCCCGCAGCTTTGCCCGCATGCATAATATATAGTCATATCATATCATCCTATGTCACTCAGGAATAAATCAACTTTCTAACGGTGGAACAATTTTAGTAATCGGATCAGTACTTCCAGAAATTACCTGCTACAAACAAAAAAACAAAGTGTGTAGATTTTAAAACTATACAGTAGGTGTTCCAAATGAATATAAATAATTTTATGTCTCCTTAAAAAAATTGTAAAAACATGAACTTTTCTTCAAAAACTCTTTTACCGAATAAAAGCTTTCCTGTATCAACCAGTCCCGTAAAACACTTTTTTCTGTATTTTATAATTCAGTCGTAATTTTTATTTTTTTATGGATTGTTATAGGTTTATTATATTATTATTATTATAATAAGTACACCCGTTCCATTCATATCAGTTTAGGCGCCACTTTCCTGCTACGATAGCGTACGCTACATGTCCCGTCTGCACTATAGAGGCCACCACGAGCTCTTAACGCGATCCATTTTACGACCTAAACTAAACCGTTAAAGGGATGGAGCTACATAGGGATGCTCCATCTCTCTTTCTCGCTCGCACGCCTGACCTCTTAACACGTCATAGTAAGGGCTTGACACTTCTATATCTTCCTCGGACACAGCATGACCCTAATGCCTAAGTAGTAGCGTAGCGTGAACTAACTCAGACGTGGGCGAAGGCGCATCACCGAGGCCTTTTCGATTGCGACAGGCGCTGTCTCGTTTTAGAATTTCTTTTCAGAAATTCTAAAACGAGACAGCGCCTGTTGCAATCTGTCGATCAATCAGCTGTCGCAGTATTCGACGAAATCGTCGCTTATCATCAGATGAAATCCTTCCCATCATCCACACGTCACTGCGGGCCAGCTAAAAATCAGCGCAGGGTGTTTGACGCACAGCAATTGCTGAGTTTGTGACGCTTTTGGTTCGGGCACGCTCAACGCAACTGTATCGTAGTTTTAGACTCTTTTTTATTATTATTATTATTTTATGTTGTTTTATATTGTATTGCCTGAGCCGAATAAATGCTATTCTATTCTAAATAGTGGTCAAACGCAAGCCTATTAATTATAAAAAAAACCTTCGTTCTTAAAGAACCATCCCCTGCGCGAGGCCCCTTTGGGTTGGAGGCCGAGCTATGCTCCTGTGCCGAAGTCAACGTTCCTGACTATCTTTCCAGAACGGGTTTAAGACTGCGTACATTAGACAGAGATGGAGCTCTACAATAAGTTCATCAACATATCGCTCTCTCGCTCTAGCGCTGATCGCCTGCAGAAACTGTACAAGTGCATCTTAGTATGCGTGCGATGAGGTTACGTAGACGTGTGTACTTGGACTTTGTGCATCATTATGCCATGTCAGTTATGCCTTTAAAATAATTCTGTGATTCCGACAATGGAAGGGTAACCAAAGATTCAAGATTGAAAGCATTTATTTCTAAACTAGCTTTAGCCCGCAGCTTCGCCTGCGGACATAAAATTTATCCTTTGTCACTCAGGAATAAAGCAGTTTTTTATCGGTAAAAAATTTTTAGCGATCGGGCCAGTATTTTCAGTAGATTACCTCCTTAGTTTTTCCCGCAACTTTGGCCGCATAAGTACTTACACAAAATATAGCCGTGTCACTTAGGAATAAAGCAGCGGACCTGCACTCACGGAACTGTTCCGTGCCTGCACTTTTAGCGATTACCTCCTACAAACGAAAAAAAAAAAACAACTTTTTATTATTGTTGTAGAAGTGTAGATGGAGTTTCTTGCCTGTTCTTCTCTAAAGGAACTAAGCATTTGAAACCAAGCACTAGCTTCTGCTTTATAAGTAAGCGACGTTATATGTGCCCATGTAGACCTAAGTGACAAAACATTTGGAGTCTTTCGATTCATGAAACAAATAATAACAAATGAAGTTCAGCAACTCGCACTGGGTCGGATTACGGTATAGGTATGTGCCTGAGCACTACCAAAACCGTTACCATCATCCAAGTTAAGAGGACTACAGTGTATGATCCACTCCAGTAAACAGAATCAGAAAAAAATATGTTATTCTTCAGGATACATGCTAGTGAGACAGTGTGTAAACATAATACAGCTAATTTAGTTCGATAGCAAAAAATCATGAAAATGCCTCTAAAAAGTTATTTTACCTATTAAAACCTGCACTAAAGTACATGTATTTTTTTTGCTGATTATTTATGGACGATTGTTTGTCAGATTATTTAGTGAAATTTAATAAACTAGTGCGCTTTGGGACTGCAGTCAAGCACAGTCTATAGACTAAGAGTGAATAAGTTACTTCTAGACAGACAAGCGTGCTCCATCGTCAGCCACATTATTGCTTACCATCGGGTTAGATAGTGGTCAAACGCAAGCTTATCAATTTTAAAAAAAATATATGATTAAAAAAATCTACAAACAACGTTTTATCTTTATAGTATTGTAGTAGTTTTATGATCTGTAGATATTTGAGTACATTGAAAAAATGCAAGTATTGTGTCTTGCGCATCTCTTTTTTTTGTATGCAGTTCGAGCGTGACCGCGCATTAGGTGTAGTAGTCCTCTTAATATAAACCCCTTCTTTTGTGACATTTAAAAAAGGCTTTCGTTTAAAACTGTGAGGTTCACCGTTCGGCAACCTTCGGCTTTCGGCTCGGCTGCACTCGGGCAAGTTCAAGGCGCCAACAACCAGTTTTAGCAGCGTGTGCAAGTGTTCGCACTGAAGGGCCTCGGTAGTACGGCGAGAAGCTTGCGACGGTTATTGACATGCAATGCTTTGTGTTATTATTGACTAGTTGCTGCCAACAGCTTCGCCTGCGTTTTATTATTGCTGGGTAAAAATCACTCTCAAAACGGGGAAGGAAACATCGTGAGGAAACCGGCATGTCCTAGAACCAAAGATTCGAAGACATGTGACATTTACCAACCCGCACTGGGCCCGCGTGGTGGATTACGGCCCATTCCCTCTTTTGAGAGGAACCCTGAGTCCCAGCAGTGGGAACATTAAAAAGGCTGGTGATGATGAAGATGATGAAAAATCTCCGCCTATTCCTTCCAACGATGTCGATTTTTCGCTTTTTTTTAAATTATTGATAGGCTCGCGTTTGACCACCATCTCACCTGATGGTAAGCGATGATGTGCTACCTCTTTCCAATTCTTAAGAAAGCCTTCCAGGTTGTTTCACTAACTCTTTCGTGGTCTGCCGCGACCCCGTGTCGCTGTGTCCGGACAGCAAGCCTATGTTTCACGGCCCACAGCACGTCGACAAAGTCGAGGGCAGCAGTCAGTTACTGATATTATGTATATGTTTTTTTAGGTGAGAAATTTCTCCCGCTCTTGAGCGGAGTGGAAGGGTGTGGAGTTATATAGGGTATGTAACTCCATCGAGCCAGAACTGGAAGGACGAAGCGTGGGCGAGTGAGGGATAGGAGTCGAGACAGATCTTTGTGCAAGACTGACACAGAACAGGCTAAAAAACTGTTTAAGTATTAAATTATTCAAGCTGTGTAAATTGTGGTAACCGCAACACTACAGTACAAAAACTCGGAACATCGATCACTAATGGTCTCAGACCACACGCGGTCAACCAACCACAATTATTTAAATAAATATTTTCTGTTTTAAAGTTTACTCACGTTTTCTATAACTGTGTTAGGGATCTCTTAAGCCAAGAGTGAAAAGGTTACTTCTAGACAAGCCTGCTCCATCGTCGACCACATCATCGCTTAAAATCAAATATCTTTATTTTATTAGCCCGACAAGGTCCATATTGATCTTAACTATATTTTTATACCATCTACATATATATACACATATGGAATGCAATAAAGTATTGAGTATTGAGATAGTGGTCAAACGTGAGCATAACAATAATAAAAAAAAAATGTTTAACAATTTGACGTACAAAAACCATTATATCTCTTAAATGGCTAACGAATTTTCATCAAACTAAATTCTAAATTCTTTAAATTGTAGCTGATTTACTAGACTGTATATTTACAAAGTTTCATTAAAATTGAATTAGCAGTTTTTGTATAATGAAGCTAAATATAGAGCAACAAGTTTGGCAAGATTGATTCATCGGAAGGCTTTGATACTGTGATCTGTTTGCCCTCGAGTAACATTGACACGAGATCAATTGATTGCAAAAAATGCAAGTATTTGTGTTTAACATTACACGGACGAATATTTAAAGAGGAAATAATGCCTTGAAAGGCTAAGTTAGGGACTAAGTCGATTGGAGCCGGGTTTCAACAACCTTTTCTTTTTTTTGGATAAAAGTTCAGAAAAAAATGGTTCGATCGTGTGAGAAGCATTAGCGTACCCAATCGCCATAAATGATGAATGATTTTTATTTTGCAAATCTATATAAATATTTATAGGTCCTGATAGATGTGGTCTGGCATTTAGTCAGAAAAAAAGAAGAAGATCCACTCTAATATAATATACACCACTAGTTTTTTATTAATACAAATACTTAAAGTGCTTATTAGAAAAGGTCTTGTTCATATTTAAGTAAAGTCTCAATCTACACTAATATAATAAAGAGGTAAAGTTTGTTTGTTTGTAGGAAGTAATCTCTGGAAGTACTGGACCGATTGCTAAATTTTTTTCACCGATAGAAAGCTGCTTTTTTCCTGAGTGACATAGGCTATATTTTATGCACGTGGACGAAGTTGCGGGCAAAAGCTAGTAAATAATTTTGCAAACCGAACACAATAATATTTGCAAACAGAAAACAAAGTCGTTGTAGAACAACAACTTTGTGTTCGTTTATATCCCAAAATGTCACTTAATTTATGGAAATATTATACTGGCTATTGATTATGATTGAAAAACAATAAAAAAAAAAACACGGTGCATAGTAATTTCTAGTAACGATATTATTGTTATTAATTATTGATTCTATTATGAATTTACCAATTATGACCAAATTTCGTGGACAATTTTGGGATTGTTTTTTTTTTACTTTTGACTACAAAAATATTATCAGTAACGGGTACGGATAGAATAAAAAAAACACTGGAAAGAAACTGGCTTAATTTTGTCAGAAAAAAAAAAACAATAAGAACCCGATTGCAGCGTCACCTACCGAGTCCGCCTGTCGACAAGTTGAGTCCAAAGATTGAGAAGGCAGGGGGAGTCCTGAGGTGCTGAAGTGTTGACAAGGAGTAGGCAACTGATAAGTACTTACTTGATAACACCGGACTGAAAACTTTACAGGGAAAACTCAGAGGTTGATGCACTTCGTCTGCCTTTGTTTTATCACACTCCACACTAATATTATTATATATCAAATATGTGCCTATTATTTATGTAAACAACTTTATTTTTACTATATGCTTGTTATGTTACCTGGTGTTGGAGATAAAACCTTCTTGCAAGCTTCCTAAATTATATGAAAAAATATGACACTTCTATTTGTCACTTGTCTTCACTTGTTTCTTGTAAAATATATTGTTCACACCGAAAATTATTAAAAAACTAATTTGCATTGAGCATCCAGTCATTCATTTTCATCAGAATACCCATAATTCTCGCACATGGTCCATAACGAGCCGGATGAAATATAATTAAGAAGATCAGCGATTATTTTCAAGAAAAAGAATAGAGACTGACTTCCACGCTGAATGGAGGTTCATGAGTTCACTGCTGGAGAACTGGATTGATTTCAAGCAAGTTAGTTAGTGGTGTACAGTTATAATTACGCTAATATCGTCACCCAACACTCAGGTAGTATATATAAGTAGTCATACTAAGGTCAGTACTATTTTATTAAATTACCAATTATATTGTGTTTGAGTAAAATCATTAGGTACTTTGTTGCATTGTGATTAGTATTTTATTCAACAGCAATGTTAAGTTTAAACTCATACTTTCAGTATAGTTAGCTATTTTGCTACATTATTAAACTTACATTATATTAAGCTGTAACTAATTACATAACTACTTAACAGTGGTATTAATTTTTAACAAGTATCTTGACATAATAAAAATATTTGAGTGTTAGATATTAGTACAAGTCATTGTTATAAATTATAGTTAGCAGTCAGAAAGGGCATAGACTACAGCTAGGCGTATAATTATTGAAATTATATTGTTGTTTTAATTTTTATATTCCTGTATCAATGCCAGGTTGACAACACTCGTCTCCCAGAATGTCTGAGGAAAAGGATTTAATTAAGAAGCGAGGCAGCTTCAAAGGTCGC
The DNA here is from genome assembly GCA_929112965.1 of Mythimna albipuncta. Taxonomy (NCBI): domain Eukaryota; kingdom Metazoa; phylum Arthropoda; class Insecta; order Lepidoptera; family Noctuidae; genus Mythimna; species Mythimna albipuncta. Next base: position 12,488,745 of record OV815987.1, read on the forward strand.
TTGACTAGTTTCCTCAATTTTCTGGACTCATTCAAGGACAAGGAGCTATCTAGCTGTGATGTGTCCGAGTTGCAGTTGCGCATGGGCAAGATAGAGGCGTTGTATGAGCAGTATGATGAGGTACAGTTACGTCTAGAATGCATTGTTGACGACATCAACTTACAATATTCTCAGCGTTCCGAGTTTGAGTCTATTTATTATAAAACCTTATCTAGAGCCCAGAATATTCTGACTGACTACAATAAAGATAATAAATCGATGGAAAGTTGTAAAAGTACTCGTGTTAGCATAAAGCAGCCGGTTAAATTGCCAACGATTCAGTTACCAAAGTTTAGCGGATTATATTGTAATTGGCTTGAATTCCGCGACACCTTTACTAGCCTAATTCATTGTAATGATGACATAGACGCAATCAATAAGTTTCACTACTTGCGAGCATCACTTGAGGGAACAGCTGCTATAGTTATCAAATCCATTGAGTTTTCTTCAAGTAATTACTCTGTGGCATGGTCATTGTTATGTGATCGGTTTGACAACAAAAGATTACTGGTTCAGAATCATATAAGTTCATTATTTACTATTGAATCAATTACAAAAGAATCTTCTGTTGCCATTAAGAATTTGATCGATCAGTTAAATAAAGACTTGCGAGCTTTAGAGTCATTAGGGGAGCCTGTGAAACACTGGGATACACTTTTAATCTACATTGTCACACGAAAACTTGATCAAAAAACCTATCGTGAGTGGGAGGAGTGCAAAGGTAGGATAGACAAGGATGGCTTAATCACGTTTAACGCATTTATGCAATTCTTACGCAATCGAGCCGACCTCATCGAGACCCTGGAACTCCCCCGCAATCATTATTCGCAATCACCAGGTAAATCAGGTCCTAAGATCAAGTCAATGGTAGCACAATCTCCTATCAATTCTAGCACTGACTCAGCTTCTAAACCTTGTCCTAAATGTAATAACAACGATCACACATTAAATAATTGTCCACAGTTTCTCGCATTGAGTAACGATGACCGTCTCAAATCATTACCTAGTTATAAGGTATGTTTTAACTGTTTTCGTTCCGGACACTATGCTAACAAATGTAAAAAACCAGGCTGCAAACTATGCAAACGTAGGCACAACACATTAGTTCACGTACATTCTAATGGCACTGTATCGAATACACCTAGTGGTAATTCGATGAATAACTTGTCTGCTACGACTGAAACGAATAACGTAGCTTTATCCGCAAACATTGCATCTCCGTGTGGTCATACGCAACGAGATGTGTTGTTATCAACCGCTTTGATCAAATTAAGAGACCACAATGGGTGTGTGCATCTCGCTCGCGCGGTGCTCGATAGTGGTAGCACGTCTTCACTCATAACAGATAGGTTGTGCAATAAACTTAACTTAAAAACTAGCCAGGTAGATAGATCAATCCTTGGAATCAATAACGTCACTTCGCACGTAGGTAAAATATGTCGGGTTAAGGGTACGCCATTAGATGATAGCTTTGTATTCGAACTAAATTGTTTTGTTCTTCCGTTCATTACGAGTAGTGTTCCGTGTCGTCAGATAAATATTTCTGATTTCGACTTACCCTCGAATATTACTTTAGCTGATCCTACTTTTTATAACCCTGCCGATGTTGATATTTTAATCGGCGCTGATCTTTTTTGGGATTTGTTAGGATCTCAAAGACTAAAGTTAGGTACCGGGAAACCAATATTATGTGAAACCCGTCTAGGATGGATAGTTTCCGGTCCAATTACTCAGAATACTATCTCACTGCTGACGAATGACGTAAAGTGCAATATGTCTAAAATGGTTGCCGACAGCGATGGTGACTGGGAAAACCTCAAGTCAGAATTGACAAAGTTTTGGCAATTAGAGGAGGTGAATGCGAAGTCTTCCAATTCTTATATGCCTGAAGAGAAATTGTGTGAAGACAATTTCGTTACAAATACGACACGATTGTCTGATGGTCGTTTTTGTGTTCGCATCCCCCTTAAGAAAGATCCTTCAATTTTAGGAAATTCTTTTAATAAAGCCACACATTGTTTACATTCTTTAGAGCGTAAATTAAAGGTTAAGACGAACTTTAGTAGAATGTATCATGATTTTTTGTCAGAATACGAGTTACTTGGTCATATGACAAAAATTAATAAACCTAATTTATGTTTGGGTTATTTTATTCCACATATGGGAGTTTTACGCGAGTCGAGTACCACGACCAAACTTCGTGTTGTTTTCAACGCTAGTGCTTCTACTTCGACGGGAGTGTCCTCTAATGACCTACAGATGGTTGGGCCAACCGTACAGGACGGTCTATTGTCTATACTTCTTCGCTTTAGAGTCCACAAGTATGTTTTATCTGCGGATGTGGAGAAGATGTATAGACAAATAGTCGTCCACCCGTCGGACAGATATTTACAACAGATTGTTTGGCGTGATAATGTTAGTGATCCTATTAATGTTTATCAATTAAACACCGTCACGTACGGTACGGCCAGTGCGCCATTCCTTGCGACACGATGCCTTAAACAAGTAGGACTCGACTGTAGGAACCCTAAGATATCGGAAATCATCCAACATGACTTCTATGTCGACGACTTGCTGACCGGAGGGGATGACTTAGATGAAGTAAAGTTCATTCGCACTGAAGTCACCAAAGCGCTTGCGTCGGCATGTATGCCATTGAGAAAGTGGAAGTCAAATGATTCTCAATTATTGTCGAATGCTGTCCCTGCGTCATACGATTTGAACATTGGACAAAATGAGCCAGAAAAGTTGCTTGGTCTCTGTTGGCATATCGGCACTGATGAGATAGGGTTTCCTATAGGTCTGACTAAATCTTCGACTAGGTACACAAAGCGTGACTTGTTATCCGTTATTGCGCGAATCTTTGATCCCTTAGGTCTGTTAGGTCCTATTGTTATTACTATGAAGATCTTGCTACAGAAAATGTGGTTAGATAAATTATCATGGGATCAACCATTACCTAATGAGATTTGTAAACAATGGGAGATTATTATTAAATCTTTACCTCTTTTAAATCATGTTCGCATTCCGCGACTTGTAGTCTGCAATTCATTTACGGAGTTAGAACTCCATATTTTCACAGACGCGTCTGAGTCCGCGTACGGTGCTTGCGTCTACATTCGCAGTGTTAATGCTAAGGGTGAGTACATGGCTCGCTTGTTAATGGCAAAGAGTCGAGTTGCTCCCATCAAGCCTACGACAATTCCGCGACTGGAGTTATGTGGTGCGGTAGTCGGTTCTCGTCTTCACGAGAAGGTGATGAGCTCACTTCGAGTGAAGATCAGTCGGGTTTATTGTTGGACTGATTCAACCATTGTCTTGGGATGGTTACAGATGATGCCTACCAGACTTCAGCCCTTTGTGCGCAACCGCGTTGCTGAGGTTTTGGATAAGTCGGGTAACTGTACTTGGAGGCACGTCCCAACAGATCAAAATCCAGCAGACCTAATATCTCGTGGCATGGATATTAGTGATCTGCAGGAGTCAGATCTGTGGTGGAAAGGACCAGATTTTTTAAAACTAGATTCGTCTGAATGGCCTTCTCAAATTACGAGCCCAGGACTACAATCGTTACCGGAGACTCGACCTAAAATCATATTACATGTTGTAAACGATTCGAAACCTGAAGTTTTAATTGATTTTAGGCGTTATTCCAATTACACACGGCTCGTACGATCTGTTGCCTACGTATTACGATTTATTAAGTCATGTAGAAAGCATTACCCTAAAACCAAATACTTGTCACATGATGAGGTACAAGATGCACTAACTCTTGTCATTATTAAGAGTCAGATTCAGTCATTTTCTGAATACCAATTATTTTTGAACAAAAAGAGTTTACCTAAAAAGAGCGCCCTTCTAAAGTTTAATGTTTATTTAGACGATAATAATGTAATGCGAGTAGGAGGACGTCTCGATAACTCTAATTTTGCTTATAGTAAGAAACACCCTATTTTATTACAGTCCACTCATGATTTCACTAAACTATTATTTAATTTTGAGCATAAAAGGCTGATGCATGCTGGCCCACAATTATTATTAGCTTCCATTAGGGAAACTTATTGGCCAATAGGAGGTCGCAAGTTGGCGAAAGCCTGTTATCATAAGTGTGTTTTGTGTCACCGTATGAAGGGTAAGGTTGTAGCTCCCTTAATGGGTAACTTACCACGAGAACGCCTTCGTCCAGGTTATCCCTTTGAAAGCACAGGCGTTGATTACGCTGGCCCTATTATGTGTGCTAGTCGCCAGGGCCGTGGATGTAGGTTAGTAAAGGTGTATGTCGCTATTTTTATTTGTTTCACAACCAAGGCCATTCATTTGGAGCTCGTTGGTGATTTAACTAGCAATAGTTATTTACTGGCTTTGTATCGGTTTATTTCTCGGAGAGGTAAACCTGCTGATATTTTTTCCGATAACGGTACCTCATTTGTCGGTGCATACAACGACCTTTCCAAATTTTTAAAATTAAATAGTTTGTCCTTGGGTGAAAGTGCAGCAAACGACGGAATAAGGTTCCATTTTATTCCCGCCTACACCCCACATTTCGGTGGACTCTGGGAGGCGGGTGTCAAGTCAGCAAAGTATCACCTTCAGAGAGTGTTGGGAAATTGTAACTTGACTTTTGAGGAGCTGTACACCACACTAACCAAGATTGAAGCCATCTTGAACTCTCGTCCATTGACGCCGTTGTCTTCAGATCCTGCAGATTATACTCCGCTCACGCCAGGACATTTTCTTGTGGGACGGCCACTTACTTCTTTGCCGCAACCTGATTACCAGGATAGCTCTGCCAATTATCTGTCTCGTTACCAGAGGATCGAGCAGCTTCGCCAGCATTTCTGGAGCAGATGGAGCAAGGAGTATGTTGCAGAATTGCAACAACGCTCCAAATGGCGTTCCTGCAAGGATGGCTTGATGCTGAACTCCTTGGTGGTGAATCAAGGAAGACGATCTTCCTCCGTTGAAGTGGAGACTTGGACGGATCGTGGCTGTTCATCCAGGAACGGATGGTATCGCCCGTGTAGCTGACATTCGGACGTCTACTGGAGTCGTTCGACGGGCATTCAACCGAATCTGCCCTTTGCCTGTGTCTTCAGAATCTGGTTGAAACCATTGGTTTCAACGCCCGGGGAAATGTTGGAGATAAAACCTTCTTGCAAGCTTCCTAAATTATATGAAAAAATATGACACTTCTATTTGTCACTTGTCTTCACTTGTTTCTTGTAAAATATATTGTTCACACCGAAAATTATTAAAAAACTAATTTGCATTGAGCATCCAGTCATTCATTTTCATCAGAATACCCATAATTCTCGCACATGTTCTACATGACTTAATAAATCGTAATACGTAGGCAACAGATCGTACGAGCCGTGTGTAATTGGAATAACGCCTAAAATCAATTAAAACTTCAGGTTTCGAATCGTTTACAACATGTAATATGATTTTAGGTCGAGTCTCCGGTAACGATTGTAGTCCTGGGCTCGTAATTTGAGAAGGCCATTCAGACGAATCTACCTTACTAATATCTAACACTCAAATATTTTTATTATGTCAAGATACTTGTTAAAATTAATACCACTGTTAAGTAGTTATGTAATTAGTTACAGCTTAATATAATGTAAGTTTAATAATGTAGCAAAATGTTAGTTGTTAGTCGTTAGATTTCTTTTGCGGCCCTTCACAGATCGTTAAATGACGTCAAAACTAATTAACTAAATATAACTGTGTGTAATTAAGAATGTTTGTTTGACAAAAGGGAAACTTTGTGACGACTTCTATGAATATAAATAATTAGAATGAGAATAAATGAGAATCATGAACCCAATCCGAGATACAGCCGCTCTTCCGTGGTTATGACGTTATTACACATCTTTCTCTAGATATTTTTGAATCTTGTGGATATTATTATTTTTTAGATGGGAGGTCATTGAACGACTTCTCCTGTTCTTGGGCGGAGTGAGAGGGCGTGTCAGACTTTCACTGACTGACCACTCCTGTGTTCCTTCATTCCGGGGCCCTGGAGTTCACTTTCATTTATTTATTTAACCAGAACAACAGAATGCCAATTACACTGATTACAAAAGGTACATCCTATTATGTAAAACCTAATTAAAGAAAATAATACAACTAAACCTCTTATTCAGTCTTCTCGTATATTCATGTAACCTATTTATGAATATTATCTGGATTTTGATTGAAATCAAAATATAAAGTATAAATAATCTATAGATCTCTGAAAAACTGTTGTATTGTGTGAACTTTGGCCCTTCATATGTTTTTTTTTTGCTCATTTGTTTGCGCTTGACCGCTATCTCACCTGATAGAAAGCGACGACACAGTAGATAAATATAGACGATGAGGTCGACGAAAGAGCGCGCTTACCTATTTTTATAAGTAACCTGTTCATTCTAAATTAAAAATGTAAAAAAAAACAACAAAAAAAGTTGATTTTGAAAGACGATTTTTTTCCTAAGTTATTTCAAGAACTAGACATAAACACTTATACAGGGTGACTGGTAATTAGTGTACGATACTTAAACACGTGATTGTGCTCATGATAACCAACAACTTTTACTATGGGAACAAACCAGCAATCGCGAAAAAAAATCAGCTGTTTAGTACATTTATGTTTGCCTAATGTACTGAACAGCTGATATTTTTTTCGCGATTTTGGCTTTGCTCCTATAATAAAAATTGTTTGCTAGCAACACGTGTTTAAGTATCGAACACTAATTGACAGTCACCCTATATTTTAGATAAACTACACTTAGACACAGAACAAATGATCGTGCTCATCACACAAACATTTTTCTTGCTTAGAAATGGAACCCACGAACTCTGGCATATCAGTCAGGGTAACCACGAGACCAACAGGCTAGTTGAAACTCACATCCCAGACAGACAGACACCCAGACCCAGAACATCTGCAGGTAGCGTTGTCAGGCGTCCGGATAAATCATTTGGTCCATGGTCAGGCTTATTACTATTATTTTTGGCTTTTGTGTGTGTATGTCAAATAAAATAGTTTTCGTTCTTCTTTTTTTTTTTTTTTTTAAAAAAAAAATACGCACCACTTCTATTTGTTTCTGCATTGTCTTTCTTTTTGTTAGGTTTTTTAAATCTGACCATTTTGTTTAGAAGTGTCATTTGAGTTTTGCCTTACCTTGTATCGCTTTCACAAGCAGAGCGGACATGCAATTAGTCTAGCAATTATATCACCTAATTTAATATTTTTTTTCATTAAAATTTAATAAGATTTTATGAATTTTGTTGTTATTGAAAAGTCATGTTAGATTTTTAAAAAAATGTCGGTATTTTATGACCAAATGTCCGGGTAAATAGGGTAGTTTGTCCGGTTTTTCGGTTTCAGAACCTTGTTGTTCCGGGAGAGATTCGAACCCGTCACACGCAGTGTAGCAGCTGCGCCGCTGCGCTAACAGTGCCGTTACAGTCAGAACTCCGAAGCCGGCGAGTGTGTCACCGGGCGCGGTGGCGACGTGTCAGTATTCCGTGAAGGTCAGGACGCAGTCACTCCAAGTAATTACTCGCGTATCCATCCGTATCCGGTTAGACTGGAACCGGAAGCTCAACCTGACATAGGTAATTGTGTAGTTGACATAATTTTTAATCTATTTCTTAGGTTTTTTAAGTGGGAAATTATTTAATGACTTCTGTTGCACTAGAGTAAAACTGACTAAATCCATACCTATGTTCCTTCAGTTGCCATTTGCGTTTTAGGACCACGCACCGTCAACTGTGGCGTCCTGAGTTCGATTCCCTGATCAGGCAAAAAGTGCTATTGGTTTTTCTACTAAGAATTACTGTGTAACAGACTGGAGTGTGGAAGTCGGTGGTGTGACGTAAAGCTCCTGCGCGTGATCTCTGCCCGGTCGTGTCGACTGGTCGTCCCATAAGAGAGTAAAGGATAGGAGTGGCAGGCGGTCGCCTGCGAAGCAGTAATGCTAGCAAAAGAGGAGGTCGCACAGACATGCGCGAAAGAGCAGCCCTTACGCCCCAGTCACTGGGATGCTGATCCCGATTACAGGCCACCGGTTTGCGGGCGGCGAGCAATGGGCAGCTCACTAGTAACCAAAAAAAAATGTTTCAAAATAATAATGGGCCACAGAATCCAACTCGATGGCACAAGCATTGGTCACCATTATTCTGTTAACCTTATTATGTTAATTAATATTTCATTATAATGTAATTAAATATGAATTACTGAAGTAGTTTGCGAGGAACCTGTTCTGTAAATTCATTATTGTTAGAGGTGAAGCAACGGTTTTCGCGTCTCAAATGATGTTTTGAACAATGATTTTAGCGTTAACATATTATTTTGTTTTTTTATTAAGCTGTTTTTTTATTATTATCGCTCGCTTGATCACCATCTCACCTGATGGTAAGCGATGATGTGGTCGACGATAGAGCACTCTTGTCTAAAAGAGACCCCTAGGTTGTAGCTATCAGAAAACACAGACTCCAGGGAATTCTACTCTTTAGCTGTACGTATAATGAATGTAAAACTATGTTTTAATGTTTTATTGCAATCAAGTGTCCAGCCCAGGCTAAACAGTATGATTGGCTCGGGTCCATTCCCGGACTTAACAAATATACTTATCTATTTATGGCCTATCTACTTTTTAGGGTTCCGTAGCCAAATGGCAAAAAACGGAACCCTTATAGATTCGTCATGTCTGTCTGTCTGTCTGTCTGTCCGTCCGTATGTCACAGCCACTATTTTCCGAAACTATAAGAGCTATACTGTTGAAACTTTGTAAGTAGATGTATTCTGTGAACCGCATTAAGATTTTCACACAAAAATAGAAAAAAAGCAATAAATTTTGGGGGTCCCCATACATAGAACTGAAACTCAAATTTTTTTTTTTCATCCAACCCATGCATGTGGGGTATCTATGGATAGGTCTTCAAAAATGATACTGAGGTTTCTAATATCATTTTTTTTCTAAACTGAATAGTTTGCGCGAGAGACACTTCCAAAGTGGTAAAATGTGTGTGTCCCCCCCCCCCTCTAACTTCTAAGATAAGAGAATGATAAAACTAAAAAAAATATATGATATACATTACTATAAAAACTACCAACTAAAATTGGTTTGAATGCGTCATAAACCGAAAAAAATACACTATTATTGTAACATCGATCAAAGTTACAACACATAACAAGAAATTTTATATTATGTTACTTGCTGCTATGGAACCAAAGAGTCCGACTCGCACTTGGCCAGTTTTTTTCTAGGTCTGGGTATGTTTTGTTAGAACGAATAGTACGAAATAAATAAATAAGGTTGTCATTATTTGTGTTTCAAAACCCATGTGAGACGATTTAGAGTGTTAAAGATTATATGCGGGATTCTTATTTCAGGGATATAGAAACTTGAAACTTGGCACAAGTTCTAACTTAAATAAATAATAAATAATCATCATCATTAAGTCCGCCTTTGTATATTTTATTACATAAAGGTTAAATAAATAAATAAATAAATAAATAAATAAATAAATAAATACATCATCTTTCTGCACTTGTCCCATACTACTTGCAGTCATCGCAATACGTTTTATTCTTCTATTCTGCCCTGTCACCCGTCATGTTAAAACTCTCTTATCTCTCATATTACTTTTCTACTATAGAATCCATGCAGTAACTGATTCTGAACAAAGTATATTCAAGTCTCGCAATAAACTAAATTTAAAAATAACGCTGTATAATAAAAGAGCTCGCGAGGAAGTCACCTTCTTAGCATAATAGTAGAGCTGAATCTAATCAAAACGACAACAAACATTTTCCTCAAAAATAATAAAAAGAAAAAAAAAGCCATTTGACACTAGATCTACAGAAAGGTCAGCGCTGATCACTTCCCAGTTGTGCCAACCTCACGTACTCAGTGGTTTAGTGAAAGGACTGAAAAACGTACAAACGCAAATTATATTTAGACGCGGTGAAGTAGCGGAACCGTTGGCAACAATGAATTTAGAAAAAAATGAACGTGTTTTCTGTTTAATTTAGATTTTATCTCAAGCGAATTTTACTTGAAAATAATTGAAACTAAGTACCTATTGTTGGGTTCATGGCCGACATTTGTCTATGTTATGTAAGGCAGTAATGATATAACTTTACGCACGGCGTTTATGAAAGAATCAGTAGTACTATTTTTGTAGACTTTAATCTTTGCAATCTAGGGCCGCAGTAAGTCCTATTGTCCACGGACGGGCTTCATAGACGCGTATTCGTCTACACTTGTAATATTTACCATCATCATCATCATCATCAGCCTTTTTAATGTTCCCACTGCTGAGACTCAGGCCTCCTCTCTAGCAGAGGAATTATTATATGTAATATAAAGAAAAAAAAGTCTGTTTTTTATTATTATTATGAATAAGTCCGCGTTTGACCACTATCTCACCTGATGGTAAGTGATGATGTGGCCGACGATGGAGCTCGCTTGCCTAAAAGTAACCTTTTCACTCTTGACTTAAAGACCCTTAGGTTATATTTATCAGAAAGCACATACTCCGGCAGGAAATCTCACTCCTTAGCTACACGTATAATGAATGTGTTCTCAAAACGCTTTGTTTGTTTGGTTTTATGTTTGTAGGATTTATCTCTGAAGTACAGGTCCGATTACGACAATTTTTTCACAGATAAAAAGCTGCTTTTTTCCTGATCCTGAGTGACATAGGCTATATTTTATGTATGCAGGCGAAGCCGCGGGCAAAAGTTAGTTCATTACATAGCTGAAGACCACAGGAGAACCAAGGTTACAGACATAACTCGAATAATCGCCAAACTTAAGTGGTAATGGACAGGGCATATTGCATGTAGCATATATGGTCGATAAAGGTTCCGGAGCAGCTACCGCGTACCGGAAGACGCAGCGTTATAAGGCCTCCTGCAAGGAGGACCGATGGCCTGGTGAGTGTCGCGTGAACCCGATGGATGCGAGACGCACAGGACCGGTCGTTGTGGCGACACTTGGGGGGTACACACTATGTCCAACAGTGGATGTTGTTTCAGCTGAAATGATGATAATAAAATCGCGAAAAAAGTGGAGTATTCTGTCCAGACCTGGCAAATGCAATGGTGTGTTTTTTAGATTTACTAACGGTAAACCCATAAAGTGCTAGTAGACTACAATACATGTAACACTTCTCTTGTCTCGTGCGCGGCGGGTTTCCCCGGACCAATGTGAAAGGCTGAGACGACTCACTCATTAACTAAATCACTGGTTGTGGTTACAACCGTCAACCCGCAGTTTGTGATGATAAGTGGGTTTGCAGCCTGAGTCATTAACGTTTAATGACTTGATCCCACCTTCACCTCTCTACCATCGGAAAACTCGTCGTACGGCGAGTGTCCACTCTTACATTGTTGACAACTCTTTTTTTTTTTAGGTGTGAAATCATACAATGAGGGAGCGGGACTACTTTTACAGACTAAACCCTACCCTAGTTCCTTCGTTGCCTTTCGTTCCAGGGCCGGGTTTTCCTTTCAGAAGCGAACCCATGGTCCCAGTAGGCTGAGACCCTGCTGGACGCCTACGGTTCGCTGAGATCTCCTTGAGGCGCGTGTGGACGCGCTGTTGACGACTTAGGCTTACCGGATGGTAATCGGTGAGAAGCTGCGTCATACGGGAGGAGAGAACCTGCGTCATACGGGAGGAGAGAATGCTGTGAGGTCTTTCCAGCAACTTCTCAAAGAGGGGACTTGCGTGCCCTGTTCTGGGTTGTAACAGTCGCTGTTGCCATTTCACGATGTTGTTGACCTCCGCGGATCGCACTGAGCGTCTGTCGAGTCCGACTCGCACTTACCCAGTTGTTTTTGTTCTAATTATTGATGGGCTCGCGCTTGACCAAGCTTTTTGCATCCATTAAAACAATGACAAAGAATTAGTCGACCTAATGTGCTCAATCAAATCGAAGATCCCACGGTACATCGCGGCAAACAGTTCTTTTTTAAGTTAACAAAAACGGCCATAAGAAATAATTGATAGCTTATCGGTTTGAGGTCCATTCATCAATCGATGTAATAATCACGTTCATCGTAATATAGTATCTAGATTAGTATCTAAATGACGCGTTGCTGTTTAAAAAAGGACGAGAGGAGGCGTGTAAGTCAGTATAGGGTAGTGTCCAGGGTCAAAATAATTACATTTTATTTAGTCCATATTTTAGATTATAAAAAATATTGGACACGTATTTTTTATTTTTTCGATTAAACAAAAAATAACAAAGATATAGCCTATTAAAATTACGTGTGACGTCACCCCGTGCGAAAAATGTAGCACGGCGTGACGTTACACGTAACTTTAATGGGCTATATCTTTGTCATTTTTGGTTTAATTTACAAATAAAAAAACACGTGTCCCTTATTTTTGAATAATTTAAAAGGCGGACTAATTACATTTTTTACGGTCACTAGCCTATTGACTTGACATATTAAGTCATTTTAAGTTTTTGTTGTGTTTCGTATTACTGTGATTCAGAAACGCGTGTAAGTAAGAATTGACATGACATATGGTATTAAGTCCTTTAAAGTTTTTGTTGTGTTCCTATTTTTTGAAAGAGTCACCGTAATCCTGAAAGGCAAATTGCAACTGAAGGAATAAAAGTGTGTTTTATTCAGTAAAATCTAACACGCCTTCTCGCTCTACCCTAGACTGGGAGATGTGCAGGTAGAAGAGGTTAGTATAAGCGCCGGCAAATATTACCGGAGGAAGCTTTTGTAAATCACAATATTTCAATGGCTATTCATAATAAAAGTTAATTACGTAATTTATCTATAAGAAAAAATAATTAAGCGTCTTGTTAATACTTCGCTTCGCGAGACTGCAAGTTTGATCTTTTACTTTAGATGTTGCCATTCAAAGTGGCAACGCCAGGGTTTGGGCACTTTACAACAGACACTTTTCGACAGAGAATCGGAGGAGATTTTTGACGCCAAAATTTTGATTATTTTTTTTAATTATTTGTCTTATTTATTTATCTCACTTAATTAGTTAAATGTTTTTTTGGTTGTTTTACTGTATATTTTATTATAGTCATTTAAGTGTTTGTATAGTAAATAATAATACATGTATGTATGTATGTAGTAGTAGTAGTTAATATTTAACTTTAAACACAAGTTATTGATCATCATGACACCGTTGCACCGATTGTGGTTTTGTTAATGGCTTTCTTCCAGTTGACTATAAAGAATTGAATCCGCAGACATTTGTCTTTGATTGTTTGGTTCTGAATTGATAGAACACATAACAAGTGTTATGTACAATATTGAGTGAAATAACAGTAAGTATCTATAATTTATTAGAGGTAAAGTTTGTTTTTTTGTCTGTGGGAGGTCATCTTTAGAAGTACTGGTCCAATTGCTAAAAATTCTCACTGATAGAAAGCTGCCTTATTTCTGAGTTACATAGACTATATTTTATATACGCGAGCGAAGCCGCTGGCAAAAGCTAGTTTATTATAACTGCATGCAACACAATGGTATAAAGGTGGACATCATGCTTTAGGCATTCTCTACCAGTCAACCAAGAGTAGTGAAGGAAAACATCAACCAGGTGTATAAAAAATATAGAAATAAGTGTACGTTAGTAAATTATGTGACTAGTGGATAAAGCAGTGTCCGAACGAAACGAATAATAAATTGCAATTTATGAAAATGAATAATTATTAAAAAACATTATGCAGCTGTTCCAACAAACGTAAGATATTATGAATTGTCTTAGTTTACCTTTCTTTAGCCGAAATACATCTTTTCGTTTTTTAGATTCCATTTTTGCAAAATAAAACATAACAATATTCCACAACTCGTACAACGCCCCCTAGCCCCAAGCTATGCAGAGCTTGTACTATGAGTACTAAGCAACTGATAAACATACTATATATTAATAAATACATACATATTATAGATAAATTGAGCACATCACACAACCATTTGTCCTAGGTGGGAGTCGATCCCACGACCTCTGGCATAGCACTCAGGGCCACTAACCACTACACCAACAAGCCAGTCACACACAACACACCACACCGCCACCTTTATTGCAGTTTTTAATTCTATGTGGTACAAGGTCTTATAGTTTTTTTTTTGAGTGTTATATGTAGAAGGCGCCGCAAAACCGTGGAATAAAGTACATTGACCGTTTCCTAATTTCTCTGCGTGCGTAAGTACCCGAAAAACAAACAATTAATTGCTTTCCTTAATAGATCATGTAAAGGATACATGAACGATACATGTCGATTTAAAACAGCTATATGTCTTTATTTCCGTTTTTGAAACTAAGAATGTCAACTGATGTTTGAGGGTTAATGACCGTTATTCCATGGTTATCGGGCGCCTACCTTAGTAACATGGCACAGTAACTAATAAAAATAATCCTGTCAATTTAATTGCTATGAAATTGAATTTTGATCATCGACGCGCAGGTAGGGTCGCCAGGTCTTGAAACAGAAAAGTCGGACAGACAGCCGGACATTTGGGTAAAAAGTCCGCGATATAAGCGAAGGAAAACATCGAAACCGGCACGTCCTAGAACTAAAAATTCGAAGACATGTGACACGTACCAACCCGCATAGGGCCCGCGTGGTGGATTACGGCCCATTCCCTCTCCTATGGAAGAGCCCTGCGTCCCAGCAGTGGGAACATCAAAAGGCCGACTATGCAATGCTATGCTATGCTGATGTAAGTGCAAGTCCGCTCCGCTTGTGATAGCCACACGAGGTAAGTTAGAAGTGGTAAAACACATGGCAAATAAAAGAAAATGACCAATTTAAAAAGTCTACCAAAGTCCGGACTTCCTGTAATCTGGCCGGATACCATAACACTTTAAAGGACCTATTACACTGCTCTGAATATAGCGTGCGATATTCCGACTCGTACTATTTTTCATTCATAGAAAGACAGTCTAACCCCTATTACACTGCGCGATACGTCGAACCATAGACTAGATACGTCGAACCATAGACAAAACGAGTCCGAATAACGCGTAGTGTAATAGACCTTTAGTGACACGCGTTTCATGCCTCCTCTTCACAAGAACACATCAAGACAATCGATTCCCCTCAACTTTTCGTCCGGGCGCCACTTTCAAACATTCTCTATCCTCTAATGTCATTATTAGTTTTTTAAACTACCCTCAAAAGGCTCAAAATACGATTTAACAGCGGGCACAAAGTTGCTAACGTGATATTTAGTATATGTGAACCCCGAGACACGCGTCTAATATTTTTATGTAAAGTATCTATGTACAAAATTTCATAACTTTACCATGAAAAATCACAAAGTTATAATCTTGTTATGTCAGCAAAAATACATAGTCACCGGGCCATCCAGGCGACTGAGGGGTTGTTTAGCACTTGCACGCAACTGTTTGCTGCCGCCTAATACCCGCTATGACCTTCCGTGACCTGTGTTGTACTTAGTGTAGGTGGTATTTAACTTGTGACCCTTTTAAAATATCTTTGGGAAAAAATATAACACGGTGTAAAAACTAGTTGAATCCATTCAGTTACTGATTCTAAATGAACTTTATTCAGGTTTCACATAATTATGTTAAAAATAATGTTGTATTTATAGATTTGTAAATATAATTAAAACAGCGACTGAAATCTCACCAAAGAGTTCCATGTGCCCATGCCTTTTAAGGCTTTATATTTTTGTAAATACCTATTAATGCATAAGCGCTAAATTGAATATCACAAAAACTAGTGTGTTGAGAATAACATCGTAATGTAGAAACGCATCAGGATTGTCAATGCACCGTCTACAGTCACATGTAAAAACTAGACAAGTGCGACTCAAACTCGCGCACTGAGTGTTCCGTACAAACTTATACTATGTTAATAGTTCAAATCCCAAATCCGGAGTGTAGAATTTTTTTCCGAATCGCAAAGTATTCTTGTTTTGTGACATCACAACAAATTCAGGTACTGTTGTCAGATTCATTCCTAAACGTTTATGCGTTAGAAATTTGATTTTTTCACAGCTTCAATAGAACGGTTTTTATTTCAACTCAATACTTCATCGCGTTACCGAGATAAAGGGTCTTGGCAGACGGATAACAAAGTGATCCAAGGGTTCCGTTTTCTCCTTTTGAAGAACGGAACCCTAAATAATTAATCTATTTAGATCAGAAGCATGCATAGTTAGTAATAAAACTGTTTTATTATTTACTGTATTCATATTTATTTTTCTATATTTAAAAACGTTGTGCCGTTTAAAAACATAATAAACTCATACACACTTGGAACAACTTTCTAGTAGGTTAGACAAATATTTGTTCCGTACGGAAATTGAACCCGCGATACCCAGCGCTGAAGCCAATCACTCAGCCCCTCCGCAAATTGCAATTCCAATTACCTACTTCATAATTGAAATTCTTCTTTTGTAAAATTTTAAGTATGTTTATTTTATCGTACAATAAAAAATAAGTACGACATTATAATTTTTTTTAAAATTCATATTCGATTTTTTTAAATTCCATGACAGAAACTGCCAGTTATTTCTGAGAGACTACCTACACATAAAACTGTTAAATAAACAAGAAACTTTCACATCGGTAAATAAAAATTACTTTTCCAAAAAAAACTTACCAGATCAAAAAATCCAATATTTTCATCCTCCTTTTTCGTAACATGGATCTCGTACGCCTTCCCTTTTTGGTTCACAAATCGTTTAACCTGGCCCTTCATCACTATAAATTAAAAAATAAAATTAACTGTCACTGAATTCGCGCCTAAACCGATTAGGTTTTTTACTGCGCACGGAGCGGCAAGCGACCGCAACGTCTCGCGACTCAGGTTAAACTGCGGCTGCGAGAAATGAGTCAAGTATAAAAAACCTTTTCGGCTTTGCGTGTTTGGGGAAATACTCGCGCCTAATGTCGATCGCTTTCGGTTTGTTGGATGTTAATGACGTAGATCGGTTAGCGGTAAGGGAGTAAGCGGTGATTTCTTAGAAAATTTACATTATTTTTGTGTTTTTTAAAATACTATTTGAGCATGCCCTACGTCAAAAGTAAACATTATAATTATTGACGTTGATTTTACAGGGAAACATTAAAGTGATATCTTTTCCGGACTGTACCTAAGCTCTAAGTGATATCTATAAATTTATTTAACCGTATTCAGTAAACCCCAAGCGAACGCCGGCGTTCGCGCTGTCATTGTCTTTCTATTGTGTCTTTAATTGACGGTAGGTATTCGAAAGGTTAACCGCTTTTTTATAAGTTTGCGCTTGTGTCGGATTTGTCCGACAAGTGTCTTCACGTGTCCATTCCAGGGTTGTGTATTTGCGGTGGTATTCCGTCACTTTTAACTCTTCAATCCCCATAGGTGACAGAAGAGCTGACGAGTATTTGGTCGAGGATGTGCGACGCTAGCGAAATCTACTCGATAATGTTTGTTGGATGAATCCGACGTAGGCAGTTAAAGGGTTAAGTAGACGTTAACTTTAAAATGGAAACTGGTTTATCAGAAAAAAATTGATGACAGATGGTTGTGTAATTGTGTAGGTAGAGTAGGGTACGGCAAAAAACGTACATATGTAGATCTAATTAGGTAAGTACCTACTCGAAAAAAAATGTTATGAATGATACGTTTTTCATGAGAAAAACCGTCGTTTTAAATATGAATGAAACTATACTCCATCTGTTTAGATACGTTAACTAAACGTAAACAATCTTGATATTTTATGTATTTTTATTTAAAATAAATCGTATAAAAGACAAACAAAGATTATTTAAATTTAGTTAATTACCTAACATCGGTTTAGATAAATGCCTAATTATTTATTTATTTAATTCAAATAGAACGGTCGAAACCAATTACACTATTTAAACACATAACACAAAAAGAGAAAACCTAAAACATTAAAAAGAACACTGACAAGTCATAATTATGTCACACAGGACATTAGTGGTAGACACTATTTATTTAACAAACAGTAGACACAGTCATGCATTCATCTCACGGAATTTCATACATTCTGATAGTATCGTCTTCCATTCTAATAGTAAACATTTTTAGATATCTACAATTTTTTGATTTTTTTTTATGCGCTAACGCTCATCTATTGTCTTACTATTGTGTCTCAAATTGCCGGTCTCTGAAAGGGATAAAAGACATGATAAGGTGGTTTACATTTAGTGAACTACTTAAACAGATGGAGTGTGTATGTATGGACGGTGCCGGTGTGGGAGACGAAATGTTTCAAAGGTGAGGAGAACTTACTGCGTAGCCGGACTAATTATAAATTAGGATAAAGTCAGTCGAGAATTAGGATACAGAGCTTCTGAAACAGCGGTGTTACAAGCGTAAAGATAGAAAATTATCCCATCATCATCATCATTTCAGCCGATATACGTCCACTGTTGTCAAGCGTCGCCACATCGAACGCTCCTGTGCGTTCCGCATCAATTGGTTTCCCGCTACCTTCACCAGGTCATCGGCCCACCTTGTAGGAGGTCTTCCAACTCTGCGTCTTCCGGCACGCGGTCGCCACTCCAGAACCTTTCGGCCCCAACGGCTATCTGTTCTGCGAGCAATGTGCCCTGCCTATTGCCACTTAAGTTTGGCAATTCTTCGTACTATGTCGGCAACCTTAGTTCTTCTGCGGATATATTCATTTTTGATTCGATCACGCAAGGAAACCCCGTGCATAACCCTTTCCATTGCTCTTTGGGTGACCTTAAGCCTTCTGATGAGCCCCATTGTGAGCGACCACATTTCGGATCCATATGTCATCACTGGCAACACGCACTGGTCATAGACCTTCGCCTTGAGACACTGTGGTGTGTTGGTCGACAAGATACCGCGTAGCTTCCCGAACGCTGCCCAGCTGAGTTGGATTCGATGGTCGACCTCATTCTCGAAGTTAGACGTACCAAACTGGACTGTCTGTCCGAGGTAGACGTAATCGTCCACAACTTCGAATGTAGATAGTATCCGACATTGATAGGAGTGGGCGCTACATAATGGTTGTTAATCATGATTTTGGTTTTATCCCTGTTCATTTTAAGACTTACTCTGTCGGAAGCTCTACTAAGGTCATTGAGCATTGCTAAGTTGTGTAGTCCTGAATTCAGTGAGTGATTTATATACCACTAATTTTTAATTAAATACTCAAAGGGTTCATTAGAAAAAGGTCTTGTTCACGGATATCTATGGTCTGGTTGTTATTTAAATAAAATCTCAAAAATAATATTGATAAACAGCAAAGTTATTAGCGTTGGTTTTTATTCCAAAATGTCATCCATTTATGGAAATATTGTTTGATTTATGAATGAATGAATGACGATGAAAATGGAAAAACACTGCGTTTAGTATTTTCTAGTAGCTTATTGTTATGAATGATTAATTCAATTATGAATTTACCAATTATGACAAATTCTCGTGGATAATTATGGGATTTCCTTTTTTTTACTTTTCACTACAAAATATAATTATTTCATAGGTAGATATTATTTTGATCAGTAACGGGTACCAGATACAGTCCCTTTTTATACTAATTAAAAAATAGGGGTGTAAATTTCTTCCGAGCACTGCAAGGGAGTTAATATAGAAACCTGAGTGAAGTGAGGAATTCAAGCCGCCGAAGACAGAACACCATTATCCCTTCCCACCATTATCATTTCACCATTATTCATCATCTGTGAGATAATAAAATATCGTATGTGTCCAGGTACGCGTGCGACCGGATCACCAAGGCCCGGGCGCCTGGACACCGGGCCTTGGTACAGGCCATGGTCCGGAGCGAGAAGGAGTGGCAGGCGGTCGCCTCCACCTGCGAAGCAGTAATGCTAGCAAAGGAGGCCGACCGCATCAGACAACGGCGCACTTGCTGCCGCCGGGATTCCGATCCCGATTTTTGGCCACCGTAGGCGCGGGCTTGCGGACGGCGAGTAATGGCTAGCTCGCTGGCCTGTCCGACCCTTTGGTATCTGTCCAGACCGAATCCAAGTCGTCGACGGCGCGCATTGTTCCCGCGCGCCTCAAGGAGCTGTCAGCAAAAGCAGGAGCAAAACTGGGTCGAATCCTGCTGGGGCCACGGTTAATTCGAAGCTCCGCCCAAGAGCGGGGGATGTAAAAAGATGATTTTCCAACCGCGAAAAAAAAAGTGGCTTTTACTAGTTACATTTTTTTTTCCAGCTACTGTAGGCGTGAGCATGCATCGAAGAGCAATGGGCAGCTCGCCGTCCAGATCCAGGTCCTTGGTGTCAGCATACCCATAGGTGTTTAGCAGGGTCGAAGCCTTCAGGGGAGGGGCCATCGGTGGGTTTACGAAACGGAAACGTCCTGGGGCGCAAGGTGAAGAAGGAATATAGGTGTGTCTTTAGTCAATAATCAATGACTGACACGTTCTCCCGCTGCGGCTTAGAGCGAGAGAAGTCATGGATGATTTCCCACCTTAAAAAAGTCCCGCGATTTTAACAATGGGTAAAAATCGAAAAAACTTTGTGCAGTAAAGAAAGAAAGAAAGAAGAAGAGGTGATGAGGGCTATAAGGAAATGTTGAGCTGTATTGTTTTTTCAAACCATTTCAGGTTAACAGATCGATAGGGGGTAAAAATCTGAGAATGATTGCGTAAATACACTTATAATGAAACTTGGCATCAGGCAAAGCAAAAGTTTTATGATTCATCACAAATTATGTTGTACGACTTGAATGTTTTATGTTTTGGATTTTGTTTTTTTAAGTTCTCATTGTTTTCTCTTGTAATATTTCAACTATTTAATTTAAAGTTTTGTGTTTGTTTTTAATAGTTTTGTACTAATATTTGTATTGAAATAATTAATGATATTACAAAATTATCATTGCTCGCGCTCATAGTGGCACATTACTAAATAATTTTGTGAATTGCCGATAATGTAGTGGGCCGCAATATTGTGACCACTTATATCTATTCTTAATTTATTAGTATTTACTGTACAATTTTCGTATACAAGGCCGTTAATTTACCTTATATGTATAAACAGAACTAAATAAAATCAATAACCTATGTACACTAATACATATAATAAAGAGGTAAAGTTTGTTTTTTGTTTGTGGGGAGGTAATCCCTGGAAGAACTGATCCGATTGCTAAAATTTTAATATTTTTGATTTATTGGTTCTAGTTCTCTATTGGCTCCTACAAGGGGGATAAAAATTCGGTTATTTTTTACGCACCGTTTTCGACATATTTGAATTTCTTCTTTTTAGGGTTCCGTAGCCAAATGGCAAAAAACGGAACCCTTATAGATTCGTCATGTCTGTCTGTCTGTCTGTCTGTCTGTCCATCCGTATGTCACAGCCACTTTTTTCCGAAACTATAAGAGCTATACTGTTGAAACTTTGTAAGTAGATGTATTCTGTGAACCGCATTAAGATTTTCACACAAAAATAGAAAAAAAGCAATAAATTTTGGGGGTCCCCATACATAGAACTGAAACTCAAAAATTTTTTTTTCATCAAACCCATGCGTGTGGGGTATCTATGGATAGGTCTTCAAAAATGATACTGAGGTTTCTAATATCATTTTTTTCTAAACCGAATAGTTTGCGCAAGAGACACTTCCAAAGTGGTAAAATGTGTGTCCCCCCCCCTCTAACTTCCAAGATAAGAGAATGATAAAACTAAAAAAAAATATATGATGTACATTACTATAAAAACTACCAACGAAAATTGGTTTGAACGAAATCCAGTAAGTAGTTTTTTTTTAATGCGTCATAAACCGAAAAAAATACACTATTATTAAAACATCGATCAAAGTTACAACACATTACAAGAACTTTTATATTATGTTATTTTAATCTGCAGGCCCAAAGCACGGACACTGTGTGACATAGGAATGTTCCTAACTTGTGACGTATACTCACCACACCTGTTTCAGGGCCTTTATAGACAAGGTTTTTAAGGTACTGTAATAATAAAACAAGACGTATTCTAAAAAAAAAAAACAAATATTTTCCCAAGTAACTTTTTACGGAATTCTTGGTGTGCAAGTACAACTCGCACTTGACCGGTCTTTTTCTCCCATATTGATGTCCACAAAAAACACAATCCGTGCGACTCCATCAGTAAAACAGCATAACACTGTATTATAGCGGTCATATTATATTCATAATGCTGTATATCAACGTAATAATAGTGTACAATTACACTAAAGAAATAAGAGGCATAATTAAGTTCGTATTACACTAAACTAATATAGCACTATGTATCATGTTATAAAATTATAATACTTAGCACTGTATAAAGTTAGTTGTGACGTGTACTTACAGTCTTTATACAGGTTTAATTGTAAAACGCAACTTAAGGTATCACAAAACACATAAAACTGTTCAGTAGAGTTGTATATACAACGGTAAACATACGTGGATACCTTTATCCAGCCTAAAGCTTTGTTTTACATACATGTGCAGTCCTTATACAGTTGTAAGCTGTTAATCAGCAGGTTTATTGATGTTTAAAACACTAGCGTGCTGCTTGGGTTGTGCATTGGATGGCGAGGGTCGATTTGTTGTTTCGCCCTTTCTATGCAACTAGCCACAGCCCTGCGAATTTCTGGAGCTGCAATGCCGATTAGTGGATACAACATTCGTACTGGAGTCGGTTTAAGGCAACCAGTAGCGATTCGGCACGTCTCGTTAAGTGCTGTAACCACTAAGTTGGAGTGGGCGGAGCGGCTCCATACTTGACAGGCATATTCACCAGCGGAGAAGCAGAGCGCTATCCCAGTTGTTCGCAAAACGTGGGGAGACGCGCCCCATTTAGTGGATGTTAGGCGACGTAGCAAGTTATTTCTTGTATGCACCTTCCGTTGAACGTTCTAGCAGTCAATATTCTAAAATCTTTACACCCCTTCCCGGGACTGTTCCAAAAAATTCTATGCGACCCTGGAATGCAAAGGGCAAGTGAAGGAACTCGGGCGGGTTTATAGTCAGTAAATGTCTGACACCCTCTCTCTCCACCTAGCGCGGAGGAGCATCCTTGATCGAATCTTTAATCCAATTCTCACTTGACCGCTTTTAGACCGGCATAAATATTATTAATTTTGTTTCATTATATTTTGGTTGCTTACAATACAAGTCAATATGAGATACTATGACAGCAGACTCAATCACGACGAGCCATTTACAGTCTTCACATATAGTATGGAAATATTGTTGAAGCAATAACAAAAGTAGGTAGTTGAGTAACAGACAAATTTAAAAATACATATTTGTGTATACTTGCGCGAAACCTGAATAGTATAATTTGTTCAGAATCGGTATCTAAATCGATTTCAATATTTTTTTACACCATGTCACTTATATTTTATTCCAAAAATATTTAAAAATCTTTTTTAAATATTTTTGGACTACACTACCGATACTAAGTAAGTAAAACAACAGGTCACGGCAGGTCATAGCGGGCATTACGTGCCAGCGGGGGTACGGGAGCTAAACAGCCCCGCAGTCGCCCGGATGGCCCTACGTCTATGTAGATTTGTGCGGACAAACCGGTAACTTTGTGATTCTTCATGATAAAGATATGAAATTTTGTACATAGCTTCTTTACATAAAAATACTAGACACGTGTTTCGGGGTTCGAAGAAAGGTACTAAAACTAATGTTGTATAAAAGTATAACAAGTGCGAGTTGCACTCGTGCACGAAAGGTTCCATACCATTAAATTACCTATCTATAATAACGGAAAAAAAACATGTTTGTTGTATTGTTGTAAGGGAGCTCCTTTACATATTTATTTTATTCTGTTTCCTAGTATTTGTTGTAATAGCGGCAACAGAAATACAGAATCTGTGAAAATTCTAGTTATCACGGTTCATGAGTTACAGCCTGGTGACAGACAGGCAGACAGACGGACGAACGGCGGAGTCTTACTTAGTCTTTCCCGTTTTATCCTTTGGGTACGGATAGCTAGAAAATGGAATTACAAAACAATGCTTTTAGACATTAATTTGCTGTTTAATGATGTTAAGTTGCTACGTAATACTCGTAAATAGATCGAAGTATGATCTGCAACCAAATGGTCCTGTTATACTTACAGAGATTTTTTTTTCTGATATAGACTAGTGCTTGACAGCGATCCCACCTGATGGTAAGCAGTGATGCAATCGTTGATGGTGAGGCGCACTAGTTTATTAACCCTAGATTACTACTCTACGTCGCAGAGGCGCCCGCGTTTTTGATGTATTGCTCTCTCTTTTTATTTTTCGCACATATGGCATTCACGTTCAGGGGCATCTCAGGCATCGCCAGCACGTGTCGCAGGACGGTGGTTGCATTACGATAAGTGTGCTAGTTTTTTTGATATTACTACCCTTGGCGCTCCAAAGACGTATGAGTAGCTTGTATGTAAGTTTTGTGCTATTAATTAAATTATTTTTTAGTGGGTTTTTGCATTATTAGTGTGTATTATCTTTTTTTTGGGTATGTTTTGAAGCTTCAACATCTGAAAAACCCCTGGGTTGAATATAATTTATGAAAATACTTAGCACGCAGTTGATTACTGAATGAATGCAAAAAAGACTAGAAGTACCTACGTTGAAACGCAATATCCGGGATAATATCGAAGTTATCCTGAAAAAACCTTCGGATAACTCTTTTGTAGAAAATGGGGGTCCACCACCGCCAAAAATAAAGAAGATATTGCTCTTATTGTTCATCTAAAAAGAAGAGGATGTCCAAAAGGATGTGCGCAAAATCTATCTGTGGCGAACATCAAGTTCATGTATATATCAAATGCATCTAAAATATTTTTTTTGTTACTTTGTTAGTTTTTTTTAGTTAATTACTTCATAATTAACTATTTTTTAGGAGAAGTGCATACTTTAAGTTCTTTTTTCTTAATTTTTTAATGAGAAATCTGTTTAATGGTCTAAATTGCTAAAATTTGTTTCTAAGATTTATTTGATTAAAGATTTTATAATAGAAATATATAAATATTATTAAAAATTGTGTTTTTCTCTTTTAAGTTATATATACAATTATATAAACAGTCAAAAAATATCAATCACACTTATAAGTTTTGAATAAAATCTAGTCAAAATGATGCGCCTCGCGAGCGTATGAGTAGTTTCTTTGTACGTCGCAACTTGAGTAGTAATGTAGGGTTAAGAGCCTATTCACTCTAGCCTTGAAGACACCCAAATTATTATCGGACGGAAAGACCGCAGCAGGCAAATTCTTCCAGTTCTTCGATTTAAGCAGTATAAACGACAAGGTGAAACGCTTAGTTCGGACCGAAGAGGTTTCTACAACGTAAGGGTGGATACTCGCCGTACGTCGGTTTGTCCGATGTGGTACAAATGAGATGGCGGAATCAAGTCATGCAATTCCCGCGTAAGCTCTCCAAAATTAATGCAACCTGTAAAACACCGACAGGCTGGCTACCATACCTTTGAGTGTGTAATCAGGAAACTATTTATTAATGATATTCACAAAGTGCGTCGCGTCGCCGGTATCAACCGTTGCTATTACAACTATTCTGCGCTCGGGAATCCCCTCGCGCCGCGAGAGATTTCTCTCGCAAGATGCAATGACCTGCATGATTGAGTACAACTTGTCTCTCGCCATCACTTAATAATTCACGACTTTCACACAGCGCCATCTAGTCCTAAACTAAGCAAAGTTCATGCTATAGGTTCTAGACAACTGATAAACATACTTATATACGTTACGTATTACTAAATACCTACGTATTATAGACAAATTACACCCAAAAACTGAATAAATGATCGTACTCATCACACAAGCTTTTGGCTTGGATGGGAATCGAACCCACCACTTCCGGCATAACAGTCAGGACCAACCAACAAGCCAGTCATATCACTTAAAATAGTTATATAACTACGTAGGTATTTATAATTGAAAAGCCCAGTCAAGTGCGAGTTGAACTTGCACATTGAGGGTTCCGTATAAACCTACTGTAGGTATTAGGTATGTAAATAATTCAGTTCCCGATTCGAGTCTCGAAGATTTACACAAATAGCAACCCAAGTAACAAAATGTGTTCTTGTAGTGGTTCCAGACCCCGGACTATAACAGGCTGGTAAAAGTTTATAACTACGGAAAAGTACCCATTTTATACGCGTAATTTTACTAATAAAACACTCATAGTAGATTTGACGAGCACCACTTATACATATACAGTTGACGAGCACACGAGACCAATAATACACTTATAGTTGGACAACGCAAAACTATCAGCTCCCGCGAGGCCAGCCATGAGCATTTAAAATAGAACTAGGCAAACGTGCAACGTACTCCCGCTTCTATTAGTAGCTATTTCAAACATTTGTGAAGTTTTGTGCGATTGTGGCAAAAAATAAAAAGTAAGTTCATCTATTTTATATAAAATTAGCAATCCGTCCCGGCTTCGCACGGGTGCAATATTAACATACAAACCTTTCTTTTGAATCATTCTATCTATTAAAAAAACTGCATCAAAATCAATTGCTTATTATTATTACATCTAGCCCATACTGTCCCACTCCTGGGCCAAGGCCTCCCTCCACTCTTTCCAATGTTACCGGTTTTGAGCCACTCCTTTCCAATTCCCAAGGAAGACATCCAAGTCGTCCCGCCATCTCCTTGGTCTGCCGCGACCCTGTCGTGCGATTTCAGGACACCAATTTTGCGTTTGACTGGCCCAACGCTCGATCGGCATATAAATATAGGTAGTAAAATAAAATAAACTACATGTTCTTCTTCAAAGTCGTACACTCTTGACAGAGTGGTCGTGGTCGCGTCTCGGTCGAGTCCCGCACCACCGCCTCTCTCGCGATTCGACGCCATGCAGCTCTGTGTTTGGCGGATTGGGAGTTTTCGTTAACGCTGTAGTGTGTTAACGATTTGATGAGGTCAGTTGATCGTGTTAACGGTCCGTACAACGTGTTCTATCTCAGTTACCACATTATCGGGCAATCCAGATCCAAATCCATCCTCCAGGCGAACAGCTGAAGGTAGCTATTGGAACTGCCTCGTACGCGGCGCATTAGGGATACAACTCTCTCACGAATAAAATATTTCTTATTATAGGTTTTGATTTCCAAGCAAGTGTAAAAATAAGCGCCTATATACGGAGTATAAATGGCCTTGTCCTTAGCCTGCAAGCAGTTTATTATTTTTACTACTTCAATCAAAGGGTTAGCAGACCTGAGTATTTGATATTAACTTCTTAAACCTCCACGCGTTCTACTCACGCATAGGTACACCACCTAGAACTTATCATCTTCCTGCGCTTGTCCCGTGCTATTTGGGGTCTGCGTGCGAAGAATCTTTCGAACTACAAATAAAAAAAAATTGTGACATCACAGTTTTCAGATTTATTTCTATACTAGTGTCCTGTGGACCTTGCTTTACGCCAAATTTCAGGGTTCTGGGTCAACGCAAAGTAACCTAAGAATTTTGGCTCACTCGGAAGTGTCGAAATATACGTTTTTTTCGACATAAAAAGCCGTAGGTATCTGTTTTTTTTCGTTAACTTAGAAGCCTGAATTTTTCACAGTTTCAAGGGACCGCAAACCTGAGTAGGTATATGGTTTTAATTTCAACTCGATGCCTCCACGCGTTCTTGAGATAAAGGGTCTTGACAGACAGACAGACGGACGGACAACCAAGTGATCCTGTAAGAGTTCTGTAAAAACTAAATTTTTAAATATTAAACGACTAGCGGACAAAGCCACTGACTGTACCAGTGGTTTTGTCCGCTTGGAAATCAAAAATTGTCCTAAGAGGACATGCTCCCGGGATATCAAGTTTCCACGGATATCTATGTAAGTAGGTATCATATGACCTAACTCCTAATCCAGCATATGATAGTCTTTGTAGAGCTCACCGCGTTGAGTTAGCTCCTGAGCCGACAAAGATTATAATTTACAATGTCCACGTGGCGTAGTAAACATACATTGTATGTTGTTGTTTCGTTAATTATTGCGTATTACTAATGATAGAGTTTCATACAATGTCGCGGTGCAATCAGACTAAACACATGATAAGTACACAAACATACAGATTTATCCTTATTTATATTCATCCTTCCTTAAACAACTAGGTATTATTTATTTATTTAATCTTCATGCAACACAAATTACATAGACGGACTTAATGCCTTAGGCATTCTCTACCAGTAAACCTAGGGGGTGAAGAGACAATATGGTGGGTGCACAAAAAGAAAGTAAAAACTATACATATAGTTAAAATACACATACATATATATTTAATATAATATATATACTACATATATATAATTATATAAAGTAAGAACAGAAGTTTCGAGACGATTCTGCTATTGGTGTAGAAAATGATTGCGCAACTTCAGCTTTATGCATACCGACTAATTTTAAGCACCAAGTTTTAATATTTTTAAAACTGCGTTCTATTTGAAATATTTAGTATTTATTTAATATACCGTAGTGTTTTTTTTATTTGGTGGGTAAAAATCATCCAAATGACATTCCCCGCCCTTGGGCGGAGCGGGAGTTAGTGTCAGACTCTTACTGACTAAAAAACCACCCCGAGAAACCGACTTTCAATCGGGCGGGTTCAAAACCTGTCAAGTAACAATGTGAATTTTTCATTTCATATTTTATGTACTTTTCTAAGTTTATCTAGGACATTAGTGACACACAGTACCCCGGGAAGCATGTAAAGCCGTCGGGGCTTTGACGCGATGGTCCGGTTGACAATATGTGTTCGTCTTTGACAGTCGTTACAGTGTTACAGGTAGTCAGACTCCAGAAAGTCTGACTATCTAAAGTGTATCCAAGTTAATCCAAGGGGTATCGTGTTGCCCAGTAAGTGGGTTCTGGAGGTCAGTCCCATGCGGTTAGACTGGGAGCCGACGCCAAGCTAGTTGGGAAGGGTTAGGGAGATGTTGACTTTACAAAGTAGGTAGTGTAGGTACATAAATAATTCTTGTCATTAAAATTAATTGACCGCCAGAATTTTACTGACTAAAACCCACTAGTGTTCCTTCAGTTTTTCCTGAACCACGACCACGCTGAGACTACGAACAAATGAAACCCACACTTACAGACCTGCGACTAGTACTTGTGTTGTCGATGAGATGGCTGTGACGCGTGAACCATTGTGCACCAGCTGATTCACCGACAGAGTCAGCACGGAAAGGTTTTGTTTAAGGAAATCTGTTCTCGAGTGACGTGCTCGATTTTATTATTGTTAATAAAATTCAGTCGAGTTTATCCAATTTTTTTTTTAGGTAGGAAATAATCTTTTAATTAAAAAAAGGAGGTTATAAGATAAGATGAGATAAGGCTCTATTTGCCTTAAACATGGTATAATGGTGTTAGTCTTATTTAAACATAATGCCCACAATATGTTTAGCTACACAGAATTTAAGTGTTAATTGCATGCAAACATTTTAAGTCAAAACAACAGTAAGTAGTAAATTCAAGTAAATAGAAGGATATCATACTCATTATAATTTTATGTCAAAGAAATCATTTTAATGTCGTAGAAATTATGTCCATTCAGCCATTTATACAACTTGTTTTTAAATAAATTTACATTTTATTTCTTTAGGGATTTAAAATGCGTACACACATCACAAGGCAGCTTTTAGCATACTTGGCTGATTTATAGGATTATCATCTGTTACAAGTTTGTGTGGATCCCTTGGACGAGAGATTACTTCATAAGCTTTCTTGAACAATCCCTTATATTACTTCATATTATATATTACTTCACGCGGGGTTGCGACAGTCGTGGCGAGGATCCAGCAGTTGGGACTCGAGGTGGCTCTGCACAAGTCCGAGGCCATGTGTTTTCATGGCCCTCGGAATGCGCTACCATCGGGTTCTTAAATAACGGTTGGAGGAGTTTATATCGGCGCGTTAAGTCGAGGATGAAGTGCTCGAGACTCATCCTCGATAGCCTTTGGAATTTCGAGGAGCACTTCCGACGTCTGGCTCATAAACTGGATCGGACTGGGGCTGCCTTCAATTCAATTCAATTTAATTTATTCACAGTAAGTGTTGGTACAATTTTGGTCTTATTATAAAAGTAATTACAGATCTGTAATCAACACTTAGTCATAAAATGTGACATGGAAACATTTGGTATAATAGATATTTATATAAAACTAGCTGACCCCGCAAACTTCGTACCGCTTAATAGTTACCTTTTATCTAAGCTGTCAACTCTACCTACTCTACCCTACTCTACCCTACTCTACCCTACTCTACCCTACTCTACCCTACTCTACCCTACTCTACCCTACTCTACCCTACTCTACCCTACTCTACCCTACTCTACCCTACTCTACCCTACTCTACCCTACTCTACCCTACCCTACCCTACTCTACCCTACTCTACCCTACTCTACCCTACCCTACTCTACCCTTCTGTACCCTACCCTACTCTACTCTACTCTACCCTACTCTACCCTACTATACCCTACTCTACCCTACTCTACCCTACTCTACCCTACTCTACCCTACTCTACCCTACTCTACCCTACCCTACCCTACTCTACCCTACTCTACCCTACTCTACCCTACCCTACTCTACCCTTCTGTACCCTACCCTACTCTACTCTACTCTACCCTACTCTACCCTACTATACCCTACTCTACCCTACCCTACTCTACCCTACTCTACCCTACTCTACCCTACTCTACCCTACTCTACCCTACCCTACTCTACTCTAATCTACCCTAAAAAAAAAAAAAAAAAAAAAAAAAAAAGTATCCTATGTCCGTCTCCTGGTTTTAAGCTACCTCCCCACCAATTTTCAGCCAAATCGGTTCAGCCGTTCTTGAGTTATAAGTGGTGTAACTAACACGACTTTCTTTTATATATATAGATAGATAGATAGATATTAGTTATTATTTTTTAACCTTTTATTAAATATGTCGTTCACTGAGTAGAAATTCTTTTCCAATAGCCATAATTTAAGACACCTGGAAAATGTATAAATTGGTAAGACTTATATATATTGTCAGGAATTGCATTAAATATACGACCATACAATATTGCATGGCTATTTTTACTATATAATGCTGTCCTAGGAATTATGGGCAAGAATATCAGCTTACGAACTCTATTATTTAAAACTTACTTTGTTGTTTGAACGCAAACGAAATGCAAGATTTGTGATAAAAAAAATATTAAACTAAATTTAAAACTATAAAATCATATCAGTTGTATTGTCCTTCTATATCCATTCAATCAATACTTTAGTACTTTTCTGTTTATCAATAACATTCGCAAAATATTCGCATGTTTCTTGCGAATGCGAATATTAAAAAAAAGTGCGAATATTCGCGAATGCGAATGCGAATATTCGTTACATCACTAGTACGTAGTAATTATTAAAGTATTATTGAAGTGAGACGTGCTCAAACGCTACCAACGTTTAAAAACCGGCCAAGAGCGTGTCGGGCCACGCTCAGTGTAGGGTTCCGTAGTTTTTCCTCCATCACAATAAGTGTACCCACTTATGAGTTTAAAAAAATGCCTATACAACAAACTTAGTCCAGAAATTATTTTGTAGAACCTTTTTGTCTTTTTGTACAAAAACTGTTCTTTCCATCAAGTTCAAAATAATTTTCCTAGAAAGTCCTTATAAAGTTATAGTTTTCAGATTTTTTTCATATTTTCTAAATTTATGGTTCAAAAGTTAAAGCGGGGGGACGCATTGTTTTTTACTTTTGGAGCGACTATTTCCAAAATTATTGACATTATCAAAAAATGATTTTAGTAAACCCCTATTCATTTTTAAATACCTATTCAACGATATATCACACGTTAGAGTTGAAATTAAAAAAAAAATCACTTCCCACTTTGCATATAGGGGGGCTACCCTAATAAAACATTTTTTTCCAATTTTTATTTTACCACTTTGTTGGCGTGTTTGATATACATATTGGTACCAAATTTCAGCTTTCTAGTGCTAACGGTCACAGAGATTAAGCGAGGACGGACAGACAGACAGACAGACGGACAGACAGACATGGCGAAACTATAAGGGTTCCTAGTTGACTACGGAACCCTAAAAAATAGTGAAGGAGCATTACCTTTCACTTTGATTTTGTCTTCTCCTGGCTTGATTACATATTTAAATTTATTAGTATATTTTTTGTAATGTATGTATGTATTTGTGTTGTTATTTCATATTAGTATTATTTCTGATGTACACTGACATATATCCTATATCTTTCTCCTCGCTTTCAGTCCATACAAAGGTTGTCTGTAAGAGATCGCCCTGTGCGATAAGGCCGCCCATTGTACACTTATTTTGAATAATGCTAGACCTGTATCTATTTTGTTCATGCGGTGTACAATAAAGAATATAATAAATAAATAAATAATTGCCGTTTTTACGTTTGTTACGTTCTTTACTTGTCTGAGGGCGTAAATAAATGTATTAATCCTATTGCTTAAATCATCTAGATGTCCTTTCAAGTTTAAGTCTCGATGTATATGAGCACACCCAAGTTTTTGGTTTGTGCTACTTCTCTAAGTCTGTCAACATTCAGTTTAACATTGTACTTGGCATGGCACAATCATTTGATTTATCTAATATGGGCAAAACCAAACTTATGGTTAACATTCCTGTAGCACCCACTATAGACAGGAGTGGGAGCTACAGCAAGATCGGAGAATCATCACTCGAAGTTGTGGACGATTACGTTTACCTGGGAAAGACGATATAGTTGGATAGGTCTAATTTCGAGAAAGAGGTCAACCGTCGAATTCGACTCGGCTGGGCAGCGTTCGGGAAGCTCATCCATTATACCACAGTGTCTTAAGACGAAAGTCTATGACTAGTGCGTGTTGCCAGTGATGATTTATGGCTCCGAAACGTGGTCGGTTACGTCTTGGGTCTCATAAGAAGACTCAAAGTCACCCAAAGGGCGACGGAAAGTGCTATGCCCGGAGTTTCCTTGGGTGATCACATCAGAAATGAAGATATCCGCAGGAGAACCAAGGTTACCAAAATAGCTCGAAGGATCGCCAAACTTAAGTGGCAGTGGACAGGGCACATTGCACGCAGAACAGATGGCAGATGGGGACGAAAGGTTCTGGAGTGGCTACCACGTACCGGAAGACGCAGCGGTGGCGACACTTGGGGGAGGCCTATGTCCAACAGTGGACGTCTTACTATGATGTAATGTTGTTGTTGGTCATGATTTATAATAATTGATTTTTAATTTATTAGTCTGTAGCCATTGTCAAATTTAGCCAACAGTATTATTAATATCTAATTCATGGTTAGAAATCGTTTTTTTATCAGATGTTACGATAATTGAACTGTC
The DNA here is from genome assembly GCA_929112965.1 of Mythimna albipuncta. Classification (NCBI taxonomy): domain Eukaryota; kingdom Metazoa; phylum Arthropoda; class Insecta; order Lepidoptera; family Noctuidae; genus Mythimna; species Mythimna albipuncta. The sequence goes on from OV815987.1 coordinate 12,522,063, forward strand.
ATCTGCAAATAATATAAATTACTTTTGACTATACGCACATTGATAGTGAGCAGTACAAACCTTTCCCTTCACAAGAACGTCACTACAGTTCGCGTGAGTAACCTCTTGCGCGTGTACTGCCTGCTCCGTTGCCCAGTTATCCTCAAGCGGAGGGTAACATTTCCATATTTTCCTCTTGTATCTAGTGATTCCCTTTCATCCGATACGTCGCCGCGCCGGGGAAGCCCGACACGTTCGTTCAACCATGGAGTACCTATCGTTACTCAACCTTCACCGTGCGCTACGCTTGTCTACAATATTATAAGTACCTATTGATACTTCTTACGATTATGCTATGACTTTATATAGTTTGTTTTGTATTTCTCTGTTTTTTAGGTTTCCGTAACTCAAAAGGAAAATAACGAAACTCCTCTTTGGTCTCCTCTGTCTGTCTATCAAGAGTTCAAGACCCTTTATCTCCTTTACCCGTGAAGGTATAAAGTAAATAAATAAAATAAATGATATAAAAAACATATTATTATACTCAGGTGAGCGGTCCCTTGAAGCTGTAATAAAATCAAACTTCTAAGTTAACAAAAAAAGATACGGCTGTTTATAACGCAAAAAATGTATATTTGGGCACTCATAAGAGAATCAAAATTCATAGAGTACTGGCATAAAGCAAGATATCAGAGCACAGGTATAGGAATATATAGGCATCTGACTTATGGTGGTCGAAAAAAGTCCCATATACCTAACTGAGCGCTTCGTGAGATACAACCCGCTGTAGACAAACGGGCAGCCGTCAGTCTGTTTGTCAGCAGATGGAGGCATAGTAGAGTTACGTTGGTTAGATTTCAAGTACAATATTGAACTTTATTTCTATTTTTTAAAAATTTTTTTTAAATAAGTACGGGCTCAAGATATCTTTTACGATTACGTTTTTAATATCCATTAAATACTATCGGAGTTTTCATGCGTGATCGATTCAGAAATGAAGATAACCGCAGGAGAACCAAGGTAGGGCACATTGCAGTCAGAACAGATGTCGATGGGGCCGAAAGGTGCTGGAGTGACGTACCGGAAGGCGCTGCGTTGGAAGATCTCCTACAAGATGGACCGATTACCTGGTCACGCTCGCTGGAATACGATGGATGCTTTCGGCTGAAATTATAATGATGATGAATACCATGATGACTTGAAATATTTTCCATTTATACCTACGTTTTCGCGATTTTGTATATTTATGTGGTGACTCGTTAGACAGCTAGGAAGTGGCGGGAATATTCTGCGTGCGTCATTTGTTTCCGTAGGTATTTCATTAATAAAACAATTTGTTTCTTTTGCGGCTGTTTCTGAGAAACAGTACAGTTTGCGCGATCTAGTTCGTGATGCTTGTATCTTATTGTGACAAACGATTGTAGTTCTAAGAAATTTAAACTTCTGGGTTTATGGAATGTTTTTTTTCCTAGAGCACATTATATAGACTTTGTTAACATGATCAAAGTCACTGGGTGTCACTTTCGTAATACAGGATCGTCACCTTCCTGTCGCATTACTTGTTGTATGGTGCGGCGGCCGAGCCGCGTGAGGCCGTGCCGTGTAACTTGGCATCAGCGCAACATGTTTGTAGGGTTCCGTACCCAATTGGTAAAACGGGACCCTATCATTAAGACTCCGTTGTGCGTCCGTCTGCCACCAGGCTGTACCTCATGAAGCGTGGTAGTGAGACAGTTGACATTATCACAGATGATATATTTCTCTTACCGCTATAACAACAACTACCTACTAAAAAAAACAGAATAAAATAAATATTTAAGGGGACAACCATATAAAAAGTGTGATTTTTTTGCTTCCGTTGGTTCGAGAGCTCTTTGTGCGCGAGTACTATTTGCACTTGGCCGGTTCTTTTCTACCATTCCCTTTTTAGGGTTCCGTAGTCAACTAGAAACCCTTATAGTTTCGCCATGTCTGTCTGTCCGTCCTCGCTTAATCTCTGTGACCGTTAGCACTAGAAAAATGGTACCAAAATGTATATCAATCACGCCGACAAAGTGGTAAAATAAAAATTGGAAAAAATGTTTTATTAGGGTAGCCCCCTATATGTAAAATGGGAAGTGATTTTTTTTTTTAATTTCAAACCTAACGTGTGATATATCGTTGGATAGGTATTTAAAAATGAATAGGGGTTTACTCAAATCATTTTTTGATAATGTCAATAATTTCGGAAATAATCGCTCCAAAAGTAAAAAACAATGTATCCCCCCCCCCTCTAACTTTTGAACCTTAAGTTTAGAAAATATGAAAAAAATCTGAAAAGTAGAACTTTATAAGGACTTTCTTGGAAAATTATTTTGAACTTGATGGAAAGAACAGTTTTTGTACAAAAAAGACAAAAGGGTTCTACAAAATAATTTCTGGACTAAGTTTGTCTAATCGTATATGCAAGCATTCTTTTAAACTTATAAGTGGGTACACTTATTGAGACGGTCGGGAAACTACGGAACCCAACACTGAGCGTGGCCCGACACGCTCTTGGCCGGTTTTTTTTCATTAATATCTTTCCTCACTTAGTCAATCTATCTTTTTTGTATAAGCAAATAGATTTATTATCTTCAAGTAGTAGTAGAGTGGTATTCCCTGCCAGAGTTTATGTGTCGTGGTAGTTGCATCCTAGAGATATTTAATAAGTCAAGACCGACTGTGCTACTTCCAGGTAAAGGTGCTCCATCGTCGACCATGTTGTCGCTTACCATCAAACTTGCCAACCTTGCCAGAGGGCCTATCAAAATATCATCTTCCGTTGTATCCTGTTTTCTGTCATGCTCTGTTTTCCTGTCCGATTATAATTTAATTGCCATCACGGCTAAAGCGAATAGGCTCTTGTTAAAACTAGTGCGCCTCACCATCAACGATTGCATCACTGCTTACCATCAGGTGGGATTGCAGTCAAGCAAAATAAATAGCTAGCTATTTATAATTATTGTACCTTTTTATATTTTATATCTATCATTAAAAATATATTCTTATGACGAGTAATATTTCCGGCCAATTATTACAAAAAAGCAAATATTAGCCAGCAGGAGGCACACTTAATCAATTCATATATTTGTATTAGGTACCATCTACGTGCGTAAAATTTTTTGTTGTGTTACTTACCGACACCCACGTGTATTCACTAATTTATTCATCATACATTGGTTTGTTTGAACAAAAACAAAACTGTTAAAATCAATAATTTTAATGAAAAAAAAAAAACATTTATTACTTAGAAACAAGTCCAACTTCTTGCTGTAACTAATATCAATGAATAATACTTTTTTAAGCCAAATATGATACATTTAATTTAGTAAAAAATAAAATTATAGAACTGAACAGTGAACATACCATCACATAAATAGTGTACCCAGGGCCTTTTAAAGTAGTTTTTATACGATTATATGTATAAACTAAAAAAGATATAATTATTAACATAATAAAAATAAATAGTAACGTAAATGTGTGCATGCGGAATGGTAAAATATGGCTGAGCTAATACCTATAGCCTTTTGATGTTCCTACTACTCAGACCTCCTCTCTAGGAGAGGGAAGGGCTCAGTGCGAGTTGGTGGATGGTGCATATATGTCTCCTCACGATATTTTCCTTCACCGTTTTGAGAGCAGTAATAATAAATAAATAACTCAAAGTAGTGCGCCTGGCTGGGTTTGAACCCACGACCTACAACTCGTAAGTCGGCTGAGCTATAATCATCTTCAAAACTATTGTGGGTTATCCATATTGTTAAAATAAAATTTTATTCTAACTAAAAAAATAACATAAATTTGTAATCTGTACGAGGCCAAAAAGGCGCCTCAATATTTAAATTTGAAACTCTCTCTCACTTCACCCAGAGCGGGACGAGTCATTTGACGCATTGCCACTGGGTAAAAAGGCTGAGAAATTCCTGTTGGGAATTCCCGGTAACGCTAAGCCCGACCTGGGAATATAAGCACTATCACTTACCTATTTCGGGTTAAACTTTGAGCTTATCCCTTAACAATATAATATTATAATCAGTCACCATGATTAAATTAATGTTAGTTTCACGTTAAAGGTCTCTTATCCCATTTAAAATGGCCATAACATAATATTGCTATAAATATCCTTAAAATAATAAACTTCACATTGGTTTTCACGTGTGCAGCGCGGTGCCATTTTTCCGCCATCGGCTTAGTGTCGCTACTGCCCGCAAGATGGCAGGCCCATTTCGTATAGCCAATCGACCCAACAGAAATGATAGGATCAACTTTGTGGCTATGTGGATCATGTATAACCTGTGAATAAAAAATATAAATATTATTCTTATAATTTATTGTTACCGTCACGTTTCGTTTTTGTACAGTATAAAAGATTTCTACCTTTTTAAAATAGCGCCATCTGTTGTCGAATAGTTACAAAATATAGTTATTGTTTTAATAATAGACGATTTGTGTATTCTTTAGATTTTACTCACATTATTTAGAAGCTTCGTAAATGTGATTTTTTTATGTCTGATTAAAATATCAGCATTAATAAATAAATAAATAAAAATGTGTAATAACATAATAATAGTAGATATACAAGTCAACGTCCTTACATGTGCATTCTCCTCTGCGCTCTCTCGATATCCTGATCCTTCTCTCGCAGCAGGTACTTGCGACAGCCCTTCACAAAGTCTACGCAGTGATCCTCCCAACTGAAATAAATGAAAACTTATGAGTCTGTTCTGTATCAATCGAGTCTGTTACAGTACGTGTCGTCCACGCGGGGTGTCAGTAAATACTGAAATGGATACCCGTCGGTTCAGGCACGCTTAACGAATTTTTTATTATGTCATTCTTTATTATTTTTATGTATTTTTTGTCATGTTAAAAAAAAATATCCAATATAATATTAAATAAAAAATATATTTTTTTCTATATACCAACGGTGACGTCAGAGGGCGACACTTTCTGCTGCAGACGTTGTACATTGTCCTGAAGCGAACACAGTACCAGGAGATCAGACTCACTCGATAGTAGAAGGATCCAGGTTGTACACCGCGGCGTCAGCCGGCGACAACCTCTTTTTCAAGCGTCTCACGTTGTCGGTACTGAAGAACCACTCGCGCATGGCGAAGAACTTCAGTGCGTCGTTCATTGCGTTCAGGCGCTTGTTAACTGTTGACAGACTGGGCCTGAAAAAGGTAACGCATATTGTAGTGACTTCATTATTGTGAATGTTTTATTAGTAAACTGTTGTGTGAGACGTTATGTATTTATGTATTAGTAGGTTCTCTGTGATTGAAATATTAAGCCCATAAATAAATTTTTAAATCACAATTGCGACTATACCATCATGTCTAACCTAGGGGCGTCAATCATCGATTAAAAACTACGATTAGATACCTCGGCTTCATCCCGCACAGCTTGGAGATGTAGTGAATGAGGTGTAGAGGGACCGTTTGAAGTGTGGTCGCCAGAATCTTCTGCATAATACTGCAATATAAAGAAAAATTATTAATGGTACGTTTCTTGACTAGCGATCCGCCCCAGTTTTGCACGGGTGCAATGGTGACATTATTAAATTTCCTCGTAAATCACTCTATCTAAATCCGTTACGTAGTTTTAAAGATCTAAGCATACATAGGGACAGACAGACGGGAAGCTACTTTGTTTTATACTATGTAGAGATATAGGGTAAAAGTCATGACACACATCACCTTATTGATGTCGTATTATGTATGCCATAAATGGTTTATTAAAACTAGTCTGAGAATCAGCACTACAGTTACATGGGACTTCTCAGCTTAGCCTTTAACCCCAAGCGAACGCCGACGTTCGCGCAGCTATTGTCTTTCTATTGTGTCTGTGATTTCCACGATTGAAAGGTTAAGTTCTGTCGTTTAAATATTTCCCGCTAATTTTGAATTCAGAATTGCTCAATTTTCAAATTTGTTTGAATTTAGAATGGCAAAACAATTGACATAATTAGGATTGATGCAACTATTTAGGGTGAGTTGCACCATTTAACTATAACGATAACCAAACCATAACCAGCCGTGAAACGGCCGCCTATTGGTCAATTCGACGATTTGACAGCTGTTAACGGCTTTGTTATCGTTATAGTTAAATGGTGCAACTCACCCTTAGTCAGAGCGTCGTTTTGAATCTTTCAAGTCGCGCACAAAAATGAATCTCTCTAAGTAAAACGTTCGTGCGTTCGTAAATTTTTTACAACTTTCGGAGAGGCCTATCTCGGACTCAATATTTTGAGGAGTTTAGATCTATATTTTATGATGAAGCTCCTTGTCTACGGACTGTCGAACGCTGGTATTTAGAATTCCAGTGTGGAAATACTAGTCTTAGTAACAAATCTCGTGAAGAACGTCCAAAATCCGCCTTTATTGAAGAAAACATCGTTGCTGTGAGACAACTGATACTCGATGATCGTCATGTGATATTGGGAGACAGAGGCGTTAATAGGCATCTCAAGGACAACCATTCAAAAGATCTTGCATTGCTTGGTGCGAGAAAGCTAGTTTGCCGATGGATTCCGCATTTGCTTTCCGATGGTCACAAGGCGGCCTAAGTCAGATGGTGTAAGAAAACTTTCCAAAGGTTCAAGTGAGGAGAGTCAAATCACGTCTAGGACATTATCAGAGGTGACGAATCTTGGATTTAAGCCTACGACCCTAATTCCAAAGAGCAATCCACAACCTGGCTCTTCCGAGATGAGCCAAAGCCGACTAAAGTTGTTAGCTTTCGAAGCACTTCGAAGAAGATGGTGGCGAAAACCCGTCACGTTGCAACAATTGCGCTTGAAGATTGTAGAATGGTTAATGCAGAGTGGTATACCACAATTTGTTTGCCACAGGTCTTCGCCTAAGTTCGGAAATCTAACCCAAAGCGACGCATCATCCTTCACCATGACAACGTAAGCTCACATACCGCTGGTAAAACAAATGATTATTTGAAGCAGAAAAACAGAAATTCTTGACCATACCCCATGCAGTCCTAACCTAAGCCCTAATGATTTCTTTACATTCCCTAAAGTTAAGAATACTCTTCATGGGCAAAGGTTCCACTCCAGTGAAGAAGCAGTCGACGTTTTAAAGTCGGCTATTTTAATTGTTTTAAAACTTCGAGGTGAATACTTTGAAAACAATAAATAATACTTTAAGGTTCTAGTTGTGTTTTTTCTTCAAACGACAAAATCCAAAAGACATCCCTCGTAGTATCAAAGATAAGGAATCAGTGACTGCGTTGTAGAGGTCATTTATTGTAGATATGACGTACTTATATTAGCTGTGTTCTTTTAGACAGGAAGCCAACCCTTACACACATAGCTTTTGTTTCAAATTGACACATTACGAAGAATCCTACATGTTGGTGAATGTATCCATGATACGGATACATTCACAGACATGTCGATTCACATATACAAGACACTTAGACCCAGAACACCTATTTATGTTCGTTTAGTCTACTAGTTGGGAAAAGCAAGAACACTGGCTGGATGATTGATTCTCTACAACAATACATAGAAAGAAATTATATTAATCGTGACAGAGACGACGCTGAAATGGCGCTGCGCTGTACTCACGTGTTCTCAATAAGTATCCCGAAGGGGTACCACATGACGTTGTCGAAGGGGTGCGCGCGCACGCCGCGCAGCATGTTCGTGCGGAACTGCTCCCACGTGGTGGGGCTCATGCACGAGCTGCAGTTGTACACGCGCGCTTCTCGCTTGCTACGGGAACAACACACATACAAAGGTAAATATTCTTCAGATGAACGTTAGCAAACAAACAAAACAACAGATAAAAATCAGGTTATTTAAATATCAAGCGCCCTAATGCGGTTGCAGGATTAATTGGCCCTAGAACGTAAAGAACGATTGAAAGAACATGGGTGGGATTTCCGCCAGTCAAAGTGCGGCACTCCCTCTCATTACACTCAGAACGGGGGAATTATTAAATAACCTGAAAATGGGTCTCTAGATCTAAAGTCGTACCCGACATTAGGCTGCCTTAACAAGCGACTCAAAAGTAGCCGATGATATACAGCTAAGCGCCCACTGTGGAAGCGGAGCGTACGGACCGAAAGGATTCGTCATTGTGCGCCATTCGGACCCCGATTGCTTCAAGTTCTAACGTATTTGTTGCGACGATTCACGATGAAAGAAGAAGTTTTAATTATTTTAATGGAAAGATATGAAGAGTTTTACAATCTGAACATGAATATTATAATATTTCTCCGAAAATAGGCCTTTTTAAGTTTATTTTATGAACCCTCTACTGATAATAAACAATTAATGATTACACAGGCGAACTCGACTGCTAGGTAGCTGTAATGTGCTTGTACTGACTCATCGACGGCGGTCTCCCAGGCGGCGGCGAGCAGCGTGTCGATGGCGATGTCCACGGGGATCATGTCGGCCCGGCGCGCGCCGCCACAGTTGAGCACGTGCAGCATGCCCTTGCCGGCGCCCACCATCGCGCCGCTCGGCCCGTTCAGGTTCTCGATCCAGCCCGGGAACGGGTCGCGAAGAGATGATATCACTGAAGAGAGAACGGGCTTTCGTTCAAATTAAAACGAGCGAAAAATATCGTTATAACTGTTGTAGTACAACTGTGCACAAACATGCATTAACGTTACGGTTTTTACTTAAACGTAACATGTATGCATGTTTGTGTACCATAACTTATTAGGGTTCCTTACCCAAAGGTAAGAACAGGACATTATTACTAAGACTCCGCAAAATATCAGGGGACACTTCATGTGATCTTAACCTCAACGGCAATGACCTTGACCCCTAGGTCAAATGTATAAAATGTTGGAAAACGCCTGTGACACCATAGGGCATAACCTTGACAACATGGTCAGTGACCTTGACCAAGGTCAAATGTATGAAATGTCGAAAAAAAATGTATATTTGCCCTACATTTTTTATTGCTATATATTTAGAGAAGTAGCGCTCGCCGGCGGTCAAGGCAAGGTCATGCCCTTTGGTGTCTAGGGCGTTTCCCAACTTTTTTACATTGGACCTTGAGGTCAAAGTCATTGACTTTGGTGTCAAGTTTATGTCCTATGGTGTCCCAGGCATTTCTCAAGATTTTATAAATTTGACCTTAGGTTCAAGGTCATTGACTTTGAGGTCAAGGCCTGGCCCTTGGGTGTCTCAAGCGTTTCCCAACATTTTATACGTTTGACCTTGGAGTCAAGGTCATAAACCTTGGGGTTGAGGTCATTGACCTTGAGGTCAAAGTCATTGCCTTTGGGTGTCCCAAGTGATTCCCAATATTTTATACATTTGACCTTGAAGTAAAGGTCATTGCCCTTGAGTTCAAGGTCAGGATAAAGGATTGTTGTATTGTCATCAGTCTTTGATGCGTGTGCAAGGTTTAAAGAAAATCTGATCGCCCAAAGTTGGTCAAAATCGAGCTCAAAGGCGTTGATTACAAACATCTGATACCCCTCGGCCCTCGTTAGAAGAGAGTTTTGGCTACTTCTACCGACTACGAGTGTTAGTAGTTGCACCCAGGCCCCAGCGGCTTATGGCACTTAAAAGACGAAAATTATTCCAAAAGAACATTTCAAGGAATAAGGAAGTTATCCCAAAAAGTTCTTATTACAAGGCATGGTCTACCAGTGTGATAAATTTCATTTCAATCCGTTCAGATGTCTGAGCGCGAGAGAATAACAAACACACACACATACATGCATAAATACAAACTTTCGCTTTTACGAGCATTAAATAATAATATTTCTCTAGATCTAGCTTTTTAAAATTTGATTAAAAATATTTTTTTTTTTTTTTTTATCTGTTATAAACTAGTACTTGACTGCGATCCCGCCTGATGGTAAGCAGTGATGCAATCGTTGATGGTGAGGCGCACTAGTTTATTAATATACTTTATTATTTTGATGGTTTGTATGATTTTAATTATGATTCTTACTAGATTTATGAAATAGTAGTAGTATTTATTTTATAATTCATTGTGATTTTTGTCTAGATAAAAACCTAGTAAAGTACGTTGCTAGGTTTCATATTGTTTCAATAACATACTTTAACTTCATAAACTAATTTTTCCTTAGTAACTGCTCTCTTATACGCAATAAACAATATACAGACAATATTAATATTAATACTGTTTCTTATAGTCAACAATATACTGCACATTTTGAAATTACTCCCAACAAGCTAAGATAGGTAAGTAGTTTTGAAATGGCATGCCCATAAAGTAGACAAGTAATTTTTTTGCTCCCCTGTAAAATTAGATTTGAATCACTTGTTAGGTTTTGATTTTGCACAGCCGAAATGGTGTTGGTATTTCGGTAACTGACCTATGCTGGGTCTAAAGATGGCGGTGGCGTAGTTGGCGGTGGCGGCGCGCTCGGCCACCGCGCTCTCCGCCATGGCCTTCGTGAACGTGTACGTGTTCGGCTTCGGCGATATCAACCTGGAAGTTACATGACAATCATGGTTACGAGGATCTTGTTGCTAAATAATATAATGTCAGCCGGCCTGAACGATTTTACAGGTACAGGTATTTTAAAGGTATATTACAGGTGTTTTACATGCATTTTAGATGTAGGTATATCCACGTACATATTATCATAATTATCTATCTAAGTACTTTTCAAGCCCGCATTTAAGTATACAGTACTCTTTTCGGACATCTGGGACAATCGCAAACAATTTTTAAATATTACCGCCAAGGCGCCATCATTATTTTATGCGTGTGCCTCGGAAAGCGTATTAAGTAGGTAATTGTTGTATTTGTAGTAGAAGCTAAAAAGTCTGAAACCAGTCAACAGAGCCGCTTCATGTTAATACTGCATTTTCTAATCAAAGATTCAGTTACATTCGGTTAGACCAAAAGCTGATCTCAATCTAGTTCGGAAAAGGTGGAAGACTGTATGAGTAGTGCAAGGAGAGACGGAACTCGAAAGTCTATGAGACTCAGCAGGTGCTGCAGCGGTACTCGCGCTCCATGCGCTAGAGCTGCACGTCTGTGCGACGTGGGACACACTCACCTGGGCGTGATCTCCGCCAGCATGTCCTGCGGCAGCACGTCTATGAGACTCAGCAGGTGCTGCAGCGGTACTCGCGCTCCACGCGCTAGAGCTGCACGTCTGTGCGACGTGGGACACACTCACCTGGGCGTGATCTCCGCCAGCATGTCCTGCGGCAGCACGTCTATGAGACTCAGCAGGTGCTGCAGCGGTACTCGCGCTCCACGCGCTAGAGCTGCACGTCTGTGCGACGTGGGACACACTCACCTGGGCGTGATCTCCGCCAGCATGTCCTGCGGCAGCACGTCTATGAGACTCAGCAGGTGCTGCAGCGGTACTCGCGCTCCACGCGCTAGAGCTGCACGTCTGTGCGACGTGGGACACACTCACCTGGGCGTGATCTCCGCCAGCATGTCCTGCGGCAGCACGTCTATAAGACTCAGCAGGTGCTGCAGCGGTACTCGCGCTCCACGCGCTAGAGCTGCACGTCTGTGCGACGTGGGACACACTCACCTGGGCGTGATCTCCGCCAGCATGTCCTGCGGCAGCACGTCTATGAGACTCAGCAGGTGCTGCAGCGGTACTCGCGCTCCACGCGCTAGAGCTGCACGTCTGTGCGACGTGGGACACACTCACCTGGGCGTGATCTCCGCCAGCATATCCTGCGGCAGCACGTCTATGAGACTCAGCAGGTGCTGCAGCGGTACTCGCGCTCCACGCGCTAGAGCTGCACGTCTGTGCGACGTGGGACACACTCACCTGGGCGTGATCTCCGCCAGCATGTCCTGCGGCAGCACGTCTATGAGACTCAGCAGGTGCTGCAGCGGTACTCGCGCTCCACGCGCTAGAGCTGCACGTCTGTGCGACGTGGGACACACTCCTGGGCGTGATCTCCGCCAGCATGTCCTGCGGCAGCACGTCTATGAGACTCAGCAGGTGCTGCAGCGGTACTCGCGCTCCACGCGCTAGAGCTGCACGTCTGTGCGACGTGGGACACACTCACCTGGGCGTGATCTCCGCCAGCATGTCCTGCGGCAGCACGTCTATGAGACTCAGCAGGTGCTGCAGCGGTACTCGCGCTCCACGCGCTAGAGCTGCACGTCTGTGCGACGTGGGACACACTCACCTGGGCGTGATCTCCGCCAGCATGTCCTGCGGCAGCACGTCTATGAGACTCAGCAGGTGCTGCAGCGGTACTCGCGCTCCACGCGCTAGAGCTGCACGTCTGTGCGACGTGGGACACACTCACCTGGGCGTGATCTCCGCCAGCATGTCCTGCGGCAGCACGTCTATGAGACTCAGCAGGTGCTGCAGCGGTACTCGCGCTCCACGCGCTAGAGCTGCACGTCTGTGCGACGTGGGACACACTCACCTGGGCGTGATCTTCGCCAGCATGTCCTGCGGCAGCACGTCTATGAGACTCAGCAGGTGCTGCAGCGGTACTTGCGCTCCACGCGCTAGAGCTGCACGTCTGTGCGACGTGGGACACACTCCTGGGCGTGATCTCCGCCAGCATGTCCTGCGGCAGCACGTCTATGAGACTCAGCAGGTGCTGCAGCGGTACTCGCGCTCCACGCGCTAGAGCTGCACGTCTGTGCGACGTGGGACACACTCACCTGGGCGTGATCTCCGCCAGCATGTCCTGCGGCAGCACGTCTATGAGACTCAGCAGGTGCTGCAGCGGTACTCGCGCTCCACGCGCTAGAGCTGCACGTCTGTGCGACGTGGGACACACTCACCAGGGCGTGATCTCCGCCAGCATGTCCTGCGGCAGCACGTCTATGAGACTCAGCAGGTGCTGCAGCGGTACTCGCGCTCCACGCGCTAGAGCTGCACGTCTGTGCGACGTGGGACACACTCACCTGGGCGTGATCTCCGCCAGCATGTCCTGCGGCAGCACGTCTATGAGACTCAGCAGGTGCTGCAGCGGTACTCGCGCTCCACGCGCTAGAGCTGCACGTCTGTGCGACGTGGGACACACTCACCTGGGCGTGATCTCCGCCAGCATGTCCTGCGGCAGCACGTCTATGAGACTCAGCAGGTGCTGCAGTGGTACTCGCGCTCCACGCGCTAGAGCTGCACGTCTGTGCGACGTGGGACACACTCACCTGGGCGTGATCTCCGCCAGCATGTCCTGCGGCAGCACGTCTATGAGACTCAGCAGGTGCTGCAGCGGCGCCGGCGCGGCGTACACGCGCTCCTCCACGTGCGTCAGTTCCGCGTTGCTGTACGCCGTCGAGACGTGCACCAGCACCTGCAACAGAATCACATACCTACTTACATTTTTTCCAAGTCTACTGACAGTTATAGTGACTGAGTCGATTTTAGTGAAGGACTTGAAATATATGCCATAATGTTCCCGCTGCTGTGACCGAGATCTCCTCTCTATGACAGGAACTGGTCTGTCACCAAGCAGGTCGTAGTGAGGCGAGGTCAGCGTTTCTTCGACTGTTAAAGATCTTCAAATGATAGCCAAGGCCAACTGTTTAATAACTGTCCAAGTCACGGCAAGGAGGAATCTCGGCATGTCAATGGGCGGATTGACCGAGAGAACGTTATTTGACAACGTTCATACATACATCAGTAGTAGATACAAATTGTGATGCACAACGAACGTAACATACGAATTACTAATACATTATTAATTTGACTGAAATATTAATGCTAAACTCGTAATTTGCGTACGTAAAAACGTACGTGTGTTGTATATAATTTGTATAAAATTTGAAATCTCGCACCCTACGTCTCTGTAGAGAATCTTGCTAATTAGTTGCCGAACACGAACAGGTGCTACACAGTTCAGAGATGTTCATTAATATGACTGGTAATGTTCGTTTTAATGATAGGTAAAAAATAGGGTAAAAGTCAACGCGTATGAATATGGATGAGAACATGGCGAGCAACGAATCGATTATGTAAAATATGACGCAGTTAGAAACGGAACTAATACTGAGGTCAAAAAGGTTCAATCCAGATAATTGATTTCGACCTTTGAATTATTAAAAGTCAGAACGCATGACTTAATGAAGTGTTCCAGCAGAACAGAAGAGCGAAGATGATGACAGGAGGCCAGGAGGGTGATGACGGCTGACCTGCATGTTGGGCAGCTGGTCGCAGATGTCCATGAGCGTGATGACGGAGCGCAGGTTCTGCCCCACCGCCACGCCCAGCGGCTCGTCGAACTTCAGCGTCGCCGCCGAGTGGAACACCACCGACACCTGGCGAATGGTCAATCTTATAACTTTATCTACATTAAAAGTTTGGTTTTTGGTTTGTAGGAGGTAATTACTAAAAGCGCTGGTCCGATTGCTACAATTTTTTCACCGATAGAAAGCTGCTTTATTCCTGAGTGACATTGACTATACCTATCTTTTGTACGCGGGTGAAATCGCGGACAAAAACTAGTACCATATACACTGGGTTGAAAATTATCAGGTCACAGAAAAACTGCGATATAATAATAATATCTTGGAATATTATGTGGCAGTTTTTAGAGCGATCTATATAGGTCCAAAGTTAATACAGATCGTTAATACGGATCGCTCAAATAAATATAGACCTGTAGTATAAATCAAACAAGCCAAATATCGTTGAAGTTTTATAGTCGTTCGATCGAAGTCCTATCCAAAAGCGGTATTCATGTGTTCCTTAATTGGGATCGGATAGAACGACAACTCAACTGGTTCGAAACTAAACGATCTAACGACTACTTATTTCCAGTTACATTAATAAGTATTCTACCAGGATAATGTAATACAGATTATTTTTTTGTAAATCGACTCTTCGACTAAACGACTTTAAAATCGGTGTCGTTCAATCTCGATTGATGGATGTGAATACGAAAATGGTCTAAACGACTTAATCGCTACGATATCGTTACGGTTTTTATTACGTGAATCGGGCTTCTGAACTGTTTCGAGAAAAGTGTAACGACATCTATGGCGCCACATTAACCACAAGAACTAGTCCTGCATCGCGCAATTAAAAAGTTCTTCTCGCGATTAGAACACATAGAACAGCTTGTAATCATCTATCGGGCAGTTGCCCACCATACCATAACACCTGTCTGGTCAAAGGATCCTCCCTTTCCAACGGAGGTTTGCAGGACTTTACTGTCTGTTCCGGATACCTCCAAAAAGGATGGTACGGCCGCGGGCCGTGCTGCTTTTTAGCTCGACTTAAATATAATAGGTATTATAAACGAATTAGTAATGTTTATTTTAAACCTCAAAAGATATTTTATTTGTACGAGTATTAGCCATCAACGATTATATCAATGCAATTGGACGAGTCATAAAGCTAGTGTAATAATAAAAAAATAAGAACTCGGGCGCCAATGTCGAAACGAGAATAGCCAGGACAGCCTGATCGGGCACTAGATTGGACCATTAATCTACCAGCGGGAGGTGTAAGGGAAAGAGAAAATAAAATTAAGCCGATAATTGGAACTTTTGTGTTTTATTTCTTCCCAACCTGTAGTTTCAGACAATCTTTGTTATGGGATACTATTGCATCTGTTTCAAAGGTTAATTTTAAATGTGTAAAAAGGAATGCCGTCCGGTACTTGAAGACTCCAGGCGTGGTCCCATAGAGGATAATCTTCAAGTATCCATCCCGAAAAATAAAATAAGAGATAAGAAAATAGAAACCGAATTATGTTTAGTGAGCCAATCGGTTCAATAAAAGACTGCAAGAGAGGCGAAGAGTCACTAAACGAAATTATTGTGCATTTCTCCAAGAAATATCCTTCCGATTGTATTACGATATCCTTGTAACACAAAATGGCTCAAATAAGGATTATTTAGAAATTTAATCAGAGCAAAGAAATTTTGTTCCTCGCAGATGAAAGTTAGGCCGAAAAGTGAGGTTATCAAATCTCATCATACAAAATAATAGAATTTTTTTTTACTTGGATAACATGTCTTTCAAGCTAAATCGCTCAAAAGTTCGCAAACATGTGACGAGGCGAAATCGACTTGTTACACTATATTGTATGGTTCCTGTTAATATTTCGTCGATAGGTTTGTCGTTTTTACCACAGTTTGCTATGATGATTTTGTTAGGCACGTTGAATATTTACACTTATCGATGGTTTTACAACACCCCTTGAAAACCGCCAGATTATAGGTGTTTCGTAATCCTGATAGGATTACTGTCAAAATAAAAAATCAATCGCACTCGAGTATTTCGACGTGAAGTTCGACGTTTTTTAGATTTAAAAAACCGGCCAAGTGCGAGTCGGACTCGCCCATGAAGGGTTCCGTAGCAGCAAGTAACATAATATAAAAGTTCTTGTAATGTGTTGTAACTTTGATCGATGTTTTAATAATAGTGTATTTTTTTTCGATTTATGACGCATTAAAAAAAAACTACTTACTAGATTTCGTTCAAACCAATTTTCGTTGGTAGTTTTTATAGTAATGTACATCATATATTTTTTTTAGTTTTATCATTCTCTTATTTTAGAAGTTAGAGGGGGGGGGGACACACATTTTATCACTTTGGAAGTGTCTCTCGCCCAAACTATTCAGTTTAGAAAAAAATGATATTAGAAACCTCAGTATCATTTTTAAAGACCTATCCATAGATACCCCACACGCATGGGTATGATGAAAAAAAAATTTTCAAGTTTCAGTTCTATGTATGGGGACCCCCAAAATTTATTGCTTTTTTTCTATTTTTGTGTGAAAATCTTAATGCGGTTCACAGAATACATCTACTTACAAAGTTTCAACAGTATAGCTCTTATAGTTTCGGAAAAAAGTGGCTGTGACATACGGACGGACAGACAGACAGACAGACAGACATGACGAATCTATAAGGGTTCCGTTTTTTGCCATTTGGCTACGGAACCCTAAAAATTGTTCTTGCACGCCTTTAAAATGGAAACTTGACACGCCAATTAATACAATGGATATGTATTTGGTTCTTTAACTGTGAATAAGTTAATTTGGAGTATGTTGACCTTAATAAATTAGTCGCTACGAATAGTTTCATAATAATTATTTAACACACAGGTTTTCATTAACCCACATCAAGCTTGTGTACATATTACAGTTGGATTTTTTATCTCAATTGTAAATCATAATGTCACTTACTTTATACTTACTTAATTAAATTATTATTATTCCCTTTTTTATTATTATTTACAAATAGTTTAGTAATCAGTCGGGGACACGAGCACTCGCCGGAGTTTGTCTCGGTAGGCACGTTACGTGTTAGAATTTAGTTATTTAAATAGGATTCTTGTTTATTCCTTCATTTATTTCAGTATATGACGATAGTCATTTTTACGTTAGAATTGACTGTCGAGGTTTACTGGCACTATTTCTAGTGTTGGTATGCTTCTTGTCTTCTTAGTCGGTACACTCTTGCCATATCGTTTGTAGTTATCGTTGGGAATCACGATGAGTTTTGTTAAACGGCGCCATTCATCGCAGACTGCAGTTCTCCGGGTGCATTCGTAAACAGAGCACTTAATAGCGGCCATGATATGGTCTGTCCATTTCATTGGTGAACTACCACGTGGCCTGCTACCTACAGCTTTGCTCTAAATTATGAATTTTTCACCACGATGAGATTCATGGCCGAAGAAGATCAAAATGCACGACTGCACTGTGGATGATCTGATGCCGAGTTCTGTTAATTTAGAATCATTTGTACGAAACTGCTCAGATACTCCCAGCATCCGTCTCCGGCACCACATCTCCAACACGTCAATCTTCTTCCTCTCGGTTCCACAAAGAGCCCATTTGTCTCCGAAACATAGAAGAAAATGCCATCGCGCTGCCAGTGTGGCCGAGCACTTAAAGTTCTGCATTATGGTCGTTTTAACAAATACGATTATCGTGAATTTGTTATGAAGTTAATGTCAAAACTACTAAAGGTATGAGTAGTTCATAGCCGACTTCAGCAAACAGCGAGTTGCAGCGACATGTCGCAGTGCGCAATACACGATGAAAACCAAAAAAAACTGGAGTAATACCTTGCTTCTTGCCAAATTTTATTATTCTAGATCCAGTCGATACAGTTGTAACAACTGACCTGGCTGAGCTGGCTGAGGCAGTGCTGGTCGAGGCCGAAGCGTGGCTTGGTGACGTCACCAGCCAGCATGCTCAGCTTGTCCAGCTGCTGCGGGCAGTGCGTGCGGATCACGTCGAACACCTGGACAAACACGATACAAAATTAAGAAGACAATATCCACTCACCTGATAACATGTTCTGGACGGCTTCCTTATTTTATTTTTTTCAGCGTGGACCGCCTTTGTACAGTTTTTTTTTGTGTGCATAAAACTTTAAATAAATAAATAAATAAATAAATCCTCATGGATGTCCTCCGCCATGGAGTGCGGGAGTCTGTCAAACTCTTACTAACTAAAACAATCCTGGTTTACCCTCATACACTTGTTTCGGAGGCTGTGGCTGCAGTTTAACTTTTTTTTGACTGGGCTATGGGTCTAGTTGTCAGTGGCCTTGACTGCTATCACACACACAGATACGGACACACTCAGAACAAGTGTTTGTGTGATGAGCACGATCGTTTGTTCTGTATCTGGGTGTAATTAATCTATAATGTGTGCCTATGTGTTCAGAAATATGTGAGTATGTTTATCAGTTGTTTAGTACTCTTAGCACAAGCTTTGCTTAGTTTAAGGCATTGTGTGAAAGTTGTGGAATATTATATTATTATTCTATATATTTTCTGCTACTGTGGATCCGATCCCCGTTAATCTCGTCCCATATTGGAAAGTGTCTCTCTTAGACCTCTAAGAGCAGAGCGCGTAAAACACTACGTTCCACCATCTCGAGTCCAGATTGTTGGGTAGACAGATGTCCCCTAATCTGTCGAGCCAGGATGTTCTCAAACCTGTCCTCCTAACCTAACCCAACTGCACCAGTATCATGGACTATCCAGAACACAAATACATAGTATGGCCTTCTGTCTAATTTATTTTAGAAGTGGGACATCATTAAATAACATTTCCCGTTCAGGATGGAGCGAGACCGACTGTCAGACTTTTACTGACAGTCCACCAGAATTCTTTTCACTCTCCTTAATTTGCCTTTGCGTTCCAGTGGCGCGGTGACTCTTGCAAACAATTCCGCAGCCCAACATGATGCCATATATCACAGTGTAAGTACACATTGGCACTAGGTAATTGTATTTATTTCTATCTTTGTATGTTTCCTTATTAGTTAACGATCTGTTTATTTTTCCTATTATGATCAAGCCATAAGAATTCTTGGAAACAAATTTTCCTTTGTCCACTATCAATATCAGCTTTTAACTGTTCACTGATAAACGAAAGCTGTTTACTGAAGGCCTTATCTCACGGTATTTAACTTGCACTAGCACCAGATGAGCGAGCGGGCGTCCAAGTGAGATCTAGGATCTCCGGTCACAATAGGGAAGGGCTTGCGGGTGGTAAACTTGGGCCCTCGACTCATGATAGAGGTAGGAATTTAGGGGTTTTAGTCGTTAATAACTCTTAATTTTTTTTTTCTTGTTACTATTATTATTGGTACGCTTGCGTTTGACCACCATCTCACCTGAGGGTAAGTGATGATGATTAATTCTCATCAGACTGAGGCTATTCTATGTTAATTGATAGTACTGTACTTCCATAAATAAGTTTATTCAGAGAGAGCTCGGCTGCAGACAACCTCAAGCGGCGGAAATATAATAACCTTGTTGGTAGTTCTATTTTTGAGCCGTTTGGGGTTGAAACTCTCGGATCGTGGGGTTCGAGTGTTCACAAATTATTTAAAGAACATTCAAAAAGCCTTGTTGACACTTCGCGTGTCCCAAGAGCTAGTTTTCACTTCGGACAAAGGATAAGCATTGCCATTCAGCGTGGCAATACCGCCAGTCTTTTAGGCACATTACCAGTCGATAGCGATGCGGAGGAGTTTTTCGACGTCGTACTTTAGATTGCTTTTATAATTCTTTAGGATTTTTATTTTGTAAGTTAGTTTTAAGCGTATATCTAGTTTTAATTACTTAAATGCTTTTATTTTTCTTATTCTAACTATATTAAAATAAATATTTACTATTAGCTTTAGAGAGCGTTTTTTTTGGTGGGTAAAAATCATCCAAATAACATCCCCAGCCATTGGACAAAGCAGGACATAGTGCCAGACTCTTCCTGACTAAAAAATCCACCCCGTTCCGAGTTCCGAGTTCCCCGGGCCGAGCTTCCCTTTCGGAGCTAATCCTGGCCCTAGTAGGCTTCGACCTGGCCCGGCCCGGCCCTTGCTGTTGCTGACAACTACTTGAGGCGCGCAGGAACATTGCGCACCGTCGACGACTTGGGCTCGGTCCGGACAGTTACCGGCCGATCGGACAGCCAGCGACAAATTGCTCGCCGTCCGCAAGCCCGCGCCTACGGTGGCTGGAAATCGGGATCGGAATCTTCGAGATTCAATCGGGAGGGGACTTACCGCCATAATTGTGGCGTGCCCAGCACAGGGTTGCGATTGACACTGATGCCTTTTCACCATGAAATCCCACCGGAACTCTGTCCGCCATGCCGCGATCTATCGCGGCAATGGTCTTTCGCCCCGGAGCTTTAGAGAGCTCTAATGTTAAGTACAGTGAGGTACTAGGTTGGTACAGACCTGCGACTGTTTGAGCTGCGCGAGCCTCTTCTCGGGCGTGGCGTCTTTCTTGTGCCGCATCAGCAGGTGCAGGCGCGACACGTCGCGGCACGTCCACAGCAGCCGCTCCACCAGCACCTGGGTACAACGTACAACACTTATATGTTATTATAGCTGTCTCACGCAGTTTTGTCCGTGTCTTTAGTTACTGCTCGGCACTTTTTGGTTGTGCCATGTACATAATTATATTCCTTAGTCAATGAAAAGGCTATCTAACATTGAATTAATTTTCAATTTGAACTAATAGTTCATGAGATTAGCACGTTCAAACATATAAAAAACAAACTCTTCGGCTTTTTAATATTGGTATAAATTATGTGTTCTCACCTAACATGGTGCGATAAAATCCGCAAAAATGATGGGGTCGGTTTTGAGTTTAACTGGATTCAACAGAATATACTATTTCAAATATGAAAATATTCACCATCTATATAAATGCTCATGCCCTATTTAAAAACCGTTTAGAAAAAAAGAATTGCGGAAGTCGATGTCAAAAAACGAAGTAAAAAAAATAGTAGATTATGTGACTGGGGGATAAAGCAGTGTCTTTGAGTCGCGGGCGGCATGTTAAATTTCGACGGGAACGAAGACTGCTGAGTTAAATCCCGAATGCAGTGAGGGATTTATATAATTAACTCCCGAGCAAAGCGAGGGAGTTAATAGAGAAACCTGAGTGAAGTGAGGAATTCAAGTCGCCCAAGACAAAGACAGCTTTATCCCCGTGTTGCTTACTCTACTTTTTACACCATCTGAGACAGTTAAAAGGCAATTTGGTCGACCAAATCATATATTAGAAAAATATAAATATTATAATATTTACAAGTTTATCAAACAAACAAAATTCACTACTCCAAGATTCTATAGTTTCAATTTTCTATAACGCTCCCATCAGTAAGCACGTTTTATTCTATATTCTTTTTTAGGGTTCCGTAGTCAACTAACCACCCTTATAGTTTCGCCATGTCTGTCTGTCCGTCTGTCTGTCTGTCTGTCTGTCCGTCCTCGCTTAATCTCTGGGACCGTTAGCACTAGAAAGCTGAAATTTGGTACCAATATGTATATCAATCACGCCAACAAAGTGGTCAAATAAAAATTGGAAAAAAATGTTTTATTAGGGTAGCCCCCCTATATGTAAAGTAGAAAGCGATTTTTTTTAATTTCAACCCTAACGTGTGATATATTGTTGGATAGGTATTTAAAAATGAATAGGGGTTTACTAAAATCATTTTTTGATAATGTCAATAATTTCGGAAATAATCGCAAAAAAAACAAAAAACAATGTGTGTCCCCCCCTCTAACTTTTGAACCAAGAGTTTAGAAAATATGAAAAAATTCTGAAAAGTAGAACTTTATAAGAACTTTCTAGGAAAATTATTTTGAACTTGATGGAAAGAACAATTTTTGTACAAAAAAGACAAAAGTGTTCTACAAAATAATTTCTGGACTAAGTTTGTAATATAATCGTAGCAGGCATTTTTCTAACCTCATAAGTGGGTACACTTATTGTGAATTTGTGACGGACGGGAAACTACGGAACCCTACACTGAGCGTGGCCCGACATGCTCTTGGCCGGTTTTTTTTGTTAGTAGCCAGTTTGAATTTCGAGTCAACTTGTTCGATGCACGTACATTTTAATTCACAATGTTGACGATTTTTGATATTCCAAATTCAAATCTCATTATTAACTAGGGATTGGCCATACTACATTATTTCCCTAGAGATAGACTGACATGCTTTAATTGAGGTTTGTATGACGTAGAAAACGACATTATCGAGCAGGAGGTGTAAAATTTTTATTTACACCTCCTGCTCGCGAATAAAACAACTGATGCACCTTGCCCATGAATCCAGTCCCTCCAGTGATAAACACCTCCCTCCCCGCGAAGAACTCAGGTATGAGAGGGGGAGCCGGTGACTGGGGAACGGGCCGGGGCACCATCGTGATTCACAAGTTGCCTGATGGAGGAAAATAAAAACATTATTATATACATATAAATAAGCTTAAAACAGTAAGGGGCCCAATATACTTTCCTTAAGAACTCTATGCCTTATCGCAATTAGCATTGAAGAATTAAAGAAGAACAGGCATATAAACCCAGACCCGACAGAAAAGTAACATACCTCAGTTTTTTTGTTATTATTTATATAATCATATTATATAGTTTTTATATTCGAAATCAATGGCTAACACCAAAATATTGCCTTATGTTTTTGTTCAGGCTTTACACTAAAAAAGTACAAAATGCCTACGTATCTACACAATTCGTAAATATATGTAACTAAATGACGTAGAAAAGTAAGTAGAACATTTTGAACATTTTCCCCAACTAACAATTGAAGACATAATTAAATTCTCAATTAGATGATTTTAAACCACCTTAAAAAAAAATTCCTAAGTTTAATGTTGTACTCGCGAGTTCAAAAATTATACAATACAGCTGTATCTCCTGGTCAGGTCTCCTGGATACATCCCATAACTATTTATCGACATTTAGTTACATACATTACGAATTGTGTAGATAAGTAGGCATTTTGAATTTTTTTAGTGAAAACCCTGAACAAAAACATAAGGCAATATTTTGGTGTTAGCCATTGATTTCGAATATAAAAACTATATAATATGATTATATAAATAATAACAAAAAAACTGAGATATGTCACTTTTCTGTCGGGTCTGGGTTTTTTTTATATGGGACGTGACCGTTCTTCTTTAATGGTTTTTTGTACAAGTGATTTGATAAGACTAGTAATAATGTGTTCCAGAATTGTTTAAACTGTTTTCGATTTGTGAGGAAAAACTTCTGTGGTACACCGTACTAAAGGCTTTTGGCAACAAAAACAGCTTTTTTACCTTAGTTATAAATAATAAAGAAGGAAATGTAATAGACTTCTATAAAAGGAGTAAGGGACAGCCCTCCACAACATTCCCAAAGATTTTTTTTCAGGAAACGGAAAAAAAAATCGGCCTCGCCATACAAATTGTCCAATCAAGTTTAACGTTCGTTTCCTGAAAAAAAAAAATTATTGTAGGTTATTCAGTTTCGTCTACTGAGCAAGCCCTTTTGTGGAGGGCTGTCCCTTACACCTTGTATTATTTTTGTTTTTCTTTTTCTGATTATAATATTTTTTTTTTCTGATTTAGGTAATATGTTTTTTGTTAGGTACAACTAAACCTTGTTCTAACTTTGCACCATCCAAAAATTGACAAGTACGAAGAATAAATTCAAAGAAGACTTTTTATACACATATTATCTTTTTCTAGAATAAAAAGGTAAGGTTTTATTTCTTTATTGAAAACAAATCGCCTCTCGTCCTAGACATCCGCATCCGTCGTTCCGGCACAGCACAGTTAACGTTACCGGTACAGACCTAGGATTTATTGGAGCGCGCAAACCCCACCTCGACGTCAATATCTATACTAATCTATACTAATATTATAAAGCGGAAGAGTTTGTTTGTTTGTTTGTTTGTTTGTTTGTTTGTTTGAACGCGCTAATCTCTGGAAATACTGGTCCGAATTGAATGATTCTTTCAGTGTTGGGTAGTCCATTTATCGAGGAAGGCTATAGGCTATGTTTCTTTTTTTTTCAAAATTAGGGATCCGTAATAAAATTGCTATTTTGTAACACAAGGTGTAAAATCGAAAACCTATTTTTGCGTGCGCTGCTAAAACTATTGACAATAGAACAAAATGATGTACTACGGGTTTGTAGATCCCATTAAGACCTACAAAAAAGTCCGCGAGAACATATATCTAGCTATCATGGTTTAACCACAATAACCGATTTTGTGTTCAAAATAATTATTAAATCGTCTGAAGAAAAAAAACTACGTTAAATATGTATCGTAATATTAATCTTTATCGAAATTAAGCATTATTTTATCAAGAGTATTTATGTAGAAGTAAAATACTTTTTGTTTCATCTCAATCGGATATTTCGTTTAAAAGTTATCACGTGTGTAAGATAGATGTTACCTATTAATGAGTAATGGGCCATAGAGTTTTTTATCAACATAAAATCCTGTAATAATCTTTTTCGAAATATATTTGGTGATGATTGTAAGTATAAGATCTTTGAAGAGTATAATAAATACATTTATGAACGCGGTAATCTTGGGAAATACTGATCTGATATGAAAACTGTTTAAATATTCAATAGTCCATTTATTGAGGGAGGCAATTATAGGCAATATTTTATCTCGGTATTTCCACGGAAACGAGAAAAACGCGGGTGAAACCGCGGGGCACAGCTAGTTGATTATAAAGTTATAGTCAATGAAAATTAAATTTTTTGCAGATTGACAGACAGATGACTTTGAAAGAAAGGTCGCGAATACGGAAACAAGATTCTAAATCTGTTGGCTTTGTACTTTTGCATAGTATGTACCTAACGTTATCTAGATGTGTGAAAATAGTCGTGTTTTCGACAAAAGTGCCACCCGTGTATACTAAAAACGACATCAGCAACACGTGAGCATGTGTCAACACTACGCATGTGTGAAACTTGCTACACGAGTATACTCGTAGAATATTGATCATTGGCATCTTCATATATTTACGTTTTTTTTTTTTTTAATTAACGGTTACCAAATATTGGATTATATCTAATACACACAAATTTCGTGTCAGTGTTTGTTATCAAACTTCAGAAGCAGATTTTATTGGCTCGTCAGAAGTACTGCGGGAGGGATTGATGTACATGTTATAATTGTCTTTGCTAAGTTACTGTGTTTTGTTATCATAACCATCGTAATTAATCAAAATAAATAAAAGAGATCTCAGAACCCTGAGTCTGTAGCAGCTTGACCGATTTTTATAAAATGTATACGTGTAGTTTTTTTCCTTTTTATTACTAATTTTCACACCCTTCGTTTTTTTATATGACCGAACAATGTTTGCCGGGTCATCAGTATTTATTTATTATATTGTTCATTGTACACTACGTAAACAAAAAATACAGGATAAACATTAATAAAAATAAGTATGTTATGTTATAACTAGCTGTGCCCCGCGGTTTCACCCGCGTTTTTCTCGTTTCCGTGGAAATACCGAGATAAAATATTGCCTATAATTGCCTCCCTCAATAAATGGACTATTGAATATTTAAACAGTTTTCATATCAGATCAGTATTTCCCAAGATTACCGCGTTCATAAATGTATTTATTATACTCTTCAAAGATCTTATACTTACAATCATCACCAAATATATTTCGAAAAAGATTATTACAGGATTTTATGTTGATAAAAAACTCTATGGCCCATTACTCATTAATAGGTAACATCTATCTTACACACGTGATAACTTTTAAACGAAATATCCGATTGAGATGAAACAAAAAGTATTTTACTTCTACATAAATACTCTTGATAAAATAATGCTTAATTTCGATAAAGATTAATATTACGATACATATTTAACGTAGTTTTTTTTCTTCAGACGATTTAATAATTATTTTGAACACAAAATCGGTTATTGTGGTTAAACCATGATAGCTAGATATATGTTCTCGCGGACTTTTTTGTAGGTCTTAATGGGATCTACAAACCCGTAGTACATCATTTTGTTCTATTGTCAATAGTTTTAGCAGCGCACGCAAAAATAGGTTTTCGATTTTACACCTTGTGTTACAAAATAGCAATTTTATTACGGATCCCTAATTTTGAAAAAAAAAGAAACATAGCCTATAGCCTTCCTCGATAAATGGACTACCCAACACTGAAAGAATCATTCAATTCGGACCAGTATTTCCAGAGATTAGCGCGTTCAAACAAACAAACAAACAAACAAACTCTTCCGCTTTATAATATTAGTATAGATAATAATGTACAATCCAGTAAGGTTCTGATTTAAATCTTTATCGTAATTCCGGGATTGTTCTCTCCACTGTTCAAGCAGCTTAGGATATGTTGCTCTCTTGTTGCTACGTCACTTTGTGCGTTTTTGGGTATGAATTGGTATTAATAACATAGTTCCAAAGACCATAGCCCTATTTTCCTTGTTTTTCCACATGTCGTACTTAATAGTTTTTCAATCGGGGGTTGTCCATGATGCACTAGTAGTGCGTAAAGGGATAATCGTTGATTGATTTTACGTTCCATTAAAAGTATCTAAAGGGCCTCTGCGAGCGGATTTCACCAAGAGTTTCCAAGATCTCAAGGTCCTGATATATACTAATGTATAAATAAAAATAATATATACATTAAAATATAGAAACTGAATTTAGCCACTGGCAGCTAAGAGATGACCAGTCTCATCTGACAGCACCCATTCGCTATTATATATATAATTATTATATATATATTATATGTATATATATATATGTATATATAATATATATTATATATATATCATATTATATTATAGCGAACGGTCATCTCTTAGCTCACCACTTAGCTTTGCTTAGATGACCAGTCTCATCTGACGGCACCTCTTAGCTGCCAGTGGCTAAATTCAGTTTCTATCTTTTAATTTTATTAATACCTATTTATTTCTATTTTATAATCTACATTGTGCTCACATAATAGAAGTAACAAGAAATATGTAACCTGCAAGCATTATATGTAACACATAACATGATTTAAAAGAGTGTCCATGGAGTTACTTGCACGTTCTTCTCCATACTTTCACGTAGACCTCTTCTACGTTTTGGAACGTGTAATTTAGTTTCATTTTTCTTGGACTGACCGACATTTCACTATTAAAAGTGCCTGCAAATGGTCTATTTGAAATAAATGCTTTTGATTTTGAATAGTATTATCTATTTATTTCGAACTGATATCCATATGTCTGTTAGGCTATAGGATAGCTAATTGTTCCTTATATCTGATTTAGGTGCGCAGTACAACACTGTACTCGGAAGCGGTTGAGTTTATCTCAGTCAATAAATAACAATAATTCATAATCATGCGGACGAGGTTTGCTTCTATAGATCGTAGTCACGTGTTGTTTGTTTGTTTAAAACCCAAGTGTTAATACTTTGACAAATGTTTACGTGTATGTATTTGTAGGCAGCCGGATGCAGCGCGGTTGGGATGCGAAGCCGTGATAATCAAAAATAGTGACAATGTGTTAATGGAGTCTATAAGGAGAATCAAAAGGTCTTGTGTCTTGAAACTGTTAATGAGAAGCATCTACAAGTGATTAATCATCATTGGTGCCAGTGCCTAGCCAGAGGTCAAATATTGGGACAAATTGTTTATATTAGTCCTTGTTATTAGAATTCTAATTTTATCATTATTATTATACTATAACTTTTCAATCTTCATTAATTAATATCATGTTTTTATGATATTATTTTGTAATTTTACTTTTGTAAGTTGTAATTGCATAAATTATTTTTGTGCATGCAGTGGTCTCCTATAAGTGAAGGAGTACACCGAAAAGATACTGGAACCACTAATATTATAAGATAGAGATATTGAGTACATCCTTTGTTGGAGATACTAAATAAATAATAAAATAAAATATTGGTTTGAACCCACCATTATTTATTTTACTTTTGTACATTATTACCATTATTTTTCGTTTGAACTCGAAAAAGTTTTCACTGATAGAAAACTACAGGACCGTTGAGATTTGTACAAGTACTATTGTGTTCATAGAAGATACTTCGGGAAAAACCTCATCTCTAAATACTTAACTCAAACATTTGTATGACAAGACAGCCTGTGTTTGAAAAGTGCACAAAGTTAACAAGTGAGACGTCAAACTGTTTGTTCTGACGATGATTTGAATATTGATGATGTTGGCCAAGCAATAACTGGCGCTCGGTGACGCACTGTGCACACGCCGCTCGGGACAAACACACGCGGCCGCAAATAGTTGGCTAGCCGAGACCAGAGGGCACACAGAACACGACCGCCCCAAGTTCACTAGTTGAGAAAATTTTAACACTAGCTTTTGCCCGCGGCTACGCCAGCGTACATAAAATATAGCCTATGTCACTCAAGAATAAAGCAGTTTTCTATGGATGAAAAAATTTTAGCAATCAGACGAGTAATTTCAGAAATAAAAAATTAAAAACAATCTTTACCTCTTTATAATATTAGTGTAGATTCTTATGGACAGTCAAGGAGCGTGTCGTGATGGGCCAGGGGTTAAGACACCCACTTCAGATCCGTGAAGTTGGGGGTTTAAAATTGAGCAAGGTGCTAATGTAAATTTTACAATTTATGTAGATACTTTTAAGTTTATCTAGGACATGACATTACTGACACCCTGTGCCTCGAAAGCACGGAAAGCCATTGGTCCTGGTTGTCATTCATAGATCTTTAACAGTCGTTACAGGTAGTCAGATGCGAGAAAATGTGATCTAATCAGTTTATCTAAGGAGTTTTGTGTTACGCAGTAAAAGGATTGTGGAGGTCTGATAGGCAGTCGCTTTGTTTATAACAGGTATTCAGCCGCATCCGGCGAGACTGCAAGCCAACCGGCTAGTTGGGAAAAAGCTAGGTAGATGATGATGATATTTGCTGGTACTCGACTGGATTGACTGGGTGCGCTAGTCCGGAACGTAGTTAACTTGACATTAGTGCGTTCGCAACTGCAGATGCACAACACAGATTTCGACCTGCAAGAAACACCACTACAAATCTCAGCTACGTGGCAGAAGTTGTGCCGGCAGTGGGCAGTGGAGCGCAGACCGACGCTGCTAACTTCGACTTTAAAAAAGCCTTCGACCTAGTCGATAATGACGTATTGCTGAAGAAGTTGCCAGACTTCGGGTTCACTCTTCATCTTCAAACTATATGAGAGACAGGCAGCAGTATGTGGATTGTGCAGGATACCGAATGCAACCACACTCGTAACACAAGATCTGGTGTAAGCCAGGGAAGTAATTTAGGCCCTTTGCAATTTTTATTGATATTTAACGAGACATAGACAGGGTCGTTAGTTGAAGCAAACAGAATCCGTTGCAGTTCAACGTATCGGAGTGCGTGACTATGTCTTATTCACGGGCACGTGCACCTATTTAATGTAAGTACACTGTGAATGGAAATAAGTTGACTAGGGTAACGGCTGTGAGGGATTTGGGACTACATTTTATTACTGAGCTGACGTTTTGTGATCACATTCTCAAATAAAAAAGTATACAGGAACTTGGGGGTGGTTTTTCAAAAATTAATTTCTTTAAGAAAACGTCAGCTGAGCGAGTCTAATGACCTGTAGGTAGTTTGTACGCATCGCTGAATACTAACTACAGGTCAGGTTAATTTCGTACATGCATTACAGCATTATATAATTCTTTAGTAAGGAGCCAACTAGAATGTAGCGCAGTTATCTGGGCCCCACATGAAACTAAATATAGCCTCATGTTGGAACGTGTGCAAAATAAGTTCATTAGATTTATTTCTATGAAAGTGGACGGGGTTCCTTTTTATTCGCCAATGTATCCTACCCTATTTATCCTAGATATGGTCAGATATAATGGACTGAGGGTCAGGAGGGAGCTTACACTCGTAACCTATATCTTTACGATAATTTGGGGGAGGATACATAAAGCAGATATTTTGGCTGGGGTAGGTTTGTGTGTGCCGGACGGGTACGCGACGCGTCGGCGACGGCTGCGCCTGCTGCCGCGCGCGCGGTCTAATTTACTGAGCGAGGCGCAATCTCTGCTTACCATCATTCATGGAGTCCCCTTATTTATTAAGGTGAGGCTTCTCCCACTCTGGGTGGCGCGGGAGGGCATGTCAGACTTTTACTGACTTAAACCACACCTATGTTCCTTCAGTAACCTTTTAGGTTCTAGAACCACGGGTTCCCCTTTCAGAAGTTAATCTATTTTTAGACTAAAAAAAACCCACCCCATTCCTTCTTGCCTTTCATACTATGGCCGAGCTTCCCTTTCGGAGATAACCCTGGCCCCAGTAGGCTTCGATCCAGCTGGGCCCCTGTTGTTGCTGACAGCTCCTTGAGGCGCGCGGGAATAGTGCGCGCCGTCGACGACTTGGTTTCGGTCCGGACAGTTACCGGACGGCCGGACAGCGAGCTACCCATTGCTCACTGTCCGCAAGACCGTGCCTTCGGTGGCTGGAAATCGGAATCAGTATGCCGGCGGTGGCGGCGATAAGGCCGTTGCCTGATGCGTTCGGCCTCCTCCTTTGCGAGTATTACTGCTTCGCAGAAGTCGGCGACAGCCTGTCACTCCTCCTCGCTCCGGACCATGGCCTCAACCAAGGGGCGGCGTGAGAGGTCTCCGCCGCCGATCGCCCCCACGAGGGCACGGCGATGCTCCGCCCAAGTAGGGCACACCTCGACTGTGTGCTCCACCGTGTCTTCCGAGCGACACCCGGGCGTCACTTCCGCAAGGTAAGGACGCTGTGAGGTCTTTCCAGCCACGCCTCAAGAGGGGACTTACCAGATCACATGGTGGCAGGCCAGCAAGGAGGCTCGCCGCTTCGTGGAAAACTGTGCGATATCCCTGCACCATCTGTATTGCCATGACTCATGCGTGCGTTCAGCTGCACCTTCGGTTGCTGACGCAGCAACGGCGCCCGCACTAGCGTCCCGTAAAGGGCCATAGACCGAACGATTCTTGCGTAGAGCCTCCGGCAGGAGGCGTCTGGACCCCCAAGGTTGGGCAGAAGCCGCTTGAGAGCAGCCCCGGTCCAGTTCAATTTGGGAGCCAGACGTCGGAAATGCTCCACGAAATTTCAACATCTGTCGAGGACAAGTCCCAGGTGCTTCATCATCGACCCGACGCCGAAGAATATAACATGGTGTAACTGAATCGATTCCAAATATTTTTATTTAACTATTTTTATTTATTTATGATTATTAATATTAATAAATAAATAAAAATAATTGGAATCGATTCAGTTACTGATCCTGAAACAACTGGCGACGTTTGCTGCAAGGATGGATTGCTATATCCTCAAGCATTGTAGTGGCCGACATGTAGCGGTACAAAAAGCACTCAAATGATATTAACTAATGACAATTGTGAATTTAAAGGTAAATGCTATTTATTTATTTATTTAATGTAATGATGACTTACTTATTTATTATTTTTGAATTGTTAATGTATTTGTATTCTGTAGTATGATGAATTGTAAATTGAATTGTATTGTGTAATGATATGGGTGTAACTTACCTGATTAAAAAAAAATATCATTTTTATATTCAGGTTTCGCATATTCTAAAAATGTTGTATACATATACATATATTTTAATCATTACTTTTTTTACATTCATTATTCATACATTTTAGTACCATTCCCTAATTATGAGAATGCCCGATCTAGACGTGTTTCACGATAAAATAGATATAAAGTCAACAGTACTTTATATCTACTCAGAATTTTTAATTTAAATTAATTTAAATTTTATTGTATTAATTAATTTGGAATAATTGAAGTCTTTTATTTGTATTTCCGCGTTGTTTTCATTTTTGAATTTTAATTGTACTTATTGTGTATTTTACATCTTTAAATTAAAGTAGCCTGTATGGAATTCTGATTCAGAGCTGTAGAATTGAAAATGTTACTATGCCCTTACTGTCACGTACATCAGCTTCTTTTTAAATGTAGTTAAGTAGCAGTACTTTAAATTAAAAAAAAAAAAATTGATAACCCCAACGTGACGTTTGAACATAGTTGGTGAAATTATGGTGAACTATTTTTTTTTCGGTGGGTAAAATTCATCTAGACGACATCCCCCGCTCTTGGGCGGAGCGGGAAATAGTTTCAGAATTTTACTACCCCGTTTCTTCGCTGGCTTTCATATCGGTGCCGGGCCTTCCTTTCAAAAGCAGACCCTTGGCCTCAGTAGGCTTCGACCCTGCTGGGCCCCTACGGTTGCTGAGAACTCCTTGAGCGCACGGGAACAGTGCATGCCGTCGACGACTTGGGCTCAGTCCGGACAGTTACCGAACGGTCGGACAGTGAACTACCCATTGCTCATCGTCTGCAAGCCCGCGCCTACGGTGCCCGGAAATCGAAATCGGAATCCCGACAGCGGGAGTCGGAAGCATTGTCATGATAGGAGCCGATCCAGATCGCAGTCACGGTCTAGAATAACACCGGACGATCTCTTCAGATTGTGTCCATATCATCCGTAGTATAGGAACCGAGCGCAGAACAGAGAACAGCTCTGCAATCGGAAGTAGTCGACGAAAAACTAAGGTTAGCGTTGTCGGAGGCGGCCGTTAGCGCTGTATCCACGTCTATTTCACTGCGCTTCATGAAAAATACAAAATTACTGTTCGGTACACCTTGTTAATATAGTGAGACCAAACCGATGGACCTATCAACATTATCAATCATATTCATTTTTTCAAGAAAAAAGAAACATTTTTTTTTTCAAAACAAAGCAAACCCGTGATTTTGACAAGAATTTCATCATAAACCCAAACTAGTACAGGTTTTTGATTAAAAAAAATCTGGATTATTATAGGTTTATGATGAAATTGATGTGTCTTATCGTATCTTCCGGTTTTTCATCAAAACCCTAGGTTTTTGAAAAACCTGCGACATATGAATCATTGAGCCAATAAGTACAGGTTCTCACGGAAGCTGATAAAGTAAAAGAAAACTAACAAGCAAAGCTCAATAATAATAGATGATCAAACAAGCTTCCCGAAGAGAAGTTCGATCATTAATTAGCATTACGTTTCCGCATTTTTATCAATCGTTCGTTGCCCCGCACGAAAAAGAAATGAAGAATATGACAGACGACCGTAATGTCAAAAAAAAAAAAAACTAAAATTGTGCGAAGGTTGCCCGTAAGGATAGAGAGAGGGACTACTTTGTAAATAAACTATATCTTCGAATGAAGCGACGAATATATAATTATATATTTTATGGCCTACTCTTCTATATTCATATTTCTGTATCAAGAATCTGAGTTGGAGTCAGTGGGCAGGCTCCATCAACGTGAACATAATTTTAAAGAAGCTTATTGCTTCATTCAACGCAATTTTGATAAAGATCATTTCTCCGGAAAATGTTTGTTCGAATTTCATTTTACCACATTATATATTTGCAATATTTTCACTACACCGTAGGTAATACCTACTTTACGGAATTTTGTTCATAATAGTAGTTTATGTGACTAGGGGATAAAGCAGTGTCTTTAAGTCGCGTTCGGGATGTTGAATTCCGAACGAAACGAAGGTTGCTGATTTTAATCCCGAACGACAGTGAGGGATTTATAAAATTAACTCCCGAGCAATGCGAGAGAGTTAATAAAGAAACCTGAGTGAAGTGAGGAATTTAAGCCGCCCAAGTCAAAGACAGCTTTATCCCCGTGTTGCATACTCTACTTTTTACACCATCTGTGAGATAATCAAAAGACAATTTGGCGACCAAATCATATATTAGAGAAATATAAGTATTATATTTATAAGTTCATCAAACAAACAAAATTCACTACTCCAAGATTCTATAGTTTCAATTTTCTATAATGCCCCCGTGTCGTCAGTACGCACGTTTTATTCTATTTTCTTTATTTTGTTAGTGGCCAGTTTGAATCATAGTGATTACATACTCTTTGGTTTGAATTTCGAGTCAACTTGTTCGATGCGCCTACATTTTAATTCACAATGTTGACGATTCTTGATGCTCTAAATTCAAATCTTATTATTCTCTAGGGATCGGCCATACTACATTATCTCCCTAGGCCATTGATATACAAAAAACCCTTTTTTTTATTGGGTTTTTACAATTCAATGCCCTAGGCATATAATGACTTGCTTTATGTGAGGTTATTATGACGTGTAAAACGACATTATCGAGCAGGTGGTGTAAAAACATATATACGGTTACTTGTAGCATTTTAAACATTAAATTTAAAAAGCGTTATGCCGCCCATTGTACACTCATTTTGAATAATGTTTGTCCTGTATCTTTTTTGTTCGTGTGGTGTACAATAAAGAATATAATAAATAAATAAATAAAAAGTTAATAGGTTCAGCTACAAAATTTAGTGACAGAAATGAATCGCTGTAAAACCGACTTCACACAGTCTTGTCTGCCCTACCCCTAGACTGTAATTCAAACTAGTGTAGGCGCGGAGGATTAGGGCGGCCCGCGGGCTGACGAGCAGGTGGTTTGAAGGCTTGCCGCGGTGATGAGCGTTAGAACCATCTGCGACGATAAGCTCGCGTGGACGCCCAAGCCCTGCAGTGCCGGAGCTGTGACAGAAACAATGCATGCTGCATTTTACATGCCAGCTTGCATGCCACATACTTAACACAAGCATCTGTTAGCATGCTTGTTACTGAGACCAATTAAAACCACTTGTTTCATAAACCTTCGGGGCGTTTGATGAAATGATAATTAAAACAGTAGTGTACTGAATGTTCGGAAACTTAGTATTTCTAACAAATGTTATTTTGGTTGTTATTTTAGTGTAACATCGGTGAAAAGATTTTCGACCAAATGAAACGTGCGTCGGAGTAACGATAAATATCGAACTGTATAACAAGCCAATTGATACAGTGGCAGACGTGACTTCGATGAAATAAAATAATGATATAATAATAATATAATATTCCACAACTATCACACAACGCCATCTAGTCAATGATGGTAAGTAAGTAATTGAAAAGTTTTAGGTGCAATGATATTCTGTCAAATAGTTTTCGAATTTATGATAAACCAGCTTTTGCCCGCAGCTTTGCCCGCGTTCATAAAATATAGCCTATGTCACTCAGGAATAAAGCAGCATTCTATCGGTAAAAAAAAACTTAGCAATCGGACCAGTGCTTCCAGAGATTACCTCCTACAAACAAAAAAACATAGTAACAAACTTTACTTCTCTATTCTATTATACAGCGTAGATAGCCGGCCTGAACGTTCTATTGGCATTCGGTAATTCCGTCACTCAGTCATTTCATTTGTGCCAGGAAACGTGATTTTTAAAATCAAGTTTTAGAATAAAAAATTCATCGTTACAAATCTCGATTAAATGTGATCAGAAATATTTTATTTGTGGTACATGTGCAAGGTATGGTCAGGGGGTCGTCTTAGGGGCGGATTTCTATAAGTTACATTTTCTTTACTTTTTATATACGAGTAAGTACATTATTTATGAAGGGCTCAAGTTCACGCAAAATGTTGCACGCAATGTTCAGAGGTCTTTACTGGATTAGTTTTACACAAAATTATTTTTTGATTTCAGTAGACACCTGGATAGTAACTACTAGATATCTTTGTTCCCGAAATATGTGGAGGAAGATTGTAATAACGTCATAACCACGTAAAAGCGGTTGTGTGGAAGTGTACCTCGGCTTGGACGCTCTCTATATGTTAATTAAATCAGTAAATATAAGTCCTGCTTATAAATCAAGTAATGTAGTATTGAGCTGATTTACATCATCAGCGTCATGGTAGATATTCCACCCAACCGCTCAACGCGTTTTGGGAACACATTTATTGTGCGTACAGTCAAGCAATGGAATTCCCTGCCGGAGTCTGTGTTTCCTAATAGCTACAATTTAGGGGTCTTTAAGTCAAGAGTGAATAGGTCACTTCTAGGTAACCGTGTTCCATCGTCGACCACATCATCGCTTACCATCAGGTGAGATGGTGGTCAAACGCAACAATAATTCATAAATCTATCAAAAATAGTTAAAAAAAGATATTACCGTGTTAGTACTTGATATGTTGCGATCTCCGCGAAGAACTTGTTGGATAGCTTGGCACTGTGTAGGGGCACTCTGCTAGTGTGAGGTGGTGTGGGCGCGCCTCGGCCGCGTGCACTCGCGATGCCAACTGAAGTGTCACAACACTCCTCGTGCCATCGTCGTCGCCGCCTCGTGCGAGCCAACGCTTCCTTATTGACGCTAGCTTCGACCGCGGCTCGGTTCAAGTTTTATTTATTTTTACTAGCTATTGTCAAGAGTGTAAGTACTGCCTGAACTCGAAAAATGGATTGTGTGATTATCTAAATTTTTCTGCGACTCACCACAGTTAGAAAGAAGAAAGAAAAAGAGTTTATTCGCGTCAAACATGACGCATACCATAACAAAATAAATAAATAACAATAACAACTAAAAGTAGCACGTAAGATATGCGTCACATCCGCGCAAAACGGCCAGCGCTCAGCAAAATGCTGAGGCTCATGAAAAACAGAGCCACAGCGCTGATTTTCAGCACCAGCCGTCGTCGACGATGAGACGCCGATCGGTCAGCAAGGATTTAAACTACTTGCAATCAATTCAAAAAAATAAAATAAACTAATTAAAACATAAAATAACAATAAATCGAACAATAACCTTAATTATACATTAAACATAAACATAAACAACAACCTTAATTATACATTAAAAGAAGTACAGTTCGAATGCATGCTTGTGCGACGCCCTGACGCTCGACATCGCGCTGGTGGTGATGATGGTGATGACGACTTGCAGGCGCGGTGGAACACCACGCTACGTCGATGACTCGGCCTCGGTCCGGGTGGTTACCGGACGGCGGCCCGACGGCCAGTTACTCATTGCTAGAATTATCTACACGTGTTTTTGCAAATAAATTAATCTGAATCTGAACAATTATTTACACAATACCTACATAATAAGTCAAGAGTGAAAAGGTTCCTTCCAAGCGAGCTCCATCGTCGACCATATCGTCGCTTGGTAAGCGACGATTGGGAGATAGTGGTCAAACGCGAACCTATCAACAATAGAAAAAGAAAACGCTCTATCTCTAAAGAGAGGAGCTTCATAACAGTACCTACTACAGGAGTACCTACTGCTTTCTGACTCCAGCCCTTCATCCAGTTGCCTCATGAGAGCCTCTTCAGACGTTGCTCGAGGCTCGTGGCTATTAAGCCATTGGTTGATACGACTGTCGGTACAAAGATCGCTGACGCCACATCCCACATGCCCACCACTTCGCGAATCAAGTCAAGATAAAACTTTTCTTTTACTTCCTTCTTTGGTTTAACTATTCAAATTCAGTTCTGATGATGAGATTTGGAGAAATCCCCAAATATTTTAACCATAGGTACTCATGGCGACTTCGGTATTTCCACAAAAAACTCAAGTAACTATTTGCTCTGGGCAACTTTCACTTGATGAAGGCACTGAATGTCGATCAGAGAATATTCAGACAGTCAAGATGTATCTTGGACAGAGGATAAGCATTGCCACACAGCGGCAGCGCGGCCCCAGTCTCAAAGTCTTTTGTGGACACTGCTAGTCGACAGCGATGCGAAACATTACTTTTAGTTGTGTTTATAAATAATAATAATATACGTAAATTGATCGAAGGACTGGACCAATTTGCCTGCTGCTGGCTTCCCGTCCGATTAAGAATAATTTAGTGGTCTCAAAGGCTAGAGGGAAAGGCTCTTAGTGCTCCTCACCATCAACGGCTGTATCTTATCTTCTATCTATAATATAAAAATGAATCGCAAAATGTGTTGGTAAGCGCATAACTCAACAACGCCTGGACCGATTTCACAAATTTTTTTTTTTGTTGGGTTCGTTATTATGAGGAGAAGGTTCTTATGGAAAAAAAATGAAAATTAGGGTAGTGTAGGGTAGAGTAGGGTAGTGTAGGGTAGTGTAGGGTAGTGTAGGGTAGAGTAGGGTAGAGTAGGGTAGAGTAGGGTAGAGTAGGGTAGAGTAGGATAGAGTAGGATAGAGTAGGGTAGAGTAGGGTAGAGTAGTGTAGAGTAGTGTAGAGTAGTGTAGAGTACTGTAAAGTAGAGTAGGGTAGAGTAGGGTAGAGTAGGGTAGAGTAGAGTAGAGTAAGGTAGAGTAGGATAGAGAAGGGTAGAGTAGGGTGGAGCAGGGAAGAGCGGGAGCGAAGCCGCGCGGGCAAAAGCTAGTATATATATATATTCTTAGCTTATCATCAGGTGGGATCGCAGTCAAAGAGTGGTTTATATCAATGAAACAAAAAATGTGTTATATCGTTTTAATTCATTAAACCACCAACTTAAGTTGGCTCGCTCTCGCATCAATGTCTCGAAAGGTTCAAAGTAAATGTTAACTACTCGATGATAGATGGCGTTGTTATTAAGAAAAGGTTGAAAACTTCTAGGTCCATAAATTAAATGTAATGGTTACAATAAATCATTATATTAAATAAATATATTCTTTGTTCACAGGTCATTAATGATCGAAACAGCAACAAAGAAATTCTTAATTAGCGATACGAACTGCTCCTGCCATCTTACGGGTCGTAGCAACACTAATGCTCTCGCAAAATTACTGTCGACACGCTGATACGTGAAAAAAATACTGTCGACATGGTTCATTTTGGGAGAAAACTATTGCAATCATAATTATCGAGGGTACAGTGTGAAACCCAATAAGTGCCGAATAACAAAAATCGTTTTATTAGTGGTGGGGGTGGCAGCAGAATTCCCTTTTGCCTTGAACTTTTTATTAAGTTTTTTTATTAATTTCTTTAAGCTTGTTTAGTGCACATAAGCTGTATAATATAATTTTCAATAATACATATGACGTATTATTGAAAATTATAAAAATCCTGAGATTTGCAAAATCCAGCCGCAATCCTGAGAAGAGTCTAGAAATCTTAAAAACTCAGGACAAATCCTGAGATATGGTAACCCTAACCGTCGTCGTAGCCGCGCGCCACACTATGTGCGCGCTCGTCGTGTGCGGGCTGATAACACCGTTCCCAATCACTAGGTTCCTGGAGCGTGTCTCCCCGGCGCCACAGTCCCGCCGGCCGAGCTCTCCGCGTGACGTGCCCCGCTCCTCGTGCCGCCGCCATGCTGCCCTGGTCCGCGCCCGTGCTGCTGACGCTCCTGCTGGGCGCGCGGGAGGTGCGCGCCGCCCACAACGACACCTACTGCGAACGTCTTAGCCATCTGAGGAATAGTTCCTGGGGTATGTGCTCTCACAGCAGTATGAACTATATTACGTAGTTACTGAAACCATCTACGTCTGGGACAGCTGTTGATCAGATCCAAAGCGCCTGCGATAGCGCCACAACACTAGATATTGTATTTTTGGGTACAATAATGACTGGTCTACATTGTCCTCATATACTTATCAATATTGTAATATGGAATTATTGTAAAAACAATAATTTTTAGGGTTCCGTACATAAACTACTATTATTAGGGTAGCCCCCCTATATGTAAAGTAGGAAGTGATTTTTTTTTTAATTTCAACCCTAACGTGTGATATATTGTTGGATAGGTATTTAAAAATGAATAGGGGTTTACTGAAATCATTTTTTGATAATGTCAATAATTTCGGAAATAATCGCTCCAAAAGTAAAAAACAATGTGTCCCCCCCTCTAACTTTTGAACCATAAGTTTAGAAAGTATGAAAAAAATCTGAAAAGTAAAACTTTATAAGGACTTTCTAGGAAAATTATTTTGAACTTGATCGAAAGAACAGTTTTTGTACAAAAAAAGACAAAAGGGTTCTACAAAATAATTCCTGGACTAAGTTTGTAGTATAATCGTACATGCAAGCATTTTTTTAAACTCATAAGTGGGTACACTTATTGTGACGGACGGGAAACTACGGAACCCTACACTGAGCGTGGCCCGACACGCTCTTGGCCGGTTTTCAAGAGTAAGTAACCATGCAAGTTTTTTGTCGGTACTTCTCCATAGGAAACGATCATTTGGGACCGTGCACTAGCGCTTCTGACGTTTTATAACATACATGTAGGCCTTTTTTGACTATTGTGATTAATATTGTTTATTACTAATGGTGGCCGCGGCTCTCGACTCTAATAAGTACCAACTAACTGAAGTTTGTTCATATCCTGTTGAGAGGATTTTCGACAGCGTTACTACGTGTCACGCAGAGGGCCACGCAGGTGGGTTTTAGTCAGTATCTAACAGTGTGACACTCCCTCTCGTGTCACCTAGAGCAGGAGGACTCGTGATCATTACTCATCCCAGACAAGGAGTTGATAGTAATGTTCGCTCACGTTGCGTGACAGTCGGAGACCGGTCCGTTGTGCTCAATCACTTATTTTGTAAAACATACACAACACAGGCGGGTTCAGTGGTATACTGTACCTATTTAGAAATGTGTTCTCTATGTTTCATATCAACAGAATGGCGGATATAATCTAGGAAAAAAAACAAACAAATAAAAATAACGAGGAATTTAATTAAAAAGAACAAAATTGATCTATTTATAAAATAACAATTCTTTCAATTATTATTTCCTTGCCAAAATACCTAAATTATATCAAAATAACCAAACAAGTGCGCGGGAATCCGATGGATGCGAGATGCAAAATACGGTCATTGTGGCGGCAATTGGGGGAGGTGTCCAACAGTGGACGTTTTTCGGCTGAAATGATGATGACGATGATTGTATAATGTAGAACATTCTAACTTATGTATTTATGATACTTATCATGCAAAATGATCTTAACATCTTACATTCTTCAAAAGCTCTCACGAAAGCAGCTCGGTGTTGGCACCTGTGACACGCGTAGGGTTGCCAACTATACTGTTAAAAACAGCATTATACTGTTTCTAACTACGTTATAGGTACTTTTTATTGTTGAAAAAAAAATAAAGAATGCAAAATACTGTTTTCAGCATCAAAATTCATGCTACGAGTACGATACTCGTAAGTATTAGACGCTCACTTTCAGGTACAAAATAGTACTCTGTGACGTCACGCTTTTTTTTATCACGTTAATGAAGTTTTAGAACGAATCTCTCAAGACATCAAGACTGTCAATCACTGTCACAGTGACACAGACATGATGAAACATGAGACATGTGTGCGTATCAATCGAAGAATTTTTGGTCTACAATTACAGTAATCGTCTTTTTCCATTTTCTGAAATTATAATTATGCACATTGGCAGAATAGTAGAATGTACAACGCAAAGAGGTGTGAAGATAGAAATAGAGCAAGTATTAATTTAATAAAAAATGAGCAACTCATTTATTTAATTTTTTGTTATAATTGTGATGAAGCGTGTGAAGTTTTTTTTAAAAATGACAGTAAATTGATAAGTTGTGCGAGAAGCTCAAAAATTATTTATTTAAAAAACAATAAACAAATAAAATACTGTCAATTTTTCTAAAATACTGTTTGATATTCTTCTCAGATAAAAAAATACTCTATTTCTTGTAAAAAAAGTTGACAACCCTAGATGCGCGCCCGAGAGCAACTCGTCTTCATGAAACTGAATATCTCGACTGAACCTTTCGTTTGCAATGTAATTTAAAACATTTTAAAGGTTGCAAATAAAATTCATACGATAACGTTACAATTGTAGCTAATTACTTACCAGTTATGGTACAGTTTTCCTCCTAGATATTGATATCTGTTTACGAGTATTTGGTAGGCATCCGCCCGGATGTCGATTTCGGGGCCACGTAACAGCGGTTTTATTTCCATAAAAAATTAAAAACTATTCAAGATTTTTGTTTTTAAGCGACACTTCTAAAAACAAGCTTTATTATTTTTTGTAACTTTCAAATATTTCCATGACGAAATCTCGTAGACATACAAGTTTGAAATCGTAAGTTGGGATCAGATTCGTGATTTATTTTTAATGAGCCAACTAATTTATATCAAGTCATTTAGGCAATTTAATTTAAATAATTTCTCATGGTATTCTCTTTTATATTTGTGGATTTCCAGAGGTTTAAAAAAGTTTAAAATGAGTAGAACCTGGCCTTATAAGACACTGTGACCCTGAGCGGCCCCGGTAGAATGCTACGAATATTCTTACCAACTTATAATAGATAATCTTAATATAATCGAAAGATAGACTTAACTACTTTAGACTATTTAGAGGCAAGGCTTGAATTATTGGAAAAAGATTTGTCGTTATTTAAAGATACCAATGCAACTTTATGGCGCTTTTAAGTTAGAAGACATAAGTCAACAGGTAGTTGACATGTACGATGCGACTGATGTCTGAGATGTCTATTTAAACTGTAAATGTTTGATAAAATCAGCATTAAATTTTGTGTCAAAGCATCTCTGTCACAGGATAGTGGAGCTAACAATAACCCTACAAGCCATATAATTGTTTCGTAAAGTTGCCTAAAATTACGATTCCTACATTCTCTGGCAAATATAATGAATGGACAACTTTTTATAATCTGTTCACATCATTAGTTCATAATAACACGTCTTTGGATAATGTTCAAAAGCTGCACTACCTCAAGACTCATCTTACTGGGGAAGCTGAACAGCTAATAAGATACACGCCAATCACAGATGCCAACTACAGTCTGTGCTGGTCTCAATTAGAAAAACGTTGCGCAAATAAAAAATATTTAACCATTTGCATTCTAAAAAGATTATTCAGCCAAAAACGCCTACATGTTGAATCAGCTTCCGCATTAAAAGACCTATTAGATACTACAAGTGACTGTCTCAACGCCCTAGCAAATTTGGGAATTGATGTGAGGACATGAGACGTTTTATGATCATTCATCTAGTCACATTCAAGCTAGATAACGAAACGCGTAAGCCATGGGAGTTCAGCGTTTCTAATGACTCTAGTAACGATTTACCCACATTTGAACAATTTAAATTATTTATCGAAAGTCATTTCCGCGCCTTGGAATGTATAGAACCAAGGAAGGCAGTGACTTATTAGGGCAATGCTAGTTCACAGGCTCATAGTTCAAAAGCAATGTTAGCGACAATTTCATCCAATATGCAGTGCGAATACTGTACGGAATCCCACAAGCTCTGTTTCTGTAAACAATTTGCATAACAATCTTCAGAAAGCAGACGCGAGTTCGTCGCAAAAAAATAAAATCTTTTTTAATTGTCTAGGCAGCAATCATACAGTACGTGATTGTAGAGTTTGAAAAAAACGTCACCATTCGTTATTGCACATCAATAAAGAGTCGGACGGAGAGACTCCAGGTCAAGAGGCTACAGCAAAGCCTGCTGTCGACAACTAGTCCTTCGACTAGTAATGGTCAGATAGTTGCGTGCTTGTCTACTGGCCACTCGGGCCAGCCCTAAAAACCCGGACAGGTTTTATTAACCACAGCGCTAATAAAAGCAGAGTCCAAGACGGGTGAATTTTATACAATTCGAGCTTTGTTAGATCAAGGCTTCCAGGCGTGTTTCAACACAGAAGCCACAGTACAATATCTCGGGCTGAAGATAATCCCAGTCCGAGGCCTAGTCTCCGGTTTAGGAGGCAATAGATCAACCATGGCAAATAACATGGTAAATTTGACATTTAAGTCCAGAGTTGAACCAGATTTTCAATTTAATATTAGTGCTTATGTGTTAAGTACCTGAGAGAACTGTTAACACAAGTTTGTTGGATTGGGTTGAAGACCAATTATGATACAAAAAAGATAAATGTACATTGTGCTCAGTTTAATGAAGATAAAATTCCCAAGAAATTTTGGGAAATAGAAGAACAAATTGTACAAAGAAAATATTGAATCCAGAAGAGCTAAAATGTGAAGAATTTTGCATTAAAACAACTAAAAGAGATGATACAGGCAGATACGTTGTGCGGCGGAATGGTAATTCCGAGACGAAGATCCTATGTGTAAGGGCGGGCATTCGCGTGAGATAGCTGAAACAAGATTTAAATCATTAGAAAAAAGGTTAAGTAAAGATTTTAAATGAAAAATATAAAGACGTAATTAGTGAGTACTTACAGTTAGGCCACATGAAACCTGTAAAAAAAGAGGAT
This sequence comes from Mythimna albipuncta, assembly GCA_929112965.1. Classification (NCBI taxonomy): domain Eukaryota; kingdom Metazoa; phylum Arthropoda; class Insecta; order Lepidoptera; family Noctuidae; genus Mythimna; species Mythimna albipuncta. The sequence continues at coordinate 12,566,316 of OV815987.1, forward strand.
GATAAAAAGGGTCAAGCAGTATACTTACCACATCACGCAGTGATAAGAAATGACAAGACCACGACGAAGGTTCGTGTGGTATTCAATGCTTCTGAAAAAAATAAAACCGGCCAAGAGCGTGTTGGGCCACGCTCAGTATAGGGTTCCGTAGTTTCCCGTCCGTCACAATAAGTGTACACTTATGAGTTTAAAAAAAATGCTTGCATACACGATTATACTACAAACTTAGTCCAGAAATTATTTTGTAGAACCTTTTTGTCTTTTTGTACAAAAACTGTTCTTTCCATCAAGTTCAAAATGTTTTTCCTAGAAAGTCCGTATAAAGTTCTACTTTTCAGATTTTTTTCATATTTTCTAAACTTATGGTTCAAAAGTTAGAGGGGAGGGACATTGTTTTTTACTTTTGGAGCGATTATTTCCGAAATTATTGACATTATCAAAAAATGATTTCAGTAAACCCCTATTCATTTTTAAATATCTATCCAACAATATATTACACGTTAGGGTTGAAATAAAAAAAAAAAATCACTTCCCACTTTACATACAAGGTGTAAGGGACAGCCCTCCACAAACTTTAAGGACTTACTTAGTTGACGAAACTGAACAACCTACCACAATTTTTTTTTACAGGAAACGAAAAAAAAAATTCAGCCTTACCATAGAAAATTATAAACTTGATTGGACAGTTTGTATGGAGAGACCTAATTACTTTTTCGTTTCCTGAAAAATTTTTTGTGGAAGGTTGTTCAGTTTCGTCTACTGAGCAAGCCCTTAAAGTTTGTGGAGGGCTGTCCCTTACACCTGGTATAGGGGGGCTACCCTTATAAAACATTTTTTTTTCCAATTTTTATTTTACCACTTTGTTGGCGTGATTGATATACATATTGGTACCAAATTTCAGCTTTCTAGTGCTAACGGTCACAGAGATTAAGCGAGGATGGACAGACGGACAGACAGACATGGCGAAACTATAAGGGTTCCTAGTTGACTACGGAACCCTAAAAACGGAGTTTCACTAAACGAAACCCTCATGGTAACACCAACTCTGCAAGCGGATTTAAGACACACTATGTTGAAGTGGAGAATACATTTTATTGGGATTGTGGCGGATATAGTAAAAATTTACCGTCAAATCAAAATAGCCGATGAGGATGCTGTCTTCCAGCGAATACTCTGGCGAGAAAGCCCTCAACCACAGCTGTCAATACAATAGAAAAGAAGTGTTTATAGTTAAGGAACATAGATCCACTTTCTTCAGGCTTTATGACTCGTATGTTTGCCGTCTATTGCTCCTAAGCAAAGAGGAAAGTTTGCTGCACTTTCAAAATTATTGGCTATCATTATCCACTCTTCTGTGGATGGAATTTTCATATATGTCTCTCTTAATTTGGACCATATCGTTGTACACACTTCTCGTACTATGTAGCTTATAGTTTTTATTCCAATTCTGAATGTGTTTTGAAGAACCGTGAATGAATTTCCTGATGCTAAATATCTGTAACAATTATTTTTCAGGTAAGCTTGTTATCAAAAAATGGAATGGAGCTAGAGATAACTGGATGAGATGTTCCAAAAACAGATTCTTAGTTTGAATTTACGTCTATGTCATCTCTAAATATCGTTTGCCAATTTACTTTACTCAGTTGCGTCTTAAAATTTTCCATATTTTATCCATTAAATATTCTTTTAGTAAAGTTATATACCTCGATTTCCGTTCATTTAAGTCTGTTTTTTTAGGGACTGATATGGTCGTAGATATTATTCCTTTAAGATCAGAAAGGCTGAAGTCTTCAACAGAGGCCTTTAAGTTTTTTTTATTTAAATACTAAATTTATTTGTAAATACTAAATCTATACAAGTGGAACTAGTTTTGCTGATTCTAGAAGGTTCGTTTATAATTTGGTCAAAATGATAGCTAATCATAGTGTTAAGTAAATCATTAGTGCTGTTTGAATTCTCCAATATGTTAACATTGAAATCTCCACCGATAATAATATTCTTTTTACTGTCTTTGTTTCTTAGTAACCGCAAAAGTTTTTTGAGAGAATTATAAAATACATCCGTCTCCCTGTTTTTTTGAGGCCAATATATTACTACACAAATATACGTTTAAAAAAAAAATAACAAGTACCTAAACAACAAACATAAATAATTTGATTATTTAAATGAATAAAATATTTTTTTAAATAAATATATGATTATTATATGATTCATGAATTTAATTGGATGTTTTTAAATATATTTAGTTTGTAATAAAATAATTATATTGATTTTTATTATTATTGATCTTTGAGACAATTCTTAACGAGAAAACAATTTAAATACTTGACATAAAGAAGTTTTTCTTTGTTATGTTTTGTATGTACAATAAAGTCTATAATAAACAAATAAAAATAAATACAAATATAATATTGACGAAATTATTCTATGTCCTAAAGAATTGCGTAAAATATTACAAGTGTTTTAAATATAACTAAAATCTGTCGGAAATCGGGCATAGGTTCCCCGTTCCGTCGTTTTTTTTAAAAACTATAATAATAATAATAATAATTTATTCATACATAATCCTAATACAGAAGGAGCGAAATATACAATTGCTATATTGACATAATCCTTTTCCGTGATTAGGCTATGTGATATAGCATGCAGTAAACCGTGTGCCTTCTGACACCTAAACTAGGACATAAATCCTGTATCTCAGGTGTCAGCGTTCCTCACTGACTATTCACAAAATGCAGCTTACATTTAAAGTTTTGAATCTAGTTGAATTAAAATAAATTGAATTGAATTTAAATTCAATTACATTGCAATAAAACATGAGTTAAATTACAATTGCAATTGAAAAATAAAATTGAAATAAATTAAATTGCATTACAATTGAAAATTAAAATTTGAAATAAATTAAATTACAAATAAAATAATATTAAATATGAACTAATATATGAATGAATACTAATATTGTTAATAATCAAATCACAGAAATAATTGAAATATCTGAACATAAAGATTGCGCACTTGCCGTTATGTGAGTTCTCACCCAATGTAATATAAGTGTAGATAAGCGTGAAGTGTAAGTGTGTGTTTATGAGAGATAAGTATAAGTAAAGAGTGGGGGTGATTTAAACGGTGTATGTGATTGCAAAAGAAATTTACTGAGCCATGCCAATCAGCAAATCTTCAGTTTCCTGGTAGGTAAGAGAAGCAAGCCATACCTTTACCTTCTTTCTACAGTTTAATCTGCTAAGGTGGAATATGTCCAATTCTTTATTTACTTTTTTGTATATTCTTACACTGAGAAAGAAGAAGTTATTACGGGCAAACTGAGTTCTGGTCCGATCCGGCCTGAAAATTGTGTACTTTATTCTGCCCTGGGGCTCCTGCGGTGGACGAGACTTATGTTTGCGGGCTATGGTCTGGAGAACATAAAGTTGCCTCACCGTCAGCACCCCACAATCGGCGTAAAGTTGAGCTGTAGGGTACCTATAGGGTCTTTTAGATAACACCTTAAGTACAGCTCGCTGTGCAACCTCTAGCTGTAGGATTGTAGTTTTCGGGGCTCCGCCCCATACCGTCACACAGTAGCATAGTAGGGATTGGCATAGTGCTAAGTACACCATCTTGAGGGTTTTATTGTTAGCCGACTGCCGAAGTCTTTTAAATATAAATATAAGCCTGCGGGTACGATTTGTGACCGTTTCAATTTGTTTGTGCCAGCGGAAGCTCTGATCTATGTGCACGCCCAGATATTTGACGCAAGAAGTTCTAGACAGAGCTAAGCAGCAGCAGTCCGGGAGAGGCGTTGAGCATGTGTGCGCCTTAAGCGTAAAAGTACCCGGAGGCTGAAGGTCAGCTCTCATTGTGAAGGGGATAAACAGGGTTTTGTCAATGTTTAGCGTCAAGAGATTATCAGACAGCCACGTCATAACAACCTTGAGAGCATGCTCTGCATTTTGCTTCGTTTGATTCCAGTCCGCCCCATCCACAATGAGAGTCGTATCGTCAGCGTAGGTGAAAACTTTACAGTAAGGAAGAGCAATGTTGCAAAGGTCATTTATGAAAAGGATGAATAGTGTGGGACCCAAGATGCTACCTTGGGGCACACCACAGTTAATTGCCTCCTCAACACTCAGAAATTCCCCAACTTTTACAACTTGAACCCGATCACGGAGATAGTCACCAAAAATTTCTAAGGGGATACCTCTAATTCCAACGCGTTCCAGCTTAGTCAGAAGTATGGGGACAGAGACAGTGTCAAAGGCTTTTGCCAGATCTAGGAAAAGTCCCAAGCATTTATGCTTTTTATCTAGATTCCGAACAGCGTGTTCTGTTAGAGCCAACACGGCGTCCTCTGTGGATATACCAGTACGAAAACCATACTGGTTTTCAGATATAATTTTGTTTGATTCTAAGAACTTAATAAGGCGCTTGTTCAGAATACGTTCTAGTACTTTAGAAAGTGCTGTAAGGACTGATATTGGTCTATAGTTATTGACGCTGCCTCTGTCGCCGGTCTTATATATAGGATGCACAACTGCTTTCTTGAAAGCCCTTGGAAAGATACCTGTCGTGATAGCTTGGTTACAGATGTGGGTAATAAGAGGGGCCAGTGTACTCCGGGAGTCACTTAACACTCTGGCAGGGATCCCGTCCCAACCCACAGCTGAGTCAAGTTTTAGGTTCCCTATAATACGCTCGACCTCGTCCACATCAGTCTCAAGCAGAGACATGGAGTTAAGGTAACTTGCATTACTGGGTAGAATTTCAACTTTCGAGACAGAACGGTTTCTCGCCACTCGACCGGCCAACTCTCCACCAATACCAGCAAAGTAACTATTAACTTTATTCACTGAGATTTCAGGGTTAACAGTACTAATAAGTTCGGAAGGGGGGGGTGGGTTTAGCCTTTATGTTAGCTACCTTATTAATGACGTCCCATGTTGCCTTTGGGCTATTTTTGGCTTTCATAAACTCTTCGTGCTCAAAATTCTCTCTTAACCTGCGCAAGAGTTTATTACAGTAGTTTCTGTACCTTTTATATGAAATTTGAAGTATACTATTGTCTGGGAGTTCTTGACTTGTAAATGGAGACTATCACGGTGCTTAATACATCTCAGTAGCCCTGGAGTAATCCAAGGTTTGATGGTTCTACACTTCCGTGGGACTTTGGAGATAATTGTATGTTTTCTAATAATTGCAGACAGGGTGTGGACTAAGACATCCGCTGTCTCATTAGTTTCAGTTGAATTTAGGACAGAGGACCAGTCAGTTTCATCAATTAGAGATTTCACTGCCGCGAAGTCCAGTCTTTTAAATGTCTTGGGAGGTTTTAACTTTGGTTTAACATTTTTAATAAAAAGAATGAGGGGCTCATGATCCGTTATGTAAGTTTCCAAAACTAGTGTCACGGCGGGTTTATCTGTGCGAAGAAGTACATGATCGATACAGTTATTTATACGGGTGGGAAATAAGTGAGCAGGAAGAAGACCGTGCATTGCAGTCAGATTAAGGTAATCGTTAGAGTTTGTGTCAGTTGTACCATTTTTTATGTCGATATTGATGTCGCCGATTACAGCAAGAGTAGAGAAATTTGATAGAGATGCAAGAATATTATGAAGACTGTCATTAAAATTGGAAAGGTTTGTACATGACGGAGATCGGTATAGGGATACTATACAACACTTTGAGCCAAGTTTGCAAACTAGACAGTTTGCTCCGATAAACTCTGGTTCCATCACTTCACAAGTAATGCTACTCTTGACATATATAGCTACGCCATCATTTTGGTTTTTTATATTTTTAGTACAGTAAGAGACATATCCATCCAGTAATGGAAGTGTCGGCGTTTTACTAAGCCAACACTCCGATAGTATTAAAACATCAAACTGAAAGTCAAGTTGATTTAATAAAGCCAAAATTTCGTCAAAATTTTTATTAATACTACGTATGTTTAAGTGAAATATTTTTATTCCGTTTTTGTTGCCTGAGTTTATCTGAGCAAAATTCGGGAGGACATTTGAATGACTCTGCTACAGTGAGGTGATCGAGTTCACTGTTTATCTCGTGTATAGCACCGATGCTATCCATTTATATTTGATAAAACGTCTGAAACAGGGCAAACGATCAGTGCACAAGAGGAAATAAGTCTTCTAATAGGTATATTGCGGGGTAATTTCCAAAGATTAGAAAAATGGACATATTTGAGAGAGTAATTAGAAGCTAATTGCTTCCTGGACTGCTCGAGAATCAAAGACGTTATGCCAAAACGGAGTCGGTGTATTAATGATAGCGGATATGAACAGTCAAACCAAGTTCTCATACTTATATATGCGAAAGTATGTGTTTGACAACTGAAAACATTAGAGGGCGGGTTATGGGAGTGTGTAAGCGGCGGTGAGAGCAGAGTGCGATAATCATTATTACGTGTGGTAATTTTCAGCAAATTATAAATACTTAAAGAATGGCTAATATTTATGTTCAGGATTAACGGATTGTATAAAATAACAGATAATAATAACAATATAAAAACATATAGGTAAAACTTAATTAAGAATAGGCTAACAAACATTCTTCGTATATCAGTTAGTCACTGTTGAGAAAGTAAATTATTTAGGGTTAGTTCTGACTCGATGTGAACTTGTTTCATACCTTTGGCTTTACGTAGAAAGACTTGACCGTTTGAGCACCAGCAAAACGAGTAGTTATTACTCTTCGCAAACTCGCGAGCCTTGTAAAATAATTTTCTTGTAGTTGGTGGCAAGTATTCCATTATGTAAACGGGATGCCGTTTACCAGGAAGACCAAAGGTTTCAGTGTTCAGCTTTTCTTCCAATGCGCGACTCCTATTGAATGTGCGGGTGGAGAGAAGAAGTTCATTTTTCATGTGAACAGTATTGAACTCGGCAAAGATTGATCTAGGGGCTCCAGCTTTCCCCGGGAGGCGATAAACATCACGAATGTCAATTGGTTTGATATCCACACTCATTGATGTGCCGACTTTAGTCACCAGGGAAATAAGATCTTGCACGGATTCCTTTTCGGGCATAGGAATATTTTTAATTTCAATACTCGACGCGCGAGATGAATGTTGGATATCCTTTACTTTTTGTTCCAAGCCAAGAATGCAGTCTATAAATTCTTTCCGTTCATTTTCAAGTCGGAGTAATTTACTCTTCATGTCCTCGTAGTTGGAATTAATTAGAGACATTGATTTCTCAATTTCTTGGTTCGTTGCCCTGATTTGATCGTTTTGGAGTCCAAGTGCTGCCACATCAGAGGTTAGCTTCTTTAAAACCAGATCTTGCTCCGCTTTCGAAGCAAGATCTGTTTTTCGTGAATCTCCTCAATTCGGTCAATTTGGTTAACGGGGTTATGGTCTTTAGAATACTTCCGTTTTCGCGCGGCCGCCGCTGAAGTTAAGTCAGATTCGGAATGTGACTCACGAATATTATCTTTCGGACACTTAGGACTCGTGCCCTTAGGTGGTGTGCGAGTCGTGCGGGGCATCTTAATGCAAGACTGAACGCGTCTAAAATCACAGCACAGCGCGCAATGCTATTAATGGCTGCGTAGCAGATAGCAAGCTTCGTAGGCGATAGTAGTACCGAGTAGCGTAGGCCGTAGCAACTCGTAGCCGATCCGAATGACGTCAGAGACACTTCGTAGCCGATAGACACGATGCGCGTAGCAAGTGCATGGAGATTTCGTTGTTTGATGTATGTACTCAGCTGACTTGGCGGTAGGAGGCCCGACACGCCGTTCGCGCTGCCGCTGGTTCAAATCCGACGCGAGCAGGGACGAATCCGTGATCGTCCAAAAATGTAGATCTTGAGACAAGTATCTTCGTCTCTCTCGAGGACTTCCCAGTGGGCGGAGTTGATGCCTTTACTTCTCACGAGAGTAAAAAGGAATTCAAAATTTTACGAAACAGCCAATAGGAATAATTAGCACCCGTAATTTTAAAATAAAAAACTTAGCCGCACTACACGCGTCCGTACTCGGGCACTCCGCAGGAGGAACTTCAAAACTATATTAAGTCCTTAACTAAACTTAAACATTACAAGACAAATCTAAGGGAAATATCGTCGACCGTAGGTTCAATTGAGGTAAGGGACAAAATACCCAAAATGAGTTAAGTATACAGTTTTGTTCAGAATTTTTCGCTCTGTCGAATGGTGTATGTGAAAAAATTCTAGCTTAAGAAAAATGTCCCTCACCCTAATGATTTTTGGATCCAAATTTCGAATCAGCCCCATAATAACAATGTATCTGAAAAACTATGCAATATAGGAACTTGAAATGATGTAATTATTGCCGCCAATCCACTTGAAATAAGGTAAGGGTCTTCCCAATCAATGAATTATTAATAAATTGAATCCAACGCAGAGGTCAATTTAATGTAAGGGACGAGACTACAAGATACTTGGTCGGTAAGGGACATTACTAACAAAATACGTTGTTGTAAGGGACACCTATTTTCTTAAATAGCTCATTTATTTAAATAAATGTTACACGTGTAGATAGAGCACTAAAATACAAGATTATGTGTGAAATCAGACCCGAAAAAGGATAATAAGAAAAAAAGTTATAGACGATTTAGTCCGAAAAAAAACTTATTGGCCTTTCCTGAAAAATCTTATTTTGTCCCTTACGTTTATTGAACCTACGGTCGGCGATATTCTAAGTCTTAAAAATTTACTTAAAATTCTACAAGTCCAAAATTCTTGAAAAAATGTCTAAGTTAAACTCTTGGAACAAATAAAGTTCAAAATTGTTTGTCACCAACTTCCTTTGTTTATGAAATAAAATGTACTCACAATTTGCTCTTCACTTACAACACGATGTTTCTGGCGCGCCCTGGTGGCGAGACGTTGAACTTTTGAATGTGACGTCAGTCTTCTAACGTCATGTTGAACTGGGGGGTGTGACGTCCTCCTTGTGACGACACGATGAACTGCGGAGGTGACGTGTACGATCACCTTCCGCTTCTGGTTACAAGTAGCGCCCTCTGGTCACCACTTTCCTCCTACCGCCGAGCTCGTCCACAACACTGCTGGACGGAGCTGTTGCTGCCGATGTGGGGGACCGAGTACTCTTGTTGCAGCAATCCACTGCGAGTACACGGGCAAGCGGACCGGGCCGCGCGCGAACTCAAAAACGGTTATTTATCCGGCTCGAAGGACCAATATCGAGTACCGAACGCGGCGGATGGTCAGCCAGTACTATTAATTTGATCTTTATGTGTATCTAAGTAAAGTTGAGTATAAAATGAAACAACTTAGTACTAGATACTGGACTAATTTTTATTCTCATAATGAACTTTAAGAACAGGACCCTAACCAGATGGCGAAAAATCTTAACATCGACTTCTAATTTGACGTCAACGCTATCTAGTTAGAAATCCGTAACTAATACATTTTTGAACTTAAATCTCGTTCTAAACATATATAACTTACGTGAACTTAGCTAGTCCGTAAAGGTCTAGAGCTGAACAGCAAGTAAGTGAACTTTAATAGGAACTAATCATATTTATAGAAAAGACCTGACGTTTAAGTGTCAAACCCAGTGGCGTGCCTGATGCCTTTACAGGGGGCAAGCCAAGGAATCTTGACCTAACTACTACTTACCTATTAAAAAAATATCTCGTACTACCACGTGTCATCAGTGCAGTAATGCTGATTTTTCTGAATTGCTACACTACTATTAACAAATATAATGCTTATAGTAAGTAATAAATAATGATAATAAAAGCTTCACTGCAACAACTTTATCATCATACCAATCTTTATTTAAAAATGATTTTATTACTTACACCAGCGTAAAAAGTTTGTGAACGTTTTAATTCTACCAACAGCTGATTTTCAATTGCAATCAAAGATAATTCGGAAAGCCGCTCTTATTGTCGAGTGCCGGCCGGCCGGGATAGTCAGCCAATACTATTAAAACGATAAATTTGAACTTAATGAATATCTAATGTAAGGTTGAGTTGAGTGTGAAATAAAACGACCGAGTAGGTACTAGATACTCATCTAATGTTACTTTTTGACGCCAACGCCATCTAGTTATGAATGTATAACTAATACTTTTTTTTTGAAATCTTGGTGTTTCAAACACTTGTTCTTTATAATAATATCTTCTTATCTGACATACCCAATCATTGGTAACTTTTATTAATTTGCAACACTAAAGCGACGGTGTGGCTACCACTCAGTTCACAGATAAGTTGGTTGCTCTTGTAATTTCGTTTTTGATCCAAAGTTCATTGTTCAAACTGATTCGATGTTGCTTTGTTATTTCATTTTTATGTTGATACCTATGTAATATTATTGGCAAATACTCACAATTGCAACAGCGGTAACTTTCCGTTGTTCGCTTTTTTAAAACACACTTATCACTTAACTGTCGAGAAAGATTACCAACTTTCTATTGGTGGTTTACCAAAAATAAAGAATGAAATAACAGCGTTGAACTTTTGAGAATTTTCATGACACTAGCGAAGTTATTTGAGTCATACCTGATGTATTCCAAGCATTCTTATTAACTTTTCGAGAAAAATTCAAAATAGTAAAGTTACAAGATTACCTATATTTATCTTTAAAACTCAAACCCTACCTGGCCAATATCAATTCCACACATAATAATATCCACACACAACCACAAGTATAGTTTCCGAATTCATAAACTGATAAATGACGGAAAACAAAAAAAAAACTATCAAAACAATAATTACGTACAACACGATAACCGATCAAAGCAAATTTGAAGATTTTGAACAGAGTACTTTTTAGTTCGTACAACTTTACGCGTCATAGAGGGCGCCTCGTATTATGCGTAAAAATGTATGTCAAAAAAACCATTCATAAATTTACCAAAGCCCAGCATTTTAAAAAACAAAATGTTCGACGAGCATTTGTACACAATAACAAATTGCACCCACACACACTCAAAATTTTACGTTTTTATATCAAAAGTAGAGATAGAAGATAAAGCCTCATAAAAGCCTTTGAGGCAGAAAAAGACAACAACACATTAGTGTTCATCTCTTTCTTTTGTTAAGTATTAGAGTGAGATCGGAGAGATTTCGCTCAGAATGGCATCCCCTCGCTTCGCCCTGGTATCGTCTTATGAATGATTTTTGAATTCCGCACAACACAGCGGCAACTTAGCGTAACCGCGTAAGCGCGCGAAGTTTAAAGTTTAGATTTTTGTGATAATTAATTGATTGGTCGTGTTCTATGAATTAGGTGAGGTTTTGGTAGGGCAAGCCGGGCTTTTTGGCTTGTATGGCAGGCACGCCACTGGTCAAACCTGTGGGTTGACATTTAAACGTTAGATATTCTTCTACCTCCTACAAATCTTAGACTGTCATAAGTGTTTATCAATTTAAAACAACTTTTACATGTTTGTTGATAATGTAATATATACCAATCAAAAGATACAATACGTCAAAAACCATAAATACAAAAGAAATAACGTTATAAAATCAAACGAAATGTCAAACGTCATTAAATAACCCTTAACTTTAACATTGAAGTAGACATATAAAATCCAAGATACATTTCAAAGAACGTTAATAATTACATAACAATTTATAGAATTATCAGCCTTACTGCTTTTTATAAGTTTAGCGTCTTATATTTGTAAACACAACAATTTATCTTTGGCAGGTACTTCAACATTAGATTTTTATTCATTAATTAATGCTTAATATTTACACTTATAAAAAACTTAATAACTATAATTACAATAAATTACAAAATAAATAAATAATAAAACCCTACGCTAAAATACACTAACTAAAATATGGCGTCAAAAAACTCTTCCACATCGCTGTCGACTGGTAATGTGCCCAAAAGACTGGCGGCATTGCCACGTTGTATGGCAATGCTTATCCTCTGTCCAAGGTAAAAGCCAGCCTTTGGGTCACGTGAAGTGTCAACTAGACGTTTTGACAGATCTTTAAACAAACTGTGAGCACTCGGACCCCACGATCCAAGAGTTTCAACCCCAAACGGTTCGAAAATATAACTTCCAACAAGGTTGTTATATTTCCGCCGCTTGAGGTTCTCCGCAGCCGCAGCGGCAGCACCAGCACGACACGACGAGCTAGGAAGATGTGAAGGCGCAAGAGTATCGACACAAGTAGCGTCCCATACTAAAGGCCTTCCCATCTTCCAAGGAAATAACGACATGCCGTCCGGTCTCTTGCCATCGTCGCGTGCCAGGCCATGGGGTTCTAATACGGCTGGAACGCCGGCGGTGACAAGAGCGCGTCTGATTATGTCGTTGATATTCGCGTGTCGCGCTATGCGACCCGCACTTCGGCTGCATGACAGACCGTGGTGTCCGAGGCTGTTGACAACTTCGCCGCAGTGACAGCGATGAGGAGAACAGCAGGGAGCGCCTAGACGTAAGGCAACAGCGAGGCGGAAAGTGTTATCGTCGAGCAAGGTGCCGATGTTCGACGACGGCAGTGCGTGAAGCCAGAGACCCGACTCCCACTCTCCTACAGCCAGCAGGCGCGCTCGCTCCGCAGGGGCAGTAAAAGTATCAATCAGGTTTTCCTGCACTACTTTGCAGAGCGGCTCATCCCACCGTCTTTGGGATGATGGTATGTCGGGTGGATTAGAATTCGGGAAAGTTTTAGTCCATTAAAAAAAAAAAAAAAAAAACATTAGATTTAAGCTTCATAAATTTTACCAATGTATAAAATACTACTAACAATATGATGAAAAATGAAAATTCATGACGGCGTCCTTACGACACAGGTCCTCATCGGAAATGGCAAGTTCGGGAGGTTCCTGTTCCGAATTAAAGCGGAAGTCACGCCCGGGTGTCGCCACTGTGCGGAACGCCCGGAGGACACGGTGGCGCACACAATCGCGGTGTGCCCTGCTTGGGCGGAGTATCGCCGTGCCCTCGTGGGGGTGATCGGCGGCGGAGACCTCTCGCGCCGGACCTTGGTCGAGGCCATGGTCCGGAGCGAGGAGGAGTGGCAGGTGGTCGCCGACTTCGACCGAAGTAATGCTCGCTAAGGAGGAGGCCGACCGCATCAGGCAACGGCGTTCTCGCCGCCGCCGGGATTCCGATCCCGATTTCCAGCCAACGTAGGCGCGGGTTTGCGGACAGTGAGCAATGGGTAGCTCGCTGTCCGGCCTTCCGGTAACTGTCCGGACCAAGCCCAAGTCGTCGACGGCGCGCGCTGTTCCCGCGCTCCTCAAGGAGTTGTCAGCAACAGCAGGGGCCTAGCCGAGTCGAAGCCTACTGGGGCCAGGGTCATCCGAAAGAGCGCTCGAGCCCCGGTATGAAGGCTTGAAGGAACGGGATGGGTTTTTTAGTCAGTAAGAGTCTGACATTATCTCCCGCTCCGCCCAAGAGCGGGGGTTGTCATAAGATGATTTTCCCATCGAAAAAAAAATATAATTACGTCATAAATAATGATGAATCTAACACATAAGTTTCAGAGAGAGTGAGACGATTTCATACACTGGGTGTTTGTCACTAAAATTTTTACAAATCGAATAAGTGATTACTCACTTTCGGCAGATGCGAAGTACATAATGTTGCGGCCAGTGTCGATGGACGGAGTGGCCACGAGCGCGACGCTGGCGTGGAGCAGAGAGCCAGCGCGCGCCGCGGCCGCGCTGCTGCGCGTGCTGCTGAGCCACGTGCGCCGCTACTCCGGCGTGTCCCTGGCGCCCCGCCCGCAGGCGGACGTCACCGCCGCGCTCGTTCACGCCGACGGCAACTGCGCCTCCAATAAGTACGTGTATGTCCTCACACTACCTGCGGCACTATTATTTATTGTACTATGATGACTGTCAATCCCATTATAATAATAATAATAATCTGTAGCTCGGCTGTCAAGGTGTGACAGCAAAATTTTTCTCCCTGTAAAATTTTTTCGAAAAAAATACCTAATTTTACAACAAAATGCATATAACAACAGTACGAACAAGGAAAAAAATACACAAATAGTGTATTATAGCTGATTGGAGATCAATTCAGTTTATCGAGGATATTACAACGACTTTAAAATGACAATTGACTCTGGGAGCATATAACAACATAAATGCTGACTAGAAGCCGAATACAGCAACTAAACACACAGCTAACAACTTCGGGTTCGTCGCTCAGCTCCGCCTCGCAGCCGCCGGGACCAGCGCCAGCCGTGAGTCCAGAGAGTCGGCGGGGAAGAGGCCGACCTCCGGCCTGCTTGGGACCTCGAGGCCCTCCGGCCTCTGACAGTGTCCCCGCTGCCGGTGGAAGTGTGCAGCGCATGCGATGGACACAATCCATTACTGAAAATGTCATGCACTCATACTTTGGGGCTACAAAGTGAAGAACTAACCTTACTGCGTACCGTGGTCGGATGCTCTCTCTGTTTCATGTGCTCGAACCAGCTGTCAACGTTTCGGCCCAAAGACTATCGGATCAGGTGCGGGTCATCCAGCATAACCGTATGTTGGATGACGCCGTACTTGATAGACTGCGCCTAGAATCACGGAATGGTCGTGTCTCACCTGTTTCACCACCGGTCGCGGTGCAACGTCAACCCAGTGTTTCACCGCGACCCGACCACGTTGGTGAGGATGATGATGATGGGGCTATATCCGTGAGTACCCAGCACAATGTACGTTTGAGGAGCGCTTTGGAGGATGCATTCCGGGAGTACCGCTCTATACCACCAGAGCTTAGACCTCTACCTCGTTTGCCTATGCATAGGAAAAATAGGGCGTTGGTGTATGCTCTGGATTCGCAGCTATCAAATTGTTTTGATAGCAGCGAAGACCTTACCGATACCCACTCGATCTTATACTGTGCGGCTGCAGCGGCGTGTCGTGTAGCTCACGTCAAAATTCCATATAGTGACAGAGCTACACAACCAGCTCAACCAGCTTGGCAGTGCAGGATCGAGCGTCATATTGGTGAGGCTAGAGCGCTCATCGGCAAACTTATCTGCTTCAGGGAGGGCAACACTCGCCCTAGAGTGATGCGCTTTGTGAGGCGGGCGTTCTCGGGGACAGATATTAGTCCACGAGATTATCTAACCCGTATCACAGAGCGTATCGACTTCCTGAGGCAGAAAGTCTATGCATGGGCAAACCGTATACGACGGTACAAGCGGCGAGTGGAGCGGTACACCCAGAATCGCGCGTTTCAAAGCAACGAAAGGTGGGTTTACAGGGCTTGGGAGCGACCGGACCAAAGTGTGATTGGTACGCGGCTACCGGATGATGATGCCATGTATTCATTTTGGCGCAGCATTTGGTCGGTGCCTGTGTGACTGTCTGTCACTAATTCCAAATTAATAACAAAATATTATATTTGTCTTTGAATACCACGTCTGGCAACATGAGCCACTTAGACCCTCATAAATTGTCCTTTTAATGTGAAAGGAACAATTACAAAAAAGGAAAATATTTTAGCACAATTGTAAAGAAAGGACCAAAAAACCCAACACGTGCGAGCAAGTCGTGAGAAACAAGCGACCCAAACCTTCTTTGAAACTATACAAAAACGAAGCAGTAGTAAGTAATTGACAAGCGATACTGAGCCTTAAGGCGAGAGGAGGCACTGACGACTCGGCAGGATAAGGGACTTCGCGTGAGACCCTGGTAGGGGATAGACGTGCAGACACTTGGCTTCAGGGCCCGAGGGAGGACGCACGTCCAGCTAAGCCATCTGACTTGGTATATCGTAGAGCTAGGTCTCGTTGTAATTCTTAGGAGTGCCAGTACCTATTGTGATACAGTATTAGATATTATAGATGAACCGAGTCTAGTTTAGGCTTGTCTAATATTTATAGTACAGATCTATGTATGTGACTTAGAGAACGAATGGATGGGCGTTGATTGTGATCTAGTGAGTAGTGTGTAAGTACGCGAGTGAATCTCAGCGGCAGCGTTGAAGACTGAATGGGTGAGTGTTGTATGTTTTATCCTTCCTTATTCCATCCTATGACAAGGTAACCTGAACTTGCGGTTGGTGTTAGGGACTCGGAGAAGGCCTTCCTTTGGAGTGAGCATGACATTGACTTTCCTTCGAGAGGACTTGACACTTCCAGCCATACTTGGCGCAACCATGACTGAAGCACTGCCAATTGAAGGTTGAACCGAATAAACATTCGCTACATGCTAAGGCTAGTTTTAGCCACACTGAGATCACGAACCACCAAACGTTAGCGACGGCTACCTCCCCCTAAGAACTGACTGACAGTAGAATGATCTACATTGCTCTTGTTATACGCACACTTCCAGGGAGCGGGGGTAGGCTTCACCAAGTACCGTGCGTCACGCTTGTTTAAGTTTTGTATTGTCTTAGTGAAGAGTGAGTAGGCCGTTATAAGGAGTCAATTGTAGAAGAAGTGTGTTTTATCCAATAGCAAAGGCCTCACAACTCTTTGCCGTAGGATTAGTCAGGACACGCACGAGCGAGACGGATTAAAGTAGTTTCTAAAATAATTTAACTTGCAAATACAAGCGTCACGTGTCATATACCCTTTTGCAGCCCTCTCAGTCTCATAATATTCATAACTAAAAAGAAAAGTAGATTATCCTTCCTTATCCCTTGGATTTCCAACCCTATTTGATTTTAACTTTGTTTTCTCAATTCCCCACCTAATCCCCTAGCTTTCTAAGTCGGGAGAAGGTGACATATTCCTTGGAAATCCATTACTGTCGGTGGGAGCTGTCCATGTCTCTGGTTGAAAGCTACAAGGGTGGGCGAATGGTGGCGCTCGCCCTCTTCCCCTTAGGGGGAAGCCGACCTTCATACCTTCATGTAGGGAAATTCAGGAAAAATGAAAATTTTATCAGCCTAGGGTCTTATTGGAACAGTCACACCTGTCAATCACACTGAGGGTGATTGGACTCGGGAGGTCGAGCGAGAGTGCGAACTTATACCAGAAATGGGGGCAATTACCATCAGCCTTCAAGATGTACCTCGTGCAGTCCGTCCGTTACCAAATTGGAAATCTCCAGGGCCGGACGGGCTGCAAAACTAATGGTTTAAAAGTTCGCACGCTCGCTTGGCGTCCCAATTCCAATCTGCCTTAGAGTCAGGGTCGCTGACCCACTTTCTGACGACAGGAATAACCCACCTGCTCCATAAATCGGGTAGTACTGCGGAACCCAAAAATTATAGACCGATTACGTGTTTGCCGACGGTCTATAAAGTTCTTACATCCATCCTGAGAGCTAAAATTAATAGTCATATTGAGACAAATTCCATCATGTCTGCTTCTCAGAATAAATGTAGGAACGGAACCCGTGGTACTAAGGAGCTGCTCCTCATTGATGTTGCCATTAGCCAACAGGTTCGTCGTTCTCGAAGAGATCTGTCGACATGTTGGATAGATTACAAGAAGGCCTATGATTCAGTGCCGCATACATATATAAAATTGATGCAACTCTGCGCACCTTTCTGATGTCTACTATCCAGGGTGTCGACGGGTTTCGGAGAACAGCGAACCGTTAAGGATCGAGCGTGGCATATTCCAGGGTGACAGTCTGAGTCCACTGAGGTTTTGCCTAGCCTTGAACCCTCTCAGCACACTGCTGGAGGGTTCGGGTTTAGGCTACCGGTTGAGAAGAGAGGGTCAGGTCATATCTCACCTTCTTTACATGGATGATCTGAAACTTTTTGCCTCCAAAAACTTGCAACTGATGGAGCTACTGAAGGTAACTGAAATTTTCAGTAGTGCCATCAGGATGGAATTTGGTTTGGACAAATGTGCAGACATGCATGTAAAGCGAGGGGAGATTATGGAATCCGTGGGAACCCAACTCTCGGATTCCATATACCTTAGATCCCTCTGCTCAACCGAAACTTACAAGTATTTGGGTATGTCGGAAGCGTTGGGCATCAATGCTGCTGACGTGAAACAATCGTTGAGGGAGCGCTTCTTTGACAGCCTGAATAAAGTACTGAAAAGTCTTTTATCAGGCGGGAAAAAGGTGCGCGCCTTCAACGGTTGGGTCATGCCGATTTTGATGTACTCTTTCGGCGTACTCAAATGGACTCAGACGGAACTCGACGCCCTGGATAGGAGGGTCCGCACTCTGCTTACCGCAAATCGGATGCATCACCCACGATCATCGGTGATGAGGCTGTATATCCCGCGGAAGTGTGGGAGTCGTGGCGTCTTAAATGCCAAGACCCTGCACAACCGTGAGGTATGCAGTCTCAGGGAATACTTTCTGGAAACCGACGTGGGGATGCACCGAGATGTAGTGGCGGTGGACAAAGGCCTCACCCCGCTCTCCTTGGCTAACGAGAACTGGCGCAAACCTATAGTAATGGATACTAATGAACGCAAGGAAGTATGGAAGGGCAAGGAGCTTTACGGGCGCTTTTACTAGGCCTTACATGGGCCCGATGTAGATCTTTGTCTGATATATAGATGTAGGTCTTTTAGCGTCCGTCTCCTGGCTACGCTTTGGTGATCTCTTTGGAGAAACTGAAGGTTTTGTCTTTGCTATTATGGACGAAGTTATGATGACGAACATCTACCGGAAATATATTGTGAAGGACGGTACGGTTGACATCTGTCGGGCATGCCACCGGCCCGGAGAATTAATCCGACACATTATTTCTGGGTGTTCTCATTTAGCTAACGGAGACTATTTGCACAGGCACAACCTTGTAGCCAGGATTATCTATCAGCAACTTGCTCTTAAATACAATCTTGTTGAATCAGAAGTACCGTACTATAGGTTTGTGTCCGACCCAGTTCTCGAGAATGGCAGCGACATTGTATTGGGACCGATCTATCATCACTGACAGGACTTTTAGATAGTATATTATATTAGATAGTATATTTAGACGATCGTAGTGAACAGACGTATCGAACAATTTTAGTATAAACAAATAATCACTTGTGAAATCGTGACCTAGTGTTTTTTAAATTGCTGTTAATAAGGTAAAGTGACTCATACATTAGGTTTGATGTGTTTCCTTATAAAAATGATCAGTGATTAATACATAGATAAATAGTCTACTTTACAATTGAGGATAGTCCTATCAGCCCAAGAAGTAGGTGTGCTCGCTCCCCGCCGTCGACACCTGTAGCCGTCCCCGCTCCTCCCCCTCAAGTGCCGCAGCAAAAGAATGAAACTCTTGAAGCTGTCACGACGTCGGAAATTCAGAGCTGGATGACGAACATCGACCAGAGCCTGCAGGAGGTGTGCACTATCGCAGCGGAAGGCAAGCTGAATATGGACCATAAATTGCATATCAATGCCCTATGCCGGAAGATCAGTCATAGCACTTCGCAAATGGCAGTACAGTACCAGTACACGAAAGCGAAAGCCTTCCAATCCCACAATGCTGTCAAAGTTCTTGAAACCCAACTCGACCTTTCACAGCAACTAAAGGAACTCAAATTGAGTGTCGAAGAAAAATCGAAGCCTGCCCTAGGAGCTTCTTTTGCTGACATGGTCAAAAAAGGAGCCAATAACTACATCCAGCCGACAAACGTAAGTTCTGTGGCCATTTATCCGAAGGATAAATTAAAGTCTAGTGATGAGACGAAGTCTGTCATCAAAAAAATTATTTGCCCCAAACAGATGAAGCTGCACGTTAGAGGCCTGCGCAAGACCAAAAACGGTGGTGTCGTCATCAGCACGAGACGAAGGACGACATCGAGAAGCTGAGACAATCTGAGCATCTAACAAAATCGGGTCTAACAGTCGACGAGCCTTATAAAAGAAAGCCTAGAGTTGTGATCATAGGAATTCCTACGTCCATGTCGGAAAACGAGGTTTTTACGTGTTTGTACCATCAAAATCTCGCCGAGAAGCTTCAGGACTGCAGCCTTGAGACGTTTTTGACCTCAATCAAGTTAAGCCATAAGTCGGGTAAGAGAGACGCTGACAATTGCAACTATGTCGTAGAAGTATCGGCAGTCCTACGCAAAGCCCTAATGTCAAATGAACGAGTGTTTATAAATTGGTCATCATGCCCTGTAAGAGATTTTACCTTGGTCACACGATGCTATAAGTGTCAGCAATATGGCCATGCTGCCAAATCATGTCGGCAGACGTCCTACACCTGTGGTCACTGTGGTGAGCAAGGCCACTCAATCAAAGAATGTCCAAAGAGGTCAGATGAACCAAAATGCGCTACTTGTTTGCATTTCAAAAAGCCAGACAAGCACAACACAGGCGCAGCTGACTGCCCAGCGAAAATGATGGCTGAAAAAAGGTATATCAACACAATAGATTATGAAGGTGCCTAAGAGCGCCGCTAATAAGTTATTTTTTTTAGACCTTTTCCAGTTTCTTTTAATAAAGTTTTATTTCTTTTTAGGGTTCCGTAGTCAACTAGAAACCCTTATAGTTTCTCCATGTCTGTCTGTCCGTCTTTCTGTCTGTCCGTCCTCGCTTAATGTTTTTGACCGTTAGCACTAGAAAGCTGAAATTTCGTACCAATATGTATATCAATCACGCCGACAAAGTGGTAAAATAAAAATTGGAAAAAAATGTTTTATTAGGGTAGCCCCCCTATATGTAAAGTGGGAAGTGTTTTTTTTTTATTTCAACCCTAATGTGTGATATATTGTTGGATAGGTATTTAAAAATGAATTTCGGAAATAATCGCTCCAAAAGTAAAAACAATGTCCCCCCCCCCCCCCTCTAACTTTTGAACCATAAGTTTAGAAAATATGAAAAAAATCTGAAAAGTAGAACTTTATAAGGACTTTCTAGGAAAATTATTTTGAACTTGATGGAAAGAACAGTTTTTGTACAAAAAAGACAAAAGGGTTCTACAAAATGGACTAAGTTTGTAGTATAATCGTATATGCAAGCATTTTTTTAAACTCATAAGTGGGTACACTTATTGTGACGGACGGGAAACTACGGAACCCACCGGCCACGGAGCGTGGCCCGACACGCTCTTGGCCGGTTTTTTTGTTATTATGATAAACAATTTAATTAATGATTTAGATAATTTTTCTGTATCCGATTCTAGACTCTGTGAAGCTAAAAGCTACAAACAATATCTTTCCGACTACAAAACACCATTAACCGTACTAACACAAAATATTCGCAGTATTTTTAAGAATTATGACAGCTTTAGCGTTTTTCAACAACGGCTCAACTTTAATTGTGACGTTATTGTTTTATAAGAATGCTGGCTTGCCAAGAAATATAATATACAACTGATCACAGGATATAAGATGTACAAAAGTGACAGGAATTACAATCAAAATGATGGGGTGATAGTTTATGTAAGAGATTATCTGAAAGTCACCGTGGAGGAACCAACTATGCAAGACTGTAACAGTTTAGTAGTGAAGATTAGATCATATTTTGCGATAGTAGCATTATATCGCCCCCCCCCCCTCTTTCAAAAATACTAACAATTTTACTGACTCTCTAAATAATGTCTTGCAAAAAAAACACGCTGGAGATATTAATATTAATATTCTTCCAGGAAGTGCTGACGTATCTGCTCAGGACTACCTCAACCTATGCGCATATCATGGCTTGCTCCCCGCACATAGTTTTCCTACGCATCATAGTGGCTCCTGCTTGGACCATGTCATACTTAAATCAAATTTCTCTTCACTTGCACTTATTATTAACTCCACAATAACGGATCACAATGCTGTCCTACTAACACTAAATTTTAATTTGCCTAAACAAAATACTCGTGTAGTTTCGAAATTGCATATAAATAAACTTGAAGAAGACTTACGCGTCATCAACTTCGATCCAGTCTATAATTCCGCTGACCCACAGTATTGTATGATGTATGTAATAGAAAATGTACGTCATGCAATTCAGAAAAATACTGTCATATCGCAGTTGAGCAACAAAAATTGCAACATAAAACCCTGGATCACAACAGGTCTTATCCGCTGTATGAAACACCAAGATAAGCTGCACATGAAAGCTAAATCTCATCCAGAGAATACAGCCCTACAACTGTCGTATAAAAGATTTCGTAATTTTCGTAATGATCTTCTCAAAAAGATTAAAAGCAACTATGATAAAACTGCACTGGATAAGGCTGGAAAAAATAGTAAAAAGATCTGGAAATATATTAAACATGTAACTTTTTCCTCAAAACAAAATGAGTCATCTTTAATTTTATTACAAGCGCACTCGTCAATAATTTTTTTGTTAACGTTGGAAAGTGTCTGGCGGAAAAAAATAACCGGGGTCAATCTCCTTATCTAGTGAACACTTCTACCACGGGTACACTCTATCATCTTTTGCCTTGCAGATACTGATGAGACAGAGGTAGAAAATATAATCATGTCCTTGAAAGATGAATGTGCAGTTGGTTGGGATGAAATATCAAATAAAATTATTATACATTTCAGGAATATTTTAATACCTCCACTGACTTACATTTCTCGTATGTGTTTATCCTTAGGTATTTTTTCTGAGTGCCTTAAAAAAGCAGTTGTCATTCCTATTCATAAATCAGGCAGTAAAGAACAAGTAACAAATTACAGACCTATTTCCCTTGTATGTCCAAAATATTGGAAAAAATTATAAATAAAAGGTTATTCAAATATCTAGAGGACAAATCAATTTTATCGGAGCGTCAGTTTGGATTTAGACCTAAAGTTTCAACTGCCGATGCCGTACATCATCTCACTGACTTTCTAGCGCAAGAACTTGATAAGGGTAACCATACAGTAGGTATTTTCCTGGACCTTGCCAAGGCTTTTGACACAGTATCTATTCCTACTCTATTGTGCGAACTTGAGACAGTAGGTATCAGAGGTACCCAGCTAAAACTCTTCAAAAGTTACTTAGAAGACCGTATTCAGTGCGTTAAAATTGGCAATGTCCTCAGCGCAGACCAAAAAAGCAGTTTTGGTGTTCCCCAAGGAAGTGTATTAGGGCCCACTTTGTTTCTGATATATATAAACGACCTTTGCAATCTAAAATTAAAGCACGGCATAGCAATATCTTACGCTGATGACACTGCTCTTCTTTTTTCGGCTGAATCGGAACATGAAGTCCACAAGCTTGCGCAAGACGGCTTCAATATTGTAAATAAATGGCTTCAGCACAACTCATTAACCCTAAATACAGATAAAACTAATTATATAAAGTTTTCCATGCGTAAACCAAATTCTAATAATTCCTCAACGCTTTATGCTTATTGTTGCACAGTCCCTGCTGAATGCCCGCTTATGTGTCCTAATATTAATAAGACTAACAAAATAAAATACCTAGGTGTTATAATAGATGAGACCATTACATTCAAACAACATATGGAAGTCTTAAATAATAGAGTTTGTAAGCTGATATTTGTATTTAAACAGTTGCGACATATTGCGGACCCAAAAATAATTAAGCAAGTTTACTTTTTATTATTATTTCATTTATTTATATTTATACATATTAATTATATTTTTAAATATTTCTTATAAAACGAATATTAAAAAAAAATCATTTAAAAATACAAAAAATAGCCCACCGGCATCGGGAACAGGGTCCAAGCTACCGATGGTCAGGCCTCCTGAGAGAGGAACCTCCGGACAAGACGCGCCGTGTCAAGGAGTACTGCCTTCTGGATCAAGCCCTTGATCCAACTGCCTAACGAGAGCCTCCGCAGATGTTGATCGAGGCTCTTGGCTATTAAGCCATTCTCCGTCACGACTATCGGCACAATGATTGCTCTATCCACTTCCCACATGTCGACAACCTCGCGAGCCAAGTCAAGATATTTACTTTGTTTATCCTTCTCAGCTTTCACGAGGTTCTCGTCATGAGGGACCGCTATATCAACGATCATTGTGCGACGCTCTAGCCGATCTATCACCACTATGTCAGGCTTATTGGCAACAATAGTCCTGTCAGTGATGATAGATCGATCCCAATACAATGTGACGCTGCCATTCTCGAGAACTGGGTCGGGCACATACCTATAGTACGGTACTTCTGATTCAACAAGATTGTATTTAAGAGCAAGTTGCTGATGAATAATCCTGGCTACAAGGTTGTGTCTGTGCAAATAGTCTCCGTTAGCTAAATGAGAACACCCAGAAATAATGTGTCGGATTGATTCTCCGGGCCGGTGGCATGCCCGACAGATGTCAACCGTACCATCCTTCACAATCATTTCCGGTAGTTGTTCGTCATCATAACTTCGTCCATAATTGCAAAGACAAAACCTTCGGTTTCTCCAAAGGGATCACCAAAGCGTAGCCAAGATACGGACGCTAAAAGATCTACATCGGGCCCATGTAAGGCCCGGTAAAAGCGCCCGTGAAGCTCCTTGCCCTTCCATACTTCCGTTCAGATTCCGTTGCGTTCATTAGTATCTATATGGTTTGCGCCAGTTCTCGTTGGCCAAGGAGAGCGGGGTGAGGCCTTTGTCCACCGCCACTACATCTCGGTGCATCCCCACGTCGGTTTCCAGGAAGTATTTCCTGAGACTGCATACCTCACGGTTGTGCAGGGTCTTGGCATTTAAGAAGCCATGACCCCCACACTTCCGCGAGATATACAGCATCATCACCGATGATCGTGGGTGATGCATCCGATTTGCGGTAAGCAGAGTGCGGACCCTCCTGTCCAGGGCGTCGAGTTCCGTCTGATTCCATTTGAGTATGCCGAAAGAGTACATCAAAACCGGCATGACCCAACTTAATTTTATCCGCATCATCTTTTGTCTCGGTACTGATTATAACATCTCCGTTTTTAGTCTTACGGACACCACTGTTGAAGCGTCACTTCAATTTTGCACCACTAATTAAAGTTAGCAATAAGTAGAAAAATAAATATTAGCTATAAGTTTTTTATCAGGAGTTAACTATTAACTACCTCCATGATTTTTGAATCTCATGACTGGCAAATTAAAACTGATACACTGCAAGCTACGATCCTGTATTTTTAATTTCTAAAATTCCTGAGAATATCCTACAATTTTATACATGGTCCATACGAACCGGATATTATATTATCTACCACTAGCAAAGTGAAAAAAGCTAAATATTGGATATTTTGGAAATTATATTGAAAATTACCGGAGTGACGAGGTGACGAACACATTTTGGAGGGAAAGTGAAGTGAAGGTCAAGTGAAGTAAAACCAAAAGTGTTAAAGCCAAAGCATTATAACATCAATTAAATTCACCCAACACTCATTAACATTTAATCAGGTAATATAAAGAATATAGGTAATAAGTAGCGATTATAAAAACTTAAATAAGGTTAGTAACATAGTTATTTTATACATATTTAAAAATTATTTTATACAATTTATTTACAAGAATTTATTTACAAAGTTTTAGGTTGAATTATATTTGTAAAATATAGTTAACAGTGCTTATAATACCGTGCAGTAGTGTTTGTGTTAACCTACATTAGTTAGCGATTTATTTTTCAATTTACAAATATTATTTCTTAATTTAACCTTTACCATTAATTGTCGCTTTGTAAACCTTTAAAATATAAATTATTAGGTAATTAATTTGTTTGTTACATTATTCTAATAGAATAGTAAACCTTACCTACCTACTTGACTACGGTAGTTCTTTATAATTTGCAGTGATCAAAGGTCAACATTGTAAAATTCTTTATTAACCTCATTATTTATTAACCTAGGTAATTTTGTTAAATATAGTTTCGTTATTTAATATTACAACTGTATAATTTCAGGTCTACGACACCTTCCTGTCAAAATGACTGATATTAAAGGTCTTAAAAAGAAGCGAAGCAGTTATAAGGGAAGATTAACGGTCTTTGAAACATATTTAAATAAATTTCAAGATTCTACGGTAAACTCGTCTCAGGTAATGGAGTTGCAGTTGCGAGTCAACAAATTAGATAATTTATATGACGAATTTAACGAAGATCAATCAAAGTTGGAATGTATGTGTGACGTTGACTCTGAGGTACTCGAACGAGCTACAATTGAATCCCAATATTATGATTTGATGGCTCAAGCTAAAGTACTATTAAATAAGTTGTTAAAATCTGAGCAAGAGGAAGTAAATTCCACCTCTAGTAGTAAGCATCAGTTTGTCAAGTTACCCACCATACAGTTACCTAAATTTACAGGCTCGTACGATAACAGGCTCGGATTTCGAGATACTTTCACTAGTCTCATTCACGGCAATGACGATATAGACGAGGTCAATAAATTCCATTATTTGAGGTCCTCATTAACAGAATCTGCTGCTATTGTAATGCAGTCTATCGAGTTTTCAGCTCGAAACTACAATATGGCGTGGGAACTGCATTGTGAGCGATTCGATAACGAAAGAATATTAATTGAGAATCACGTTACAGCGTTATTCAATATCGAGTCAATCACAAAGGAGTCCTCAACTGCCTTAAAAGGCATCGTAGATAATATAAACAAAAATATCAGAGCTTTAAAACATTAGGTGAACCTGTTCACAATTGGGACACATTACTTATTTACATCATACGACAAAAATTAGACAAAATCATTCCGAGAATGGGAAGAATCAAAGGGCGTATTGATAAATCGAAAAGAATCACTTTTGAGCAGTTCATTGAATTTATGCGTAATCGCGCTGAGTTGGTAGAAACACTGGAAAAGTCACGTCATTCCACAACTAACATAAAACACAACACAAAAATAAAATCCTTTTTAACGACAGACAACACCAGTAGTTCCTCAGCACAAAACTGTCCTAGGTGTAAAGGTGATCACAACCTTAATTCATGCCCACAATTTCTATCATTAAATGTCATCAAGAGAATGTCCTTACTACCTAGCTATAAGGTATGTTATAACTGTTTGCGTCACGGTCACTATCCTAGTAATTGCAAGAAATCGGGGTGCAAAATATGTAAGCGCAAACACCATACGCTTATTCATGAGTTCATGACGACAAACAAAAACCCGTTTCAAGCAAATCAGCTGTTACGACTGATAAGACTAACTGTGAGTCATCCTCCACTACCGACACAAACAATCACGTTGCACTCTCAGCCAATATCTCCGCACATTCGCATACGACTAGCACAGGTAACATTTTGTTGTCGACTGCACTAATTAGATGTTACAATCTATGGTTACAATGCAAATAATAAGGAACACATCGCTCGAGCGCTTCTCGACTCAGGTAGTTCGGCTTGTCTAATGAAGGAGACTTTATACAATAAGTTGAAGATGCCTTACGTAAACACAGAAAGATCGATACAAGTTATAACCAATTCTCAGTCTCATGTTAATAAAAGTCGTTGCACGAATCGTACTCAAATAATGTAACTTGTTTTGTCTTACCCACAATTACTGATAATGTTCCCGCTAGACAGGTACATGTAAATATACCTTCAAATATTCAATTAGCTGATCCATATTTCCACACACTGGCTTCTATTGATATGATTATAGGGGCTGATGTATTCTGGAGTTTATAAGGATCTGATAAGATTTTATTAGGTGATGGGAAACTAACACTTCACCAAACTAGACTAGGTTGGCTAGTTTGTGGCCCAATTAACGGCGGCTATAATTATAATTTTAATTCTTCTCAACGTTCTTCAATTAAGTGTAATTTCGTAAACGATTATTACGAAAGTTCTTCCAGTTCGAATGAGTTAGATGACATCCGAAACCAATTGACGCGTTTCTGGCAGCTCGAAGAAGTTAGCCATGATGCATTGACTTATTCAGCTGAGGAGAACATGTGTGAAGAACACTTCATAAAAACATGACGCGCTTATCAGATGGCCGTTTTAGTGTTAAGATTCCGTTGAAAGAATCTCCGGAGGGTTTAGGTGATTCATATCATCGTGCAAAACGATGTTTTCTGTCAATAGAGCCAACCTCCACTTGACAAAATGTACAAAGACTTTATGACTGAGTACATTTATTTAGGCCATATGTCAGAAAGTCATATTAATCAAGATTTGCGGTCATATTATATTCCTCATAACGGAATCCTGCGTGAAAGCAGTAGCACAACAAAATTACGGGTTGTATTTAATGCTAGTGCACCCACTACCTCTGGTCTTTCTTTTCGTTTTTACCGACGCGTCGGAGCAAGCATATGGCGCTTGTTTGTATGTTCGTAGTATGAATGAGCAGGGTGACGTCGACGTGCGATTATTAACAGCCAAAAGTCGCGTCGCTCCTATCAAACCACTAACTATACCGCGACTGGAGCTCGGTGCTGCTGTGCTTGGTGTACGCTTATATCAAAAGGTTGCTAATTATTCTTAAAAACCCGGCCAAGAGCATGTCGGGCCACGCTCAGTGTAGGGTTCCGTAGTTTCCCGTCCGTCACAAATTCACAATAAGTGTACCCACTTATGAGGTTAGAAAAATGCCTGCATTTACGATGATACTACAAACTTAGTCCAGAAATTATTTTGTAGAACCCTTTTGTCTTTTTTGTACAAAAACTGTTCTTTCCATAAAGTTCAAAATAATTTTCCTAGAAAGTCCTTATAAAGTTCTACTTTTCAGATTTTTTTCATATTTTCTAAACTCTTGCTTCAAAAGTTAGAGGGGGGGGGGGACACATTGTTTTTTTGTTTTTTTTTTTGCGATTATTTCCGAAATTATTGACATTATCAAAAAATGATTTTAGTAAACCCCTATTCATTTTTAAATACCTATCCAACAATATATTACACGTTAGGGTTGAAATTAAAAAAAAAATCACTTCCTACTTTACATATAGGGGGGCTACCCTAATAATAGTAGTTTATGTGACTAGGGGATAAAGCAGTGTCTTTAAGTCGCGGGCGGCATGTTGAATTCCGAACGAAACGAAGGTTGTTGATTTTAATCCCGAACAATAGTGAGGGATTTATAAAATTAACTCCCGATCATTGCGAGGGAGTTAGTAAAGAAACCTGAGTGAAGTGAGGAATTTAAGCCGCCCAAGACAAAGACAGCTTTATCCACGTGTTGCATACTCTACTTTTTACACCATCTGTGAGATAATTAAAAGACAATTTGGTCGACCAAATCATGTATTAGAGAAATATAAGTATTAGGTACCTATATTTACAAGTTCATCAAACAAACAAAATTCACTACTTCAAGATTCTATAGTTTCAATTTTCTATAATGCTCCCGTGTCGTCAGTACGCACGTTTTATTCTATTTTCTTTTTTTTGTTAGTGGCCAGTTTGAATCATAGTGATTACATACAAGAGTATGTAATCACTATGATTCAAACTGGCCACTAGTAGTTGAACTAGTTTGAATTTCGAGTCAACTTGTTCGATGCGCCTACATTTTAATTCACAATGTTTACGATTCTCGATGCTCCAAATTCAAATCTCATTATTCCCTAGGGATCGGCCATACTGCATTATCTCCCTAGGCATATAATGACTTGCTTTAAGTGAGGTTTGTATGACGTGTAAAACGACATTATCGATCAGGTGGTGTAAAAAACATTTTTTTTTCCAATTTTTATTTGACCACTTTGTCGGCATGATTGATATATATATTGGTACCAAATTTCAGCTTTCTAGTGCTAACGGTCCCAGAGATTAAGCGAGGACGGACAGACAGACAGACATGGCGAAACTATAAGGGTTCCTAGTTGACTACGGAACCCTAAAAACGATAGTACTAAATGGCCACCCACTGCTATAAATACAGAAACCTTACCAGACATTAAATCTATTATTTTAGTTAATTTAGCCCAAGATCACCACACTACTGAAGATTTATTTAAGGGAATAATCGAGTTTAATCGATTTTCTAATTTTAATCGATTACATTTGGAATTTAATTTGTTGTTGGGATATATGGCCACGGAGTATAAATTGTTCGGTCCAATGAAATCATTTGACCCCTTCTTCACCATATCGGCAAATGAAACAGTGCCAGTGTCCTTAATCGTATTCGTGAGGTCTAAGATGTGGTCTGTTAAGTCGCACTTTTTCACCAGATCTTCATTGAGGATGCGCTCTTGGATTGCTTTCTGCTTTAGCGATTGATATAGGACTGCCATCTGTGTGGTGCCAGATCCTATTTTACGGCACAAGGTTGAAATTTTCAATTTCTGCTCCGAGTTGAGTTTGCCATCCGAGGCAATAGTAAAAACCTCGTTTACGTGCTGCTCGATGGCTGTCATCCATCTTTGTATCTCAGGTATTGAAACAGGTTAGATTGGGAGATCAGATTGGGCTGGAATTTGCGTCATCGTTTTCGCTAGAGATGCGGCGAGATTCACTCGATCTCTCGAGAACGGGCTGTTGTCCATTTTATTTAAAACTAGTTCACTTATTCTAAGTTTCCATTTTATTTACTAAACGACACACTAGGCAAAAATAATGCAAAAAAGAAGGTCACTAATATTATTTTATAAAATTAAATATTGCTACTGAGCACGTCTGTATGCTACGAGTGCAGAGAATCCAACCATTGTTATTTTGCTAAAAGTTTGTAATCTGCTAATTCATGATGATCGATCATTAATCGATCATTGGTCTCGTAATAGAGTTGTGATAGAATCACAATATCGAGCTGTCTCGTAACAAATTAAAAGACATGACTCCACAATGACGTTCTAAGGGCAGGTCACTGATCAAAAGAACTGTCAAAATTTTAGCAGATACGTCAGACATTCATTTGTCATTATTACGAGATTATTCTTGCCATTTTTTTCATTGAAGTATCAGTGCTTGACCATTGAATAGTCATAATGACGCCTTTATATTAGTAGATTGCCAAACTTGTCAAAATTAACAATTATGAAATCAATTGTGATAAATCAAACACTTCAGGATAAATTGTATAAATATTTTATTCACTTTGATCAACACAATTTTATACTTATCGTTCTGTTAACAAACATTTACAAATACACAGATTAGTCGGACATGTTTTCTGTTCAACCACTCAAAGCAGACTGACTCTGTCTAACATGACGTTACAAACTCAATGTTTCTCCCTACCATAAACTTTCACAAACAGTCGGTCGACTAACCGACCAATCAGAGCAAAGTAAACAGTACGTAACATCAATTGACTAACTAACATACATTAGGGTTTATCTAATAATTAACTGCAAGTAAATATTTCATTTTAACAATTATGATATATTTATATAAAACATGTATGTCTAATATTATAAATTATTACTTACTGTCTACAACGAATGCCTAAAGTTCATGTAACTACTAGCGCCATCTATCGCTTATCATTGGAAGTTGAACGATTTATGAATATTTTCTTTAAATAGCATTACAATAGGTTGAAAATTGTAATAAGATGGATAGTCTATATTCAGGTCCTTACATTGTAGTCAAAGATATGTCACCTAATGTCCAAATAAATAAGAATGGAAAAATAGATATTGTACACAAAAATCGCACAAAACTGTTTAGACCAAATGTATAAATAATACACTGTACCTATGGCACAACGACCTCGCTTGTATTTATATAACAAAAACTTGTAATAATTACTGGATATTATGTTATGCAATGTGTATCTTTTACAATGTATCATTGAACTAGAATGTCTAATCATTATAATATCTTGTTTAAAGTTTACGAAAAAAAAATGTATCCTATTCTTTTTTCTTTCTTGGGGAGGAGGTGTAGTGTGTAAGTTACTTTATATTATATACATGCCTATTGTATCCTATTTAAAAGGTGTGTTTATTATATTATAGTCAGTATTATCCCAACCATCGGTGCTTCATTTATCTCTCTGTAATAACCCGCCTTACAGTATAATGGTACCCTACACTACTCGTATGGGGACCAGAGTCGCGTAGGGTTCCATTATACTTCACTTGACCAGCTTTTATTCGATGTCTACAGATTGGTGATAGGCGTGTCGACCACGTGGGAACCAGTAACGTGGATAAAGGAGTCGCCCGAGGGCTTGTTGAGCCAACATGATTGCTTGCGAGAAAGACTGCAGCGCTGGAAACTCGTACAGTTCGGCGCTAGCAGCGTACCCGCGCGGTGCCGCCTGCTATCGTGGCTGGCGCCGCCCGCGCGTGAGAAGCCTGCCTGCCAGGGCCATGTGCGCTGGGCATTTTACACCAACTGGACTGCACTTGTAGATTGTGACTTCGTGGATGTGACGACTTCCCAGTACGTATATTAAGAAATAAGAGTACAATTTTTCACCTGCTTCCCAGTGACCAGTTCATTGTGGTACCTACAACATGATATCCACCACTATAATTAATATCTTTTCAGAGGCCTCATATTAGATGTCCTGGCCGTGGGCGACTGTGCCGCCGCGCTGCAGCGGCTTCAAGAGCGCGCCTGTGCCACCAACATCTCGATCAAGCCGCGGCCTGTCGACCGCACCGCCTTCGTGCGCACTCTGCAGAATGCCAACCACTCATTTCTCTTCCTGGATTATGACATGTGGAAGGGAGCAGCTGGCATCAGCGTCGTGGAGGCTCCCCCTTGTATGGGTGTCGATTGCAAACAAGAGCTAGATTCCACCACTGCAGTGCGCGTTAGTGTGGTTGACAACTTATTAATGTACTCGCCAAAATTCATGGATTTCGTTTATGACTTTAACCCCTCATCGGAAACGTTGAGGTGGATTCTTGAACGACAAACCAGCGGAGTGGACATTGAAGAGGCAGCGTGCGAGTGGGCCTTGAATAATGGAAGTTATCTCATTAGTAAGGAAGACCACATGAAATATGACCAATACACATATACTATCTCGACGTTCGTATGTACCAATGGCAATGATACCATAAGGCGACAGTACGACACCATTATAACTAATATTGCCAGATTAATAATTGAGTCAATCGCAGACTTTGAACTAAATTTCAGAAGATATTTCGTTAATTGTTCTGATGAATACCATATGAATAAAAGATTAAACCAATTGTCACAAACAGTAGATGTCTACAAGTGGATAGGTGTGATATCCATGACAGTGGAGGGCGCAGCTGCGGCGTCGGTCGCCGCAGCCGCCATGCACATGCCGCTGATGCTGGCGGACGTGGTGCCGGAGGGAGGCACGCGCGCGGCCACGTGGCGCGCGGGCGGCCGGCCGCGGCACATCGCGCTGGCGCTGCGTCACTTCGTCGTCGAGTCGGGCTGGAAGCGCGTCGCCGTGCTGTCCCAGGACTCGAAGCTCGCACATGATTACTATACTGCGCTCGTCGACATCAACGACACAGTGGCAATCGTTCTTCACGAGTTTCCAATACCATTCTATTTAAAGGAAAAGGAAACACAGACAGTTTTACAAGATCTACGAAACCAAAATGCACGCATTGTGTTTGTGAACGCGGACTCGCAAGCTGCTTACACTATATTGAATGAAGCGGCCGAGGCTCGCATGGACTACTCGGAAGGCTACGTCTGGATAGTTCGCGAGTGGCATTCAGACGAACCAGTCCAAAAAAGTAAGGTTGCGTGCGGCACAAATCACTTTACAGTATCGTTTTGTTCTCGAGAGATGGAGGATCTGCCGCTCGCGAACGGCTGGCAGCCACTACGAGACTACTTGAACAGAACTGAACAGCTGGGCCAACCATGGCCACCTCGCACCGTCTCGTTTGCTGATGCACTGCTCTCGCTTTCTATGAGCTTCAAAAATTTGTTCATAAAATACCCAAACTTGCGACAAAACCTGCGTAGTATTGAAATGATTCGGTGAGTACTGGTGACCTAATTAGCTGTGAAACGGAAAATAATTGGTTTTATTTTCTGGCCTTAAGGAGTAGTAGACAGGGCTATGAAGCGTCACCGTGATTGTCCAACTTTTACAAGGACAGTAGGTATTTGGAACGTGTATGAGCTAATTAATACTTCAATTAGCAGTATTTCAGTCATTCATGGTTGCGTCAAGTATGGTGGTAAGTGTCAAGTCCACTCAAAGGAAAGTCGACGTCAAGCTCACTCCAAAGAAAGGCCTTTTCCGAGTCCCTAACACCAACCGTAAGCTACCTAAGCTTACCTTCACCTTGTCATAGGATGGAATAGGAAGGAATAAACAGACAACAATCACCTATTCAGTCTTCGACACAGTCGCTGAGATTCACTCACGTACACTCTTTACGCGAAAAGGTACTAGATCACAATCAACGCCCATCCATTCGTACTCCAACTCGCAGACTGATCTGTATTATTAAAATTAAAATTAAAGAAGCCTAAACTGGACTCTGTCCAGCTGTAACTAATACTGTATCACAATACTGGTATAGTACCTAAGAATCATAACGGGACATCTGGCCCGTAGGCCAGTGTTTACTTGGGCGAGATGTCCTACAACCTATTATTTCGACGTTTTGTTACTGCGTCAGCAAGTTCAGGTTCTGAAGAAATAAACAGTGTAGGATGACCGTAAACCAAAATTTACGTGCGAATCTTGACGGGCCGGTGACGGCGCGGCTTTTCTAATTGAAAGAGAGAAAATTATGGTTACATTGCTTCAGTTGTCTGTAGGTTTTGTAATTTAGAAATTCAATCATATACATGTCGCAGCCATCTGGTTAAATTAGCCATCCAGTTGGACGCCTAGGGCGTTCGTTAAATGCATTCAATGAAATGGCTGAAGAACTAGCCATGTCGTTAAACACAACGTTTAACCAGATGGCTGAACGTTGTGTAATCATTTAGTTTAGTAGGGTGACGAGTTTATAAATTATATGAAACTACTTTTTAGTAATAGTGTCCACCAAGTAATAGTGAAATATTATTAAATCAATAAATAGTGGAACTAAATTTGAATCAGTTGGCTGAATCTTGATCACACATTTCGAACTTTCAATACGCCAAGCTGTTAAACGTTGAGTGATTTTAGTTCAAAAACTATCGGCCTAGGCATCCAATTGGATGCCGGCGTTTAACGAACGCCCTAGGCGTCCAATTAGATGACTAATTTAACCAGATGGCTGCGACATACACATGGATTAAAGACTTTAGAAATCAAACCGAACAATAGCAAATAATTAATATTGATTTAACATTCATGACAGGTTAATGGAAGAAAGTCTCATTAAAAAACCAGTACTGGGCGTCGGCCAGAGTCTACACTATGCGGAGCACTCCATTGACGAGATGTATGTGTTCCTGGACCAGTGGTGCGGCGATCACTTCCATCAGCGCCTGGCGATGTGGCACGTGAGCGCGGCCTCCGGCGCCGTGCGCGGCAACTACTCGAGACCCCTCGACCTGCCGGACCACGACGGTGCCTCACGCTGCGTCGTGCGCTCTGGCGACGCCTTCAACCCCACCTGCCATGACGGCTACTGTGCCTGCGCACTGCTGCTGTTGGTATTGGCGCTCATTGCAGTACAGCTGGTGCGCCGTGAGCTTCGTCGTCGCCTAACGCGCATACGGCAGAAGCAGCAGATCCAGACGATCGCGCGGCGCCAGCATGTGGCTTCCGCGCTGGCCGCGTACCTGGTGGAGCGCGCTGCGCTGGAGCTGTGCGAAGAGCTCGGTGCGGGCCGCTTCGGCAGCGTGTGCCGCGCGCGCCTGTGTGAGTCTGGTCGCGCCCCACGCTACGTCGCTTCGAAGGCTTTGCGGGAGAACGCCGTGCCTACCGAGGAAAGCGAGTTCCTCCGCGAGGCGTGCATGATCGCCTCCTTCGAACACGCCCACATCGTGCGACTAGTCGGCGTGTGCATCGCCGATGGGCCGCCGCTAGTGCTTATGGAGCTGGCGTTCTTTGGTGACCTTTTGAGGTATCTGCGTGAGCGTCGCCATCTGGTAGAAGGCACGGGGTCGGGGGAGCCAACGATGACCGGTGAAACGAAACACGTGTCTGCTCAAGCCTTGACGCGCTTGGCGCGCGAAGCAGCGGAGGCACTGGAGTACCTACGTGTGCGCGGCGTGGTGCACCGCGACGTGCGCGCCGCCAACTGCCTGGTGGACGGGAAGCGGTCGCTGAAACTGGCCGACTTTGGCATGGCGCGCTACACAGTGTCCGGTGCGGACGGCGCGCTCGAGTACGCGTGTCGACGCCGCGGCCTCTTCCCCGTGCTGTGGATGGCGCCCGAGGGCCTCGCGCACGGCGTGTTCTCAACCGCGTCCGACGTATGGGCGCTGGGCGTGCTGGTACTGGAGCTGGTGACGCTGGGCGAACGGCCATACGGTAGCATGTCGCCACTGCGCGTGCTGGAGCACGTGACAGCCGGCGGCTCTCCGCCGCAGCCGCTGGACGCCTCGCCACAGACGTGAGTATCGGCTGGCTGCCCCGCCCTGGCGGCGGTGTGGCGCAGTCTAACGGCGCGTGTTGCAGGCGCGGGCTGTTGCGGCTGTGCTGGGCGCGCGAGGTGGAGCGGCGGCCGAGCGCGGCGGAGGTGGTGGCGTATCTGGCGTCACGGCCGCGTGCGCTGAGCCCGGCGCTTCTGAGCGAGCAGCTCGAGCCCCCAACCTGCTGCCGCCCGCCACCCCCCCGCACTGCTTCCATCAGCTCGACAACGTCGCCGTCATTCACTGATTTGAACAACTAACAGTACAATTATGATTTTAAAGCCTCACACACAAGTAAATTCGTTCGTTCATTTACTTAACATTTTTTATTGTTTTTATTATGCAATATTTTCTCTTCACCACCCTAGGTTGACTGGTAGATAATGCCTAAGGCATTAAGTACGCCTTTGTGCTTTTATGTTACATGAAGTTTTAATAACTAAATAAATTATCGCTGTTTATCGTGATTAGCAAGCATTGTTTATTTTTTTACCAAAAGATAGCGCTGTTACATAAAAATAGAATAGAATAGAATAGAATAAACTTTATTGTACACCAAAATAGTAACAATTTCACAGAAACTTAAACCTATGTGCACAGCGGCGGTCTTATCGCTGAAATAAGCATAAGCGTCGATTTCTAGATCGCGATGTTAGGTTAGGTTTTTTTTTGTGGCAGGAGTGGTAAATCTATCATGTACGCCTAGTGCACTTCTCAAGGAGGCAGTGCCGGACTGCTACCGGCTAAAACCACACTCCTGCCATGCGAAAAGCCCCAGCCATACAGGTATCGCAGGGTTTTTATATGGGCTATAGTCACATGTTGCACTTACTTATTTATTTATTTATTTAGTACATGGAGGACTTACAGCTAATAAAACCAGACAAAAAAAAAAGAAATCCATAATCACTAGAAAGCCAATTACAAGTCCTCACGTGTAGACATTATAATATAAATTAAATAAGGTGTGAGCACAAAAACAAAAAGCTGCGCTTCTTGGTTACGTAGGATACAGCAAAAATCCTCAGCTTGCACTTAAGAAACTAATTAATAAACTAATAAACCTAATGCTATTTGAAAAATTTGAGACTTAAGCTCCTTCTGGCCGAGTTCACACTAATGGTGAATGGATCCAGATCATATTCCTTGCATATGTCATTGAAGTTACTGCTTGCACGCACGATATAACTATTCCGTCTATAATTTGAACATGTGTGAGGAACACGAATGGGTGGATTAAAACGAAATGTTTTATTTGGCACATTAAAATAAAACTTGGATAAAAGGTCAGGACTATCAATCTTGTTATGAAGGATTTTGAGCAAAAACAGACAGGCAATTCTACGACGATCTACCAGTGGTAACAGATGATACTTCTTACACAGTTCAAGATAATCAGTTGACTGATATGGAATCTTTTGATGGAAGCAAAGATATTTAATAAAACGTCTCTGGATGTTTTCAATGCGGTCTATGTATTTATGATAACGCGGATTCCATATCTGAGACGCGTACTCTAGATGACTTCTAACAAAAGTACAATACAATATTTTTAATGTTTTAGCATCCTTGAAACACTTAGAGAGAAGAATACTGCCGCCATAAGGAAAAAAGACGTATCTAACATTTTTGTCGAAATTGAGTTGCCTACAAATTCTAAATCTTTAAAAAAAATGGCATATACGAGTATTTTTATAATCCA
The DNA here is from genome assembly GCA_929112965.1 of Mythimna albipuncta. NCBI lineage: Eukaryota > Metazoa > Arthropoda > Insecta > Lepidoptera > Noctuidae > Mythimna > Mythimna albipuncta. The sequence goes on from OV815987.1 coordinate 12,604,124, forward strand.
CATAAATTAAACGGAACTGTATAAATCTAACTGTTAAATACGACGCATTTGCGATATGAATCAAATATTACTAAAAATAAAAGACACTTCTGTCGTACACTACATTGAATAAACGCATTTTAGTAGAAGCGTTTTATTTATTTAAAAAATATATAATTCATCATAAAATGAAAAGACACTTCTGCATGGTCATACGAAGAAAAGGCTGTTCTGCGTAGATATGCCTTTTCAAATTAGTGTTACGAAAAATGAGCAGGCGCAAGTGGCAGTAGTGCCTTTCCTACTTAGTATTGTTAGTTGTGCGGGGTGAAGTGGGTTGCAATACTGCACTTCAGTTACGTCTAGGCATGGTTATAATTATGGAAAAATCGTAAGTCAAACTTCCTTAAATCAATATTTGTATATATTTAAGCATACCCTTGAGTAATTTAAGATTAATTAAACTGCAAATTATCAAGTGGCACTTACCAAATAAATACATAATTACTTTTATGTTAAAATATTTGAAATTTAAATGAATCGATTAGAAAACAATATTATCTTACTCTAGGAAATCCTTTCTTTCTTGAATTTGTTAACACTACACGGTTGAGTAACTATTATCACAATGAAGAGTTTGAGTATATTCACTATTACTTTAAGACGACAGCGTCAGGGTAGTGAACTTAATTTTTCTTGCTTTTTTTGCTATTTGCAGGTCAGTGTCGGATTGTATTTTGGTTAAAATATGATAGGATCGAAACTAATTAAGTTTTATTGAGTTAGAATCATTAAAATGATCAACCCAACCCTTAAAGCTAAAATGAACATTCACAGTCAGTTAAAATGAACATTGAGACTCTACTTTTTTTCTCTTTAATGAATAAAATGTTTATAAGTCCGTTAATACCTAAACAGTCACAAACCATATTTTATTCAATGTAGGTACAACCTAACACTAGAAAAAAAGGCGTTAGAAAAGGGTTTTTCTTCCAGTTTTTTTTTTCATTTCTATCTTCTGCGCCAGTATTTCTTTTTTTAACTTTTTTGTTTCAGTGTGACAAAATGTAGCATAATCGATCCTCAAAAATAATTTCTTTGGTGCCATCAACCAGTTCTTACCAGGAATCAAACCTAAATACGAATAATCATGAGTTTCCTGTGCCCTCTATGAACGAAAATATTACTTTGGATGATGCGGATTTTCATAGCTGCAGCTCAGACCTCCTTGATTTCGATTCAGACGATTCCGTTTTTAATAAAAAAATATTTACCCCTCAGTTCTGATCTGTCTAAATGTTCAGAATATTTAGATTCTTCTACAAATACCATCCCCTATTCACTGACAATTAGCGTTACTATCCCTGAGTCACCAAAAGTCTCAAGCGAGGAAGATATGCCACAAAGTCTTACAAAAAAAGGGACAATCAGAAAACGTAAGAAGTAAGATAAATCACCGGCGCAGAGAAAACAAATTAAAAAACTGAAAGATATGGTTTTTTTTTGGTAGAAATCATCCAGACGACATACCCGCCCTTGAATGGAGTGGAAAATACTGTCAGAGTCTTACTGATTAAAACACCCACCCCATTCCTTTGTTGCCTTTCATACCGAGGCCAAGCCTCCCTTTAGGAAACGAACTCTTGGCCCCAGTAGACTTCGACCCTGCCTAGGGGCCTACCTACGGTTACTGACAACTCCTTGAGGTGCGCGGGAACAGTATGCGCCGTCGACGACTTGGGCTCGGTCCGGACGTTTACCGGACGGTCCGAAAGCCCATTGCTGGTCGTCCGCAAACCCGCGCCTACGGTGGCCGGAAATCGGGATCGGAATCCCGGCGGCGGCTGGAGCGTAATGAGCGCCGTTGCCTAATTCGGTTGGCCTCCTTCTTTGCTAGCATTACTGCTTCGCAGAAGAAGGCTCGCGCCTGCCACTCCTCCTCGCTCCGGACTATGGCCTGTACGAGCGATCCGGCGCGAGAGATCGCTGCCACCGATCGCCCTAACAAGAACCCGGCGATGCTCTGCTCAAGCGGAGCACACCATAACCGTGTGCTCCAACGTGTCCGGGCGGTCCAACTAGTGGCGACACCCGAGCGTCACCTCCGCACGAATCCGGTGCAGGAACCTCCCGAACTCACCATGTTCGATGAGAACCTGTGTCATGCGGAAGGTGAGGTTGCATTAAGTTTATGATGAAGAGTTTATTATAAGATATACCTTATAATGCTGTGATTATTGTTAGTTAGTACAAACTTAGACAGTTTTTATATTTTTTGTTTTTAAAAGAGTATTTAACTTTATGTTGAAAGAGGTTGTCATTGCTATTTTTTGTTATTCTTTATAAAAAATGTAGGTCTGATTCCCATACTTTGTGTTTTATTTAATACAAGTTGAAATGTATTTCAGTTTACTTACATTTAAAGATTTTAAAATCTGTAGGTATTTTTTAAGGTCATTAAGTAAAAAACTTGCTAAGTTGAAAAGCAGCAAATGGCTATTAAAGACTTTTTTATTTAGTTAACTAAAATCTGGTAACGCATTTTCACTATATAGGAAAGACATTAAAAAAAAAAACTAAGTTGAAAGGACGTATCTAGCCAGAAACGTCTTTTCATTGCATCATCACGTATTTTATTGCATTTTTTTTACTAAAATGAAACGGAAAAAATCATTTATTAAATACATAAAAATTATTTAGTTAGTTTAGTAGTCACGAATAGTATTGCACCTTGGCAAGATCTGGCCAGCCAAAGTGTAAGTGTTAGCTATGACAGCACGTTTTCTAGTGTAGGTGATCACGGAGCACTTTGATGGGTTCAGATCAAGTTTATTAATACGACAGTACTCTTCTAACCGATGCAAATCAGCCTGAAATGCTAACCTATCTTCGACCGTTGAAATGGTGGCAAAGATTTTAATGCCATCAGCAAAGCACAGCATTTTAGAAGAGTGTAGGCACTGGTCGATGTCATTCACATAGATAACGAATAAGAAAGGACCGAGCAACGAACCCTGAGGTACTCCACTGGGCACATTTACCCATCTAGACATATAATTGTTAAGTACTACCGCCTGTGAGCTGTTGTTAATGTAAGAGGAGAACCATCTTAAGAGGTCCCCACGGATCCCTAAGGAGTTTAGCTTTTTAATCAGAGTATCGTGGTCGATCCGATCAAACGCCTTGATCGGATCGACCTGGTCTGTGTAAACCACATCGACCTGTTTACCATAGTCCATAGCATCTGTAATGAAATCATTAAATAGTATCAAATTAGAAGTGGTAGAGCGTCCTTTTAAAAATCCGTATTGGAAGAAGCTGAGTGAGCTAGCAAGGGCGGGGTATAATTGGTTATAGACAATCCTCTCAAATATTTTAGCTATAATGCATAGCTTGGATATAGGTCTATAATTAGTGACCTCAGTTTTTGACCCCTTCTTATGAACAGGTGTAATAAAAGCAGATTTCCATACTTTAGGGACAATACCAAGAGTCAAAGACTTGGAAAACAAAATAGAGATAGATTATGATAAGTATAGTTCGATTTCTATATAATGTAATATAATGTAAGATCAAACGAACATCTTAAGGGCCAAGCGCCCGAAAAGTGCCATAAAACAGTGATTTTCTGAGGCCTACTCCTCCGTAAATGCTAGGTCAATTGGTTTGAAAAAAATATTATGTTCATTATAGATTCATGAACAATAATATCAACATTGCAATTAATCCTTTTGTCTAAAAAAAAAATATACTCCTTCGAAACGGCTTGGACCTTTAGAAACATTTTTACACATAAAAATTGGCGGTTAAATATTCTTTAAAGTGAACATTGCATATGTAAATCAATCAATACAAAAAGCGCGGGAAACGTCGAATTTGGCAGACGTGAATTTTCTGGCGGTTTTTTTTAATAAAATTATTAAAAGTCGAGAAGTGTAGTGTTTGACCTTGAAACGGACAACGTTAACTATTATAATGTGTATTGGAGTATTTATTTACAATGGAGGATGATTATGGAACTTTTTAGCGATAATGTTGAAACGAGGAGTGTTTTAGCTAGCAGCAACAACTCTATAGCAGGTCAAGACGTGTTGGAGACATTTAATATGGAAGTAATATCAAAGGAAGAATCGATTAAACAGCTAAAATGAGGCTTTGATGAGGACAAAACAGGTTGGAAAGTAGTATATTTCGTCGAAGGAAAAATTACCGAGGCAGTTTGCACTGGCCAGGTTATTTAAAGAAAAGGGGATTAGCGATATAACGAAGGTAAAATATATAAATAGTTACAGATTACGTATTGATTGCAAAAACGAGATGAGTGCAACCAAATTAGAAACTTGTAAAGACCTTATAGATAAAGACTGGAGATTTAGTAGATCAGATCACAAAAGTTACTCATATGGTGTCATTAAAAACGTAGATCTCGAGCTAACTGACGATGAACTCAAGAATTGTATATCTTGCCCTGACTCCTTCAAATTGGTTTCATTGAAACGATTAAAGCGGCGTAATTTTAGTGAGGCGCCGGAAGAATTATGGGTTATGAGTGAAGCAGTTCGATTATGCTTCAAAGGAGATATGTTACCTGCATATATTTATGCCGATAGTTTAAGGATCAAGGTGGAGCCATTTGTATTTCCGGTGTCGCAATGCTCACGTTGTTGGAAGTTCGGGCATACAGCAAGAGTGTGCCCATCCAAAATATTATGCCCAAAATGCGACAGTAACCACCCAAACTGCGACACACAACATTTAATATGTATAAATTGCGGCGGACCACACATAGCGCTTTCAAAAATATGCCCTGCATATTTAAAAGAAAAAAAAACTTAAAGACCTCATGGCTGAATTTAATTGTACATATAGGAAGGCTTTATTGTTATACGTAGCACCTTCACCATGCAGGGCAGAGTCGGAACACTCGGAACCTATCACAAACACAGCTGATTTATTTCCGCAGCATCCAATAAATATCGACTTCACGGAGAGATCAAACTTACCTTTATATGCAGAGGTGGTCAAAACTAAAGCAGTCGTTCATAATACAACCACCACAAAAGTGAAAAAAAGTGCTAAAAAGATACGATTTGCTAAAGAGGATGAGTGGGTAGACCGGTCACAAAGAGAAGCGGAAGCAAACGAATCAATCAAAGATGACCCCGAGGAACCCAGAGAAAAAGAGGTACATTTTGAGGAGCTGATAGCTCGAATAAAAGAGATAATGTTTTTGAAGAGAAGCACGATAACTGAAAAATTTAAAATGATTATCCAATGTTGTGTAAAGTGGTTAATATTAGTAGTTGTTGATAATGTTGTTACGAGCTATTAACGTGGTGGTGGTCTGTCAGTGAAACACAGTTTAATCGAGCCAATCTTTATTGCCCACCTAGGGGAGTACGCGGTTGCTTGCAACCGAAATGCTTAACCTAATTACTATACTAAATTTACCTTACAAACTAATGAGGGCGCCAGGTAGGGTTTTGTCTCGGGATGGCAAATGACTGGAACCCTTCCAATCCACAGAAGCACCGGCTGGTGGGTATGGGTTACACAAATAGGGTTCTGAACATCAAGGAAGGTATGCATAGGCATTGGCTTGCAAATGCTAGCATTTGCAAGCCAATGCCTATGCACACACAACAACAACTTCTTGTAACTCACCAACAAAGAAAGGGCATGACGATAGGCTGGAACAATAATTGACACCGATTTGAACATCGCTCAACGGTCCAGATTTACCAAACTTACTATATATATAACAACAATCTTAAGGACTCACCCCTTTCTTATTGACGTAATTCACACACAGAAAATATACAATTAAATAGTGATCCTTTACAAAATATAATGATCAATTTTTATTATTTCTTTACTTTTTTTTATAATGGCGGTAGATTTCAACAATTGGCTTCCAAGTGACACTCGTATGTCTCTGACAAGGATCTGCGCTGCTGTGTGTCTCGAATTCACGGTCAAGGTTCTTTATACCATGTTAGAAATAAAATTTTGAATCAATAGATTTACGTTTTGAATCAATAGATCTTCCAAAAAGACAAAACTTGTTATGGCCGGGTTTGAATGCGCGACATCCAACGTCGCAGTCCTTGTTTACACTTCTCGGCTACGTAAGCTGTTAGATAATTATTCGAAATACACCTTAGCGTCATGCCATCGGGCATGACGTCATTACAATGTGTCGGATTGGAAAATGATGAAAAGTTTGTTTGACTTCTTTAATGGATCACGATAAATCCTATATTAAAATAAACATTCTACAATGGAATGCTCAACGTGTAAAACCTAAATTAGTTCTGTTAGAACAATGACTAAATCAAGAAAATTTACACATTACAGCTAAAAGTGAGACGTGGTTAGAAACGGAAAGTTCCATAAGGCTGAGTAATTACACAATCTATCTCAAGGACAGGTTTGAGTATGGATGGGTTGCAATTCTTACCCACAAATCAATAAAATCTCAGATGTGTCAAGTCCAAGTCAGTAACCGAGGTATAGAGCTAGTTTACGTGAAAGTTTTTAATTGTGGCATACTAGAAAACATTGTTTCCATTTACTGTCCACCCTCACTTCGAACTTGTCAAAGCGATTGGGATGCTTTACTTTCGATTGTTCCAAAAAATGCGATTATTCTAGGAGATTTTAACGGGCACCATTCTAATTGGTCAAATAAAACGGATAGTAGGGGTGTTCAAATTTTTGAAGCATTAGTGGACAACAACTTTATTTCTTTAAATAATGGCAGCCCTACTTGTTTAAAAATGGTTAACTTACAGTGTCAAAAGTTCTCACCCGATATTAATTCTTTGGTATCATCTGATATAGCATTACTTTTCAACTGGGCAGTCATGAATGAGACATTAGGGAGTGATCATAGAGTTATTAAAATCACTTCAAATGTCCAGGTTGTATCTCCATCAAGAGCCCGTAAAAATTTCAAAAATGCTGATTGGATCTCATACAGTGAGTGTGATAAACACCCTTTTTTCTGAATTTAATTTTACTGGAAACTTACAGACCGATTATGATTCCTTCATCGATTGTATTAACTTGGCCTCTAATATTTGTATCCCTTTAGTTAAAATCAACCCTAACCCGGATAGTAAATTTTTGCCTAAACCTTATTGGAATTCTGAGCTGTCTAAATGTGTGGCCGAACGCCGGCTAGCATTATCTAAATTTAGACGTAATCCAAACCCTCAAAATTATGATATATTACAAAATAAAATTAGTAATTCCCAGAAAATGATTCGCACAGCAAAAGGTAAAGCCTGGGGTGATTTTTGTTCTTCTTTAGATCATTCTACATCGCAATCAACTGTATGGCAAAAAATGAAATGGCTAAAGGGACACAAATACTCTAACCATCACATAGACAAAGACAAGGCTACTAATTTGCTTCGTAGCTTAACGCCGGACTTTGTAACCCCGTGTGACATGGCTTTCGACACAAATAACTCGGAACTTGATGTTATGATTTTACCCTTAGAATTTAACAAATGTGTCCGATCGAAGGATACTGCACCTGGGTGTGATAATATTTCTTACTCCATGATAAAGAGATTACCTCAAAACGGTAAAAAGATATTGATTAAGTTATTTTATCAAATTTTGATCTCTGGTTCTGTACCTAAATAATGGCGCGACATTGTAATTGTGCCAATCCCTAAACCGGGTCGAGAATCACAAAGTTTAACATCTCTTCGTCCAATTTCAATGTTCTCATGTGTTTGTAAAGTTTTTCATAGCATTTTAATGAACAGATTAGAGTGGTTTATCGAAAAAAATACGCTCCTATTAAATAAAACTACAGGTTTTAGAAAATGTCGCTCAACTGCAGATAACTTATCCGTTTTAGTTTCTCGCATTCAAATTGGCTTCTCCAAAAAACTAATTACAGTAGCTGTTTTCATAGACATAAGCAATGCATACAACTACGTGGATGTCAAAAATCTACTTAAAATCATGTTTGGAAAACAGTTTATGTGTGCAGCGGTGAGTGCGGGTGCGTGGAAATAAAAGTCCCAAATGTTCTACTCACGTTTACTCGCACTAAGTCCGGCACGACACACAAAACACAGAAGGAGTAAATGGACAGAAGAGACACACAACACACAGTCACAGCACAATACAATAGTCCACATAAAAACATCCAAGATCGCGTTACAATTGGTATTTGCGAGTCGTAATACAAGAGGTGCGTGGGCGCAGGCGGTAGATGGCGAGGTCTACAACCGACTGACCCACATCTTTTAAAATGTTAAAGTTGAGCAGGGATGCTCAACCGTTTCGCGCGCTGGCCCGCGCGCTGTGGCGACCGACACCATCCGACAGTTTTACAAGGGGTCGTTCGACAACCGATGCTGGTGTTGAACTTTTAGGACATATTTATAATGCATGGGAAGATAAATGCGATGCCCTGGGCATTTTTTGCGATTTGTCCAAGGCCTTCGATTGCGTTCCCCATGAAACATTAATCAGGAAACTACACCATTACGGGATCCGGAACTCCTCCCTGGATCTTCTTACATCATATCTGAGTGAAAGATTTCAGAGAGTTGACGTAAACGGAAAAAGATCTCCCGGATCTGTTGTAAAAATGGGTGTCCCCCAGGGCTCAATTCTTGGTCCATTTTTGTTTCTAATTTACATAAACGACTTACCTTACCTCATAGAAGACAACCATAATACAAGGTGCAGGTTTGAAGCTGCAAATAATTTCAGGAGGTAATTATGTTAGTGATTCTCGACCCGAATCAATAATAAAATGAGTAGGTAATTTTTTTTATTTTATTTTTCTTATTTATGGCATTCGGTATGTGTGAACTACCTTTGTTATTTATTAAAACAAAACCAACAACGTCGTGCTAGACTCTGCCTGGATTGTGAAGGTGGACACTTTGAACAATACCTCCAGGTGACATTAGTAGGTACTTAGGTAATTTATTTATTTTATCTGTGAACATAAAAAAATCACATGTAAATAAGTTATTAGCCAAATCAATTTGATTAACGTAAATCAGTTGATTTAAAATTTTTAACTATGTCAAAAATACCTATCAGGCAAGATAAATCATTAAAAACCCTATCTACCTACCTACTTAACTAGTACAAATTATCTTGAGGTATTTTTGTCGCTCCTCAACCCGTTAAAAAGTAGGAAGGGACATTTTACATCAAACAATTTAATCCACACAAAAAAACGAAATTATTACGGAAAACTGACCTTGATAATGAATTACCTACAACGCGCCGACTGCGATTGCATGTAAGTAGGTATATATCTACCTACTACTTACTAGACGCCGTCGTCCGTTTTGTTTAGTACCTAAATCCCGCACGCGCGCGCTCGCGCTCAATTTCATCATACCGAGAGGGCATGTCAACATCTTGTAGGTACAACATACTAACATTAATGACGATTAGAAGCAAAATAATTTTTGTTAGGTTAGGTTAGGTTAGGTTAGGTTAGGTTAGGTTAGGTTAGGTTAGGTTAGGTTAGGTTAGGTTTTTTTTTTTTTTTTTTTTTTTTTTTGTGGTAGGAGTGGGAAATCCGTCATGGACACCCAGACTGCCTCGTAAGGGGACAGTCTGGGTAGTGCCGGACTCCTACCGGCTAAAAACCACTCCTGCCATGCGAAAAGCCCCTGCCGCCAAGTTGCGCAGGGATATTTATGGGCTGTAGTTGAAATATTTGTTGAGCTGTATTTTAAAAGATAATTGTAATAAATAGTTTACAATAAAATATCACGATAAATAATCCCAGCAAATAAACAAATAAATACAATAATACAATACATTTTAAAATATCACTTTACATTGCATTTCAACAAACGAAAACCAAATCTGACCATGATTGTCAGGTTTGGTTTCGTTTGTTTACTGTTCGGACTATCATAGTAATATATACAATAAAATCATATCTATATTTTTTGTTGCTCATTATTATAGGAAGTCTTTCTTTGGTGATACTTTCCCCTATCCTTGCCTCTAGTTCGTATCTGGAGAAGGCATATACCGGGCAGTCCGTCAGGAGGTGGAGGACTGTCTCCTGCTTGTCGGGGTCACAGGCGCACGCCGGGTTCTCCTTGCACTTGAAGCGAGTTAGGTACCCGGAGAACCCGCCATGGCCTGTTAGGGCTTGGGTCAGCTCCTTGGTCATCTCCATCCTTCTTATCGTCCTGTACGCGGCGATCGCACAGGGGAAAAACATCTTCGTTGTGGCCGCCGTTTCTCCTGCACAATACCTCCGGTTCCATTCGCCCAGCGTCTCCATTCGGATCATACGCTTGACGAATGAAACCGGGCATTTGTCGTAGTCGGGTTGCCGCTTCGACTTCAGGGCAGCCTCCTTCGCGAGCAAGTCGGCTCTCTCGTTGCCCTCCAGCCCCGCATGAGCTTTCACCCAGAACAGTGAGACGCTCTTGTTCTGGGCGTGAATGCAGCGGATGGCGTCTCTTGTTTCTACTGCGAGGGCATGGAGGGCTTCGGGGTTCACGACTGTCTGGAGGGCTGCCATGGAGTCGCTGTAAATAGCGAACGCCGACCCGGTCCTTCGGAGGACTTCGTTCACTGCTTTGCAGAGGGCGAGAAGCTCGGCCTGGTAGACGGTAGAGTAAGACGGCAAAGCAAGCTTGAGGGCCTTGACCTCCGCCTGGTCGGTCCATACCGATACTGCGGCCCCGACCTTGCCCTCAATCTTGCTGCCGTCTGTGAAAATACGCACATCATAATCGCGGTGCTCATTGTATTGTTCCTCGTCTACCAGGCGTCGCAGTGCAATGGCCCTCTGCTCAGCCGGATGCGGCATCTCTAGTGCCGATACCACCCGCTCGATCTCCCGGTCTCCCAGCGCAGGGTGAGGTACCCCTCTCTTGGCCTCGTACAGCAAGGCTGCCTCCTTAATCCGGAGGTCAAGAGGGAGTATCCCAGCCAGCACCAGTGCTGAGTGTAGGGAGACCGTGCGGTAGGCTCGGCAAAGCTTTTGCGCGAAGCTCCTTTGGACGGCGTTCAGCTTCTTCTGCAACCCGACTTTGTTGGCGGCCGGCGACCACGCGCTCGCCGCGTACAGAATGATAGGCTCCACTGCAGCCGTATAGATGCAGCGGATTACCTCTGGATGGAGACCCCAGCTGACCCTAGCTGCCCGCGACAGCTGTTTATATATGCCGACGGCTCGGGAACAGACGTTTGCGACGTGAGTGTTGAAAGTCAACTTGTGGTCGATGGTGAGACCGAGCAGTTTGATTTCCTCAGACATGCCAATGTCTACCCCACCCATCCGGAGACATGGGGTGTCATGCTTCAGTTTGCGCGTGACCAGCATTGCTTTGGTCTTATGCGGCGCAAACCGAAGCTTGTTCGAGACACCCCATGCTCGCACGTACTCGAGGGCGACATTGGCATCCCTCTGGATTTCAAGAGCTGTCTCACCATCAAACACAAGGACAATGTCGTCAGCAAACGCCTGGCAATAGACCCCCATTTCCTCCAGAGCCTTTAAAAGAGGATCCAGCACAAGGTTCCAAAATATGGGACCACCGATTGACCCCTGGACGCATCCCTTCTCGGTCCTGGATTCGTACTCCACTCCCGCATATCTGACCTTCACCACCCTCTCGGACAAGTAGCTGTCTATGACCCGCCTCAAGTTCACAGGACACTTTTCCTCAGCCAGTCGGACTCGTATGGCTGGCCACCATGCGCTATCGAAGGCCCCCTCAATATCCAGGGACACAATCGTGACAAGCCTCTTTGCGTTGAGTCTGCCACGAATGTGCCCCATCAGCGTATAGAGGGAGTCCTCGGTGCTTCGCTGGGGCATGAATCCGTACTGGCGAGTACTCATCCTGGGTAGCAGATAAAACTTGAGTCGGGCCACTAGCAGCTTCTCGAAGACTTTGCCGAGAACAGGCAAAAGCCCAATTGGCCTGTATGATTTTGGGGTGGTGTAGTCGTCTTTAGCGGGCTTGCGGAGTACTACGACGGTTGCCTCTTTCCAGGACCGTGGAAAGTATCCATGCGCCAGGCACTTGTTTACCAAGCGCAGAACTAGGTCTGGGTCTTGACGAATCATGTGGCCCCATATGTCCGCCGTCAGACCGTCTGAACCGGGGGCTTTTTTGGGGTTGAACGAGGAGACAGCTCGCTCTAGCTCGTCGAGTGTGAAGGGAGGGTCTGAAGGTTCAACTTCGTTCCCCCCGTTCACCTCTTCAGCTCGTTGCCGTACCCGTTTGTGCTCCTCGTTATCCCCCTCCGAACGGTCCTCCGGGTAGAACACCTGTGCCAGATACCTCGCCGAGGCCTCTGGGTCTAGGGTCCTGCCGTCCCTCACCATCGGCAAATCCTCCTCTCTCTTCTCCGTCCTACGGATCACCCGGTATATACCCTCCCATAGGCCTTCCCGATCTTGCTTTTCGCAGAACCCCTTCCAGCTCTCAACTTTAGCTTGGACTATTGCGCGCTCGTACTCTGCCTTCTGTTTCAGATACTCCTCAACAACCTTTGGTCTACGAACTGGCGCTGCACAGCGGATCCTCCGCTTTTTGGTGACCACTTGCCTCTTCAAGCTGGCGAGCTCATCGGACCACCACGGCACGGTTAACCTCTCTACACTTTTCTTTTTGGGTATCACGGATGTACAGGCGTCTTGCACTGCCGTTGTAAGTCCCTCGACTACCAGGTCTATTTTGTCCCTGCTGTCGATTTGATCGAACAGACTTACGGTCAAATTGTTGCTTTGCATAATTTGGCGCAGTTTCTTACGAAACTGCGCCCAATTTGCTTTCTTGGTGTTGTAGATCCTGGTAGTCCGGTTAACCGTGATACCCAAAGACTTCTCGAGGTGTATACTAAACTCAATGCCGTTGTGGTCCGACCCTGTCAAATCGTCAACGACTCGCCAGCCGTCGGTCACCGTCAGCATATCCGCCGTGCAGGCTGTGACATCGACGCAGCTCGTGTAACGTCTGTCACCACGAACTACGTCGTAGGTTGGAGTTTCCCCTCTGTTGAGTACCTGCAGTCCAAGCTGGTCGAGAGCTCCCAGCATCTCGTCGCCTCTGCTGTTGGTCTCACTGCTGCCCCACCAGACACTCCAGGCGTTGGCGTCTCCTCCCATGATGAGCCTATGCGGGCCGGTCTCGCTTTCCACCTCCCTAAGGCTGTCCAGGTATGGGCCTAAGGGCTGGTCCGGTTCGAAGTAGAACGAGACCAGAGTTAATCTCCAGGCACCAGTTTGGATCCCCACCACGACGATGTTGTTCGTGGTGAGTTCTGGGTACTGTCTTACAGTCAGTTTTGGGTCAAAGACGGCTATGGCCGCTTTGACAGTCCCTTCTCCTTGCCTGGTGCTCTGGAAGATTCGAACACCTCTGGTCCCGCTCATCCTCTTCACACTACCCACGTAGGGTTCCTGGATCAGCGCTGCGGTGGCTTTGCGCCGCTCGGCCTCAAGCATAAGCTCTTGGGTCGCCAAGTTCTTCCTTTGAAGATTCGCCTGGATTATCTTATAAGGCATCGTGTTTGCTGGGACCACCTTAGCAATAGGCGACGGATGCACGTGCCAGTCGATCCCACCTAATTCGAACAGGACACTCAGGGCTGAATGCATTATGGTCGATCTTCCCCATCTTCGCCAAGACACAGTTGTGGCACTTCGGTGTTTCAGCCTTCAGCCACTGGTCACATTGCGCACGGAGGTGCAGGCCCCCACAGTGGCTACATAAGTCGGCGAGCTCTTTACAGAGCCGCCGACTATGCCCGTATCCAAGGCACCTTGTGCACTGAACCAGTGGCGACTGGTCATCAACAAAGACGGTCTGGAGATCGATGTGTGCTCTTCCCTTCTCGAGCATCCTGTTCCAGATAGTCGGGGACGTGCTGACGACGACATTGCTGGTTTGGGGGTTCCGCGCGTTCCTTTTAAATTTAACCGTCATTCTATCCTCCCCGTTGTCGAGGCCGCGAAAGACCTCCCGATTTTGGTTCCGTAGCGCCTCCAGCAGTTCCTCATCGGAGTGTATGCGGAGGACGCCACGGAATACTAGCAGTGGGTCCTTGTTCTTCACGTCCTCGACAACGAGGTGGTCTCCTGACTTCTCTATCCTTTCTTTCACTCTTTTCCTGTCTTCCGCCGACCTACAGCCCATAACAATTTTGCGATCCTTCGCCTTTCGTACTGTCTCTATTTCCACTCCTCCCTCCTTGGCCTTTACTGCCTCTCTAATTCTCTGTAAGACCTCCTCTCCAGAAACCCCTTCGTCTTTGGACGTAACTACTACGGAGTGCAGTGCGGTCCTTCCTGGGGTCTGCCTTTTCGGTGGACCCGCAGCTACACTCGCGTAAGTGGTCGCTTTTTCCAGTACATCTCCCTGCCTCTCCATCGCCTGCCGCAGCTTCTCCATCTTCTCACTGCTCTCCTTCACTAACGCGCTGTGCTCCGCTAGTGAAGCGAGCAACGAGTCAACCTCCGGAAAGCTTCTGGGTACTTCTGTAGGGAGTGTTGCCGTGATGGCCTCCTCCCGTACCGTCTCAGCCCCCTTCGCATGTACGGCGGCCGCCGCCCCTTCCTTAACCAGTTGATATAGCCGTTCCACTGACTGGGTGATCCCGGCTTTGAGGTCTGCCCTCAGATTACGCGAGTCACCGAGGTGCGACTTCACGCGCAGAAGGCAGTTCCGAGCCTCGGTCACCCAGTCGGCGGGTTTATTCATCTGCGACTGGCTCGCTCCCGGTGACGCTCCCGCTGTCTCGGTGGACGTTCGGTGTGCCACAGCCTTGGAATCTGGCTGGGTCATGGCTCGCCGTGTGGACTTCTGAGGAGCCGTCACTGTTGGGACCGATTTTTTAGGTGGGTGAGCGGCGGCCGATGAAAGAGGTTGTGACTCCGTCACCTTCCCATTCTCCCACTCACCAATGCTTCGCCTCACACTAGAGGCTTGAGTTGAAGCGCCGGGAGGGGAGACCTCTCCCTCGAAGGTGATGGAGAGTGCCGCATTCGATGGAGAGACTTGGTGACCTGTAGGAGCTTTCTTTGCAGGGGTCCTGGAGAGAAACATGATGGAAGAGTAGAGGAGTCAGAATCAATACTAATCAGAATAAATTAGTATGGTGACAATTTGGTGTAAATTTTTTGATTCCTGTAAAGCGGGAATCAGTTGTCAACAATAATTTGTCCTCAAAAGAGGTGTCAATAAGATTAAAATTCAAATACAATAAAAAAAAAAAAAAAAAAAAAAAAAAAAAAAAATTACACTAATCTTTCTTCTTCTTTTTAATTGTTCTGATCCCTGTAAAGAGGGAATCAGTTTGTCAGTAACAAGATACTTCCTCAAAAGGGGCGTCAATAAATAATTAAAACAAAACAATTCCAATCCTATGGGGTAGAGTAGGTTAGAGTAGGGTAGAGTAGGTTAGAGTAGGGTAGAGTAGGGTAGAGTAGGGTAGAGTAGGGTAGGGTAGGGTAGGGTAGAGTAGGGTATAGTAGGCTGAAGTAGGGAAGAGCAGGAGCGAAGCCGCGCGGGCGAAAGCTAGTATGTTATAAATATATATTACATACAATACATTTAATATTATTCTATCAGTAAACAATGATCATCCCTTTGCCGCCTTGTTTGTTCAAGCAGTGTTAATTACATCGGATTTCAAGAATTTGATTAGATTTCCTAAGTCGTTTGACTTTTTAGACAGACTCTAGCGCATACAGGGATAATCGTTGGTTGGTACCACAATTCGTGGAAAGTGTTTGGGTTAGGTTAGGTTAGGTTAGGTTAGGTTAGGTTAGGTTTTTTTTTTTTTTTTTTTTGTTTTTCGTACATATTTTACCGCAGACATGGTAGTCGGCGCAATTATTTATATTTTTTAATTTGTTTATAGATTCTTTTTACATTGTCGTGCCCTCATCTTGGACAAATATTACTTAAAAACTAAGCTTAAAACTACGCGAGTCCACCTCAGACTCTTTTTTTTTTTTTTTTTTTTTTTTTTTTTTTTTTTTTTTTTTTTTTTTTTTATGAACATGTATAATTTTTTTTTTTTGTTTTGTTATATTGTACTTTTTTTTTTTATATTTTGTATTACTTATAGGTTTCTTAATGGCTACTTTAACAATTATACAAATCCCTTAAGCTTATAATACTAAACTACTTCACAAATAAAAGAAGTACATTTTACACTTTACGTTACACATGACTGTACATTTAGGGTTTGTGGGTAGAATTGGGGTATTAAGTTTCTATTTATTTGCTACCTAGAGTCTTCACTAACTCCATCAGGCCTTTTACGATTGCGGTGTCTCGATGCTGCATGGCCGTCTTAAGGTTGTATTCGACGACCATTTTAGACGGCGCATCCATCGCTTTCCGGGCTAAACGGCCCGTGGCATCGTCGGCGTCGTCGGTGTAATACACACAGCTGACCGTGTGTCTCGACACTGCGACAACTGCGTGGGAGATACTGTCATGTATCTGGAGCCTCCTTGACTTGGTGTTAATTATAATAACGCTGTCGCAGGTCAACCCCTGAGCTGCGTGGATGGTGAGAATGCGCGACCCTTCGCCAGACCCATAGCCTTGGTCAGCAAGAGAGGCTCTCTCTTCCTGTGTATGGACCAAGAATAAGGTGTTGTGGGCGGTTTTCGGTATGCGCGCTCCTGTGAACCTTTCCACTTTCAGAGAGTGGACCTGCGACAGCGACGTCTTGGAGGAGTATATACCGGGGTATATCTCACTCAGGGTCAGGGCTATGTCCATTGGGTTCCGATGCGTACAGAGCAACTCCTGGGCGATGCTAGCCACCAAATTCGGACGGGTGTACCTTAACTCAAATAAGTTCTCCCTGTCCAAAAATGGTAGCTGATTCACGTCTCCGATGAGAACGACCTCGCCCGCTCCAGACAACTTTACTGCCATGACTATGGCCCCAAAATGGTTCATGAGGGCTTCGTCAACCGTAAGGCGACGACATATCTCCTCTGGTCTGAACCCGTTGGCTAATATTGAGGCCATAGTGCGCACCTTTGCCTTAACACGATCTCCTAATCGGTGCGCCAGCTTCTCTCTGAGTCCTGATTTACGCAATACCAATTTTATTTTTCTGCAGTTTACAGGATTACATGTTTGGGGTTTACATTTTCTTTTATCTTACTATTTTCTATTTTCTAACACTTATACTATGACAATTTATTATGTTATATATATTGTTTATTTATATCTAAATTTACTTCTAATACATACATAGTTTCTTCTACTTCTTTTCCACTACAAATCTTATTTATTATACTTATACTTTGCTATCTTTTCAAGGATAAAGGTACACAGTCCTATCCACTATAGTTTACAATTCTTATATATACTTATACAATTTGGCAGCCCATCATTATATTATTAATCTTATATCTACTTAGTTGCTAGGTTTTTAACATTACTTAAGTTCTATTTGATCTTACTTTTACTATATTATATTTATTTGTTTACTTAATTCTATATACACTACTTTTATATTGCTAAATATACAGCAGTTGCATACTTTATCGATCGCTTTTATTTCTTTTAACTACTTCTCGTACAATTTTAAGACAGTAATTCAAGAACTTTTCTCTGTTTTTACTAGCCATTATCGTCCCTATACTTTCTATGGACAGGTCTGTATCCATTTCCTGCTCTATCTCGTTCCGATCGTTTGCATATACAGGGCAGTGAAGCAACAGGTGTGGCACCGACTCCGTCATGTTCGGGTCACAGACGCACGATGGACTCCCCTTACACTTGAACCTGTTCAAGTATTCAGAGAATCCACCGTGCCCCGTTAAGACCTGGGTCAGATGCCCCTCAATCTTCAGTTTCCTGACAATCCTGTACGCCGCCTTGGCATCCGGAAAAAATATTTTCGTGATCGAAGCGGTGGTGCCGGATCTATATCTGCTGTTCCATTCCTCAAGCGTTGCCATACGAATGCATCGCTTGACGAATGAAACTGGACACAGATCATAATCCGGCTTCTTTTTGCTCTGCGTTGCGGCCTCTTTTGCCAGCTGATCCACTCTCTCATTGCCTTCAAAACCTGCGTGAGCTTTGATCCAGAACAAGTGTACTATCTTGTTCTGGTGGGAAACAGCTGTAAGGTTTTCCCTAGCTTCAACAGCCAGGGGATGAAGGCAATTGTGGTTTTTCACCGTCATGAGGGCCGCTACGGAGTCGCTATAGACTCCGAATGTGGACGCGGAGCTTCTCCGTATCTCCCTCGTTGCCCCGCATATCGCCAGGAGCTCCGCCTGGTAGACCGAGCAATACTCGGGCAACGCCAGCTTGAGGGCACGCGTTTCGGCCTGGCTGTTCCAAAGGGACAGCGCAGCACCGACCCGCCCCCCAATTTTGCTCCCGTCGGTGAAAATTCTCACCTCCGGTTTGGCACTGGCGTTAACCTGCTCCTGGTCTATCAGGCTTCCAAACTCCAGTTCGATATGCGTGGCGGGGTGAGGAGACTTCAGCGCGGACACAGGCCGTTCCATCTCCCTGTCCCTCAACATCGGCAGTGAACCTCCCCTCTTGGCTTCATAGAGTAAAGCCACCTCGCGAGCTCGGAGGTCCAGGGGGAGTAACCCTGCCAACAGAAGCACTGAGTTGAGGGAGACGGTGCGATATGCTTTGCATATTTTCTGTGCAATTCCGCGCTGCACGGCGCCCAACTGCTTGATTATTCCCAGTTTACTGGCTGCTGGTGCCCATACGCTGGCCGCGTACAGGACGATCGGCTCCACTGTTGCAACGTAAATTGTCTTTACGACCTCAGGATTTAAACCCCAGCTGATCCTAGCCGCCCTGCATAACTGTTTATGCACATTGATGGCCTTTTTGCATACGTTTCTGACGTGCGTGTTAAATGTCAGCTTGTCGTCGACGGTGACACCCAAGATCTTTATTTCTCTTGACATGGCAATTTCTACCCCACCCATGCTCAGTCGTGGGGTGTCATATTTTAGTCTCCTTGTTATGGTCATCGCATTGGTCTTATGCGGCGCGAACTTTAACTTGTTATCGACACCCCACGCCTGAACATGCCCAAGAGCATCATTTGCCTTGTGTTCTATTTCAATTGCTGTGTCACCGTCGAAGACAAGGACCACATCGTCTGCAAAGGCCTGCACATAAACGCCATTTCCTATTAAGTCTCTCAGGAGGGGATCCAGTAGGAGATTCCAGAAATTAGGGCCTCCTATGGAGCCTTGTACGCAGCCTTTACTAGTCGCCTTGGAGTACTCTTCACCCGCATACCTGACCCTGACCCTTCTGTCACTCAAGTAGCTGTCGATGACCCTCCTCAAGTTGACAGGACACTTTTCCTCTGCCAGTCGGACCCTTATAGCTGGCCACCAAGCGCTGTCGAAGGCTCCCTCTATGTCTAGCGAAACTAGTACAACGATCTTTTTTAGGTTTAATTTTCCTTTTATGTGTTGCATAAGATCATAGAGGGAGTCTTCGGTGCTCTTTTGGGGCATGAATCCGTACTGGCGAGTACTCATCCTTGGTATGATATAGAACTTGAGGCGGGCCACCAACATCTTCTCGAATATCTTGCCTAGTACTGGTAAGAGGCCTATGGGCCTATATGATTTTGGGGTGGTGTAGTCTCTTTTCCCTGGTTTCTTTAGCACCACCACCGTGGCCTCTTTCCAGCACTTCGGGAAATAACCGTACTTGAGGCACTGATTCAAAAGGGCCAGGAAGGCATCGGGTTCCCGTCCGATGGCTTGGCTACATATGTCGGCTGTGAGGCCATCTAATCCCGGTGCTTTTTTAGGATTGAAAGATTCACACGCAGTTTTGAGCTCAATCCGTGTGAAGGGTGGATCTTGAGAGCCTTCTTGTTCTTCTTTGTTAACTATTTCGGCTTTTGCCCTAATGAGACTATGATGAAGGTTGTCGGTGCTCGTTAGGTCTTCAGGATAAAAGGTTTCCGCCAATAGTTTAACGGAACCCTCTGCATCCAGCACCTCTCCATTTTCTATCATCTGCAAGTCCACCCCTCTTTGCGTTGTTCTCCCGATAACCCTATAGATCCCCTCCCATACCCCCTCCCTATCCTGCTTACTGCAGAACTCCTTCCAGCTCTCGGTCTGAGCTCGAGCAACTTCCGTCTCATATTCTTCTTTCCGTTTCAGGTACTCTTCTACGACCTTCGCCCTCCGGACCGGAGCAGCGCAGCGGATTCTCCTTCTGCTGGTAGCGACGATCTTCTTCAACCCTGCGAGTTTCTCCGACCACCATGGCATGGTAAGTTTCTCATTAGATTTTTTAATGGGCATTGAGACCCGACACGCATCTTTAATTATTTTTGTGTAGGTTATGATTTTATCTTCTAATAATTGTGTACTGTCAATTTTCTCTATTTCGGTGGTCTGAATATTATGGTCTATTTTTAATTGGTTCAGTTTCTCATGAAACTTTATCCAATCAGCTTTTTTACTATTGTAGATGCGTGTCGTTCTTTCTACTTGCACCGCTTTTGCTCTCACCAATCTAACGTCAAAAAGAATTCCATTGTGGTCGGAGCTTGTGAGTCCTTCATCGATTCGCCATTTCTCTACCAGCTCCAGGACGCTATCCGAACATGCTGTGATGTCAACGTGACTACTGAAACGTCGACCCCCTCTTATGGTGTCGAAGGTCGGAATTTCCCCTGTGTTGAGGACGTTCAGCCCGAGCTCGCCGAGAGTTCCGTACACATCCTCACCCCTGCGGTCAACCACTGGGCTGCCCCACCATATACTCTTCGCATTGGCGTCCCCTCCAACGATTAGTGGCTTCGAGCCGATTACCGTTCCTATCTTCCTCAACTGGTTGAGGTAGGGTTCCACTGGTTGGTCAGGCTCGAAGTAAAAGGAGGCAAGTGTGATCTCCCAAGCACTGGACTGTATACCCACCACTACGATGTTTTGCGTGGTGAGTGTAGGGTACTGGATTACTTTGAGGTTTTTGTCAAGGACAACTATGGCTGCCTTGACAACCCCTTCCCCAACTCCAGTGTCTTGGAAGATCCGCACTCCCCTCTGACACCTCATACCTTTTGAACTACCCACTGTGACTGTCTGTCACTAATTCCAAATTAATAACAAAATATTATATTTGTCTTTGAACACCACGTCTGGCGACATGGGCCACTTAGACCCTCATAAATTGTCCTTTTAATGTGAAAGGAACAATTACAAAAAAGGGAAATATTTTAGCACAATTGTAAAGAAATGACCAAAAGACCCAACACGTGCAAGCAAGTCGTGAGAACCAAGCGACCCAAAACTTCTTAGAAACTTTACAAAAACAAAAGCAATAATAAGTAATTGACAAGCGATACTGAGCCTTAAGGAGAAAGGAGGCACGGGGTTGAATCGGCAGGATAGGACACTTCGGGTCGGACCCTAGGAGGGCACAGACGTGCAGATACTTCGCGTGAGACCCTGGTAGGGGACAGACGTCCAGAGAGACTTAGCGTCAGGGCCGAGTAGGGAACACACGTCTAGGACACTGGGCTTCAGGGCCCGAGAGAGGACGCACGTCCAGCTAAGCCATCTGACTCGGTATATCGTAGAGCTAGGTCTCGTTGTAATTCTTAGAAGTGCCTACATTGTGATTCAGTTAGATACAGATGGCCTCAGTTTGACTGATCTAGTATTTAGAGTAGCAAAGTGTGTGAGTGTTTGTTGGTGTGAATGGGTGAGTCATTCATTATTCTAATTTATCCTAGGCTGATATTGTGTTAATATACACAGACCTGCGTGCGGAGCCGCGGGAGAAGCTAGTTGTCTAAAGTTCTTATAATTAAATAGACAGAACTGTGTTGCTGGGGAGTTTGTTCCTCCACTTCTTCTCTCCAGCTCAAACACTAGGAAGTGGTGAGTGGTGGGGGCGCTTTTGGGGCTGTCTATATAGGCATTCAAGAGAGTTGAGATGTCCAACTCTATTTATTATTGGAGTGATGGCTCCCGTCTATATTATTTATTAGTATTTGCATTTACTCTTGAGTTTAAACACTCTATCTGCGACCATTACTTCGGTCAGATACGAGCATTGTATCTTGCAGACGTACTTATTGTACAAAGGGTGCACGACCTGGGGATGGGTTGACCATATCTATCACATACTATACAGTCCAAGGACTGTTAGGGACCATGACTCAATAGGAGCATGATGTAGACGCATTGCACTGGAACTAGCTTGCCCCGTTGCTAGACAAGGACGGTCGCACGGTTTGCAGCAGGGAAGGTTGCTTCGTCACGTTTTACAGTTCGAGAGAACTGCTAGGGACCATGTCTCAAAAGGAGCATGATGTTGACGTATTGTTGCTGAAAAGCGCAGGCGTCACTTATGGAAGTGTTGCCCTGAGTGCCGTGGGTGCGGATGTGAGGTACTGTGTGAGTTTTATTGACCAAAGACCTGATACGCTTGCGTGTGGGTTACTCACATGATCTAATGTTAATTAATCATAACCTTACATCCCTTAGTTATATTTTAACCTTCTGAAACCACTACTAATGTATTTCATATTATCATGAATTCCAAAGTCTCACTTGACAATTCTTTCAAGTCTTTCCTTGTCCGAATAATGTGATAAGGTACTGGACTACTTAGTACTTTATGGAATTCATCTTTATGTCGGTGGGAGCTTGTCCAAGTCACTGGTTGAAAGCTACAAGGGCGGGCGAATGGTGGCGCTCGCCCTCTTCCCCTTAGGGGGAAGCCGACCTTCATACCTTCATGTAGGGAAATTCAGGAAAAATGAAAATATTATCAGCCTAGGGTCTTATTGGAACAGTCACATGTGGTGCCGTGACCAGGATTCTCGTCATTAAATGTACTGATTCACTTCAGGGCAACGAGAAACGATATTTATGGGTTACTACTAAAATAATAAACACAACGTAATTTCTAGAGATATAAACTGTTATGACTATTTATATGTAGGAAGAATTACTACGGCTAGGTAATGATCTGTGTTTAGTATGAAGTTGAATTCTTCAACCAAATACATAATTACAAAAAAATATTTAGCAGGTTCGACTCCTGCATGGTTTGTTGGTTTAAGTGAATATAATAGACATGAATTTTGGGTTCGACTCCCGATTGATTCGTTGGTTGATAAGTCCTGGACATCCTGTGTCACGACTGTGGGTTCAATTCCCGCTTGACTTATAATGAGTTATTAGAATTTAATTTTTGTGCTTATCAGGGTTCGATTCCCATGAACACAAAAATATTTGTAAGCTGATTACAACATGTATGGCTGAGTGTGTTTGAATAAATATGGTATTAGTAATGGGTTCGATCCCCATACTTATATAAGAAGGTAACGTTATGTACTAGTCACAATATTAATAGTTTAAAAACTAGGGCCCTGAGCTAATGTCAAAATGGGTTCGACTCCCTGCAATTATTGATAAGTTTTAAATCTAAATAAATGGTTGTGAAAATGAAGAGTGGTTTTAAGGTTGAGATTTGTATGTGTGTTAAGTGAGAGGAATGAACATGAAATATTTAGTACTTAGGTCTAATAAGTGTGTAAATTATTACACAATGGCAACTAGTTCATAAGTCACTAGTAGATATATGTATTAGTGATTATAATCGTAGAATATTGAGTTATTGCAAACTAGGCAACGTATGTTATGTTATTTGAGCAGATACTTGTGTGGCCTTATTATAAATTCCAGGATATTTAAATCTACTCATCGTTGCGCCTACGCTGTATCTAAACTTACGGTTTCTGCATTGAGCTTGGCCGGTGGTTCATCTGATGGCTGACACCACCTGATTCCAGTGATTGCTGTAGCGCGGTCTATGTTGCGAAGCTAAGTTCCACTTTTATTTGACTTTTGTCGTTCGGTACTCCGCGTATGATCTTTGTTATGAAATTAAATATTATTGATTAGGATTATAGAAGTAAATCGCTTTCAAATTTATACCAGCGATTAATTTCGTTAATACTATTAAGAGCAAGAAGTAATTATCAGACTTCTCAAAGTGTCCACATGCCCAGGAAAGGGACAATTTCTAATGAATAGATATTCGTCTCAACTCTTTTAGGATATCCAAAACTATCTGTTCTAGCAGAATCAGTATAAATAACTTTCAAACACTTGTTGCATTTCAGAACTATTTTAACCTCTTAAAATCAGAGGGGGGTCATAGCAACTTTGAAATTTAATCTAATATTCCTATGTGCGAACTATTTCAGCTGCTCCTGAAATTGACCTCAGCAGCTGACTCAGCGTGGAGGTGCGTAAGGAAATGGCCTTTGTCCTGCAACAACTGCGACAGGCTGAGTGTAGGGCGAGCGAGCGCTGTAGGTACTGCACGAATAACCTTAGAAGAGATCCTGGTATGTAAAATTAAACTATAAGCATGCACAGGTCTACTGAAATGCAGTTGTTTGAACAATGGCAAGAAATAGGTTCAAAACTACCAGCTAGGTATCAGATGAACGCTAGGTGGGTGATGACAATTCTATTATGCATCATGCAATAGTTGACATTATAATATAATAATCTTAATTGATTCATGGTCCAAATCGGACGATTATGATTAGTTGTAGCTTCTTTTGTCATAGCTACCAAATGTCCGGTACAGGTAGTATTTTCTTGTGACACTTATATAGAAATTCTAGCGCTGACTAGGTTTTATCGATATCTAATTTACTCATGACGACCAATTATATCTGCTACATAGTCTTTCTGCATCGAGCCACTTCAAAGTACTCGTACCTTAAATGTGTATTTTACGACTTGACAGCCTGTCACTTAGTTTTAAGAAAAACAAAAAAAATGCTATCCGTTTTGGAACAGCTTAACACAATAGTAGGCCTCTTAAAAAAATCACTTGGCCTGTGTTTTTACGAAACAGACCCGCATATGTTCGTCATCTGACGAAAGCAATAATTTTTGTATAAATTCTAAAAGTCTATAACGAAATGACCTGACGCACAATATGGCAGGAAAGAAAAAAATCCAGTTATCGAAATGTGGCCGATCCTTACAATATTAAGCAAAAAAAAAGGGGTCTTAGAGATTTCTAAAATTCAAGAGGCCAATAAAGCAATTGAGCCCGAGCACATGTTGACGGTTTTAAGCATCGGTTTTAAGTGAAGTGACTGAGAAAAAAGTCTTGGTGATAAACTACAATAGCAAACAGTCGTCACACTGAACTAGGATAAAAAGTAAGAGCTTAATAATATTGATAGACTTATAAGTCGAAATATTAACGGTTCTGTACAGCCTAGGGATGTTTCCGCAACACATTACTGAATGATAACCAGTATTCAGACTTAATAGATTAATGTGCTTGCAGCAATAATTGTAATGATTAGATTATTTTAACATACCGGAAGGGTAAAACTCTTTAGGATTCTATATAATTATGTTTTATTACATAAATCTTATTTCAAAATGACTCGTATGTAAAACAAGACTATAAACATACTTGTCTTTTAATTTGATTTTATAGTGTGCCAATTTTAAGGGATTATAAATGATATAAGGCTGAGTGAATGTATTCACCAGAGGATGCTTCCATATTGACGTTTAGTACGTTAGGCGTTTTCTCTTATTGGAATCAGTTCAATTAGATTATTTTAACACACCAACTAGGAATGCAATAGGATTTTGTCTTATTGGACTAAGTAACCAGTCCAACTAGATTATTTGATATTTTAACCCGCTAATCGGGAAGAGGACTCTATTTTAATTTTAATGAGAATACGAAGTTTATCCTAATGTGAAAATTCATCCGCTGAACTACGTGACGCGTCTGATTTTCAGAGGGGGGAATGTGACTGTCTGTCACTAATTCCAAATTAATAACAAAATATTATATTTGTCTTTGAACACCACGTCTGGCGACATGGGCCACTTAGACCCTCATAAATTGTCCTTTTAATGTGAAAGGAACAATTACAAAAAAGGGAAATATTTTAGCACAATTGTAAAGAAATGACCAAAAGACCCAACACGTGCAAGCAAGTCGTGAGAACCAAGCGACCCAAAACTTCTTAGAAACTTTACAAAAACAAAAGCAATAATAAGTAATTGACAAGCGATACTGAGCCTTAAGGAGAAAGGAGGCACGGGGTTGAATCGGCAGGATAGGACACTTCGGGTCGGACCCTAGGAGGGCACAGACGTGCAGGGACTTCTCGTGAGACCCTGGTAGGGGACAGACGTCCAGAGAGACTTAGCGTCAGGGCCGAGTAGGGAACACACGTCTAGGACACTGGGCTTCAGGGCCCGAGAGAGGACGCACGTCCAGCTAAGCCATCTGACTCGGTATATCGTAGAGCTAGGTCTCGTTGTAATTCTTAGAAGTGCCTACATTGTGATTCAGTTAGATACAGATGGCCTCAGTTTGACTGATCTAGTATTTAGAGTAGCAAAGTGTGTGAGTGTTTGTTGGTGTGAATGGGTGAGTCATTCATTATTCTAATTTATCCTAGGCTGATATTGTGTTAATATACACAGACCTGCGTGCGGAGCCGCGGGAGAAGCTAGTTGTCTAAAGTTCTTATAATTAAATAGACAGAACTGTGTTGCTGGGGAGTTTGTTCCTCCACTTCTTCTCTCCAGCTCAAACACTAGGAAGTGGTGAGTGGTGGGGGCGCTTTTGGGGCTGTCTATATAGGCATTCAAGAGAGTTGAGATGTCCAACTCTATTTATTATTGGAGTGATGGCTCCCGTCTATATTATTTATTAGTATTTGCATTTACTCTTGAGTTTAAACACTCTATCTGCGACCATTACTTCGGTCAGATACGAGCATTGTATCTTGCAGACGTACTTATTGTACAAAGGGTGCACGACCTGGGGATGGGTTGACCATATCTATCACATACTATACAGTCCAAGGACTGTTAGGGACCATGACTCAATAGGAGCATGATGTAGACGCATTGCACTGGAACTAGCTTGCCCCGTTGCTAGACAAGGACGGTCGCACGGTTTGCAGCAGGGAAGGTTGCTTCGTCACGTTTTACAGTTCGAGAGAACTGCTAGGGACCATGTCTCAAAAGGAGCATGATGTTGACGTATTGTTGCTGAAAAGCGCAGGCGTCACTTATGGAAGTGTTGCCCTGAGTGCCGTGGGTGCGGATGTGAGGTACTGTGTGAGTTTTATTGACCAAAGACCTGATACGCTTGCGTGTGGGTTACTCACATGATCTAATGTTAATTAATCATAACCTTACATCCCTTAGTTATATTTTAACCTTCTGAAACCACTACTAATGTATTTCATATTATCATGAATTCCAAAGTCTCACTTGACAATTCTTTCAAGTCTTTCCTTGTCCGAATAATGTGATAAGGTACTGGACTACTTAGTACTTTATGGAATTCATCTTTATGTCGGTGGGAGCTTGTCCAAGTCACTGGTTGAAAGCTACAAGGGCGGGCGAATGGTGGCGCTCGCCCTCTTCCCCTTAGGGGGAAGCCGACCTTCATACCTTCATGTAGGGAAATTCAGGAAAAATGAAAATATTATCAGCCTAGGGTCTTATTGGAACAGTCACACCACGTATGGCTCCTGCAGAAGAGCTACGGCGATTCCCCTTTCTTCCGCCTCTAATAGTAGTTCATTAGTTGCCAGTTTCTTTCGTTGGAGGTTAGCCTGAGCGATTTTGTATACAGCTGTTGCCCCCTGTGCGCCCTTAGCAGTACGCGGTGGTTGACCGCGCTATTGCGTCCCATCTACGGCGGACAGGGCATTCGATGCTAAACGCATTGTGCTCTTTATTGAGCATATTTGCCCTCTCGCAGTTCCTGCAAGTCGCTGTACCTCCTGCCATCCAATCTGGGCATTCGGTTTTCATATGTGTGCCCCCGCAGTGACTGCACATGTCCGCCTTCTCGGTACAATGTCTCCGCCCATGACCGTAGCCCAGGCAGCGAGTGCATTGAATGAGTGGGGTTTGATCTTCCACCCGGATTCTTTGGAGGTCTACATGGACGTACCCTCTTTCAGTCACTCGCCGCCATACCTCCGGGGACGTGCTTAAGACTACGTGTACGGAGTGAGGATTTCTCGTCTTCCTTCTGTATTTAATCGCTACTCTATCTTCCTCATCGCGAAGACCGCGAAAGACATCCCGGTTCTGATTTTTGAGGGCTTTGATTATGTCCTCGTCCGTATTTATTGCTAGGACGTCCCTCAGTATCATCATCGGGTCTCTGTTCTTCACGGCTTCTACGTTAAGGTTGGTGCCATTCTTTTCTAATCTCTCTTTGACCTTATCTCGATCGCCTTCTGTCTCAAACGCCATGACCACCTTCCGATTTTTTGCTTTTCTGACCCTTTCTACCTTTACCCAGCCTTCCTTGGCTTCTACCACTTTTCTCACCCTCTCCAGTATCTCTTCTCCGTTCTCCGTCTCATCTTTTGAGGTGACCACGACCGAATGCAACGTATTGCGTTTTTCTAAAGTTGCGTGCGTACCCCGTGTCGCAGCCACCTTAGCGTATGAGGGTGTCTCGGTGTCTGCCTTTTGACCATCTAGTGTCCTTTTTATTTCTTCCAAACGCTTGCTGTTTTCCTCCAGCAGTTTGGAATGGGTCTCTATTTTATTCATGAGGAGGATTGTATCCTCTCTCATGTTTGTTCCCGTGCATTCCCCTAAAGGCTTTCCCCGCGTCAGTTCATTTTCTAGATGGTCGGTTTTTTGTTTTAGGCCTTCAATTTCTGTCGTGGCGTCTTTTATCAGCCTGTACATCGATTCGACTGCCAGGGTGATCCCTGCCTTAATTTCTGACTTCAGGTTCCGCGATTCTCCCAATTGAGTTTTCGCCCTCTGAAGCCAGGTCCGGCCCTCTGTCACCCTGTCGGCCGAAGCGATTGGCTTCTGCGAACCACCTGTGGTATCGATAGAAGTTCGACTCTTAGTGTCTTTGCCACCCTGTGGCAGTGTGACCTTTAGCGCAACCCTTGAGGAGGCTGTCGAAGTCTGCGCTTGTTTTTTCGGTGACACAGTATATGTGGCCGATGCTACTTCCTTTTGGTCCTTGGTCTTGCTCGCTTCCCACTCTCCAATACTCTTCCGAACATTAGCAGTGGGTGTCGTTGACTTCGGAGACGGCCCTGCCTTCTCCTTGTCAACCGGAGAGGTGGTCTTTGGGGCAGTTTGCTTGCGGGGCGTGTGTGCGAGTATCATTTTGTCACGAGGTAGATCGTCCCTTATTTTAAAATTTAAAATATATATTTATATTAAGGTATTACCTTCCCTATCCCTGTAAAAGGGGGACGGTTGATTCTAATTAATAAAATAAAAAGTAAATAAAGTAAATAAAAGTAAATAATAAGCTGAAAGTTCCAGTAATATCTCTGTAGAGAGGAGATAATATTTGGTCGAGATTATACTCTATCCCTGTAAAGGAGGGACAATGGTCTGTGCTTAGTATTGTTAGTGCGATCGATAAAGTACACGCCGCACTGTCTTTTGTCTATTTACAGTGAAGAAGAAATTCTTAACACCGGTTTACAACAGTTTTTCAGTATGCTGAATGTCAATTACAGTGAAAAATTTTTTGACTCTACCTAGAGCCAAACTCTACCGCCGGGAGAAAAGCCCTCCCCGAGCCCTTCCAAATGACCCCAAACTCGGCGGGTCTACTACAAAAGGTTTCGGAGATATGGCAGTCTGAAATTCCAGGCAAACTGCCTAGGATAGCAACCTAATTTAGTCTAACTACCCTATCTCCGGAACCGTTCAACCGAATACCGCCGTTCTTGGGGTCTTCGGACTTGGCTCGACGAGTTCTATCCTCCCGGGCCAGTTTCAGCCTGAAAATTGTTTCAGCAGGGATTTCAATGAAACCTCCCGAAACGGAGAGAGCAGAGCCCGCCAATGTCTGCCAAGAAAACCAGGATCCTCTACGACCCCTAGTTCGGGAGCTATCCAAGTCTAAACTTTCGTTTGACAGTTCTAGAACTGTCAAACTCAAACTTCAAACCGGTACAACTCCCGACCCCGCGGCCGCAGAACACCTGTGTTTGGGCTTTTCTGACTAGGCTTGACCTGCCCCGCCGCCCCGAGCAGTTTTCAGGATCCTGAAAAATTTCAGCACCGATCCGCCTGAAAGTATGTTGACGGGATGGAGATACACTTCCCAAGTCCGAATCCGCAAACCGCTGCTCTCTACGACTACCGGGACCGGAGCTACACCTGGTCAAAGCTTACCAATATGGCCGCCCAACTGTCAAATGCCGACTTTACACGGCTATAACTCCGCGACCGTTCGTCGGAGAGAGACGCGGTTTTCAATTCTGTGGATCCCCTAATCAGGCCTTGTCTATAAAGGCTATTTCAGCGCTGAAAGTTTTCAGGCTCCCAAATTGCCTGAAACCCTGATAAAAATCCTCTTCACCGTATCCTTATGACACCTGCGAAAGTCCGGTGCTTCTAAGTTGCTCGGCTGAGGAGCTACGGAGTTCCAAACTTCCAGATCTAAAGTCCAAAATGGCCGAAATCGAAGTAATTTCGCGGAAATCTGCGTCTATTGGTCCCAGAAGGTCTGGATTTTGGTTACAGGAGTTATTTATGGCTAGTTCAGCCCTCTTATGGAGTCAAATTTATTAAAAGTTATATATTTCCTATTTAATCTTTAAAAAATCAATTAAATTCCGTATCTCCTGAACCGAAAGTCCGAAAATTCTTAAAAAATATGCAAAAAATTTGTCAATTAAAGCCTAGCAAGTATATAACATAAATTTCCTGAAAAACATAAAATGTGGGTAGTTTTCACATAAAAACCTGTTATTATAATAAATTTTAAATATCTCAGCAACCGACAGCGATAAAAATTTATTTATTAGAAACTTAGGTAGGAGACTTTAGCGCGCAGCTAATTCATACGAAATAAGAATAGGTACACGCTTTGGTTTCTGAGATATACACAGTCGCATTTGAGGTTTTCTTATCTTAATAACTACGGAACCACTTAACTTAAAAATTTTCTACAGCAACCAGGGGTCTTCTCCGCTGTCAGTGCACGAAGCTGTGAAGAAACGGCGCCTCTGCGACAGCTCCCTCTGCTACCTCGTGCACACGTGGTTTTGAGTTTTCCCTTGTTTTCTCCTTAATTTCCTTCAGGAAAATTCCGGAAAAATCCTGAACTGTACATCCGCTCCATCCACACAAAATGGTGAAATAAAAATGTGGGGTCGCCGCTTTAGATTTTGCAGCAAACGCGTTTTTCTGTTTTTGCACTCAGAAAAACATAACCTAATAAAGGTTTTCCTCGTTTTCCTGTTTTCACTGCAGTCCAAAAACACTGATTTCACTGCACAGCGTGACGCGGCTCTATTCGCGTCGAATGACACTGGATTCACAAAGATCGGATGACTTTTGACCACTTTTTCGAATTTTTTCGTGAGGAGCGATACAGAAAAGATGCTTTCTCGAGCGTGGCTAGGCTCAGACTGGGTTAGGTTAGGTTTTTTTTTTTTTTTTTTTCGTACATATTTTACCGCAGACATGGTAGTCGGCGCAATTGTTTATATTTTTTAATTTGTTTATAGATTCTTTTTACATTGTCGTGCCCTCATCTTGGACAAATATTACTTAAAAACTAAGCTTAAAACTACGCGAGTCCACCTCAGACTCTTTTTTTTTGTATGAACATGTATAATTTTTTTTTTTTTTTGTTTTGTTATATTGTACTTTTTTTTTTTTTTTTATATATTTTGTATTACTTATAGGTTTCTTAATGGCTACTTTAACAATAAATACCTTAAGCTTATATTACTAAACTACTACACAAATAAAAGAAGTACATTTTACACTTTACGTTACACATGACTGTACATTTAGGGTTTGTGGGTAGAATTGGGGTATTAAGTTTCTATTTATTTGCTACCTAGAGTCTTCACTAACTCCATCAGGCCTTTTACGATTGCGGCGTCTCGATGCTGCATGGCCGTCTTAAGGTTGTATTCGACGACCATTTTAGACGGCGCATCCATCGCTTTCCGGGCTAAACGGCCCGTGGCATCGTCGGCGTCGTCGGTGTAATACACACAGCTGACCGTGTGTCTCGACACTGCGACAACTGCGTGGGAGATACTGTCATGTATCTGGAGCCTCCTTGACTTGGTGTTAATTATAATAACGCTGTCGCAGGTCAACCCCTGAGCTGCGTGGATGGTGAGAATGCGGGTTAGGTTAGGTTAGGTTAGGTTAGGTTTTTTTTTTTTTTTTTTTTTTTTTTTTTTTTTTTTTTTTTTTATACTTCTACCCCCACCATGGATGGGGTCTACTCTGAGCTGCACATACATTCCAGTTCTCGCATTTATTCCTCTCGCACTTTCATTCCTCATACTGTATCTTTCTGTCATACATCCTCATTTGTGTCCATTATGGGTGGGATTCCCATCTATTATCTAGCTGCTCTATCTAGTTGTTTATATTTCTTTTATTGAAAGCCAGGGATAAAACTTTTATTTATACAATCTTTATACTTATATATATACTTATTGTTCTTATCTTAAATTCCTTAACAATTCTTTTTATCTTATTTAATATTATCTTACATGGCTAGTTCTTATTCTAGATTGACATTTTATACATTTATTTATTTCTTATTTCATTCATACAGGTCCTACAGAGTAGGGAGAGCATTTTTTATTTACGCCCAGCTTTAAACATTAAAATTGCTTGACAGGTCCTTTACGGACGGGAGCATTTTTTGTTTGACACTGTTCTTAATAATTATACGTTAACAAATTTTACCCTTAATCTATTTTACAACTACTTTCTTATGCTGTTCTTTAATATATCGCAGTATATTTTGACAGCATATTTGCTTACACGGTTTTATTTCTTTTGACAACTATGGTTGCTACTTGACTACAGTAACTTAAAAACAATTCTCTAAGTTTTCCCATCATTAGATGCGGTGCTTGTTGAGCATTCAGTTCTACGCCAAGTTGTTGCTCAGTCTCGTATCGTAGCCTTGCAGTCATTGGGCAATTGAATAGGATGTGCAGAACCGTCTCCTCGACGCCAGTTTCGCAGGCGCACGATGAGTTCTCCTTACACTTGAAGCGTTTCAAGTATGCGGAGAACCCACCGTGCCCCGTCAAAATCTGCGTGGTCAAGCTGTCGTGGGTCATCTTGCGTACCACTCTGTACGCCGCTACAGCGTCCGGGAAAAAGATTTTGGTGCCCGAAGCCGTGTCACCCGATCTATATCTCCCGTTCCACTCGCCAAGCGTCTCCGACCGGATTACTCGCTTGACGAATGAAACAGGACACTGATCGTAGTCCGGCCTCTTCTTCGACTTTAGAGCGGCCTCCTTCGCAAGCTGGTCGGCTCTCTCGTTCCCCTCCAACCCTGCGTGGGCCTTTATCCAGAACAGCGAGACGTGCTTGTTCTGGAGTTTACAGCGGCGCAAGGCGTCTCTGGTTTCCACTGCCAAGGGGTGGGGGAACTCGAGTTGGTCACCGTCTGAAGGGCCGCCCTAGAGTCGCTGAAGATGCCGAATGTGGTATCCTTGTGCTTGAGCACCTCTGTCACCGCTCTTTGTAGAGCCAGAAGTTCAGCCTGGTAAACGGTACAATAGGACGGCAAAACAAACTTGAGGGCTTTCGCCTCGACGGCGCCCCTCCACAAGGAAAGCGCCGCTCCGACTTTGCCCTCAACCTTGCTGCCGTCGGTGAATATGCGCACTGCATAGTTGCTGTGGTCGTTGTACTGATCCTCGTCCACCAGGCTTCCGAACTCCAGACACATTTGCTCCGCAGGATGTGGGGCCTCCAGCGCGGGTGCCATCCGCTCCACCTCCCTGCCCCCCAGTATAGGCTGGGGTACTCCTCTCCTGGCTCCGTAGAGTGCTGCTGCTTCTCGAACGCGAAGATCGAGTGGAAGCATCCCAGTCAGTACCAGGGCAGAGTTCAGGGAGACCGTGCGGTATGCCTTGCACATTTTCTGGGTAATCCCACGCTGGACGTTCCGAAGCTGCTTTTGAATACCCAGCTTTTCGGCTGCTGGAGCCCAGACGCTAGCGGCATAAAGGATAATGGGTTCTATCGTGGCCACGTAGATTGTTCTTATGACCTCGGGGTTTAGCCCCCAGCTGACCCTCGCGGCTCTGCACAGCCGTTTATAGATTTCAATTGCCCTCCTGCACACGAGCGAGACATGAGTGTTGAATGTCAACCCGCTATCTATCGTGACACCCAGGATTTTTATCTCTTTCGCTAAGGCGATGTCTGTCCCCCCCATGCTCAGGCGTGGTGTGTCAAAGTTCAGCTTTTTAGTTATAACCATAGCAGTAGTCTTATGGGGTGCAAAAGTAAGTTTATTTTCGACCCCCCACGCCAGAACACGAGCGAGAGCCGCGTTAGCGGATACCTCCACCTCCAGCGCAGTCTCTCCGTCGAAGACTAGGAGGACATCGTCCGCGAACGCCTGTATGTACACCCCAAGACTCTGCAGTGCTTTAAGGAGGGGGTCTAGGAGCAGGTTCCAGAAGATAGGGCCCCCAATCGAACCTTGAACGCAGCCCTTGCTGGTGTCCCCGGTCCCCGCCAGCGCGGTTTGGTCTCCCACGTGGTATTGGGAGAATCTTATAAACTTTCTTCTTTTATTTTTTTGTGTCTGCGCTCTACTTGAACTCTATTAAAGGTGACAATAAATATGCATGTTTTTAATTTTATAGGTTAGTTTCTATGTGCTATACAATTTTATTTTTGTCCTTTATAGGGCAGACCCATTACTTAGTCCTTTTACATTATAAGCAACTACTTATTACACTAAACACGTTTTATGCTACATACATACTACATATTTCATACAGTGGTGACGGTTATGGTGGCAGTTTTTTTTTTTTTTTTATGTTTTTTTTTTTTTTTTTTTTTTTTATACATACATGAAATTATATTTACATATATATATATTTTTTTTTTTTTTTTTTTTGCCTTCTCTTATTGCTATTGGCTTACATTTTCAGTATGGTTACCATACTGATATGTACCGCCTTACATGCTATTTATTATTATTATTCACAATTTCACATATTTCCTTGCAGTATTTTATGAATTTTTCACGGCACTTTTTATTGTTTATGATTGCCGCCATCGACTCTCTATTTAATGTTACGTCCAGTTCATTTTCCAACTTATATTTTTGTCGCATAAACCTGGGACATTCGGTCAACAAATGCTCCACAGACTCTTCCTTGTCCGGATCGCATGGACATGCTGGCGAGTCTCTCTTTTTGAATCTGTGGAGGTACTGACCGAATCCCCCATGTCCTGTAAGTACTTGTGTCAGTGTATATTCTATGTGTATGGTTTTGGCCACCTGGTAGGCGGTCACAGCGCTTGGGAAAAAGAGTTTTGTGCCGCTGGCCGTCGTGTCCTGCAGATATCTTCGGTTCCACTCCTCAACCGTACCCTGTCTCAGGGTACGTTTCAGGAATGAGACCGGGCACCTATTGTAGGCCGGTTTGGTCTTAATTTTTAAGGCCGCGTCCTTTGCTAAGGCATCCGCTCTCTCATTTCCCCTTATCCCTACATGCGCCTTCACCCACTTCAGGTGGAACTCTTTTTTCTGCCTTTTTAACAGGGCCATGTTCTTTCTTATATCAACTGCGATTTAGTGCGTTGCCTCCGAGCTGCTCACGACTTCCAGTGCCGACTTGGAGTCACTGTATACCCGGAAGTCGGTACCGCTGTCCTGAATCGCCATTTCCGTGGCCCGATAAATCGCATATAGCTCCGCCTGGAAGACAGTGCAGTACGACTCGAGCTTGAATTTTCGGGTTTTGGTTTCGGCGCCACCCTCCCACCAGGAGAGGCCTGCCCCCACCTTGCCCTCAATTTTGCTTCCATCTGTGTAGATGTGCACCGCCCTGTCTTCCATTTGGATCGCCACACGCGACTCATCCGGCAGCTCTTCGTAGGTGTGACACACAGCATTCACTGGGTGGTCATCTTCCCGGCTTGAGCCCCCTTCCACTTCCCTGTCTCTCACTATGTTCTTCTTCTTGCCCTTCTTTTCTTCATACAGGGATGCCGCTTCCTTGATTCTCAGGTCAAGTGGCAGGATCCCCGAAATGATCAACGCTGAGTTCAGGGAGACAGTACAGTAAGATTTGCAGATTTTCTGCGTAAATCCTCTAGCGACTGCGTTTAATTGTTTCCTAATGTACTGTCTCTCCGAAGCCCCTGCCCATACACTCGACGCATATAGCATTACTGGCTCTATCACGGAAACGTATATCGTTCTGCTCACCTCGGGGTTCAGGCCCCAAGTCGCCTTAGCCGCTCGTGAGAGTTGTTTATGTATGTTCACGGCTTTCTTGCATATATAGGCGACGTGGCTTCCAAATGTCATTTTTCTGTCAATAATGAGGCCAAGAAGTTTGACCTCATCTACCATCTGAATGCCGGTCCCGGCCATGTGCAATCGTGGTGTGTCATATTTCAGCTTGTTTGTTATTAACATTGCGTTGGTCTTCTGCGGTGCAAATTTTAATTTGTTTTTGACACCCCACTCATACACATGCCCGAGCACGTCATTCGCCTTGGTCTCAATTTCTAAAGCGCTACTTCCCGAGATGACCAGAACGATATCATCCGCGAACGCCTGGATATATACTCCTTTAGAGTCCAGTTCGTCAAGTAGCGGGTCCAATAGTAAATTCCAGAAAGTGGGACCCCCAATTGAACCTTGGACGCACCCCTTGTTGGTCACTTTCCCGTACTCGCGGTTTGCGTACCGGACTTTAACGCCCCTCTCGCTCAGGTAGCTGTCGACGAGTCTCCACAGGTTCCGCGGGCACCCTTTCTCCCTTAGCCTACACTTGATGGCTGGCCACCAGGCGCTATCGAAGGCGCCCTCTATGTCCAGCGATATCATAACGCTAATACTTTTCTTATTTAGGTTCCCTTTAATATGTTCCAATAGATCATAGAGGGCGTCCTCAGTGCACCGTCCCGGCATGAAGCCATATTGGTGCTGGTTCATTCGAGGGAGAACGTGCCATCGGATCCTCCGGATCATCGCCTTCTCAAGTACTTTACCGAGTACTGAGAGAAGCCCTATCGGCCGGTACGACTTTGGTTGCATGTAGTTGTCTCTTCCCGGTTTCGGGAGAACAACAACCACTGCCTCCTTCCATTGTACGGGAAAGTAGCCAAGCTCCAGACACTTGTTTGCCACACCCACGAAGACTTCCACGTTGGCTTTGATTGCTGCCAACACTATATCCGCGGTAAGTCCATCTGCTCCTGGAGCCTTCCTGGGATGGAAGCTTTTAGCCGCCTGTAGGATTTCCGCCTCAGTGAACGGAGGATCGTCGTCCACTCCACTTGGCTGTTCTTCTGCCAGTTTCCGCGTTTGGTGGTGCTCTAAATTGTCCTCCTCTGAGCTGTCTTCGGGGAAGAAGGTTTTAGCGATAAGTTCAACGGACTCTTCTTTGCTCAGGGCTATTCCATTCACCACCATCGGCTGGTCTTCCGTTTTTTTGGCTGTCTGCCTGAGTACTCTATATATGCCATCCCATAGACTCTCATTGGTCTGCCTTCCGCAGAAGTTTTTCCACCCCTTCGTGGCAGCGTCCCTCGCTTGGTCCTCGTACTTCTGTTTTGCCTCCAAGTATCTTTGGACGACGTGCGGGCGTCTTTGAGTCGCTGCGTAAGTTATTCTGCCCCTCTTGACCATCATGTCCCGTTTCAGAGCTTCAAGTTCTTCGGACCACCACGGTACCTTTATTTTGTTACTCTTTTTCCTTTTTTGAATTTGGTCGTCACAAGTTTCTATTATTGTATTTATATATTTGTTGACGAGTCTTTTTAAGTCTTCTCTATTATGTGTGTCCATTATTATATTGCTATTTATATTGTTGTTGTCTAAATTTTGCTTAATTCTATTGCCTAATCTTTTCCAGTCTGTCTTCTTCGTGTTGTAAATTCTTGTGCTTTGCTTGCCTGTGTCACTTTCTGGTTTTGGCATTCTAATTTTAAAGGTGATGGTGTTATGGTCCGAGCTTGTTACGTCTTTTTCCACCCGCCAATCCGTGATGGTGTTCATTAAGTCTGCTCCACACGCCGTCACGTCCACGTGGCTTTGGTACAATCTTCCCCCCCGTACGCAGTCGAACGTCGGCTCAGAGCCCTCATTCAATATATGCAGTCCCAACTCGTGGAACATCCCGGACAGGATTACCCCCCTATCATCATCGCGTCTACTCCCCCACCAAATGCTCCATGCATTCCCATCGCCTCCTATCAGCACCCTGTTTACTCCTAGCTTATTCGCGATCAGCTTGGCCTTATCCACGTACGGTTCGATCGGCAATCTATCCTCAAAATAGATTGATATAATACCGATCGTCCACGTACTTGACCTAAGCGTCGCCACGGCTAGGTTTTCCTCGGTGAGCAGGGGTTGCTCTTCGATCTCGATGTCCGGGTTAAATACAACTATAGCCGCCTTGATGGGTTTGCTGCGACCTTGAGTCTTCTGGATGACCCTTGTTCCTGTGTGTTGTTTAAGGAGTCCTACTGAACCGACGTACGGCTCCTGCACGAGGGCGAACGCTGTTTTCCTTTTATCGGCCTCCATGATGAGTTCTTGTGTGGCGATCTTGGACCTCTGTAAATTCGTCTGCATTACCATGTACTGCTTTAGTTTGTCACGGTGGTCTGCTGCGGTGCCCTTAGCAATACGCTACAGACGACCTCGCTAACCTATCCCACCGTGCTCTTACTGGACAAGCTGTGTCAAATGCATTGTGTTCTTTCTTCGAGATGCCTGCCAGCGAACAATTCCTGCACTGCGGCGGCTCATATGTTTTGTACTCTTGGCACTCTGTGCGAAGGTGAGGCCCGCCACAGTGCGAGCACAGGTCCACTGCTTCAGTGCATAGTTTCTTCCCATGGCCAAATTTAAGGCATCTCGAGCACTGTATTAGCGGGGATTGGTCCTCTACTCGAATCCTCTGCAGGTCCACGTACACCGTCCCTGCTTCGACCAGCCTGGTCCACACTATCGGGGCCACTGATAGCACTACGTGCCCCTGCAGAGGATTCCTAGTCTTCCTTCTATATTTGACCTGCATTCTTATATCGCTTTCCGGTATGTTCTCAAGAATGCTCTGGTTTTGGACCTTAAGTGCGGACAAGATGGTTTCGTCCGTTATGTCCACCATTACATCCCTAAGAACTACTTGGGGGTCTTTATTCTGCTTTTCCTCCGCTTTCAGCTCCCCTCCTGCACTCTTCAGCCTACGTTTTACTTTCTCTATGTCATCCTTATTTCCGCAGCTGATGATTATTTTGGAGTCCTTCGCCCTCCTCACTCTATCCACTCTAATACCAGTGGTTGTGGCAGCCACAGCAGTTCTCAACTTGGCCATGACCTCCTGGCTGGAGTCCCCCTCGTCGATTGACGATACCACCATGGAGTGCGTGGCTCTGCGTGTGCAGCTGGAGGCAACCTTCGCGTAGGACGGCTTTTCCTCCATGGTCGCCGTCTCCGCATTCGTCCTAACAACCGCTTCCATTCTTTCGAGGCCCATCTTAATTTCCTCCTTCGCTATGGTTGAGTTTTTTACTTCTTCTAGTATTTTAGCTTGTCCCCTCTTCAGTTCTTCTGATCTCTCCCTCTCTTTGTCCGCATTTAGTATCATTGTCTCCTTCAGCGCCTTCATTTCCATTAATATCCGGTTTTTAGTTTCTCCTTCCTCCTCTTGTTTTGATGCCATAGTAGTATTTGTGGGGACTGTTTCCCTATTTGGCGCTCTACCCTTTCCCTTTTTAATGTCAGCCTCTGTCGCTCTGTCGAGCTGCGCGACCATGTCATACAGCCTCTTGAGAACACTTTTCACCTCGGTTTTGATGATAGTTTTAATGTTCCCGGATGCGTCTAATTGGCAAAGGGCCTTCAGGTATAGTTTTTTGGCCTCTTTAGTCATATTTAGATTTGAGTTTGGTGGAGAGGGTGCCAGAGTTTTTGTGAAGGTGGTGTTTGGCGATGTCGTTTTCCTACTCTCTATGGCGTCCACACTCCTACGCACCTTCTGAGTTTGAGTCCCGGGTGGGGTGACTGTCAGTGGGCTTACCCTTTCCGGCTGTTTTGCTGTGTTTTGCTCTGCTGAGGGTCCTGCCTCTGGCTGACTTTCTTTGACCGCGTCCATGTTTGGTGCTTGCTTGGGTGTGTGGAACATTGTGCTCTTGTAGCCAAACCGCGCTTATATAATATGGTTTAATGCTAGTAGTAATTTTCTTCTTGTGTTCCAGAAAGACCGCTCTACCGGCGACAACAGCACAGGTATGTATTGTTCGTGTGCAGTTTGTATGGTTGTGTGTGTGTGGTTATAAGTATGAGAGTGTGTACTTGCGTTTTGTGAGGGTGTATTGTGGGTGTGTATGTCAGAGTGTATGTGTA
This sequence comes from Mythimna albipuncta, assembly GCA_929112965.1. NCBI lineage: Eukaryota > Metazoa > Arthropoda > Insecta > Lepidoptera > Noctuidae > Mythimna > Mythimna albipuncta. Next base: position 12,644,545 of record OV815987.1, read on the forward strand.
TGTGTATGTGTGCGTATATTTTTATTTGTGATGTGTGTTTCGTTGCAACAGGGAGCAGAGAACAACTACTTGGTCAATTGATTTGCTTACGACCTGTAAAAGGGCCGTGAAAGTCCAAAATAACACTGTCAAGGCGTTATAATTATAAATAAGGCTCGTGCGAGCTCTGTCTTAATCTATCCCTAACCTAATGAGACTAAATTAATAATAAAATATGAAATTTCCTGAAAAGTCTCAGAGTCACTCTATGTAGAGTCCAATGGATTCTTATCTTAATTTCTACGACCTGTACAGGGGGTCGAGGTCAATTAATTATCTATCCTAAATCTAAGTTTTCACGTCTAGCACCCACAGAACCAGTCTGGCGGTCAAAAACCGTCTAGACTCTATGTAGAGTCAATCTAAAAATGAATTCGGATAGGTCTCCCCGAGCCCTCCTCGATGACACCAAACACGACCCCCCTAGCACCAATGGTTCCAGAGATATGCAAGCTCAAAAATCTTCGTTAAAGAAAAAACCAAAAAACCAAATTGCCTCCGAAATGGTTAAACTAGGATATCTCCGCAACCGCTGGGCCGATTATAGCCGTGTCCGGGGTCGCCGCACTGGCCCCGACAAGACGCTTTCGAATCCGTGGTTTTCAGGCTAAAACTTTTTCAGGCGCCGATAATTCCCGGAACCCCACCAGGAAGACAGGCCCGACCTAGCCAATCACTCACACGCAAACCACGGTTCGCTACGACCCCTGGCCCGAAAGTTACACGCAGTCAAAGCTCGCCTCTGACAGTTGGGAACTGTCACAATCAAACTTCAACAGCCCGCAAAATCCTTGCCCGAAATCATAGAATACCCGCGTTTGGAGTTTTCTGGCTTGCCCTGACCTGCCCTTTCGCCTGAAAAAGTTTCAGCACTCCTAAAATTTCAGCCCTGAAAAGGCCCAACATTCAGGGAATAACACTAAGGAGGTATCCCCAAGCACCCAACAGAAAACCGCACCCTCAAACGACCTCCCAGTCCAGAGCTACGGACGTCCAAAGTTTGGGTTTGACAGTTTGCAGCCGTCAAAACTCAAATCCAAACGCCGATAACTCGGCCCTCAGTGGTCGCAGAAGGACCGGGTTTCAAGCGTGCAACTTGGCTCGACTCACTGCGTCTTTCTAATGCACTTTCAGGCTGAAAACTTTTCAGCGCCTGAAAAGTCCTGAAAAGTTAATTCTTCGAAAGACAGTAGACTCTCGCTGCCTTCTGTGAAAACCCGGTGTTTTTATCTTCATTAATCCCAAAGTTACAATAATTAGAACTTTAAAACCATAAAACCAGATTAGCTGAAAAAACTCAAAATCTTTGTTTTCAAAGCTATAGGGCCCAACTTTGGGCTCTATTTACCTCAAATAGGCTTGAAAGACCAGATTACACTTTAAAATTTTAATATTTTCAATTTCTTACAGTTAATTAGCAAAAAAATACAAAAAAATCAATAACTTCGCCAAAAATTATCAAAAAATTTAGAAAAAAAAAAAAAAAATTTTTATTGAATAAAGTTCTATCCGAATGGATAATAAAATTTTAAGTTTGTATGAAATAAGTATAAAATCCTTTATGTTATTGAATTTTTTTTGTTTTTTAATTATGATTATTAAAATAAAAGTCCAAAAAACTTGAAACTTTGAAGGCTTCTACTCCAGGCAAGCGCGCAAATGATAGCAGTTGTAGATTTTCAATATTCAATATAGTTCCAATTTTATTTAGGGTCAAAGTTCCACTTTTTGAATTGCAATAAAAAATGTAACTTGCCTCGAAAATTTTTTCTTTTTTCGGTTTCCGGCTTCAAAAATATGTCTTAAAGTCTCTGCAAATTTTCAGCTTCCTGGAACGGTCGGTTTCGGTTTTCAGAACCACGTGGGTTTTCGTTTCTTCAGTTTTTTTCTGAAACCCACGGTATTTCCAGTTGTCTGATCAAGCCTCGGTGTGAAGAAGGCAATGACGCTCCCGGCTGCAAAAGCTCCGGAAGGAGCGATCACCTGGACAGCTTTATTCCTCAAAAAAGTGTCTCCCACATGAACTTAACCTCTAATTTTCGAGGTTTTCCACTATTTTCGGTTCGGGGTTTTATTTCCCTCTAAGAACAACACTTTCACAACATAGCCGGCACTTTTATCTTTCTAACGACACTTCATTCATCGAAATCAAGCAAGATTTAACCACTTTTTTAATTTTTTAACTGCAGAACGACTTCGAAAACGATCCGACCACCACGAAGGTTGAGGGGGTACTCGGGTTAGGTTAGGTTAGGTTTTTTTTTTTTTTTTTTTTTTTTTTTTTTTTTTTTTTTTTTTTTGCGTTCTCTACCCCGGACAAAATCTGGGTCTATTACTAATCTAATGCTCTTTCATACCAGTTCTCGCTTTCTTTCCTCTCGCACTTTTATTCCGCATCGACTCAACGATTTCTGGGTCGCAGATGCACGACGGACTCTCCTTACACTTGAAACGATGCAAGTATTTGGAGAATCCGCCGTGCCCCGTCATGATCTGAGTCAGAATCCCGTCTATCTGTAGCTTCCTTACTATCCTGTACGCCGCCACCGCATCTGGGAAAAACATCTTCGTAACAGAAGCCGTTGCACCAGTTCTGTATCTGCTATTCCATTCGTCAAGCGCTGCCGAACGAATGCAACGCTTGACGAATGATATGGGACAGAGATCGTAGTCCGGCTTCTTTCTGCTCAGAATGGCAGCCTCTTTTGCTAGCTGATCCACCCTCTCGTTACCCTCAATCCCTGCGTGAGCCTTTATCCAGAACAAGTCGACTACCTTGTTCTGGAGAGAAACAGCTGTTAAGTTCTCTCTCGCTTCCACTGCCAGGGGATGAAGGCAACTGTGGTTTTTCACCGTCATGAGGGCTGCCATTGAGTCGCTGTAAATGCCAAAACTGGACGCCGCACTCCTCCGGATTTCCCTAATTGCCTTACATATCGCCAAGAGCTCCGCCTGGTAGACCGTGCAGTAATTCGGTAACGCCAGCTTGAGGGCACGTGTTTCGGCCTCGTTATTCCACAGGGACAACGCAGCACCGACACGCCCCCCAATTTTGCTACCGTCGGTGAAGATCCTCACTTCCGGTTTGGCACTGGCGTCAACTTGCTCCCGGTCCACCAGACTCTTGAATTCCAGGTCGATACGCTTGGCAGGATGCGGGGATTTCGACGCGGGCTCTGGCCGCTCCACCTCCCTGTCCCTCAGTATTGGCAGTGACACCCCCCTCTTGGCTTCAAAAAGCAAAGCCATCTCTCGAGCTCGGAGATCCAGAGGGAGTAGCCCCGCCAACAGAAGCACTGAGTTAAGAGAGACTGTGCGGTACGCCTTGCAAATTTTTTGCGCTATCCCGCGTTGCACGACGCCCAGCTGCTTTTGGATTCCCAGCTTACTTGCTGCTGGAGCCCATACGCTGGCAGCGTACAGGATAATCGGCTCTATTGTAGCCACGTAAATAGTTTTTATAATGTCAGGGTTTAATCCCCAACTAATCCTCGCTGCCCTGCACAGCTGCTTGTAAACCCCGATCGCTTTTTGGCAGACATTCCTAACGTGCGTGTTAAAGGTCAACTTGTCGTCGACGGTGACACCTAGGATCTTGATTTCCTTGGCCATTGGTACTTCGACCCCGCCCATGCTCAGCCGTGGGGTGTCGTATTTTAGTTTTCGCGTGATTGTCATCGCATAGGTTTTTTGCGGTGCGAATTTTAGCTTATTATCGACACCCCACTTCTGAACATGTTCGAGGGCGAGGTTTGCCCTACTCTCTACTTCCAATGCTGTGTCACCGTCGAAGACAAGGACCACGTCGTCTGCGAACGCTTGCACGTGGACCTCTTTGGTAGTCAGGCTTTTTAGGAGGGGATCCAACAGAAGGTTCCAGAAGTCCGGGCCTCCGATGGAGCCCTGTACGCAGCCTTTGTTCGTGCCTTTGGAGAATTCCTCGCCCGCATACCTAACCCTGACCCTTCTGTCCGTCAAATAGCTATCGATGACCCTCCTCAAGTTGAGCGGACACTTTTCCTCAGCCAGCCGGACTCTAATTGCTGGCCACCAGGCGCTGTCGAAAGCTCCCTCTATGTCCAGAGATATTAGCACAACCATCTTCTTTAGGTCAAGTTTACTCTTGATGTGCTTGATTAGATCATAGAGGGAGTCCTCGGTGCTCTTTTGGGGCATGAATCCGTACTGACGAGTACTCATCCTGGGCAAAATATAAAACTTGAGGCGGGCCATCAACATCTTCTCGAATATCTTACCCAAGACCGGAAGGAGGCCTATGGGCCTATATGATTTTGGGGTGGTGTAGTCTCTTTTCCCATGTTTCTTTAGCACCACCACCGTGGCCTCCTTCCAAGACTTCGGAAAATATCCGAGTTTTAGACATTGGTTCAGAAGCGCCAGGAAGGCATCCGGCTCCCCTCCAATGGCATGGCTACATATATCGGCTGTGAGGCCATCTATTCCCGGAGCCTTCTTGGGATTGAAGGATTCGCAGGCAATACGCAATTCCGTCGGCGTGAAGGGTGGATCTTGCGGTTCATCCTCCTCGTCCATATTCACCGCTTCGGCCTTTGCCCTAATATTTGTGTGATGGTTGGTATCGGTGCGTTCGAGGTCTTGTGGGTAAAAGGTCTCCGCGATCAATTTCACGGAGCCTTTTGCGTCAAGAACCTTACCGTTTTCCACCATCGGCACATCCACCCCTCTTTGCGTCGTCCTTCCTATGACCCTGTAGATCCCCTCCCATACCCCTTCCCTGTCCTGCTTAGTGCAGAACTCTTTCCAACTCTCGGTCTGAGCTCGAGCCACCTCCGCCTCATATTCTCTCTTCCGTTTGAGGTACTCTTCGACAACCATTGGTCTTCGGACTGGGGCAGCGCATCGCACTCGTCTTTTATAGGTAGCGACTCTCCTCTTCATCTCAGCGAGTTTCTCCGACCACCATGGCATTGTAAGCTTATCTTTGACTTTCTTAATAGGCATTGCTTCGCGACACGCTTCCTGTGTGATTTTTGTGAAGTTGTCGATGGTGATATCCAGTAATTGTGTGCTATTTATTAGTTCTATTGCTGTTTTTTGAACTTTAAAATCTACCTTTAATTGGGCAAATTTCGCATGAAATTTTTGCCAATTAGCTTTTTTAGTGTTGAAGATGCGTGTGGTTCTTTCTACTTGAACCCCTTTCGCTCTCTCCAGCCTAAAGTCAAAGAGTATGCCATTGTGATCGGAGCTCGTGAGGCCCTCGTCCACTCTCCAGTGTTCCGCCAGTCCCAGGATGTTATCGGAACATGCGGTCAAGTCGACGTGACTACTGAAACGCTGACCTCCCCTAATGGTGTCGAAGGTTGGAATTTGTCCTACATTGAGGATATTTAGCCCGAGCCCGCCGAGAGTTCCACACACATCCTCTCCCCGAC